>CM060911.1:224530508-229530508 GCA_030737875.1 Allium sativum | reverse complement strand
ATCCCAAACTGACATATAATGTTCTTAATGACAAAGGTGATCACTCGCTTAGTTGTGATCGTGGTCAAAGGCTCTGCTTCTACCCATTTAGTGAAATAATCCACGGCCACAATAGCGAAATTTGCTCCGCCCTTTGCTATGGGAAGGCTCCCAATAATGTCAATTCCCCACATAGCAAAAGGCCACGGGCTTGTCATTGTCTTCAACTGGCTAGGTGGCGCCCTAGGAATCTTGGAGAATTTCTGGCAAGCATCACAATGTCTTGCATAATTGGCTACATCCTTGTTTATGGTAGGCCAAAAATAGCCATATCGCAATATCTTCTTTGCCAGCGTTTGCCCTCTAGTGTGATCTCCACATTCGCCCTCATGGACCTCTTTCAGCACACGCTTGACGTCATCATGGGCGATACACCGGAGGAGGGGCATCAAAAACTTCTTTAAAGGAGTCATCATGACTCTCTCTCAGGCTCAATCTCTAATAATAGATCAATTTCCATCTGATCTATGCTAGGAGACTGTAATACTTCAATTGGGACTATCTCCGTATCCTGAGGATTATCTGAACTAGCCATTTTCGCTAACTTGTCCGCCTTTTGATTCTCCGTTCGGGGAATATGAGATATGCTATGGTGGTCAAAACCATCCAGCAACTTCTTCACTTTTTCCAAGTACGATGTCAGCCTTGGACTCTTGGCCTGAAACTTTCCAGTGACCTGGTTTACGACTATCTTGGAATCGCAGAAAATGTCTAGCTTTATAATATCCAACTCCTTGGCGAGTTTCAGCCCGGCAATTAAGGCTTCGTACTCAGAGTCGTTATTAGTGGCATGGAACTCCAGCCTAAGAGCGTAATAAATTAACCGTTTTTCCGGAGTTTCGAGAACGACTCCCGCACCAGATCGTCTATCATTTTTAGCTCCATCTGTGTGTAGCTTCCAGGCATTAGGATCAAGGAGTAGCTTTGGTGGATCGTCCTCCTCAGTTACTTCATCATCCGGGATCGTGAACTCTGCTATGAAGTCCGCAAGCACTTGCCCCCTTATCGATCTTCGGGGCTGGAAATTTAAATCGAACTGACTTAACTCAATGTTCCACTTAAGTAGTGTCCTTGATGCTTCCGGCCTTTGCAGAACCTGTTTAAGTGGGTGATCGGTGTACACAGTAATGGGATGAGCTTGGAAGTAGTGGCGAAGCTTCCTAGATGCGATCAGCAAACAGTATGCGAGCTTTTCTAATCTTGGGTAGTTTCGCTTAGCTACCACTAACTTCTTGCTTACATAATACACCGGTCTTTGCACCTTATCTTCCTCTCTTACCAAAACCGAACTGATTACGTGAGATGACACTACCAAGTACACAAATAAATATTCGTGATCTACGGGCTTAGACAGTATTGGGGGTCTTTCCAAATGGTTCAATAGGTTCTGGAACACCTATATACAATCAGGAGTCTATTTAAAGTTGTGTTTGCCCCGCTTTATCAGCTCGAAAAACGGAATGCATTTATCTGTAGCTTTGGAGATGAACCTACTCAGCGCCGCCACTTTTCCAGCAAGGCTTTGGACATCCTTAATCTACTTTGGTTCTTGGATATTTCGGATTGCTGCAATTTGATCTGGATTAATTTTGATTCCACGCGAGCTGACGATGAACCCTAGGAGTTTTCCAGATGCTACCCCAAATGAACATTTCAAAGGAGTCAGTTTCATCCCATATTTCCGGAGAATCCCAAACATCTCTGCTAAATCGGTAGTATGGTTGGATGATTGCCTGGACTTTATCAACACGTCGTCAACGTATACTTCCATCGTTTTCCCGATTTGGTTATAGAACATTCTATTCACCAATCGCTGATATGTAGCGCCAGCATTCTTCAAACCAAAAGGCATCACCATATAGCAGTATAATCCCAAATCTGTAATGAAACTGGTATGCTCTTGGTCTGGGACACGCATGGAGATTTGATTGTACCCCGAGTATGCATCCATAAAAGAAAGAAGCTCATGACTCGCGGTTGAATCTACCAACTGATCAATTCGAGGTAACGGAAAGCTATCTTTTGGGCAGGCTTTGTTTAGATCTGAAAAGTCGATGCATGTACGCCACTTTCCATTGGCCTTTTTTACCAAAACCGGGTTTGAAATCCAGTCGGGGTATGTTGAATCTTTAATAAATCCATTACTCTTCAGTTTTTCAACTTCTTCCTTCAAGGCGGTAGACCTTTCTGGGCCAAGCATTCGCCTTTTCTGCTTGACAGAAGGATGTTTCGGGTTGATGCTTAACGAATGACTCATAATCGAGGGAGATATCCCACACATATCTGCATGAGTCCAGGCGAATACATCCAAGTTAGCTTTCACAAAATTTGTTAATTCTTTGGCTCGAATAGGATCCAACTGGGATCCAATCTTTAGGACCTTCTCTGGGTCACTATCATCGATTGGTACATCCACAGTCGCTTCATTGGGAGTTGCCATTCTGCCCCCAGGCTCTTCATCCTCTCTGGGATCTATGTCCTCGGGCAACCCTCTGGGCGACCCTCCTGTAGGTATTTTCTTTAGTTGCTATGACGATTCCTCCCTCGGAGGGGAAGAACCACCTTTTGCTTCTACATCTTTCCCTTTACGGAGCAACTTTAACTTTGCAATGTAGCATGCTCGTGCAACAACTTGATCTCCTCTGACTATGCATATGCCGGCATCCGTCGGGAACTTCAACAATAGGCACCAGGGTGCAATGCAGGCCCTGAATTTGGCTAGGGCCGGCTGACCCAAGAAGGCATTGTACGACGACTCAATGTCCAGGACTACATAGGGGATAATTCTCACTCTCTGGCGTTCTCCTTCCCCAAGGGTTACTGATAATTCTACGTATCCCATTGGAGCGGTCGAGGCCCCATTAAATCCATGTATCCAACCCTCGCATGGTTTCAGATCCTTCGGCTCGAGTTTCATTTGATCGAATGTTTTCTTGAACAGAACTAAGACTTTATGAACTATAGCTGGGCCGATGGTGACGGTGATCACTAATGGGTCTTCAGTTGGGGAGTGAACCCCAACACTCTCTCGTTCAAGAAATATGACATCATCAGACATCGTCCTTTGCTGCTTAGCTAGAGCGTTATCCTCGGGGTTGCTACATTCCCCCACTTCAAAGTGTTGTTTAGCTGCATTCACGTATTGATCCATAGCTCTGGAACTGTGCTCCGCCAGGTGAAGCCCGCCAACTATGGTATTGATAACAATATTTTTTTCCTTTTTGTTGAGCCATCGATTTAGCAGCAAGTTGGCCTTGGTTCGGGGCTTGTACGTCTTGCCCCCTATCCTTAGGAATCACCTTATATTCATCTAGCTTCCCTTCTTGGAGCGGTTTTTCAATCACATCTCTCAGATGACGACATTCGTTTGTGGAATGACCATGGACCTGATAAAAAGGCATAATTTCCCAGTTTCACGCTCTTTTTCTGTAGAATCCCTCAGAGGTGGTCTTTTGTAATAAAGAACATTATATGTATCCAGAAAGATGTTTTCCAACGTATCATTTAACGGTGTGAAGCTCTCAAATGGTCTGGGCCGGGATCTTCTCTGAGAGTCATTCCCTCGATTTCTCTTCCGATTATTGTTAGTATTATTCCCCGATTGACGACCGCTTCCTTGATTCTTGTTCCCAACATTAACATCGACCTTTCCTAAGGTATCTCCCGTCTGCTTGATGGCAACGTTGCTTTGGATATCTTCCTTATCAGTAGCCTTCCTTTTCCGATTAGCGTATATCTCCTCCTGACGTTACATCAGCTTTTTCATAAAATATTTCTCTGGTCAGGGGTGGCTTGTGCGCCAGTAATCTTCCAAACTGGATATCTTTTTTGACGCCATCGATCAGGGCCATCAACACAGTTTTCTCATGCGGATCTCTGACTTCTGTGACAGCCAAGTTGAAATGATCCAAATAAAACCTCAAGATTTCGTCCGGTCGTTGTTTGATAAGGGATAGCTCAATCACATTCTTAGACCTCTGGGCATGAAGACGGAATTGGTTCACAAATTTCTCACTCAATTCCCTAAAGCTGGATATTGACCGTGCTGGCAAGCGGATAAACCACAATAACGCCACATCTTCCAGGAATATAGGGAATGCTTTATATTGTACTGCGTCTGTAGCTGCAGCGGCATTCATTGACCAGGAGTATCGCATTAGATGCTGGATTGGGTCAGTCCTGCCTGCATAGCAATTCATGGTTTGCATATTGAACCACCTCGGGAATGTAACATCCAGTATGTCATCAGTAAAAGGCATATGACTGCGATCTATGTCCCAATCTACGTTCCTCCGTCCACGGCTATCTACCATGACATGCCTAATCATTGCTTCAACCTCTGCATGGGTCAGGGTAGATTTGGGATCAGCATTTCTTGCCCGACGACCCCCTCCAGCATTTCTTTGACGTGCTGCAGCAAAGTCTGGGCCCTGAGCATAACTCCTTGCCCCATGTTGCCGCGGTCGATCATGCGACGAGCGGGAGGAACGCCGTTCCTCGGTGGTAGAGTGGGCTCATTTAAGTTGCGGTTACTAGTTCCCTGATTAAGTGCCTCTTCTTCTCGAGATGGAAGCGACCCAAATCGAAGATGCTCTATGTTCTCAGCCCTTTCTAACGGGGTACATCGTCGGTTCCTTTGGGGTTCTTCAGGCGACGACGTGTGTTCTAGGGTAGAAGGACGAGATGGAGGAGAGACCCTCTGTCTTGAAAGATCATCAAGTCGCCTATCCATAGCAGTCAGATTCTGTCGCAACACTGAACTCTCTTGCCTCTGAGCGGCTAACTCGTCATATAGTTTATCCCACATTTCAATGATATGAGAAAGCTCTCCTTCAGTAGCAGGGGCAGAAGGGTCGAATTGGTCATCAACATTCTCTCTTATACGTAGAGAGCTTGAGCTAGGTAGAGCAGATGTACCATCACGGGAAGAACGAGCCATAACATCCTTTCCAGGTCGAGTTGTAGTCTGATTATCACTTCGGATCGTGGTCACCCTAGGTTGATGGCTCGTGGTACCCTCTTGGCGTCAATTCATGGTGTTCCCCTGGGATCGGATCGTGATGATGGGTGCAGGAGGGGTCGCGGCATGGTCCTGCGATCGGGTAGTGACTCCTTCAGCTGCTTGGTTCGTGGTACCTCCTTCGACTCGCGATCGCCCCCTTTCCTCACGATCCGAGGACTGTAATTCAACTTCGACCTGTTCCTGCGCACTTTCTTCGATTACTTCATTTGCAGCTTCGTTCACCTACGAAGCTCATACTTCCTTAGACTTCTTTCCAGCTATGGTATCTGAACTTTGTTGAAATCTTCAAAAATCGAAACTGTTAAGTTTTGGACTGTCTTCTTCGGACTTGAATATCCAAACAATAGAGCAACAATCCAATATATTGAGACTTCAGTTTCTCAGTGAAAGCACCAAAATTTTAGATCCAAAGTTGGCTCTAACACCCAAATTGATCCATTATGAAGAGATTAATATCAGAAAAAATGCAAGAAAAACAGAAAATACACAGATTTATAGTGGTTCGGCTTTAACGAGCCTACGTCCACTTTATATCTATGATTATACTTAAGATTTGAGTCCAATCAATGATTTATCTCTCAACCTCACTTTTACAATGTTGGTTCACTCAGTAAATTCAAGACAGCTCTGAATAGGAGTAATGGAGATATGATAATGGTTGTAACACCCTACGTCCATTAATGCCACTCACAAAGGGAATGCATTAACTTCTATGGAGCGTTTTAAGTGAGTATAGAATAGAAACTTAACAACAAGACAGATATAAACAGTACTTGAAGAATTAAAAACTTTATTTCATTGTAGCAGAAAATACATATGTTTGATTACATCATTAAAACCAGAGCCAAGTACATAATATCCATCTTGACTGTACATAAATTGAAAGACATAATCCCCAATACAAAATAGCCATAAATAAGAGAGGTTGAACTTTACTTCAGCGATCCAAGCTTCTAAAAGCAAGAAGCATAGCTGTCCAAAATCAAGCTTCACTGGTGCTAGTTCCAACCTGAGCACCTGGAGGGAAGGAAGAAAAGAGGAGGAAACAAAGGGATCAGCCATAAAGTCTGGCGAGTGCGATAACCTTAACAATATAATTACCAAAGCAACTAGGCTAAGGCATAAGTTGGAAAATCAGGAAATGACCATGAACCATTGAGTATGGCAGAGTAAACAAGGAAACAAGATGAACAACGATATCGTTAAAGCGCACCTAAACCACTATAAGATAATTACTAAACTACACCAACACTATAGGATAATTGCTATACTGCACCACCACTAGTCACCCTAAGGTTGATCCCACTTACAGACTTAATAATGATATTAGTAGTTTCGTGCACCCCTAGCTGTCTTCATAGGTGCCGCCTGCCCCTATCTCCACTAGGTGTACTCACTACCCCAAGCGATTGGCTCCCTAACTCGTAGATACCCGTGCTGGCCCCACTGTGGGGTGTATCACTTCCCAAAGTGGCAACCCGATACCACAAATAATGCACGGTTTATACCTACACGATGCAACAACGTCTTACCTACTAGCCCGGGTCCACACACGCATATGAACCCGTTGGACTTGCATTGCCACCGCTAACCCAGTTTGGCCTCTTGCAGTCAAGCCCACTATGCGTGTCCCGTCCTCGACTTGGGTCGAACCCACAAAGATACGTATGGGTTACTGGTTGAAACGGGCCCCCATTACTTGACACAAGCTATCCACCTAAGCTTGGTCCCCTCTAGTACATCCCACTTAACCCTCTTCTTATTCATGTTCACTTATATGTTTCAAATTTTGGCTAAGTGTTTCTAATCGTATTTCAAATGCCACCCAAGGCACCTACTAGATTCCACATGCCACCCAAGGCACCCACTTAACCCCCTCATGTCCCACTACATGTTTATCTGGTTAAGTGTTTCTTAATTCTTTAAGACCGTAACCTTATAAGACCTCCCACATTAGACTGGCATTTGTGGCAGCTGGATTTGCCGGGCGGGTCCAGGCAGTCTTAAACCACAAACGAGCCTAACCTCGTGTCTTTACAATTGTTACCTATTTAATTTATGCCAAAGACCTCTCACATTAGACTGGCATTTGTGGCAGTTGGATTTGCCGGGCGGGTCCGGGCAGTCTTACACCACAAAAGAGCATAACCTCGTGTCTTAGACGATTAATTACTCCTAATTAATCATCCCCCAATTTGAATTACTTTCCCTATTCAAATTATCAATTAATTCCAAATTTAACTATGGCCATAATTGACTCAATTATTTCCATATATTTATGGTATGTAAAATCGTACCAATTTCAACACAAATTTATTTTATGCCTTTTAAGGCGTTTATGCCAATTCTTAATATTAAATCTTTTTAATATTATCCCGTTACCCCACGTTGTACGTTCGTTCATTTAACGTAAAATATACGTTAGACTCGAATAGTCTAACTTATGGAATAAAGAGAAAACATCACAACGTACATATAACTAAAGATAGATCTAAACATAAGGGTGAACTTGCATGTGTGAATGATGTTCTACATCTAAAACTTGCGTAGGCCAAAGTTACAACTTGCATAAAACTACATATGTCATAGATCCAAATGTAAAGGTGTAAACTTGTTAGGTAATGGTCACATAAATCATGTATGTCATAGATCTACATCTAAAAGGTGTAAACTTGCATAGGCAATAACCACAAACTTGCATAGCATGATTCATATTCCAAACTCATATATTTATATAAACTTTGCATATGTGATTTATGCAACATAAAAATGGTGTAAACTTACATCTATACATGTAAACTAGCATGTAGAATTTGGCATATAACTCACACATGTCATAGCCTAACTTTAGATCTAAAATAGATGTCATGAAGCATGTAAGGTTACATATAATTTTCCCCAACTTGCATATGATTCATGCCTTGATAAAAATCTAAACTTGCATACATATGATTTATCGTATGAATCAACATAACCAAACTAGCACATGAACAACATGGTGATTCGATTATACATAAGCCAATCATAAAATTACAACATAGATGATCACAACTTTACAAGATAGCATCATAGAATTTACAATATAAACATCACAATTTTACTACATGAATAATAACATGCGGTCAATAATTCACATCATATCCAAATAGTCCACATCATAACTCAATCCAATTAATTTGCTAATTATTTTATTAAAATTATCAAACTCACAACTCAAAGAAGGTCTTGAGTTCTGAATTCTGAGTTCTGAAGTTGTAATAGCTTTCCCTTGAAAAAGATTCGTTGTTAAAGTTGAAAAGAATTTATTTAGACTAGCTTTCTTCCTCTCTAATTGGTGGCGGCTATGCTGAGTTGCTAGGTGACGGCATGGAGGCCATGAATCTAATTTTGTTTTGATTTTAGGGTTTGAGTCTAGAGGTGTTTTTATAGAGTTTAGGATTAGTTTAAGTCGTCCGATCAACCCAAAATTAATCCCAGCCAATCAGAGCATATCAGAAACCCTAATGAGTCAGCATCTAGTCATCAATAGGTCATAAAACAAATCTACCGCGGGGGCAGGTCGACCCCCAGGTCGACCTGGTCAGGGAAGGTCGACCCCCAGGTCGACCCTATGGTCGACCTGGCCCTGGCGGGAATTTTCCCGCATAGCCTGTCTGACACCGAATTTTCAAATTTTGAAATCTGTTTTGAATTTTCTGAAACTTCCGATGGCCATAACTTCTTCATACGAAGTCCAATTCACGCAAACTCGGACTCTATCTCAACCAGAATTCCGGGATGAACACAATGGAGCAACCTGTTTCCCTTAATTCTCATGTCTGAGATTAGTTATTCATTAATTTGTGAACATTAGTGTTAACAGAAATACAGGTGTTACATTCTCCCCTCCTTAAAGGATTTCGCCCCCGAAATCTCCAAGCTAAGGAGAATGCATATCCTACTAGCCAAACAACCATCTACTCAACCATCAAACAAAGGCATCCATTGTCCTTAATAATTTCTAATGTTGTATGAACATATGTAAGAAGTGTGTGTATATGTTCCTTATCTAATGCGAAATCATGTGGTCTACTGATTTAGTTGACCTCCTTAATGCAAACCATGATAGTGCCATGCGTCCATTATGTATGTGAAAGAACCCTATCGATACATATTATTTCTACATGTGTGCACAGCCATTCACCAAAATGCAACATCCATATGATGGTACAACCATTAACTTAAACATGCACACACATTTATATGCAATATGAAGTGACTGAGCCGATCTAGTGCCTAAAGTGTGTGTATATGCATACACGAGCAACCACTTGCATCCACATGCATCCATCATACATAACATGTCTCAAACACATGTTTCAACCATAGGACTACCCTATCTAAAGGTCAAAGATACTAGCGAGAGGACATACTAAAGATAATATAAGTACAAGCTAAGCGATCAAGGAGAAATTAAAAGACATACCCTCGAAAAGAAAAGGGTACAATGAACACATCTTCTCTTCCGTCTCCCAAGTAGTGTTTCTCTCATCATCTCCCCATTGCACTTTGACTAGCTTGACCTCTCGATTCCTCAACTTCTTAACCTCCGACCCGAGAATGCACGTAGGAGCTCGTCGAGTCGTCGCATCACGCTCTATCTCCACTTCTCTAAGCAAGCTCGGCTCTACCACTTCCGCGGTCTCGTGCAAGCACTTCCTCAAATGTGATACATGGAATACATCATGTACACCACTAAGTCTCTCGGGCAACTCCACTCTATACGCCATCTGTCCAATCCTCTCCTTAATAGGAAACGGCCCTACGAACCTTGGTGCTAACTTCCCAACGGACCCAAAGCGAACGATGTTCCGTAATGGAGACACCTTGACAAAGACCATGTCCCCAATATCAAACTCAAGATCTTTCCTCCTCTTGTCCGCATAAGATTTCTGCCTATCTTGCGCCATCTTCATCCTCCTTCGAATCAAATCGATCTTTTCAAAAGTCTCTCTAATCATATCGGGCCCAAGCAAGATCTTATCTGTAGACTCCCACCAACATGTAGCAAACTGTAACAACCCGCACCTCTGTTCACGCAAGATATTGTCCCCAACTTAGCCACCTTATAGGTGTGGGGTTTTGTTCCTCAAAAGGCCTCGGCGTTAGTAAGAGATGCGCTTCTACTATATAAGTACCCACTTCACACAAGCTTCCACGATGTAGGACTTAGGGGTGTTACATTCTTCCCTCCTATAGAGCCCAACGTCCCCGTTGGCTCACAAACACCTCACCCAGGCGTTGTGGTCCACACAAGAGCCACAATTCCGACTGGGTATTGGCTCTGATACCACTGTAACAACCCGCACCTCCGTTCATGCAAGATATTGTCCCCAACTTAGCCACCGTATAGGTGTGGGGTTTGGTTCCTCAAAAGGCCTCGGCGTTAGTAAGAGATGCGCTTCTACTATATAAGTACCCACTTCACACAAGCTTCCACGATGTGAAACTTAAGGGTGTTACACGAACGACACGGCCGTCCATAAAGAGCCTCGAACGGTGCCATGCCAATGCTAGACTGAAAGCTATTATTATATGCGAACTCTACCAACGGAAGATGTTCCTCCCATGTACCTCCGAATTCTAAGACACACAACCTCAATAGGTCCTCTAGAATACGATTCACCCTCTTGGTCTGGCCGTCCGTATGTGGATGATATGCGGTGCTCAAACATAACTAAGTCCCTACCGCCTCTTGCAAGCTCTTCCAAAATTCGCTAGTAAAGATAGGATCGTGGTCGCTTACTATGCTAGAAGGAACACCGTGCAAACGAACTATTTCTCGAATGTATACGGAGGCTAACCATGGAGCAGTCCTCTTACTCTTCGCGGGAATGAAATGGGCGCTCTTAGTAAGTCTCTCTACCACGAACCAAATCCCCGTATTACCCTTCCTCGATCTCGGTAACCCGTCAATAAAATCCATCGAGACACTTTCCCACTTCCATTGTGGGACCTCCAATGGGTGAAGCAATCCACCGGGCTTTTTTTGCTCTGCTTTTACTTGTTGGCACACCAAGCATCTAGCGACATACTCGGCCACGTCCTTCTTCATATCGGCCCAAAAGTAAACTCATCTCATGTCCATGTACATCTTGTCCCTGCCGGGATGAATGGTCATCTTCGAACGATATGCATCATCAAGAATGGTCTTCCTCAAATTCTCGTCCCGTGGTACACAAAGTCTACCATCCCTATGTAACCAACCCTTATCATCTAGAGTATACCTACTGATATGGCTCGATGACTCCCCCCTTTTGAGCTTCTCTACTAACTCAACCAACTGTGGGTCATTTCGTTGTGCCTCGCCAATTCGTCCCAAAAGCGTAGGTCTGACCTCCAAGGATGCTAGCAAACCAGGTAAAAGTCAACGGAAGGTTTAAAATCAAACGTAGAGATGAACTCTAAGCTTCGTCACTCAACAAACAACGGACTCAAGGACAACCTTTTTCTACTTAAGGCGTCTGCCACCACGTTACCCTTGCCAGGGGTATATGCTATCTCGAAGTCGTGGGATGCTAAGAATTCCATCCACCTTTGCTGCCTTAAGTTCAAGTCCTTCTGAGAGAACAAGTATTTTAGCGATTTGTGGTCAGTGAATAATTCGAATTTTTCGCCAAGAAGATAATGGCGCTAAGACTTAAGCGTGAAAACAATAGCGGCCAACTCTAGGTCATGTGTAGGGTAATTTCTCTCATGCACTCTCAACTGCCTTCCACCATAGGCTATTACCCTTCCCTCTTGCATTAAGACTGTGCCTAGTCCTGTCCCATAAGCATCGGTATAAATGGCTTACTCCCATCTAGCAACACTAAAACTGGGGTTGTGGTCAAAGCTCTTTTTAAACGTTGGAACGCATCATCACAATCTACGTCCCATGTGAAAACTAGGTTCTTCTTCGTCAAGCGTGTTAATAGGGCTGATATTTTTGCGAAGTCTTTGATAAACTTCCTATAGTAGCCAGCCAACCCTAAAAAACTCCTCAACTCGGTAGCATTTTTAGGGACCTTCCAATCTTGGATGGCCACTACCTTTGCGGGATCCACGGCTATCCCTTCTTTGGAAATCACATGCCCTAAGAATCGCACTTCCTTCCTCCAAAAGTGACATTTAGAAAATTTAGATTTAAGGCTATGCGCTTGAAGAGTCTCCAACACTTCGCTAAGATGTAGGGCATGCTCTTCCTCGTTCTTAGAAAAGATCAAGATGTCATCCACAAAGACTACCACGAATTTATCAAGGTACTCCCTAAACACCCTACTCATCAAGTCAACAAAGTATGCGGGGGCGTTTGTCAAACCGAAGGGCATCACAAGCCACTCGAAGAAACCGTCTGGAGTCCTAAAGGCAGTCTTGTCTATGCTATCCTCAGCCACTCTCAACTGATGGAAACCAGTGGCTAAGTCCAACTATGAAAACACTGAGGCGCCAACTAACTGATCGAAGGGATCGTCAATCCTCAGCAGTGGGTGTCTATTCTTCTTAGTAAGCTTATTAAGTTCTCTATAGTCCACACAAAGTCTAAGGGATCCATCTGCCTTCGTGGCAAATACTACTGGAGTACCCTACTCCGATATACTATGTCTGATGAACTCCTTCTCAAGTAATTCCTTCACTTGCTTACTGAGTTCTCTTCTCTCTCTTAGAGCCATGTGGTGCACTGGTAATGCAACTGGCTTTGCATTATCCACTAGATATATTCGAAAGTCTATCTCACGTTTTGGGGGTAAACCCCTCACCTCATCGAAAACATCAACATATTCACGGACTATGGGAATAGAATGTAAGTCATCATCAGATGCGTTATGGGATTCTAGGTAACTAAGCATTACTGGACCTCTAGGGTCACAAGAAATATCAAGGGTCTTCCCACAACGAGTCAGCAATCTAACTGCTTCTTTCACAATCTAGGATGGCCCCATATCTAGTTAGCCAATCCATACCTAGAATCAAGCCGTAGCCCATGAAGCCAAGAACAAAGGCATTGCATTCAAACTTAACGCCCAAGATAAACACTCTCAAATCCCGACAAATCATAGAAAGATGAGCCGAATCACCAATAGGATTTGAGACTACTAAGGGATCCGTAACTAGACTAGTATCTAGGTGCAGTGTTTCAACTAATGATGTAGAGATAAACAAATGTGATGCGCTAGAATCGAATAAAGTATGGACAGGATGATCAAACAGAAAAATTAAACTTTCAATGGAAATTGCTCTACCTCGTTCTTGCAGCGGTGGGACCACGAGAGCCTGAACTTGTCCCCTTGCATGCTCTGGTGCCATGAGAGCCTGCACCTGTCCTCCCGAGGTAGACCCTGCCCTCTGCCCTTTCCTTAGGCAGTCCTTAATCAGATGTCCTGCTTCGCCACAGTGGAAACAACCGGTCTTCTTTTTCTTCCTACAATCTTTGCTTAGATGGCCTGGTGTCCCATAGTTAAAGCATCTCTTCTTTCCCTTAGCATTGTTGCCTTTACCACCTTTCTTGTTCTGTTGTTGCTGTTGCGGCTTCTTTTGATCCCCTTTCTTCTCGGGTGCCTTATTAGCATTGGCTCCCTTCTCCTCTTCGTTCATAAGCGCCATGTCAACTAGCCTCTCAAAGGTAGCCCCCATGGGGATGTGGGTCATAGCTAACCCATGAAGCGGCTCGTTCAGACCCTTAACAAATCTCAGGGCCTTCTTTTTTGGTGCATTCACTAAGTCCAAGCCAAACCTCGCCAACTGATTGAATTTGTTGACGTATTCTTTCACCGATAGATTCCCTTGCTTCAATGCTAGAAACCTTTCCATATATAGATTCTCTTCAGCCCGTGAGAGAAACTTCGCCTCAAACCTCCGCCTAAAATCTGGCCATGTATCGACTGGGCATCCTCCATTAGTGACCACCCACCAAAACGAGGCCTCATCCTTCATTAGTCAAGCAGCTAACTGGACCTTTCTTCCATCATCCACTTCAAAGATTCCAAATAATTCTTCCACCTCCTTTAGCCAGTTTCGAGCTTCAACAAATGTCTCCATCCCATGAAAAGGTTTTCCACCCATTGCCCTAAAGTCCTTACATATCTTAGCAAAAGTGTCGACGCGAGGAGGAGGAGGAGGAGCATTTGCTGGACCTGCGGTGGCGGCCCTAGCCTCGAGATATTGACGAAACCAACCGGGTACATGAACACCCTATGGTATCTCAGATGCTTCAGACATGCTGAAACGAAAAAGGAGAGATTCAATACAAAAGAACCGAAGGAAAGATATATGGCCATTGGGGTTATGCTTTCTAAAATAAGCTTTTCCCTTTAAAATACTTTCCTTAAAACATACTTTTGAAGGTACTTCTTTATAAAAATTGTTTTTGAAAAACAACTTTTCAAAATTCATATCTGTGCTGGTTACCTTCAGCTCTGATACCACGTGTAATACCCCAAGTCCATTAATGTCACTCACAAAGGGAATGCATTAACTTCTATGGAGCGTTTTAAGTGAGTATAAAACAGAAACTTAACAACAAGACAGATATAAACAGTACTTGAAGAATTAAAAACTTTATTTCATTGCAGCGGAAAATACATATGTTTGAGTACATCATTAAAACCAGAGCCAAGTACATAATATCCAACTTGACTAAATCAAAATACATAAACTGAAAGACATAATCCCGAATACAGAATAGCCATAAATAAGAGAGGCTGAACTTTACTTCAGCGATCCAAGCAATCTTTTAAAAGCAAGAAGCACAGCTGTCCAAAATCAGGCTCCACTGGTGCTAGTTCCAACCTGAGCACCTTGGGGGGGGGGGGAAGGAAGAAAAGAGGAGGAAACAAAGGGATCAGACATAAAGTCTGGCAAGTGCGATAACTTTAATAATATAATTACCAAAGCAACTAGGCTAAGGCATAAGTTGGAAAATCAGGAAATGACCATGAACCATTGAGTATGGCAGAGTAAACAAGGAAATAAGATGAACAACGATATCGTTAAAGCGAACCTAAACCACGATAAGATAATTACTAAACTACACCAACACTATAGGATAATTGCTACACTGCACCACCACTAGTCACCCTAAGGTTGATCCCGCCTATAGACTTAATAATGATATTGTTAGTTTCGTGCACCTCTAGCTGCCTTCATAGGTGCCGCCTGCCCCTATCTCCACTAGGTGTACTCACTACCCCCAAGCGATCGGCTCCCTAACTCGTAGATACCCGTGCTGGCCCCACAGTGGGGTGTATCACTCCCCAAAGTGGCAACCCGATACCACAAATAATGCACGGTTTATACCTACACGATGCAACAACATCTTACCTACCAGCCCGGGTCCACACACGCATATGAACCCGTTGGACTTGCGTTGCCACTGTTACCCGGTTTGGCCTCTTTCAATCAAGTCCAGTATGTGTGTCCCGTCCTCGACTTGGGTCGAGCCCACAAAGATACGATGGGTTACTGGTTGAAACGGGCCCACATTACTTGACACAAGCTATCCACCTAAGCTTGGTCCCCTCTAGTACATCCCACTTAACCCTCTTCTTATTCATGTTCACTTATATGTTTCAAATTTTGGTTAAGTGTTTCTAATCGTATTTCAAATGCCACCCAAGGCATCCACTAGATTCCACATGCCACCTAAGGCACCCACTTAACCCCCTCATGTCCCACTACATGTTTATCTGGTTAAGTGTTTCTTAATTCATTAAGACCGTAATCTTATAAAGGCCACCAACATTAGACTGGCATTTGTGGCAGCTGGATTTGTCGGGCGGGTTCGGGCAGTCTTACACCACAAACGAGCCTAACCTCGTGTCTTTACAATTGTTACGTATTTAATTTATGCCTAAGACCTCTCACATTAGACTGGCATTTGTGGCAGCTGGATTTGCCGGGCGGGTCCGGGCAGTCTTACACCACAAAAGAGCCTAACCTCGTGTCTTAGACGATTAATTACTCCTAATTAATCATCCCCCAATTTGAATTACTTTCCCTATTCAAATTATCAATTAATTCCAAATTTAACTATGGCCATAATTGACTCAATTATGTCCATCTATATCACAAATTTATTTTATGCCTTTTAAGGCGTTTATGCCAATTCTTAATATTAAATCTTTTTAATATTATCCCATTACCCCACGTTGTACGTTTCCTTCGTTTAACATAAAATATATGTTAGACTCGAATAGTCTAACTCATGGAATAAAGATAAAACATCACAACATACATATAATTAAAGATAGATCTAAACATAGGGGTGAACTTGCATGTGTGAATGATGTTCTACATCTAAAACTTTCATAGGCCAAAGTTACAACTTGCATAAAACTACATATGTCATAAATCCAAATCTAAAGGTGTAAACTTATTAGGTAATGGTCACATAAATCATGTATGTCATAGATCTACATCTAAAAGGTGTAAACTTGCATAGGCAATAACCACAAACTTGCATAACATGATTCATATTCCAAACTCATATATTTATATAAACTTTGCATATATGATTTATGCGACATAACAATGGTGTAAACTTACGTCTAAACATGTAAACTAGCATGTAGAATTTGGCATATAACTCGCACATGTCATAGCCTAACTTTAGATCTGTAATAGATGTCATGAAGCATGTAAGGTTACATATAATTTTCTTCAACTTGCATATGATTCATGTCTTGATAAAAATCTAAACTTGCATACATATGATTTATCATATGAATCAACATAACCAAACTAGCATATGAACAACATGGTGATTCGATTATACATAAGCCAATCATAAAATTACAACATAGTTGATCACAACTTTACAAGATAGCACAATAGAATTTACAACATAAACATCACAATTTTACTACATGAATAATAACATGCGGTCAATAATTCACATCATATCCAAATAGTCCACATCATAACTCAATCCAATTAATTTGCTAATTATTTTATTATACTTATCGTACCACAACTCAAAGAAGGTCTTGAGTTCTGAATTCTAAGTTCTGAAGTTGTAATAGCTTTCCCTTGAAGAAAATTCGTTGTTTAAGTTGAAAAGAATTGATTTAGACTAGCTTTCTTCCTCTCTAATTGGTGGCGGCTATGCTGAGTTGCTAGGTGATGGCATGGAGGCCATGAATCTAATTTTGTTTTGATTTTAGGGTCTGAGTCTAGAGGTATTTTTATAGAGTTTAGGATTAGTTTAAGCCGTCCGATCAACCCAAAATTAATCCCAGCCAATCAGAGCATATTTGAAACCCTAATGAGTCAGCATCTAGTCATCAATAGGTCATAAAACAAATCTGCCTGGGGGGCAGGTCGGCCCCCAGGTCGACCCTATGGTCGACCTGGTCAGGGCAGGTCGACCCCTAGCTCGACCCTATGATCGACCTGGCCCTAGCGGGAATTTTCCCGCCTAGCCTGTCTGACTCCGAATTATCAAATTTTGAAATCTATTTTGAATTTTATGAAACTTCCGATGGCCATAACATCTTCATACGAAGTCCAATTCACGCAAACTCGGACTCTATCTCAACCAGAATTCCGAGACGAACACAATGGTGCAACCCGTTTCCCTTAATTCTCATGTCTAAGATTAGTTATTCTTTAATTTGTGAACATTAGTGTTAACAGAAATACGAGGTGTTACAATGGTGGAATCAGAGCTCAGAATTGCCAAAAAGCTCCTGAAAACTGCCATGTTCTGGGCTATTTATAGGTGATATCTGCAGGCAGATCGCGGTCATATGTGGCATAAATCCCGAGTATCTCGGACTGGTTCGTGGCTTGATGGATAAATAGTCAATATGGTCGTTATGGACAGGTGTCGTGAGATCCTACATTCTCGTATCGTGAAT
Source organism: Allium sativum (assembly GCA_030737875.1). NCBI lineage: Eukaryota > Viridiplantae > Streptophyta > Magnoliopsida > Asparagales > Amaryllidaceae > Allium > Allium sativum. Next base: position 229,512,571 of record CM060911.1, on the reverse strand, counting down.
GACTTATTCCAGCCCTCCGTTTTTTGGCTTCTGAGATTGGATCGGATCAAAGAGAGCCAGTAGGGACGGATCAGGTCGTGGCACCTTCACCGCGAGTCATTGAGAAAGGGGCGATCACGATCGGTCTTCAGTGGCTTGGTGACCAAAACTCCATAATGCCTTCGTATATGTGTCTTGGCGGCTTGGTCTAAAAGCTAGCCAACATATACTATATATGTGGAGCGTGAGATGCAAGCGTTCTACTAGATTCTATTTATTTGTATTTAGACACTATTATAAGACCAGAATATATATAAGATTTCAAAATGTTTTGGGTTATCATAAGGGAAAAACCATCTGTATTTATGTGTGGATTTGGTCTTATGATTATCCTTTTCATTCGAAAAGATTTTGAACTTTAAAATCAAGTTGGATGATTCCCCTTAAAACTTTGCGAGTTTTTCTCATTCTGGTTCGCCAGACTGACCCGGTGTTTTGTAAATGCTCGGGTTAGACCGGGTTGTACAGGTTTAGGTTATCGGATGCTGTGAATTCAAAAGACTAGCTGAAGAAGTTCAGATGTAAGATGTTATACCGTTACTATTCCGTTGTGTGATCTATATGAGGACAGACTATTATAACTGTCTAGATGTATTGATGTACTCTGATGTTGTAATTATTATTTCAATCACTCAATAAAAGTTATTTCTATGTTATATTTTGTTCCGCTGCAATGTGAAACTCTGTGATGTATTAGTTCTTCTTCTTCTTATGCTTCTATTCTAATATTTCTTTCCTTCTTATCTCACCCTCTGATTTCTTTTTTATTAAAGATTCGTAATTTCATGCAATTTGGGTTAAACGTGAGTTGTAATTCGTCGACTTAAAGATTACGGATTTATGGGCCTTTACAAGAATAATCGAACAAAAACCCATCGTTCGTTTTCTGCTGGAGGCGGATTGACCACGTATGAAGAGGACAGGGTTTTGACCCTTATATTTATAACCTATTATTATTTGATTTAATTCTGTTTGTTTCGGTTTTGTGTTTGAACTCCAAACCAAACCCAATGACAATCGTTGCTAGCTAACCACCCCCATTCTGAACACAATGGGGTATTTTTTGTAAGCCAATTCAACTGTTTCGATCATCTTTTATCCAAATTAAAATATAAATCAATATATATTGAATTTAAACGTACATTTTGATTTACCGGGGCCACATACTGACTCCAAAAATTTTAGAGAAATAAATCTAGCTATGTTTTGATGATACGGTCCTAATAAAACTAATTTCATTGAATTTGGAGACCGTTTGAAAAATGGTCATTTTCCAGTTGATTAAATTTAAACTGACAAAACACATTTAAATTTACCATGCTCACATATTGATTACAAAAATTATGAAATTTGAAATATAACAATAATTTGACATTCCGGATCCAACAAAAGTGGTTTCTTCGAAAACGGAGGTCGTTTGCAAAATGGCTATTTTTAAGGGTTGTATATTATATTAAAATATATAAATTCCATAGCGACTATTTTGAATTTTAAATTGGACATAACTTACAATCTATAACATGAAATCTCAGTTTCTTACATTCGTCAGAAAGATATTATTAAAAAGATTCGAATATTTCTCGTTTTGATGAATCTGATTTATTTTGAATTTTGTACATTCATTTGAAATTTAAAATCGAATTTTCAAACTACCAAGCCATTTCGACTTCGTTTTATAATTTAAATAAATTTATACGTACTAACTTCGATTTAAATAAATTTTTAGTCGTTATTATTTAAAATAAATCATTTTAAATATTCAAAATCCATTAAAATAGCTGAAATAAAAATTTTAAATTGGTTCGGAAATTCCGGGTTGTTGTAGCCATGAAATGGGGTTCAATCATTTTTCTGGAGAAGAGAATGTCGACCAGTGTAGCACGTGTACAGGAAGGGGCGTAACTTGAGTGTTTGGAAAGGAGGCATTTCGGCAATGTTGGCTTTGGATGCATGGTGATGGCGCATGGGAATGTTGAAAAGGGTAAATGGCAGAAAGGAGTGTAATTATGAAAAGGAGCAGCAGTAGTTTATATGGTGGGAAGATCACTGTTTAAAAAGAATGGGTTTGGATATTTACATGATGGGCCGATGTGGGTGTCATAAGGGGTAGCGGGCTAAAATAAGGGTAAAGCCCATTATTTAATAATATATTTAGTTTAGTTTTAATTTAAATAACATGTAAAACTTGTAAACTTAATATCCCGTTCATAAGCATCAGAATTACGACTGGTTTATCACGTTGGAATCATGTGCTCATAGGCTACATGCTGAAATAGGTTTGGAACCATTTGGAGCTCGCTAGAATTTATGGCATAATTAAAAGCTTGATTCAAATCAGCGAACGTTAATCGTTATTCAACGATTAACGACCAAGGTGCATAAACAAACTAACTCTATCCAGTTTTATAATTTTATAAACGTTATTTAATATTGATAAATAATGGTTGAATGTTTATGAGATGTTTGTTTGGATGACTTGCTAATTAACTGGTCGAATTAATATATACAGTTATATATCTAAACCGTTGACCAAATATTTGTTCTGTTTATTATTTTATTTGTGTTATTTATATTGGTTAACATCTGAGGATGCCGAAAAACAGGTTGTAGGAATCCAATGGATTCCTCAACAATTATATTATTGTTTTTCATATATTGCAGTATATGATGTGACTAATAATCGGTGAATGATTACTGTGTGGTTTTGGGATGTTTGAATAATGTTGACGTGGAAATAATTTGTATTTAAATACCGAAAATTATATTCAAAAAGAATTTAGGTTTCACAAAGGGAAATTCTATTTTTAATTAGAATTGAATTTCAATTTGGATTGGAAAGTAATAACTTGTTTTAGTTATAATAAAACAAATAGTTTGATTTATTAACGATATTTATAAATAGGATAAAATAATTTTTGGTAAATAATTATTACTAAATAATCCGTGAATGTCAATTCAAAATGGAGTAATGGAAAGGGAAATCATTGAAATTATTTCGATGTTCAAAATGTGAATAGAACTAAATAAATCCGTAAGGATTCATAATTTGAATTTGACGATATCGAATGTTATTTGAATATGTAATAGAGATTAAGTTATAAACTTAATACATAATTAACCAGAAGTTAGCGTGTCAATGGAATTTATGAAATGGATTCATGAACTAAATCCGAGAGTTTTGTAAGAAATAATTTTTTTAATAAGAAGTTGAAAATGGAGTTAAGGAAATAAGAATTGACTAGAGATCAGGCAAGTTGAATGGTTTTCTGAGTATCGATCTGATGTTGGTTTCGGCCTTCGAGGTTGGCACTTGGGAAATTGTTCTATTACTAGTTTACAGTTAGGGATTGATGGGTGTGGAAGAATAGTGATGCATGAATAAGATATGTAAATGTTTTCCAATGTTAATAACGTATATTTTCGAAATACGAGAAATAAGGAGTTGCGAATATATGGAAATGTTTTTCCGAGAATCATGAGAGGCCAAACGAGTTGGAGAAATTTTTGGATAAAAATATTGAAGAGAAATTGGAAATGAATAATTAAATGATAAATCTATTTAAAGGGGCTCAGAGTTGATAAATGATTGATCGGTAAGATTTCCATTTGGAAATAAGACCTTTTGTATGGATGTTTTCCTTTGATAGTTAAATAACCAACTATCAAAGTTTTTGACAATTTTCCGTTGTCAATACGGAGAGACCGGGATCATATTTATTATTTGAAAACCACAACCTATGGGAATTTGCTTTGCGATCAACTATATTGAAGAAAACTGAAGACAGAGTTATGCAAGGGTTGTTCTAGTAATCCTAGGTAGAAATTGTGCAAGACGGATTTACATACACTACACCAAAACAGCAAATTTGACACACCAGGATTCTGAGATTTGATACGGCTTTGAGCCGTATCAAATTTGATAGGGCTCATAGCCGTATAAAATTTCAATTGCTACCACTCAACCAATCCACACCTTCTCTATCACTTAAGATCCAACCGTAGATCGCATAAGGTTTGGATCAGTTCATATAATACGGTCATTAGCCGTATCAAAATGCAACGATAATTTTCCTTCCCAATTTCTTTTTTCGTCCCTCCCCTCCTCACTTCTTTCATTTTATCCGATTTCCAAATCTCAGTAAATCCAATTTCCAAATCTCAATCAAAGACAAATCTTAAATCAGACTCAGATTTCAGATCGTCTTTTCGCCCTGATTATCAATCATCTCAGCAACAAGCCGATTAGGGTTCTCGGCTCAATATTACAGAAATCTTTTGGCAGCTCCTCAAGATCTGAATTCATCGCTACATGCTATGGAAAGGACAAATCGAAACCAAGGTAATTCATCAAGCCCAGATCTTAACTCAATGTCTGATTTTCCAGATCTGGTATCGAAAGATAAGGCTTTTACCAATTCATTTAATTGCATGCAATGAAAAGCTTTATTTCTCATTTAAATTCAATCCAGCTTAAGTTTTACGAGCCAGTTATTAAAGACAATCTTAGGTTAGTATTGATTTGGGTATATAGGGGTCATAAGTGTAGGATCTGGGTTTGGTGATTACGATTGTGGTTCGGAGGTGCAGTCTGGGTGATTGAAGGAGGTGAGTGGATGGAGGACATCAATGGGTACAGCCGTACAGGACCAAGCAGGTAGATTGTTGCAACCAGAGGGCTAAGTGGCTGAAGCTACCGGTGGATGGGGCATTAGCAATGTGTGGAGGAGAAGCTATAGGTTGATATTGGAAGACTTATTGTGTTTGTTTTGATGTCGTTGATTGGATTTCCTTCTAAGCTATGAACAAAAAATGCCATCGATGGGGAATGTTTAGATGATTTTGAATTTGGTGATAGTAGTAGATGTGTTTGAGGATAGTGATTTAGGCGGATGAAGTCGATGTGAAGAGCATGAAACACAAAGGATAAAATACTGTTGTTTATACTATTTTGGTTTATTTTATAGTATTTTATACAAACATATGGTTCACCCATTTCATTTTATAGTATTTTATACTAAAAAGTTGATAGTACTTTACGCGAACAATGTTTTGTACAAATAATTATCTTTTATAGTATGCCCGAACCACTCGCATCACACTCAATAACAAGTTCTTCAGTGAATTCAGGCAATGATAAAGATTTCACTTTATAGAACGCATCAGTTGCATGGAAGATATCAGCACTATAATAGCAGTAGTCATGGTGGTGGGAACTTATACACATGGGCTTATATTTCCAATTGCAGAAGATATCAGCAATTTGTTGATTGTTTACTTGATTTTTGCGAGGCAGCACCAACAAGGTTAGATCCTTTTTTATCTTCTTCATAAAGGGAAAAAAGGTTTCTAGTTAGTCATAATGTTTATACTTAATATGCTATATGCAATATAAGAATAGTTGAAGGTGTATTCAATGAATCATAAGGTCTTAAGAGTTCATTATCGTATGGTGATTTACTTTCTTCTACTGTTGTATATATAATGCCTTTTGGTACCAATGTTTTCATACTGTAATGTTGTAGACAAATGCTCATTGTAAGGTTTTGCAAACAAGTTATGTAAGCTGAGTTTATGAATGACTAGTCTTGTTATAATATTGTGTGATAATGAAAGCAGAATTGTTTACGAACAAGATTTAGTTGGTTTGTCAATGTTGTCAGCAAGATTTAGTAGCATAATGTATTTTTTTATTTTTTTTTATTTAAATTAGATACGTCTCAAAGCCGTATGAAATATATGAATTGATACGGCTCAAAGCCGTATCAAATTCATGAATTGATAAAGCTTTGAGCCGTATCAATTCATATATTTCATACGGCTTTGAGCCGTATCAATTCATGAATTTGATACGACTTTGAGCCGTATCAATTCATGCATTTGATATGGTTTTAAGCTATATCAATTTATCATTTTGATACAGCTTAAAACCGTATCAAAGCAACAGAGACGCCATTTTTTGATACGGCTTAAAACCGTATCAAATCGATTTTGATACAGCCATGAGCATTGCCAAATTGGCATTTCTGGTGTAGTGATAATAGTGCCTTCGGTTTGTCCAGCCTGGGGACAACTCGAATGGACGAATGTCTGATAGTGTATGTCTAATAGATCGCGTAAATTGATCTCTTGAAACGTATTTATGTTGGTGGCGAAGGAATTTGTTTCTCTTAGCTTTATACTCGTGGTATTTTTGGAGAAATCAATTTGTAATTTGGTGGGTATGACAATGTAGTATTCAAAGTAAATGAAGGTGTGATCTGTCAAAGGATACATTACGACCTCAAGCTTCATCAACCGGGAAATGACAAAAATCGGTCTGGCAGCATAATTAAGTGGGTAGCTCCCAATTAGGGTATATTGTCACCATCTAGAGAATATTCATATTTGTTACTCCTTTTCACTTCTGTATCTCCAAGGAACAGTTATGTTGGTATACAAACCATAAGGTGATAATATCTTCGGAACATTCAAGTGAAATGAATGGTCGGTCATGTGTGGCTGAGTTGCAAGATGTTCTTGTTGAACTCCAATGTATCTCCTCTAGAATACACTAATCGGAAGGTGGTTCTGTAACGTCCCGCATTTTTATCGGTTTGTATTTGAATATTTAAATCATTTTAAATGTTGAATTCGTAATATAAATGGATTTATATATTAACTAAAACAAAGTTGAGCATATAAAAATATATATTACATATAATCGAGCCCATAATATCGCGGCAGTTCGTAATTTAACGTTCTGAACTTCAACTGAGTATACAAGACCCGTTATTAGTTGGATTTCTGCGAAATAAGAAAAGTTGAAATCCATTGAACTATATTTTTCTAATGGAAGTGGAAAATGGAGATTTCGTCATACAGATTGCAAGATATGTCCAAATCAAATTCCCAAATAGTCGATATAGAATCGTTTGTCGACCGTAACGGTTTATTTAATATAACTGGATATCGGTTTCAAATTTAGACAAGGTTCTTTTGAGACATAGTGATAAATTAATTTTTATAATTTTACTGTAATTTTTAATCAATTAAATACGCAACTTTTTATTTAGAGTATTTTGCACCCTATATCAATATTTTGGAATTTCAAAATATGAGTTAAGATAGCAATATTATTATATTTTTGGGATCATGGCACCACGCTGAACATGATCGTATCATTATTTCTGTCTAGAACGGCTCGGACATGAATGTAAATTTACGCAACGGGTACCCTTAATAAAATAGAAAGTAAACAGAACAACGAAACAATGTCCATTTGAGCTATTCAATTGTTGGGTGTAGCACGTAACTATTATGTAGCAACAATGGAACAAATCAAATGGAAAATAATAAACTAAAATAAGAAATGTATACTTCATAACTAAGTAAGAAAACTTACTGCAAACCTAAGGTTTGTGTACATGCCTATGTTATTATACACAGTACCTATCCTAAGGTAAAGAGTCCATCATGTAGAGACTGAAGATAGATAACAAAATGAATATCATCACATTAAAGGAAGTAGGTGGTACAAGAGGCCAATGTAAATTTAGACGCTGATGACAAGGTAAGATTATTTAATGCAAATAGGAACGTAAAACGTAATAACTATACATAGCATGTGAAACAAGGACAAAAGCTCTGAACTGGAATGTTCCACTCTAGCTATACGGCATGTGAAACTTCATGCCAAAGTAAATTAATTAGACATCTGCAGACCCATACTCTAGACTAAAGAAAACAAATATGCAGAACCTATGAAGCTGAACTTGAGGACAACAACTCACATGCATGGTCATTCTCGGTTCGAAATAATCCAGTGTCAAACTACATCGCTGATATATGAAAACAATATTTAAAAGTATACATATATAACTTATTACTTAGCTAGCAAGGAGTTTGTACTACCTCAACTTTTTTTTCCAAACGCAGCTATGAAGTTTCAAATCATAGCTTATTGTATTTTCACGTAGACTATACATGAGACATTTAATCGAAAACTACTCTACGAAGTGAAAATTCATGGCAGCCATCAAGCTGGAAACCTGGACCTATACTCTTTGCTATGCCCTATAACCGTGGCCACCAAGCTGCCTCCCCCATATAAATACGCAAGACATCTAGTTCCAGAGAGAAAACATCAACAAATCGAAAAAATTATATTCTCCTCAATAAAATCAAACTTTCATATACTTAAGGTCCTAAATGCTTAAGCTTCCTTTTGATATGTATATGGATTGGTGCAAGAAACTTTTTGTGACAACCCCAAACTCCCGTGATTCGAAAGTAAGGATAATCATTTAGGAATACAACATATTTACAACAAAAACAGATCTCAGATAATTATCATAACACAAAAACCATTGCAGCGGAAATAAGTGTCATCAGCATCATAATATCCAATACATCAAAGTACGCAGTACAGGATACAACTTAGCCAAATAAAAAGTCTCAACAAAAAGTGAAATAAGTTTTCAAATGGAAAGGAAACAATCTCAAACTCCATCACATACATCAAAGCTACAAAAGGTAAAATGTCTCAAGCCGAAGTAAAAACCAGAGAAAAGGTCTTCTTCTTCCATCCAAGCAAGCTCCAATCAGAATGTATCACCTGAACCTGTCAATTGGCTGCCCGTGTGGAAAGAGGGCACCCGAGTTTGCAAAAGTGAAACAAACTACGAGTCAGTTATGGGACTGGTGTGAGAATTCTTAACTAAATTATCTAACAACGAGACAAATCTCAGGACTACGCCGCTAAAGCGGAACGGGTTTACTCCATTGGATTGCCAGTGCATAATTTTATAAAGTTTATATAAAACAGCGAAATGCCTTTTGAAAAATGAAATCATCATAAGACTCAATTCCTATCGCACAATGCAACGCACACAGGAGGATAGAGTTTTCCCTTATGATGATCAAACATGCTTAATACGTGAAAAGTAATATTTTAATATTATCATTAGTGTTAAAGCAGTATTAAAATACTTCAATATAAATATATCAATCCTTGACGGCATAGTACCCCATCCTACTATGTCGCCGTATATAAATTTACAATCAAAACCGAAATGTTGTCGTATTGGGAATTGGTTTTCTGTCATGAAATCGAGGCTAGGGATCGTCCTCTTCCGATTCGAGACACTCTAGCAACTGTCTCAGGATCACACCTATGGGCAACCCTTGGACCTTCAGGGCCGGTCCCCACCTAACGGTAGTGGATTAATTATGCCTGAACACACGTTTCCCGGTTCCTATGAACCTATAGTATGACCACTTCCGGCCTATAAAAACCCGAGGTACCTCAATCCAAAATCCACATAAGTAAAATGTCGGGTCGTGTTAAAGCACCGGCACTACCCCTAGCTAGAAAGAAACGTGTGCACTCCCTGCAGTCCTAATCCCGTTTTTGACTCATATCGGGGTGTGAGGCTCGCGAAGTCACGTTATACACAAAGCTGTGCCTAAATAGGCTATGCTTTGATCATCAGCCACAAGGCCTGCTTTTCAACAAAAACTTGATCATTGCATCTTGGCGTTCCACATTGACAATTCAACGCCATGCGATCGATAACTATTACTATACACCAGGGTGTTAAGTAGAGAATAAATTCTCTACCACCAAACAGATATATATTAATACAAATCGATTTAATTACATGGGATGAACTCCAACATCAGACACGCATCCATTTACAAGTCCGTTCTGGGTCTGAACGAAACCGGAGACACCAAAGAGGTTCTCGCTTATCCGTACGACCAACACACACGTCCGGACAATTACTGCTTCGACCCCATCCTGGGAGCAAGTCAGTCCAAGGTATCAGAAGTCGTCGTCCATTCGATGTGAAGATCGCCGGTCTTCTACACCATCTTGTTACATCTTTGATTTAATCGCCGTCCAATTATTTGAAATGAGTTAAACTCGGTCTTTTCAAATAATTGTCGCATAATTATAGTTTAAAACATTTCATATATATTTATAACTATTTATCGCTATTTTTATTTATTTAAAATAGCTCGAAATAAATAAACGACGTTTCGGGTCAATGGGTGGCTCTAGCGCTGCTTTTACCAAAATTTGATTTTCACATATCTTAAAATCTAATTGTCAGATTTTGATGAAATTTATATCGTTGGAAATCTCTTCCCAAAGCGGTCCTAACGGTTCCAGTTTTGGGAAAATCCAACGGTCGGATCTTTCTATATAATCGTTTGAAGTTGCGATTATCGATATGCGAACTGCCGCTCTCGTTTCATTAAATTTTATATTTATATTTATATATATAAACCATTTGGCGATTTCCTTTATTTAAAATCCATTTCTTTTATTCTATGAAAATAATACTTTTGTTCGCCAATTCTAATGCGACAAAAATGACGATTACAACAATGTATACTTTTATATTCAATAAAATAACATTTTTGTTCGCCAATTCTAATGCGACAAAAATGACGATTATAACAATGTATATTTTTGTATTCAATAAGATAACATTTTTGTTCGCCAATTCTAATGCGACAAAAATGACGATTTCAACGATGTATACTTTTATATTCAATAAAATAATATTTGTGTTCGCCAATTCTAATGCAACAAAAATGATGTTTCAACAATGTATATTTTCATATTCAATAAAATAACATTTTTGTTCGCCAATTCTAATGCAACAAAAATGATGTTTCTACCATGTACATTTTTATATTCGATAAAATAACATTTTTGTTCGCCAATTCTAATGCAACAAAAATGATGTTTCTACATTGTATATTTTTATATTTGATAAAATAACATTTTTGTTCGCCAATTCTAATGCGATAAAAATGACGTTTCTACATTGTATATTTTTATATTCGATAAAATAACATTTTTGTTCGCCAACTCTAATGCGATAAAAATGATGTTTTCAACATTGTATATTTTTATATTCGATAAAATAACATTTTTGTTCGCCAATTCTAATGCGATAAAAATGATGTTTTCAACATTGTAAATTTTTATATTAAATAAAAATGACATTTTTGTTCGCCAATTCTAATGCGATAAAAATGACAATTTAAAAATGTATATTTTTATATTTACATAAAATGTTCTTTTTCTCCAATTCATTTTTTATAACATAAAAATGTACTTTGTCTAATTCATTTTTATAACATAAATATGTACTTCTTACCCTATTCCTTTTTAATCATAAAAATATACTTTTTATCTAATTCGCTTTAAATACACAAAAATGTACTTTTTATCCTATTCATTTTAAATACACGAAAATGTACTTTCTATCCAATTCGTTTTAAATACACAAAAATGTAATTCAATTTTATAACATAAAGACGTACTTTTTATGTTTTTATAAAATGTAAATATTTTATCTCCTTTCCTTTTACAATGAGAAATGTAAATTCTTTTACCTTTACATTGAAAAATGTAAACTTTCCATTATTACAAAGAAAAATGGTAAATCTTTCATCTTCACATAGAAAAATGTAAATCCTCTAATTATCTTTATTACATTAGAAAGACGTAAATTTTCTAATTTTCTTTATACATTAGAAAAATGTAAATTTCCTAATTATCTTTCTTAATGCACATTTTTCCTATAAAGGGTATTTACTATCTAACTCAACTCAATTTGGTGTCAAAATATGATAACCAAAAATAATGGTTTTTGTCTAACCATTTCTATTTACCCAACATCGTCATTTCAATGTCCACACATACAACACAATATATGATTTGGTGTATAAATTTGATGAATCACAATAAAAGGTCTCATCTTTGTTTTATTTGTAAATCAAATAAAATATCTAACCTTTATTTTATATTGTAAATCAAAATAAAGTATCTAAACTTAATTCATCTTTTAATTAAAATTTAAAAGATTTAAACTTTCTTTATTTTATAAATCATAAACAAAATAGAGATTCAATCTTTTGTTCTTATTGTGTAAATTCAAAATAAAGATTCCACCTTTGTTATTATTTTGCAAAACAAATAAAGATTCAATTTTTGTTTTGTTTTGCAAATCAAAAATAAAGATCAAACTTATGTTCTATTTTGCAAATCAAAAATAAAGATCAAACTTATGTTCTATTTTGCAAATCAAAAATAAAGATCAAACTTATGTTCTATTTTGCAAATCAAAATAGAAATTTAACTTATGTTATTATTTTACAAATCAAAATAAAAATTTACCTTTCTTTTATTTTGATGATCAAAACAAAAACTTCACTTTTCATTTTAAGTGTTGAACCAAATATAAAGATTTAACTTTTCATTCTTGTTGTTAAACAAACAAAGATTCAATTTTTCATTTTATTTTGTAAAAACAAAATAAAGATTCAAAATTTCATTTTTGTTTGTAAAACAAACAAGATTCAATTTTTATATTCCTATAAAGGAATAAAAATAAAAATAAAAATAAAAATAAAATAAAAACAATAAAGATGAGAACTTTATAGAGATTACATCAGAATTTTACAGATCTAAACTGACATGCTATATCATGATATCACAACGAATATTAATCAACCATACAACAATCACAACATCTTAGATCAGAAACAATAACATACAATGATTCACATAACAAATAGAATTAAATTATTTAATTATTAAAATTTAGAAATCTCACAGTCGTTGTAGATTTTGGCCAAAATTCAAACTATTCAGAATGGCCCCGTTTCAGTCTCAATACGTTCTATTCGCTCTTACGATTCCAACGCTTCCGAAATCGTCAAATTCTGAGTTGAAACAAATCAGTTATGGTTAAATGAAGTTTTAAAACAATTTAAATTAATCAATTAGTTAGTTAGTCAAAATACCTTTCTCCTTCCTTCAGTATTACGGCCGTAGGTTTTCACTTGTAGTTCAAAACTAGGGTTCGGGATTACGGCCACTACAGGGTACGAGGCACTGATCGGTCGGTGGCACGCTGGAGAGGGAAGTGGGGCGCACGAGGGGGGTGGTTTGGCGCAGCTCGGTCGAGCCTGGGGGGCCCACGGCGGTGCGACGCGGCGGTCTTTGGGGTGTTGCTGCTCGGATTTCAGGCGATGAGAGGACGATCAACTCGTATGAAATTGAAGAGGAAGGAAAGGGCTTCGATTTGGTATGTGGCTTGGGTTCCAATTCGAAGAAATGAGGGAGAAATTAGGAGGAGAAGGTCAGACAATTTCAGCCATGGATTTATGAAGGAGGCGGCGGCTGATAGAAGGAATAGGGTTAGGGTTTAGAAGATGGTCCTTTTTTATAATATTTTAATGTATTTTTGCAAAAAAAAAACATATCTTTCAAACCGGTTCAATTTCAGTCCAGCAGAAAGTGACCCTAACCAATAACCCATATTCCGGATCCAATGGGACAGGTCCCGTCAGCCCAAACGGCTGTCTATGGCCTGTATTATTTAATTTAATATTTAATTCCTTTATTAAATTAATTCGTTCGCACAAATAAATTTACTGAGGCCACATACGGGCTCAGAAAAATCCAGAAAAAATATATTTGTCTATGTTATGACGATACAGTCCTAACAAAACTAATTTCGTTGAATTCTGAGGCTGTTTGAAAAATGGCTATTTTTCAGTCGAATAAATTTGACTATAATCGACCAAACACATTTTCCTTCCCACGCTCACATATTAATTCGAAAAATTCTAAAAATTGAAACCTAGCAATAATATGACATTCTGGTTCCAATGAAAGTGGTTTCGTCGAAAACAGAGATCGTTTAAAATTTGTCTATTTTCACTGGCTTTAATATTATTTAAAAATGAAAATTTTAATTTCTGCCTCATTTTTCCACCAAATAATTCAAAATAAAAATTTTAAATTGGTTCGGATTTTCTGGGTCGTTACACTTTTTGGGACTCCAAAATGTATGGCACCAGATAGGATTTGTTGTTGGGAAAGTTTAAGGCGGAACTGGGTAGTTTCGTTGATGGCGTTGGACCCGGAAGATCGAATGGCATCTACTGCCACATTTTGGTAGAATCCGGTGCCACAAACTTTTGCACCTGGCATGGTGACAGTGAAGAGGTGTCAAAGTCGTGACTCCCGGGGGGGTGACGAGTTCAAAACGATGGTATCTACGAGGAAGAGTAGAAGAAGAGGAGTAAAATGGTTTCAGTTTAACGAAGAACAGTTGATTGGGGAAGGAGATATTAGTGATACAATCTTCGGCCATGGTGGTTCTTTGCGAGAGGAGGGACAAAAACGAAGTGGAAGATGAGTTACTGTATGTGTGAGTATCATATGCGGGTAAAAGGAGACGGGCTGAACTTATAAGGGATTGGGTAGGTTTTAAAAGGAGACGGGCCAGCTAAACATGAGAAGCCAAGAGGAAATTTTTATGTACTAAATTGATTAAAAGAGGGATGTAGATAAAGGAGAATGGAGGGGAACAAAGAGTTTGGTTTAAACCGATGTGGAAGGAGGATGATGCGGATCTTCATTGGCGAGCGAGATGAATTGGAGTTGGACCTGTTGGAGATGGTAAAACCCATATTTAATTTATTTAAGTTTAAACTTAAATTTAAATAATTATTAGCTGTAATATACCATATCTTATAAATACGTTATCAGAATTTCGCAAATTGGGATCCGTTAGGATCATAGGGACGCAGGCTACGTGCTGGAACTAGTCTAGAACAATTTGGAGCTCGTTTGGATTACGATCTATTTAAACGCCTAATCAGGTCTATCGACCGTTAATCGATTTTCAACGGTTAAGGAACAAGGTGAGTAAATCACACTAACTCTGCTCAATTATTATTTTTATAACGTATTTTTAAAATTGATAAATGATGGTTGACTACTATGTGTTGATTGTTTGGTTGAATTGCTGATTTATTGTTTGGATTACAGCTAACGATATATACATATATTGTTAAACAAATATTGATTCTGTTTATCAGAATAGTACATATGGAAATGAAATTGATGTTAATTATATTGTTTAACATCTGTGAATGCAGGTAAATAGGTCGGAGGGATCCAACTGGATTCCTCAACATTTATTTTATTTTACTGTTTTTTTATATGGTGATATATGATGTGATATATAATCAGTTGTTGATTATGTGCTTGAATGATATCGATCATTGTTAAATGGTATGTTAAATATAGAATAAAAAAAGAATTTTCAAAATGTATATTGAAAATGGAATGTTATAAAATCCAAGGATTTTTTTTAAAAAAAGAAATATTTACAATATCAAAGGATTTTGTAAAGAAAATATTCATAACATCAAAGGATATTATAAAAGGATTTATTTAATAAATGGTATTTAAAAAAAGGAATTATTAGATAAATAAATAGAATTATCAAAAGGGATTTATTTGGTAAATAAATAAATTATAAAAGGAAATACTTGAAAATGAATAGGATTGTATAAAAAGAGAATTTTACGCCAGGAAGGTTTAGACCCGTGCTTCGTACACGTGTATAACATGATAGGAATTTAAAAGTGAATATTTAATAGAAATTTGTTTTAACAGATAAAGTAAGAAGAATAATTTATAAACAATGTTTTATAAATTAAGTAAAATATTTATCATTGGATAAATTGGATACATAAAATCTGAATTTATATAGAGAAGTAAACCGGTTTCAACACCGATATTTGAAATGGAATTTGAACTTGGTATTTAAAAAGGGAATTTGAATGAGATATTAAGTGATTAGAAGGAAAAATAAGATTTGTATGAATAATTCTACAAATAAAAATATTATAGAGTTAATCAAATTAGAGTTAATCGAATAGAGTTAATTAGTTAGAGTTAAGTGAATAGAGTAAATCGAATAGAGTTAATCGATTAGAGTTGATCGAATATTAGTAATTCGAGTAGAGTTAATCGAATTAGAGTTACTCGAATATTTGTTATTCGAAGGGAGATTATCGAATATAGTTTGTTCGAAGAAAAGAGTGAATCGAATGTTAGTTATTCAAAGTGAGTTAATCGAATATTAGTTATTCGAAGAGAGTTAATCGAATAAATTTATTCAAAAGAGAATTAATTGAACATAGTTTATTCGAAAGAGTGAGTTACCAAATATAGTTTATTCGAAATGGAGTTCTCGAATATAGTTTATTCGAAAGAGAATTTTACATTGAGATTCGATTATATCGAATGTAGGAAAGTACTATTTACTTTCCGTTTTTAAAACAAGACTTAATTATTTATTTATTTAATAAATTATTATTTATTTAAATTAAGAAATAAAAGTCATAGTCTAAAAGTTAGATATTTCGAAAGAAAGATTTATAACGTTATCATTATAACCAATATTTATCAAAGAAGGAAATTTGGAATGTAAATCTGAGAAATGGGCGTAAGCAATAAGTGTTAAGATTTGAGTTGTGAACTTTATCTGTTGCAAGGTTTAGAACTTTGTTCAGTTAAGGTCTGAGAGGTAGTTATAACCCAATTTGATTGACTTCGTAATTAACTAAGGAATAGTTGAAGTTCGATGACAAAGATTGATTGAAGATACAGTAAGTAATAAGCAATTAATGGATTGAGCGGTCGTAACGATGTGGTATATAACGTTAGTTTGAAATCAATATAAATGTGTTTTGGAAACATTTTCCAATAAAATCAGAAATGTTTCTAAGCACAGAAAATGAAATATTTTGTTGATAAGAAATACTGGAATGAAAGTGATGCGTGAATAAGAAATGGAGATATTTCCCAATGTCAATAACGTATATTTTCTAAATGTAGAAAATAAGAAATTATGAATATACTGAATCAGGAAATGGAAAATGAATAAATCAATGATAAATGAATGTAAGAGATAAATGATGATTGATGATTGATCGACAGAATTTCGATCTGGAAATAATGTCATTGTTTGCACACGTGTTTTCCTTTGATAGTTAAATCAACGACTATCGAAGTTTTGACCATTTTTAGGTCGTCAATATGGAGAGATCGGGATCAGATTAATTATCTAAAAACCACTCTATATAGGCGTTAACGTTGCGATCAAATATGGGGAAGATAATTGAAGACGGTGTTATGCAAGGGTTGTCCTGTTTACAGAATAGTTCCTTCGGTTTGTCCAGTCCCAGGACGACCTATATGGAAGAATGTCTGACAGAGTATATCTAATTGATCACGTAAGTTGATCGCTTCAAACGTATCCATGTTTAGTGGTGGAGGAATTCGTTTCTCTTAGTTTTATACCCGTGGTATTTTTGTGGAAATCAATTTGTGATTTGGCGGGTATGACGATGTGGCATTCAAAGCAAAGGAGGTATGATCTGTCAAAAGATACGTTATGACCGCAAGCCTCACAACCGAGAAATGACAACATCGGGCAGACAACATGGCTATGTGGGTCGCCCCCATTAGGGTGTATTGTCATCATCTAGATAATATTCATATTTGTTACTTCTTTTCGCTTCTGTATCTCCGTGGAACGGTTATGTTGCTAGCAACCGTAGGTGGCAATATATTCGATACACTTAAGATAAATGAGTGGTCGGTCATGTGTGGGCCGGGTTGCAAGACGTTCTTGTTGAACCCAGTGTATTCCTCTCTAGAGATACACTATCGGCAGGTGGTTTCATACCTTGTCAGTCGGAATCTAATCTCCAATAAGCGCCCGCGGTTTTGATTGTATATTATATATATGGAGCGTGAGATGCAAGTGTTCTGCTATTTGGTTATTTATTTGATTAGGCATTATTATAATATCATTGGATTTGATATCAAAATGTTTTGGGTTATAGTAAGGTAAAAAACGTCCATGTTTATGTGTGGGCTAGTCTTACTATTATCCTTTCCTTTTAAAAGGATTTTCAAAGTTAAACCGAATGGTTGGAGTTTACTCACACCAGTCCCATGACTGACCTAGAGTTTATTTTGTTTTGTTTCCCCTAAACCCTTGGGTGCCCAAATTTGTACGAGCAGTCAAGTACTTAGGATTTTACAGATACTTGGAGGAGCTTGGAGCAGGAGGCTTCAACACTAGTTATATATAGAGTTTATTTTCGCTGTGATATACATGTGATGTACTCTGATGATATATGTAAGTACAAATACAGTTTGTATTTTAAAGTTATGTTATATATTATATTTTATTCGTTCCGCTGTGAGATTCGTGTTTACTCCGATTCTGCTCTGTTGAGTTATTCTTCTATTCTATTAGTTCTATCTTTTCTATCTCATCCTCTAAATTCTATCTATTAATGATCTGAATTTTCGTGCACTTTGAGTTGAATATGTAGGATATTAGTCAGCTCAAATGGGTACGGATTTACGGGCCATTACAAGTGGTATCAGAGCTGAAGGTTAAGTGTTTACCTTGGCTCTGTGGCGTGACTCAGTAGAGATGGGGTTGGTAATACCCTAGATTGAGTTTGAGTGTATATATATGAGTATGTATTTGTAAATTGATATAAAAACTGCTTTATATTGTGTTGATTGGTTTGTTGAGTAGTTTATGAATTCTGGTCGATACGGTAATGCAAACTGTATCGATAGGTGTTTCTAAAACTCTTGGACAGAGTAATTCGACACATTATCTTTTGAAAAGAGGGTAAATGAAATAATTTAACCTGAAATATATTTTGATATAAAAAGATGTATATATATTAGGTCATCATAATAAATTGGATGTGTTGATGGTAATTATAATCAAATAGGATTAATATCAAAATGGTTATAAGTAACCAATCATAATTCATATATATATAATCAGATGAATTAAATCTGAATTTAAAAATGATTTGGGATTAAAATCCCAGAAACGGGGAAAGTTGTTTAAAATGAATTTGGGAATCAAAACTCTGGAAACTTAGAAAGTGATTGTAAATGAAGCTTGAATTATATAAGGAAATTTAAAGATCCTAGATGATTTTAAAATGATCTTCAAAAGTTGAAAAAGGTATTTTGAATTGATTTCAAAATGGAAGTATTTAAGAATAAGTTTTGAAATAATATAGTATTGAACTCACTTCGATAGCTGGAAAATAATTCTGATAATGACTGTAGCATCATCAATGTTCATTTTCGAGTTCTAAGTGACATATTACTACCAGAGATTTTGCTTTTGAAGTGTTTTGATGAAATAAGCTGTTCAGAAATTCAAAGGTTTTGAATCGCTATTATTATATGTAAATATATAAGATTTTATACTGATTTGAAATAAAACCCAGGAATTTAAAAATTAAAATTAACTTATGAAGTTGAATAGAATAAACTGGCAAAAGTGAATTAATAAAATTAAAATTTAACTAAAACTAAGATAAACAAAATTGGACTGGATTTGGAACGATCCAGAATGGAAATTGTAAAAGAGAATATTGGAGATTCAAGTTATTAAAATAAATTGATTCTTAGAGAATAAGAATTGAATTTTGAATTTAGAGATGAAGATAACTGATGTGAGAAATCAATCAGTAAATTGGAATTGGAGTTGAAATAGAAATTTGGCTTAGTGAAAGCGAAAGATTGGTCTAAGAATGGATTGATGGAAGATCAACCAAGGATGCCTGGATATATGTTAAAGTGATAGCAAATGGCAGAGATAGAGTTAAATGCCAACAAAAAGGTACAAGTTTACAGTATATTTATGTATGAGATTTTTGAGCTACTTGGAAAAGCCGCTTGGCTGTTTGATTTTCTGTTGAATTGGAGAAAGCCCAAAGAGGCAAGTTGTAGTGGTACCAAATGAGCCGAGCAGAGGAGATGATGACGAAATTCTCCGAAAATTT
The DNA here is from genome assembly GCA_030737875.1 of Allium sativum. Taxonomy (NCBI): domain Eukaryota; kingdom Viridiplantae; phylum Streptophyta; class Magnoliopsida; order Asparagales; family Amaryllidaceae; genus Allium; species Allium sativum. The sequence goes on along the minus strand of CM060911.1, from coordinate 229,492,831 downwards.
AAGCTATTAGAAAATTTTCAGAATTTCTGAAAGTGTTTGTTAATAAGCAGTCCTGTTGAAAACTGAATTTAAGAAAATAAATAAAAGATTTTTAACCTGGTTATGATAAAGTTCGCAGCATTTTTCTTAGTAATTTCGAGGACGAAATTCTTTTAAGGGGGAAGGAATGTAACGTCCCGAATTTTTATCGGTTTGTATTTGAATATTTAAATCAGTTTAAATGTTGAATTCGTAATATAAATGGATTTATATATTAAATAAAATGAAGTTGACCGCATAAAAATATATATTAAATATAATCGAGCCCGTAATATCGTGGCAGTTCATAATTTAACATTCTGAACTTCAACTAAGTATACAAGACCCGTTATTAGTCGGATTTCTGCGAAACAAGAAACATTGACATCCATTGAACTATATTTTTCTAACGGAAGTGGGAAATGGAGATTTCGTCGTATAGATTGCAAGATATGTCCAAATCAAATTCCCAAATAGTCGATATAGAATCGTTTATCGACCATAACGGTTTATTTAATATAACTGGATATCGGTTTCGAATTTAGACAAGGTTCTTTTAAGACATAGTGATAAATTAATTTTTATAATTTTACTGTAATTTTCAATTAATTAAATACGCAACTTTTTATTTGGAGTATTTTGCACCCTATATCAATATTTTGGGATTTCAAAATATGAGTTAAGCGACCGATATTATTATATTTTTGGGATCATGGCACCACGCTGAACATGACCATATCCTTATTTCTGTCAAGAATGGCTCAGACATGAATGTATATTTACGCAACGAGTACCCTTAGTAAAATAGAAAGTAAACAGAACAAGGAAACAATGTCCATGTGAGCCATTCAATTGTTGGGTGTAGCACGTAACTATTATGTAGCAACAATGGAACAAATCAAATGGAAAATAATAAACTAAAATAAACAATGTATACTTCATAAGCAAGTGAAAACTTACTGCAAACCTAAGGTTTGTGTACACGCCTATGTTATTATACACAGTACCTATCCTAAGGTAAAGAGTCCATCACGCAGAGACTGAAAATAGATAAGAAAATGAATATCATCACATTAAAGGAAGTAGGTGGTACAAGAGGCCAATGTAAATTTAGGCGCTGATGACAAGAAAAGATTATTTAATGCAAATAGGAACCAAAAACGTTATAGCTATTCATAGCATGTGAAACAAGGACAAAAGCTCTGAACTGGAACGTTCAACTCTAGCTATACGGCATGTGAATTCAAATCAGCAGACACCCTATAAATCATAGCTGCTATGAAATATCACCATCTTAGCCTACCTAGTAGTAATAGCAACAACTTCATGCCAAAGTAAATTTATTAGCCAATTGCATGCCCATACTCTAGACTAAAAAAAACCATATGCAGAACCTATGTAGCTGAACTTGAGGACAACAGCTCACATGCATGGTCATTCTCGGTTCGAAATAATCCAGTGTCAAACTACATCGCCAATATATGAAAACAATATTTAATAATATGCATATATAAATTATTACTTAGCCAGCAAGGAGTATGTACTACCTCAACTTTTTTTTTCCAAATGCAGCTATGAAGTTTCAAATCATAGCTTATTGTATTTTAGACTATACATGAGACATTTAATCGAACAGCTACTCTACGAAGTGAAAATTGATGGCATCCATCAAGCTGGAAACCTGGACCTATACTCTACGCTATGCCCTATAACTGTGGCCACCAAGCTGCCTCCCCATATAAATACACAAGACATCTAGTTCCAGAGAGAAAACATCAACAAATCGAAACAAATTATATTCTTCTCAATAAAATCTAACTTTCATATACTTAAAGGTCCTAAATGCTTAAGCTTCCTTTTGATATGTATATGGATTAGTGCGGGACACTTTTTGAGACTCCAAAATGTATGGCACCAGTTAGGATTCGCTGTTGGGAAAGTTTAAGGCGAAAGTGGGTAGTTTCGTTGATGGCGTTGGACTCGGAAGATCGAATGGCAGCTACTGACACATTTTGGTGGAATCCGGTGTCGTAAACTTTCGCACCTGGCATGGTGATAGTGAAGTGGTGTAATAACCCAAAAATCTGGGCCAATTTAAAATTTTTATTTTGGTAATTTTAGCGAATTTTGAATATTTAAAATGAATTATTTTAAATAATATCAACGAGAAATTTATTTTGAATATAATTCGAATGTATATATTATATACGTCGTTGTTAGAATATAAATAATTATACATAATTATAAATAGAATTGAAAATGGCGCGGTAGTTCGATAATTCGATTTCAAACTTCAATTGAACATACCGGGTGCAAAATAAGCCGGATTTTAGTGAAACCAAAAATAATAGGATCTATTTGTGAATATCTTTCCAACAAATCCGAAAAATTGAAATTTCATAGCGGGGGTCAAAAGATATATCCAGTTGAAAATTCTGAATAGTCGCTATGGAATTCGGGCCCTTAAAAATAACCATTTTGCAAACGATCTCGGATTTCGACGAAACCACTTTTGTTGGATCCGTGACGTCAAATTATTGCTAGATTCCAATTTTCATAATTTTTAGAATCAATATGTGAGCATGGCAAAGGAAAACGCGTTTGACCAGTTTCAGTTGATTTTAATCGACTGGAAAATGACCATTTTTTAAATGGTGTCAGAATTCGACGAAATTAGTTTTGTTAGGACCGTATCGTCAATACAAATCTAGAAAATATTTTTTTGAAATTTTTCGAGTTAGTATGTGACCCCGGTAAATTGAAATGCGCGTTCAAATTCAATATATAGAGTTATATGATGATTTTGACGAAAACTGATCGAAACAGTCGAATCAGCTTACGATACATATCCCATTGTGTTCGGAATGGGGGTAATTAGCTATAGACGACATGCGGTGGGTCTCGTTTCGAGTTCAAATGAAAAAGTTGCTTTTTAAAATTCAAATAAAATAAAATATAAATTATTATATATATATGCCCATCTCCCTCTTCTCTCTCCCAATCATCTCAGAACTGAAAAAAAAATACGATCGATCTCCATCACGATGGCGCCTCCGACCATTGCTACCCGTCGCCGCCTTGTCAGCATCCGATCTCTCCCCCCCTTCCTCTTCCATCCGCCACCGCGCATAGGCCACCGCTCCCCTTTTCCACCCATCGTCCCACCAGATCGGCAGTCGCTCTGTCGATCCCTCCCCCCTACCCCTCCTCTAGAGCCGCAGGCCACCCTCTCGCCAATCCGACGCAGGTGAGCTCCAAAACCCCTCATCCCAGAGACGCAGCAACCAACCGACATCCATACCACCTCCGCTCGTGCCTGACCACCATCCTCGATCACTCTTGGCTCCGCCGTGAACCTCGTATCCCCCTTTTTCGAACGCAGTAAGTATTTTTGTTTATTTGTTCATATTTATTTATAGTTTTCAGATAAAAAATAGGGGGATTAGATTTTTTGTTATATTAATAGGAAAGAACTGATTTTTAGCATTATAAAGACTTGATTTTAATTCATGTAAGAGTTATAATCTTTGTTTTTATAAAAGAGATGATTTCTATTTGTTAAAGTCTAGATTTTTATCGTTCAAAGATTTGATTTTTATTTTATTTTGAGTAGCGATAAAAAGATTTAATTTTTAATATAGGAAAGAAGAGATTTTTGATTTGAAAAAGATGAGATCTTTATTAAAGTAAAATATAATCTTTATATAAAGTATGGGGTTAGAAATATAGAAATATAATTTTTATATAGTTATGATAATAAAGGCGAAATCTTTATATTTGAAAAGGCGAAATCTTTATATTTGAAAAGGCGAAATCTTTATATTTGAAAAGGCGAAATCTTTATATTTGAAAAGGCGAAATCTTTATATTTGAAAAGACGAAATCTTTATGTAGAGAATAACGATGTAAAAATAGAATTTTTATCTATATAGTAGCGGTGTAAAAATAGGATTATTATATACATAGCAACAATATAAAAATGTGATTTTTATATATGTAGTGACTACGAGCAATGATAATGACAAATGGCGAACACGACGAAGACTTCTCCATAAGAAGAGTCGTGGAGTTGGGATAACTTTGGTGAGAATTTCTCATTCTTCAATCTCTTTTTCTAGTTATATATATATATATATATATACTAGGATGTAGACGGTGTTTAGTAGCACCTGACACCCGTCATCCACAGACCATGGATGGCTTGTTTGTTTGGTTGATGTGTTGTGAAAATTGTTTGTGATGTTGATGTGAAATCGATAATAAATTGTAAATGTGTTGAAATGAATTATTTAGTCATTAAAAATATAATTTTTAACGTGAATGTGAATAAATAAATATTCATTTACAAACCGGACGGTTTGTTTATGTACACCTATTTGAAGGACATTGATTGGGACGATAAATTTTACACATCGCCCAACTGCACGAATAAAATCTGTGTTTGATTTTTTGAAACCCCACACGGGTATTGGGATAAAATACGGCATACACTAATCCCAGTAATTAGTTATATGTCGATCGATGGATCGACAGACTGTTATAAGCGTTAAATATCTATATTTGATGCTTATACAGTGTAGTGCACTTTGGATGATGGTTGATTATTTATCGTTGCTATTATATACATGTGTTGTATGGAATCCATATAATTAACTTTATATGGTAATTGATTGGGTCTCATTCCAATTTAGAAAATAAAGAATATTATAAAATAAAGGTTTATGTGTTGACTGTACTCATCCGTTGAGATTAGTCATGTGTTGAACGAAATATTTTAACAATAAAATTTACATCTTTATCATTATAAAATAAAGGTTCATGTGTTGACAGTACTCATCCGTTGAGATTAGTCATGTGTTAAACGAAATATTTTAATAATAAAATTTACATCTTTATCATATATAAAATTAGAAATTAACTGGAAAATAGATGAGATGAGTGATCTCCTGGATATTGATCTGATGTTGGTTTCGGCCTTCGGGGTTAATATTAAGAGAATCGTTCTCTTACTAATTTACGGTTGGAGTCTGATTTGAAATCAAACGATAGATACCATGATTTTTATAAAATATATTGAATAACGAAAATAGTCACACGTGGACAGTACTCATTCGTTGAGATTAGTCATGTGTTGACAAAAATATAGATTCACATATTGAATAGAATAAATATTCATTTGTTGAATAGAATAACGGGATTATTGAAATATATAAAGCCGTGTTGATTAGAGATGCGATATTTTGACACGAACGATATTTATATCGATTATATTCGTTTTTATAATGAATATTGAAAAGAGATAAAAATCGAATATATATAAAGCAAATTCGAATTGAATTGAATATAAACCAAATTCGAATTGAATTGAATATAAACCAAATTCGAATTGAATTGAATATAGAATGAATTGAAATTTGAATTGAATTGAATATAAACCAAATTCGAATTGAATTGAATATAGAATGAATTGAAATTTGAATTGAATTGGAAATGGAAGTTGAAATGTTTTGAACGAATTTAAAACTATTTATAAAATCCGTTTTAAATAGAAATCGAAGAAATATTTATATATATAATATAATGGCCTGAATAGAACGCGCCGCGCCGCGGCAGTTCGTGAATTTCGACCATTGATTCCGAACGGACATTACGGGAAATCCGACCGTCGGATTCTCCTAAAACCGGAACCATTGGGTTCGTATCGAAAAGAACTTTCTAACGAATATTAGAAATTTGAAATCTAACGGTTGGATTTGGAGATACGTCCAAATCAAATTTGGAAAAGGTTGTTGTAAGTGCAGTTCGATGGCCGTTGATGGAAATCGACTGTACGTGCCTTGATAAAATTATTAAAAATAGTAATAATTTGTGTACAATCATAAGAAATGATTTGGGAAAAATTGGGATGAAAAACTCCACATTTGTAAAGATAAAAATAGATTTTTATCGAAATGAACTAGTTTTGAACTAAAATTAAAACCCAACTATTTTTAAATAAATAAATTAGATTTAAAAAGGGGTTTTAAATAATCGGAATTTCTAATATATTTGATTGAAATTGAATTAGAAGTGATTTGTGGGTTTATCGTGAACAGTGTTTTAAATAACACTTGTTCTTTAACCCGATAATAAATAGAATGTGATTTGGGTTTGTCATGAACTGTGTTTTAAATGACACTGGTTCTTTAACCTAGTAAAAGGAGCTTTAATGAATCTGCAATTAGATTGAAATGTGAATTGATAATGAAAATTATCAAATTTGGCAAATGAGCGAGAATGGAGTATTACCAGTTTTGCTCCAAAGTGATAGTTAAATCTTTAATTAGATTTGAACGTGAAATTTTAATTAATTTTACCGATAACACCGTGGTGTTAGATATGGAGTATTACCAATTTTTCTTCTTGGGATGAATAGGTTGGGATTGGGAAACAAAATAAATAATTACTTCGGAGTGGTTCGCTAATCTCGACTAGTTTGGAAAACCATAATCTGGTTTGAAATGATATCCAAAGGAAGATTAAAGGATAAATTTTATAGAATTTATCTTGGATAAAATTAATGGGAACCTTTCCCTAAGAATATGAAATTTAGAAACTAGCTGTAGGTTAGTTAAGAAGAATGGTTTCCTGGATATTGATCTGATGTTGGTTTCGGCCTTCGGGGTTAATATTTGGGAAATTGTTCTCTTGCTAATTTGCGGTTAGTGACTGTTGAATTTGAATGAGGCGTATGTTGTGTTTGTGTAACATTTGTTTACTATATACGCGGGTTGTTCGGAAAGTCCGGGTTTATGCCCATTCTGAATAACCGATTCGACGATAAGTCGAAGATGAAGACGGTGGTGGAAGACCGGAAGTCTTCACATCGTTTGGGTGATTACTGATGATCTTGATTGGGCTGTACACCCAAGGTGAGGGAATCAGTTGGTGGTCGTCCAAACGTACTTGGAGATCGATGGATATGCGAGGAAAGTGCCTCCGGTTTCGTTCAGACCCAGAAACGAACTTGTAAATGGATTGTGTGTCTGACATTGGATTTTATTCTGTGTTGATTGATTTCTGTTAAATATACATCTGTTTGGCGGCGGAGAATTTATTCTTTTGCTTAACGCCCTTCTCTGAGACGTACGAGCTCAGAGGTTGTATATCGATGGACATCAGTCGCATGGCATGAATTGCCTGTGTGGCACGCCTAAGTGGCAATTGATCAAGGCTTCTGTTGAAAAGCAAAGTCTTGTGGTTGATGATCAAAGCACGGCCTTTGTGGCGTAGCTTTGTGTATAACGTGAATTCGCGAGCCTCACACCTCGGTATGAGTCAAAAACGGGATAAGGACTGTTGGGAGAGCACGACGTTTCTTTCTAGCTTTGGTGGTGTCAGTGACTTACCAGCCCTGACATTTATATACTTTTCACCTTTGTGGTTGTTGGATGAGGCGCCTCGATTTTAGGTCTGTAAGGACCGGGAAACGTGTGTTCAGGAATAACTAATCCTCAAACGTAAGAGAGGACCGGCCCAACCGATCCAAGTGGCTACCCAGAGTGTGTAGTCCTGGGACATTTGCTAGAGTGTCTCGAAGCGGAGAGGAGCTTGCCCCTTGCCTCGACTCATGACGGAAATCCAATTTCCAATACGTGTATTTCGGTTTTATTTGTAGAGCCTAGTATGGTGACATAGTGGGATGGGGCGCTCATGCCGTCTTTGATTTATATTTATGATTGAAATTGTTTTAACACTATACACTTATTATAGTATCAAATGATTTGTTTTAAACCTATTAAGCATGTTTGGCTATTATAAAGGAAAACCCTATCCTCCGGCTTGCGTTGCATTGTGTGATGGGACCTGGGTCTTATAATAGCTTCATTTTTCGAAAAAGCATTGCGTTGTTTATTTTATGCACTGGTATTCTTGGGAGGAAACCCGTTCCATGTTATACGGCGTGGTCCCTTGAATTACTATCTTTTAAAGTAAAGTTTAAATAACTATCTAGTTCTCACACCAGTCACATGACTGACCTGGAGTTTATTGTTTTAACCTAAACTCCAGGTGCCCCTATTTTCTTCACGAGCAGCTAGTAGTTTTGGTTTTGTAGATTTATATTCACAGGATCCTGATTTACAGCTGGAATGATGCTCGGAAAGCTCTGTATCTGTATATTACTTTCAGTTGTGTTTTATATTGTTTTTCCGCTGCTATGTAATTTATCGTAATCTCTGATATTTTTCTGTTGTATAATATTCATTTATACTCTATATATTCTTGTATCTGATGGAATTGTTGTAATTAACAATGAAATGTTCTTCCGTCTGCGTTCTGTTGTGGGTTGTTCTCAAGGTAATCCGCTCTTTCCTTAACGGGGAAGTAACGGGTCACTACCAGAGCTTTGGTTTACAGAGCTCGAGAACAATACACATTAGAACCATACGAAAGAATTCATCAGATATTGGATTAGTAATATCCAATTAGAATGACTCATTAGAAATAGGATCAGTAGTATCCTAGAACGAGTGTGAAGAGTATATTTTTCAAATGAAAACAATTTTGTTTTGAAATTTAAATCGTATTACACGTATTTGAATAATTTATTTATATTGATTTGGACAATCTAGTATATAAAGGTTTTGCATATACGCGTCATGAACATATATTCGAAGTTTTAATATACTGGATAGATATAGAATCACACTCTAGTCGCCCGGAGATGGTATTGATGATAGCACGTGCATCATCAGTATTTATGTTCGTGTTTCGAAGGTGTAATATCTATATATTTCCATTTGACTGGTGTGAGAACCAAACTAGATAGGTTTATTGTTGTGAATTGGCATCAAAAACATGATTTTTGTATGTATCAAAATTATGAATTTGAAACGTTAATTCACTAATTGATTGATGTTTGTGTTGTTTGTTTAATTGTTTGATGATTTTGAACCATTATGCCTAATTGAATCAAATTTTGAACTGTATTGAAAATTGGTCGCATTTGCTTGCATGTACATGTACTTAGATTGAACAGGTCATAGCAAGGACGCTAGAGCAGAGGAATAAAATTTGTTTGCCCGACAAATAGGTACATGTTTACCATAATTTACTATTTTGTTTGGGTGATGATGATTTTATGAGCCGATTGGCTAGCCGCTTGGCTTTTTCTTTTTAAGATCAGAAGGCCTATATGGCAATTTCGGGATTTTCCCGTGCTCCCGGTGCAGGGGAGGTTATGGCGAAATTTTTCGAAAATTTAGGGTGTTAGCCAAATTTTTGAGAAATTTGAAAAGTTCTTAGAAACTGAAAAGTTGAAGAACTTAAGCCGTAGTCAAAACAAAGAAAGTTGAGTTGGTTTTTAAAACAACTTTCGGCTTCGTTCCTTTTCGGGGACGAAAGGATTTAAGTGGGGGAGATTGTAATAACCCAAAAATCTGGGCCAATTTAAAATTTTTATTTTGGCAATTTTAGCGAATTTTGAATATTTAAAATGAATTATTTTAAATAATATCGACGAGAAATTTATTTTGAATATAATTCGAATGTATATATTATATACGTCGTCGTTAGAATATAAATAATTATATATAATTATAAATAGAATTGAAAATGGCGCGGTAGTTCGATAATTCGATTTCAAACTTCAATTGAACATACCGGGTGCAAAATAAACCGGATTTTAGTGAAACCAAAAATAATAGGATCTATTTGTGAATATCTTTCCAACAAATCCGAAAAATTGAAATTTCATAGCGTGGGTCAAAAGATATGTCCAGTTGAAAATTCTGAATAGTCGCTATGGAATTCAGGCCCTTAAAAATAGCCATTTTGCAAACGATCTCGGATTTCGACGAAACCACTTTTGTTGGATCCGTGACGTCAAATTATTGCTAGATTCCAATTTTCATAATTTTTAGAATCAATATGTGAGTGTGGCAAACGAAAACGCGTTTGACCAGTTTCAGTTGATTTTAATCGACTGGAAAATGACCATTTTTCAAATGGTCTCAGAATTCAACGAAATTAGTTTTGTTAGGAGCGTATCGTCAATACGAAGCTAGAAAATATTTTTTTTGGAATTTTTCGAGTTAGTATGTGACCACGGTAAATTGAAATGCGCGTTCAAATTCAATATATAGAGTTATATGTTGATTTTGACGAAAACTGATCGAAACAGTCGAACAGCTTACGATACATATCCCATTGTGTTCGGAATGGGGGTAATTAGCTATGGACGACAGGCGGTGGGTCTCGTTTCGAGTTCAAATGAAAAAGTTGCTTTTTAAAATTAAAATAAAATATAATATAAATTATTATATATATGCCCATCTCCCTCTTCTCTCTCCCAATCATCTCAGAACTGAAATAAAAAAAATACGATCGATCTCCATCACGATGGCGCCTCCGACCATTGCTACCCGTCGCCGCCTCGTCAGCATCCGATCTCTTCCCCCCCCCCCCCGCTTCCTCTTCCATCCGCCACCGCGCATAGGCCACCGCTCCCCTTTTCCACCCATCGTCCCACCAGATCGGCAGTCGCTCCGTCGATCCCTCCCCCCACCCCTCCTCTAGAGCCGCAGGCCACCCTCTCGCCAATCCGACGCAGGCGAGCTCCAAAACCCCTCATCCCAGAGACACAGCAACCAGCCGACATCTATACCACCTCCGCTCGTGCCTAACCACCATCCCCGATCACTCTTGGCTCCGCCGTGAACCTCATATACCCCTTTTTTGAACGCCGTAAGTGTTTTTGTTTATTTGTTCATATTTATTTATAGTTTTCAGTTAAAAAAGGGGGGATTAGATTTTTTGTTTATATTAATAGGAAAGAACTAATTTTTAGCATTATAAAGACTTGATTTTAATTCATGTGAGAGTTATAATCTTTGTTTTTATGAAAGAGATGATTTCTATTTGTTAAAGTATAGATTTTTATCGTTCAAAGATTTGATTTTTATTTTATTTTGAGTAGCGATAAAAAGATTTAATTTTTAATATAGGAAAGAAGAGATTTTTGATTTGAAAAAGATGAGATCTTTATGAACGTAAAATATAATCTTTATATAAAGTATAGGGTTAGAAATATAGAAATATAATTTTTATATAGTTATGATAATAAAGGCGAAATCTTTATATTTGAAAAGGCGAAATCTTTATATTTGAAAAGGCGAAATCTTTATATTTGAAAAGGCGAAATCTTTATGTAGAGAATAACGATGTAAAAATAGAATTTTTATCTATATATTAGAGGTGTAAAAATAGGATTTTTATATACATATCAACAATATAAAAATGTGATTTTTATATATGTAGTGACTACGGGCAATGATAGTGACAAATGGCGAACACGACGAAGACTTCTCCATAAGAAGAGTCGTGGAGTTGGGATAACTTTGGTGAGAATTTCTCACTCTTCAATCTCTTTTTCTAGTTATATATATATACTAGGATGTAGACGGTGTTTAGTAGCACCCGACACCCGTCATCCGCAGACCATGGATAGCTTGTTTGTTTGATTGATGTGTTGTGAAAATTGTTTGTGATGTTGATCTGAAATCGATAATAAATTGTAAATGTGTTGAAATGAATTATTTGGTCGTTAAAAATATAATTTTTAACGTGAATGTGAATAAATAAATATTCATTTACAAACCAGACGGTTTGTTTATGTACACCTATTTGAAGGACATTGATTGGGACGATAAATTTTACACATCGCCCAACTGCACGAATAAAATCTGTGTTTGATTATTTGAAACCCCACACGGGTATTGGGATAAAATACGGCATACACTAATCCCAGTAATTAGTTATATGTCGATCGATGGATCGACAGGCTGTTATAAGCGTTAGATATCTATATTTGATGCTTATACAGTGTAGTGCACTTTGGATGATGGTTGATTATTTATCGTTGCTATTATATACATGTGTTGTATGGAATCCATATAATTAACTTTATATGGTAATTGATTGGGTCTCATTCCAATTTAGAAAATAAAGAATATTATAAAATAAAGGTTCATGTGTTGACCGTACTCATCCGTTGAGATTAGTCATGTGTTGAACGAAATATTTTAACAATAAAATTTACATCTTTATCATTATAAAATAAAGGTTCATGTGTTGACAATACTCATCCGTTGAGATTAGTCATGTGTTGAACGAAATATCTTAACAATAAAATTTACATCTTTATCATATATAAAATTAGAAATTAACTGGAAAATAGATGAGATGAGTGGTCTCCTGGATATTGATCTGATGTTGGTTTCGGCCTTCGGGGTTAATATTAAGGGAATTGTTCTCTTACTAATTTACGGTTGGAGTCTGATTTGAAATCAAACGACAGATACCATGATTTTTATAAAATATATTGAATAACGAAAATAGTCACACGTGGACAGTACTCATTCATTGAGATTAGTCATGTGTTGACAAAAATATAGATTCACATATTGAATAGAATAAATATTCATTTGTTGAATAGAATAACGGGATTATTGAAATATATAAAGCCATGTTGATTAGAGATGCGCTATTTTGACGCGAACGATATTTATATCGATTATATTCGTTTTTATAATGAATATTGAAAAGAGATAAAAATCAAATATATATAAAGCAAATTCGAATTGAATTGAATATAAACCAAATTCGAATTGAATTGAATATAAACCAAATTCGAATTGAGTTGAATATAGAATGAATTGAAATTTGAATTGAATTGAATATAAACCAAATTCGAATTGAATTGAATATAGAATGAATTGAAATTTGAATTGAATTGGAAATGGAAGTTGAATTGTTTTGAACGGATTTAAAACTATTAATAAAATTCGTTTTAAATAGAAATCGATGAAATATATATTGTATATATTATATATATAATATAATGGCCTGAATAGAACGCGCCGCGGCAGTTCGTGAATTTCGACCATTGATTTCGAACGGACATTACGGGAGATCCGACCGTCGGATTCTCCTAAAACCGGAACCGTTGGTTTCGCATCGAAAAGAGCTTTCTAAGGAATATTAGAAATTTGAAATCTAACGGTTGGATTTGGAGATACGTCCAAATCAAATTTGGAAAAGGTCGCTGTAAGTGCAGTTCTATGGCCGTTGATGGAAATCGATTGTACGGGCCTTGATAAAATTATTAAAAATAGTAATAATTTGTGTAAAATCATAAGAAATGATTCGGGAAAAATTAGGATGAAAAACTCCACATTTGTAAAGATAAAAATAGATTTTTATCCAAATGAACTAGTTTTGAACTAAAATTAAAACCCAACTATTTTTAAATAAATAAATTGGATTTAAAAAGGGGTTTTAAATAATCGGAATTTCTAATATATTTGATTGAAATTGAATTAGAAGTGATTTGTGGGTTTATCGTGAACAGTGTTTTAAATAACACTTGTTCTTTAACCCGATAATAAATAGAATGTGATTTGGGTTTGTCGTGAATTGTGTTTTAAATGACACTAGTTCTTTAACCCAGTAAAAGGAGCTTTAATGAATCTGCAATTAGATTGAAATGTGAATTGATAATGAAAATTATCAAATTTGGCAAATGAGCGAGAATGGAGTTTTACCAGTTTTGCTCCAAAGCGATAGTTAAATCTTTAACTAGATTTGAACGTGAAATGGTAATTAATTTTACCGATAACACCGTGGTGTTAGATATGGAGTATTACCAGTTTTTCTTCATGGGATGAATAGGTTGGGATTGGGAAATAAAATAAATAATTACTTCGGAGTGGTTCGCTAATCTCGACTAGTTTGGAAAACCATAATCTGGTTTGAAATGATATCCAAAGGAAGATTAAAGGATAAATTTTAAAGAATTTATCTTGGAAAAGTTAATCGGAACCTTTCCCTAAGAATATGAAATTTAGAAACTAGCTATAGGTTAGTTAAGAAGAATGGTTTCCTGGATATTGATCTGATGTTGGTTTCGGCCTTCGGGGTTAATATTTGGGAAATTGTTCTCTTGCTAATTTGCGGTTAGTGACTGTTGAATTGGAATGAGGCGTATGTTGTGTTTGTGTAACATTTGTTTACCATATACGCGGGTTGTTCGGAAAGTCCGGGTTTATACACATTCTGAATAACCGATTCGACGATAAGTCGAAGATGAAGACGGTGGTGGAAGACCGGAAGTCTTCACATAGTTTGGGTGATTACTGATGATCTTGATTGGGCTATACACCCAAGATGAGGGAATCAGTTGGTGGTCGTCCAAACGTACTTAGAGATAGATAGATATGCGAGGAAAGTGCCTCCGGTTTCGTTCAGACCCAAAACGAACTTGTAAATGGATTGTGTGTCTGACATTGGATTTTATTCTGTGTTGATTGATTTCTGTTAGATATACATCTGTTTGGCGGCGGAGAATTTATTCTTTTGCTTAACGCCCTTCTCTGAGACGTACGAGCTTAGAGGTTGTATATCGATGGACATCAGTCGCATGGCATGAATTGCCTGTGTGGCACGCCTAAGTGGCAATTGATCAAGGCTTCTGTTGAAAAGCAAAGTCTTGTGGTTGATGATCAAAGCACGGCCTTTATGGCGTAGCTTTGTGTATAACGTGAATTCGCGAGCCTCACACCTCGGTATGAGTCAAAAACGGGATAAGGACCGTTGGGAGAGCACGACGTTTCTTTCTAGCTTTGGTGGTGTCAGTGACTTACCAGCCCTGACATTTATATACTTTTCACCTTTGTGGTTGTTGGATGAGGCGCCTCGATTTTAGGTCTGTAAGGACCGGGAAACGGGTGTTCAGGAATAACTAATCCTCAAACGTAAGAGAGGACCGGCCCAACCGATCCAAGTGGCTGCCCAGAGTGTGTAGTCCTGGGACATTTGCTAGAGTGTCTTGAAGCGGAGAGGAGCTTGCCCCTTGCCTTGACTCATGACGGAAATCCAATTTCCAATACGTATATTTCGGTTTTATTTGTAGAGCCTAGTATGGCGACATAGTGGGATGGGGCGCTCATGCCGTCTATGATTTATATTTATGATTGAAATTGTTTTGACACTATACACTTATTATAGTATCAAATGATTTGTTTTAAACGTATCAAGCATGTTTGGCTATTATAAGGGAAAACCCTATCCTCCGGCTTGCGTTGCATTGTGTGATGGGACTTGGGTCTTATAATAGCTTCATTTTTCGAAAAAGCATTGCGTTGTTTATTCTATGCACTGGTATTCTTGGGAGGAAACCCGTTCCGTGTTATACGGCGTGGTCCCTTGAATTACTCTCTTTTAAAGTAAAGTTTAAATAACTGTCTTAGTTCTCACACCAGTCACATGACTGACCTGGAGTTTATTGTTTTAACCTAAACTCTAGGTGCCCCTATTTTCTACACGGGCAGCTAGTAGTTTTGGTTTTGCAGATTTATATTCACAGGATCTTGATTTACAGCTGGAACGATGCTTGGAAAGCTCTGTATCTGTGTATTACTTTCAGTTGTGTTTTATATTGTTTTTCCGCTGCTATGTAATTTATCGTAATCTCTGATATTTTTCTGTTGTATAATATTCATTTATACTCTGTATTCTTGTATCTGATGGAATTGTTGTAATTAACAATGAAATGTTCTTCCGTCTGCGTTCTGTTGTGGGTTGTTCTCAAGGTAATCCGCTCTTTCCTTAATGGGGAAGTAACGGGTCACTACAAGAGGTGTCGAAGTCGTGACTCACTGGGGTGGTGACGAGTTCAAAATGATGGTATCTATGAGGAAGAGTAGAAGAAGAGGAGTAAAATGGTTTCAGTTTAACGAAGAACGGTTGATTAGGGAAGGAGATATTAGTGATACAATCTTTGGCCATGGCGGTTCTTTGCTAGAGTAGGGACAAAAACGAAGTGGAAGATGAGTTACTGTATGTGTGAGTATCATATGCGGGTAGGATAAGGAGATGGGCTGAAGTTATAAGGGATTGGGCAGGTTTTTAAATGCGTGATGCCCAAAAAGGGAAATAAGGAATAAAAAACGAGCATTCATGGGCCAGCTAAACATGAGACGCCAAGAGGAAAGTTTTTATGGACTAAATTGATTAAAAGAGGGATGTAGATAAAGGTGAATTGAGGGGAACAAAGAGTTTGTTTTAAATCGGCGTGGAAGGAGGATGATGCGGATCTTCATTGGCGAGCGAGATGAATTGGAGTTGGACCTGTTGGAGATGGTAAAACCCATACTTAATTTATTTAAGTTTAAACTTAAATTTAAATAATTATTAACTGTAAAATACCATATCTTATAAATACGTTATCAGAATTTCGCAAACTGGGATCCGTTAGGATCATAAGGACGCAGGCTACATGTTGGAACTAGTCTAGAACAATTTGGAGCTCGTTTGGATTACGACCAAATTAAATGCCTAATCTGGTCTATTGACCGTTAATCGATTTTCAAAGGTTAATGAACAAGGTGAGTAAATCTCACTAACTCTGCTCAATTATTAT
This sequence comes from Allium sativum, assembly GCA_030737875.1. Lineage (NCBI taxonomy): Eukaryota > Viridiplantae > Streptophyta > Magnoliopsida > Asparagales > Amaryllidaceae > Allium > Allium sativum. The sequence continues at coordinate 229,476,354 of CM060911.1, read as the reverse complement.
TTCTATAACGTATTTTTAAAATTTATATATGATTGTTGATTGTTGTGTGTTGATTGTTTGGTTGAATTGCTGATTTATTGTTTGGAATTACAGCTAACGATATATACATATATCGTTAAACAAATATTGATCCTGTTTATCAGAATAGTTCATATGGAAATGAAATTGATGTTAATTACATTGTTTACCATCTGTGAATGCAGGGAAATAGTTCGGAGGGATCCAACTGGATTCCTCAACATTTATTTTACTTTATTGCTTTTTTTATATGGTGATATATGAGGTGATATATAAGTCGTTGTTGATTATGTTTTTGAATGATATCGATCATTGTTATATGGTATGTTAAATACCATAAGAAATACCAAGATAAAAAAAAGAATTTTCAAAATGTATATTGAAAATGGAATGTTATAAAATCAAAGGATTTTTTTAAAAATGAAATATTTATAAAAATCAAAGGATTTTGTAAAGAAAATATTTATAACATCAAAGGATATTATAAAAGGATTTATTTAATAAATGGTATTTAAAAAAAGGAATTATTTGATAAATAAATAGAATTATCAAAAGGGATTTATTTGGTAAATAAATAGATTAAAAAAGGAAATACTTGAAAATGAATTGGATTGTATAAAAAGAAAATTTTACACCAGGAAGGTTTAGACCCGTGCTTCGTACATGGGTATAACATGATAGGAATTTAAAAGTGAATATTTAATAGAAATCCGTTTTAAAAGATAAAGTAAGAAGATTAATTTATAAATAATATTTTATAAATTAAGTAAAATATTTATCATTGGATAAATTGGATATATAAAATCTGAATTTATATAGAGAAGTAAATCGGTTTCAACACCGATATTTGAAATGGAATTTGAACTTGGTATTTAAAAAGGGAATTTGAACGAGATATTAGGTGATTAGAAGGAAAAATAAGATTTGTATGAATAATTCTGCAAACAAAAATATTATAGAGTTAATCGAATTAGAGTTAATCGAATAGAGTTAATTGGTTAGAGTTAAGTGAATAGAGTAAATCGAACAGAGTTAATCGATTAGAGTTGATCGAATATTAGTAATTCGAGTAGAGTTAATCGAATTAGAGTTAGTCGAATATTTTTATTCGAAGGGAGATTATCGAATATAGTTTATTCGAAGAAAAGAGTGAATCGCATGTTAGTTATTCAAAGTGAGTTAATCGAATATTAGTTATTCAAAGAGAGTTAATCAAATAAATTTATTCGAAAGAGAATTAATCGAACATAGTTTATTCGAAAGAGTGAGTTATCGAATATAGTTTATTCGAAATGGAGTTATCGAATATAGTTTATTCGAAAGAGAATTTTACATTGAGATTTGATTATATCGAATGTAGGAAAATACTATTTACATTCCGTTTTTAAAGCAAGACTTAATGATTTATTTATTTAATAAATTATTATTTATTTAAATTAAGAAATAAAAGTCATAGTCTAAAAGTTAGATATTTCGGAAGAAAGATTTATAACGTTATCGTCATAACCAATATTTATCAAAGAAGGAAATTTGGAATGTAAATCTGAGAAATGGGAGTAAGCAATAAGTGTTAAGATTTGAATTGTGAACTTTATCTGTTGCAAGGTTGAGAACTTTGTTCAGTTAAGGTCTGAGAGGTAAATATATCCCAACTTGATTGACTTCGTAATTAACTAAGGAATAGTTGAAGTTCGATGACAAAGATTGATTGAAGATACAGTAAGTAATAAGCGATTAATGGACTGAGCGGTCGTAATGATGTGGTATATAATGTTAGTTTGAAATCAATATAGACGTGTTTTGGAAACATTTTCCAATAAAATCAAAAATGTTTTCTAAGCATAGAAAATGAAATGTTTTGTTGATAAGAAATACTGGAATGACAATAATGCGTGAATAAGAAATTGAGATGTTTCCCAATGTCAATAACGTATATTTTCTAAATGTAGAAAATAAGAAATTACGAATATACTGAATCAGGAAATGGAAAATGAATAAATCAATGATAAATGAATGTAAGAGATAAATGATGATTGATGATTGATCAAAAGAATTTCCATTTGGAAATAATGTCGTTGTTTGCACACGTGTTTTCCTTTGATAGTTAAATCATCGACTATCGAAGTTTTGACCATTTTTCCGTTGTCAATATGGAGAGACCGGGATCAGATTCATTATCTGAAAACCACTCTGTATAGGCGTTAACGTTGCGATCAAATATGGGGAAGATAATTGAAGACGGTATTATGCAAGGGTTGTCCTATTTACAGAATAATGCCTTCGGTTTGTCCAGTCCCAGGACGACCTATATGGAAGAATGTCTGACAGAGTATATCTAATGGATCACGTAAGTTGATCGCTTCAAACGTATCCATGTTTGGTTCAAAGCAAAGGAGGTATGATCTGTCAAAAGATACGTTATGACCGCAAGCCTTACAACCGCGAAATGGCAAAAATCGGGCAAGAAGCATGGCTATATGGGTCGCCCCATCAGGGTGTATTGTCATCATCTAGAGAATATTCATATTTGTTACTTCTTTTTGCTTCTGTATCTTTCGGGAACAGTTATGTTGCTAGCAACCGTAGGTGACAATATATTCGATACACTCAAGAGAAATGAGTGGTCGGTCATGTATGGGCCGGGTTGCAAGACGTTCTTGTTGAACCCAGTGTATTCCTCTCTAGAGATACACTATCGGTAGGTGGTTCCATACCTTGTCAGTCGGAATCCAATCTCCAATAAGTGCCTTGGGTTTTGATTGTATATTATATATGTGGAGCGTGAGATGCAAGTGTTCTGCTATTTGGTTATTTATTTGATTAGGCATTATTATAATATCACTGGATTTGATATCAAAATGTTTTGGGTTATAGTAAGGTAAAAACCGTCCATATTTATCTGTCGGTTGGTCTTACTATCATCCTTTCCTTTTAAAACAATTTTTCAAAGTTAAACCGAATGGTTGGAGTTTACTCACACCAGTCCCATGATTGACCCAGAGTTTATTTTGTTTTTTTCCCTAAACTCTTGGGTGCTTAAATTTGTACGAGCAGTCAAGTACTTAGGATTTTACAGATACTTGGAGGAGCTTGGAGCAGGAGGCTTCAACACTAGTTATATAGAGAGTTTATTTCCGCTGTGATATACATGTGATGTACTCTGATGATATATGTAAGTACAAATACAGTTTGTATTTTAAAATTATGTTATATATTATATTTTATTCGTTCCTCTGTGAGATTCGTGTTTACTCTGATTCTGTTCAGTTGAGTTCTTCTTCTTCTATTCTATTAGTTCTATCTTTTCTATCTCATCCTCTAATTTCTTTCTTTTAATGATCTGAATTTTCGTACACTTTGAGTTGAATGTGTAGGATATTAGTCAACTCAAATAGGTACGAATTTACGGGGCCTTGCAGGTTTTGTACCTTGTCATAGTTGGAAATTCATTACCTAATAAGAGCCTGCGGTTTTAATTTTATATTATATATGTGGAATGTGATATGCAAGCGTTCTGCTAGATTGCTATTACTTGTATTAGACATTATTAAAATATCAGAATAATATTGTTTAAAGGAATAATTTAGGTTATCGTAAGGTAAAAACCATTTGTGTTTATGTGTGGATCGGTCTTACGATTATCTTTTCTTTCGAAAAAGATTTTAAAACTTAAACCGAATGGTTAGAGTTTACTCACATCAGTCCCATTACTGACCCAGAGTTTATTTTGTTTTGTCTTATCCTAAACTCTTTGGGGCCTAAATTTGTGCGGGCAGTCAAGTAGTCGGAATTTTACAGATATACTGGAAGAGCTTGGAGCAGGAGGCTTCAACATTAGTTATATATAGAACTTATTTCCGCTGTGATGTTATGTGTTATACTCTGATAATGGTATGTATATACAGTTACAATTTTGTATATCAAAGTTATATTATATAATATATTTTATTGTTCCGTTGTGAGATTCGTGTTTACTCTGATTCAGTTCTATTATGTTCTTCTTCTTCTTTTATTCTAATTTTCTTTCTTTCTATTTCTCACCCACTAACTTTTTTCTATAAATGATCCGATATTTTCGATGCTTGAATAGTCAACATGGGTTTTATGCTGATTTTCAGGGTCGAAAATCTCTGGGTCGTTCAGTGGTATCAGGGCTATAGGTTAAGTAATTACCTTGGCCCTGTGGCGTGACTCAATAGAGATGAGGTCAATAACACCCTTGATTGAGTTGAGTGTATATATATGATAGAGCGTATTTGTAACTTATATAAAAATGGTTTTATATTGTAGAGATTTATTGGTTGAGTAGTTTATGAATTCTAGTCGATCAGTATGATCCACTGTATCGATAGGGGTTTTTAAACATTTAAATATGATGATTCGACACAGTATGTTTTGAAAAGAAGGTAAATAAAATATATTTTACCCAAATTATATTTTGATATAAAGGAAGTATATATATTGGAATTATTAAAATATATATTGGATATGTTGATTTGTTATTATAATCGAATAAGATTATAATTTGAGATGGTCATATAAAAACTGATCAGAATTCATATAAGTGTAATGTATGAAATCAGATGAGTTAAATTTGAATTTATAATGGAATTGGGATTAATACTCTAGGAATTTGGAAAAGTGTTTAAAATTAAATTTTGGATTGAATATGAAAATTTTAAAATTCTAGGTGAATTTAGAAATATTTTCTAAATATTATGAAAGATCTTTGAAGTGATTTCAAAATGGAAGTGTTTAAGAATGAGTTTTGAAAAGTGATATAGTATTGAAATCACTTCGATCACTTGAAATAATCCTGGTGATGATTGCAGCATCACCAGTGTTCATTTTCGAGTTTCTAAGTGATGGATTACAGCAAAAGATTTTGTTTTTGAATTGTTTTGACAAAAACAAGTTGTTTTGAATTTCGAAAAGGAACATTTGATTTTAGAAAAAAGCTAAATTGTTTAAAACCCAAGAAAAGATTTTTGAATTAAAATGGAATGATGTTGAAATAAAATCAGATTTTGAATTTCAGATAATCAATTTGAGAAATAAATTAGTGAATGGAATATGGAATAGAACTTAATTTGGTCAAGGAATTGGATTTGTGAGATGGAATTTTTGGAATGGAATTGGATTGTTGAGTAAAATTTTGGAATTGAGATTGGATTTGGAGTTTGAATTGGAATTTGGCTTAGTATAAGCAATTGATGGGATTTAAGGCTAAGTTGATTGGAGATCAATTGGGAATGCATTTGAATATGCTGAAGTAATAGCAAATGAAAGAGACAGAGTTGAAGCCCAACAAAAAGGTACAAGTTTATATTATATTCGAATATGAGATTTATGAGTTGTTTGGCAAGCTGCTTGGCCGTTTGATTTTCTTTTAGATTAGAAAAGGCCTGAAGAGGCAAGTTGTAGTTGTACCGCTTATGTCGTGCGAAGGAGACACTGGCGAAATTTTTTGGAAATTTAGGGTGTTAGAAAATTTTCAGAATTTTTGGTAAATTTTCGTTAATAAGAATGAAGTAATATTTTAATTAAAATAAATTAGTTTAGACGAAAATGAAGTTAAGTAGTAAACAAATGATTATTAACCTAGTAAATTGGGATTGTAACATTTTTCCACCTTAGTAAAGTCGGGGACGAAATTCTTTTGAAGGGAAGGAATGTAACGTCCCATAATTTTTATGATTTAATAATTAATTTATTTAATTATTTTAATATAGTGTTTTGGTAATTTAAATGGTTTGAATTCAAATATTTTAAATACTAGAAAATATAAATAGTGGAATAATTTAATTATTTCTGAAATAATCGGAAATGGTCGGATTTGAAATATTATGTAATTCAGATAATATATGATATTTAATTAAGTTATATTCGAGTAATAATAAAGAATATATTATTTAAACGACAGTTGAACGTATTAATTATAATATAAATTATAATCGAGCTCGTAACGTCGCGACAATTCGTAATATTGAGTTTTTAACTTCAATTGAGTATACAGAATTTGTTATAAGTCGGATTTCCTCGAAATAAGAAATGTTCGAATCTAATTAATAGTATTTTTCTAATGTAAGTGAAAAATCGAGGTTTCGTCTTATATATTGTGAGTTATGTCCAAATCAAATTTTCAAGTGGTCAATATGGAATAGTTTGTAAACCATAATGATTATTTAATTATTATAAAATATTTATTTCGAATTTAGATAAGTTTTGCAAGATGTGTTATTAATTTAATTCATAGAATTTTTCCAAAATTTTTATTCTGGAAAATAAACAACTTTTTGTTTAACGTATTTTGCACCCTTAATCAGCATTTTTGGAACATCACAAAACAAGCTAACTTGTCTATTTTATTATCGTTCTGTGGTTATGATGCATTACTCATCACAACGGTATTTTTTATTTTTGTTATTCACGGCTCATGCGTGAACGAAGTAGTGTGCAATGAGGTACAATTAAACCTTATATTTTTTAAAACTTATATACATTACCTACTCTGTGACTATCCACTACACTCACGTCCACTCTTCATTAATGCAAACAGACCTCCACTATGTACACCTAGCTATTTGGAACCTTGAGCATGAAGTATGTTTTGAAAGGTCATGTTATGTCCCATCTTCATTTAAATGTTGCGTACCCGTTTCCTTAGTTATTAAGGATTGGCCTTTTTATTTAATTCATTTGTTTAACGTCTTAGCTGCCAAGTAATGTATGTATATATATCACGTAATACAACATATGGAAGAGATTTCTTTTACACATCAGGCCTTTCTTTCTCTCTTCTGTTTTCACAAAGTGGAGCCACATCTGCCTTTAAATGGCGTATAAAAATAGAAATCGAAACAAATAAAAACCCTCTACTGAAAATACTGAAACGATATTCGGTGAGCCTTGGGTGTTGTAGTTTCACTGTAGCGGGGAAAACGTAATCTCGACAGGCGTTTGCTTCTAAAAGCTGGCATGAATTGTTGAAAAGTGGTGAGGATAACGTTGGGAAATCACTTCAAACCCACTCATCACATAACAAAATGCCGACGGCAATTTGGCACAAATTGTTGAAAAGTTTTTGACAATTTTTCGTTGTTAATACGGAGAGTCCGGGATCAGATTTATTATCTGAAAACCAATCTATATGGGCATTTGCATTGTGAATCAAATGTATTGTAACAATTGAAGACGAAGTAATGCAAGGGCTGTTTTGGCGAACCTAGGTAGAAATTTCCTAAGATGAATTTATAGAATAGTGTCTTCGGTTTGTCTAGACCCAGGACAACTCGAATGGACGAATGTCCGACAGAGTGTATCTAATAGATCGCATAAGTTGTTCTCTTGAAACGTATTTACGTTGGTGGCAGAGGAATTCGTTTGTCTTAGCTTTATACCTGTGGTATTTTTGAATAAATTAGTTTGTAATTTGGCGGGTATGACGATGTGGGTAGCTCCCAATTAGGGTATATTGTAACCATCTAGAGAATATTCATATTTGTTACTTCTTTTCACTTCTGTATCTCCCGGGAACAGTTATGTTAGTATACCAACCGTAAGGTGATAATATATTCAGAACATTCAAGCAAAATGAATGGCCGGTCATGTGTGGCTGAGTTGCAAGATGTTCTTGTTGAACTCCAGTGTATCTCCTCTAGAGTACACTGATCAGAATGTGGTTCCATACCTTGTCATAGTTGTAAATTCATTACCCAATAAGAGCTCGCGGTTTTGATTGATATATGTATAACATGAGATGCAGGCGTTCAACTAGATTGCTATTACTTGTACTAGACTCTATTATAATATCAGAATGGTATTGTTTAAAGGATTAATTTGGGTTATCATAAGGTAAAATCCATTTGTGTATATGTCTGGATCGGTCTTAGGATTATCTTTTCTTTTGAAAAGGATTTTTAAAGTTAAATTGAATGGTTGGAGTTTACTCACACCAGTCCTATGATTGACCCAGAGTTTATTTTGTTTTGTTTTACCCTAAACTCTTGGGTACCCAAATTTGTACGGGCAATCAAGTAGTCGGGATTTTACAGATATACTGGGAAGAGCTTGGAGCAGGAGGCTTCAACAATAGTTATATGTAGAGCTTATTTCCACTGTGATGTTATGTGTTATACTCTGATAAAGGTATGTATATACAGTTACAGTTTTGTACTTCAAAGTTATATTGTATATATTCGTTTCGCTATGAGATTCATCTTTACTCTAATTATGTTCAGTTATGTTCTTCTTCTTCTATTCTAATTTTCTTTCTTTCTATTTCTCACCCTCTAACTTCTTTCTATAAATGATCTGGTATTTCTAATGCTTGAATAGTCAACATGGGTATTTTGTTGATTGTCAGGGTCAAAAATCTCGGGGTCGTTACAGAACCGCTCAGCCCCGGCGTAGAAATCTTCAATATCTTTTGGAGGGTCTCTGGTTAAAGAGATTCTGAATTCTGATTGATTCTGAACACCTGCAATGACGGTCATAAGAACCATCTTAAAATTTATGTCTTGTACTTAAAACATCAGAGTATAATAATAAAAGAAGCATGATTCCCCAAACAAAAACATAGACATAGTAGAAAGGATAAGAGCTCGAGCAATACATCTAAGAAGCTCCAAGCAGAATGAGAGTAGAATCTTGGTCAAGCTTGAGTATTCCCACCCTAAGAACCTGGGGGAAACGGAAGAGAAAGAAGAGGAAACAAAATGGGTCAGCCATAAAGTCTGGAGAGCCCAATTACTCTTAGCAAATTAATAAGTAAAAGTATCATGATAGGCATATAAAGTGGATAAGAGAGGCAACATCATAAAAGGTAGGTATGCCAAGGTAAACAGGACAAACATGATAGAGTATGTCGTGCTTCTCTAATGATTTCTCTGCACCAATACTAGTGTCTTATTAACAAGGTGATTCCCAATAAGTATAAGATGGTAGACTAAGGTGTACTTCCAGTGAGAGGTTTTCACCCCATACAATCAACAAGCAGCCCAACATACCGGAGTTACCTATAAGGGTATTAACGAGCTCCCCAACATACCAGAGTCTAGATGTACCATAATTATTACCCTAATCAATCGGCTCTGTACTCCGTAGATACCATGTGTTGGCCCTATAGTAGGGTGTATCACTCCCTAAAGTGTCAACCCTTCGTTTTAAGGATGTACACAACTATATCTACAGGTGTCATGGCGTTTAAACCTCCTCTGTTGGACCCATGCACGCACATGACCCCATCGGATTGTATCGCCTACACCGTCCCCCACGTTTGGATCTCTTACAATCAGACCAGTAAGCATGCCCCGACTCCGACCTAGTTCGGGGTACTCGTTTGATACCCAAATATAGGTTACTGACTGAAACAGGTCCCACACACAAGATGATACAAGCTTCCCCTTACGCTTGCATCCCCACTAGGTTTCGCACAGGTTATGCCATACCAGAGTAAATGATTGCATAACCCCAAGGGTTAAGTTTGTGGGACTATATATATAAATCTTACCCACCCACCCAAGATTTACTTAACCCACCCACTGTTTCAACAAGTTTACTTAATCCCTACTCAAGTTATATGTTCATACAATCCATATGGATTCAACTAGGTTAAGTATTCCAATTCATTACCATATTCATTTATGGTTATAATGTGCTAGACCTCCCACATTAAGCCTACCACTTGTGGATGCTGGATATGTCGGTCGGTTCCGAGTAGACTTCTTCCACAAGTCGGACTTAACTTCGTGCCTTAGCACGTCTTGGGTTTATGCACTTAGACCCCTCACATTAGATTCACCACTTGTGGTCACTGGATATGCCGACTGGTTTCGGGCAGACTTCTAACACAAGTGTAATCTAACCTCATGTCTAAGCGCGGTTACAATTTATAATTATTGTAAATCTAGGCATTTCCATTATTAACCAATTGTTCCTATGTCATTATAGGTTTTCATTCCCCTTTCCCAAATTATGTTCATAATGAACCATATGCCCCAAATTAAGATCTTTAATCACAAGTTGACTTATGCCCCAAATTCATGTTAATATATTTCATTCAAATTATGCCCAAATTTCCAATTACAAATTACGCCCCAAATTTAACAGTTTTCCCTCGTTCCCAATTTAACGCGTTCACATATTTCAGCGGCATGCCTAGGCTCGAAGGTAGGCTGGCTATATAAAAATAAAGGGAAAAGATGAAGGAAAGAGGACATAAATGATGATACTAATCAGTTTGACATATAATGGCAGAAATAGGCATAAGCATATAGTGGCATATTGGCAAGATAAGCATATAGGAATAGGTCTAATAAACATGTGACAATAGAACTGATTCTAGCCTAATAGGGACATCTTAAACAGGCATGATGAGATCTAAACAACGAATTAGATATCCAACTAATAAAAGATTCGATTTAACCACAAACATAATAGGAATAGGCATGAGGTGATCTAAACAATGTATTAGATCCATAAACAGTGGCAGATATGACATGATAAATGGGTATAGGTTCAGATCTAGTTCATAGTCATGTCAGAATAACATAGATAAACAGGTTATAGCAAATCTGATATGATTCAAATGGTCACAGGCATAGATCTAAATTATAGTCATGTCAAGTTTTACTTTTTAAATATTTAGATCTAAAATTAACATAGACTCACTGTGATTGGATCTAGAAAAATAGAAGAAAGAATCACCAATGTTGAATCACATATCTAAACTCTAATTGATTGCTGAAGAAGAAAAGACTTGATTTAATCTGGGCAGAGCTAGCATCTGGTTCTCCATTATTTTTGGTGTGGAGAAACAAGAGAAATAGGGTCTTATTTGTAGCCTAAAGCCAATGAACCAAGTCAAGAAAGGAGTCCACATTCACCCAGAAGAATTTTCCTAGATATGCCGTGGGGGGCGGGGGACAACAGCCCCCTTTAGGAGGTCGACCCATGGGTCGACACCCCCTTATGGGGTCGATCCAGGGGTCGATAATCCTGGGCGGGAATTTTCCCTTTCCCCCCTTAAAGCTCGATTGTTGAACTGATTTTTCTTGTTATGTATATATAATCCTCTTGTGCGTATATAAACTTCAAACCTTAGTAACTTCTTCATACGATGTCCATTTTATGCAAACCAAGTGTCTATTTTGACCATAATTCCGAGACGAACGCCATGGTGCAGTCCGTTTCACTTAATTCTGAAAATTAAATTAATTATTCTTTAATTTATCAACTTTTAGTGTTGTTAAAATATGGGGTGTTACATTCTCCTCTACTCAAAGAATTTCGTCCCCGAAATTTCTAAGTTAAGAAGAATGTCTATCCTACCATCCACCAATCACAGGCATCCATTGTCTTTAAAAGATTTCTAATGCTTATACGAACATATGCAAAGGTATATGTATATTTCCTAATACTAATGCGGAGATCAGGCGATCTACTGATTCAGTCGACCTCCTTAATGCAATGTATGTTAGTGTCAACATGTATGCAAATGATCCTATTATAATGTAACACCCCGCATTTTTAAATCAAGATAATAAAATAAGAATAACTTAATTAAATATTCAGAATTAAGTAAACGGGTTATACCATTGTGTTCGTCTCGGAATTCTAGTTCGGATAGACTCCGAGTTTGCGTAAAACGGATAACGTATGAAAAAGTTATGGAAGATAGAAGTTTGACGAAGAAAATAGGAACTAGGCTAGAACAACTGGCGCACTTGGCAAGTGCGCCAAGGAAATTCTACACTGGCGCACTTGTGAAGTGCGCCCGTATCAATTTTTGGCCTCCGGACCCACGGGGGTCGAACCCTTCGTGGGGTTATCGACCCATGGGTCGACCCACTGCGGATCTGAGTGTTTTTTCTTGAGACGTGGTCGGTTCTGATGGTTTTTAATTTTAATCTAAAGGACCTAGTTTCTCTGATACACCTATAAATAAGTCTGTAGAGCTAACCCTAAACCTCATATTTCTAAGACTACGCCGATGCTCTACCATTCTTCCCTCTCCTCAAATCTATTCAGAAAATTAAGATTGTTAGTTTAGGAAAAAATTTGAATCCAGATCTGAAGGAAAGGAACGTATGTTTGTTAATAGATGTTCAGATATCTTATCAAAGTGAGGTAATTTTCTAGGTCTGGTCTATTTCAATTCTCTTTTCTTTCTCTCCTTTTTCTTTTAATAAAAATTGTAGATCCATGGTTATTAGGTTCTGAATCCAATTGTGGGAAAACCATGGAATGCTAGATCTGGACCAGATCTAGGATTTGGAAAGCATATGAGGTGAGTGGATTTAAGCTATATCATTTTAGATAATTATATGTTGTCATTTAAGCATTCCCCGTTATTATGAATTTGCCATTTGCCAGAATAATTAGAAATGTTAAGATGCTTTTATAACAAGTTGATATATTGGGAAATTCATATGTTGAATTAGATAAAGTGTTGAAATGTTTATGTGTTGAAAAACAAACCTGTTGGAACATGGGTAAGAACTATTGTTGTTATAATTCCATTACTCATGCATATTATTGAGTAAACGACATGTTAATTTATTGGATTTGAACAATTACTTGATTAAACGTTTACATGTCAAGATAGAATTAAACACATGTTACAAAGGATATGCGACGTAATATAGGCATAACTTGATGACATGTAAATTGGATTATAGAAAACATATGGAAAGGATAATATGCCTAAAATTTATAGCAAATAGGAAACTGTTGGATCTATATTAGCCCTAGAGGGGGGTGAATAGGGTTTATCATACTTATTTGCTGAGTTAAAAATCAAACGGGATATTAAATTATAAACAGATCACAGACTGCAGTAGAAATAAAAAGCAGAAAAGAAATAACACACAGAGATACCCAGCTTCGGCAAAATCCTGCCTACTGTTGCATTCCTAAGGTTTCTACTAGGTGCTATAAACAGATCCCGCATACAAGACCATGTACACTCGCAGTGCCTGCTCCTGTCCTAACCCTACGCTCAAAACCCTAGACTGGTCTATATCCACTAGACCAGATTTTCCCCTAGTTTTACAGACACTAGTAAACTATCAGTTAATCCCTAACTTAGACTCCCCTAGACTTTACAGACTCTAGAACTAATCAAACGGTTTACAACACAAAAATAAAAACAAATAAAACTAAAACAATCTAAATAACCCTAGGATTAAAAATAAAAGGGGTCATCCCCTTTAACACTTCAAAAACTTGGCCGGCCACTTCACAAATTGGTTGCACCCTTATTTTGGTCCTATTCTCTTTGGTCTCTGAAGAAACAAATATGGCGACGTCTAGGGTTTCTTATTTTCCCAAATATCGATCTCGTATACTTTGAAAGGATTCGTTCTCTGATGATCGGATTCTCGTTGATGCTCTTGATCGAATATTGGTGCTTCTTTCTTCTCCAATTTGGGGATTTTTTGGCGATCGAAAACCTTGTGAAAAAGTGAGTTATCTGATTATATTTCTTTTAGTTTTTAATAATTGATGCTTGGATTTCAATAGCGATAATATACATGTGATGATTCGGTGTTAAAATAGGATTTCAAATCCTCTAAATCTTTGATTTCGTGTCAATGACTTGGCTGATTTGATTGCGTGTTTCCCCTTTTTGATTGTGAAAAGAAAAATGTTGCCTTTTGTGAGATAATGTCCACGGCTTTGATTGAGAAAATTGTATGGGTTAATTTGATGAACCTGGACGATTTGTGAATCTCCAATTCGGATATGTCCCTTGTATGGAAAAAAACTTTGTTTCCTGGATTGACTGGAATTGAATTTATCAATATTGATTTTAAAACCTTGCCACGAGTTGATAATTGTTTCCTTGATTTGAAAATGCCTTGAATGTCAGGATAATTTCTAGAGAGCGAAATGAATGTTTTTTTTGTCCAAAAACAAGAAATTGAAATTATATTCTTGCTCCTTGCATAATTCCAAGAGTGTCCAAAAAAAATTGTCTTGATACTAAAAACTACCATGAATGTCATGAGTGAATTCTAGGAATATTTGAAATTTCTTTCCACATAAATGACGATTGTGTTTTCCCAAAATACTTTGCCAAATCTACAAATAACTTTAAACTTGAATGATGTTTTCCAGAGAAAAACTTTTTGTCGTGTATTCATCCATTCATTCAAACTGGAAACTAGTAACACCCTTTTGCATGCTGACAAACATTTGGTAAAATAGGAAATTAGAAATTTGCTTTTCTGCCCCATAAATATTTGTTGAGACTTGCCATATACACTGCTGCATCTTTGATTGCTTTGCCACTGGCCTTGTATATTGCACCTTGCCATCTGCATGATTTGCTTGAACATTGAGTATCTAAAATGAGGATAGATATTTTCCAATTGCTAGTGCACTCTTGAACTTTGATTCTTGCTTGCGCACACATTGACTAAAACATCCTTTTTGGCTTGTAAATACTATTTCCCAAATTGAGTCGTTGTACACTTTGGCTCCTTGTTTGCACATTTGAGACTTGACAAAAATGCTGTCATTTTCTGCCCAAAAAAATTGTTGCTCCTTTTTTAAAACTGGAATTGCTTGTCACCATTCATGCTTTGAACCATGCTTGAACATGTATACATGAACACCCTGTCCACCATATTGCTGAAAAGAAATTGTGCAGAAGCTTGTTCCATTAACTTGCAGTTTTGTTGTCGAGTATGCAGTTGCACACATCTTGTAACCGTGTCATTTGTTTGGCTAGCTAGTTGTAGACTTGTGTCGCCATTCTTGTGTACACACCTTGTACCATTTTTACATTTTGTTGCACCTCTGTCCATTTGCATTTGCACTACTGTATATTTTTCATTTTGGTCATCTTTGTTCATTCACTTGCACAATTGTTCTATCCACCCTTATTTGACTTTTGTTTTGCCCTAGCTTGTGCACTATTTGTGCTGTACCGTTTGCATGTCCATGTTGCTCAGTGTCATGAAAGTTTTGCTGTGTATATTAATCATGAACACTTGACATCATTTGAACAGTCATACACCATTTCTGACTAGCTCTTACACACCTGTACACTATTGAACTATTTGAGCTTTGCATTGATCATCCATGCCTTAGCTTCATCCATGTATACACAGTTGGCTCGGCTACATGTTGTGTGCACTTGAATTGATAAGATGATATACATGCATTTCTTGTATTGTTGACCTGATCCTCATCACAAAACTTTGCTGACCTGACTTGTACCATGCATAGTTGTACCATTTTAATGATGCGGGTATCACTTGTGCATTTCAGTCAGTCTCGACGACGAGCACTTGTATGCATTCCATTTTTGAGTTGCACCATATTTGTGATGCTTGGCCAATTAGCTGCTCTTGTATGTTGTTTGGGTTGCCTCGACCATATTGATTATTGTTGCACTGAGTCGAGATGGTCCACGTGACTACTCCTCAGTTGCACACTGGACTGGCGAGGCAGTGCACACGTGTATATTCATGCACGTGTGTACATGCAGCCATCCGAATGAATTTTCATGTCCCCGCACAATAATACATGTATATACATACACATGTGTGTATACATATATTATGCGCGTGCTACATTCACATATCAAATCAAGTCATGAAAAATGATGAGAAGCACACCAGAAAACTGAGGCAAATAAAATTTTAAAATAAAATTTATATTTGTATGAATTTCGAATATTATTTCTGTTCCATGTATTTTGTGTGTGTTCATGTATATGACAGGTATGAAGACTGGACTGACTGAAGAATGCTGTGAAGACAAAAGATGAAAGACAGAAGACAGTGAAAATAACAGTGTGTGTAACAGTGAAAGTGTCTGTATTTGAGTCTCTGAATGTATAAATGAAAATATATGTAAACTGACTGACTGAGTGTGAGCAATTGTATATAAAAATAAAAGTGAATTGAAATGTATACATGTTCAAATAGTGGAGTATACAAATTTTGTACTGTTTGAAATTGAAATGAAATATTCTATTTAAATAAAATACTGTGAATATTTAAATTTCTGTACTGTTGTATTTTATTTAAACAGAAATATTATATTCGTGTATGTTGTGTAGTATATGAAACAGTACAATTACAAACACATGTATAATAATATATAATTGGTTGTTATCATCAAACAAAAATCATATAATTGTGTATATAACACAGTTATATACAACAACTGTAACCGCGCCTAGACAATAGGTTAGATTACACTTGTGGTAGAAGTCTGCCTGAAACCGCCCGGCACATCTAGCATTCACAAGTGGTAAATCTAATGTGAGGGGCCTAAGTGCATAAATAAAACATGTAATGGTGCTAAGACACGAGGTTAAGTCAACTTGTGGAAGAAGTCTGCTCGGAACCGCCCGGCAAATCCAGCATCCACAAGTGTAGACTTAATGTTAGAGGTTTAGTGCATAAATATATACACACACACACACACACACACACACACACACACATATATATATATATATGTAAATAGCAGGACTGATAAACAACATCAATTTTAATTAATGGAAATAAATGGAACTGGAAGAAAGTTACAATAGTAAAAATGAATGGAATGAACGAGGAATGACAATAACCTATTATAAATAAATTACATTAATAAGAATGTTGTATAATAGATAGACTTGTCCTAGGGACAAGTGAGGATTATAACTTAGGTTATAATAAACTAATAAGGACATAAGATAACTGGTGAAATGAGATAAGTGGCACTTAATTTTAAATTAAGTAATCAGTAAATGAGGAAAATTGAAAACAGTTGTTTGTAATAAGTACAGAAAAGGGGGAAGTTTATGAAAAGTAAGAAGTTGTACTTAATTATAAATTAAGTAATATGTAAACCTGGAAGTATGAAATCTGCTGATAAGAATAACATGTTTAGGCTTGTCCTAGGGACAAGTGGAAATTATTACTTAGGTTACAATAAACGATAAAGGGAATAGAATAACTTATGTAAGGGGATAAGTTATACTTAATTGTAAATTAAGTTATTTACAAGAACAAGAATCTGAAATCTACAGATGAGGACAACATAAATCTGAAATCTACAGATGAGGACAACATAAGTTATATTTATGGGAAGAGAAACTTATTAGTGGACCTTAGTTAAGAGAACTAAGTTAATAAGTAAACAACGATAAGTTGTAGTGACGTGTAAAATGGAATTATGATTAAATCAGATAGAATGAGTAAAATTTATGAAATGAAATAAGTTATATTTAATCATAAATAATGATTGACATGTTAAAAAGAAAACATGTGAATTGAGAAATACTTAATTACATATTAAGTAAAACGATGAAATCAAACAAGAATATAAAGGGATTATGGGTTACAAATTTTGGATCATAATCTAGAGAATAACATGTTGTGGGCTTATTAATAAACTTAAGGATTAATTGTCAAGAATAATTCGAAGTTTAATGTGTCTTCCCATAATAATCCCAAGTTTGGATTATTTCTGAATAATCCGAAGTTTGGTGGGTGTTTTCCCATATTGATCCCGATGACCCCGTGATGTGTTATTTTGGGATCAATTTGGGAAGACACCCCCAAAACTTCATATTAATATGGGAAGAACCAAGTAAATGGGATTAATATGGGAAGACACCCCTAAACTTTGGATTATTCAGAAATAATCCAAGCTTGGGATTATTATAGGAAGACACGTTAAACTTCGGATTAATTTTTACAATTAATCCTAAACTTAAACGGGTTAAGTTGTATAATTGAAATTAATAAGCAAGAGGGTCCCATTCCTCAGAGATATAAGGGGCTAGGAAGAACGTGGTAACATGAATAAAAAGTTAAGATAACCAAGTTAAACGGAAACCTGATAAGGTAAAACAAGCGAGTACAAGAATTTTTAGACATAGGGTCTAATAACATATTAAAGTGAGGCGCTTGGACCAGTCCTGTAACAACCCGAATTCCGACAGATCGATTTTTTTCAAAAATCCGACAGATCGAAACCCGAGTTGGGTGCTCTGGTATCCTATAGAAAAAGACAGAGACAAAGAAACATGTCAGAACTCGTAAAGCATCTCACAGCGGAAGGAAATAAAGTATAATATTCAAATATTGCTTTACCTTATTAACAATACAGCTAAACCAGTATCCAAAGCTATACCATCTCTGTCATGAACCTAACCTAGAAGTATGTAATGAGGAGGGGGTCAGAACATAAGTTCTGTGTGAGTGGACTTAGAATAAACTTTTGTATATTCCTACATATACTATTCAGTTACATTTTCTTGGTTATTAGGTTGTTAACAATGTTAGCTCTTTAGGCTATACTCATGTCCCACTAGTAGGTTAACCTAATACAACGTATATGTAGATACCCTCAACTCGTCTAATCCTTTCCATGTATATATACAGTCCCTTGCCGTATGTCGTACGGGCTTCATCATGTAAATCTATACTACTTTAGTGTAGTGCCACCATTCTCGAAATCGTTTGGACTGCTACTCTCAATCTTGCTAGATTCCGTGTATCATCTAGATCTAATCTAAGGTTTACTATCGAGCGCTTCCTAGATTCAACTAGGGTTTACGCTACCCAGGGCCACTGGGGTTTATGCTACCTATTGAACGCTTCTCGGACTCAGGGTATACGCGACCTAGGTCCAACTAGGGATTATGCTACCTATCGAACGATGCCCCATAGTCTAGGACACACTACCCAGAGTGATATATGTTCCTAAACTTTCCCCACATATGTGTCGTGAATCGTTATCGATGTCTAGTTGCACATGTCCTATATATGTGCAGCCCGAGTCCCACGGCAGGGCTAATCAAGAAACACGGAACTCGGTCGGGAGCTTTAAGTTATCTGCCGACGCAGATGCTAAGGTCTGTTTTTATTTGTGTGTGGCTATGGTCCCACTTGACCCCTCCCTCAACTAATGAAAGGCACCCAAGAAAATCAAGAATGAGAACTATACACAAGCCCCCTATGCTCCCACAAACCTATTGGCCAAACCTCACCCATAACTAGATAGCAAGTATATGGTATGTTGGAGTTCTCCGCCTTTCCGCTTCACGTCGATTGACTCAAGATGGCAGGTAGACGACGACGTGCTATCACAGGTCTAAACAAGATATCGCCGCCTCACGCTGGTTCATCCTAGTCTTTAAGTTGCTTATATTGCAACCAAGGCATACTCTTGGTTCTTCTAAAGCAGACCTTAACCTCTGTGAGCCCAGGAGGATCTTCTGCAACCTCACAGAGGGATACCAAGAAAACCTTCACGTCCCCTCGAAGCCGCGTGCTTCGTAACCCAGACCGTTGGAGCCTTCTTCATGATTAGATGGATGTCCGCTCCCCCTCGTGTTCTACTTGGTTTTCTTGACTAAGGTTTACTACTTAGTTCTCTTAACTAAGGTTTACTACTTAGTTTCGCGAATCGTTCGTTTTCTTAACTAAGGTTTACTACTTAGTTTCATGAATCGTTCGTTTTCTTAACTAAGGTTTACTAATCAGTCCTCTTAACTAAGGTTTACTACTTGGTTTCTCTTAATCGTTCATTTTCTTAACTAAGGTTTACAACTTAGTCCTCTTAACTAAGGTTTACTACTTAGTTCCCTGAATCGTTCGTTTTCTTAACTAAGGTTTACTACTTAGTCCTCTTAACTAAGGTTTACTTCTTAGTTTCTCTTAATCGTTCATTTTCTTAACTAAGGTTTACAACTTAGTCCTCTTAACTAATGTTTACTACTTAGTTTCGTGAATCGTTCGTTTTCTTAACTAAGGTTTACTACTTAGTCCTATTAACTAAGATTTACTACTTAGTTCCTCTTAATCGTTCATTTTTTTAACTAAGGTTTACAACTCAGTCCACTTAACTAAGGTTTACTACTTAGTTCTCTTTCTCGTTATTTACTTAGTTCTCTTAACTAAGGTTTATTACTTGGTTCTCTTAACCAAGGTTTGATACTTAGTTTATGTTACTTAGTTCCCTTTAACTAATGATAGTGTGCGGGTGTTCTCCCACATTTCCAGCTTAGATTAACTTATTTCACGATATAAGTCATCCCACCCATCGAGTTTTGTATTACATCTTAAGTCATATTCATTTCTTATCGCTAGGATAAGTTTATCTATTATTTAATCTTATCATTCCCCACTTTTCCTTGCTTTGATACTGTTAAATTGGTTAAGTTTCACCATGTGTCCAAGTTGATTTATCCCCTAATCATGTATTCAATTCAACCCACGCGTCATGTCAAATTGGTTAAGTGTTATCCAACAGTTCAGGTTGACTTAACCCACCCATATATCGAGTCAAATTGGTTAAGTGTTATCTAACGGTTCATGTTGACTTAACTCACCCATATATTATGTCAAATTGGTAAAGTGTTATCTATCAGTTTGTGTTAACTTAACCTACCTACATATCATGTCAAATTGGTTAAATGTTATCTAGCGGTTCACGTTGACTTAACCCACCCATATATCGAGTCAAATTGGTTAAGTGTTGTCTAGTATTTCATGTTGACTTAACCTTACCATACTAGCATGTGTCATTAGCATTAATTAATTATTAATGCCCAACCTCTCACATTAGACCTATTGTTGCGGTACTGAATGTGCCGGTTGGTCCGGGCAGGATTACACCACAACTCAATCTAACCTCGGGTTTCAAGCACGTTATGACTAACTTCTCACATTAGAACCTATTGTTTGCGGCCACTGGATATGCCGGGCGGTTCCGGGCAGAATTACACCGCAAACTCATTCTAACCTTGAGTTAGCCATGTTTCATTGTTAGCCTATTAACGAATTCACAAATATGTTCATGTTTTTGTTATGCCACTAGTGTCAATTTTCATGTAATATTTCTAAATTTTCCATTTCTTTAACCAATCAAACCCAAATTTAATTAAAACATTCATGCCTCAAATTTCAGGTTTTTGAATTAGATTTCACAATTACATGAGACAGATTTAAACCCAAACTTATCCAATTCCGATTAGGTTTCGAGTTTAGCTATTTCTTCACCAAATTAGGATTTTTATCTTTAAATCATTTTTCCCCAGTCCCCTATCCAAACTTTATTTACCTTTCACGTAAGTTACTCCAAATTACCAATTTCACGATCCTTTCCCCTTATTTCCTTGAATTATATCAATATATACTTTGCCAATTACCCCAATATTTGCAATAATAATCATTATGCCACAAACCCCAAATTACAGATTATATTCCTCGACTGCGTAAAATAGATTATGCCCAATATTTCCATATTACAACCATACGTATGTATAATAAGATTTCGTCTAGGTTCGAGTTAACCTAGATCCAAAAACAAAAAGGGGAAGGAGAATAAAAGAACAATTATTATAACATGAATCTTGAATTGAATTTATAACTGGGGAATGATGAATAATAATAATACTATTATACAACAAGTTTATTATTATTCCACTCGCATTGACTGGATTGGGGAAAATAAATGCTTTGTTGATGTAGAATGCTGATTTAATCTTATTATTTGATTGTTGGAGAAGAGTATGAATTGTTGGTGAAGAACTTAGCTACTTGATTTGATTAAACTCCAAAGTTGATGAAGAACTTGCAAATTTAATTTAGAGTTTTGGGGCGGCGGCCATGTTTGGTTGATGTTTGGCGGCATGGAGGCACCTTAAGGAATTGTAATGAATTAGGGTTAGGTCATGTTATGTATTTATAGGTGTAGAGAGTGTTTTAGAGCCCTTAGATTGACCTAGAAGCCATCTGACCCGTACAGCACATCAAAACGCGTCACAGGAGCTAAAATCGCCCAGATCTGGGGATAGGTCGAACCCCAGGTCGACCTCCCTAGGGGTAGGTCGACCCCCAGGTCGACCTCCTGGTCGACCTGACCCCCAGGTCGACCCCGAGGTCGACCTGCCTGGTTTTGGCGGGAAATTTCCCGCCCAGCTGCCTGGGTCGAATTTCGAACTGTTTTGAATTTTTGTTGAATTTTCTA
Organism: Allium sativum; assembly: GCA_030737875.1. NCBI lineage: Eukaryota > Viridiplantae > Streptophyta > Magnoliopsida > Asparagales > Amaryllidaceae > Allium > Allium sativum. The sequence goes on along the minus strand of CM060911.1, from coordinate 229,454,349 downwards.
AAGGCCATAACTCCTTTATAGGGAGTCCGATTTACGCAATCTTGGACTCTGTTTCAAGCAGAATTTCGAGACGAGCGCAATGGTGATGTCCGTTTTACTTAATTCCTAATATTTAAATTAAGTATCCTTATTTTATTATCTTTTCCTGTAATGACCCGCATTGGCAGGGGTATTATGATTAATTTATTTTATTATATCAATGGTGATATAGAGGATTTAATGGTCGTGGAATTTAATAATGATGAATATTTAATTAAAATAATAAATTAAATAATATATTTAATTCTGAAATAATCAGAATTGGCTGAAATGACGATATGTTGTGAACCGGATCATCTGTGATATTAAATTCAGTTTAGAATTGAATTTGAATAACGAATATATTCAATCGTCGACAGTTGAACGTATAGTTTATAATATAATTATAAACGAGCTCGAAATGGCGCTGCAGTTCGTAAATTGGCGATTCGAACTTCAACTGAATGTACATGATTCGTTTTGAATCGGATTTCTGTGAAACAAGAAACGTGTGGAGCTGGTGGAGTATATCTTTCTAGTGGAAGAGAAAAATCGGGATTTCGTCGTGTAGATTTTGATGTATGTCCAAATCAAATTTTAGAAAAGTCGCTGTGGAATTCCTTTATAATTTATAAAGGGATTATTTATATTTTTAAAAGGGATTTCAATATAAATCAAATATCGGGTTGACCCAGAAGTGAATATCGAGTTGTAAATACATACGGGAATATTCTAGAGTTGTGTGGTATGCCACTGTGAATATAGACGATAATATTTAATTTTAAATATTTAATTTAATTATATTTAAATATATTTATATATTTAAATAGGCTATTTAGAACGTTAAAAATAGCCACTTTTGCAAACGAAGTCAGAATTCGACGAAACCAGTTTTGTTGGATCCGCAATATCAAATAGTTGTTAGATTTCCAATTTCGTGATTTTTAGAGACACTGTGTGGCCGTACGGATTTTTAGAGTGTAAAATAGTCAGTATTTCGACAGTTAAAAATACGTTGTGGGAGCATACGGAGTCGGAATTCGACGAAACCAGTTTCGTTGGGACCGTAATGTCGAACTCTAGCTACATGTCCAGTTTGGTGATTTTTAGGTATCGTATGTAATAACTGGGATTTTTAGAAGACAGATACAAGGAGAAAATCATTTAAATAAAATATAAAATCAAATTCAAAAATATCTTTCCCATTTCTCTGATCACCAACAGGCCACGCCCCACCCTGTTTCAACCACATATCCTACCAACCACCACAACAAATATATATAACCGCAATGGGTTTTACAGTAGGAAGTTCCCAAAAAGAAAAATAAATGGAAATAAAAATAAAGTTCAATAAATCGTGAAACCAATATATTTGGATTCACCGAGCGTTTCTCTTCAGCCCAGTAGGCATTTTGGAGTGTTCGACGCATCCTATCTCGCTGGAATGGTATAGTAGCCGAGTCCTAGGGTTGCGGTTTTTGTCTGATTGAGCTTTCGATTCACGTTTTGATGGATGGATTCAAGTTTCTAAGGTGATTTTGCACCTTGCTGCAAAGTGTTAAAGAGATCGAACATAATTATGTTCGGCGATTTCCTGTAGCCAACCGAGAAACGCGAGCAGTAGGGTGATGCCGAGTTTGAGGTTATGAGCATGAGGTTGTAGAGATTTTTGAGTAGAGATTTAAGGTGATTTTAGTTGGAATTTAAAGTGATTGAAGAAGGAGGATTTAAAGGAGGAAAGTGCGGCTATGGTGGTGGATTTGTGGAGCACGGGTTCGCTGTGTAAATGGGGAAGATGAGTTGCGGGTTTGGGTATTTAGAGGGGAAGTTGGGCTCAATATTAAATGTAAGGCCCACTTAAATAAATCGATGAATATTAGTTTAATTTTAATCAAAATGAAGTACTAACTTGTATTGGTGATATCTTGGCCATACGGTGTCAGATTTACGAATGGTCGGATCCGTTGGGACCGTATGGATGGACACTACGCACTGGAACTGACGGGAAGTGGATTGGAGCTCGTTTGAATTTACGGCGAATTTAACTGTTTGATTCAAATCAAATAACAGTTTATCGCTCTTTAACGATGAACTGCAAATGTGAGTAAACCTCACTAACTCTGAACAGTTTATAATTTCATGTTGTATTTTTAGAACTGTTAGATATTGGCTGATTGACTGTGTGTTGACTGTTTGATTGAACTGCTAGTCAGTTAGTTGAATTTCTATATTTGATTCTGTTTAACAGAATGTATCATATAGAACTGAAAGTGATGTTATCTATATTGTTTAACATCTGTGATGCAGGGAAACAGGTTGGAGGAATCCAACTGGATTCCTCAACATTTATTTTACTGTTTTCATATATTGTGATATATGATGTGTTATATAATCTGTTATGGATTATGTGGGTTGGAATGATGTTAATCATTGTTATTCAATATTTTAAATATCATAAGAAACCCTGGGATGTAAAAAAAGAAGTATTTCAATGTATATTGAAATAAAGGAATTTTATAAAATCACAGGATTTTATAAAAGGAAATATTTATAAAACGAACACGGTTTTATAAAAGGGATATTTATTTAGAAAATAAATAGAAATAGAAAAGGAATATTTATTTAGAAAATAAATAGAAGTTATAAATAGAAGTTATAAATAGGAAATATTTGTAACGGTAAGTAAATGTTATAAAAAGGAAATAGTTGTAATGGAAAACGTAGTTTATCAAAAGGAGCTAATCGATGTTAGTTAATCGATTAGAGATAAAGTAAAAGGAGCTAATCGATGTTAGTTAATCGATTAGTGATAAAGTAAAAGGAGCTAATCGATGTTAGTTAATCGATTAGTGATAAAGTAAAAGGAGCTAATCGATGTTAGTTTAATCGATTAGAGTTAAAGCAAAGGAGCTAATCGATGTTAGTTTAACCGATTAGAGTTAAAGCAAATGAGTTAATCGAATATAGTTTATTCGAAGAAAGTAAAAGGAGTTATCGAATATAGTTTATTCGAAAGGTGTTAAGCGAAATGAGTAAATCTATAGCGTTAGTCAAATAGAGTTAATCCGATAGTGTTAGTCCAATAGAGTTAATTGATAAGGGTTAATCGAATAGAGTTAAGTGAAAAGAGTCAATCGAATATAGCTATTCGAAGAGGGTTAAGTAAGGAAGTTAGTAAAAGGAATATAAAGTGAACTTTGCCTATTTCAAAGTTAGAAATGTTGTTCAGTTAAGGTCTGAGAGGTAGTTCTACCCCCAACTTGATTGGCTTCGTTTTTAACTAAGGAATAGTTAAGGTTCGGCAGTAAAGGAAATGGTTTGAGTTGGCATTGCGATGGTTTGTTTAAACATCTGTCTAAGTCCAATGAAGAAGCTTTGAAAATGTTTTCCAAGTAAGAAACCAGAAATGTTTTCTAATAAAGAAAACCAGAAATGGAAATGTTTTCCATTGTTAATAACGTATATTTTCCCAATTTAGAAAATAAGGAATATTGAACATAGGGAAACAGGAGATAAGTAAATTAATGAAATAAAGAGATAAATGTTGAATGATGTTTGATCGATAAAATTTCCATTTGGAAATAATATCGTTGCTTGCACACTTGTTTTTATTCGATAGTTAAATCACAGACTATCGAAGTTTTGACCATTTTAACGTTGTTAATATGGAGAGACCGGTTGGATTATTATCCAAAGAACCACTCTGTATTGGCATAAGCATTGCGAATCATATATGCCAAAGGAAATTGAAGACGGAGTTATGCAAGGGCTATCCTGTTTACAGAATAGTGCCTTCGGTTCATCCTGTTCCTGGATGACTTGTATGGACGGATGTCTGACAGAGTATTTCCAGACTATCACATATATTGATTTCTCCAACCGTACCAAGAGTGGAAGCGGAGAAGGAAACTTCTTTTAGCTAACACATAATGTATGGTTGAGGACGTCAATCGGTGATTTGATGGATTTGATGATGTGGCATTCAAAGTGAATCTGATGTGATGATAAGCGTAGCTTCTAGCCTCATCATCCGGTAAATGACAGAAATCAGGCAGGTAGCATGGCTAAGTCGGTCGCACCGAAGTAGGGTGTATAATCACCTGATCTAGAGTTTCATTTACTTCTAAAAATCTATTGTTGATGCTGTCCCATTCGGGAAACGGTTGCTGATCCCAACTGTTGGTGATATACATTCGATACGCTCAAGCGAAATGAGTGGTCGGTCATGTGTGGCCGGGTTGCAAGATGTTCTTGTTGAACCCAGTGTATTCCTCTCTAGAGGTACACGAGCGAAAGGTGGTTCCATACCTTGTCCTAGTTGGAAATCCATTACCCAATACATGCTTGCGGTTTTGATTGTATACTATATATGTAGAACGTGAGATGAAAGCGTTTCTGCTAGATGATTATTATATTGTGCTGATAGACATTATTATAATATCAAAAGGTTTTGATATAAAGATAATTTGGATTCTCATAAGGGAAAAACCCGTTCCGTTATGCGGCGTGGTCTTATGAGATATCGTTTACTTGTTCGAACTGTTTTTAAACTGTTTTACTCATACCAGTCCCATGACTGACCCGGAGTTTATTTTGTTGTTTTCCCTAAACTCTTGGGTGCCTAAATTTGTATGGGCAGTCAAGTAGTCGGGATTTACAGATATAGTTGAAGAGCTGGAGCAGGAGGCTTCAGGATCATATAGCTATAGTTATTTCCGTTGTGTTGTAAGTGATGTACTTTGATAATGATATGTATATTCAAGTACAGATGTATATTTCAATTTATGTTATACATATTATATGTTATTCGTTCCGCTGTGAGATTCGTGTTACTCTGATATTGTGTGCTTCTTTTTCTTCTATTCTAAGTTTCTATCTTATCTTTCCTCACCCTCTAATTTCTTTCACTAATTACCAGGATTTTTCGATGTTTTGGTTATCGACATCGTGCTTATGTCGATAACCAAAGTCGCTCAAAATCCGGGTCATTACAGTTGGTATCAGAGCTTAAGTTAAGAATTACTTGGCTCTGTGGTGTGACTCGGTAGAGATTGGGTTAGCAATACCCTAGATTGAGTTTGAGTGTATATATACGAGTGAACGTATTTGTTATTCGATATAAAAAAAATTGTTTTATATTGTGGAGATTCATTGGTTGGGTTGTTTATGAGTTCTGATCGATCAGTTTGATCCACTGTATCGGTAGGAGTTACTAAACACTTGAATACGATGAACCGTCATGGTATGTTTTGAAAAGAGGGTAAATGAAAATAATTTTACCCAAAATATATTTTGATATATATTGGATATATTGGTTGTTATTATAATTGAGTAAGATTATAAATTAAATGGTTATGTAAATAACCAATCAGAATTCATATAAGTGAAATACGTGAAATCAGATGATTTAAATCTGAAATTTAAACCATAAATTGAATTAAAACTCTGGAGAATTGAATAAGTGTTTGTAAATGGATTGGTATTAAAAATAAGGAAAATTTAAGATCCTGGGAGATTTTAAATTGTTTTACAAGCAGTGTGAATTATATTTTGAAATGAATTTCAAAGTGGAAAAGGTTAAAAATGGTTTTATAGTATTGAACTCACTTCGATCGCTGGAAAATAGATTCTGATGATGACAGCTGCATCATCAGTATTCATTTTTGAGCTGTAAGTGACGAATTACTACCAAAGATACTGTTTGAATTTGTTTTGGGAAAGACAAGGTGTGTGGAATTTCAAAATGGGATTTGAATAATAGAATTTGAATTTTTAAGTAGATTTGAAATATTAACTTGTTTTAAAAGAAATAAAACAAGTAGTTCCTTTATAAACGAAGTTTATAAATGAAGTGAAGAGAATTATCATTGGATAATTCAGAAATAAAAATACAAGTGTGAAATTGAAAGGGAAATCTATTTTCAAAGAGCAGAAATATCGATTTCAAAAAGAATCGAAATCGAGACTTATGTAAAGAATGAATAAAGAAAATTTGAAATAGAAATTGAATATGTGAAATTCAATGGAATTAAAATAGAATTTAAATAAGAAAATTCAAAGGGGATTTGAACATAGAATTTGAAAGAGGAAATTCGAATATAGAAATCGAATAGAATCTGACATATGAAAAATCGAATAGAATTTGACATATGAAAAATCGAATAGAATTTAACATATGAAAAAAATCGAATAGAATTTGAATAAGAGAAGTGACATAGAAATTGAATAAAGGATTTAAAAAGGAATTTGAATATTTGTAATTCAAATTGAATATAGAAATTTAAAGGAGTTTAAATATATGAAATTCAAATAGAATTTGAATTAGGAAAATTCAAATAGAAGTGAAAATGAAATTTGAATAAAGCAGGTTCAAATAGAATTGAATTTGAAATTTGAATATAGAAGATTCACATAAAATTGAAATGAAATTCAAATATAGAATTTGAATAAGGAAATTGAAACGAAATTCAAATATAGAAATTGAATAGAATTAACTAAGTCGAGAGGAATTGGTTAATCGAGTTTTGAAGTTGAACTTTGAAAGATGGATTGGATCTGTAAATGGATATTCGAAATCGAATATAGAACATAAAATTGAAATGGAATTCAATTAGTGGATAAACAGGTTAAACCTATATTTGAACATGTATATTCAAATAAAAAGGTGGAATGGGAAAACCAGTAATTTGAAAATCACTTAACGAACTAAGTTAAAATGATTGGATTAAGTTGAAATGAATTAGAAATGTATGGATATACATGAGATAGGTATGGATAAGGATAATGCAGGAGTTATAAATAGATTGCTCGACAAAAGGTATGTATTTAATTCATATATGAGATTTTATGAGCCGTATCGGCTAGCCGCTTGGCTTTTATTTTTTCTTTTTGGATTGATGAGGGCCATGGGAGGCTATTACAAATATCCCGATGCTCCCGATACAAAGGAGGCTATGGCGAATTTTTCCGGGAATTTAAGGAGGTAGAATATTTTTAAGATAATTTGATAGTTAGAAATCAACGTATCGGTATATATAGAAGTCGATAAGAAAACAAAATTAGAAATAGAATAGTATAATAAAAAAAAGTATAAGAATAAAATCTAGTAAGAATAGAAAGAGAAAGTATATATGTGTGAAGAAGTAGTTGTATGGTATTGATTGTTCGAGTAAGTAGTCTTATCTGTTTTGACGTTATAAATGTTATTCAGTCAAGGTCTGAGAGGTAGTTATACCCCAACTTGATTGATTGCATTATTAACAAATGAACAGTAAGATTCAGGCTCGAAGATCAATGTTAGATAAGAGTTAGTTGAATATAGTATTTGGGTTGTCGTAACGATGTTTTACGCAACATCCGTTTTAACCCAAATAAGTGTAAGCTGGGAAATAGAATAATAAATATTTCCTAAGTATAGGAATAAACGAGATTGGAAAAGAGATAAGTAATTGGGATATTTTCCAATTATAAATAACATATATTTTCTAAAGTTTAGAAAATAAAGGAAGGCGATATTCGTAAATGTTTTCCAAATAACGAAAAAGGGCCAATATGGTTATTGAAAAATTTTGGTTAACAAATATTGATAAAGAAATAGAGAAGTAAATTAACTAATGGAATATTGATTATGGGCTTAGTGGATGTCAAAAAGGAAAATTTAATTTTTGAAAAGAGTAAACTGTTTGAGAATTCCCAGGAAGAGACTGTTTGAATTAAGAACAAATTTAAATAGAAGTTTGCGAAAGTAAGCTGAAATTGAATTGAAACAGTTAAGTGGAAACTGAATGGAAATAAAACGATATCAGGAAAAATTTGTTCTTAAATAAAATTGGATTGTCGAGATAAGAATTTGAAATGAAAATTTGATTGGGAAGTTAAGAGTTTGAAATCGAGAATGGAACTCGAATTTGAAATAAAATTCGACTTAGGATATAAGCGAATGGTTGTGTCGTGGATAAAAGAAGATGGGGATTTGATTGGGATGACCCTTGTATCCGCTGAATTGATAACAGGTGGAAAGGATAAAATGATATGCCGACAAAAGGGTACAAGTTTATATTTCTATTGGATATAAGATGTATGAGCCGAATTGGCAAGCCGCTTGGCTGTTTGATTTTTCTTTTGGGTTGGAGATGGCCCAGAGAGGCGAGTTGGAGTTTGACCGATTGACCAGTACAAAGAAGGTGCTGGCGAAATTTTTCGAAGAGTTAAGGCGTTAGAAAATTTTCAAGATTTTTGAAAATTTTCGTTGATAGGAATTAATTAATAATTTAATTGAAATTAAATTGGTTCAGTTGAAACTGAAGTTAAGAAGTGAACAAATATGTTCTAACCAGTCGATAGGGTCGTCCTCTACCTTTTAGCAATTTCGAGGACGAAATTATTTTAAGTGGGGAAGATTGTAATGACCCGCATTGGCAGGGGTATTATGATTAATTTATTTTATTATATCAATGGTGATATAGAGGATTTAATGGTCGTGGAATTTAATAATGATGAATATTTAATTAAAATAATAAATTAAATAATATATTTAATTCTGAAATAATCAGAATTGGCTGAAATGACGATATGTTGTGAACCGGATAATCTGTGATATTAAATTCAGTTTAGAATTGAATTTGAATAACGAATATATTCAATCGTCGACAGTTGAACGTATAGTTTATAATATAATTATAAACGAGCTCGAAATGGCGCTGCAGTTCGTAAATTGGCGATTCGAACTTCCACTGAATGTACAAGATTCGTTTTGAATCGGATTTCTGTGAAACAAGAAACGTGTGGAGCTGGTGGAGTATATCTTTCTAGTGGAAGAGAAAAATCGGGATTTCGTCGTGTAGATTTTGATGTATGTCCAAATCAAATTTTAGAAAAGTCGTTGTGGAATTCCTTTATAATTTATAAAGGGATTATTTATATTTTTAAAAGGGATTTCAATATAAATCAAATATCGGGTTGACCCAGAAGTGAATATCGAGTTGTAAATACATACGGGAATATTCTAGAGTTGTGTGGTATGCCACTGTGAATATAGACGATAATATTTAATTTTAAATATTTAATTTAATTATATTTAAATATATTTATATATTTAAATAGGCTATTTAGAACGTTAAAAATAGCCACTTTTGCAAACGAAGTCAGAATTCGACGAAACCAGTTTTGTTGGATCCGCAATATCAAATAGTTGTTAGATTTCCAATTTCGTGATTTTTAGAGTCACTGTGTGGCCGTACGGATTTTTAGAGTGTAAAATAGTCAGTATTTCGACAGTTAAAAATACGTTGTGGGAGCATACGGAGTCGGAATTCGACGAAACCAGTTTCGTTGGGACCGTAATGTCGAACTCTAGCTACATGTCCAGTTTGGTGATTTTTAGGTATCGTATGTAATCACTGGGATTTTTAGAAGACAGATACAAGGAGAAAATCATTTAAATAAAATATAAAATCAAATTCAAAAATATCTTTCCCATTTCTCTGATCACCAGCAGGCCACGCCCCACCCTGTTTCAACCACATATCCTACCAACCACCACAACAAATATATATAACCGCAATGGGTTTTACAGTAGGAAGTTCCCAAAAAGAAAAATCAATGGAAATAAAAATAAAGTTCAATAAATCGTGAAACCAATATATTTGGATTCACCGAGCGTTTCTCTTCAGCCCAGTAGGCATTTTGAAGTGTTCGACGCATCCTATCTCGCTGGAATGGTATAGTAGCCGAGTCCTAGGGTTGCGGTTTTTGTCTGATTGAGCTTTCGATTCACGTTTTGATGGATGGATTCAAGTTTCTAAGGTGATTTTGCACCTTGCTGCAAAGTGTTAAAGAGATCGAACATAATTATGTTCGGCGATTTCCTGTAGCCAACCGAGAAACGCGAGCAGTAGGGTGATGCCGAGTTTGAGGTTATGAGCATGAGTTTGTAGAGATTTTTGAGTAGAGATTTAAGGTGATTTTAGTTGGAATTTAAAGTGATTGAAGAAGGAGGATTTAAAGGAGGAAAGTGCGGCTATGGTGGTGGATTTGTGGAGCACGGGTTCGCTGTGTAAATGGGGAAGATGAGTTGCGGGTTTGGGTATTTAGAGGGGAAGTTGGGCTCAATATTAAATGTAAGGCCCACTTAAATAAATCGATGAATATTAGTTTAATTTTAATCAAAATGAAGTACTAACTTGTATTGGTGATATCTTGGCCATACGGTGTCAGATTTACGAATGGTCGGATCCGTTGGGACCGTATGGACGGACACTACGCACTGGAGCTGACGGGAAGTGGATTGGAGCTCGTTTGAATTTACGGCGAATTTAACTGTTTGATTCAAATCAAATAATAGTTTATCGTTCTTTAACGATGAACTGCAAATGTGAGTAAACCTCACTAACTCTGAACAGTTTATAATTTCATGTTGTATTTTTAGAACTGTTAGATATTGGCTGATTGACTGTGTGTTGACTGTTTGATTGAACTGCTAGTCAGTTAGTTGAATTTCTATATTTGATTCTGTTTAACATAATGTATCATATAGAACTGAAAGTGATGTTATCTATATTGTTTAACATCTGTGATGCAGGGAAACAGGTTGGAGGAATCCAACTGGATTCCTCAACATTTATTTTACTGTTTTCATATATTGTGATATATGATGTGTTATATAATCTGTTATGGATTATGTGGGTTGGAATGATGTTGATCATTGTTATTCAATATTTTAAATATCATAAGAAACCCTGGGATGTAAAAAAAGAAGTATTTCAATGTATATTGAAATAAAGGAATTTTATAAAATCACAGGATTTTATAAAAGGAAATATTTATAAAACGAACACGGTTTTATAAAAGGGATATTTATTTAGAAAATAAATAGAAATAGAAAAGGAATATTTATTTAGAAAATAAATAGAAGTTATAAATAGAAGTTATAAATAGGAAATATTTGTAACGGTAAGTAAACGTTATAAAAAGGAAATAGTTGTAACGGAAAACGTAGTTTATCAAAAGGAGCTAATCGATGTTAGTTAATCGATTAGAGATAAAGTAAAAGGAGCTAATCGATGTTAGTTAATCGATTAGTGATAAAGTAAAAGGAGCTAATCGATGTTAGTTAATCGATTAGTGATAAAGTAAAAGGAGCTAATCGATGTTAGTTTAATCGATTAGAGTTAAAGCAAAGGAGCTAATCGATGTTAGTTTAACCGATTAGAGTTAAAGCAAATGAGTTAATCGAATATAGTTTATTCGAAGAAAGTAAAAGGAGTTATCGAATATAGTTTATTCGAAAGGAGTTAAGCGAAATGAGTAAATCAATAGCGTTAGTCAAATAGAGTTAATCCGATAGTGTTAGTCCAATAGAGTTAATTGATAAGGGTTAATCGAATAGAGTTAAGTGAAAAGAGTCAATCGAATATAGCTATTCGAAGAGGGTTAAGTAAGGAAGTTAGTAAAAGGAATATAAAGTGAACTTTGCCTATTTCAAAGTTAGAAATGTTGTTCAGTTAAGGTCTGAGAGGTAGTTCTACCCCCAACTTGATTGGCTTCGTTTTTAACTAAGGAATAGTTAAGGTTCGGCAGTAATGGAAATGGTTTGAGTTGGCATTGCGATGGTTTGTTTAAACATCTGTCTAAGTCCAATGAAGAAGCTTTGAAAATGTTTTCCAAGTAAGAAACCAGAAATGTTTTCTAATAAAGAAAACCAGAAATGGAAATGTTTTCCATTGTTAATAACGTATATTTTCCCAATTTAGAAAATAAGGAATATTGAACATAGGGAAACAGGAGATAAGTAAATTAATGAAATAAAGAGATAAATGTTGAATGATGTTTGATCGATAAAATTTCCATTTGGAAATAATATCGTTGCTTGCACACTTGTTTTTATTCGATAGTTAAATCATAGACTATCGAAGTTTTGACCATTTTAACGTTGTTAATATGGAGAGACCGGTTGGATTATTATCCAAAGAACCACTCTGTATTGGCATAAGCGTTGCGAATCATATATGCCAAAGGAAATTGAAGACGGAGTTATGCAAGGGCTATCCTGTTTACAGAACAGTGCCTTCGGTTCATCCTGTTCCTGGATGACTTGTATGGACGAATGTCTGACAGAGTATTTCCAGACGATCACATATATTGATTTCTCCAACCGTACCAAGAGTGGAAGCGGAGAAGGAAACTTCTTTTAGCTAACACATAATGTATGGTTGAGGACGTCAATCGGTGATTTGATGGATTTGATGATGTGGCATTCAAAGTGAATCTGATGTGATGATAAGCGTAGCTTCTAGCCTCATCATCCGGTAAATGACAGAAATCAGGCAGGTAGCATGGCTAAGTCGGTCGCACCGAAGTAGGATGTATAATCACCTGATCTAGAGTTTCATTTACTTCTAAAAATCTATTGTTGATGCTGTCCCATTCGGGAAACGGTTGCTGATCCCAACTGTTGGTGATATACATTCGATACGCTCAAGCGAAATGAGTGGTCGGTCATGTGTGGCCGGGTTGCAAGATGTTCTTGTTGAACCCAGTGTATTCCTCTCTAGAGGTACACGAGCGAAAGGTGGTTCCATACCTTGTCCTAGTTGGAAATCCATTACCCAATACGTGCTTGCGGTTTTGATTGTATACTATATATGTAGAACGTGAGATGAAAGCGTTTCTGCTAGATGATTATTATATTGTGCTGATAGACATTATTATAATATCAAAAGGTTTTGATATAAAGATAATTTGGATTCTCATAAGGGAAAAACCCGTTCCGTTATGCGGCGTGGTCTTATGAGATATCGTTTACTTGTTCGAACTGTTTTTAAACTATTTTACTCATACCAGTCCCATGACTGACCCGGAGTTTATTTTGTTGTTTTCCCTAAACTCTTGGGTGCCTAAATTTGTATGGGCAGTCAAGTAGTCGGGATTTACAGATATAGTTGAAGAGCTGGAGCAGGAGGCTTCAGGATCATATAGCTATAGTTATTTCCGCTGTGTTGTAAGTGATGTACTTTGATAATGATATGTATATTCAAGTACAGATGTATATTTCAAGTTATGTTATACATATTATATGTTATTCGTTCCGCTGTGAGATTCGTGTTACTCTGATATTGTGTGCTTCTTTTTCTTCTATTCTAAGTTTCTATCTTATCTTTCCTCACCCTCTAATTTCTTTCACTAATTACCAGGATTTTTCGATGTTTTGGTTATCGACATCGTGCTTATGTCGATAACCAAAGTCGCTCAAAATCCGGGTCATTACATTTCCATTACGCACACTTTTATCGAATTAATTTTTCCTTCTCTTCCATATATTAATTAATTTTCATTATACGTCACCATTATTTACCTATCTATGCATATACACATATTTTTACATATTTTTAATTATATTATACATTCTCCCACCCTTAAAGAATTTCGTCCTTGAAATTCGATAAGAGTAAAATAGATAACCCCTCGCAATATCCATCCATCAAGTGTGCATCCAATTGTTGCAAACATTGTGCCCATGTGCAAAGTGAGATACATCATAGTAAAGTATGTATGCCTAATTTGGATCCACCTATTTGTATGCTAATTTTTTAAAATCTCTTTCAAAACATGATGCTCACATCCTAAATATACTTCCAGTTCTATATGAATGCTATATTCTTGAAAAATCAAAATGTTTTTCATCCAAGTTTTCCCATACTCTTATAGAATAAGAGCATAGTTCACCCAATTGTCGCATTCAAAACCCTACCATCCATCATTAAATTCGAAATTTAGAAAAATCTAATTTTCCAAATTCGATTTCCTTATGCTACGAAAGGATATAAAACGGAAAAATTCACATCCTCCGTTTTTCTTTTCTAATCGTATATGGATTTTTATGTGACTATTCTATGAAGAATTCCTATTTTCCTATCCAGGCACAACCACATAAGAAAATTTTCTTCTCTTTTTCATCTTATCTTGGAAAAATTTCATATTTATTCATCTTTTTCTTAAGATTTTCATTTTCTTTTCCCGTCACAATTATTGCCTTACTGAATTTATTGTTTATTGTTACGTAAGCTTTTCTCTTTCTTAGTTTATTTGACTTAATCCAATTACTTAAGTTTATTTTTTAAATAAGCTTTTTCTGTTTTCAACTCAAACAGCATCCTACACAGCTACTACTATGGGCCAAGAATCTTAGGACTTTATCATCTCAGACAATTGCGAGTCCACACAACAGGATCTACCCACTTACTTGCCCTCTACAACTTAGTAGTCACTATTAGTCCTTGTTGTGTATTACTAGCCTATCCCTTTTTTTCTTTTTCTCCTGCAACAAACCTAGGTTTCTCAGTGCTTATGCATTCTATGGGAAATTTTCCATTAGTTTAATATTAGCTAATCCCTGACTGTAAATTGGCAAGAGAGTAACTCCCTAAATATCAACCCCGAAGACCGAAATCAACATCAGATTGACACTCAGAGAATCACTCAACTCAACCAATCTCTAGTTGGTTCCAATTGTTTAATTCATAGCTTTAACTTTCTCTCGTTCTATTCTAGGCACTAATCCTTACCTACTCCATTTTTTTTTCAAATCACAAAGCTGGAGTAGACAAGGATAACTATCGGGCTTACATTGTTTCTAATTACAATGTAATTTAACTACTTGCTATAAGGTGCAGACATCAATTCTATTCCTATAACTTATTTTGTCCACCCAACAAAATTTCTTTAATAATCAAAATTTATTGGCAACAGAATAGAATTTCAAAACTTCTTTTCATATATGAAAACTAGCAAGCTATTTATGCTCCATAATATGCACTTTTTATGAGAGAATTCTTTTAAAACAAGAAATCATTGTTTTACAAAAATATACACCACTTTACTTTAAAAACCCAACATGCATTTATCAAAATACTTTTAAGATTAAATCTTGGAAAAATATCACAAACTCTTTTACAGATCCAAGTTCTTAAAAGCTTATCATTGGGTTAGACTCAAAGCGGGTCTTCAACTCACTAGGCTTTCCTAGGCACTTTCGCGAATTCAATTCTCTCGACTATATATATTCCTAATCCATTTTTCATTTCCCAACCTTTTCTAGTTTCTAAGGTTACACTTCTAAATCCACAAACCTGAGATACTAATGTTTTAGTTTCCATCCTATGGGATACTTTTCTTTCTCTAGCTTCAGGTCATATTGTACACTTTCCCAACCACCTAATGGTTTCCAAATTCCTATGTTCATTCCTTGAGTGTACAAACTAGATATCCCAACTCTTTTCATGTCTAGTGGGCTACTATATGGATTTAGGTTTATATATATAATATATTTATATTTTAGAAAATACAAATACGTCCACTCATTATCTCCCTAAGATCACTAAACCGAAGCTCTGATACCAGATGTAACAAACCGAATTCCGACAGACCGATTTTTTTTCAAAAATCCGATCTATCGAAACCCGAGTTGGGTGCCCTGGTATCCTGCAGAAAAAGACAGAGATAAAGAAACATGTTAGAACTCGTAAAGCATCTCACAGCAGAAGGAAATAAAGTATAATATTCAAATATTGCTTTACCTTATTAACAATACTGCTAAACCAGTATCCAAAGCTATACCATCTCTGTCATGAACCTAACCTGGAAGTATGTAATGAGGAGGGGGTCATAACATAAGTTCTTTGTGAGTGGACTTAGAATAAACTTCTGTATAATCCTACATATATCGTTCAGTTACATTTTCTTGGTTATTAGGTTGTTAACAATGTTAGCTCTCTAGGCTATACTCATGTCCCACTAGTAGGCTAACCTAATACAATGTATACGTAGATACCCCCAACTCGTCTAATCCTTTCCATGTATATATACAGTCCCTTGTCATATGTCGTACAGACTTCATCATGTAAATCTACACTACTTTAGTGTAGTTCCACCATTCTCGAAATCATTTGGACTTCCACTCTAAATCTTACTAGATTCTGTGTATCATCTAGATCTAACCTAAGGTTTACTATCGAGTGCTTCCTAGATTCAACCAGGGTTTACGCTACCCAGGGCCACTGGGGTTTATGCTACCTATTGAACGCTTCTCGGATTCAGGGTTTACGCGACCTAGGTCCAATGCTACCTATCGAACGATGCCCCCTAGTCTAGGACACACTACCCAGAGCGATATATGTTCCTAGACTTTCCCCACGTACGTGTCGTGAATCGTTATCGATGTCTAGTTGCACATGTCCTCTATATGTACGGCCCGAGTCCCGTGGCAGGGCTAATCAAGAAACACGGAACTCGATCGGGAGCTTTAAGTTATCTACCGACGCAGATGCTAAGGTCTGTTTTTATCTGTGTGTGGCTATGGTCCCACTTGACCCCTCACTCAACAAATGAAAGGCACTCAATAAAATTAAGAATGAGAACTATACGTAGGCCCCCTATGCCCCCACAAACCTATTGGCCAAACCTCACCCATAACTAGATAGCAAGTATATGGTCTGTTTGAGTTCTCCGCCTTTCCGCTTCACGTACTCGATTGACTCAAGATGGAAGGTAGGCGACGACGTGCTATCACAGGGCTAAACAAGATATCACCGCCTCACGCTAGTCCATCCTAGCCTTTAGGTTGCTTATATTGCAACCAAGGCATAATCTTGGTTCTTCTAACGCAGACCTTAACCTCTGTGAGCCCAGGAGGATCATCTGCAACCTCATAGAGGGATGCCAAGAGTACCCTCACGTCCCCTCGAAGCCGCGTGCTTCATAACCCAGACCGTTGGAGCCTTCTTCAAGATCAGATGGATGTTCGCTCCCCTTCGTGCTCTACTTGGTTTTCTTGACTAAGGTTTATTACTTAATTCTCTTAACTAAGGTTTACTACTTAGTTTCCTGAATCGTTTCGTTTTCTTAACTAAGGTTTACTACTTAGTCCTCTTAATTAAGGTTTACTACTTAGTTTCTCTTAATCGTTCATTTTCTTAACTAAGGTTTACAACGTAGTCCTCTTAACTAAGGTTTACTACTTAGTTCCCTGAATCGTTCGTTTTCTTAACTAAGGTTTACTGCTTAGTCCTCTTAACTAAGGTTTACTACTTAGTTTCTCTTAATCGTTCATTTTCTTAACTAAGGTTTACAACTTAGTCCTCTTAACTAAGGTTTACTACTTAGTTTACTGAATCGTTCGTTTTCTTAACTAAGGTTTACTACTTAGTCCTCTTAACTAAGATTTACTACTTAGTTTCTCTTAATCGTTCGTTTTCTTAACTAAGGTTTACAACTTAGTCCTCTTAATTAAGGTTTATTACTTAGTTTCCTGAATTGTTCGTTTTCTTAACTAAGGTTTACTACTTAGTCCTCTTAACTAAGATTTACTACTTAGTTTCTCTCAATCGTTCATTTTCTTAACTAAGGTTTATAACTTTGTCCTCTTAACTAAGGTTTACTACTTGGTTCTCTTTCTCGTTATTTATTTAGTTCTCTTAACTAAGGTTTATTACTTGGTTCTCTTAACCAAGGTTTGATACTTAGTTTCTGTTACTTAGTTCCCTTTAACTAATGATAGCGTGCGGGTGTTCTCCCACATTTCCATCTTAGATCAACTTATTTCACGGTATAAGTTGTCCCACCCTTCGAGTCTTGTATTACATCTTAAGTCATAATCATTTCTTATCCCTAGGATAAGTTAATCTATTATTTAATCTTATCATTCCCCACTTTTCCTTGCTTTGATACTGTTATATTGGTTAAGTTTGCCCATGTGTCCAAGTTGACTTATCCCCCAATCATGTATTCAATTCAACCCACGCGTCATGTCAAATTGGTTAAGTGTTATCCAGCAGTTCACCTTGACTTAACCCACCCATATATCGAGTCAAATTGGTTAAGTGTTATCTAGCAGTTCATGTTGACTTAACCCACCCATATATCATGTCAAATTGGTTAAGTGTTATCTATCAGTTCGTGTTAACTTAACCTACCTATATATCATGTCAAATTGGTTAAATGTTATCTAGAGGTTCACGTTGACTTAACCCGCCCATATATCGAGTCAAATTGGTTAAGTGTTGTCTAGTATTTCATGTTGACTTAACCTTACCATACTAGCATGTGTCATTAGCATTAATTAATTATTAATGCCCAACCTCTCACATTAGACCAATTGTTGCGGTCACTGGATGTGCCGGTTGGTTCCGGGCAGGATTACACCACAATTCAATCTAACCTCGGGTTTCAAGCACATTATGACTAACTTCTCACATTAGAACCTATTTTTTGCGGCCACTGGATATGCCGGATGGTTCCGGGCAGAATTACGCCGCAAACTCATTCTAACCTCGAGTTAGCCATGTTTCTTCTTTAGCCTATTAACGAATTCACAAATATGTTCATGTTCTTGTTATGCCACTAATGTCAATTTTCATGTTATATTTCTAAACTTCCCATTTCTTTAACCAATCAAACCCAAATTTAATTAAAACACTCATGCCTCAAATTTCAGGTTTTTGAATTAGATTTCACAATTACATGAGACAGATTTAAACCCAAACTTATCCAATTCCGATTAGGTTTCGAGTTTACCTATTTCTTCACCAAATTAGGATTTTTATCTTTAAATCATTTTTCCCCCAGTCCCCTATCCAAATTTTATTTACCTTTCACATAAGTTACTCCAAATTACCAATTTCACGATCCTTTCCCCTTATTTCCCTGAATTATATCAATATATACTTTGCCAATTACCCCGATATTTGCAATAATAATCATTATGCCATAAACCCCAAATTACAGATTATATTCCTCGAGTGCATAAAATAGATTATGCTCAATATTTCCATATTCCTACCATACGTATGTATAATAAGATTTTGTCTAGGTTCGAGATAACCTAGATCCAAAAATAAAAAGGGGAAGGAGAATAAAAGAACAATTATTACAATATGAATCTTGAATTGAATTTATAACTGGGGAATGATGAGTGATAATAATACTATTATACAACAAGTTTATTATAATTCCACTCATCTTGACTGGACTGGGGAAAATAAACACTTTGTTGATGTAGAATGTTGATTAATCTTCTTATTTGATTTTTGGAGAAGAGCATGAATTGTTGGTGAAGAACTTGCTACTTGATTTGATTAAACTCCAATGTTGATGAAGAACTTGCAAATTTAATTTAGAGTTTTGGGGCGGTGGCCATGTTTGGTTGAAGTTTGGCAGCATGGAGGCGTCTTAAGGAATTGTCATGAATAAGGATTAGGTCTTGTTATGTATTTATGTAATAACCCGGAAATCTGGGCCAGTTTAAAATTTTTATTTTGGCAATTTTAGCGAATTTTGATTATTTAAAATGAATTATTTAAAATAATAACGACGAGAAATTTATTTTGAATAGAATTCAAACGTATATATTATATAGTTCGTCGATAGAATATAAATATTTATAAAAGAAATTGAAAATGGTGCGGTAGTTCGATAATTCGATTTCAAACTTCAAATGAATGTACCGGGTGCAAAATAAACCGGATTTTAGTGAAACCAAAAATATTGGAATCTAATAGAGAATATCTTTCCAACGAATCCAAAAAATCAAAATTTCATAGCGGGGATCAAAAGATATGTCCAGTTGAAAATTCTGAATAGTCGCTATGGAATTCAGGCCCTTAAAAATGGAAATTTTGCAAACGACCTCGGATTTCGACGAAACCACTTTTGTTGGATCCAGGATGTCAAGTTACTGCTAGGATACAAATTTCATAATTTTTCGAATCAATATGTGAGCGTGGCAAAGGAAAACGCGTTTGACCAGTTTCAGTTGATTTTAATCGACTGGAAAATGGCCATTTTACAAACGGTCTCAGAATTTAACGAAATTAGCTTTGTTAGGACCGTATCGACAATACGAAGCTAGAAATAATTTTTCTGGAATTTTTCGAGTTAGTATGTGGCTCCGGTAAATTGAAATGTGCGTTCAAATTCAATATATAGAGTTATATTTTGATTTTGACGAAAACTGATCGAAACGGCCAAACTGGCTTAGGTGGCATATCCCATTGTGTTCAGAATGGGGGTAATTAGCTAGGGACGACAGTCGTTGGGTCTCATTTCGAATTCGAATAAAAAAGTTACTTTTTTTTGGAATTTAAAGTAATTAAATATAATAATTATAAGTGGTTGGCCCCCTTTTCTACTTTCTCTCTCCCTCCCTCCACGATACAGTCAACGCTCAATTTAGAAAATAAAAATAAAAAATAAAAAAACCCAAAGGAACCCGATGCCCTAGCCCCGTCGCTCCAGCGCGAGGTCAGCCATCGCCTCATCAGGCGTCGCCGTCGCGGGTCCGGCCCCCTCCAGCTCAGGCGACGCCGCCCTGATGATCTACCGCCCCTTGCTCCTCTATTCTCCCTCTCTGCAAAGGAAACCGCCCCAAATCGAAGGCCTCAATGCACCACCCCGTGCCCTCCCACGGCCAACTGAACGGAAAACGCACCCCCTTCTTCGATTGAATGTAAGTTTTCTGATTTTCTTTATTTTATAAAACTTGATTTCCTTTATTATATAAAGTTCATATTTTTAATTATATAAAGTTCATATTTTTTATTATATAAAGTTCATATTTTTAATTAATATAAAGACATAAGATTCTTTTTATGTGAGTATGTAGGATAATTTTTATATATAATATAACGTTTTAAAAGTATAAATTCATATAGAGAAGAAAGACCGGATTTTTATAAATTCATATAGAGAAGAAAGACCGGATTTTTATAAATTCATATAGAGAAGAAAGACCGGATTTTTATAAATTCATATAGAGAAGAAAGATAGATTTTTAACAAAGTAAAAATTTGAAAGGCATTAAAAAGATTTGATTTTTATATGATTTTTATTTAGATAGAGTTATAAAAATATAATCTTTGTTGTACATGTAGCAATATAAAAATATAATTTTTATTGAATGTAAAGGTTAAAAATATAATTTTTATCGTATGTAAGGAATAAAATATAATTTTTATATAGCAGAGATTATAAAATATAATTTTTATAAGATAGAGAATATAAAAATACGATTTTTATATATGTTGTAGCGAAAAGATTTGATCTTTATAAATATAGCGGAGTGATAAAAATGTGATTTTTAATATGAATAGCGTAGAGAAGACTACGTTGAAGTACGGGCAGATCCAGACTGTTCTGAATTTCAGAAATTTCTATGGAGGAGTGGAACCCTCGGTGAGAATTTCTCACCTTTTATTTTATTTTCTAGTTAAAATATATACTAGGATGCAGACGGTGTTTAGTAGCACCCGACACCCGTCGTCCACAGACCATGGACGGCTTGTATGCTTGTTTGTTTGATGTTGATGTGTAGTTGATTGTGTGATATGATATGAAATGAAATAAAATATTTATATAGTTAAAAATATTTTATAGTTAAAAATAGAATTTTTAACGTGTATATGAATGGAAATAAAAATAAACAAATCGGACGATTTGTTTATATACACACATTTGACTGATATCGATTGGGACGATAAATTTTACACATCGCCCAACTGCACAAATAAAATATGTGTTTGATTGTTTGAAACCCCACACGGGCATCGGGATGATATTTGACGTACACTAATCCCGATTGTTTAGTTGTATGTCGATCGATTGATTGACAGACTGTTTTAAGCGTTGAATATTTATATTTGATACTTATACAGTGTGGAATGCACTTTGGATGATGGTTGGTTATTCATCTTTGTTGATATATAACTGTGTTGTAGAAAATCCATATAATTAACATTATATGGTAATTGATTGGGCTTCATTCCAGTTTTGAATAGAAATATTTGAATAGAAAAACTTTGAAATAGAATATTGGAAATAGAATATTTGAAAAGGAAATATTTGAAATAAAATATTTGAAGATAGAAATATATGAAGCCGTGTTGATTAGATTGACGTCATTTTGACGTGAACGATATTTATATCGATTTTATTCATTTTTTAATGAATATCGAAAGTGATTTAAAAATTTGACATTTTGAAAAGAATTAAAATTGAATTCGAATTTAAATTGAATATAAATGAATTCGAATTGAAATTAAAATTGAATTCGAATTTAAATTGAATATAAATGAATTTGAATTGGAATTGAATATAAATGAATTCGAATTGAAATTGAATATAGATGAATTCGAATTGAAATTCAATTTGAATTGAAATTGAATTGAATCGAAAACGAACTGAAATTGAATTAGTAATCAATTTGAATTGAAATCAATTTGAAATGAATTTAAAACGAATTTATAAGGAAAAGTTCAATTTTGATTTGAATTAGAATAGAAGTTGAAATCGTTTTGAAAATAAATTTAAAACGATTTATAAAGCACGTTTTAAAAGGAAATTGACGAAGTATATATTATATATATTATATATATAATATAATGGCCTGAATAGAACGCGCCGCGCCGCGGCAATTCGCGAATTTCGACCATTGACTTCGAACGGATATTGCGGGAGATCCGACCGTCGGATTCTCCTGAAACCGGAAACGTTGGGTTCGTATCGAAAAGAGCTTTCCAACAAATATTAGAAATTAGAAATCTAACGGTTGGATTTGGAATTATGTCCAAATCAAATTTGAAAAAAAGGTCGCTGTAAGTGCAGTTCGATGGCCGTTGATGGAAATCGACTGTACGGGCCTTGATAAAATTATTAAAAATAGTAATAATTTGTGTAAAATCATAAGAAATGATTTGGGAAAAATTGGGATGAAAAACTCCATATTTGAAAAGATAAAAATAGATTTTTATCGAAATGAACTAGTTTTGAACTAGAATTATAATTCTATTTATTTTTAAAATAAATAAACTGGATTAGAAATGGTTTTGAAAATAACCAGAATTTCCAATAATTATATTGGAATGGATTTGAATCGAAATTGTCTTTGGATTATTTCGATGTTGGATTTCGTGATGATACAGATATTGTTATGAGAATTTGAAAGATATATATATATATCGTTATTTCCAATACGATATTTGTTAGTCATAGAATTTAATATTGAATATTAGCCGGTATATTTTCTATTCAGAGCCTTGTGTTTAATATCAAATGTGATTTGGGTTTGTCGTGAATGGTGTCTTCATTAACACTGTTCTTGAACCCAGTTGAGAAAAGATTAAATCTTTTTATTTAGATTTAATGAAGTGTACCAATTAAATAATATTTAATTGGAATTGAATTGATATTGATTTTTGGGTTTATCGTGAACAGTGTTTTAAATAACACTTGTTCTTTAACCCGATAATTAATGGAATGGGATTTTGGGTTGTCGTGAGCGGTATCTTCAATAATACTGTTCTTAGACCTAAAGGAGTTAA
Source organism: Allium sativum (assembly GCA_030737875.1). NCBI lineage: Eukaryota > Viridiplantae > Streptophyta > Magnoliopsida > Asparagales > Amaryllidaceae > Allium > Allium sativum. The sequence goes on along the minus strand of CM060911.1, from coordinate 229,430,965 downwards.
GAAAATCAGAAACTAACTGGAGATTAGTTAAGTTGAATGGTTTCAGAGGTATTGATCTGATGTTGGTTTCGGCCTTCGGGGTTAATATTTAGGGAATTGCTCACTTGCTAATTTACGGTTAGGGACTGATTGAAATGTGATGTGATTTTGGGGTTTATTGTGAACAGTGTTTTTAAGTGACACTGATTCTTTAACCCCGTTAAAAATTAAAACTAAGTGGAGTTTTAATGAATCTTTAATTAGATTGGAATGATCGAGAATGGAGTAGCACCAGTTTTGCTCCAGGCGATAGTTAAATCTTTAATTAGATTTGAACGTGGAATGGTAATTGAATTTACCGATAACACCGTGGTGTTAGATATGAAGTATAACCAGTTTTACTTCATGGGATGAATAGGTTGGGATTGGGAAATTAAAATAAATGATTACTTCGGTGTGGTTCGAACTCCCGACTAGTTTGAATTGATATTCAAAGAAGATTAAAGAATAAATTTAAAGAATTTATCTTTGATAAAATTAATGGGAACCTTTCCCTATGAATGTGAAATTTAGAAACTAACTGTCGGTTAGCTAAGCAGAATGGTTTTCTGGATATTGATCTGATGTTGGTTTCGGCCTTCGGGGTTAATATTTGGGGAATTATTCTCTTGATTAAATTACGCTTAGTGACTGATGAATTGGAATGAGGCGTATGTTGTGTTTGTGTAACACTTATTTAAAATATACGCGAGTTATTCGGAAAGACCGGGTTTATCCCATTCTAAATAACTGATACGACGATAAGTCGAAGATGAAGACAGTGGTCGAAGACCGGAGGTCTTCACGTCGTTTGGGTAATTACTGACGATCTTGATTGGGATGTACACCCAAGAAGATGGAAACAATTGGTGATTGTCCAGACGTACTTGGAGATCGATGGATATGCGGGGTACTAGGTGCCTCCAGTTTCGTTCAGACCCAGAACGGACTTGTAAATGGACTGTGTGTCTGACATTGGATTTTAGTCTGTGTGATTGATTTCTATTAAATATATATCTGTTTGGCGGCAGAGAATTTATTCTTTTGCTTAACGCCCTTCTCTGAGACGTACGAGCTCAGGGGTTATATACTGATGGATATCAAACGCATAGAGTGAATTGCCTGTGTGGCATGCCTAAGTGGCAAATGGTCAAGGCTTCTGTTGAAAAGCAAAGTCTTGTGGTTGATGATCAAAGCACCGCCTGTGTGGCATAGCTTTGTGTAACGTGAATTCGCGAGCCTCACACCTCGGTTGTGAACCAAAAACGGGAGAAGGACCTCAGGGAGGGCATGCGTTTCTTTCTAGCTAGGGTGGTGTCAGTGACCTACCAGTCCTGACATTTATATACTTTTCACCTGTGTGGTTGTTGCTGTTGCGAGGCGCCTCGGTTAGATCGGATGATCCGGGTCCGATGGATCCATTCGTTGGCTCATTTACGCCCCAAAGGGCGGGGAAACGCATGTTCAGGCATTTTAATCCACATCGGTGGACTGGCCCTGACGATCCAAGGGTCACTCGAGCTCTGATCCTGAGGGGCGGGCTAGAGCGTCTCGAATCGGTTGAGGACTATCTTTTGCCTCGGTTCATAGATGGAAATCCAATTCCCAAATACGTGATTTTGCGGTTTTAATTGTAGAACTAGTATGGCGACATGATATATGGTACCCATGTCGTCTATGATTGATACTTATGATTTGAAGTTGTTTTATACACTATGCACTTGTAATAGTATCAAATGATTTGTTTTAAACGTATCAAGCATTCTTGGCTATTATAAGGTAAAAACCTATCCTCCGGCTTGCGTTGCATTGTGTGATGGGAACTGGGTCTTATAATAGCTTCATTTTTCTTTATTTAGCATTGCGCTGTTGTTTTATGCACTGGTGTTCTTGGGAGGAAACCCGTTCCGTGTTATACGGCGTGGTCCCTTGATTTACCTAACTTTAAAAATAAAGATTAATAACTGTTTTAGTTCTCACAACAGTCACATGACTGACCTGGAGTTAATTGTTTTAACCTAAACTCTGGGTTCCCTTATTTTGACACGGGTAGTTAGTAGTTTTGGTTTTGCAGATTTATATTCACAGGATCCTGGTTTACAGCTGGAATGATATCCGGAAAGCTTTGTATCCATATATCTCTTCTAGTTGTGTATTGTATTATTTTCCGCTGTGATGTATTTAAATGTAATTTAAATCTCTGATATTTCTATGTAATATTCATTTATACTCTGTATATCCTTGTAATCTGATGCATTGTTGTAATATACTATGAAATGTTCTTCCGTCTGCGTTCTGATGTGGCTTGTTCTCGAACTATCTGCTCTTTCCTTTACGGGGAAGTTACGGGTTTTCACAATTTATAGGTGCAGAGAGTGTTTTAGAGCCCTTAGATTGACCCAGAAGCCATCCGACTCGTACATCACAACAAAACACGTCACAGGAGCTGAAATCTCCTAGATCTTGGGATAGGTCGACCCCTAGGTCGACCTCCTGGTCGACCTGACCCCCAGGTCGACCCCGAGGTCGACCTGCCTGGTTTTTGCGGGAAATTTCCTGCCCAGCTGGCTGGGTCGAATTTCGAAGTATTTTGAATTTTTGTTGAATCTTTTAAAGGTCGTAACTCCTTCATACGGAGTCCGATTTACGCAAATTTGGACTCTATTTCAAGCAGAATTTTGAGACGAACGCATTGGTGATGTCCATTTACTTCACTCCTGATATTTAAATTAAGTATCCTTATTTTATTATCTTTTTCGTTACGCACACTGTTAACAAATTAATTTTTCCTTTAATTAATTTTCATTATACATCGCCATTATTTACCTATCTATGCATATACACATATTTTTAATTATATTAAAAATGTAGGGTGTTGCAAGTCCGCACGTTTGAGGGTGAATAACCCAACGGGGTAGATCATCATGGTGTTATAAGGCACAAGGGGAGCGCACATTCATCTGATTATTCTGTCGGCTATAAAGGACTGGAAGGGGAAGCACGCAGCTTTCTGAGATACGTAAGGTGCTCCTGGTAGTCCTCTGTGCGGTGGCAGATGCTTAGGCTGTGCTCGCATAGGTTGGATCTGCACGTAACTACTATGTGGGTAGGCCTTGACTACAAAAGTACTTTGCAGTCAGAATGCTGTAACATGGTGACACCAGTCTGATTTGGTGGTTGCCACAACGGGGAGGCGTAGGGTCACGACCAACAAGGATAATTGATCATTGGATACCCGTCATTGACAGACAGTAGGATGCGAAAAGACTAGAGCAAAAACCAATAGACCATTCGCCTTTCACTATCGAGGTACAGTGGTTGAGGGAAGACGCCAACTAGATGTTTAGATTGTCTGTTAGGGGCAAGTCGTTTTGCTCTTGTTGTCTTTACTAGTTGAGGGAGGGGCCGAGGTGGGTCCATAGCCACCATGAAAAAAAGACCCGAGGGGTATCTCTATTTTGAGGCTCTTAAAGGCGGGCCTGTACAGATATGGAAAAGCTCCCGATTGATTTTCGTGTTTCGTGTATCTCCCTACCATAGAACTCGGTGCACATTAGAGGACGTGCTGTTGAGGCATTGAGCTACAATTAACAGTACGTACGTGAGACAATCTAGATACATGCAGGTCTGCTCTAGGTAGTGTATCGTAGACTTGAGGGCATTACTCTGGTATGGAATCCGATTTGATCGATGGTGGAGGTCCATACACTTACGTAGCATAGAATTGACAGATATATGCAGAACGTAAAATTGTTATATAGAGATCCGTACGTCACTCCGGCGTAGGATAAGGGACTGCGTGTATTTCGGTGGATACCGTGTGAGTGGGGTACCATGGGGTGTACCTCAATTAAGGGGTAGCTACATATATACTGTATTATGTTAGACTACTGGGAAGTAAATGGGTATGACATGTGTCTAAGCCTTGAGTGTTGTTAACCCAAGTAACCTAATAAATAAGAAAATGTGATTGAACAGTATATGTAGGATTATCCAAAGTGTATAATTTAAATCTAGTCACTAGAACTTGTGTTCTGACCCCCTCCTCATAACATACTCGCAAGTTAGATTTGTGGCAAAGACAGATAGCTTTGGATACTGGTTTGGCAGTATTATTAATATGGCAAGGCTATACTTTGAGTATATTATATTTTATCCATTCCGCTGTGAGATATTTTCTGTGCTCTGGAATATTTTATTTCTCTGTCTTTTCTATAGGATACTAGAGCAAACCCACACGAGTTCTGGTATATTAGAATTTTGAAAAAAATTCAGTCTCTCGAAATTCGGGTTGTTACATCTGGTATCAGAGCTTAGGTTTAGGATTCCTGTATAAATAGTGAGTGAACGTATTTGTGTTTTTAAAAAAATAAATATTATATATACCTATATCCATAGAGAAACCCACGATATGGAAAGAGCATAATATGGTAACAATTGGGATACTTGTTTTGTACACTAAAGGAATGAATACGGAAATCTGAGACTCCTAGGTAATTTGGGTGGAAAGTGTACAATATACTTTGTATGGAAGAAAGGTGAATCCCATGTGTTAGTATTTTGAGTTAGTGGGTTTGGCAGTAAAACCTTATAAATTGGAAAAGGTTAAATAGAAAAAATGGATTAGGAATATATATAGTTGAGAGAATTGACCTTGGGGAGTGTCTTGGAGAGCCTAGAAAAATTGGAAACCCGCTTTGAGTCTAACCCCATATTTAACATTTAAGAACTTGAAACTGTAAAAGTTTTGGGAAAAAGGTTTATGGTGTTTTCAAGTTTTAATCTTAAAAATTATAGTTTTAAATATAAAGTATGCATATTTAGTTTTAAAGTAAAAGGGGTATATTTTGCAAATAGTGATTTCTTGCAAAAACTTTGCTTAAAATAAAATTCTCTCAGTAAAATATGCATATTATAGAGCATGTATAGCTCGTTAGTTTTCTTGTTATATTTTATACAAGAATTTTTAATAAAGAAAGATTTGAAATCTCTATTCTTATGACAATCCTTTTTGATAAATTATTTTGTTGGGTGGACAAAATAAGTTATAGAAATTAAGAATCGAGTAGATGGTTGCACCTTGTAGTAAGAAACTGAACTGACCGTATTGGCAAGAATCTGTCGTGAACCTGATTAAGAATTAGTTATCCTTGTATACTCTAGTTTTTGTGATTTGAAAAAAAAATGATTTACATTTTTTATATATAAAATGACATATTTTATGGTTCGAAGAAAGTAAGTTTTCATGAGGAAAATAAATTTTTGACACTTTTAAATTTTTGGAAGAAAATTTAAATGCAAAGGCCAAATCGTGTTTCAAAAAGTATGGAGTAGGTAAGGATTAGCGCCCAGGGAAGACGGGAAAAGTTTTGAGGCTATGAAGTAAATAGCGAGAATTATCTTGGAAAAAAAATTGGTAAGTTCCCGTAGAATGCGTATGCATTGAAAAGCCTAGGGTGTTGCTTGAAATGACTGTTGGTAGATAGCTAGAATTAGTAGTGACTACTAGATAGTAAAAAGGGCAAGTAGGTGTTTAGATCCTGTTGCTAATTCTCATATTAGGGGTAAGACCCATTAATACATTTCTGTTGGGATCGTTCCGTTATTTTTGTTTTTGTTGGGTAGTTAGGGTAACACTTAAACCTATCGTGGTTCCCATGATGTGAACTTTTCTGTTTGAGGGGGAAATAGTCCCAAGATTCTTGGCCCTTGGTAGTGGCTGTGTAAAGTGTTTATTTTCCTGTTTTAGTTGAAAGACTAGAAGGCTTATTTGAAATTTAGACCTAGATCTGATAATTAAATAAGCTAAGAAAAGAGAAATGGTACAACTACAAAGGAAACAGCAAATTCAGTAAAGCAACAAACATGCTAAATTATGATAAAAGATAGATGAAGATAAAAAAAAATCAAGATAAGAGGAAAAAGAAAATTTTCTTACGTGGGCGGTGCTTGGATAGGAAAATAGGGAATCTTTATAAACATTTACATAAAATCCAAGTATGGTTGGAAAAGGGTACATAAAAGAAAAACGGAAGATGTGAAGTTTTCCGTTTTCCACCTTTTTGTAACATAAGAAATCGAATTTAGGAAATTAGATTTTTTCTAAAATTCAAAAAATAAAGTTAGTTGGTAGGATTATGAATGCAACAATGGGATGAACTACGCCCTTACTCAGTAAAAGTGTGGGAAAATTTACATGAAAAAGCATTTTAATTTTCAAAATATTACATTCATGTAGAACTGCCAGTATATTTAGGATGTATGCATAATATTTTAAAAGGAATTTTGAAAATTTTGCATACACATAGGAGGTACCGCTTAGGCATACATGCATTATTATGTTATATTTCACTTTGCCCAAGTGCACAACGGTCGCAAAAATTGGATGCACACATGATGGATGGATATTATGCGAGTGGTCATTTGATTTTACCCTTATCAAATTTCGAGGAAGAAATTTCGCAGGGGTGGGAGAATGTAATACCCCGCATTTTTAACTCTAGATAACAAAAATAAGAATAACTTAATTAAATATTCAGAATTAAGTAAAACGGATTGTACCGTTGCGTTCGTCTCAGAACTCTGGTTCAGATAAACTTAGAGTTTGCGTAAAACGGATAATTATATGTTGTCATTTAAGCATTCCCCGTTATTATGAATTTGCCATTTGCTAGAATAATTAGAAATGTTAAGATGCTTTTATAACAAGTTGAGATAATGGAAAATTCATATGTTGAATCAGTTAAAGTACTGAAATGTTTATATGTTGAAAAACAAACCTGTTGGAACATGGTAAGAACTACTGTTGTTATAATTCCATGACTCACTTGTGGCATATTATTGAGTAAATGACATGTTAATTTATTGGATTTGAACAATTACCCGATTAACCGTTTGCATGTCAAGATAAAATTAAACACAGGTTACAAAGGATATGCGACATAATATAGGCATAATTTGATAACATGTAAATTGGATACAGAAAAAATATGGAAATGATGACATGCCAAAAATTTATAGCAAATAGGAAACTGTAACCGCGCCTAGACATGAGGTTAGATAACACTTGTGGTAGAAGTCTGCCCGGCACATCCAACATCCATAGGTGGTAAATCTAACGTGAGGAGTCTAAGTGCATAAATAAAACATGTAATGGTGCTAAAACACGAGGTTAAGCCAACTTGTGGAACAAGTCTGCCCGGAACCGCCCGACAAATCCAGTATCCACAAGTGTAGGCTTATTGTGAGAGGTCTAGTGTATATATATATAGCAGGACTGATAAACAGCATTAATTGTAATTAATGGAAATAAATGGAATTGATACAACAGTAAAAAGGAACGGAATGAACGGGGAATAATAATAACCTATTATGAATAAATTACATTAATAAGAATGTTGTATAATAGGTAGACTTGTCCTAGGGACAAGTAAAGGTTATAACTTAGGTTATAATAAACTAGTAAGGATATGAGATAACTGGTGAAATGAGATAAGTGGCACTTAATTTTAAATTAAGTAATCAGTAAATGGGGAAAACTGAAACCAGTTGTTTGTAATAAGTAGAGAAAAGGGGGAAGTTTATGAAAAGTAAGAAATTGTACTAAATTATAAATTAAGCAATCTGTAAGCTTGGAAGTACGAAATCTGCTGATAAGAATAACATGTTTAGGCTTGTCCTAGGGACAAGTGGAAATTATAACTTAGGTTATAATAAACGATAAAGGGAATAAAATAACTTATGTAAGGGTATAAGTTGTACTTAATTGTAAATTAAGTTATTTACAAGAACAAGAATTTGAAATCTACGGACGAGGACAACATAAGTTATATTTATGGGAAGAGAAACTTATTAGTGGACCTTAGTTAAGAGAACTAAGTTAATAAGTAAACAACGATAATTTGTAGTGACAGTGTAAAATGGAATTATAATTAAATGAGAAAGAACGAGGAAAACTTATAAAATGAAATAATTCATATTTAATCATAAATAATGACTGGCATGTTAAAAAGAAAACATGTGAATTGAGATATACGAATTATATATTAAGTAGAACATTATTGTAACGATGAATCAAACAAGAATATAAAGGGATTGTGGGTTACAAATCTTGGATCACAATCTAGAGAATAACATGTTGTGGGCTTATTAATAAACTTAAACGAGTTAAGTTGTATAACTGAAATTAATAAGCAAAAGGGGCCCATTCCTCAGAGATATAAGGGGCTAGGAAGAACCTGGTAACCTGAATAAAAAGTTAAGATAGCCAATTTAAACGGAAACCTGATAAGGTAAAACAAGCGCGTAAAAGAATGTTTAGACATAGGGTCTAATAACATATTAAAGTGAGGCGCTTGGATCAGTCCGCACATTTGAGGGTGAAAACCCCAACGGGGTAGATCATCGTGGTGTTATAAGGCACGAGGGGAGCGCACATTCATCTGATTATTCTGTCGGCTCTGAAGGAATGGAAGGGGAAGCACGAGGCTTCCTGAGATATGTAAGGTGCTCCTGATAACCCTCTGTGCGGTGGCAGATGTTTAGGCTATGCTCGCAGAGGTTGGGTCTGCGCGTAACTACTAGGTGGGTGGACCTTGACTGCAAAAGCAGCTTTGTAGTCAAAATGCTATGACGTGGTGACACCAGGGTGATTCGGCGGTTGCCTCAACGAGGAGGCGTAGCACGACCAACAAGGATAGTAGATCGTCAGATACCCGTCATTGACATCCAGTGGGAAAAGACTAGAGCTAAAGCCAATAGACCACTCACCTTTCACTATCGAGGTACGGTGGTTGAGGGAAGACGCCAACTTGATATTTAGATTGTTTGTTAGGGGAAAGTCGTTTAGCTCTTGTAGTCTTTATTAGTTGAGGGACGGGCCGAGGTGGGGCCATAGCCACCATGAAAAACAGACCCGAGGGATATATGTACTTTGAGGCTCTTAAAGGCGGTCCTGTACAGATATGGAAAAGCCCCCGATTGAGTTCTGTGTTTCTTGTGTGCCCCTGCCACAGAACTCGGTGCACATTAGAGGACGTGCGGTTGAGGCATCGAGCGACAAATAATGGTACGTACGTGGGACAGTCTAGATACATGCAGGTCTTCTCTGGGTGGTGTATCGTAGACTTGACGGCATTACTCTGGTATGGAATCCGATTCGATCGAGTGGCAGTCTGTACGCTTACGTAGCATAGAATTGACAGATACGCAGAACGTAATATTGTTATATAGAGATCCGTATGTCACTCCGGTGTAGGATAAGGGACTGCGTCGGTGGTATTATGGTGGAGACCCTGCGAGTGGGGTACCATGGGGTGTACTTCAATATTGAGGGGGTAGCTACATGTATACTGTATTAGGTTAATCCACCAGGAAGTAAATGAGTACGACGTGTGTGTAAGCCTTGAGTGTTGTTAACCCAAGTAACCTAATAAATAAGAAAATGTGATTGAATGGTATATGTAGGATTATCCAAAGTGTACAATTTAAATCTAGTCACCGGAACTGTGTTCTGATACACTCCTCATAACATACCCGTAGTTTAGATTTGTGGCAGAGACATCATAGCTTTGGATACTGGTTAGGAAGTATTATTAATACGGTAAGGATATACTTTGAGTATATTATATTTTATCCATTCCACTGTGAGATATTTTCTGAGCTCTGACATATTTTATGTCTTTGTCTTTTCTGCAGGATAGCAGAGCAAACCAACATGAGTTTCGATAGATTAGAATTTTGAAAAAAATCCAGTCTGTTTGAATTTGGGTCTTTTCATATAACTTGTAAGTTCTATATGTGTGCAGAATCATTCGTCCAAATGCAACATCCATACAATGATACATCCACATTCAACCATTAAAAAGAAGAAAAATGCACAACATCCATATGCAGTATGAGAGTGATTGAGCCGATCTAATGCCTAATGCGTGTGTATATGCATCCACAAGCAACCACTAGCAAACACTTGCATCTATTTGTATTCATCAAACATAACATGTTTCAAACACATGTTTACATCCATGAGTTCCCTACCTAAAGGTCGAAGAATTCAATCGATAGAATACACTCAAATGATGAAAACAAGCATAAATAAAAGCATTGGAAAGGAAGTTAAGAACATACCCTTGAAAAGAAAAGGGCACGAAGCGCGAATCTTGTCTTCGGTCTCCCAAGTTGCATCCTCTGGGTTATCTCCCCACTGAACCTTCATTAACTTGACTTCTCGGTTGCGTAGCTTCTTAACTTCTGATCCAAGAATACGGGTAGGAACTCGCCCAACTGTCGCCTCCCGTTCCACCTCTACTTCCTCCAATATACTCGGCTCAACTACTTCTGCAGTATCATGCAAGCATTTCCGCAAATGAGAAACGTGGAAAACATCATGAACACCGGACAGTCTCTCTGGTAGTTTACTATATAGGTCATTTGGCCAGTCCTTTCTATTATGCGAAATGGTCCTATGAATCTTGGTGCCAAGTTCCCTCCAGATCCAAAGCTAACCATATTCCTCAAAGGTGACACCTTGATGAAAACCATGTCTCCCACCTCAAAGTCAATATAAGTCCTTCTCTTATCTGTGTAGGACTTCTGCCTATCCTGAGCAGTCTTCATTCTTCTGCAGATAAGATCAATCTTTTCGGACGTCTCTCTAACCATATCCGGTCCAAGTAGAAGTCTTTCTGTAGATTCTCACCAACAAGTTGGTGATCTACAGGGTCGTCCGTACAACGCTTCGAAAGGTGTCATGCCGATACTAGCTTGATAACTGTTGTTGTAGGCAAATTCCTTAAAGGAATGTGCTCTTCCCAAGTCCCTCCGATGTCTAGGATACACAGTCTTAAAAGATCCTTGAGAACTCTGTTCACCCTCTCGTTTGTCCATTGGTCTGTGGGTGACAAGTGGTGCTCAAACACAACTATGTACCTAATGCTTCTTGCAAGCTCCTCCAAAATTCACTAGTGAAAATGGGGTCACGGTCACTTACAATGCTGGAAGGTACTCCATAAAGACGAACTATCTCACGAACGTAAATTACTACCAACCATGTTGTCGTCCACTTATAACTGGAATGAAATGAGCGCTCTTAGTAAGTCTGTCTACTACAACCCAAATACTGATGTTTCCTTTCTTTGATTTAGGCAAACCATCAATGAAATCCATAGAGACGCCCTTCCACTTCCACTGCGGGACTTCCAAAGGATGAAGTAAACCACTGGGCTTCTTTTGCTCAGCTTTAACTTGTTGGCAAACCAAACATTGAGGAACAAACTCCGCCACATATTTCTTCATCCCAGCCCAAAAGAAAACCCTCTTCATATATCTATACATCTTATTACTGCTTGGATGAATAGTCATCTTAGATTGATGGGCTTCCTCTAGGATTGTCTTCAACAAACTCCTAATTCGGGGAACACAAAGCCTTCTGTCTAGACACAACCACCTCTATCATCTGTGGAATATCTACTGAGGCGACTAGAAGTCTCCCCTTTACTGAGCCTATTCAAGATGTCTAAAATATGTGGATCCTCTTGCTGCGAATCTCCTATGTGATCCATAAGAGTAGGTCGCACCTCCAGCGGTGCAAATAAGCCAGGCAAAACCTCGGTAGAGGGTCTAAAGTCAAAAGTCGATATAAACTCCAAGCTTTTCCTTTACACAAACAGAGGACTTAAGGCCATCCTCTACCTACTCAGTGCATCTGCCACTACATTACCCTTGCCAGGGGTATAAGCAATCTCGAAGTCATAAGATGCTAGGAACTCCATCCACCTTTGTTGCCTTAAATTAAGATCCTTCTGCGAGAACAAGTACTTGAGAGATTTATGATCAGTGTACAACTCGAACTTCTCTCCAAGCAAATGACGCCACGTCTTAAGCGTGAATACTATGGCAGCTAGCTCTAAGTCATGGGTAGGGTAGTTCTTCTCATGAACCCTTAGCTGTCTACCCCACGACATACTACCCTTCCCTCTTGCATCAGAACCACAGCAAGCCGTGTACCACATGCATCAGTGTAAACTGTGAACAATTTGTTCCCATCGGGCAAGGTTAAGACTGGGGCTGTTGTCAGAGCCCTCATCAACCGTTGGAAAGCAACATCACAATCCATATCCCATGAAAACGTCAAATTCTTCTTCGGCATCCTAGTGAGTGGGGTTGATATCTTTGCGAAGTTCTTAATGAACTTCCTATAATAGTCTACCAATCCAAGAAAGCTTCTCACATCCGTTGCATTCTTAGGAATTTACTAATCTTGAACTGCAACTACCTTTGCGGGATCTACTGCTATCCCATTTTTAGAGACCACATGCCCTAGAAATCTCACCTCTTTTCTCCAAAAATGGCATTGGAGAATTTCGCCTTAAGCTGATGCGCACGCAGAGTTTTCAAAACCTCTCTCAAATGTTGGGCATGCTCTTCCTCGCTCTTTGAGAAGATCAAAATATAATCAACAAAGACCACAACGAACTTGTTTAGAAACTCCCGAAACTCCCTACTCATCTGATCAACAAAATAGGCGGGTGCATTCGCCAACCCAAAAGGCATAACGAGCCATTCAAAGAAACCATCTAGAGTCCTAAAAGCAGTCTTGTCTACACTGTCCTCGGACACCCTCAACTAATGAAACCCCATGGCCAAGTCTAACTGAGAGAATACTGATGCACCAACAAACTGGTCAAAATGGTCATCTATCCTTGGTAGTGGGTGTCTATTCTTCTTTGTGAGTTTACTCAACTCTCTGTAGTCTACACATAAGCGAACCATCCGCCTTAGTTGCGAATACCACCAGAGCACCCCATTCAGATATCTTTGCCTCACAAACCCTTTCTCAAGTAGCTCCCCGACTTGCTTGCTAAGCTCCCTCCTTTCCCTTGGAGCCATATGGCGCAAAGGTAATGCAACTGGCTTTGCATTATCTACCAAGTATATATGAAAATCGATCTTGCGCCTTGGAGACAAGCCCCGAACCTCCTCAAAAACATCAAAATACTCACAGACTACTGATACAGATCGCAGATCATCAATAGATGCGTCAAAAGACTTTAGGAAACTAAGCATGACAATCCCTTAGGGTCACAAGAAATCTCAAGGGTCCTCCCATGGCAAGTCAAAAGTCTAACGACCCTCCTCTCACAATCCAGAATGGCACCATACATGGCTAGTCAATCCATCCCTAGAATCAAACCATAGCTCATAAATCCGAGAACATATGCGTCGCTCTCAAACTCGACGTCCAACACAGATATTCTCAAACCCCGACAAATCATGGACAAATGAGCCGAACCACCAATGAGGTTTGAGATAACAATGGGATCCACTACCATAATAGTTTAAGTTGCAGAGACTCAACTACAGAATCAGATATAAATGAATGCGAAGCACCAGAATCAAAAAGAGTTCTAATAGGATGATTGGAACAAGAAATCAAACCTTCCACGGAAACTTTCCTACCTCGATCTGGAGCATTTATCGCAAGAGCATGCACTTGCCCTCCAGAAGCTCCTGGCCTCTGCCTTGTCCCTGCTTCATCGGGCACTCCTTAGAAAAGTGTCCAACCTCTCCATAACTTAAGCAAGCATTCTTCCTTCTTCTGCAGTCCCTAATCAAATGACCCTTGCGTCCGCAATTATGGCACTTCCTCTTATCCTTAGCCTTGTCATTCTTTCTTCCTTTCTTTTGTTGTTATTGCTTTTGTCCCTTCTTGGGCCATACTTTCTTATTTTGTGTTTCCTTGACCTTAATTTCTTTTTTTTCAGCTTTATCATCCTCATTCATCAAGGCCGTATCAACGAGCCTTTCAAAAGTTGCTCCCATCAGAATATGAGACATGGCTAACCCATGAAGGGTTCATTCAGTCCTCTAGCAAACCACAAAGCTTTCATATGCGGAGTATCCACTAGCTCCAATCCAAATCTCGCTAGTTGGTTGAATTTGTTAACATACTCTTTGAAAGTCATGCGTCCTTGCTTGAGTGCCAGAAATCTTTCCATTTGCGTGTTTTTCTCAGCTTGAGAAAGAAACTTCATTTCAAACCTTTGTCAAAAATCATCCCTAGTCTCCACTGGATGCTCTGCTTGCATCACTTCCCACCAGAACGAAGCTTCATCTTTCAGTAGCCAGGCGGCTAACTGAATCTTCCTATGATCGTCCACTTCGAAAATTCCAAACAGATCCTCCGCCTCTTTGAGCCAATTCCTTGCCTCTACGAACGTCTTGGTTGCACGGAATGGCTTTCCTCCCATAGCACAGAAATCTTTGCAGATCTTAGAGAAATTATCTGCATGCGGAGGAGGAAGAGGAGGAAAGACGGGTGCAGTTAGGGGAGGAACGTCTGCTTGACCACCAGCAGGCGTTGTGGCCTCTAGATACCTACGGAACCAGCCTGGTATCGTAACGCCCTCAGGAATATTAGGTTCCCCAGATATGCTGAAAATAAAAGGAAAGGGATTCAGGTAAAGGATCGAAAGATATTACATACGGCTTTGGGGGAATAAGTTTTTCAAAATAGACTTCTCTTTTTGAAAATTCTTTCTTTTAAAACCTTTTTCAAAATATTTATTCAATCTAGTAACCTTCGGCTCTGATACCAAGTGTAACACCCCACGTCCATTAATATCACTCATTAAGAGAATGCATTAAGCTTCGTGAAGCGTTATAGGTAAACAGAAACAGAAACATTACAAGACATATAAAATAGCAGTGGAATTTAAAATTTTATTAATGCAGAAAACATAACATCGTGGTTCAAAACATCATAAGTCTGAAAATACGTAAACCCAGTACATCATCTTAAAATTTCTTTCTTGTACTTAAAACATCAGAGTACAATAATAAAAGAAGCATAATTCCCCAAACAAAAACATAGCCATAGTAGAAAGGATAAGAGCTCGAGCAATACATCTAAGCAGCTCCAAGCAGAATGAAAGCAGAATCCTGGTCAAGCTTGAGTATTCCCACCCTGAGAACCTTGGGGGGATGGAAAGAAGAGAAAACAAAATGGGTCAGAAATAAAGTACGGCGAGTCCAGTTACTTTTAGCATATAAATAAGTAAAAGTATCATGACCGGCATATAAAGTGGATAAGAGAGACAACATCATAAAAGGCAGGTATGACAAGGTAAACAGGACAAACATGATAGAGTATATCACACTTCTCTAATGATTTCTCTGCACCAAAACTAGTGTCTTATTAACAAGGTGATCCCCAACAAGTATAAGATGGTAGACTTAAGTGTACTTCCAGTGAGAGGTTTTCACCCCATACAATCAACAAGCAGCATAACATACCGGAGTTACCCCTAAAGGTATTAATGGGATCCCCAACATACCGGAGTCTAGATGTACCCTAATACTACCCTAATCGATCGGCTCCCTACTCCGTAGTTGCCATGTGCTAGCCCCACAGTAGGTTGTATCACTCCCTAAAGTGGCAATCCTTCGTTTTCAGAATGTGCACAACCATATCTACAGGTGTCACGGCGTCTATACCTCCTCCGCCAGACCCATGTACGCACATGACCCCGTCAGAATGTGTCGCCCACACCGTCCCCTATGTTTGGATCTCTTACAATCATCCCATTAAGCGTGCCCCGACTCCGACCTAGTTCGGAGTACTCGTTTGATACCTATATATGGGTTACTGACTGAAACAGGTCTCACACACAAGGTGATACAAGCTTCCCCCTACGCTTGCATCCCCACTAGGTTTTCCACAGGTTATGCCATACCAGAGTAAAAGATTGCATAACCCCACAGGTTAAGTTTGTAGGCCTATATATATAAATATTACCCACCCACCCAAGATTTACTTAACCCACCCACTGTTTCAACAAGTTTACTTAAACCCTACTCAAGTAATATGTTCATATAATCCCTATGGATTCACTAGGTTAAGTATTCCAATTTATTACCATATTCATTTATGGTTATAATGTGCTAGACCTCCCATATTAGCCTACCACTTGTGGATGCTGGATATGCCGATAGGTTCCTGGTAGACTTCTTCCATAAGTCGGACTTAACCTCGTGTCTTAGCACGTCTAGTGTGTATGTACTTAGACACCTCACATTAGATTCACCGCTTGTGGTCGTTGGATACGCCGGTAAGTTCCGGGTAGACTTCCACCACAGGTATAATCTAATCTCGTGTCTAAGCACGGTTATAGTTTTTAATTACTGTAATTCTTGGCATTTCCATTATTAACCAATTGTTCCTATGTCATTTTAGGTTTTCATGCCTTTTTCCCAAGTTATGTTCATAATGAACCATATGCCCTAAATTAAGGTCTTTAATCACAAGTTGACTTATGCTCCAAATTCATGTTAATATATTTTATTCAAGTTATGCCCAAATTTCCAATTACACGTTACGCCCCAAATTTAACGGTTTCCCCTCGTTCCCAATTTAACGCATTCGCATATTTCAACGGCATACCTAGGCTCGAAGGTAGTCTGGCTATAAAAAAATAAAAGGGAAAAGACGAAGAGAAGAGGACAGCAATGATCATACTAATCAGTTTGACATATAATAGCAGAAATAGGAATAAACATATAGTGGCATAATGACAAGATAGGCATATAGTAATAGATCTGATGAACATGTGACAATAGAATTGATTCTAATCCTAAATAGGCATGATGAGATCTAAACAACGAATTAGATATCCAACGAATAACAGATCCGATTTAACCACAAACATAATAGGAATAGGCATGAGGTGATCTAAATAGTGAATTAGATCCATAAACGGTGGCAGATCTGACATGACAAATAGGTATAGTTTAGACCTAGTTCATAGTCATGCCAGAATAACATAGATAAATAGGTTATAGCAGATCAGATATGATTCAAATGGTCACATGCATAGATCCAAATTATAGTCATGTCAAGTTTTACTTTTTAAATATTTAGATCTAAAATTAACATAGACTCATTGTGATTGGACTTAGAAAAATAGAAGAAAGAATCGCTGATGTTGAGTCATAGATCTAAACTCTAGTTGATTGCTGAAGAAGAAAAGACTTGATTTAATCTGGGCAGAGGCATCATCTAGTTCTCTATTATTTTTGGTGTAGAGAAACAAGAGAAATGGGGTCTTATTTATAGCCTAAAGCCAATGAACCAAGTCAAGAAAGGAGTCCATATTCATCCAGAAGAATCTGCCCAGATCTTCGGTAGGGGGGTCGACCCTCCCCCTTATAGGGTCGACGATGGGGTTAACACTTCTGGGCGGGAATTTTCCCGCTCCCCCCCCAAGTGCCATTGTGTCCGTTTTAAGCAAGCCAGGTGTCTATTTTGACCAGAATTCCGAGATGAACGCAATGCCATAGTCTGTTCCACTTAATTCTGAATATTAAATTAATTATTCTTTAATTTGTCATCTTTTAGTGTTGTTAAACTATGGGCTGTTACAGCGCATTTGTAGCAGTCGAAAGGGAATCTGGATGTAGGCCTAACAAAGTTGTACCGTCATTGATTCTTGGGACCTTAGGAAGCTCGTCCTAACGATGGTCCAAATATTCGTCAAAATAAGAAATAAATGACTTCAAACAAGATGTGCATGATACCTTAGGATGGCCCTCGGAGGTAGGCCTAACGAAGATGTACCCTCAAAACAGGTCTGTATAGTCCATCGAGAGGGTATGTCATTATTGCACTTGTATTGTAGGCTTAACGGATCTGTCTATTACAAGCACTCAAAAGAATGATGTATTATATTGAGTATTTTTGTGACACCTAGCACTAGAAGCATGTTATATAATGCTAAGAGTAGGTTTAGTGAGAAGGATCCAAGGATAGTAGCAGCTTGGATACTAGTCATCATCAGTCGGTAGCAAGCATGGAGATGGACTTAGTTTAGACCAATAGTCTAGTAATATTTCACTATCGAGACACCAATGAGGTAGCAATGCCATTTGGTTGTTTAATTTGTTTATTGTAGGGCAAAGCCATTAATTCAATTGAAAGTATTCCAACTGGTTGAGGGGTGGCTGTGTGGGGTTTTAGCCATGCTGATAAGAGACAGACCATATAGAACTTCTGTACTCCAGGCCTAACGAAGTCGTTCTTTACAGATATAGTAAATCCCTGACTGAGTTCCGATCGAAGTGGGCCTTAGCAGTGTCACTTATGAGCGGGACTCGGAAGGGTAAACATGACGATTGTGTGTAGATCCTCGATATACGCACAGGATGGTACATCGTGGATATCCGCAATGTAGGTATTGCAGATGCAATTTATGTTTTCATATCATATGACAAAACATTTATATTGCAGGCTAACGAAATTGTCCTTTACAGATGTTGTTGCGGCGCTCTCTTAGCGAGACAGTAGTGTCCTATCGAGGAGGATACTATAGGTATAATTTAGGACCGAAGTAGTCCAAGGACTTGTAGCTACATATATATTGACTATAATATTTGATTTACTTGGGAGTAGATGGGTACGATTTACACAGGAGGTGACAACATTGTAATATGGATAAATCTAATATAACTAAATGGAAATGAAATGGTACGATTTACACAGGAGGTTACCCATTCCTCGTAACAATGCAAAAATTAGATAAGGCAAAGGTCGTTCAGTTTAGAGACACTTGATTTAGAAATTGTCATATCTATGGAAGTGTTTATTTACTATTATATTATAATCATTTCCACTGTGAGTTATTTATTAAGCTCTAATATGTTATCTTCGCCTATCTACAGGATATCAGGCATGCAACTCAAACTTTAGTGGACTTGGATTTTAGCATCATTTAGCGAAAAATCTGGGCTTGTTGGGGTTTGGGTTATTTCAGTGTCCATTTGTATTTAACAAAATAAAAGAAAACATCCCATTAATTTGAAGTGTTTAGAATTTTTAATCTAGTTATATATACCAATTATATTATAAAAAATAATTTTACTACATTAAAAATTTGTGTAAGAGGACATAAAAAAATTAAGTTGCAACGATCGATGTGAGAAAAATGACCATTATAACCATCAAGTTGCATTCCATATAAAAATAATGAAATAGTAAAATTTTGAATTTTGAAATGATTTTTTTTGTGAAAGTATATTAGTGTATATACTATCAATTGATAAAATTTCATGAAAATATTTTCATTCTATAATTTACAAAAAAAATTAGAAAATTACTATGCTTAATATGTCTATTGAAGAAAATAGTTGATCTTACACGGAAATCTAAAAAATGCTAAATTACTTGAAATGCTCTCATAATTTTTATATATCAATTAAAATCCATAAAAAAATTATTGAAAAATCACTTAATTTTAAGAACAGTAAAATTCAAATTTGGGCTCTAAAGCCTGAAAATATAGTCGTTGTAACTAATTAATTGTTTATTCATTCAAATAAAAGTTAAAATTTGTATTTTGGCTCTAATTTTTTTATAGAAAAGTTATATATATATATATATATATATTTACTATTCATGTAAAGAAAATCAGTAATAAATTCTTAATTTATAATTTTTAAGACTTAAAACTCGCTATGGTATTTTATATTTTTTGCCATGTTTTTAAAATGTGTAGTCGGTTCTGTAAAAATTCCATAAAATTGAAAACTTAATGTTTTTTTTGAAATCCGTTAATAAACTTTTGACACATGATTTAAACTATAATTATTTAATATATGAATAATTCAAAACATATTATAAATAAAATCATAAGACTTTTCATAAATTAAAGTGTCATTTCAATTTGAAAAACTAGCCGTTATTTTTGGAGGGAAAAATTATACTTTACTTATTTAATTAATTTTGATTGTTTAATGTATAGAAGAAGAACTAAAATTTCTTTATTCCTAAAGAAATCATTAAAGACAAATGTATAAAAACTAAATAAAGTTTTAGGATTACCAATATTGCTGATGTCCTCTATTCTAATATTACCATCTCTTTATTCAACGATTTGTCTTTAAGCATCTATATCTGCAGTGTTTCTCTTTCTTTCTCTTGATCTTCCATCATGTCATTTGAACAACCATTGTAAAAATTCCATTTTTCTTCTTCAATTGATCAAGTGTTTGTTCACCATTGGTCATGTAAAACATTTGTAAGTGACTTGTAATAAACAGATGTAAATCTAAAGAATAATATCATGGTAATTTTGTGACAAATCCATATAAAAATAGTGTTAATAATTTAAGAAAAAGTTGCCATTTTAAAAACTTTTTCAAAAATCATATTATGAAACTTTTGAAAACAAATTCTATGAACCAAATGAAAGTGATGCGGAATAAGGATCTTAAAGCTAGAATAACATTAGAGGGGGGTGAATAGTGTTTACTTGTATTTGTTAATCTTTTGGAAATCTTTTCGATTATGATTATAAGTATATGTAAAATGGTCATAGATCGAATAAATAAATATTCAAGTAATTAAAGTAAGTGTAGTAAATGAAAGAAAATGCCCAGACTTTTATATTGATTCAGAATTACCCTACATATAATTCTGCACCCCGTACGGTCTTTGATCGGTATCAACAATTACTCTCCTTGATTTCAATAACACGAGGAGGCACCCTCCAAAAATCAAACCTTTAGGCAAACCAATATGATTTTTAGGGCGATAGATCCACGCATAACTTGGTTTCTGGGCAAACAAGTCACTCCTAATTGCTTGTACAATGAATGCAGACTCGGATCTTTCGATCTTGATTACAGTTTCTCCTATAACTTTGGTTTTTCACTTTGGTTTTAGAAGATATGAAGAGATCTTGATGGAGAATCAAACTGAAGAAGAATGACTTGATTCAGTTAGTAAATCGGCAGAATATGGTTATGGATTTTGTAATTTCAAAAGAGAAGAGAAGAGAGTGGGGAAATATGATGGGAAGGTTCATTTCTAAAAGAAGACTATTTCTAGAAGTGTGAAGATATGATAGTTGGACAGTAGTTATCGCGAATAGACACTTCCTTTCAAATTTGAAATTTACTGTTATATATCAACATACATGGTGACCCCATGTCGGCATTGCTAGTTGAATTTGAAAACTAATTTGTTTTCAAAACATAAGCATATATATATATATAGGGGAAGTCTAAATTAACACAAAATGTGGATACAAAATTAAACACACAAAATCTGAACCATTAGATCTTCCCATGAATTACACCTCACACATAAAGACAAACAAATCTTGTGGTCTAGATTTTTTGTATGTAAATTTGTGTCTCAATAGCTGCTCCCATATATATACATATACATATATATATATATATATATATAATAGTTTGAAAATTTGTGATTCTATTCAAATATAGTAAATATATTTTTTAAACATAGTAGATCTTAAGAACACTTGTTAAAAATATTTTAAAGAATTTGATCAAAAATATATTGTTTTATATATTAAAACCGTATATAATCAAAATGTAAATAGTAAAACTGTAACAGTTTTATATTATAATTATTAAGTTTAAAATCAAAATCTAAAGTATAATTTATAATCATAGTATAACATTGAAATCAAAGTATAAGTACAATCAAAATATAATAACCAAAGTAAATATTTGAAATCAAAATATTAATAAATACTAAAGTATAAGTTTATAAAAATGTAAAGTATAAAAACCAGAATATAATATAAAAGCTAATTAGTTATTTTTGAAATGTATAAGTATTGAAATCAGAGTTATAAGTAAAAGTATAAATATTGAAATCTAATAATAAGTATATAAAAATATTTCAAAGTAAAGTTATTTAAAAACTATAAAATTTATTTTCAAAATTTTCTTTTAAAGAACTATTTTGATAACAAAGGATATGGCAAAACTTTTTGTAAAAAGAATTTGAAAAGCAAAACTTGTTTTGAAATCATTTTGAAAATAGATTTTGAAAACAGAGATATTTTTGAAATATCATTTTGTAAAACTTAATGGAGATCAGATTTATGCATCCTAAGTTTTAACATAATTTATAAGACTCGATAAAATCTTAAACTCTTCGTAACTCATGAGTTTTTATTCTCTAACTCGTGAGTCATCAATCTAGATCTTCATTCTTGATACTGTGCAGTCTTGATTATCAATCTTGCAATATATCATGTGATATATATATATATAGTAATTAGTACATTGTAAATATAAAATATTCATTACCTGTGGTTGTTATCATCAAAACTACCATTTATCATCCATGGTACTAACAACATAGTCCGGATATCAACATATATGTTGAGACTAGAGTATGTAATGCTCTCTTAAATGTTGGGTTGTGTATCTCTCATGGCTATTAGTGACACCAAGGGATTATGTAATAATTATTGGATAACAATGGAATAAATCACTCAATAGTTCATGTTGGTTGATATAACTAAGGTCGGATATAAAATATCACTCAAATCATAAAACGATGTCCATCAAATAACTATAGTCGGATCAAGTGGAAGCTTTAAAGTTAAATGCTATCTTAGAGAGGATTTGTCTCCTCAATTTTATGAGGTTATTATCACGACAATTCAAAGTCAAAATTTCTAGCCATAGTAGTTTGATTAATAATAATTATTATTGGACCAATAACTCTATGTTTGGAGTAAAGAATTAAATATAGATGAAACTGGAATTTTAACCATTACAATGTTTCATTATTTCAATAGCGTATAGTTTTAACGAGGAGAATTGATATAAATAATAGACACAATCGGGTAACACTTAACAAAGAAAAATTAAAGTTTAACAAAACCATGCTAGTTATAAAGTTGACCAAGGTATCACCTCACCTGCTAAGTGACGTGCGAACGTTAATAATCAAATAGCTCGATAATAATTGTTGGCAAAGTTACACCTAACGGTCTAAAACTAAAACGGTGAATACTCCTATGATATAATGATTTAAATAATTTATAACTGCTGTAATTTAGTTAATATTTGTGAAATATTAATTATAAATTTTGATTTTGAATTGATGAACTAATGTTATTAAATGTATTTGTATAGCTATAAATATATTAATTGCTATGTGATATGATATGCATTTAAATTAGATTAAAATACAAAATATTTGTTTGGGCTTTAAATGTGTTTGAAGCTCGTATAAGAGGTGATTTATATTTAGCGGTGATTGAGGCATGGTGAAACACTTAATAGTGCAATATAAGTTTTGAGATGAAGGCCTAAGATGGAAGAGAATTGGTAATAGATGATGTAGGATATTGGTTTTATAAGTATCTCTAAATTCTCCTATACATAAGCATCTCTAACCAGATAAGTTGGTGATCCACATTTTCCTACACATCCCCTCTAGATTTGGCCTAACTTTCCCTCACCTTCTCTCTAATTTTCTAATTTCATATCGAATCAAGTGTTGTTCGATATCCGGTGGTCATCAATTCAGAGGTTGGCACCCTTAGAATTAGAAATCAGTTCAAGGAGCAATATGTAATTTCAATGTGTATTTTTTAGGCATCAAGAATAAGATACGATATATGATTGTTATTGTTTAGATATAATGTCAATATCATTAACATATTTTATTATTAGTTAGGTGGCAATTCTGATATACACATGTATTATCACAATTGGACTGGTTGTATGTTCGCACATATTTGCATATTAATAAAAAAAAAATCATTTATATACCTTTTTACAGCACGACTAATAAAAAACCAATTTTCTTATTTTTAATAACTTAAATATATAACATTTAAATTTGTACACAGTGTACGATTTACTACATCATACTTATGTGAAATAAAGCTATATTTATTAAATGTACATTATTTTCAACATAAATAAATATGTGTGTGTGTGTGAGGGAGGGGGAAGAGTTCTATTTGGATACAAAAATACGACACAAATAAAGGGATACAAAATCTCAGCCACTAGATTAATTTGTCCTTATACGAGAAGCGGAAATCAAAATCTTAGCTCAATTATTCATCGTTCAGAAATTTATTCGAACCGTTAAATTTAAACATCAAATATATCATTCTACGAATGTCGGAACGAACTCAAGTTTTGCATACATGACGATATATATGTGGATTGAACATCTACAAATTCTTGTTGAATTTGGATTAGTGTAGCTCACGGTAGGGTAGGAGTGCTAAAAGGATGTCACGGAACGCTCCTATATATACAGACACGCACACACTTCGATTTCTACCGCATCTCTTGGTTCAAATATTAGTGTTAGATAAGTTTTATTTTAAAAAAAGAAAATGCGCAAATTAAAAGGGCAAATGAAGCGCTCTACTGCCATTATCAATATATATAACAATTTCAAACAAATTTATACATATAATTTTTTTGTCATTATCAATATATATATGTATATCAATTTCAATTATCAATATATATAACAATTTCAAACAAATTTATACATATAATTTTTTTTTCATTATCAATATATATATATATATATATATATATATCAATTTCAATTTTATTTACCTTTTTTCCTTGTTTTCAAGATATCCTCTCCCCCCCCCCCCCCTTCCTCTTCCTATATGCGCATCGGAGTGGTAGCTGTTGGTTGCCATCTTCTGATAATGAACTTCGCCTCCTACATAGGAAAATGTTTTTCATTTTCTTTCAAAATTAGGTTTATTTAGTTTGTCAACCGAATAAGTTGCGATATGTTCTTTGTTTACTACTTAAAGGAGTTGAAGTTGGTCTTCTCGAGGGCTAGAATTTCCATGTGCAGTTTTTCACCTACATGTTACGGGAGTTTTTAAGAGTTCCTTTATATTTATTCTTTGGAAATATAAAATCTTGTAATGACAAACCGTGGATGTCGAAAAAACGATTGTGCAAGACGCAAACAGTTTAGGGGCACAATTGTAATTTTTTTAATTTGTTTTGTAACAGTTCGACAAAAGTTCTTATTAAATTTTAAATTACACCAAATATTCTTCTTAAAAAAATATAAATCCCTAAAATTATGTTAGCAAACAAATGCATAAATTATATGCAATTATTCAATCAATAATTGCAGACATTCATGCAATTATGTCCGAAAATTGCAGATATTCTCGCAATTATCCAATAAAAAAATTCGGAAATTTCTATAATTATTTATCGCTAAAAGTATAGATATACCCCAAATTACTCATTGAATAACTACAAAAATTTATGCAAATTTTCAATATAATTGCATAATAAAGCAATTGTTCTATAATTAAATTCCAAGTGCCTAATTTACAATTTTTTTAATGAAGAAATTTTCGTGTATTAAGTTTGATTTTAAGGACCGCAGTTTAGCATTCACTATGCATTGTACAGGTTAAAATTGGATGAACTTGAACTTAATTATTTTCTGTTACAACGACGTGGAGGCAAATTTTTCCTTCTAATAACATCCATGATTTCTTTTTCAGCCAAATGAAAATATTAACATTTTTAGAAGCGGAAAATAGGCAAAAGGAAAAACCTAAAAAAAATTAAAAAAAATAAAAAAAAAAAGGCTGAAAAAACACCATTTTTTTTAGGTTAAAAAACAAACTTCGAAAAATATTAAATTAAAGGGCAATACTAATAAATTTAACTAGCATTTTGTACAGCGTAAAACTAAATATAATGGTAGTTGTAACTAGAATTCTAGTATAGTGTAAAAACTAAGTATAATACTAGTTATATTTCACATTTCCCTTTAATTTAACTTTTTTTTCCGAGGTTCGTACTTGAATCTAAAAATGAAAATTGATGTCCTTTAACTTTTTTTCCCTTTAATTTAATTTTTTTAGAAAGTATGAACATTCGCCGTCTCAAAAGGTATGATATTTGCACCTTATGAAAAAAAAAGGGAAAAAGAATACTACTAGCTCTAAAAAAACAGTGGAATTAAATTTAAATATATAATCATAAGAACAGAGGTGAAAGTTTTGGTAAATAAAGGATAGAAAAACACTTCCACACTAACATATACGAACAGACAATTCTTTATAAATAAAAACGACAGCTGTACTGTAGAAAAACACAACCATAACAGGTAAAATTATTCACAACCACAACAGGATAACGACATAAACAGAATCTCACTAAATAATGGATCAGATACCTCAATCACAGTCCAGATAACGATTTTCACCTAGAAAAATTACAAGACCCAACTAGGGCGAAAATTTCATGACATCTAAAAATAAATCTTTACATATTTATAGGAAAAAAAGAAAAAGCATCATATGACATAACGCGAGTAAACCAAAGAATTACATTAACACTTAAAAACCTTTCAAACAATATACGAGAGAAGATCCAAAACTGAGGGTCTTGCAACTTCACGATGAATTGCAGTTAATGGGGTGTGCCAGCAATCTTCAGCTTCAAGCCAAATATATTAACTGCATAAAACCGATGCTCGCTGATCAAGGCTTTTACTCATTTTGTTTCATCATCCTTAGATTGTGCAGAATCTTTCAAAGCATTGTCCACTTCAGATTCCGCAGATACAGATTCCGATGGCGCATCAACCGCTTCAGATTCTGCAGTGTCGGAGGCAGGCGAGACTTCAACCACTTCGGCTTCTGTGGTGTTGGGCACTGAAGGCACATTAACCTCGGATTCTACAGTTGATTTTTCAACTTCAGGTGGATCGGTAGAACCGGCTGTCTCTCTCCATTCTACCCAGCCAGGCATCTTCTCTGATTCTTCCGATGTGGTGGGTTTCACGCCTTCGTTGTTAAAATTTGTTTTTTCGGTTTCTACGGGTTCGGTTAATTGTAAGGAAGTTAAGGAGTCGGTGATATCTCCGTTCTCAGCAAATATTACCTGATCAGAGGCAGGGCCGGTTTCATTTGCTGTTTTGTCATCTTCAAATGCAAACCAGTTTGAGTTTGTAAACAGAGAACTGCTGCAAGATGCAGCAGAAAGTTACATGAATACCCTTTTAATGTTTCCACTCTATCACGTCTTTTTGTATTCCGGGCATGTGATGAATATGACTAAAATGCTATCATGAAATCAGATTATAAATATGCTAAAGGCTAAACAAAAAGAGCAAAAACCTATCATAATCCAAACACAAGCTGATTTGAAAAGGATTTTTCGCGCTTTCAGAGTGTACTTTTAAATGCATGGAAAAGGAGGAGATGAAAAACAATCGATTTGGTAAATGATTTAATTATATAAAATTGAAAATCGCTTCCCCTCCCCCCACCACGAAAAAAAAAACTTTGGAAAATAATCTATCTTCTCTTTTCACTTCCTTTTGTTGGGATTTTCCAACTCCTCCCTCTCTTCCACATCGTTTTACATACATATTGAAAACAACATTTGTTGAAAGAATGACATAGAAAAGGCCAAAAACTACCTAAACTTTTATGGGAAGGTGTAAAATGTGCATTATGTTGAAGTACATAGATTATCTCATAACCACAATGACTAGAGTCTTTCTTTTATCATAAAACTTCTAAGAGAAATGTTTCTAATAAATAACACCTATGCTTAACAAATTTTCACTAAAGTTGCACCAAATAAAAACCGTATATTAGTATGATTTTTAATCTACAAGCAACATAAGCTTAAATTCTCAAGTACCTGTCCTGGTCATCTCCCAAACGCAGCGATGAAATTACAACTTCAGCAGATTCATCATCAAAGTAAACATCCTGCATAAACGGATGCAGAAAAAATTAACTGCATATACAAAATGATATGCATTAACTAAAGAAATATTGTACCTAATTCAAATTTACGGAAGTTGAAAAATATGAAGAATTGTTGTAATAGTAGGTTCAACAGAGAATTTCATTACAAGGGCATATAATGAAGGCGTTCTACAGGTATACACCTAGTTAGTATAGATATAATGAGCTTAAACAATGAGGAAGGCCTTGATTACCTCATCATCTCGATCCAATGATCCATGTGCCTGTACATGTAAATTTGCAAAGACATATTGTTACACATTGTTTTTGGTAAAGTAGACAACTTAACCATAAATTCATCGTAGCAAAATTACATGAATGAAGATAGGCCCTCAAAGACTAACGTCATGTAAAAATACCAATGCAGATACAACACACTTCGCACTGGTAATTGTGGGAAAAGCCTACAGGGCTAACTATTTAGTTGCTTGGCTGTTAAAGTTGGTATAACATTCATCGAAGCAAAATTACATGAATGAAGATAGACCCGCAAAGACTAGCATCATGTAAAATACCAATGCGGATACAACGCACTTCGTACTGGAAATTGTGGGAATTAACGTGAAGCCTACAGAGATAACTATTTAGTTGCTTGGCTGTTAAAGTTGGTATAACATTCAACTTCAAAATAAAACATTTTAGAAGAATCTTGACAGATGACTGCATGATATTAAATAGTGGAGGTCTACCTCTTCTGTATCATCGTTGCTATACATTCCATATCGAAATGCCTGGCTCAAGTTGTTAGCAAGCGCCGCCACATCATAATCCCTATCTCCAAAATCTTCATCGTCGCTATCTCTAACTGGATCATGCAATGAATTCGGACGTCTGGAAACATGACAAAGCCATGATCATCAGAATCTTTACAACCGCATTAATCAAAGAGCAAGAAAATAAGAATAAAAAAAGAAACAGACAAGCATGCAGTTTCAAATCATCGTAGATTCACTAAATAAGCATTCCTGAAGCGCTACATACTCTCCTACCTATAGGTAAATTAAGTAAAAAGAAACCCAGTAGAAGTTCCGATTTGCAGGAAATGGACTCAAAAACTAAGGCTATAAGGAGATATTTATGAGTTTAAATGACATATAGGTTATAACAACTTATTCCATGAATGTTTGTAAAATGATAGAGTTTGGCCTCTTTGTGCCAGCAGATGACAGATCTTCCTCATACAAATACACAAATAAACCATGTCATTACATGTCATATAAATTAAAAATTACATCAAAATTGAAGGGGAATATTTTGTGCTATCTGATGTAAGTTTTATTTCTTTAACAAGCAGCGAGCAAAAAATAACAGTTTATACACAAATGCAGAGTAATATACACGGAAACGAGTGAAAATCTGCAAGACAACTCACCCACAAGCCCACTGATAAACATTTTCCACTGCATTTCGCTTGAGTAAAACATTTGTATGCCACTCAACCCACTCATTGTTTTTCTGTAAAAAAAGAGAAAGAAAAAAGAATATAACTAAAATTTAATGAGCTTTCAAATATTAAGTACTGATCGTATGGCACATGCACACAACCATCAGCAGGTGAATACAACAATAAAAAGTTTATATAATATACTTTTGGTTAAGCCACTAAGCGCCAGCAAGTACTCATCTCAAAAGGTTACAAAATAGGGTTGTCAACGGATACTTTGGAAAACGGATAATGTCATATTTGCATCTAAAACCATTTTTGGATATCGGATATCCGCAAATACAAATGGATATCGGATAATTATCCGATCCGCTAATGATCAATAAATAAAGGAAAGTAAATTCAAATTCTGTGTTTAACATGATATTTTTTTAATGCCATGGATTATAAATTTATACAAAATCGACAAGTATAATGAAAGAAATAGGTTTAAGCAGTTAATATGCATTAAATCCACAAAATATAAACTAATAAAACAATAAATTTTCATCATTTATTATGCTACAATACATATAAAATAAGCTATAATTTTGACAAAAATGAACGGATAATTTTTGGATGCGGACTCCTTCGTATTTGCATCCGTATCCCTTTTTTTGGATATCATATATTTATCCATTTTTTCGGATATCAGATATTTATCCGCTTTTTGAATATGTATAAGGACGAATTTCGGATTCTTCGGATATTCATTGACAACCCTATGCAAAATATGTATATACGAGTGGAAACCCGTGCGATGCACGGAAGCATAAACTTTCAAGTGTTGTAGTTTGCATTTATGAATAAGGTATGAGAACGTGTTGTATGGTTGTGAGAAATATAATGTAAATGATACATGTATTTGTTAGGATTCAACCGTAGACATTAAATTTTCCAGTAAGTAAATGATTAATGTATAGCTAGTGGCTACAGTTTGGACATGGTGTAAACTGTGTCAAATTTCATGTATCCCTATTCAATTGATGAAAAAGATGTATATATGAAATGATGAATTAAACAACCATGTATGTGTTAATTTGCATTGATTGAACACAGTGAGCATAGAAATATGAGTACGGAATTGAAAAAAGCATATGCATAAGCCCTAGTGTTCAAGACCATATCATATCATACATGTCAAACAATAAATCAAACCTTCAAATACATTAGGAAAAAGTCTCCAATCAGGTGTGAAGTATAAGTTCTTTGGCAAATTAGACCAACAAAAAGCTGAATTTTTTTTGATGAAGGCTTGATGGATATAAAGACTTTAAGCTTCATATAAAAATACAAAAATAAAATTCAGTGCAAGATCAAAAAACATCAAAAGGATTGTCAACTCTGCATTTGTGATATAATATTATCTTTACTGCTAACGCTTTTAGGTTAAAAAATAGTCTGATCACCATTGCAAAAAGCAAGCATAACAGTAATGGAAGCAACAACTTTAACTTTAGTCCCCTCATGTGCTGCGTCAATATGATACTGTGGATGAAGGTACACAACATAACATGAACTAAATTTACATATTTCAGTTTCAATATCCACCTATGTACAATATAGTGTATTGGCATTAATCTGATATGTATTCCAGCACACACAACAGGTGGTGCGACTGCAAACCAACGTTTGAAAGAGGTCAAGTGAGTGAAGGTTTGCTGTAGAAATACATATTTGAATGCATGACATATTCTTTATCTTGTTTGTTTATGGTTTTATGTGTATATATGAAGAAAGTAAATATGGAAAGTATTTACGGTGAAAAAGGGAATGTTATACTGGAAAATAACTTGCTTACCATTTTTTGTAAATATGACCGTTACCATAAAGATAAAAAAATGGCATTCTGATGAGAACAATGTTCACATTTATGCACCTACCACTTTAACAACACAAAGTATACAAAAGAAAAATCATTGATAATTAGCTTTTATTTCTTTGATTAACATAATACATGATATAGAAAAAGAGTAAACTTCAGCAAAATAAAAAAAAGGCCACAATAATTTTCGGACGAACTTATAGTTTTAGTAGTAAATAAATCTTTGGTGCAAAACAAAAAATATAACAGCTTAAATTTGTAGGATGTTCCAAACAGTCCTATTTGTATGAGTTTTCGATGACAATTAATCTATACAGTCATTTAAACTGACATATGTTACATAATATAGGAATGACAACTACAATTGAGCATAGTTTATGAATACTATGGCCAACAAACAACAATAGGTTACTAATAAATCAACTATAATTGGCATAGATTTTCCTTCATAAGGATCGTAAAATTTATTATGGACATAAATCTACTGGCGTCAAAATTCTAATTTGTCTTGTTAACATCATATTAAGTTCTATTCAATTAAATTCAAAAGTGACCAGTCCAAAAACAGGTACAATCTGCAGTAGACATGATAATTGATTTTACTACATTTTGATATGAAGAGAATTCTACTAATCAATGTTGCCTGAAGTGCAAAATAAAAATGGATTTTAACATGGTAAACCCCAAAAGTCAATGTGAAAACATATTTGTTTTTGGTTAGCAACAGATAATAGTTAAAAAAAAATGTCAATAGATAGTAATTAAAATAAATGGGAATAAAATTATTGATTGAAATTGAAACACTTGTTGAAAAAATGGAGAAGTGAACACAAATGAGAATCAATTAAAGGTGATTTAAGATTTATTACGTTTATTTATCCATAAACATCTTGTTAGCAGTTTTAGAAGTTGCCAAAATGAGCGCATAAATTCAACCAAAGTGCAAAGTTATTAAAGGAAAAAAAAATCATTGATAATTAGCTTTTATTTCTTTGATTAACATAATAATTACATGATATAGAAAAAGAGTAAACTTCAGCAAAATACAAAAAAAAAAAAAGCCACAATAATTTTTGGATGAACTTATAGTTTTAGTAGTAAATAATTTTTTGGTGCAAAACAAAAAATATAACAGCTTAAATTTGTAGGATACTCCAAATAGTAATCCTATTTGTATGAGTTTTCGATGACTATTAATCAATACAGTCATTTAAACTGACATATATTACATAATATAGGAATGACAGCTACAATTGAGCATAGTTTATGAATATTACGGCTAACAAACAACAATAGGTTACTAATAAATGAATTATAATTGGCATAAATTTTCCTTCATAAGGATCGTAAAATTTATTATAGACATGAATCTACTGACGTCAAAATTCTAATTTGTCTTGTTAACATCATATTAAGTTCTATTCAGTAAAATTCAAAAGTGATCAGTCCTAAAATCAGGTACAATCTGCAGTGGACATGATAATTGATTTTACAGCATGTTGATTTGAAGAGAATTTTACCAATCAATGTTGCCTGAAGTGCAAAATAAAAATCGATTTTAACATGGTAAACCCCAAAAGTCAATGTGAAAACATATTTGTTTTTGGTTATCAACAGATAATAGTTGAAATTTTTGTCAATGGATAGTAACTGAAATAAATGGGAATAAAATTATTGATTGAATCTGAAACACTTGTTGAAAAAATGGAGAACAACACAAATGAGAATCAATTAAAGGTTTGATATTTCTTACGTTTATTTACCCAAAAACATTTTGTTAACAGTTTTAGAAGTTGCCAAAATGAGCGCATAAATTCAACCAAAGTGCAAAGTTATTGAAGGAAATTATTTAATTTAATTTTCAAAATTGAGGCTAGTATAATTACATATGTTGTAATTAGCATTATATGGCATCTAAAGCTTTAATATAAGTAATTAATATTAAACGAAAAATATATAAAAACTAATAAACACAATTTGATTTCTATATGGAGAAATTAACCTTTCCATTAAGCGATATAATATTTGAAGAGCTAGTTATTTAACTTATGAGAAGAAGGAAGATGAAGTACATAGAGAGGCATAAAGATGAAGCAACTATAAATCCATTTTCTCTCGCTGTAGTAATTAGCGTGTTGAAAATTTAGAAGGTGTGTTACACGAAACAAATTTACATAACATGTATATATAATCATTCTGTTTGATTATATGTCAATTTAAAGGTGAGTATACGACAAATCGATAAAACAATTAACCGGTGGTTTGGAGTAATTTTTTAATTTGAAGCAAGCAGTGAATCAAATAATTAAATCAAGCTATGACACAGTAAATGAGTTACCTTTCATATAAGTGTGTATGTTTTTCCTATTTGACAATTAGTCTGCAATTATTTAATTTACAGTAATAACTTCACACAGTTTATATTAAATAAAAGATGAAATACATTTTAGGTTAGGAGAAGTAGAAAGACAATGGAGAGAAATGCAATTTCAGCATCTTCGTCATATTAAATACGCAGTAGGAAAAAAAAAATAGTTCATCCTTCTTTATATGCTTAATGCTCCTTTATTCACGTGCCTCTGCCAATAATACATATTTAAATATGCCATATTTATATAGTTCGTTTGTTATTATGCATTTCAAAAGTGGGCAAATATTCTTAATGCAATATAAATTTAATATTAATGTGTTAATAAATGAAGAAATGCTTTGTAAATTTGACTACTGGCATAGCAAATATGGTTAGCAGCAAGAATTACATCAATCAATAAAAGGCAAATGCGGATGAGGTGGCAATCAAAATATCAGGGGATGTGTTTAAATTAGGATGGTGGATTTGTTTTTGCGGGATTAAATCTGAACCACTCTTTGTCTTGTTGTTTATCCAAGGGGGGAATTTTATTATATGGCATCTAAAGCTTTAATATAAGTAATTATTATTAAACGAAAAATATGTAAAAACTAATAAACACAATTTGATTTCTATATGGAGAAATTAACCTTTCCATTAAGCGATATAATATTTGAAGAGCTAATTATTTAACTTATAAGAAGAAGGAAGATGAAGTACGTAGAGAGGCATAAAGATGAAGCAACTCTAAATCCATTTCCTCTCGTTGTAGTAATTAGCGTGTTGAAAATTTAAAAGGTGTGTTACACGAAACAAATTTACATAACATGTATATATAATCATTCTGTTTGATTATATGTCAATTTAACGACAAATCGATAAAACAATTAACCGGTGGTTTGGAGTAATTTTTTAATTTGAAGCAAGCAGTGAATAGAATAATTAAATCAAGCTATGACATAGTAAATGAGTTACCTTTCATATAAGTGTGCATGTTTTTCCTATTTGACAATTAGTCTGCAATTATTTAATTTACAGTAATAACTTCACACAGTTTATATTAAATAAAAGATGAAATACATTTTAGGTTATGAGAAGTAGAAAGACAATGGAGAGAAATGCAATTCCAGCATCTTCGTCATATTAAATACGCAGTAGGAAAAAAAATTAGTTCATCCTTCTTTATATGCTTAATGCTCCTTTATTCATGTGTCTCTGCCAATAACACATATTTAAATATGCCATATTTATATAGTTCGTTTGTTATTATGCATTTCAAAAGTGGGCAAATATTCTTAATACAATATAAATTTAATATTAATGTGTTAATAAATGAAGAAATGCTTTGTAAATTTGACTACTGGCATAGCAAATATGGTTAGCAGCAAGAATTACATCGATCAATATAAGGCAAATGCGGATGAGGTGGCAATCAAAATATCAGAGGATGTGTTTAAATTAGGACGATGGATTTGTTTTTGCGGGATTAAATCCGAACCACTCTTTGTCTTGTTGTTTGTCCAAGGGGGGAATTTTATTATATAGATGAGCTTATTGCATAAATATGCAAACATTAAATTAGAACATCACGGATGGAAGATCCATACAGTCAAGGTCTTAAATCTCGGATTTTAGTCGCGTTTCGTGTCCGATATTTTAGAGGCTCGACTTGTACCAGAAGAGATATCGAACGACTCGGGGGGTATGTCTTGGAATTTCATTTCGGATCTTAAAGCTCATATCAAAGTCATCTCGTGGTATACGATATTTGATATTCTTACATAGCAATTTTTATGATGCTACCATAAAAAAATTAACTTAAACTTGATTTGCAAAATTAATCCATTGTTATTAATTAACGAAAGAACATCCATATTCATAAATTATAATATGCTTAAACTAAAAATAATAATATCATATAAATAGATTATAGCTTACAACTTATGATCTATAAACATGAATTATTGTTAACATAGAACATAAAAAAGATCCAAAATATTAAACAATTACACATAAAATGCATGCTTTCATAAGTAATATGCATGTAAAAAATGACGAACATGAAAATCCTAAAGATCATTGTGAATATACGATATGGTCACATAAGATGTAAAATGTACATAAAATATTAAATATTAAACATGATTCTTTTTAAGTCTTCTATTTACATACAAGCAAAACGAGCATCATGATATACCAAAATAAAATCAGGCTTTTACCATTACAAACTAACTAGTATAAAAGAATTATTAATATACCTTAAAAGGTTATTTCTTCAAGTGACTCGGGACGTGACTCGGATGTCTCGCATGGGATTGTTTGATTTATGGAATTCTTTTAGGGTTAAGGGGTTAACTATCCAAATAGCAGGGGATTATAAGAACTAAATTTCAGTTGTTATTATTATTCATAGTAGTAGTTTGGGTCAAGCACGGGCTTGAATTTTAGGCCAAAAAAATCAAAGCCGGTGTTTCAATATCTTATCTAGGCTGATATATCAGATGATATATTTGAAACGAGGCATTCATTGAAATTTCCTGTTTTGTTTAGGAGGAAGAGCAAAACGAGATCTCAATCAAGATATCGGGTAATATTTCCGAGATTTAAAACAGTGTGTACAGTCTTATCTAGTAGGGTTATTATCTGGAAAGGAGTCAAAGGGAGAAAAAATGTTAGCAGTTGCTCAAATAGTCAAATCTACACAAGCACAAAACCATCAGCTTGGCGAATCGTACTCAATAGTAGGCGAACCTGTAAATATGTTTGAAGAACATTGTTATTATTGCCATACTGTATGAGCTTGTTAGCTATGCGTGACATATGCCCAGTATTTCCTACTCTGGGTGGTGGTGACTTTCCCTCCGCTGACACAGTCGGCTGCAGATCAAATGGCATGGATAACGCAAACATAAGTCAACATAGGCAATGAAAAATATTTATGCACTTACCTTATTAAGATCTCTGGTCAAAGTCGGTTCCTTCTCCACATCAAGAATTTTGGAAACAAGATCACATTCATTGAGAATGTGTTCGATGAGCAGGGTTCTGTTACTCTCCAAAGATGATCCAATGATATTCTCAACATGGTGATGCAAAAAGTTATTGAATGGGTAGCTGCAAATAACAGGAAAATAAGTGTCCCAGCTAATAATCTATCAGACTATTCCGTGACAAATCAGACAACTTACTCGAAAAACAAATCTATTATTTGTTTAAAAGCTCCATGCCTAATAAGTTCTTTCTCAGCATCTTCACTTCCAATGGTTAATAGAACTGAGATGAACTCAACAATCTGACAAAATAGATAAAGCATGAGCTTCAAATTTACTGTACTGGGAAACTATTTGTGAGGTCACTTCTTAGGTATTACATTTTATGATTCGGTGGCAGAAGTATAGAAATGAAAAACGCAATCAATAAAACGGAGGGTTGAATAATCTTACGATTCAGAAACCAAGATTTTTATTTTTTTATCATGTTGCTTGCTTTTTATATGAAGTCTCTTTTTAAGCACAAAAATAATCAGCAAATATTATTCCCAGAAAGCAGTATTCAATGCACATACATGCTATATTTTCCATTAATGAAGGCAGAGGATTTGTACAACAAACAGAGGGTTCCAGAGGAAATAGAAGTTATGAGTTTTTATTTTGCCATGAAAGTATATAAAACGTGTTACAATACATAGTAAACAATGCCTCATTTTTTCCATAAAAGTACATAAAACAAGAGTTGCAAACTTGCACTCCTAATTTTGCCACAAAAGAGTAGCCATAGGAAACAATGCCTCGTTTTTCCATAAAAGAACATAAAACATATTAAAAAACACCCACCATAAAACAAGAGGTGTCGCTCCTTAATTAGAAAGGTTTTGTAACTTGTTCAAACCTAGTCCACAAGTGTTTGGGTCTACACCATGTTTTTCTGAGTATGGGAGGAACTGCTATAAGCCAAAAACCAAAATGTTGCTGCTTTTACAACTAATTGATTTCTTGTGAGACTGATATATTCCTTTCTTATTTGGTAATGTATTTATACCCTGAATGAATTAGTGGAGTTAAGCCTGCTGCCTGCACAACTAATGGCACCTGTTATTTAGCATGGTCGAGTTGCAACTCATTCTTAGAATCAAAATCAACTTCCTTTTCATCTTAACTTACTTTGGCTCAGGTGAACCAATGTGAGAATTTCATGAGCAGTCCGTATTCAACTTGTCAACAGACAGTATTACAGTTTATATCATGCCTACTCCTTGATATTTGGCAACATGCAACCAAATTGCCAATGATGTTGCACAAGCCATAAACTTGATTATCATCAAAGTAATTCCTCGTGTCAGTAGTTCATTTATACTCGTATACAATTTTTTTCCTAATATATTCCTGCTTTATCACCTATAGTCGAAGTTATATAAGTTTCAGTAGATGGTATTTCAACATATCAGCTTTACACTAACAATAATTAAAGCGATAAACACATTTCTATTTGTATATAACAATATGTTTCTAATATGGATAAATATTTAGTGAGGGTAGATTGTACTTTCTGATAGTAATAGAATGCAAAATAAATGTAATAAATTTAAAGACAAGTTTTAGACTCAGTGGGTTCATAAAGAAAATCGTGCTGCACATGTTTTAAGCTAATTGAAAAAAAAAACGTTAACATAAATATCCTCTTATAATAATAAAAAGAAACTAGAACACTGATTTATTCCCCATAGGTAACCAAATGACAACAATCAATAAACAATTTGACTCGGCTTTGGTACCTTCAACCTATGTTTCCCAAGAGGAGGTTGTAGAGTTCCATATGTAGTAAGCAAGGTAGTTTCAGATGAAGAAGCATCCAATAACTTCAACAAATCACCTGGGATGGACGTGAAAGATATATTTTATATGTGGCATCTACATTTTACAATAATAGACGATAAAAATAATTCAAATAAGAAAGTGGTCATAGGAATCCTTGTATAAATGGGAAAAGCATGTCCCAAGGACAACATGCCTTGTCAGTTTTTTTTTTCCTAAAAGAAAAAAGGAAGAAGTCAAATGAAACCTATGTGTCAAATAGAACTCCAAGATAACACTGTCTGACCACATCTCTCATAATACCAATGATCATTGGCTTATCATAATCGTTGAAAGTGACATCTACTAATCGTGTGATGGTAGCATATTTATCTGAATATGTGATCTCTCACTCCGGTTTTTATAGGCACCAGCTTAGGTTATCAAACAATTGACATCAGAAAATATCGTATTTCAGTTCTTACAGGTGCAAGCTTAGGTTATCAGACAATTGACATCAAAACTTACCTCATTCCGGTTCTGACAGGCACTTGAATTTACTTTATTTTCAGTATATTTTCTTTTATGAAAGAAAGTGGCCATGATAGCAACTTCTACAGTTCTACTTACCTTGAATTTTGTATGTAAGATAATTATTGATACTTGCTAATGGCCGTATAAATGATTCAAAATTCGAATAGTTTAGATATGATTATTAGTTATTGATCAGGAAATATAGTTTAATTCACTCAAAAAGGACTCCCCTGCTTTAGTGAATCAAATAACTGCAAGTTAACAGTTGCAGCACAGACAAAAAAACTCATGAAGTATTTGTCCCACGAAAATGCATGGCAACACAACTTTTTTGCATTGTTAACCCTTTTCCAGTTTCTATGTTTTTTTTTCAAAATTCAACATCAACAGTCAGTAACTACTATAACACAGAGTTTGTGGCAAAATTTCAAAAAAAATGGGGTGCAATCCACATACAGTAGTAACATAATTTAACTAAGTAATGAAAATTGATGGAATTATCCAGGGGAAAAGAGCGCAAGGTAATAAATGACAGTTTCTAGTCAGAAAATTGGCAAAATCGGAATTATTGCAACTAGGAAGGAAACAGTGTCCTGTTCTGACAAAAGCAGTTCCATACCTATGCTTTCCAACATTCCATCAACAGTCTCTGGTTTAGCGGTAATTGATGGTCCATGACTTAATTGATTTCGAAATGATTGATAAGAAGAAGTTGCCAATCTTTTTGGATCTAGCAAAGACATGCATACTGATAACGATTGAACGATAGCAGACTTAGGTCTTGATACATCTAAAGCATGGCGAAATAACCTCCCGATAAAGCTGTAAGTGGAAGAAAATTAAAATTAATTCTTACAATTAATTTATGAAAAGAACAATACAACGATAGAACTAAAAATTAAATTCGGAACATGCTTTGCCTCCTTTAGTTTACAATGAACAATTGCACATTATCTCAGGATATACAGTGCTGAGAGAGGGAAAAAAAAGGCAATTTAGAGTAAACTTCATGGAGGTTTTGTCCTATTTTCCTATAATGCTTCTAGGGATCACGGGATTAATGTACATTACATTGGACTGCAAATTTTGGTGGAAAGAGCAGGAGGAGCAGATCGAGTTATTGCACAAAGAACTTCCGCCGCATTAGCATGCACTTCCGGACAATCCTATTTTAAACATGCAAAATGAAAAATTAATATACCTAAAACTGAGGTTAGGATTATGATATAATTATAACTTTCAGTAGGCCATTCTTGTAAATACAATGTTTTTGCAATCAGAATGTTCCAATATGTGATGCACATACAAAATCAAAAAACGAAACAGCAAAAAGCTTAAATGAGTAGTAACAGGCATCAAAGAGAGTTGATTTTATCTATGTTATTCATTTGAAATTAAAATCTACCAATAATCAGCATAATATGCAACAGAGAAAAAGCTAGTATTACTAGAATGAAATGTAAAAAATAGTAGAATAATGTATTGACTGCGTCAATGATACTTGGGTGTACAGATAAAGGGGACAAATCAGTCAGTGGTAAATCCTGGGTGTATGATCTGATGGGGTAGCGCATAAAGCTGCCACAATAGAATTCAAAACCTAGAAAAAAGCATAAACGTTTACATCCTTGATTCTATTTATCGGTACTTGTAAAGTTTAAACCACACTGGATTACTATTTACATCTCTTGTAGCTAATATTGTAGACTGGTAGTAAAGAAATAGGAAAAGCCTATTTGGACATAATTTGTAGAGAAGGATGGTGGCACAAGATCTTAATCATTAGATCTCCCCTTGATTTCCATCTCTCATATAAGGACAAAAAGATCCAACGGTTCAGGTCTATTCTACCACCAATTGTATTTTATTTGGTGCACAAATAGTTGGCTGGCCCCAAAGAAACAACAATAGCTATAAAATGGTAGACCGTATGGTATCACTATCATAACTTACAGATGAGCTAAATTTGTCAACAATCATCTCAAGAATATTTGTATCCTCTAACCACTGCATTGTCTCATTGTAGTTGGAATACATATTTTCATCAGCAGCACCAACTAATCGAATTAGAACCTGTACAAATCATTCCATCTAAATTCAGATATTGAGCAAGACAAAAATATGTATAACTGCAATGAGATGGACTGACCATATTTCATTCATTGAGATAAAAATAAAGATTTTAAAAAAAAAACCTCCATGATAGATGTAATGCCAATTAAATCCACCAGCTGACAGAGAATTTCCTGATGACTCTATATCAGAAGAGTAAATCATCATAAGAAAATTCTGAAGAAAAGATAGAAAACTTACAGAACCATGGATATGGAACATGTCTATATTGCATAAAATATAGAAGTCTAATCAATAGGTATGTTAAAAGAGTTCAAGAGATAAAGGTTTACTTTTAAACAAATAAGTCTGGCATCAAACAGTGCTGGAATGATGTCTTACCTTGACATAATTCATTAGAGAGGTTGTCTTTCGTAACAATAAGCTTATTACGACCTATAAAAGAACGCAAAATTTTAAAATGATAACAATGAATACATAAGCATAAGCATGGTTCAGTTAAGATGCTAATGTAGCAAATTAAAATTTGAATATGCATCACATGATTCATTAAAATGGAGCTTAAATCTATGAATTTATCACTTACCTTGCTGAAGTAACCAGCCAATAATGTATTATGTGAGTGCTCTGGTTTAAGGAATGAGAAGAGTAAATTCATCAGCTGTAAAAAGATAACGGGATAAGAACGTTTAACCATGATTAAAAAATCCCTTATCTCGTTTCACAGATCATTAGAAGATTTTACATGTGTTTTATGGGTCGCAGGTTCTCCCAACTTCCAATACGATATTAACAGCATCTTTCACTTTTTAACACAATTCCAAGATATTGTTAACCATGTAATCCTAAATTCGAAGTGCATAGACTCTGTATCCTAAACTCGAAGTGTATAAACTACGTATCAGTATGATTCTCAACTTTTTGAGGTTCCAATATTAAGATTACAATATCAAAGAAGAAGAAAACAAGCACCGAAACCAAAATGCCCATTCAATTAGCAACTACTCTCAAACAAGAACAAAAAATTATTGTACGTGTGACTATCAAAAAATATGTTATAACCAGATCCTCAATCCTTAGTTATTTAAAAATTGAAAACAAAAAATGAAAACAAAACAAAAAAACAAATATTTAGGGAAAATGTAGAATATGCAATGCAGTGAGGCCTGAAGGTAGCACTATATTAATATTACTCCTAATAAATATGATTTTCATTCCATGGTTTGCCCAACAAAAATGAAATTGTATAAAAGAGGGTGGTATCGTCGTGATGTTAGAAAGTGTAGCACTAACTATTACTCATTAGAGGTTAGGAACTAGGAAACTTTTGAACTTGCGGAAAGATTTGAAAAATCATATACAATATGAAATAAGTGGTAGTAAAACAGGATTGTTGAAGCAAGAATAAAACACCTCCTCATCTTCTACTAGTGTTCTTAATATGATGTCAACCTCACATGTAAAAATCTCACATGCAATAAACGGAAACCTGTGCAAAAACAAGGGAAGAAAATCAGGATTAATAAGTATAATATGCCTATGGTTGTCAGAAATTTTAAAGGTCAAAATATACTTGAAAATTCTCTTCTTTTCTGCATCGACCGGAACTTCTTCTACAATGTATCGTAGCAGTTGCTCTTCCTGAGTTCTATCCCGTAGGCTTCAACAAAAAATAAAAATAAAGTTAACAACAATAAATGTAATCGAGTTTGAGGAAGATTGAGGTTAATAATTGTAATAATTTAAGGATGGGAAAACTTCGCTCAAGAGTTGAGAACAGTTTGTATCTACATCATCTTCTCTTTTTTAATAGATTTTTTATCGTATTTAAGGGTAAAATACATATTTCACTAGCATTGTGCACCACGTACCTTAACCGGAAACTGAAAAGATACAAAGGTAAAGTTTTGGTATAACTGATATTTGATTCTAGCAAACAAAATATAAAATAACAAACAGTGCACCTGATGATTCCAGTCATATAGAATGAATTTACTGATATCATTAGTTTTGTACATACATAAATACACATGTTTGACAACATGATACAGCATTAACCAACATCCCAGGTTTATTGTGTTATCAGAGTGCGCAAAGAAATAAACAGCGAAAGTAAATGATAATTACAAAGTAATGAGTCGTGTGTTGAGTGCTTTGCATTCTTGAATTATTTCATCCTCGTCAAGAAGCTCCTCTAATGTATAGTTCTCCTTGTCCAAAATAGCATCCACCTGAAAAAGGCACAATGTTAAACAATTCTCACTATACAACATAAAGAAACTCGTCTATAAAAGTAACAGATTATGTAGTTATTCCACCAAAATCTTATATTCACAGTGAAGTCACAGTGCATAAATTGAAATTTTAAGTCTGTATAGCCTACTAATTTGCTCATTAGCTTCCATTGCAACTGCTTGTTGCAATAACTTTATAAAGGTAATTTGATAACCTTCTTCTAAATCAAATTTTAAGAGCAAAACTCAGTCAACAAACTGAGCCGGCTGAAATAAAGATACATCAATTTATTGAGCAGTGAATATGACTCATGTCACCAATCATGAGATTCCTGACTAAAACCGAAGCTAGCAGCGGGCTTCATGAATTTTCATTCCTTATATCAGTAGGGACATCAATTAATAGGATCAGCTAAAATACTCGAAATTACCAATTATTCACTAAATATAAATTTAAGCAAAGAAATCCTTACAGGCGAAGTGGGGGACAATCCGGTCATTTTCCAGAACATTTTGGCAGAACCAAGTCGATAGATCCCAATTTCTTATAGATTGACGCTTAATTATCAAATACAGAATCGAAGCTTGCGACTGAGTTGAATATTTATTTTAGTGGCTTGAATTACGATTTGGGGATTACTGAAACCCTAAGTGATAGAGAATGGAAGAGAGCGGGGGATTAAATGGAAGATTTGGATCGAAATAGCATATATATTTGGGAACAAAATATTCATTAGATTGGATCGTAGTATGGTTGTTTCTGTATACAACCATACATCTTTTTCTATTTAAATTTGAATAATTGAAATTATTGGTTCAATTGCCCTTTTCGGAAAAAGATCTTACAAGCGCAATCAGGGAAGCTGATTTTTGTATTCATAGTAAAATAAACTCAAACTTAGGATGTGGATGTCTTTGTTAAAAATAGATGGTTTTAAAGAACAAACTTTTAATTCAATTGCAAGCTTTTAAAAATACATTTACATGGCTGTTCCGAACTATGTTTACTTAAATAAATAAAAACACCGATCTACCAGTTAAACAGATTTACAAATTTAAACTGCAGTTGTATAAATATTGGCAAATCTTAATATCAATCTAAAAATGAAACCGAACAGATAAACATTTTCTGCAAGATTGTTCTTTATTAATTAACAACACAAATAAAAATTAAAACAAATAAGAAGTCAGATATTGCAACCTATAAATAAAATTCAAACTAATTACACAAGATTTCAACAAAAGAATATAACTAGATAATTTGTATTAGAGTTCTAGGCACAAGAACAAAATTAAAGAAAATTTTAGATACAACGACAAGTGCCTAAAAATTTAGTTATAAGAACACTTTTTAGTGTAAATCAAAGAATTTAGGAGTCCAATATCATTTCTTATTTTACACTAAAAAAATGTCTTTGTGGCTAAATTTTTAAGCACTTTTCCTTATGTTTAAATTTTTCTTTAATTTTGTCCTTCATGTTATTTTCCTGTAATATTTAATTAATAAAATATTCAATTAAAT
The DNA here is from genome assembly GCA_030737875.1 of Allium sativum. Lineage (NCBI taxonomy): Eukaryota > Viridiplantae > Streptophyta > Magnoliopsida > Asparagales > Amaryllidaceae > Allium > Allium sativum. Next base: position 229,386,597 of record CM060911.1, on the reverse strand, counting down.
TTTGCCTTGGAATAAAACTCAATCAATCACCATATAATCCAACTTATATGGGTTTAGCACATCATTAACATCCATTAACAGTCGTCAACATCCAATTATCACATAATGGCATCATTAACATAAGCGTTAAAGTCATTAACACTTAATTACTATTTCAAATCACTTTAACTAAATTATTAACCATCATTAATAATTTATTTGCTATTATTAGCAAATCCAATCTTGTCAAATTAATATCAACACATATCACATCAAGTTGTCAATCAATGCCACATCAATATTGACTAATATCACGTTAATATTAATTAATGTTACTATTCATTGGTAACGTAACAATCACGTTATCAACCAAACTAACAAATTATTTATTTATGGTTTAACTTCATAACCGTTACGATATTCACTTTAATTACTAAATTATTTAGTAATTAACTTTTCTAACTTCCATTAACATCATTAAACCCAAAATTACTCAACGTATTAACAATTAGTAAACATAACATAATTAGCTACACTAATTATAATAGTTAATTCGAACGTGAGCAAAATTTGCTTATCATAGCTTCTCCACTCCGTCAAACTTTAGCGTTGGACTTCTCTAGCTTCACTATAACTTCTAACTTCACTTAGCAACTAAGTTACTAACCTTTTCAACTTAAACTATAACAACCCGGAATTTCTGAACCAATTTAAAAAAATTATTTTAGCTATTTTAATGCGTTTTGATTATTTAAAATGGTTTATTTTAAATAATAATGACTAAAAATTTATTTAAATTGAAGTTAGAACGTGTAAATTGAACATTTAATTAAAACGAACTCGAAATGCCGCGGTAGTTTGAAAATTTGGTTTTGAACTTCAAGTAAATTTACAGAATTCAATATAAGTCAAAATTTGATGAAACAAGAAACTTAAAATCTATTTAACTATATCTTTCTAATGAATGTAGGAAACCAAGATTTCACTTTATAAATTGTAAATTATGTCCAGTTTAAAATTTAAAATAATCGCTATGGAAATTATTAAAATTTTAATATACATATATAGCCCTTAAAAATAGTCATTTTGCAAACGACTTCCGTTTTCGACGAAACCACTTTTGTTGGGTCCGGAATGTCAAATTATTGTTAGGTTTAAAATTTAATAATTTTTAGAATAAATATGTGAGCATAGTAAATTTAAACGTGTTTTCAATTTCAGTTTAAATTTAATCGACCAGTTAAAAAGGTCATTTTTCAAACGGTCTCCAAATTTGACAAAACTAATTTTGTTAGGACTGTATCGTCAAAACATAGCTAGATTTCAATATTCGTAATTTCTGGAGTTAGTATGTGGCCCTGGTAAATTAAAATATACGTTGGAATTCAATATTGAACGTTATATTAATTTATAATTTAAATTTTGATAAAAACTGATCAAAACAGTCGAATTGTCTTACGAAACATATTCCATTGTGTCCGGAATAGGGGTATTTAGCTAGAAACGACAGTCGTTGGGTTTGATTTGGAGTTCAAATGCAAAACACACTTTTTTGAATTGAAATAAAATAAATAAATAATATATGTACCCCACATTTTCCATAAATCCTAATCAGATTTCAGCGCCGTCGTTTCTTCATAAAGGGCCAGAATCGCTCGAGATTACTCATGCTAAAATATTTCGATCTATTCACAATTACTTCAAACTTATAAAGGGAAGATCAAAGAGGATTTCAAGGGCTTCAAGATCATACGGGTTTGATCAAGATTTGTGGATTGTGTGGCTCGAATTTCGAGCCCAAACTAGCAGGGTTCGCACGCTGTTTTGGACCAGGCACGGGGCATCGAACTGGGCATCGCCGCTGACGTTGGTGGAGGAGCCTGAGGGCGTCACTGGGGTGGAGGTCGATCGGGGTCTGGTGGAGCAAGGAGGTGTGCGTTGGTGATTTTCTTTGGAGTGCTCAAGTTCGAACGAGTTCCTGATGTAAATGAGGAAAGAGAAGTTAATTAGTTAATTAATTTATTTAATTAACTTTACTTAGTTTAATTATGTAATTAATCTTTAAAAATTCATATCTTTTTCATACGAGGTCGAAATTCGATGATTTCAGTCGCATTTACAAAATGGAAATCAATGAAATATTATAAACGTATTTATAAAATACGTTTTAAATGGAAATCAATGAAATATTATATATATACATATATACATATACATATATATATATATATTTAAATGGCTTGAATAGAATGCGTTGCTCAGCGACCATTCGCGAATTTCAACCATTAACTTCAAATTGGCATAACGGGAGATCCGACTTCGAATGATGATAAGAGAATTGAAATCTAACGGTTAAATTTTAAGATATGTCCAAATCAGTTTCGAAATGGTTGCTGTGAATGCAGTTTGGTGGGCGATATTGGAAATCGATTGTAAGGGCCTTAATAAAATTATTAGAAAATATGGAAAAGTTATGTAAAATCGTAACTAATGATTTGGAAAGATTTTGGAATGAAAATTCCAAGTTTTGAAAAGATTAAAGATATTTTTATCTGAATGAACTAGTTATTAACTAGAATAATAATCCAATGGTTTTTAAATAAATAAATTGGATTTGTAAAGGGTTTTAGTAGAACCAGAATTTTCGACCGAATAAATTGGAATGGGTTTAAATGGAAATTATCTTCGAATATTTTTAGTATTGGATTCCTTAATTATACAGATATTGTTATGGAAATTTGGAAGATATTGCTATCGTTATTCCCAATACGATATCCATTAGTTTCAAAATTTGATATTGAATATAAGCCGATATTAATTTCAATTCAGAGCCTTGTATTTAATATCAAATTGAATTTTGGGTTTGTCGTGAATGGTGTCTTAAATAACACTGTTCTTAAACCCAGTTGAGAAAAGAATAAATCTTTTAATTATGATTTAGAGAAGTTTGCCAATTAATTAATATTTAATTGGAATTAAATTAAAATTGGATTTTTGGGTTTATCGTGGACGATGTTTTAAATAACGTTTGATCTTTAACCCAGTTAATGGTGAAAATATGATTTGGAATTTATAATCTTTTAATTAAGATTAATTGAATTTTCCACAGTAAAGTTTTCCAGTTTAATATATTAAATTGGATTTGAATGGAATTGGATTCGGTAATAATCGAGATGAGCTTCTGTGAAGGAAGACCGTTACTATATATGGAATTTAAAACGCTTTGCCGTTATTCCATTTATATTTTTAGTCTGATATGGAAATTCATATTGATTACAACTGATCTAGTTTCCATGTAGATTCCACTTTGATGGAAGATGATTTTGGGTTTATCATGGACAATGTTTTGAATGACATTCGTTCTTTAACCCATTTAAAGACATGATTTATTTCCTAAATTTGAATAATCATTAAATAATGATTTTTGGAGATTAAAACTAAGTGGAGTTTTGATGAATCTTTAATTAGATTGAAATGATAATGTGGTAATTAAATTTGCCAAATTTGAGAAGTGTTCGAAAACGGAGTATCACCAGTTTTACTTCATGCGATAGTTAAATCTTTAATTAGATTTGAACGTTAAATGGTAACTGAATTTACCAATAACACAGTGGGTGTTAAACATGGAGTACTACCAGTTTTGCTCCATGGGATAAATAGGTTGGGATTGGAAAAATAAAATAAATGATTACTTTGGTAAGGTCGATAATCCCGACTAGTTTGATAAACCTTAATTTGGTTTAAAGTTGTGAAAAGATAATACAAAATATTTTGAAATGGTTTCCAAGTGAAGATTTAAACAAGAGGTTTAAATGAATTAAATCTTTGATAAGATTTATGGGAATAATTCCTAATGTGAAGAATATTTGGATAAACAATATTCTGGATTGGAATGAGGTGTATGATGTGTTTTTATAGCACTTGATGTGAGATACGCGAGTTGTTCGGAAAGATCGGGTTTAACCATTCTTAATAACTGATACGATGATTAAAAGTTGAAGATGTTGAAGGCAATGCAAGACCGACGATCTTTACATCGGGTGGGTTACTACTGATGCATGCCCTGGATTGGTTAGCTCCTAGGAAGGGGTTATAGTGGTAGTTGTCCGGACGTACTTGTTGATTGTCCGGATATGCGAGGGCCTCTCTCCTATATTGGACATATGGAATGAGGAATAAGGAACGAACTTGCAAATGGATGGTATGTCTGACATTGTATTCCTTTATACTGTATTCATTGATCTCTGCTAAATATATATTTATTTGGTGGCGGAGAATTTATTCTCTTGCTTAACACCCTTCTCTGAGACGTACAAGTGTAGAGGTTATATATTGGCAGAAATCAATGTTATGGTATGGATTGACAATGTGACATGCTGAGATGCATAGGTCAAGGCTTTTGTTGAAAAGCAGAGCCTTATGGTTGATGATCAAAGCACAACTTTAAGTAGCACAACTTTAAATAGCGCAGCTTTGTGTAGCGTTAATTCGCGAGCCTCACACACCGGTATGATGGTGAACTGATGGTTAGATCAGTATGCTTTTGAGACGAGGATAGACACCCTTTATGGTTGTCATGGATTCGGTCGACCGAGATGGGCTAGGTATGGTCGCTCCACACCTAGTAGAGATAGGGCATACCCCCCGATTCCCAGAAGGATAGAGTAAGCGGTGTTTTCTAATGAACTGGACTTAAGCCGCAGTGATACTTGTTTCCTGAATATAGGCAGATGTGCATCAAAGTGTTTTCGAATGACCTGGACTTAAGCCGCTGAGTATTCCACTATGTGATCGATCTTTCGAATCAGCAGCCATCATGATCGAAATCCAACTTTCCAATACGAGCTTTGTGGTTTTTGTTGTATACCTGTATGGCGACATAATGTATGGTACCTATGTCATCTATGATTGATACATTTATATTTGAAGTTGATTTTTTCACTTACAGTAATAATAAAAGATAAATTTCGCATACCAAGCATATTTGGCTATTATATAGTAAAACTGTATCCTCCGGCTTGTGTTACATTATGTGAGTGGACTGGAGTCTTATAATAGCTTCATTATTCTTTTATTTGGCGTATTCATGGGAGGAAACCCGTTCTGTGTTATACGGCGTGGTCCTGTGATTTACCCGACGTAAAAGTAAAGTTAATAACTATTTTTAGTTTTCACACGAGTCCCCTGACTGACTCAAAGTTTATTGTTTTCACCTAAACTCTGGGTGCCCATATTTTCCACATGGGCAGCTAGTAGTTTTAAATTCCACAGATATTTCTTTTCATAGAATCCTGGTTTACAACTGGAGCTATATTCGGAAAGCTTTGTATCTGTGTATTTCTTTCAGTTTGGTAGTTGTTGCTTTCTGCTGCACATTATATTTATGTATTATATTTTCCACTACTTTGTAATTTGTAGATCTCTGGTATTATTTTTCCGCTGTTGTAATATTTATTCATACTCTGATATATTCTTGTACTCTAATGTAAATTGTTGTAATAGCAATGAAATGTTCTACTGTTTGTGTTCTGATGCGTCGTGTTCTCAACGCTTGTTCGGTTTACGCCGGCCAAGAAGTTTGGGTCGTCTAAGTTGGTATCAGAGCTTTGGTTTACAAAGCTCGGAGAACAAGACACATTGGAACCAAATGAGTGAATTCATCAGAGATAGGATTAGTAATATACTATAAGAGTAACTCGTAAGAGATAGGGCTAGTAATACCCCAAAATGAGTTTGAAGAGTGTTATTTATAAAAACGAGTTTAATTTTGAAAATTATACCTTATTATACCTATTTGACTATTTTATATTGAACTTGGACTATCTAGTATAAGAAGATTTTTCATATACGCGTCATGAACGTATGTTCGAAGTCTCAAATATACTGGGTAGATATACAATCACACTTTAGTCACCCAAAGATGATTCTAATGATGAGGCCTCATCATCAGTGTCTACGTTCGAACGCTGTTTTGGACCAGGCACGAGCATCGAACTGGGCATCGCCGCTGGCTTTGATAGAGGAGCCTGAGGGCATCACTGGGGTGGAGGTCGATCCGGGTCTGGTGGAGCAATGAGGCGCGCGTTGGTGATTTTCCTCGGCATGCTCAAGTTCGAACGGGCTCCTGATGTAAATGAGGAAAGAGAAGTTAATTAGTAATTAATCTATTTAATTAACTTTACTTAGTTTAATTATGTAATTAATCTTTAAAAATTCATATCTTTTTCATACGAAAATCTGATGACTTCAGTCGAATTGCGATCGTGAAGACGAATTCAACAACGTGGAACTGACTAGAACGGAAACAGAACAAACTGGATTTTCAGCTAAACTAAACGCGCTTCAATTTAGTTGAAAAATAAAATCTTCAGATAAAAAATGACGAAGTGGAAACCAATGCGAGAACTCTCTCACTAATTTTTTTTTACAGTTATTTTTTTTATAACTGAAAATAAATAAATTGTCATTGTTGTTTTTTATCTGTTGTATGTGACATTGCTTGAGTTCAACACATGAACTATTCACGACTCATTTGCACGAGAAGCGTCGTTCGAATATACGACACTCGTATTTCAAACAATGTGGATAGACACTTTGTGGTTGTTGAAATGAGATATAAATATCCATTTATTATTTGAACAGTAGATTTTCATTACTTGTCCATGTAAAATTGGTTAATTAGAAAAATAATTCAAACCGAATTAGAATTGGTTAAATTTATTAACCAATGATTTATTCAAATAGACTGTTGTTGTTTGAAAACCCCACACGGATATTGGGATGATATTTGACATACACTAATCTTAATATTTAGTTATATGTCAATCGATGGGTTGACAGGTTGTGGTGAGCGTTATTTATTTATTTTAATGCTTATACAGTTGTAGAATGCACTCTGGATGATGTTTGAATGGTTAATGATTATTTATCATTATTATTGAATACATGCGATGTATGAAATCCATATAACTGAAATTATATGGTAATTGATTGAGTCTCATTCTGATTTTAGAATATGAACGAATATTTTAAAATTATATTAAATGAAGAATCAAAATATGATTTTGATGTCCGATTTTGGATGGACACAAAAATATTGAAATATATAAAGCCGAGTTAAGTAGATATATGCCATTTTAACTCGAACGGAATTTTATATCGATTTTATTCATTTTATAATGAATATGGAAAATAATTGATTTCAAAATATGATATTTTGAAAATATTATCATTTTAATATTATAATGATGTAAAATATTCAATTTTGATTTAAAATTGAAATGAAATTGAAATCGTTTAAAAATGAATTTATAAACGATTTATAAAATACATTTTAAATGGAAATCGATGAAATATTTTATATGCGTATATATATATATATATTAATGGCTTGAATAGAATGCGTCATGCAGCGACCGTTCGTAAATTTCAACCATTAACTTCAAATTTGCATAACTGGAGATCCGACCGTCGGATTCTCGGAACCGTTGGCTTCTTATCGAAAAGAGCTTTCGAACGATGATAAGAGAATTGAAATCTAACGGTTAGATTTTAAGATATGTCCAAATCAGTTTTGGAAATTGTCGCTGTGAATGTAGTTCGGTGGCCGATGTTGGAAACCGACTGTAAGGGCCTTAATAAGATTATAAAAAAATGGAAAAATTATGTAAAATCATAATTAACGATTTGGAAAGATTTTAGATTAGAAATTCCAAGTTTTGAAAAGATAAAAGATATTTTTACCTGAATGAACTAGTTATTAACTAGAATAATAATCCTATGGTTTTTAAATAAATAAATTGGATTTGTAAAGGGTTTTAATATAACCAGAATTTTCCAATGAATAAATTGGAATGGGTTTAAATGGAAATTATCTTAAGATATTTTCGGTATTGGATTTCGTAATTATACAGATATTTTTATGGAAATTTGGAAGATATTGATATCGTTATTCCCCATACGATATCCGTTGGTTTAAGAATTTGATATTGAATATAAGCCGATATTAATTTCTTGAAACACCCCACCTCCGTTGAGGTCACTCACAAAGGGAATGCCTTAACTTTGGTGGAGGCTTATAAGTAAAAGCCACAGATAAACACAAGATAGATATAAATACACATATTTTAAACAACGGAAACCAAACAGACTTTTATTTCATCAATACGTGTTCAAACAAAACCTTTCCATAATTGTCTCAAAATACTTCCATCATTACAACCTCATTTCTGTCTTGATTATTAAAGAAGCATAAAATACATAAATAAAAGTAACAAAATCCCCATAGTGATATCCAAAGCCATGGTCCGTGCAAAAGAGATCCAAACCATACGTCTACAGTCTTGAAGCTTGCAAAAGAGTACTAAGCTGGGTTGTTTCCTCCCTGTGGACCTTCGGGGGGGCGGACGAAAGAAGAGAAGACGAAAAGAAAATAGAGTCAGACATAAAGCCTGAGTAAATCTAGTAACTCTTCAGTATGTGAATAAGAAAAAGGTCATGATAGATATAAACTGAAAACAGGAAAGTGTCACAAGCTAAGGAAGTGTCGTTTAGAATCGAATATACTATCGCACCCACACTATATCTCTGCACCTACGTGAGCTTATTCTAACTGGCACCCCATGCTGAGGGTGAAGTGATCCCCAATTTTATTTAAAGATCGGCTCCTAATCGCGTAAACATGTGTCATACGGCCCCCAAGAATTGTAGATACCTATGCTGGTCCCACCATGGGGTGTCTCAAGACCCATGGTGGCGGCCCCGACACAACTCTAGAAGGCATAGGTTATACTACTGGTGCCCCCAGGGCCCTGTTTGTCTGCTCCGGAGTGTGTGCACGCCCACACCCCGTTAGAACCTACACTGTTGCACCCACCGCCATCGCTTTGACCGCTTACAATCAGCCTAGTAATCGTGCCCCACCCTGCCTAGTTTCAGGGTACCATGACACCTAACTTGGGTTACTGCTGAAACGGGTCCCTCGTTACTAGGGTTTTCTAGTCAAACATGTTAAGTGGTTAAGTGTCTGTCTTTACCTAACCCCACCCATCAATTCTTGTTAACATGTTGAATTTGGTTAAGTGTTCATAGTTGACTTAACCCTACCATCTGTCCTTAGCCTCTTAAAGCACCTGACCACTCACATTAGACAGATATTGCTACGGTTACTGGATGTACCGGTCGGTTCCGGGTAGCTTTACACCGTAGCTCAGTCTAACCTCGGGTCCTTATTGGGCTCAATGTTTAACCACCCACATTCGATAGGTATTGTTGTTACTACTGGACAGTCGGGCGGGTCCGGGCAGGTTTACGTCACAACTCAATCCAACCTCGAGTTAATCATACCGTGTTTTCTAAATTTACATATTTTATTACTTCTCAATTATATATGTAAAAGTCATGTCCTTTATTCTTGGGTATAACAATTCATACCTCTTAAATGTCATTGTCGTTGGCATGTGTCAAACATGCCAACATATATTTTTCATGCTTTACACCCAACGTTATTACCCCCGTTTGTACGTTCGCAACATCATAACAAGTGTTGAGCTCGACACAATTCAGCCCAACTTTGTAAACGTGAGAAAAGGGGAAATCAAGAACATGTAATATTTTACAACATATAAGGGTGTGTGGCGCATGAACTTGCAATTTAGCGATACTAACATAAATTATGGGTCATGTGAACTTGCATTTAAATCAAAGTATAACTAAGTAGGTGACATATGAAATGGCATAGTTTAGGTTTATACAAACTTGGGTTTAAACATGTTTAACTTGGCATAATGTCAACCACAAAACTAGCATGTTGTATATTCACCAAAATGTCCAATTTTAACATCAAATCATATAGCCTATTTCAACATGAACTTGCATAGTTTATGTAACCCAAAAATAAGCATAAGAATGTGTTTATAGGTTTTGGATCATGTAGGCATAAAAGGTCTCAAATCTAGAACATGTTTACATAAACTCTAACTTAGACTAAGGGAATGTATATAGTCCATACCATAGACATAAACATAAAGGGATCAAATTCTAGTTTTTGCCACAAACTTGCAAGTGCCATTGTTTTCATATACAATTGTTCAATAGGCTTGCATCAATCAATTTAGGCCACAAATATCAATACACAAGTCATGATAGAATCGTTACAATACACAGAATTTATACAATAACACAATTCTATTTTTCATTTACATCGAATCACGTCACAGTTTTTATTCATATTCTGAAAGGTCACTATACTTACAACGAATGCAGAATCTTGAATTCTGGATTCTGGATTCTGAAACTGAGATGCGTTCCTTTGGGTAGATTATCGTTGCGATGATTAATTTGATTAAGCTTTAGTCTTCTTCTTGATTTGATTCGTCTCTAAGCTTCTCTCTCTTGACGGCTATGCTCAATTCCTTCCTGGCAGCATGACGACTCCAATCCTATTTTTTATGTGAATTTTCAGTTGAGACTTAGGGTGTATTTATAGATTTTTAAATTGTTTTGAGCCGTCAGATGAAGACAGGAGGAATCTAGACCATACAAAGTTCAAAGAGCCAACCAAGAGGTGACATGTCAGCCCTAGTGACACACCAACCCACAGAAATTCGAGCCAGAGCCAGACCCAGCCAGCCAGGTCGACCAGGTAGGTCGACTGGCAGGTTGACACCCAGGTCGACACTATGGTCGACCTGGGGTGACCAGGTCGACACCATGGTCGACCCTATGGTCGACCTGGTCCCTGGGCGGGAATTTTCCCGCCCAGCCCAGTTTGAACATGTTTTTCGAATTTCGAATTTGAAACCGAGCTATTTGAATTTTAAATTATATTCTGAAACTTCCGAAGGTCATAACTCCTTCATACGGAGTCCGATTCACGCAAACTCGGACTCTATCTCAAGCAGAATTCTGAGACGAACGCAATGGTGTAACCCACTCCCTTAATTCTTTCATTTAGAATTAATTACACTTTAATTTGTGAAGCTTAATGTTATAGAATTCACGGGGTGTTACATTCTTCCCCCCTTAAAAGGATTTCGTCCCTGAAATCTTCAAGTTAGGAAGAATGTATATCCTACCATCCAGCAGTCCATCTACTCAACCGACAAACACAGGCGTCCACTGTCCTTAAAAGACTTCTAATGCTTCATGATCATATGCATAGTGTGTGTACATGTCCTTATCTAATGCAGAAATTAGGCGGTCTACTTATTCAGTTGACCTCCTTAATGCGAATCATGTAAGTGTCATGAACCCATTATGTATGCAAATTTTTTCCTACCCACAATTCTACATGAGTGCACAACTTATTCATACAAATGCGACAACCATATGACAGCATATCAAGTTTCAACCATATACAAATGAGAATACATATATGCATATGCAATATGAAGTGACTGAGCCGATCTAAAACCTAGGGGGTGTGTGTATATGCATCTACGAGCAACCACTAGCAATCACTAGCAACCACTTGCAGCCATCTTCCATAACATGTTTTCAAATACATGTTTACATCCATTTGTTTTCTACCTAAGGAGTTAGAAAAAGGACCGAGGAGATATACCTAAAAAGATAGATAAAGCATAACTTAAGGAAAAAGAGAGATCAAAGATGTACCCTCAAAAAGAAGAGGGTAGGTAGCGCATATTCTGTCCTCAGTTTCCCAAGTCGCGTCTTCCTCGACGTCGCTCCACTGAACTTTAACGAGTTTGACTTCGCGGTTGCGTAGCTTTTTCACTTCAGTTCCTAAGATGCGGGTTGGAACTCTCCTCACAGTTGCTTCATGTTCCACTTCGACTTCTTCTAGAATGCTAGGTTCCACCACTTCCGCAGACTCATGCAAACACTTCTGTAGGTGAGATACATGAAAGACATTGTGAACTCCGGCCAGTCTCTCGCGTAGCTCTAATCTATAGGCCATCTTCCCAACCTTCTCGATGATAGGAAACGGTCCTACAAACCTTGGTGCTAGCTTTCCTGTGGATCCAAAGCGAACGACGTTCCTTAAGGGAGATACCTTAAGGAAAACCCTGTCCCCAACCTCAAACTCAAGGTTGGTCCTTCTTCTGTCGACGTAATATTTTTGTCTGTCTTGGGCTGTCTTCATCCTTCTTCGTATCAAGTCCACTTTCTCTGAAGTCTCTCGAATCATGTTTGGCCCAAGTATAAGCTTATCTGTAGATTCCCACCAACAAGTTGGTGATTTGCACGGTCTTCCATACAAGGCTTCGAAGGGCGCCATACCGACGGTAGCTTGGTAGCTGTTGTTGTAGGCAAATTCCATTAAAGGAAGGTGATCCTCCCAAGTCCCACCAAAGTCCAGAACGCAAAGTCTCAAAAGATCCTCTAAAACTCTATTCACCTTTTCCGTCTGGCCATCGGTTTGGGGGTGATAGGCCGTGCTCAAACATAAATGTGTGCCTACAGCTTCTTGCAGACTCCGCCAAAACTCGCTTGTGAAGATAAGGTCTCGGTCACTAACAATGCTGGAGGGTATCCCATGGAGTCGAACTATTTCCTCGAGATAAAGAGATGCTAGAGATGAGGCAGTCCTTCTACTCTTGATAGGTATGAGGTGGGCGCTCTTAATAAGCCTATCCACTATTACCCAAATGCTAGTATTACCTCTTCTCGACCTAGGTAGTCCATCAATGAAGTCCATTGAAATGCTATCCCACTTCCACTGTGGGATCTCTAAAGGATGAAGTAGTCCTCCAGGTTTCTTCTGTTCCGCCTTGACCAGTTGGCAGGTCATGCACTTAGAAACGAAATCTGCCACGTCCTTTTTCTTGCCGCTCCAAAAGAAAGTCCTTTTTATATCCTTGTGCATCTTATCACTGCCAGGGTGCATAGTCATCTTGGAATGATGCGCTTCCTCGAGAACCTTCTTTGTCAACTCCCTTGCTTGTGGGACGCATAATCTTCCATCTCGCCTCAGCCAACCCTTATCATCGATGGCGTATCTACTGAGGTGACTAGAAGTGTCACCTATAATAAGTTTATCAATCACATCAATGAGCTGAGGGTCTTCACGTTGTGCAACCCCTATTGAGTCCAAGAGAGTAGGGTGTACTTCAAGAGATGCTAACAAACCCGGTACAAAACCCGAGGAGGGCCTAAAGTTAAAACTGGCTATATACTCCAAGCTTTGCCTCTCTACAAAGAGCGGGCTTAAGGTCAGTTTCTTTCGGCTCAACACGTCTGCTACTACTTTGCCTTTGCCGGGAGTATAGGAAATTTCAAAGTCATACGAGGCAAGAAATTCGATCCATCTTTGCTGCCTCAAGCTAAGATCCTTTTGCGAGAAGAGATATTTCAATGATTTATGGTCAGTGTATAATTCGAACTTCTCACCTAGGAGATAATGGCGCCAAGACTTAAGCGCAAAGACGATGGCGGCTAACTCGAGATCGTGTGTTGGGTAGTTCTTTTCATGAACTTTCAATTGTCTTCCACCATAAGCTACTACCCTTCCTTCTTGCATTAGAACAGCGCCTAGTCCCGTTCCACATGCATCTGTGTATACTGTGAACATTTTGCTTCCATCTGGCAAAGTCAGAACTGGGGCTGTTGTGAGAGCCCTTTTTAATCGTTGGAAAGCAAACTCACAGTCTAAATCCCAAGTGAACGCCAGATTCTTCTTTGTTAGCCTTGTGAGTGGAGCTGAGATTTTCGCGAAATCCCTAATAAACTTTCGGTAAAAACCGGCTAGCCCAAGAAAGCTTCGGACTTTGGTTGCATTTCTTGGTGTCTTCCAATCTTACACTGCCACCACTTTCGCGGGGTCCACGGCCAACCCCTCTTTGGACACTATATGCCCAAGAAATCTTACCTCCCTTCTCCAAAAGTGGCACTTGGAGAATTTGGCTTTTAGCTGATGGACTTGAAGAGTTTCCATGATTTCTTTCAGATGCTAAGCATGCTCTTCCTCATTGTTTAAGAAGATCAAAATATCGTCTACGAAGACAACCACAAATTTGTTGAGGAATTCTCTGAACACTCTGCTCATTAGGTCTACGAAATAAGCGGGTGCGTTTGTCAAGCCGAAAGGCATGACAAGCCACTCGAAGAAACCATCTGGGGTTCTGAATGCCGTTTTATCGATGCTGTCTTCAGCTACTCTTAGCTGATGGAACCCAGTTGCCAGATCAAGTTGGGAGAAGACCGACGCTCCTACAAGCTGATCAAACAAATCGTCGATTCGGGGAAGAGGGTGCCTATTTTTCTTGGTCAATTTGTTTAACTCCCTCTAGTCGACGCAAAGACGAAGCGAACCGTCCGCTTTGGTTGCGAACACTACTGGAGCACCCCATTCCAAAATGCTCCGTCTAATGAACCCTTTTTCGAGAAGTTCTTTAACCTGCTTACTGAGCTCCTTTCTCTCCTTTGGAGCCATGTGTCTGACAGGTAAAGCTACAGGCTTTGCATTATCCACAAGATATATGCAGAAATCTATTTCCCACCTCGGAGGTAAGCCTTTCACCTCCTCAAAGACATCCAGATATTCCCGGACTACTTTAACTGACTGCAAATTCTCATCAGAAGCATAAAGCGACTCTAGATAACTAAGCATAATAGCATTCAAGGGATTACAAGAAATTTCTAGAGTGTTACCAAGCCGAGTCAAGAGTCTAACTACTCTTTTCTCACAATCAAGAATGGCACCATTACTGGATAACCGGTCCATGCCTAAGATCAAACCATATCCCGAGAAGCCCAAAAAAAAGCATTACAACTAAACTCAACGCTGAGAATAGAGATTTTCAAACCCAAACAAACCATTGACAAGTAAGTGGAGCCCCCAATTGGATTTGAAACTACTAAGGGATCCTCTACCATACTAGTGTCTAGATGCAGAGATTCTACTAAGGCAGATGAAATAAAGGAGTGTGATGCGCCATAGTCAAAAAGTGTACGAACTGGATGATCATAAAGATAGACTACACTTTCTACAGAAATATTACTACCTCGTTCCTGTGACGGTGCCACTAGCGCATGAACCTGACCCCCTGAAGTGGATCCGACTTTCTGTCCCTGCCCTTTCTTCTATGGGCAGTCCTTAGCTTGGTGCCCAGTCTCTCCACAATGGAAGCAACCACTCATCTTTGCCTTCCTTTTTCGGCAGTCTTTTGATATATGTCCCACAATGCCACAGAAATTGCACTTTCTCCTCTCATGGGGCTTATTGTTCTTCCCTCCTTTCTTGAAGTCTGTTTTCTTTGCTTGTAAACCCTCTTTCTTTTCTTCCACCTTAGTCTCTTTCTTGCCATTGTCTTCCTCGTGTAGCAACGCCATGTCCACCAAGCTTTCATAAGTCGCTCCTGTGGATACATGGGTCATAGCAAGGCTGTGTAGAGGCTCATTCAAACCCTTGATGAAGCAAAGCGCCTTCTTGTGTTGGGTGTTTACTAAGTCCAGTCCAAATCTGGCCAGCTGATTAAACTGATTAATGTATTCCCTGATCGTCATGCTCCCCTGTTTCAGAGTTAAGAACTTCTCCATTTGCAGGCTTCTTTCAGCTTGGGAGAGAAATGTCATCTCAAACCTTGTCCTGAAATCTTCCCATGTTTCCACCGCCCTCTGAGCATTGGTAATCTCCGACCAATAGGAAGCTTCATCTTTAAGCAACCACACTGCTAGCTGTATCTTTTGTCTGTCATCAACTCCGAAGATGACAAACAGTCTCCTTTAGCCAGTTTCTTGCTCCTACAAAGGATTCTGTCCCATAAAAGACTTTTCCACCCATAGCCTTGAAGTCTCTACATGTTTTTGCGAAGGCATTTCCACGAGGAGGTGGAGGAGGAGGAGGAACCGCGGCCACTGGAGGAGGAATGTCTGTTGGGCCCGTGCCATTGGCCCTTGCTTCTAAGTACCTCCTAAACCAGCCGGGTATCGGCACTCCTTCTAGAAGGTTAAGGTCTCCAGACATGCTGAAACAAAAAGGAAAAATTCAAAACGAAGGATAGAGAGAGATAGTGCATATGGCTTTGGGGGATTTTGTCTTTTTTATAAATATAACACTTTTTCTTGAAAAATGCTTCTTTAAACTTTCTTTCGAAAACAATTTCAAAAACTTTTATCTTATCTAGTAAACCTATGCTCTGATACCAAGTGAAACACCCCACCTCCGTTAAGATCACTCACAAAGGGAATGCCTTAACTTTGGTGGAGGTTTATAAGTAAAAGCCACAGATAAACACAAGACAGATATAAATACACATATTTTAAATAGCGGAAACCAAACAGACTTTTATTTCATCAATACTTGTTCAAACAAAACCTTTCCATAATTGTCTCAAAATACTTCCATCATTACAACCTCATTTCTGTCTTGATTATTAAAGAAGCATAAAAAACATAAATAAAAGTAACAAAAATCCCCATAGTGATATCCAAAGCCATGGTCCGTGCTAAAGAGATCCAAACCATACGTCTACAGTCTTTAAGCTTGCAAAAGAGTACTAAGCTGGGTTGTTTCCTCCCTGTGGACCTGGGGGGACGAAAGAAGAGAAGACGAAAAGAAAATAGAGTCAGACATAAAGCCTGAGTAAATCTAGTAACTCTTCAGTATGTGAATAAGAAAAAGGGCATGATAGATATAAACTAAAAACAGGAAAGTGTCACAAGCTAAGGAAGTGTCGTTTAGAATCGAATATACTATCGCACCCATACTATATCTCTGCACCTACTTGAGCTTATTCTAACTGGCACCCCATGCTGAGGGTGAAGTGATCCCCATTTTTATTTAAAGATCGGCTCCTAATCGTGTAAACATGTGTCATACGGCCCCCATGAATTATAGATACCTATGCTGGTCCCACCATGGGGTGTATCAAGACCCATGGTGGCGGCCCCGACACAACTCTAGAAGGCATAGGTTATACTACTGGTGCCCCCAGTGCCCTGTTTGTCTGCTCCGGAGTGTGTGCACGCCCGCACCCTGTTAGAACCTACACTGTTGCACCCACTGCCGTTGCTTTGACCGCTTACAATCAGCCCAGTAATCGTGCCCCACCCTGCCTAGTTTCAGGGTACCATGATACCTAACTTGGGTTACTGCTGAAACGGGTCCCTCGTTACTAGGGTTTTCTAGTCAAACATGTTAAGTGGTTAAGTGTCTGTCTTTACCTAACCCCACCCATCAATTCTTGTTAACATGTTGAATTTGGTTAAGTGTTCATAGTTGACTTAACCCTACCATCTGTCCTTAGCCTCTTAAAGCACCTGACCACTCACATTAGACAAATATTGCTACGGTTACTGGATGTACCAGTCGGTTCCGGGCAGCTTTACACCGTAGCTCAGTCTAACCTCGGGTCCTTATTGGGCTCAATGCTTAACCACCCACATTCAATAGGTATTGTTGTTACTACTGGACAGCCGGGCGGGTCCGGGCAGGTTTACGTCACAACTCAATCCAACCTCGAGTTAATCATACCGTGTTTTCTAAATTTACATATTTTATTACTTCTCAATTATATATGTAAAAGTCATGTCCTTTATTCTTGGGTATAACAATTCATACCGCTTAAATGTCATTGTCGTTGGCATGTGTCAAACATGCCAACATATATTTTTCATGCTTTACACCCAACGTTATTACCCCGTTTGTACGTTCGCAACATCATAACAAGTGTTGGGCTCGACATAATTCAGCCCAACTTTATTAACGTGAGAAAAGGGGAAATCAAGAACATGTAATATTTTACAACATATAAGGGTGTGCGGCGCATGAACTTGCAATTTAGCGATACTAACATAAATTATGGGTCGTGTGAACTTGCATTCAAATCAAAGTATAACTAAGTAGGTGACATATGAAATGGCATAGTTTAGGTTTATACAAACTTGGGTTTAAACATGTTTAACTTGGCATAATGCCAACCACAAAACTAGCATGTTGTATATTCACCAAAATGTCCAATTTTAACATCAAATCATATAGCCTATTTCAACATGAACTTGCATAATTTATGTAACCCAAACGATACTTAACATAGATCCAATTATACTTGCAAATAAGCATAAGAATGTGTTTATAGGTTTTGGATCATGTAGGCATAAAAGGTCTCAAATCTAGAACATGTTTACATAAACTCTAACTTAGACTAAGGGAATGTATATATTCCATGCCATAGACATAAACATAAAGGGATCGAATTCTAGTTTTTGCCATAAACTTGCAAGTGCCATTGTTTTCATATACAATTGTTCAATAGGCTTGCATCAATCAATTTAGGCCACAAATATCAATACACAAGTCATGATAGAATCATTACAATACACAGAATTTATACAATAACACAATTCTATTTTTCATTTACATTGAATCACGTCACAGTTTTTATTCATATTCTGAAAGGTCACTATACTTACAACGAATGCAGAATCTTGAATTCTGAATTCTAAAACTGAGATGCGTTCCTTTGGGTAGATTATCGTTGCGTTGATTAATTTGATTAAGCTTTAGTCTTCTTCTTAATTTGATTTAGCTCTAAGCTTCTCTCTCTTGACAGCTATGCTCAATTCCTTCCTGGCAGCATGACGACTCCAATCCTATTTTTTTATGTGAATTTTCAATTGAGACTTAGGGTGTATTTATAGATTTTTAAATTGTTTTGAGCCATCAGATGAAGACAGGAGGAATCTAGACCATACAAAGTTCAAAGAGCCAATCAAGAGGTGACATGTCAGCCCTAGTGACACGCCGAGCCACAGAAATTCGAGCCAGATCCAGACCCAGCAGCCAGGTCAACCAGGTAGGTCGACTGACAGGTCGTGTAGTGACCCGGATTTTCGGCGACTTTGGTTATCGACGTAAGCTCGACGTCGATAACCAAAACATCGAAAAATCCCGGTAATTAATGAAAGAAATTAGAAGGTGAGAATAGATAAGATAGAACTTATAGAATAGAAGAAGAAGAAGAACATCATCATCAGAGTAAACACGAATCTCACAGCGGAACGAATAAAATATAACATAACATATCTTTGAAATAACATCAGTATATGTATACAATAACACTTATCAGAGTACAACACTTACAACAACAGCGGAAATAATAATAGCTATAGAATCCTGAAGCCTCCTGCTCCAAGCTCTCCAAGTGTATCTGTAAAATCCCGACTACTTGACTGCCCGTACAAATTTAGGCACCCAAGAGTTTAGGGAAAACAACAAAATAAACTCCGGGTCAGTCATGGGACTGGTATGAGTAAAACAATTTAATACTTGATTTAATAAAGGATATCTCACAAGACCACGCCGCAAAACGGAACGGGTTTTTCCCTTATGAGAATCCAAAATATCTTTATATCAAAAACCTTTTGATATTATAATAATGTCTATGTACAAATAGATATCAACTAGCAGAAACACTTTCATCTCACGTTCTACATATATAGTATACAATCAAAATCGCAAGCACGTATTGGATAATGGATTTCCAACTATGACAAGGTATGGAACCACCTTCCGATCAGTGTACTCTAGGAACAATACACTGGAGTTCAACAAGAACATCTTGTAACTTAGCCACACATGACCGACCACTCATTTCGCTTGAGTGTATCGAATGTACATCACCAACGGTTGGGATCAGCAACCGTTCCCGTATATATATGGGACAGCATTGATAGATTTAAGAAACAAATGAATATTCACTAGATAGGTGATTATACACCCTACTTCGGTGCGACCGACTTAGCCATGCTGCCTGCCCGATTTCTGTCATTTACCGGATGATGAGGCTAGAAGCTACGCTTTATCATCACAATAGATTCACTTCGAATGCCACATTGTCAGATCCATCGAAAATCACTAATTTACGTCTACAACAATACATTACGTGTCAGCTAAAAGAAGTTTCCTTCTCCGCTTCCACTCTTGGTACGGTTGAAGAAATCAATGTACGTGACCTTTCTGGAAATACTCTGTCAGACTCCATCTTTATTTACTTAAAATGTCACATCGTCATACCCGCCAAATCACAAATTGACTTATCCAAAAATAACACGGGTATACAACTAAGAGAAACGAATTCCTCCGCCACCAAACGTGAATACGTTTGAACAGATCAACTTACGCGATCCATTAGATATACTCTGTCAGACTTTCGTCCATACAAGTTGTCCTGGGACTGGACAAACCGAAGGCACTATTCTGTAAACAGGATAGCCCTTGCATTTTACTCCGTCTTCAATTATCTTTGGCATATATGATTCGCGACGCTTATGCCAATACAGAGTGGTTCTATGGATAATAATCCAACCGGTCTCTCCATATTAACAACGTTAAAATGGTCAAAACTTCGATAGTCTGTGAGTTAACTATCAAAGAAAAACAAGTGTGCAAACAACGATATCATTTCCAGATGGAAATTACATCGAACAAACATCGTTTAACATTAATCTCTTTAGTTCATTTATTTACTTATCTCCTGTTTCCCTATATTCTAAATTCTCATTTTCTTTTATCAGAAAACATTTCTGATTCTCGTTGGGAAAACATTTCCAAAACTCCTTTACGATCAAACCTTACCATTTCTTAGTTAAGAAGGAAGTCACTCAAGTTGGGGTATAATTACCTCTCAGACCTTAACTGAACAACGTTATAACTTCGAAATGGTCAAAGTTTATCTTTTAATCTTTAACAACTTCTTTACGCCTTTCTCGGATCCAATTTTACTAATCCACCTCTATATTTAAAACATTGGTTATAACGATAACGTTAAAATCCCTACTTTCGAATTATCTAACTTTAATTGTAACCTCTATTCTTATTAGTGAATAATTAACCTAACACTTATTTATTTATAAATAAATAAATCTCTATTTAAACACTGGAAAGTATAAGTACTTTCCCGAATTCGATATAATCGAATTCGCCGATTAACTCTCTTCGAGAAATCTCTATTTGATTAATTCTTCTTCGAATAAGCTATATTCGATTAACTTCTTTCGAATAAACGATATTCGATAATCTCTCTTCAAATAACTAATATTCGATAACTCTTCCTTTTCAAATATCTCATATTTGAAAATCTCACTTCGATTAAACTATAATCGATAACTCCCTTCGATGAAACTAACATCGATAACTCCTTTCGATGAAACTAACATCGATAACTCCTTTCGATGAAACTAACATCGATAACTCCTTTCGATGAAACAAACATCGATAACTTTAACTCGACTAACTTAACTTGACTCGACTAACTCGACTTACTTGGTTCGACCAATTCGATTCGATTAACTAGGCTCGACTAACTCTATTGGTTTAACTCTAATCGATTAGTTCTATGGTTTAACCCTAATCGATTAATTCTATTTGACTAACCCTATTCGGCTAACTCGACTAACTTGGTTCGACCGACCAGGTTTGACTAACCTGACCCATTTGGTTTGACTGACCAGGTTTGGCTACCATTTGGTTTGACTGACCATGTTTGGCTAACCTGACCCATTTGGTTTGACTGACCAGGTTTGGCTACCATTTGGTTTGACTGACCATGTTTGGCTAACCTGACCCATTTGGTTTGACCACTGGGCTTGACTACTTGGTTCAACCACTTGGTTTGACCATTTGGTTCGAATACCATATTCGACTAACTCCTCTCGATTCATTAAAACCGATTAACTCATCTCGATTGACTAAATCAATTAACTCCTATCGATTAACTAAATCGATAAACTCCTTTCGATTAACTAAGTTTGATTTACTCGACTCGACTGACCAGGTTCGACTAACTTGACTAGCTTGACTGTACTGACCAGGTTCGACTAACTTGACCAGCTTGACTCGATTGGTTCGACTCGGCCAGCTCGACTCGATTGGTTCGACTCGACCATCTTGACTCGATTGGTTCAACTCGACCATTTGGCTCGATTTGGTTCGACTCGACCATTTGGGCTCGATTGGTTCGACTCGACCATTTCAACTCGGTTGGGTTCGACTAGCTTGACTAGTTTGGTTCGACTAGCTTGGTTTGACCACTTAACTAACTTGATTCGAATATTTATATCCGACTAACTACCTTTTCTTTTATTTCTATTTATTTTAACTTCTATTTATTTCCTAAATAGATTTCCTTTTGTATAATCTATTTATTTTCCTAAATAGATTTTCCTTTATAACTCTAATTATTTAATCCCTAATTAAATATCCTTTATTCTATTTATTTAATCTAAATAAACATTCCTTTATTTTATTTATTTATTTCTAAATAAATATCCTTTTATAAAATCCTTCGATTTTATAAATAGATTCATTTTCAATATAAATATTGAAAATCCCCTTTTCTACATTTTCAGTGTTTTCTATTGTTTTTAAACAACCAACTGTCAATGATCAATATCATCCAAACATATACAATCAACAACAGATTATATATCACAGTATATATCACAATATACAAATAACAGTAAAATAAATGTTGAGGAATCCAGTCGGATTCCTCCAACCTGTTTCCCTGCATCCACCGATGTTAAACAACGTATATAACATCACTTGCATTTCTAATGAAATACACTGATAACAAAATCACCGTTTAATAATGATATATATATATATGTGTAGATATATATATATCCATACTGTTTTCAATCAATTATTTAACAGTCCAATCTACAGTCCAATTTAACAATACAACTTAACAGTCCAAATTAACAGTACATAACTAGCAGTCAAATACAGAAATAAAATACAATTTATATTAAAAATATAAATTGAGGAGAGTTAGTGAGTTTTTACTCACATTTTGACGATCATCGTCAATGACGATAACCATCACTTGATTCAGGCAATTTATTTTGCTATAAATTGTGAAGGACCCCAATTGACTCGCGGTCAGTTCCATTCTGGAGTGCTCGTCCATACGATCCCAACGTAACTTACGGTTCTCGATTCTGACCTCGTATGACCAAGTTATGGTATTACGAAGTTAATACGTATTTAAATTTAAATTAAAACTTGAATTTAAAATGCAAATGGGCCTTACCCCTTATTCCCAACAACCGGCCCACTAAAGCCCAAACCCGCCTCTTACTTAATCCATCTTCTCCAAGCCAAAACAGCCGTAACCTGCTCCCTTAAACCCACCATGTCGCTGGATTCTCTCACGCCTCTCTCCTTCTTCCCTCCACAAATCGGCAAACTAAAACCACCATTGCACTCCTCGTCCATGCCTCTTCCTACCCATCACCCTTTCTCCTGGCTCGCACCCTCCCAGTAAAATCCGACGTCAGTCCTTCGTAGCAGCTCCAGGGAAAAAGGCGACCCCTTTTTGCATCATACCCACCCAGACTTCACCAGAAGGTGTTAAATCAAATGCTAAACCCGAATATAATCACCAATCCTCACAACGATGCACCATGCTCACAAAATCATTAACCCTAGCCTACCGCTGTAAGAAATCGAACTCGTGGAATGTCGACCGCACTTCGAAACGAGGATACCAGCTTGAAGCTCTTGCTTCACTGATTTCAACTATATATGTCTCCAAATTTATATGATTATATTTTCATTCCTTAAGATTTTAGAAGGATCGAAGTTTACTGGAGAAATAGAAAATGGAAACGGCGCATTTTTGCTTGCTGTTGACTTCTGAGGAATATAATTAGGTTTAGAAATTTGTGAGATGTTTATATAGAAATTTTATATTATTTTTATATTGAATATTATATTAAATATAAGCAAACGCTATTTTTAACCGTCCTTTGAAATTCCTGTGATCACATACGAGGCCCAAAAATCATCCAATTGGATATGTAGCTAGAGTTCGACATTACGGTCCCAACGAAACTGGTTTCGTCGAATTCCGACTCCGTATGCTCACACAGCGTATTTTTAACCGTCGAAATACTGACTGTTTTTCACTCTAAAAATCCGTACGACCACACAGTGACTCTAAAAATCACGAAACTGGAAATCTAACAACTATTTGATATTTCGGATCCAACAAAACTGGTTTCGTCGAATTCCGACTTCGTTTGCAAAAGTGGCTATTTTTAACGCTCTAAATAGCCTATTTAAATATATAAATATATTTAAATATAATTGAATTAATTATTTAAAATTAATTATTATCGTATATCTTCACATATGCTATCGTACAGCCCCAGAATATCATATCAGAATTTACAGCTTGATATTTCAGATTCCAGATTATCTCGATATTCAGTTTATACTGAAAATCCATTTATAACGTATATAAAGCGTCGCAAATTATAAAGGAATTCCACAGCGACTTTTTCTGAAATTTGATTTGGACGTACATCAAAATCTACACGACGAAATCCCGATTTTTCTCTTCCACTAGAAAGATATACTCCACCAGCTCCACACGTTTCTTGTTTCACAGAAATCCGGCTTAAAACGAATCCTGTACATTCAGTTGAAGTTCAAATCGCCAAATAGCGAACTGCAGCTCCATTTCGAGCTCTATTTTAGTTATATTATAAATTATAATTTCAATTGGCTTATATATATTCGTCAATATAATTCAATATAACTGAATTATATATTTTCAACTGTCCAGTTTACACAATATTGTCAATTCCCCTATTTCTGACTAATTCAGAAATAAATATATTTTATCCTATTATTTAAATTAATTAAATAATCATTTTATTTAATTCAGGTCGTCGATATCGCCAAAACGATATTTAAATAATTAAATAATTTAATTATTCGGCAGCTAAAAATGCGGGTTACTACAATCTTCCCCCCTTAATAAAATTTCGTCCTCGAAATTGCTAAGCTAGGGGACGACCCTATCTACTGGGTAAAAATTTATCTGTTTACCTCTTGTCTCTGGTTTCAACTGAACCAATTAATATTGACTAAAATATTAATTTATTCCGACTAACTAAATTTTCAAAAATTCTGAAAATTTTCTAACACCTTAACTTTTCGAAAAATTTTGCCAGCACCTCCTTTGTACTGGTCAATATCTCAAACTCCAACTCGCCTCTCTGGGCCTTCTTTAACCCAAAAGAAAATCAAACAGCCAAGCGGCTTGCCAATTCGGCTCATAAATCTCATATCCATATATAATATAAACTGGTACCTTTTTGTCGGGCATATCAACTCAGCATATACCAGTGTTATTTCCATCAAATTCCAATCAGTTCATATCCTCAAAACCAAATCAAATTTCATTCGAACCCGAATATCAAATTCCAAATTATTGACTTATCAACCCAATTCCATAACAGATTATTCTCTAATCCAATTCAATTCTATTTAACTCAGTTCAAGTTAATATTTCAATTTATTTCTACTATCTTATTCTATTTAACTTCATAAGTTAAAATTAAATTCCGAAACTTAATTTCCTGGGTCTATTTCAAATCAATTTGAAATTACAATGCCAATTCAAAACCTTTGAATTTCTAAACAACTTGTTTTCTCAAAACAATTCAAAAACAAAACCTTTGGTAGTAGTCCGTCACTTAGAACTCGAAAATGAACACTGATGATGTCGCGATTCATCATCAGAATCTATTTTCCAGCTATCGAAGTGAGTTCAATACTATATCACATTCAGGTTGAAAAACGTTTTCAAAATCTCCCAGGAACTTAAAATTTCCTTATTTTAATTCCAATCTGATTTAAATTCAGATTTTTCTTCATTTTATTTCATATACTTTACTTATATGAATTCTGATTAGTTATTTATAATCATTTTACTTTTTTTTTAAATCTTATTCGATTATAATAACAACCAACACAACCAATATACTATATCAAATATATTCGGGTAAAATTATTCCATTTACCCTCTTTCAAAACATATCATGACGGTTCATCGTATTCGAGTGCTTATAAAATTCCTACCGATACAGTGGATCAAACTGATCATCCAGAATTCACAAACAACTCAACCAATAAAACTCCACAATATAAAATCATTTTATATTAACTAACAAATACGTTCACTCGTATATATACACTCAAACTCAGTCTAGGATATTACTAATCCCATCTCTACTGAATCACGCCACAGAGCCAAGGTAATTGTTAACTTAAGCTCTGATACCAACTGTAGTGACCCGGATTTTCGGCGACTTTGGTTATCGACGTAAGCTCGACGTCGATAACCAAAACATCGAAAAATCCCGGTAATTAATGAAAGAAATTAGAAGGTGAGAATAGATAAGATAGAACTTATAGAATAGAAGAAGAAGAAGAACATCATCATCAGAGTAAACACGAATCTCACAGCGGAACGAATAAAATATAACATAACATATCTTTGAAATAACATCAGTATATGTATACAATAACACTTATCAGAGTACAACACTTACAACAACAACGGAAATAATAATAGCTATAGAATCCTGAAGCCTCCTGCTCCAAGCTCTCCAAGTGTATCTGTAAAATCCCGACTACTTGACTGCCCGTACAAATTTAGGCACCCAAGAGTTTAGGGAAAACAACAAAATAAACTCCGGGTCAGTCATGGGACTGGTATGAGTAAAACAATTTAATACTTGATTTAATAAAGGATATCTCACAAGACCACGCCGCAAAACGGAACGGGTTTTTCCCTTATGAGAATCCAAAATATCTTTATATCAAAAACCTTTTGATATTATAATAATGTCTATGTACAAATAGATATCAACTAGCAGAAACGCTTTCATCTCACGTTCTACATATATAGTATACAATCAAAATCGCAAGCACGTATTGGATAATGGATTTCCAACTATGACAAGGTATGGAACCACCTTCCGATCAGTGTACTCTAGGAACAATACACTGGAGTTCAACAAGAACATCTTGTAACTTAGCCACACATGACCGACCACTCATTTCGCTTGAGTGTATCGAATGTACATCACCAACGGTTGGGATCAGCAACCGTTCCCGTATATATATGGGACGGCATTGATAGATTTAAGAAACAAATGAATATTCACTAGATAGGTGATTATACACCCTACTTCGGTGCGACCGACTTAGCCATGCTGCCTGCCCGATTTCTGTCATTTACCGGATGATGAGGCTAGAAGCTACGCTTTATCATCACAATAGATTCACTTCGAATGCCACATTGTCAGATCCATCGAAAATCACTAATTTACGTCTACAACAATACATTACGTGTCAGCTAAAAGAAGTTTCCTTCTCCGCTTCCACTCTTGGTACGGTTGAAGAAATCAATGTACGTGACCTTTCTGGAAATACTCTGTCAGACTCCATCTTTATTTACTTAAAATGTCACATCGTCATACCCGCCAAATCACAAATTGACTTATCCAAAAATAACACGGGTTTACAACTAAGAGAAACGAATTCCTCCGCCACCAAACGTGAATACGTTTGAACAGATCAACTTACGCGATCCATTAGATATACTCTGTCAGACTTTCGTCCATACAAGTTGTCCTGGGACTGGACAAACCGAAGGCACTATTCTGTAAACAGGATAGCCCTTGCATTTTACTCCGTCTTCAATTATCTTTGGCATATATGATTCGCGACGCTTATGCCAATACAGAGTGGTTCTATGGATAATAATCCAACCGGTCTCTCCATATTAACAACGTTAAAATGGTCAAAACTTCGATAGTCTGTGAGTTAACTATCAAAGAAAAACAAGTGTGCAAACAACGATATCATTTCCAGATGGAAATTACATCGAACAAACATCGTTTAACATTAATCTCTTTAGTTCATTTATTTACTTATCTCCTGTTTCCCTATATTCTAAATTCTCATTTTCTTTTATTAGAAAACATTTCTGATTCTCGTTGGGAAAACATTTCCAAAACTCCTTTACGATCAAACCTTACCATTTCTTAGTTAAGAAGGAAGTCACTCAAGTTGGGGTATAATTACCTCTCAGACCTTAACTGAACAACGTTATAACTTCGAAATGGTCAAAGTTTATCTTTTAAATCTTTAACAACTTCTTTACGCCTTTCTCGGATCCAATTTTACTAATCCACCTCTGTATTTAAAACATTGGTTATAACGATAACGTTAAAATCCCTACTTTCGAATTATCTAACTTTAATTGTAACTTCTATTCTTATTAGTGAATAATTAACCTAACACTTATTTATTTATAAATAAATAAATCTCTATTTAAACACTGGAAAGTATAAGTACTTTCCCGAATTCGATATAATCGAATTCGCCGATTAACTCTCTTCGAGAAATCTCTATTTGATTAATTCTTCTTCGAATAAGCTATATTCGATTAACTTCTTTCGAATAAACGATATTCGATAATCTCTCTTCAAATAACTAATATTCGATAACTCTTCCTTTTCAAATATCTCATATTTGAAAATCTCACTTCGATTAAACTATAATCGATAACTCCCTTCGATGAAACTAACATCGATAACTCCTTTCGATGAAACTAACATCGATAACTCCTTTCGATGAAACTAACATCGATAACTTCTTTCGATGAAACTAACATCGATAACTTTAACTCGACTAACTTAACTTGACTCGACTAACTCGACTTACTTGGTTCGACCAATTCGATTCGATTAACTAGGCTCGACTAACTCTATTGGTTTAACTCTAATCGATTAGTTCTATGGTTTAACCCTAATCGATTAATTCTATTTGACTAACCCTATTCGACTAACTTGGTTCGACCGACCAGGTTTGACTAACCTGACCCATTTGGTTTGACTGACTAGGTTTGGCTACCATTTGGTTTGACTGACCATGTTTGGCTAACCTGACCCATTTGGTTTGACTGACCAGGTTTGGCTACCATTTGGTTTGACTGACCATGTTTGGCTAACCTGACCCATTTGGTTTGACCACTGGGCTTGACTACTTGGTTCGACCACTTGGTTTGACCATTTGGTTCGAATACCATATTCGACTAACTCCTCTCGATTCATTAAAACCGATTAACTCATCTCGATTGACTAAATCAATTAACTCCTATCGATTAACTAAATCGATAAACTCCTTTCGATTAACTAAGTTTGATTTACTCGACTCGACTGACCAGGTTCGGCTAACTTGACTAGCTTGACTGTACTGACCAGGTTCGACTAACTTGACCAGCTTGACTCGATTGGTTCGACTCGGCCAGCTCGACTCGATTGGTTCGACTCGACCATCTTGACTCGATTGGTTCGACTCGACCATTTGGCTCGATTTGGTTCGACTCGACCATTTGGGCTCGATTGGTTCGACTCGACCATTTCAACTCGGTTGGGTTCGACTAGCTTGACTAGTTTGGTTCGACTAGCTTGGTTTGACCACTTAACTAACTTGATTCGAATATTTATATCCGACTAACTACCTTTTCTTTTATTTCTATTTATTTTAACTTCTATTTATTTCCTAAATAGATTTCCTTTTGTATAATCTATTTATTTTCCTAAATAGTTTTTCCTTTATAACTCTAATTATTTAATCCCTAATTAAATATCCTTTATTCTATTTATTTAATCTAAATAAACATTCCTTTATTTTATTTATTTATTTCTAAATAAATATCCTTTTATAAAATCCTTCGATTTTATAAATAGATT
Source organism: Allium sativum (assembly GCA_030737875.1). Lineage (NCBI taxonomy): Eukaryota > Viridiplantae > Streptophyta > Magnoliopsida > Asparagales > Amaryllidaceae > Allium > Allium sativum. Next base: position 229,357,095 of record CM060911.1, on the reverse strand, counting down.
CATTTTCAATATAAATATTGAAAATCCCCTTTTCTACGTTTTCAGTGTTTTCTATTGTTTTTAAACAACCAACTGTCAATGATCAATATCATCCAAACATATACAATCAACAACAGATTATATATCACAGTATATATCACAATATACAAATAACAGTAAAATAAATGTTGAGGAATCCAGTCGGATTCCTCCAACCTGTTTCCCTGCATCCACCGATGTTAAACAACGTATATAACATCACTTGCATTTCTAATGAAATACACTGATAACAAAATCACCGTTTAATAATGATATATATATATATATGTGTAGATATATATATATATATATATCCATACTGTTTTCAATCAATTATTTAACAGTCCAATCTACAGTCCAATTTAACAATACAACTTAACAGTCCAAATTAACAGTACATAACTAGCAGTCAAATACAGAAATAAAATACAATTTATATTAAAAATATAAATTGAGGAGAGTTAGTGAGTTTTTACTCACATTTTGACGATCATCGTCAATGACGATAACCATCACTTGATTCAGGCAATTTATTTTGCTATAAATTGTGAAGGACCCCAATTGACTCGCGGTCAGTTCCATTCTGGAGTGCTCGTCCATACGATCCCAACGTAACTTACGGTTCTCGATTCTGACCTCGTATGACCAAGTTATGGTATTACGAAGTTAATACGTATTTAAATTTAAATTAAAACTTGAATTTAAAATGCAAATGGGCCTTACCCCTTATTCCCAACAACCGGCCCACTAAAGCCCAAACCCGCCTCTTACTTAATCCATCTTCTCCAAGCCAAAACAGCCGTAACCTGCTCCCTTAAACCCACCATGTCGTTGGATTCTCTCACGCCTCTCTCCTTCTTCCCTCCACAAATCGGCAAACTAAAACCACCATTGCACTCCTCGTCCAAGCCTCTTCCTACCCATCACCCTTTCTCCTGGCTCGCACCCTCCCAGTAAAATCCGACGTCAGTCCTTCGTAGCAGCTCCAGGGAAAAAGGCGACCCCTTTTTGCATCATACCCACCCAGACTTCACCAGAAGGTGTTAAATCAAATGCTAAACCCGAATATAATCACCAATCCTCACAACGATGCACCATGCTCACAAAATCATTAACCCTAGCCTACCGCTGTAAGAAATCGAACTCGTGGAATGTCGACCGCACTTCGAAACGAGGATACCAGCTTGAAGCTCTTGCTTCACTGATTTCAACTATATATGTCTCCAAATTTATATGATTATATTTTCATTCCTTAAGATTTTAGAAGGATCGAAGTTTACTGGAGAAATAGAAAATGGAAACGGCGCATTTTTGCTTGCTGTTGACTTCTGAGGAATGTAATTAGGTTTAGAAATTTGTGAGATGTTTATATAGAAATTTTATATTATTTTTATATTGAATATTATATTAAATATAAGCAAACGCTATTTTTAACCGTCCTTTGAAATTCATGTGATCACATACGAGGCCCAAAAATCATCCAATTGGATATGTAGCTAGAGTTCGACATTACGGTCCCAACGAAACTGGTTTCGTCGAATTCCGACTCCGTATGCTCACACAGCGTATTTTTAACCGTCGAAATACTAACTGTTTTTCACTCTAAAAATCCGTACGACCACACAGTGACTCTAAAAATCACGAAACTGGAAATCTAACAACTATTTGATATTTCGGATCCAACAAAACTGGTTTCGTCGAATTCCGACTTCGTTTGCAAAAGTGGCTATTTTTAACGCTCTAAATAGCCTATTTAAATATATAAATATATTTAAATATAATTGAATTAATTATTTAAAATTAATTATTATCGTATATCTTCACATATGCTATCGTACAGCCCCAGAATATCATATCAGAATTTACAGCTTGATATTTCAGATTCCAGATTATCTCGATATTCAGTTTATACTGAAAATCCATTTATAACGTATATAAAGCATCGCAAATTATAAAGGAATTCCACAGCGACTTTTTCTGAAATTTGATTTGGACGTACATCAAAATCTACACGACGAAATCCCGATTTTTCTCTTCCACTAGAAAGATATACTCCACCAGCTCCACACGTTTCTTGTTTCACAGAAATCCGGCTTAAAACGAATCCTGTACATTCAGTTGAAGTTCAAATCGCCAAATAGCGAACTGCAGCGCCATTTCGAGCTCTATTTTAATTATATTATAAATTATAATTTCAATTGGCTTATATATATTCGTCAATATAATTCAATATAACTGAATTATATATTTTCAACTGTCCAGTTTACACAATATTGTCAATTCCCCTATTTCTGACTAATTCAGAAATAAATATATTTTATCCTATTATTTAAATTAATTAAATAATCATTTTATTTAATTCAGGTCGTCGATATCGCCAAAACGATATTTAAATAATTAAATAATTTAATTATTCGGCAGCTAAAAATGCGGGTTACTACAGGTCGACACCCAGGTCGACACTATGGTCGACCTGGGGTGACCAGGTCGACACCATGGTCGACCCTATGGTCGACCTGGTCCCTGGGCGGGAATTTTCCCGCCCAGCCCAGTTTGAACCTTTTTTCGAATTTCGAATTTGAAACCGAGCTGTTTGAATTTTAAATTACATTCTGAAACTTCCGAAGGTCATAACTCCTTCATACGGAGTCCGATTCACGCAAAATCGGATCTATCTCAAGTAGAATTCCGAGACGAACGCAATGGCGTGACCTATTTCCCTTAATTCTTTCGTTTATAATTAATTACACTTTAATTTGTGAAGCTTAATGTTATAGAATTCACCGGGTGTTACATTTCTATTTAGGGCCTTGTATTTAATGTCAAATTAGATTTTGGGGTTTTCGTGAATGGTGTCTTAAATAATACTGTTCTTAAACCTAATTGAGAAAAGAATAAATCTTTTAATTAAGATTTAGAGAAGTTTACCAATTAATTAATATTTAACTGGAATTGAATTAAAATTGAATTTTTGGGTGTATTACGAACGGTGTTTTAAATAGCATTTGTTCTTTAACCCAATTAACGGTGAAGATATGATTTGGAATTTATAATATTTTAATTAAGATTACTGGAATTTTCCATAATAAAGTTTTCCAGTTTAATATATTAAATTGAATTGAATAGAATTGGATTCGGTAATAATCAAGATGAGCTTTTGTGAAGGAAGACCGTTACTATATATGGAATTTAAAAGGCTTTGTCGTTATTCCATTTATATTATTAGTATGATATGGAAATTCATATTGATTACAACTTATCTAATTTCCATGTAGGTTCCACTTTGATGGAAGATGATTTTGGGTTTATCGTGAACGGTGTTTTAAATGACATTCGTTCTTTAACCCAGTTAAAGACAGGATTTATTTCCTAAATTTGGATAATCATTAAATAATGATTTTTGGAGATTAAAACTAAGTGGAGTTTTGATGAATCTTTAATTAGATTGAAATACTAATGTAGTAATTAAATTTGCCAAATTTGAGAAGTGTTCGAAAATGGAGTATCCCCAGTTTTACTTCATGCGATAGTTAAATCTTTAATTAGATTTGAACGTTAAATGGTAATTGAATTTACCAATAACACAATGGGTGTTAGATATAGAGTACTACCAGTTTTGCTCCATCGGATAAATAGGTTGGGATTGGAAAAATAAAATAAATGATTACTTTGTTAAGGCTCGATAATTCCGACTAGTTTGATAAACCTTAATTTGGTTTAAAGTTGTGAAATGATAATACAAAATCTTTTGAAATGGTTTCCAAGTGAAGATTTAAATAAAAGGCTTAAATGAATTAAATCTTTGATAAGATTTATGGGAATAATTCCCAATGTGAAGATTATATGAATAAACAATATTCTGGATTGGAGTGAGGTGTATGATGTGTTTTTATAGCACTTGATTGTAAGATACGCGAGTTGTTCGGAAAGACCGGGTTTAACCCATTCTGAATAACTGATACGACGATTAAAAGTCGAAGATATTGAAGCCGGTGCAAGACCGACGATCTTCACATCGAATGGGTTACTACTGATGCCTTGGATTGGTTAGCTCCCAGGAAGGGGCTATAATGGTAGTTGTCTGGACGTACTTATTTATTGTCCGGATATGCGAAGGCCTCTCTCATATATTGGACATATGGGACGAGGAATAAGGTGTCTATGGTTTCATTCAGACCCAGAACGGACTTGCAAATGGATGGTATGTATGACATTATATTCCTTTATACCGTATTCATGATCTCTGCTAAATATATATATGTTTGGTGGTGGAGAATTTATTCTCTTGCTTAACACCCTTCTTTGAGATGTACGAGCTTAGAGGTTATATATTGGCAGAAATCAATGGTATGGTATGGATTGACAAATGTGACATGCTGAGAAGCATAGATCAAGGTTTTTGTTGAAAAGCAGAGCCTTGTGGTTAATGATCAAAGCACAGCTTTAAGTAGCGCAGCTTTGTGTAGCGTTAATTCACGAGCCTCACACACCAGTATGATGGTGAACTGATGGTTAAACCAATATGCTTTTGGGATGAGGATAGACACCCTTTATGGTTGTCATGGATTCGGTCGACCGAAATGGGCTGGGTGTGGTCGCTCTACACTTAGTAGGGATAGGGCACACCCCCCGATTTCCAAAAGGATAGAGTAAGCGGTGTTTTCCAATGACCTGGACTTAAGCCGTAGTGATACTTGTTTCCTGGATATAGGCGGATGTGCATTACAGTGTTTTCGAATAGCCTAGACTTAAGCCGTTGAGTATTTCACTACTTGATCGATCTTTCGAATCAACGACTATTATGATGGAAATCCAACTTTCCAATACGAGCTTTGCGGTTTTTGTTGTATACCTATATGGCGACATAATATATGGTACCTTTGCCGTCTATGATTGATACATTTATGTTTGAAGTTGATTTCTTCACTTATAGTAATAATAAAAGATAAATTTCGCGTACCAAACATATTATGCTATTATAAGGTAAAACTCTATCCTTTGGCTTGCGTTGCATTGTGTGATGGGACTTAAGTCTTATAAAAGTTTCGTTGTTCTTTTATTTAGCATTGCGAGTTTTGTTTCATGGTATTCATGGGAGGAAACCCGTTTCATGTTATACGGTGTGGTCTTGTGATTTACCCAACATAAAAATAAAGTTAATAACTATTTTTAGTTCTCACACCAGTCCCATGACTGACTCGGAGTTTATTATTTTCACCAAAACTCTGGGTGCCCATATTTTCCACACAGGCAGCTAGTAGTTTTGGTTTTCGCAGATATTTCTTTTCACATGATCCTGGTTTACAGCTGGAGCTATATTCAGAAAGCTTTGTATCCGTATATTTCTTTTAGCTGTGGTAGTTGTTATTATCTGCTACACATTACATTTATGTATTATATTTTCTATTGCTTTGTAATTACATTTATGTATTATATTTTCTGTTGCTTTGTAATTTGTAAATCTCTGATATTATTTTTCCCTTGTGTAGTATTTATTCATACTCTGATATATTATTATACTCTGATGTAAATTGTTGTAATAGCAATGAAATGTTCTATTGTTTGTGTTTTGATGCGTCATGTTCTCAACGCAATCCGTCTTCTTGTTCAGTTTACGCCGGCTGAGAAGTTTAGGTCATCTCATGAGCTCTTCACGAACTCAAGCTATACACACACATACTTGCATTTAAGAGAAGAAAGGTGGGATTTAAAAGCTTTTATGGGCACGATAAGGGTTGTGGGACCCATAGTCAATGAGGGGGGCTGCTAAGGGTTGGTACACGCTAGTGTATGGGTCGGGGGAGAGGCGGTGGTTCATGTGGTGGTGGTTGCTTAGATCTAAGGTTCTAAAAGTGATTTTTAAGGCATAAAAATGTGATTTTTGAAGCAAATGTGAGATCTTTAAGAGGCGAGGCCCACTTAGAAGGGTAGGATGTGTTACAAGGCTTCTATGGGGCTGTCGTGGTGGTGGTGGGGGTTGTGGGGATTGATGTGGAGTTTGAAGTGAAGATAATAGAGAAAACGAGGGGTTTTGAACTAAAGGTGGAGTCTTTTACTTGCGGGGGGCACATGGAGCTTGGGGGCCAGGGGAGGTGTGCCTAGGTGGTGGTGGATGGTGGCAGCATAGGATGGCTTGGGAGAGAGGGCGGTGGCCATTAAAGGAAAGGAGGAAGAAGAAGAGAAGGAAGAAAAGAAAATGTAATGGAATATAATGATTTCTCCAATTACTTAAGGATGGGGCAAGAAGGAAGAAGGTGACATGTGAAGAAGAGAGGGTATAAGGTGTCAAAGGAAGAGAGGGTTTGGAAAGTTGTGTAAGAAGTTGATCTGATTTAGTTTAACTTAAATTTAATTAAACGATCTCTACACATTTTCAACTCGCACATCAAACCGTAAGTTTGATTGATATGAAATTTAAAATCTTACCATATTTCACCAATTTGAATCCAATGAAAAGGGCCTCATCATCTATTTCTAGGTTATTATTGATTTTCAATCGATCTTTCAACACGCGTTTAAATTATGCACGCTCACATACTAACTTTGGTTAATACAAAATTTGAAATCTCACAATAATTTAACGTTCCAGACCCGATGAAACTGGTTTCGTAGAATCTGACATCATTTGCAAAATGGCTATTTTTAGGCTATTAAAATAATAGTAAATTATCAAATTTTAATATATTTACTTTTAAATCAATTTTAAAAGTTCACCAACCTTATTTTAACTTCAATAAAATATAAAACAAAGTTAGAATTCATTTTCAATAGTTTTCAGGTCCAGATTCATTATTTGACCATTCAAAATCCACAAAAAAACAATTTAAAATTCATATTTTAAATTGACTAAAAATACAGGTCATTACAATCTGCCCCACTTAAAAAAAAAATCGTCCCTGAAATCGAAGATGGAACTGAAGGTCGTTTACTTAACCAACAAAGCCATATCCTATCAAACTTAACATCGTAAGTTATACATAGATCATCGATGTGGAATATCTGTTTCGATTCTCATTCAAATACAAAACTTATCTCCGAACTAGTATTGATCCCTTAGTACAGAAACTGGTCAGCCCCTTGATCAGCAAACTCTAGCTTTACCTACATAGCTCACAACTATGATAGAAAAATCAAGCAACTAACCACGAACCCTCATCTGGGTTCGTCTTCAAACATCGAGTAATAAATCCTTTCCCAGATCGGTGTAAATACACTTCTAAGTTCTATTTAAGGAAATGATCCACATAAACTTACATAGTTATTCCTATGATTTTCCCTTCTTTACCATATCCAAATATCTCATCTGCAACTTAAGCATATCTTAGAATTTATCGACTATTCAAAATCATTCGAGAATTCCGATTTCTTACCTTAACCCAATTGGTTTATAACTTAAGTTTTGCAGCTTTTTAGTTTCCTGAAAATTTCCCAATCCTCGAACTTTTCTAACTTTTAAATTTTCAAAAAAATTCATCATAACCTCCTTTGCATGGCTCAGTCGGTACAGTCTCAAAACACCTCTATAGACACTCATAAATCAAAAAGAAAATTGAAAAGCCAAGCGGCTTGCCAAATAGGCTTATAAAATCATCAAACCCATTTAATACTATAAATATGTACCTTTTGGACGAGCATTCAATTTCATTCCTCACATTATTTTCCATTCAATAACCTGTTCGATACATATATGCCCAATTCCAACTAATTTCCAAATCAATTCAACATTAACATTCAATTTACTAATAAATTCCTTAATTAGTTCACTTTTAGTTTGACCCAGTCATATTTGCATATATTTTACTTATCTAGAAATAAGTTGATTATTATTTAGAATTCCAGTTCAATATTCACAACTTAACCAATTCTTTACTTCTTTCTTAAGTATACTTGTACCTTTCTTAACTAGTTAGGCTAGTTATCACACATCACATCCAACAATCAATTGGTTGGTTAAATTTTCAAACATGTATTTTTATGTTGTCAAAACATATACCTTTTTATATACTCAAAATACATTTTCAAAAACTGAAATCATTGATATATGAAACAAATATGTCTCTCATATATAATATTCTCATCTCGTTCTAGGGTATTACTAACTCTATTTCTAACGAGTTACTCGCCCTAGAATAATACTGATCCTATCTTTGACAAGTCTTTACTCCGCAGAGCCAAGGTTCATCGTTGAACAAAAGCTCTTATACCATACGTGATGACTCACAGACCCTCGCTCTTTGAGCCGTTTATATTCCACACAAATCCATTCCAAAAAGTAAGCATCCACGTGATGTCCGACGATAAACAGAGTTTTTAATTTTTGATAGTCGATACTTAACACATCCACAGTGTTTATGTACCGCAAAACCAAATATCGCAAACTCAATCCATTGGAGTTTTACAAGAGCAAACACTACGGAACAGAACAAGAGAAAAAACATAATCTCACAGCAGAATAGAACAAATATAATAGTCAATACAACTTTTATAGCGGAAACTTTACAGTTAAAAGCATTTAAATAATTGGGGTAAACATACCATGGATAGTTATAAACTCTATCCTCACATAATACAACCACGACATCCAAGTATAGATAGTAGAATACGCCCTGCCTTCTAATAAAGATCACTAGATCATTTGGAATCATTTGGGAACTCCTCGAATCTTATCTAAACCTAAAATACACTCGGATTTGGCCCGAGTGTCAAACACTCGAGTCAGGCTTGGACTAACCCGCTTGAGAACTAGATAACAGGTCATACATATCTCAAACAATCATCAAAAGGGTTTCAAAACTTCCTGCATTCTTTTTGGAAAATGAAGCTACTATAAGACCCGCATCCCATCACACAATGTAAACACACACACTGTTAGGAGTAAGTTTTACTTTATGATAACCAAATATGCTTGGTACGCGAAAACCATTTGATATTATCAGTAATGTCTATCTTTGAAAAACCTTTTCAAAATAAATGTATAAATTTTAGCAGACGTAAGTACCCATATATTGTGTCTACATACATTGAGTACAACTAAAACCGTAAATGTTCGTATTGGAGGTTGGATTCCATACAACGACCAAGGCAAAGGATCTTTCTAAACCGCAATTCAGGTAACCTCTAGCGAGATGTCCCAGGATCAACAAATGCTCCTTTCATGTAGCGGCAAAGTCGGCCCAGGCGTAGTTCAGGTTTCTCCTGAATATAACGACTTCCAGTCATTACCGACCATTCTGAGGGCCCTCGATCCATCATCCACTAAGTAAATTGTCTGGGCTCCATACCATAGTATCACTTTCTCAACTAGAAGGAAACATTTGTCCTTAACTCTGTGGTACTTCATCATGTTTCGGCTCATTATCGGGTTGTGAGGCCCTGAAGTCACGCTTTCACACGAAGCTCTGCTTTTCAACAAAAGCTTTGATCATCAATAGCTTAGTACTCAGCATGCTACATTGTCAATTCACAATATATAATCGATGTTTATTAATATATAACCCCATACGCCATATATAGCCTACGGCAACCCCAGAGAAGTGACACAGTAGGTGCCATAAAGTGTTGCTATAGGCAAAAAATGATCTACGACAACACTTTCTTGGGGTTGCCTTTTGTCGCATTGCCTTAGAGTCAAAGGCAACACCTGTGCGACCCTATGGTAACATCAGTATAGTTGTTGCCATAGATACCACTAAAACCAAAAAATACCCTTTCACGACTGTCAAAAACAGTTGTAATATGTCTAGTACAGCTGGCAAGTCAACCTTTTTTACAACTGTTTCTAGCAGTTGTTAAAATTCATTTTAAAAATGCTAAAAATAATTACATCTCAACTGCTATTAATCAAAGATTTCATAATATTATAATAATAATTATTATAACATGGTATTTTATTCAAATAAATATTTTATTTCAACATTTAAAATGGTACAAATTTTTTGACTCTACTATTGTACATTCATTCGTATATTACATAATCATTCATATTTACATACATTCCTCACTACATAGTCGCTCGATTCACTCATATAAAGACTCATACATATAACCATAAGCAAGAAAAAATATATGAAAATGATTATATAAACTACTACCTTTATTTTTTCCTTCTGATGTTTCGCTCGCAAGCGCAACTTCTCTAGTTCAATCATGAATGGCCTCTAATACATCGACATTCCTTCATCATTGATCGCCTTGAATTGATCTGCATCACATACATTCATGATTACTTCTAAGCAACAGTAGAGATTCACAAACAAATGTGATCACTGACATTATCTGAAAGTGTAATTACTTGAAACCATGTCTATATACAAACTATCAAGCAATAATCAAGAATTGACTTCAAATAGTAAACATATGAATCACTGATTTTCAAGGCTAAGTTAAATTCAGTTCAGTAAAAACTTTTTAGCAGTATGATTTGTGGAAATAATGTCACCAGGGTTCACTTACATTCTTCTGCTATACACTTCTACTCTCCCCAATCTTCAAGCTATTACAACCATTAGAAACTGAATCAAATAACGGTTAAGTAAGAAAAATTATACATAGAAATATTAGAACATCCAAAATAAATATATAAGATGTGAAAGCATCTTTTGGGAAATGTTATTAAAGTGATACATGAGTTTTTTAAGATATCAAAGATGTATTTATATGGTAAGCATAGCAATAATAGTAAATGATAAAAAAGGATTCAAACATACCATAAAAATATATTAAAATTAATTGCTGCAAAAAAGAATTCACATTCTTAAATGACTAGTAATTCCATCTTCACAATATTAAAAGGAGAATCGGCAAGGTTGTTTTTGATTTTATCCATTCTATGTCATGTATATATAATATTGCTGTTATATTTAACCAAGGATGAACATTTCACTTCAAGCTTTGATGATAGACCAACACAACAAAATATGTACAGAGAGGATCAAAATTTTGTATTGATGAATTCATACCTGCCAAGTTAAGGAAGGATCAAAATTTTGATATGCAAATCCTTCAGTACCAGAACCATTATTCTGCAACATCAATAAATAAAAAGAAGAAAAGATGGGAAAGTTATCGTAATTTTGTCTAAATAAGTTCCTTTTATATATGTTTTTCCACTTACAGTGCTGACATCCGCTTATAACATTTCATAGTTTTCGATTTTTGGTACTATCATTTTGAAAATTAAATTAATATAAAACTATAAATTAGTCATGATACAGTTGGCATTTGTAGTGTCAGAACTCAAAAATGAACCAGTGTAAAGTATTAATTTGATCAAAATATCAATTCTAAAGTTTCTAGTGCTATGTTTAATCAAACATATGCAGCTTTGTCACTTAAACCATCATTATTTTTTAAGGAGGAGACAAACCAAGAGACTTTGTAATAGAACCAGAATCGAAGTTTACTTACAAATCCATGTGCATAGTAGATATGTGGTTATGAATCATAAGTTATGCATAGCAACATAATGGATATATGAAACAACCATGTTGTACATTAAACGTGGTAGTCTAGAGCATGCTAATAACAAGATATACCTTTGGATGAGCTAAGAGCACATGGACAAGTTTGGGTAATTGTGACGAAATATAACAACCCAAGAGATGAAGCATGCATGCAACAAGTGTTGAATGCAATGGAGACGTTAGAGTTCCTTGATAATAACCCTGGATTAAAAAAAGTTTAGCTAAGCCAAATAATGAACCAACCTTTACCTGCATTCAATCAAAGATTGAGTAAGTACAATTTTAGATCCATCAAATTTGCAGAACATAGAAAGCGATTTAATGAAACATATTACATATCATACTTTGATGCCCACATACTTCATAGATTTCAGAACATAAAAATCAACATTATCTCCAAACTCTATCCTAAAACAGATCAAAAAAGTCTTATCATGCAAAATTACGTAAATCATACGATCCCTCAAAATGAATGCCTTGATTGAACAGTCTTACAATGCAAAATTACATATTGGTTAAAAAAACAGTCCATGAGTTTTTCCATTGTCCTTGTAATTTGGATTCCTGACCCTCTGTAATTCATTCATACATAAGTTGAAAAAAATGTATGTTTAATGTGCACACAACATAATAAATATGGCTCCTTGATCTTTGCTAATTGCTAATGATATGGCTGTTCTATGTATAGCTAAAGCCTACTGTAATAATTGAATAATGAGAATATGTATGTGCAAGACTGGCAATTTATAGATACAAGAGGAGAGAACTTCGAAAGGGGTGAAAATTTTGAATAATCACTCCACCAAAATATACAGAAATATACAGCTCACATAAGTACAAGATAAGTGAGTACATTTATATAATAAGCACCTAAAGTGCATGCTTCATTTACGAATTCAATCATTGACTTTGTTCATTTATATGCTTGTACATATGAGGAATTTTAGTTATGACAAATTTGGATATTAGGACAGTATCTTCTTCAGGTACACAGTGCGGTAACCATAAAAAAATATAGAATCGGTTAATTATTGTCAAGTTACCATTCATATGGTAAGCAGTAGAATATTCCCATGGGTATAGTTTTGAATTTAATGATAGATGACTATCCTAATACATAAGAATATGAATCAAGTTGCATGATACAAATAATTTATTTGTGTTGTTTTATCAAATCCTCATTCTGCAAGTTCACCTGAAACAACATAGAAGTGTAATAATATACAAAATCGGCCAACTCAGATTCATTATAAAATTCTTTAGGACTTTTGTTCATATGGTTGTATGTACGAGTTTGAGTAATTTTAGTTATCGGCGAACTTGCGTACTGGGACAACATCTTCTTCAAGTAGTTGGTAACCATGAAAATATGGAATCAGATCATCATTATGAGTTAATTTGCCATACAGTAAGAAGCACAACATACTCACACACATAGAGTAATCACACAGTTGACCAAATCAAATTCAATGGATGTTACCTGGAGACTATTTATAGCTTGACAATTAGTCGAACAGATGGTGTGCATGTGGTGGGGATTAGCAAATTAAACATAGATGCTGACAATTTTGTAATCACATAGCCCCATCGTATTTAAGATTCCACCACTCTCAACTACACCATCAGCCCCAATAAAAACCATATCGACTTCATCAATTTTGTAACCAACAAGATACCATAATATGCTTTGGTTAAGAACTGAATCGTGAACATCATATCTACTTGTTTGTTAAAAAGATTGAATCTGGTGCAAATGATGCTAAAATTGTTGTCCAAACATCAAACTCTAGCTAATGAATACGTAAGAAATAAACAAATTATATAGCTTTCAAATAAAAATTTTGACTACACCTCTGCTAAATCTGGCATCTTCCTCTAGTAATTGAACTCTTAGACCATGCTAAACTCCCCACCCTTGTTTTACGACTGCCGGCGGAGCCGCACGAGCGATAGCGGCGGCGGAGCCGCACGAGCGGTAGCGGCGGCGGTGGCATTGGAGTCCTGGGCGAGCCAGTCGCTAGTGACAACAATGCTCCTTTCGCATTTGGCAGTAGGCGGAGATGTTAGCAGTAGGTTGAGGGTTTTGGTTGGAGCTGATTTTAGATCAGAATTAATTTGGGGGTGAAGGAAAATTAGGGATTCAAATGAAAAAGAAACAAAGGAAAGTAGCCGAATTTTGTTCCAGTGGGAAAATAAAATTTGTAGCAAAGAGCTGAGGTGATGAAGGAAAATTAGACTGACGCGGATTGATAACGTAGACCATTGGATCATGTTCACGCGGATTGCTAATTTTATTAATTTTTTTAAATTAGAATATATCTAGTGCTATACAACACATGTTGATATCTATACTAACACATTAAAGAGTGTGTTGCAACAGACAAAAAATAGCATAGCAATGGCAACATTGTAGCTAGCAACACCATGGATTTTCATTGCGATAAGCCATCTATGGCGTAGTGCTCTCTGAGTACATAGTTTTCAGAGGAGGGTGTTGAGCTTAAAGGAAAAATCCTCCGCCACCAAGCTGATATATCATTAATAAAAACCAATTTATTATGCCATAAAATACAACGTCAGACACACATCCACTCAAAGTTCGTTTTGGGTTGTGAACGAAACCGAAGGCATCTTATTCCTCATCCAATAAAGGAGAGAGACCATTGCAAATCCGCACAATATCCAAGTACGTTCGTATGACTACCACTTATAACCTTATAATGAGAGCTACCCAAGGCATTAGAAAACAATTTATTCGATGTGAAGATTCCCGGTCTTCAACCATCATCTTCAATTTCTCTGCATCGTCGTATTGTTATTCACAATGGGTTAAAACCCGGTCTTTTCGAATAACTAGCGCATCTTTTAAAAAAATAATAGAAATACAAATTATCATGAGTCTAATTCCATTTTGGAATATCCTTTTACTTAAATTATTATTTATATTGGGTAAGATCATTTAAACCTTGTCATAGATATACACAGTTTAAACCCTTGTTTAAATCTTTCCTTGGAAATCATTTCAAATGATTATAAAATCTCATTTCACAAATTTAACTCAAACCAAGGTTTCTACGCTTTATCAGGATTATTGAACCTCAAAAAAATGGTAATGTATCAAATCATTATCTTATTCCCATCATATAAGTTTAATTACCCTTATTAATTCCATTTTTTCAATCCAAATATGAATAAAGATTTCATTTTCCTTTACAGGAAAACATATTTACCCAAAACCAACCCAGTCATTGATAATTTATTAGGGTAAATTACTTTATCTTACCATGATCATATCTCTAGCCTAAAATTGTACTTACGATTTCTTAATCATATCGTTAGGGAAAACCATTCATTAACCAAAATCATTTCTCAATTGCGCAATGCCAAGAGAATAACCTATCAAGTGTATGATCCTGAAGGTCTAAACCAACATCAGATCAAACATCCAGAAGATCACTCAACTCAATAATAAAACAATCAAGTTTCAACGTCTTCCTTTATCCCAAAATCTTATTTAAGATTCAATCCTATCTTTACACGAAGAACACGCTTATCTTCTTTTAAGCGATCCTTATACTTTGTTCCCATTATTATTTGCTAGAGGAAACTCTTTCATTAAATCTTTATAGTCAAATTAAATTAAAGATTTCTCTTTGACTTAACTTGTAAAATCACATTTACCTTTTAATGGGATAATGAACAAACATGATTTAAAACATTGTTCACGATAAACCACAAATCACCCTTTAATTTTCAATATAATCTTCGCGGAAATCATATCAGCTCATAATTGATATAGATTCCCTTATCGAACTAATATTATAAGCGGAATAACAACAAAGGCTTTTAAATTCTGTAAGTACTAAAGGTCTTCATCTATAGAGACTCGTCTCAATTATCACCAAGCCGATTCCCATTCAATTCCAGTTTAATTCGTTAATTGAAAAACTTAAATTTGCTACATACTCTTTCAAATTCGAAATATCTTATAATATTCATTTTAATCCTTTAGGTATGTTTAATAAACCTTTGGATATCATTGGTTATATCAAACTTTTATTTCAACCCGTTCCGAAAACCATCGCAAATAGCGTTGCTAAGACAACTCATTTTCATAAAATAGTTTTTTCACTTTCCGAACCTTTGTATATTAAATCCATCCCTTTCAAACCATTTACTATGATTTATCATAATTTATCCGTATTTTTAATAATTTAAAAATAGCTCATTTCTTAAAAATCCAATTTTGGGTCTGAAACGGCACTAGCGCTGTTTTTATTTAAATTTGATTTAGACTTATTTCAAAATCAAACAGTTGGATTATTAAACTTTCTTTTACATTGGAAAGCTCTTTTCATTCCGAACCAAACGTTTTTCATTTTGGGAAAAATCCAATGATCGGATCCCCCAATACGTCAATTTAACGTCAAAGGTCGAAATTCGCAAATTACCGCAGCGAAACTAGTCCTATTCAAACCAAACTTCGACTTATATTTAAAACCAAGTCGAGTTTCTTCTAAAACGATTTATTAATTATATAAAACATATATAATAACTTTTGGAAACCATATTTACAATATTTAACTTCAAATTCAAATATTCCATTATTTAAATATTATAATGTTATTTAAATTATTAAAATAATATCATTTTTCAAACTTCATCTTTTGAAACCTAAATTTTGCTGAATCCCATAATAAAAATAAATAAGATGGTTTGGATAATAAAATCTAGTTAAATAGTTTACTGTATATCCAACTGAACTTCACTTTTTAAAGTTATTTTTTTTTTCAAATTCAAATTTGAAACATGCCTTAATTACTTGAAAACTTATTCAAATAAATTTTCCACCTTTATGAAAACTATTCGTAATTACTTAAGCTAGCTTTCCAAATCATTTCGGATTAAAAATGCAAACTTTTAATTTTCTCTTATTATTTAATTAATAAAATATTCAACTAAATTCCACTTTGGAATAAAACTCAATCAATCACCATATAATCCAATTTATATGGGTTAATATCATTAACATCCATTAACAATCATTAACAGTCATCAACATCTAATTATCACATAATGGCTTCACAAACATAAGCGTTAATTTCATTAACACTTAATAACTATTTCAAATAACTTTAACTAAATTATTAACCATTGTTAATAATTTATTTGCTATTATTAGCAAATCCAATCTTGTCAAATTAATATCAACACACATTGCATCAAGTTCTCAACCAAGGATCATTTTCTTTGACTAATAAATACAAATTTGTTATAAAACGAGCACAGAACAGAAGAAACAAGGGAGATAGGACATTTTTATTCATTCAGATGTGTAATTCTTTCTATTACATTGGCTCCTTTATATATAGGCTTTGGAGCTAATGTTTAACTTTTCCCCATGATGTAGGACTAAATAGACCACTAATAAAAGCATATTCACAACATTTATATATATATTACAACACTCCCCCTTGAATATGCGTCTTCCAAAATTTGAATGATCTGCTAACTTGAAGTTGTCCCTTTTAAAACATATATGATGATTGCTCCCCCTTATTATTATCTTGCTTGCATATATCCTTTCAGTCGATATAACTATTGTATGTTGCCCTCAAAGCTCTATCAGGAAAATCCAATGGGAAAAACCTTGAATGATAAATTAGTAAAACATCTAACATTATGAATATCATATTAAAATGATATCCCTTAAAATAGTTTGATGCTTCAGGATCAAAACAATGCCTCATTAAAAACCTTTTAGGAAAAACCCTGTGGGAAAAATCATAAACAAGGAAAAAAGTGCAAATTTATTTCCTTTTTAGGTAACATGTTTTATGTAACGGCCCGAATTTCCGTACACTTTGGGTCGACTCAAAACACCACACGTCCAACCCAAATTGCACAGAAATACGAATCATTATTAGAAAGAAGTTAGAGGATGAGAAATAGAAAGGAAGAAATATTATAATAGAAGAAAACGAAGATCACAAACTCACAGCGGAACGAATAAAATATATTAAATAACTTAACTTTTGAAATACAAATCTGTAACTGTATATACATACTATTTTCAGAGCACAACAGTTATTCTTGGAAAAGTTATAAACACCTGTTTCCAGATACAACATAGTACACAGCGGAAAATATGATAGTCTATAACTAATTGTTGAAGCCTTCTGCTTCAAGCTCCTCTAGGTGAATCTGTAAAATCCTTACTACTTGACTGCCCGTACAAATTTGGGTACCCAAGAGTTTAGGGAAAACAAAACAAAATAAACTCTGGGTCAGTCATGGGACTGGTGTGAGTAAACTCCAACCATTGGTTTAACTTTTAAAAATCTTTTCAAAAGAAATGATAATCGTAAGACCGATCCACACATAAACACGGATGGTTTCTACCTTACGATAACCCAAAAATATTTTTGATATCAAATCCAATGATATTACAGTAATGTCTAAATCAAATAAATATAAATCTAGTGGAAAGCTTGCATCTCACGCTCCATATTTAATATTAAATCAAAAACCGCAGGGCGCTTATTGGAGATTGTATTTCCAACACGACAAGGTATGGAACCACCTTCTGATAGTGTATCTCTAGAGGGAATACACTGGGTTCAATAAGAACGTCTTGCAACCCGACCCACACATGGTTGACCACTCATTTAACTTGAGTGTATCGAGCATATTATCACCAACGGTTGTGATCAGCAACCGTTACCAAAAGCATATAACAACGAATAGAATTAGAAGCAAATGAAATTTCTCTAGATCGGGTGATAATACCCCTAATGGGAATGACCCACATGGCTATGCTGCCTGCCCGATTTCTGTCATTTCCCGGGTGATGAGGCTTGAGGTCACGATTATCTTTCAGAATATCTTGTCAACTTTTAGTTTGATTGTCACGTCGCCAGACATTCGTCTATATACGTTGTCCTGGGACTGGACAAACCGAAGGCACCATTATATTAATCTATCTTGGAAAATTTCTACCTAGGATTAACAGAATAACCCTTGCACTTTATTTTGTCTTTAATTATCTTCAGCATAAGTTGATTCTTAACGCTTATGCCCATACGGAGTGGTTTTCAGATAATAAATCTGATCCCGGTCTCTCCGTATCGACAATAGAGGTATAAAATAACCAAAAACTTTAATAGTCGGTGATTTAACTATCAAAGGAACATCCATACAACCAACGATCCTATTTCCAAATGGAAATTCTAGCGATCAACCATCAAACAACACTGGCCCCTTTTTAAATTAATTCCTTATAATATTATCGTTTCCAATTCTCATTTCCCATCTTCCATCTCCTTTTAAAGCTCAATTGTTTATCTCGATCCTTGGAAAACATTTCCAATATCCCAATTTCTTTATTTGAGAAAGTATCTCTTATTCCAGTTAGAAAACATTCCTAATTATTCATGAATCCTCATTTTCTATATTCAGAAAATATACCTTACTAATATCGGAAAATATTTCCATACTCCCTTACATAATTCCTCGTTGACCAATTCATTTCATTTTCTATGCGTAGAAAATACCTCTCATTTTATTTGGGAAAACATTGCAAAATCCTTTAAATTAACGCGATGTTATAAAACATCGTTATTATAATTCAATCCATTAATCATTTGTTAACTAACCATATTGCTAACCAATCTATACTATCAAACCTTAACCATTCCTCCATCAATCATGAAGTTAATCAAGTTGGGGTATAATTAGCTTTCAGACCTTAATTGAACAACATTCTCAACTTTGAAATATTCAAAGCTCACAACTTCAAACAAAACATCGCTTACACGACTCTCGGGTTCAATCTAAGAATACACTTCTTTTACAAAAAAACATTGATTATAACGGTAGCATTATAATTGCTGTTTCCAATGATTTATGAAACATTTATTATAACGGCAGCGCTAAAATCGCTGTTTAGATTTACAAAACATTTATTATAATGACAGCGCTAAAGGCGCTGTTTAGATTTACAAAACATTTAAAATCGCCGTTTAGATTTATAAACATTTATGATAACAGTAGCATTATAATCGCTGTTTAGATTTATAACGGTAGCGTTATAATCGTTGTTCCAAAATAATTGGTATATAAAAATATAACCTGTAGTTATTAATACAATTAATAAGTAAATAAATATATATATATTTGATTCAAAACGGGAAGTAAAAATAACTACTTCCCTAAATTCGATATAATCGGATTCCAATAATTAACTCTCTCTCGAATAATCTATATTCGATTTATATTCCGAACATCGGAATAAATTTACCTCTTAAGGTTGACTTAAATTTCCTTAAAATTAATTCTATTCACAAAACATTTGTTTCAAATCGTTCTTCACTTTCAGAAATGAATACCACTCCTTAAATAGGGATTTAGATTTGTTTCATCAAATCAATTTGATTTTATTTACAAATATCATTACAGATTCAAATCTCAGCTATTGAGTCACTTAATAAACCCAAATCGTATTCTAGTTCATTTATAAATTCTGTTCATAAAATTACCACTGAAATCTTTCCGTTTATGTAAACCAATCCAATTTTTTTCTTTCCAACTTCTACACATTCCGAACCCCTAAAATCAAATCCGTTTGATCTTGTTCTTGTAAATATCATCTTAAATCCAAATTTCTTTTATGACATCCATTTATAATTATTCGTGGAATATCTCAGTTTTATCCCAAGCATTTACAATCTTGTTTTAAATTTCTATATAACTGTTAAGTTTAAAATCTCATTTAAAAATATTGATTCAAAAGTTGAGTTCCCTTTTTTCAATATAAATTCACACTTGAATTTAGATTATATTTTATCCAGGGATAATTAATTCACTTAATTCATAAACTTATTTATAGCCCACCTCTTATTTTATTTATTTAACATAATTTCTTATTCCAAGTTCATTCGAAATAAAATTCCTCTTTTGGAAAATAATTTCCTTTTTAGATCTCAAATTCCTCTTTTGTATTCGAAAATATTTTACGGTATTAAATACCAAAATTCTAGGGCCAGTGACACTGCAAAATCAATCACAGTTAATGTATCATAGCATATGTCACAATCAATGCAAGCATAATAATATAAATGTTGAGGAATCCAGTTGGATCCCTCCAACCTGTTTCCCTGCATCCAAAGATGTTAATCAGCATCAATGATATTATTTCACATCAATATGAAATATCAGAACTAATAATCTATCAACGATGTAATTATATCAGCCATTTCAACCAATTTTATCAACTATTCATCCAAACAACCATCACAATATAAAATAACTATAAATAAATTAAAAACCCGTTTATATAAAAATATAAACGAGCTAGAGTTAGTTAGTTTACTCACCTTGGTTTTGCAGTTGACGATTCTGCTTTTGTTTTGTTTAAATTCAAACAAGCGTTTGTCTTTATCATGAAATTCCAATAGCTCTGTTCTTCGTGATATCAGTTCCACAATGGAGATCTCGTCACTATGATCCCAATGTGACCAGTATCGTTCAATTCTGTTCACGAGTACAATAGTTATAGTGATTTCAATTTTTTTGATTAACTTTAAATACCATTGATTATAATCTAAAATTAATAACCTTAAATCATCTTTTCCTTGATCCTGTTTTAGTGCCACTTAGTCTTTCTTCCAATCAGTAAGAATACCGAATCGCTATTGTGTTTAACCATTTCACTGTATACCATCGAACTCCCCTTGCTACCATCCCAAACCTCACTCAACTCTTGTTCCATTACAATAGTCCCTTGCTGAAGTTCCTACCATTAACCCATCATCTATAGGTCTCCTCCAGACATCAACAACTTCAATCCATATTGATTTCTATCATTTTAAACTACTTCATCACCTCAAAATAACCTCAAACATTATCAACATTATGCATGAATGTTTCATCGTCATGGTTTTAGCTTCTACAATTAACTCTTCCCAACACACTGTCCACTTTTCTATTTTTATTTTTCACTTCTTGTAGTTGGCATTAGGGACTGAGATGGAGCAACTAAGAGGTAACAACTATAAAGCAGGAAGTATGGTTTGTATTAGGGGTGGGCGCAGTTCAGTTCGGTTCGGTGCGGTTTGAAGCTCAAACCGCTTCCGCACCGCATCAAACGGTTGATCAAAAATGCAAACCATTATACTAACCATTCAAACGGTTCGGTTTCGGTTCGGTTTCGATGTAATACGGTTCGGTTTCGGTTTGGTCCGGTTTGAACCTGTATTAAATATGAAACAAGAAAATTACTTCCATCAACAATCAATTTACAATTGTATGACATTGTGTCACCTGAAGGTTAAAACACATAGTGTTATCTTTAATTAATATAATTACAACATACGTTGAAAATAGAACATATATACTTAAATTAAAAGTTAGATAGAAATTTTTTAACTTTTTTATCATAACATTGTCGGTGTAGATATGCAGTTCGGTTCGATTTAATATGGTTTGGTAAAAGTTCAAACAGCAATCGGACCGTATCGTTGCGAGTCGGTTCGGTTTGCTGTTTGCTTTAGAGAGAGAATCTGAAGCGGTTTTCCGCATCGTTTTTACGGTTCGGTCTGGGTGGTTTATGAATTGCGGTGCGGTTTACGCCCACCCCTAGTTTGTATAGTTTTGGAGCTGATAAAAGAGAAAGGGTGAGAGATGTTACCGGAAAGTTATGCAGTCATCATAGCATACACAAGGAAAAATTTCACACCCTTCTTCTTTGTTTCAAAATACATACGGTTCTCCTTGGCATTTGCTGCAACTACCCCTTCTCTCCCTTAGTTTTAGAACCGAAACATCACATTTATCCCCTTCCCAAAACCAGGCATTTAACACGCTACTTCGCCAATCACTCAACTCCTTAATCTCCACCTTTAACACAACAGTCGCTCCCTCAGAACTAGGTTCCAACTCCTCTCCAAATCGAAACATATTCAACATCTCCTCCACCGTTCTCTCCCTGATACTCCATTAAACCCAAAACTGTGTATACCCAAACTTCTCCAACAACAACTCCACTTCTTCAATCCCTCCTTCATCCCAATACTTTGGCTTCCCATGCACACAGTAGTAGAATACCGTACCTTTTAGTCATAGTCCATCCCAAAATTATACACGCGAGATCCATACACTTCAACGGACTTGAATACATTCTCTAATTCAAGGATTAGTGCTTCAATCCTTATGATTCCCGAACTCAGGCAATCGTGGTACTGATTTTCCAGCGAAAATAATCTCATTCGAATCCAAATAAATGCATACAACGGTGAAGTACGAGCGATGAGGGTTACAACAATATTTGTTTTGAGATTTCATGGGTTTTATCTGAATTTTGGTGGATTTTTTCCGAGGTATGATTTCCATTTTCTCTGGGTTTCGAATGAGTACTTCGAATGGGAAAAAGAACGGAGAGTTTTCTATTTTTAATGTAATGATGAAGCTTTACTTTCAAGTTATGGCTTTGGTCTGGAAACCATAAATGAGAAGGAGATGAATAGCATTTTAAAAGGGACTGATAGCTTGGCACGCACAAGAATTCTTTTCTTGGCACGCACGGTTTGAAGAACTTGGTAGGCACACTGCTGTGAAAACGTGGAGAACATGGTTCATAATAGATTGAGGGGAACGGTTATGAAAGGCTTGTTTGTTTTAGTTTTATTGCAAATACACACTTATTTGTTGCTGCATTAACCTATTTGTTAATTAAATCCTGAATGTGTTAATTGCTTTGTTCAGTTTTGTTACATGATTTCCACTTACGTTTACGACCTATTACAACAAGAATGTATCCGTAGGTTATTACATGCGGTTGCTGTTGTCTATCTACAATTAGTTCCACCTTTTATTTGCTGCTCTAGACTATTGTCGTGCTTAGTTATAGTTCCATATTACGTGAATAGTTCACTGATTTAGGTGTAAATTACGTTAAAGCAAAAGGTTATTTATTTTTCAAATTAAAAATTATAGGAAAATTCTATAAATTAAATTATAATTACATCTCAAAAATCTTTCCATAATTAACTGTTTTGGATTTTATAAAATTAATTTCGTTAAAATTAGAGGTAGTTCGGAAATAAATCGATATAATATAAATCCATTTCGAAATAAACAAATTTATTAAAAATAAAATAATATTATCATATATATTTAAACATAATATACCTATAGCTTCAAAATAATCATATTTGTATTTTAACCTTGATATTTCAAAATAAACTGACATTTAGATTATTAAAATTCGATTTATTTATAAAATAAATCGTTATAATTTATATACGATTCCATAGCGACTATTTGAAAATTTAACTTGAGCATAACTCACAATCTACAAGACGAAATCTTGATTTTTCTCTTTCATTAGAAAAATATAATCAAATAGATCCGAACATTTCTTGTTTCAAAGAAATCTGACTTATGTTGGATCCCGTATATCCAATTGAAGTTCAAAACGGAATATTACAAACTACCGCAGCGTTATGAGCTCGTTTTAAATTTAATTATAAATTATCCATTCAACTCTGTTTCTAATAAATATATTCCTTATAAAAATCATTTTATATTACCAATACAACATTTAAAATCAATTTAAATGTTTTAAAATTAACAGCGAAAAATCCAGGTCGTTACATTTTACAATGTCACCGTAAGGGTTGATACTTCAGGATCAAGATAATACCTCGTTAAAAACCTTAATAACAAAAACCCAGTGGGAAAAATATTAATGAAGAAAAAGAGTATGTTATAGCATATTTATATGCTTCCCCTTATTTATAACTCATTATTCAGTTAGTCTATTGATGTAGCCGATACATGCCATTTTTGTACATCATCTTCTGGATTGTTGATTTGGAAATTGCCTTTGAGAACAGATCTACCCGCTTTTCTTGAAACTGAATTTGTTTCTCCTCTTTCTTGTTATCCTTTCATTCATGTGTGAAGAGAAATTTGGAAGAAATGTGCTCCATAGTATCATCATTGATATAATTCACTTGAATTTGAGCCATGCAAATTGCCTTGTCTTCATAAGTAATAGTTTACTGCATCAAAAGATGTTTGATACTTCTAGATCAAAATGTTGCCTAGTTAAAACCTTACTAAGAAAAACCCAATGGGAAAAATCTTAGTGAAGGAAAAAGAGTAAAAAAATTCATGTTTACTATGACAAAAGTAGTATGATACTTCTGGATCAATGTAATGCCTCGTTAAAACCTTCATAGAAAAAACCCAGTGGGAAAAATCTTAAATAAGGAAAAGGAGTACATTATAACTTATTTTTGTATGTTACTTTTGGGTTGACACTTCTGGATCATGACCCATGCCTCATTAAAACCTTACTAAGAAAAACTAGTAGAGGAAAAACTTAGTTAAGGAAAAAGAGTGCATTATATCATACTTATGGATGCTCCCCCTGATTTAATAATTTCCTCTGAATTCGTATTCTTCTTTCAATAAATCAAATTTCTTACAAATACTTCTTAATGAAGTTTTTCTTTTAAAATTTCATGTGCATTTCCATGCTTCCAGCATGCTTTCTTATTTAAAATGCCTACCTTTTGTGATTTGTATGATACTAATATTCATTTATGAATACACTTCAGGTGCTTATAATTTTCTGTTTCAATCGGACTTGCATGTTGCAATACATATTTGATGAATAAGACAACTTCCATTACTAAGCAGGAAGTAATCTACTCATCTTAAAGTATATCAAGATTTTTCATTACAACAATATTTAGAAGAATAAAGTATATCAAGATTTTTATTACAACAACAATAAGCAGGAAGTAATCTACCTACCTTAAATTATTTCAAGATTTTCATCACAATAATACTTTAAAGAATGCTGTAATCTATATTTCTTGCTCTTTATCACTACCAAAGTTATTTAAATTCTTCTAAAATTTGTATACTTTCATCGTTTATACCTTTAGGGTATTGTAAGCGTTTTAAACACTTTCACCACTTTAATCAATTCAATTATCTCTGAAAATAAAATGCTCATGGCACTTAACATGTTGTTGACACTCTATGGTGCTTCAGTAACTTCTATGTGCTTTTGTCATTATATATATTTCTATTTTTATCTTATGAACTACAGTTCATATCTTATGGACTACAGGTCTGTATATCTTATTTAGGAGAATTTCATGATGGTCAATCATGTTTCTCTCTAATATGGGATTTTTAATCCATTTATAAATATAAGCGCTTTATTATTTATTAATTTATCATCGATGATTATTTCTTGTTAGTTCTATACATAATTTATTGAGATATCAAAACTTATCATGATTTAGGTAACTAAACCACTTCTACGGTTATTTTGACAATCATGTCATGGGTTTCTTTCAAAGCACCTTTTGTGTTTCTTCAGGAACATTCACCTCCTTTATTTTGCATCTTTATGACTTACTCCAAAAATATTTTGAATTGACTTTTATACCATATTTTCAGCTGTGATTTACATCTTTTGATCCTTTGGGGATTCAAATGTATATTGGAGAAAGTCTATTAGGGACATAATTGATAATTTATGCAAGTTACTTAATACTTTGCATAATTCTATATGTTAGCAAATATATAATATCGATGATTCCTTTATCCTCCCCCTCAATGTTTACAAACATTGCCACTTTAAATAATAAACCTACTTTGGATTCATTTTTGATCCATTATAGCATCATAGCTAGCAAATACGTTAGATGTATTTCAATTATAGGAGGATAATGCTCTTATTAGTTGATAAGATGCATTCATATTGTATTGCTTATTCCCTTTCAATGATCTAATGACTTGGAGGAATTTTCTATCATTTGAATATGCACATGACTTCAGGTCATTCAATATTGATGTCAATCGACTTTCTGAAATATAAAATAATATATGCATAATTTATAATATGAGCTCATGACAACTTTAGGTTGTTAATCAAATATTCGCATATATGTGTATATGCGTGTGTCCATGTATTACATATGTAATTGATTTGCATATTCTCTCTCATTCAGGTTATTGATTTTAGAACAAATTGTTTATAATGTTCCAATCATTAATTTTTGCTTATAAAGCAATGTCAACGTGAATCTTAAAGATCGTTTCATAATATCCAAAATATCTGATTTGGAACTGTGTTGAACTTCTAGTTCAAATGAAATATATGAACAACTTCGAGTTGTTAATCCATACTGAACTTATGGTTCAAATGATATATAAATAATTTCAAATTTGTTAAACTATATTGAACTTCTTGTATTGAACTTCTGGTTCCACTGTATTGAACTTCTGGTTCAAATAATATGTAAATATATAAGTAAGATACAACTCATATTGAAATTCGTGAAATCTTTGAATATCAACTAATGTTATTATTTCACATAGTTTCAATAAAGCTTCAGGCTTTTAAATTATGAAGTATTTCAAGTTCATCGGTTAAGGAACTTCAAGTTCCTATGCATATAGATATACACATACATATGTATATCAAGTTTATTAATATACGATGAACGTCTGGTTCTCAATCTTTTAACATACTTCTAATTTAGAAGCTTTTACATTTTTGCTAATTGACAAGATTTCAAACTTGTATACTTTATCACAAATGTTTATATATACATACATACATACATATATATATATATATATATATATATATATATATATATATATATATATATAATTCAAGACTTCAGGTCCAAGACTTTGAGTTATACAACTTCCAGTATAAATATTTTCTTTGCACGACTACAGGTTGTGGTTCTATCCTTTCTTCCATAACATTAGTTATTGCTGGCTAAATACATCGAATAATAATACATATATTTATTCTTATTCCAGATACAAACATATATCAATTAACTAACAATAACTAATGCATTCAATGCATATATGACAATAAGGTAATATAATATATTATCATAACAACGCATTCTCTAAGATTCAATGTATTTATGACAATAAGGTAATATAATATATTTATCAATCACGTAATCAACATTTTACGTTCAATGTTTCAAAAATTTACAGATCTGTACATAAAATTCACAACTATAAACAAAAATAAACATGTCTCATATTCATTTTTTTCTCATTCTTCAATATGAATGATTTGAAAAACTTGTAAATTTATACATAAAATTCACAAACATAAAATATTAATTTTTTTGATTCAAATTATACAACTCATATAAAGATCTTTTAGATCTTTCTTTTTATATCAAAATTTCTTCTTGCCTTTTTAGAAACTACAGGTTCTAAATTTTCCATGTAATGACAAAAATTGTTTTTGTATTCACTTCCAGTGTGCAAATTTAAGATCAATATTTAGATTTTAACTTAATATGATCTTCAGGATGCATATTTTCTTTATAAAAGTTTTCCTAAGAAACAATGAAATATTTCTTTTAGAAATATAATATGTTCCAAAAGGACTATTATAAAACTTCAAGTTTTATCATAATTCATACATTGTTATTATATATTTTAAATTGATGTAACTTTTTTAGAAAGTACTTTTTTTCACATATGAGAGTCATTTTACTATTTTTCTTCATAAAATAGTATTTATTATAAATGTAATGATCTCTTCCAATAATAAGTTTCTTCAAAAAATTATGTGTAGCATAAAATTAGAGTATAAGGCTTTTTTCCTTTTATTGAAACTTTTCCTTTCATTGATTTTTCAAATCCTTTCCTA
This sequence comes from Allium sativum, assembly GCA_030737875.1. Taxonomy (NCBI): domain Eukaryota; kingdom Viridiplantae; phylum Streptophyta; class Magnoliopsida; order Asparagales; family Amaryllidaceae; genus Allium; species Allium sativum. The sequence goes on along the minus strand of CM060911.1, from coordinate 229,328,898 downwards.
TTATAGGTCATTTGCTATAAGCAAATATTAAATGCAATTATATGCTTTATTTCTTGTCTTTCGTTTTCATATGAACTTCAGGTTCCTTGTTTTCATATGAACTTCAGGTTCCTTGTTAGGTTATATGAACTTCAGGTCATTTGCTGGTGAACTTCCGGTTCAACCACTCTTACCTAGTGTCTGGAAGTATGACAGTCTTCTGGTGGTCATAAAGCTCCTTCATGGAGTTCCATAAGTGGAGAGGATCTTTTTCAGTTAAATATTCTGATTTTAGATCATCGTGAATATGGCATCTTAAAAATGTCAGCCTTTGTTTTGTCCTTCTGGGACATATTATTACCATTTTTAATGGTATTCTTTAAGTATTGAGATTGTAAATGGATTTCAATGTTCGACATTTTTGTGAACTACACAAAAAAATAATTGCAGATGCTTAATTAAACAAAATTCATATATCAGTATACATGTTCTATAATTATCAAAACGAATTAACAAATTAACGAACAGACAAAACGATGAAACTGTAGTACTGTTATATCATAAAAAAATGTAGATCTCGTAAAATAGAATAAGACCGTAGACATGCATGTAATAAATTGAATATGTTACGGCACGAAATCACAAAAAATATCCAAATCTGCAAGTCTTTCTCTATGCATTTACAATGAACTTCTTACAATAATGAAACAATACAAACCGTCAAGGAGCCATACACCATATTACATAACAAAAATAATGGCCACAGTTATACAAATGTTGGTTAACAAGCAGCTTGCTATTTACATATATGCATACCTATTAGCAATGGCTTCTCTATCATTGAAGGGATAAAGTAGCAAATGAAGATGTTTTATGTATGGCGTATGGGGTAAAAGATCCATATATAATATTATAAAAAGAAAATGAATGGATCTTCCTAAAAATATATTTGGTATACCATAATACCAGATCAAATATGAATAGGTGGATATCTAAAAACCATTAAGTTAAAAAATAATTAGATCTAAAAAGTTTAGATCCATTGGAACATAATCTAGATCTACAAAAAGTATATAGATCTATAGATCAAATATTCTCAAATAGAAAATAATTGTAGAACAAATATAGAAATCCACATTTTGATATCCACTAATTAAAATACTTACATGATAAATTCATAGATGTAGATCTAGAAGATTTCAACAAATAACTATAACAGAATCTCGTGCTGATAACGTGTTATAAAACGAACACAGAACAGAAGAAACAAGGGACAGAGGATATTTCTATTCATTCAGATGTGTATTTCTTTCTATTACATTGGCTCCTTTACATATATGCTTTGGAGCTGATGTTTAACTTTTTTCCATGACGTGGGACTAAACAGAGAACTAATAAAAGCATATTCACAACATTTATATATATTACAAAAGAATTTGGATTATTATTTATTTTCATAATCAGAATGTAAATATTTTTATCTCTATTTCCTTCAAAAATAAAATTTTAATTTTTATCTGAAATACTACATTTATTTTCAGAAAATGATATTTTGAAACCCTTATCACATAAACGACTAATACTTAGTAGATTATGTTTTATTTTTTTAACTAGCAAAACATTAGTAATAAGAGGTAAATTAGATGTACCGTAATTGCTCATCGCCTTTGCCAATGATATAGCCTTTGGAGTTGTCTCCAAATGTGATAGTTCCTCTTTTGAGTAGATAATATTTGTTAGCATCTATTTGTCTCCTGTCATATGTTTTTAGCAACCACTGTCGAGTATTCATTTTCCTCTTTTCTTGAATGGGGACTCTTTTTCTTTGGCCATGAAGCACACGTTAGCTTGTTCGTTATCGCTTTCACTATCACTTTCAGAAGATGAAGAATCTGAGTCATCCAAAATTATATAGAAGGATTGTCTCTTGGATTTATCCTTCTTATTTTTATTGCAATACTCGTTTTTCTGTTCTGGACAATCTTTTTGTTACTGTCCTTTCTCGTGACAACCGAAGCAGTCAACTGCTTATGAGGGGGATTTGTTGTTATTTTTGAAAATTTTCTTTCCGTTGTTCTTGAATTCTTTCTTGTATTTCAAAAAAAATCTAAAATTTGTATCATTGAAAGCTAAATCTTCTTCATCTAAGTTTGATTCATCCTTTTCAGCATTGAAAGCTATGTTCTTTTTGTCTAATGCATGAACTCTTTTTGCCTGCAAATTAATTTCATACGACATTGGATTTCCTATTAACTCTTCAGGTTTCATGGCTGAAAGTTTATTAGCTTCTTCAATAGCCAAGGCCTTCCTTTTTCAATCTTCCGTTAAAGAGATTAGGATTTTTGATACTATGTCAAAATCAGAGTATTTTTCTCCTAAGTCCAATAATGGATGATAAATGTTTTGAAATCTAAAATATATATCATTGACTAATTCATTTTATAATTCTAAAATTGATTTTTAAGCATGGAAATCTTGCTTTGTTTAACCTTGGGAATTCCTTCGTGTGTGACTTTGAGTGTTCGCCAAATTTCATATGCACTATTGCACATACAAATTTGGTTAAACTCATTTCTATGCAAGGCACAATGTAACATAGTCATAGCATTAGCAGTAGCATTAGTTTTGTTTGAATTTGACTACTCGGAATAACTGGTAGTAGGAATAATATATTCGTTTTGAGTGATATTCCAAATTTCAAATCCATTGGCTTGCGTATATATTATCATTTGTGTAGCCCAGTTATTATGGTTCATGCCATTAAAAAGTGGAGGTCGTGTAGTAGATTGACCTTCTATGAAGCTTGTGTTTGTGTTGGTGTTAGTGTTCGTGTTATTTTCCATATTATCGAGATATCAAATAACTATTTTACGGTTATAAGATGTCCTGCTCTGCTACTAAATGAAAATGCAACGAAAGTAGGATCGAGTAATATGGAACTGAGTGTATATTCAAAAGTATTGATAATGTGATTTTTTATACTTTGCTACAGTTATGCAATAATGATCTAAATATTAAGATATCACAGATAAGCAATATGTAAATGCCGTAAACAAAAAATAAACGACAAACTTTTACACTAGTCCGGAGCAACGTCCTACGTCAAATTCTAAACTCTTTCTGGAATTTCATTAAGTAATACCCTCACTTCACCCGAAGGAACAGGTTACACACACCCGAGCAGCCAAACGGGATTTCTTGCTTGAGTAGCGGAACATGACTTCACAAATACAACAGTAGCTTTGACTATATATGTGTTCTAAGTAACACAGATCGGTCACATTTTGAGTATGCCCTTCCTACAATCTTATCCTCAAGTATATGAAGTGTATGTAAAGATTTTAAGGAAGTACAATCGCTTTTGAATCAAGAAGCATAAATATTAAATCAAAGATTCAAGCGATGAAAGTTGATTTAAGAGCTTTTGAATGCAAAGAGTTTGGAAAGATTAGGATAAAAAATTAGAGCGATAATTGGTGATTTGGAAAGTGATATTGAAGTGTTTAAATAGTGTATGAAGAATAGTTATCATTTGTGAAGATATTCATCAAAAGAAGCATCCATTTCTCTTGAATTTTGGTTGAAACTTTTCATAGAAAGAAGTGTCTCTTTGCTGAAAATGACAGCCGGTAAAAATCAGTCGACTGGTAGAAAATAATGAGTCAAATGGTAAAAAATTTGGTCGTATATATATGTGCACAAGTGCACAAAACTATGCATGAATACACTACCAGTCGACAAATAGAAAACATACCAATTGACTGGTCTGTTCATTTTTTCACAATCTTGGCACTTGTGCCAATATGTGATATATAATCTATTGTGTTAGTGTGTAGTAATTTTTGAGGATATATTTTTACAACATACAACACATCTAAGACACAATTAAATAAACAATCATACTCTATGAGCTCGCATATCACTTCTTTCTTATCAAGAATCAAAAACTCGTGAACTAAAAGAGATGATGTTACTTACAAATGTTGGGATTAAAAAGGAGGAGAAGTTGTTTCAAAAGCTAAAGGAAGAAGGTTTTGAAAGAAAAGAGGAAATGAGGAGTAGGATCCGATGTTAATGGGAAAATCCAAAATAGACATATGACATGTTTTCACCAGATTACTTAGGCCTAATATAACAATAAAAAGAACTTGGCTAACACTATAAATAGAGCCTTAATATAAAGATAAAACACTGTTCACCTAAAGTCATCCCTTCTTCACTTCTTTTTCTTCCTCTTACACCCTTTTCTCATCCAAAAATTAAACTAAAGTTAATAAAAGATCATTTAGCATGTGGTTAGTGCATGGCTTTTCTTTCTAGGAAGTCAGAGGTTTGGATCTTGTTGTTGTCGGAGATTTTTTTTAAGCTAATTGTAACTCAACCTAGAGTTATAATGATAAGTAAAACCTAATTTATGGTGGGAGGTCCAATGGTAATGAAACAATGAAGACTACTGTCAAGGTTCTGTAGATCTTGCTGGAGGTGGTGGTCGGTTCACACCAAAGTTAGATTACAATATAATAACATCTGAAAGCTATGGTTTTTCGGTTGGCGAGTCATGTTGGGAGAAAGCACCGAAGATTGTAACTCAATATTGGTGGGAGTCGTGCATGGAACTTAGTATATTCCAAATAACGTAAACTAGATTGAGCAAGGACTTGGTATCCAAATGGATCAAAGCGAGGCTCAGACAAACATGATACTACCAAGGAATTTTTAATAACCTGGAGTGTTCTAGGTTGTACTTAAGGAAATGGTATTATAAGTGGGGACACCCATTGATGAATTGAGGGGCCTATATACCTTGGACCACTGGCTTTATGTCTAGTGTCTTACTTTTGGGGTTACAAGATATGTATTGAGCTTTGGGCCACATGATACAACTGTATAATGAAAACCGAGATTTCCGTTAGCTCTTGGTAGTAAGGAGGCTGTATGAGTTATCATATATTCAGGGAATGTAGGGAGTGATAACTAGGATTACTTAATGTGTTATGGTTTCTTTGATTGTTTTGGTTATTTCCTTTAGTAAGCTATCACTGAGACATCATAGGAAGCAAGTATTGGAGACGGGAATATCGGAACCGTTGATATTCTATTTGAGTTATACACTCTTATAATCTTCATTTGAGTAGCATATTATACTGTTATGCACTCAGTTTTTGGTTGCAGTGACAGATTAGATGTTATTTATGTACATTTGTTTAATATTATACCTTCCTACATAACATATTGAGATTCATTCGCCATTCATATCATACTACTATTTGACATAGAATTTTAAATGTTTTCCTCTTATTACATAACAACCTAAGTTTTTAATAGATTTGTAATTAATAATTTGAATTGATTTAAAATTTTAATATTTAAAACTTTAATTTACTCTGAACAGAATGAAATAAATGAATCTAATTTTGTAAATGAACAATAATAAGTACCATTTAAACAGTGAAATTAGACAATTGTCAAATTTAAATTTAATCGTTTAACCAACTAAATTTGTGTTATTTGAATTTAAGTAATTTCATAAATTCTTAAAAATAAATAACGAAATTAAATTAATGAATATTTTAATTTACCAAATCTATTAAAATGTAAAATTTTCTGAAAAAGTCTGTTTCAGTCAATATTGAATAGATTTTGAATCAAACTAAAATTTAATAGTTGTTAATATTTGAATGTATCATTTTGAATGAATCTATACTGAATTCATAGCATCTAGTTTGAATTGATTTAAAATTTTAATATTTAAAACTTTAGTTTACTCTGAACCGAATGAAATAAATGAATCTAATTTTGTAAATGAACAATAATAAATACCATTTAAATGGTGAAATTAGACAATTGTCAAATTTAAATTTAATCGTTTAACCAACTAAATTTGTGTTATTTGAATTTAAGTAATTTCATAAATTCTTAAAAATAAATAACGAAATTAAATTAATGAATATTTTAATTTACCAAATCTATTAAAATGTAAAATTTTCTGAAAAAGTCTGTTTCAGTCAATATTGAATAGATTTTGAATCAAACTAAAATTTAATAGTTTTTAATATTTGAATGTATCATTTTGAATGAATCTATACTGAATTCATAGCATCCAGCGATTTTCGTTTTGTTAAAATTCAATTTCGTTTGTCCGAGATTCGCGTTTGTAACTTAAAAAATGCGCAAAAACAGATGATGTTTTTCATATGTATATTTGTCTGTAATTAATCTGTATCTTCCTTGACATTCTCATTGGTATTAATATTGATATGAATTTGAATAACTAAAATTAATTAGTGTAACACTTGTTAATTGACACTTAATATTTTGTAATTGTCATTCTCGTGCAAATAAAAACCACATATATCTATCTTCATCTTTCATTCTCTTATTTTCTGAAAATCCTCATTCCTTTTCTTCTTCCATGTCTAGATCTAGATGTACGTCTCAAATTTCATGAAAAAAAATCTCCAAATCAAATTGTATTGAAAAAGATATTTGGTAAAAATGAATTGCAAACGAAATCAATACAACTTCTCTCTCCTATAAAGCATTTGATGCTATACTCAAACTCGTGATTTACATCTCTCAAACCCTTGCCTGCCTGGAAGTTCACAAACATCTCTACCTACCGCCCCCTCAACCACCACCATCCTTCGAGCCATAGCCCTCAATCGCTACCTGCCTCCATGCGCCTGACCGCCACCAGCGCTCTGACCATCTTCCCCAAACCCTATATCCAAGTAATCAAACTCAACCTACCTGCTACAACCACACATCCCTTCATCCGACCTCCCTACCCTCCAAGCATCACAACATCGGTCACGGCTCCCCTTAGCCAAGCCTCCACCGTACCTTAGCTTCCACTGAAACCCATGTTTCATGTAACAACCCGTATTTTTAATAATCTGTTATAACATAAATTGAGGCAGAATTAAATTATAAAATGGGAATCAAGGGAAACGGGCTATGCCATTGCGTTCGTCTCGGAAAAATACGCGAAATAGAGTCCGAGTTTTCGAAAATCGGAGTCCGTACGACCCAGTTAAGGCCCATGGAAGTTTTCAGAAATTTCCATAATTAAAACAGATTTAAATCTAAATTAAAAACTAGGATTTGGGCCAGCTGGGCCAAGGCGGGAAAAATCCCGCCAGGACCCGCATGTCGACAGGCCTGTCGACAGGGTCCTGGGCATGTCGACTGCCCTGTCGACAGCCCTGTCGACAGGGGGTGCCCGGGCTGCTTAGCCTGGTGCACCATTTCTGATTGGGGTTGGGTCTTGTGGCTTGTTTCTAGAGAGTTCCGGGATCTGATGGACCAAATTGAATCTAGGGTTAATCCTATGGTTCAAATCACTAACCTAATCTATAAATAAGACCCTAACCTACCCTAAATCATTCATTATTCATCCTAGTAACTAAACTATGCCAAAATCCATCCTCTCATGGCCTCCACCCTCTTCATACAATCCCTAAATTAATTCCTAAGTGATTTTCCTTGCATACAAGTATATTTGGGCTTGTATGATCCTCCTTAGCTTGCATTAAGGGCTTGTTTCTCTATTGGCTTCATAAAGGAGGAGTCTTGATCAAGTTTGCTTGCATTTGGGGGCTTTAATTAGTTGCATAAGGGGTTCTTTACATTTGCTATAGTTATTTGAGTCCGCATAAGCATTGTAAGCCCTCTTACCCTCACTTTACAAACTCTAAAGTTATCATGTGGTGATTATTGAGATTTGTACATGTTTTATGGATTATGCATGTTTATGCAAGTTTGCTAAGCCATGACTTACAAGTTAAATGAGTTATGCATGTTTATGCATGTTTGCTAAGCCATGATTTAAAAGTTAAATGAGTTATGCATGTTTATGCATGTTTGCTAAGTCATGATTTACAAGATAATTGAGTTATGCATGTTTATGCATGTTTGTTAAGTCATGATTTACAAGTTAATTGAGTCATGCATGTTTATGCAAGTTTACTAAGCCATGATTTGCAAGTTTATTTAGTTATGCATGCTTATGCAAGTTTAAAAATGACAAGTTGTGCATATTTTACATGTTATGCATGTTTATGGTAATATGCAAGTTCACTTTGCTAAGTTATGCAAGTTTAACACGTTATGCATGTTTATGGCAATATGAAAGTTCACTATGCTAAGTTGTACAAGTCTAACATGTTATGCATGGTTGTTGTGCAAGTTTATCATGTATGTTGTGCCAAGTTACCTCTCCCTATCCTTTATGCGTTATTACGAATATGTAAGCGATAGAATGACGTTGGGGGTTTTGGGTAAACTTAAAATACATGAAAATATAAGATTGGGAATTTACCTATTAAGTTAGGTCTACCCCTTGGGAATTTACCTATTAAGTTAGGTCTACCCAAGTAATTGTTGACTTGTAATTATGTTTTGAAATAAAGTGGACATGACACTTAGGAAACATAAGTGTGGCCAACTCGAGGTTGGGTTGAGTTTGTAGCGTAATTCTACCCGGAACCGACCGGCTTAACTAGTGGCTACAAACAATAGGACCCAATGTGAGAAGTTGGTCATAGGGTGCCAAGACCCGAGGTTAGACCAAGTTGTGGTGTAAAGCTACCCGGACCCGCCCGGCCTAACTAGTAACCACAACAAGGTCTAATGTGAGAGGTTAAGGTGCATTAAATTAATTAATGCCTCATGATTAGGGTTAAGTCAGGGTCCACTAATACTTAACCAATTTGGGGATTCGAGGGATTAGAATGTGGTTAAGTTATGAACCGTTGGGTGCACTTAACTAGTTTAATCCATTTGGGAGTTCAAGGGATTAGAATGGGGTTAAGCCACACTTAACCAGTTTAATCCAGGATTAGTGAAGGGTTAAATCACACTTAACCCTCTTGGGGAAACCCTAGCAACGTGGTCTGTTCTAACAGTAATCCCAGTTTGGTATCATTCACAACCCTAGAAGCTAGGCTAGGGCGGGGCACGATTACTGGACAGATGTAAGCGACCAAAGGGCGATGGCCGAGTGGTACAGCGGTGCGGGTCCGGCGGGCTACGGACGTGCACGTAGTCCGATGTTGGACAAACTCGAGGCACGGGTACCAGTAGGTTAGGGCTGTGCATTATTGCTTAAGTGTCCGGGGTTGACACCTGAGGGCTTGATACACCCAAAGGGGGACCCAGCACAGACTATCTACAACCATATGTGGGCCATATGGACACCAACACTTGACGTGTTAGGTTTATAGGGAGCCGATCGACTAGACCGTGGCTGGACCTTTTATTAAGGTTACTTCATGTTATTGGGCCGAAGTTTGGGCTAAGGGATCAATACCTGTTATGTTGGTTTGCTAGTACACCGTGGTGCAAAACTTAACCTTGTTTTATGCGATGACACCTCTATCTATCTTGTAGTTGATTTATCATGTCAAGTATGTTGTTATTTATGATCATCTCAGTTTCCATCATGATGTTAACTTTATTAGTTTATAGATTGATCGTAGCAGGGCTTACTCAGTCTTTTTGACTGACCTGTTTTCTTTCGCCTCTTTTCTTCCGTTCCCCCCCCCCCCCCCAGGTTCTCAGGGAGGGAATACTAGGGCCTAGCTTGGATTTTAGCTGCTTCCTTGGATAGCTCAAGTATGCTTTGGACTTGAGCCGCTATGGTTTATCACTCATATTTGGGGATAGTACTTATGTATTTTCAGTTTATCAGATGATGTATTTATCTAGACTTGTAATTTTGGGAAAGTGACATTTTGATGTACCAGACTTGAGTTTTGAAATGGTTTATAAATCTTCCGCTGTTTTAATTACTTACTCTATTTATTTACATATATATATATGTCATGTTCTGCCTTGCTATATCATTATGCATGTTTACCAATAATGCCCCTCCAAAGCTAGTGCATTCCTTTGCGAGTGACCCTGGCGGAGGTGGGGTGTTACATTTGGTATCAGAGCATATGGTTTACGAGAAGGGATAAAAAGGTTTTTTTAAAACTCTTTGAAAAACTATTTTCAAAACCAAGTATTAAGTATTTTCCAAAGAAAAGTCTAGTTTATTTTAAAGGCTATTCCCCAAAAAGCCATTAGCACTATCCTTTGATCCTTCGTTTGAACTCTTTTCTTTTCGTTTCCAGTATGGCCGACAACTTTGCCATTCCGGAGGGAGTTCACGTACCTGTTTGGTATAGGAGACTTTTGGAGGCCAGGGCGACCGAAGCCGGCCCCACAAATATTACTCCTCCTCCGGTAGTTGATGTTCCTCTTCCTCCTTCCCCTCAGCATCCTCGAATTGACTTCGCCGAGATTTGCCAAGATTTTAAGGCGATGGGTTGCAAGAATTTCTTTGGAACCGAGACTTTTGTAGAGGCAAGGAATTGGTTGAAAGAGACCGAAGATCTTTTAGCCACCTTTGATATAGGTGACCGCAGGAAGATTTTATTGGCAGTATGGTTGCTAAAGGAAGAAGCTGCACGTTGGTAGTCACCACCGCTGCTAGGCCAATTGAGACTTGGGATGACTTTAGAGGAAGGTTTGGACTGAGATTCTTATTACTAAAGCAAGGGGACATGACTATTAGGGAATACATAGATAAGTTTAATCAACTGACTCAGGACGATTTAGACTTGGCTAATACAGCCCAGAAGAAGGCCCTACACTTTGCTCTAGGATTAAATGAGCCATTACGTGATTTGGCCCTGTCTCATATACCCTTGGGGGCGACTTTCGAGAGTTTAGTGAATTTGGCCCTACTTCAAGAAGAAGGTAGCAATGACAAGAAAGAGGTCAAGGCGAATGAGTCTCAAGGCAAGAGAGTAAATTCCGGGAAACGGGGCAAGAATATGAAATGTAACTTCTGTGGTGAAGTTGGACATATAACCAGGGAATGTAGGAAGAAGGAGAAGAGAAAGCGGGGCGAATGCTTTGATTGTGGTGAGTTTGGACATTTCAGCAAGGATTGCCCGAGGAAACAGGGGCGAGGTCAGACTCGGTGTGCAGGACTATCTGGAGGGCGAGTTCATTCCCTCAACACCGTTCTTCCAGCTTATGATAGAGGTAGTGTTTCTGTTGAAAATCTTGTTTACAATTTTCTGATTTTCTCTGTTCGAACTTTGTTTGATTCTGGCACATCGCATAGTTTTATTTCATCTGATCCAGTTGAAAGTTTTTGCACCTAAGTACTAGTCTGGTTGATGATCCCGTATGTGTTTCAAATCCAATTGGGGGTTCGGCCCATTTGTCTATGGTCTGAGTGGATTTGAAAATTTCTATCTTGAGTATAGAATTCTCGTGGGATGTTTACATTCTCGGTTTCGGGGGATATGGGTTGGTTTTGGGCATGGAATGGTTGTCCTGTTTTGGGCCATTCTGGGTTTTTGTATATAGGGTGTGGGGCTCATGACTCGCCTCGGTAATACCCTAGAAATTTCTAGCAACCCTATGGGTCCCGTCATGTTATGTTATCATTGAATCCCTCAACTCGTCTATCGATAGTTTGCAATCGGTGAGGGTGGTCCGAGAATATCCTGATATCTTGGGGGAAGTAAAAGGGGTTACCTCTAGACGTGGGATAGATTTCCGCATTATCTGGTTGGTAATACCAAGCCAGTTTCGTGGCCGGCTAGGCACGTGACCTCACGAGATGAGAGTTAAGAAAGCAAGTCAAGGAGTTGCTTGAGAAGAACTTCCTGAGACGAAGCATTTTCGAGTAGGGTGCTCCAGTAGCATTCGTTACTGATGTGGACAGTTTGTTTCACTTATGTGTTGATTATCGTGAGAGGAATAGATAACCGTTACCAAGGATCAATGATTTGTTTGATCAGCTTGTAGGAGCATCTGTTTTCTTTTGATCTAGCTACCGGATTCCATCAGCTTAGGATGGCTGAGGATGGAGTTGACAAGGCTGCGTTTAGGACTCTAGATGGGTTTTAGAATGGCTAGTCATACTATTTGGTTCGACTAATGCACCCGCATATTACGTGAACTGGATGGGTAGGGAGTCCTTGAACAAGTTTGTCATGGTCGTCTTAAACGATATTTTGATCTCCTCAAAAGAACGAGGAAGAACGTGCTATACATCTCAAGGGGGAGATGGATACGCTTAGAGCCACCAGTTGAAGGTCAAGTTCTCCAGATGTCACTTTGGAGGAAAGAAGTTGGATTTCTTGGGCACATAGTTCCTAAGTAAGGCTTAGCGGTGGATTCTGCTAAAGTGGTTGCGGTTTAAAACCGGAAAACTCTGAGGAGGGCAATTGAAGTAAGAAGCCTCCTCCGTTTGGCTAGTTAGTTAGCATTCCCGGAGCTTAGACTTACTCTTCTGGATCAAGAAGGGGGCTTCGCAGGAAGAAGATCCGCAGTTGGTCAAGAACATGGACCAGTCGGTTCGAAGCGAGATGTTAAGTCACCTCACTAGATATATTATAGATGACAAGGGATGATTGAGGCACGATGAGAGATTATGTGTTCCTCGAGTGGAAGACTTGGTAAAGAAGGTTCTTACAGATGCACATCACTCGAGGAGGTGGCCGAGTTGGTCTCGGGATGCATGTTGTGCCACCAAGTTAAGGCCAAGTCATAGAAACCCAGTGGGCCATTACCTCTATTGGAGGTTTCGCAAGGGAAGTGTGAAAACATCTCGATAGATTATGTGGATAGACTACCTAGATCAAAGAAAGGGAATACGGGTATATGGGTCATAATAGGTAGACTCACGAAAAGTGCTCATTTCAGACCGGTAAAGAGCGAAAGGACTGCATCATGGTTAGCAACGGCTTACCCTCAAGAAGTTGGCCAGTTTTGAAATAGCCTATAGGAAGCCATGGGTAGGCAACTGAATCTAGGTATGGCCTATCACTCATAGGCTGATGGTTCATTTCGATTAAGCCTGAGTTATAGAAAATCGCGTTTATAAGGGGTAATTGGCAACGCGGATTGGTATTTTCAAGGAAAGTTCTGCTGCACGGAATACTTTATAGTAAGTAGACGAGATCCAGGATTCACTAGTGGATTTTGGAGAGCTTGCACGAAGCATGAGGATTATAATTATGTTCAAGCCAAGTATATAGAAGGAAGAATAAGTGGAAAAGAAAGACGAGAGGCGATAATGAAATGCGTTCCAACTCGAATTTGGGAAATAGGAGTTAGGAAGCCAAGGAATCATGAAGTGAAAGATAGTCAAAGCACAGTAGGGTTAAGCTCAAGGAAACGTAACTAAGAAGAATGAAGACTAGGTACGCGCATCATATCTCTTTTTAAGAGTGCATCTTTGATCCTTGTTTTCCTGTGGAGCTTGCTTGCAAGTTATCTTTTGTATATATCCTCTCGGTCCCATTCTCGATCTTATTTCTGTTGTAAACTCCATAAGGGGGTTAAGACTCATCGGTTAGTACTACATGTCAGAGTTTGAATGGATTTCTTGTAATCCAAAAAGGAGTTTATCTAGTTTATCTAGTTTATCGTGTTTATCTTGTCATGAGAACCTTAGGTAGAAACCCTTTGGATGAAACATGTGTTTGAAACATGTTATGTTTGATGGTTACAAGTGGTTGCAAGTGTTTGCAAGTGGTTGCTCGTGGATGCATTATACACAATTAGGCACTAGATCGGCTCACACACTCCTCATATTGCATGTGCATGAGTGTTTATGCTTATTCTTGGATGAAATTCGTATGCTATCACATGGATGTTGCATATGGATGTATGATTGAGCACGCATGTAGACATTATACATTATGTTAGGAATTTGCATACATATGGATTCATTTCACTGACATACATGTGCATTAAGGAGGTTTACTGTATCAGTAACCGCCCGATTTTTGCATTAGGTAAGTACATATACACACACTTTTGCATATGTTCATCCAACATTTAGAATCTTGTAAGGACAATGATTGCTCGTGGATGATGCTTTGAGTAGATGGATGATTGGATGGTAGGATACGTTCTTCCTAACTTGAAGATTTCGGGGACGAAATCCTTTAAGGAGGGGAGAATGTAACAACCCGTATTTTTAATAATCTGTTATAACATAAATTGAGGCAGAATTAAATTATAAAATGGGAATCAAGGGAAACGGGCTATGCCATTGCGTTCGTCTCGGAAAAATACGCGAAATAGAGTCCGAGTTTTCGAAAATCGGAGTCCGTACGACCCAGTTAAGGCCCATGGAAGTTTTCAGAAATTTCCATAATTAAAACAGATTTAAATCTAAATTAAAAACTAGGATTTGGGCCAGCTGGGCCAAGGCGGGAAAAATCCCGCCAGGACCCGCATGTCGACAGGCCTGTCGACAGGGTCCTGGGCATGTCGACTGCCCTGTCGACAGCCCTGTCGACAGGGGGTGCCCGGGCTGCTTAGCCTGGTGCACCATTTCTGATTGGGGTTGGGTCTTGTGGCTTGTTTCTAGAGAGTTCCGGGATCTGATGGACCAAATTGAATCTAGGGTTAATCCTATGGTTCAAATCACTAACCTAATCTATAAATAAGACCCTAACCTACCCTAAATCATTCATTATTCATCCTAGTAACTAAACTATGCCAAAATCCATCCTCTCATGGCCTCCACCCTCTTCATACAATCCCTAAATTAATTCCTAAGTGATTTTCCTTGCATACAAGTATATTTGGGCTTGTATGATCCTCCTTAGCTTGCATTAAGGGCTTGTTTCTCTATTGGCTTCATAAAGGAGGAGTCTTGATCAAGTTTGCTTGCATTTGGGGGCTTTAATTAGTTGCATAAGGGGTTCTTTACATTTGCTATAGTTATTTGAGTCCGCATAAGCATTGTAAGCCCTCTTACCCTCACTTTACAAACTCTAAAGTTATCATGTGGTGATTATTGAGATTTGTACATGTTTTATGGATTATGCATGTTTATGCAAGTTTGCTAAGCCATGACTTACAAGTTAAATGAGTTATGCATGTTTATGCATGTTTGCTAAGCCATGATTTAAAAGTTAAATGAGTTATGCATGTTTATGCATGTTTGCTAAGTCATGATTTACAAGATAATTGAGTTATGCATGTTTATGCATGTTTGTTAAGTCATGATTTACAAGTTAATTGAGTCATGCATGTTTATGCAAGTTTACTAAGCCATGATTTGCAAGTTTATTTAGTTATGCATGCTTATGCAAGTTTAAAAATGACAAGTTGTGCATATTTTACATGTTATGCATGTTTATGGTAATATGCAAGTTCACTTTGCTAAGTTATGCAAGTTTAACACGTTATGCATGTTTATGGCAATATGCAAGTTCACTATGCTAAGTTGTACAAGTCTAACATGTTATGCATGGTTGTTGTGCAAGTTTATCATGTATGTTGTGCCAAGTTACCTCTCCCTATCCTTTATGCGTTATTACGAATATGTAAGCGATAGAATGACGTTGGGGGTTTTGGGTAAACTTAAAATACATGAAAATATAAGATTGGGAATTTACCTATTAAGTTAGGTCTACCCCTTGGGAATTTACCTATTAAGTTAGGTCTACCCAAGTAATTGTTGACTTGTAATTATGTTTTGAAATAAAGTGGACATGACACTTAGGAAACATAAGTGTGGCCAACTCGAGGTTGGGTTGAGTTTGTAGCGTAATTCTACCCGGAACCGACCGGCTTAACTAGTGGCTACAAACAATAGGACCCAATGTGAGAAGTTGGTCATAGGGTGCCAAGACCCGAGGTTAGACCAAGTTGTGGTGTAAAGCTACCCGGACCCGCCCGGCCTAACTAGTAACCACAACAAGGTCTAATGTGAGAGGTTAAGGTGCATTAAATTAATTAATGCCTCATGATTAGGGTTAAGTCAGGGTCCACTAATACTTAACCAATTTGGGGATTCGAGGGATTAGAATGTGGTTAAGTTATGAACCGTTGGGTGCACTTAACTAGTTTAATCCATTTGGGAGTTCAAGGGATTAGAATGGGGTTAAGCCACACTTAACCAGTTTAATCCAGGATTAGTGAAGGGTTAAATCACACTTAACCCTCTTGGGGAAACCCTAGCAACGTGGTCTGTTCTAACAGTAATCCCAGTTTGGTATCATTCACAACCCTAGAAGCTAGGCTAGGGCGGGGCACGATTACTGGACAGATGTAAGCGACCAAAGGGCGATGGCCGAGTGGTACAGCGGTGCGGGTCCGGCGGGCTACGGACGTGCACGTAGTCCGATGTTGGACAAACTCGAGGCACGGGTACCAGTAGGTTAGGGCTGTGCATTATTGCTTAAGTGTCCGGGGTTGACACCTGAGGGCTTGATACACCCAAAGGGGGACCCAGCACAGACTATCTACAACCATATGTGGGCCATATGGACACCAACACTTGACGTGTTAGGTTTATAGGGAGCCGATCGACTAGACCGTGGCTGGACCTTTTATTAAGGTTACTTCATGTTATTGGGCCGAAGTTTGGGCTAAGGGATCAATACCTGTTATGTTGGTTTGCTAGTACACCGTGGTGCAAAACTTAACCTTGTTTTATGCGATGACACCTCTATCTATCTTGTAGTTGATTTATCATGTCAAGTATGTTGTTATTTATGATCATCTCAGTTTCCATCATGATGTTAACTTTATTAGTTTATAGATTGATCGTAGCAGGGCTTACTCAGTCTTTTTGACTGACCTGTTTTCTTTCGCCTCTTTTCTTCCGTTCCCCCCCCCCCAGGTTCTCAGGGAGGGAATACTAGGGCCTAGCTTGGATTTTAGCTGCTTCCTTGGATAGCTCAAGTATGCTTTGGACTTGAGCCGCTATGGTTTATCACTCATATTTGGGGATAGTACTTATGTATTTTCAGTTTATCAGATGATGTATTTATCTAGACTTGTAATTTTGGGAAAGTGACATTTTGATGTACCAGACTTGAGTTTTGAAATGGTTTATAAATCTTCCGCTGTTTTAATTACTTACTCTATTTATTTACATATATATATATGTCATGTTCTGCCTTGCTATATCATTATGCATGTTTACCAATAATGCCCCTCCAAAGCTAGTGCATTCCTTTGCGAGTGACCCTGGCGGAGGTGGGGTGTTACATTTCATAAGGACCTATAGCCTTATTTAAAATAAACTAAGGAACCCATGAACCGGCCCCTATGCGCAGCCTGCCACACCTCCCCAGCCTATAACCACCTCCATCAATCCACCTGAACCTAAGCCTGCTTAGGTGCTATGACTAGTTGTGTGTGGGTCAGGATTGCGTGTTGTGTATTTGTGTTATGTTTAAGATTAAGAAAGTATTGCAGATGAAGTGGAAATGCATGGAGATTATGGGTGCGAGGTTTGGTGTTCAATCTTGTGAGTGGCTAGTTGAAAATATATTTTTGTTTGAAGTATTTTATACAATGCATGTATATTTTGCTTCATGCAAATATATATATATATATATAAAGCAAAATAATAGGAAGTGTTGATTTGGAATTATAATTTGACATAGGTTGATTATCAAGATTTGTCGTGGAGGAATTTTGATTCAAGTTAGTGGTTCGATCCGTTTGATTCGATCGCGTTGTGTCACTTTCGTGTCGGCTTCCATGTCTGTTTTAGTCTATGTCATCTATTTATATTTTGCCATGCAAGGTGAGGATCCTCGCTCACGATTGACAAATTCAATATGTAAATCGAAATCATTTGAAATGACATATGAAATGTTATGATTGCTCTAGAAAACCCAATTTATTTGTTATGCAATTTTTGCAAACGTGACACACACATTTGTGATATATATGACACAAATTTGATTGTTATGATATGTTCTGATTTATATGTGTTGTTTGAAATGTTATATTTATTTTGTTCTCACCCTGCAAGTTCCCTATACATTTGTAAACCCATTACGGGTTGAAATATTATATACCCAAATCACTGTACAGATTTAGAAATTTATAATTGAATTTATTGGGATGTGGGTTGAAATGATAAATACCCGTAATTTGAATATTAAACGGATTGAAATGAAATATATTTGTATTACTTGGCCTAGGTAGAAAATTATATACAGGCACCATTGGTCTATTTTAAAAAACATTTCTAAATTTACAAATATATTCTGATTTGATAAAAGTAATTTAGAAATCTAAATTTAGAATTTTAGTTAAACTTATATTTGATATAGGACTTTTAAAATAAAATTATATGATTTAAAATCTTATTGTATAAGTAAATATATATGTTATATAATATAAATATAAGATTTTAAATTATAATGTTATTTAGTTTTAAAATTTAAATAATGTAAATTATTTAAGTGAATTAATGAATCTTCTAATATGGCATAAATATTATTTAAATTTTAAATTATATATATAGGTTTTTATATAATATAAGCATATAAAAGTTTTTAAGAGAAGTTAAAAATTAATGATAACTTGATTTGTATTAATGACTTAAAAAAAATGAAATTTATCAAGTTAAGATAAATTGATTTTAAGATGTTAATTTAAATGATGAATGGATTTTAACGAATTTGTTTTGATTATGAAACCTAAAATTGTTTAGAAAATAATTTATTAAGTAAATGTTTGAATCCATATGTAATTAAAGCTAAAATTGAAATTTAAGATTTAATTAATATGAAACAATTAAGATGTGATTTAAGAGAAAATGAGAATTTTTAAGAATTTGATTTAAGTAGTGAAACCGAACCCAACTTGAATATTATTTTGAAATTGTTGAAATCAAGAATTTACTGTTAGAAGTTCAAAACTTGATTTGAATTGAAAGTTTTAAATCTAAATTAATGTTAAGCCGAACTTTAAAATACAGATAAATGGTTTGGATTGGACTATCTCAAACTATTTATTAAAGTATTTTAAATTATATTATTTAAATTTAATTGTTACTTTATAACTATTTTATATATTTAACTTAATTTCTAAACTTTCTATAACTATTTTGATTATATTATTATATTTTAATTAAACTATTATTTATTTTATAATTATTTTGAACTAAACTGTTTAATGTAAATACAGTAGTTTAAATAAAACTATTTTAAATGAAACTTGTTCCAGTCCAAGCTATTGAATCCAAACTTGTTAATATAAAGATTTTATAAATAATGACATTTGAGATATAGGAATGTGAAATCAAAATGGAAGTTTGTTAATAAAATGTTTTGTAAATATGAAATTTGAATCTTGAACCCAATTAAACAATGAATTGATTTCTGATTTATGAACTTAATCAAATAATGAATTAATTTATGATTTATGAACTTAATTGAATAATGAATTGATTTGAATTATGCTTTATGACATTTAAATATTTGAACATAGTTATTTGATTCTAAAGCAATATTGTTATTATTTGGTATTTTAAATATGGTTCAAATATAAATGGTCACAATGTGAAATAAGCATTTGGTTGTTAAAGAGATTGAAGTCGGTATTAACATGCTCTCTGTCAATATCGATACCACTTTAACAACTGTGCATGTGGTGGGGAATCCAAAATAAAGTAGATTGGTTTGGCGAATGCTACTGGAATGAAGTAAAAGAACAATGATGGATAGCCTTGACCTATGGGTTATAATTAAAATGACTAAAACATGTGTTATATCGTGATTAATAGAGGTAGCAACTCTTTTCTAACACACTCTTTTGATATCATATCTATTACTTTGTGGATTGATTGGGACCCTTTGAATTTGGGAGTGTTCTTCGAGATGGGAGGTAGTTGCAACTATGTGTTACCACCGGTCCAGGTAGGGTTGAGCAAATGATTGGTTTGGTTGAAATTTATCAAAAATATTGAAACAAAAAAAACCATTAATGAAACATAAACCGAACCAAACCAAATCGATATTTTTTGAAACCAAGACTAACCAAACCGATAATATTTGGTTCGGTTTGGTTGGTTTATTTGGTTTATCTTAAAATGGAATAGTTCTTCTACATGGTAATATAACACATGATTAAAACAACTAACTGAGTTCATATGATGCAAATATCTTATAAATAAACTCTTCTTTTAAAAATGCTAATATGAAATTAAAGAAAAAAATATTATTATGAAAATATTGTAAATAATAGCATTGTTAGCAGTAATTTTTTTCTTTAAAATAAATAAAAATTTAAATTTGGTTTAGTTAATTGGTTCGGTTTTCAAATATTAAAAACCAAACCCAACCAATAAACCGAAGTAACATAAAAATAAAAGCCAAAACCAACTAATTAAAATACAAAATCAAACGAAACCGACCAAGCTTAATTTGTTTGGTTGATTTAATCAGGTATGCACACTTGTAGAATCCTACCCTAGGTATCATCTCGTGTGCCTTGCCATATTATCCTCATCGAGCCTCCTACGATTTGATTAAACGTTGTCATCTAGCGACACATCCTTATCCACTAGCTATTTAACAGGTGTTTTATACGTAATGTTTACGAAATGTTTATTAATAATGTAAAGGTTAAAATGTAATCCCATTGACGCTACTCTCAATATTATATTTAACCATACACATTATTATAATAACGTATTGTATTATTAATATGTAGTTTAATAGATCTTTAAAGAATGGAATCCCGAGCGTTCTTTAAGGTGCTTGTGTATTTCATTTGTATAATTCACTTGAGTTGATTGACTATTGAGAATGTTAATCCTAACCCGAGTGTTTTTAGTATTTGATGCTCGAGTCAGACCGAGGAGTTCAGCTTCGGCGATTCATCTTTTACGAGCTAGAGATCTATTGGAGATTCAGCTTGTTACCCGTCTGCTATTGCTATTTTAGTGATTCAGCTATTCCATTTAATCATTTTCTTATGTACTAGGCATTGATGTATCTAAGAATCCTGATGTATTAGTTTTCTACTCTGATTTCATGTATTTTGATTTTGAGATTTTGTGATTAGTATCTTCATGAACTATTAAGTTATGTATTCCGTTGCGAGTTATTCTGTTATTTTGTATCTATGATATGTCTACATTATGTGATTTGATTTTATTTAACCTCATAGTTAAAACAATCTTCTTTTTCAAACAATTTGAGTTGGTTTCATTACCAACCTGAATGGTTGTTATACATGGTACCAGAGTTTTAGTTTAATAAAAACTTAACTTATGGGGTTTAAAACTCATTAGGGATATGGTAGCGTTACCCAAAAATGAGTAGAATCGGCCATAGAATCTTTCTTGAGAGAGCGTATTTTGAAAAGTACAAATAGTTTTAAATGATTTTAAAAGAATTTCTAGTATAAAATTTGTTTTAAATTTTATTCTATTCTACGTGTTTCCCTTCTTTGAATTCCTTTACTTAGTTAGTTTCGTTTGACTAGGATTTCCTAAATTCAAATCTTGATTCTTTTCTAAGCTTATCTTAGGAAATTTATGTATATGGTTTCCTAATTCTTAAATATGCTCTAGTCTATTCTAATTAGGACCTCTTAGTCTCTGTTGATTAGGTTCTTTTGTTGTTCAGCTTTTAGCTCAGACTTTGACTTATTTTGACCTAATTGAGTAAATAATGAAAATGACTCTAAATATAAGTCATGCTAAGAATTAATGAAAAAACGAAAATTTGTAATAATTAGAATAAAAATTATTTAGTTTTACTAATTGGAACAATAAAGATTTTAAAAGTATTATGTGAATTTAAAAAGGTGACTTTTTGGCACTGCCAACCTGTTTTTAAAGTGACCTGTAACACTTTACTATTATAACAAATAATAAATACATTATTAAAGAAGAAAGACTGAGTGTCTAAGTACTACATCAGTTTTTAAGGTGGATCGTCCACCACTATCGTTTTTTAAAGTGGTCCATCCACTGAAACTATACTAGTTTACAACACAGGAGCTGACTAATTTAACTAGACTATTACTCATTTCCATACTCCATGCAAGGAGTCTAGATGTCTATGCTGTCATAAGAAAATACAGTAAGACACAGAAGTACAATACGAACATAATATTATAGGCTATACAGGACACAACCAAATCCTATAAAACATATCTAAGCAGTTTGAATTGGAAATCTGACGTGTACTTAACCCATCAATCTGATAAATCCAAAGCTCGCATATATGAACTACAACACAAAATCAGATTGTTAGACAAAAGGCAGTGGAACAATTTGAGAAAAAGTGCTTGGCCCTAAAATACAATTGACCACCTCTAATGCTTAGGCATTCGCTGAGGCGACTGGCGAGGGCAAACACAAACCAACCCATCGAATGAAGAACGACAACCAGCACAATTGTAGCGACCCGCAAATCCGTACCATTTGAATTGACTGAATACAACTCACGTCCAACCCAAACTGGACGAAAATATGAACCATCAATAGAAAGAATTTAGAGGATGAGAAATAGAAAGATAGAAAATTAGAATAGAAGAAAATAGATAAAAGATAGAACTGAACAATAACACAAAATCTCACAATCGCAGCGGAACAAAATAATATATAAATATTTACTTTGAAATGCAAACTGTGTTTATACTTACATACATCATCAGAATACATCACATATACAATACAACGGGATAAACTCTAAATATCTAACTTTGAAGCCTCTTGCTCTAAGCTCCTCCAGATAAATATGTAAAATCCTGAACTATTGGACCGCCCGTATGTAACGACCCATATTTTCTGCGATATATGATTAACTTATTTAATTATATAAATAGTGATTTAGAGATTTAAACGGTCGTTTAATTAAATAATATTGAATATGTAATTAAAATAAATAATATAATAATATACTTAATTTCTGAAATAGTCAGAAATAGTGGAATTCACAATATGGTGTGAATTGGATCATCTGTGATATTTAATTCAGTTTAAAGTGAATTATAATAACAAATATATTATTTAAATGAAGTTTGAACGTATAATTTTATTATAGTTATAATAGAGCTCGAAATGGCGCTGCAGTTCGTAAATTGGCGATCCGAACTTCAAACGAGTATATAGAAGCCGTTTTAAATCGGACTTCTGTGAAATAAGAAACGTTAGGAGCTGGTGAAGTATATTTTTCTAGTGGAAGAGAAAAATCGGTATTTCTCCGTGTAGATTTTGATTTATGTCCAAATTAAATATTCAAAAAACAGCGGTATATTCGTTTGTGGCCATAACGGTTATTTAAAAATATTTGAATATCGGGTTTGAATTTAGACAAGGTTCTTTTGAGACGTAGTGATAATTTAATTTTTAAACTTTTATGGTAATTTTTTATTAATTAAATAAGCAACTTTTTATTTGGTGTAGGTTGCACCCTATATCAATATTTTGGGGTTTCACAATATGAGTTAATCTAACGATATTATTATATTTTTGGTATCACGGCACATTGCTCGATTCAATGATATTTTTATATCAGTCCATGCACAAACAGAGTTTCGCCTAATGGGGTAGGCCGAACTTTAAACTTAAGACCACTTTATTTATTCAACACATTGAATACCACTTTATTTATTTCAGTCAGTTCTACAGAGTAGAAAGATACATTATGAAGTTTGATTGGCAAATATTGATCATTGAACCTAATATATATTCCATAATTCATAATACGTAACTAAATGAATCGTCTGAGTCTACAAACTTTGCCACAATCCTAGGATGCAACTTCACCGGTCCTTAGACAACACATACCTCGTCATGACTTACTCAAAGAATGCGGTGTATATATGTCCACGTGAATGCATTTCTACGGAAAGTACCCCTACCATATGATATGCCGTAACAACTAAGTCTCCTCAATATCCGGCTGTGTAGTGCCCGCTACACACCCGTTTTCCTCAAAAAAAAAAAAAACTAAGTCTCCTCAATATAAATACCCACCAACCCGTTATCTAACCTAAATTTTTTTCTCTTCTCCAACAAAGAACGGCCGCCAGTATTCTTCATTCCAAAATGAGAAACCAGACTTCAATAAATCATAGCAAATCCCTCAAAAATCCTAGAATCATATTAATCATATATTTGAATTTCTCATGAGTTACTCTTCACGCCAGTATGTGTATTGCTGGGTCCGATATCTCCTTGAGTAGCGGTGGAAATTTGTACAGCATGTTGTTAAGTGTGAGAGATGGTGAGATTGAGGGCTTGATTTGAAGGATAGGGTATATATTCGGATTTGGTATAGATTTCGAGTCTGTAGGGAAGAAATTGGGGACATCGGTGCCAAACTTGGTCGCAACGTCACTGCGTATTCGACGGAGCTGAGTCGCATCGGTATTTGAGGGAGGAGCTCGAGTTGAATGAAAATAGTATAGGAAGAGGGAGCTCGGGACGCTGAGTTGGCTGGTGTTGCCGGAGTTCGATTCGGTGAAGGGTAGAAGGAATAGTGGGGGATCGAAGTAGCGGAAATGGCTGTGGAAATTGGGTTCCTATAGCCGCGTTATTCGTCGAGGAAGAAGGAAACTGGTTTGGGTCGGGGGGAGGGGGGAAGAAAATGGGCCAAATAAGGTAAAGGCCTAATATAAATTAAAAGGGAATTCAATCTATTTTTATTTATAGTGTACAAACTTGTTTAATACGTATCTTCTACATACGATATAAGATTGATGAAACATAAGTTGCGTTGGGATCGTATGGACGAGAACTTCACAATGAAGCTGACAGGAAGTGGATTGGGGCTCGTATGAATTTATGGCGAAATAAATTGTTTGATTCAAATCAAACAAACAGTTTATCGTTCTTTAACGATGAACTGCCAATGTGAGTAAAACTCACCAACTCTGAACAGTTCTATTTTTATAAGTATATTTAGAACTGGTAAATGATGACTGATTGCTGTGTGTTAACTGTTTGGTTGAATTGCTTGTGTATTGGTTGAAAGTATAGATAACGATATATATATAAATCATTAATCAAATATTGATTATGTTTATCAGAATATTTCATATCGAAATGAAATCGATGTTATCATGTTGTTTAACATCTGTGATACAGGGAAACAGGTTGGAGGAATCCAACTGGATTCCTCAACATTTATTTTTACTGTTTTTCATATATTGCAATATATGATGTGATATAAAATCTATTGATGATTATGTGTGTTTAGATGATATCGATCACCCTTGTTAGGTATTTTAAATACCGTAAGAAATACTGGGATGTAAAAAGGGAATTTCAAAGTGAATATTGAAAATAAACTATTTATATAATCAAACGATTTTATAAAAGTGAAATTATTTATAAAAATTAAGAAGATTTTATAAAAGGAAATATTTATAAATGGAATATTTATAAATAGGAAATAGAGTTAAAGGAAATAGTTTGGGAATAAGATATTATATAAAGGATATATTTATTTAGAAATAAATAGAATAAAGGAATATTTATTTAGGAAATAAATAGAATTGAAAAAGGAATATTTATTGGGAAAATAAATAGAGTAAATGAAAAGGAGTTAATCGAATTTAGTTAATCGAAACGAGTTAATAAATAGAGGAGTTAATGGAATCGAGTTAACCGAAAGGAGTTAATTGAACATAGATAATCAAAATGGAGTTAAACAAAAATTAGAAACTGACTAGAGATTAATAAGTTGAATGGTGTCCTGAGTATCGATTTGATGTTGGTTTTGGCCTTTGGGGTTTATACTTAGGAAGTCGTTCTCTTGTTAGTTTATAGCTAGAGTCTGATAGATGTGGAAGAATAGTGATACGTAATTAAGCTATGGAAATGTTTTCCAGTGTTAATAACGTATATTTTCTAAACATAGAAAATGAGGAAATATATATATATATATATATATATGTATGTGTGTGTGATGATTGGATCGATATAATTTCCATCTGGAAATAATATCATTGTTTGCACACGTGTTTTTCTTTGATAGTTAACTCAACGACTATCGAAGTTTTCGACCATTTTAACGTTGTTAATATGGAGAGACTGATTGGATTCTTATCCAAAGAGCCACTCCGTATTGGCATAAGCGTTGCGAATCATATATGCCAAAGAAATTGAAGGCGGAGTAAAATGCAAGGGCTGTTGTATAAGTCCTAGGTAGAGATTGCCTAGGATGGATGTACTGAATAGTGCCTTCGGTTTTGTTCATTCCCAGAACGAACGTATATGGATGAGTGTCTGACAGAGTATTTCCAATGATCGAATGGGTTGGTCTGTATAAATATATATGGTTGCAACGGATTTATTCCCTTAGCATAACATCCAAAATATTTGTGCAAACCAATTAGTGATTAACGAATCTGATAATGTGGCATTCAAAGTGATCATGTTATCAATGAATGGAAATAAATCGTAGCCTCTAGCCTTACAACCGGGAAATGACAGAAATCGGGCAGGCAGCATGACTATGTAGGTCGCACCTATTAGGGTGTATAATCACCTGATCTAGAGTTTCATTTACTTCTAAAAATCTATTGTCGATGTTGTCCCATTCGGTAAATGGTTGTTGATCCCAACCGTTGGTGATATACATTCGATACACTCAAGCGAAATGAGTGGTCGGTTGATTGACATAGAAATGTGTTTATTTTAAGCTCTTATATCTTATCTTTTGTATATAAATAAATATTACTTGGGTATTGTTTTGTTACTTTTACAGATATTCCAACCCAGCCCGCATGCAACCAGAAAAGTAGAGAAATAGAGATGAAATTGATATATATTTACATTTTGAAGAATTGTAGATGAAGATCTCACATCTAGTTGCTGTTGGACAAGAAAAGGATTGATAAAAAGGCTTTGCACATCACAAATCAATGAAGAAGTGTCAAGGATGCAAGAGGAAAAGAGAAAAGGCCCAAATTTGCTTTATTTATCTAAGGCCCATTTATGTTTCTCATTGTAAACTAATTAGTGATGTAATGACCAGGCCCAGTTATCATTAGGGTTAGGGTTAGGGTTTGGCTATCTACCCTATATATACCCTTGTAATGGCATTGTAGCCACCATCCTACATCTCATTCTATTCTCTTCTTCATTAATAAAAAAACTCAATTTTCTTTTATGCAATTTTCTATTTCTTAGCAATTAGTGTTGTCTACACGATTAGATTCGGTAGAACACTATTTGTATTTTGCAATTCTTCTCATTAGTGATTGACCGTCTGATTAGATTCAGTGGTAATCCTAATTTTATTTCCTGTTGTTATTTATATTCTGCACTTTTATTTTCTGTATTTTAATCGCGTTCATAGGTTAAATTGGATTTGATTAGATTTGAATCTGATTCATAGTTTCATTGCTTTTCCATTGAAATTGTGATTTGATCGTCGGTTCAGTTAGATCTGTTCTGAATCAAATTACAGTTCTAATTTTGTTTTGTTTTATTTTCAAAATCAACCTCCAAAGTTTTTTCTAACTCGCCCAAGAGATTAGATAAATAATTGATTTAATTCACCTCCCTGTGTTCGACCTGTATGCTACACACCTGTATGCTTGCAGAATTTATTACAAATGTCGCGCTTTTCTAATTCATAGATTGGCGACGATCAAGTTTTTGGCGCCGTTGCCGGGGAGGCAATATTAAATTTTACTATTTATTTAAGTTCTGATTCGTGTTAGTTTTTATTTTAATTTTAATTTTTGTTTTATTTTGCAAAAAAATATATATTTATATATATATATATCTCTTTATTAGTTGATTTTGTATCAAATAGTGGTGCTAAAATCATCTAAACAAGAGAAGAAATTTTTTTTTGCCACTTTTGTTTCTTACTTTCTTTTGTTTGATCCCATCTATATCTTTCTAGCCCAATTTTTACATTAGATTCCTTTTTTTTTACAAATTTTCAAAAAAAAAAAACTTGTCATTTTTCTTTATTTCTTGCCTCTTTTTAAATTGTTTTTTTCCTTTCTTTCATTTTTTTACATCTTACAACTTCTTTCCTATCTTCTTTTTCAACAAAAAAATAAAATAAATAAAAATACATATTTTCTTCTCTGTTTTCTGTACACAGCTCCACCATCTCGGTCTCCACGTCCATCCTCATCAAACGCCCACCCTGTTCAAATTCCAAACACCCATAAAACCCCTCTCATCTACCACAGTCCATACCATCACCACGTTCTTATCACCGCAGCTCTCTTCAACTCACCATCCCCCTCAACAAACTCCACGTCCAGACCATCCCCATCCCATTCACCGATCACCAGACAACACTCTTCTTGCCACAAAAATCTTCACAAAATAACTCCCGCCCCATCACTGATTCTCCAATCCCAAAATCCAACAGCAAATATAAAAAAAAACCTTCGCAACCACCCTGTCCTCACGACCTGTACATCACATACCCCCACGCAACAATCAAAGACAACCCAAACCACAATTTACC
This sequence comes from Allium sativum, assembly GCA_030737875.1. NCBI lineage: Eukaryota > Viridiplantae > Streptophyta > Magnoliopsida > Asparagales > Amaryllidaceae > Allium > Allium sativum. Next base: position 229,300,681 of record CM060911.1, on the reverse strand, counting down.
AATTCGAAGTTCATAGAACCAGCCCTTGATTCACAAAACCTTGTTCGAATTTCAAAATCGCTACCGAAATAACTGCAGCGTTGAACTCTGTTGGAACACCCTCTCCATCCTCTTCTGCAAAAATCACCAATCCCCCACTGCAGTTCATACCCGTACCACGCACAACCAATCGCATAACTCCTATAAACCGGTTCAAATCGACATCAAAACCTAACTGTACACCAAAAATTCAAACACGACAACCTCGAAAACCCCAACTTCTACCCTAATTCAGACCAAATCGCACCCTCACCTGTTCAATTTACAACATCTGCCAAACATAGACCAGCGGTCGCATAATCGTAATCGATTCCCTTCTTCGCAGAAACCAAAATCGAATCTTCAACCAAACCCCTCAAATCGGACCAACTTCTGATTTAAAGAACTGCATCTGCCCTGAATCCAAATCGTGAACCAAAACCCGGTTCAATTCGAAAGCAGAAACGCGTAAAAAAAAAAGGCGGCGTTTTATTTTTTTAGGAGATTTGGATTTATTTCTCTATGAAAAGGGGATGAAAGTTTGTGGCTTTTTATCATTTTTGCAAGGTTCTGTACCTTATATTGGCCTTTGTGTTACATGAGTTTTGAGAACACAAAGGGGCGTGAAATCTTTTCTTTCTGAAATTGCTGAGTGCGTTGGGATTGACCGTGATTTAGGATAGTTTGTTTTAAATTCGGCTTCATTAAAAAAAAAGGAAAAAAGAGAGAGAGAGAAAAAGAAGGGAAGTACTGTGATTACCCATCTTTGTTTCAGTTGGTAACGACTTAAGAAACCCCTTTTCTTGGCTACGTAAGTTTTGGCTTGACCGGATTGAACACTTTTATGTTTGTTTTAGTCAAGTTGCTTTAGTTATTTTTATTTGTATTGAGTGATCGAGTCATTTTGTTCAACCGTTGGTCTTGTATTGTTTTCAATTCTTTATTTCTTTGTTGCCACCTTCAAAAAAAAAGAGAACAAAGTGAGAAAGAATTGAAGCAATAAAAGAACAAAGTTCGTGATTTATTTTGTTTTAGTCAATTTAGTTGAATCAGTTTGGTTTATTTTTTTTCGTTTTCTTTTGGTTTAGTTTCTAGTTAGTTTTTACTTCCGCTGTTATTTATTTTCCTCTTCAAAAAAAAAAAACATCTTTCCAACCAAAAGCCAAGGAAGAAAGAATTCAAGCAAAGGAACAAGGGATTCAAAGATCTGAAGTCGAACGAAGCAAACAAAAATTTGAATTGTCGAAGCGGTTGCACACAAAGTGGGGTGTGAACGCGCTAGCGCTACCCAAATTCACTGGACGGATCGCCATACACCGCTGTAAAATTTCTTTAACTCTACAGGTGCTCTGTTTCAAAGAAAAATATATAGACAATTGTTGTAAAAAAAAAAAATCTGCAGGGGCAGCGGCTTTGAATGTACAATTTTTAATTTTTGCAATTATTTTGTGTGATTTCTGCATTTTTTATTCATTCTGTTAAGGGCAATACCCCAATTCACATAAGGTGAGGGATTTCATCACCCTTTCCTTAGCCCACAAATTGCATTTCATCGTAGAATCTGACTAATAATAACGGTTAGACATTGGACTTAAGGGAGTCACGGGCTCATTTAGGGCTTAATTGTATTGTGATAGTTGATTCATTTGGAACGAATTATTTCTTGGTGTCTAGACTACGGCAGAGAAATAACCGTTTATAAATATTACGGTGATTCGTAAATATTATATCGGTTGTTACTCTGAAGGTACTTAAACCTTCGGCTGCATTGCTAGGGTGATTCCTGGTGCACCGATAACTCCTGTCCGTTAACTGGCTGAGAAATCTTTTGATCTAAGTAATCAAACGTGTCACTTTATAATTTTGGGTTAGGAGCCAATAAGGACAGAAAATTTCATTGTAGCTAATTTCTATGCTTGCATTTAACAACAATGAGTGAAAAAAGTGTTAGCCAACAAAATTCTCCTAGGGGTTCTCGAATCAACCAAAATTTTCCAACCGAATTAGATCAAAATCGAGTGAATCAAAACTTTCCAAACTTTGGGGATCAAAATCAAATAAATCAAAATTTTCAAAATCTCAATATCCAAGTGGATAGACCCTTGTCTCTTCGTGATCGATGTTATCCTACTAGGACCGTTCAACCATCTGTCATTGTGTTCCCACCAGCTGAAGGAAACAATTTTGAGCTAAAACATTCTTTTATCCAAGGGGTACCAAAATTTACTAGGTCTGAAAATGCTTATGAATTTCTGAGTGAATTTGAATTGTATGCCTCCACAACAAAAATGCACCAACTATCTAACGAATCGATCAAGCTAAGGCTAATCCCATTTGCATTACTTGAAAGCGCTAAAAGATGGCTAAATTCTATTCCACGACATTCCATAAGAAGTTGGGATGAATTTGTCACTGCATTCTTGAAAAAGTTTTTTCCTTTCCATAAAACTCTAAAAATCCGAACCGAGATAAATCAATTTTGTCAAAATGAGGGGGAAACTTTTTCAAAATACTTTGAGAGATTCAACCAGCTATTATATAGTTGCCCTCATCATGGAATTCTAAAAGATCACTTATGTCAAATTGCATATGAAGGGCTAAACTATCAGACTAGAACTCAACTAGAATCAATGTGTGGAGGAGATTTTATGTCTAAGACAGCCGATGAAGCTTGGCAATTCTTAGAAGATTATTCTGAAAAGGACATGCAATGGGAATCAATTCGTGTTCCCATTCGTACTTCTACTAGAGGAGTGCATGTCGTGGACCCAAGTGAAATTCCCTTAGAAAATCAAACTCCTCAAGTCGGAGAAGGGTTACCCCACTATTACTCTCAAGACCAAGCCAATGCCATAGCTCAAAATAATCCTTACTCATCCACGTACAACCCTGGTTGGAGGAACCACCCAAATTTTTCCTGGTCAAACCCTAATAATTCGGCCAACCCATCTCACGTGCAACCCTTTATTCCCAATCCGAATTACCAAGCTCCTTCTTCCAATTCTCAAACCTCTCAAGCTGCACCTCAATCCAAACAACCCTATAGGCACCCCAATTTTCAATCATCGAACTTATCCTCTTAATCTGGTCAATCGTCACAAGATTTTGTTCGATTAGAGAAACAGATGAACTCTTACGAAGCTAAAATAAACTCGCAAGACGCTAAAATGGACCAAATGATGAATATGATAAAGGAAATGGCGAAAAATAATGAGAGGGGAAAGTTGCCGAGTCAACCCGAGGTGAATCCAAAGTATAACTCTCGTGCTGTAAATTCTTGTGAGGACGAAAACCATAATCCAGTCAACGCTATTACAACCCTTCGATCTGGAAAGAGGATTGATAATAACGTGAGCGACCCTGACGAACCTTCTAACTCGACCCCAATGCCAAATCTTGATGATCACCCATTGGCTTCGAATGCCAATTCTTCTAAACCTCAAGTTCCCTTAAATGTTGGCAATCCCAACAGTTCTTCTCCCAGTGTCGGCAAACCCGACCCACCTTTGAAAAATAATGTTGGCAATACCAACATTCCATCTTCTACAACCTTACCACCTTCTCTTCCCTTGGATAAACCTTCTTCCTCGAATGATGAAACTCATCACAGAGTTGAAGAACCAATAGCTCCATTTCCCCATAGGCTCAACAATAAGAAGAAAGCGGCAAATTTCGATAAAATCTTGGAAATTTTCAAACAAGTCTGTGTGAACATTCCCCTTTTAGACACCATTGAACAAATTCCTCAATATGCTAAATGTCTTAAGGAATTATGCACACAAAAACGTGCGACCAATGTTCCAAAAACCGCTTTTCTAACTGCAAATACAAGCTCTGCTCTTTCGAGTCTTGCCCCAGTCAAGTATAAAGACCCTGGCTGCCCTACGATTGATTGTAAAATAGGAAACACTCACATCTCTCGTGCCCTACTCGATCTTGGTGCCAGTGTCAACCTTCTTCCTTATACTGTGTATCGTCAACTTGGACTAGGGGAGATTAAACCAACAAACATCACACTTCAACTAGCCGATCGATCTGTCAAAAAGCCATTGGGAATTATCGAAGACGTCCTGATACAGATCGAACAGTTTTACTTCTCTGTCGATTTTATAGTTCTAGAAACAGAGCCTGTCTCAAATCCCAACGTTCAAATACCATTGATCTTAGGACGCCCTTTCTTAGAAACCTCTAATGCTGTCATTAATTGTAGGAATGGTCAGCTTCGACTTTCCTTCGGGCACCTAACCATTGAGCTAAACATCTTTAATCTCAACAAGCAACCTAGGGATTTTGAGATCGATGAAATTGACATGATTCAAACCACAGTTGATGAAACCTCTAGTGACACTTCTAAAGCCTTGAAAATGTGTCTTGACCATTTCGACTCCGATTTCGACGAACTCAAATACATTTCTGAACTAAACAAAATTCTTGACTCCGACACTTCGTCACCTGAATCTAACCAAGGAATGTTGACCAATGTTGATACACAAGAACTTCCTAAGTTAGACCTCAAACCCTTGCCACCAGACCTTAAGTATGCCTACCTAGACTCTTCAAAAACTTTTCCCGTAATCTTGGCTTCCGATCTTATCGAGGACCAAGAAGAAAAACTTTTGGATATCTTGCGGGAAAATAAGGACGCCTTGGGGTGGGAAATTAGCGATATAAAAGGAATTAGCCCATCAATTGTTGAACATCGCATACATTTAGTTGATGAGGCTAAACCCACCCGTGAGGTTCAAAGGCGATTAAACCCAAACATGAGAGAAGTGGTCAAGGAGGAGATAATCAAATGTATAGACAATAACATCATCTATCCCATCTCTGATAGTACTTGGGTGAGTCCGGTACAAGTTGTACCAAAGAAGTCGGGAGTCACAGTGATCAAAAACGACAGTAATGAACTCGTCCCAACAAAAATCAAAACCAAATGGCGTGTGTGCATCGACTATCGAAAGCTTAACTCAGCCACACGAAAAGACCATTTTCCCTTGCCTTTTATTGACCAAATGCTCGAACGCTTAGCGGGACATGAGTATTACTGTTTTCTCGATGGATACTCTGGCTATAACCAAATTCCTGTTGCTTTAGAAGATCAACATAAGACCACCTTTACTTGTCCCTTTGGAACCTTTGCTTATCGTCGCATGCTTTTTGGTCTTTGTAATGCCCCCGCGACTTTCCAAAGGTGTATGATGAGTATTTTCTCTGATATGGTGGAAGAATTCTTGGAAATATTCATGGATGATTTTTCAATATATATGGATCATCTTTTTCCCAATGTCTCACTCATTTAGAACTCGTCCTTAAGCGTTGTAAGGAGAAATCACTCGTGCTTAATTGGAAAAAATGTCACTTTATGGTAAAAAAGGGGATAGTTCTAGGTCATGTCGTCTCCAAAGATGGCATAGAAGTCGATAAATCCAAAATCGATTTGATTGCTAATTTACCTCCTCCTAAGTCTGTCAAAGATGTTCGTTCATTTCTTGGCCATGCAGGATTCCATAGAAGATTCATTAAGGATTTCTCAAAAATTTCAAAACCTCTCTCGAATTTACTTGCCAAAGATGTAAAGTTTGAATTTTCCAATGATTGCAAAACATCTTTTGAAACTCTTAAGTCAATCTTGACCACAACTCCCATCATTCAACCTCCGGATTGGACTCAACCCTTTGAACTTATGTGCGACGCTTCTGACTTTGCAATTGGAGCCATCTTGGGTCAGCGAATTGATAAACTCCCTCGAGTCATTTACTACGCTAGCAAAACCTTAAACGAGGCCCAATTGAATTACTCAACTACTGAAAAGGAATTTTTGGCAGTTGTCTTCGCTCTTGAGAAATTCAGACCATATCTCATAGGATCCAAAGTCATAGTTTACACTGACCATGCTGCCCTACGATATTTGCTTTCTAAAAAGGATGCCAAGGCCCGCTTGATTCGTTGGATCCTTCTTCTTCAAGAATTCGATATAGAAATACAAGATAAAAAGGGTTCTGAAAATGTCGTAGCTGATCATCTCTCTCGAATTGTGCACGAAAATGATAACGACACCCAAATCGATGACTATTTTCCTGACAAACAAATTCTTTCCATCTCTAACACCCCTTGGTACGCTGACATTGTGAATTATCTTGTCACACAACAAATGCCCGCTGAATGGTCGAAACAAGATAAACAAAAATTTCTCTCGAAAGTTCGAAACTTCTATTGGGACGACCCATATCTTTTCAAATACTGCCCAGACCAAATCATTCGAAGGTGTGTGCCCGATCATGAACACCAAAGTATTCTCTCCTTCTCACATGTCCATGCTTGTGGCGGTCATTTTGGAGCAAGAAAAACTGCTGCAAAAGTTTTGCTAAGCGGTTTTTATTGGCCCACACTCTTCCGTGACGCTTTCGAATTTTGCTCTAAATGTGAGCGATGTCAAAGAACGGGTCGAATCTCTAAGCGAAACATGATGCCTCTCAACCCCATTTTAGTGATTGAGTTATTCGATGTTTGGGGCATCGATTTCATGGGACCATTCCCTAATTCATTTAGGAATCTTTACATCTTACTTGCGGTAGATTATGTCTCAAAATGGGTTGAAGCCATTCCGACCAGAACCAACAACAACAAGGTTGTTGTCAAATTCCTCAAAGAAAACATCTTTTCACGCTTTGGCACACCTAGAGCTATCATTAGCGATAATGGCACTCATTTCTGTAATCGTGCTTTTGAGTCCTTGCTCAAGAAATACTCAATCACACACAAGCTGTCAACACCTTACCATCCACAAACTAGTGGACAAGTAGAAGTTTCCAATAGACAAATCAAACAAATTCTTGAGAAAACCGTGAATTCCAATAGAAAAGATTGGTCCGTAAAACTGATTGATGCACTTTGGGCTTTTCGCACTGCTTATAAAACCAATCTAAGGATGTCACCATATCGATTAGTCTTTGGAAAGGCCTGTCACTTACCTCTTGAATTAGAGCATCGTGCTCTTTGGGCCATAAAATTTTTGAACTTTGACTTAGAAAAAGCCGGCTCACATAGGAAGCTACAAATTTCGGAATTAGAGGAATTAAGAAATGAGGCGTATGAAAATGCGAAAATCTACAAAGAAAGAACCAAAGCCCAACACGACAAAAACATACTCCGTAAGGAATTCAACGTAGGTCAAAAAGTTCTTTTATACGACTCTAGACTTCACTTATTTCCAGGAAAACTCAGATCTCGATGGACTGGACCTTATGTCGTGAAAACAGTATATCCTCATGGAGCGATTGAAATTGAAAATCCTAGGGATGGAAAAGTCTTCAAAGTAAACGGTCAACGACTGAAACCATTTTTGGAATTCGAACAATATGACGAAGATGACTCTATCGATCTGCATGATCATCCACCATGAAATCAGGTGGTACACGTTCTTTTTCTTTTATTTTTCTTTTTCATTTCATTTTATTTTATTTTTGTTTTTCTGCCTTAGACAGTTGGGACACTGTCTCAATCAAGTGTGGGGGGGAGTCTGCATTACACTCTTTTGATTTTTCTTTAATTTTTCTGTCTTTTCATGTAGGACCATCATACATTTTATATCGTAGTAACATACCATATTTTTTTTTTAAAATACGACTCATTTTCAATTGATACAACAAAATAAGTTTACAATTTTTAGCCAGTTGATAGTATTTTTTTCTCTCAACTTAGATCGAATAAGAAATATAATGAAAAGTTTAATTTTGAGGGATAATAGTGTAACCGGTACATAGGGAGATTCTTAGGTGATGGCCATGAAATCTATTCTATATTGTAGACTTTGTTTAAATAAGTGGAGGACTTAAAATACTTATAATGGCTTGTCAAATCTTTAAAACTAAGTTGTGTTAAGTTGAATTCGCGTAACTCTCTTTTTGTGCTTATAAATTCAATAATAATAATAGTAATCCAAGGGTATCCAACATTGCTTGTATATCGAGCGTTGGTGTGCAAACCCGCCAAGCTCTATCCGACACGTTGTTGACAAAGTCAAAGTTGGAATATCTTGGTCTCATTTTATGAGATTGGACACCTAAGGATTACCGACATGTTGTTGACAAAGTCAAAGTCGGCCTGCACAATCCGCCAAGCTCTTTACCCACTCTCCATTAGTCCGCGAGGCAGAGCATGGGTGGTAAACCTTGGTCTTTTTAGTTAGGTGTACGTACTTAATCATAAACCTTAAAATTTTATAGAATAAAGAATAAGCGATGATACCCAAACACTTCTTGACCTTATTGATTTGACTAGCCATACATGAGAAAATTAGAATACCACTTTGCAAACTGTGCCAAGCAAACTAAGAATTTATTTCATGGCTGCACTATGTTATCGACCGAACCAACTGGCCAAACTGGAATTTAACATTTGAAAACTTGATTTATATTGAAAATTTGTGACAATTCGAGGTATCTAAAATAAAATCAACTGATTAGAAATTATTAACTTAATTTGTTGTACCACTTTCCTGAAATAAGTCGTGTTTTCATTTTTCGTTTTTTTTTGCATATGTCCATTGCATTCATGTAGTTTCATTAGAACCATATCATACTACATTTGGATTTTGTGGGTAGTATCCGCTGAAAACCCTCACGAGACACCACTCGTCCTACTAGGGACACCTAGAGGTTTAACGGCTTGTTGCATGCGCTCAATGCAATCGTGTTTCCTACGAAAGTGTGACCTATCTAGTTAGTTTTCCATTTTCTTTTTACTCGAGGACGAGTAAAAGATAAGTATGGGGGTATTTGATTGACATAGAAATGTGTTTATTTTAAGCTCTTATATCTTATCTTTTGTATATAAATAAATATTACTTGGGTATTGTTTTGTTACTTTTATAGATATTCCAACCCAGCCCGCATGCAACCAGAAAAGTAGAGAAATAGAGATGAAATTGATATATATTTACATTTTGAAGAATTGTAGATGAAGATCTCACATCTAGTTGCTGTTGGACAAGAAAAGGATCGATAAAAAGGCTTTGCACATCACAAATAAATGAAGAAGTGTCAAGGATGCAAGAGTAAAAGAGAAAAGGCCCAAATTTGCTTTATTTTTCTAAGGTCCATTTATGTTTCTCATTGTAAACTAATTAGTGATGTAATGACCAGGCCCAGTTATCATTAGGGTTAGGGTTTGGCTATCTACCCTATATATACGCTTGTAATGGCATTGTAGCCACCATCCTACATCTCATTCTATTCTCTTCTTCATTAATAAAAAAACTCATTTTTCTTTTATGCAATTTTCTATTTCTTAGCAATTTGTGTTGTCTACACGATTAGATTCGGTAGAACACTATTTGTATTTTGCAATTCTTCTCATTAGTGATTGACCGTCTGATTAGATTCAGCGGTAATCCTAATTTTATTTCCTGTTGTTATTTATATTCTGCACTTTTATTTTCTGTATTTTAATCGCGTTCATAGGTTAAATTGGATTTGATTAGATTTGAATCTGATTCATAGTTTCATTGCTTTTCCATTGAAATTGTGATTTGATCGTCGGTTCAGTTAGATCTGTTCTGAATCAAATTACAGTTCTAATTTTGTTTTGTTTTATTTTCAAAATCAACCTCCAAAGTTTTGTCTAACTCGCCCAAGAGATTAGATAAATAATTGATTTAATTCACCTCCCTGTGTTCGACCTGTATGCTACACACCTGTATGCTTGCAGAATTTATTACAAATGTCGCGCTTTTCTAATTCATAGATTGGCGACGATCATCGGTCATGTGTGTCCGGGTTGCAAGATGTTCTTGTCGAACCCAGTGTATTCCTCTCTAGAGGTACACTAGCGATAGGTGGTTCCATACCTTGTCATAGTTGGAAATCCATTACCCAATACGTGCTTGCAGTTTTAATTGTATACTATATATGTAGAACGTGAGATGAAAGAGTTTCTGCTAGATGATTATTATATTGTGGTTGATAGATACTATTATAATATCAGTGAGTTTTGATATAAAGATTATTTAGGATTCTCATAAGGGAAAAACCCGTTCCATTATACGGCGTGGTCTTATGAGATATCGTTTAATGGCTCAAACTGTTTAAACTGTTTTACTCATACCAGTCCCATGACTGACCCGGAGTTTATCTTGTTTTGTTTTCGCTAAGCTCCTGGGTGCCCAATTTTATACGGACAGTCAAGTAGTCAGGATTTTATAGGTATACTTGAAGAGTTTGGAGCAGGAGGATTTCATATTGTATAGCTATAGTTATTTTCGTTGTATTGTAAGTGTTGTACTTTGGAAATGATATGCATATTCAAGTACAGATTTATATTTCAAAGTAATGTTATATATTATATGTTATTCGTTCCGTTGTGAGGTTCGTGTTACTCTGATGTTGTGTTGTTCTTCTTCTTCTATTCTAAGTTTCTATCTTATCTATTCTCACCCTCTAATTTCTTTCATTAACTACCGGTATTTTCGATCCTTGGATGTTCGATATGTGTTGTATATCGGATAACCAAGATCGACTTTTTCCGGGGTGTTACACCGTACAAATTTGGGCACCCAAGAGTTTAGGGAAAACATAGAAAAATAAATTATGGGTCAGTCATGGGACTTGTGTGAGTAAACGATTAAAAATAGATTGATTTTAACTTTCAAAAACCTTTTGAAAGAAAAGATAATCGTAAGACCGATCCACACATAAGTACAGATCGTTTTTACCTTATGATAACCAAAACATTTTTGAAAACAATATTATTATAGTGTCCAAATACAAATAAATAGCAATCTAGCAAAATGCTTGCATCTCATGCTCTACATACATAGTATACAATCAAAACCTCGGGCACTTATTGGAGATTGGATTCCGACTATGACAAAGTATGGAACCACCTTCCGATAGTGTATATCTAGAGGGGAATACACTGGGTTCGACAAGAACATCTTGCAACCCGGCCCACACATGACCGACCACTCATTTTGCTTGAGTGTATCAAATATATTGTCACCAACGGTTGGGAGCTACCCATCGTTTCCCCCTTTCAATGTTGCTTCCATTTCTCTCCTATTATCTCCCATTTCTTCTCTTCCATATGTTGTCCCCCTCCATTTTTTCTTTCTTTTATACGTATCTCCTTCCAGGCAAAACACAACCAGTTCTCACCTTTCAGCAGCTCACACATAGTTCTTATACTCCATCTGACAGTTAGCATCCATATATCGATAGGACAATAAATTTTACGGAATGACCATGATGTCTCTTGTGTTTCATGCACTAAGTTTATAACACTTCAATAATGATATAGTAGTGACCTAGGTGTTATGATATCATTAATAGCAAATGTAAAGGGGTGACCGAAAGTGTAGGTAACCATGCAAACAAGATTTTGGCATGTGCGAACATGGCATTCTTTTCTTTGTGAATATAGATCAATCTATAATAAATTATATGTTCCTCCTTAATCATTGAAAACATACTTAACCCGATAAACCAATAGAAACTAGTAAGATGGAAAAATAAACAAATTTAAAAATTGTACCTTCCTTGTGAAAACCAAGAATGATATACTGTATTCATCCAGTAAAATCAGATTATTTTCCTAAGGAAAAACAGAATGACATGTCACAAATGCTCCAACCCATGATGTAGTTTTGGGTGCATGTATCAAACACGAAGCAATATGTGCATATGACTTTATAAAACCAGTAGCTACCAATGGTACATGTAATTGAATCTAACTAGGATTAGATATAAACTAGTAGATATCTTAAGTGTTTATTCACCATATAATTCTGCCGTTTTGAATTTTGTTTCTAAAGTGTTTTAAACCCTTAGTCTTAAGCTAACTAATCCTACACAACTTCACTACTTGCATTCAATGTAACGGGATCATACCAGTATATAGTTCAAATTCTGCTAGGGATAAATATAATTAAATAGTAGAGTAATGTGTGGTATTTACTCACCCTTCATCCTTTGTTCTTCTTTGTTTTTATGCTTCAGGATTTTGATTCTGTTTGCGGCCATTATTGTTCCGTATTTTTGGGTTTAAGTGTGCGAGGTATGGGTATGTATTTATAGACAAAAATAAATATAAAATATGGTTTGGCATGTGAACTGAAATGTACAAGTGATGGAAATGATATGGCTACTGCTTTGATGATTGAAAAGAAGTGGAGCTATATACATAGCTGCGTTCAGTTTGAATTGTAATGCAGCTATGTTCTTATAGATGTGTCTATGTCTGGTGATTAGAAGGAAATGAAGCCATCTTTTTCATAGCTGTGCATAAAATTTTGATTGGAGGAATGATAAGTTTGCATGTATGAGTTGAAAAGACGCAGGTCCTACTCCTATTTATCCATCATGATCCACTCACGAACTAATTTATCCACCTCAGCTCGACTTTCGCTCTCCTTACTGAACATTTTCTTCTTTTTATTTATTGCTCCTTCTTTACAACCGGTCATGCCATGCTCCTCACCAACGACATTCAGCTTGCATCCCCCGTTATCGATTACCCTGAGCATCTGCTACTGTATACTCCTCTTTTTCACAGTCCCATGTGACGTGGCCTTCCTCCCTCACGTCCTCCTTTTACCCCAAAAATAATACTATGAAACACCACCATCATTCTTCCCCTTGTACACGGCAACGCACTCCTCCATGACTCCCTGCAAAGCAACCAGTCCTCATCAATACAGCAGCACTGATGTTCGCGTCCTCCCGGTCTCCACTTCATACCGCCAGAAAGGAGTGCATCCCACTGTATCTCGCGGTAGTTCATCGTTCTGAACAAAATGGCATTTGAATGCCTGAAAATGCATGCGAATAGGAAGCTTGCAGCATGGTGAAGCCAAGAAAATTCATTTCGGGATCTAAAAGTTTGAATTATAATTGTTTGGATTTCCCTCTCTTGAAGAAAAGGGTGCGTTTCTTCTTTGCTGAAACGAGAAGGGAGAATGAGTATTTTATTTTGGAAAGGCAGTCCGAGCTTTGAAGAGAGATTGAAAACAACTGTGATTTACGCATGCATTTTATAGGAGAAATATACGTGGTTCCCACGTTTTACTTTGTTTGGCGGGCACGTTTGTGGTTTAGGGTAGGGCATAGGCTTGCAGAATTAGGAACAAGATCCATGTAAGTGTAGGCGTGAATTCCAAAAACAACATGCAGTGCAAGGTTTTTAGATAATTTGGGGAGCAAGGTTTCTTTTTGTTTGGCCAACACAGTAGAGGGTCATTGAGAGCAAGGTAAAAGTAAAAGAGTTGACACGCAAGTAAATTGTAATATTGGCACAACAAACTATAAAGCTACTGTGCTTTACATGGAAGGATTTATTAGTTTAAATAACTGTGATATCCATTACCATATGGTGGACATTTAATTTTTGTATGACCCTATGCAAACTCCAAAATAATGAAATTAAACACACTTTTATATCTTGACGTTCCGCTTCCAATGGAACTAATTTCATTGAATTGCGATTTTCGTTAACACAATGGCGTTATTTTAATTTCAATTATAAACACCGGTTCACAATTAAATTGAATGTATCGACAAAACAGCTCCAATTGGTTCTAAACAGGAAAAGTAGAAATAATTAGCGGTACGTATTCCAATAAAATTCGTTACATTGAAAACAGAGGTCATTTGAAAAAACGCTATTTATAACGCTTATAAAATATCGATAAAATATTAATTAAACCCAAATTAATTGAATTGAATAAAAGTAAATTATTATCATCGTAAATATCCAAATAGAATAGTATATGCAGCTCCAGATATAAGTTATACAACTTACTATCATCAATTCGAGTTAAAACGGTGCCTAATTTATATAAAAACCCTTTTATTATATTAAATAAACGTTATATTTCAATAACGATTTCCATAGCGACTATTTTAAAATTTGAATTGGATATAACTAACAATCTATAAAACGAAATCTGGATTTTTCTCTTCCATTAGAATATTATAATCAAATTGATTCATACGTTTCTTATTTCACAGAAATCCGACTTATATTGGATCATGTATATTCAGTTAAAGTTCAAATCAAAAATCATGAACTACCGCAGTGTTTCGAGCTCATTTTAATTAATTTACAAATATATATATTTTCGAACTCCATTTTAATAAATAAATTGAGTATAAAATCCATTATATTTCTAATATAATATATTAAACAGATTTAAATATTCCAATTTCAATGACTTAAAAATCTGGGATGTTACATTCTTCCCCCCTTAAAGGAATTTCGTCCTCGAAATTACAAGGTAAGAAGAATGCTCTGAGCCTAATAATTTTAAAATAATTATTTTTGAATTATCATCAAAACAAATTTAAATTCTTTAAAATTTTCGAAAATTCCGTCAGCACCTCCTCTGCCTGGCATGATTGGTACAACTACAACTGTTGCTCCTGGCCTTAACTTCAAAAGAAAACCAAAATCCAAATGGCTACCCAATTCGGGTATAAAATCAATCACTCCAATTAATATCAAGGTTTACCTATTTGTCGGGCAACTCAGTCTCCAATTTCAAAGCAAATCAACTAACAACTCTTCATCTTCCAATCAGTACTTCAATCCCTGTAATCAACCCAATTTCCATAGCCTTCTAGTATCTGTACTTAACTCAATTCATAGTGCAAGTAACAAATACATGGTTGAATCATTTTGTTCTATTCCATCAGTGATTTTATTTTCCATTTGATATATTGGAATTCGTCTCCTTGCTTCTAATCCACTCAATTTCTTATTAACTCGTTGTTGAATTTAATTTACTAACTAATAACCAATAAATCAAACAAAACACAACCAAACCAATTTAAATTATATTTAGTATTAGTATTCACTATTTGTACTCACTATGGTTAACCATATTTTAATATCAATCGATTAACATCCGATTGATCTCCATATTATCCATTCGATTTTCAAATCTGAACTTTATTTTATTTAATTTCAATTTTGTTTCTTAAATTAACTCTACTTAACCGGTTTAAGTTTCATTTTCATATCTAATTCAATCAACCAATTGGTTTCTAACTAGTTCAATTTCATTTTGAACTCCAACCAACTCAATCAAAACAATCAACCAACCCATACTATTGTATTATAGGAAATTATTTCCTTTTTCAATAAAAATATAATTTGAGAAAAATTATTTCATTTACCCTCTTTATAAAACAATACTGTGCCAATTGCCAGTTCTATATAGTTCCTCAACACTTGAACCAATCACAAAACATTTTTATATAAAATCTACAAATATGCTCTCTCGTATTCAAACCCAATATAGGGTGTTACTAACCCTATCCCTATCGAGTTACACCACAGAGCCAAGGTTACTACCCAACCAATATCTATGATACCACTGAAACGACCCGAGGGATCCGATGCCCGAATACCGACAATAATACACCAATCCCGTATTATTGCCAGAACTCCAGTATCGAAAACACCAGATAGTTATTAGAAAGAAACTGGAGGGTGAGATAAGAAAGAAAGTTAGAATAGAAGAAAGGAAGAAGAAACACCACATAATCAGAGTCTCACATCACAGTGGAACAAAATATAATACAGAAAAAAAATCTTTATTGAGAGCTTTAAATAAAACATACAATAATCAGGGTACATTAACACATCTGGACAGTTATATAACTTGTCCTCATATACAGTCACACAAAGGAATAAATACTGGATATCATACGTGTGAACACTTCCAACTCGTCTCTGGACTTCGCAGAATCCAATAACCTAGACCTGTATACTCTGGTCTAACCCGAGCATTTACAAAACACTAGGTCAGTCTGGTAAACCAGAGTGAGAAAAACTCGTAAAGCTTTAAGGCAAATCATTCAATTTGGTTTTTAAGTTCAAAAAATCTTTCCGAAAGAAAATGATAATCGTAAGACCAAATCCACACATAAATATGGACGATTTTACCTTACGATAACCCAAAACATTTTGAAATCAATATCTTTTCTGATATTATAATAATGTCTAAATACAAATAAATATAAATCTAGCGGAACGCTTGCATCTCACGCTCCACATATATAGTAAACAATCAAAACCGTTGGCGCTTATTAGAGATTGCATTCCGACTATGACAAGGTATAGGACCACCTGCCGGTAGTGTATCTCTTGAGGGGAATACACTGGGTTTAACAAGAACGTTTTGCAACCCAGCCCACACATGTCCGACCACTCATTTCGCTTGAGTGTATCGAATGTATATCGCCAACGGTCGGGCTCAAACCACTGTTTCCCGAAAAGGGACAACATCAAAATAGATTAAAGAAGGAAATGGATTTTCTCCAAATATGTGATTATACACCCTAATGGGAGCGACCCACATAGCCATGCTGCCTGCCCGATTTTTGTCATTTCCCAGTTGATGAGGCTTGAGGCTACGCTTTATCAGCACATCACATTCTCTTCGAATGCCGCATCGTTAGATCCATCAAAATCACTAATTTGACGTCCACAACAATACTTTATGTGTTGGCTAAAGAAGTTTCCTTCTCAGCTTCCACTCTTGGTACGGTTGAAGAAATCAATGAATGTGACCTTTCTGGAAATACTCTGTCAGACATCTATCCATACACGTTATCCAGGAACAAGATGAATCGAAGGCACCCTCCCACTGCATTCTAGGAATCACCCTGAGAATCAGTAGCAAGAAGTCCTTACAAACCCGTAGATTCCAACCACGATAGAATCACATTATATCTTTGCTTGCAATCAGAGATTTTAAGTAATCCTTCTGCTTATGAAGATCAACGGTCTACAATAGCTCCATCTCGGATCAGCATCTTCAATGTATTCATATTTGATGGATGGAATGGTTTTCAAATATATATTCGATCCCGGTCTTTCCATACCAACAATCGTATAGGCCAAATTGGATAGACGGTTATTTAACTATCAAATAAAACAATCATTCATCCATATTAAAATGTATTCACTAATTCTCTACTCAGTATCATTTAGCCTCTTTGATGAACCGTCCGTTAATTATATTCTTTAAACTTTCCAATATTTGAAACATTGATTTTACTTCTTATAAGAATACTCTTCAAATTCATTTTATTCAACTTATAATTTTTTCGAAAACAGCTTAAAATATCATTTATGGAAATCATAACTTATGTTTCCTCAACTACTCTCGTTTATAATTTAATATCATCCTTTTTGAAAATCTATTTAAAACTCGACCTCATTTACTTAATTAATTATTAAGTAAATTCTTATTAAACTCTTTATATTTACACTAATAATTCTTTACAATATTCTATACGAGCTTTGATCCTATTATAAATAGAAGCTTTAAGAAAATTCCTTAATATCTCTTTATTATAATGTTACAAATCATTTCAAATTCATTTGTTTAAAAACCATATAAACAATGCTTTTAAAAAATCTTATATTAATGTCTTATACAATTATTTTGTTGTTATCCTTTTCAATTTTCTTATATTGATATTTATCAAAACAATTCAACTTATCATCTGTAACAAACGTTATAAATTTCATTTCATAGCCAATTTATTTTCAATTTAACCATCTCTGTAAATTATACTCGATATCTTATTCACTGTTTTAAAAACATAATCCTTTATAAAGTCTTATATCTAAAAATAATCCATTTCATTTGTAATAAAACAAATTTACAAACCTTTAACTTTATTTACCATTTCAATTCATTTCCAAAACTTTAAATTTCCATTCACAAAATCTTTTGTAAATTAATTACAACAACTTACCATTCGTTTTCATTCCCACGTCTCTTAACTACATTTAAAAATCTCATTTGCAATTCAATTTCGACAATTAAATATTCATTGTTGTTATCCAAACTTTAGCTTCATTTATATTCCTACCCCAGTTAACATTCCGAACTTCGGAATATCACATTCCGAACCTCGGAATGGTACTTACTTCGATTAATCATTCTGAACTTCGAAATAACAGATTACGAACCTCAGAATAAACCCCACTATCATTTAATAATTCCCATTTATAAATCTCATTTATAAATCCATATTGATATTTTCAACTTCAATTTCATTTAAAATATGCAATCTCATTTTCAAATCAATACTCGTTTCCAGACCCATCGATTTGTTAATATCATTTGCAAAATGTTATTTCATCACATTTCGTATCATTTAAAACACCGTTTGTTAAAAACGATTATTTATTACAAAAATATGGCTCTTTAAAACTCTTTTATAAATTCATGTATATCCATGATTCGATTATTCCATTTCGATATTTTTAAATCCATTTAAAACTCTCTTTATGACCATTAAGGCCTTTATTAAACCATTTCGACTTTCAAATAGCAACACGACAAATTTATATTGTTTAAACATTTATTTAATAATATCTTGCATCTTTATTAGTTATACTTATAAAAACTGTAAATTTAACTTCAACTTTTTATTTTTGTAGTAAAAGTGTATTTCAAAACCATATAAAAATAGATTTATATCTTAGAAATCATTCGAAATCCATTTAATATTTATTTCGAAAAAAATATTTCTTTTAATTGACGGTACTAAAGAGGCAAATGACTACTATAGTACCAAACCGTGACATATAAACTAATTTCACATTCCATAACAAAAAATATAATCATATTGATAAACATTATCAATATCTCCAACCTGTTATTCCTTACAAAACAATTTGTTATCACAATTCAATTTATTCAGTTCAACATGGCCAATCAATATTCAATTTCCATCTAAATAAATGATATAAACAATTCAATAATAACAGTCAGTAATGATTGTAGCAGAAATGCAAGCATTCAATGTAACAACCCTGAATTTTGGGGCCAATTTAAAATTTATTTTAAGTGATTTTAATGAGTTTTGATATTTAAAATAATCTATTTTAAATAATAATGATCATAAATTGATTTAAATCGAAGTTAGAATGAATGATTTAATTTTAATTATAAAAAGAGTTAGAAATAGCGCGGTAGTTTGAAAAGTCAAACTTGAACTTTGACTGACCGTACAGGACGCAAAATTTAACGGATTTTAGTGAAACCAAAAATATTAGAATCTATTTAAAAATATCTTTCCAACGAATCCGAAAAATCGAAATTTCATAGCGGGAATCAAATGTTATGGCCAATTCAATTTTTAGAAAGGTCGCTGGGTAATTTGCATAGGTCAAAAATGCTACTTTTTGCATATAAAGGAATTTCGACTCGAAACCACTTCCATTGAGTTCGAAATGATGTTTCCGGATTGGAAAATTGTAAACACTTATATATTTCGAGTTTCGGAAATTATTTGTTTAAAAATATATTTTTAATATTAAATATATTGGCCTTAAAAAATAGTCATTTTTCAAAAAGTCTCAGAATTCGACAAAATAAATTTTGTTGGATTCGTATCATCAAAACAAAGCTAAAAATGACTTTTTGGTAATTTTTAGAATTAAAATATAATTATAATTGATTTTTCAGTGTAAACGGGCAAATTTTTGACTTTAAAAAAATTCATTAAAAATTCATACGGGCTCAGAATCGAACGAAATTAATTTTCATAGGTCCACAGTATCAAAACATAGCTAAATATATTTTTCGAGAATTTTTGAAGTTAATTTGTGACCTCGGTGAATTTTCACGTACGATATACATTAAAATATTAATAAAATAATGTAATTATTCCAGAACTCATAACAGACGTCGGAATTGGACCCCGGGACATAGCTCATTGCGTTCAGAAGGTGTCAAAACCTTAAGAACGACAGTAAGCAGGCCTGAATCGGAGTTCGGGCCAAAACGGGCTTTAACGGGCTAATTAAATAATTAGATAACCCTAATATAATATTATAAATACCCCGAAAACACTGTTCATCGTCTCCTAACCCGTCATTTGCTGAGCCGCCTAAACCCATGAGTCTTCAAAACTTCAAACTTCGATTTCTCCTCCGTTTCTCAACGAAATTTAGCGTGTGAGTACTCATTTCGAAGCTCTTCGCGAGCTCTTCGATTCTAGATAAGGAGCATCCGTCCCCGTGCCTCGACGAAGCCGCCATACCCCCGCAAACAGCCGCCGTTCGCACCCCCTCTGGGCCCCACCGCCGCCGCCGCACCCTCCCCTCTTCTGGCCAATCGTAGCTCTCTCCAAGACGGTCCACCTCCAACAAACGGTTCGTCGTTTCATCAACCGTAGCTCCCGCAATCTGAAAACAAAGATTTGAACCTCTCTTGAAGGTAAAAGCTTCAGATTTAGTCACACTTATAAGCGTCGCAGAGTCAGTTGTTAAAGGCTGATTTCTAATTTTTCATATGAACTTGAATGCTAATTGTTTCAGATCCGCAACCGTCTTGAATTCGAACACCAAATCTGACCAAACTCGATTCATCTCAGAACCAACAGCGGTGAGAATTTATTTTTAATTAAATTTAATTTATTTAATTATTTATTAATTCTTTGTTATTAAAGAATATTGACTGATCTGCTATGTAGCAATATTGAAATACGGATCTAAGTTGTTTATGACTGTATGATGTTAAATCCGCGAATCTAAACGCTAGATCTGAAATTATTGGCTAATTAAAATAGATTATTTGTTAATATTATTGAATTATGCCTCGCCGATTTGTCATATGCCAAAATGTACATCACCCTGTATGTTATGTTGATTTGAACTGTTAGATCTAGACCTCTTGGATTATTTGAATGTTGTGAATTTTTGATAACATGAAATTTACTATTTATCTTGTAAATAAAAAAATTAGAATGTGTTGTTGAGATGAAATTTACAATTTATTTTGTAAATTAAAAATTAGAATTTGTTGTAGATATGAAGTTTACAATCTGTTTTGTAAATTAAAAATTAGAATTGGTCGTTGATATGAGATTTACAATTTATTTTGTAAATTAAAGTTAAAATTCGTCGTTGACACAAAATTTACATTTTTATTTTGTAAATTCAATATTAGCATTGGCGATGACACAAATTTTACATTTTATTATGTAAATAAAGTTAGAATTGTGCGTTGACATAAATTTTACATTTTATTATGTAAATAAAGTTAGAATTGTGCGTTGACATAAATTTTACATTTTATTATGTAAATAAAGTTAGAATTGTGCGTTGACATAAATTTTACATTTTATTATGTAAATAAAAGTTAGAATGTTGCGTTGACATAAATTTTACATTTTATTATGTAAATAAAAGTTAGAATGTTGTGATGACATAAATTTTACATTTTATTATGTAAATAAAGTTAGAATCGTGCATTGACATAGAATTTACATTTTTATTTGTAAATTATAGTTAGAATGTTGCATTGATATAAAATTGACATTTTATTATGTAAATTAAAGCTAGAATTGTGCAATGATATAAAATTTACATTTATTTATGTAAATTTACATTTATTTATGTAAATTAAAGTTAAAATTTTGCGTTGACTTGAATATACATTTTTATTTTGTAAATTCAATATTAGGATTGGCGATGACCTGAATTTACATTTAATTTTGTAAATTCAATATCAGAAATTGCGATGACATGAAATTTTCATTTTTTATTATGTAAATAGAGTATTTTCACCGCATGTATGAATTTACATCATTTTAATGTAAATTAAATAATGAATTAAACTGTAGAAATTGTTAACATTATTCTTAATGTTAACATATGAAAATTTGACCGTAGAAATTGTTAACATTATTTTTAATGTTGATATATGTAAATTTAACCGTAGGATTTGTTAACATTATTTCTAATGCTAATATATAAAAAAAATTCACCGTAGGGAGAATTACATTAATTTTAATGTAATAAAAAGAATGGACTTTACATTGTGTTTAAAGAGTAAATTTTACATTGTGAAGAAGAATGGATTTTATATTGTAACTTGAGAATAGAAGTTTACATTTTGTTAAGGCAAATTCAATAAAAATGTGACAAGCATGAGAATTCACATTTTTCTTAATGTGAATATATAGAAATTTCACCGTATGTTAAATTTACATTTTTTTTATGTAAATATATATGAGTCTCACCGTATGTACATCTTACATTATTTTTAATGTACATTATATAGTAATTACAACATAGGATAACATTGCATTATTTATAATGGAAATAAAAAGGGGAATTACACTGTAAGAAAATTAACATTATTTATTATACTAATATAAATGAAATTAGACCGCATGACATGAATTACATTTTTATATGTATTTTATGAATGAATTAACATCGCATGAAATAAAATACATTTTTATATGTATCCTATGAATGAATTAAGACCTCATAAAATAAAATACATTTGTATATGCATTTTATGAATGAATTAACATCGCATGAAATAAAATACATTTGTATATGCATTTTATGAATGAGTTAAGATCGCATGAAATAAATTACATTTTATTTTATGAATGAAATTAGTCCGCATAAAATAAATTACATTTTTACATGTAATTTATGAATGAATTTTCATCGTATGAAATAAATTACATATTATTATGTAAATTATGAATGAATTTAACCTGCATGAATGAAATTTCATTTTATTCTATGAAATGAATGTATGGATTTACATTGTAAACAAAGATTACATCTTTATAATGTAAATAAAAAGTAGGATTTACATTTGTAAATAAAATTTATATTTTTATATGTACTTAAGAACGATGAATTATAAATTACATTTTACATGTAAGGATGGAATTAAAAGAAGGAATTGGACGATGAAATAAAATTTACATTTTACCGTAAATTAAAGAAATTAAAGGAATTAAAAAGGAAGAATTCACCATTCAAGTATGATTTACAATTTACTGTATAAAAAGGGATGAAAGGATAAAGAATGAGAATATTCATTATAATAAAGATTTAAACGGTTTATGTTTATATATTTATATATAAATGTAATTAAAACTAAACGAATAGGGCGTGGTAGTTCGCGTTTTGAAATTGTACTTTTGAATGACTATACAAGAAGATCCGACCGTCGGATTTTCTTGAAACTGAAACCGTTAGGACCGTCTTGGAAAAATCTTTCCAATGATATATATTACGTTAAGATCCAACGGTTAGATTCTGAGAAATGTAAAAATCAAAATTGGTTGAATGCAGTGCCATAGTCGCCCATGGACTTAAGGCGTCGTTATATAAAAATTCAATTATTTTAAATAATTAAAATAGGAATGAAGCGTTAATAAAAATAATTATTAATGTGTAAGAAGGATTTTCAATATATATATATACGAGGATTATTTGGAAAGTCCGAGTTTATCTCATTCCAAATAATTAAACGACGTTTAAAAATCCAAAATTGGAAGACGGCGATTGAAGACCGTCAAATCTCCACATCGAATGGATGATGATGACTGTTGCATTAGAATGGCTCGCTACCATGATAAGGTAATAGTAGGAGTTGCCCAGACATAGTGTTGATTTGTACGGGTTTGGCTTTCGCTCAGACCCAGAGCATAAGCTTATAAATGGATTGTGTGTCTGACATCGTACTTCATTATATATCATGTTATTAATCTTCTGTCGAATGTATGGATGTTTGGTGGCGGAGAATTTATTCTCTTGCTTAACACCCGTTCATATATTTCGGCAAAGGATTGGTAGTGTGATATGGAGTGATGATGTGGCATGCTAAGATGCATATGATCAAGGTTTTGTTGAAAAGCAGGCCTTGTGGGACGATCAAAGCATAGTCTGTTTAGGCACAGCTTTGTGTATAGCGTGACTTCGCGAGCCTCACACACCGGCGGAGTCTAAAACGGGAGAAGGGAATGCAGGGAGAGCAGCACATTTCTTTCTAGCTAGAGTGGTGTCAGTGACCTACCAGCCCTGACATTTTACTTATGTGGATGATGGAATGAGGCGCCTCGGATAGGTCCTATAGGACCGGGAAACGTGTGTTCAGGAATTGCCAATCCGCTAAGCTGTATTTGCGGACCGGCCCTGCAGCTATCCAAGGGTTCTCCGCGGGGAATCCTGAGACATTAGCTAGAGTGTCTCGAATCGGTAGGAGCTCCTCCCTAGCCTTGACTCATGATGGAAACCAATTTCCAATACGCGCCATTCGGTTTTGATTGTATTACTAGTACGGAGGCATAGCATATGGTACTTATGCTTCCTAGGATTGATACATTATGATTGAAATTGTTTTTAAAACATATATACACTAATAATAATATCAAACTTGTATTTGCCGTATTTAGCATGTTTAATCACCATAAGGTAAAACTCTATCCTCTTGTGTGCGTTGCATTGTTTGATGGGACCTGAGTCTTATGGTGATTTCATTTTTCTAAAAAGCATTGCGTTGTTTTACGATTTACTTTAAGTTATGCACGGCAATCCATTAGAGCAAACCCGTTCCGCGTTAGCGGCGTGGTCTTTGGATTTGTCCTATTAATAGTGATTAATTAGTTAAGAATTCTCACACCAGTCCCACGACTGACCCGTTGTTTGTTTCACCTTTTTGCAAATTCGGGTGCCCTCTTCTCCACACGGGCAGTCGAGTAGTTTATCTACAGGTCTATCTCTTTAGCAGGATCCTGGATTGAAGCTTAAAACTGTGTCCAGAGCATAGTTGTCTTCCACTGTATCTATTTTATTTCCGCTGCACTGTATTAAATTTATTGTAAAATTTTCTTCCGCTGTATTTTAATTTCGATGTACTCTGATATTCTGTACTCTGATGTAACATTTATTATTGATGTTATAAAAGTCTGTTGTTGTTGTTCTGATGTATTGTATTTCCAAAGTTAACGTATGCGGATTTTGAACGGTCTTGGTCGATTTTGCGATCGATTAAGGCCGGGCAAAATCCGACTCGTTACAGTTGGTATCAGAGCTTTCGTTAGCCCAAATCTTTGGGGTACAACTCATTAGAACTGAACAAAAGACTCATCAGAGATTGGATTAGTAATATCCAATAAGAATACTCATTAGAGATAGGATCAGCAGTATCCTAGAATGAGAAAACTCATTAGAGATAGGGTTAGTAATGCCCTAGAATGAGTTGAGAGTAGCAAGCCTATAATATACGTATTTGTGATTAATTATACTCTATTTTGGAAAATATGATTTTGAATATATAAAAAGTTATATATTTGAAAGTTAATCAACTAACGAAATTATTTAAACCAATGGAGAAAATATATATAAATATATATATAAATAAGTTAGTTAATTAATCAACTTTTAGCTTCGTCCCTTTTCGAAGACGAAAAGTTTTTAAGTGGGGGAGACTGTAACAACCCTGAATTTTGGGGCCAATTTAAAATTTATTTTAAGTGATTTTAATGAGTTTTGATATTTAAAATAATCTATTTTAAATAATAATGATCACAAATTGATTTAAATCAAAGTTAGAATGAATGATTTAATTTTAATTATAAAAAGAGTTAGAAATAGCGTGGTAGTTTGAAAACTCAAACTTGAACTTCGACTGACCGTACAGGACGCAAAATTTAACGGATTTTAGTGAAACCAAAAATATTAGAATCTATTTAAAAATATATTTCCAACGAATCCGAAAAATCGAAATTTCATAGCGGGAATCAAAAGTTACGGCCAATTCAATTTTTAGAAAGGTCGCTGGGTAATTTGCATAGGTCAAAAATGCTACTTTTTGCATATAAAGGAATTTCGACTCGAAACCACTTCCATTGAGTTCGAAATGATTTTTCTGCATTGAAAAACAGTAAACACTTATATATTTCGAGTTTCGGAAATTATTTGTTTAAAAATATATTTTTAATATTAAATATATTGGCCTTAAAAATAGTCATTTTTCAAAAAGTCTCAGAATTCGACGAAATAAATTTTGTTGGATTCGTATCATCAAAACAAAGCTAAAAATGATTTTTTGGTAATTTTTAGAATTAAAATATAATTATAATTGATTTTTCAATGTAAACGGGCAAATTTTTGACTTTAAAAAAAATTCATTAAAAATTCATACGGGCTCAGAATCGAACGAAATTAATTTTCATAGGTCCACAGCATCAAAACATAGCTAAATATATTTTTCGAGAATTTTTGAAGTTAATTTGTGACCTCGGTGAATTTTCACGTACGATATACATTAAAATATTAATAAAATAATGTAATTATTCCAAAACTCATAACAGACCTCGGAATTGGACCCCGGGACATAGCTCATTGCGTTCAGAAGGTGTCAAAACCTTAAGAACGACAGTAAGCAGGCCTGAATCGGAGTTCAGACCAAAACGGGCTTTAACGGGCTAATTAAATAATTAGATAACCCTAATATAATATTATAAATACCCCGAAAATACTGTTCATCGTCTCCTAACCCGTCATTTGCTGAGCCGCCTAAACCCATGAGTCTTCAAAACTTCAAACTTCGATTTCTCCTCCGTTTCTCAACGAAATTTAGCGTGTGAGTACTCATTTCGAAGCTCTTCGCGAGCTCTTCGATTCTAGATAAGGAGCATCCGTCCCCGTGCCTCGACGAAGCCGCCATACCCCCGCAAACAGCCGCCGTTCGCACCCCCTGGGCCCCACCGCCGCCGCCGCACCCTCCCCTCTTCTGGCCGATCGTAGCTCTCTCCAAGACGGTCCACCTCCAACAAACGGTTCGTCGTTTCATCAACCGTAGCTCCCGCAATCTGAAAACAAAGATTTGAACCTCTCTTGAAGGTAAAAGCTTCAGATTTAGTCACACTTATAAGCGTCGCAGAGTCAGTTGTTAAAGGCTGATTTCTAATTTTTCATATGAACTTGAATGCTAATTGTTTCAGATCCGCAACCGTCTTGAATTCGAACACCAAATCTGACCAAACTCGATTCATCTCAGAACCAACAGCGGTGAGAATTTATTTTTAATTAAATTAAATTTATTTAATTATTTATTAGTTCTTTGTTATTAAAGAATATTGACTGATCTGCTATGTAGCAATATTGAAATACGGATCTAAGTTGTTTATGACTGTATGATGTTAAATCCGCGAATCTAAACGCTAGATCTGAAATTATTGGCTAATTAAAATAGATTATTTGTTAATATTATTGAATTATGCCTCGCCGATTTGTCATATGCCAAAATGTACATCACCCTGTATGTTATGTTGATTTGAACTGTTAGATCTAGACCTCTTGGATTATTTGAATGTTGTGAATTTTTGATAACATGAAATTTACAATTTATTTTGTAAATAAAAAAATTAGAATGTGTTGTTGAGATGAAATTTACAGTTTATTTTGTAAATTAAAAATTAGAATTTGTTGTAGATATGAAGTTTACAATCTGTTTTGTAAATTAAAAATTAGAATTGGTCGTTGATATGAGATTTACAATTTATTTTGTAAATTAAAGTTAAAATTCGTCGTTGACACAAAATTTACATTTTTATTTTGTAAATTCAATATTAGCATTGGCGATGACACAAATTTTACATTTTATTATGTAAATAAAGTTAGAATTGTGCGTTGACATAAATTTTACATTTTATTATGTAAATAAAGTTAGAATTGTGCGTTGACATAAATTTTACATTTTATTATGTAAATAAAGTTAGAATTGTGCGTTGACATAAATTTTACATTTTATTATGTAAATAAAAGTTAGAATGTTGCGTTGACATAAATTTTACATTTTATTATGTAAATAAAAGTTAGAATGTTGTGATGACATAAATTTTACATTTTATTATGTAAATAAAGTTAGAATCGTGCGTTGACATAGAATTTACATTTTTATTTGTAAATTATAGTTAGAATGTTGCGTTGATATAAAATTCACATTTTATTATGTAAATTAAAGCTAGAATTGTGCGATGATATATAATTTACATTTATTTATATAAATTTACATTTATTTATATAAATTTACATTTATTTATATAAATTTACATTTATTTATGCAAATTAAAGTTAAAATTTTGCATTGACTTGAATATACATTTTTATTTTGTAAATTCAATATTAGGATTGGCGATGACATGAATTTACATTTAATTTTGTAAATTCAATATCAGAAATTGCGATGACATGAAATTTTCATTTTTTATTATGTAAATAGAGTAGTTTCACCGCATGTATGAATTTACATCATTTTAATGTAAATTAAATAGTGAATTAAACTGTAGAAATTGTTAACATTATTCTTAATGTTAACATATGAAAATTTGACCGTAGAAATTGTTAACATTAATTTTAATGTTGATAAATGTAAATTTAACAGTAGGATTTGTTAACATTATTTCTAATGCTAATATATATAAAAAATTCACCGTAGGGAGAATTACATTAATTTTAATGTAATAAAAAGAATGGACTTTACATTGTGTTCAAAGAGTAAATTTTACATTGTGAAGAAGAATGGATTTTATATTGTAACTTGAGAATAGAAGTTTACATTTTGTTAAGGCAAATTCAATAAAAATGTGACAAGCATGAGAATTCACATTTTTCTTAATGTGAATACATAGAAATTTCACCGTATGTTAAATTTACATTTTTTTAT
This sequence comes from Allium sativum, assembly GCA_030737875.1. Lineage (NCBI taxonomy): Eukaryota > Viridiplantae > Streptophyta > Magnoliopsida > Asparagales > Amaryllidaceae > Allium > Allium sativum. Next base: position 229,272,156 of record CM060911.1, on the reverse strand, counting down.
GTAAATATATATGAGTCTCACCGTATGTACATCTTACATTATTTTTAATGTACATTATATAGTAATTACAACGTAGGATAACACTGCATTATTTATAATGGAAATAAAAAGGGGAATTACACTGTAAGAAAATTAACATTATTTATTATACTAATATAAATGAAATTAGACCGCATGACATGAATTACATTTTTATATGTATTTTATGAATGAATTAACATCGCATGAAGTAAAATACATTTTTATATGTATCCTATGAATGAATTAAGACCTCATAAAATAAAATACATTTGTATATGCATTTTATGAATGAAATAACATCGCATGAAATAAAATACATTTGTATATGCATTTTATGAATGAGTTAAGATCGCATGAAATAAATTACATTTTATTTTATGAATGAAATTAGTCCGCATAAAATAAATTACATTTTTACATGTAATTTATGAATGAATTTTCATCGTATGAAATAAATTACATATTATTATGTAAATTATGAATGAATTTAACCCGCATGAATGAAATTTCATTTTATTCTATGAAATGAATGTATGGATTTACATTGTAAACAAAGATTACATCTTTATAATGTAAACAAAAAGTAGGATTTACATTTGTAAATAAAATTTATATTTTTATATGTACTTAAGAACGATGAATTATAAATTACATTTTACATGTAAGGATGGAATTAAAAGAAGGAATTGGACGATGAAATAAAATTTACATTTTACCGTAAATTAAAGAAATTAAAGGAATTAAAAAGGAAGAATTCACCATTCAAGTATGATTTACAATTTACTGTATAAAAAGGGATGAAAGGATAAAGAATGAGAATATTCATTATAATAAAGATTTAAACGGTTTATGTGTATATATTTATATATAAATGTAATTAAAACTAAACGAATAGGGCATGGTAGTTCGCGTTTTGAAATTCTACTTTTGAATGACTATACAAGAAGATCCGACCGTCGGATTTTCTTGAAACTGAAACCGTTAGGACCGTCTTGGAAAAATCTTTCCAATGATATATATTACGTTAAGATCCAACGGTTAGATTCTGAGAAATGTAAAAATCAAAATTGGTTGAATGCAGCGCCATAGTCGCCTATGGACTTAAGGCGTCGTTATATAAAAATTTAATTATTTTAAATAATTAAAATAGGAATGAAGCGTTAATAAAAATAATTATTAATGTGTAAGAAGGATTTTTAATATATATATATATATATATATATATATATATATATATATATACGAGGATTATTTGGAAAGTCCGAGTTTATCTCATTCCAAATAATTAAATGACGTTTAAAAATCCAAGATTGGAAGACGGCGATTGAAGACCGTCAAATCTCCACATCGAATGGACGATGATGACTGTTGCATTAGAATGGCTCGCTACCATGATAAGGTAATAGTAGGAGTTGCCCAGACGTAGTGTTGATTTGTACGGGTTTGGCTTTCGCTCAGACCCAGAGCATAAGCTAATAAATGGATTGTGTGTCTGACATCGTACTTCATTATATATCATGTTATTAATCTTCTGTCGAATGTATGGATGTTTGGTAGCGGAGAATTTATTCTCTTGCTTAACACCCGTTCATATATTTCGGCAAAGGATTGGTAGTGTGATATGGAGTGATGATGTGGCATGCTAAGATGCATATGATCAAAGTTTTGTTGAAAAGCAGGCCTTGTGGGACGATCAAAGCATAGTCTGTTTAGGCATAGCTTTGTGTATAGCGTGACTTCGCGAGCCTCACACACCGGCGGAGTCTAAAACGGGAGAAGGGAACGCAGGGAGAGCAGCACGTTTCTTTCTAGCTAGAGTGGTGTCAGTGACCTACCAGCCCTGACATTTTACTTATGTGGATGATGGAATGAGGCGCCTCGGATAGGTCCTATAGGACCGGGAAACGTGTGTTCAGGAATGGCCAATCCGCTAAGCTGTATTTGCGGACCGGCCCTGCAGCTATCCAAGGGTTCTCCGCGGGGAATCCTGAGACATTAGCTAGAGTGTCTCGAATCGGTAGGAGCTCCTCCCTAGCCTTGACTCATGATGGAAACCAATTTCCAATACGCGCCATTCGGTTTTGATTGTATTACTAGTACGGAGGCATAGCATATGGTACCTATGCTTCCTAGGATTGATACATTATGATTGAAATTGTTTTTAAAACATATATACACTAATAATAATATCAAACTCGTATTTGCCGTATTTAGCATGTTTAATCACCGTAAGGTAAAACTCTATCCTTTGGTGTGCGTTGCATTGTGTGATGGGACCTGAGTCTTATGGTGATTTCATTTTTCTAAAAAGCATTGCGTTGTTTTACGATTTACTTTAAGTTATGCACGACAATCCATTAGAGCAAACCCGTTCCGCGTTAGCGGCGTGGTCTTTGGATTTGTCCTATTAATAGTGATTAATTAGTTAAGAATTCTCACACCAGTCCCACGACTGACCCGTTGTTTGTTTCACCTTTTTGCAAACTCGGGTGCCCTCTTCTCCACACGGGCAGTCGAGTAGTTTCTCTAAAGGTTTATCTCTTTAGCAGGATCCTGGATTGAAGCTTAAAGCTGTGTCCAGAGCATAGTTGTCTTCCGCTGTATCTATTTTATTTCCGCTGCAATGTATTAAATTTATTGTAAAATTTTCTTCCGCTGTATTTTAATTTCGATGTACTTTGATATTCTGTACTCTGATGTAACATTTATTATTGATGTTATAAAAGTCTGCTGTTGTTGTTCTGATGTATTGTATTTCCAAAGTTAACGTATGCGGATTTTGAACGGTCTTGGTCGATTTTGCGATCGATTAAGGCCGGGCAAAATCCGACTCGTTACAGTTGGTATCAGAGCTTTGGTTAGCTCAAATCTTTGGGGTACAACTCATTAGAACTGAACAAAAGACTCATCAGAGATTGGATTAGTAATATCCAATAAGAATACTCATTAGAGATAGGATCTGCAGTATCCTAGAATGAGAAAACTCATTAGAGATAGGGTTAGTAATGCCCTAGAATGAGTTGAGAGTAGCAAGCCTATAATATACGTATTTGTGATTAATTATACTCTATTTTGGAAAATATGATTTTGAATATATAAAAAGTTATATATTTGAAAGTTAATCAACTAATGAAATTATTTAAACCAATGGAGAAAATATATATAAAAATTAGTTAGTTAGTTAATCAACTTTTAGCTTCGTCCCTTTTCGAGGACGAAAAGTTTTTAAGTGGGGGAGACTGTAACAACCCTGAATTTTGGGGCCAATTTAAAATTTATTTTAAGTGATTTTAATGAGTTTTGATATTTAAAATAATCTATTTTAAATAATAATGATCACAAATTTATTTAAATCGAAGTTAGAATGAATGATTTAATTTTAATTATAAAAAGAGTTAGAAATAGCGCGGTAGTTTGAAAAGTCAAACTTGAACTTTGACTGACCGTACAGGACGCAAAATTTAACGGATTTTAGTGAAACCAAAAATATTAGAATCTATTTAAAAATATATTTCCAACGAATCCAAAAAATCGAAATTTCATAGCGGGAATCAAAAGTTATGGCCAATTCAATTTTTAGAAAGGTCGCTGGGTAATTTGCATAGGTCAAAAATGCTACTTTTTGCATATAAAGGAATTTCGACTCGAAACCACTTCCATTGAGTTCAAAATGATGTTTCTGCATTGAAAAATTGTAAACACTTATATATTTCGAGTTTCGGAAATTATTTTTTTAAAAATATATTTTTAATATTAAATATATTGGCCTTAAAAAATAGTCATTTTTCAAAAAGTCTCAGAATTCGACGAAATAAATTTTGTTGGATTCGTATCATCAAAACAAAGCTAAAAATGATTTTTTGGTAATTTTTAGAATTAAAATATAATTATAATTGATTTTTCAGTGTAAACGGCTAAATTTTTGACTTTAAAAAAAAATCATTAAAAATTCATACAGGCTCAGAATCGAACGAAATTAATTTTCATAGGTCCACAGCATCAAAACATAGCTAAATATATTTTTCGAGAATTTTTGAAGTTAATTTGTGACCTCGGTGAATTTGCACATACGATATACATTAAAATATTAATAAAATAATGTAATTATTCCAAAACTCATAACAGACCTCGGAATTGGACCCCGGGACATAGCTCATTGCGTTCAGAATGTGTCAAAACCTTAAGAACGACAGTAAGCAGGCCTGAATCGGAGTTCGGACCAAAACGGGCTTTAACGGGCTAATTAAATAATAAGATAACCCTAATATAATATTATAAATACCCCGAAAACACTGTTCATCGTCTCCTAACCCGTCATTTGCTGAGCCGCCTAAACCCATGAGTCTTCAAAACTTCAAACTTCGATTTCTCCTCCGTTTCTCAACGAAATTTAGCGTGTGAGTACTCATTTCGAAGCTCTTCGCGAGCTCTTCGATTCTAGATAAGGAGCATCCGTCCCCGTGCCTCGACGAAGCCGCCATACCCCCGCAAACAGCTGCCGTTCGCACCCCCCTGGGCCCTACCGCCGCCGCCGCACCCTCCCCTCTTCTGGCCGATCGTAGCTCTCTCCAAGACGGTCCACCTCCAACAAACGGTTCGTCGTTTCATCAACCGTAGCTCCCGCAATCTGAAAACAAAGATTTGAACCTCTCTTGAGGGTAAAAGCTTCAGATTTAGTCACGCTTATAAGCATCGCAGAGTCAGTTGTTAAAGGCTGATTTCTAATTTTTCATATGAACTTGAATGCTAATTGTTTCAGATCCGCAACCGTCTTGAATTCGAACACCAAATCTGACCAAACTCGATTCATCTCAGAACCAACAGCGGTGAGAATTTATTTTTAATTAAATTTAATTTATTTAATTATTTATTAATTCTTTGTTATTAAAGAATATTGACTGATCTGCTATGTAGCAATATTGAAATACGGATCTAAGTTGTTTATGACTGTATGATGTTAAATCCGCGAATCTAAACGCTAGATCTGAAATTATTGGCTAATTAAAATAGATTATTTGTTAATATTATTGAATTATGCCTCGCCGATTTGTCATATGCCAAAATGTACATCACCCTGTATGTTATGTTGATTTGAACTGTTAGATCTAGACCTCTTGGATTATTTGAATGTTGTGAATTTTTGATAACATGAAATTTACAATTTATTTTGTAAATAAAAAAATTAGAATGTGTTGTTGAGATGAAATTTACAATTTATTTTGTAAATTAAAAATTAAAATTTGTTGTAGATATGAAGTTTACAATCTGTTTTGTAAATTAAAAATTAGAATTGGTCGTTGATATGAGATTTACAATTTATTTTGTAAATTAAAGTTAAAATTCGTCGTTGACACAAAATTTACATTTTTATTTTGTAAATTCAATATTAGCATTGGCGATGACACAAATTTTACATTTTATTATGTAAATAAAGTTAGAATTGTGCGTTGACATAAATTTTACATTTTATTATGTAAATAAAGTTAGAATTGTGCGTTGACACAAATTTTACATTTTATTATGTAAATAAAAATTAGAATGTTGCGTTGACATAAATTTTACATTTTATTATGTAAATAAAAGTTAGAATGTTGTGATGACATAAATTTTACATTTTATTATGTAAATAAAGTTAGAATCGTGCGTTGACATAGAATTTACATTTTTATTTGTAAATTATAGTTAGAATGTTGCGTTGATATAAAATTGACATTTTATTATGTAAATTAAAGCTAGAATTGTGCGATGATATAAAATTTACATTTATTTATGTAAATTTACATTTATTTATGTAAATTAAAGTTAAAGTTTTGCGTTGACTTGAATATACATTTTTATTTTGTAAATTCAATATTAGGATTGGCGATGACATGAATTTACATTTAATTTTGTAAATTCAATATCAGAAATTGCGATGACATGAAATTTTCATTTTTTATTATGTAAATAGAGTATTTTCACCGCATGTATGAATTTACATCATTTTAATGTAAATTAAATAGTGAATTAAACTGTAGAAATTGTTAACATTATTCTTAATGTTAACATATGAAAATTTGACCGTAGAAATTGTTAACATTATTTTTAATGTTGATATATGTAAATTTAACCGTAGGATTTGTTAACATTATTTCTAATGCTAATATATAAAAAAAAATCACCGTAGGGAGAATTTCATTAATTTTAATGTAATAAAAAGAATGGACTTTACATTGTGTTTAAGGAGTAAATTTAACATTGTGAAGAAGAATGGATTTTATATTGTAACTTGAGAATAGAAGTTTACATTTTGTTAAGGCAAATTCAATAAAAATGTGACAAGCATAAGAATTCACATTTTTCTTAATGTGAATATATAGAAATTTCACCGTATGTTAAATTTACATATTTTTTTATGTAAATATATATGAGTCTCACCGTATGTACATCTTACATTATTTTTAATGTACATTATATAGTAATTACAACGTAGGATAACATTGCATTATTTATAATGGAAATAAAAAGGGGAATTACACTGTAAGAAAATTAACATTATTTATTATACTAATATAAATGAAATTAGACCGCATGACATGAATTACATTTTTATATGTATTTTATGAATGAATTAACATCGCATGAAATAAAATACATTTTTATATGTATCCTATGAATGAATTAAGACCTCATAAAATAAAATACATTTGTATATGCATTTTATGAATGAATTAACATCGCATGAAATAAAATACATTTGTATATGCATTTTATGAATGAGTTAAGATCGCATGAAATAAATTACATTTTATTTTATGAATGAAATTAGTCCGCATAAAATAAATTACATTTTTACATGTAATTTATGAATGAATTTTCATCGTATGAAATAAATTACATATTATTATGTAAATTATGAATGAATTTAATCCGCATGAATGAAATTTCATTTTATTCTATGAAATGAATGTATGGATTTACATTGTAAACAAAGATTACATCTTTATAATGTAAATAAAAAGTAGGATTTACATTTGTAAATAAAATTTATATTTTTATATGTACTTAAGAACGATGAATTATAAATTACATTTTACATGTAAGGATGGAATTAAAAGAAGGAATTGGACGATGAAATAAAATTTACATTTTACCGTAAATTAAAGAAATTAAAGGAATTAAAAAGGAAGAATTCACCATTCAAGTATGATTTACAATTTACTGTATAAAAAGGGATGAAAGGATAAAGAATGAGAATATTCATTATAATAAAGATTTAAACGGTTTATGTTTATATATTTATATATAAATGTAATTAAAACTAAACGAATAGGGCGTGGTAGTTCGCGTTTTGAAATTGTACTTTTGAATGACTATACAAGAAGATCCGACCGTCGGATTTTCTTGAAACTGAAACCGTTAGGACCATCTTGGAAAAATCTTTCCAATGATATTTATTACGTTAAGATCCAACGGTTAGATTCTGAGAAATGTAAAAATCAAAATTGGTTGAATGCAGCGCCATAGTCTCCCATGGACTTAAGGCGTCGTTATATAAAAATTTAATTATTTTAAATAATTAAAATAGGAATGAAGCATTAATAAAAATAATTATTAATGTGTAAGAAGGATTTTCAATATATATATCTATATATATATATACGAGAATTATTTGGAAAGTCCGAGTTTATCTCATTCCAAATAATTAAACGACGTTTAAAAATCCAAGATTGGAAGACGGCGATTGAAGACCGTCAAATCTCCACATCGAATGGACGATGATGACTGTTGCATTAGAATGGCTCGCTACCATGATAAGGTAATAGTAGGAATTGCCCAGACGTAGTGTTGATTTGTACGGGTTTGGCTTTCGCTCAGACCCAGAGCATAAGCTTATAAATGGATTGTGTATCTGACATCGTACTTCATTATATATCATGTTATTAATCTTCTGTCGAATGTATGGATGTTTGGTGGCGGAGAATTTATTCTCTTGCTTAACACCCGTTCATATGTTTCGGCAAAGGATTGGTAGTGTGATATGGAGTGATGATGTGGCATGCTAAGATGCATATGATCAAGGTTTTGTTGAGAAGCAGGCCTTGTGGGACGATCAAAGCATAGTCTGTTTAGGCATAGCTTTGTGTATAGCATGACTTCGCGAGCCTCACACACCGGCGGAGTCTAAAACGGGAGAAGGGAACGCAGGGAGAGCAGCACTTTTCTTTCTAGCTAGAGTGGTGTCAGTGACCTACCAGCCCTGACATTTTACTTATGTGGATGATGGAATGAGGCGCCTCGGATAGGTCCTATAGGACCGGGAAACGTGTGTTCAGGAATTGCCAATCCGCTAAGCTGTATTTGCGGACCGGCCCTGCAACTATCCAAGGGTTCTCCGCGGGGAATCCTGAGACATTAGCTAGAGTGTCTCGAATCGATAGGAGCTCCTCCCTAGCCTTGACTCATGATGGAAACCAATTTTCAATACGCGCCATTCGGTTTTGATTGTATTACTAGTACGGAGGCATAACATATGGTACCTATGCTTCCTAGGTGTAGTAACCCGCATTTTAGCTGTTGAACAATTTATTTATTTAATTATTAAATATCGATTTATCGATATCGAGAACATGAATTAAATAATATTGAATATTTAATAAATAATTATAATACAATAATATATTATAATGTCGAAATAGTCGGAAATAGTGAAATTCACAATATCGTGTGAATTGAATAGCATACGAGATTGGGTGGAGTTTCGATTCGAAGTATAATAACGATTTTTATTGAATCGATGACAGTTGAACGTATAGTTTATAATATATTTATAAACGAGCTCGAAATGGCGCTGCAGTTCGTAAATTGGCGATTCGAACTTCAACTGAATGTACAGGATTCGTTTTAAGCCGGATTTCTGTGAAACAAGAAACGTGTGGAGCTGGTGGAGTATATCTTTCTAGTGGAAGAGAAAAATTGGGATTTCGTCGTATAGATTTTGATGTACGTCCAAATCAAATTTCATAAAAGTCGTTGTAAAATTCCTTTATAATTTGCGACGCTTTATATACGTTATAAAAAGGATTTTTCGATATGAACTGAATATCGATAAATCTAAAATCTGAAATATCAAACTGTAAATTCTGATATGATATTCTGGAGCTGTACGATATCATATGTGAAGATATACGATAATATTAATTTATTAATATTAAATTTAATTATATTTAAATATATTTATATATTTAAATGGTCTATTCAGTGCTTTAAAAATAGCCAGTTTTGCAAACGACCTCAGAATTCAACGAAACCAGTTTTGTTGGATCCGCAATATCAAATAGTTGTTAGATGGGAAGTTTCGTGATTTTTAGAGTCACTGTGTGGCCGTACGGATTTTTAGAGTGTAAAACAGTCAGTATTTTGACAGTTAAAAATACGCTGTGTGAGCATACGAGGTCGGAATTCGACGAAACTAGTTTCGTTGGGACCGTAATGTCGAACTTTAGCTGCATGTCCATTTTCGTGATTTTTGGGTACCATGTGTGACCACACGAATTTTTAGAAGACAGAAACATATATGAAAGATCAAAATAAAAAAAATCTAAAATATCTACACTCCCTATAAATACCCTTACCCCCTTAACCTAACTCTAATATTTTCATTCGGTAGTCAACTGTAGGAAAAATCCGCCGTCTTCAAATTTCTTCTTCCAGTAAACAAAGATCCACTTCAAAAAAAAATCATAGAAAGAAAAATAAAATCCTATAAATCGTTATACTTATATTTATGGCTTCCTTGAGTAATTCCCTTTGATTCGGTACCTGTCTTGGGTCATGCGATGCTGGTTTTGGGGAATCGACAGTATACAATGTGCGTCGGGGTGTATTTAGGGTTCGGATTCTTGAGGATTTCAGTTGGAGATAGGTAAAACGAGGTTTAGATTTGGGTTTGTTGACAAAAACCGCACTTGCTCGCGAAGATTGGTGGGGTTCGGTTCGTTTTGCTGTCGATGGTATTACTGTGTATCGACTAGGAGGCTGCGACGCAAGACGGAAAGGGGGTTGCGAGTTCTTTGTGGTTAGGTGGAGGAGGGAAAGGCCGGAAGGAGGAGTTCAGTGGTGGTGTTCTGGTGGACATCGGTGCGTCATGGAGGGAGTTGGGTGAAGGTGAAGTGCGGTAATGGTATGATGCTGGAGTCGAAAGTTCAATCGGGGAAGAAAGGAAAGAATCTGGGAGCGGTTTGGGTCTGGACGGGTATGGGCTTTAAGTGGTGAGGCCCGATAAATAAATAGCTTAAGTTTATTCTTATTTAAAATTTGTTTAAAAGCGTGTAATCGTCATAACTTTATCATACGTGATCGAAATTCAGCGAAACAAGATCCGTTGGGATCGCATGGACGGGAGCAACACGATGAGACTGACCGGGAGTGAATCCGAGCACGTTACAATTTATGGAGTAATAAATTGTCCGACTGAGTCGAATAACGCAAACCGTTATTCAACGATTAACGCACAACTGTGAGTAAAAACTCACTAACTCTCCTCAAATTTATATTTTAATATAAATTGTATTTCTTTTCTGTATTTGACTGCTAGTTATGTACTGTTAATTTGGACTGTTAAGTTGTATTGTTAAATTGGACTGTAGATTTGACTGTTAAATAATTCATTGAAAACAGTATGGATATATATATCTACATATATATATATATCGTTATTAAACGGTGATTTTGTTATCAGTGTATTTCATTAGAAATGCAAGTGATGTTATATACGTTGTTTAACATCGGTGGATGCAGGGAAACAGGTTGGAGAAATCCGACTGGATTCCTCAACATTTATTTTACTGTTATTTGTATATTGTGATATATACTGTGGTATATAATCTGTTGTTGATTGTATATGTTTGGATGATATTGATCATTGACCGTTGGTTGTTTAAAAACAATAGAAAACACTGAAAATGTAGAAAAGGGGATTTTCAATATTTATATTGAAAATGAAATCTATTTATAAAATGGAAGGATTTTATAAAAGGATATTTATTTAGAAATAAATAAATAAAATAAAGGAATGTTTATTTAGATGAAATAAATAGAATAAAGGATATTTAATTAGGGATTAAATAATTAGAGTTATAAAGGAAAATCTATTTAGGAAAATAAATAGATTATACAAAAGGAAATCTATTTAGGAAATAAATAGAAGTTAAAATAAATAGAAATAAAATAAAAGTTAGTCAGTCGGATATAAATATTCGAATTAAGTGGTCAAACCAAGCTAGTCGAACCAAATCGAGCCAAATGGTCGAGTCGAACCAATCGAGTCAAGATGGTCGAGTCAAACCAATCGAGTCGAGCTGGTCAGTCAAACCAAATGGATCAGGTTAGCCAAACCTGGTCAGTCAAACCAAATGGGTCAGGTTAGTCAAACCTGGTCAGTCGAACCAAGTTAGTCGAGTTAGCCGAATAGGGTTAGTCAAATAGAATTAATCGATTAGGGTTAAACCATAGAATTAATCGATTAGAGTTAAATCAAATGAGTTGATCGAATATAGTTTATTCGAATAAAGAAAAGGAGTTAATCGAATATAGTTTATTCGAATAGAGTTAGAGGAGTTATCGAATATAGTTTATTCGACAGGAGTTAAGTGAATTAGTTAAGTTAAACTAAGTGAATTGGTTAAGTTATCCAAAGTGAATTAGTCGAGTTAATCAAAGTGATTAGTTCAGTTAATCGAGATAAGTAAATCAAGTTAGGTTAATCGAGTTGAATTAGTCAGTCGAGTTAATAAATTTAGTTAGTCAAACCAAGTAAAACCAGTTAAAGTTAAATAAGTTGAGTTGATCGGGTGGTTCGACCAAGTTAGTCGAGCCTAGTTAATCGAATCGAATGGTCGAACCAAGTAAGTTGAGTTAAGTTAGTCAAGTTAGTCGAGCCTAGTTAATCGAATCGAATTGGTCGAACCAAGCAAGTCGAGTTAGTCGAGTCAAGTTAAGTTAGTCGAGTTAAGTTCGTCGAGTTAAATAAATCGATGTTAGTTTCATCGAAAGGAGTTATCGATGTTAGTTTCGTCGAAAGGAGTTATCGATGTTAGTTTCATTGAAAGGAGTTATCGATGTTAGTTTCATCGAAGGGAGGTATCGATTATAGTTTAATCGAAGTGAGATTTTCAAATATGTAATATTTGAAAAGGAAGAGTTATCGAATATTAGTTATTCGAAGAGAGGTTATCGAATATCGTTTATTCGAGAAGGAGATAGTCGAATATAGGTTATTCGAAGAAGAGTTGATCAAATAGAGATTTCTCGAAGAGAGTTAATCGGCGAATTCGATTATATCGAATTCGGGAAAGTACTTATACTTTCCAGTGTTTAAATAGATTTATTTATTTATAAATAAATAAGTGTTAGGTTAATTATTCACTAATAAGAATAGAAGTTAAAATTTAAGTTAGATAATTCGAAAGTAGGGGTTATAACGTTATCGTTATAACCAATGTTTTAAATATAGAAGTGGATTAGTAAAATTGAATCCGAGAAAGGCGTAAAGGAGTTGTTAAAGATTTAAAAGATAAACTCTGACCATTTCGAAGTTATAACGTTGTTCAGTCAAGGTCTGAGAGGTAATTATACCCCCAACTTGAGTGACTTCTTTCTTGACTAAGAAATGGTAAGGTTTGATCGTAAAGGAGTTTTGGAAATGTTTTCCAAACAAGAATCAGAAATGTTTTCTGATAAAAGAAAATAAGAATTTAGAATATAGGGAAACAGGAGATAAGTAAATAAATGAACTAAAGAGATTAATGTTAAATGATGTTTGTTCGATATAATTTCCATCTGGGAATAATATCGTTGTTTGCACACTTGTTTATCTTTGATAGTTAACTCACCGACTATCGAAGTTTTTACCATTTTAACGTTGTTAATATGGAGAGACCGGTTGGATTATTATCCAAAGAACCACTCTGTATTGGCATAAGCGTCGCGAATCATATATGCCAAAGATAATTGAAGACGGAGTAAAATGCAAGGGCTATCCTGTTTACGGAATAGTGCCTTCGGTTTGTCCAGTCCCAGGACAACTTGTATGGACGAAGGTCTGACAGAGTATATCCAATGGATCGCGTAAGTTGATCTGTTCAAACGTATTCACGTTTGGTGGTGGAGGAATTCATTTCTCTTAGCTGTATACCCGTGTTATTTTTGGATAAGTCAATTTGTGATTTGGCAGGTATGACGATGTGACATTTCTAAGTGAATGAAGATGGATGTCTGACATAGTATTTCCAGACGGTCACGTGCATTGATTTCTTCAACTATACCAAGAGTGGAAGCGGAGAAGGAAACTTCTTTTAGCTGACACATAATGTATGGTTGTAGACGTCAATTAGTGATTCTGATGGATCTGACAATGTGGCATTCGAAGTGAATCTGATGTAATGATAAAGCGTAGCTTCTAGCCTCACATCCGGTAAATGACAGAAATCGGGCAGGCAGCATGGCTAAGTCGGTCGCACCGAAGTAGGGTGTATAATCACCTATCTAGTGAATATTCATTTGTTTCTTAAATCTATCAATGTTGTCCCATATATATACGGGAACGGTTGCTGATCCCAACCGTTGGTGATGTACATTCGATACACTCAAGCGAAATGAGTGGTCGGTCATGTGTGGCTGAGTTACAAGATGTTCTTGTTGAACTCCAGTGTATCGTTCCTAGAGTACACTGATCGGAAGGTGGTTCCATACCTTGTCATAGTTGGAAATCCAATCATCCAATACGTGCTTGCGATTTTGATTGTATACTATATATGTAGTAACGTGAGATGCAAGCGTTTCTGCTAGATTGATATTTATATGTACTTAGACATTATTATAATATCAGAATGATATTACTTTGAAAAGTTATTTGGATTGTCATAAGGGAAAAACCCGTTCCGTATTTACGGCGTGGTCTTATGAGATATCATATACCTGTTTAAATGATTTGAGTCTATTCACACCAGTCCCATGACTGACCCGGAGTTTATTTTGTTGTTTTCCCTAAACTCTTGGGTGCCTAAATTTGTACGGGCAGTCAAGTAGTCGGGATTTTACAGATACACTGGGAGAGCTTGGAGCAGGAGGCTTCAGGATTCTATAGCTATTATTATTTCCGCTGTTGTTGTAAGTGTTGTACTCTGATAAGTGCTATTGTATACATATACTGATGTTATTTCAAAGATATGTTATGTTATATTTTATTCGTTCCGCTGTGAGATTCGTGTTTACTCTGATGATGATGTTCTTCTTCTTCTATTCTATAAGTTCTATCTTATCTATTCTCACCTTCTAATTTCTTTCATTAATTACCGGGATTTTTCGATGTTTTGGTTATCGACGTCGTGCTTACGTCGATAACCAAAGTCGCCGAAAATCCGGGTCACTACAGTTGGTATCAGAGCATTGGTTTAGTTATTACCTTGGCTCTGTGGCGTGATTCAGTAGAGATGGGATTAGTAATATCCTAGACTGAGTTTGAGTGTATATATACGAGTGAACGTATTTGTAGTTAATATAAAATGATTTTATATTGTGGAGTTTTATTGCTTGAGTTGTTTGGGAATTATGGTCGATCGGTTTGATCCACTGTATCGATGGGGGTTACTAAACACTCGAATACGATGAACCGTCATGGTATGTTTTGAAAGAGGGTAAATGGAATAATTTTACCCGAATATATTTGATATGGTATATTGGTTGTGTTGGTTGTTATTATAATCGAGTAAGATTATAAAAAGGTAAAATGATTATAAATGACTAATCAGAATTCATATAAGTAAAGTATATGAAATAAAATAAAGAAAAATCTGAATTTAAATCAGATTGGAATTAAAATAAGGAAATTTTAAGTTCCTGGGAGATTTTGAAAACGTTTTTCAAACTGAAGGTGATATAGTATTGAACTCACTTCGATAGCTGGAAAATAGATTCTGATGATGAATCGCGACATCATCAGTGTTCATTTTCGAGTTCTAAGTGACGGACTACTACCAAAGGTTTTGTTTTTGAATTGTTTTGAGAAAACAAGTTGTTTAGAAATTCAAAGGTTTTGAATTGGCATTGTAATTTCAAATTGATTTGAAATAGACCCAGGAAATTAAGTTTCGGAATTTAATTTTAACTTATGAAGTTAAATAGAATAAGATAGTAGAAATAAATTGAAATATTAACTTGAACTGAGATAAATAGAATTGAATTGGATTAGAGAATAATCTGTTATGGAATTGGGTTGATGAGTTAAGAATTTGAAATTTGATATTCGAGTTCGAATGAAATTCGATTTGGTTTTAAGGATATGAACTGATTGGAATTTGATGGAAATAACACAGGTATATGCTGAGTTGATGGCATATGGAAGTGATAGAGTTGATATTCCCGACAAAAAGGTACCAGTTTATATTATATATGGATATGAGATTTATGAGCCGAATTGGCAAGCCGCTTGGCCGTTTGATTTTCTTTTGGGTTAAAGAAGGCCCAGAGAGGCGAGTTGGAGTTTGAGATATTGACCAGTACAAAGGAGGTGCTGGCAAAATTTTTCGAAAAGTTAAGGTATTAGAAAATTTTCAGAATTTTTGAAAATTTAGTTAGTCAGAATAAATTAATATTTTAGTCGATATTAATTGGTTTAGTTGAAACCGGAGACAAGAGGTAAACAGATAAATTTTACCCAGAAGATAGGGTCATCCCCTAGCTTAGCAATTTCGAGGACGAAATTTTATTAAGGGGGGAAGATTGTAGTAACCCGCATTTTAGCTGTTGAACAATTTATTTATTTAATTATTAAATATCGATTTATCGATATCGAGAACATGAATTAAATAATATTGAATATTTAATAAATAATTATAATACAATAATATATTATAATGTCGAAATAGTCGGAAATAGTGAAATTCACAATATCGTGTGAATTGAATAGCATACGAGATTGGGTGGAGTTTCGATTCGAAGTATAATAACGATTTTTATTGAATCGATGACAGTTGAACGTATAGTTTATAATATATTTATAAACGAGCTCGAAATGGCGCTGCAGTTCGTAAATTGGCGATTCGAACTTCAACTGAATGTACAGGATTCGTTTTAAGCCGGATTTCTGTGAAACAAGAAACGTGTGGAGCTGGTGGAGTATATCTTTCTAGTGGAAGAGAAAAATTTGGATTTCGTCGTATAGATTTTGATGTACGTCCAAATCAAATTTCAGAAAAGTCGCTGTAAAATTCCTTTATAATTTGCGACGCTTTATATACGTTATAAAAAGGATTTTTCGATATGAACTGAATATCGATAAATCTAAAATCTGAAATATCAAACTGTAAATTCTGATATGATATTCTGGAGCTGTACGATATCATATGTGAAGATATACGATAATATTAATTTATTAATATTAAATTTAATTATATTTAAATATATTTATATATTTAAATGGTCTATTCAGCGCTTTAAAAATAGCCAGTTTTGCAAACGACCTCAGAATTCAACGAAACCAGTTTTGTTGGATCCGCAATATCAAATAGTTGTTAGATGGGAAGTTTCGTGATTTTTAGAGTCACTGTGTGGCCGTACGGATTTTTAGAGTGTAAAACAGTCAGTATTTTGACAGTTAAAAATACGCTGTGTGAGCATACGAGGTCGGAATTCGACGAAACTAGTTTCGTTGGGACCGTAATGTCGAACTTTAGCTGCATGTCCATTTTCGTGATTTTTGGGTACCATGTGTGACCACACGAATTTTTAGAAGACAGAAACATATATGAAAGATCAAAATAAAAAAAATCTAAAATATCTACACTCCCTATAAATACCCTTACCCCCTTAACCTAACTCTAATATTTTCATTCGGTAGTCAACTGTAGGAAAAATCCGCCGTCTTCAAATTTCTTCTTCCAGTAAACAAAGATCCACTTCAAAAAAAAAATCATAGAAAGAAAAATAAAATCCTATAAATCGTTATACTTATATTTATGGCTTCCTTGAGTAATTCCCTTTGATTCGGTACCTGTCTTGGGTCATGCGATGCTGGTTTTGGGGAATCGACAGTATACAATGTGCGTCGGGGTGTATTTAGGGTTCGGATTCTTGAGGATTTCAGTTGGAGATAGGTAAAACGAGGTTTAGATTTGGGTTTGTTGACAAAAACCGCACTTGCTCGCGAAGATTGGTGGGGTTCGGTTCGTTTTGCTGTCGATGGTATTACTGTGTATCGACTAGGAGGCTGCGACGCAAGACGGAAAGGGGGTTGCGAGTTCTTTGTGGTTAGGTGGAGGAGGGAAAGGCCGGAAGGAGGAGTTCAGTGGTGGTGTTCTGGTGGACATCGGTGCGTCATGGAGGGAGTTGGGTGAAGGTGAAGTGCGGTAATGGTATGATGCTGGAGTCGAAAGTTCAATCGGGGAAGAAAGGAAAGAATCTGGGAGCGGTTTGGGTCTGGACGGGTATGGGCTTTAAGTGGTGAGGCCCGATAAATAAATAGCTTAAGTTTATTCTTATTTAAAATTTGTTTAAAAGCGTGTAATCGTCATAACTTTATCATACGTGATCGAAATTCAGCGAAACAAGATCCGTTGGGATCGCATGGACGGGAGCAACACGATGAGACTGACCGGGAGTGAATCCGAGCACGTTACAATTTATGGAGTAATAAATTGTCCGACTGAGTCGAATAACGCAAACCGTTATTCAACGATTAACGCCCAACTGTGAGTAAAAACTCACTAACTCTCCTCAAATTTATATTTTAATATAAATTGTATTTCTTTTCTGTATTTGACTACTAGTTATGTACTGTTAATTTGGACTGTTAAGTTGTATTGTTAAATTGGACTGTAGATTTGACTGTTAAATAATTGATTGAAAACAGTATGGATATATATATATATATATATATATATATATATATATATATATATATATCTACATATATATATATATATATCGTTATTAAACGGTGATTTTGTTATCAGTGTATTTCATTAGAAATGCAAGTGATGTTATATACGTTGTTTAACATCGGTGGATGCAGGGAAACAGGTTGGAGGAATCCGACTGGATTCCTCAACATTTATTTTACTGTTATTTGTATATTGTGATATATACTGTGGTATATAATCTGTTGTTGATTGTATATGTTTGGATGATATTGATCATTGACCGTTGGTTGTTTAAAAACAATAGAAAACACTGAAAATGTAGAAAAGGGGATTTTCAATATTTATATTGAAAATGAAATCTATTTATAAAATCGAAGGATTTTATAAAAGGATATTTATTTAGAAATAAATAAATAAAATAAAGGAATGTTTATTTAGATGAAATAAATAGAATAAAGGATATTTAATTAGGGATTAAATAATTAGAGTTATAAAGGAACATCTATTTAGGAAAATAAATAGATTATACAAAAGGAAATCTATTTAGGAAATAAATAGAAGTTAAAATAAATAGAAATAAAAGAAAAGTTAGTCAGTCGGATATAAATATTCGAATTAAGTGGTCAAACCAAGCTAGTCGAACCAAATCGAGCCAAATGGTCGAGTCGAACCAATCGAGTCAAGATGGTCGAGTCAAACCAATCGAGTCGAGCTGGTCAGTCAAACCAAATGGGTCAGGTTAGCCAAACCTGGTCAGTCAAACCAAATGGGTCAGGTTAGTCAAACCTGGTCAGTCGAACCAAGTTAGTCGAGTTAGCCGAATAGGGTTAGTCAAATAGAATTAATCGATTAGGGTTAAACCATAGAATTAATCGATTAGAGTTAAATCAAATGAGTTGATCGAATATAGTTTATTCGAATAAAGAAAAGGAGTTAATCGAATATAGTTTATTCGAATAGAGTTAGAGGAGTTATCAAATATAGTTTATTCGACAGGAGTTAAGTGAATTAGTTAAGTTAAACTAAGTGAATTGGTTAAGTTAACCAAAGTGAATTAGTCGAGTTAATCAAAGTGATTAGTTCAGTTAATCGAGATAAGTAAATCAAGTTAGGTTAATCGAGTTGAATTAGTCAGTCGAGTTAATAAATTTAGTTAGTCAAACCAAGTAAAACCAGTTAAAGTTAAATAAGTTGAGTTGATCGGGTGGTTCGACCAAGTTAGTCGAGCCTAGTTAATCGAATCGAATGGTCGAACCAAGTAAGTTGAGTTAAGTTAGTCAAGTTAGTCGAGCCTAGTTAATCGAATCGAATTGGTCGAACCAAGCAAGTCGAGTTAGTCGAGTCAAGTTAAGTTAGTCGAGTTAAGTTCGTCGAGTTAAATAAATCGATGTTAGTTTCATCGAAAGGAGTTATCGATGTTAGTTTCGTCGAAAGGAGTTATCGATGTTAGTTTCATCGAAAGGAGTTATCGATGTTAGTTTCATCGAAGGGAGGTATCGATTATAGTTTAATCGAAGTGAGATTTTCAAATATGAAATATTTGAAAAGGAAGAGTTATCGAATATTAGTTATTCGAAGAGAGGTTATCGAATATCGTTTATTCGAGAAGGAGATAGTCGAATATAGGTTATTCGAAGAAGAGTTGATCAAATAGAGATTTCTCGAAGAGAGTTAATCGGCGAATTCGATTATATCGAATTCGGGAAAGTACTTATACTTTCCAGTGTTTAAATAGATTTATTTATTTATAAATAAATAAGTGTTAGGTTAATTATTCACTAATAAGAATAGAAGTTAAAATTTAAGTTAGATAATTCGAAAGTAGGGGTTATAACGTTATCGTTATAACCAATGTTTTAAATATAGAAGTGGATTAGTAAAATTGAATCCGAGAAAGGCGTAAAGGAGTTGTTAAAGATTTAAAAGATAAACTCTGACCATTTCGAAGTTATAACGTTGTTCAGTCAAGGTCTGAGAGGTAATTATACCCCAACTTGAGTGACTTCTTTCTTGACTAAGAAATGGTAAGGTTTGATCGTAAAGGAGTTTTGGAAATGTTTTCCAAACAAGAATCAGAAATGTTTTCTGATAAAAGAAAATAAGAATTTAGAATATAGGGAAACAGGAGATAAGTAAATAAATGAACTAAAGAGATTAATGTTAAATGATGTTTGTTCGATATAATTTCCATCTGGGAATAATATCGTTGTTTGCACACTTGTTTATCTTTGATAGTTAACTCACCGACTATCGAAGTTTTTACCATTTTAACGTTGTTAATATGGAGAGACCGGTTGGATTATTATCCAAAGAACCACTCTGTATTGGCATAAGCGTCGCGAATCATATATGCCAAAGATAATTGAAGACGGAGTAAAATGCAAGGGCTATCCTGTTTATGGAATAGTGCCTTCGGTTTGTCCAGTCCCAGGACAACTTGTATGGACGAAGGTCTGACAGAGTATATCCAATGGATCGCGTAAGTTGATCTGTTCAAACGTATTCACGTTTGGTGGCGGAGGAATTCGTTTCTCTTAGCTGTATACCCGTGTTATTTTTGGATAAGTCAATTTGTGATTTGGCAGGTATGACGATGTGACATTTCTAAGTGAATGAAGATGGATGTCTGACATAGTATTTCCAGACGGTCACGTGCATTGATTTCTTCAACTATACCAAGAGTGGAAGCGGAGAAGGAAACTTCTTTTAGCTGACACATAATGTATGGTTGTAGACGTCAATTAGTGATTCTGATGGATCTGACAATGTGGCATTCGAAGTGAATCTGATGTAATGATAAAGCGTAGCTTCTAGCCTCACATCCGGTAAATGACAGAAATCAGGCAGGCAGCATGGCTAAGTTGGTCGCACCGAAGTAGGGTGTATAATCACCTATCTAGTGAATATTCATTTGTTTCTTAAATCTATCAATGCTGTCCCATATATATACGGGAACGGTTGCTGATCCAAAGCGTTGGTGATGTACATTCGATACACTCAAGCGAAATGAGTGGTCGGTCATGTGTGGCTGAGTTACAGGATGTTCTTGTTGAACTCCAGTGTATCGTTCCTAGAGTACACTGATCGGAAGGTGGTTCCATACCTTGTCATAGTTGGAAATCCAATCATCCAATACGTGCTTGCGATTTTGATTGTATACTATATATGTAGTAACGTGAGATGCAAGCGTTTCTGCTAGATTGATATTTATATGTACTTAGACATTATTATAATATCAGAATGATATTGCTTTGAAAAGTTATTTGGATTCTCATAAGGGAAAAACCTGTTCCGTATTTACGGCGTGGTCTTATGAGATATCATATACCTGTTTAAATGATTTGAGTCTATTCACACCAGTCCCATGACTGACCCGGAGTTTATTTTGTTGTTTTCCCTAAACTCTTGGGTGCCTAAATTTGTACGGGCAGTCAAGTAGTCGGGATTTTACAGATACACTGGGTGAGCTTGGAGCAGGAGGCTTCAGGATTCTATAGCTATTATTATTTCTGTTGTTGTTGTAAGTGTTGTACTCTGATAAGTGCTATTGTATACATATACTGATGTTATTTCAAAGATATGTTATGTTATATTTTATTCGTTCCGCTGTGAGATTCGTGTTTACTCTGATGATGATGTTCTTCTTCTTCTTCTATTCTATAAGTTCTATCTTATCTATTCTCACCTTCTAATTTCTTTCATTAATTACCGGGATTTTTCGATGTTTTGGTTATCGACGTCGTGCTTACGTCGATAACCAAAGTCGCCGAAAATCCGGGTCACTACACTAGGATTGATACATTATGATTGAAATTGTTTTTAAAACATATATACACTAATAATAATATCAAACTTGTATTTGCCGTATTTAACATGTTTAATCACCATAAGGTAAAACTCTATCCTCTGGTGTGCGTTGCATTGTGTGATGGGACCTGAGTCTTA
Organism: Allium sativum; assembly: GCA_030737875.1. Lineage (NCBI taxonomy): Eukaryota > Viridiplantae > Streptophyta > Magnoliopsida > Asparagales > Amaryllidaceae > Allium > Allium sativum. The sequence goes on along the minus strand of CM060911.1, from coordinate 229,250,293 downwards.
TGGTGATTTCATTTTTCTAAAAAGCATTGCGTTGTTTTACGATTTACTTTAAGTTATGCACGGCAATCCATTAGAGCAAACCCATTCCACGTTAGCGGCGTGGTCTTTGGATTTGTCCTATTAATAGTGATTAATTAGTTAAGAATTCTCACACCAGTCCCACGACTGACCCGTTGTTTGTTTCACCTTTTTGCAAACTCGGGTGCCCTCTTCTCCACACGGACAGTCGAGTAGTTTGTCTACAGGTTTATCTCTTTAGCAGGATCCTGGATTGAAGCTTAAAGCTGTGTCCAGAGCATAGTTGTCTTCCGCTGTATCTATTTTATTTCCGCTGCACTGTATTAAATTTATTGTAAAATTTTCTTCCGCTGTATTTTAATTTCGATGTACTCTGATATTCTGTACTCTGATGTAACATTTATTATTGATGTTATAAAAGTCTGCTGTTGTTGTTCTGATGTATTGTATTTCCAAAGTTAACGTATGCGGATTTTGAACGGTCTTGGTCGATTTTGCGATCGATTAAAGTCGGGCGAAATGCATGTCATTACATTCAATTATTTATTTATAATGTTTATAGTGTTATAACCGTAACCACCGAGGTAAGTTACCTCAATTGGACCCAATCGTTATAAATAACGATTAGTCTCAATTAAATTAAACAACATTTAATTTAACTGTTTTAGTCAAGATACGAACAAAATCACCCAACAATCAAGCAACCATTAGTAATCATAGCACACAATTATAAAATAAAATATAAGTAGGGAGAGCTGAGTGAGTTTAACTCACCTTGAATTCTATTCGTTAAGATAACGTCTGCTTTAGTTAGATTAAACACACATTTAATTTGACTGAAAATACCAGCTACAATCCAATGCGTTCAAATCTGTTCCAGAATAAAGTGCTCATCACGATGATTCTGGCGCCCACTGTTTTGTCCAAATCCGTTGACATACGGGCACGTTATACGGACTATATGGTATGGTTTTATTTAAATTAATAAAATATCTTTAATCAAATAACGTTGATCACATAGAGTAGCTATGTTAATTGCGTTTAGTCCTTTTTTTAATTATCTTCTACCTTACCTATGTATGAGAAACCCACTTTATCTGTTTTGGTTTCGAATTTATACCCCACTATGTTTAATGCATCAACATTAACGTCCCATGCCAAATCCCTCCTCTCCATTTCTGATAAACTTACACCATACTGTTGTCCCCTGTTTATCATTCATGAAATATATTCCCTGCCCATGTGTTAAAAAGTGACCAGGCATTTAACTATATTAGGCGTGACTAACCGAGTATTATACATGGAAATTTTTAATTAGGCATGTTTTAATACCTTACTATATATAATATTAATTAAGTAAATTTTAAGTTACATTAATCTAATTCTGGATTAGGTGTTTTCTTGTACTACTGTGTACATCTGGTCACATGAAATATTGTATTAATACATGATTTTGCAATCTAAGGATGATTAGAAACATTTATATACTCATCTTTACTTGTACTCCATGCATACTACATTTTTTTCTTCACGTCTTTATCCATCATGATGCACTCACGAACTAATTTATCCACCTCAGCTCGACTTTCTCTCTCCTTACTGAACATTTTCTTCTTGTTATTTATTGCTTCTTCTTTACAATCGGTCATGCCATGCTCCTCACCAACGACATTCAGCTTGCACCCCCCATCATCGATTACCCTAAGCATCTGCTAGTGTATACTCCTCTTTTTCATGGTACCATGTGACGTGGCCTTCCTCCCTCACGTCCTCCTTTTACCCCAAAAACAATACTATGAAACACCACCATCATTCTTCCTCATATACACGACAACGCACTCCTCCATGACTCCCCCCCCGAAGCAACCAGTCCTCATCAATACAGCAGCACCGTTGTTCGCGTCCTCCCGGTCTCCACTTCATACTGCCAGAAAGGAGTGCATCCCACTGTATCTCGCGGTAGTTCACCATTCTGAACAAAATGACGTTTGAATGCCTAAAAATGTATGCGAATAGGAAGCTCGCAGCATGGTGAAGCCAAGAAAGTTCATTTCGAGATCTAAAAGTTTGAATTATAATTGTTTGGATTTCTGTCTCTTGAAGAAAAGGTGCGTTTCTTCTTTGCTGAAACGACAAGGGAGAATGAGTAATTTCTTTTGAAAAGGGAGACCGGGCTTTGAGGAGAGATTGGAAACAACTGTGATTTACGCATGCATTTTATAGGAGAAATATATGTGGTTCCCACGTTTTACTTTGTTTGGTGGGCACGTTTGTGGTTTAGGGTAGGGCATAGGCTTGCAGAATTAGGAACAGGATCCATGTAAGTTTAGGCGTGAATTCCAAAAACAACATGTAGTGCAAGGTTTTTAGATAATTTGGGGAGTAAGGTTTCTTTTTGTTTGGCCAACACAGTAGAGGTGCATTGAGCGCAAGGTAAAAGTAAAAGAGTTGACACATAAGTAAATGGTAATATTGGCACAAGAAACTGTAAAGCTACTATGCTTTACATGGAAAGATTTTTTAGTTTAAATAACTGTGATATCCATTACCATACGGTGGACGTTTAATTCTTGTATGACCCTGTGCAAACTCCAAAAATAACGAAATTAAACACATTTTTATATCTTGACGTTCCGTTTCCAATGGAACTAATTTCATTGAATTGCGATTTTCATTAACACAATGGCGTATAAACACCGATTCTGTAATGACTTGCATTTTCAGCGATAAAATAATTAATTTACTTAATTATTTAAATAGTGATTTAGAATTCAAATGTCGTTTAATCAAACAATAGTGAATATTTAATTAATATAATAATTAAATAATATATTTAATTCTGAAATAATCAGAATTGGCTGAAATGGCGATATGGTGTGAATTGGGGAATTCAAAATATATAATTCAGTTTGGAATTGAATTTGAATAACGAATATATTTAATTAACGAAGTTTGAACATATAAATTATATTATAAATATAATCGAGCTCGAAATGGCGCGGCAGTTCGCGATTTGGCGATTCGAACTTTAAACGAATATACAGAAGCCGTTTTAAGTCAGATTTCTGTGAAACAAGAAACGTTAGGAGCTGGTGAAATATATTTTTCTAATGGAAAAGAAAAATCGGGATTTCGTCGTGTAGATTTTGATTTATGTCCAAATCAAATTTTAAAATAGTCGCTATTGAATCGTTTATCGACCGTAATGGTTTATTCATATAACTAGTTACCAGTTTCGAATTTTGACAAGGTTCTTTTGAGGCATAGCGATAATTTAGTTTTATGAATTTTATGGAAAATTTTAATTAATTAAATAAGCAACTTTTTGTTTGGAGTATTTTGCACCCTGTAATCAACATTTCGGGGTTTCACAGAATAAGCCAACCTACCGGTATTATTATATTTTTTGGATCGTGGCGCGTCGCTGATTTCAATGGTATTTTTATTTTCGTCAACTGAGGTCCGGAAACGAGTGGAGTTTTATGAAACGGGGTACCCTAAAATAACCTGTTTGTTTCTGGACACAAACATGGCCACATCTTCAGAAGAAACCCTATATAATGAACCCTTAAACTTTCTAAACCTAGTTTTTATTTCGTTTCCAAATAATTTCTGCCGCTTCCTCTTTTCTTCTTAGGAAATTAAATCGAAAAATTCATAAATACACAACAATTCCAAATAAAATCTATAAATTCCTATACAAATATATTTGTATTCGGAATGATGATCTCTTCCATCTCTTAGGGTTTTTATAAGGTTCGAAGTCGAATCTGGTATGTTGCGTTTTGTACAGCGGAGCCTAGGTTTGATCTTCGCGAGCCGTAGGTGCACGGATGAGTAAAACGAGAAGTGTTTTCGAGTTCTTGAGATCAAAACGCAGCTGTTGGCAAAGTCTTGGAGTATGTAATGAGAATAGGGTTCGTGTTCTCAGTAGATCTGAGTTGTTCGATAGAAAAGGGGAAATGGAAGGGTTCTGTTTCGTGAGTGCAAGAAGGAGGAGCAGATCCTTTGAATTGTGGAAGAGAATAGGGAGCGGGAGTCTGAAGGTCCCTGTAGCGAAGTAAAGGAAGAGTATATGGTTGGTAAAGGAGCAGACTGAATTGAACGGTAATGATGGTGTATACAGTAGCGGTGGGTGGTCTCTCGCATGGTGTGTGATCACTTGGGAGTTTGCATACATATGGGCAATGGGTATAAGGTAGGTGGAAGGAGCAGTGGGCATTAAAAGATGCGGCAGTGGAGATATTGTGGTTTTCAGTGGCAAAAACAGGAGCAGGAAATGAACTGAGCAAGGGGGGAGCACATGAGTTATAGAAGCTTGGGTTAGTGTTGTGCATATGTGAATGAGTAGGAGGAGAAGTGTTGGCGTGTTAAGCTTGAAGGGGTTACGACAAATAGGAAGAAGCTCACGTGATTATGAAGGGAAGTGTAGTTGTGATGAAAGGAGTTAGAGCGGTGAGGGCTGAAGTAAGGGGGAATGGAGTCATGAAGTGTTCGAATTTGGATGGGGTATGTTGGGAGAAGAAAAGGGGTGAGATTCATATTTAAAGAAATATAAAGTTTAAGTTAATCCAATTAACATATGTACACAAATTTGTTAATATTATATTTCTCTCATACAAGGTCAGTTCGACGAACCGTCGGTCACGTTAGAATCATATGAATGAGGATTACAGAATGGAACTAGGTTGGAATGGATGGGAGCTAATTTGAATTTTATGGCAAAATAAATTGTTTGATTCAAATCAAACAAACAGTTTATCGTTCTTTAACGATGAACTGCCAAAGTGAGTAAAACTCACTAACTCTGAATAGTTATATTTTTACAACATATTGTTAGAACTAATAATTTTCTGTTGATGGCTGTGTGTTAACTGTTTGGTCGAAATGCTGATTGACTGGTTGAAATTATTGATAACAATATATATATATATATATCAATCGTTAATCAATATTGATTCTGTTTAACAGAATATTTCATATTGAAATGAAATCGATGTTAATGATATTGTTTAACATCTGTGGATGCAGGGAAACAGGTCGGAGGAATCCAACTGGATTCCTCAACATTTATTTTACTGTTTTCATATATGGTGATGTATGATGTGATATATAATCTGTTGTTGATTATGTGTGTTTGAATGATATCGATCATTGTGATTTGGTATTTTAAATACCATAAGAAATACTGGGACGTAAAAAAGAGATTTTCAAAGTAGATTTTGAAAATAAATTATTCATATAAAATCTATGGATTTTATATATAAAAGGTAAAAGGATTTTTATATATGAAATTAATTATAAAATAAAAGGAGTTATAAAGGAAATATTTATTTGTTAAATAAATGGGAGATTATAAAGGAGAATATTTATTTAGAAAATAAATAGAATAAATGATTATTTATTAAGAAAATAAATAGAATAAAGGATTATTTATTTGGAAAATAAATAGAGGAGTTAATCGAATCGAGTTAATCGAAAGGAGTTAATCGAACATAGTTAATCAAAAGGGAGTTAAACAGAAATTGGAAACTGGCTAAAGATTAATAAGTTGAATCGTTTCCTGAGTATCGATCTGATGTTGGTTTCGGCCTTCGGGCTTTATACTTAGGAAGTTGTTCTCTTGTTAGTTTATAGTTATAGTCTAATAGATGTGGGATGATAGTGATATGTAAATAAACAATGGAAATGTTTTCCAGTGTTAATAACATATATTTTCTAAACATAGAAAATAAGGAAATGTGAATATATATATATATATGTTAAATGATGATTGATCGATATAATTTCCATCTGGAAATAATATCGTTGTTTGCATACGTGTTTTTCTTTGATAGTTAACTCACCGACTATCGAAGTTTTCGACCATTTTAATGTTGTTAATATGGAGAGACCGGTTGGATTATTATCCGAAGAACCACTCCATATTGGCATAAGCGTTGCGGATCATATATGCCAAAGACAACTGAAGACGGAGTAAAGTGCAAGGGCCGTTGTATAAATCTTAGATAAAGATTGCCTAAGATGGATGTACTGAATAGTGCCTTCGGTTTGTCCAGTCCCAGGACAACTTGTATGGACAAATGCCTGACAGAGTATTCCTAACGAATCATATATGTTGATCTCTTCAAGCGTATCACGTTTGGTGGCGGAGGAATTCGTTTCTCTTAGCTGTATACCCGTGGTATTTTTGGAGAAATCAATTTGTGATTTGGCAGGTATGACGATGTGACATTCAAAGTGAATGAAGATGCAGCATGTAAAAGATAAGCGTAGCTTCTAGCCTCACATCCGGTAAATGACAGAAATCGGGCAGGCAGCATGGCTAAGTCGCTCGCTCCGAAGTAGGGTGTATAATCACCTGATCTAGAGTTTCATTTACTTCTAAAGATCTATTGTTGATGCTATCCTATTTGGGAAACGGTTGCTGATCCTAACCGTTGGTGATATACATTCGATACACTCAAGCGAAATGAGTGGTCGATCATGTGTGGTCGGGTTGCAAGATGTTCTTGTTGAACCCAGTGTATTCCTCTCTAGAGGTACACTAGCGAAAGGTGGTTCCATACCTTGTCATAGTTGGGAATCCATTACCCAATACGTGCTTGTGGTTTTGATTGTATACTATATATGTAGAACGTGAGATGGAAGCGTTTCTGCTAGATGATTATTATATTGTGGTTGATAGACATTATTATAATATCAAAAGGTTTTTGATATAAAGATATTTTGGGTTCTCATAAGGGAAAACCCGTTCCGTTATACGGCGTGGTCTTATGAGATATCGTTGTGTTGCTCAAACTGTTTTAAACTGTTTTACTCACACCAGTCTCATGACTGACCCGGATTTTATTTTGTTTTGTTTTCCCTAAACTCTTGGGTGCCCAATTTTGTATGGGCAGTCAAGTAGTCGGGATTTACATATACTTGAAGAGCTAGAGTAGGAGGCTTCAGAATTATATAGCTATGGTTATTTTCCGCTGTGTTGTAAGTGTTGTACTTTGGAAATTATGTATATTCAAGTACAGATTTATATTTCAAAGTTATGTTATATATTATATGTTATTTGTTCCGTTGTGAGGTTTGTGTTACTCTGATGTTGTGTTGTTCTTCTTCTTCTATTCTAAGTTTCTATCTTATCTATTCTCGCCCTCTAATTTCATTCATTAACTACCGGTATTTTTCGATCCTTGGATGTTCGATATGTGTTGTATATCGGATAACCAAGATCGCCAAATTTCCGGGTCGTTACAGGTTCACAATTAAATTGAACATATCGACAAAATAACTCCAGTTGGTTCCAAACAGGAAAAGTAGCAATAATTAGTGGTACGTATTCCAATAAAATTCGTTACATTGAAAACATAGGTCATTTGAAAAACAACTATTTTTAACGCTTATAAAATATCGATAAAATATTAATTAAAACCCAAATTAATTCAATTGAATAAAAGTAAATTATTATTATCGTAAATATTCAAATAGAATAGTATATGTAGCTTCAGATATAAGTTATACAACTTACCTTCATCAATTCGAGTTAAAACGGTGCTAAATTTATATAAAAACCATTTTATTATATTAAATAAACGTTATATTTCAATAACGATTTCCATAGCGGCTATTTTAAAATTTGAATTGGATATAACTAATAACCTATAACACGAAATCTGGATTTTTCTCTTCCATTAGAAAATTATAAACAAATTGATTCATATGTTTCTTGTTTCACAAATCCGACTTATATTGGATCACGTATATCCGGTTAAAGTTCAAATCGAAAATTCCGAATTACCGCAACGTTTCGAGCTCGTTTTAATTAATTTACAAATATATATATTTTCGAACTCCATTTTATTAAATAAATATAGTATAAAATCCATTATATTTTTAATATAATATATTAAATAGATTTAAATATTCCAATTTCAATGACCGAAAAATCTGGGACGTTACATTCTTCCCCCCCAAAAGGAATTTCGTCTCCGAAATTACAAGGTAAGAAGAATGCCCTGAGCCTAATAATTTTAAAATAATTACTTTTGAATTATCATCAAAACAAATTTAAATTCTTTAAAATTTTCAAAAATTCCGTCAGCACCTCCCCTGCCTGGTATGATTGGTACAACTACAACTGCCGCTCCTGGCCCCAACTTCAAAAGAAAACCAATATCCAAATGGCTACCCAATCCGGGTATAAAATCAATCACTCCAATTAATATATCAAGGTTTACCTATTTGTCCGGCAACTCAGTCTCCAATTTCAAAGCAAATTGACTAACTACTCTTCATCTTCCAATCAATACTTCAATCCATGTAATCAACCCAATTTCCATAGCCTTCTAGTATCTGTACTTAACTCAATTCATAGTGCAAGTAACAAGTACATGGTTAAATCATTCTGTTCTATTCCATCAGTGATTTTATTTTCCATTTGATATATTGGAATTTGTCTCCTTGCTTTTAATCCATTCAATTTCTTATTAACTCGTTGTTGAATTTAATTTACCAACTAATAACCAATAAATCAAACAAATCACAACCAAACCAATTTAAATTATATTTAGTATTAGTATTCACTATTTGTATTCACTATGGTTAACCATATTTTAATATCAATCGATTAACATCCGATTGATCTCCATATTATCCATTCGATTTTCAAATCTGAACTTTATTTTATTTAATTTCAATTTTGTTTCTTAAGTTAACTCCACTTAACCAGTTTAAGTTTCATTTTCATATCTAATTCAATCAACCAATTAGTTTCTAACCAGTTCAATTTCATTTTGAACGCCAACCAACTCAGTCGAAACAATCAACCAACCCATACTATTATATTATAGAAAATTATTTCCTTTTTCAATAAAAATATAATTTGGGAAAAATTATTTCATTTACCCTCTTTATAAAACAATACTGTGCCAATTGCCAGTTCAATATAGTTCCTCAACACTTGAACCGATCATTAAACATTTTTATATAGAATCTACAAATACGCTCTCTCGTATTCAAACCCAATCTAAGGTGTTACTAACCCCATCCCTATCGAGTTATGCCGCAGAGCCAAGGTTACTACCCAACCAATATCTCTGATACTACTGTAACGACCCGAGGGATTCGATGCCCGAATTCCGACAATAATAATATACCAACCCCATATTTTTTCCAGAACTCCAGTATTGAAAACACTAGATAGTTATTAGAAAGAAACTAGAGGGTGAGATAAGAAAGAAAGAAAGTTAGAATAGAAGAAAGGAAGAAGAAACACCACATAATCAGAGTCTCACATCGCAGTGGAACAAAATATAATACAGAAATAAATCTTTATTGAGAGCTTTAAATAAAACTTATTACATCAGGGTACATCAACACATCTGGACAGTTATATAACTTGTCCTCATATACAGTCACACAGCGGAATAAATACTAGATATCATACGTGTGAACACTTCCAACACATCTCTGTACTTCGCAACATCCAATAACCTGGACCTGTATACTCCGGTCTAACCCCGAGCATTTACAAAACACCGGGTCAGTCTGGTGAACCAGAGTGAGAAAAACTCGTAAAGCTTTAAGGGAAATCACTCAATTTGATTTTTAAGTTCAAAAAATCTTTCCGAAAAAAAAATTGATAATCGTAAGACCAAATCCACACATAAATATGGACAGTTTTTACCTTATGATAACCCAAAACATTTTGAAATCAATATCTTTTCTGATATTATAATAGTGTCTAAATACAAATAAATATCAATCTACGGAACACTTGCATCTCACACTCCACACATATAGTAAACAATCAAAACCGTGGGCGCTTATTGGAGATTGGTTTCCGACTATGACAAGGAATGGGGCCACCTGCCGATAGTGTATCTCTAGAGAGGAATACACTGGGTTCAACAAGAACGTCTTGCAAACCAGCCCACACATGACCGACCACTCATTTCGCTTGAGTGTATCGAATGTATATCACCAATGGTTGGGCTCAAACCACTGTTTCCCGGAAAGGGACAACATCGAAATAGATTAAAGAAGGAAATAGATTTTCTCTAGATATGTTATTATACACACTAATGGGAGTGACCCACATAGCCATGCTGCCTGCGCAATTTTTGTCATTTCCCGGTTGATGAGGCTTGAGGCTACGCTTTATCAGCACATCACATTCTCTTCGAATGCCACATCGTCATATCCATCAAAATCACTAATTTCACGTCCACAACAATACTTTATGTGTTGGCTAAAGAAATTTCCTTCTCAGCTTCCACTCTTGGTACGGTTGAAGAAATCAATGTATGTGACCTTTCTAGAAATACTCTGTCAGACATCTATCCATACGCGTCATCCAGGAACAGGATGAACCGAAGGCATCCTCCCACTGCCATCTAGGAATCACCCTGAGAATCAGTAGCAAGAAGTCCTTATAAACCCGTAGATTCCAACCACGATAGAATCACAATATATCTCTGCTTGCAATCAGAGATTTTAAGTAATCCTTCCGCTTATGAAAATCAACGGTCGTCAATAGCTCCATCTCGAATCAGCGTCTTCAACGTATTCGTATTTTGTGGATGGAATGGTTTTCGAATATATATTCTATCCCGGTCTTTCCATACCAACAATCGTATAGGCCAAATTTGATAGATGGTTATTTAACTATCAAATAAAACAACCATTCATCCATATTAAAATGTATTCACTAATTCTCTACTCAGTATCATTTAGCCTCTTTAATGAACTGTCCGTTAATTATATTCTTTAAACTTTCCAATATTTGAAACATCGCTTTTACTTCTTATAAGAATACCCTTCAAATTCATTTTATTCAACTTATAAATTTTTCGAAAACAATTTAAAATATCATTTACGGAAATCATAACTTATGTTTCCTCGACTACTCTCGTTTATAATCTAATACCATCCTTTTTGAAAATCTATTTAAAACTCGACCTCATTTACTTAATTAATTATTAAGTAAATTCTTATTAAACACTTTATATTTACATTAATAATTCTTTACAATATTCTATACGAGCTTTGATCCTATTATAAATAGAACCTTTAAGAAAATTCCTTAATATCTCTTTATTATAATGTTACAAATCATTTCAAATTCATTTGTTTAAAAACTATATAAACAACGCTTTTAAAAAATCTTATATTAATGTCTTATACAATTATTTTATTGTTATCCTTTTCAAATTTCTTATATTGATATTTATAAAAACAATTCAACGTATCATCTGTAACAATCGTTACAGATTTCATTTCGTAGCCAATTTATTTTCAATTTCACTATCTCTGTAAATTATAGTCGATATCTTATTCATTATTTTAAAAACATATAATAATCCTTTGTAAAATCTCATATCAAAAAATAGTCCATTTCATTTGTAACAAAACAAATTTACAAACCTTTAACTTTACTTACCTTTTTGATTCATTTCCAAAACTTTAAATTTCCATTCACAAAACCTTTTGTAAATTAATTACAACAACTTACCATTCGTTTTCATTCCCACATCTCTTAACTTCATTTAAAAATCTCATTTGCAATTCATTTTCCACAATTAAATATTCGTTGTTGTTATTCAAAACTTTAACTTCATTTATATTCCTACCCCAAGTTAACATTCCGAACTTCGGAATATCACATTCCGAACCTCGGAATGATACTTACTTCGATTAATCATTCTGAACTTCGGAATAACACATTCCGAACCTCGGAATAAACCCCACTTTCATTTAACTAATTCCCATTTATAAATCTCATTTATAAATCTATATTAATATTTTCAACTTCAATTTCATTTAAAATATGCGATCACATTTTCAAATCAATACTCATTTCTAAACCCATCGATTTGTTAATCTCATTTACAAAATGTTATTTAATCACATTTCGTATCATTTAAAACACCGTTTGTTAAAAACGAGTATTAATTACAAAAATATGACTCTTTAAAACTCTTTTATAAATTCACGTATATCGATGATTCGATTATTCCATTTCGATATTTTTAAATCCATTTAAAACTCTCTTTATGACCGTTAAGGCCTTTATGAAACCATTTCAACATTTAAATAGCAACACGACAAATTTATATCATATTAAACATTTATTTAATAATATCTTGCATTTTTATTAGTTATATTTATAAATATTGTAAATTTAACTTCAACAATTTAATTTTGTAGTAAAAGTGTATTTCAAAACCATATAAAAATAGATTTATTTCTTAGAAATCATTCGAAATCCATTTAATATTTATTTCAAAAAAAATCATTTCTTTTAATCGATGGTACTAAAAAGGCAAATGACTACTATAGTACCAAACCATGACATATAAACTAATTTCACATTCCATAACAAAAAATATAATCATATTAATAAACATTATCAATACCAGTGAGGATTCTAGTTGGATTCGTCCAACCTGTTATTCCCTGCAAAACAATTTGTTATCACAATTCAATTCATTCAGCTTAGTATGGCCAATCAATATTCGGTTTCCATCTAAATAGATGACATAAACAATTCAATAATAACAGTCAATAATAATTGTAGCAGAAATGCAAGCATTTAATCATTTATTTATAATGTTTATAGTGTTATAACCGTGACCACCGAGGTAAGTTACCTCAATTGGATCCAATCGTTATAAATAACAATTAGTCTCAATTAAATTAAACAACGTTTATTTTAACTGTTTTAGACAAGATATGAACAAAATCACCCAGCAATAAAGCAACCATTAGTAACCATAACACACAGTTATAAAATAAAAGTAGGGAGAGCTGAGTGAGTTTAACTCACCTTGAATTCTGTTCGTTGAGATAACGTCTGCTTTAGTTAGATTAAACACACGTTTAATTTGACTGAAAATACCAGCTACAATCCAATGCATTCAAATCTGTTCCAGAATAAAGTGCTCATCACGATGATTCTGGCGCCCACTGGTTTGTCCAAATCTGTTGACATACGGGCACGTTATACGAAACGCAAGGTATGGTTTTATTTAAATTAATAAAATATCTTTAGTCAAATAACGTTGATCACATAAAGTAGCTACGTTAATTGTGTTTAGACCTTTTTTTTAATTATCTTCTACCTTACCTATGTATGCGAAACCCACTTTATCTGTTTCGGTTTCGAATTTATACCCCACTATGTTTAACGCATCAACATTAACGTCCCACGCCAAATCCCTCCTCTCCATTTCTGATTAACTTAGACCATATTGTTGTCCCCTGTTTATCATTCACGAAATATATACCCTGCCCATGTGTTAAAAAGTGATTAGGCACTTAACTATATTAGGCGTGACTAACTGAGTATTAGACATGAATTTTTTAATTAGGCGTGTTTTAATACCTTACTATATATAATATTAATTAAGTAAATTTTAACTTACATTGATCTAATTCTAGATTAGGTGTTTTCTTCTACTACTGTATACATTCGATCAAGTGAAATATTGGATTAATACATGATTTGGCAATCTAAGGATGATTAGAAACATTTATATACTCATCTTTACCTGCATATGTTCACGCAAGCTATGCTATTACCATTTCTTTTCAATTCCGTAACTCCACCTCCCATCTGTACTCCACGCATACTACATTTTTTTCCTTCACGTCTTTATCCACCATGATCCACTCATGAACAAGAACTTCAACTGAATGTACAAGGTCCGTTTTAAATCGGATTCCTGTGAAACAAGAAACGTTCGGAGCTGGGGAAGTATATATTTCTAATGGAAGAGAAAAATCAGGATTTCATTTTTATTCACCTCAGCTCGACTTTCGCTATCCTTACTGTACATTTTCTTCTTCTTATTTACTGCTCCTTCTTTACAACCGGTCATGCCATGCTCCTCACCAACGACATTCAACTTGCACCCCCCGTTATCGATTACCCTGAGCATCTGCTACTGTATACTCCTCTTTTTCACCGTCCTATGTGACGTGGCCTTCCTCCCTCACGTCCTCCTTTTACCCAAAAAACAATACTATGAAACACATCCATCATTCTTCCCTATGTACACCGCAACACACTCCTCCACGACTCCCTACAAAGCAACCAGTTCTCATCAATACAGCAACACCGATGTTCGCATCCTCCCGGTCTCCACTTCATACCGCCAGAAAGGAGTGCATCCCACTGCATCTCGTGGTAGTTCACCGTTCTGGACAAAATGGCATTTGAATGCATGAAAATGCATACGAATAGGAAGCTCACAGCATGATGAAGCCAAGAAAATTCATTTCGGGGTCTAAAAGTTTGAATTATAATTGTTTGGATTTCCCTCTCTTGAAGAAAAGGTGCGTTTCTTCTTTGCTGAAATGAGAAGGGAGAATGAGTATTTTCTTTTGAAAAGGGAGACCGGGCTTTGAGGAGAGATTGGAAACAACTGTGATTTACGCATGCATTTTATAGGAGAAATATAACCACGTTTTACTTTGTTTGGTGGGCACGTTTGTGGTTTAGGGTAGGGCATTGGCTTGCAGAATTAGGAACATGAGCCATGTAAGTGTAGGTGCGAATTCCAAAAACAACGTGCAGCGCAAGGTTTTTAGATAATTTGGGAAGCAAGGTTTCTTTTTGTTTGGCCGACACGGTAGAGGTGCATTGAGATGCAAGGTAAAAGTAAAAGAGTTGACACGCAAGTAAATGGTAATATTGGCGCAAGAAACTTTAAAGCTACCATGCATTACATGGGAGGATTTATTAGTTTAAATAATTGTGATATCCATTACCATACGGTGGACGTTTAATTTTTGTATGACCCTGTGCAAACTCCCAAAATAACGAAATTAAACACATTTTTATATCTTGACGTTCCGTTTCCAATGGAACTAATTTCATTGAATTCCGATTTTCGTTAACACAATGGCGTTATTTTAATTTCAATTATAAACACTGGTTCACAATTAAATTGATCGTATCAACAAAACAACTCCAGTTGGTTCCAAACTGGAAAACTAGCAATAATTAGTGGTACGTATTCCAATGAAATTCGTTTCATTGAAACAGAGGTCGTTTGAAAAACAACTATTTATAACACTTATAAATATCGATAAAATATTAATTAAATCCCAAATTAATTCAATTGAATAAAAGTAAATTATTATCATCGTAAATATCCAAATAGAATAGTACATGCAGCTTCAGATATAAGTTATACGACTTACTATCATCAATTCGAGTTAAAACGGTGCCTAATTTATATAAAAATCCTTTTATTATATTAAATAAACGTTATATTTCAATAACGATTTCCATAGCGACTATTTTAAAATTTGAATTGGGTATAACAAATAATCTATAACACGAAATTCAGATTTTTCTCTTCCATTAGAAAATTATAATCAAATTGATTCATATGTTTCTTGTTTCACAGAAATCTGACTTATATTGGACCACGTACATTCAGTTAAAGTTCAAATCGAAAATCACGGACTACCGCAGCGTTTCGAGCTCGTTCTAATTAATTTACAAATATATATATTTTTGAACTCCATTTTATTAAATAAATTTAATATAAAATCCATTATATTTCTAATATAATGTATTAAACAGATTTAAATATTCCAATTTCAATGACTGAAAAATCTGGGACGTTACATTACACAATGTTTATATATTTTTCTTCAGCGAATATATATACACACACACACACAATGGTGCTAAAGGCATCCCAATATCTTCTTCCTAATACCGCAACTAAAAGATACCACAAAAATTTATATTTCCCTCTTCCTAATACCAAGCAATAAAAAATACGGGCTACCACCGTATTTCTCCTATTTCTCTATCTCGCTGCCATTGCGTTTGTATAACCTAAATTAAATTCGATCAGCAAAGAAACCTTTGTCTTCGACTAACTTCAACTCTAGTGATGATGAGAAGAGGCAAGCAAACTGTATCCTAATCGAGTAGGAAAAAGAAAGCAAAAGAAGAAGTGGGAGATTAGGACTTCAAATGGTAAGACTTTGAATTTTCCCGTCGGAAAGTTAAAGTAGACAGCTATTAATCTTGTTTAGGGTTTTTAGATTAGGGCTGAGTACGTGATTAGTTCGGCAAATAATGGTTGAGTGAGAAATTAGAATGGTGAGATAATGTGGTATTGGGATGCATACAAAATTTAATGAGTTTTATTTTTAGTTGCGACACTAGGAAGAGGATATTGGGGCGCCCTTAGCATCACACTATATATATAATAATAATAGTAGAACATAACCTTTTAAAGTTCTCACCTTAATTCTATGAGTTTTCCCTCTTCTCTTTCATTCTCTCCAGATATTTTATTTTTTAATTAGTTTATCACTTTACACTTATTTATTATTTCTGTCCCATTGTTTTACCTATTCTACCATTTCACATTTGGAAGTGGACATTTCAAAGTTTAAACAATTATTTATTAATAGTTAACTCCTAACATTTTGTATTTAAGTCCAATATTTAAATTAATTAAAAACACAAAATTAAAGTAATTTAAATAAATTTAATTAATGAATATTTCTTTGAAATACTAAAAAAAGACAAAATTATGTTTTTTGGCTCCAAATACCTACTTTAAATTTTCTGTAATCATTTAAGTCTCTCTTTACCATATTTTACAATTAATTACATAATCTTACAAATATTCATATAACTTTAACAAACTACTATTCATTGATTCTCCTAATAAATCACATCAAGATGTTTAGATAACTTTAAAAAATGACTGTGAAAAAAACGATGTTGGTCGACGGTTATTCGCCATGCAAAACAGTTTTCCATAGTGATTAATTAACATATGAAATGGGTATGGTATTTGGAAGTACATAAAATTTATTGGAATGATTATTTTTATCTCTGCTATTAGAAAGCACTTTCTTGGCTGCTTTTAGCAACACACTAAACATATCAATCACATAACATAAATTACACACAAAAATAACAATCACAAGTTCAAAGTCTAACTCATTTACATCAATATATTTACCACGTGTTGCATTGTAATATTAATGTCAAACGCTACATTTTAAAGTTTTATTTAGTTATTTACAAAACACTATAAAACATCACATAACGTTGTACATTTAAGTTAATATATTTAAATTAATTATGTGATTTTGAAATTAACAAATGAATTGAATCAATAAATTGTTGTTAATTCATCTATAACGCTAAGTGTATAATGTTTTAAAATGTATACCATGCTCAAATCAACAAAAATGACAAAATTAATTTTTCTTTCGAATATGAAGTTAAATAAGTCACGTAGTTTAAATAATGTATGTAAACAATAACATAAAATTTAATATACTATGCACTTATCTCAATTAATTTATCATATATTGACGAAAAGAATTTCCGCTTTAATCACCAGTATTTTAGCATTTCTACAGTTATTTGTTGAACCTCCTCACTTTTTATGATGTTTTATATTTTAATCTATATGTTTAAACTACTCATAAAATCTTAAATTATAATTATTTAAACAATCTTATAGAGTATTTAGTCCATTTTTCTAATTGCTGTTAAAAATATATGCAAATTTTACTATACGTATTCATATTATAAATATGTAGTTTTTCATGTAACTACAAAGATGTATAAATCACATAACATGAACTATGCATATCAACGATAACGCAAAATTAATTTGTAAATTAGTTGCTATTCATTTATATCAAGTATTTACCATATATTATATCATATTTTTTTTAAGACGTCAATAACTTCACAACAAATTCACACTTTTTTTGCAAATTTATTTTTAATTCTTTCTACTATGTTATACAGTTAAACTAACTTCATAATTTGACATTTAACTTATTTAAACAAATTCTATTAAATAATGTTTGTTAATTCATTGAATAAATTACTAACATACATCAGTTTCAACTTTTTTTTGTGGGTATACATATATTACCAAAAACAATTTTTAAAAAATAAATAAATATACACACATGCATACTGTTTGTGTAAGTTATACATATAATATAAATCACACACAAATAATAATAATTTTAATTAATAGTTTATGTATTTCTGCAGCCGCCCGCATTTAACGTATTGGAAAATCATAAAATATTTTTATTTAATTCCCTGAGGGTTAGATCATTCTCATATTTTGATATGCTAGTTATGGGGATGTGAGACATGCCCATAATTTTTACCAATTTTAATTGTGACCATTTTGCCCCTATCAGTCTTGTACAGGGCATTACTTTTGACAGGGATCGAATCAGGTGGTGGGTTTGGTCTCGCTGGAAAGGAAATGGTGTTGCCAATTCCGTAGAGTGGTCATATTAAAGATTTGGTTCAGCGGTTTGGGAGGAATCCCTGTTTTTGTGTTTCAGAGTTTGTTGTTCAGTTTTTTGAACCATTGGTGGGCTGATTTGGAGAGGCCCATTAGTGGGCTGGTGGGAGGCTATAAATAGGGGGTTAGAGGCATGTAGAATAGTTTACTTTCTTCATTCTCTCATTTGGTTGAGCTCATTATCCTCCTTTCTCAGTCAAATAAACATTTCCACCACTAAAATTCTAGATCTCCATAAGAGGATCAAAGATCTACATCGTTTGAAGCTTGATCTACATCAATTGAAGAGAGATATCATCAAATCGAAGAGTTTAAAACTAATTTTTTGCTGTTCAGATTTAGATCCATGTGTTTTTGTATCGTTTTGAAGATTTGGTGAGTGATATGCATCTCTCACACGGATTCAATCAAGTATATGAGTTGTTTGATCATTATTTCATCATTTTCAAGTTGTTTTCACCTAGATCTACATCATGGTAAGTGTAATTTCATATGAATCACCATAGGCCTAAGCTAGCAACTTAAATTGGTAATTTCTACGGTAAATCATGTGTTATTATAAGTTAGATCAATTGATTTGGTTTCGTTTATTGTTTATCATGGTTTTGGTGAATTTTTCATGTTTTAGTGATGATAAATCGTTGTGTTGATGCTTGTTGATGATTGATTTTGACGGATTAGCTAAAATCAAGTGTCTTGCATGAATTTTGAATCGAATTAAAGTTGATTTGGGTAGGAAATTGTATGGATTGGTCACATATTGCATGGATTGATTCAGGTTGGCTTCTTCTCCAAGCAATGAATGGGTCGATCATAGTTTGATGGACCGAGCAAAAATTGTGGGAATGGATCGGTCATAGTTTGATGGGCCAGGCAGAAATTCTGGGCATGGATTGGTCACACTTTGATGGATCGGGTAGAAATTCTAGGTATGGATCAGACATGTATGGATCAGACTTGTTTTCTGGTGGTGGACCGAGCAGTTTTTCGAAGCATTGACCGGGCAGTTTTTCTTGAAGCATGGATTAGACGGAATTGATGGACCAGACATTTCCATGGATCAGGCATTTCGTGGGCCGGGCATTTCTATGATGGAAATACAGAAAAGTGACAACATTTCTAAAACGTTATGGATGGAAATTAAAGTGTTGTGGTATATTTTTCATTGCGAAAAGGCTAAGATGCTATGGATTGAATATCGACCAAACGATACATGTTTTTGGGTCGACGATGATCGTGGTTTTGAAGTAAATTCAAGGAGGGATGTTCGTAGTGTTATGATGTGTTCATTGATCGGTATAAAGTAGCGAATGTGAAGACGACTCAAGGGTATTTTGAGTTCATGGATAATGGTTGCTTGAGGGGGACTTGAACTTGTGAATGGTCATCGGGGTTGATGGCTAGAGATGCGAAGGCTGAGAGATTATCATTGTCGTAGTTTCATGCGGACTCAAAAAAGAGGTAGTTTGGGCAGTCGTGAAGGGCCTCGTACCTTGGGCAATCGAGAAGGGCCTAGTTGTTGAGATTGGAAAGACAAACATACGAGTCATGAAGGCGTATGGAGTTTTTTCTAGAACCGGGGTTTACCATTAGCCCTTGACCTTTGGCAGGTGGCCGTCATATGATTAACTATGGTTTTGAAGCAGGAAAGACAGTGATAGCCAGAGTCATGAGTGTGATGTTTTCTTTGCTTGTACCATCTCACTAAGTTGTCTGAAGTCGAAGGAGATGTTGCTTAGGTGCTTGTCTGATAGTGATTTAGGCCTTTGGGGCTTGTGCTTGAGGGATGTTAATCTGATTAGGATGGTTTACGTGAGATATAACTAGTTGTTATGATTGTTGTTGGATGTTAGTTGTTATGTTATTGTCTAGTTACTCCTGGTTGTCATGATTGAACTGTTGTTTCTTGATTGCTGGATTGTAAAGGCTATCACTGTCAGATGTGGGGAAGACGGGTTTGGGTTCTTCTCTGGTGTCTGGTAGATTGTTTGTTAGTCTATCTATTCTCATGTACTTTGTTGATGATGTTAGACAGTTGTTTTATCGCTCACCAAAACTATTATCTGACTCAAGGTTTATGTTTCACTCTTATTACCTTGGGCTATTCATCCGGTTTTGGATAGGCAGACTAGGTGGCAGGTAGTAGGTGATTAGTGAGGATGATGCTGCCGTGCGGTGGCAAGCACGAAGTTGGCGTATTATCTTGCTGTTATATAGTATCTTTGTTTCTGCTGTTTGAGAGTGTTTGTAGTGAGGCTTCTTGTACATACTTTAATATTATATACAATTGATGTATGGATGATCTCTCAGGAAGTTGTGAAAGTTTGATATATGGTGCTTTACTATTTATGCCTGTTGTATATGTTCTATTATACTTTATCCTTGCGCTGTGAGTTATACGATAGGTTCCGCATGTGTTTTATATCCCGATGATCGTGCATAGCTGCCTGACATGTCTTTTAGCGCATTATTCCTCCTTTTAAATGCAGGAGTTATGGGCGATCGTCACATTTGGTATCGAAGCTCTGGTTAATCGATTTTAGCCAAAGGCCGAAGACGTAAATACGTATAAGAGACGTATTTGTAGATTTTGATGGATGTATAATGGTATAGTAGAGTTTGAACTCCATTAGCAATTTTTCTTTTAAGTGGCTAATCATTCTATATTATAGATTTAGAATGAGTTGACAAACTTCAAGACATGCTGCTAGGAAGGAGGCTGTGCCTGGAGGGGAAATGGTGGTACACCCGATTACCCAGCCATGACTGGGGCATTCATGAGAAGGGTACCTGCTCCAGTGGCAACCACAGTGGATGTAGGTGTGCAGGTGCCTGGGGTTGTAGATTTTGCGAAGCCATGTAAAGACTTCACATCTCTAGGAGGAAAGCAGTTTAAAGGGACTGAGCCAACTGAAGAGGTTCAGAGGTGGTTGGATACTTGTACTCTTATTTTTGGAGACTTAGGTATAAATGATGCAACTAAGAGGAAGCTTGCATCAAGGCAGCTACAGTGCAGAGCTATAGAGCGGTGGAATTCTTTTACGCTTGAGACTCTGAAAGAAGGGATAACTTGGGAGCACTTCCAAGTCAAATTCGTGACAAAATTTATTTCTACTGCTCAAAAGTCCCAACTGTTCAAGAAATTCACGGAACTGAAACAGAATTGTAGGCCAGTGCTTGATTATGTTTCTGACTTTGAGGCATTGTCCACATATGCCCGTTCGTACATTGATTTTCCTTATCAGAAGAACTAAAATTTTGTTATGGGTTTGGATTCCTACATAGGGAAACCATTGGTGGATCATCTTGACGATCCTTATGAGAAGATATCGGAAAAGGTCGTGAGACATGAAAGCTTATTTCCAAAGGAAGGAACTGTTGTTGCTACAACTAAGGAAGCACAGAAACCAAACCCGGGTGGTAATAAAAATAAGAATAGGAAGCAACAACAACAAAAAGGAAAGGATGGCAAGAGAAAGCCAAAGAGTGAGGTGGTTTGCTTTAATTTCCAACAAAAAGGTCATCTTGCTAATTAATGCAAGAATCTAAAGGTTGAGAGGAAGTGTCACAAATGTGGCAAGACTGGGCATCTCAAAAAGGACTATCCGGAATAGGTTAAGGGAAAGCAGATAGTGAAGGCTTATGCTTTGGAAACTGTGTCGTCTTCTTTAAGAGCTCATACTGCAGAGGAAAAAGGTGTTGTCGTCCAAGGAACTCTTTTAGTTAAAGATGTTTCGATTCGTGTGTTGTTTGATACTGGAGCATCACATTCTTTCATCTGTAATGAGCTTGTGTGTCGCTTGGGTTTGGGACCCAAGATATGTGATAGACCTTTTGTTGTGACAAATCTAGTTGGGGTTCATTCAGTCTTTGTATGCTTTGTCATGGTATAGTCTTATCGAGTCATGGTTACTCTTTTGTGTGTGATTGCTTAATTTTGAACTTCGCTGGATTTAGGATCATCTTGGGCATGGATTGGCTCAAGAGGTATGCGACAAGAGTGAATTGCGAGAAGCTCGAGGTGAGAGTCAAGGATGTGGAAGGGAGAAAGGTTTTGATTCGATGTAAGCCGGAAGATGGTGTCTTCGTAAGCTTTTTATATTCTTTTGGGATTCCACAGGAAGACTTGTCATCTGTGTTGATCACAAATGAGTTTGAGGATGTCTTTGACGAGGTTAAAGGGCTGCCACCGCATCATGAGATCGAGTTTAGAATCAATTTGGTCGAGGGTGCTAGACCTATTGTTATGCCTAGCGGATGGCACCTAAGGAACAGCGAGAGTTAGAGGTGCAAGTTCGTGACCTTTTGGGAAAAGGATTCATTCGGAGGAGTGTATCCGATGGGGTGCACCAGTTGTGTTTGCAACCAAGGCTGATGGATTTTTGAGATTGTGTGTGGATTATCATGAGCTGAACAAGGTGACCAAGAAGAACAAGTATCTAACATCGAGGATAGATGACTTGTTCGATCAACTTCACGAATCCAAAGTGTTTTCTCAAATGGATTTGGCAACGGGATTTCACCAGTTGAGAGTGGCGAAAGATTGTGTGTCGAAGACTTCTTTTAGGACACCATCCAGATTCTTTGATTGGTCGGTTGTAACAACCCGGAATTTCTGAACTAATTTAAATTTTTTATTTTAGCTATTTTAATAGATTTTAAATATTTAAAATGGTCTTTTTCAAATAATAAGGATTTAAAATTTATTTAAATCGAAATTAGAACATATAATTTATAATTTAATTAAGAGAATTAGAAATGGCGCGGTTGTTTGAAAATTCGATTGTAAATTTCAAATGAATGAACAGAATTCAAAATAAATCGGATTTCAGTAAAACCAGAAGCATATGAATATGTTCAATAATATCTTTCTAATGAATGTAAAATATTCAGATTTCATAATATATATTGAAAGTTATATCCAGTTTAAAATTCAAAATAGTCGCTGCGGAATTAATATATATTTTTTATTATATATATAGCCCTTAAAAATAGCCATTTTGCAAACCAGCTCCATTTTTGATGAAACCACTTTTGTTGGATCCGAAATGTCAAATTATTATCAGGTTTCAATATTCATAATTTTTGGAATTAATATGTGAGCGTGGTAAATTTAAACGTTTAAATTTAATCGACTAGAAAAGGGCTATTTTTCAAACGGCCTCCAAATTCAACAGAATTAGTTTTATTAGGACCGTATTGTCAAAACATGGCTAGATTTATTTTTATGTAATTTTTGGAGTTAGCATGTGGCCCGGTAAATTAAAATGTACGTTTAAATTTCAATATATTGATTTATATTTTAATTTAAAGAAAAACTGATCGAAACAGTAGAATTTGCTTATGAAACATATCTCATTGTGTTCAAAATGAGGGTAGTTGTTAGGGGTGACAGTCTTTGGGTTTGATTTGGAGTTCGAATGGAAAGACTAGTATTTTTGGAATTAAATAAAATTAAAAAATACACTTAAAATCCCCAAACCCTACCCTCACAACGTTCAGCCACCACGCAAAAACCAAAGGATTTAGGAGCTTCGAAATTCGATCCTCAAAATCTTCCTTTATACTTCGAAGTAAAAGATGAATTCAATACGAAAATTGTAGAGTTTTTCTTGTTCTTCAAATCCATACAGGTTTTATAGGATTTCATGGAATATTTTGTCCAAATTTCGTTCTCAAACCCAATGCGTTCGAGCACAAATCACTAGGCGCCTGGGGTGTCAAGTTCAGGGTGGTGGACACCGGATGTCGGCGGCGGTCAGGGCTTCATGGTGGCACTCTCCGATCTAGGTCTGGCGTTAGCAGCCGACGGTGGCAATCGATTGATGATGTCGAGGGTTTTCCAGGAAAAAAAGAAAAGGTAACGACAACGGTTTTTTCAAAGCATTATTAGTTAGTTTAATTATCTACTAATTATTTAATTATGTAATTAACGCATTAATTATCATAACTTTTCCATACGAGGTCCAAATCCGACGATTTCAGTTGCCTTGGATTCGCAACAATGAACACTACACAATGGAACTGACCAGAACGGAAACAAAGCAAATAGAATTTGAGGCGAGTTGAAATCAAAACAGAACTGAAATTCAGAAAAAAGAATGGCGGAGTGGAAATGAATGTGAGAAATCCTTCTCACTCAATATTATTTTATCATGTTATTGTATTCATGCATAAAAATATATAGAATTGCCACTGTAGATTTTTGTCAATTTTAATCATTATAAATTGTATACAGTGCCTATTAGCTCACCCCCCTCGTTCATAGACCATAGACGAATTAATTGACTGTACTGTGTTTCGATTGTGATGCTGAAATGTGTTAAAATATTAAAAATAATTTAATATTATTTTGTGGTTGTTGAAATTTAATTATAAATTTCTATTTATAATTTAAACAATGAAAATTGGCTAATTAGAAACATAATTCAAATCAAATTAGAACCGCTTAAATTTATTAACCAGTGATTACTTTGAATTGACTTTTGTTGTTTGGAAACCCCACATGGGTCTAGGGACAATAAATTATTCACATCTCCCCTGAATTTAATTATATGTCAATCGATTGATTGACAGACTGTGATAAACGTTATTTAATTATTTAATGCTTATACAGTATTAAATTGCACTCTGGATGTGAATTGACTACTTGATGATTATTTATCTATTGTTGAATACATGTAATGTATGAAATCAATATAACTGAAATTATATGGTAATTGGTTGAGTCGTATTCTGATTCAGAAATAACAAATATTTTAAATTAATATTCTATGAATTTTTTTTTTCAAAATATGACTTTGATGTCCGATTTTGGATGGACACGAAAATATATAAAAATATGAAGCCGGGTTAAGTATAGAAATGCCATTTTAACCTAAACGGGTTTATCGATCGATTTTATTCATTTTAAAAAGAATATCGAAAAGAATTAATTTCTAAATCAGATATTTTGAAAATATTATCATTTTAATATTATAATGAAATGGAATATTCAATTTCGATTTAAAATTGAAAATGAAGTTGAAATCATTTTAAAATAAATTTATAAACGATTTATAAAATGCGTTTTAAATGGAAATCAAAGATATATATATATATATGTATATTATATAAAATGGCTTGAATAGAACGCGCCGTGCAATGACCATTCGTAAATTTCAACCATTAACTTCAAATTGATGTAACGGGAGATCCGACCGTCAGATTTTCCTAAAGCCGGAACAGTTGGGTTCGTATCGAAAAAATCTTTCCAATGAATATAAGAGATTTAAATTTGAATGGTTGGATTTCAAATTATGTCCAAAATCAATTTAAAAAAAAGGTCGCTATGGATGTTGTTTGATGGCCGTTGTTGGAAACCGACTGTAAAGGCCTTAATAAAATTATAAAAAAATGAAAAAATTGTGTAAAATCATAAATAATGATTTGGAAAGATTTTGGATGGAAAATTCTGCAGTTGAAGAGATAAAATAATTTTTTTATCTATATGAACTAGTTATAAACTAGAATAATAATCCAATGTTTTTATATAAATAAATTGGATTTGCAAATGGTTTTAAATTAACCATATTTTTCCAATGTATGAATTGGAATGGGTTTGAATGGAAGTAGTCTTCGGAATATTTCAATATTGGATTTCGTGATTCTACGGATATTGTTGAGGAATTTGGAAGATATATATATCATTATTCCCAATACGATATTTGTTGGTTTCAGAATTTGGTATTGAATATAAGACGATATAATTTCTATTCAGAGCCCTGTATTTAATATCAAATTAGATTTTGGGTTTGTTGAGAATGGTGTCTTTATTAACACTATTCTTAGACCCAATCGAGAAAAGAATAAATCTTTTAATTAAGATTTATAGAAGTTTACCGATTAATTAACATTAATTGGAAATTGGATTGAAATTGGACTTTTGGGTTTATCGTGAACGGTGTCTTAAATATAATTTGTTCTTTAACCCAATTAACAGTAAAGATATAATTTGGAATTTATAAATCTTTTAATCTAGATTCAATGGAAAAATTCCAAAATAAAGTTTTCCAATTTAGTATATTAAATTGGAATTGAATGGAATTCGATTTGGTAATAATCGAGATGAGCTTCTGTGAAGGAAGACAATTACTATATATGGAATTAAAAGGCTTTGCCGTTATTCCATTTATATTATTAGTCGCATACGGGAATTTATATCGATTATACACTATTATCGATTATATCATTATACTATTATGTTTTAAATGACATTGGTACTTTAACCCAAGTAAAGACAGGATTTATTTCCTAAATTTGAATAATCATTGTATAATGATTTTTGGAGATTAAACCTAAGTGGAGTTTTAATGAATCTTTAATTAGATTAAAATGTTAATGTGGTGATTAAATTTGCCAAATTTGAGAAGTGTTCGAAAATGGAGTATCACCAGTTTTACTTCATGCAATAGTTAAATCTTTAATTAGACATGAACGTTAAATGGTAATTGAATTTTCCAATAACACAGTGGGTGTTAGATATGGAGTACTACCAGTTTTGCTCCATAGGATTAATAGGTTGGGATTGGAAAATAAAATGAATGATTATTTCGGTAAGGCTCGATAATCCCAATTAGTTTGATAAACCTTAATTTGGTTTAAATTGTGAAATGAATATTTGAATAAAAATATATTCTGGATTGGAAAGAGGCGTATGATGTGTTTTTATAGCACTTGATTATAAGATACACGAGTTATTCGGAAATCCCGGGCTCAACCCATTCTGAATAGTTGATACGACAACTAAAAGTCGAAGATATTGATGACGGTGGTTGAAAACCTACGATCTTCACATCGAATGGATTACTACTGATGCCCTGGATCGGTTAACTCCTAGGAGGGGTTACAGTGGTAGTGGTCCGGACGTACTTGTTGATTGTCCGGATATGCGTTGGCCTCTCTCTTGTATTAGACATATGGGACGAGGAATAAGGTGCCTCCTGTTTCGTTCAGACCTAGAACGAACTTGCAAACGGATGGTATGTCTGACGTTGTATTCCTTTATGTTGTATTCGTTGATCTCTGCTAAATATATATCTGTTT
Source organism: Allium sativum (assembly GCA_030737875.1). Lineage (NCBI taxonomy): Eukaryota > Viridiplantae > Streptophyta > Magnoliopsida > Asparagales > Amaryllidaceae > Allium > Allium sativum. The sequence goes on along the minus strand of CM060911.1, from coordinate 229,222,868 downwards.
GGTGGCGAAGAATTTATTCTCTTTCTTAACACCCTTCTCTAGGACGTACGAGATTAGAGGTTATATATCGGCAGAAATCAATTTTATGGATTACAATGTGACATGCTGAGATGCATGGATCAAGGCTTTTGTTGAAATGAAAAGCCTTGTGGATGATGATCAAAGCATAGATTTGTGTAGCGTTCGCGAGCCTCACACACCGGTATGATAATGAACTGATGGTCAGGTCAGTATGCTTTTGAGATGAGGATTGACACCCTTAGAGGTGTCATGGATTCGGTCGACCGAGATGAGCTGAGTGTGGTCGCTCCACGTTGAGAGGGACAGGGCACACCTACCGATTCTCAGAGGGATAGAGTAAGCGGTGTTTTCACTGGCTGGGACGTAAGCCACAGTGATACTTGATTTCCCAAAACGGCGGATGTGAATTACGATGTTTTCTCTTGCTGGGACATAAGTCGTTGAGTATTGCACTACGTGATAGATCTTTCGACTCATCAACCATCATGATGGAAATCCAACTTTCCAATATGAGCTTTGCGGTTTTTGTTGTATACCTATATATATGGTGACATAATAGGATGGGGTACTGTGCCATGTAGGATTGATACATTTACTTTTGAAGTTGATTTATGCACTATACACTTATAGTAATAGAAGGTAAATTTCACATATCAAGCATATTTGGCTATTATAAGGTAAAACTCTTTCCTCAGGCTTGCGTTTCATTATGTGACTGGACATGAGTCTTATAATAGCTTCATTTTTCTTTTATTTAGCATTCCAAGCTTTGTTTTATGGTATTCACGGGGGATAAACTCGTTCCGTGTTATACAACGTGGTCCCGTGCTTTATCTAACTTTAAGATTAAAGCTAATAACTGTTTTAGTTCTCACACCAGTCCCATGACTTACTCGGAGTTTATTGTTTTAACATAAACTCTGGGTGCCGTTATTTTCCACACAGGCATCTTGTAGTTTTGGTTTTCACATATATTTATTTTCACAATATTTTTGATTACAACTAGAGCTATATTCGGAAAGCTTTGTATCCGTGTATTTCTTTCAGTTGTGGTTGTTGATATTTCCAGCTGCACATTATGTTTATGTATCTAAATTTGACTTTAATCTCTGATATTGTATTTCCGCTGTATAATATTTATTCATACTCTGATATATTCTTGTACTCTGATGTAATTGTTGTAATAGCAATGAAATGTTCAAGTGTTTATGTTCTGATGCATCGTGTTCTCAAAGCAATCTGGGTTTTCCTGTAAGGGGAAGTTTTGGTCGTTTCAGTTTCGTATCAGAGCTTTGGTTTACAAAGCACGAGAACATGACACATTAGAACCAAACGAAAGAATTCATCAGAGATAGGATTAGTAATGTCCTATGAGAATAACTCGTTGGTGACGGGGTTAGTAATACCCTAGAATGAGTTAGAAGAGTGTTATGTATTAAAAACACATTTAATTTTGAAATTTATATCGTATTATACGTATTTGAGTATTTTATTTTATATTGAATTTAGACAATCGAGTATAAGGAGATTTTGCATATATGCGCCATTAACGTTTATTCAAAGATACATGTATAGTTGATAGATATAGAATCACACTCTAGTCGCCCGGAGATGATTCTGGTGATTGATACATCATCACAGTATTTATGTTCGAGTTTCGAAAGTGGGATATCTATATATTTCCAATCGACTGGTGTGAGAACCAAAACCTGGTTAGAATTTATTGTTTGTGATTTGACATTGAAAATATGATTTTTACTATATATATAAGTTATATATTTGAAAAGCTAGTTAACTAATTGATTGCTGAATGTGATGTGTGACTATTAGTTAACTAATAAAATTATTGAAACCAATATGAAAATGAAAGGTAAATTAAGCCAAATCGAATCTAATATTGAATTAAATTGAAAATTGATTGAAATTGCAAATATGTACATGTGTATATAATGAATAGGTCATAGCATGGAAGCTAAGAAGAGGAATAAAATTGTATGCCCGACAAATAGGTACATGTTTACTATATTCATTGGGTTTGATGATTTTATGAGCCGATTGGCCTTTTCTTTTTGATTGATGAGGGCCCTGTGAGGCAAGTTGTGGTTTTACTGATCAGCCCATACAAAGGAGGTTATGGTGAAATTTTTCGAAAATTTAGGGTATTAGCCAAATTTTTGAGAAATTAGAAAATTCTTAGAAACTGAAAAATTGAAGAATGAAAGCCAAAATGAAAGCTGAGTTGGTTAATTAAACAACTTTCAGCTCCGTTCCTTTTCGAGGGCGAAAAGATTTTAAGTGGGGGAGATTGTAACAACCCGGAATTTCTGAACCAATTTAAAATTTTTATTTTAGCTATTATAATGGATTTTGAATATTTAAAATAATTTATTTCAAATAATAATAATTTAAAATTGATTTAAATCAAAGTTAGAATGTATAAATTTATAATTTAATTAAAACGAATTCGAAATGGCGCGGTAGTTTGAAAATTCGATTTTAAATTTCAAATGAATAAACATAATTCAAAATAAATCAGATTTCAGTAAAACCAGAAACATTTGAATATGTTTAATAATATCTTTCTAATGAATGTGAAAAATCCAGATTTCATTATATATATTGAAAGTTATATCCAGTTTAAAATTCAAAATAGTCGCTATGGAATATATATATATATAGCCCTTAAAAATAGCTATTTTGCAAATGACCTCCGTTTTCGAAGTAACCACTTTTGTTGGATCTGGAATGTCAAATTATTGTCAGGCTTCAAAATTCATAATTTTTTGATTTAATATGTGAGCGCTGTCAATTTAAACGTGTTTGATAATTTTAGTTTAAATTTAATCGACTAAAAAAGGGCCATTTTTAAAACAGCCTCCAAATTTGACGAAATTAGTTTTGTTAGGACCGTATTATCAAAACATAGCTAGATTTATTTTTCTGTAATTTTTGGAGTCAGTATGTGGCCCCGGTAAATTAAAATGTACGTTTAAAATTCAATATGTTGATTTATATTTTAATTTAAAGAAAAACTGATCGAAACAGTTGAATTTCCTTACGAAACATATCCCATTGTGTCCGAAATGAGGGCATTTGGTTAGGGCTAATAGTCATTGGTTTTGATTTGGAGTTCGAATGGAATGACTAGTATTTTTGGAATTAAATAAAATAAAAAAATACACTTAAAATCACCAAACCCTACCCTCACAACGTTCAGCCGTCACGCAAAAACCAGAGGGTTTAGGAGCTCCGAAATTCGATCCTCAAAATCTTCCTCCGTACTTTGAATTAAAAGATGAATTCAATACGAAAATTGTAGAGATTTTCTTGTTCTTCAAATCCATACGGGTTTGATAGGATTCCATGGAGTATTTTGTCCAATTTTCATCCTCAAACCCAACACGTTCGAGCATAAATCACGAGGAGCCTGGGGCGTCGTGTTCAGGGTGGTGCACGATGGATGTCGGCGGCGGGTCAGGGCTTCACGGTGGCATTCTCCGATCGGGGTCCGGCGTTAGTTGCTGACGGCGACGATCGATTGATGATGTCGAGGGTTTTCCAGGAAAAAAGAAAAGGTAATGGCAATGGTTTTTCCAAAGCGTTATTAGTTAGTTTAATTATTTATTAATTATCTTATTATGTAATTAACGCGTTAATTATCATAACTTTTCCATACGAGGTCCAAATCCAACGATTTCAATTGCTTTGGATTCACAATGACGAACACTACACAATGGAACATACCAGAACGGAAATGGAGCAAATTAGAATTTGAGGCGATCTTTTTTTTTTTTTTGAAAATTGGTTCGCTTTATTATCTACTAAAAGCAATACAGAAAATAGGCTAGCATACTAACCATTACAAACAAAAAGGAAAATGGAAATACAAACATTACGCAAATTTAAAACTAACTAAGATAACTTCAGCCCACAAAGAGGCCATCATCCCACTGTCACGTGCAAGCTGCACCATACTTCCACATACACTACTGAATCAAGCTGCAAGCTACCTCTCCAACTTGTATACATAAATAATTCCGATCTTTGTATAGCAATCAAGGAAGCAGTTGTCATGAAATCTGAAACATTTAAATCTAACTTCTTCCCCAGTATAACAATCCGAAATGATTGCCTAAGATTACAGCTCCCATGTAAATGACACTATCCATCACTATCCACGCCCATTCAACATCTCCAGTATCACATACATAAATATCAGAGCAGTTTATTGAACACTAAAACCAAACTGGAAACACTTTGAAACTATTCCTTGCTAATGAAATCCCAAATAGAAATATAATTCCAGTCAATAGGTCTGGTTGATGAATCATAGACGCCTATGAATCAATCCTATTGTAGGAATCGACTTAATAAAATATGAATTTCAAAGCTGAGAGATTTGCTCCAGTTTTAGCAAGCTACTCATTCAAAATCAACTACACATGAAATTCAAAGAGCTGTAGAACTTTAGACAACTACTCATAATTATTCTTCCAATAACCATCTGTAAAAGCATATCAATATGAAATACAGATATCAATCCCATAAATGGTTCACGTGAGATTGATTATCTAGTAATAGATTGATTACGGATGTGAATGCTTAATCACACCATAACGCTGAATTTAAAGCTCAACACCTAGAGGATTATTGGAACACTATAATCCACTGGAAACACTGAAATGAAGAAGAAGCAAACTGCTGCTGAATAACCAAAGACCAAATCTCTGTTGAAACTAAAATAGAACTTCAAACCAAGCATAGAGATGAACAAACATAAAAAATAACCACTGATTCAGATCACATAAATCGTAAACCCCAACATCAACCCTAACTAAAACGCAAGTGCTCTTAGTTGCATCTCGGTTTGGGCCAGATCTTCGTGAGTAGCAGTTCTGGTGCCAATTTACACCTCAAACCATAATAACAAACTAGAATTTCACATTATCTACCCCCAATCTGAAGAAAATGTCCAAAATAACCAGATCTATACACAAACCAGATAGTGAAACAAACTGAAGAAGCGGTTATGAAGATTCGGAAGTGTTTCCACTTGCGCCGGCCATGCCAGATCCCGATCTCCCAATGTCTTGTTCTCCAGCTTGCAGATCGGCTGTGGATCTATGATTTAAGCTTAGATTCATCACGATAGAGGTTAGATCTAGGAATATAGCCATCCAAAGAGATGGAAGGAAGATATGATTCGAAAATTAAAATTAAAATGAAGGAATACAAAAGGCTTATCAACGTGAAAACACGTTGAAGGTTTCTGATGGAAAACAAATGAAAAAGGAGACGAAATCAGAGAGTATTGGAAGGATCACGCACAGCGAAAGCAGGAGAAAAGAATTCTCCTGTCACCATTAACGAGCCGTCAATTTGAGGCGATTTTAAATCAAAACAGAACTGAAATTCAGAAAAAAAGAATGGCGGAGTGGAAATGAATGTGAGAACTCCTTCTTACTCAAAATTATTTTGTCATGTTAACGTATTTATGTATAAAAATATATAGAATCACCAGCGTAGATTATTATCAGTTTTAATCGTTGTAAATTGTATACGGTGCCTGTTAGCTGACCTCTCTCGTCTACAGACCATGGACGATTTAATTGACTGTATTGTGTTTTGATTGTGATGCTGAAATGTGTTAAAATATTAAAAATAATTTAATATTATTTTGTGGTAGTTGAAATTAAATTATAAATATCTATTTATAATTTAAACAATGAAAATTGGGTAATTAGAAACATAATTCAAATCGAATTAGAACTACTTAAATTTATTAACCAGTTATTACTTTGAATCGACTTTTGTTGTTTGGAAACCCCACACAGGTCTAGGGACGATAAATTATTCACATCTCCCCTGAATTTAATTATATGTCAATCGATTAATCAACAAACTATGATAAGTGTTATTTAATTATTTAATACTTATATAGTATTAAATTGCATTCTGGATGTGAATTGACTACTTGATGATTATTTATCATTATTGTTGAATACATATAATGTATGAAATCCACGTAACTGAAATTATATGGTAACTGATTGAGTTGCATTCCAAATCAGAAATAACGAAAATTTTAAATTAATATTTTATGAAAAAAAAAATCAAAATATGATTTTGATGTCCGATTTTGGATGGACACGAAAATAAATAAAAATATAAAGCCGGATTAAGTATAGAAACGCCATTTTAACTTGAATGGGTATATCGATCGATTTTATTCATTTTATAATGAATATCGAAAATAATTAGTTTCAAAATTAGATATTTTGAAAATATTATCATTTTAATATTATAATTAAATGGAATATTCAATTTTGATTTAAAATTGAAAATGAAGTTAAAATCGTTTTAAAATGAATTTATAAATGATTTATAAATTAAGTTTTAAATGGAAATCGATGGTGTATATATATTATATATATATAATGGCTTGAATAGAACGCGCCGAGTAACGATCATTCACGAATTTCAACCATTAACTTCAAATTGATGTAACGGGAGATCCAACCGTCGGATTCTCCTAAAGCCGGAACCTTTGGATTCGTATCGAAAAATCTTTCCAATGAACATAAGATATTTAAATTTGAATGGTTGGATTTCAAATTATGTCCAAATCAATTTCAAAAAAGGTAGCTATGGATGCTGTTCGGTGGCCATTATTGGAAACCGACTGTAAAGGCCTTTATAAAATTATTAAAAATATGGAAAAATTGTGTAAAATCATAATTAATGACTTGGAAAGATTTTGGATGAAAAATTCCGCATTTGGAAATATAAATACATTTTTTATCTATGTGAACTATTTATTAACTAGAATAATAATCCAATGTCTTTAAATAAATAAATTGGATTTGCAAATGGTCTTAAATTAACCAGATTTTTCCAGCATATGAATTGGAATGGGTTTGAATGGAAGTAATCTACGGAATATTTCAATATTGGATTCCATGATTCTATGGATATTATTGAGGAATTTGGAAGATATATATATATATATATATATATATATATCGTTATTGCCAATACGATATTTGTTGGTTTCAGAATCTGGTACTGAATATAAGCCGATATAATTTCTATTCATTGCCTTGTATTTAATATCAAATTAGATTTTGGGTTTGTCAAGAATGGTGTCTTTATTAACACTGTTCTTACCCAGTTGAGAAAAGAATAAATCTTTTAATTAAGATTTAGAGAAGTTTACCGATTAATTAACATTTAATGGGAATTGAATTGAAATTGGATTTTTGGGTTTATCGTGAATGTTGTTTTTAATAACAATTGCTCTTTAACCCAATTAACAGTGAGGATATGTTTTGGAATTTATAAGTCTTTTAATCAAGATTTAATGGAAAATTTCCAAAATAAAGTTTTCCAATTTAATATATTAAATTGGAATCGAATGGAATTCGATTTGGTAATAATCGAGATGAACTTCTGTGAAGGAAGACAATTACTATATTTGGAATTTAAAAGGCTTTGTCGTTATTCCATTTATATTAGTAGTCGCATACGGGAATTTATATCGATTATACACTGTTATGATTTCTGTGTGGATTCCATTTTGATGGAAGATGATTTGGGTTTATCGTGAATGATGTTTTAAATGACATTGGTACTTTAACCCAATTAAAGACAGGATTTATTTCCTAAATTTGAATAATCATTGTATAATGATTTTTGGAGATTGAAACTAAGTGGAGTTTTAATGAATCTTTAATTAAACTAAAATGTTAATGTGGTAATTAAATTTGCCAAATTTGAGAAGTGTTCGAAAATGGAGTATCACCAGTTTTACTTTATGTAATAGTTAAATATTTAATTAGATTTGAACGTTAAATGGTAATTGAATTTTCCAATAACACAGTGGGTGTTAGATATGGAGTATTAACAGTTTTGCTCCATGGGATGAATAGGTTGGGATTGGAAAATAAAATGAATGATTATTTCGGTAAGGCTCGATAATCCCGACTAGTTTGATAAACCTTAATTTGGTTTTAATTTTGAAATGAATATTTGGATAAAAGAATATTCTGGGTTGGAATAACGCGTATGATGTGTTTTTATAGCACTTGATTATAAGATATGCGAGTTATTCGGAAATCCCAGCTTTAACCCATTCTGAACAGTTGATACGACGACTAAAAGTCGAAGATATTGATGACGGTGATTGAAGGCCGGCGATCTTCACATCGAATGGATTACTACTGATGTCCTGGATCGGTTAGCTCCCAGTAGGGGTTACAGTGGTAGTGGTCCGGACATACTTGTTGATTGTCAGGATATGCGATGACCTCTCTCCTGTATTAGACATATGGGACAAGGAATAAGGTGCCTCCTATTTCGTTCAGACCCATAACGGACTTGCAAATGGATAGTATGTCTGTCATTGTATTCCTTTATGCTGTATTCGTTGATCTCTGCTAAATATATATATCTGTTTGGTGGCGGAGAATTTATTCTCTTGCTTAACACCCTTCTCTAAGACGTACAAGCTTAGAGGTTATATATCAGCATAAATCAGTGGTATGGTATGGATTGACAATGTGACATGCTGCGATGCATGGATCAAGGCTTTTGTTTAAAAGAAAAGCCTTGTGGATGATGATCAGAGCATAGCTTTAATTAGCATAGCTTTGTGTAGCATTAATTCGCGAGCCTTACACACCGGTGTAATGGTGAACTGATGGTTAGGTCAGTATGCTTTTGAGATGAGGATTGACACCCTTAGAGGTGTCATGGATTCGGTCGTCCGAGATGAGCTGAGTGTAGTCGCTCCACGTTCAGAGGGATAGGGCACACCTCCCGATTCCCAAAGGGATAGAGTAAGCGGTGTTTTCACTGGCTGGGACGTAAGCCGTAGTGATACTTGATTTCCCAAACGGCGGATGTGAATTACGATGTTTTCTCTAGTCGGGACATAAGTCGTTGTGTATTACACTACGTGATAGATCTTTCGAATCATCAACCATCATGATGGAAATCCAACTTTCCAATATGAGCTTTGCGGTTTTTGTTGTATACCTATATATATGGCGACATAATAGGATGGGGTATTATGCCGTCTAGGATTGATACCTTTACTTTAGAAGTTGATTTATGCACTATGCACTTATAACAATAAAAGATAAATTTCGCGCATCAAGCATATTTGTCTATTATAAGGTAGAACTCTATCCTCCGGCTTATGCTGCATTGTGTGATGGGACCTGAGTCTTATAATAGCTTCATTTTTCTTTTATTTAGCATTACGAGCATTGTTTTATGGTATTCATGGGGGATAAACCCATTCCGTGTTATACAGTGTGGACCCTCCTTTACTTAACTTTAAAATAAAAGCTAATAATTGTTTTAGTTCTCACACCAGTCCCATGACTGACTTGGAGTTTATTGTTTTAACCTAAACTCTGGTTGCCCTAAATTTCTACATGAGTAGCTTGTTGTTTTGGTTTCGCTGATATTTCTTTTTAAGGATCCTAGATTACAGCGGAACTATATTCGGAAAGCTTTTTATCCATGTATTTCTTTCAGTTGTGGTTGTTGATATTTTCAGTTGCACATTATGTTTATGTATCTAAATGTAACTTTAATCTCTGATATTATATTTCCGCTATATAATATTTATTCATACTATGATATATTCTTGTACTCTTATGTAATTGTTGTAATAGCAGTGAAATATTCTAGTATTTGCGTTCTGATGTGTCATGTTCTCAAAGTAACCCGGGATTTCCCGCAAGGGGGTGTTTCGATTGTTTCAGTGGTTGGTAATGCCATTTGGGTTGACTAACATGCCAGCGTACTTCATGGATGTTCTGAATAGGGTTTTTCAGAGATCAGTTGAATAAATTCATGCTTGTGTTCGTGGAAGATATTCTGGTTTACTCCTTAAATGAAGAAGAACATAAGACATACTTGCGAATTGTTTTGGAAATCTTGCGAAGGCATCAGATGGAGGCTAAGTTTTCGAAGTGTCACTTCTTGAAGAGCGAAGTGAGATTCTTAGGCCATGTAGTTTCTGGAAATGGAATAGCGGTTGACCCCGCTAAGGTGGCAGTAATCCAGGACTGAGATAGAACTAAGAATGCAACGGATGTGAGAAGTTTCCTTGGATTAGCAGGTTATTACCAACAGTTTATCAAGGATTTCTCCAAGATAGTTGCTCCATTAACAGGACTGACGAAGAAGAACCAAGTGTTCACATGGGATGCAAAGTGTGAGCAAGCTTTCAGAATCATGAAAGGGAGACTGACGAGTGATTCTGTTTTTGACGATTCCAAGTGGGAATGAGGAAATGGGGGTATACAACAATGCATATGGTACGACACTTGGAGAAGTGCTAATGTAGAAGGATAAGGTTGTGACCTACGCGAGTCAACATCTGAAGTCACACGAAAGGTATTATCCAACTCATGATTTGGAGTTCACAACGGTCGTGTTTGCTCTGAAGATGTGGAGACATTACCTATTGGGGATTCGATTCGAGTTATTTATGGATCACAAGTCGTTGAAGTGTCTTTTCTCCCAAAATGATTTGAATCTTTGGCAACAACAGTGGTTAGGATTTCTGGCATCATATGATTTTGGTATAGCCTATACTCCAGGAAAATGTAACATAGTTGCAGATGCATTGAGTTGAAGTCATGCAGGATTGGAAGCAATGTTTTCGGAATGGAAGAGCCTCGAGTTTTTGGAAAGTTTTGATTTCAGGCCAAGGTGGGAGTTGGAACCTGAAATGTTAGAAAACTTGTTGATAAGACCTACTCTTATCGAAAGGATTGGCGAAAGCAAAAAGCGATATGCAAAGCTTGTCGAGTTTATCCAGAAGTTGGTACCAGAGGATAAAGAGTTTGAGGTCGATCGAGAAGGTTGGCTATGAAAGAAAGGACGATTGGTTTTTCCTAATATCGACGGATTTGGAGATGAGGTTATGAGGGGATGTCATCACTCAAGTTGACGATTCATCCCAGTGGTAATAAGATGTATCAATACATGAAGTGAGTCTACTACTGGGAAGGGATGAAAAGAGATATTGGAAAGTTCATTTCCAAGTGTATGAACCGTCAGTTGGTGAAAGATGAACCGAAGAAGCCGAGTGGGTTGCTTTAGCCATTGGAAGTTCCTACGTGGAACTGGGAGCAGATATCAACGGATTTTATCAATGGACCACCTAGAACCAAGGCAGGAAACAAAGGAATTTGGGTCATTGTGGATCGCTTGACCAAAATCGCTAGATTTATCCTTGTCAAATCAACTAGGACAACATCGAAGTTGGCTGGGATTTATATAAAATGGATAGATCGATTTCATGGTATCCCGAAGAGCATAGTGGTTGATCGAGATCCATTGTTAACGAGTGGTTTGGAAAAGTTTGCAAGAAGCTTTGGGAACCGAGTTGTGTTTGAGTACGACTTATCATCCCTAAAATTATGGTCAAACCGAGAGGGTTAATCGAGTTTTGGAAGATCTCCTACGAGCTTGTGTGTTAGACTTCGGAGGATCATGAGAGGACCATCTACATCTAGTTGAGTTCACATATAATAATAGCCACCAGTCGAGCATAGGGATGGCACCATACGAGGCGTTGTATGGTAGACTATGTAATTCTCCGACATGTTGGTTAGAACCCGGAGATAAGTTGATACTTGGGCCTGAGATGATAAAAGAAACGTCAGATTATATCGAGATCATTCGGCAAGGAATGAAAGCAGACGAAGACCATCAGAAGATTTATGCTGATAAGCCTCGAAAAGATTTGGAATTCGACGTTGGCAATATGGTATTCGTGAAGGTATCGCCGTTGAAACATATTGTTCGGTTCGGAAGCAAAGGAAAGTTGGCCCCAAGATTCGTTGGACCATTTCGGATAATCGAGCGAATTGGAAAACTCGCGTATAGGTTGGAGTTACCCGAGAAGATGGAAAATGTTCATAATGTTTTCCATGTGCCATTTATATGGAAGTGCATGCATGCTTCGAATGTAGTGGTATCTCCATAACAGTACGAAGATCTGGAAGTAGAGAATGTAGTTACGAGACCTCGTAAGCCGCTTTATGTTGTGGGGAATGACACGAAACAGCTTAGGAGGAAGACGGTTAAGCTAGTCAAGGTACAATGGAGTGAGGATGGCAACGATTATACATCGGAGATGGAAGAGAGCATGAAGGCGACCTATCCAGAACTCTTTGTCAGTATAACCCATTGATATCGTGTCATCATTACATCATTGTTACTTATGTTATGGTTGTTGTTGTTAGAATTCTATGTACTAGGATAAGGCTATGGATGCATGGCTTGATGGATGCTAGTTTGGTTAATAGAATTGGTTGCTCATGGATGATAGGCATGCAAAGTTGTTTTGGTTTCTTGTGTTTGCTGGGGATTTCGGGGGAGAAATTCTTAAAGGGGGAAGGGGTGAGATGTAATAGCCCGCATTCCACAAATCGTGGAATCGTAAAATATTTTTATTTAATTCCCTGGGGTTGGTTCGTTATCATATTTTGATATGTTGGTTATAGGGTTGTGAGACATGTCCTTAATTTTTACCAATTTTAATTGTTACCTTTTCCCCCTGTTAGTCTTCTATAGGGCATTACTTTTGACTGGGATCGAATCAGGTGTTGGGGTCGGTCTCACTGGAAAGGAAATGGTGTTGCCAATTCCGTTGAGTGGTCACACTAAAGATTTGGTTTAGCGGTTTGGGAGGAATCGCTGATTTTGTGTTTCATAGTTTGCTATTCATGTTTTCAAACCATTAGTGGGCTGATTTGGAGAGGCCCATTAGTGGACTGGTGGGAGACTATAAACAGGAGGTTAGAGGCATGGAGAATAGTTTACATTCTTCATTCTCTCATTTGGTTGAGCTCTTGATCCTTCTTGCTCAATCAAATACACCTTATTAAAATTCTAGATCTACATAAGAGAATCGAAGATCTACATCGTTTGAAGTTAGATCTACATCAATCGAAGAGAGATTTCATCAAATCGAAGAGTTTTAAGCTAATCTTTTGCTATCCGAATTTAGATCCAAGTGTTTTTATATTGTTTTGAAAATGTGGTAAGTGATATGCATCACTCACATGGATTCAATCAAGTATATGAGTTGTTTGATCATTATTTCATCATTTTCAAGTTGTTTTCACCTAGATCTACATCATGGTAAGTGTAATTTCATATGAATCGCCATAGGATCTAATCTAGCTACTTAAACCGATAATTTCTACGGTAAATCATGTGTTATTGTAAGTTAGATCAATTGATTTGGTTTCGTTTAATGTTTATCAAGGTTTTGGTGAATTTCTCATGTTTGAGTGATGATAAATCGTTGTGTTGATGATTAATTTTGATGGATTAGCTAAATCAAGTGTTTTTCATGAATTTTGAGTCGAATTAAAGTTGAATTGGGTTGGAAATCATATGGATCGGTCACATATTGCATGGATCAGTTGCCTTCTTCTCCAAGCAATGGATGGATCAGTCGCATTTTGATGGATCGGGCAAAAATTGTGGGCATGGATCGGTCACAGTTTGATGGACCGAGCAGAAATTCTGGGCATGGATCGGTCACAGACTCACAACTTGATGGACCGGACAGAAATTCTGGGCATGGATCAGTCATGGTTTGATGGACTGGGCAGAAATTCTGGGTATGGATCAGAAAAGTATGGGTCGGACAAGTATGGTCGGACACGTATGGATCGGACTTGTCTTCTAGATGGATCAGACTTGTTTTCTGGTGATGGACCGGGCGGTTTTTCGAAGCATGGACCGGGCAGTTTTTCCTGAAGCATGGACTAGACGGAATTGATGGACTGGACATTTCCGTGGATCGAGCGTTTCATGGACCGGGTATTTCTATGATGGACCGGGCAGGAAAGTGACAACATTTCTAAAACATTATGGGTGGAAATTAAAGTGTTGTTGTATGTTTTTCATTGTGAAAAGGCTGAGATGCTATGGATTGAATATCGACCAAACGACGTATGTTTTTGGGTCGACGATGACCGTGGCTTCGAAGTAAATTCAAGGAGGGATGTTCGAAGTGTTGTGATGTGTTTGTTGATCGGTGCAAAGTAAAGAATGTGAAGACGACTCAAGGGTGTTTTGAGTTCATGGATAATGGTTGCTCGAGGGGGACTTGGCCTTGTGAATGGTTATCAGGGTTGATGGCTAGAGATGCGAAGACTGAGAGATTATCATTGTCGTAGGTTTAAGCGGACTCAAAGTAGAGGTACTTGGGGGTAATCGTGAAGGGACTCGTACCTTAGGCAGTCGAGAAGGGCCTAGTTGTCGAGATTGAAAAGACAAACATACGAGTCGTGAAGGCGTATGGAGTTTTTGCTAGAACCGGGGTTTTCCATTAGCCCTTGATATTTGGCAGGTGGCCGTCATATGATTAACGATGGTTAAGAAGCAAGAAAGGCAGTGATTGCCAGAGTCATGAGTGTGATGTTTTCTTTGCTTGTACCATCTTACGTAAGCTGTCTAAAGTCGAAGGAGATGGTACTTGGGTGCTTGTCTGATATTTGTTTAGGCCTCTAGGGCTTGTGCTTGAGGGATGTTAATCTCGATTAAGTTGGTTTACATGAGATATAACTAGTTGTTGCTATGATTGAGTTGGACGTTAGTTGTTATGCTATTGTCTAGTTACTCCTGGTTGACATGATTGAATTGTTGTTTCTTGATTGCTGGATTGTAAAGGCTATCTCTGTCAGATGTGGGGAAGACGGATTTGGGTTCTTCTTTGGTATTTGGTAGATTGGTTTGTTAGTCTACCTATTCTCATATACTTTATTGATGATGTTAGATAGTTGTTTTATCGCTCACTAAGACTATTGTTTGACTCCAGGTTTTATGTTTCCCTCTTATTACCTTGGGCTATTCATCCGGTTTTGGATAGGCAGACCAGTGGCAGGTAGCAGGTGAAAGGTGATTAGTGAGGACGATGCTGTTGCGCGGTGGCGAGCAGGAGGCTGACGTATTATCTTTCCATTATATAGTATCTTTGTTTCCGCTGTTTGAGAGTGTTTGTAGTGAGGCTTCTTGTACAAACTTTGATATTATATACAGTTGATATATGGATGATCTTTCAGGATGTTGTGACAGTTTGAAAGTTTGATATATGACGCTTCACTATTTCTGCCTGTTGTATATGTTTTGTTATACTTTATTCTTGCACAGTTAGTTATACGACAGGTTCCACATGTGTTTTATATCTCGATGATCGTCCATAACCGCCTGACACGTCTTTCAACGCATTATTCCTCTTATTAATTGTCGGAGTTATGCGTGGTCGTCACAATTTCACATCAAATTTTATCACATATAACATAACATAGTCTCATTTTAATATTAAAATAATAAGTACTATTTTTAATAATACTGTCATATGCAACACATCGGTTACACACTATTTTATAAAATAATAGAAAGAGTTGATATGGAGTTGTGATTTGATCTTGGGTTGATTATTATGATTTGTGGTAGAGGAATTTTGATTTAAGTTAGTTATTTGATCCGTTTGATTCGATCGTGTTGTGTCAGCTTCCGTGCCCATTTCAGCGTATGTGATTTATTTCTATTATACCATGTAAGGAGAGAATCCTCACTCATGATTAACAATTTCAATACTTAAATTGAAATTATTTAGAACGTCATATGAAATGTTAGGATTCCTCCAAAAAAAAAAACCGATTTATCTGTTATGTAACTTGCGAACATGTGACACACACAATGGTGACATATATGACACGAATTTGATTGTTATGATATGTATTCATTTGTATGTATTATTTGAAATGATATATATAATTTCTTCTCACATTGCAAGTTCCCAGTACATTTGTAAAACCATTATATGTTTAAATAATATGTACCCGAACCATTGTATAGATTTAGGAATTTATAACTGAATTTACCGGGGTGCAGGTTGAAATGATAAATATCGTAAATTGAATATTAAACGGATTGTAATGATATATATCCATATTGCTTGGCCTAAGTAGAAAATTATATACGGACACTATTGGTCTATTTTAAAAAGCATTTTCTAATTTTACAAATATATTCAAATTTAATAAAAGTAATTTAGAAATCTAAATTTAGAATTTTAATTAAACTTATGTTTTGATAATTTAATAAACTTTAAATTGGGACTTTTAAAATAAAATTATGTGTTATAAAATTTTAATATGTGCTATAAAACATTATATAAGATTTTAAATTATAATATTATTTAGTTTTAAAAATTAAATAATGTAAATTATATTAAGTAAATTATTGAATCTTTTAATATAGTATATATATACATATATTACTTAAATTTTAAATTATATATATAGGTTTTTATAAATATAACTATATAAAAGTTTCAAAGAGAAGTTAGAAATTAATGATAACTTGATTTGTTTGAATGACTTAATAAAATGAAATTTTTTAAGTTAAGATAAACCGATCTTAAGTTGTGAATTTAAATAATGAATGGATTTTAATGAATTAGTTATGATTATGAAACCTAGTAAATTGATTAGAAAATAATTTATTAAGTAAATGTTTGAATCCATATATAATTAAAGCTAAAATTGAAATTTGGGATTTAATTAATATGAAACTATTAAGATGCAATTTAAGAGAAAATGAGAAATTTGAAGAATTTGAATTAAGTAATGAAAATCGAACCCAACATGAATATTATTTTGAAATAGTTGAAATCAAGAATACACCGTTAAAAGTTAAAACTTGATTTGAATTGAAATTTTTGAATCTGAGTTATTGATAAGCTGAACTTGGAAATACGGATGTGTGTTTTGGATTGGACTATTTTAAATTATTTGAAATTTGTAATATTCTATATCAAACTATTTTAAATTATATTATTTAAATTTAATTATTACTTTATATTTATTTTATACATATTTAACTTAATTTCTAACCTTCATATAACTATTCAATTTACATTATTAAAACTATTATTTATTTTATAATGATTTTAAATCAAATTGTTTTATATTTTTTATATTGGATTAACTATTTTAAATAAAACTTGTTCTAGTCCAAGCTATTGAATCCAAAATTGTTAATATAAAGATTTTTGAAATAATGACATTTGAGATATAGGAATGTTAAATAAAAACGAAAATTTGTTAATAAACAATTTTGTAAGTATAGAATCTAAATTTGAAGCTAATCAAATAATGAATTGATTTTTGATTTATGAACAATCAAAAAATGGATTGATTTATGAAGTTAATCAAATAACGAATTGATTTGAATTATGAATATAATATTTGAATATTTTAACGTAATTATTTGAATATAAAGCAATATTGTTATTATTTGATTTATGACATTTTAAATATATTTCAAGTATAAATGACTATGGTGTGTAATAAACCTTTGGTTGTTAAAGAGACCAGAGTTGGTATTAATATACTCTTTGTTAATACCGATACCAATTGTAACGACCCGGGTTTTCGCGATCCCGAGTAATCGACATATAACCCAATGTCGACTATCAAGCATCGGAAAACACCGAATAGTCCATGAAAGAAATTAGAGGGTGAGAGTAGATAAGATAAAACTTAGAATAGAAGAAGAAGAAGACACACAACACATCATAGTAACACGAATCTCACAGTGGAACGAATAAAATATATTATATAACATAACTTTGGAATAAAACAATATCGGTATACAATACTATTATCAGAGTACAAAACTTACAACACAACGGAATAAACAATAGCTATATAATCCTGAAGGCTCCTGCTCCAAGCTCTCGAAGTATATCTGTAAAACCTGACTACTTGACTGCCCGTACAAATTTGGGCACCCAAGATTTTAGGGTAAAAAACAAAATAAAATCCGGATCAGTCATGGGACTGGTGTGAGTAAAACAATTTAAAACAGTTTGATAAAATAAATGATATCTCATAAGACCATGCCGTATAACACGGAACGGGATTTTCCCTTATGAGAATCCAAACATTTTACTCAATCATTCAAAAATCCTGTTACAAGAAACAATAATTTTTGTATCAAAACCCTTTTGATATTATAATAGTGTCTATCAACCACAATATAATAATCATCTAGCAGAACGCTTTCATCTCACGTTCCACATACATAATCTATAATTAAAAACCGCGGGCGCTTATTGGGTAATGAATTCCAACTGGCAAGGTATGGGACCACCTTTCGACAGTGTATCCATAAAGAGGAATACATCGGGTTCAACAAGAACATCTTGCAACCCAGGCTAAACATGACCGGTCACTCATTTCGCTTGAGTGTACCGAATGTATTATCACCAATGGTTGGGATCAACAACTGTTTCCCAAAAGGGACAACATCAAAATAGATTTAGAAGTAAATGAAATTTCTCTCGATCAGGTGACAATACTCCCTAATTGGCAGCTAACCACTTAGCCATGCGACCTACCCAATTTTATACCATTTCTCGGTTGTGAGGTTAGTGGCCATAACGTATCTTTTACAAACCACATCTTCATTCACTTTGAATGTCACACCATCATACCCACCAAATCACAAATTGATTTCTCTAAACATACCACGGGTAAACAGCTAAGAGAAACGAATTCCTCTGCCACCAAACGTAAATACGTTTGAAGAGTCAACTTACGTGATTTACTAAATATACTCCATCAGACATTCTTCCATACAGGTCGCCCTGGGATTGGACAGACCGAAGGCACTATTCTGTAAACAGGACAGCCCTTGCATAACTTCATCTTCAATCATCTTCATCAATTTGATTGCAACGCTAACGGCCATACAGAGTGGTTTTCAGATAATGAATCTGATCCCGGTCTCTCCGTATTGACGACGGAAAAATGGTCAAAAACTTTGATAGTCAGTGATTTAACTATCAAAGAAAATATGTATACAAACAACGGTCATATTCCCAAATGGAAATCTTACCGATCAATCATCATTTCATTTCCCAATTTCCCATTTATCATTTCCATACATTCATAAATTCCTTATTTTCCTAAAATTAGAAAATATACGTTATTAACTTTGGAAAATGTTTCCATATATTCTGATTCACGGATCAATATCTCCCCACCTCTTTCAGTCTCTAACTGTAAACTAGTAAGAGAATAACTTCCCAAATATAAACCCCGAAGGCCGAAACCAACATCAAATCGATACCCAGAAAGCCATTCAACTCAACTAATTTCCAGTTAGTTTCTAATTTCAGTAATTCCATTTAAATTCCTAATTCAAAACCCCAAATTCCTTTATAATATTTTATTTGCAAAATATTTACTTAAATCCTTTATTCACATTAAATGTGAATAATATTTCTTCTTTGCAATCAAAACAGTTTGATTTCGTATTTAAAAACAATATACCAAATCCAATTTCTATTTATACTTCTAATTATAGAATTATTTATATAAAGTCTCATTTTATTCTTCTAACACTTAGAATCCCATTTATAATCACCTTTATAAATGCTGCTCAAATTCCATTTAAAATATCGGTGTTAAAATCGATTCCTACTTTTCTATATAAATTCAGTCTTATATATTTTGTTTATCAAATGATAAATATTTTATTTAATTTATAAAACATTATTTATAAATTAATTTTCTCAATCTATATGTTAAAACAGATTTCTATTTAATATCCACTTCAAACAATCTTCTCATAATACTTTTATATCTCGTCAAATATCCCTTTTATAATTCTATTTACTTTCTAAATAAATATTCCTTTTATACTTCTAATTACTTTCTAAATAAATATTCCTTTTATACTGCTAATTATTTCTATATAAATAATCCTTTTATAAAATTCTATGATTTTATAAATATATTATTTTCAATTTACACTTTGAAAATTCCCTTTTCACATTCCGGTATTTCTTATGGTATTTAAAATACCAAATAACCGTGATTAACATCATCTACATACCCGTAATCAATCACCGATTATATATCACATCATATATCACAATATATGAAAACAAACAGTATTATAAATATTGAGGAATCCAGTTGGATCCCTCCAACCTGTCTCCCTGCATTCACAAATGTTAAACAATATAAATAACATCGATTTCATTTCAATATGAAATATCCTGATAAACAGAATCAATATTTGACTAACGATTTATATACATATATATCGTTATCTACAAATTCAACCAATAATTCAGCAATTTAACCAAACAATCAACAAACAGCAATCAATCATCATTTATCAATACTAGATTATATTAATAAAAATTAAATTGTACAGAGTTAGCGAGATTTGCTCACATTGGCAGTTCATTGTTAAATAGCGATAGTTGTTGATTCAGATCAGACAATTTAATTCGCTATAAATTGTAATGAGCTCCAATTCACTTCCAGTCAGTACCATTGTGTAGCTGTCGTTCATACAATCCCAATGGATCCTGTTTCGTCAAATTCTAACCACATATGCCAAAGTTATGTATTTTACAAGATATACACATTTTAAATATACAGTTTGGACTCGTTTAAACCTTATTGGGCCTCACCTTCTTCAAGTCCACCCCAATGCTACTACTACCCGCATTGGCTACTACTGTAGCTTCTTCTTCTCAGTCGCTCAAATTCCGTTCTAACTCCAAGCCATTATCAAACTTCATTCTCCAAATCCTCCTTCCACACTCTATTTAAAATCAAACTAAAAATACCACAACACATCTCTTAAAAATCTCTTTCTTCTCCACCCCTTAACGCAAATCTCGAACTATGTTTTCCTCCTGCGTTCGAACAGGCAGAAACTCAACTACAGTACACGTGCGATATTTATTTGCATAGAATTCACCACAAATTCGCATACAACTACTAAATCACCTCACGAATCCGATGCTCATACCCAATTCGAAGATTGATGCTTCCATTTCCTGCGATTCGAAACCCTTGGTTCTTTGTAGAAAAATCGCGGCCAAAGGAATGATGTCGAACTCAAAGAAAACAACATGAAAATAAAGCTCTCCTCCTCACGAATTCAAATCTATTTGTTTTGGAATTAATGAGCTTTTATTTGAATTTCTATAAAATTTTGAAATGGGTATTCCTTGCATTTTTATTACCCTGATGTCGGCTGAGAACATGTCGACCAAGGAAGGAAGAAATTCGGTTTAGGCAGTCCTATTTATAAGGATACATAGCTTAGAAGTTAAGCCACTATATTTTATATTAGTTTATATTGAATTTTCAGCTCTATTTATCATTAAAAAAATTCCTGTGATCACATGCAATATCCAAAAATCATGAAAATGGACATACAACTAGAGTTTGACATTACAGACCCAACGAAACTTGTTTCATCGAATTCCGACTCCGTTTGCTCACATAGCATATTTTTAATCGTCAAAATACTGACTGTTTTTCAAATTAAAAATCTGTACGGCCACACATTGACGCCAAAAATCACGAAAATTGTAATCTAACAATAATTTAATATTCCGGATCCAACAAAATTAGTTTCGTCGAAAATGGAGGTCGTTTGCAAAAATGGCTATTTTTAAAGCTCTAAATAAATCCATTTAAATATTAAATATATTTAAAATTAATTAAATTAAATATTATCGTATATATATATATTCACATAGAATATTATACAACTCCAAAATATACACATCTGGATTTGCAACTCGATATTTCAAAATCTCAGATTATATCGATATTCAATTTATATTGAAAATCCTTTTATAATATAAATAAATCATTATAAATTATAAAGGAATTCCATAGCGACTTTTCGAAAATTTGATTTGTACATAACTCAAAATCTACACAATAAAATCTCGATTTTTCTCTTTCATTAGAAAAATATAGTTCACCAGCTCCGAACGTTTCATGTTTCACAGAAATCCGAGTTAAAACAGGTTCTGTATATTCGTTTAGAGTTCGAATCGCCAAATTAAGAACTGACGCACCATTTCGAGCTCGATTATAATTATAATTTAAATTATACATTCAACTATCGTTTATATAATATATTCATTAATATAATTCAACTCTAAACTGAAATATATATTATAAACGATCCAATTCACACAATATTGTGAATTCCACTATTTCCGGCTATTTCGGAAATTAAATATATTATTCTATTTTTTATATTAATTAAATATTCAATATTTTTTTATTCTAATCATTTTAAATTACATAACCATCATTTAAATAATTAAATAAATTATTTATTATCCGTTAAAAATACGGGTCGTTACACCAATTTAACAAATGTGCATGTGGTGAAGAATCCAAAATGAAGTAGGTTAGTTTGGCGAATGCTATTGGAATAAAGTAAGAGAACAATTATGGATATCCTTAAATTTTAAGTCGTAATTAAATTAACCAAAATAGGAGCAATGCCGTGATTAATAGAGATAATACCTCTTATGAACACACTTTTCCGATACCATATCTATTACGTTTTGAATTGATCGAGGCCCTTTGATGTTGGGATTATTGTTCGAGATGAGCGATAGTTGCAACTATGCGTTAACACCAGTCCCAACGTGAAAGCTAATAGAATCCTACAATGGGTATTGTCTCGCATGCATTGTCATATTATCCTGATCTATCCCCCTATGATTTTGATTTGACATTGTCATATACCAGCACATCCTTATCCACTGACTGTTTAACAAGTGTTTTATATGCAGTATTTACGACAATGTTTATAAACGACATAAGGGTAAAAACGTAATTCCGCTTACACTATTTTCAATATTATATTTAACCATAAACACTATTATAATAAGTATTATATAACATCTAGTTTAACAGATCCTTAAAGAATGGAATCCCAAACATTCTTTGAGTTACTTTTGCATATCACTTGAGTTTATTTACTATTGAGGATATTAATCATGACTCGAGTGTTTTTTGTTTTGTTTTTTTGACTGAAGCTCGAGTCAGACTGGGAAGTTCAGCTTTGTCGATTCATCTATTGAGAGCTGGAGATCTATTGGAGATTTAGCTTATACTATTATTGCTATCTTGGGACTCATTTTATATCACTTGCTTATGTACTAATAATTTACGTATCCAAGATTCCCAATGCATTAATTTACAACTTTGTTTTTATGTATTTTAATTTTGATATTTTGTGATAAGTAGCTTCATGAACTACTAAGTTATTTATTTTGCTGCGGGTTATTTTTTTGTTTGGTATCTGTGATCAATTAGTATTATGTGATTTGATTTTATTAAATCCCATAGTTAAAACAATCTATTGTTTCAAACGATTTGAGTTGGTTTCATTGTCGACTTGAATGGTAAGAAAAGGGCGGGTCGTTATATATTATCTTAAGTACTCTTAGATGAGAGTAGATTAAATAGTAGGTTTTGGTTACATAATAGCCATTCTAAGGACAAGCTAAGTGGAGCTATCATATATTCTACACCGCTGGGTAACACTGTACTACCTTGGTAGTGCGACTTATATTTTATTGTTGAGACTGTTATATGACACTGATGTATACTTCTATGGATATTGCGTTGATGTCTATTTCAAATTGTTATTACCATCTTTTATGTTATATATCTGGTATTATATTTTATCAATGTGGCATGAAATATATGAATATTATGTTGCATTTGATTATTTCTACATTGATGATCGTTCTACGTTTATCCGACACGGTTGCATCGCACTATTTAGCAATCTCGGTGCCAGAGGTGTAAGATATTATCATAGTTTTTGCATATATTTGTAAATAAGCACACGTAAAAATATTTTTTCAAAGCAATAAATATATTTTGTAGTTATTTGCAAAATGAATTCGTAATTTAACAAATGTACACAAAATGAACAGATGTTTGCAAAATAGTGGATATAAATAAGTTTGCACAAATATTGCAAAATGAATACATGAATCAATAGATCAATGGATAATTTTGAGAATAATTACTACACAAATGGATATATCTACTTTTTTTGGGTATATATTTGCAAAGTAAGCGAATAATTCAACAAATAACATTTGCAAAATGAACTAATATGAAAACATTGTTGAATTTTTGATTCAAATATTTTATGAATAGGAAGTAAACAATTAATTGATTTGATTGATTGATCAACTAATTGATTTGATTGACTGGTTGATTGATTGGTGTGATTGATTGATTAATTTTATCATAGAAGGAAAGAAATGAATGATTATATTCTGGATATATTTTGAAGGGAAAATTTGACTATTTGCCTAGGTCTTTTATTTTCCTATATGTGCAACCTTCTTGGTTAGATCAAACAATAAGGAACCATATGATCATAGGTTTTCCGTCGTTCTTCATCGCTCTTCTTCTCAAACAATATTTGTAGTCATCTACATATACTTTCCCTTTCTCAATAAGGTTATTGATTCAATTGTTTTGTGTTTGAAACAAATTTTGATTTTGGTGAATCAATGAAGAGGGTGCTTGGGTTGAATATTTGTGTATTGCTATTATTTTCGATTTATTGTGTTGTTATTTTCAATCAAATTTATCTTCAAGTGATTGGCTGAAAAAGATCCTGTTTTTTTGGTGTTTTGTCAAACTTCCTCTGCGTACAAAACCCTAACTGTTTGGTATCATAGCTCAGTTCATCGCATAGCTTAAAGTGATTTCGGATTGAACAATAAAGATATCGGAGATGATGTTGCTTTCGTAGATGACTATTTTTATGGTAGATATTGGGGGATTTTGAAGGCCTGTAATGGTGGATGCTTCATACCTCAATGGTCTGATTGATGGAGATGAGAAGAAATCCTTTGATATGGATGAGGGAAGAAGGAAGAAGACGAAGTGGAAGGCGGGTGAGGGATGAAGAAACTAGTCCGCAACAAGGTGGAGAGGTTAATAAGGTCACTACTGATGGTCCTAAGGTGGAGAATCATGGTATCGACATAGGTCTAGACGTTATGATACTCGAGGGATCTCGGAGATGAAGAGATCATGTCAAGCGAAAGACGGGTGTCGATGCGGAAAAATCCACAAGTCAGAGATCATGTGGTATTGCAAGCACTTTTAGACCGTTAGTTTTGCGCGGTGCAACTTAGGTGGTAGATGCATCTTTTGCAGACGGTGGGTTGTGTTTGTAATTGACGTGTGGTCGTAGTCCTTTCAAATCGACTTGGTGTGATTAATTCCCAAAACAATTGAGTCCTTGTACTCCGGAAACAAGTGGGGTGTATCTCGTTGCCTGGAAATCGAGTTTGGTTTAATTGAGAGTAGGTGTCATTGAAAGAGCTTGGTTGACTTTTTGAGGATTGTTGGAGATATGTGATATTTAAATCAATGTGGAGTGTTGAATTTTTTATTCAAATATTTTATGAAGAGGATGTAATTAATTAATTGATTGATTGGTGTGATTGATTGATTCTATCGTAGAAGGAAAGAATTAAATGATTATATTCTGGAGAAATTTTGAAGAGGCAATTTGAATATTTGTCAGGGTCTTCTATTCTCCTGTGTATGTAGTCTTCTTGGTTATATCAAACATCAAGGAACCATGTGAATCATAGGTTTGCCATTATTATTCATCACTCTTCTTCCCCAACAAAATTTTTAGTCATCTAGATATTCTTTCCCTTTCTCAATAATGTTATTGATTCAACTGTATTTTGTTTATTTTTGGGTTTGATCCATTGAGTGTAATTTTTTTTTTTGGTGAATCAATAAAGAGGGTGGTTGGGTGGAATATTTATGTATTGCTATTATTTCCGATTTATTATGTTGCTATTTTCAATCAAATTTATCTTCAAGTGATTGGGTGAAAATGATCTTGTTTTTTCCAGGTGTTTTGTCAAATTTCCGCTGCGCACAAAACTCCAACAAACAGATATAAAGAAAGTGAAAATATTTTCTAATTGCATGCATGTGTCTCAAAATATTAACAAAATCAACAAGAAAGTTTAAATAGATTTGCAATCCTGAAAATGAGCTCAATCAGAGGAAGAAGAAGCGATAAAAAAATCAAGTCTAAAATAACCTCAGTTGATTTGAGAAATACAAAAAACCAAATAGTTAAGGCTAGAGTATGAGAAGATGGAATGTCAAAAAAGCGAAAAAGGCAACTCTTGAAATAGAATTATGAAGCTAATTACTAAAAGTGGCTTCTAAGCGAGATTTATGCCTTAGTGATCATGAAAATAAAGGTATGAAACAAATATCCACCCTTAATAGCCATTAAGTTATCATTATTGAAGCAATGAACATACATTGTTGCAATGCTAGAAAAATCATCAATAATTTTTTATTATTGAAAAGTCTATTTAAACACAAAATATTAACATAATTGGTAACACAAGGAATCTCAATCCATTTTATATTATATGAGGGTTACGACCTGCACTTCACATGCGATCATAACCCATGCTTTATATGCGAATTATATCTTTAAAACTGTATATTTTTAATACATTTAAGAGAAAATGATTCTTTAAAAATTTAGCAACAAAGATATTTTCTAGTGTAAAATAGGAAATTACAATGGCTCCTGAATTCCTTGATTCACTAAAAAGTATCCTTATGACTAAATTCTTAGGCACTTGTCCTTATATCTAAAATTTTCTTTAATTTAGTCCTTGTGCCTAAAAACCTCTAAATAATAATAGAAAAATAAAAATTTGCATTTTTAATCCAAAATGATTTGGAAAGATAGTTTAAGTAATTACGAATAGTTTTCGTATAGGTGGAAAATTTATTTTAATAAGTTTTCAACTAATTAAGGCATGTTACAAATTTGAATTTGAAAATGAATAATAACTTTAAAAAGTGAAGTTCAGTTTGGATATACAGAAAATATTTTAACTAGATTTTATTATCAAAACTATCTTATTTATTTTTATTATGGGTTTTCAGGAAAGTTTGGGTTTCAAAAGATGAAGTTTGAAAAGTAATATTACTTTAATGATTTAAATAATATTATAATATTTTAGTAATGGAATATTTGAATTTAAAGTTAAATATTGAAAATGTAGTTTTCAAAAGTTATTATACATTTTTAAAATAATTTATAAATCATTTTAGAAATAATTCGACTTGGTTTTAAATATAAGTTGAAGTTTGGTCTGAATAAGACTAATTACGCAGCGGTAGTTCATGAATTTCAACCGTTGACTTCAAATTGACGTACAGGCAGATCTGACCATCAGATTTTCCCAAAGTGAAAAACTATGGTTCGAATTTAAAAGAGCTTTCCATTATAAAAGAAAATTTTATAATCCAATGGTTAGATTTTGAAATAAGTCCAAATCAAATTTGAATAAAAATAGCGCTAGTGCCGTTTGGGACCCGAAATTGGA
Source organism: Allium sativum (assembly GCA_030737875.1). Classification (NCBI taxonomy): domain Eukaryota; kingdom Viridiplantae; phylum Streptophyta; class Magnoliopsida; order Asparagales; family Amaryllidaceae; genus Allium; species Allium sativum. The sequence continues at coordinate 229,195,537 of CM060911.1, read as the reverse complement.
TTTTTAAGAAATGAACCATTTTTAAATTATTAAAAATAGAAATAAATTATGATAAATCATAATAAATGGTTTGAAAGGGATTTGGATTGAATATACTAATTTTTGAAAAGTGAAATAGCTATTTTACGAAAATGAGTTGTTTTAGTGAAGCTATTTTCGACGGTTTTTCGGAACGGGTTGAAATAAAAGATTTTGATATAACCAATGATATCCAAATGTTTTGCAAGCATACCTAAAGGAGTAGAATGTGTATTTTAAGATATTTGGGATTTGAAAGAGTATGTATCAAAATTAAGTTTTCTAATTAATGAATTAAATGGGAACTGAATGGGAATCAACTTGGTGATAATTGAGATGAGTCTCTATGAATGAAGACCTTTACTATTTATGATATTTACCAATTCTCCTCTTATAGTATTAGCCCAATATATGAATCTATATCGACTATGAGTTGATATGATTTCAGTGAAGATTTCATTGAAAATGTAAGGATGATTTTGGGTTTATCGTGAATGATGTTTTAAATAACATTTGTCTTTAACCAATTTGTAACGACCCAGCGGTTTCAGACCCCGAAAAGTGACATAAAATCACCATGTCGACTAATCAAGCATCGAAAACACTGGATTGTTATGAGAAAGAAAATAGAGGGTGAGAATAGAAAGAAAGAAATATTAGAATAGAAGAAAGAAGAAGAACACATCAGAATCTCACAGCGGAACGAATAAAATATAATATCAAATACCTTTATATAAAGGAACTGTATATACATACCAATCATCAGAGTACAACATGCATCAGACACAGTGGAATAACTTTATATAACTAGCAGTGAAGCCGCCTGCTGCTAGATCCTGAAACTCCAAGCGAATATAACCTGTAAATACACTCTGTCTGACCCGAGCACATTTGAAGCAAAGAAAAATACACCGGGTCAGTCTGGAATACTATCAGTGATAAATTCACAGAATACACACTTGTTTAACTTTGGAAAATCCTTTATGAAATCAAAGGATAATAGTAAGACCAGCCCAAAGATAAACACGGGCGGTTTTTCCCTTACTATAACCCAAAATGTTTTGAAATCATAACTTATTCTAATATTATCATAATGTCTAATTACAAGTAATTTAGAATCTAGCGGAACACTTGCATCTCACGCTCCACGTATATACTATACGAACCAAAATCGCGGGCGCTTATTGGATAATGGATTCCAACCTTGACAAGGTATGGGACCACCTTCTGAACGTGTATCTCTAGAGGCGAATACACTGGGTTCAACAAGAACGTCTTGCAACTCGGCCCCCACATGACCGACCACTCATTTCTCTTGAGTGTATCGAATGTATATCACCGACGGTTGGGATCAGCAACCGCCTCCCGAAAAGGGACAGCATCGAAGTATTGATTAAAGAAGCAAGTAGATTTTCTCTAGATAGGTAATCATACATCCTAATGGGAGCGACCCACATAGCCATGCTGCCTGCCCGATTTTTGTCATTTCTCGGTTGATGAGGCTTGAGGCTAGAATTTAACTTTAAAACATCTTGTCATCATTCACTTTGAATGCCCCATCGTCAGATCCACCAGATCACACTTGATTGACGTCCACAAAAATACTCTAGATTATTTGGCTAGAGAATAACCATTTCTCTGCCATCAACTATGGTACGTTTGGAGAAATCAACGCATGCAATTCCTTTGGAAATACTCTGTCAGACATTCGTCCATACAAGTCATCCAGGAACAGGATGAACCGAAGGTACTCTCCTACTGCATCTCATATAGGAATCACCCCATGGATCAGTAGCGAGAAGTCCTTGCAACCCGTAGATTCCAATCACGACAGAATCAGAGCTTATCTCTGCTTGCAAGTCAGAGAATATTAGTGGTCCTTCCGTTTATGAAATTCTACGGTCTTCAATGCTCCATCTCAATCATCTTCCGATCTCCTCACGTATTTGTTGGTCGGAACGATTTTCGAATATAAATTCGATCCCGGTCTTTCCATACGAACAATCGTACTGGACAGATTTGATAGTCGGTGATTTAACTATCAAAATATACAGTGTTTCAAACATGACAACCTAATGAGTTTACTGGTTCAATATTCAGCATTACTTGGCCCTTTTAAAATTTAAAACAAACTAATTCAATTCTGCTTAATTAGGACTTCTAACCCTTTTTATATTTTAAAATACGATAATTGAATTCTTATTTTATATACTAATGATATAAACCAAATTTCCTCTGATTAACTCTGACTGATTTACTTTGATCGATTAACTCTAACTTGACTAACTCGACTTGATTACTCCTATCGACTAACTAATATTCGACTTACTCCATTCGCTTGACTTTAGATCGCAGCGATCACAATGGTTACGCCTGATTCCCTCAGGAAACATCTGACCGCCGTAGGTTATCCGCAGCCCTGCGAATTACACTAGTAGTCGTACGCAATGGCAACTCTTCCTGAATAACTATGTTTGACTAACTTTGTTTCAAATACTATATTTGATCAACTCTAATTGAATAACAAATATTCAATATAATTTGAAATCAATATCCTTATTCCCTTTGAAACTAATATCTCAATATTATTTAATTTCCCAAAACCTTGCATTAGAATTCGATATTCCTCGTATAAGGTAAACCAAATCTCAACACTTTCCACTTATTCCAAACTAATATCATTCCTCAATAATAGGGAAGTCAACCAAGTTGGGGTATTTTAGTTACCTCTCAGACCTTGATCGACGACGTTCTTACCTTAGAATAATGTTAGTCTGTCACTTAACCACTGATATTCAATCTCACTTACCCCTTGATTCGAATCAGGTTTTGATAAAACCATTGCTTACATTTGAAATCCTCGTTTGAAGATCTCTTTGCTTACTTCCTTTATTCAAGGAAATATTCACTAGAACACAATTTTAACATCGAGCATTATTTCACTTAAAATCTTTTGATTTATAATATAAATCCTCGTCAAATAATTTGATTCCATCTATTTGGACATTTCTATAATAAACTTTTATTGCCTCTTTGGCTATATCTCATCGTCAATTAATCACTTGTTAATTGAATTCCCATTTATCCACCTTGTTTAAAAACTTAGATTTATAAATCCCTTTAATAAAATTCTTATTTGGATTTTTATCGAACTAAGCAACGCTTAGGCATTTCTTAATTAAATACCAATTAAAATCATTTCTTTAATTATTATCAATTTAAAAAAATAATTATCTTTAACATTAACTATATTAAAAATAGTTAACTCTGCTATTAATCAAAGATAGGATAATTATCACTTTTTACAAAGCTTATCAAATAATAATTTGCCTTATTAACACTAACTATTCTAGTAATTACTTGAATTATAGTAAATCCCAAGATTTACTAATATTTAACATCATATAGTTCAATAATCCCCTTTGATTTATAGTTAATCAAAGATCAACTAATAATTTACACCGTTCGTTAAATCAAACTAATTCCACTCTCGATTTCAACTACACACTGTTGATTTTGCCAACCATGCATATCAGTTAACTCTTAACTGAATTTCCTTTTCATTTCCCTTTTTATATTAATTAACTAACTTAATTAATTTAACATCTCTATTTAATTGTCTAAAAATAATTATCTAATTTTAGCAACCCGTAGTTAAATACTTTGGTTCTTTTGCTTTTAACTTACATAAACCTTTTAAATAATTTCTCTTATAAACTCGATTCAATATATTTATTTGTGAATTTCCAATTTAAATCCTTATATAAAATAACTAAAACTTTAATCCAGTTGTAAAATAATTTATAACTTTCAAACAAATCAATCCACCTGACAATAGCCCGATGTTTAAAACCATATATTTTAGGCCATTCTGCCAATTACTCAGTCAACACTATCGGTTGATTTAAAACACGTCAACTATGAATATATATTCAACCATCAACATTCGAATCAGTTTTGGTGTCAGTGTGAACAATGCATATATATACACAACAAACAAAAATACAGTTTATTTGAGGAATCCGGTCGGATCCCTCTAACCTGTCCTTCCCTGCATCACAGATATCAGTTGATAAAAATATACGAATTAAATAAATGACGGAATACAAATAACTGCAACCAATCAAACCATAACAACCAATTTGCATCCATCGCATCCAATCAACCAATTTATACTGTAAATTGTAGATTATATTTTTCTATGGATTTACCACATCATAGGACTCCAGAAGGTGTGAGAATTAACTCACCAGTGTTTATTCTGGTTGACGGTTGACGCGTTTTTCTCTTTTAAATTCAATCGAGCGTTCAAAATCTGCTGAAATTTCAACTACGTCAGATCGACTCCTAGTCAATGCCATCAGATAGGTTCTCGTCCCTGCGATCCCAACGGATCCAGTTTCACTGAATTTCGTTAACGTATGAGTGAGATACGCTTATTTAAAGTTTAATATATTTATACGATTATAAACTAACTAAAATATATTAATTAATTAACTAAACTAATTAATTACCTACTAACTAACCTGCCACGTCATCCTCAGATAAATCAAAAAACGCGTTTTCTCCTTCAAAGCTTCCTCATCCCCGACGGTCTTCTTCTTCCTTCACACCAACACAAAACTCGCCACCTTCAAACGCCCCCTGCCACCACGACAAGCCACCGGACCGACCACCGACCCCCTTACCGTGACCGCGCCTCCGAGTACCCCCATTGCCAGAACTGCCTCGCCCCAGAACACCCCATCGCCGCCTAAAAACTACTTCCACCGAAACCCGTTCATCAGCAAAAACCCACCGCCACATACGCCTACAGCCAACCGGACCTCCACCTAACTGACCGCCACTCGACCCCGCAACTTCCACTTCAGACCCGCGACCACCACGATGACCAGATCCGCCGGAATCAACCAAGAACCGGCCATAACAAAAAGAAACAACCCCAAATCAGTTTACTCCGATCATCTCAACTCCACGACCACCACAGTCCATTCCAGACCACTAGACCAGAGCCAAATCAAAGCCCCATCTCCCCTCTACAAAAACACCAAAGTCTCGTCCCTCCAAATCAACCCCATCTCTCGAATTTGGGCCAAAACCGAAAACTGTTCTTCGCTGTTCATCGTGAATTCCGGCCACCACAGTCGATGAAACCACCCCAAATTTTTACTGGAGCTTCCCCCCATCCCGATCCACAACTTTGCCTTTGGTCGCCATAGAAAATTCTTCATGGATCGGAAAATATAAATGATTTCGTGATCGGGGACTTATTTGCAAAATTACATGGCTGAAAATGAGATGGGCTGGAAATTTCTGGTTGGGCGGGTATATATAGTGGGTTTATATTATTTTAAGTCGACGTGATGAGCGATATTGACTAACGATTTTTATTTCGTACCTATCGCTATTTTAAACGTTGTTTATTCGATGCTGCGCTCACATACGAACCCCTTTCGTGATGCGACTGGACGGCATAGTATATTTTGACGATACAGTCCTAATGAAACTTGTTTCGTCGAATTCCGAGTTCGTTTGCTCGAATGGCCCTCGTTCACGTCCAAATGGCCGTTTTATTTGCATTTTATTTTTCCATGCTCACAAATTAACCCCAATTGACGCGCCACTTGAAATCTAGCAATAATTTGCTGTTGCGGTCCCAATAAAATTTGTTTCGTTGAAAACTGAGGTCGTTTGAATAAAGGCCCTTTTATAACTGCCCAATTCAAATAAAATAAACCAATTTTAAAATACCTCAATATAAAAATATTGAAATTGGCCATACATGACCAGAATATCGTATACTACCATAATAAAATATCCTGGGTTGAATTCCAAGCCAAACCGATATATAAAATATTTAAAAACCCTCATTTTATATAAACACAGCGCTATATATATAAAGGAAATTCCATAGTGTTTTTTTCCAAATTTGATTTGGACATAAATTAAAATCTACACGATAAAAATTGGATTTTTCTCTGCCATTGGAAAGATATCGTCAAACCGGTTCCGCCGTTTCTTGTTTCGAGGAAATCCGACTTATTTTGAACCCGGTACGACCAATTGAAGTTCAAAACGCCAAATCGCGAACTGCCGCGCCGCTACAGCTCGTTATTTAATTAAATTATAAACCATATCGCTCGACCGTCGTTTTCAAATCGAAATCGTCACTATATCTTCAATATAACCAATATTTAACCACTTTAAACTGCCCAATCACAATATATGGAAATCTCTATATTTTCCCAAATATCCTGGAAATTAAAATATTATTTTATTATTTATTTAAATAATATATTCCAAATAAAATCATTAAATTCGATCATTTAAATTCAAACCAATAATTAAAATATTCCAAATAAATAGGCAGAAAATACGAGTCGTTACATTCCTTCCCCCTTAAAATAATTTCGTCCTCGAAATTGCTAAGGTAGAAAGAATGTTAAATCCCATTATCCTTTCAAAAATAATAAATTTTAAAACTCGAATTTATTTCCAAACTGACCCAATTGGTTTTTTTAAAACCAATTTATTTCAAATAAAATAATTTCCCAAAAAATTTCAAAAAATTTCTAACACCTTAAATTTTTGAAAAATTTCGGCAGAGTCTCCCCTGCACGGAGGGCATCTGCAATATCGCAGGATCAAGAAATATATATACCTCGACCAACACGGTCGGAAAAATCAAAATCAAATCCCAAAATTCAAACAAAACCCAAAATTTCATATTTTCGTAGGCGTACCTTTTGGCGAGCGTTATTATGCGATATACGATAATTTATACTTGAGCTTGCTTAATCATACTGCAGCTCAATTCTCAATCTGGATTCAGTTAACTCCAGAATTTCCTTTTTCTTGGATGAATTTTTATACCGAATTGGTACTTTTGCACATGTTTCTCAACTCAAACGAATTCATCAGTCATCAAAGCAATATCAGTTATGTTCAAAACATCCATACCATTCATATCAACCAATTCACATACAATTTAATCCACATGGGATTTATAACCAAGTTATAACAATCCATTTATCTCTTTTAATTATCCATTCAAATTTATTTAACTGAATTGATTTATTCGAATTATTTATTTCATATTGGTATTCAACCAATTCGATTCATGTTCAGACTTATCCATGAGATCGAGCACACCATCCAGACATATCACACAATCAATATTAACAAATCAATCGATTGATCATATCATAATAATCTAAAAAATCCTTACCTTTACTATTCTATAAAATAAATTGGGCAAAATAAATTTCAAAAATAATTTTATAATCGAATTTACAAATACGCGCTCTCGTATATATACACAAACTCAATCTGGGGTATTGCTAACCCCATCTTTATTGAGTCACACCACAGAGCCAAGGTTATCACTAAACCAACAGCTCTGATACCACTGTAGCGACCCAGCGGTTTCGGACCCCAAAAAGCGACATAAAATCACCATGTCGACTAATCAAGCATCGAAAACACTGGATTGTTACGAGAAAGAAAATAGAGGGTGAAAATAGAAAGAAAGAAATATTAGAATAGAAGAAAGAAGAAGAACACATCAAAATCTCACAGCGGAACGGATAAAATATAATATCAAATACCTTTATATAAAGGAACTGTATATACAGACCAATGATCAGAGTACAACATACATCAGACACAGCGGAATAACTTTATATAACTAGCGGTGAAGCCGCTTGCTTCTAGCTCCTGAAACTCCAAGCGAATATAACCTGTAAATACACTCGGTCTGACCCGAGCACATTTGAAGCAAAGCAAAATACACCGGGTCAGTCTGGAATACTATCAGTGATAAATTCACAGAACACACACTTGTTTAACTTTGGAAAATCCTTTATGAAATCAAAGGATAATAGTAAGACCAGCCCACACATAAACACGGACAGTTTTTTACCTTACTATAACCCAAAACGTTTTGAAATCATAACTTATTCTGATATTATCATAATGTCTAATTACAAGTAATTTAGAATCTAGCGGAATGCTTGCATCTCACGCTCCACATATATAGTATACAAACCTAAACCGCGGGCGCTTATTGGATATTGGATTCCAACCTTGACAAGGTTTGGGACCACCTTCCGAACGTGTATCTCTAGAGGCAAATACACTGGATTCAACAAGAACGTATTGCAACCCGGCCCTCACATGACCAACCACTCATTTCTCTTGAGTGTATCGAATGTATATCACCGACGGTTGGGATCAGCAACCGCCTCCCGAAAAGGGACAGCATCGAAATATAAATTAAAGAAGCAAATAGATTTTCTATAGATAGGTGATCATACATCCTAATGGGAGCGACCCACATAGCCATGCTGCCTGCCCAATTTTTGTCATTTCTCGGTTGATGAGGCTTGAGGCTAGAATTTAACTTTAAAACATCTGGTCATCATTCACTTTGAATGCCCCATCGTCAGATCCGCCAGATCACACTTGATTGACGTCCATTAAAATACTCTAGATTATTTGGCTAGAGAATAACCATTTCTCTGCCATCAACTATGGTACGTTTAGAGAAATCAACGCATGTAATTCCTTTGGAAATACTCTGTCAGACATTCGTCCATACAAGTCATCCAGGAACAGGATGAACCGAAGGTACTCTCCTACTGCATCTCATATAGGAATCACCCCATGGATCAATAGCGAGAAGTCCTTGCAACCCGTAGATTCCAACCACGACAGAATCATAGCTTATCTCTGCTTGCAAGTCAGAGAATATTAGTGGTCCTTCCGTTTATGAAATTCTACGGTCTTCAATGCTCCATCTCGATCATCTTCTAATCTCCTCACGTATTTGTTGGTCGGAACGATTTTTGAATATAAATTCGATCCCGGACTTTCCATACCAACAATCGTACTGGACAGATTTGATAGTCGGTGATTTAACTATCAAAATATACAGTGTTTCAAACATGACAACCCAATGAGTTTACTGGTTCAATATTCAGCATTACTTGGCCCTTTTAAAATTTAAAACAAACTAATTCAATTCTGATTAATTAGGACTTCTAACCCTTTTTATATTTTAAAATACGATAATTGAATTCTTGTTTAATATACTAATGATATAAACCAAATTTCCTTTGATTAACTCTGACTGATTTACTTTGATCGATTAACTCTAACTTGACTAACTCGACTTGATTACTCCTATCGACTAACTAATATTCGACTTACTCCAGTAGCTTGACTCAAGATCGCAGCGATCACAATGGTTACGCCTGATTCCCTCAGGAAACATCCGACCGCCGTAGGTTATCCGCAGCCCTGCGAATTACGCTAGCAGTCGTACGCAATGGTAACTCTTCCTGAGTAACTATGTTTGACTAACTCTGTTTCAAATACTATATTTGGTCAACTCTAATTGAATAACAAATATTCAATATAATTTGAAATCAATATCCTTATTCCCTTTGAAACTAATATCTCAATATTATTTAATTTCCCAAAACCTTGCATTAGAGTTCGATATTCCTCGTATAAGGTAAACCAAATCTCAACACTTTCCACTTATTCCAAACTAATATCATTCCTCGATAATAGGGAAGTCAACCAAGTTGGGGTATTTTAGTTACCTCTCAGACCTTGATCGACGACGTTCTTACCTTGGAATAATATTAGTCTGTCACTTAACCACTGATATTAAATCTCACTTACCCCTTGATTGGAATCAGGTTTTGATAAAACCATTGCTTACATTTGAATTCCTCGTTTGAAGATCTCTTTACTTACTTCCTTTATTTAAGGAAATATTCACTAGAACACAATTTTAACATCGAGCATTATTTCACTTAAAATCTTTTGATTTATAATATAAATCCTCGTCAAATAATTTGATTCCATCTATTTGGACATTTCTATAATAAACTTTTATCGCCTCTTTGGCTATATCTCATCGTCAATTAATCACTTGTTAATTGAATTCCCATTTATCCATCTTGTTTAAAAACTTAGATTTATAAATCCCTTTAATAAAATTCTTATTTTGGATTTTTATCGAACTAAGCGACGCTTAGGCATTTCTTAATTAAATACCAATTAAAACCATTTCTTTAATTATTGTCAATTTTAAAAAATAATTATCTTTAACATTAACTATATTAAAAATAGTTAACTCTGCTATTAATCAAAGATAGGATAATTATCACTTTTTACAAAGCTTATCAAATAATAATTTGCCTTATTAACACTAACTATTCTAGTAATTACTTGAATTATAGTAAATCCCAAGATTTACTAATATTTAACATCATATAGTTCAATAATCCCCTTTGATTTATAGTTAATCAAAGATCAACAAATAATTTACATTGTTCGTTAAATCAAACTAATTCCACTCTCGATTTCAACTACACACGGTTGATTTTGCCAACCATGCATATCAGTTAACTCTTAACTGAATTTCCTTGTCATTTCCCTTTTTATATTAATTAACGAACTTAATTAATTTAACATCTCTATTTAATTGTTTAAAAACAATTATCTAATTTTACCAACCCGTAGTTAAATACTTTGGTTCTTCTGCTTTTAACTTACATAAACCTTTTAAATAATTTCTCTTATAAACTCGATTTAATATATTTATTTGTGAATTTCCAATTTAAATCCTTATATAATTAACTAAAACTTTGATCCAGTTATAAAATAATTTATAACTTTCAAACAACATCAATCCACCTGATGGTAGCCCTATGTTTAAAACCATATATTTTAGGCCATTCTGCCAATTACTTAGTCAACACTATCGGTTGATTTAAAACACATCAACTATGAATATATATTCAACCATCAACATTCAAACCAGTTTTGGTGTCAGTGTGAACAATGTATATATATACACAACAAACAAAAATACAGTTTATTTGAGGAATCCGGTCGGATCCCTCCAACCTATCCTTCTCTTCATCACAGATATCAGTTGATAAAACTATACGAATTTAATAAATGATGGAATATAAATAACTGCAACCAATCAAACTATAACAACCAATTTGCATCCATCGCATCCGATCAACCAATTTATACTGTAAATTGTAGATTATATTTTTCTATGGATTTACCACATCACAGGACTCCAGAAGGTGTGAGAATTAACTCACCAGTGTTTATTCTGGTTGACGGTCGACGCGTTTTTCTCTTTTAAATTCAGTCGAGCGTTCAAAATTTGCTGAAATTTCAACTGCGTCAGATCGACTCCTAGTCAGTGCCATCGGATAGGACTCCTCCCTATGATCCCAACGGATCCAGTTTCACTGAATTTCGCTAAAGTATGAGTGAGATACGCTTATTTAAAGTTTGATATATTTATACGATTATAAACTAACTAAAATATATTAATTAATTAACTAAACTAATTAATTACCGACTAACTAACCTACCATGTCATCCTCTGATAAATCAAAAAACACGTTTTCTCCTTCAAAGCTTCCTCATCCCCGACGGTCTTCTTCTTCCTTCACACCAACACAAAACTCGCCACCTTCAAACGCCCTCTGCAACCACGACAAGCCACCGGACCGACCACCGACCCCCTCACCATGACCGCGCCTCCGAGTACCCCCATCGCCGGAACTGGCTCGCCCCAGAACACCACATCACCGCCTAAAAACTGCTTCCACAAAAACCCGTTCATCTGGAAAAAACCGCCGCCACATCCCTACAGCCAACCGGACCTCCACCGAACTGACCGACACTCGACCCCGCAACTTCCACTTTAGACCCGCGACCACCACGATGACCAGATCCGCCGGAATCAACCAAGAACCGGCCACAACAAAAAGAAACAACCCCAAATTAGTCTACTCCGATCATCTCAACCCCACGACCACCACATTCCGTTTTAGACCACCAGACCAGAGCCAAATCAAAGCCCCGTCTCTCCTCTACAAAACCCCCAAGGTCTCGTCCCTCCAAATCAACTTATCTCTCGAATTTGGGTCAAAACCAAAAACTGTTCTTCGCTGTTCATCGCAAATTCCGGGCACCACAATTGACGAAACCACCCCAAATTTTTACTGGAGCTTCCCCCCATCCCGATCTACAACTTTGCCTTTGGTCGCCATAGCAAATTCTTCACAGATCGGAAAATATAAATGATTTCGTAATCGAGGACTTATTTGCAAAATTACATGGCTGAAAATGAGATGGGCGGGAAATTTCTGGTTGGGGGGGTTATATATAGTGGGTTTATATTATTTTAAGTCGACGTGATAAGCGATATTGACTAACGATTTTTATTTCGTACCTACCGCTTTTTTAAACATTGTTTATTCGCTGCTACGCTCACATACGAACCCCGTTCGTGATGCGACTGGACGTCATAGTATATTTTGACGATACGGTCCTAATGAAACATGTTTCGTCGAATTACGAGTTCTTTTGCTCGAATGGCCCTCGTTCACGTCCAAATGACCGTTTTATTTACATTTTATTTTGCCACGCTCACAAATTAACCCCAATTGACGCGCCACTTGAAATCTAGCAATAATTTGCTGTTGCGGTCCCAACAAAATATGTTTCGTTGAAAACTGAGGTCGTTTGAATAAAGGCCCTTTTGTAACTGCCCAATTCAAATAAAATAAACCAATTTTAAAATACCTCAATATAAAAATATAAAAAAATACTGAAATTGGCCAAACACGACCAGAATATCGTATAATACCATAATAAAATATCCCGGGTTGAATTCCAAGCCAAATCGATATATAAAATATTTAAAAACCCTCATATTATATAAACACAGCGCTATATATAAAGGAAATTCCATAGCGTTTTTTTCAAAATTTAATTTGGACATAAAATAAAATCTACACGATGAAAACTGGATTTTCTCTACCATTGGAAAGATATCGTCAAACCGGTCCCGACGTTTCTTGTTTCGAGGAAGTCCGACTTATTTTGAACCTGGTACGACCAATTGAAGTTCAAAACACCAAATCGCGAACTGCCGCGCCGCTGCAGCTCGTTATTTAATTAAATTATAAACCATATCACTCGACCATCGTTTTCGAATCGAAATCATCACTATATCTTCAATATAACCAATATTTGACCACTTTAAACTGCCCGATCACAATATATGGAAATCTCTATATTTTCCCAAATATCCTGGAAATTAAAATATTATTTTATTATTTATTTAAATAGTGTATTCCAAATAAAATCGTTAAATTCGATCATTTAAATTCAAACCAATATTTTAAATAATTAAAATATTCCAAATAAATAGGCAGAAAATACGGGTCGTTACACCATTTAAAGGAGAAGATGATTTTCCAAATTAAGTCGAAGTGAAATCTTTAACTTAATCTGACTATAAGATTTAATGAAAGAGTTTTCACTAGCAAACAATAATGGGAACAAAGCTTAAAGATCGCTTAAAAGAAGATAAATGTGTTTTCTACGTAAAGATAACATTGAATCTTAAATAAGATTTTGTGATAAAGAAAGAAGTTGAAACTTGATTGTTTTATCATTGAGTTGAGTGATCTTTTGGGTGTTTGATCTGATGTTGATTTAGGCCTTCGCGGTCATACACTTGATTGATTATTTTCTTGGCATTGCGCAATCGAGAAATAAGTTTGGTTAATGAATGGTTTTCCCTAACGATATGACTACGAAATTGTAAGTAGGATTTTGGGCTAGAGATATGTTCAAGGAAAGATAAAGTAATTTACCCTAATAAATTATCAATGAATGGGTTGGATTTGGGTAAATTTGTTTTACCGTAAAGGTAAATGAAATATTTAATCATATTTGGATTGAAATAATGGAAATAATAAGGGTAATTAAACTTACCAAAAGTACGAGAGCAATTAGATATGGAGTACTGCCAGTTTTTCTTCTTGGGATGGATAGGATTGGAATGGGATAATGTTTGATAAGTTTTCTTTTTTGTGAGGTTCAATAGTCCTGATAAAGCGTATAAACCTTAGTTTGAGTTAAATTTGTGAAATGAGATTTTTACAATCAGTTGAAATGATTTCCATCGAAAGATTTAAACAAGAGTTTAAACTGTGTAAATATTTGATAAGATTTAAATGATTAGACCCAATATAAAGAATGATTTGAGTAAAAGATATTCCAAAATGGAATGAGACATATGATATTTTGTATATCTATTGTTTTTTTAAAGATGCGCTAGTTATTTGGAAAGACCAGGTTTCAACCCATTGTGAATAGTTATACGATGATGTGGAGCAATTGAAGATGACAGTTGAAGACCAAGAATCTTCACATCGACTGTTTGTTGATGCCTTGGATAGCTCCTATTATATGGTTATAAGTGATAGTGGTCCGGGTGTGTTTGGAGATTGTCCATATTTGTAAGGGTCTCTCTCCCTTATTGGATGAGGAATAAGGTTCCTTCGGTTTCGTTCACAACTCAGAACGAGTTTGTAAATGGATGTGTGCCAGATGTTGTATTTTACGGCATAATAATTTGTTTTCCAGTGATGATATATCACAGTGGATTTATCCTCTTAGCTCAACACCCTCCTTTAAGACATATGTACTCATAGGGATATATATTAATAGACACTAATTATATGTTGTGAATTAACAATGTGGCATTCTAAGTGCTGAGCTATTAATGATCAAAGATTTTGTTGAAAAGCAGAGCTTTGTGTGAAAGCGTGACTACAGGGACTCACAACCTGGTAATGAACTGAAATAGGATGAAGTACCGTAGAGTTAAGGAAAAATGTTTCCTACTATTTGAGAAAGTGATGCTATAGTATGGAGCTCAGGCAATTTATGTAGTGGATGATAGATCGAGGGCCCTTGGAATGGTCGGTAATGACCGGGAGACGTTATGTTCAGGAGAAACCCAAACTACACACAGTATAGGTGGGCCGACTTTGCCGCTACAGGAAAGGAGCATTTGTTGATCCTTGGACATCCCGCTAGAGATGTACCCGAATCACGGTTAAGGAAGATCCTTTGCCTTGGTCATTGTATGGAATCCAACCTTCAGTACGAACCTTTACAATTTTAGTTGTACTCTATGTATGTAGGCATAATATATGGGTACCGATGTTTGCCAAGATTTATACATTTATTTTGAAAAGGTTTTTCAAAGATAGATATCAAATGATTTTTGCGTACTAAGCATATTTGGTTATCATAAGGTAAAACTTACTCCTAATGATGTGCGTTTGCACTGTGTGATGGGATGCGGGTCTAATGTTAGCTTCATTTATCAAAAAGCATGCACGAAGTTTTGAAACCCTTTTGGTAATTGTTTGAGATATGTATGACTTGTTATATAGTACTCAAGCTGGTTAATCCAAGTCTGACTCAAGTGTTTGACACTCAGATCAGATACGAGTGTATTTCAGGTTTAGATGGTGATCTTCCTCAGAAAGCAGGGATACTTGGATGTCGTGATTGCATCATGTGAGGATAAAGTTTATAACTATCCATAATATGTTTACCATGATATTTAAATATTTTCCATTGTAAAGTTTCCGCTATAAAGTTATATTGACTATTATATTTGTTCTATTCTGCTTTGAGATTCTGTTTTTGTCTCTGGTTTTGTTCCACTGTGTTTACTTTGATTAAACCCTGATAGATTGAGTTTGCGATATTTGGTTTTGCGGTACATGAACACTGTGGATGTGTTAAGTATCAACTATCAAAAATCGGAAATTCGGTTTATCGCTGGACATCACGTGGATGCTTACTTTTTGGACTGGACTTATGTGGAATATAATCGGTTCAAAGGGCGAGGGTCTGCGGGTTGTCACAGTGACCAACAATGTAAGAACCCGTTACTTCCCCATGAAGGAAAGAGCAGATACTTTGAGAACAACACACAAATGAACGCAGACGGAAGAACATTTCATTGCTATTACAACAATTCCATCAGATACAAGAATATACAGAGTATAAATGAATAAATTACATTCGATAAATATCAGAGATTACAATAAATTACATAACAGCGGAAAAATAATATAAAACACAACTGAAGGTGATATACGGATACAGAGCTTTCCGGATATCATTCCAGCTGTAAACCAGGATCCTGTGAATATAAATCTGCAAAACCAAAACTACTAGCTGCCCATGTCGAAAATAGGGGCACCCAGAGTTTAGGTTAAAACAATAAACTCCAGGTCAGTCATGTGACTGGTGTGAGAACTAAAACAGTTATTTAAAGCTTTACTTTAAAAGAGAGTAGTTCAAGGGACCACGTCGTATAACACGGAACGGGTTTCCTCCCAAGAATACCAGTGCATATAGCATAAACAACGCAATGCTTTTTCGAAAAATGAAGCTATTATAAGACCCAGGTCCCATCACACAATGCAACGCAAGCCGGAGGATAGGGTTTTCCCTTATAATAGCCAAACATGCTTGGTACGTTTAAAACAAATCATTTGATACTATAATAAGTGTATAGTGTCAAAACAATTTCAATCATAAGTATAAATCATAGACGGCATGGGTACCATATATCATGTCGCCATACTAGTTCTACAATTAAAACCGCGATACACGTATTGGAAATTGGATTTCCGTCATGAGTCGAGGCAAGGGGCAAGCTCCTCTCCGCGTTAGAGACACTCTAGCAAATGCTCAGGACTACACACTCTGGGCAGCCACTTGGATCGGTTGGGCCGGTCCTCACTTACGTTAGAGGATTAGTTATTCCTGAACACACGTTTCCCGGTCCTTACAGACCTATAATCGAGGCGCCTCATTCCAACAACCACAAAGGTGAAAAGTATATAAATGTCAGGGCTGGTAAGTCACTAACACCACCAAAGCTAGAAAGAAACGTCGTGTTCTCCCAACGGCCCGTATCCCCTTTTTAACTCATACCGAGGTGTGAGGCTCGCGAATTCACGTTATACACAAAGCTACGCCACAAAGGCCGTGCTTTGATCATCAACCACAAGACTTTGCTTTTCAACAGAAGCCTTGATCAATGCAACTCAGCGTGCCACACAGGCAATTCATGCCATGCAATTGATATCTATCGATATATAACCTCTAAGCTCGTACGTCTCAGAGAAGGGCGTTAAGCAAGAGAATAAATTCTCCGCCGCCAAACAGATATATATTTAACAGAAATCAATCAACACAGAATAAAATCCAATGCCAGACACACAATCCATTTACAAGTCCGTTCTGGGTCTGAACGAAACCGGAGGCACTTTCCTCGCATATCCATCCATCTCCAAGTACGTCTGGACGACCACCAACTGTTTCCATCCTCTTGGGTGTACAGCCCAATCAGGATCGTCAGTAATTATCCAAACGATGTGAAGACTTCCGGTCTTTAACCACCGTCTTCATCTTCGACTTATCGTCGAATCGGTTATTCAGAATGGGTATAAACCCGGCCTTTCCGAACAACCCGCGTATATTAAAACGAATGTTATACAAACACAACATAGGCCTCACTCCAATTCATTAGTCACTAACCGCAGATTAGCAAGAGAACAATTTCCCAAATATTAACCCCGAAGGACGAAACCAACATTAGATCAATACCCAGGAAACCCTTCATCTTAACTAACCTACAACTAGTTTCTAAATTCCACATTCTTAGGGAAAGGTTCCCATTAATTTTATCCAAGATAAATTCTTTAAAATTTATCCTTTAATCTTCCTTTGGATGTCATTTCAAACCAAATTATGGTTTTCCAAACTAGCCGAGATTAGCGAACAACAACGAAGTAATTATTTATTTTATTTCCCAATCCCAACCTATTCATCCCATGAAGCAAAACTGGTAATACTCCATATCTAATACTATGGTGTTATCGGTAAAATTAATTACCATTTCACGTTCAAATCTAATTAAAGATTTAACTATCGCTTTGGAGCAAAACTGGTAGTACTCCATTCTCGCTCATTTCTAAATTTGATAATTTAGATTATAGATTCACATTTCAACCTAATTGCAGATTCGTTAAAACTCCTTTTACTGGGTTAAAGAACTAGGTGTTATATAAATCACAGTTCACGACAAACCCAAATCACATTCTATTTATTATCGGGTTAAAGAACTAGTGTTATTTAAAACACCGTTCACGATAAACCCATTTCAAATCCAATCAAATATATTAGAAATTCCGACTATTTAAAACCCCTTTTTAAATCTAATTTATTTATTTAAAAATAATTGGGTTTTAAATTTAGTTCAAAACTAGTTCATTTCGATAAAAATCCATTTTTATCTTTTCAAATATGGAGTTTTTCACCCCAATTTTTCTCAAATCATTTCTTATGATTTTACACAATTTATTACTATTTTAATAATTTTATCAAGGCCCGTACAGTCTATTTCCATCAACGGCCATCGAACTGCACTTACAGCGACCTTTTTCGAATTTGATTTGGACGTATCTCCAAATCCAACCATTAGATTTCAAATTTCAAATATTCGTTAGAAAGCTCTTTTCGATACGAACCCAACGGTTCCGGTTTTAGGAGAATCCGACGGTCGGATCTCCCGTAATGTCCGTTTGAAATAAATGGTCGAAATTCACGAACTGCCGCGGCGCGGCGCGTTCTATTCAGGCCATTATATTATATATATAATATATATTTCGTCGATTTCCTTTTAAAACGAATTTTATAAATAGTTTAAATTTGTTTCAAAAACAATTTCAACTTCCATTTCAATCCAAAGCAAAATTGAATTCTTCTTTATAAATTCGTTTTAAAATTCATTTCTATTCAATTCAAATTTCAAATCAATTTGAATTCATTTCAATTCGCTTTCAATTCAATTTGAATTCGTTTTCAATTCAATTCAATTTCAAAGTCGTTTTCTATTCGATTCAATTCAAATTGGTTTTCTATTCAATTCAATTCAAATTGGTTTTCTATTCGATCCAATTCAAATTGGTATTCTATTCGATTCAATTCAAATTGGTTTTCTATTCGATTTAAATCAAATTCGTTTTCTATTCCATTTGAATTCAATCTGTTTTCTATTCAATTTAATTCGAAATCGTTTTATATTCAAATCATTTCCGTTTTCTATTTGAATCAAATTCATTATATATTCAATTGAAATCAAATTCGTTTTATATTCAATTCGAATTCAATTCGTTATATATTCAATTCGTTATATATTCTATTCGTTATATATTCAATTCGATTCAAATTTCATTTCAAAATATGCGATTTCGAAATCACTTTTCAATATTCATTTTAAAATGAATAAAATCGATATAAATATCGTTTACGTCAAAATGGCGTCAATCTAACCAACACGGCTTCACATATTTCTATTTTCAAATATTTCTTTTTCAAATATTTCTATTTCAAAATATTTCGTTTAACACATGACTAATCTCAACGGATGAGTACAGTCAACACATGAACCTTTATATTATATTGATAAAGATGTAAATTTTATTATTAAAATATTTCGTTCAACACATGACTAATCTCAACGGGTGAGTACAGTCAACACATGAACCTTTATTTTATAATATTCTTTATTTTCTAAATTGGAATGAGGCCCAATCAATCACCATATAATATTAATTATATGGATTTTCATACATCACACGTATATAATAGTATTGAAAAATAATCAACCATCGACCAAAGTGCACTACACTGTACAAGCATCAAATATAGATATCTAATGCTTATAACAGCCTGTCAATCAATCGATCGACATATTTAATCAATCAGGATGAGTGGACTTCAAATTTCATCCCAACACCCGTGTGGGGTTTCAAACAATCAAACACAGATTTTTATTTGTGCAGTTGGGCGATGTGTAAAATTTATCGACCCAATCAATATCAGTCAAATCAGTGTATATAAACAAATCGGTCGATTTGTTTATAAATATTTATTTATTCACATTCACGCTAAAAATTATATTTTTAACGATAAAATATTTTATTTTAACACATGGATTTTTATTCAGTTCATTTACAAAATAAAAATGATATTTTTATTTTTCTAACTTATTTTAGAAAATTTCGACGGCATAACGGCACGATACTAGAAACGGGACGAGGCCTAGCCTTATCCCCGGTCTAGTGAAGGCCCACGCTATTCACACATCAATCAAATCAATTTAATTTCACCAAACAATTCAACTAATCTATGCAACCAAACAAACAAGTCCATGGTCTGTGGACGATTGTGTCGGGTGCTACTAAACACCGTCTGCATCCTAGTATATATATATAACTAGAAAAAGAAATGGAGATTGAAGAGTGAGAAATTCTCACCGATAGCTATCCAACTTCACGGCACTTCCAATGCAGGAAATCTTCACCGTTCTCGCCTCTTATCACTTTCGTCGCCCGTAGCCACTATATATATAAAAATCGAATTTTTTATTATGCTATTCAATATATAAAAATCAAATTTTTACTATGCTATTCAATATATAAAAATCAAATTTTTACTATGCTATTCAATATATAAAAATCAAATTTTTACAATCACGCTATATGGATAAATTCTATTTTTATCCCGCTATTCTTCAGATAAAGATTTCGCCTTTTCAAAAATATAGATTTCGCCTTTTCAAAAATATAGATTTCATCATTATAAAAATCACCACTTTATTTCAACGTATATATAATAAAAATCAGATTTTTATTTCACTACATATACAAAGATGATATTTTTAACCTTTCCTATCATGAAGATTCTAACTTTTCTAAACTAAAGATTCAAACTTTATGATAAAAATCAAATCCTTTAACCCAATAAAGATCCTATTTTTATAATATTTCCTTTACAAATATTTCTCATATAATAAAAATCATATTTTCCACAACTTTGAAATCTTATTTATCATAGCTTAGAAATCTAGTTTTTCTAATCAAAGGAACTTAATTTTTTTAATCAAAAATTCGTATTCTTTCTAATGATAAAAAAAATCAATTCCTTTGCTAATTAAAAATCAAATCTTTTTTTAGTTTAAAAATCGAATCTTTTCACTT
Organism: Allium sativum; assembly: GCA_030737875.1. Taxonomy (NCBI): domain Eukaryota; kingdom Viridiplantae; phylum Streptophyta; class Magnoliopsida; order Asparagales; family Amaryllidaceae; genus Allium; species Allium sativum. The sequence goes on along the minus strand of CM060911.1, from coordinate 229,174,544 downwards.
TCAAATATTTAATTTTTCTATATTAAAAATCATTTCTTTTCTATTTTAAACTAAAAATATGGACTTTCCTTTAAAAATTATATTTTCAAGCCAATGTGAACTTATACTTTGTTTTCAAAACGATAAAAATCTAATCTTTACTTTGTATTTATAAACTGATTTTTTAAAAAAAATCTGAAAATCACCTGTAAATAAAATACACAACTAAAAATAAATAAAACAAAAATAATTAAAAGTAAAAGCTTACTTTTCAATCCGGTTTACTGTGGAGGAGGGGGCTTGGCTTGCTGGAGTCGGAGCTGGGGGGGGGGGGGGTGTGGCCACGGTGTCGAGGAGTGGTTTGCGGTGGGTTTGGGGGGGGGGCTGTCACGTCGATTAAAGAGGGGGGGTGGGTTCGGAGGTGGCGCCGATCGAAGGGGAAGGGAGGAGAAGAAGTGGAAGGGGCGGCGGCGGCGATCATCGGGGGGGGGGGGGGGGGGTGCGCGGTGCGGTGCTGCACCGATCGGAGGGGCAGCGCGATTAATTAGGGCACAGGCTTTTGTTTTCTCTTTTCGTTTTGAAATGAACGGGGGGGGGGGGGGGTCGGCTGATAAAAGGAGAAGGGATATATTTTTTTATTTTATTTAATTATTTAATTCATCTTAAAATTGACTTTCCGTTTGAACTCGAAATCAAGCCCACCGACTGTCGCCCCTAGCGTTTTACCCCCATTCCGAACACAATGGGATATGTATCGTAGGCTGATTCGACTGTTTCGTTCGGTTTCCGTTAAAATCAACATATAACTCTATATATTGAATTTGAACGCGCATTTCAATTTACCGGGGTCACATACGAACTCTATAAATCCCAGGAAAATATTTTCTAACTTCGTATTGACGATACGGTCCTAACAAAACTAGTTTCGTCGAATTCCGAGACCGTTGGAAAAATGGCCAATTTCTAGTCGATTAAAATCAACTGAAACTGGTCAAACGCGTTTTCCTTTGCCACGCTCACATATTGAATCGAAAAATTATGAAATTTGGAATCTAGCAATAATTTGACATCATGGATCCAACAAAAGTGGTTTCGTCGAAATCCGAGGTTGTTCGCAAAATTTCCATTTTTAAGGGCCTGAATTCCATAGCGACTATTCAGAATTTTCAACTGGACACATCTTTTGATTCCCGCTATGAAATTTTGATTTTTCGGATTCGTTGGAAAGATATTCCCAAATAGATCCTATTATTTTTGGTTTCACTAAAATCCGGATTGTTTTGCACCCGGTACACTCAATTGAAGTTTGAAATCGAATTATCGAACTACCGCGCCATTTTCAATTCTATTTATAATTTAAAATAAATATTTATATTCTGACGACGATGCGTATAAATATATACGTTCGAAATATATTCAAAATAAATTTTCATCGATATTATTTAAAATAATCCATTTTAAATATCCAAAATTAGCTAAAATTGCCAAAATAAAAATTTTAAACTGGTTCAGAATTTCGGGTTGTTACAATCTCCCCCACTTAAAACTTTTCGTCCCCGAAAAGGAACGAAGTCGGAAGTGGTTTGATTAATCAACTCTACGTTCGATCTGGCTTCCATTCTCCAACTTTTCAGTTTCTGAGAATTTTCAAATTTTCAAAAATTTGGCTAACACCCTAAATTTTCGAAAAATTTCGCCATAACCTCCCCTGCACCGAGAGCCACGGGAAAATCCCGAAATTGCCATATAGGCCTTCTGATCTCAAAAAGAAAAAGAAAAAGCCAAGCGGCTAGCCAATTGGCTCATAAAATCATCATCACCCAAACAAAACAGTAAATTATGTAGTAAACATGCACCTATTTGTCGGGCAAACAAATTTTATTCTCTGCTCTAGCCTTCCTTCTATGACATGTTCAATGTAAGTATATGTATATGCAAGCAAATGCGACTAATTTTCAATATAGTTCAATATTTGATGCAATTAGGCATAATGGTTCAAAAATTATCCAACAAATAAACAAACAACACAAACATCAATCAATTAGTGAATTAGAGTTTCAAATTCATAATTTTGATATATATACGAAAAGTCATGTTTTTATGCCAATTCACAACAATGTGTTCTAACTATATAAGTTTTGGTTCTCACACCAGCCTAATGGAAATATATAGAAAATCACACCTTTGAAACACGAAACTAAATACTGGTGATGGCGCGCCATCATCAGAATCATGTCCGGGCGACTAGAATGTGATTCTATATCTATCCAGTATATTAAAACTTCGAATATACGTTCATGACGCGTATATGCAAAATCTTTATATATTGGATTGCCCATATTCAATATAAATAAATAATCAAATACGTATAAAACGATTTAAATTTTCAAAACAAAATTGTTTTCATTTGAGAAATATACTCTTCACACTCGTTCTAGGATACTACTGATCCTATCTCTAACGAGTCATTCTAATTGGATACTACTAATCCAATATCTGATGAATTCTTTCGTATGGTTCTAATGTGTCTTGTTCTCGAGCTCTGTAAACCAAAGCTCTGATACCACTGTAAGAACCCGTTACTTCCCCGTGAAGGAAAGAGCGGATACTTTGAGAACAACACACAAATGAACGCAGACGGAAGAACATTTCAGTGCTATTACAACAATTCCATCATATACAAGAATATACAGAGTATAAATGAATAAATTACATTCGATAAATATCAGAGATTACAATAAATTACATAGCAGCGGAAAAATAATATAAAACACAACTGAAGGTGATATACGGATACAGAGCTTTCCGGATATCATTCCAGCTGTAAACCAGGATCCTGTGAATATAAATCTGCAAAACCAAAACTACTAGCTGCCCGTGTCGAAAATAGGGGCACCCAGAGTTTAGGTTAAAACAATAAACTCCAGGTCAGTCATGTGACTGGTGTGAGAACTAAAACAGTTATTTAAAGCTTTACTTTAAAAGAGAGTAGTTCAAGGGACCACGCCGTATAACACGGAACGGGTTTCCTCCCAAGAATACCAGTGCATATAGCATAAACAACGCAATGCTTTTTCGAATAATGAAGCTATTATAAGACCCAGGTCCCATCACACAATGCAACGCACTTATAATAGCCAAACATGCTTGGTACGTTTAAAACAAATCATTTGATACTATAATAAGTGTATAGTGTCAAAACAATTTCAATCATAAGTATAAATCATAGACGACATGGGTACCATATATCATGTCGCCATACTAGTTCTACAATTAAAACCGCGATACACGTATTGGAAATTGGATTTCCGTCATGAGTCGAGGCAAGGGGCAAGCTCCTCTCCGCGTTCGAGACACTCTAGCAAATGCTCAGGACTACACACTCTGGGCAGCCACTTGGATCGGTTGGGCCGGTCCTCACTTACGTTAGAGGATTAGTTATTCCTGAACACATGTTTCCCGGTCCTTACAGACCTATAATCGAGGCGCCTCATTCCAACAACCACAAAGGTGAAAAGTATATAAATGTCAGGGCTGGTAAGTCACTGACACCACCAAAGCTAGAAAGAAACGTCGTGTTCTCCCAACGGCCCGTATCCCGTTTTTAACTCATACCGGGGTGTGAGGCTCGCGAATTCACGTTATACACAAAGCTACGCCACAAAGGCCGTACTTTGATCATCAACCACAAGACTTTGCTTTTCAACAGAAGCCTTGATCAATGCAACTCAGCGTGCCACACAGGCAATTCATGCCATGCGATTGATATCTATCGATATATAACCTCTAAGCTCGTACGTCTCAGAGAAGGGCGTTAAGCAAGAGAATAAATTCTCCGCCGCCAAACAGATATATATTTAACAGAAATCAATCAACACAGAATAAAATCCAATGTCAGACACACAATCCATTTACAAGTCCTTTCTGGGTCTGAACGAAACCGGAGGCACTTTCCTCGCATATCCATCCATCTCCAAGTACGTCTGGACGACCACCAACTGTTTCCATCCTCTTGGGTGTACAGCCCAATCAGGATCGTCAGTAATTATCCAAACGATGTGAAGACTTCCGGTCTTTAACCACCATCTTCATCATCGACATATCATCGAATCGGTTATTCAGAATGGGTATAAACCCAGCCTTTCCGAACAACCCGCGTATATTAAAACGAATGTTACACAAACACAACATACGCCTCACTCCAATTCATTAGTCACTAACCGCAGATTAGCAAGAGAACAATTTCCAAAATATAAACCCCGAAGGCCGAAACCAACATCAGATCAATACCCAGGAAACCCTTCATCTTAACTAACCTACAACTAGTTTCTAAATTCCACATTCTTAGGGAAAGGTTCCCATTAATTTTATCCAAGATAAATTCTTTAAAATTTATCCTTTAATCTTCCTTTGGATGTCATTTCAAACCAAATTATGGTTTTCCAAACTAGCCGAGATTAGCGAACCACAACGAAGTAATTATTTATTTTATTTCCTAATCCCAACCTATTCATCCCATGAAGCAAAACTGGTAATACTCCATATCTAATACTATAGTGTTATCGGTAAAATTAATTACCATTTCACGTTCAAATCTAATTCAAGATTTAACTATCGCTTTGGAGCAAAACTGGTAGTACTCCATTCTCGCTCATTTCTAAATTTGATAATTTAGATTATAGATTCACATTTCAACCTAATTGCAGATTCGTTATAACTCCTTTTACTGGTTTAAAGAACCAGGTGTTATTTAAAACACAGTTCACGACAAACCCAAATCATATTCTATTTATTATCGGGTTAAAGAACTAGTGTTATTTAAAACACCGTTCACGATAAACCCATTTCAAATCCAATCAAATATATTAGAAATTCCGATTATTTAAAACCCCTTTTTAAATCTAATTTATTTATTTAAAAATAATTGGGTTTTAAATTTAGTTCAAAACTAGTTCATTTCGATAAAAATCCATTTTTATCTTTTCAAATATGGAGTTTTCACCCCAATTTTTCTCAAATCATTTCTTATGATTTTACACAATTTATTACTATTTTTAATAATTTTATCAAGGCCCGTACAGTCGATTTCCATCAACGGCCATCGAACTGCACTTACAACGACCTTTTTTGAATTTGATTTGGACGTATCTCCAAATCCAACCGTTAGATTTCAAATTTCAAATACTCGTTAGAAAGCTCTTTTCGATACGAACCCAACGGTTCCGGTTTTAGGAGAATCCGACGGTCGGATCTCCCGTAATGTCCGTTTGAAATAAATGGTCGAAATTCACGAACTGCCGCGGCGCGGCGCGTTCTATTCAGGCCATTATATTATATATATAATATATATAATATATATTTCGTCGATTTCCTTTTAAAACGAATTTTATAAATAGTTTTAAATTTGTTTCAAAAACAATTTCAACTTCCATTTCAATCCAAAGTAAAATTGAATTCTTCTTTATAAATTCGTTTTAAAATTCATTTCTATTCAATTCAAATTTCAAATCAATTTGAATTCATTTCAATTCGCTTTCAATTCAATTTGAATTCGTTTTCAATTCAATTTCAAAGTCGTTTTCTATTCGATTCAATTCAAATTGGTTTTCTACTCGATTCAATTCAAATTGGTTTCCTATTTGATTCAATTCAAATTGGTTTTCTATTCGATTTACATCAAATTCGTTTTCTATTCCATTTGAATTCAATCTGTTTTCTATTCAATTTAATTCGAAATCGTTTTCTATTTGAATCAAATTCATTATATATTCAATTGAAATTAAATTCGTTTTATATTCAATTCGAATTCAATTCGTTATATATTCAATTCGTTACATATTCAATTCGTTATATATTCAATTCGATTCAAATTTCATTTCAAAATATGCGATTTCGAAATCACTTTTCAATATTCATTTTAAAATGAATAAAATCGATACAAATATCGTTTACGTCAAAATGGCGTCAATCTAACTAACACGGCTTCATATATTTCTATTTTCAAATATTTCTATTTCAAAATATTTCGTTCAACACATGACTAATCTCAACGGATGAGTACAGTCAACACATGAACCTTTATATTATATTGATAAAGATGTAAATTTTATTATTAAAATATTTCGTTCAACACATGACTAATCTCAACGGATGAGTACAGTCAACACATGAACCTTTATTTTATAATATTCTTTATTTTCTAAATTGGAATGAGGCCCAATCAATCACCATATAATATTAATTATATGGATTTTCATACATCACACGTATATAATAGTATTGAAAAATAATCAACCATCGACCAAAGTGCACTACACTGTACAAGCATCAAATATAGATATCTAACGCTTATAACAGCCTGTCAATCAATCGATCGACATATTTAATCAATCAGGATGAGTGGACTTCAAATTTCATCCCAACACCCGTGTGGGGTTTCAAACAATCAAACACAGATTTTTATTTGTGCAGTTGGGCGATGTGTAAAATTATCGACCTAATCAATATCAGTCAAATCAGTGTATATAAACAAATCGGTCGATTTGTTTATAAACATTTATTTATTCACATTCACGCTAAAAATTATATTTTTAACGATAAAATATTTTATTATAACACATGGATTTTTATTCAGTTCATTTACAAAATAAAAATGATATTTTTATTTTTCTAACTTATTTTAGAAAATTTCGGCGGCATAACGGCACGATACTAGAAACGGGACGAGGCCTGGCCTTATCCCCGGTCTAGTGAAGGCCCACGCCATTCACACATCAATCAAATCAATTTAATTTCACCAAACAATTCAACTAATCTATGCAACCAAACAAACAAGTCCATGGTTTGTGGACGATTGTGTCGGGTGCTACTAAACACCGTCTGCATCCTAGTGTATATATATATAACTAGAAAAAGAAATGGAGATTGAAGAGTGAGAAATTCTCACCGATAGCTATCCAACTTCACGGCACTTCCAATGCAGGAAATCTTCACCGTTCTCGCCTCTTATCACTTTCGTCGCCCGTAGCCACTATATATATAAAAATCGAATTTTTTATTATGCTATTCAATATGTAAAAATCAAATTTTTACTATGCTATTCAATATATAAAAATCAAATTTTTACTATGCTATTCAATATATAAAAATCAAATTTTTACAATCACGCTATATGGATAAATTCTATTTTTATCCCGCTATTCTTCAGATAAAGATTTCGCCTTTTCAAAAATATAGATTTCGCCTTTTCAAAAATATAGATTTCATCATTATAAAAATCACCACTTTATTTCAACGTATATATAATAAAAATCAGATTTTTATTTCGCTACATATACAAAGATGATATTTTTAACCTTTCCTATCATGAAGATTCAAACTTTTCTAAACTAAAGATTCAAACTTTATGATAAAAATCAAATCCTTTAACCCAATAAAGATCCTATTTTTATAATATTTCCTTTACAAATATTTCTCATATAATAAAAATCATATTTTCCACAACTTTGAAATCTTATTTATCATAGCTTAGAAATCTAGTTTTTCTAATCAAAGGAACTTAATTTTTTTAATCAAAAATTCGTATTCTTTCTAATGATAAAAAAAATCAATTCCTTTGCTAATTAAAAATCAAATCTTTTTTTAGTTTAAAAATCGAATCTTTTCACTTTCAAATATTTAATTTTTCTATATTAAAAATCATTTCTTTTCTATTTTAAACTAAAAATATGGACTTTCCTTTAAAAATTATATTTTCAAGCCAATGTGAACTTATACTTTGTTTTCAAAACGATAAAAATCTAATCTTTACTTTGTATTTATAAACTGATTTTTAAAAAAAAAATCTGAAAATCACCTGTAAATAAAATACACAACTAAAAATAATTAAAAGTAAAAGCTTACTTTTCAACTCGGTTTACTATGGAGGAGGGGGCTTGGCTTGCTGGAGTCGGAGCTGGGGGGGTGTGGCCACGGCGTCGAGGAGTGGTTTGCGGTGGGTTTGGGGGGGGGGCTGTCACGTCGATTGAAGAGGGGGGGGGTGGGTTCGGAGGTGGCGCCGATCGAAGGGGAAGGGAGCAGAAGAAGTGGAAGGGGCGGCGACAGCGATCATCGGGGGAGGGGGGTGCGCGGTGCGGTGCGGCACCGATCGGAGGGGCGGCGCGATTAATTAGGGCACAGGTTTTTTTTTTTCGTTTTGAAATGAACGGGGGGGGGGGGGGGGGGGGTCGGCTGATAAAAGGAGAAGGGATATATTTTGTTTTATTTTATTTTATTATTTAATTCATCTTAAAATTGACTTTCCGTTTGAACTCGAAATCAAGCCCACCGACTGTCGCCCCTAGCGTTTTACCCCCATTCCGAACACAATGGGATATGTATCGTAGGCTGATTCGACTATTTCGTTCGGTTTCCGTTAAAATCAACATATAACTCTATATATTGATTTTGAACGCGCATTTCAATTTACCGGGGTCACATACGAACTCTATAAATCCCAGAAAAATATTTTCTAACTTCGTATTGACGATACGGTCCTAACAAAACTAGTTTCGTCGAATTCCGAGACCGTTGGAAAAATGGCCAATTTCTAGTCGATTAAAATCAACTGAAACTGGTCAAACGCGTTTTCCTTTGCCACGCTCACATATTGAATCGAAAAATTATGAAATTTGGAATCTAGCAATAATTTGACATCACGGATCCAACAAAAGTGGTTTCGTCGAAATCCGAGGTCGTTCGCAAAATTTCCATTTTTAAGGGCCTGAATTCCATAGCGACTATTCAGAATTTTCAACTGGACATATCTTTTGATTCCCGCTATGAAATTTTCATTTTTCGGATTCGTTGGAAAGATATTCCCAAATAGATCCTATTATTTTTGGTTTCACTAAAATCCGGATTGTTTTGCACCCGGTACATTCAATTGAAGTTTGAAATCGAATTATCGAACTACCGCGCCATTTTCAATTCTATTTATAATTTAAAATAAATATTTATATTCTGACGACGATGCGTATAAATATATACGTTCAAAATATATTCAAAATAAATTTTCATCGATATTATTTAAAATAATCCATTTTAAATATCCAAAATTAGCTAAAATTGCCAAAATAAAAATTTTAAACTGGTTCAAAATTTCGGGTTGTTACAAACAAATTCCATTTCGTGTTCTAATAGGTAAAGAGAATCACAAGTTGATTTATTTGCTTAAAATGCGTCTTGGTATTCAACAATCTCGATAATCTCACGGTATCGATCACAAGCTTCTGCAAAACAACGACGAGCTTTATGGATTTCAATCGACGATCTTCTAGCAAGGCAGGTAGGATGGGCTTTATGTAATTCTGTAACCATCGCCTATAACCCTTCATGGCTTAGACCCCCCCTCTTTGCAACATTAACTCATTTATGCTAGCAACTTCAATATATGCTTTCACGAGAATAAGTAACTCCCAAGAAGAAAAATCAGTGGTAGATATTTTGATGTAGTTAGTTATGTTTAGTTCTACAGAAGAAGACAAACATTTATAAGCTTTAGAAAATAAAAATTTATTAACTGTCAATTGTCCCATCACATTCAGTGACTACAATGGTAACACTGTAGCTACGACATGTATAGAAAGTGACAACAATGTCCTGTCGCATTCAGTGTTAGACCAACCTATGGAGCTAATTAAAGAAAGCGACTGTAACAAGAGTTACCTACACCATAAATTTACTGCTGCTACTTTATGAAATGTAATATAGAGAAAGCGCAAGTTCATTGAATTTAGTGTAAAGTTAACACACATAGACAATTTTACATAATTCTTAGTTCGTACATAGTTAACGCACAGAGAAATAGCATTGGAAATATTCAGTTACGTGGTAAACGATAACATCCAACAAGCATTTCATTTTTAACCGCAACATTTAACCACTTCAACCTGTCATTCTCAGCTTGCATTTCAAGTGCGTAATGTACCCCTCTTTCCATGAGCGATGGATTGAACCAAGTAAAAAAATTACAACTATTCATCCCTTGGTGTGTCCCTGCATCAATAAACACTTTGCAGCTGTAAAAGCGAGGTTCTACATTCGTCTGACTTGTAGAAACAATAACGTTACATTCAACCCAGCCATGGCATAGCACTAAACGAACCGTCACACTAGAGCTTGAAGTACTGGGGTTTTGACAAGCAAGCACACTCATTATCCTGACATGTATGATCATGGAAGTAGTTTTGGATTCTGCACTTCGACAATACCTTGCTTAGCACAGACTAGTTCATTCTGTACCTCATCATCCGCCTCTTGTATTTGTGTATCTAAAATGAATCCAACCTCTTCGTCTTTCTTTTCGTTCCATTTGTACTCCTCAATCATTTTTGCCATAGTTTCATCATTGATTTCCCAATCGCCCATTGAACCTACATGAAATCATTAATACAAAAAAGATTATGAAAATGCATGTTGTTTATAACTAAAAATGTAAATGTGGTGCAAAGAAGTAAACTGGTTTCTCACCTTAATGACTTGGGTGATCGAGAGTGCACAGATTATAGTTTATGGTTGGAGTTTGAAGTATAACCTATTTAAAAGAATAGGATTGTATGTGGAGGTCTTCCTCAACCGCATGGCTACAGTTAAAGGTTATGTGTGGAGGCCTTGACTATTGTGACATCCCGACACGCTATCCCGTACAACGTGGGTTTGGTTATGTGTAAATTAAGTTTTGAAAAAATTGTGGTTTAGGTTTCAGTACCTAATTTTTTTTTGTATATTTTGATTAGTGTGTAAATTAAGTTTTAAGAAAAATCGCGGTTGTTCGTTCGTTCAATAACCTTACCAAGTTAATTATTTAAATTGTAGAGTTAAAAGATAGGGTCGCCCTATGCTTACTACATGGAATAGTAGAAATTGAAATATAAATATAGGGTCATCCAAAGTTGAAAACATCTCTCAACTAAGGAACCTAACAGTGGCCGATCGAAGGACTGGGTTCGTCTAATCTCTAAGAAATGACCAAACGGACTAGTGAGTAGCCTCTCTTGAATACCATGAGGCAGTACGTCAAAGGTGCATGTAATAAACTTCGACCAACTGCCACGAATGCTATTGTAGCGAGACTAGTTAGAAGACAATTGTTGTTGGTTACTATACTATAAAATAACACTACGTCTACCTACGAACATGGGTATATAATTAAGCTGTGCACTAAATAATTATGTTAAATTTAGAAAGTTACCTCAACGATGTTGAGAGTTGTGAACATACGGTGAGGGAAACCCTAAGGTAACTCATGGAGAATCTGTAGGTCTAGAATCATTGTCTCAGGTGTAGGATGGGTGTGCATCGGACCGACTGTCTCGTCTATCTATGCTTGAACGGTCCATCAAGCGATCTTGGTGACGCGCGGTGGCATATCGACATAAAATTCGAATAAAAAAAATTAGAAAGGAAAATTTTGAGGATTTGGAAATGTTTTCCGATCAAGGGACTATTTGTTAGCTCCCTACGTCGTGTGCTGAATTTATCGGCGCCTTATCATAAGGCGCTGATAAATTTGGCGCATAGTGAAAAATTAGCCTTGCGCCGATAAAGTCAACGTGTGCCTATTGCGAGAATCATCAGATTCTCCCCTTAATCTTACGAAACGTAAGATTACGTTTCGTAAAACTATTGGAGTAGCTCCAACTGAATAAAAGAAAATGGGACAAGGACATGTGCATCCTTTGCTCTAGAGAAAGAAACGAAATGAAGCTGGATGTTGTTTTGGCTAAAAAAGGACAAAGTTGAATCAAGTAAAACATTACTGTTGCACAGTATTTTTTTTGGGTCTGTAAGGTGGCTACGGAATAGGCTAAAGGCTACAAAAAAGTAGTACTTATGAAACTTTTGTGTTAATTTTAATATGACAATAACATTATAATATGGGTGAGCCATTTATTTTTTTCATGATAGAGTGAAAGCTATTGACGTATTCAAGATCCTAGTAATCAAACAACATTCGTATAAAATCATATTGTAATATTAGAAAGAAAAAAATCTTACAATCACTATATTATAATACCATTTTCTCCTGCGCATGTGCCTTAGTAGTTGTGTGTGTGTGTACACATATGCACTACTTCGGATTTCCTAATCTACCCTTACTGATTTGGAAATGAAGGTTACTAACAACATTCGTATAAAATCATATTGTAATACTAGAAAGAAAAAAATCTTACAATCACTATATTATAATACCATTTTCTCCTACGCATGTGCCTTAGTAGTGTTGTGTGTGTGTATACACATACACACTACTTCGGATTTCGCAATCTACCCTTACTGATTTGGAAATGAAGGTTACTCCTAACAAGTCAGATTTGCCTTTTCCCTGTAACGTGGTTTTAACCCGCTATTGTGACCATGTTTCACCTCCACTTCCAACTGATTTTCTTTCCATATTGCCAGTTTCACGACCCCCATTCTCATCCTCTCCTCTTTCCGTTTCCTCACGGTAAAAATGACATGAATTTCTCCAAAACCAAATTATTCGTACCTCGGTTGAAAACTCTCAAGCATGGATCTGAGTCTCTCATGTTGCTTTGTACAATATTAAATTATAAACTATTCGTAGATCAGTCTTACTATCTTAATTTTATCGGTGACCATCCAAAGTATTCGTTTGAATACTATGCAGGGTCGTATAGAAGAAATAAAGGAGGTTTTCACTTTCAATTATGGTTTGACTGAGATAGGCAGTGTAGACTGCTAATTAAGGTCGGTATGGCAATTCTCAATCTTTTCATGAATAATTTTGCTTCTTTATGTTTTCTTAAATAAAATTGATTTCTTCTAACGTATGCTTATTCATGAATATTATGCTAAACCATTTCGGTACAGTTGGCAATTTAACTAAGCACCCTTTGCAAAGACAAGTTCCAGTTGATTAACTTGGCTATAGGTATTGCTTTCTTGAGTAGTTCATTTTTTTCCAACTACACAATTTATAACTTTTGATACCAAATTTTTAATATAATCTTTTTTGTTAGTTCTCCTACGACTTATGTTTCTATGGGTGGTGAGGGACAAAGATTAGCTATATTTTGGTTTGCAGCCGTTTAGCTAAAGTATTTTGACTAAGATGAGGAAGATAAACAGCTAATTAAGGTTAATTAGTTCAAATTATTGTATGTTTAGTTGTGAATATTATGTTAAGCCATTTCATTACACTTGGCATTTCTTTTCAGCTGGATTGGTTTTTCCTGAAATGAAAAAGTATTATTATTAATTAAGGTCTCCATGTCTAATCATAATATTTCCTGTGCCTGACCTATTTATGATTTTTTTTAAACGCCTTCACTATAAAAAGGATTTACTTTTGGTTTGTGCTAACATAAATGGGTAATATTGGCCTATAAATTTGGTATGAATTATTACTATCATTTGCATTTTGCATCTCGCCCAACTGTTTTCTTCATATATTTTTAGGTAAATGTAGATTATTTTTGTTTTTCTAATAGATTTTACTCTAAAAATTATCACGAAAAATTATTGTGTTTGTTGTTTATGTTTATCAATAAAATACTTAGATGTTTAGTGGATTTTCCTCGAAATTGAATCAATACTAATATAGGGATTGTTTTTTTACATGTTTTCAGTTTTTAATTTTTAGCGTTTTATTCCTTCCTTTAGATTTAACTACAATTTATTCTTTAACATTCTGCTGATGGATGTGTGCTGCGACATAAATACCATGGAGCAAAAATATAGTACGACCAAACTCTTTTAGATAGTGGTCAACGCAGATAAGGATCTACTTACTTTAATTACTATTTGCATTTTGTAGAATTGCTGATGTTGGCAGTGTAATTAGCTTTTAGATAGTGGTCATCTCTATACAAAGCAGTACAAGGTCTAGTCATGATGAGTAGAGTGGCATGACGCTTACTTCAACATTTAAATTTTATGATAGATGGTGGTCATCTCTCTACAAAATGTAAGAATGTTTACCTTTTTACAGCCTGTTTTTTTACCTTTTTACAGCCTGTTTTTTTTTTACCTTTTTACAGCCTGTTTTTGCTCATTTTGTGATATGATGCATGTCATTGCATGTCCTTTTACACTTTTTTCCAAAGTTCATACCTTATTTACCAACACGATTAGACTTCGTCAATTGATTTATTTGTATACCCTAATATGCGCATGTCAAAAAGTAATGTTTAAAATTATCATCCTTTCCGTGAACTTATGTTCATGTATTGACTGTAATGTGAGCATGCATTTGCATTTGCTTATACAAAAGAAATTGAATTATCCTTTAAAGAACTGCAATAAACAAGTAGTAATGCATGTTCATCATATAGAATAACGCTTATAATGGTTTATCACACATTATCGATCAAATTAATCGTTTTATTTTTTTAGTCATGCATAGATTTGTATGCAGTTTTGTTAATTCAACTTTCTATTTACTCAAGGTAATACTTATGTGGATTCTAAAGTTAGCTAATTTAGTTATGGAGAAATGACTGATATTAGTATGTGCATTATTTTAACAAACTTATGGGTGAAGTAGTCTTTTGTGTGTATACTGCAAAAATTAAAATGTAGTAGTGGCGTACAACTAACATAATATAGTACCAATATTTTCTTCTATCTTCTAGATAAATTAAATCTATAAGTAGACGATCAAAATGCACCAAGTTTTCATCATGGACAAATGTCTCTTACTCATTACCACACTTATACTATGCTTCCTGTCACCTGAGAATCTGAGATATAAACTGGATATATGGTGCAGTATGTTAGTTGCATTTTTGTTAATAGCAATCCAACTGAAGTATGGTGACAATACTTAGGTAAATTTTCCATTTAGCTTCAGTTATTTTTATCCCACGCTATATCGTGTTTTACTTTTTAGGGAGAGAATTTACAACAACTACATTACTAAATGATATACACATTCATTCTTTGGCAATTACCGAGGAGCATACCTTTTGTCTCTAATGAATAAAATAGCGATCAAAATGATTTACAACTATATCCGTGTCATGAAAATTAAATGAGTGGAGTAGATGCTAAATTCATAATTCTATCCATAAAGTTTACATGTATTATATGAACTTTTGCCTTCAGGTTTAGATATAGTTCACCTGTATTTTAGATAGGTACCATCAGTTTGGTACCCAAACAACTCCTCCCCAAGGTTGTTATTAGGTAGCCGATTTTTTATAATTGTTTCTTACATGGCCCAAATAGCTTGGATTTGGTCCATTTATATAATGATAGAGGTCATAAACTAATCTTGCTTCTTTTCATTTAATATGTTTACTAAACTTTAGTGTGCATTTTTTATTAATACTATATCATCAATTCCTTCACCCATGAAAAAATACATTTTATGTATTTACATCGTTTTATGCAGGGACAAGGAGGAAGGTTTTTATAAGCATTGGAAAACATTGTTCAGTAATATGTTGAGGTATTCTTTTTTTTTTCAAAAATAGTAACATTACATAACTGAATGCATCAGATACAAAAGAAATTATATTGTACACATATAGCATTAACTAACTTTTTCGATAAAAAAAACCAGGATTCATAATTGATGCATCAACATATTCCATATGTTATTACCACAAATACAACTAGAAAATAAGCCCAACAGAAGAAAAAATCCAATTTAAGAAAGGGCCTCGACCATCCAAGCAGTGATCCAAAGTATGAAAGAAAAGCTATGTTTGAAGCCCAATGGAAGTGGAAGGGTAAAAGGAAGTTAACTCTTGAAGGAAATTGAGAGCTCCAAGAACCTCCTTTAATGGCTTCCACATTTTCAAATCAAAATTTGAGGGCATCTTCTTCTCAACCCTCTAATTCTAACTCTAACCCTATTCTCTCTTCTATTAATCCTAAAGATAAACCACTTGATGTTGATTTAGAGGGATTTCAAATTGTCAAATCTAGAAAAAGAAACCCCTATTGTCAGATTCAATAGACATGCCTATGTCCCAAACAATTCTTCTAGGAATTCAAGGCAAAATCAGAAAGTTCAAGCTCAAAATGGCAAGAACCAAAATTCTCAGAATTGTATCAAGAATCCATTATGGAATAAACCATTTAATTACGGTGGTCCAGAAATTTCTGCATCTCAAAAGGTTAATAGACCTTCGTTAACTTGGGAAAACATGGTCAAAAATGGTGGTATTTCCTCTAATTTTGATCTTGAATTTATTTCTCTAATGAAGATTGGAGAGAAGAAGATAATTGTCATGAAGGAAGAAGCTAATAAGAGAACCATTGCAAAGTGGAGTAATTCTGTAGTTGCTTACGTGGTGGAACCGAGACCCTTATTACCACTTTAGAAATTTTGTAGAGAAAACATTGTGCCCTTGAGGTTATTTTGAAATTTTCACAAGAGACAACGGATTTTTTATTATTAGTTTAACAGTTCAGACTAAGAAAATGTTGTTGGTGGTGGACCTTTCTTTATTGGTGGAAAATTAATTATTCTAAAGAAATGGAATAAGAATATGATTCTTGATAGGGATGTGATATCCACTATACTAGTTTGGATTCGTTTACCAGAATTGAACCTTCAACTCTGGGATAATTTTTTTTAGTGCAATAACTAGTCTGGTGGGTATTCTGTGAGCCTACAGCTAAGGAAACTAGACTTAGATATGCACGAATACTAGCTAAGATTAAAGCAGATTCAGATCTGCCAAACGAAGCCCACATCACTCTTCATGATGAGGAAGCAATCATTCATCCTATTATATATGAAGAAATACCTCGTAAATCTTCGAAATGTGTTTGTTTCAGGCATATTACAGAAAAATGACCTATAAAACAAGTTTGGCAAGAAAAGTTTCCTTAAAACGAAGTGATTGCAAAAGATAATTCGGGAAAACAAGATCCGATTAAATTTACTTTTATACAAGAAATGCTACGTCTTCTCAAGAAGATAATGTTACAGTAGAAAAAGTGTTATCTGAAGAGGAACAAATCATGCAAATTGATAAATATTCTCCTTTGGAAAAGAACCAGAATGGTGAAGGCAATATTCCAGAGAAAATCGGTTTCTTTGAAAATCTCAAGAAAGTTGAAAATAAAGGTTTATCTGAGCCTTTTGATAAAGCGGATCTTGCAATTAAAGAAAATGCCTGAAATCAGAACAACACTTTCGATTGCATTAATATAGCCAAGGGCACAACATAGCAAAATTCTTTCTCTGCTGTGTTTTCTATGTCAGATGGCAAAGAAAACAATGTTCAATCAGATAAAAAGGAAAACTCAGGGGATAAGTTTAAACAGTTAATGGATCAACCTTCTCCAGAAACTGATCCAAGTATCATTACAGACATTGCACTAAAGGTAAAAGAGCATAATCCTAAATCTGCTTGTTTGGAAAATTTAGGGCTAAAGCAAGTCTCCAGTAGCGAAAATGACAAAATTATTGAAGATGCTGCTCATTTCCTTTCGACCTCGTCATCTCCTGCAAGCAATAAAAAGAAGAAAAAAGCAAAACAGAGGAGTGTGCAGGATATTATAGGAAAAAATGCTGGTAATATCTCTTCTAGGAAAAAATTCAAAGAAAAATATATAGTCAAGAACCCAGACTGGGAAGACCACTTGAAAATCAAAACAAAAAAGTGCAAAAAGAGGAGGTTAAAAGTTTCAGACAATATTGAAGTTTTTGATGATACTGAAGTTACAGAATCCATAGAGGATGGGGATTGTCCTGAAGATTCAGGACAAGAGCAATAAACTTTACAATATCCTTTATATATTATATATATATATATATATTTAAAATGAATGTTATTGCTTGGAAAGTAAGGGGTTTTAATTCCCCTGAAAGAAAATTAGATTTCTCTAATCTTATTGCTTCTAATAAACCAAGTATTGTTGGTTATTGAAGCATAAGATGGGTAATTTTTGTATTAGTGATTATCATGCGAGATATATGCCTAATTGGGGCATCATTGATAATAACGTCACTGATGATAAGGGCAGGATTGCAGTCTTTTAGGATATTTCTATTTGCGATTTATCTAAACACTTTATCAATCCCTAATACATTCACTGCATATTTAATAACAAGGGGGACTTAATTATAAATGTGACCTTTGTTTATGCTTATAACATTGAAAAGGATAGATATATTCTCTGGAATCATCTTGGGCTCTCTAATAAAACTATAAAAGACCCTTGGATTATCTTAGGGGATTTTAATACTACTGTTAGAGCTTTTGAGAAAAGGGATGGTAATAATGTCACTGTTCAAAAATTTGAATTTTCTACTAACTTTATATACAATTATGGGTTGGTTGAGCCTATTTTGAAAGGTAACAAATATACTTAGAAATCTAGAGAATTTAGAAACATAAACTGTAAGCTTTATAGAGTGCTTTTAAGTCATTCTTTCATTTTTATTTTTCCCAACTTTTCTTGTAATACTCTTCCTCAAGCCACTACTGATCACACTCCTATTCAAGTTATTTTTGATTCTAATCTCTCTGATAAAATCAGTTTTCCTTTTAGATTCAAAAATGGGTGGACTCTTGATCATGAATATAAATCTGTTGTTAAAGACTGTTTTTATAACAATTCTGTTTTTGGCACAGCTCGATACAAACTAAAACAGTTACTTGCTAATGCCAAAAATAGTTTAAAAAAGTGGAACAATAGAAAAAATATCAACTGTATAACTACTGCTAGATTAGAATGTGAAAATCTTCAAAATATCATAGACTTTGATAACTCTGATAAGGATACTGTTAATAAATTTTTTATTATGCAGAAAAGTCTTACTGATGCTCTTCATATTGAAATAGTTAACCTTAGGCAAAAATCTAAGGTTTATTGGCTCTCTAAGGGTGACACTTGTAGCAAAATTTTCTATGCTAAAATGTCTAGCAGAAAGCATAGAAATGATATTGGTAAAATAATAAACAATAAAGGTGAAATTATGAATAATGTAGCTCAGCTCAAAAAGGAAGCCATAGATTATTTTACTGATTTATACAATTTTGAGGATAGCCATGTGATTTTCCCTAGAATTTGCCCAAAATTTAAATTACATGAAAGAAGTTCTGAAATTCTTCTTGCTTCTGTTGTAATGGAGGATATTAAAGATATTATTTTCAATGCTAATGACGATAAAAGCCCTGGACCAGATGGCTTTGGTGCTAAATTTTTCAAAATGCATTGGGATGATATTAAGAACTTGTTATTTGATGCCGTGAATGAATTTTTTCTGTCTGGCAAAATTCTCAAGATCTGAACCATACATTTATTACTTTAGTCCCAAAAATTAAAGTTCCAAATTCCTTGTGTGATTATAGACCTATAGCTTGCTGCAATTTTTCTTATAAAATTATTGCTAATATTCTTAGCAATAGATTAAAAGTTTTCTTGCAATTTATCATCTCCAAAAATCAAAGTGCATTTATACCTGGGAGACTCATTAGTGAAAATACCCTTCTTTCTCATGAAATGCTTAGGAATTTTAATCAGGGATCTAAAAATAAGATGTGTATTAAGATTGACTTGCATAAAGCCTTTGACAAAATAAATAGAAAATTTATCACTCATATTATGAAGCAATATGGATTTGATATTAAATTTTGTGCTCTGGTTGAAGAATGCATTTCTAATGTCACATTTTCTACTTTGGTTAATGGTTCTCCCAGTGGCTTTATTAAGAGTAATAGGGGCACAAGGCAAGGGGACCATTATCCCCATATCTATTTACCCTTGCTATGTAGTATTTATCATACCAAATCAATTTGGAGATTGTTTCTAAAAACATAAAGCCTATTAATAGAATTTCTCCTTATGTTTCTCATCTATTATATGCTGATGATTTGCTTATATTTCTTAATGTTGACATGAAAAATGCTAATGCTATTAAAAATATTTTCAGGAATATGGAAATGTATGCTGGTTTGAAGATTAATGAAAGCAAGAGCAAAATTTATTTTAGCAAATTCTGCATAGCTAAGGATAATATTCTAAAGCTTCTTAACTTTCAAGAGGGAAATCTTCCAGTTAAATACTTAAGGCTACCTCTTAGTGCTAATCAGATTAAAGATAAAGATTGCACCAAGCTCCAGGAGATTATTCAAAGCAAAATTGATATTTGGTCCAACAAATTTCTGTCTATTGCAGGTAGAATTGAACTAACCCATACTGTCATTACTGCAATCATTATGTATTGGATGCAATCTCATAACATTCCCATCAAAACCATTGGAAAAATTGAGAGAATTTGTGCAAACTTCATATGGAATGGCAAATATCATAAAGTAGCTTGGAATTTTGTCACAAAACCAAAAGAATACGGTGGATTGGGTCTCAAAAACTTTAGAGATATTAATGAAGCTTGCAATCTTAAGCTTTTCTGGAAATTTATTGAAGGTAAATCTTTGTGGACCAAATGGATGAAGGCAAAATATGTCAAAAACAAGAATTTCTGGACCATGCCCTTAGGAAATCACTATTCTCATACTTAGAAAAATATTTTAAAGAGCAGAGATTTGGGTAAAAGGCTGATTACTAGAAAATTTAAAGATGGCAAAAATACAAGCTTATGGTTTGATCCTTGAATTAGTAATAGGTCTCTTATGGATCTAATGGAATAATTTAAGTATTTTTAGGGGTACTTAAAAAAAGGTTTCTCTAATTATAGAGAACAATGCTTCGAAAACTGATAAGCATGAAGCTGCTCATATATTCAAGTCTGCAGTTGGTAGTTCAGAAATTGATAATAGTATTGATAAGGATTGCTGGACTTGGAACCTATCCACTAAAGATAATTTTTCTTTCAAAAATACTTGGAATTACATAAAAGTGGATGAGAGTGAGGTTAATTGGCATAATACAGTGTGGAATAACTCAAATTGTCCTAAAATGGCTTTTTGTACATATTTTGCTATTTTGAATAAGCTTCCTACAGGGGATAGATGCTCCAAATGGAGTAAAAAAGAGATTTCTAAATGACTTCTTTGCAAAGATATGGAGGAGGATATCAATCATACTTACTTCAACTGTATTTATTCTATGAAGGTTTGGTTTATTGCTAAGAACAAGCTCAAAATTAATCCTAAGGCCAACATTCAAAATATTAGAGATTGTATTGCTCACTTCATTTAAATCTTTAAAGGTAAAAAGGATGAGATGAGAAAGGCCAGTGTGGTTTTAACAACTGTTATTTACTCTCTTTGGAAAGAAAGAAACAACAGGCTTCACAATAATAAAGAGACAGATTGCTTCCAATTATGGAGGCAAATTGAAACAGATTGCAACATTATTTTACTCAAATCTATCAATAATCCTAGCAATCAGAGCAACAACAACAATACTTGTGATTTGGATAATTATGAGAATAGAATTGAAGCATACTTACAAGGAGGTAAATATCCTCTTGACATCTCAAAATGAAGAAGCACTCATTCCAACTACAGGAAACTAGATAAGCACTGTATGGTTGATGCTATTTTTCCAATATCTGGCTCCTTGCTTGGAGATTTAAATTCTAATCACCACATCAGTCATACACCTGCAAAGGGAAGTAAAAAGCATAGTAATTTCCAGTATAATAATATCCCTAAAAGTTTGTATTCTGTCCAGAATATGCCTGATTTTTGCAGCGTTGAATAGGTCACCTCCAATAGTGTTCCAAATAATACATCCCTTCTAGACCTCAGCCATGCCTATCATAGGCAACTCAAGAGTTACTGGATGGCTGATGAGAGATCTCTCCCATCAAGCTTCCTACTTGAAGATCCAGACAAAAATATCCAGTTCAAACCTATAAAGGGAAGTGTGATGAATAACAAAGAAAACATTTTTTTTATAATTATAAGTGGTATAGGTAATCCAAACTTGCATGTGTATTACAGGTCAGTGTTCTGGATGGTAGATCTATTGAAAAAGCATGAAGACTGGAGGTTTAAAGTTATAAACGAGCAAAGTATTGGCAAAGACCACAACATAAGTAAGATTAACAACAAAATATATCACTCATCTTGTTGGAGCAAGGGCGAAAGCAGTTCATCCAAAAGCAAAATCCTAGAGGGTTAAGGTTCAAGGATGCTAGAATGATGGCTGATTGCAAGCGTAACAAGAGAAGCAAGCTTAACAGTTGGAAACCACCATAGATTTTCTTGTTGGATTCATTGAGTTGAAGAGATTTGTAGTTATGTGGAAACAATGGTGGTTGCCATTTTTTGTTGAAGAGATGAAGAACCCTAATTTATGTCGGCTAGGGTTATGTGTTAATTAACTAATGTTATATGTCGTCTAGGGTTGTGTTTTCCGATGTTATACTACCACGTTTTGTGTGGGCTTGGGCCTTGGGACGGTTTTTACCTGTTTCAAAAAAAAAAAGTGGAAGGGTCCTTCCTGCCATTTTTTTAAGTTCCTTTGCTATCATGACCATTCAACCATCGGTGGTTCATTGGGTGACTACTTCATTGGGCCAAGCTTTAACAACTGATGTAGTGATTAGTAAAAACTGACCCAAATCTGTACACGATGTTCCTAGTGGCAAAGAAGATGAATAAAAGGATGCCGATGGTGAAGGTGAAGGAGGGTGGGCCGGCTGTCTCGGCGTATTTGTAGGAAAATGAACATTGGAACGGAAGGGAGGATTATAACAATGATATATAGATATAACAATAGTTTTTGGAAACTAGATATCAAAGACCTCGTAGACCGAGAGATGCTAATTGGTGGCTTGACCAATTTTGCAATTAAGGATTACCTGAAGTAATGATATTTTTTATCACCTTTTCTTTGTCCAGTTTAATCGTATTTAATGGTTATAGTAGAGGAAAAAAGAAGAAGCTAGGCTTTGGTTGTCAAAAACAAGCAACAGAAATTGGAAATAACCATGTAAATAATTATGCAGAAGGAGCTTTTGTTATTTACTTACCCCCATATTTAATCTTCTGCTCACCTTTAGTTTAGATAGCGTGTTATTTATTCTTCCTTTCGATACAAATTTAAAACTCAAAACTCCGAACAATTAACTAATGGCATCAGTTCTATTTTTGTTTATTTTGCTTAGTGTTTATTTCTATAATTATATTGGGAAAAGAAATTTCATGGCGTAAGATTCATCTAGACAGATTGTCTAAGATTTAAAAGATCATGAGATTTTTGGAATAATTCTGGAAGGAATTTGTTATAATCGATGCTTCACAACTTCATTAGTATTTAGTAATATAACAAATCACTGTAGCAAAATTAAATGATGTAAGTTTTAATTTAGGTTTTATTTCCATGACAACTGTCTATAAACTTGGATCCCGATTACTTGATTATGGCAATGAGATCTTACAAATTAGCCTAAGCTATTTAATTTTATTGATGTATGCATTGAAGTATTATTATTTTGGTCCGTTCATCGATGTACATATATGGTTTCACCTCATGTTATCTTTTGCTATTGGTTCGCTGTGTATTTTCTTGCATTGTAAGATGTATGTTATGGGCTATCAACTCACATTTTCAAGCATAAATGCATTTTTCAAGCATTATAAACAATCTTAGATTTATTGGATATAGTAAGCCAATGATAGACATCATGATTATCCACCTTTAATGTAATACATGATTGTAAGAAACTGATCTGATTTCTTAGAAAACTCTAGCACGCCACGTTTTGAATATTTAGTTTAGTCATTCCTATTTCACTTTTATATGTTTGCTTTCCAATTTGTTTCATTTTCTTCCCTTCATCTCGTATTGTCTCCAAAAGGAGATTGCTTCTGACATATCTATATATCAACTTTTACAAACACTGTTTTATAACATCAAGTCCTTTTAACTAATGTGAATTTATGTTCACTACAAGACACATGTTAATTAGCGACGGCATTTAGCCGTCGGCGGCCAATGCAAGCCGTCGCTAGCCAACGCTATGTGCCGTCGTTATTAATGTCGTCGCCAACAGGAATAGCAACGGGAAGAGCGACGACTTTGTCACTTGTCTAGCAACGGCTAATTAGCCACGTGTCATCTTACGTGGCAAGTAGTTTATTTGACTGGGAAGCCGTTGCAAATCGTTTCAAAAAGGGCATTGTTAGCCGTTGCTATGAAATGACCATATAGCCGTCGCTAGCCATCGCAAATCTGAACCTAAAAATTTACAACACACAACAATTCCTTTCCATTAAGCCACACAACAACAATTCAATCCAATAACCAATACCACACCACTATCATCCCATTAATTCACCAATTCTTATCAATAATCAATCCATCATACCATACCATCGTCAAATATATAAAAAAACAAAATTAAAAACCCTATCATAACATACCATCATTCAAATAATGTCATACATGTCAAAACACATCATACCATCGTCCACAAACCGTCGTACATGTCGAAACACATCATATACCATCGTATGTGCATCTAACATATAAAAAACCAAGTATATGTACATATTAGAGCATAAATCAAAAAAATGAGCGCCTACACTACTTATCCCCGTCTTCCTCGCCGCCCTTGTTGTCTTCTTCTTCTTCCACTCGATATACAGTAGAATCTTCTCTCTGTCCTCCCTCCCCAGGCATAAACCCATGCTCCTGAAAGTAAGCTGCAACGCGCTCGTCTATTTTCTATTGCATCTGGGTATTTGCCAGTCCATCATCTCATTCATCTGCTCCTGCATCCGAGCAATAGTCGCCTCCTCCATCGACCTCTTATAACCACGCTGAATGACCTGCGAAATAAATAAGTTCGCATTAAAGTTATTTAAACATATTTTTACTAGTTTATGTTAAACATGTATATAGTTAGCAATAAAATTTGTTTTTCTTAAGTAGAGTTGTCAAATATAGTATCAATACACACGTATATATCGCACATCTTTTATTATGATATTTATAAACCATCGTGATTGCCGTAATTTATGTCTAAAAAAGTCTTACCTCCTGATTGCCGAAACCATATTACCTTCCTCGAGTAGGCGGATCAGTGATAGTATGCCATATGCTATCAGACTCTGCAACTGTAAGCTCCTGTCCACTAGCCTCTATCACTTTAGCAGCCTCTGCATCATACTTCCCCTACAATAGCAATATAATTTTAAGATAAATGCTATAACTTTTACTTATATACTGTGATATGAATGAATATGAAACAATTTAATTTATAAGGATAAGCATATTTACCATTATACGTGCACTCTTCGGATCTGCCCACTCATACGTAACATTTCCTTCTTCATCGGTGTGCTCCACCGCATATGTGTGTCTGAATACGTTTGCCGGCGAAGGCTCTCTTCCGTGCTTTATAAACTAAGTAAATATACAACAATAAAATTATTAAAGATAAGACTGGATTATATACACTAAATTTTTATCTGAACATATACTCCAAATATTTAAAATTTATACCAAATCCCTTCTATGCTGTTGGAATGATTTTGAGCCACCGCGGTGCAGAGCAAAATTCTTTTGTCTACTTGCATTATTTCTAGCTGTTACTTTCTATTAAATTTGATACACGATGATAAAATAATGCAATTAATATTATAAATGTGAATATTATCATTAAATCTTACTTTAGCATCTTCCGTCTCCCAGTACTTTTGAAAGTCTACCCAAACATCATCACTCGTAAATTGAGGCTTTTTTCTATTTTTCTTGGCTCTTGACATTGTCTCTCGATAATTCTTGCGCATCTTCATATTCTAATAACACAAAAAAGTGGGCATGTCCTGCTCCTCAACACATACAACAGCCTGCATATTACATTTATTTTTAGTTATTCCCAGTATATTAATTTTTAATATCAGTATAAAAAAATACTTACCAATAAATCGACTAGAATGACATTCTTAATATGTGCTGGGATACTACCCCAATGCGGCCAAGCACCCTGCATTCTGCTTGTGTAAGACTGCCTTGATACATCTAAAATGAACTCCGCTGGATCAATCTCGAATCCCATTTGTAGATGTTAATATAAACATTTTATATATTTTAAATAATCTAAATTGAAATAAATTTGAACATTTACCCGGCACTCTTCGGAACAATCTCCGCAACTCAGCCAAGATCTGGCACTAGGCTGCTCGGACCTACTCCTGATCCTAGTCCAAGAGATGGTGAAGGAGTAGGCTGAGATGTACTCCTCGATCGTCATCTATCATCTGACATATCTATTACAATCGTATAATGTGCATACAAAATAACTTGAATTGTTAACATTAGTCATCATTATCATAACATAAATCGTAAATGAGAAGAACGATACTGCGTAACATACATAGTCAACATTATCATTACATAAATCATACGAGTATAGAACGTAAGTAAATTCATATCTAAGAACAATCAACATCATTATTATTACATAGCTCAGAATAGTACATAAATAACATAAGTACATAACATTAGTCTTCATCATCTTCTGATCTAGACTCAGTCTCATGCTCTATATTGTTTTCATCACTGCTTACAAATGCATCTACTAATGCATTCGCTTCATCAATCAACGACCCTACATAAATGTCGTCAGCTATTATTATTTCAGTATTTGGCTCAAAATCCGCTTGATACGCTGCTTCGTCTGGAATATTATTTTCATCAAATGTAAATCCTGCCTTTACTTTAAAAATAGCCTACCAATCTGCTTTATCTTTTTTTAAGGATGGATACAGAGAAAAATAGACTTGTAATGCTTGCTTAGCTAACACAAAAGGAATCATACTTATAGTAATGCGACGTATGCCTTGTTTCGATTAGCTTATAATCTTTGTGCACGTTGATTCCAGAACCAGGAACATTACTAAACCAGTTGTATTTGAAGAGATAAATTTTCTCTATGGGCTGAACATAATATGTCAACTCTACAACTTGCTTTAAGATGTCGTGAAAATATTTTATATGCTCCTCTGGATCATCACTACCTTTGACAAATACACCGCTATTATACGTTAATTTTTCAGCTTCGTAATCATTGGTGTTGAATTTAAATCCATTGGCAAAGTATATTGGATAAGTTTTGACATTTCTTTTTGGTTCGATAGCAAGATGTCGTAATCCTTCGTTAACAACACAGTTTTTTGGATCATGAACATAGTCTGAAAACCATCGAGTGAATTATATACTGAGATCACCAGATGGATGTTGTGATTCGTAGATACTGCATGTATGTGTTATGTTCATTTTCTATTAATAGAGACAAATAAATATATATATGTATATATAATTGAATTGTACATGAATTTAGTATTACCTGACAAATGGTGCAACTTCCGCACAATTTAATAGAACATATGTGTGTGCCACATTAAAGTCTTTATCGCTTGACCATATTTCCACACATTTTCTTGCAGGTCTTCCGTGTTGTCTAAAAATAGATAACATTATTTGAGTAGACTCCTGCTCAACGGCTTTTTCATTACGGGGAACGGTTACAAAAGACAAATTCACATCTTCAGTAAAGCAATAAGATTAACTTAATTTATATGTTAGTACAATAATCTAAGTTGTATTCTATCACGATTATTGAAATTGTATACAAAATTGCCTCTCAAACGAATACATCCATCCATACTGGACTAGACCTCGAAGAAGTGCTTCGGACGGAAGATGAATAGGTAAATGCTCCATTACATTAAAAAACCAAGTGGAAATATTTTCTTGAGTTTGCAGATCAGTACAGGGATTTCTAGTTCAAACTTACATAGACGATCTATCTTTTATGTCGTTGAACAAAGTTGTTTATAAAACAAACTTAATTCTGCTATAACACTCCAGATTTTTGTAGGCAACAGTTCCTTGAAAACCACAGTTAAGAAGTATTCCATCATGATATGGCAATCATCACTTTTCATTCCACTTAATTTACCGTTTTTAAAGTCCACACATCTACAAGGTTTGAAGAAATCCCATTAGGACATCGTAATCCTTCCACCCACTTTAGCACGAGTTTTACTTGCCTATTGTCTAGCTCATAGCATGCTTTAGATTTTTTATTTTCGTCGTACTAGTGCAGTTCTGGCCGTTTACAAAAGTGTAATAATCGCGTCCCGAATTCGCATCGACTTTGGTTTTACCCTTTGCATTCAAAACTGTATTAAAAATGTTATCAAAAACATTTTTTTTGTTATGCATCACATCAATATTATGCCGAAGTCTTAGATTTTTCCATTAAGGTAACACCCAAAATATACTTTGTTTGCACCAATTATGAATGTCCGATTTACCTGGAATTTCAACCTGCTCTCCAGTCTCATGTATCTTTGGGTACTCACTTACAACTTCATATATCTCTTCACTTTTCCAAACTTTAGGCGGTAGCATAGTCTCTACTCTATTAGCTTTAAAGTTCTTTTTATCCGTTCTAAATTTATGATTAATATGGAGAAAACAACTATGACAGTCAAACCAAGATTTTTTTTCTATACTCTAATGAAAATGCTCATGTCTCCTCCATACAATGAGTACAAGCTAGACGTCTAGCAGTGCTCCAACCTGAAAGCATGCCATATGCAGGAAAATCACTAATAATCCATAATACAGAAGCAAACATACGATTTTTTTTTCAAAATGTCGTATGTTTCGACTCCTTCATACCACGGTGTTTTCAACTCTTCAATCAACGGTTGTAGATAAACATCAATTCCTTGTGTCGGAACATCGGGACCGGGGGCGACAACCGTTAGAAACATATATGTATTTTTCATACACATCCATGGGGGTAAGTTATAAGGAGTAACAATGATAGACCATGATGAATATTTACTACCAAACTGAGAAAATGGCAAAAATCCATCCGTGCATAAACCGAGCCTAACATTTCGGCTCTCTGCAGCAAATTCAGGATAAGTCCTATCAAATTGTTTCCATGCTTCACCATCAGACGGATGTATCATAGTTCCTTCTTCTGATGTTCTCACGCTATGCCATCGCATATGACACGTTGTAGCAGAAGATGCATATAGCCGTTGAAGTCTGGGAGTTATGGGTAGATAATGCATTCTTTTATATGGAACTTCTTTTCCTTTCTTTTTCCTTGGTTTATATCTATCTTCGTTGCAAAATTTGCATTTTCTACGGTTAGCGTCTTCTTTTCAATACAACATGTAACCTTTAACACATGTATCAGTCTTATGATACGGTAGTCCAAAAGCAGACATAAGTTTTTTCACTTTATAATGACTCGCACTTCAAATTATTGGGTGGCATATGTCGTTTTGTAGTTTGTACAACTGTTGTAAATGCAGCTCCTATAAGATAGAATTTTGATTTCATAGTGATGAATTCGGTGGTTACAAACAATTCGGTTCCGCTTGTACACCCTTCCCACAATAGCCTCTTAGAAGAATTCAATAAATCATAATTTTTTTTCGCTTCCATCATTGGTTCTTCAACATTTCCAGTCTCATCGTCGCCTTGCTCAATGTTAGGAAACATTGATCGTGCTGCATCTTGCACCATATTTCTATCGAATTCTGCATTTTATTATCGTTCATCATTGAACTATCGTTCTCTACCACTGCGGGGTTAGATGTAGGTTAAACAAGTTCTCCACGACGATCCCATAAGTGATAATTCGAAACAAAACCAAATTTATACAGATGTACTTCTACTACATCTGGCTTCCAATGCTTCAGATGTCTGCACTTACTACACAGACAACGAATGTCTACGTTACTTCGATTACTAGATTTAGCGAATCTAATAAATTCTTGGACTCCATTACAAAAATGTTCCTTTATCGACCCTTTCTTACCGGTTTGAGGTTGATACATCTAACTGCGATCGCGAAAATAATCGAAAATTTTCCTGATTTGCAACAAATATGTTAGAAAGTTCGACCGAATGTAACACTTTATATTATTTTAAATCTTGTAAAATTTCATTTATAACTATTGCATGTTTTCAGTTTTTTTGTTTATTTCCTTTTTACTTTGACGGCCGGTCTACCTACTTCCCATTACAAATATAATAACGTAAGAATATTTTATAAATCATTTCAGGTTAAACGGTTCAACAAAATTTCGGCATCACTTCCCTTTGGTCCCTATATCATACACAAATGCATGTACATAAGGAACAAAAAGGAATTGCCATCAAAACTTTGTTAACCGTTTAAACTAAAATGATTTATAAAATATGCTTACGTTATTATATTTGTAACTTGTCTAATAAAAGGACAAATCCAACGAATATTGCATCAAATGAATATAGATTTTTGTTTTGTGTAAAAATGAATACCCATATAATGATCATATACAACATTTGTCGGACGGGGCCAAATTTATCTAAGGGGTTAACATAAGTAGTCAAAAAAAAAAAAACATTCAACCTAAGTTTAAACCAAAAAAACAATTCAAATGAAAAAAGCGCGCTTTTTGCGCTTTGAGCTTTTTTGCGCTTCATTAATATGTGCGCCTTAAACTTCAAAAAATCTCCTTAGTTGCGCCTTGCGCCTTTTTTCGTCTACGCTCATGCGTTAACTACATAGCATCAATATAATATTTTTCAGTACTTTCAATTTGTAAAATAACATGACAACGAAATTATGAAGTATAAATTAGTTTTAGTTAATTTTAGTTTAAAGTATAAATTATGAAGTTAACTTTAGTTAATTAGTTTCAATTTTTGAAAGATAACCTAAGCTGTCAAGTTTGTTAATATTATAGTAACAAATTTGTCAATTTTAGTTTGTTAATATTATAGCAACAAACTAAGCTTTCAAGTTTGTCAATTTTAGTTAATATTATAACAACAATTTTTTTTGGAATATTGCAAATGCATTCTTCAAATTTGTTTGGACCGACTATACTTGCATCCGATGGTGACATGATTAACTGTGCATGCATAGAGGGACATCATTACACCGTTTCAATAGTCATAATCAAGTTACTACTGCTAAATAATCACATTTAATTCATTTCTTCTCAAATGGTCCTACAACACAATCAACCTACAACACAATCAACGTAAGCCCAATTACATACATGATAATCATCGTTTTCATGCTCCTAAATCAAGTACATATGTGATAATTAACGTTTTCAACCTCCTAATCAATTACACTAATTTCCATATCAATATATAACATAATCAACATCATATTCATCTCACAAGACAACCAATTTCATATCCATAAACATTCAATTAACAAACCCAAATTAACCCAACTAAACATATAATAGGGATTAGAAGACATACCGGAACAATTTAAGAAGATGAGAAATGGGTTTGGATGAAGAAATCGGAGCTTGAAGGGGGGGAGGGGGGGCGATGGCAGCAAGGGTTTAACCCTTTTTCCTTTTTTATCATTGAAATGAATCGGGGAAGAAACCTGCGGGTGCTGGTATGTTCAGATCGAGCGACAACTAGTGATGACCGCTTTTTTAGCCGTCGCTAGCCATCGCCCAGTGTCGTCACAAAATGAAGCCTTTCTAGTAGTGGTTATATTAGCAATAAGTGTAGTGAGATGATGAAATCATGGGTTCGCTCAACGGTGCATATGCGACGCTTAAGCATCGTTATGCACTAGATCCATGCATGGTCCAACTGCGCTTAAATACGTTTATGTAACACTTAAGCAGTGTTCAATTATTAAACAAATAAATTGTCATTTAATACCACTACTGCACAAAAGATTAAATTTAAGCAAGACACGGTTAAGTGCTAAAAGGGCATGTTCAAGCGTCGCTCAATGTCTTACGTTTGCACAGGAAATTAAGCGATGTAATTGTCAAAATCGTTTAAATACGCTTTTCATAACAAAGATGTGCATGTAAAAAACCTAAGCAACGACTGTACTTAATATATCAACCCTTACAAACAGTTTTATAACACCAGTTCGTCATGCGCACGTGCATCACACGTGCCAAAGCTATCGTGTGTGTGTATATATATGGTAAATGTTCCGTTACACCTCTTAGGCTATACCTTTATCTCTTTCTGAATTCTAGCCACTCATTCCGATTGAAGTAAATAACATAGTGTACTCGAAAGAGAGAAAGCATTAATATCTCTGATTGGATTAAATAATATAGTGTACTAGAATGAGAGAGAGAGAGAGAAGAATTAATATTAAAATCAGAATGAGTGGTTGGAATATAGGGGGAGATAAAAGTGTAGCGGAACATTTCCATATATATAAATGAGGAACGTTTCGGGGAACCCTTATTTTGTAGCACCCCTACCCGTTCGAGAGCTACACCAATCAAATCTAACAAGAATTTGTAGATGTTCAATTCACACATATATAATTATCTATTCAAAATTTGAGTGCATTTCGACATTGGTAACATTTTCAAAATCTTAGCTAAATTATTCATCATTCGGACATTTATTCGAACTGTTAAATTTAAACATCAAATATATTATTCTATGAATATTAGAACGAGCTCAAATTTTGGATAGATGATACCATATATATGGATTAAACATCTACAAAATCTTGTTGGATTTATATTAGTGTAGTTCACGGTAGGACAGAGGGGCTGAATAATAGGGGTGCCATGGAACGCTCCTTTATATATATATATATATATATATATATATATATATATAAGGAGCGTTCAGCGACAGCCCAAACAGTGCAACACCCTATTTGCCCCCGGTTTGCACCACTCATTTTCCCTCTCTCTCTCCTTCCACTCACTCTCCCACCTCCAACGAACTTACTATAATATAAATGGGTGGTGGATATCGAGGGGTAAATAGGGTGCTCAATGTTTAGGGTGCCATTGAATGCTTATCTCTCTATTTTATATATGTATGTGTGCATGATAGGATCAATAGCACCCCAAATAGTGCAACACTTCTATAGCCCTTTGACTTCCACCACATTTTTGTTTCTTTCTCCTCCCACTAATTATCTCTCTCTCCGCTAACTTATTTAATTATAAATGAGTGGTCACCTATGGGGTGCAAAAAGGGTTGCCAAGAAAGAGGGATGCTATATAACCTCTCACTCTCTCTTCCCCTATATATATATACATATATATGTATGTATGTATGTATGTATGTATGTATGTATGTATATGAGCATTCCGGGGCACCTTAGTTTGGCAACACCCCTTTAGCATCCCTACCCTACCTTGAGCTACACTAGTCCAAAATCCAATAAAAATTTGTAGATGTTCAATCCATATATATTATCATCTATCCAAAATTTGAGTTTGTTCTGATTCAAAATCTTAGTTCAATTATTCACCGTTCGGACATTTATTCGAACCGTTAAATTTAAACATCAAATATATTATTCTACAAATGTTGGAATGATCTCAAATTTTGGATAAATGATAACATATATATGGATTGAACATCAACAAAATCTTGTTGGATATGGATTAGTGTAGTTCATGGTAAGGTAGGGATGCTAAGGGGTGCTACAAATTAGGGGTGCCCCAGAACATTCCATGTATATATATATGTATGTATATGTATATCAAACTAAACCAAAGGTTACGGAACATGGTGGCTTGTATAATGGGGTGGAGTTCAGGGAGGTTGAAATGTGGGCGGAGTACCGGTGTATTTAGGGGTCGCACGGAGGGGACTGGTCGGAGTTTTAGATGGAGGGGAGATAGTTGTGATCGTAGCAGTGGAGATGATTGATTGTTGTGTCCATGGGGTTGGAGATTGATGCAAAGAAAGATCAGAGGGGGTGGTCGTGATGAGATGCCTATAGCGAAGACAATGAAGGTGGACGCAGCGGCGCCAAGGTGACGGCGGTGAACTGTAGCAGTGACGGAGGGGATCGGCTTAGGATCTGAGAGGTTTTGAAATTCACGTCTACCGGTTTCTCTTTTTTCTATTACAGGTATTGTTTGGATATATAAAGAGGAGAGAGGGAGATAGTAGCTTTCAACTAAATTTTGCGTCATGTGTTTTTTATTTATTTTTATAGAAAGAGGCTTTTAGGTTTGCTTTTCAATGGAAGCATCAGATATATAGGAGGAGCTTAACGAATGAAGAGGTCACCAAGTGGAAGATAGATCAAAATGGCGGTTTCGAATAAATGGAATTTAAATAACGTGGTAGTCTTGTACCTATTTTCCTTAGAACCATCAAAATATTAGTTAACATTCTACTTATTTAACATCCTAAAGTCCAATTTTAGATTTCTTTTACGCTGCTTGTGAAAGTCCACTGAACCGAGTGATAAATAACAATCAAACCGCTCTACCAATGGTTCAAATAAATGAAATAAAATATCGTAGCACGCCGATATGAATGGAATAGCATACTGAAAACTTATGTTTAAATGTTCACATGAATTTTTACGTTATATTCAATACTGTCAATCATTAATAAATTTAGTATAAATTATTTAAATGGAGTTAATGATAATCGAAATTCGCGAAAGAAGCGTCGATGTTTTAAGAAAAAAAATTCTAGAATCATTTTACGTAAAGTTTTTATATTTTGAAAACCAATATTTAAATATTATATTAGTAGCCAATGTTATAACAATCATTAGAAAACAATTTAATTTCTCGTTATTAACAGTTGATTTAATTTTCTTTACATTATACTAAACATAAGCAACCTAACTCAAATTCAAAATTAAGTATAAGTTTAAGTTTAACATAAAGTCGTTTCTCTATCGTTTACAATTGTTATTTCAAAACACAAACTTAATACTTATATAAAATTATACTTAACTTCATAATAAACACATATTTTTTATTTTTTCCAAAAATATTATTTTAATTTCAATAAAATGCTAATCCAATTTTACACAAAATGTATATAACGATTAACTATTGCATTCTTTTAATTGAAACGATGTTATCTTGACTAACTGTACACGAACATTCCCTCTGACTAAAACTAGTCCGCATTAAATTTTCAAGTATATATTTCATATATATGTACATAGTATATGCATAAAGCAGTAAATATGTGTACCTCTTGGGCAGAACAATAAATAATGTATATGAAATCACTAAGAACATGTAATCAACCATAATAATAATAATAATAATAATAATAATAATATACACTATACAATGTACATCATACACAGGGTCATCTCAGCACCATATGTTGCCCTTGATGAAGCTGGAGGGAAACAGTTCGAGCAAAAAATTAGAAAACAAACGCACGTTGTAGGAATCAATCCCTTATTACTAGTATCTGAATGAAGCATCATATCACTCTACCATTAGGGAATTCATGGGACTTTTGCCCCATCATAATTATACATAAATAATTTTAAAAGCATAGAGATCAATTTATTGCCCCCTCCGTGGTGCTGCCCTAGGCGATGGCCTCGCCCGCCTACCCCTTTGGCAGGGCCAGAATATACATTATCAGGTCATTTAAGCAATTTAAAATATACAAATATAGGACTATTAAACATAAATAATCATGATTTATGTGATAAATAATAATTGTGAACTTGCACTTGAAATATGTTAACAAAAAATGGGGAAATTAGAATTTTGTCAAAAAATCAACAAAAATCGGTTTACTATAAAATTGTGATTTTCTCAATATTATATGATATGAAACTGCATGCATATAATTATTTACCCATTTAAGAAAGAATAATTGAAATTTTATTTTACTTTTAGGAATAAGATATCTTTATAACATCGTCTATGATATCATCATTGATAGATAGTTAATTATATTTATTTAAATTAAGTTTAAATGATTTAATAATTATTTTAAACATAAAATAAGGCCTATATATTAGTATATAATAACTGAAATTTATTTTTAAACTTTTATTACAAATATTTGTATACTAAATAAGAATTAAAAATATGACCGAAAATTGAATTTTGGATTTTCTACGTTTGATGCATGAAAGTTCTACAATGTCGTACAATAGTAACATACATATAAAAGTACACATACATACACATGACACACGAAAATACATATGAAAAGTAACCATAGGAAATATATATTTACAGAAAGTAAATATTTATAATATCCAAGATATTTACATATATAAATGTCAACTTACCATCAACTTACTCTCATGGAGTGGGAGTAGACAAGGGAGTGGCAAAGGTGATGAGCTTCACGGTCGCGCACGGGGAGAGAGAGGGGATGAAGGGTCGTTTGGTCATTTCAATCCTAGAAAAATTGTTAATAAATTTTCCTACAAATACATGTACATATCTCTTATTCTTTACACACAAAATAATTCCTAAGCTTCTTTTTTCTTCTTCATAAGAATCATTTATGGCTTCCACGCCTTGATAAAATATTCCATAGTAGTAGAGAATCTCTATTGAATAATACTCTTCCAAATAGAAAGATGGTTCAAGATTAAAGTGAGAAATCATATCCACTTTTTCTCTTGGCTTGTCCAAGCTCACTAACAGCCATCATCACCTTTTCACCTTCTCAAGCACATGGACAAGCACATATAAGGATCATAGGGCAAGATTTATAAACTTTAGCATCGTAGAAGCGGAGCTATAGTCAATCTGAACACATTCAAAAATCGATAGGAATGAAAGTGAGAACTCCACTTCCATTCCCTTGAAATTATATTTGTTTTTAGCTAAAAGAAGAGTTGGTTGATTAGCATAGTTTGGATGCTAAAACGACTGATATTTGATGACTAACTAATAATTTGTTAGCTTGTTATAGGAATTATCCATAGAAAATACACATCAAAATTACGCAAAATAAATTACTTTCCTTTATGAATCATAATGGTGTATTTAGCATTATTAATCTCGTTAAAAAGTGTTTTAAAAATTATAAATATTCTATAAACATTAAACCTTGTTGCAGACAAGTTTGTACAAAACTAAAAAAAAGTCAAAATGAGTGCATCGCGTTTTGGCAATTCGCCCTCTAAAAAGTCAAACGAATGTATAAAATAAAATATAAGTCAAATCCATTAGAAACAAAAAAATTTGGACACTTGCAACTGTAGTCTTCATATTAATGTGGAAATTCAAGATTTAACTTAGTAAAGCTTGAGATATGATCAAATCAAAAATTTTAAATCATTGCGTCTGGTAAGCCCATAAAATGTGGTTTTCATCCTTTTAAACTTGATACTTTTGATCTTTGAAAAATATGAAATAAATTGCATAAGTAAGTTGAAATGTTTTAAAGAGGATTTGGTTACAAAAATGACCGTTTTACCTGTAGCAAATCTTGTTTCATCTATAACTTTTGATTGGTAAGGAGTTTTGACCAGAATCCACTTCCATTGGATTTAAATGATGGTTTACCTTTCCGTAGATTGGTCACATGAATCAAACGGACTTACCGTTTAGGAGATATGGCTGAAATAAGGTTTGGAAGACAAAAAACAGGATAATTGGGCTTAATAGGGTGATTAGCAGCTAGGCCCATAACCCATTTCGGGATTACGGTTATGGGAGGGCTGAAGAGTTAGAGAATGATTCCTTTTCATTTTTCCAGCAGCCACAAACATTTCCCTAACCCTAGTAATGGCCTCCATCTTCCAAATCTCTTCTAATCACTTTCTAATCACACATTAAGCAAATATACATCAGAATAAGGCGGATTAGCATCAAAATCGAGATAGAGCTACTGCACTAAATAAGAATCCATGCCAAATCAATATAAGTTTCAGATCTAACATTCAGTTGTGGCTAAGGTGATTGATTAGCATGTTTATTTACTAATTATGGCAAATTAGGGGTGATTAGTGATAATCAGTGAAATTATGACTCAGAAAAATATGGAAAAATACGTAAAGTCCTAAAATATTACTTTATGTCACTGGTATAAATTTGGGTTAATTTGGATTAAGTTTGCTAATCCTAGAGTTTATGGGATTAAGGGGAAAATCATAGTTTCGGGTATGTTTATTCCTAAACAACAAATGTGATTGATGTTTTAATGTTTTTTATTGATTACACATGTTATTACTACCGTTTGGGATGCTTTGTGATTGTTTATTAAAGCTAGAATGGTTGAAAATGCCATCGTATGGCAAGAATGAACGATGCAAGCATGCTAGAAATGCTGTAGAGACCCGGATTGGATCGGATAGGGCGAGCGAGTCGGATCGGGGTGTATGTCTCGAATCGGGCTGGAGTGTACGAGTCGAACTAGAGTGGTGGTATCTTTAGCAACATGGAAACAAGGAAGGCCAGTATGAGTCGGGTTGGAGCTAGATCGAGCCGGCATAAGAAATAGTGGAGGATGGGATCGGTTCGACATATCCGAACCGAATCGAGGAGGAAGCACCGAACCAATCAGAAGATGGCAAGTTGAGATGAGGAAACCAAACCGAACCGAGGAGGAAACACCGAACCGAATCGATGAGCATGAAACGAACCAGGGCATGGACCTCGAGCACCGAACCGAGCCAGATTTGAAGTTACTACTACGCAACGACTCTTCTGAAGATCAACTCCAATTCGACCAAAACCCAAGATGCAAAGGAAGTCCAAATGAGAAGTTATAGCTCAGGATCCAAATGGGGACCAACAAGTTAACTTCAAAAGTTGGGCTTTGTTACGGGACGTGTGCAAATGGGTTATCGATATCTATAACTCTGTTCACTATTGAGGGAGGGGGTATTGACTATGGACCAGTGCAGTGGGGTCAGAAGTTGTATGGAGTTGGACTCCATCAGGGTTCCAAAGGGAAAAGAGTTCGTAGCGATAGTTGTGCGGAGTTGGAGTCCGACACAGCCCCAATGGTTCTGGTGATCAAAGCGGTGGATATCGTATGCTCTACGCACTGAGTGAAAGATATGAGGATGATTGCTATGTTTGATGTTTGCTATCACCATGACACGTACACTCCCATATTACACTCTATGTTAGTGTCATTTTAGAGTATTGTACATCTTGTTGTGCTAACTCTTTGGTTGCAGGTCCAGGTCAGGTATGATCATTTATACCTGTTATGGCTTTATTTAGCTGCATAGATTTGCTAGCGCTCACACCAAGCTTTAGTCTGACCCATAGTTTTATGTCTCTTCTTATTACTCTAGGTACTCCTAAACGAGCAGACTAGAGACAGGTTATGTAATACCCCAACTCCATTAATGTCACTCACAAAGGGAATGCATTAACTTCAGTGAAGCGTTATAGGTAAAAGATGCAGATAAATTACAAGACAGACAAATAAAGCAGCGGAAAATAAAGTCATTTTATAAACAATGTGGTTCAGTCAAGCTTTCACAACAATTGTCTCAATCATACTTAAAAATAATACATAGAACTTCTGTCTTGATTCAAAAACTTCCAAGTATAAAAGAAGCATAAAAATAACAATGATATTCCCCAATAAAGCATGAACCAGCCATAGCAGTGGAAGAGAGAGTTCAAAGCAATACATCGATTATCTTCGAGCTTGGAAAGAAAACTGAGCTAAGAGGTAATATTTCCTCCTTGTGAAACTTAGGGGGGGAACGGAAGAAAAGAGACGAAACAAACTAGGTCAGACATAAGTCTGGTAAGTCCAGTGACTTTCAACATGTAAATAGGTAAAAACATCTTGACATGAATAAACTGAATATAAGAAATACTGTGATAACATGGATAACAAGATAACCTAAGATTAGCATAAGATATGATAAGGAAAGATAAACTGAATGCACTTCTACTCTTTCTCTGCTTCGCTACTACCTTTTTATTCTAATTTCTATATCTCTGCACCCCCTAACTAGTGTCCCAACTAGTAATCTGTGTAAAATGATAATATGATAACGTGATCCCAATCCCCGCAATTGTGGTAGCCTTCAGGTGTACATCTAGTATGAGGATCTTACCTCAATCAGCCTAATTGCCATGAAGATGTTAGATGTACCCTTACTACCCTATCGATCGGCTCCCTACTTGTATTAATGTTCCATGTGTTTGTGTCAATCGGCCCTCTCTTGTGTGTAGATACCTGTGCTGGTCCCACCATAAGGTGCATCAATCCTTATGATAGCGACCCGACACGATTCAAGATGCACAGTGTATAACTACTAGTACCCAGTGCCTGCTTTTTCTCACTCCGGAGTACGTGCATGCCCGTAATCCGTCAGAACATACACTGACGTACCCCCTGCCGCTATTTTAACCACTCATCCCAGTAATCGTGCCCCACCCTGCCTGCCTAATTTCAGGGTACCTTGATACATCTATGTGGGTTACTGCTGAAATGGGTCCGCGTTACTAGGGTTTCTTACTGGTTAAGTTTGTGGGCCTATATTTACTAATATTACCCACTAACCCGATATGTACTTAACCCTCCCACTGATTCAAACATGTTTACTTAATGGTTAAGTTTGTGGGCCTATATTTACTAATATTACCCACCAACCCGATATGTGCTTAACCCTTCCACACAATATGTCATATTGGTTAAGTGTTGTCCATTCATGTAAACTTAACCCACCCACTCATCATGTCATGTTGGTTAAGTGTTTCTTATTAACCCTTCTCACTCGTGATGTTGGATTGGTTAAGTGTTTCCTATTAACTTAACCTCGTTCATTCATCATGTTATATTGGTTAAGTATTTCCCATTAACTTAACCCCATTCGTTCATCGAGTTACATTGGTTAAGTGTTTCTTATTAACTTAACCCCACGCGTTCATCATGCTGTATTGGTTAAGTGTCATCAATCAATTCAAGTTAACTTAACCCGCCCACTTGTCGTGTTACATTGGTTAAGTGTTGCCTTCTTGTGTTAACTTAACCCTTCCACACATCCTGTTATATTGGTTAAGTGTTGCTCTCTTGTTTTAACTTAACCCTACCCATTCATCATGTCATATTGGTTAAGTGTTTCTTATTAACTTAACCCTACTCATTCATCATGTCATATTGGTTAAGTGTTTCTTATTAACTTAACCCTTCTCATTCATTATGTCATATTGGTTAAGTGTTTCTTATTAACTTTACCCTTCTCATTCATTATGTTGTACTGGTTAACTTAATCCTGCTCACTTTTCTAATTAACATGTTATAATGGTTAAGTGTTCTAAATTTACTTAACCCCACCTTCTTATCTAATTAACATGTTATAATGGTTAAGTGTTCTAAATTTTACTTAACCTTCCCATTTTTAGCATGTCTGTTTATTGGCATTAATTAATTTATTAATGCCCCCAACCTCTCACATTAGAACTATTGTTTGCGGTTGCTGCATGTGCCGGGCGGTTCCGGGCAGACTTCTACCGCAAACTCTA
Source organism: Allium sativum (assembly GCA_030737875.1). Lineage (NCBI taxonomy): Eukaryota > Viridiplantae > Streptophyta > Magnoliopsida > Asparagales > Amaryllidaceae > Allium > Allium sativum. Next base: position 229,133,448 of record CM060911.1, on the reverse strand, counting down.
TCTAACCTCGGGTTATGGGCTAAACGCGCTAACCTCTCACATTAGATCTGTGTTGTTGCGGTTACTGGATGTGCCAGGCGGTTCCGGGCAGTTTTACACCGCAACTCAATCTAACCTCGGGTTTTGCATGTTTATCTTTTAGCATATTTACCATACATGTCCAAGTCTAGATTTTATGTGCTAATCATCCCAAGTTCACAAAACTAGTCATGTTCCAATTCTCAAGTTATACCCCAACAAAGCTGATTGCAAATTATGCCCCACAAATTCAAATTCAAGTTATTACTCAAAATAGGTTACACCCAAATTTGCAATAATAGTCATGCCCCAAAAATCACAATATAACACATGCCCTAAGGTTTAGTCATATTGCACCATACAAAATATTCTCCAAAAAACCCCAATCATGATTCACAGTATAAACTATGCCAAATTATAGCCTTTAATTACAGTGAATGCCAATTACCCAAAATCCCAATTTAGGCGTGTTCACATTTAACAGTTATCCCTATCTTACTATAGGTTTTCATGCCTAAGCCATACATCACTATACACAATAATCTCCTTCTTCCAAGTCATAAACTATCATATATATGCCCTAATTTTAGGTCTTAAACCACAACACGTACATACTGATTGTGATCTGACTTTTGCCATGAGACACTTGTTTCCTTGCTCTCCTTTATTATAATTGCTCTGATACCAATTGAAAATGTACATGTGCTTGTACTTGCCGAGTATAATACACGCAAGGATCGTGTAATATGACAAACAATATTCAAGTATAAAGTAATAACTATTCGCAGATAAGTAAATATAGTAAATGCAGTAAAAAGGAAAAATCACACCAGGGATTTTTATACTGGTTCGGAGCACTGTCCTACGTCCAGTCCCAGACCTCTCTTTGGATTTTCACTAATCAACAACCTCGCTACACCCGGAGGAACAGGTTCACAACACCCGAGCAGCCGAACGGGATTTCATGCCTCTAACAACACGAGGACTTCAACACTTGCCTGATCACACACATGACTTCAACACTTGCCTGATCACACACAGAACTTCAACACTTGCCTGATCACACACAGGACTTCAAATGATACAATGGTTTTGACTTCTGCTTTGTGTTCTTGATTCAACACGGATAGTCAACAGTTTGAGTACAATCTTCCTATAATCTGATCCTCATGTATATACTTTGAATGCATAGATTTAAGGAAGTATATTACTTATTGAATGAAGAGATATGAAATAATTTCAATGATTCAATAAGCAATTGAAATATTTGAGAGCTTTTAGAATGCAAGAATATTTAGAAAGTAAGATCAGAATTTAGAGCAAGAATCGGTGGTTTGAAAGTATGATTTCAAGTCTATTTATAGTGTAGAATAGTTGCATTCCTTCATGAAGAGTTTCTACAAAAGATTGCATCCGTTTCCATTGAAAATTGAAGAGAAAACTCTTGATGAATGGAAGCAACCCTTCATAAAAAATCTTGCTATTCGGAACCGGTCGACTGGTTGAAAATCGCCGGTCGACTGGTTAAGTTTCTGGAAATTTAAAGAATCGAAAAAATAGTCGTTATGTGCAAACATAGTAAAACCGGTCGACCGGCCATTTTTTGGGCGGTCGACCGTTTTCTGGCTATGGACCGGAGCACCTCGGTCCATAGTCTACATCACTCTGCACTCTTTCCCGGTCGGAGCCTGGACCGTTTGGGCTTTTTCTGTGACTTTTCAATTCCTCAAATATACAGATTTCAGCAACGAAGATATGATATTGTTTTGTGCATTCGTGTTATACTTTGAGGATAGATTTTAACATATTTCTAACACGACTCAAAGTAAAAAACCTTATCTCTATGACATGATCTTCATTGCACCTTTATATGTTGGCATCGATCAAAATCTTGTCTCAACATCAATCATACATAATTTAATACTTTTCCCAATTTTAGCGTTGGCTATGTCCAAATCATATATTATGTCTAATTTTTCCCAACGTACGTTCATCTCTTATGAGATTTGGCTCAGGCTCGCAGTAGCCTGGCTATAAAAACAAAACGAGAAGAAGGAAAGAAGAGACAAAGAATGGACAAAATAATATCAATGAGATAGAAAGACAGATAGAAATAGGCATAATCTCAAATTCAGGTTTATTACAATGTCAGAATCACAATTAAATTTTATTTCTGAAAGTGACATGAACTTACAAATTACAGAACAGTCTTGAATTCTGGGATAAGATTTCTGAATTTGATTAGTTATTCCTTTGATGTAGACTTTGATTGTTAACTTGAAAACTCTAATTTGATTGATTAAGGTGGAGGCTAGGTCACTTCAGGTTTTAGCGGCATATAAATGCTTATGAATTCGTATGGAGAAAACAATAAATTTAGGAGTCTTTTTATAGCTGTATAGGGAGATTTAGAGCCTTCAGATCAGTCTAGAAGTCATTAGAATCGTCCAGAGCAGAATACCACGTAACATAGCGAATCAGAAAGTGACACATGGCGAAACACGTCATTGGCCAGATTCTGGGCCAACAGGGGTTGACTTCCCTATAGGGGGGTCGACACCTATGTCGACACCCCTATAGGGGGGTCGACACCTTTGTCGACTTCCCCAAGGGGGTCGACATCTCTGAGCGCGAAATTTCCCGCTCAGCCTGCTTTGACCCAAATTTGAGATTTGAACCCTGTTTTGACTTCTGGAATTATTTTATATGTATGTATATACTTCCTTGGGCGTATACAAACTTCTAAGGCTTATAACTTCTTCATACGGGGTTCGATTTACACAAACTCGGACTCTATCCGAAGCAGAATTCCGAGACGAACGCAACGGCGCAATTTGTTTTACTTAATTCCCACTATTAAAATTAAGTATTCTTTAATTTGTTAATTTAATATTCTTAAAAAATACATGGTGTTACAGGTTAGGTGGTTATGCAAGAGTAGTTGACCGGAGACGAGCAAGAGGCTTCCATGTACTATATACATATATTCTCCCTGTGTTGTTGCTGGTCATTGTTTTGGGCATTAATAGTGTACCTCTTTTATTTCCTTTTCAGAGACAGTATTTTGAAGTTGTAATAATGGTTTGGGTTATAAGCTGTATTTTGGATTCCGCTGCTACGATGATTTAGTTTTCAGCTTATGTACTGTCTCGCCTGTTTTATGTCAAGTTAAGTTATTATTATATTTTATTCCATGAGCTGTGATATATACTACAGGTTCTTGATGATTCATACTTTCAAATCCCTTTCTTTTGACGACCGTCCCGTGCCAGTCGGGCATTGGCACAACACATTTCGGGGGAAATGTCTGATGGTGCGGGGCGGGCCATCACACTTGGTGTTCGAGCCTAAGTTGCTTAGTTTAACCTAGGGGAATACATCAGGGAAAGATAGTATACGTATCTGAGTGTGTGTATTTGTGATATTTTGGTTTTCAAAAACTATATATATACTATTAGTATATCTAAGGATATAGTCGCACGGCACGGGTACCACTAAGGGGATGGTCGATCGTTTTCTCTTTACAAATAGAATGATGAGATGAAATACAAGGAGTATGGGTTCAGGAGCCAACAATGGGAATGTCTTTGAGATAAGGACGATGTATACAGCCTTCATGCGAGAGACACTTAGGGATGCTCAGGGAGTAGTTCCTAATGTAGCTAATGGTGTTGGTGCAGTAGTGCAGGCGCCTAGAGCCGATTTCGCCAAGCTTAACAAGGATTATACTAGTCTTTGTGGGAAGCCGTTCCATGGAACGGAATCGGCTATGGTGGTTCAAGATTGGCTTGATAGTTGTGAGCGCATCTTCGAGGATTTGGGGATCGATGATGCAATGAAGAGAAAGTTAGCATCATGTCAGCTTCAAGGACGGGCTATGAATTGGTGGAATGCCATTAAAGCGGCTACTCCCGAGGATCAAGTTACTTGAAATCAGTTTAAGACTCGCTTCAGTGATAAGTTTATTCCAACTGCTTAGAAATTAGAATTGTTCAGGAAGTTTTTAGAGCTTAAGCAGAATGGTAGGGCAGTCTCGGAATATATTGCTGAGATCGATACCTTATGAAATATGGATTATCTCTTATCGATACTGCCAAGAAGAAGAACGAGAAGTTCATAACTGGCCTAGATGGGTACTTGGGGAAAGGCTAATAAACCATATCGATGAGACATTTGAATCTATTATGGGAAAGGCATTGAGGTCGGAAAGCCTTTACCCTAAGCCAAAGACTGAGGCCGCTGTTACATCTACAGAGAAGCCGAAACCGTGGGCAGGTGGTGAAGGCAATAAGAATTCTCATATTAAGAGAAAACAGAACCAAACCAAGGATGGTCAGAAAAAGAAGAATAAGAAAGATATCGAGTGATTTAGATGTGGCAAGAAGGGCTGTTATGCCAGAGATTGTCGAGCAAAGCCAGCGGACAGGAAGTGCTTCAATTGTGGCCAAGTGGGACATCACAAGGCTAAATGTCCACAACCTCCTAAGGATAAGCAGATCATGAAAGCATATGCTATCAACGTTGTTCCTTATTCGTCGAATGCCCCAACTGTGGTGGAAAAGGGAAAGGGTGTCGTTATTCAAGGTATGCTTTCTATTTATGATGTTCCTATTTGAGTACTATTTGATACCGAGGCTTCCCATTCCTTCATGTCCAGTGACATGGTAGATAGGTTGGAATTGGAACCCAAGATTCTCGATAGACCTTCAGTTGTGACGAATCCGATCGGTGGTTCGACTAGCCTTAATATGATTTGTCATAATTTGGTCTTATCAAGTCATGTATGTATGTTTGCATGTGATTGCTTTGTTTTAGGCTTTACTGGGTTCGGCGTTATTTTGGTAGTCAATTGGCTCTAAAGGTATGGGGTGGTGGTAGACTGTGAGGGGTCTTCGGTGACCATTAGAGCGGATGATGGGCAGAGGGTGGTATTGGGTTGCCTACCTAGTGATGGGGTGATGACTAGTTTTCTAAATTCCCTCGACATCCAGCATGATGAGTTATCAGATGTGCTTATTGTTGGCGAGTATTGGACATCTTCGGGGAAGTGACCGGACTTCCACCACACCAAGAGATCGAGTGTCGGATTGATTTAGTGAAAGATGCCAGACCTATAGTGATGCCACTTCGTCGTATGGCTCCAAGGGAGCAGTGAGAGCTCGATGTGCAAGTAGGTGATATTTTGAAGAAGGGATTTATCGAAGAAGTGTTTCCCAGTGGGGAGCAGCAGTTGTATTTGCTTCCAAAGCCAATGGTTCCCTTCACTTATGCGTGGACTACCGCGAGTTGAACAAGGTGACTAGGAAGAATGAGTATCCTTTTCCCCGAATAGATGATTTGTTTGATCAACTGAATGGAGAGTGTTTTCCCAGTTGGATCTCGCGACAGGTTTTCATCAGCTCCGAGTAGCAGCTGATAGTGTACCTAAAACGGCGTTTCGGACATCGTCTGGATTTTATGAGTGGTTGGTCATGCCATTTGGGTTAACCAATGCACTCGCATATTTCATGGATCTTATGAATAGGATTTTAAGAGATCAATTAAATAAGTTTGTTCTTGTGTTCGTGGACGATATCTTGGTTTTCTTGAGGATAAAGGAAGAACACAAGGGACATTTGAGGATAGTGAGGGAGGTGTTGAGGGAACACCGATTGAAAGCGAAATTTTCTAAGTGTCACTTCTAGAGGAGAGAAGTGAGGTTCTTGGGCTATGTTGTTTCAGAGAATGGTATTGCTGTGGATCCTGCGAAGGTGGCTACGGTGCAAGATTGGTCTGTTCCCAAGAATGCAACCGACGTGAGAAGTTTCTTAGGGTTAGCTGGATACTATTGCAAGTTTATTCAAGACTTCTCCAAGATAGCGACGCCATTAACTCAGTTGACCAAGAAAAATCAAGCTTTTGCTTGGGATAAAAGGTGTGAGAATGCATTTAAGGGTCTAAAGGAGAAGTTAACGTGTGCGCCAGTATTAGTTGTTCCTAAAGAAAACGAAGAGATGATAGTATACACGGATGCCTGTAGTACCGGACTAGGTGTTGTACTGATGCAAGGAGGTAGGGTTGTAGCTTATGCTAGTCGGCAACCAAAACCGCATGAGAAAATATATCGTACTCATGATTTGGAATTGGCAGCTATCGTGTTCGCTTTAAGATGTGGAGACACTTTCTCTTGTGAGAAAGATTCGAGTTGTTAACTAATTATAAGTCTCTAAAATATCTTTTCTCCCAAAAGGATTTAAATCTTCGTCATTAGAGATGGTTAGAGTTCTTGGCTTCATATGATTTCAATATCGCATACACACCCGGGAAGGGCAATGCGGTAGCTGATGCATTGAGTAGGAGACATGCTAGTTTGGGGGCTATGTTTCTGGAATGGAAGCAACTAGCAAATATCGCGGGATATGTTTCTGACCTAAGTATGAATTGGATCCAGAGATGTTAGCAAGTTTGACGATCATATCGACTTTGATTGGGAGGATTGGTTCGAGTCTATTAACCGACCTTTTGGTCTGGTTCCCAAAAGTACGCAAGACATGCTCAACTCAACGCATCGCATGGAGCTAAGACATAGAGGGACGCTCAGGAGCGAAGGAGATAGGATCAAGAAGGAACTTCGCCACTCAGAACCTCGCGGCCCTCACGAACCATTTCCAAGTCAAGGCCTCAAAACCCAAAGGAATCACGAGTCTCGAAGCGCCCGAACCTGCGGTCCATGCGCACCTCGCAAAGTGAACTTCGCACCCAGCAGGTTCGAAATTATGAACCATCCTCGGCTTCATAATTTAGAACCCAACAAGTGCGAAATTATGAACCCAGCCCTGAGTTCGAAATTATGAACCCAGCCCCGGGTTTATAATTTCGAACCCAGCAGGTTCAAAATGATGAACCCAACCCCGAGTTTGAAATTATGAACCCAACAGGTTCGAAATTATGAACCCAGCCCCAGGTTCGAAATTGTGAACCCAGCAGGTTCGAAATATGAACCCAGCCCCGGGTTCAAAATTATGAACCCGGCAGGTTCGAAATTATGAACCCGGCAGGTTCGAAATTATGAACCCAGCCCCGGGTTCAAAATTTTGAGGTGCGCAGGCGGTGGGTTCGAAATTTCTGCATGTGGTCCCTATTTCTATCTAATCATATCTACTCCTACCTACTCCCACTCCTATAAATAGCCCATGGCCTCACACTTCAAAAGGGTTGGATTTTCTTCACTTGGGACATTCCTAGAGCTTCATGAGCCTCATTAGTTGCATCTCCTATTTAAGGAAGAAGGAGAATTAAATATTCTTTTCCCAAAACCTAGCATATGGCAATTGTAAAAGTGTTATGAGCATGGCTCTACCTTGTAATTCTTGAGTGATTAATAAAAGTTCAACATCCTTCTAAAGTGGGCGTGGGCCTAATCCACGGCCGAACCACTATAAATTATCGTGTCATTTACTTCTTCTCTTACCTAATCTTGCGACTGAATTGACTATTCCTAGTAATAGGAATCTTTGGTGTTTACTACATTTTTTGCCATCAACACAGTCAGAGGGATGATCCTAATCTATTGGAAATCATCTCCAAGGTAGATATGGGTATCGATGGCAAGAGAATGAACAAGTTGGGAATTTAGCGTATAAAGTTGGATTACCTAACATGATGACGGGAGTGCACAACATATTTCATGTTTCTCAGTTTAGGAAGTTCGTGCATGATTCTGATATGACTATCTCACCAGACCAGTTGGATGATATCGGGTAGAATCTGAGGCGCTTGGAAACCGTAGAATGATTCGTATTGTCGGACACGATACGAAGCAACTCCGGAGGAAGACAGTGAAACTGGTTAAGGTCCAGTGGGGTGATAATGAGAATGACTGTACTTGGGAAACTGAGGAGAACATAAAGAAGTCATATCCAGAGCTCTTTACCCAGTAAGGTTTTAATCACAATATTGTTATTCTCTTGTTAGTAAACGACATGCTAGGATAGGCTTGTTGTGTTATTATGTATGTTTGATTGTTTGTAAATGACTGATAGGCATGTGGGGCACCATTGTATTCTTTTTGGTTAAGGAATTTCGGGGGTGAAATTTCTTAAGAGGGGGAGAGTGTAACGACCTACATTCTACGTATCGGAGGATTGTAGAATATTTATTTCATCTTCTTACGAAGTCATATGGTCGTGTAACTTTGGGAAACGACTGTTGGGGTCATTTCCCATATTTATGATTTGTGCCGAATTTTAAATGACCGTTTCGCCCCTGGATAATCTTGTTTCGCTTATAACTTTTGATTATTAAGGAATTTTGACTTGAAACCATTTCCATTAGATTCAGATGATGGTTTACCTCTCCGTAGAGTGGTCACACTAATGAAATGACTTACCGTTTGGGAGATATGGCTGAAATAAGGTTTGGAAGATGAAAAACAACATAATCGGGCTTAATAGGGTGATTGGCAGCTAGGCCCATAACTTGTTTTAGCATCCGGGTTATGGGAGGGCTGAAAGGATTTAGATAATGATTCCTTTTCATTTTTCCAACTGCCACAAACATTTCGTTAACCCTTGTAATGGCCTCCATCTTCCAAATTTCTCTCTAATCACTTTCTAATAACACATTAAGCAAATCTAAATCAAACCAAGGTGGATTAAAATCAAAATCGAGATAAAGCTGTTGCACTACATAGGAATCCATGCCAAATCAATATAAGTTTCAGATCTAACTTTCATTTGTGGCTAAGATGAGTGGTTAGATGTTTATTCACTAATTATAGCTAATTAGGGGTGATTAGTGATAATTAGCGAAATTATGGCTCATAAAAATATGGAAAAATACGTAAAAGTCCTAAAATATTATTTTATGTCACTGATATAAATTTGGGTTAATTTGGATTAAGTTTGCTAATCTCGAAATTTTGGGGATTAAGGGGAAAATCATGGTTTCGAGTATGTTTGATCCTAAATAACACATGTGATTGATGTTTTAATGTTTTTGATTGAATAAATATGTTATTACTATTGTTTGGAATGTTTTATGATTGTTTAATAAAGCTAGAGTGGTTGAAAACACCATTGTATGGCGAGAATGGACGATACATGCTTGCTGAAAATGCTATAGAGATCTGGATCGGATCGGATTGGGCGAGCGGGACGGATCGGGGTGTATGTCTCGAATCAGACCGGAGTGTACGAGCCAAACTGGATTGGTGGTATCTTTGGCAATATGGCAACAAGGAAGGCCAGTGCGAGTCGAGTTGGAGCTGGATCGAGCTGGCATAGGAAATAGGGGAGGATGGGGTCAGTTCAACATATCCGAACCGAACCGAGGAGGAAGCACTGAACCAAACAGAAGATGGCGAGTTGAGCTGAGGAGCCCAAACCAAACCGAGAAGGAAACACCGAACCGAACCGATCAGCTGGAATCGAAACGGAGTGTGGACCTCGAGCACCGAATCGAACCAGATTTGAAGTTACTAGTACGCAACGACTCTTCTGAAGATCAACTCCAATTCAAACAAAACCCGAGATGCAAAGGAAGTCCAAATGAGAAGTTATGGCTCAGGATCCAAATGGAGACCAACGAGTTAACTTCAAGAGTTGGGCTTTGTTGTAGGACATGTGCAAAGGGGTTATCGATATCTATAACTTTGGTTCACTATTGAGGGAGGGGGTATTGAATATGGACCAGTGCAGTAGGGTCAGAAGTTGTATGGAGTTGGACTCCATCAGGGTTCCAAAGAGCAAAGAGTTCGTAGCGATAGTTGTGCGGAGTTGGAGTCCGACACAGCCCCAATGGTTCTGGTGATCAAAGCAGTGGATATCATATGCTTTACGCACCAACTGAGAGATGTGAGGATGATTGCTATGTTTGATGTTTGCTATCACCATGACATGTACACTCCCATATTACACTCTATGTTAGTGTCACCTTAAAGTATTGTACATCTTGTTGTGCTAACTCTTTGATTGCAGGTCCATGTCAGGTATGATCATTTATACCTGTTATTACTTTATTTAGCTACATAGATTTGCTACCACTCACAACAGGCTTTTGTATGACCCAGAGTTTTATGTCTCTTCTTATTACTCTGTGTGCTCATAAACGAGCAGACTAGAGACATGTTAGGTGACAATGCATGAGTAGTTGTCTGGAGACGAGCAGGAGGCTTCCAGGTACTATATACATATATTCTCCTTGTGTTGTTGTTGATCACTGCTTTGGGCATTAGTGGAGTACCTCTTTTATTTCCTTTTTAGAAACATTATTTTGAAGTTGTAATAATGGTTTGGGTCATAAGCTGTACTTCAGATTCCACTGCTATGATGGTTTAGTTTTCAGCCTATGCACTATCTCGTCTATTTTATGTCAAGTTATGTTATTATTATATTTCATACCATGCGTTGTGAGATATACTACATGTTCTTGATGATTCATAGTTTCAAATCCCTTTCTTTTGACGACCGTCCCGTGCCAGTCGAGCATTGGTACAGCGCATTTCGGGGGAAATGTCTGATGGTGCAGGGCAGGCCGTCACAATACTGTAAGCACACGACATACTATAATAACATATATGCGAGTACCTGTCGATCCACAAGGAAGGCTTTTAATTTTTAAAACTTATCAATCAAATTAAACCAAGTTTTGAGATTATGTTAACTAACTAAAAGAAATTAATAAAAAAGTAGAAAAGAAGTTGAGTGTCAACTATGAGACAAGAGAGAAATTTAGAGGCAAGTTCACTCTCAAGATCACAAAAATTAATAAGTAATGATTTTATAATCTCTCTTTTTGATCTTTTGTGTGATTATTGGATGTATTTATCATAAGAATGACCTAGTTATGTTATTAATTAGCACACTTAAACCATCAAACTCTAATACATCCTCTTACTCACTTACATGCTCTTATGAAAATGACAAAAAAATCAAAAATTAAAATTACTTTAAGCATACCTTATTTACTATTGATTTAGTAAAATGGAGTATCAAATTTGAATTTTAATCCCAATTTAATTACCATAATCACATGTTGACGAAGAGATAATTTTGAGTTTGTGTTTGATTAAACGTAGCCTATTTGGTCTAAACAACATAGACTATCAATCTTAACATCAAACAACAAAATTTACGTAAACATTCAACTTTCCAGTAAGCAGAAAAAGAGATCATAAATTAAGTTACATGTTAATTTTGTTAATGATCCATGGGAACTTCATCAATCCTAAATTGAAGGAGTTTAGTTACTCATAATTAAATACATGTTAAATTAAGAATATTTGAACATAAAAAATAAGAAGGAAGTGAGCTTAAAGTAGAACAAGTAACTTACTTGCATAAATGGAAAGCATTAATCTACTTACATGAACAAGAAAAGAAAGCATAAAAGAGAACACAAACATAGAAAAAGAACATAATAGAATTGCATAAAAGTAAAGCACATGAAGTAAATGATAAGTTTTAGGAAGCCATTAAAAAGAAACTAACGTTTATTCTTTGCTTTGATTTACAATTTGCATGAAAAAAGAGTATTTTTACATGGAACATAATAGGGTTATTTATAAATTAACACATATTTAGCATGCTACCCAAAATGCTCATGAGACAGTATAGCCTCTAAGTAATCATTAGCATTTAACTAATTATCCACTAACTTTGCTTTTGCTTTTAGTTGGTTTTATATTAAGTAGCAGGTAGGTGGGCTCCTCTATGTTGTATAAATTAATTAATTTCTTTATGGTTTTGGGTTTTAACACTTGCGTATGCATATATCTTAATGTGGCCCCTTCCATTTTTGTATATTCCTACAACACAAATTAAAAATATGCAAGAAAATTTTCTTTAAAATTAATTCACACACAAAATGATTGTATCGCCCTTATGAAAATGGGTGAATGATGACTTGAAAACATTTTTAGTTTGAGTTTTAAGACATGTAAAAACACCATAACATGACATGTACTTATTAAAAATAAGAAAAAGAGTATGTGTAAAAATATGCATTTTTATGTGCACATCAGGTACCTCATGATTATATTTTTATTTATCCTCGTATAAACTAAACTAAATGTAGGGTATTTACAAAGATATGAATGTGAATTTTTACTTACAAAAATGAAAATCTACTTTAAAATTGGCATGTTGTAGTAAATTACAAGTTTTGGTCATCATTCGGAAATTCCAGCTTTTACAAATCAAAATTTCCGACCATAAACTTCCAAAAATGCCCTTAATTCGATGCATTACTTTAAAATAGGATCTAATAGTTAAATCTTTTTACAAATTCAAGCTGCATTTCTGAACATATTAAAAAATCTTAATATCACTTAAAAATAAGAACTAACAAATAGACATTTTTCTTTATTAATTAATAACATAAACAGAATTTAACCTTAATAAAAAATAATATATTTCAACTTAGAAATAAAATTCAAACTAATTACACATGGTTTCAACGCAAAAATATCTTCACTCATAATTATCTTGGTAGTACAAACCTTTGGGCTAACCACTATCTTCTTAAAACACTCATATATATATATATATATATATGACTTTATATATCTCTTAAAAGTACAATCTAATGGTTAAACCTTTTTACGAATCCAAACTACATTTCTAGTCGCATTAACAAATCTTAATATCACTTAAAAATAGAATCTAATAAGTAAGCATTCTTCTTTATTAACTAACAACACAAATAAAATTTTGAACTAACAAAAATTATATATTACAACATAGTAATAAAAATTAAAATAAATAACACATGATTTCAACATAAAAATATAATCAAATATTTGTGTAAATAGTTTTTTCTTAAATACGTTAAAACACACAATTTCTAAAAATCATAATTCTTTTTGTATGTTCACTCATCATCCTAAGGTTCTTAGAACAAAAATAATCTGAACGCAACCACGTTTTCAAGCATTTCCAAACAATGCTTTGAATCACCCTTTTTGATCAAATCAATTTCGACTAAACATCATGCTTTATTCTCAAAAGCTAAGCGCAATAATATTTCGCTCTCCAAAATGGCAAATTAATGATATCTCTTGATTTTTTTTTTTGAAAATTTTGGCTAAGTTTATAATTCAAAATCATCAACCAAACAATAATTTAAAATTTTGTTAACCTTATATATGCAAAACACGAGTCAATCGATCGCAAAACTCATATTGCAAATGAGTCAATTGGTTGCTTATACGAGTGAACGAGATAGAGGCATGTTCCCAAATCAACCTATTCCAAAGCTGAGAAATCGAAATTCTAGTTAGCTCAAACCAACCTTGTGTCATTTAAGATAACGATGTTAACCAAATGAACGCTGTCATTGTACTAAGTTCTAGTAAACAAATTGATAACCAAGTTGTTAATCCAAACGATGAGTCAAGAGTTCCTCTTGGTACTTTAAAAACACAAAAAATTCTGATCAAAATGCTGAGTCAACTATTAAGCTCGATCGGAATATCACCCCGTATCAACTCAAGTAACCGAGCTATTAAGTTGCGAGCTTTATTTCTCCCCATAAACTTCATGCTAAGAAACTTCGGAACAAATGGAAAAGATTTTAGAAGTTTTTATGCAAGTCAAGGTCAACATTCCTCGGATATAATTCAATGGTCCCGACCTAAGCCATATTTTTAAAGGACTTGTGCACTTAAAAGAGACACACTCATGTGTTGAAAAAAATCCTTTTAGCAGTTAGTCTAACTGAAATTCTATCTTAATATATTCCTATCGAAGACAAAGATCCAAACTATCTTACAATCTCATGTACAATAGGAGACAAGAAAATTAATAAATGCTTGATAGACTAAGTTGAGAGTATAAATTCGATTTCATACTCTACATACGAACATTCAAGCTTAGGTGAGCTCAAACCAGTAAAAGTCATACTTCCATTTGTCGATCATTCGATTAAAAAACCCATAGGAGAAACTGAAGATGTACCGATTAGAGTCGAGAAATTCATATTCTCGGTCAATTTCATCGTCCCAAAACACAACCTATGAATAATCCTATGAGTCAAATTCCTTTGATTTTAGGGTGATATTTCTTAGCCACCTTAAATGCCTTTATCAATCGTCAAAATGGTTATATGAAAACTGGATTTGGTAACCTAACTTTGGATCTTAACATCTTCAACTTAAAAATCAATCGAATGAAATAGTTGACCACACATTAGAAGTATGTGTCATTCATGAAAACTCTGATAATGAAATGATTGATCTTAACGACGAACGTGAATACAAGCAACTATTGCATGATAGTCCAGACGAATTTAACACATGCTTCAATCTGAACCTCTAATGGTTGATTCTGACTCTTAATTGTGCTCTTCGATTTAGCAATATTCAACGGTAGAGCTTAAGCCTCTTCCATCTCACCTTAAGTATGCATACTTAGGTGAAAATAATTTTTTTCTTATCATTATTTCTAGAGATTTGTAGCATGACCAATAAGTTTCCCTCTTTCTACTCTTTTGAGAGAGAAAACATTTGAGTGGTCCATTTCTAATACTAAGAGAACTAGCCTTGCAATTGTCTAACACTGCATTCGTTTAATTGTCGAAGCCAAACCCACTTATAACGCATAACGAAGTTTAACCCTAAAATGAAAGATGCGGTGCGAGAGGATATCCTTAAGTTTTTTGACAATGGTATCATCTATCTCATATCCAATAGCACATGGGTTAGTACCATTCATATCATGCCAGAAGAAATATGGATTCATCATTGCCACGAACTAACAAAATGAGTGTGATCCAATTTATATCCAGCCGAGTTGGCGTGTTTGAATTGATTATCGAAAATTGAATCTTGCAATACATAAAGTCCACTATGCTTGAACGGTTAGCTAACCATAAATTATGTTGCTTTCTTTATGGTTACTCAGACTATAACCAAATTCCAATTGCTTTCATATATTTAGAGAAAACGACATTCACTTGTTCATTCAGCACCATTGCTTATCAACACATGTCATTCAAGCTTTATTATTCCCCTACGACTTTTCAACGAGATCGATATATTCTGTGACATAATGAAAAGCTTTTTAGAAGTTTTAATGGATGACTATTCGATCCATGAAGGCTCTTTTTCTGATGCTTATATCATCTTGAGCTAATTTAAAAGTGATATAAAGAAAAACATCTAACTTCAAATTGGAAAAAATACTACTTTACGATCAAACATAGCATACTTCTTTAATATTTCATTTCAAATAAAGGCATTAAGGTAGATAACATGAAAATTTATGTCATTTCAGATCTACCCATTCCCAAATGTGTTAAGGATATTCAATCATTCCTAGGACACTTTGGTTTTTACATACGCTTTGTGAAAGATCTCAGTAAAATTGCTCGAAATTTGAGTACTTATTTTGGAAAAGATGTTCCCTTTAATTTTAGTTCTGACTGTGTCTCTTCATTTGAACGTCTCAAAAATAAACACATTTCAGCTCTAAATTTTTGCTCATTCAATTGGAATCTTCCTTTCGAAATTATATGCGATGTTTCGAACTATGCATTTGGTGTTATCTTAAAACAACGCATCAAACAAATCCTTCACATAATCCACTATGCTAGTATGACTCTAAATGACGCTTGTCTCAAGTAACTAGCCAATGAAAAAGAGTTTCTAACCGTACTTTTTTCTTTTGAAAAATTTAGACCATATTTGATAGGCTTACATATGATGGTTTGCACTGATTGTTCCGCTCTTAGGTTTTTTTGGCTACAAATTTGCTAAGTCTCATTTAGTTCTTGCATTATTTTACTCTAAGAATTTGATCTTACGATCAAAGATAGAGAAAGATCCAACAATGTTATAGCCGATCATTTGTGTCGTCTTCCAAACACATATCAATGAAAATTTTCCTGATGAAAAACTGTTATCAACTTCTAATTTGTAGTTTGCTGACACAATGAACTTTTTGGTCTCTGTACAAACATCTTCATTTTGGTCTAAACATGGTATATACAAATTCCTGTTCAAAGTGAAATAATTCTGCCATGACGATCCACGCTTATTCAAGTATTGTTCTAATAAAATCATTAGTCGATCTATTTCAAATAATGAAATTAGAAGTATTCTTTCATTTTGTCATGACCAAGCATGTAGCAGGCATTAAGGTATGAAAAAACCACGGAAAATGTGCTTTAATGTGGCTTTGACAGGCTTATGCTTTTTAAAGACACATTCACGTTATTTAAAATAAATGATCATTGCCAAATGTTAGGAAAAGCTCCCAAAAAAAGCATGCCTTTAACAATCATCCTTGCCATTGAAGTCTTTGACCTTTGGGGAATTGATTGTACGGGACTATTCCTGTAATGTCCCATATTTTTTGTAGTCAAATATTTAATTTAATTTATTATTTTAAACATTTATTTGGAATTTTAAATTGATTTAAAATATATATATATTCGTTTATATAGCGAAATTTGAACGTTAATTTATATATAGTATAAAACGAGCTCCAATTGGCGCGGCAGTTCGTAATATGGAGTTTTGAACTTCAATTGAATATATAGGATCTGTTTTAAGTCGGAATTCCGTGAAACAAGAAACATTTGAATCTTGTTGATTATAATTTTCATATGGAAAAGAAAAATCCATATTTCATGTTATAGATTATTAGTTATGTCCAAATCAAATTTTAAAATAGTCGCTATGGAAATCGTTTTAAACTTTAATGTTTATTTAATAAATATAAAAGGATTTCTATATGATTTGAATATCATTTAACTTGAAATTTTAAATGTTGGATTTAAAATCTATGTTTGTTCAATTTGAAGCTGTATAAGATTTCATTTAAAGATGCGTGATAACAATAATTTATATATATGTGTATATATATAGACCCTACTTATACATATATATGAAAATACCTAACATTTGGGCCTTCGCGTATAAAAAAAATGATATGACAATACAAAGCACGTATACAATCATCCTACAGTGAATAATAAATTTCCACGCGTATGGGTAACCAATCAAATAATCTAAACATATACAAAATATGTAAGTAATGAATCATGAGAATCCAATATATAGTATTTATCAAGGGAATAAAACAAAAATCATTCAAAACAACTAATATTAAGTAGTATAAGAAAAAAGTGTACTGGATCCAGGAAACCATCCAACCAAACCTATTCAATAACTAAGCTAAACATCAAATGAATGGGAAAAAACATTTTGTAAATATATTAATAAAATAAATAAACAAATATACGAGTTTAACATTTGAGAAATGAAGTACTCCATAGAAAATCACGTCTACCTAAGAAAAAAAAAGAAAAAAAAGTACCAGGTGAGCTATGTTAATTCTGCAGCGGTATATACATAGTACTCTACATTTTCTTTTCGACACACCATACCCAATACTAGTAAAATAACACAAACTAATTTACTTAATCCCTAAGTGTATACATATGATCAAAAAGTGCATGAAAAGTACCCTCACTGTACTGCCTTGTGTTGTCCAATTTGCACAGATACCTATTTTCTCTGCGGTCCTACAACCTAAGCCTTGGTTGTCAAGGAACTCTTCATCTATAATTATGCAAAAAAGGCATTCATATTTCTTGTTCCAGACATTACATACGCCACCGAAATACCAAATTATATTTCAGAGAACTCTCAACAAACTTCCCTCCTCATTTGTATAAAATTCATTGCACTCAAAATATATTCGAACTAGAAATATGAAAGCAATGAGGTGGCAGGAATTAACTAAAGTGTTTGACAGTTTGGGATGACTAACAGCGAATGGCGAGGGTGGTCAGATCCTGTGCGAGTAGGTTACTGGGTGACGAAATAGTAATGAACGCTGGCAAGGCTCAAGTGGGCAGGACGAGTGTGGCGGCGCTGACAGGAAGGCTCCGGTGAGTCGGGAAAATCATGAGCGGTGGTGCTTGGCGTCAGGTAGTTTCACCGGTAGTAGATAAGGGCAGCTGTCTAGGTCGGAGAGCCGGATGTGAGAGAGTGCGATTGCTCGGGTATTTGGACTGATGTCGGGTGGCAGACATTGAAGGAGGCGACGGTCTGTATGTACGCTGCGGTAATGGAGCGAAGGGGAGCTGCTGTGTTATGATGGGGTTCGAGCTTTGTTGCGAGGTCAGGGGTGATGAGCAGGTTTTAAAACAAATAAATGGGGAAGTGCCTTGTAGTTTGTAGTAGCGCATGGGTGTTGATGGGAGTAGTGGTTTCAACGAAGTGGGGAAGGAAGAGATGAGCGCGGTTTCGAAGCCACAATGTGTATGAGGGAGAAACAGGTGCAAAGTATATGGTAGCGAAAACATGACATTGGAGTGGCAGGGGATGTGTGGAAGTTTGCATAGTTTCAGAAGAGCATTTTGGTGGAGCCGTTGTCTGTAATGCGGTGAGAAGGAGGATTGAGTTTTGCACTGGGGAAGACGGATCTGGAGAGTTGCGGTTTCGAGAGCGAATGGGAAAGAAAATGGAAGAAAGAATCGAACCAAAGCAGGACGTGGGGGCCGTACCGACGGATGTGACATTTTGAAGATGAACTGGACAGAGTTGAAAGCAACTGAAACGAACCGTTTGAACGTCAAATGGAATCGAGGTGAGTTAAACTCACTTAGTATTTCTTATTTGTATTTTATATAAGTCGGGTTTTATTTGTGTGCTCTGGTTGCTAATGGTTGATAATGATTAGTTGTTTGTTATTTATATATTGATTGAATTTCTGAAATTAAACGTTGTTTAATTTCAGTGAAAAACCACATCGTTATTTTTACGTTTGGTCCTAATTAACGTAATTTACCTTGTTGGTCGCGTTTATAAAATAAACGTGTTTGTAATGACCCGCATTGTCAGGGATATTATAATTAATTTATTTAATTATATAAATAGTGATTTAGGGAACTAAATCGTCATTTAATTAAATAAAGTGAATATTTAATTAATTTAAATAATTTAAATAATATATTTAAATCAGGAATAACCAAAAATAGTGAATTGACAATATAGTGTGAACGGGGTCATCCTCGAGATTTAATTCAGCTTAGAGTTGAATTATATTGGAGAATATATTCAAAGCGACGCCAGTTTGAACGTAGAATTATAATATAATTAAAATAGAGCTCGAAATGGCGCGGTAGTTCGCTATTTGGCGATTCGAACTTCAACTGGATATACAGAGTTCGTTTTAAATCAGATTTCTGTGAAACAAGAAACGTTGGGAGCTAGTGAAGTATATATTTCTAGTGGAAGAGAAAAATCGGTATTTCATCGTGTATATTTTGATTTATGTCCAAATCAAATATTTAGAAAAACAACGGCATATTCGTTTATGGCCATAACGGTTATTGGAGTATATTTAAATATCGGATTCGAATTTGGACAGGGTTCTTTTGAGAAATAGTGATAATTTAATTTTTAGAATTTTACTGTAATTTTTAATTAATTAAATAAGCAACTTTTTATTTGGAGTATTTTGCACCCTGTAATCAACATTTTGGGGTTTCACAGTATGAGTTCACCTACCGATATTATTATATTTTTGGGATCGTGACACCTCGTTGGACACAACCGTAATTTGTTTTCTAAGCATAGCAGCTCATACGCGAACGGAGTTTGATATGGTAGGGTACCCTAACTTCTATATATACCAAACATTTGTCTACTAGGATGATGACGTTTTGATGGAGCATGACCAAATAAAATATAACAAATGTGTGTACCTAAGCAACCTAATTATATATATATATATGAAAAGGGGATACGTTCACCCTAAAACAAGAGAGTATACACACGGAAATTCATATTCAAACGTGGACAAAGTGAAGCCCTTAGCCAGCTATAACGTGGCCTTCTAAACCTCCTCCGAAAATTCCAAAGAGGAAAATCCTCCACGTATAAAAAAAAACTAAATTTCCTATATATACCCTCTCAAAATGTTATAACCTAATTTCTTTCTACAGCAAACATAAAAAACAACAGCCGCCATCTACAGCTAAAACCCGAACACTGCAAACCCATTCCTCCATTTTAAATCTCAAAATTTATATGATTTCGATCCTGAAAGCTCCTTCTACGGTCTGCTATACCACATAGCGGATGCGACGATATTTCTTGGTGCTCGAACAAAACCAGAGTAAAGGGGGGGTCGCGGTTCAGTGGATGGCCTCAGAATGGGATTGGCGGTGATGGACTCGACGAAGAGGGCTGAGCATATGTAGTGGAAGGGACTCGCGGATCTTAGCTGTAGGAAGTGAAAATGGACATGGCTCTGGCAACTTGAAGGAGCGGACTGTTGTTGAAAAAGGGACGTTGGCTTCATGGAATGAATGGAAGGGAGGGGTCATGCGTGTATGACAGTACAGGGCTACTGAAACGCATGTAGTGTATTGTGGAGGGAATGAAGCAAGGAGTGCTACTGTGAGGACTGGGAAGGTTCAGGAAGTGGTGATGGAAAGTGCAAAAGGAGAGGAGGCTTAGAACGTGGTTGGTGCTAAGGGACTGGTCACGCATGAGAAGAGGAGTGACCAAACAACTGGTGCATGGATTTTGGTGAAAGTCAAACTGGAGCGGTCATGATATTAGGAGAAGGGCTGAACGTTGGCAAATGGGTTAGGAGGAGGAACGTAATAAAGAAGAAGGGGCATCGGCAGTAAACGTGATTAAAGAGTGATCATGTAAGGGATTTTTAAAACTTTGGTGTTGAAATATTTGGGTAAATATTGAGGTGAATATGAAAAGTGAGCGTACGGAATGGAGCAGGGCGTCCTTATTTGGTGTTATGGATGTTGGGCCGAGCCTATAAGCCCAATAAACAAAAAAAGAAAAAAAAAGATAAGAAAAAGGGGGCCCGAAGTGTGGAACGTGGATTACTAAATAGAAGGGGGACGGGAGCTAATGTTGGGAAGAAAGAAACAACTCCTTGATGCTGACGGGTTGAATTAAGGTAGGCCGGTTTAGGGTCAAGGCCCAATTATATAAATGAATTAAGATTTTAAATTAAATCCAATAACATTGAATAACTTGTAAATGATATATCACGTTTATACTATATCAGAATTTCAAACGGTTACACCCGTTGGGATCGTACGGACGAGAGCTACACTATGGAACTGACCGCGAGTCAATTGGAGCACGTTACAATTTATGGCGAAATAAATTGTCCATCTAAATCAAAGACAGTTAATCGTTTTTAACGATAACAGTCCAATGTGAGTAAAACTCACCAACTCTGTACAATTCTATTTTTATAACGTATTCTTAGAACTATTAAAAATTGTATGGTTGACTGTGTGTTGGCTGTTTGATTGAACTGCTAGTCAGTTAGTAGAAATTATATATATATATATATATATATAACTGTATATATATATAAACTGTTAAATATTTATATGTGATTCTGCTATCAGAATAATTCATATCAAAGTGAAATCGATGTTAATAATATTGGCTAACATCTGTGGTGCAGGGGAACAGGTTGGAGGAATCCAACTGGATTCCTCAACAGTTATTTTACTGTGATTTATATATTGTGATATATAAAGTGATATATATAATCTGTTGTGATTATGTGTGTTTGGACGATATTTATCGTTATTATATGGTGTGTTAAGTACCATAAGAAATACCAGGATGTAGAAAAGATATTTTCAAACTATAATTTGAAAATAATTTATTTATATAAAATCGATGGATTTTATATTATAAAGAAAAGGGGATTTTGAGTGTAAAGGAAAATATTTGTTAATCGAGTATAAAGGAATTTATGTGTTAATCAAATATAAAGGATAAATATATTTGTGAAGACAAATGTAAAGGATATATATATATATATATATATATATATTTGTAAATCAAATATAAAGGAATATATTTGTCAAATATATAAGAAGAGAAATATTGTAAACCATTTGAATAAATAGAATAAAGGAGATATTTATTTGTTAAGTAAATATAGTTAAACCAAAGGAATATTTATGGTTAAGTAAATCAAAATGAATTAGTTAAGTTAAACTAAGTGAAATTGGTTAAGTTAATCGAAGTGAAATGGGTTAAGTTAATCGAAGTGAATTGGTTAAGTTAATCGAAGTGAAATGAGTTAAGTTAATCGAAGTGAATTGGTTAAGTTAATCGAAGTGAAATGAGTTAAGTTAATCGAAGTGAATTGGTTAAGTTAATCAAAGTGAATTAGTCGAAGTTAATCCAAAGGAGTTGGTCGAGGTTAATTAATCAAAAGTGAATTAGTCGAAGTAGAATTATCGAATATAATGTATTCGAGAAAAGAGTAATTGAATCTAGTTATTCGAAGGGAGTTATCAAATCTAGTTATTTGAAAGTAGTTATTGAATACAGTTTATTCGAATAGAGTTAGAGGAGTTATCGAATATAGTTTATTCGACAGAAGTTAAGTGAAAAAGAATAAATCGATTAGAGTTAAATCAAATAGAGTTAATCCAATAGGGTCAGTACAATAGAGTTAATTGAAAAGAGTTAATCGAATATAGTTGTTCAAAAGAAAGGTTAAGTAAGGAAGTTAGTTAAAGAAATATAAAGTGAACTTTGCCTATTTCAAGGTTAGAAGTGTTGTTTAGTTAAGGTCTGAGAGGTAGCTATACCCCAACTTGATTGACTGCGGTTTAATTTAAGAAATGGTTACGGTTCGAGAGTGAAGTGGTTAAGTAGATTTAGTTAATAAGAAAAATGGTTTAAGTTGGCATCGCGATGGTTTGTTTAACCATCTGTCTAAGTCAAATGTTTGAGTTTTGGAAATGTTTTCCAACGAAGTATCAGAATTGTTTTCTAATATAGAAAACAAGGAAATGGAAATGTTTTCCAATGGTAATAACATATATTTTCTAAATCTAGAAAATAAGAAATGTTGAATATAGGGAAACAGGAGACGAAAAATGAACTAAGGAGATAAATGTTGAAATGATGTTTTTTTCGATATAATTTCCATCTGGAAATAATATCGTTGTTTGCACACTTGTTTTTCTTTGATAGTTAACTCACAGACTATCGAAGTTTTGACCATTTTAACGTTGTTAATATGGAGAGACCGGTTGGAATATTATCCAAAGAACCACTCTATATTGTCATAAGCGTTGCGAATCTTTTATGCCAAAGATAAGTGAAGACGGAGTAGAGTGCAAGGGCTATTGTATAAGTCTTAGATAACAGCGACTAAGATGGATATGCTGAATAGTGCCTTCGGTTTGTCCAGTCCCAGGACAACGTATATGGAAGAAGGTCTGACAGAGTATATCCAATGGATCGCGTAAGTTGATCTGTTCAAAGTATTCACATTTGGTGGCGGAGGAATTCGTTTCTCTTAGCTGTATACCCGCGTTATGTTTGGATAAGTCAATTTGTGATTTGGTGGGTATGACGATGTGATATTCTAAGTGTATGAATGAATGTCTGACAGAGTATTTCCAGAAAGGTCACGTACATTGATTTCTTCAACCGTACCAAGAGTGAAAGCGGAGAAGGAAACTTCTTTTAGCTGACACGTAATGTATGGTTGTAGACATAAATTAGTGATTTTCGATGGATCTGACAATGTGGCATTCGAAGTGAATTTGATGTGATGATAGAGCGTAACCTCAAGCCTCATCAACCAGTTAATGACAGAAATCGGGCAGGCAGCATGACTAAGTCGGTCGCACCGAAGTAGGGTGTATAATCACATATCTAGAGAATATTCATTTGTTTCTTAAATCTATCAATGCTGTCCTATATATATACGGGAACGGTTGTTGATCCCAACCGTTGGTGATGTACATTCGATACACTCAAGCGAAATGAGTGGTCGGTCATGTGTGGCTGAGTTACAAGATGTTCTTGTTGAACTCCAGTGTATCATTCCTAGAGTACACTGATCGGAAGGTGGTTCCATACCTTGTCATAGTTGGAAATCCATTATCCAATACGTGCTTGCGATTTTGATTGTATACTATATATGTAGAACGTGAGATGAAAGCGTTTCTGCTAGTTGATATCTATTTGTAAATAGACATTATTATAATATCAAAAGGTTTTTGATATAAAGATATTTTTGATTCTCAAAAGGGAAAAACCCGTTCCGTTCTGCGGCGTGGTCTTATGAGATATAGTTTACTTGTTCATATACCTGTTTAAACTGTTTTACTCACACCAGTCCCGTGACTGACCCGGAGTTTACTTTGTTGTTTTCCCTAAACTCTTGGGTGCCTAAATTTGTATGGACAGTCAAGTAGTCGGGATTTACAGATATACTTGAAGAGCTGGAGCAGGAGGCTTCTAGATCATATAGTTATAGTTTATTTCCGCTGTGTTGTAAGCGCTGTACTCTGATAAGTGCTATTGTATACATAACTGATATATTTCAAAGTTATGTTATCTATTATATGTTATTCGTTCCGCTGTAAGGTTCGTGTTACTCTGATGTTGTGATTCTTCTTCTTCTTCTATTCTAAGTTTCTATCTTATCTATTCTCACCTTCTAATTTCTTTCATTAATTACCGGAATTTTTCGATGTTTTGGTTATCGACATCGAGCTTATGTCAATAACCAAAGTCACCGAAAATCCGGGTCGTTACAGTTGGTATCAGAGCTTAAGTTAAGAATTACTTGGCTCTGTGGCATGACTCGGTAGAGATAGGGTTAGTAATACCCTAGATTGAGTTTGAGTGTATATATACGAGTGCGTATTTGTATTTGATATAAAAATTGTTTTATATTGTGGGGGGGGTTCATTGGTTGAGTTGTTTATGGGTTCTGGTCGATCAGTTTGATCCACTGTATCGGTAGGAGTTTAAAAACACTCGAATACGATGGGTCGACACGATATGTTTTGTAAAGAGGGTAAATTAAAACAAGTTTACCTAGAGTATATTCTGATATAGAGGAATATATATTAGATATATTGGTTGTGATTATAATCGAGTAAGATTATAAAGTGAAGTGGTTATATATAACCAACCAAAATTCATATAAGCAAAATACGTGAAATTAGATGAGTTAAATCTAAATTTAAATCAAAATTAATTGGAATTAAAATCCCAGAGATTGGGAAAGTGTTTGTAAATGAGTCTGGATTAAGTATATGAGAAATTTAAGATCCTGGGAGATTTTAAATTGATTTACAAGCAGTGTGAATTATATTTTTGTAATGAATTTCAAAGTGGAAATGGTTAGAAATGGTTTTATAGTATTGAACTCACTTTAATCACTGGGAAATAGATTCCGATGATGAGCTAGACATCATCGGTGTTCATTTTCGAGTTAATAAGTGACGGATTGCTACCAAAGGGTTTGTTTTTGAATTGTTTGAGAAAAACAAGTTGTTTTGGTACTTTGAAATAAATACTTTGATTTTTGATATGATAAAATGATTTAAAACTCCCAGGAAAAAAAATAAAGACAGTTTGAATTTAAAAGAAATTGAATAAAAATTTGTGGTGACAAACGGGAATGGAAACCAGTTAAGTGGAAACTGAGTTGAAATAGAAATATCGAACAAATTGGATTTATAAGTTAGGAATTTGAAACGATATTTGGTTGATGAGTTAAGAATTTGGAATCAAGAAATAGAACTTTGATTTGAAATCGGATTCGACTTGGATATAAACGAATGGTTGAATTTGTGGATAAAAACAGATTGGAATTTGGTTGAGATGACCTTGGGTATATGTTGGATTGATAACAGGTGAAGGTTATAAAGTTAATATGCCGACAAAAGGTACAAGTTTATATTTGATATAAGCATGAGATTTGTGAGCCGAATCGGCTAGCCGCTTGGCTTTTCTTTTTCTTTTGGGATTAGTGAGGGCCATGGGAGGCTATGTGAAATATCCCGATGCTCCCAGTACAAAGGAGGTTATGGCAAATTTTTCCGGGAATTTAAGGAGTTAGAATATTTTTAAGAAAATCTGATAAGTAGAATTCTATATATCAGTATATATAGAGAAGTCGATAAGGAAACGAACTTAAAAGAGAAAGAGTATACGTGTTTAAAGGTGAATAAATAGTTGTATGGTATTGATTATTTGAGTAAGTAGTCTTATCTGTTTTGACGTTATAAATGTTATTCAGTCAAGGTCTGAGAGGTAATTATACCCCAACTTGATTGGTTTCATTATTAACAAATAAATAGTAAGATTTCAGGCTCGAAGATCAATGTTGGATAAGAGTTAGTTGAATATAGTATTTGGGTTGTCGTAACGATGTTTTACACAACATCCGTTTTAACCCAAATAAGCATAAGCTGGGAAATAGTTTGATTTTCTTTTGGGGTGGAGAAGGCTCAGAGAGGCGAGTTGTGGCTTTACCAATAGGGCTGTACAAAGGAGGTTATGGCGAAATTTTCCGAGAATTTAAAGTGTTAGAAAATTTTCAGAATTTTTTTGAAATTTTAGTTAGTCGGAAGGAGTTAATATTTTAGTCGATATTAATTGGTTCAGTTGAAATCAGAAATAAGGGGTAAACAAATCTTAGGAGTTCCAATATATAGGGTTGTCCTCTAACTTAGCAATTTCGAGGACAAAATTATTTTAAGTAGGGAAGAATGTAATGACCCGCATTGTCAGGGGTATTATAATTAATTTATTTAATTATATAAATAGTGATTTAGGGAATTAAATCGTCGTTTAATTAAATAAAGTGAATATTTAATTAATTCAAATAATTTAAATAATATATTTAAATCAGGAATAACCAAAAATAGTGAATTGACAATATAGTGTGAACGGGGTCATCCCCGAGATTTAATTCAGCTTAGAGTTGAATTATATTGGAGAATATATTCAAAGCGACGCCAGTTTGAAGGTAGAATTATAATATAATTAAAATAGAGCTCGAAATGGCGCGGTAGTTCGCTATTTGGCGATTCGAACTTCAACTGGATATACAGAGTTCGTTTTAAATCAGATTTCTGTGAAACAAGAAACGTTAGGAGCTAGTGAAGTATATATTTCTAGTGGAAGAGAAAAATCGGGATTTCATCGTGTATATTTTGATTTATGTCCAAATCAAATATTTAGAAAAACAACGGCATATTCGTTTATGGCCATAACGGTTATTGGAGTATATTTAAATATCGGATTCGAATTTGGACAGGGTTCTTTTGAGACATAGTGATAATTTAATTTTTAGAATTTTACTGTAATTTTTAATTAATTAAATAAGCAACTTTTTATTTGGAGTATTTTGCACCCTGTAATCAACATTTTGGGGTTTCACAGTATGAGTTCACCTACCGATATTATTATATTTTTGGGATCGTGACACCTCGTTGGACACAACCGTAATTTGTTTTCTAAGCATAGCAGCTCATACGCGAACGGAGTTTGATATGGTAGGGTACCCTAACTTCTATATATACCAAACATTTGTCTACTAGGATGATGACGTTTTGATGGAGCATGACCAAATAAAATATAACAAATGTGTGTACCTAAGCAACCTAATTATATATATATATATATGAAAAGGGGATACGTTCACCCTAAAACAAGAGAGTATACACACGGAAATTCATATTCAAACGTGGACAAAGTGAAGCCCTTAGCCAGCTATAACGTGGCCTTCTAAATCTCCTCCGAAAATTCCAAAGAGGAAAATCCTCCACGTATAGAAAAAAAACTAAATTTCCTATATATACCCTCTCAAAATGTTATAACCTAATTTCTTTCTACAGCAAACATCAAAAACAACAGCCGCCATCTACAGCTAAAACCCGAACACTGCAAACCCATTCCTCCATTTTAAATCTCAAAATTTATATGATTTCGATCCTGAAAGCTCCTTCTACGGTCTGCTATACCACATAGCGGATGCGACGATATTTCTTGGTGCTCGAACAAAACCAGAGTAAAGGGGGGGTCGCGGTTCAGTGGATGGCCTCAGAATGGGATTGGCGGTGATGGACTCGACGAAGAGGGCTGAGCATATGTAGTGGAAGGGACTCGCGGATCTTAGCTGTAGGAAGTGAAAATGGACATGGCTCTGGCAACTTGAAGGAGAGGACTGTTGTTGAAAAAGGGACGTTGGCTTCATGGAATGAATGGAAGGGAGGGGTCATGCGTGTATGACAATACAGGGCTACTGAAACGCGTGTAGTGTATTGTGGAGGGAATGAAGCAAGGAGTGCTACTGTGAGGACTGGGAAGGTTCAGGAAGTGGTGATGGAAAGTGCAAAAGGAGAGGAGGCTCAGAACGTGGTTGGTGCTAAGAGACTGGTCACGCATGAGAAGAGGAGTGACCAAACAACTAGTGCATGGATTTTGGTGAAAGTCAAACTGGAGCGGTTATGATATTAGGAGAAGGGCTGAACGTTGGCAAATGGGTTAGGAGGAGGAACGTAATAATGAAGAAAGGGAATCGGCAGTAAACGTGATTAAAGAGTGATCATGTAAGGGATTTTTAAAACTTTGGTGTTGAAATATTTGGGTAAATATTGAGGTGAATATGAAAAGTGAGCGTACGGAATGGAGCAGGGCGTCCTTATTTGGTGTTATGGATGTTGGGCCGAGCCTATAAGCCCAATAAACAAAAAAAAAGAGAAGAAAAAGGGGGCCCGAAGTGTGGAACGTGGATTACTAAATAGAAGGGGGACGGGAGCTCATGTTGGGAAGAAAGAAACAACTCCTTGATGCTGACGGGTTGAATTAAGGTAGGCCGGTTTAGGGTCAAGGCCCAATTATATAAATGAATTAAGGTTTTAAATTAAATCCAATAACATTGAATAACTTGTAAATGATATATCACGTTTATACTGTATCAGAATTTCGAACGGTTACACCCGTTGGGATCGTACGGCGAGAGCTACACTATGGAACTGACCGCGAGTCAATTGGAGCACGTTACAATTTATGGCGAAATAAATTGTCCATCTAAATCAAAGACAGTTAATCGTTTTTAACGATAACAGTCCAATGTGAGTAAAACTCACCAACTCTGTACACTTCTATTTTTATAACGTATTCTTAGAACTGTTAAAAATTGTATGGTTGACTGTGTGTTGGCTGTTTGATTGAACTGCTAGTCAGTTAGTAGAAATTATATATATATATATAACTGTATATATATATATATATATATAAAAACTGTTAAATATTTATATGTGATTCTGCTATCAGAATAATTCATATCAAAGTGAAATCGATGTTAATATTATTGGCTAACATCTGTGGTGCAGGGGAATAGGTTGGAGGAATCCAACTGGATTCCTCAACAGTTATTTTACTGTGATTTATATATTGTGATATATAAAGTGATATATATAATCTGTTGTGATTATGTGTGTTTGGACGATATTTATCGTTATTATATGGTGTGTTAAGTACCATAAGAAATACCAGGATGTAGAAAAGAGATTTTCAAACTATAATTTGAAAATAATTTATTTATATAAAATCGATGGATTTTATATTATAAAGAAAAGGGGATTTTGAGTGTAAAGGAAAATATTTGTTAATCGAGTATAAAGGAATTTATGTGTTAATCAAATATAAAGGATAAATATATTTGTTAAGACAAATATAAAGGATATATATATTTGTAAATCAAATATAAAGGAATATATTTGTCAAATATATAAGAAGAGAAATATTGTAAACCATTTGAATAAATAGAATAAAGGAGATATTTATTTGTTAAGTAAATATAGTTAAACCAAAGGAATATCTATGGTTAAGTAAATAAAAATGAATTAGTTAAGTTAAACTAAGTGAAATTGGTTAAGTTAATCGAAGTGAAATGGGTTAAGTTAATCGAAGTGAATTGGTTAAGTTAATCGAAGTGAAATGAGTTAAGTTAATCGAAGTGAATTGGTTAAGTTAATCGAAGTGAAATGAGTTAAGTTAATCGAAGTGAATTGGTTAAGTTAATCAAAGTGAATTAGTCGAAGTTAATCCAAAGGAGTTGGTCGAGGTTAGTTAATCAAAAGTGAATTAGTCGAAGTAGAATTATCGAATATAGTGTATTCGAGAGAAGAGTAATTGAATCTAGTTATTCGAAGGGATTTATCAAATCTAGTTATTTGAAAGTAGTTATCGAATACAGTTTATTCGAATAGAGTTAGAGGAGTTATCGAATATAGTTTATTCGACAGAAGTTAAGTGAAAAAGAATAAATCGATTAGAGTTAAATCAAATAGAGTTAATCCAATAGGGTCAGTCCAATAGAGTTAATTGAAAAGAGTTAATCGAATATAGTTGTTCAAAAGAAAGGTTAAGTAAGGAAGTTAGTTAAAGAAATATAAAGTGAACTTTGCCTATTTCAAGGTTAGAAGTGTTGTTCAGTTAAGGTCTGAGAGGTAGCTATACCCCAACTTGATTGACTGCGGTTTTAATTAAGAAATGGTTACGGTTCGAGAGTGAAGTGGTTAAGTGGATTTAGTTAATAAGAAAAATGGTTTAAGTTGGCATCGCGATGGTTTGTTTAACCATCTGTCTAAGTCAAATGTTTGAGTTTTGGAAATGTTTTCCAACGAAGTATCAGAATTGTTTTCTAATATAGAAAACAAGGAAATGGAAATGTTTTCCAATGGTAATAACATATATTTTCTAAATCTAGAAAATAAGAAATGTTGAATATAGGGAAACAAGAGATGAAAAATGAACTAAGGAGATAAATGTTGAAATGATGTTTTGTTCGATATAATTTCCATCTGGAAATAATATCGTTGTTTGCACACTTGTTTTTCTTTGATAGTTAACTCACAGACTATCGAAGTTTTGACCATTTTAACGTTGTTAATATGGAGAGACCGGTTGGATTATTATCCAAAGAACCACTCTGTATTGGCATAAGCGTTGCGAATCTTTTATGCCAAAGATAAGTGAAGACGGAGTAGAGTGCAAGGGCTATTGTATAAGTCTTAGATAACAGCGACTAAGATGGATATACTGAATAGTGCCTTCGGTTTGTCCAGTCCCAGGACAACGTATATGGAAGAAGGTCTGACAGAGTATATCCAATGGATCGCGTAAGTTGATCTGTTCAAACGTATTCACATTTGGTGGCGGAGGAATTCGTTTCTCTTAGCTATATACCCGGGTTATGTTTGGATAAGTCAATTTGTGATTTGGCGGGTATGACGATGTGATATTTTAAGTGTATGAATGAATGTCTGACAGAGTATTTCCAGAAAGGTCACGTACATTGATTTCTTCAACCGTACCAAAAGTGAAAGCGGAGAAGGAAACTTCTTTTAGCTGACACGTAATGTATGGTTGTAGACATAAATTAGTGATTTTCGATGGATCTGACAATGTGGCATTCGAAGTGAATTTGATGTGATGATAGAGCGTAACCTCAAGCCTCATCAACCGGTTAATGACAGAAATCGGGCAGGCAGCATGACTAAGTCGGTCGCACCGAAGTAGGGTGTATAATCACCTATCTAGAGAATATTCATTTGTTTCTTAAATCTATCAATGTTGTCCTATATATATACGGGAACGGTTGCTGATCCCAACCGTTGGTGATGTACATTCGATACACTCAAGCGAAATGAGTGGTCGGTCATGTGTGGCTGAGTTACAAGATGTTCTTGTTGAACTCCAGTGTATCATTCCTAGAGTACACTGATCGGAAGGTGGTTCCATACCTTGTCATAGTTGGAAATCCATTATCCAATACGTGCTTGCGATTTTGATTGTATACTATATATGTAGAACGTGAGATGAAAGTGTTTCTGCTAGTTGATATCTATTTGTAAATAGACATTATTATAATATCAAAAGGTTTTTGATATAAAGATATGTTGGATTCTCATAAGGGAAAAACCCGTTCCATTCTGCAGCGTGGTCTTATGAGATATCGTTTACTTGTTCATATACCTGTTTAAACTGTTTTACTCACACCAGTCCCATGACTGACCCGGAGTTTACTTTGTTGTTTTCCCTAAACTCTTGGGTGCCTAAATTTGTATGGGCAGTCAAGTAGTCGGGATTTACAGATATACTTGAAGAGCTGGAGCAGGAGGCTTCTAGATCATATAGCTATAGTTTATTTCCGCTGTGTTGTAAATGTTGTACTCTGATAAGTGTTATTGTATACATAACTGATATATTTCTAAGTTATGTTATCTATTATATGTTATTCGTTCCGCTGTGAGGTTCGTGTTACTCTGATGTTGTGATTCTTCTTCTTCTATTCTAAGTTTCTATCTTATCTATTCTCACCTTCTAATTTCTTTTATTAATTACCGGGATTTTTCGATGTTTAGGTTATCCACATCGAGCTTATGTCGATAACCAAAGTCACCGAAAATCCGGGTCGTTACAGTGTTCAATTGATTGAATTGTTTTATTAATTGATTGATGTTAAATAGTTGTTATTTATTGTTATGGAAATTATCAGTAAATGGAATTGAATGATCTGATTTGAGATAACCAGTTGGGATACAGGGAAGAACAGGTTGGAAGGATCCAACGGGATTCCTCAAATATATTTAATGTTGTTTATTTTCATATTATCATTATATGAACTGATTTCGTTGAATGATTGATTGGATTTGTTGACCATTGACCTGAATTCAACATTTATTTCGTT
Organism: Allium sativum; assembly: GCA_030737875.1. NCBI lineage: Eukaryota > Viridiplantae > Streptophyta > Magnoliopsida > Asparagales > Amaryllidaceae > Allium > Allium sativum. The sequence goes on along the minus strand of CM060911.1, from coordinate 229,100,917 downwards.
TAAACCAATAGGTGTGGTTGAGTAATTGGCAGTATATGGCCTACAAATCAATCGTTTTCCAAATGTGGATTTTACCATCAGGTGAATCGTTAAAAATAAAGTTATATTTATTTTATAACAAAAGATAGATTTTTAAACCTATAATTTGAATAAAGTTGTTAAAATGAAATAAATATTTTCTTTTTATTATTTAACTTTATAATTAATTATTAATTGATTTTATAAATTAAATTCTGATGTTAATCAGATTTATAAGCAAGAGAATAGGAAATTAACCTAACGGTTAAGATTTTTATAATTGTTTTAAGAAAATAATTAAATGAAATTATTTAAATTAATTATACTATTAATTAATTTAAAGGAAGGAGTAATTGGAATCAGTTAACGAAATAACTGTATTTTGGGTTGACTAATTCAACTGTTTTAAGTGAGAGTGATTATTAATCAGTTTATTTTGAATTAAGCTAAGGAAAAGATTTAATGTATATTTGATTTAATTTTTATAATATTTCAAAAAGGGAATTTATTATTTATTCTAGTTAATAAAGAATTTAATTACTTCTACAGTATCTAATGATTGAAGTAAATTATTATTATTTTAATTAATAATAATTTAGGAGATTACTTTTATTTGAAATTCACTTAAAAGTAACCGAAGTTAAAATGGAATTGAATTGAATTGTGAAAAGTGTTACGAGCGGGTTTTATATTTTAAACCCGAATTTTTATAACAAAGTTATAAAAAGAATTTTAAGCAAATACGATAGCTAAAATTAATTATTTACTTAATATTTGAATTAAGTAAAAGGGAATTGAAATAAAAGGGTTTATATTAAACCCCAATAGGTACAAAATTTTAAAAAGGAAACAAGGTGTTAAAATGTTAATTTTAAATTAACATTATTTAATAATGAAATTAAGTAAAATGGGTAATTGAAATAAGATTTTCAAAGCGGAAATTGGGTGACATGGATTAGAAAAAGGAATTATTAAAAGTGAATTTGGTAAAGGAGTGAGTGATAGGATTTTGTAATAAAAATCCATGTTATAAAATGAATTGTTAAAGAAGTAGAAGTTAAAGGTGAATTTTTTTAGTAAGCAGTTACTTAATCATCGAGTTAAGGAAAAATGATTATATTTGAGAAGAGATTTCCAAAAGTAAGAAGGTTTGATAAAACCATATTTTAAATAAAATTGAAAACGGGATTTGTTTTGATAATAAATTGAAATATCAAAATTTGAAATTACAACTCATTTCTATCCTATGATAAGAACGTTGTTGATCTAGGTCTGAGAGGTAATTATTTGAGATGATGTTAGTTGCAATGGTAATAATTTATTTTTTCCATTAGAGAAATAATAGTGCAATATTATTGGTGATAATTCAAAGAATAAATAATGAGAATTCCAAAGTAAAGGGAATTAAAGAGATTTAAGAATATACACAATGATGGTTCAAAGCAAAAGAAATTAAAAGAGGATTGCGTGAAAGTATAACAATATTGTAACAACCCGCAAATTCTGAACCAATTTAAAAAAATTATTTTAGAAATTTTAAAGGATTTTGAATATTTAAAACAATTTATTTTAAATAATAACGACTAAAAATTTATTTTAATCGAAGATAGGACGAATATATTTATTTTAATTCCAAAAGGAATTAGAAATAGCACAGCAGTTTGAAAAGTCAAAGCTGAACTTTGACTGGACGTACCAAATTCAAAATTTAACGGATTTTGGCGAAACCACTTTCATTGGAACCGTAATGTCAAATTATTGCCAGGTTTCAATTTTTATAATTTTTTGAATTAATATGTGAGCGTGGCAAAAGAAAACGTTTTTTGTCTGATTCAGTCAAATCGGATCGACCAGAAAAAGGCCATTTTTTAAACGGTCTGGAAATTCGACGAAATTAGTTTTGTTAGGACTGTATCGTCAAAACATAACTAGATATAATTTTTCTGTAAATTTTAGAGTCCGTTTGTGGCCCGGTGAATTCAAATATACGTTCGAATTATTTTATTAAAGGATTTATATATTAAATTAAAGAAAACAAGCTGGAGATGATCGGGCTAACGGACCTAGCCCATTGCGTCTGAAACGTGGGTATTTGCCTAGGAACCATTTTTGTTGGGCTGAAATTGGGTTTGAAAAGAGATAACGGATTTTTCTTGAATTAATGAATTAATCGATAATATTATATTATAAATACACCTTAAAACTTCAAATCCTAATCCGTATACCTTATACAACAGCCGCCGCCCATTGTTCAGCGCACCAAATCGTCCCTCATTCCCTTTAATTTTTCTAACAATCCACGATATATTTTCAAACAAATTCAATTACAATCTTGAAGAGAGGATCGAGCTCTATGATTAAGTACGGCGGAGATGGAGTTTAATGACGCAGGTGGATGGATTCCTGTGCTCAAAGTCGTGGGTTTGGAAGTTGATTTCATGGTCAACAGGACCACCGAGTTGGCCCAGGTGCGACGCGTCGGGGGGGGGGGGGGCAGCTGGAGGCGCTCTTCGTGGTGCATGTTGATCGGGCACCGGTGGAAGGATGGAGATGCGGTGATCGGTTAAAGTTTTGAAGTATGGGTTTCTTGGTTACGAATTTCATAATTCAGGGAAGATGAAAACAAAGGGCCGATCTCTTAATGATGTAATCATGAAAGTAATTATAATTAATAATATTTTAATTAGTTATAAATGTAATTTAATTGTAAAAGGCAATAACTTTTTCGTTTGATATAAGAATTCGACGAAATCAAGCATATTTGAATCGTCTACCTGAGATCTAAACCATGAAACAGACCAAAACTAAAACCAAGGCTACTGTAATTTTTGATAAAATTGAACATTGTTTAATTTTATTAAAAAAAACCAAGGTGAGATTTCTATATTTAAAAATAATTAAAATTTAATTATTTTCTTGCCATTTGAAATCAGTATATGTATGTGATGAAATCAGATCTGTGATTTGTAGATTGAAGTTTGTTTGTTGTTGTAATTGATTTGCGATGCTCATATTTTGTTAGATCAGTAATGTTAGCATAGAAATATTATATTTCGTTAGCTCAACAACGTTAACAAGCAAAGATAGTTTTAGTGTTTTGTCGAAATAGAATTGTCGACAAAACAAGTTTATCATTTTGATCAGTTATATTAACAATAAAATATGATTTGTCATTTATTTGAATTAGATCAACAAAATATGATTCGTCATTTTACTAAATTAGAATTGTGAAACAAAAGATCATTAGAACGAGAATGTCATTATATTGGAAATGTTACCAGAAGTCATAGGAAAATGCAAAATATATAAAATATACTTTTAATGACATTAGAATTCATAGAAATTTATTAATATATAAAATATACTTTTAATGACATTAGAATTCAAAGAAATTTGTTAACATATAAAATATCATTTTTATATGACATTAGAGTTCATAGAAATTTGTTAACATATAAAATATCATTTTTATATGACATTAAAATTCATAGAAATGTTAACATATAACATATTCTTTTGTATGATATTTGAATACATAGAAGGATGTTAACAAATAGAATATTCTTTTATATGATATTAGAAAACATCACATTTATTAGAGAATTGCATGTTAATTAAAAACATCGTTTATGTTAGAATTGACAAATTAGATTAAAAACATCGTTTATGTCGACAGATTAGAATAAAAACATCGTTTATGTTAGAATTGACAAATTAGAATAAAAACATCGTTGTGTTAAAATTGTCACATTGGATAAAAAACCACGCATGTTAGAATTGTCAATAGATTAAAATACATCATTTAGTTTAGAAAAAGTTACATTGGATTAAAAATATCATTTTAACTAGAGATTGTTATGTTAATATAAAAAAAACATTTTGATAGGAAAGTTATGTTAGAAAAATAAAAAATTATATCATTTTGTTCCATTAGAATTTTTATAAATATAAAAATATCATTTTGTTCCATTAGAATTATTCGAAATATAAAAATATCATTTTGTTCCATTAGAATTAGTAGAAATGTAAAAAGGGTCATTTTGTTCAATTAGAAATGTCATGTTAAGTAAAATAGTATTTTTTGTTAAAACATTACATTAGGATAAAAATATCATCTTTTGTTAAAACATTACGTTAGGATAAAAATGACATCTATTGTTGAAACATTACATTAGAATAAAATATCATTTTTATGTTGAATTAGACTTGTTAGATAAAATAACATTTTTATTGTAAATTATCATGTAGATAACATTAACATTTTTGTTATGAATTTTCCTGCTAGATAAAATCAACATTTTTGTTATGAATTGTCATGATTAGAAAAAGTACATTTTTATTTGCAATTTTGTGGCAAATAAAACATGATTATAAAGAGTGGATTTTTATTCACATTTTAGATGTGAATAAGAACATGAATTTAAAAGTATATTTTATTCACATTTTAGACGCGAATAAAAATATGAATTTGAGTTACATCTTTATTTACATTTTAGATGTAAATAAAAGGATAGATTAAAAAGTTTCATTTTGATGTAAATAAAAGAATAGGTTAAAAAGGCATCATCTCTATTTACACTTAGATGTAAATAAAAGAACTGATTTAAAATTACATTTTGATTTGCATTTTAAATGTAAATAAAAGATTAGATTAAAATTTTCATTTTTATTTATATTTTAGGTGTAAATAAAAAGATTAGAATTAAAAGAAACATTTTTATTGTCATTTTAGAGACAATAAAAGAGTAGATTTTAAAGCAGCATTTTTATTGACATTTTATATTCAATAAAAAGATCAGAATTAAGGGAAGCATTTTTATTGTCATTCTAGGGACAATAAAAAGAGTAGAATTAAAAGTGACATTTTAATTGTAAATAAAAAACATGGATAAAGAAGTATAGTTTGTTTACATTTTACATGTAAATAAAAGACATGGATAAAGAAGTATAGTTTATTTACATTTTACATGTAAATAAAAGACATGGATAAAGAAGTATAGTTTATTTACATTTTACATGTAAATAAAAGACCTGAATAAAGAAGTATAGATAGGAACTAAAAAGGTATATTTTTATTTACATTTTAGATGTAAATAAAAAGAGTAGAAATAAAAGTGACATTTTTATCATCATTTTAGATGCGATAAATAGAATATGTTTTTAAATTACATTTTCGATGTAATTAAAGAATGAAAGGAAAAATTACATTTTCCAATATCAGTAAAGAATGAAATAAAGGATTACACTTTTCAATGTAATAAAAGAGTAAATAAAAAGATTATATTTTTCAATAGTGTAACAAAACAATAGAAAAAGGTTTACATTTTGATGTAATAAAAAAAGTTCACATTTTTATGTAATATAAACCTCATTTTTAATGGAATGAATGCAATATAAAAATGTCATGTTTTAAATTATAAAAACATGTTTACCTTAAAAAACCTCATTTCTGAAGGTAAGAAATGAAATTAGAATAATGTCATGCTTTAAACTATTAAAACATGGTAACATTAAAAATCACATTTTTAATGTAAAGAAAGAGAATAGAAAAATATTCATCGTTTGAAATAGAAATGATAAACAATATAAATTCACATTTGCAGTGTCATATAAGGAATGTAGAAAAGGTACATGTTTTGAAATAGACTTCTGTTCATTAAAATAACCTGAATTCGAGGCATAGAAAATTATTTAAAGAATAAATAATTCGAAATCGTTGAACGAATGAATTATATATATATATATATATATATATATATATATATATATATACATACATATATATATATATGTATGTATATATATATTTGAATTGAAATAAAACGAATCGCGCTGTTGTAGTCGTGATTTGAAATCGTGAATTTAAACGATTATACCGAAGGATCCGACCATCGGATTTTCTCAAAACTGGAACCGTTAGGATCGCCTTGGGAAGATCTTTCCAATGATATTAATCTAGTCAAAATCCAAAGGTTATATTTCGAGATAAGTGCAAATCAAAATTGAATAAAAATGGCGCCAGGGCCGCCCATTGACCTGAAGCGTCGTTAAATTATAATTGAGCTGTTTTACATAAATAAAAATAGCGATAGATCGTTATAAATAGATTTGAGCAAAATGAAATGATTAAAATGATAATTATTCGAAGATTGTTTGAAAATACCGAGTTTAACTCATTTCGAATAATTACTACGATGATTTAAGTCAAAGATTTGAAGACCGATGATCTTCACATCGAATGGATGAGGACTACTGACGCCCGTGATTGGAGTAGCTACCTTGAAGGGGCTGCAGTGGTAGTTGTCCGGACGTATTTGTTGATTGTTCGGATGTGCGAGGAATAAGGTTCATCCGGTTTCATTTCGATCCAGAATGGACTTGTAAATGGATGGTATGTCTGACATTATATTCCTTTATGCTGTATTCGTTGATCTCTGCTAAATATATATCTGTTTGGTGTTTAACACGCTTTTCTGAGACATATGAGCTTATAGGTTATATATTAGTAGGAATCAATGGTATGGTATGGATTGACAATGTGGCATGCTAAGATGCATGGATCAAGGCTTTTTTTGAAACGCAGGGCCTTGTGGTTGATGATCAAAGCATGACCAGTTTAGGCAAAGCTTTGTGTATAGCGTGACTTCGCGAGCCTCAAACCCGGTATGAGTCAAAAATGGGATCAGGACCATAGGGAGTGCACACATTTCTTTCTAGCTAGAGTAGTGTCAGCGACCTACCAGCCCTGACATTTTTACTTATGTGGATGATGGATTATGAGGTACCTCGGTTTTATTGGTTGTTAGTGGCCATATTGGAGATTCAAAAGAACCGGGAAGCGTGTGTTCAGGCATAACTAATCCACTACTATTAAGTGTGGACCAGCCCTACTGCTCCAATGGTTCACTGCGGGGAATCCTGAGGCATTTGCTAGAGTGTCTCGAATCGAAGAGGACGATCCCTAGCCTCGATTCATGATGGAAACCCAATTTCCAATACGACACCATCAGTTTTGATTGTAGAACTAGTATGGCGACATGATATATGGTACCCATGTCGTTTATGATTGATACATTATGATTGAAACTGTTTTTGAAACATATATACACTGTAGTAATATCAAACCCGTTTTTATCGTATCAAGCATTTTTTGGCCATTATAAGGTAAAACTCTATCCTTCGGTTTGCGTTTCATTGTGTGATGGGACTTGAGTCTTGTAATGGTTTCATTTTTCTAAAAAGCATTGCGTTGTTTAATGATTTACCTTATTTTTTGCACTGGCAATCCAATGGAGTAAACCCGTTCCGCGTTAGCGGCGTGGTCCTGTGATTAGCCTTATTATTAGATTTGCTAAGTTAAATTTCTCATACCAGTCCCATGACTGACCTGTAGTTTGTTTCACTCGCAAACTCGGGTGCCCTATTTTCCACACATGCAGTCAAGTAGCTTTTGCAGATATTTATCTTGTGAGCAGGATTCTGATCGAAGCCTAAAGCTGTGTCCAGAGTATAGAAAGTCTTCCGTTGTATTGTATTAGTTTATTGTAATAAGTCTTCCGCTGTATTTTATTTATCTATGTACTCTAATATTCTGTACTCTGGAGTAACATTATTAAGATGTTTATAAAAGTCTTTTTTTGTTCTGATGCGTTGTATACCCAAAGTTAAAGTATTCGAAGATTTCCAACTTTTGGTTCAAATATGTTAGGTTTATGGTCGATTCAAAAGGTGGGAATTTTCGGGTCTTTACAGTTGGTATCAGAGCTCAGGTTAGCTTAAATCTTTGGGGTACATCTCGTTAGAACTGAACAAAAGACTCATCAGAGATTGGAATAGTAATATCCAACAAGAATACTCATTAGAGATAGGACCAGCAGTATCCTAGAATGAGAAAACTCATTAGAGATAGGGTTAGAAATGCCCTAGAATGAGTTCAGAGTGAAAAGTTTATAATTAACGTATTAATATAATCCGATCTTGGAAAAATATGATTTTTGAATATACAAAAGTATATATATTTGATAGTTAATCAACTAATAAAATTATTGGAAGTAATTAAGATAGAAATGAAAATAGAATGGTCAATTAAACAACTTTTAGCTTCGTTCCTTTTCGAGGACGAAAAGATTTTAAGTGGGGGAGATTGTAACAACCCGCAAATTCTGAACCAATTTAAAATTTTTATTTTAGAAATTTTAAAGCATTTTGAATATTTAAAATAATTTATTTTAAATAATACATCAACAACAACAAAGCCATATATCCCAAACAAGTTGGGGTTGGCTAGATATGGAACCCAAAATTAAATTAAATTAAAATAAAGAATGATGATAATATATATATATAAAGGGTTTAAAATAACCAATCAAATAAAAAGTCGTCAGATAAAGGGTTTTTTTATTTTAAATAATAACAACTAAAAATTTATTTTTAATCGAAGATAGAATGAATATATTTATTTTAATTCCAAAAGGAATTAGAAATAGCACTATAGTTTGAAAAGTCAAAGCTGAACTTTGACTAGACGTACCGGATTCAAAATTTAACGGATTTTGGCGAAACCAATTTTGTTGGAACCGTAATGTTAAATTATTGCTAGGTTTCAATTTTCATAATTTTTTGAATTAATATGTGAGCGTGGCAAAAGAAATTGTGTTTTGTCAGATTCAGTCAAAACGGATCGACCAGAATAAGACCATTCTTCAAACGGTCTCGGAATTCGACGTAATTAGTTTTGTTAGGACCGTATTATCAAAACATAACTAGATATATTTTTTCTGTAAATTTTAGAGTCCGTTTGTGGCCCCGGTGAATTCAAATGTACGTTCGAATTAAATTACTAATGGATTTATATATTAAATTAAAGAAAACAACCTGGAGATGATCAAATGGGCTGACGGGACCTAGCCCATTGCGTCCGGAACGTGGGTATTTGGCTAGGAACCATTTTTGTTGGGCTGAAATTGGATCTGAAAAGGGCTAACGGGTTTTTCTTGAATTAATGAATTAATTGATAATATTATATTATAGATACACCTTCAAACTTCAAACCCTAATCCGTATACCTTGTACAGCAGCCTCCGTCCATTGTTCAACGCACCAAATCGTCCCTCATTCCCCTTAATTTTTCTAACAATCCACGATATATTTTTAAACAAAATCAATTACAATCTTGAAGAGAGGATCGAGCTCTATGATTTGTATGGCGGAGATGGAGTTTAATGACGCGGATGGATGGATTCCTGTGCTCAAAGTCATGGGTTTGGGAGCTGATTCCGTGGTCAATAGGACCACCAAATTGGCCCAGGTGCGGCGCGCCGGGGGAGCAGCTGGAGGCGCTCATCGTGGTGCATGTTGATCGGGCACCGGTGGAAGGATGGAGATGCGGTGATCGGTCAAAGTTTTGAAGCATGGGTTTCTTGGTTACGGGTTTCACAGTTCAGGGAAGATGAAAACAAAGGGCCAATCTCTTAATGATGTAATCATGAAAATAATTATAATTAATAATATTTTAATTAGTTATAAATGTAATTTAATTGTAAAAGGCTATAACTTTTTTGTTTGACATCAAAATTCGACGAAATCAAGCACGTTGGGATCATCTTCCGAAATCTAAACCATGAAACAGACTAGAACTAAAACCAAAGCTATTGGAATTTTTGATAAAATTGAACGCTGTTTAATTTTATTAAAAAAACCAAGGTGAAATTTCTATATTTAAAAATAATTAAAATTTCGAAAGTCCTTTAAAAACATTCCTTTTAGATTTTTAAACTCCTGGACTAGAAAGGAAGGTTACAGAGAAGTCTTTTACCATGCTACTAAATATATGATGAACACTTTATTACAAGGCTCTAAAATTTTCATTTTCCAAATCTTCTTAAAAACATGTAAATTTTTCCTAAAAGGCTGGAATTACAGGAATCTAAAAGATGGTGAGTTGCTAATATTTTTGGAGGATAATTACAGAAATGCTCTTGCTGTAATTGACGAAAACCCTACGGATGAGAACTATTTTGAGAATCTTAGAGAAGCTTACAACAAATGGAAGGATCAATGCATTGTTTGAGCTAATAATGCAAAGCAGAAAGCTAAAATCAAGTGGCTTAGAGAAGGGGATGCGTGTACAAAATTCTTTCATGCAAAAATGTCATTGCGGAAACACATTAATAACTGGAGCAATTTGTTTTTGAGGAACGAAGAGTTTATACATAATGCAGACACTATTGAAAGGGAAGCTATCCAATATTTTTCAGGAATTTTTAATGCTGATGATGCTATGGCTGATTCTTTCCCTGATATTAATTGTATTTATGTGATTAATGACAGGGGAAAAAGACACTTGAATGAGGAGATTAATTTGGAGGAAATTCGAAGTGCTGTTTTTTCTATTCCAGATGATAAAAGTCCGGGACCGGATGGGTTTACAGCAAAAAATTTCAAGTTTCATTGGGAGGAGCTTAAAATTAGTTTGCTGGAGTTGATGCAAGAGGTTTTACGTACGGGTAAACTAGCAAAGGGTATTAATCATACTTTTTTAACCTTGATACCCAAAGTTAAGAATCCCTGTTCTATCTCGGATTATAGACCTATATCTTGTTGCAATGTTATTTATAAAATTATTTCTAAAGTCCTCTGCAACAGAATAAAACCATACCTTAAGCATCTGATTTCGGACAATCAGTCTGCTTTCATTCCGGGAAGATATATTGCTGAGAACATCCTGCTAGCGCATGAACAAATTAGATAATTCAATATAAAGGGTAGTGGTAAAGTTTGCATAAAGATTGATTTGCAGAAAGCATATGATATGGTGAACAGAAATTTCATGTGTTATATGCTGCTAAGAATGGGCTTTCCAGGTAAATTGGTACGTATTATAAAGACATGCATAACCACCCCTACTTTTTCTATTTTGGTACAAGGCAGCCCCAAAGGATTCATTTCTAGTAATAAAGGTCTTAGACAGGGAGACCCGCTATCCCCATATTTGTTCTGTGTGGCGATGGAATTTTTCTCAATTCTTATGTTCAAAGCTACAGACGCGAAGTTGATTCAGCCCATTTACAATCAGCTGCCTTTCATTACCCATTTAATCTACGCAGACGATTTGATGATTTTTTCTAAGTCCAAGATCAAAGGAATAAAGGTGATCAATTCGATTCTAAATCAGTTAAAAGAGATTGCTGGCTTAAAAATCAATAATTTAAAATCCAAGATTTTTTTCCGCAAAGGAGTTATTAATAAAAATCAAATCCTCCAGGAACTCAACATGAATGAAGGCTGGCTACCGGTAAAATATTTGGGCGTCTCCCTCACTAATAAATTCTTACATTTTTCTGACTGCGGAGAATTGTTTGATAAAATTAAAGGCAAGATGGACAGCTGGGATTGTAGATTGCTATCGATGGCAGGAAAAATTGAACTGATTCGAACGGTTATAACTCCGATGGTGATGTATTGGATGCTAATATACCAATTACCAGAGGCAACGATTGACAAAATAAATAAAATGTGCGCGAATTTTATCTGGGCTGGGAAAAGTCATAAAATTGCATGGGACAGGCTATGTACACCGAAAGCGGAAGGAGGGGTAGGATTACGAAATTTTAAAGATATTAAGACAGCGGCAACCCTTAAACTTCTATGGCACTTTATCAACGGAAATAGTCTATGGAAGAAATGGATGTTGAATAGATACTGTGATGGAAAACATTTTTGGGTAATGGATATCGATTGCAACAGCTCTGGCACCTGGAAAACAATTCTTAAGCATAGGCAAAAAAGTTTACAATGCATCAATCGATGCATTTTCAATGGTCGGGACACTAGGTTATGGTTTGACCCATGGTTAAACAGTGGTATCATGGTTAAACTGCTTGGTTGGGATCAACTAAGTATATTTGGCGGGGATGATGTAATGGTTGATTACATTATTCATGAAGGAGTTTTCAATACCTTCTGCCTACCTGCTGCTAGACAACTTTCTTCTAAAATTAATGATATCAATATTCATTTGAACGAAGATAACGACTACTGGAGCTGGAATGGAAAAAAGGAGGGTTTCACGTTTTATTCAGCCTGGGATTTTTCTAGAAGCCATGAGGATGAACCAGAATGGTGTAAGGTTGTCTGGCACTATATTAACAGCCCTAAGATGTCGCTATGCACATACAAAGTCATTCTTAACAGATTGAGTACTAAAGATATCATGATTAACTGGGGATATAATGTAAATTCTACCTGTATACTATGTAATGAAGCTCTTGAGTCCAGAGATCACCTTTTTTTTCACTGCCCGTATGCTTCGAAACTGTGGGTTCGCTGTCGACTAAAACTTGCACTCGTCCCATCCCATACTAGTAGCTTGCTACTGGAAGATGAAATTAAGCTGCTTAAGAACTCCTTCACGCATGCCTCTTTTAGCCAAGACGCGGCCTTTTGTGCCATCGTTACAACCGTTTATCACATCTGGAATGAAAGAAACCTTCATATACACACAAAGCAAGCTTGGGACAAGTATAGACGATGGGAGTTTCTCGAAATTGAGATTAAGTACTTACTGAAGACCACGAAGCGATGGAAGAATACTAGCCAGAAGGATTTGGACATCGGTGATAGATGGGGTGTTAATCTCCTCGATGAAGGATAATTAGGGTTCATCGAAGCGGAATTTTGGGGGTTTCCTTTCTGGATCTGGAAACTGACCCCATCGAAGTACTTTATAATTTAATTAATGTGTTTCTACCGACACGTGGAAGCTTCTGTACTTTGTTTGCCGGTTGGGTTTATTTGCTGTTTGTTTCCTTTGGGTAGGCAGCGGTTTAATTTGATGTAGTTGGCCACTTCAGTTGTACCTTTTATTGTTACGTTTGCAATAAAACCACCGCACTCTTTTTTCCTGACTAGTTCTCACGTTGGGATCTAGTTCAGGTTTTTAACGAGGCGGTTTACCCATTTTCAAAAAATAATTAAAATTTAATCATTTTCTTGCCATTTGAGATTGATATATGTATGTGATGAAATCAGATCTGTGATTTGTAGATTGAAGTTTGTCTGTTGTTGTGATTGATTTGCGATGCTCATATTTTGTTAAATCAGTAATGTTAGCATAGAAATATTATATTTTGTTAGATCATCAACGTTAACATGCAAAGATAGTTTTAATGTTTTGTCGAAATAGAATTGTCGACAAAACAAGATTATCATTTTGATCAGTTATATTAACAATAAAATATGATTTGTTATTTATTTGAATTAGATCAACAAAATATGATTCGTCATTTTACTGAATTAGAATTGTGAAACAAATTGTCATTAGAATGAGAATGTCATTATATTGGAAATGTTATCAGAAGTCATAGGAAAATGCAAAATATATAAAATATACTTTTAACGACATTAGAATTCATAGAGATTTGTTAATATATAAAATATACTTTTAATGACATTAGAATTCATAGAAATTTGTTAACATATAAAATATCAATTTTATATGACATTAGAGTTCATAGAAATTTGTTAACATATAAAATATCATTTTTATATGACATTAGAATTCATAGACATGTTAACATATAATATATTCTTTTATATGATATTTGAATACATAGAAGGATGTTAACATATAGAATATAATTTTATATGATATTAGAAAACATCACATTTATTAGAGAATGACATGTTAATTAAAAACATCGTTTATATTAGAATTGACAAATTAGATTAGAAACATCGTTTATGTTGACAGATTAGAATAAAAACATCGTTTATGTTAGAATTGACAAATTAGAATAAAAACATCTTTTGTGTTAAAATTATCACATTGGATAAAAAAAACCATGTATGTTAGAATTGCCAATTAGATTAAAATACATTATTTTAGTTAGAAAAAGTTACATTGGATTAAAAATATCATTTTAATTAGAGATTTTTATATTAGTATAAAAATAAACATTTTGATAGGAAATGTTATGTTAGAAATATAAAAAAAATCATTTTGTTCCATTATTAATTATTAGAAATATAAAAATATCATTTTGTTCCATTAGAATTAGTAGAAATATAAAAATATCATTTTGTTCCATTAGAATTATTAGAAATATAAAAATATCATTTTGTTCCATTAGAATTATTAGAAATATAAAAATATCATTTTGTTCCATTAGAATTAGTAGAAATGTAAAAAGGGTCATTTTGTTCAATTAGAAATGTCATGTTAAGTAAAATATCATCTTTTGTTAAAACATTACATTAGGATAAAAATATCAACTTTTGTTAAAACATTACATTAGGATAAAAATGTCATCTTTTGTTGAAACACTACATTAGAATAAAATATCATTTTTATGTTGAATTAGACTTGTTAGATAAAATAACATTTTTGTTGTAAATTATCATGTTAGATAACATTAACATTTTTGTTATAAATATCCCTGCTAGATAAAATCAACGTTTTTGTTATGAATTGTCATGATTAGAAAAAGTACATTTTTATTTGCAATTTAGTGGCGAATAAAACAAGATTATAAAGAGTGGATTTTTATTCACATTTTAGATGTGAATAAGAACATGAATTTAAAAGTATATTTTATTCACATTTTAGATGCGAATAAAAACATGAATTTGAAGTTACATCTTTACTTACATTTTAGATGTAAATAAAAGGATAGATTAAAAAGTTTCATTTTTATTTATATTTTTGATGTAAATAAATGAATAGGTTAAAAAGGCATCATCTCTATTTACACTTAGACGTAAATAAAAGAACTGATTTAAAATTACATTTTGATTTACATTTTAAATGTAAATAAAAGATTAGATTAAAAATTTCATTTTTATTTACATTTTATGTGTAAATAAAAAGATTAGAATTAAAAGAAACATTTTTATTGCCATTTTAGAGACAATAAAAGAGTAGATTTTAAAGCGACATTTCTATTGACATTTTATATTCAATAAAAAGATCGGAATTAAGGGAAGCATTTTTATTGTCACTAGGGACAATAAAAGGAGTAGAATTAAAAGTGACATTTTATTTGTAAATAAAAAACATGGATAAAGAAGTATAGTTTGTTTACATTTTACATGTAAATAAAAGACATGGATAAAGAAGTATAGTTTATTTACATTTTACATGTAAATAAAAGACATGGATAAAGAAGTATAGTTTATTTACATTTTACATGTAAATAACAAACATGAATAAAGAAGTATAGATAGGAACTAAAATGGTATATTTTTATTTACATTTTAGATGTAAATAAAAAAAGTAGAAATAAAAGTGACATTTTTATCGTCATTTTAGATGCGGTAAAAAGAATAGGTTTTTAAATTACATTTTCTATGTAATTAAAGAATGAAAGTAAAATTTACATTTTTCAATATCAGTAAAAAATGAAATAAAGGATTACACTTTTCAATGTAATAAAAGAGTAAATAAAAAGATTACATTTTTCAATAGTGTAACAAAAGAATAGAAAAAGTTTTACATTTTGATATAATATAAAAAGTTCACATTTTTGTGTAATATAAACCTCATAATGCAATATAAAAATGTCATGTTTTAAATTATAAAAACATGAATGTAAGAAATGAAATTAGAATAATGTCATGTTTTAAACTATTAAAATATGGTTACATTAAAAATCACATTTTTAATGTAAAGAAAGAGAATAGAAAAATATTCATCGTTTGAAATAGAAATGATAAACGATAAAAATTCACATTTGTAGTGTCATATAAGGAATGTAGAAAAGGTACATGTTTTGAAATAGACTTCTGTTCATTAAAAATAACTTGAATACGAGGCATAGAAAATTATTTAAAGAATAAATAATTCAAAATCGTCGAACGAATGAATTATGTATATATATATATATATATACACATACATATATATATAAATTGAAATAAAACGAATCGCGCTGCTGTAGTTCGCGATTTGAAATCGTAACTTTAAACGATTATACCAAAGAATCCGACTGTCGGATTTTCCCAAAACTGGAACCGTTAGGACCGCCTTGGGAATATCTTTTCAACGATATAAATCTCGTCAAAATCCAACGGTTAGATTTCGAGATAAGTGCAAATAAAAATTGGATAAAAACAGCGCTAGGGCCGCGCATTGACCTGAAGTGTCATTAAATTATAATTGAGTTACTTTAAATAAATAAAAATAGCGATAGATCGTTAAAAATAGATTTGAGCGATAAGAAATGATTAAAATGATAATTATTCGAAGATTATTTGGAATGACCGAGTTCAACTCATTTAAATAATTACTACAATGATTTAAGTCGAAGATTTGAAGACGGTGATTGAAGATCGACGATCTTCACATCGAATGGATGAGGACTACTAATGCCCGAGATTGGAGTAGCTACCTTGAAGGGATTGCAGTGGTAGTTGTCCGGACGTACTTGTTGATTGTTCGGATATGCGAGGAATAAGGTACATCCGGTTTCGTTCAGACCAAGAACGGACTTGTAAATGGATGGTATGTCTGACGTTGTATTCCTTTATGTTGTATTCGTTGATCTCTGCTAAATATATATATCTGTTTGGTGTTTAATCCCCTTCTCTAAGACATACGAGCTTAGAGGTTATATATTGGTAGGAATCAATGGTATAATATGGATTGACAATGTGGCATGCTAAGATGCATGGATCAAGGATTTTATTGAAAAGAAGGGCCTTGTGGTTGATGATCAAAGCATGACCTGTTTAGGCGTAGCTTTGTGTATAGCGTGACTTCGCGAGCCTCACACCCCGGTATGAGTCAAAAACGGGATCAGGACCGTAGGGAGTGCACATGTTTCTTTCTAGCTAGAGTAGTGTCAGCGACCTACCAGCCCTGACATTTTTACTTATGCGGATGATGAATTATGAGGTACCTTGGTTTTATAGGTTGTTAGTGGCCATATTAGAGGTTCAAAAGAACCGGGAAGCGTGTGTTCAGGCATAACTAATCCACTACTGTTAAGTGTGGACCGGCCCTACCGCTCCAAGGGTTCACTGCGGGGAATCCTGAGGCATTTGCTAGAGTGTCTTGAATCAGAGAGGACGATCCCTAGCCTCGATTCATGATGGAAACCCAATTTCCAATATGACACCATCAGTTTTGATTGTAGAACTAGTATAGCGACATGATATATGGTACCCATGTTGTCTATGATTGATACATTATGGTTGAAACTGTTTTTGAAACATATATACACTAGTAGTAATATCAAACCCGTTTTTATCGTATCGAGCATTTTTTGACCATTATAAGGTAAAACTCTATCCTCCGGTTTGCGTTGCATTGTGTGATGTGACTTAAGTCTTGTAATGGTTTCATTTTTCTAAAAAGCATTGCGTTGTTTAACGATTTACCTTATTTTATGCACTGGCAATCCAATGGAGTAAACCCCTTCCGCGTTAGCGGCGTGGTCCCGTGATTAGCCTTATTATTAGATTTGTTAAGTTAGATTTCTCATACCAGTCCCATGACTGACATGTAGTTTGTTTCACTCGCATACTCGGGTGCCCTCTTTTCCGCACGGGCAGTCGAGTAGATTTTTGCAGATATTTATCTTGTGAGCAGGATTCTGATCGAAGCCTAAAGCTGTGTCCAGAGCATAGAAAGTCTTCCGTTGTATTGTATAAATTTATTTTAATAAGCCTTCCACTGTATTTTATTTGTCGATGTACTCTAATATTCTGTACTCGGATGTAACATTATTAAGATGTTTATAAAAGTCTTTTGTTTTTGTTCTGATGCGTTGTATACCCAAAGTTAAAGTATTCGAAGATTTCCTACTTTTGGTTTGGACCTGTGAGGTTTATGGTCGATTCAAAGTGTGGGAATTTTCGGGTTTTACAAATATTTTCGAGTTAAAAGGAAATATAAAGTTGAGGTTTAAATAGGTTTATTCGATAAGAATAAGAAGTGATTATTGTTTCAAATAATGAAACAAAGTGGTTTCGTAACGTTATTTTTGTTGGATCTAGATTAACCCTAGAGGGGGTGAATAGGGTTTATCATAGTTTTTCACTGAATTGAAAAATCTGACAGGATATTAAAATAATAAACAGATCACAAAATGTAGCAAAAATAAAAGTGTAGAAAATAAATTACGCACAGATATAACCAGCTTCGGCAGAACCCTGCCTACTGCTACATTCCTAATGTTTCTACTAGGTAAAAGAACAGATCCCACATACAAGACCATGTACACTCGCGAACCCCTCGCTCATATTCTAATCCTACGCTCAAAACCCTAGACTGGCCAAAATCCCCTCGACCAGATTTTCCTGGATTACAAACCTGTATCCCTAGATTTTACAGACTCAAGTTAACTGCCAGCTAAACCCTAACTGGATTCCCCTAGAATTTTACAGAATCTAGCAACTGTTTAGACGGTTACAAAATAAATAGAAAAAATACAACAAAAATACAACAAGAAAGAAGTTAAACCCTACGATTTAAACTAAAATTTAAATCTCCCTTTTTTAATAACTAAGTCCAAAGCCTTTGTCACCTGGCCGACACATTATTTAATTTGTAAGCCTGATCTCCTTTATAACAAAAATGGCGACGGCTCTGAAAGTAATTCTAAGGTTTTTCTTGTTCTTCCCTAAATCAATCGAAAGATGGAAATTGACGAGATTGGTGAATTTGATAGCTTTGGTATGCGATGTGTAATAACCTGGAAATCTGGGCCAATTTAAAATTTTTATCTTGGCAATTTTAGAGAATTTTGATTATTTAAAATGAATTATTTTAAATAATATCGACGAGAAATTTATTTTGAATATAATTCGAACGTATATATTTGTTTGAATCGACGATAGAATATAAATATTTATTTATATTTATAAAAGGAATTGAAAATGGTGCGGTAGTTCGATAATTCGATTTCAAACTTCAAATGGATGTATAGGATTCAAAATAAACCAAATTTTAGTGAAACCAAAAATATTTGAATCTAATTGAGTATATCCTTCCAACGAATCCGAAAGATTGGAATTTCACAGCGGGAATCAAAAGTTATGTCCAGTTGAAATTTCATAATAGTCGCTATGGAATTTCGGCCCTTAAAAATGGCCATTTTGCGAACGACCTCGGTTTTCGACGAAACCACTTTTGTTGAATCTGTGATGTCAAGCTATTGCTAGGTTTCAAATTTCATAATTTTTCGAATCAATATGTGAGCGTGACAAAGGAAAATGTGTTTTGTCAATTTCGATCGACCTGAAATTGGCCATTTTTCAAACGGTCTCAGAATTCGACGAAACTAGTTTTGTTAGGACCGTATCGTCAATACGAAGCTAGAAAATATTTTTCTGGAATTTTTCGAGTTAGTATGTGACCCCAGTAAATTTAAATGTGCGTTCAAATTCAATATATAGAGTTATATGTTGATTTTGACGGAAACTGATCGAAATGATCGAATTGGCCTATGTGATATATCCCATTGTATTTGGAATGGGGGTAATTAGCTAAGGGCGACAGTCGTTGGGCCTCGTTTGGGGATCGAATGAGAAAGTTACTTTTTAGAGAAAATTAAAATAAATTAAATTAATATTATATATATATATATATATATCCCCCCCCCACCTTCATTATCTTTCACCCTCCCTCCCCAAACCCCTCAGGCCAAATTAAAAAGAAAAAAAACCGTTGTATCCCCTAATTGCTCCCCCCTCCTCCGTTGACCTCGTCGCCGCGCCCCCCCGCTCCTTCTCCTCTGCACCTTCTTCTCCCTCCATCCTTTACTCGCAAGACACCCCCTCCCCCCAGAAGCCCTAATCGAAGCAAACCGCCCCAGCGCCTCACCCTGGTCCAACCGCCACCAGCCCACCCTGCGTTCGCCATCAGCGACGCCCAGCGCCGCCCCTTCCGAGCCTCCTCCTCCACCCAGTGCTGACGTGGAATCCCCTCCTCCAATTAACAGTGAGTGCTTTTGTTTATTTGTTTTATTTATTTTAATTTATCTAGTTTAAATATAAAAACATGGTTTGAATTCAGTTTTAAAAAAAAATGATTAACGATAGGATTTTTATTATGAATTAGCAAAATAAAGTGGTGATTTTTATTACATAAAAATATAATTTTTATATTATAGAAAGATTAAAAATATAATCTTTTATATTGTAGAAGTATAAAAATATAATCTTTTATATTGTAGAAGTATAAAAATATAATTTTATATTATAGAAAGATTAAAAATATAATCTTTTATATTGTAGAAGTATAAAAATATAATCTTTTATATTGTAGAAGTATAAAAATATAATCTTTTATATTGTAGAAGTATTGAAAATGTGATTTTTATATAATAGAGAATAAGAAAATATTATCCTTATATATGTAGCAAAAAAAATCTGATTTTTATTTTATATATAATGAAGTAAAAATGTGATTTTTATAGTGATGATATAAAAATTCAATCTTTATATAAGAAGTTGAAATATAAAAATATATAATTTTTATATAGAAAGAAGCGTTGTAAAGATATATGAAGTAAAAATAGGAATATCATTTTTATTTGTTGAAATGCAATAATAAAAATATAATTTTTATATATGAACAGCGTGAAAAGGACTGCGGTAGAATTTCAAACAGATCCAGACGGTTCAGCAGTTCAAAAGCAAAGCACGGCGGAGTGGAACCCTCTGTGAGAACTCCTCACCATTATTTTTATTTCTAGTTTGAAATATATACTAGGATGCAGACGGTGTTTAGTAGCACCCGACACCCGTCGTCCACAGACCATGAACGGCTTGTATGCTTGTTTGTTTGATTTTGATGTGTAGTTGATTGTGTGATGTGATGTGAAACGAAATAAAATATTTATATAGTTAAAAATATTTTATAGTTGAAAATAGAATTTTAACGTGTATATGAAATGAAATAGAAATAAACAAATCGGACGATTTGTTTATATACACACATTTGACTGATATTGATTGGGACGATAAATTTTACACATCGCCGAACTACACAAATAAAATCTATGTTTGATTGTTTGAAACCCCACACGGGTATTGGGATGATATTTGACGTACACTAATCCCAATAATTAGTTGTATGTCGATTGATCGATTGACAAACTGTTATAAGCATTAAATATTTATATTTGATGCTTATACAGTGTAGAACGCACTTTGGATTATGGTTGATGATTTATCGTTGTTGTTAGATACGTGTGGTAGAAAATCCATATAATTAACATTATATGGTAATTGATTGGGCCTCATTCCATATTTGAAATAGAATATTTGAAAATAGAAATATTTGAAAAAGAAACATTTGAAATAGAAATATTTGAAAAAGAAACATTTGAAATAGAAATATTTGAAATAGAATATTGGAAAATAGAAATATATGAAGCCGTGTAGATTAGATTGACGCCATTTTGACGTGAATGATATTTATATCGATTTTATTCATTTTATAATGAATATCGAAAGTGATTTCAAAATCTGATATTTTGAAAAGAATTGAAATTAAAACTGAAACTGAATAGAAATGAATTCGAATTGAAACTGAATAGAAATGAATTCGAATTGAAATTGAATAGAAATGAATTCAAATTGAAATTGAATAGAAATGAATTCGAATTGAAATTGAATTGAATTGAAAACGAACTGAAATTGAATTAGAAATCAATTTGAATTAAATCGATTTGAAATGAAATTAAAATGAATTTATGTTGAAAAATTCGATTTTGATTTGAATTTGATATAGAAGTTGAAATCGTTTTGAAAACGAATTTAAAACGATTTATAAAATACATTATGAAAGGAAATCGACGAAATATATATAATATATTATATATATATAGAATGGCCTGAATAGAACGCGCCGCGGCAGTTCGCGAATTTCGACCATTGACTTCGAATGGATATTACGGGAGATCCGACCGTCGGATTCTCCTAAAACCGGAACCATTGGGTTCGTATCGAAAAGAGCTTTCTAACGAATATTAGAAATTAGAAATCTAACAGTTGGATTTGGAATTATGTCCAAATCAAATTTAGAAAAGGTCGCTGTAAGTGCAGTTCGATGGCCGTTGATGGAAATCGACTGTACGGGCCTTGATAAAATTATTAAAAATAGTAATAATTTGTGTAGAATCATAAGAAATGATTTGTGAAGAATTGGGATGAAAAACTCCATATTTGAAAAGATAAAAATAGATTTTTATCGAAATGAACTAGTTTTGAACTAGAATAATAATTCTATTTATTTTTAAATAAATAAACTGGATTTGAAATGGTTTTGAAAATAACCTGAATTTCCAACAATTGCATTGGAATGGATTTGAATCGAAATTGTCTTGGGAATATTTCGACGTTGGATTTCGTGACTATACAGATGTTGTTATGGAAATTTGAAAGATATTTATATATCGTTATTTCCAATACAATATTTGTTGGTTGTAGAATTTGATATTGAAGATAAGCCGATATATTTTCTATTCAGAGCCTTGTATTTAATATCAAATGTGATTTGGGTTTGTCGTGAATGATTTCTTTATTAACACTGTTCTTGAACCCAGTTGAGAAAAGATTAAATCTTTTTATTTAGATTTAATGAAGTGTACCAATTAAATAATATTTAATTGGAATTGAATCGGTATTGATTTTTGGGTTTATCGTGAGCAGTGTTTTAAATAACACTTGTTCTTTAACCCGATAATTAATGGAACATGATTTTGGGTTGTCGTGAATGGTATCTTCAATAATACCATTCTTAGACCTAAAGGAGTTAAGAAAATCAGAAACTAACTGGAGATTAGTTAAGTTAAATGGTTTCAGAGGTATTGATCAGATGTTGGTTTCGGCCTTCGGGGTTAATACTTAGGGGATTGCTCACTTGCTAATTTACGGTTAGGGACTGATTGAAATGTGATGTGATTTTGGGTTTATCGTGAACCGTGTTTCAAATGACACTGATTCTTTAACCCAGTCACATATTAAAACCAAGTGGATTTTAATGAATCTTTAATTAGATTGAAATGATCGAGAATGGAGAATCACCAGTTTTGCTCCAGGCAATAGTTAAATCTTTAATTAGATTTGAACGTGAAATGGTAATTGAATTTACCGATAACACCGTGGTGTTAGATATGAAGTATTACCAGTTTTACTTCGTGGGATGAATAGGTTGGGATTGGGAAATAAAATAAATGATTACTTCGGTAAGGTTCGCTAATCCCGACTAGTTTGAATTGATATTCAAAAGTGGATTAAAGAATAAATTTAAAGGATTTATCTATGATAAAATTAATGGGAACCTTTCCCTAAGAATGTGAAATTTAGAAACTAGTTGTAGATTGGCTAAGCAGAGTGATTTCCTAGGTATTGATCTGATGTTGGTTTCGGCCTTCGGGGTTAATATTTGGGGGATTATTCTCTTGATTAATTTTCGGTTAGTGACTGATGAATTGGAATGAGGCGTATGTTGTGTTTGTGTAGCACTTATTTAAAGTATACGCGAGTTATTCGGGAAGACCGGGTTTATCCCATTCTGAATAACTGATACGACGATAAGTCAAAGGTGAAGACGGTGGTTGAAGACCGGAGGTCTTCACGTCGTTTAGATAATTACTGATGATCTTGATTGGGCCGTACACCCAAGAAGATGGAAACAGTTGGTGATCGTCCAGACGTACTTGGAGATCGATGGATACGCGGGGTACTAGGTGCCTCCGGTTTCGTTCAGACCCAGAACGAACTTGTAAATGGACTGTGTGTCTGACATTGGATTTTAGTCTGTGTGATTGATTTCTATTAAATATATATCTGTTTGGCAGCGGAGAATTTATTCTCTTGCTTAACGCCCTTCTCTGAGACGTACGAGCTCAGGGGTTATATATTGGTGGATATCAAACGCATAGAGTGAATTGTTTGTGTGACATGCCTAAGTGGCAAATGATCAAGGCTTCTGTTGAAAAGCAAAGTCTTGTGGTTGATGATCAAAGCACGACCTTTGTGGCATAGCTTTGTGTAACGTTTACTTCGCGAGTTTCACACCCGGTATGAACCAGAAACGGGAGAGGACCTCAGGGAGGACATGCGTTTCTTTCTAGTTAGAAGTGGCGTCAGTGGTTTTACACGCCCTGACGAGTTTGACTTATGTGGTTATTGCTGTTGCGAGGCGCCTCGGTTTGATCGGACGATCCGGGTCCGATGGAGTCATTCGTTGGCTCGTTTACGCCCCATAGGGAGGAGAGACGTATTGTTCAGGCATTTTAATCCACATCGGTGGACCGGCCCTGTCGCTCCAAGGGCCCATCTGAGTCTGGGTCCTGAGACATGGGCTAGATTGTCTCGAATCGGTAGAGGATGATCCCTGGCCTCGGTTCATAGATGGAAATCCAATTTCCAAATACGTGACACTTGCGGTTTTGATTGTAGAGCCCAGTATGGCGACATGATATATGGTACCCATGCCGTCTATGATTGATACTTATGATTTGAAGTTGTTTTATACACTATACACTTATAATAGTATCAAAAGATTTGTTTTAAACGTACTAAGCATGTTTGGCTATTATAAGGGAAAACCCTATCCCCCGGCTTGCGTTGCATTGTGTGATAGGACCTGGGTCATATAATAGCTTCATTTTTCTTTATTTAGCATTACGTTGTTTGTTTTATGCACTGGTATTCTTGGGAGGAAACCCGTTCCGTGTTATACGGCGTGGTCCCTTGATTTACCGAACTTTAAAATAAAGAATAATAACTGTTTTAGTTCTCACACCAATCCCATGACTGACCGGGAGTTTATTGTTTTAACCTAAACTCTGCCCTTATTTTGACACGGGCAGCTAGTAGTTTTGGTTTTGCAGATTTATATTCACAGGATCCTGATTTGCAGCTGGAATGATATCCGGAAAGCTTTGTATCCGCATATCTCTTCTAGTTGTGCATTGTATTATTTTTTGCTGCTATGTATTTAAATGTAATTTAAATCTCTGATATTTCAGTGTAATATTGATTCATTTATACTCTGTATATTCTTGTATTCTGATGGAATTGTTGTAATTAATAATGAATTGTTCTCCCGTCTGTGTTCTACTTTGTCGTGTTCTCAAAACAATCAGGCGTTTTGAACGGTCGGGGTCGGTTTAGCGACTGATTCGGATCGAGCGGAATTCCTTGTTGTCTCATTTGGTATCAGAGCTTTGGTTTAAAAAGCTCAGAGAACAAGACACATTAGAACCATACGAAAGAATTCATCAGAAATTGGATTAGTAATATTCAATGGGAATGACTCGTTAGAGATGGGATCAGTAGTATCCTAGAACGAGTGTGAAGAGTATGTTTTTAAAATGAAAACAATTTTTGTTTTGAAAATTTAAATCAATTATTCGTATTTGATTATTTATTTTATATTGAATTGGGACAATCCAATATATAAAGATTTTGCATATCTGTCTTGCAAACGTGTACTTGAAGTTTTAATGTACTGGATAGTTATAGAATCACACTCTAGTTGCCCGGGGATAATTCTGGTGACGGGGCACCATCGCCAGTATTTATTTTCGAGCGATGAAAGTGAGATTTCTATATATTTCCAACTGACTGGTGTGAGAACCGAAACTAGATAGGGCTTATTGTTGTGATTTGGCATCAAAAATCTGATTTTTGACTATATATCAAAGTTATGAATTTCAAAAGCTAATCAACTAATTGATTGATGGTTGTGTTGTTGATTATTGGTTGATTTATTAAAATTTGTACCATATAGCCCAATTGAACCAAATAGTGAATTGTATTGAAATTTGGTCGCATTTTCTTGCATATACATGTACTTACATTGAACAGGTCATTGCAAGGAGGCTAGAGCAGAGAATAAAATTTGTTTGCCCGACAAATAGGTACATGTTTACCATAATTTACTGATTTGTTTGGGTGATGATGATTTTATGAGCCGATTGGCTAGCTGCTTGGCTTTTTCTTTTTGAGATCAGAGGGCCTGTATGGCAATTTTGGGATTTTCCCGGTGCTCCCGGTGCAGGGGAGGTTATGGCGAAAATTTTCGAAAATTTAGGGTGTTAGCCAAATTTTTGTAAAATTTGAAAAGTTCTTAGAAACTGAAATGTTGAAGAACTTAAGCCGTAGTGAAAACACTGGAAGTTGAGTTGATTTGTGAAACAACTTTCGGCTTTGTTCCTTTTCGGGGACGAAAAGTTTTAAGTGGGGGAGATTGTAATAACCCGGAAATCTGGGCCAATTTAAATTTTTTATTTTGGCAATTTTAGCGAATTTTTGATTATTTAAAATGAATTATCTTCCTGCTCAATGATCTAGGGTTTTACAGGCGATCTAAAAACTTGTGAGTAAATCTGAATTTGAATCTCTCTACTCTTTTGATTTTTGATGCTTTGTTTTCGATCTCACTTGACAATGATGATATAGGTGTTGTTTATATAGGATTTGAAATCCTTAAACATCTCTGATTTCACATCAAATGGCTTGACTGGTTTTGCGTAAATTGTTGCCTTCTTTAAGATGATTTCCACGGCTTTAATATCCTCTGTGAATTGCTGTGGTTTAATTTCTGGAAAAATATTTATTTCCTGTCCCTTGCGAAATCAATTAGAACTTTTTCTGGAAATAAAAATTGGATTTGTGGCCCCCTTGTGATTATACCTTGCGTAATATGTTTGCATCGATTAGTTTATGAATTCCTAAAAATCAAAACAGTTGATTTCTTGCCTTTTAAAGGAAACTTGATTGATTCTATTTCTGGAATACTGTTTTGCCCGAAAACTGATTTCTTGCGAAGAATGTTGATTGTGCTTTCCCAAAATACTTTGTCAAAACTGGAATTTCTAAAATGATTCGTGTATTTCTGGAAACTAATAATTGATTTTCTGGGAATACATAAATCTGTTTCTATAGCCCTTGATGACTGTTGCGTGATTAAATCTCTTGAATTGTTGCAATGTTTATTCCTCGCTGTAAAAGTGAATTCATATTTTTCGATGCCATTTATCACACCTGAACATATTTGATGAGTTAAATCCAAAATATGTATTTGCCAAGTTTGCATATGTGATCTTGGTCAGCTCCATTTTTTTGAGTCCAGACAGTTTTGTATGCAAGTGTATTGAATTGCTTGAACCATGGAACCTGTTTTTGTGTGCTGAAATACTGGAAACAGTTTTAATTTTCTTTTTCTATCTGTAAAATCTGTCTTGACATTGTTGTGTTTACCTGTGGCTTGGCCTCGACTTGCACTTTATTCTCTCCTTGGCTTGTTCATTTGTATATCCTTGCTTTAACAATGTTGAACATTTTACATATGCTTGACCTTGATTTGAGAGCATGAACTTGTATTTGCATGCACACATGATTCACCATGCTTCTTTGTTAGTCTTCACCATTTTGACACTGTGTACACACATGTATTTTGGTTGTTGTCTTCAGCTTTGTGATTTGGCACCATACACACATATATTTGTACACTGTCACTTGCTTGTTATACATCCATGCACCTATGTTCACTATTGTTTTGAAGGTTACTCTGTAAATTGTTGTGCAATCCATTAATTTCTGATTTGTTGTCGGGAACACTGAGATCAAAGAATTGATTTCATTCTCATTTTTGTGCACCTTGAATACACTTGTTCTAGTTTTGCTGCATTGCTTAGTATTTCCACTGTTGAGATGATTTGCCACATTGTGTACACTACTACATTGTAATCTTAACTTCCCTTGGTTGGTCAGATTTTGTTATTCTCTGCCATATGTTGAGCTCGACCATTTTGATGCACCATTTTAAAACTGCTATGTTGTGATGCTCGACCATATTAGCTTGTTGGCTTGCTGTTGTCTCACCTTGTATGTTTCAGTGTGCTCTCTTGAGCTTGCATCTGGGTTTATTCCTGTGAGCACTTGCATCTTGCGCTGCACTGTCCATTTTCAAAACTGATCTACCTTGACCTTGAATTGTCGACCATTTGTGTTGCTTTTGACATGTTTGCTGTCATAGATTACTTGAACCATCTTGTGTACTTGCACTTGTGCTACCATGTTTGACCATGCTGTCATGCTTGATCCCCTTGTAATCTTTGTTGGCTATTCATATATGAGTTGTAATTCGGCCACTTTGTTTGACTCCATGTTGTTGAATTTTTATTTGCTATTTGGGCTGAACATGATTTGGTCGATATGAAATAAGCTGCCTTGATCTTTTATTGTCGTAACACTGAGTCGAGAAGGTCCACGTGGCTACTTCTCAGTTGTTTGCTAATTTGTGAGGCATTGCACACGTTTATATATATACATGTGTATATGCAGCCATCCAGACAAGTTTTCCCTGTCCCTGCACTGTGATATGTATATAGACCGACTGCGTTGTGGTATTTACAGTGTATCACTGTAAATATCACAAGCTATCTAGACACAGATAGATAAATCAGATCGAGTCAGAAAAATGATGAGAAACACACTGAAATTCTAAGGAAAATAAATTTTTAAAAATAAAAAATATATTCGCTAGAATTTAGGAAATTATTTTTGTTCCAGATACTTTGTGTGTTTTTGTATATGACAGGTATGAAGGTCGGACTGATTAAAAATGTGAAGACAGAAGACAGTAAATGAAGAAGTGTCAGTAACTGTGTATATATATGAGTCTGTGTAAATGAATGTATATGTGACTGTATAAAGAGTTGTGTGTCTGTATATAAGTCAATGTGAATGTATATATGAAATTGTATAACTGAGTGATAGGGTTGTAGTGAGGAGCTGTGCATGAATGAAAAATAATTGTGAAGTGTACAAATAGTGGAGTTGTATTTCTATACTATTTGATATTGAAATAAAATATTATGTTTAAATGAAATAGTGCATAGATATTTGAATTTCTGTATAGATGTATTCTGTTTAAATATAAATATTATATTTATGTCTGTGATGTATGTATAGAACAGTACAGTAACAAACACATTTAAAATAATATTTATTTGGTTGTTATCATCAAACAAAAATCATATAATTGTGTATACAACTACGTCATATACAACAATCTCCCCCTTTTTATGATAACAAACAAATAAAAGATTTTGAGCATAATAAATGTGTTTGACAGTGAAAATTGAAGTCCCCCTATTTATTAGCTCCCCCGACAACAGACAACTCCCCCTATAACTATGCATGAGTGAAATGAATGAATAATAATGAATTTTCAAAATTTGAAAATATTTATAAAATATTCATTCGTAAATCAAAATCTCAATCCATTCTCCCCTTTTGTTATCATCAAAAGGATTCAGAGTTTAAAATACAAATGGAAAATGAAAAAAAAATCAGCTTAAGAGGAAGAACGGTCATCATAAATCTCAATCAGTCAAATAAAAATCATAATATCCTGAGAACAGGTGGCATATTTCATAATTTAGAGAATGACGGATTTTCGATGAAATTTATAAAAATGGAGACAGATTCAAAAACATATATTTCTAATTATTTTCCAAAAGAAATTTATAAATTGAAGCACAAAAACAGTGATGGATTTAGATTATAATTATAAATTCAATTTAAGTGACAAAAACATATAATCTCGAATCCCAATGGCCATCAATCAACAAATCATAATAAGTCATAAAATATTAACACATTCCACAAAATAGAAGATGGATTGATAGGCTGGTTTTTATAGACCAAGGAGAATTTCAAATTAATTTCTATTTATAGCACATTTTTCCTTTTTCTTTTTATTTTATTTAAGAGCACACTGAACACGCATAACCAGAGCTTGGATTTTTAAATGAGGTCAGTCGCAGCTTAAATTATAAGTTGTCTCTTAACCATGCATGACCAGAGCTTGGATTTTTAAATGAGGTTAGAGACACACTTATATATATATATATATATTATATTTATCATTTCAGCTATAAGAGGAAAAACTCCTCAGTATATAAAACCAATATGAATGATAGAAATGTGATAGGTACAGAAATGGTTGTGAAATAAATTTCTAAATTAATAATATTATGAAATATGATCAACTATAACGAGATCATTGAAAAATTTCAATTGCCAATAATTATGAATAATAACATAACCACAATTCCATCACAAATATTTTCACTATTTATTCAAGATGATTTTAAAACATATTTAACTCTCCACATTGATATAAAAAACATGATGGATGATAGAGTGACGATAGATAATGAAGATGGTCGTGAAATAATTGCCAAATCAAAGATATTATAATAAATATTCAACCATCATGAAAAATCTAAATAAAATCTCCTCTTGTTGTGAAATATACTGCAGCCACAATTCATCAAAATTTCAAAATCTGATAATAATTTTGATGAATTATAAACACAGTTCAATATGGATATTGATTTCAATTTCTAAATGAATGATCAATAAATAATTTTAAAATTGAAAATCAATTACAAGAGGGAAATGAAAGATCTTTACAAGACATGAGAGATTAAGAAATATATACATGTTGAGAATA
Source organism: Allium sativum (assembly GCA_030737875.1). Classification (NCBI taxonomy): domain Eukaryota; kingdom Viridiplantae; phylum Streptophyta; class Magnoliopsida; order Asparagales; family Amaryllidaceae; genus Allium; species Allium sativum. The sequence goes on along the minus strand of CM060911.1, from coordinate 229,070,415 downwards.
AACAAAACAGCACTTCTAAACTGATATCACTTGATGTCTCTATTAATGAGGATTGTAACAAGACTCTGGAGACAAACAAGGATATCACAGACAAAAGAATTTTAAGCACAGAGCCCAAGACTCACAAATCAAGCACTTTTATCAGAGCAGCAAACAATTCTTCTCAAAACAAGCAGTCATTTAAAGCATTCTCAAAACAGTATCAGAGTAGCACACAAAATCAGTTCAAAGCAGACTTGTCATGAAGATAGTCACAAAAAGTGATTCATGATCCAAGATTAAAATGCAGTTTATTTGAAATTGAAGCGACCCGAACTTCCCCGGTCTCCGAAGATAAGAGAAAGAACGAATTACTGTGAGGACAAGACGAATCAGAATGCAAACAGAAGAACATTTCATTGCTTGTTACAACAATTTATCAGAATACAAGAATATACAGAGTGTTAACAAATAATATACATTATAAAATATCAGAGATTACAATACATTACATAGCAGCGGAAAATAATACAATACACAACTAGAAGTAATACACGGATACAGAGCTTTCCGAGTATCGTTCCAGCTGTAAACTAGGTTCCTGTGAATATAAATCTGCAAAACCAAAACTACTAGCTGCCCGTGTCAAAATAAGGGGACCAAAGTTTAGGTTAAAACAATAAACTCCAGGTCAGTCATGGGACCGGTGTGAGAACTAAAACAGTTATTAATCTTTATTTTAAAGTTAGATAAATCAAGGGACCACGCCGTATAACACGGAACGGGTTTCCTCCCAAGAATACCAGTGCATAAAACAAACAGCGCAATGCTAAATAAAGAAAAATGAAGCTATTATAAGACCCAGGTCCCATCACACAATGCAACGCAAGCCGAAGGATAGGGTTTTTACCTTATAATAGCCAAAGAATTCTTGATACGCTAAATTTCATCTTTTGATTCTTAATCAGATCCAACCGTAAATTCGTAAGAGAACGATTCCCTAAGTATTAACCCCAAAGGCCGAAACCAACATTAGACCAATACCCAGGAAACCACCCATCTTAGCTCGTTTCCAGTTAGTTTCTGATTTTATATACAATCATAAATATCAATCATAGACGGCATGAGCGCACCATCCCACTATGTCACCATATATAGGATTACAACTAAAACTGAAACGTCGCGTATTGGAAGTTGGATTTCCATCTGTGAACCGAGGCAAAAGATAGTCCTCTACCGATTCGAGACGCTCTAGCCCGCCCCTTAGGAAAGCGCATAGGAAAGCCTTGGATCGTCAGGGTGGTCCACCGATGTGGATTAAAATGCATGTCCACTGCGTTTCCCCACCCTATGGGGTGTCAATGAGCCAACAAATGACTCCATCGGCTCCACATAGTCACCGATATATCCGAGGCGCCTCGCAACAGTAACAACCACATAAGTCAAACTTGTCAGGGCGTGTAAAACCACTGACGCCACTTCTAGCTAGAAGGAAACACATGCCCTCCCTGAAGTCCTCTTCCGTTTCTGGTCCACTACCGGGGTGTGAGGCTCGCGAATTAACGCTACACAAAGCTGTGCCACACAGGTTGTGCTTTGATCATCAACCACAAGACTCTGCTTTTCAACAGAAGCCTTGATCATTTTCATCTTAGCATGCCACACAGGCAAACCACTCCATGCAATCGATATCCATCAATCAAACAGAATAATGTCCAATGTCAGACACACAGTCCATTTACAAGTCCATTCTAGATATGAACGAAACCAGAGGAACCTTATTCCTCGCATATCCATCGATCTCTAAGTACATCTGGATGACCACTAACTGATTCCCACCTCTTGGGTGTACGGCCCAATCAAGATCTTCAGTAATTATCCAAACGACGTGAAGACCTCCGGTCTTCAACCACCGTCTTCATCTTCGACTTATCATCGTATCAGTTATTCAGAATGGGATAAACCCGGTCTTTCTGAATAACTCGCGTATATAATAACCAAGTGTTACACAAACACAACATACGCCTCATTCCAATTCATCGGTCACTAACCGTAAATTAGTAAGGGGACAATTCCCCAAATATTAATCCCGAAGGCCGAAACCAACATCAGATCAATACCCAGGAAACCATTCTTCTTAGCTAACCTACAGTTAGTTTCTAAATTTCACATTCTTAGGGAAAGGTTCCCATTAATTTTATCAAAGATAAATTCCTTAAATTTATTCTTTAATCTTCTTTTGAATATCAATTCAACTAGTCGGGATTAGCGAACCACACCGAAGTAATCACTTATTTTATTTCCCAATCCCAACCTATTCATCCCATGAAGTAAAAATGGTCATACTTCATATCTAACACCACAGTGTTATCGGTAAATTCAATTACCATTTCACGTTCAAATCTAATTAAAGATTTAACTATCGCCTGGAGCAAAACTGGTGATACTCCATTCTCGATCTTTTCAATCTAATTAAAGATTCAATAAAACTCCACTTAGTTTTATTCTTTAACTGGGTTAAAGAACCAATGTCATTTAAAACACAGTTCATGATAAACCCCAAAATCACAACATATTCCAATCAGTCCCTAACCGTAAATTAGCAAGTGAGCAATTCCCTAAGTATTAACCCCGAAGACCGAAACCAACATCAGATCAATACCCAGGAAACCATTCAACTTAACTAATCTCCAGTTAGTTTCTGATTTTCTTAACTCCGTTGGGTCTAAGAACCGTATTATTGAAGATACCGTTCACGACAACCCAAAATCACATTCCATTAATTATCGGATTAAAGAACAGGTGTTATTTAAAACACTGTTCACGATAAACCCAAAAATCAATTCAAATTCAATTCCAATTAAATACCACTTAATTGGTACACTTCGTTAAATCTAAATAAAAAGATTTAATCTTTTTCTCAACTAGGTTTAAGAACAGTGTTAATGAAGACACCATTCACGACAAACCCAACACACATTTGATATTAAATACAAGGCTCTGAATAGAAAATATATCGGCTTATATTCAATATCAAATTCTACGACCAACAAACATCGTATTGGAAATAACGATATAAATATGTCTTACAAATTCCCATAATAATATCTGTATCATTGCGAAATCCAACATCGAAATATTCGAAAGACAATTCCGATTCATATCCATTCCAATTCAATTATTGGAAATTCTGGTTATTTTTAAAACCATTTCAAATTCACTTTATTTACTTTAAAAAAAATAGAATTATAATTCTAGTTCAAAACTAGTTCATTTCGATAAAAATCTATTTTTATCTTTTCAAATATGGAGTTTTTCATCCCAATTCTTCACATATCCTTTCTTATGATTTTACACAAATTATTACTATTTTCAATAATTTTATCAAGGCTCGTACAGTCGATTTCCATCAACGGCCATCGAACTGCACTTACAGCGACCTTTTCCAAATTTGATTTGGACATAATTCCAAATCCAACCGTTAGATTTCAAATCACTAGTATTCATTAGAAAACCCTTTACAATACGAACCCAACGGTTCCGGTTTTAGGAGAATCCGACGGTCGGATCTCCCGTAATATCCTTTCGAAGTCAATGGTCGAAATTCGTGAACTGCCGCAGCGCGGCGCGTTTTATTCAGGCCATTATATATATATATATATATATATATAATATTATATATATTTCGTCGCTTTCCTTTTAAAACGTATTTTATAAATCGTTTTAAATTCGTTTTCAAAACGATTTCAACTTCCTTTCCAAATTCAAATCAAAATCGAATTTTTCAATATGAATTCATTTTAATTTCATTTCAAATTGATCTCAATTCAATTTTAGCTTAATTCGAATTTCGATTCATTTCAATATCAAATCTATTCAATTTAATTCGAATTTCAATTTGTTTCAATTTAATTCGAATTTCAAATCTATTTCAATTTAATTCGAATTTCAATTCTATTCAATTTAATTCGAATTTCAATTCATTTCAATTCAATTCGAATTTCAAATCTATTTCAATTTAATTCGAATTTCAATTCTATTCAATTTAATTCGAATTTCAATTCATTTCAATTTAATTCGAATTTCAATTCATTTAAATTTAATTCGAATTTTGAAATCACTTTCAATATTCATTGAAAAATGAATAAAATCGATATAAATATCGTTCACGTCAAAATGACGTCAATCTAATCAACACGGCTTTTATTCAACACTTGAATGTTTATTCTATTCAAAACATGAATATTTTTCAATCCAACACATGAATATATTTTCTATTCATCACATGAATTTATTTTCTATATTGGAATGAGGCCCAATCAAAATAAGGCTAATTATATGGATTTTCTACAACACATGTATATAATAGCAATGATAAATAATCAACCATCATCCAGAGTGCACCACACAACTGCATAAGCATTAAATATAAATATTTAACGCTTATAATAGCCTGTCAATCAATCGATCGACATACAACTAATTATTGGGATTAGTGTATGTCATTTATCATCCCAATACCCGTATGGGGTTTCAATCAATCAAACACAGATTTTATTTGTGCAGTTGGGCGATGTGTAAAATTTATCGTCCCGATCAATATCAATCAAATCAGTGTATATAAACAAATCGTCGATTTGTTTATAAATATTTATTTTATATACACGTTAAAAATCATATTTTTAACTATAAAATATTTCATTTCTTTTCAAATCACACAATCAAATTCCACAACACAACAACCAAACAAACAAGTCATCCATGGTCCGTGGACGACGGGTGTCGGGTGGTACTAAACACTGTCTGCATCCTAGTATATAATTCAACTAGAAATAAATTTAAAAGTAAGGAGTTCTCACCGACTAGCTAAACCAAACACCACGACTCTTCTTAGGTAGAAATCTTCGTCGTGCTCGCCCTTTTGTCAATTACATTGCCCGTAGCCACTACATATATAAAAATCACATTTTTATATTGTTGCTATGTATACAAAAATCACATTTTTATATGGCTACCATATAGATAAAATTTCTATTTTTATACCGCTACTACATAGATAAAAATTCTATTTTTATACCTCTACTACATAGAAAAAAATTCTATTTTTATACCGCTACTACATAGATAAAAATTCTATTTTTGTACCGCTACTACATAGATAAAAATCCTATTTTTATACCGCTACTACATAGATAAAAATCCTATTTTTATAATGCTACTACATAGATAAAAATTCTATTTTTATACCGCTACTACATAGATAAAAATTCTATTTTTATAATGAATAAAGATCATATTTTTAGCCCACTACTTATATAAAAATCATATTTTTATTGTCTCTACTATATAAAAATTCTATTTTTATTATTCACATCATATACAAATTATATTTTTATGATCTCTATGATATAAAAATCATATTTTTATTCTTTCTATAATATAAAAATCTTTTTTTTTCTATTTAAAAATCTAAACTTTCTTTATTTAAAAATCTAAACTTTCTCTATTATTAATATAAACTTTCTCTATTATTAAAAATATAAACTTTCTTAAACAAAAATCATTTCTTAGTATGATATGCGAAAAAAAGAGACAGATTTTGAATTTATAAAATCAATTACTTAGAAAATAAATAAAAAGAAATATAAAGAAAACTTACAGTTTACTGCGAATGGGGAGGGGTCGCTGTCAGCCTTGAAAGTCGTGGAGGCGGCGTCAGCATCGGGAAGTGGTGGTGCGGCGTCAGGTGGGCAGGGCGGTGGGTTTAAGGGTTTCAGCGATTTAGGGGGGGTTCGGTTTTCGAATTAGGGAGAGAGGAGGTCGGGAAAGGAGGGGGTACGGGGAGGAGTTGTCGGAGATGGGGAGGCGCGCTCGACGGCGCGATGGCCGACGAGGCCTGGAGCGAGATCGATGGTCCTCTTTTCCCTTCTTTTTTTGTTTGAAATGAATTTGGAGAGAAAGCAAAAGGTTTGAGGGGAGGGGTTTATATAAAATTTAATTATTTTAAATTTCCAAAAAGCAATTTTTTATTTCGACCTCTAAATGAGACCCACCGACTGTCGTCCCTAGCTAATTACCCCCATTCCGAACACAATGGGATATGTATCACAGGCTGATTCGACTGTTTCGATCAGTTTTCATCAAAATCAAATTATAAATCTATATATTGAATTTGACCGCACATTTCAATTTACCGGGGTCACATATGAACCCTAAAAATTCCCAAAAAATATTTTCTAGCTTTGTATTGATGATACGATCCTAACGAAACTAATTTCGTCAAATTTTGAGACCGTTTGAAAAATGGCCATTTTCCAATCGATTAAAATCGACTAAAACTGGTTAAACGCGTTTTCCTTTGCCACGCTCACATATTGATTAGAAAAATTACGAATTTTGAAATCTAGCAATAACTTGACATCCCGGATCCAACAAAAGTGGTTTCATCGAAAACCGAGGTCGTTTGCAAAATGGCCATTTTTAAGGGCCAGAATTCCATAGCGACTATTCTGAAATTTCAACTGGACATAACTTCTTATCCCCGCTATGAAATTTCAATTTTTCGGATTCGTTGGAAAGATATTCTCAAATAGATTCTAATATTTCTAGTTTCACCAAAATCCGGTTTATTTTGAACCCGGTACATTCATTTGAAATTTGAAATCGAATTATCGAATTACCACGCCATTTTCAATTCCTTTTATAATTATAAATAAATATTTATATTCTAACGACGATGTATATAAATATATACGTTCTAATTCTATTCAAAGTAAATTTCTCGTCGATATTATTTAAAATAATCGTTTTAAATATTCAAAATTCTCTAAATTTGCCAAAATAAAAATTTTAAATTGGCCTAGATTTCCAGGTTATTACAATCTCCCCCACTTAAAACTTTTCGTCCTCCGAAAAGGAACGAAGCCGAAAGTTGTTTAACTAATCAACTCAACTTCCATTATTTTCATTACGGCTTAAGTTCTTCAACTTTTCAGTTTCTATGAACTTTTCAAATTTTTCAAAAATTTGGCTAACACCCTAAATTTTCGAAAAATTTCGCCATAACCTCCCCTGCACCGGGGACTTCGGGATATTTCATATAGCCTCCCATGACCTTCTTCAATCCAAAATAAAAAGCCAATCGGCTCACAAAATCATCCAAACCCAAGGAAATACAATAAACATGTACCTATTTGTCAGGCAAACAATTTTATTCTTCTGCTCTAGCCTCCTTGCTATGACCTGTTCAATGTAAGTACATGTATATGCATGCAAATGCGACAAATTTTCAATACAATTCACTATTTGATACAAATTGGCTATATGGTTCAGATTTAATTAATCAAATAATAATCAAACAACACAACCATCAATCAATTAGTTGGTTATCATTTCAAACTCATAATTTTGATATATAGTCTAAAAATCAGATTTTTGTTGCCACATCACAACAATAAGCCCTATCTAATTTAGGTTCTCACACCAGTCTAATGGAATCATATAGAAGTCCCACTTTCGGCACTCGAATATAAATTCTGGTGATACTCGAGTAATCATCAGAATCATCTCCGGGCGACTAGAGTATGATTCTATATCTATCCAGTATATTAAAACTCCAAATACACGCGGATCAGACGTATATGCAAAATCTATATATACTGGATTGTCCAAATTCAATATAAATAAATATTCAAATACGAATAATTGAATTAAATTTTCAAAACAAAACTTGTTTTCAATTTTATTTTTCAAAACAACACTCTTTACACTCGTTCTAGGATACTATTGATCCTATCTCTAACGAGTCATGCTCATTGGATATTACTAATCCAATTCTGATGAATTCTTTCGTTTGGTTCTAACGTATCTTGTTCTCAAGCTTTGTAAACCAAAGCTCTGATACCAACTGAAGCGACCTGAACTTCCCCGGTCTCCGAAGAGAAAGAACGAATTACTGCGAGGGCAAGACGAATCAGAACGCAAACAGAAGAACATTTCATTGCTTGTTACAACAATTCATCAGAATACAAGAATATACAGAGTGTTAACAAATAATATACATTATAAAATATCAGAGATCACAATACATTGCATAGCAGCGGAAAATAATACAATACACAACTAGAAGTAATACACGGATACAGAGCTTTCCGAGTATCGTTCTAGCTGTAAACCAGGTTCCTGTGAATATAAATGTGCAAAACCAAAACTACTAGCTGCCCATGTCAAAATAAGGGCACCCAGAGTTTAGGTTAAAACAATAAACTCCAGGTCAGTCATGGGACTGGTGTGAGAACTAAAACAGTTATTAATATTTATTTTAAAGTTAGATAAATCAAGGGACCACGCCGTATAACACGGAACGGGTTTCCTCCCAAGAATACCAGTGCATAAAACAAACAGCGCAATGCTAAATAAAGAAAAATGAAGCTATTATAAGACCCAGGTCCCATCACACAATGCAACGCAAGCCGGGGGATAGGGTTTTTACCTTATAATAGCCAAAGAATGCTTGATATGCTAAATTTCATCTTTTGATTCTTAATCAGACTCAAACCGTAAATTAGTAAGAGAACGATTCCCTAAGTATTAACCCCGAAGGCCGAAACCAACATCAGACCAATACCCAAGAAACCACCCGTCTTAGCTCGTTTTCAGTTAGTTTCTGATTTTATATACAATCATAAATATCAATCATAGACGGCATGAGCGCCCCATCCCACTATGTCACCATATATAGGTTTACAACTAAAACTGAAACGTCACGTATTGGAAGTTGGATTTCCATCTGTGAACCGAGGCAAAAGATAGTCCTCTACCGATTCGAGATGCTCTAGCCCGCTCCTCAGGCAAGCGCGCAGGCAAGCCCTGGATCGTCAGGGCCGGTCCACCGATGTGGATTAAAATGCCTGAACACTGCGTTTCCCCACCCTATGGGGTGTCAATGAGCCAACAAATGACTCCATCGACAACCACATAAGTCAAACTCGTAAGGGCGTCTAAAACCACTGACGCCACTTCTAGCTATAAGGAAACGCATGCCCTCCCTGAAGCCCTCTCCCGTTTCTGGTCCACTACCGGGGTGTGAGGCTCGCGAGTTAACGCTACACAAAGCTATGCCACACAGGCTGTGCTTTGATCATCAACCACAAGACTCTGCTTTTCAACAGAAGCCTTGATCATTTGCATCTTAGCATGCCACACAGGCAAACCACTCCATGCAACCAATATCCATCAATCACACAGAATGATGTCCAATGTCAGACACACAGTCCATTTACAAGTCCGTTCTGTGTCTGAACGAAACCGGAGGAACCTTATTCCTCGCATATCTATCGATCTCCAAGTATGTCTGGACGACCACTAACTAATTCCCTCCTCTTGGGTGTACGACCCAATCAAGATCATCAGTAATTATCCAAACGACGTGAAGACCTCCGGTCTTCAACCACCGTCTTCATCTTTGACTTATCGTCGTATCAATTATTCAGAATGGGATAAACTTGGTCTTTCCGAATAACTCATGTATTTAATAAACAAGTGTTACACAAACACAACATACGCCTCATTTCAATTCATCGGTCACTAACCGTAAATTAGTAAGGGAACAATTCCCCAAATATTAACCCCGAAGGCCGAAACCAACATCAGATCAATACCCAGGAAACCATTCTTCTTTGCTAACCTACAGTTAGTTTCTAAATTTCACATTCTTAGGGAAAGGTTCCCATTAATTTTATCGAAGATAAATTCCTTAAATTTATTCTTTAATCTTCTTTTGAATATCAATTCAACTAGTCGGGATTAGCAAACCACACCGAAGTAATCACTTATTTTATTTCCCAATCCCAACCTATTCATCCCATGAAGTAAAACTGGTCATACTTCATATCTAACACCACGGTGTTATCGGTAAATTCAATTACCATTTCACGTTCAAATCTAATTAAAGATTTAACTATCGCTTGGAGCAAAACTGGTGATACTCCATTCTCGATCTTTTCAATCTAATTAAAGATTCATTAAAACTCCACTTAGTTTTATTCTTTAACTGGGTTAAAGAACCGATGTCATTTAAAACACGATTCACGATAAACCCCAAAATCACATCACATTTCAATCAGTCCCTAACCCTAAATTAGCAAGTGAGCAATTCCCTAAGTATTAACCCCGAAGGCCGAAACCAACATCAGATTAATACCCAGGAAAGCATTCAACTTAACTAATCTCGAGTTAGTTTCTGATTTTCTTAACTCCATAGGGTCTAAGAACCGTATTATTGAAGATACCGTTCACAACAACCCAAAATCACATTCCATTAATTATTGGGTTAAAGAAAAAGTGTTATTTAAAACACCGTTCACGATAAACCCAAAAATCAATTCAAATTCAATTCCAATTAAATACCACTTAATTGGTACACTTCATTAAATATAAATAAAAAGATTTAATCTTTTTTTCAACTGGGTTTAAGAACAGTGTTAATGAAGACACCATTCACGACAAACCCAACACACATTTGATATTAAATACAAGGCTCTGAATAGAAAATATATCGGCTTATATTCAATATCAAATTCTACGACCAACAAATATCAGATTGGAAATAACGATATAAATATATCTTTCAAATTCCCATAAAAATATCTGTATCATCGCGAAATCCAACATCGAAATATTCCAAAGACAATTTTGATTGAAATCCATTCCAATTCAATTATTGGAAATTCGGGTTACTTCTAAAACCATTTCAAATCCACTTTATTTATTTTAAAAATAAATAGAATTATAATTCTAGTTCAAAACTAGTTCATTTCGATAAAAATCTATTTTTATCTTTTCAAATATGGAGTTTTTCATACCAATTCTTCACAAATCCTTTCTTATGATTTTACACAAATTATTACTATTTTTAATAATTTTATCAAGGCCCGTAAAGTCGATTTCCATCAACGGCCATCGAACTGCACTTACAACGACCTTTTCCAAATTTGATTTGGACATAATTCCAAATCCAACCATTAGATTTCAAATCTCTAATATTCATTAGAAATCCCTTTTCGATACGAACCCAACGATTTTAGTTTTAGGAGAATCCGACGGTCGGATCTCCCGTAATATCCATTTGAAGTCATGGTCGAAATTATCGAACTGCCGCAGCGCGGCGCGTTCTATTCAGGCCATTATACATATATATATATATATATATATATATATATATATATTTCGTCGCTTTCCTTTTAAAACGTATTTTATAAATCGTTTTAAATTCGTTTTCAAAACGATTTCAACTTCCTTTCCAAATTCAAATCAAAATCGAAATTTTCAATATAAATTCATTTTAATTTCAAATCGATTTCAGTTCAATTTCAATTTAATTCGAATTTCAATTCATTTCAATTTCAAATCTATTCAATTTAATTCAAATTTCAATTCATTTCAATTTAATTGAATTTCAAATCTATTTCAATTTAATTCAAATTTCAATTCTATTCAATTTAATTCGAATTTCAATTTAATTCGAATTTCAATTCATTTCAATTTCAAATCTATTCAATTTAATTCGAATTTCAATTCATTTCAATTTAATTCGAATTTCAAATCTATTTCAATTTAATTCGAATTTCAAATCTATTCAATTTAATTCGAATTTCAATTCATTTCAATTTAATTCGAACTTCAATTCATTTCAATTTAATTAGAATTTTGAAATCACTTTCAATATTCATTGAAAAATGAATAAAATTGATATAAATATCGTTCACGTCAAAATGGCGTCAATCTAATCAACACGACTTTTATTCAACACATGAATTTTTATTCTATTCAACACATGAATATTTTCAATCCAACACATGAATTTATTTTCTATTCAACACAAGTATTTATTTACTATATTGGAATGAGGCCCAATCAAAAAAATGCTAATTATATGGATTTTCTACAACACACGTATATAATAGCAATGATAAATAATCAACCATCATCAAGAGTGCACCACACAACTGCATAAGCGTTAAATATAAATATTTAACGCTTATAACAGCCTGTCAATCAATCGATCGACATACAACTAATTATTGGGATTAGTGTATGTCATTTATCATCCCAATACCCGTGTGGGGTTTCAATCAATCAAACACAGATTTTATTTGTGCAGTTGGGCGATGTGTAAAATTTATCGACCCAATCAATATCAATCAAATCAGTGTATACAAACAAATCGTTGATTTGTTTATAAATATTTATTTTATGTACACGTTAAAAATCATATTTTTAACTATAAAATATTTCATTTCTTTTCACATCACACAATCAAATTTCACAACACAACAACCAAACAAACAAGACATCCATGGTCTGTGGACGACGGGTGTCGGGTGCTACTAAACACCGTCTGCATCCTAGAATATAATTCAACTAGAAATAAATTTAAAAGTGAAGAGTTCTCACCGACTAGCTAAACCAAACACCACGGCTCTTCTTAGGTAGAAATCTTCGTCATGCTCGCTCTTTTGTCAATTACATTGCCCGTAGCCACTACATATATAAAAATCACATTTTTATATTGTTGCTATGTATACAAAAATCACATTTTTATACGGCTACCATATAGATAAAGTTTCTATTTCTATACCGCTACTACATAGATAAAAATTCAATTTTTATACCGCTACTACATAGATAAAAATGCTATTTTTATACCGCTACTACATAGGTGAAAATCCTATTTTTATACCGCTACTACATAGATAAAAATCCTATTTTTATACTGCTACTACATAGATAAGAATCCTATTTTTATACCGCTACTACATAGATAAAAATTCTAACTTTATAACGAATAAAGATCATATTTTTAGCCCACTACTTATATAAAAATCATATTTTTATTGTCTCTACTATATAAAAATTCTATTTTTATTCTTCACATCATATAAAAATTATATTTTTATGATCTCTATGATATAAAAATCATATTTTTATTCTTTCTATAATATAAAAATCATATTTTTTTCTATTTAAAAATCTAAACTTTCTTTATTTAAAAATATAAACTTTCTCTATCATTAATATAAACTTTCTCTATTATTAAAAACATAAACTTTCTTAAACAAAAATCATTTCTTAGTATGCTATGCCAAAAAAAGAGACTAATGTTGAATTTATAAAATCAATCACTTAGAAAGTAAATAAAAAGAAAACTTACAGTTTACTGCGAATGGGGTGGTCGCTGTCGGCCTTGGAAGTCGTGGAGGCAGCGTCAGCATCGGGAAGTAGTGGTGTGGCGTAAGGTGGGCAGGGCGGTGGGTTTAAGGGTTTCAACGATTTAGGGGGGGTTCGGTTTTCGAATTGGGGAGAGAGGAGGTCGGGAAAGGAGGGGGGTATGGGGAGGAGTTATCGGAGATGGGGGGCGCGCTCGACGGTGCGATAACGACGTGGCCTGGGGCGAGATCGACGATCCTCTTTTCCCTTTTTTTTTGTTTGAAATGAATCTGGAGAGAAAGCAAAATGTTTGAGGGGAGGGGGGTTTATATAAAATTTAATTATTTTATTATTTTAAATTTCCAAAAGAAACTTTTTATTTCGACCTCTAAAGAAGACCCACCGACTATCGTCCCTAGCTAATTACCCCCATTACGAACACAATGAGATATGTATCGCAGGCTGATTCGACTGTTTCGATCAGTTTTCATCAAAATCAAAATACAAATCTATATATTGAATTTGAACGCACATTTCAATTTACCGGGGTCACATATGAACCCTAAAAATTCCCAAAAAATATTTTCTAGCTTCGTATTGACGATACGATCCTAACAAAACTAATTTCGTCAAGTTCTGAGACCGTTTGAAAAATGGACATTTTCCAGTCGATTAAAATCGACTGAAACTGGTTAAACGCGTTTTCCTTTGCCACGCTCACATATAGATTCAAAAAAATTACGAATTTTGAAACCTAGCAATAACTTGACATCCTGGATCCAACAAAAGTGGTTTCGTTGAAAACCAAGGTCGTTTGCAAAATGGCCATTTTTAAGGGCCAGAATTCCATAGCGACTATTCTGAAATTTCAACTGGACGTAACTTCTTATCCCCGCTATGAAATTTCAATTTTTCGGATTCATTGGAAAGATATTCTCAAACAGATTCTAATATTTTTGGTTTCACCAAAATCCGGTTTATTTTGGACCTGGTACATTCATTTGAAATTTGAAATCGAATTATCGAACTACCGCGCCATTTTCAATTCCTTTTATAATTATATTTATATTCTAACGACGACGTATATAAATATATACGTTCTAATTCTATTCAAAGTAAATTTCTCGTCGATATTATTTAAAATAATCATTTTAAATATTCAAAATTCACCAAATTTGCCAAAATAAAAATTTTAAATTGGCCCAGATTTCCGGGTTATTACAGAAATCATTTGAGAAATATGAAAATCTCAAGATTCATTGAATCAGTCACACCAGATTAAATTTCAGATTCAAGATATGTGTGAGATTCAATAAATCAACAAAATTCAAATGATTTTAAACAAACCAATATTTAAGTTAAATGATCATGAAAAAGCAGAGAATTTCAGGACCAGATTTTCAAAGAATTTTCACAAGAATTTTCTGAGAAGTACTTAAGAAATTTCAGATCATTTACATCAGGTTTGATAGATATTCTTGATCCAAAATAATTTATTTGAAATCACTTGAATCAATGTCAAGTTTTGAAATATAATGAATCAATCACATAAGGTTGATAATTTCAAATTTAGGAGGTGTGTGATTATTCAAAATATCAATAATTTCAAATGATTTCAAACAAAAAAATTCTAGCCATAATGATCATGAATAACGATGATTTTCAAGATGTATCACTGAGATTTAAGACAGATTAAAATTTTCAAGCCAATCTGAAAATCAATGAAATTATCATAACTGATAAATAGCAGTGTGCTGTAACGAGTATAACATTTTAAGTTTTTCTAAAATGAATTAGAAGAAAACTCAAAACAGCAGTGTTCTGTGAAATTCCATTAAATTTCAGATCTTCAAAAAATTTAGAATTCATATTAACAGTGTTCAAGATACAACAAGAATACATTAACACTGTTAGGAATTCATAAAACAGAATATGAACTTCAAAACAATTGCAGATATATACAAGTTTAGATTAAAGGTCTGGATAAGATTTAAAACCTCATATTTTCTTTTAAGTGAAGCAAATATCCAGAAAATCAAGAGTTCTGCAACTGGAAGTTAAAGAAGCCCAAAGAAGAAAAATATAGCAGTGACAAATCGAAAACAAAAAACAAAAAGTAGAAGGAGGTAGAAGGAGAAATAAACAAGAAAAAATGTTTACAAAGATGAGTTCAGAGATCATACCTGAGATCAGTGTAAACCAGAATCTCTGACTCAATGGATTTGGCTAAGGAACTGTGGGTGATCCGATGATATGAAGCATTTTGAGTTCAGTTTTTCTTTAGCAATGCAGTTTCTCAGCCTACTTCGGTACCTAACAATTGAGGGGACCGAGTGGTCTAACAAAATTAGTGAAACTACTCACAGATGTATTTGTATGTTTTGGTACCCAGATTTGTTTGTAAAAAAGACCAATAGAATTAACTTTTGTACCCTTAGGAACCCAAATCTGTTTAAATTTAATGAAGCCCATTTTATTTCCCTTTGGGATCCAAGATTGTTTAAATTGTTTGTTATAAAACAAATTCTCATCTCGATTGTGATTCAAAAATCCTTTTAGATTTTCAGTAATTAAATTTCCAAGACGGTCCTTTTTAGAACAAATTGAGGGATTTTTGAAAACACAAGAATTTAGATTTTTAAAAACATTTGTTTTCCCAAAACCGAGACCATTCTTATTTCCAAGAGATAATTGGTTTTTCAGCAACATATTCAGATATTTTTCTTCGTCAGAAAATTTTGTCAACGTTGTTTCAAGTTGTGAATTTTAGATTTAAGGTCACCATTTTCTTTCATTAAATCTGAGCAACGGTTTTCGGTGATCTTACTCTTTTCAAAATCAGTTTTTAAAACCAAATTTTCAGATTCAAGTAATTTAATTCTGGCTTGGGAATCTGAAATCTCAAATTCAAATCGTTTTTGTTTTTCAATCTCAAGTTTTTCAAATTTTCTAATTTCTTTATCAAAATCAATATTCAAAAACGAATTTGTTTTCATCTTTAGTTTCTCAGAAAATTTATGTTTTGAATATTGGGTCGTCTTGAGATTATCCAATTCTTCTTGTAAAAAAATATTTGTACTTTCCAGCTCAATCTTGTTCTCTTTTAAGATCTAAATTTCATTTTCAAGCTTTTGAATATTTTTATTGAAATGAACAAGATTATTTTCTAAATTTAAATAATTTTCACAGTCAGAATTTTCCAATTCAAGATATCATCAAGTTTAGATTCCAAACAATCAATTTTGCATCGTAACTCAGATTTTTCAGATTTTAGAAATTTATTTTTCCTTTGGAGACGATTGAAACATCTCTATCGTCAGAATCATCATTAATAGCTCCGGTTAAGCACATATCTGAATCTGAGTTGGCAATTGAGGGTTTTGAGCAGCTATCAGATTTTCCATACAGCGTGTTGAGAGTTTTCCAAATGTCCAGTGCTGTCAAACAATGGGAGATAAATTTTAATTGATCATTACCAAGATCAAAAAAATTAATATACATGACATAAGCATTTAAAATCTTATTACTCTTATCTAACATGTCTCCCAAATTTTCAATAATATTCCAATATTCGAAATTAACCTATTTTAAATATAATTCGAATTTTGATTTCCAAATTTGAAAATCTGTTCCACTGAAAATAACAGGAATATCACTGGACTGGCTCTTAGAAGGCTGACAACTAGGTTGACCCATGACTCAAGAGTTAATGAATACCAGGCTCTGGTACTACTTGTTGGATCTAGATTAACCCTAGAGGGGGTGAATAGGGTTTATCATAGTTTTTCGCTGAATTAAAAAAATCTGATAGGAGACTAAAATAATAAATAGATCACAGAATGTAGCAAAAATAAAAGTGTAGAAAATAAATCACACACATATATACCCAGCTTCGGCAGAACCCTACCTACTACTGCATTCCTAAGGTTTCTACTAGGTAAAAGAACATATCCCGCATACAAGACCATGTACACTCGCGAACCCCTCGCTCCTATTCTAATCCTACGCTCAAAACCCAAGATTGGCCAATATCCCCTTGACCAAAATTTCCCGGATTACAAACCCGTAACCCTAGATTTTACAGACTCTAGTAAACTGCCAACTAAACCCTAACTGAATTCCCCTAGAATTTTGCAAACTCTAGCAACTGTTCAGACAGTTACAAAATAAATTGAAAAAATACAACAAAAATAAAACAAGAAAGAAGCTAAACCCTAGGATTTAAACTAAAATTTAAATCTCCCCTTTTTAATAACTAAGTCTGAAGCCTTCGTCACTTGGCTGACCCATTATTTAATTTGTAAGCCTGATCTCCTTTATAACAAAAATGGCGACGGGTCTGAAAGTAATTCTAGGGTTTTTCTTGTTCTTCCTTAAATCGATCGATAATTGACGAGATTGGTGACTTAGATAGCTTTGGTATGTGATGCTTCCTGCTCAATGATCCAGCCGATCGAAAAACTTGTGAGTAAATCTGAATTTGAATCTCTCTACTCTTTTGATTTTTGATGTTTTGTTTTCGATCTGACTTTATAATGATGATATAGGTGTTGTTTATATAGGATTTAAAATCCTTAAACATCTCTGATTTCACATCAAATGGCTTGACTGATTTTTCATGAATTGATTGCCTTCTTTGAGATGATTTCCACGGCTTTAATATACTCTGTAAATTGCCGTGGTTTAATTTCTGGAAAAATATTTATTTCCTGTCCCTTGCGAAATCAATTAGAACTTTGTCTGGAAACAAAAATTGGATTTGTGGCCCCCTTGTGATTATCCCTTACGTAATATGTTTGCACTAATTAATTTGTGAATTCCTAAAAATCAAAACAGTTGATTTCTTACCTTTTAAAGGAAACTTGATTGATTCTATTTCTGGAAAACTGTTTTTCCCGAAAACTGATTTCTTGCTAAGAATGTTGATTGTGCTTTCCCAAAATACTTTGCCAAAACTAGAATTTTTTAAAATGATTCGTGTATTTCTGAAAACTGATAATTGATTTTCTGGAAATACATAAATCTATTTCTATGCCCCTTGATGACTGTTGCATGATTAAATCTCTTGAATTGTTGCAATGTTTATTCCTTACCGTAAAAATGAATTCGTATTTTTCAATTCCATTTATCACACATGAACATATTTGATGAGTTAGATCCAAAATATGTATTTACCAAGTTTGCATATGTGATTTTTGTCAGCTCCATTTGTTTGAGTCCGACAGTTTTGTATGCAAGTGTATTGAATTGCTTGAACCATGCAAACCTGTTTTGTATGCTAAAATATTGGAAATAGTTTTAATTTTCTTTTGCTATCATTTGTAAACTCTGTCTTGACATTGTTGTGTTAACCCGTGGCTTGGCCTCAACTTGCACTACATTCTCTCCTTGGCTTGTTCATTTGTATATCCATGCTTCAACAATGCTGAACATTTTACATATGCTTGACCTTGATTTGAGAGCATGAACTTGTATTTTCATGCACACATGATTCACCATGCTTCTTTGTTAGTCTTCACCATTTTGACACTGTGTACACACATGTATTTTGGCTGTTGTCTTCAGCTTTGTGATTTGGCACCATACACACATATATTTGTACACTGTCACTTGCTTGTTATACATCTATACACCTATGTTCATTGCTATTTTGAAGGTTTCTCTGTAAATTGTTGTGCAATCCATTAATTTCCAATTTATTGCCGGGAACACTGAGATCAAAGATTGATTTCATGCTCATTTCTGTGCACCTTGAATACACTTGTTCTACCTTTGCTGCATTGCGTAGTATTGCCACTGTTGAGCTGATTTGCCACATTTTGTACACTACTGCATTGTAATCTAAACTTCCCTTGGTTGGTCAGATTGTTTTATTCCCTGCCATATGTTGAGCTCGACCAATTTGATGCACCATTTTGAAACTGCTATGTTGTGATGCTCGACCACATTAGCTTGTTGGCTTGCTATTGTCTCACATAGTATGTTTCATTGTGCTCTCTTGAGCTTGCATCTGGGTTTACTGCTGTGAGCACTTGCATCTTGCACTGCACTATCCATTTTCAAAACTGATCTTCCTTGACCTTGAAATGTTGACCATTTATGCTGCTTTTGACATGTTTGTTGTCATAGATTACTTGAACCATCTTGTGTACTTGCACTTGTGCTACCATGTTTGACCATGCTGTCATGCTTGATCCCCATGTAATATTTGTTGGCTGTTCATATATGAGTTGTAGTTCGACCACTTTGCTTGACTCCATGTTTTTGAACTTTTATTTGCTATTTGGGCTGAACATGATTTGGTCGAAATGAAATAAGCTGCCTTGATCTTTTATTGTCGTAGCACTGAGTCGAGAAGGTCCACGTGGCTACTCCTCAGTTGCTCGCTGATTGGCGAGGCAGTGCAAACGTGTATATGAGTACACGTGTGTATATGCAACCATCTAGACAAGTTTTCCCTGTCCCTGCACTTCGATATGCATACAGACTGACTGCCTTGTAGTATTTACAGTGTATCACTATAAATATCACAAGCTGTCTAGACACAAATAGATAAATCAGATCGAGTCATAAAAATGATGAGAAACACACTGAAATTCTAAGGCAAATAAATTTTTAAAAATAAAAAATATATTTTCTAGAATTTAGAAAATTATTTTTGTTCCAGATACTGTGTGTGTTTCTGTATGTGACAGGTATGAAGGCTGGACAGACTAAAGATGTGATGACCGAAGACAGAAGACAATAAATGAAGAAGTGTCAGTAACTGTGTATATATATGAGTCTGTGTAAATGAATGCATATGTGATTGTATAAAGTGTTGAGTGTCTGTATATGAGTTAATGTGAATGTATATATGAAATTCTATAACTGAGTGACAAGGTTGTAGTGAGGAGCTATGTATGAATGAAAAATATAAGTGAAGTGTACAAATAGTGGAGTTGTAATTCTGTATTGTTTGATATTGAAATAAAATATTATATTTAAACAAAATACTGTATAGATATTTGAATTTCTGTATAGATGTATTTTGTTTAAATATAAATATTATATTCCTGTCTGTGATGTATGTATAGAACAGTACAGTAACAAACACATTTAAAATAATATTTATTTGGTTGTTATCATCAAACAAAAATCATATAACTGTGTATATAACTACGTCACATACAACAATTTTACGAGTAATAAGTTGAATTAATTTCCCAATTATAGATAATGAAGAACGATGGAGCATATGTTTTAAATGGAAATCGAGTATAGTTATATGACATTTTTCTAAGTAGTAAAATGAAATTGTAACGACCCGGAGGAAAACTCGACGCTCGAATTTTCGACAATAATATATAACCCCATATTACTTGCCGAAAACTCAAGTATTGAATTCCCAGATTATTTATAGATTGAAATTAGAGGGTGAGAAAAGCAAGAAAGAATATTAGAATGGAAGAAAGAAGAAGAACACCACATCAAAATCTCACAGCGGAACAGATAAAATATAATATAACAAATCCTTTTATACAAAAGAACAGTATAAGCATACCAACCATCAGAGTTCAACATATATCAGACCCAGCGGAATAATAACTTTATATAACTAGCGGTGAAGCCTCCTGCTTCCAGCTCCTGAAACTCCAAGCGGAACCTAACCAGGAACATACTCGGTCTGACCCGAGCACATTTGAAGCAAAGCAAAATACGCCGGGTCAGTCTGGAATACTTTCAGTGATAAATTCACAGAGCACACAACTTGTTAAACTTTGGAAAATCCTTTCTGAAATCAAAGGATAATAGTTAGACCAGTCCACACATAAACACGAATGGTTTTTACCTTACTATAACCAAAAACGTTTTTGAAATCATAACTTATTCTGATATTATCATAGTGTCTAAATACAAATAATTAACAATCTAGCGGAACGCTTGCATCTCACGCTCCACATATAATATACAATCAAAAACCGCAGGCGCTTATTGGAAATTGGGTTCCGACCTTGACAAGGTATGGGACCACCTGCCGAATGTGTATCTCTAGAGGCGAATACACTGGGTTCAACAAGAACGTCTTGCAACCCGACCCACACATGACCGACCACTCATTTCGCTTGAGTGTGTCGAATGTATATCACCAACGGTTGGGCTCAAACCACCGTTTCCCGAAAAGGGACAGCATCGAATATAGATTAAAGAAACAAATGGAATTTCTCTAGATAGGCGATTATACACCCTAATGGGAGCGACCCACATAGCCATGCTGCCTGCCCAATTTTTGTCATTTCCCGGTTGTGAGGCTTGAGGCTAGAATTTATCTCTAGAACATCTGGTCATCATTCACTTTGAATGCCAAATCATCAGTTCCTCTGGATATCACTAATTGACGTCTACAAAAATATCCTAGTTGGGAGCTAACCAACTACGACACGTTTGAAGAAATCAACATACGTGGCCCATTGGAAATACTCTGTCATACATTCGTCCATACAAGTCTTCCAGGAACAGGATGAACCGAAGGAACCCTCCTACCGCATCCTTATATAGGAATCACCCCAAGGATCAGTAGCGAGTAGTCCTTGCAATCCGCAAAATCTCAACCCCGACCGAATCACATTAGAATATCTCTGCGTTGCAACACAGAGAATATTCGTCAAGTAATCCTTTCGCTTATGACGATCCATGGTCTTCACTTGCTCCATCTTCAGTCGACGTCTTCACGTATTTACTGGTCGGAATGGGTTTCGAATATAATTCAATCCTGGTCTTTCTGTAACAACAATCGTATTGGTCTGGTTTTGATAGTCGGTGATTTAACTATCAAATAACAATAGTGCAAACATATGAGTTTATTGATTCGGTACCTGGCATTTACTTGGCCTCTTTAAAATATATTTAATACAATGGTTAATCAACTTCTAATATTTCCAAATATAATCAAAACATTACATTTATTCCTCGTTTATTCATAACAAAATCTGTTTTATATGTTTTAGGGTATGGTTATATACCCAACTTTCCATTTCCATTTCTATTGGAACATCGATATAATTTCAAACCTTTTTCCCATATTCCCTTAAGTTCGGCATCTCAATATATATACACATATATATATATATATTACTTAATGGTATTAACAAAATTACCAATTTTGATATTACAAATCAAATGTCAAATTTCTATAATTTAAAACCAAATATTTTTATTTATCTTGTCACCCACATTTATATTCAAGAACCTCGTACTCATTTCAATACTTCTCGTATCGAATAATTACCCAAATTCCAACACTTTGCACTCATCACAAACGAATATCATTCCTCGATAATAGTGAAGCCGTTCAAGTTGGGGTATTTTATTTACCTCTCAGACCTTGATCGACAACATTCTTACCTTAGAATAATATTAATCTGTCACTTAACCACTAATAATAAAATCTTATCTACAATCTTGATTTCAAATCTAGGTTTATAACCCGTTTCCTACATTTGAAATCTTCGTTCAGTAACCTCTTTACTAAATTCATTTGATTGAGTAAATATTCACTAAAATATAACTTTTCTCTTAAAGCATTATTGCCCTAACATTTTCTGTGTTTTTAATAAAATCGCACATCAAATAATCTACTTCCTATATTCGACATTCTTATAATAACCTTATCTTGGTTCAAAACCTGCTTTCCACTTTCTTTACAACCAGACCTCATTACTTGGATTTTTCTCTCCAAAAGCCATTTACCAGTATTTAACACAACCTTATCATATATATTTCCCTTTACATTTGTAATTCTTATTTCAATTACAATGTTCGCTCAATTCAATACTTTAACCTTTAAGGTTAGCATTTTGGTTTAAAAACACTTTTAAACCTTATTTGGATTGTTTCCAAATCACTTATGAAAATCCGCTAAGCACCTTAAACCATTCTTATATTTTATTTAAAGCCATTACCATATGCCCATCTATTACTAATCAATTTATCCATTTCCCTTAAAGTTTTCATTTCTTTTGAATTCATATTACTTAATTTAACAATTTAAGTAAAACCTTCTTTAAACCCTTGTATTTCATTTATAAATTCTGTTTACAAATCTCGTTTTAAAATGGGATTATACATCTCTTTACAAAGCACTTATCGCCCCTTAATTACTTTTAATTTGGATTCCAATTAAAAGTCATCTCTTACTTAGAATAACCATTAAAGTTAATATTAACTATTTAAAAAATAGTAAATTTGGCCATTAACTAAAAATAGTATGATTATCACTTTTAAAAACTTATTAAATAATTTCTCTGATAAACTTGATTTAAAAATATTTATTCCTCAATTTCTAATTCAATTATTGATATAGAATAATTAAATAACTTCAACTCATTTATAAAATAATTTATAACTTTAAAATTACACCAATCCCCTTGACGATAGACCGATGTTTAAAACGATATAATTTATGCCATTCACTGCCAATTACCAAATTAACACTGTTGATTAATTCCAATTGCAACAACGATGAATATATATTCAACCATCAACATTCGAATGGGTTTTAGTGTCAGTTGAGTGTATAATTCATATATGAATAAAATGCACCACAAATAAAATACAATTTTATTTGAGGAATCTGGTCGGATCCCTCTAACCTGTCCTTCTCTGCATCACAGATAACAGTTGATAAAAATATTCGAATCAAATATAATGCATTTAAACAATGAAATAACGGCAATCAAACAACAGTAAACAACCAATTTGCATCCATCGCATCCAATCAACCAATTTATACTGTTTACTGTAAATTATATTTTTCTATGAATTTACCACATCACGGAATTCCAGAAGGTGTGAGAATTAACTCACCAGTTTTGACGGTTGGCGCGCTTGAATGTTCAAAATTAGCTGAATTTTCAACTGCGTTAGATCAGTGCCTAGTCAATGCCATCACCTAGGTCTCGTCCCTACGATCCCAACGGATCCAGTTTCGCTGAAATCCGTTAGCATATGAGTAAGTTACGCTCATTTTAAGTTTATAAAGTTTAAACGATAATTAAACTAAACTAATAATTAACTAATTTAATAATTAATTAATAAATCACCTTCATTACCATTATAATCATGCCACATCATTCTGGAATTGAGGAAAAAACGCGTCTTCCCCAATCTAATGGAAAAAAACCCGATCGCTCTTTCTGTTGTTCGAACCAGAAAAACTCCACATCACAATCTCAACCGCGCCGCCTCATCTGAGCGTCGGAGCTCCGACATGATGCCCCACCGGAACCGCGCCACTGTCAGGTCCAACCACCAGAAGTCGCTCCTCCCCAGCCACCCTAGTTTCGCCAGAAAATGCCCACGACCGAAAATCCAACGCTAGCCAAATTCCAGCACCACACACCAACTTAAACCACCGGACCACCTCCTACACCTCTGCCTCGCAACCCTCTTGCATCGCCCTTCAGGTCCTATCATCAATTCTAACCGACGCTGCCGGAGATTGAAGAAAACCCGTCGCCACTTCTGAAAACAACCCAAAAGTGAACATCTCCGTTCATCTCCTTCCACCGGCCACCTCCGACCACCAGAGAACTCGAGACCACTACCAAATCGAAGCCTCATCTCTCCTCTTCAAAAACCCCCAAGGTCCCGGCCTCTAAAATTGGCTAAATCTCACGAATTTGGGCAAAGAATGAAACTGGAATTCTCCACTGTTCAGCCGATTCCGGCCACCACCAACCACGATAGGTCCCCAACTTTTTAGAGCAGCTAGGGATCAAGCCGATCTACAACTTTGCTTCAGAGCTCCTTGCAAATTCATGACAGATTTTGAGATATAAATTAAATTGTGTTAGAGGACTTTTTCGTAAAATTGCTGAACGATTTCAGATTTTGGTGGCTAGGGTTATGAGTTAGGGGTATATATAATGTAAGAATAATATAATTTAAGTTGATTTGACGAACGATGTTGACTAACTATATTTTATTTCGTGTCTATCGCATTTTCGAACATCGTTTATTCGCTCCTGTGCTCACGTACAAACCCCGTTCGAGATGCGAATGGACGGCATAATATAATTTGATGATACTGTCCTAATGAAACTTGTTTCGTCGAATTCCGATTTCGTTTGCTCGAATGGTGCTCATTCACGTTCAAATGGTCGTTTTTATTTGCATTTTATTTTGCCACGCTCACAAATTAACCCCGATTGATTGAAATCTAGCAATTTTACTGTTGCGGTCTCAATATAATTTGTTTCATCGAAAACGAAGGAAGTTTGAATAAAGTCCCTTTTAAGATTACCCAATTCAAATAAAATAAACCAATTTTAATGTACCTCGATATAATATTAAAAAATATTGAAATTGGCCATATACGACCAGAATATCGTATACTGCCACAATAAAATATCTTGGGTTGAATTTGAAGCCAAATCGATATTATAAAAATTCAAAAAAAAAAACCTTTATTTAATATAAATAACGATAAAATTTATAAAGGAATTCCATAGCGACTTTTTAAAAATTTGATTTGGACATAAAATAAAATCTACAACACGGAAACTCGATTTTTCTCTTTCATTAAAAAAATATTATCCAACAGATTCAGACGTTTCTTGTTTCGAGAAAATTCGACTTATTTTGGGCCCTGTACAGTTGTTTAAAGTTCAAAATGCAAAATTACGAACTGTTGCGCCGCTGCAGCTTGTTTTATAATTAAATTATGAATTAAACGTTATAACGTCGTTTTAATCATGATATCGCTTCAATAATTCCAAGAAAAACAATATCGAACCATTTTAAATTGCCCGATCACTTTATTCTGCAAATTCAACATTTTCCAAATATCCCAAAATAAATATTATTATATTATTAGTATAATAAATAAATATTCAAATAAAATGGTTAAATCGATTATTTAAACTCAAACCAATATTTTAAATAAATACAATATTCAAATAATCGACCAGAAAATACGGGATGTTACAGAAATGGCCTTAAGAATCATTAGTAGGCTAAGATAAGAAGTAATTAAAGGATTTTCACCACCACATATATATTGATTGGTTTAACCATCAATCACCATTTTTGTACCAAAATCTGCTTTGTACAAAGCACGTGCCTTAGTTTTTAATTTACCATACATTAATTATTCTTAATTAAAAACGCCAAGTGATGCTGAATACTGAACAAGTGAACTCATTTTATTTCCATGAATGAAAAACTATTTATTTTGATAGTTAAATAACTGACTATCAAATCTAGCCAATACGAATGTTGGTATGTAAAGATCGGGATCGAATTTATATTCGTAAACCATTCTGACCAACAAATACGTGAAGATATCAGAAGATGATTGAGATAGAGCATTGAAGACCGTAGATCTTCATAAATGGAAGAACTACTAGTAATCATTGGTTTAGCGGCCAGAGATATACTGTGATTCTGTCGTGGTTGGAATCTACGGATTGCAAGGACTTTTCACTATTGATCCATGGGGTGATTTCTATTTGGATGCAGTAGGAGAGTGCCTTCGGTTCATCTTGTTCTTGGATGACTTGTACGGACGAGTATCTGATAAAGTATTTCCAAAGGAATCACGTATATTGACTTTCTACAAACGTATTTCTGTTGGTGGCAGAGAAGACTGGACACCTTCTTTAGCTTGACGCTTAGAGTATTTTTGTGGAAATCAACATTTAGTTATATCTGGTAGATCTGACAATGCGGCATTAGAGTGGAAGGAGATGCGATGTTCTAAAAGATAAGCTTAACCTCTAGTCTCATCAACCGGAAAATGGCATAAAATCAGGTAGATCGCATGGTTGTATGGGTCGCACCCATCAAAAGGGTATATCATTACCTGATCTGGTGAAATCAAATGCCTTCAGTTGTCCATTTTTATTTATATATGTATGTTATCGGTTCGGTTGGCTGGCCCCCAACCATGGTAATGATATATTCGGTACTCTCAAAGTATAGTGAGGGGCCAGTCATGTTTAGCCTCGGTTGCAAGATGTTCTTGTTGAACCCCAATGTATTCATCTCTAGAGGTACATTGTCGGGAAGGTTGTCCCATACCTTGCTAGGAAATACATTCTCCAATAAGATCCTGTGGTTTTGATTGTATACTATATATGTAGAGCGTGAGATGCAAGCGTTATGCTAGATTGATATTTAATTGTATTTAGACACTATTATAATATCAGAAAAGATATTGATTTCAAAAATGTTTTGGGTTATCGTAAGGTAAAAACCGTCTGTATTTATGTGTGGATTTGGTCTTACGATTATCCTTTTCTTTCGAAAATATTTTGACTTTAAAATCAAGTTATGTGATGCCTTAAAACTTAGTGTGTTCTTCTCACTCTGGTTCACTAGACGACCCGGTGTTTGTAATGCTCGGGTTAGACCGAGGTGTATAGGTCCAGGTTATCGGATGCTGCGAAGTCCAGAGACGAGCTGGATGTGTTCAGACGTATGATATTATATCATATATGATTGTTATTCCACTGCGTGTTGTATATGAGGACAGGTATTATAACTGTCCAGATGTGTGATGTACTCTGATGATTGTAAGTTTTATTTCAAGCTCTCAATAAAAAAAAAATTTCTATATTATATTTTGTTTCGCTGCGATGTGAGACTCTGTGTTGTGTTGGTTCTTCTTCTCCTATTTTAATATTTCTTTCTTTCTTATCTCACCCTCTAATTTCTTTCTAATAGCTATCTTCTTTTCTGTATAATTTGAGTTGACATGGGTTGGTAAATGTCAGCTTAAACTATACTAAAAAGTGGGTCGTTACACTTGGTATCAGAGCCAGGTTTAGTAATTACCTTGGCTCTATGGCGTAACTCGGTAGAGATGGGGTTAGTAATACCCTAAATTGAGATGAGTGTTCATATATGAGAGCGTATTTGTAAATTTTATATACAAATGTTTTGTATTGTGTTTGTCGATCGGTTCAAGTGTTGAGAAGCATTGAACTGGAAATGAACACGATATTATTTTGTAAAGAGGGTAGATGAAATAATTTTACCTAAAAATATATTTTTATGTAGAAAAGAAATAGTTTTATTAAATTATTTAGATATTGATTTGATTGATTGATTTGAATAGAATTCAAATTGGATTAAAATTTGAGTGGTTCAATAAAACCCTAGGAGATTCGCACATAAAATTTTTAATTTGGAATTAAATAGAAAATTTTGAAAATTGAATTAATAATAATTAAATGTAAATTAATCTGATATTAATTAATTGATATTTAAATATGAAAACCCAAGTGAAAATAATCAAGTAAAAATTGATGTTGAATATAAATTCAATAAAATGATTTGATTAAGTTGATTGAGCATAGTTTGTTGATTGTTTGTTGATTGTTTGTTATATTGGTTGGATATAAATTCATCAATAATTCAACAATGTTGGAATGAAGGAAAAACGAAATTCTAGTATAATAATGTGAATGAATCGAATATGGTTTGAAATTAATGATTTAACCATGTGTCTGCATATGAATGGTGTTATATGTTGAATTCTGGAAATTGTTTGGTTAAACTATTGATTTATGAAGTGTTATTTAAATATTTCATGTATATGCTACTTACATGATAAATTGAGTTAAGTACAGGTGCTTAATAACCATGAGGATTGTTTTTGGTTGCGAATATTTCATGAAAATTTAGCGGTATGCACAATAGCACTCATAAAAGGTACATCTATGCGAAAATATAAATTCTTGTTTTGGTTTTTGATTTTCCCGACCATGTGGGTCGATGCACATATATTATTTGTTCCTGCGATATCGTAGATGTCACTCCGTACTGGGGAGACTCTGCCGAATTTTTCTGAGAATTTAAAGTGTTAGAAAATTTTCGACTGAAAAATTTTATTAACATTTTTGAGTTAGTTTTTGATTATAATAAATTGGATTTTTAATTTTAGTGGGTTTATAACCTTTTTCATACTTTATAAATTTTGGGTCGAAACTCTTTTAAGAGGGGAAGATTGTAATGTCCCGTATTTTTGGTAGTCAAATATTTAATTTATATTATTATTTTAAAACATTTACTTTGAATTTTAAATTGATTTAAAGTATATATATTCGTTTATATAGAGAAATTTGAATGTTAATTTATATATAGTATAAAACTAGCTCGAAATGGCGTGGCAGTTCGTAATATGGAGTTTTGAGCTTCAACTGAATATATAGAATCCGTTTTAAGTTGGAATTTCGTGAAACAAGAAATGTTTGCATCTTGTTGATTATAATTTTCATATGGAAGAGAAAAATTCAGATTTCATGTTATAGATTGTTACTTATGTCCAAATCAAATTTTAAAATAGTCGCTATGGAAATCGTTTTAAATTTTAATGTTTACTTAATAAATATAAAAGGATTTCTATATGATTTGAATATCGTTTAACCTGAAATTTTAAATGTTGGAAGCTATGTTTGTTCAATTTGAAGCTGTATAAGATTTCATTTAAAGATGTGCGATAATAATAATTTATATATATATAGACCCTACTTGTACATATATATGCAAACACCTAACATCTGGGCCTTTGTGTATAAAAGTAAATGATATGACAATAC
Organism: Allium sativum; assembly: GCA_030737875.1. Taxonomy (NCBI): domain Eukaryota; kingdom Viridiplantae; phylum Streptophyta; class Magnoliopsida; order Asparagales; family Amaryllidaceae; genus Allium; species Allium sativum. The sequence goes on along the minus strand of CM060911.1, from coordinate 229,040,647 downwards.
GAAGCACGTATACAATCATTATATGGTAAATGTTAAATTTCCACATGTATGGGTAACTAATCAAATAAACTAAACATATGAAGTTAATGTAAGTAATGAAACATGAGAATCTAATATATAGTATTTATCAAGGGAATAAAACAAAAATCATCCAAAATAACTAATATTAAGTAGTATAAGAAAAAAAGTGTACCGGATCCAGGAAACCATTCAACTGAACCTATTCAATAACTAAGCTAAACATCAAATGGATGGGAAAAACATTTTGTAAATATTTTAATAAAATAAATAAATATACGAGTTTAACATTTGAGAAATGAAGTACTCCATAGAAAAGCACGTCTACCTAAGAAAAAAAGAAAAAAATGTACTGGTTGAGCTATGTTAATTTTGAAGTGCTATATACATAGTACTCTACATTTTGTTTTCAACACAGCCTACCCAATACAAGTACAATAACGCAACCTACTTTACTTAATCCCTACATATATACATATGATCAATGCGTGCATGAAAAGTACCCTCAATATACTGCCTTATGTTGTCCAATTTGCATAGCCACCTATTTTCTCTGCGGTCCTACCACCTAAGCCTTGGTTGTCAAAGAACTATTCATCTATAATTACGTAGAAAAATCCATTCATATTTCTTGTTCCAGACATTACACCACTGCTTCATGGCAATTAAATAAATTCAAACAAGAATATATGTATGCCACCAAAATACCAAAATATATTTTAGAAAACTCTCAACAAACTTCCCTACTCATTCGTATAAAATTCATTGCACTCAAAATATATTCGAACTGGAAATATGAAAGCAGCGAGGTGGCCGGAAATTAACTCAAATTGTTTGATGGTTTGGGAGGACAGACAGCGAATGGCAAGGGTGTGCGAGTAGGTTACTGGGTGACGAAATAGTAATGAATGCTGACAAGACTCAGACGGGTAGGACGAGCGTGGCGGCGCTGTCAGGAAGGCTCCGGTGAGTTCGAAAACCATGAGCGGTGGTGCTCGGCGTCAGGTAGTTGCTCCAGTAGTAGATAAGGGTTGTTGTCTAGGTCAGAGACCCGATGTGAAAGAGTGTGGTTGCTCGGGTGTTTGACTGATGTCGGGTGGCAGACATTGAAGGAGGTAACGGTGTGTGTGTGTGTGTGTGTGCACGCTGCGGTAGTGGAGTGAAGTGGAAATGTTGGGGAGCTGTTGTGTTATGACGGGGTTCGAGCTTTGTTGCGAGGTCAGGGGTGACGAGCAGGTTTTTAAACAAATAAATGGGAAAGTGCCTTGCGGTTTGTAGCAGCGTATGGGTGTTGATGGGAGTAGTGGTTTCACCGAAGTGGGGAAGGAAGAGATGAACGCAGTTTCGAAGCCGCAGTGTGTATGAAGGAGAAACAGGTGCAAAGTATAGGGTGGCGACAGCATGACGTTGGAGTGGCAGGGGATGTGTGGAAGTTTGCATTGTTTCAGAAGAGCATTTTGGTGGAGCCCTTGTTTGTAATGCGGTGAGAAGGAGGACTGAATTTTGCATTGGGGAAGATGGATCTGGAGAGTTGCGGTTTCGAGACATACTGGGAAAGAAGATGGAAGAAAGAATCAAACCAAAGCAGGGCGTTGGGATCGTATCGATGGACGTGACATTTTGAAGCTGAACTGGGCGGAGTTGAAAGCAACTGAAATGAATGTCAAACAGAATCGAGGTGAGTTAAACTCACTAAATATTTCCTACTTATATTTTATATAAGCCGGGTTTTATTTTGTGTGTTGTGGTTGCTAATGGTTGCTAGTGATTAGTTGTTTGTTATTTACATATTGATTGAATTTCTGAAATTAAACTTTGTTTAATTCCAGTGAAAAACCACATCGTTATTTTTATGGTTGGTCCCAATTAAGGTAACTTACCTTGTTGGTCATGTTTATAAAAAAACGTGTTTAATTGATTGAATTGTTTAGTTAATTGATTGATGTTAAATAGTTGTTATTTACTATTATGGAAATTATCAGTAAATGGAATTGAATGACCTAATTTGAGACAACCGGTTGGAATACAGGGAAGAACAGGTTGGAGGGATCCAACGGGATTCTCAAATATATTTAATGTTATTTATTTTCATATTATCATTATATGAACTGATTTGGTTGAATGGTTGACTGGATTTGTTGACCGTTGACCTGAATTCAACATTTATTTTTTTAAACCAATGGGTGATATTGGTTAAGTAATTGGCAGTATATGGCCTATAAATCAATCGTTTTCCAAATATGGATTTTACCATCACGTGAATCGATAAAAATAAAGTTACAAAATTTATTTTATAACAGAAGGTAGATTTTTTAATCTATAATTTGAATCAAAGTTGTTAAAAGGAAACAAATATTTACTTTTTATTATTTAAGTTTATAATTAATTATTATTAGATTTTATAAAGTAAATTTTGATGTTAATCAGATTTATAAGCAAGAGAACAGGAAATTGGCCTAACGGTTAAGATTTGTATAATTGTTTTAAGAAAACAATTAAACGAAATTATTTAAATTAATTATATTATTAATTAATTTAAAGGAAGGAGTAATTGGAATCAGTTAACGAAATAACTGTATTTTGGGTTGACTTATTCTACCGTTTTAAGTGAGGGTGATTATTAATCAGTTTGTTTTGAATTAAGCTACGGAAAAGATTTAACGTATATGTGATTTAATTTTTATAAGATTTTAAAAAGAGAATTTATTATTTATTCTAGTTAATAAAGAATTTAACTACTTCTACGGTATTTAATGATTGAAGTAAATTATTATTTTAATTAATAATAATTTAGCAGATTACTTCTATTTGAAATTCATTTGAAAGTAATCGAAGTTAAAATGGAATTGAATTGAATTGTGGAAAGAGTTATGAGTGGGTTTTATATTTTAAACCTGATTTTTTATAACAAAGTTATAAAAGGAATTTTAAGCTAATACGATAGCTGAAATTAATTATTTACTTAATATTTGAATTAAGTAAAATGGAATTGAAATAAAAGGGTTTATATTAAGCCACGGTAGGTACGAAATTTATAAAAGGAAATACGGTGTTAAAATGTTAATTTTAAATTAACGTTATTTAATAATGAAATTAAGTAAAATGGGGATTTGAAATAAGATTTTCAAAGCGGAAATTGGGTGAAATGGATTAGAAAAAGGAATTGTTAAAAGTGAATTTGGTAAAGGAGTGAGTTATAGGATTTTGTAACAAAAGTCTGTGTTTTAAAATGAATTGTTAAAGAAATAGAAGTTAAAGGTGAATTTTTAGTAAGCAATTACTTAATCAGTGAATTAAGGAAAAATGATTATATTTGAGAAGAGTTTTCCAAAAGCAAGAAGGTTTGATAAAACCATATTTTAAATAAAATAGAAAATGGGATTTGTTTTGATATTAAATTGAAATATCGAATTTTGAAATTACAACTCATTTCTATCTTAAGATAAGAATGTTGTTGGTCTAGGTCTGAGAGGTAATTAAAATACCCCAACTAGAACGACTTCAGGATTATTTGAGATGATGTTAGTTGCGATGGTAATAATTTATTATTTCCATTATAGAAATAATAGTGCAATATTATTGGTGATATTTCAAAGAATATATAATGAGAATTCCAAAGTAAAGGGAATTAAAGAGATTTGAGAATATACATAATGATGCTCCAAAGTAAAAGAAAATAAAAGAGGAATGCGTGAAAGTATAACAGTATTTTCGAGTTAAAAGGAAATATAAAGTTGAGAATTAAATAGGTTTATTCATTAAGAATAAGCAGTGATTATTGTTCCAAATAATGAAACAAAGTGGTTTCGTGACATTATTTTACAAGTAATAAGTTGAATTAATTTACCAATTATAGAAAATGAAGAATGATGGAGCGCATGTTTTAAATGGAAATTGAGTATAGTTATAAGATATTTTTCTAAGTAGTAAAATGAAACGGTCTTGAGAATCATTAGCAGGTTAAGATAAGAAGTAATTAAAGGATTTTAACCACCACATATATATTAATTGGTTTAACCATCAATCACCATTTCTGTACCAAAATCTGCCATGTGTGAAGCACATGCCTTAGTTTTTAATTAACCATACATTAATTATTTTTAATTAAAAAGGCCAAGTGATGCTGAATACTGAACCAGTGAACTCATTTTATTTCTATGATTGAAAAACTGTTTTTTTGATAATAAAATAACCGACTATCAAATCTGGCCAATACGATTGTTGGTATGGAAAGACCGTGTAACGAACCAGGCATTTTCGCATCCGAAAATCAACACACAACTGCCGTGTTGACTATTCGAACATCGGAAATACCTGATCATTATTAGAAAAAAGTTAGAGGGTGAGAATAGATAAGATAGAAAATTAGAATAGAAGAAGAAGAAGAATATCACCACAGAACAAAATCAGAGTAATACGAATCTCACAACGGAATGAATAAAATATAATATATAACATAACTTTGCAATAACACAGTATATATATATAGAATAACATTATCAAAGTACAACACTTATACACAGCGGAAATAACAATAGCTATATAATCCTGCAGCCTCCTGCTTCAAGCTCCTCTAAGTATATCTGTAAAGACCTGAACTACTTGACTAGCGTATAAATTTGGGCACCCAAGAGTTTAGGGAAAACAAAACAAAATAAACTCTAGGTCAGTCATGGGACGGGTGTGAGTAAACCCAAATCATTTGGTTTAACTTTTCAAAATTCTTTTCAAAAGAAAAGGTAATCGTAAGACCAATCCACACATAAACACGGATGGTTCTTACCTTAGGATGACCCAAAACATTTTCAAAATAATACTTTTCTGATATTACAATAATGTCTAATCATAAGTAATTAACAATCTAGCAGAACGCTTGCATCTCATGTTCACATATATAGTATACAAACAAAACTGCGGGTGCTTATTGGAGATTGGATTCTGACTATAACAAGGTATAGGACCACTTACCGATAGTGTGTCTCTAGAGGCGAATACACTGGGTTCAACAAGAACGTCTTGCAACCCGACCCACACATGACAGAACACTCATTTCGCTTGAGTATATCGAATGTATATCACCAACGGTTGTGAGCTACCCACCATTTCCCAAAAAGGGACAGCATCAAAAGTAGATAAAAGAATGAAATGGATTTTCTCTAGATAGGTGATATACACACTGATGGGAGCGACCCACCTAGCCATGTTGCCTGTCTAATTTCTGTCACTTCTCGGTTGATGAGGCTTGAGGTCATAATGTATCTTTTGGAACATCTGACCACCATTCGCTTTGAATGCCACATCGTCATACCCGCCAAACCACAAATTGATTTCCCCAAAAATACCACGGGTATAAAGCTAAGAGAAACGAATTCCTCCACCACCAAATGTAAGTACGTTTGAAGAGACCAACTTACGCGATCTGTTAGATATACTCTGTCAGACATTCGTCCATTCACGTTGTCCTAGTACTGGACAAACTGAAGGCACTATTCTGTAAACAGGATAGCCCTTGCATAACTCCGTCTTCAATTATCTTCATCATATTTGATCGCAACGCTAACGTCCATACAGAGTGGTTTCAGGTAATGAATCTGATCCCGGTATCTCCGTATTAACGATGGAAAAATGGTCAAAAACTTCGATAGTCGATGGGTTAACTATCAAAGAAAAACACGTGTGCAAACAACGATATTATTTCCAAATGGAAATTTATCGATCAATCATCATTTAATGTTTATCTCTTTAGTTCATCAGTTTATTTATTTCCTATTTCCATATATTCAACATTCCTTATTTTCTAAATTTAGGAAATATACGTTATCAATCATTGGAAAAAATTTCCATCTCTGTTTCACGTATCACTGTCATTCCAGTATTCTTTCTCATCAACATTTCATTTTCTATGATTAGAAAATATCTCTGATTATATTTGGAAAATGTTTCCAAAACTTATTCATTTGATTTAAATAGATGTTTAAATAAAACATCCCTATACCTACTCAACCCATTACCGTTATCAACTGAATTCACTTAACCAACCTTTACTATCGAACCTTAACCATTCCTTAGTTAAAAACGAAGTCAATCAAGTTGGGGTATAACTACCTCTCAGACCTTAACTGAACAGTATTTCTAACTTCGAAATAGATAAGGTTCACCTTCTAAATCTTTTACGAACTTCCTTACGTAACTCTTGGATTCAGTTTATGAATCAAATTCTTTTATGAAAAACATTGTGTAACAACCCGCAAATTCCGAACCAATATAAAAATTTTATTTTAGGAAATTTAATGAAAATTTAATATTTAAAATGGTTTATTTTAAATAATAATGACTAAAAATTTATTTTAATTGTAGTTAGAACGAATATATTTATTCTAATTATAAAAGGAGTTAGAAATAGCGCGGTAGTTTGAAAATTTGAATTTGAACTTTGACTTACTGTACATGATGCAAAATAAATCGGATTTTAGTGAAACCAAAAATATTTTAATCTATTTAAAAATATCTTTCCAACGAATCCGAAAAATTGAAATTTCATAGCTGGAATCAAAAGTTATGCCCGGTTTAATTTTCAGAATAGTCGCTGTAGAGTTTTTATATATATTTTAATACTAAAAATAGCAATTTTTCAAACGACCTCTGTTTTCGACGAAACTACTTTTTTTGGAACCGGAATGTCAAACTATTGTTAGGTTTCAATTTTCGTAATTTTTCGAATTAATATGTGAGCGTGGCAAATGAAAATGTGTTTTGTCAATTTCGGTCAAATTTAATCGACTTGAAAATAGCCATTTTTCAAACAGTCTTAGAATTCGACGAAATTAGTTTTGTTAGGACTGTATCGTCAAACAAAGCAAAATATATTTTTTCTGGATTTTTCTGAGCACGTATGTGGCCTCGGTGAATTTAAATGTAAGCTAGAATTAATTAAATAAATGATTTAAATATTAAATTAAATAATTCAGGCCACAGACAACCATTTGGGCTGACGGGACCTAGCCCATTGGATCCGGGACGGGGGCTATTGGGTGGGATCAACTTCGGTTGGACTGAAATCAGAGCTGTTGAGAGTATATGGATTTATTAGTAAAATTTACCATTAAAATATTGTAAAAATTCACAAAAATCAAAACAAACCCTAATCTCATTTCTAAATCATCCGCCGCCCCAAGAATCGATGGCCATCGTGTTCTAAACTTCTTCCCTCCTTTTCTTCCAATCCACACAGCGAATTCAAACAATTCTTAAGGCAAATTCAAAGCACTCCATGAGTTCTTCAAGATGTACGGTTATGATTTGTTCTAGCTTCACGGATTGCTCGATTTCCCCCTTCAAAGTGGGCAGGCTCATGGCGATTTTCGAGGCACTATAGCCCATCGAGTTGGGTGCTATCGTGGGAGGTGGTAGGGCGGAGCAAGGTGGTCATAGGGAGACACTTTGATGGGATTATGGCGTGTTCAGGTGGCCTGCGCAACCTAGGGTAGAAGATGATGTTTGGGTTCATTAAATATCAGGTAGGAGCGGCCTTGCAAATAGAAGAAAGAAGATGACGCTTTGTTTAAGGTTGATGAAGTGATAATTAATTAATTAAATAAATATTAGTCAATGTTTAAAATTTTATAACCCGTTCATATCAAATCAGAATCGAACGATTTCAGATGCGTTGGGATCGCATCAGCGAGATCTACACAATGAATCAGACCAGATCTGAAACCGAGCACTTTGAAAATTCAAACAAAAATCGACTATGAGATTTCCTTTTTATATAAATAATTAGTATATTTATTTAATTTAATTACTATGGAATGATTGTATGTGTATGACTGAGATCTGCTATGTGATGATATTGTGAATGATTTATCTGTTTGTGGGTGATGTATAAACACAGATTTGTATGTGTTAAATAAAAATAAACCATATTGTTTTATTATTGATTTGGATTAAAAATTTCCATTTTAACAAAAATAAATCATTTTGTTATAGTGTTGAATTGAAATAGAATTGTCAATTCAACACTTGAAACATTATTTTGATTATGGTTGTTGAGTTGAATTAGATTTCCAATTCAACATAAAAATATTATTTGGATTATATTTGTTGAATTGAATCAAATTTTCAATTCAATATAAAATTATTATTTGTTCAATTGAATTAGATTGTCAATTCAATATTAAAAATATCTTTTTATCATTTTTGAACATTGAAATAAAATTACCAAATCAACATAAAACAATATTTTATCATTTTTATTTTATTGAAATAAAATTGTCAATACAATTGAAAATATAACGTTGTTGTTTATACCATTGAATGGAAAGAAAAAAAACTGATCTTTTATTTGCATTCTTTGATGCAAATATATATTGATATAAAAAGTCTTTCTTTTACTTGCATTCCTTGATGCAAATAAACGATGAATTAAAAGGTTATTCTTTTATTTGCATTCCTTGATGCAAATATAAGATGAATTAAAAAGTTGTTACTATATTTGCATTCTTTGTTGCAAATGTACATTGAAATAAAAGGTTATACTTTTATTTGCATTCTTTGATGCAAATAAAATGTTGAAATAAAAAGTTTTTTTATTATTTACATTCTTTGATGCAAATATAACATAGTTTAAAATGGTTATATTTTTATTTGTATTTTAGGTACAAATAAAAACATGATTTAGAAAGTTACATTTGTAATTGTATTTTGATACAATTAAAAGAATGATTTAAAGAGTTGCATTTTTGTTTGCAATTTTTGATACAAATAAACCATTAGATAAAGTTGCTTTTTTGTTTGCAAATTTAGATGCAAACAAAACATCTAATTAAAGTTACACTTTTATTTGCATATTTAGATGCAAATAAACACCGTAGAGAAAGGCTACATTTTTATTTTGCATATTTAGATGCAAATAAAACATTGAATTGAAAGTTGCATTTTTATTTCTTGATGCTAATAAAACATAAATTAAAAGTTTACATTTTTATTTACAATTTAGATGTGAATAAAAGAGTAAATTAAAAGGTTATATTTTTATTTTCAATCTAGATGTAAATAAAAGTTATATTTTTATTTACATTCTAGATGTAAATAAAAGTTATATTTTTATTTACATTTTAGATGTAAATAAAAGAATAGAATAAAGAATTACATTTTAGTTAAAATAAAAAGAATAGAATTGAAAGACATCTTTATTGTCATTTTAAAGACAATAAAAAGAGTAGAATTAAATGCCACATTTTTATGGTCATTTTACATGAAACAAAAAGAACAAATTTTAATATTTCATTTTGTTGTCATTTTAGAGGCAATAAAAAGAATAGATTTTACTGTTATATTTTTATTGTCATTTTATGTGCATTAAAAAGAATTAGATATTAAAATGGAATAAGAAAACAATAAAAATGTACATCTTTGTTTCGTATGTAGGAATCCTTAAAATTTCTCATTGTTGAAATGTTACACTTCCATTTACAAGTTATCCGACTTGTTTATGTGATTGGGACGATAATTTTTCACACATTGTCCAAGTGCACAAATAATCTATTATTGTTTGTTGGTTGAAACCCCACACGGATGTTGGGACGACATTTGATATACACTAGCCCCAATACTAAATTAATTGTCAATCGATGGATTGACAGTCTGTGTTGAACATTACTTTTTTTATTAATGCTCACACAGTTATAAATCTCACTTTGGATGTGAATGTGTTGTTTGATGATTGTTTATCTATATAATTGAAATTATATGGTAATTGATTGAGTCACACCCCGATTCAGAGTATGTTTAATAAAATAATATTTTTTAAAATGAAGAACATATTTATATAAAGAATATTTTGAAGTAAAGAATTTTGTAAATAAAGAATATTTTAAAATAATATTCAGTGTAAATAAAACTATGATTTTTATGTCCTTTTTAGGCGAATATAAAATGTAAAGCCGAATTAAGTAGCAAACGTTATTTTAACCCGAACGGGTATATCGATTGATTTATTTCATTTTAAAATAAATATAAAAAGAAGTGATTTATAAATCTAATATTTTGGAAATATAAATATTTTAATATGATAAAAATATAGAATATTCAATTTTGCTTTAAAATTGAAAATAAAGATAAAATCATTTTAAAATGAATTTATAAATATTTTATAAAATAAGTTTTAATAGAAATCGACTATATATATAATTTATATGTATAATGGCCTGAATAGAACGCGCCGCACAGCGACCGTTCGCGAATTTCGACCATTAACTTTAAATTGATGTAATGAGAGATCCGACCGTCGGATTCTCCTAGAACCGGAACCATTGGGTTCGCATCGAAAAGATCTTTCCAATAGATATAATAATTTTGAAATCTAACGGTTAGATCCGGAGTTATGTCCAAATCAATTTCAGAAAAGGTCGCTATAAGTGTAGTTCGATGACCGTAGGCCTAAATAAAATTACTAAAAATATAGGAAAATTATGTAAAATCATAATAAATGACTTAAAAAGATTTTAAGATGAAAACTCAAATTTTGTAATGGTAAATTATATTGTTATCAAAATGAGCTAGTTATTAACTAGAATGAAAATCCAATGTTTTAAAATTAAATAGATTGGATTTTGGGTTATCGTGAATGGTGTCTTAAATAACACTATTCTTAAAACCCCATGTAAAAAGAATAAATCTTTCAATTAAGATTAATATTGTTTCCCAATTATATTCAGTAATTGGAATAGAATGAAATGTGAATTGGGTTTATCGTGAATTGTGTTTTAGAGGACATTTGTTCTTTAACCCAATTAACAGTGAAAATATAATTTGGAATTTATAAATCTTTTATTAAGATTTAAATATGAATTTTTCCAAAATAAAGTTTTCCAATTTAATACATTAAATTGCAATGGAATGGAATTCGATTCGGTAATAGTCGATATGAGCTCCTGTAAATGAAGGATGATACTATATATGGAATTTAAAAGGCTTTGTCATTATTCCATTTATATTATTAGTTTGATACAGAATTTTATAGCAATTATATACCGTTATGATATCCGTGCAGATTCCATTTTGATGGAAGATGATTTTTATCATGAACTATGTTTTTAGTATGACATTAGTTCTTTAACGCAGTTAAAAATAAGATTAATTTCTCAAATTGCAATGATCATTAAGTAATGACTTTTGATATTAAACCCCAATTTGAGTTTTGATGAATCTTTAAAAAGAAGATTAAAAGAATAAATTTAAAAGGATTAATATTTGATAAAATTAACGGGAACCTTCCCTAAAATTGTGAATATTTTACTAAAAGGATATTCTTAATTAGAATGAGGCATTGGATGTGTTTTTATAGCACTTGATTATAAATTACGTGAGTTATTCGGAAATACCGGGTTTAACCCATTCTGAATAATGAATATGACGACTAACAGTAGAAGAGATTGAAGACGGTGCAAGACCGACGATCTTCACATCGAATGGATGAGGACTACTGATGCCCGTGATTGGAGTATGTAACACCCCACCTCCGCCAGGGTGGCTCTTGCAAGCAACTCTGACTTTGGCGGGGCGTTTTAAAACAAGGTAAACATGCATAATGATATAGCAAGGCAGGACATGACATATATATATATGTAAATAAACAGAGTAAGTAGATAGATAAAACAGCGGAAGAATTTTAAACCATTTCAAAAACAAGTCTGCTACATCATAATGTCAATTTCCCAAGTAAACAAGTCTAGTACATAAAATAACATCATCTGAAACTGAAAAGGAAAACATAAAAGTAGCTATCCCCAAAGTGGAAGAAACCATAGCGAGCTCAAGTCCAAAGCATACATGAGCTATCCAAGAAAGCAGCTAAGATCCAAGCTAGGCTCCTGTATTCCCTCCCTGAGAACCTGGGGGGAAACGGAAGAAAAGAGGCGAAAGAAAACAGGTCAGTCAAAGAGACTGAGTAAGCCCTGCTACGATCAGTCTATAAACTAATAAAGTTAACATCATGATGGAAACTGAGATGATCATAGATAACAACATACTGGCATGGTAAATTAACTACAAGATAGATAGAGGTGTCATCGCATAAACAAGGTTAAGTTTGCACCACGGTGTACTAGCAAACCAACATAACAGGTATTGATCCCTTGGCCCAAGCTTTTAACCCAATAACATGAAGTGACCTTAATATAAGGTCCAGCCCAACGGTCTAGTCGATCGGCTCCCTATAAACCTAACACGTCAAGTGTTGGTGTCCATATGGCCCACATATGGTTGTAGTTAGATTGTGCTGGGTCCACCTTTGGGTGTATCAAGCCCTCGGGTGTCAACCCCAGACACCTAAGCAATAATACACAGTCTAAGCCTACTGGTACCCGTGCCTCGAGTTTGTCCAACATCGGACTACGTGCACGTCCGTAGCCCGCCGGACCCGCACCGCTGTACCACTCAGCCGTCGCTTTTTGGTCGCTTACATCCGTCCAGTAATCGTGCCCCGCCCTAGCCTAGCTTCTAGGGTTGTGAATGATACCAAACTGGGATTACTGTTAGAACAGACCACGTTGCTAGGGTTTTCTAAGAGGGTTAAGTGTGGTTTAACCCCTCACTAACCATGGATTAAATTAGTTAAGTGTAACCAACAGTTCAGTTCTTAACCCCATCTAATCCCTCGTATCCCCAAATTGGTTAAGTATTAGTGGACCCTGACTTAACCCTAGTCATGAGGCATTAATTAATTTAATGCACCTTAACCTCTCACATTAGACCTTGTTGTGGTTACTAGTTAGGCCGGGCGGGTCCGGGTAGGTTTACACCAAAACTTAGTCTAACCTCGGGTTTTGGCACCACATGACCAACTTCTCACATTGGGTCCTATTGTTTGTAGCCACTAGTTAAGCCGGTCGGTTCCGGGTAGGATTACGCTACAAACTCAACCCAACCTCGAGTTGGCCACACCTATGTTTTCTAAGTGTCATGTCCACTTTATTTCAAAACATAATTACAAGTCAACAAATGCTTGGGTAGACCTAACTTAATAGGTAAATTCCCAAGGGGTAGACCTAACTTAATAGGCAAATTCCCAATCTTATATTTTCATGTATTTTAAGTTTTACCCAAACCCCCAACGTCATTCTATCGCTTACATATTCGTAATAACGCATAAAGGATAGGAAGAGGGAACTTGGCACAACATACATGATAAACTTGCACAACAATCATACATAACATGTTAGACTTGTACAACTTAGCATAGTGAACTTGCATATTACCATAAACATGCATAACTTGTCAAACATGCACAACTTGTCATTTTAAACTTGCATAAGCATGCACAACTTGTCAAACATGCACAACTTGTCATTTTAAACTTGCATAAGCATGCATAACTTGTCAAACATGCACAACTTGTCATTTTAAACTTGCATAAGCATGCATAACTTGTCAAACATGCACAACTTGTCATTTTAAACTTGCATAAGCATGCATAACTTATTAAACATGCACAACTTGCCATTTTAAACTTGCATAAGCATGCATAACTTATTAAACATGCACAACTTGCCATTTTAAACTTGCATAAGCATGCATAACTTAGTAAACATGCACGATATGGCATAATGAACTTGCATAAACATACATAACTCATTTAACTTGCAAATCATGGCATAGTGAACTTGCATAAACATGCATAACTCAATAAACTTGCAAATCGTGGCTTAGTAAACTTGCATAAACATGCATAACTTAATAAACTTGCAAATCATGGCTTAGTAAACTTGCATAAACATGCATAACTTAATAAACTTGCAAATCATGGCTTAGTAAACTTACATAAACATGCATAACTCATTTAACTTGCAAATCATGGCTTAGCAAACTTGCATAAACATGCATAACTTAATAAACTTGCAAATCATGGCTTAGCAAACTTGCATAAACATGCATAACTCAATAAACTTGCAAATCATGGCTTAGCCACCTTGCATAAACATGCATAACTTAATAAACTTGCAAATCATGACTTAGCAACCTTGCATAAACATGCATAACTTAATAAACATACATAAATTCCAACTTGCATCACATATTAACTTTAGAGTTTCTAAAATGAAGGTAAGAGGGCTTACAACTATTATGAAGACACAAATCTCCTTATAAAGATTGAGAAGCCCTTTTTATGCAAGCATAAAACCCCAAAACAAAGCTCCAATAAGAAAACACCCAAAAACACTAGCTTAGCAAATAAAACTTGCAACTTGATGATGTATGCAAGCTAATGATCATTCATACAACTTAGAAATGCTTGTATGAACATCAAAATCTTCATAGGAATGATACATGAAGAGATTGGAGGCTAGGGTTTTTAAGTGGAGGCCATGAGAGTTTTGATTTTGGCATAGTTTAGTTACTAGATTGAATAATGAGTGATTTAGGGTAGGTTAGGGTCTTATTTATAGATTAGGCTAGTGATTTGGACCATAGGATTAACCCTAGATTCAATTAGGTCCATCAGATCTCGGAACTCTCTAGAACCAAGCCCCCCTATCAAGCCCAAATCAGAAATGGTGCACCAGGCTAAACAGCCGGGCACCCCCTGTCGACAGGGCTGTCGACAGGGCAGTCGACATGCCAAGACCCCTGTCGACAGGCCTGTCGACATGGGGTCCTGGGCGGGAATTTTTCCCGCCTGCCCAGTTTGCCCTATCCCTAGTTTTTAATTTTAAGATTTAAATCTGTTTTTACTTAGGGATTTTCTGAAAACTTCAATGGGCCTTAACTGGGTCATACGGACTCCGATTTTCTAAAACTCGGACTCTATTTCGCGTATTTTTCCGAGACGAACGCAATGGCATAGCCCGTTTCCCTTGATTCAGATTTTAGAATTAAATTCTGCCTCAATTTACATTATTACAGGTTATTGAAAATACGGGTTGTTACATTCTCCCCTCCTTAAAGGATTTCGTCCCCGAAATCTTCAAGTTAGGAAGAACGTATCCTACCATCCAATCATCCATCTACTCAAAGCATCATCCACGAGCAATCATTGTCCTTACAAGATTCTAAATGCTGGATGAACATATGCAAAAGTGTGTGTATATGTACTTACCTAATGCAAAAAAAAAAATCAGGCGGTTACTGATACAGTAAACCTCCTTAATGCATATGTATGTAAATCAGGCGGTTACTGATACAGTAAACCTCCTTAATGCATATGTATGTCAGTGAAATGAATCCATATGTATGCAAATTCCTAAATTCATAGTATCTATATGAGTGCACATAACATTCATCCATATGCAACATCCATGTGGTGGCACAACAAGTTTCAATCATGAATAAGCATAAACACTCATGCATATGCAACATGAAGAGTGTGTGAGCCGATCTAGTGCCTAATGTGTATAATGCATCCACGAGTAACCACTTGCAACCACTTGCAACCATCAAGCATAACATGTTTCAAACACATGTTTCAACCAACGGGTTTCAACCTAAGGTTCTCATGACAAGATAAACACGATAAACTAGATAAACTAGATAAACTCCTTTTTGGATTACAAGAAATCCATTCAAACTTTGTCATATAGTACTAACCGATGAGTCTTAACCCCCTTATGGAGTTTACAACAGAAATAAGATCGAGAATGGGACCGAGAGGATATATATACAAAAGATAACTTGCAAGCAAGCTCCACAGGAAAACAAGGATCAAGGATGCACTCTTAAAAAGAGATATGATGCGTGTATCTAGTCTTCGCTCTTCTTAGTCACGTTTCCTTGAGCTTAACTCCACTGTGCTTTGACTATCTTTCACTTCATGATTCCTTGGCTTCCTAACTCCTATTTCCCAAATTCGAGTTGGAACTCATTTCATTATCGCCTCTCGTCTTTCTTTTCCACTTATTCTTCCTTCTGTATACTTGGCTTAAACATACTATAACCTCATGATTTCATGCAAGCTCTCCAAAATTCACTAGTGAATCCTGGATCTCGTCTATAAAGTATTCCACGCAGCAGAATTTTTCTTGAAAATACCAATCCACGTTGCCAATTGCCCTTATAAACGTGATTTTCTATAACTCATGCTTAATCGAAATGAACCATCCGCCTATGAGTGATAGGCCATACCTAGATTCAGTTGCCTACTCACGGCTTTCTGTAGGCTATTTCAAAACTAGCCAACTTCTTGAGGGTAAACCGTTGCTGACCATGATGCAGTCCTCTCGCTCTTCACCGGACTGAAATGAGCACTCTTCGTGAGTCTACCTATTATGACCCACATACTCGTATTCCCTTTCTTTGATCTAGGTAGCCCATCCACATAATCTATCGAGATGTTTTCACACTTTCCTTGCGGAACCTCCAATGGAGGTAATGGCCCACTGGGCTTCTATGACTTGGCCTTGACCTAGTGGCGCAACATGCATCCTGAGACCAACTCGGCCACCTCCTCGAGTGATGCGCATCTTCAAGAACCTTCTTTACCAAGTCTTCCACCCGAGGAACACATAATCTCTCATCGCGCCTTAGTCATCTATAATATATCTAGCGAGGTGACTTAACATCTCGCCTCGAATCAACTGGTCCATGTTCTTGACCTACTGCGGGTCTTCTTCCTGTGAAACCCCCTTCTTGATCCAGAAGGGTAAGTCTAAGCTCCGGGAATGCTAACTAACTAGCCAAACGGAGGCTTCTTACTTCAATTGCCCTCCTCAGAGTTTTTCGGTCTTAAACCGCAACCACTTTAGCGGAATCCACTGCTAAGCCTTACTTAGGAACTATGTGCCCAAGAAATCCAACTTCTTTCCTCCAAAGTGACATTTGGAAAACTTGACCTTCCACTGGTGGCTCTAAGCGTATCCATCTCCTCCTTGAGATGTATAGCATGTTCTTCCTCGTTCTTTTGAGGAGATCAAAATATCGTCTACGACGACCACGACAAACTTGTTCAAGGACTCCCTAAACACCCTACCCATCAAGTTCACGTAATATGCGGGTGCATTAGTTAAACCAAATAGCATGACTAGCCATTCTAAAAATCCATCTAGAGTCCTAAACGCAGTCTTGTCAATTCCATCCGCAGCCATCCTAAGCTGATGGAATCCGGTAGCTAGATCAAAAGAAAACAGATGCTCCTACAAGCTGATCAAACAAATCATTGATCCTTGGTAACGGTTGTCTATTCTTCTCACGATAATCAACATGTAAGCTAAGCAAACTGTCCACATTAGTAACGAATACTACTGGAGCACCCTACTCGAAAATGCCTCGTCTCAGGAAGTTCTTCTCAAGCAACTCCTTGACTTACTTTCTTAACTCTCATCTCGTGAGGTCATGTGCCTAACCGGCCACGAAACTGGCTTGGTAGTACCAACCAGATAATGCGGAAATCTATTCCTCGTCTAAGGGTAACCCCTTCACTTCACCCAAGATATCAGGATATTCTCGGACCACCCTCACAGATTGCAAACTATCGATAAACGAGTTGAGGGATTCAAGGTAACATAACATGACGGGACCCATAGGGTTGCTAGAAATTTCTAGGGTATTACCGAGGCGAGTCATGAGCCTCTCAACCCTATATACAAAAACCCAGAATGGCTCCAAAACAGGACAACCATTCCATGCCCAAAACCAACCCATATCCCCGGAAACCGAGAATATAAACATCCCACGAGAATTCTATACTCAAGATAGAAATTTTCAAATCCACTCAGACCACAGACAACGGGCAGAACCCCCCAATTGGATTTGAAACACATATGGGATCATCAACTAGACTAGTACTTAGGTGCAAACTTCCAACTAGATCAGATGAAATAAAACTATGCGATGTGCCAGAATCAAACAAAGTACGAACAGGGAAAATCAGAAAATGTAAACAAGACTTTCAACAGAAACACTACCTCTATCATGAGCTGGAAGAACGGTGTTGAGGGGATGAACTCGCCCTCCAGATAGTCCTGCATACTGAGTCTGACCTTGCCCTTGTTTCCTTGGGCAATCTTTGTTGAGATGTCCAAACTCACCACAATGAAAGCATTCGCCCCGCTTTCTCTTTTCCTTCTTCCTACATTCCCTGGCTATATGTCCAACTTTACCACAGAAGTTACATTTCCCATTCCCTCTTGGCTTGTCCTTGCGGTTGTTGTTATTCTTGCCTCGTTTTCCGGAATTTACTCTCTTGCCTTGAGACTCACTCGCCTTGACCTCTTTCTTGTCATTGTTATCTTCTTCTTGAAGTAGGGCCGTATTCACCAAATTCTCGAAAGTCGCCCCCAAGGGTATATGAGACATGGCCAAACCATGTAATGGCTCGTTTAATCCTAGAGCAAAATGTAGGGCCTTCTTCTGGGCGGTATTAACCAAGTCTAAATCGACCCGAGCCAGTTGATTAAACTCATCTATGTATTCCCTAATAGTCATGTCCCCTTGCTTTAGTGATAAGAACCTTAGTCCAAACCATCCTCTAAAGTCATCCCAAGTCTCAATTGGCCTAGTAGCGGTGGTGACTACCCACCAACGTGCAGCTTCTTCCTTTAGCAACCATACTGCCAATAAAACCTTCCTGCGGTCACCTATATCAAAGGTGGCTAAAAGATCTTCGGTCTCTTTCAACTAATTCCTTGCCTCTACAAAAGTCTCTGTTCCACTAAAATTCTTGCCACCCATCATCTTAAAGTTCTTACAAGTTTCCGAAAAATCCGCTTGTGGAGACTGAGGGAGAAGAGGAACATCAGCTACGGAAGGAGGAGGAGGAGGAACAGCGGCCTTGACTGGAAAGACAACCCTAGAGACACCCGGGACCGGTGCCGTGACTTCCAAGTACCGACGAAACCAATCGGGTATTGTTACTCCATCGGGCAAGATGAGATTATCAGACATGCTGGAAACGAAAAGAAAAGAGTTCAAACGAGGAGTCAAAGGATAGTGCTAATGGCTTTTTGGGGAATAGCCTTTTAAAAATAACTAGACTTTTCCTTGGAAAATACTTAATACTTGGTTTTGAAAATAGTTTTTCTTTTCAAAAGTTTTAAAAACCTTTTTATCCCTTCTCGTAAACCATATGCTCTGATACCAAATGTAACACCCCACCTCCGCCAGGGTGGCTCTTGCAAGCAACTCTGACTTTGGCGGGGCGTTTTAAAACAAGGTAAACATGCATAATGATATAGCAAGGCAGGACATGACATATATATATATGTAAATAAACAGAGTAAGTAGATAGATAAAAAAGCGGAAGAATTTTAAACCATTTCAAAAACAAGTCTGCTACATCATAATGTCAATTTCTCAAGTAAACAAGTCTAGTACATAAAATAACATCATCTGAAACTGAAAAGGAAAACATAAAAGTAGCTATCCCCAAAGTGGAAGAAACCATAGCGAGCTCAAGTCCAAAGCATACATGAGCTATCCAAGAAAGCAGCTAAGATCCAAGCTAGGCTCCTGTATTCCCTCCCTGAGAACCTGGGGGGGGAAACGGAAGAAAAGAGGCGAAAGAAAACAGGTCAGTCAAAGAGACTGAGTAAGCCCTGCTACGATCAGTCTATAAACTAATAAAGTTAACATCATGATGGAAACTGAGATGATCATAGATAACAACATACTGGCATGGTAAATTAACTACAAGATAGATAGAGGTGTCATCGCATAAACAAGGTTAAGTTTGCACCACGGTGTACTAGCAAACCAACATAACAGGTATTGATCCCTTAGCCCAAGCTTTTAACCCAATAACATGAAGTGACCTTAATATAAGGTCCAGCCCAACGGTCTAGTCGATCGGCTCCCTATAAACCTAACACGTCAAGTGTTGGTGTCCATATGGCCCACATATGGTTGTAGTTAGACTGTGCTGGGTCCACCTTTGGGTGTATCAAGCCCTCGGGTGTCAACCCCAGACACCTAAGCAATAATACACAGTCTAAGCCTACTGGTACCCGTGCCTCGAGTTTGTCCAACATCGGACTACGTGCACGTCCGTAGCCCGCCGGACCCGCACCGCTGTACCACTCAGCCGTCGCTTTTTGGTCGCTTACATCCGTCCAGTAATCGTGCCCCGCCCTAGCCTAGCTTCTAGGGTTGTGAATGATACCAAACTGGGATTACTGTTAGAACAGACCACGTTGCTAGGGTTTTCTAAGAGGGTTAAGTGTGGTTTAACCCCTCACTAACCATGGATTAAATTAGTTAAGTGTAACCAACAGTTCAGTTCTTAACCCCATCTAATCCCTCGTATCCCCAAATTGGTTAAGTATTAGTGGACCCTGACTTAACCCTAGTCATGAGGCATTAATTAATTTAATGCACCTTAACCTCTCACATTAGACCTTGTTGTGGTTACTAGTTAGGCCGGGCGGGTCCGGGTAGGTTTACACCACAACTTAGTCTAACCTCGGGTTTTGGCACCACATGACCAACTTCTCATATTGGGTCCTATTGTTTGTAGCCACTAGTTAAGCCGGTCGGTTCCGGGTAGGATTACGCTACAAACTCAACCCAACCTCGAGTTGGCCACACCTATGTTTTCTAAGTGTCATGTCCACTTTATTTCAAAACATAATTACAAGTCAACAAATGCTTGGGTAGACCTAACTTAATAGGTAAATTCCCAAGGGGTAGACCTAACTTAATAGGCAAATTCCCAATCTTATATTTTCATGTATTTTAAGTTTTACCCAAACCCCCAACGTCATTCTATCGCTTACATATTCGTAATAACGCATAAAGGATAGGAAGAGGGAACTTGGCACAACATACATGATAAACTTGCACAACAATCATACATAACATGTTAGACTTGTACAACTTAGCATAGTGAACTTGCATATTACCATAAACATGCATAACTTGTCAAACATGCACAACTTGTCATTTTAAACTTGCATAAGCATGCACAACTTGTCAAACATGCACAACTTGTCATTTTAAACTTGCATAAGCATGCATAACTTGTCAAACATGCACAACTTGTCATTTTAAACTTGCATAAGCATGCATAACTTGTCAAACATGCACAACTTGTCATTTTAAACTTGCATAAGCATGCATAACTTATTAAACATGCACAACTTGCCATTTTAAACTTGCATAAGCATGCATAACTTATTAAACATGCACAACTTGCCATTTTAAACTTGCATAAGCATGCATAACTTAGTAAACATGCACGATATGGCATAATGAACTTGCATAAACATACATAACTCATTTAACTTGCAAATCATGGCATAGTGAACTTGCATAAACATGCATAACTCAATAAACTTGCAAATCGTGGCTTAGTAAACTTGCATAAACATGCATAACTTAATAAACTTGCAAATCATGGCTTAGTAAACTTGCATAAACATGCATAACTTAATAAACTTGCAAATCATGGCTTAGTAAACTTACATAAACATGCATAACTCATTTAACTTGCAAATCATGGCTTAGCAAACTTGCATAAACATGCATAACTTAATAAACTTGCAAATCATGGCTTAGCAAACTTGCATAAACATGCATAACTCAATAAACTTGCAAATCATGGCTTAGCCACCTTGCATAAACATGCATAACTTAATAAACTTGCAAATCATGACTTAGCAACCTTGCATAAACATGCATAACTTAATAAACATACATAAATTCCAACTTGCATCACATATTAACTTTAGAGTTTCTAAAATGAAGGTAAGAGGGCTTACAACTATTATGAAGACACAAATCTCCTTATAAAGATTGAGAAGCCCTTTTTATGCAAGCATAAAACCCCAAAACAAAGCTCCAATAAGAAAACACCCAAAAACACTAGCTTAGCAAATAAAACTTGCAACTTGATGATGTATGCAAGCTAATGATCATTCATACAACTTAGAAATGCTTGTATGAACATCAAAATCTTCATAGGAATGATACATGAAGAGATTGGAGGCTAGGGTTTTTAAGTGGAGGCCATGAGAGTTTTGATTTTGGCATAGTTTAGTTACTAGATTGAATAATGAGTGATTTAGGGTAGGTTAGGGTCTTATTTATAGATTAGGCTAGTGATTTGGACCATAGGATTAACCCTAGATTCAATTAGGTCCATCAGATCTCGGAACTCTCTAGAACCAAGCCCCCCTATCAAGCCCAAATCAGAAATGGTGCACCAGGCTAAACAGCCGGGCACCCCCTGTCGACAGGGCTGTCGACAGGGCAGTCGACATGCCAAGACCCCTGTCGACAGGCCTGTCGACATGGGGTCCTGGGCGGGAATTTTTCCCGCCTGCCCAGTTTGCCCTATCCCTAGTTTTTAATTTTAAGATTTAAATCTGTTTTTACTTAGGGATTTTCTGAAAACTTCAATGGGCCTTAACTGGGTCATACGGACTCCGATTTTCTAAAACTCGGACTCTATTTCGCGTATTTTTCCGAGACGAACGCAATGGCATAGCCCGTTTCCCTTGATTCAGATTTTAGAATTAAATTCTGCCTCAATTTACATTATTACAGGTTATTGAAAATACGGGTTGTTACAGAGTAGCTACCTTGAAGGGGCTACAGTGGTAGTTGTCCGGACGTATTTGTTGATTGTTCGGATATACGAGAAATTAAGTTCCCCTGGTTTCATTCAGACCCAGAACGGACTTGTAAATGGATGGCATGTCTGACGTTGTATTACTTTACTTGTATCTGTTGATTTCTGCTAATATATATCTGTTTGGTAGCGGAGAATTCATTCTCTTGCTTAATACCCTTCTCTAAGACGTATGATCTTAGAGGTTATATATTGGCAGAAATCAATGGTAGGGATTGACAATGTGGCATGCTAAGATGCATAGATCAAGGCTTTTGTTGAAATGCAGAGCCTTGTGGATGATGATCAAAGCGTAGCTTTAATTAGCATAGCTTTGTGTAGCATTACTTCGCGAGCCTCACACCCCAGTAGAGTCTAAAATGGAGCAAGGGAACGCAGGGAGTGCGCACGTTTCTTTCTAGCTAGAAGTGGTGTCAGCGACTTCCCAGCCCTGACATTTTACTTATGTGGATGATGGAATTTTCGAGGCCTCGGATCTATCGGTCGCCAATGGCCGTATTATAGGTCCAATAGGATCGGGAAGCGTGTGTTCATGCATAACAAATCCAACCCATTGCACTATTGGGGGATCGGCCCTGTTGTATCTAAGGGTTCGCCAGCGTCCGAATCCTGGGGCATTGCTAGAGTGTCTCGAATCGGTAAGGAGATCGTTTCTAGCCTTGACTCATGATGGAAATCCAACTTCCAACACGACACCATGCGGTTTTGATTGTATAACTAGTATGGCGACATAGTAGGATAGGGTACTATGTCTTCTATGATTGATATATTTTGATTGAAATTGTTTTTAAACATATTTACACTAATAATAATATCAGATTTGTTTTATTGTATCAAGCATCTTTTGACCATTATAAGGTAAAACTCTATCCTCCGGTTTGCGTTGCATTGTGTGATGGGACTTAAGTCTTATAATGGTTTCATTTTTCTAAAAAGCATTGCGTTGTTTAACGATTTCTTTTACTTATGCACTGGCAATCCAATGGAGTAAACCCGTTCCGCGATAGCAGCGTAGTCCTGTGATTATCCTTATCATTAGATACGTTAAGTAAGGTTTCTCATACAGTCCCATGACTGGCCTGTAGTTTGTTTCACTTGTAAACTCGGGTGCCCTCTTTTTCACATGGGCAGTCGAGTAGCTTATTTTGCAGATTTATTAAGCCGGATTCTGGATCGAAGCTTAAAGCTGTGTCCAGAGCAATGATAGACTTCCGCTGTATTAGTTGTTATATCCACTGCGTTGTGTTAAGATTATTGTAAATGTATCTCCCGCTGTATTATTTTCATTGTACTCTGATATACTCTGTACTCTGATGTTAAATTATCATGATGTAATAAAAGACTTCTGTTATCTGTTCTAATGTATTGTATTCCCAAAGTTAAAGTATACGAAGATTTCAGACTTTTGGTTCAGACCTATGTGGTTTATGGTCGATTCAAAGGGCGGGGATTTTCAGGTCTTTACATTTGGTATCAAAGCGAGGTTAGCTCAAACCTTTGGGGTATAAGTCATTAGAACTAAACAAAAGACTCATCAGAGGTAGGATTAGTAATATCCTATAAAAAGAATGACTTGTTAGAGATAGGATCGGTAGTATCCTAGAATGAGTCCGAAGAGTGTTATTTTCTTTAAAAAAAACAAATTTAGTTTTGAAAATTTTATCTTAAAATACGTATTTGAGATGTTATTATATTTTAATTTGGACAATCGAGTATATAGAGGTTTTAATATACGTCTGATTCACGTGTATACGAAGTCTCAAATATACTGGGTAGATATAGAATTACACTCTAGTCACCCGGAGATGATTCTGATGATGAGGCATCATCATCAGTGTTTATGTTCGAGTTTCAGAGTGAGATATCTATATATTTCCAATTGACTGGTATGAGAACCAAATCTTGATTAGGATTTATTGTTGTGATTTGCACTAAAAATATGATTTTTGACTATATATAAAAGTTATATATTTAAAAAGTTAATCACCTAATTGATTGTTGGTTGTGATGTTTGATAATTAATTTAACTAATTAAAATGTTGGTATGATAATTAATTTAACCAATATGAGAAGGAATGATAAATTTAGCTGAATCGAATTTAATATTGAACTAAATTGATAAGAAAAGAAAATTAGTGGGTAAATTAAGCAACTTTTAGCTATGTTCCTTTTCGAGGACGAAAGATTTTAAGTGGGGGAGATTGTAACAACCCGCAAATTCTGAACCAATTAAATTTTTTTATTTTAGGAACTTTAATGAAAATTTAATATTTAAAATTGTTTATTTCAAATAATAACGATTAAAAATTTATTTTAATTGAAGTTAGAACGAATATATTTATTTTAATTATAAAAGGAGTTAGAAATAGCGTGGTAGTTTGAAAATTTGAATTTGAACTTTGACTGACTATACAGGATGCAAAATAAATCGTATTTTAGTGAAACCAAAAATATTTAAATCTATTTAAAAATATCTTTCCAATGAATCCGAAAAATTGAAATTTCATAGCGGGAATCAAAAGTTATGCCCAGTTTAATTTTCAGAATAGTCGCTGTAGAATTTATATATATATATTAATATTAAAAATAGCCATTTTTCAAACGACCTCCGTTTTCAACGAAACTACTTTTGTTGGAACTGGAATGTCAAATTATTTCTAGTTTTCAATTTTCGTAATTTTTCGAATTAATATGTGAGCGTGGCAAACGAAAATGTGTTTGTCAATTTTGGTCAAATTTAAGCAACTTGAAAATAGCCATTTTTCAAACAGTCTCAGAATTCGACGAAATTAGTTTTGTTAGGACCGTATCGTCATAACAAAGCAAAATATATATATTTTTTTTGGATTTTTCTGAGTTCGTATGTGGCCCTGGTGAATTTAAATGTAAGCTAGAATTAATTAAATAAATGATTTAAATATTAAATTAAATAATTCATGCCACAGCCAGCCGTTTAGGCTGACGGGACCTAGCCCATTGGATCCGGAATGGGGGCTATTGGGTAGGATCAACTCCGGTTGGACTGAAATCAGAGTTGTTGAGAGTATATGGATTTATTAGTAAAATTTACCATTAAAATATTATAAAAATTCACAAAAATCAAAACAAACCCTAATCTCATTTTTAAATCAGCACCGCCCCAAGAATCGATGGCCATCGTGTTCTAAACTTCTTCCCTCCTTTTCTTCCAATCACACAGCGAATTCAAAGGCAAATTCAAAGCACTCGATGAGTTCTTCAAGATGTACGGTTATGATCTGTTCTAGCTTCACGGATTGCTCGATTTCCCCCTTCAAAGTCAGCGGGTTCATGGCAGTTTTCGAGGCACTATAGCCCATCGAGTTGGGTGCTATCGTGGGAGCTGGTAGGGCAGAGCAAGGCGGTCGGAGGGAGACACTTTAATGGGATTCGGGCGTGTTCATGTGGCGTGCGCAACCTAGGGTAGAAGACGATGTTTGGGTTCGTTAAAATATCAGGTAGGAGCGGCCTTGCAAATAGAAGAAAGAAGATGACGCTTTGTTTAAGGTTAATGAAGTAATAATTAATTAATCATTTAAATATTAGTCAATGTTTAAAATTTTATAACCCGTTCATATCAAATAAGAATCGAACGATTTCAGATGCATTGGGATCGCATCAGCGAGATCTACACAATGAATCAGACCAGATCTGAAACCGAGCACTTTGAAAATTCAAACAAAAATCGACTGTGAGATTTCTTTTTTATATATTTAATTAGTTTATATATTTAATTTAATTGCTATGGAATGATTGTATGTGTTTGACTGAGATCTGTTATGTGATGATATTGGGAATGATTTATCTGTTTGTGGGTGATGTATAAACATAGATTTGTATGTGTTAAATAAAAATAAATCATATTGTTTTAATATTGATTTTGATTAAAATTTCCATTTCAACAAAAATAAATCATTTTGTTATAGTGTTGAATTGAAATAGAATTGTCAATTCTACACTTGAAACATTATTTTGATTATTGTTCTTGAATTGAATTAGATTTCCAATTCAACATAAAAATATTATTTGGATTATATTTGTTGAATTGAATCAAATTGTCAATTCAATATAAAATTATTATTTGTTGAATTGTCAATTCAATATTAAAAATATCTTTTTATCATTTTTGAACATTGAAATAAAATTACCAAATCAACACAAAACATTATTTTATCATTTTTATTTTATTGAAATAGAATTGTCAATACAATTGAAAATATATCGTTGTTGTTTATACCATTGAATGGAAAGAAAAAAAACTGTTCTTTTATTTGCATTCTTTGATGCAAATATATATTGATATAAAAAGTCGTTCTTTTACTTGTATTCCTTGATGCAAATAAACGATGAATTAAAAGGTTATTCTTTTATTTGCATTCCTTGATGCAAATTTAAGATGAATTAAAAAGTTGTTACTTTATTTGCATTCTTTGTTGTAAATATACATTGAAATAAAAGGTTATACTTTTATTTGCATTATTTGATGCAAATAAAATGTTGAAATAAAAAGTTTTTTTTTATTTACATTCTTTGATGCAAATATAACATAGTTTAAAAAGGTTATATTTTTATTTGTATTTTAGGTACAAATAAAAACATGATTTAAAAAGTTGCATTTGTAATTGTATTTTAGATACAAATAAAAGCATGATTTAAAGAGTTGCATATTCATTTGCAATTTTTGATACAAACAAACCATTAAGATAAAGTTACTTTTTGTTTGCAAATTTAGATGCAAAATAAAAATAATAATTAAAGTTTCACTTTTATTTGCATATTTAGATGCAAATAAACACCGTAGAGAAAGGCTACATTTTTATTTTGCATATTTATATGCAAATAAAACTTTGAATTGAAAGTTGCATTTTTATTTCTTGATGCTAAAAAACATAAATTAAAAGGTTACATTTTTATTTACAATTTAGATTTGAGTAAAAGAGTAGATTAAAAAGTTATATTTTTATTTGCATTCTAGATGTAAATAAAAGTTATATTTTTATTTACATTCTAGATGTAAATAAAAGAATAGATTAAAGAATTACATTTTAGTTAAAATAAAAAGAATAGAATTGAAGGTTACATCTTTATTGTCATTTTAAAGACAATAAAAAGAGTAGAATTAAATACGACATTTTTATGGTCATTTTACATGAAACAAATAGAACAGATTTTAATATTTCATTTTATTGTCATTTTAGAGGCAATAAAAAGGACATATTTTACTGTTATATTTTTATTGTCATTTTATGTGCATTAAAAAGAATTAGATATTAAAATGGAATAAGAGAACAATAAAAATATACATCTTTGTTTCGTATGTAGGAAACCTTAAAATTTCTCATTGTTGAAATGTTACACTTCCATTTACAAGTTATCCGACTTGTTTATGTGATTGGGACGATAATTTTTCACACATCGCCCAAGTGCACAAATAATTTATTATTGTTTGTTGGTTGAAACCCCACACGGGTGTTGGGACAACATTTGATATACACTAGCCCCAATACTAAATTAATTGTCAATCGATGGATTGACAGACTGTGTTGAACATTACTTATTTATTTTAATGCTCACACAGTTATAAATCTCACTTGGATGTGAATGTGTTGTTTGATGATTGTTTATCATTATCGTTGAATATATGCGATGTACGAAATACATATAACTGAAATTATATGGTAATTGATTGAGTCACACACCGATTCAGAGTATTTTTAATAAAATAATATTTTTTTAAAATGAAGAACATCTTTATATAAAGATTATTTTGAAGTAAAATTTTTTGTAAATAAAGAATATTTTAAAATTATGAATATTTTAAAATAATATTCAGTGTAAATAAAAGTATGATTTTTATGTCCCTTTTAGGCGAATATAAAAATATAAAATGTGAAGCTGAATTAAGTAGCAAACGTAATTTTAACCCGAACGGGTTTATCGATCGATTTATTTCATTTTAAAATAAATAAATAAAGAAGTGATGTATAAATCTAATATTTTGGAACTATAAATATTTTAATATGATAAAAATATAGAATATTTAATTTTGCTTTAAAATTGAAAATAAAGATAAAATCATTTTAAAATGAATTTATAAATATTTTATAAAATAAGTTTCAATAGAAATCAACGATATATAATATATATAGATATATAATGGCCTGAATAGAACGCGCCGCACAGCGACCGTTCACGAATTTCGACCATTAACTTTAAATTGATGTAACGAGAGATCCGATCGTCGGATTCTCCTAAAACCGGAACCGTTGGGATCGTATCGAAAAGAGCTTTTCAATGTATATAAAAAATTTGAAATCTAATGGTTAAATTTGTAGTTATGTCCAAATCAATTTCAGAAAAGGTCGCTATAAGTGCAGTTCGATGACCGTTTATGGAAATCGACTGTAAAGGCATAAATAAAATTACTAAAAATATAGGAAAATTATGTAAAATCATAATAAATGATTTTAAAATATTTTAAGATGAAAACACAAACTTTGTAATGGCAAATTATACGGTTATCAAAATGAACTAGTTATTAACTAGAATGAAAATCCAATGTTTTAAAATTAAATAGATTGGATTTTGGGTTATCGTGAATGGTGTCGTAAATAACACTATTCTTAAAACCCCATGTAAAAAGAATAAATCTTTTAATTAAGATTAATATAGTTTCCCAATTATATTCAGTAATTGGAATAGAATGAAATGTGAATTGGGTTTATCGTGAACTGTGTTTTAAAGGACATTTGTTCTTTCATCCAATTAACAGCGAAAATATAATTTGGAATTTATCAATCTTTTATTAAGATTTGAATGTGAATTTTTCCAAAATAAAGTTTTACAATTTAATACATTAAATTGGAACTGAATGAAATTCGATTCAGTAATAATTGGGATGAGCTCCTGTAAATGAAGGCCGATACTATATATGGAATTTAAAAGTCTTTGTCGTTATTCCATTTATATTATTAGTCTGATACGGAATTTTATAGCAATTATATATCTTTATGATTTCCGTGTAGATTCCATTTTGATGAAAGATGATTTTGGGTTTATCATAAACTATGTTTTTAATATGACATTGGTTCTTTAACCCAGTTAAAAATAAGATTAATTTCTTAAATTGGAATGATCATTAAGTAATGACTTTTGAAATTAAACCCCAATTTGAGTTTTGATGAATCTTTAAAAAGAAGATTAAAAGAATAAATTTAAAAGGATTTATATTTGATAAAATTAACGGGAACGTTTCTCTAAAATTGTGAATATTTTACTAAAAGGATATTCTAAATTGGAATGAGACGTTGGATGTGTTTTTATAGCACTTGGTTATAAATTACGCGAGTTATTCGGAAAGACCGGGTTTAACCCATTTT
This sequence comes from Allium sativum, assembly GCA_030737875.1. Lineage (NCBI taxonomy): Eukaryota > Viridiplantae > Streptophyta > Magnoliopsida > Asparagales > Amaryllidaceae > Allium > Allium sativum. The sequence continues at coordinate 229,010,677 of CM060911.1, read as the reverse complement.
GAATAATGAATACGACGATTAACAGTCGAAGAGATTGAAGACGGTGCAAGACCGACGATCTTCACATCGAATGGATGACGACTACTGATGCCCATGATTGGAGTAGCTACCTTGAAGGGGCTACAGTGGTAGTTGTACGGACGTATTTGTTGATTGTTCGGATATACGAGAAATTAAGTTCCTCCAGTTTCGTTCAGACCCAGAACGGACTTGTAAATGGATGGCATGTTTGACGTTGTATTCCTTTACATTGTATCCGTTGATTTCTGCTAATATATATTTGTTTGGTAGCGGAGAATTCATTCTCTTGCTTAACACCCTTCTCTGAGACGTATGAGCTTAGAGGTTATATATTGGCAGAAATCAATGGTAGGGATTGACAATGTGGCATGCTAAGATGCATAGATCAAGGCTTTTGTTGAAAGCCAGAGCCTTGTGGATGATGATCAAAGCATAGCTTTAATTAGCATAGCTTTGTGTAGCGTTACTAAGCGATCCTCACACCCCGGTAGAGTCTAAAACGGAGCGAGGGAACGTAGGGAGTGCACACATTTCTTTCTAGCTAGAAGTGGTGTCAGCGACTTACCAGCCCTGACATTATACTTATGTGGATTATGGAGTTTTCGAGGCCTCGGATTTATCGGTCGCCAATGGCCGTATTATAAGTCCAATAGGACCGGAAAGCGTGTGTTCAGGCATAACTAATCCAATCTATTGCACTATTGGGGGACCGACCCTGCTGTATCCAAGGGTTCGCCAACTTCCGAAACCTGGGGCATTGCTAAAGTGTCTCGAATCGGTAAGGAGATCATTCCTAGCCTTGACTCATGATGGAAATCCAACTTCTAATACGACACCTTGCAGTTTTTATTGTATAACTAGTATGGCGACATAGTAGGATGGGGTACTATGTCGTCTATGATTGATATATTATGATTGGAATTGTTTTTAAACATATTTACACTAATAATAATATCAGATCCATTTTATCGTATCAAGCATCTTTTGACCATTATAAGGCAAAACTCTATCCTCCAGTTTGCGTTATATTGTATGATGGGACTTGAGTCTTATAATGGTTTCATTTTCCTAAAAAGCATTGCGTTGTTTAACTATTTCCTTTACTTGTGCACTGGCAATCCAATGGAGTAAACCCGTTCCGCATTAGCGGCATGGTCCTGTGATTAGCCTTAACATTAGATATGTTAAGTAAGATTTCTCATACTAGTCCCATGACTGACCTGTAGTTTGTTTCACTTGCAAACTCCGATGCCCTCTTTTCCACATGGGCAGTCGAGTAGCTTATTTTGAAGATTTATTAAGAAGGATTCTGGATCGAAGCTTAAAGATGTATCCAGAGCAATGATAGACTTCCGATGTATCAGTTGTTATTTCCGCTGCGTTTTGTTAAGATTATTGTAAATGTATCTCCCGCTGTATTATTTTCAATGTACTCTGATATACTTCATACTCTGATGTTATATTATCATGATGCAATAAAATTCTTCTGTTATCTGTTCTAATGTATGTATTCCCAAAGTTAAAGTATATGAAGATTTCCGACTTTTGGTTCAGACCTGTGTGGTTTATTGTCAATTCAAAGGGTGGGGATTTTCGGGTCTTTACACATTGGTTATAACAATAACGTTATAATCCCTACTTCTGAAATACCTAACTTCAAATATAACGTTTATTTATTAATTTTGATAAATAAACAAATAACAAATTTATTAATAAATAAATCTTGATTAAAACGGAAATTGAATTGTACTTTCCCCATTTTGATATAATCGAATTCAACGTATAATTCTCTTTGGAAAAATCTCTATTCGATAACTCCTTTCGAATAAACTATATTCCATAATTTCTATTCGAATAACTAATATTCGATAATCTCTATTTCAAATAAACTATATTCGATAATCTCTCTTTCGAATAAACTATATTCGATAATCTTCTTTCGAATAAACTATATTCGATAATCTTCTTTCGAATAAACTATATTCGATTACTCCTTTGGAATAACTAATATTCGATAACTCACATCGAATAACTAATATTCGATAACTCCTTTCGAATAACTAATATTCAAAAATCTTTCTTTGAATACTATAATTGATAACTCTTTTCATCGAATAAACTATATTCGATAATTCCTATCAATTAACTTTACTCAAATAACTAATATTCGATTAACTGTAATTCGATTAACTCTATTACAATTAACTCTACTTCAATTACTCTAATTCGATTAACTCTAATCGATTTACTCTAATATGATTAACAACACTCGATTAACTCCTACCAGTTTACTCTAACTTGATTAACTTTGATCGATTAATTCTAATTCGATTAACCTAATTTGATTAACTCTAATCAATTACTCTATTCGAATAACTAATATTCGATTAACTCTCTTACAATTTGATTAACAAAATTTGATTAACTCCTTTGATTAACTCTACGTCCATATTCAATTTCAATTATCGATGTTGAAATCGATTCTTACTTCTCTATATAAGCCCCGACTTATATATTCTATTTATCCAATGATAAACATTTCATTTAATTTATAAAATATTATTTATAAATTTATCTTCTCAATCTATCGGTTAGAATAGATTCTATTTAAAATCTTTGCTTTAAATCCATATCATGTTATACTCGTGTGCGAAGCACGGGTCTAAACCTTTCAAATATAAAATTCTCTTTTATACTATTCTATTCACTTTTCAATTATTTCCTTTTATGATATCTTATTTATTTTCTAAATAAATATTCCTTTTTAATCTATTTCTAAATGTTTTACAAATATTTCCCTTTTTCAATTCTATTTGTAAATGTTTTACAAATATTTCCCTTCAATTCTATTTGTAAATGTTTTACAAATATTTCCTTTCAATTCTATTTGTTAATGTTTTAAAATATTTCCTTTCAATTATATCTATTTGTTTAACAAATAAATATTCCTTTTTAATCCATTTATTTTCTAAATAAATATTTTCTTTTTATAAAATCTTTTGATTTTATAAATATTTCTTTTTCAATATAACATTGAAAATTTCCTTTTTAACATTCTAGTATTCCTTATGGTATTTAATATACCATATAACAATGATCGGTATCATTCCAACATATAAAATCAACAACAGATTTCATATCACATCATATAACACAATATATGAAAAAAAGTAAAATAAATGTTGAGGAATCCAGTCGGATTCCTCCGACCTGTTTTCCTGCATCCACAGATGTTAAACAATAAAATTAACATCAATTTCATTTCACTATGAAATATTCTGCTAAACAGAATCAATATTTGATTAGTGATTTATATCTATATCGTTATCTATATTTTCAACCAATTAACTAGCAGCTCAACCAAACAGCCAATATACAGCAAACAACCATCATTTATAAATTCTAAAAATATTTTATAAAAATATAAATTGAGAAGAGTTAGTGAGATTTACTCACATTGGATGCGGTTGAAGATTCTGCATTTGTTTCATTTCTTTAAAATTGAACAAGCATTTGAATTTTATCACGAAATCCCAGTAGCTCAGCTCTCAGCGGAAATGGTTCCACACTTAGATTTCATCACTATGGTTCAAACGGCTTTTGATTCATCAGACTCTGTTTGGGAATTATCGATATAAGATGTTTACAAGTTCGTATTTAAATTGAAAAAAAATTCTTTAACTAAATGATGAATATTAAGGCTAATTACTGTTTTAAATAAATTAAACCCATTGTTAATTTCTATGATAATCCCTTCTTCCCAACTTGTTCTGATGCTTTACCTCACCATCGGGCTTCACTAATTCAAAGTCAAGTCCAACCACAATGTTTGCTTCATCTCCATTCAACTGAAATAATCAGATGTTACTTCCCTTCTCTTCTTCCTAATAGCCATCACCGTGACTTCATCTGTACCAATACTTTCCGTTTACCACCATGCTCCTCACCATTACAGTATTTTCTACCCTCTCGTTCTCCTACAGCTTCTCACCAAAATTCTGGCGACAACCACAAAAATCCTTCCCTTTAGAAACTCATCAAACCCCGACCATTCATCAACCCGCACACCCAGTTCAACATCGACAGTAACCAAGGCCATTGCGAATACTAAAACCGCACCATTCACCTTCATTCTTCCTTAGAAAACCAATTAAAAATCATCACCGACTTCTCCATCAAAACCCTTTCATCTCACATTACTTTCATACATCATGATAGCCTTAGGTGAGATCCGTTCTCAGCTGTCACGCTCGACTCCAGTGAAAGAGTGCGATAGTTTTTACCATCGATACCACCGGATTTTACACACAAGTTTCGATTCGATCTCCTCAATCGAACTATGGTACCCAAATTGCAAATCAACACTTAAACCTCACAAGAACAATAACTCTAGTCGCTGTTGAGTTCGAACAGTAGTGGATACCCCATCGCACCGTATGATAAACTGTAGATATGGAGATTTTACCAATTCTTGCTCAAAGAAATAAACTTTATATTTGTATGATTTTATTTCGATTTCTAGTGAATTTCTGAAGTGGTGAAATTTCAGTTTTGGTGGCAGCTCGAAGAAAAAGAAATAAAGAATTGTCTCAAGGGTTTGGGGTAAGGAAGTGATAATATATAGGGGTAGCTTATTATTTTTATATTCGAATTTTATATTAATTTTTTATGTTATCGTTACTTCCATTCTTCCTATAAAAATCCGTATAATCACATATGATATCCAAAAATCACGAAACTGGACATGCAGCTACAGTTTGATATTACGGACCCAACGAAACTTGTTTCGTTGAATTCCGACTTCGTTTGCTCACACAGCATACTTTTAACCGTCAAAGTACTGACTGTTTTTCACATTAAAATTCCGCACGGCCACATACTTACTTCAAAAATCACGAAAGTTGAAATCTAGTAATAATTTAATATTGTGGATCCAACAAAATTAGTTTCGTTGAAAACGGAGGTCGTTTGCAAAACTAACTATTTTTAAAGCTTTAAATAACCCATTTAAATATATAAACATATTTAAAAATAATTAAATATAATATTTAAAAATAAATATTATTGTATATATTTACAATAGAATATAGTATAGCTCCAATTGGATTTGTAACTCGATATTCCAAATCCAGTGTTACATCGATATTCGATTTATATTGAAAAATCCTTTTATAATATAAATAAATCGCTATAATTAATAAAGGAATTCCATAGCGACTTTCCAAAAATGTGACTTGTACATAAATCAAAATCTACACAATGAAATCCTGATTATTCTCTTCCATTAGAAAAATATACTTCCCCAGCTCCGAAGGTTTCTTGTTTCACAGAAATCCGATTTAAAACGGATTCTGTATATTCAGTTGAAGTTCAAATCGCCAAATAGCGAACTGCCATGCCATTTCGAGCTCGATTATAATTATATTATAATTATACATTCAACTGTCGTTTATATAATATATTCGTTATTCTAATTCAATTCTAAACTGAATTATATATTTTGAATTGTCCAATTCACACAATATTGTGAATTCTGTTATTTCCGATTATTTCAGAAATAATTATATTATTCTATTACCTATATTAATTAAATATTCAATATTATTTAATTAAACGACCATTTAAACCCCTAATCCCTATTTAAATAATTAAATAAAATAATTATTATATTGCTAAAATTACGGGACATTACATTCTTCCCCCTTTAAAATAATTTCGTCCTAGAAATTGCTAAGGTAGAAAACAAACCCTATTGACTGGTTAGAACTTATTTGTTCACTTCTTAACTTTAGTTTCAACTGAACCAATTTATTTCCAATTAAAATATTAATTTATTCCTACTAACGAAAATTTCCAAAAATCCTAAAAAAATTCTAAAATCCGAAATTTTCGAAAAATTTCGCCTGCACCTCCTTCGTACCGGTCAATAGTTCAAACCCCAACTCACCTCTCTAGGCCCTTTCGTTTCAAAAAGAAAATTAAAAAGCCAAGCGGCTTGCAGATTCGGCTCATAAAACCTCATATGGAAATTTAAACATGTACCTTTATCGGGCGTATCATTATATCCTTGCACTTGCTTCTACCCGATACCTACTGATCATATATCCGTCTATAATAATCGATTTCCAAATAATTTCAATCAATCAAATCTCAACACAATTATTCGCTTATCCAAAGTCAAATTCCATTCGAACACGAGTTCCATTCTCGATTCCAAACTCCTAACTCACCAATTCAACACCATTTCATATTCTTATCCCACAATTCAAAATCTGATTTTACTTGATATGTTATATTCCAATTCAATTTCCAGTTAATTGGTTTCAATTCAATTCCAGCTTGTTTTCATAAATTTCTGTTTAAATTTGTTTTTTGTTCAAACAATCCCTCCTAGGAGTTTTTAAACAGTTTAGCTCTTTCAAAAATCAAATATTCCTTTTCAGGATTCAAAACAACTTGTTTTCTCAAAACAATTCAACACAAAACCTTTGGTAGTAATCCGTTACTTACATCTCGAATATGATCACTGATGATGTGGCCAGCATCATCAGGGTTATTTCCCAGCTATCGAAGTGAGTTCAATACTATATCACTTTTCAAAACCATTTCTTAATCATTACCATTTTGAAATTATTTCAAAATATCTTTATAATATTTGGAAAACAATTTAAAATCTCCCATGATTTTAAAATTCTCATCTACTTAATCCAAATCCACTTATAACCACTCTTTCAACTTTTTGGAATTTTAATTCCAATTCTGATTTTAAATTCAGATTTAATTCATCTGATTCCATATATTACACTTATATGAATTCTAATTGGCTATATTTAACCATTTCGCTTTTTATAATCTCATTTGATTATAATAACAACCAACACATCCAACATACTATAATATTTCCAATATTAATCATTCGTTTATATCAAAAAATAGTTTGGGTAAAATTATTTCATTTATCCTCTTTTCAAAACATACTGTGTCGGTTTAACATATTCAAGCGTTTAGAATTCCTATCGATACATTGGATCAAACTGATCGACCAGAACTTTTTAACAACTCAACCAGTAAATCTCCACAATATAAAAAAAATTATAATATCTACAAATATGTTCACTCATATATATACACTCAACTCAATCTAGGGAATTACTAACCCTATCTCTACTGAGTCATGCCACAGAGCCAAGGTAATTACATAACCTTCAGCTCTGATACCACTGTAACGAACCAGGGATTTTTGACTCCGAAAATCAACCCACAACTGCCGTGTTGACTATTCGAACATTGGAAATACCCGATCATTAATTGAAAGAAGTTAGAAGGTGAGAATAGATAAGATAGAAAATTAGAATAGAAGAAGAAGAAGATCACCACAGAACAAAATCAGAGTAATACGAATCTCAGAGTGAAACGAATAAAATATAATATATAACATAACTTTGCAATAACACAGTATATATATAATAACATTATCAGAGTACAACACTTACATACAGCGGAAATAACAAAAGATATATAATCCTGAAGCCTCCAGCTTCAAGCTCCTCCAAGTATATCTGTAAAGACCTAAACTACTTGACTGCCTGTACAAATTTGGGCACCCAAGAGTTTAGGGAAAACAAAACAAAATAAACTCTGGGTCAGTCATGGGACTGGTGTGAGTAAACTCAAATCATTTGGTTTAACTTTTCAAAATCCTTTTCAAAAGAAAAGGTAATCGTAAGACCGATCAACACATAAACGCAGATGGTTTTTACCTTACGATAACCCAAAACAATTTCAAAATCAATGCTTTTCTGATATTATAATAATGTCTAATCGCAAGTAATTAACAATCTAGCAGAACGCTTGGGTCTCACGTTCCACTTATATAGTATACAAACAAAACCGCGGGCGCTTATTGGAGATTGGATTCTGACTATAACAAGGTATGGGACCACCTGCCGATAGTGTATCTCTAAAGGCGAATAAACTGGGTTCAACAAGAACGTCTTACAACCGGGCCCACACATGACTGACCACTCATTTCGCTTGAGTGTATCGAATGTATATCACCAATGGTTGGGAGCTACCCACCGTTTCCCGAAAAGGGACAGCATCAAAAATAGATAAAAGAATGAAATGGATTTTCTCTAGATAGGTGATATACACCCTAATGGGAGCGACCCACCTAGCCATGCTGCCTGCCCGATTTCTGTCATTTCCCGGTTGATGAGGCTTGAGGTTATAACGTATCTTTTGGAACACATGACCACCATTCACTTTGAATGCCACATCGTCATACCCGCCAAATCACAAATTTATTTCCCCAAAAATACCATGGGTATAAAGCTAAGAGAAACGAATTCCTCCGCCACCAAACGTAAGTACATTTGAAGAGACCAACTTACGCGATCCGTTAGATATACTCTGTCAGACATTCGCCCATTCACGTTGTCCTGGGACTGGACAAACTTAAGGCACTATTCTGTAAACAGGATAGCCCTTGCATAACTCCATCTTCAATTATCTTCATCATATTTGATCGCAACGCTAACGTCCATACAGAGTGGTTTCAGGTAATGAATTTGATCCCGGTATCTCCGTATTAACGACGGAAAAATGGTCAAAAACCTCGATAGTCGGTGAGTTTACTATCAAAGAAAAACACGTGTGCAAACAACGACATTATTTCCAGATGGAAATTTATCAATCAATCATCATTTAACGTTTATCTCTTTAGTTCATCAGTCTATTTATTTCCTGTTTCCATATATTTAACATTCCTTATTTTCTAAATTTAGGAAATATACGTTATCAATCATTGGGAAACATTTCCATCTCTGTTTCACGTGTCACTGTCATTCCAGTATTCTTTCTCATCAACATTTCATTTTCAATGATTAGAAAATATCTCTGATTATATTTGGAAAATGTTTCCAAAACTTATTCATTTGATTTAAACTGATGTTTAAATAAAACATCCCTGCACCAACTCAACCCAACACCTTTATCAATTGAACTCACTTAACCAACCTTTACTATCGAACCTTAATCATTCCTTAGTTAAAAACGAAGTCAATCAAGTTGGGGTACAACTACCTCTCAGACCTTAACTGAACAGCATTTCTAACTTTGAATTAGACAAGGTTCACCTTCTAAACCTTTAACAAACTTCCTTACGTAACTCTCGGAGTTAGTTTACGAATCAAATTCTTTTATGAAAAACATTGGTTATAACGATAACGTTATAATCCCTACTTCTGAAATACCTAACTTTAAATATAACTTTTATTTATTAATTTGGATAAATAAACAAATAACAAATTTATTAATAAATAAATAAATCTTGATTAAAATGGAAATTGAGTGGTACTTTACCCAATTCGATATAATCGAATTCAACGTATAATTCTCTTTGGAAAAATCTCTATTCGATAACTCCTTCCGAATAAACTATATTCGATAATTTCTCTTCGAATAACTAATATTCGATAATCTCTCTTTCGAATAAACTATATTCGATAATATCTCTTTCGAGAAAACTATATTTGATAATCTTCTTTCGAATAAACTATATTCGATAATCTTCTTTCGAATAAACTATATTCGATTACTCCTTTCGAATAACTAATTTTCGATAACTCACTTCAAATAACTAATATTCGATAACTCCTTTCGAATAACTAACATTCAAAAATCTTTCTTTGAATACTATAATTGATAACTCTTTTCTTCAAATAAACTATATTCGATAATTCCTTTCAATTAACTCTACTCAAATAACTAATAATCGATTAACTATAATTCGATTAACTCTATTACGATTAACTCTAATTCAATTACTCTAATTCGATTAACTCTAATCGATTAACTATAATACGATTAACTCCACTCAATTAACTCCTATCAATTTACTCTAACTTGATTAACTCTGATAGATTAATTCTAATTCGTTTAACTCTAATCGATTAACCTAATTTGATTAACTCTAATCAATTACTCTATTCGAATAACTAATATTCGATTAACTCTCTTACAATTTGATTAACACAATTTGATTAACTCCTTTGATTAACTCAACTCTACGTCCATATTCAATTTCAATTATCAATGTTGAAATCGATTCTTACTTCTCTATACAAGCCCCGACTTATATATTCTATTTATCCAATGATAAACATTTCATTTCATTTATAAAATATTATTTATAAATTTATCTTCTCAATCTATCGGTTAGAATAGATTCTATTTAAAATCTTTGCTTTAAATCCATATCATGTTATACCCGTGTGCGAAGCACGGGTCTAAACCTTTCAAATATAAAATTCTCTTTTATACTATTCTATTCACTTTTCAAGTATTTCCTTTTATGATATCTTATTTATTTTCTAAATAAATATTCCTTTTTAATCTATTTCTACATGTTTTACAAATATTTCCCTTTTTCAATTTTATTTGTAAATGTTTTACAAATATTTCCCTTCAATTCTATTTGTAAATGTTTTACAAATATTTCCTTTCAATTATATTTGTAAAGGTTTTACAAATATTTCCTTTCAATTCTATCTATTTGTTTAAGAAATAAATATTCCTTTTTAATCTATTTATTTTCTAAATAAATATTTTCATTTTGTAAAATCTTTTGATTTTATAAATATTTCTTTTTTAATATAACATTGAAAATTTCCTTTTTAACATTCCAGTATTCCTTATGGTATTTAACATACCATATAACAATGATCGGTATCATTCCAACATATAAAATCAACAACAGTTTTCATATCACATCATATAACACAATATATGAAAAACAGTAAAATAAATGTTGAGGAATCCAGTCGGATTCCTCTGACCTGTTTCGTTGCATCCACGGATGTTAAAAAATAAAATTAACACCAATTTCATTTCACTATGAAATATTCTGCTAAACATAATCAATATTTGATTAATGATTTATATCTATACCGTTATCTATATTTTCAACCAATTAACTAGCAGCTCAACCAAACAGCCAACATACAACAAACAACCATCATTTATAAATTCTAAAAATATTTTATAAAAATATAAATTGAGAAGAGTGAGTGAGATTTACTCACATTGGACGCAGTTGAAGATTCTGCATTTGTTTCGTTTCTTTAAAATTGAACAAGCATTTGAATTTTATCATGAAATCCAAGTAGCTCAGCTCTCAGCGGAAATGGTTCCACACTGTAGATTTCATCACTATGGTTCGAACGGCTTTTGATTCATCAGATTCTATTTAGGAATTATCGATATAAGATGTTTACAAGTTCGTATTTAAATTGAAAAAAAATTCTTTAACTAAATGATGAATATTAAGGCTAATTACCATTTTAAATAAATTAAACCCATTGTTATTTCTATGATAATCCCTTCTTCCCAACTTATTCTAATGCTTTACCTCACCACCGGGCTTCGCTAATTCAAAGTCAAGTCTAACCACAACGTTTGCTTCATCTCCATTCAACTGAAATAATCAGGTGTTACTTCCCTTCTCTTCTTCCTAATACCCATCACCGTGACTTCATCTATACCAATACTTTCCGTTTACCACCATGCTCCTCGCCATTACAGTATTTTCTACCCTCTCGTTCTCCTACAGCTTCTCACCAAAATTCAAGTGACAACCACAAAAATCCTTCCCTTCAGACACTCATCAAACCCCGGCCATTCGTCAACTCGCACACCCAGTTCAACAACGACAGTAACCAAGGCCATTGCAAATACTAACACCGCTCCATTCACCTTCATTCTTCCTTAGAAAACCAATTAAAAATCATCACCGACTTCTCCATCAAAACCCTTTCATCTCACATTACTTTTATACATCACGATAGCCTTAGGTGAAATCCGTTCTCAGCTATCACGCTCGACTCCAGTGAAAGAGTGCAACAGTTTTTACCATCGTTACCACCAGATTTTACACACAAATTTTGATTCGATCTCCTCAATTGAACTATGATACCTAAATTGCAAATCAACACTTAAACCTCACAAGAACAATAACCCTAGTCGCTGTTGAGTTCGAACAACAGTGGATACCTCATCGCATCGTATGAAACAACTGTAGATATGGAGATTTTACTAATTCCAGCTCAAAGAAATCAACTTTATATTTGTATGATTTTATTTAGATTTCTAGTGAATTTCTGAAGTGGTGAAATTTCAGTGTTGGTGGCGGCTCAAAGAAAATGAAATGAAGAATTGTCTCAAGTGCTTGGGGAAAGGAAGTGATAATATATAGGGGTAGTTTATTATTTTTAAATTTGAATTTTATATTAATTTTTTATGTAATCGCTACTTTCATTCTTCCTATAAAAATCCGTATAATCACATATGATATCCAAAAATCACGAAACTGGACATGCAGCAACAGTTTTACATTACGGACCCAACAAAACTGGTTTCGTCGAATTCCGACTTCATTTGCTCACACAGCGTATTTTTAACCGTCAAAATACTGACTGTTTTTCACATAAAAATTCCGCACGGCCACATACTGACTTCAAAAATCATGAAAACTGAAATCTAGCAATAATTTAATATTGCGGATCCAAAAAAATTAGTTTCGTCGAAAGCAGAGGTTGTTTGCAAAACTAGCTATTTTTAAAGCTCTAAATAACCCATTTAAATATATAAATATATTTAAAAATAATAAAATTTAATATTTAAAAATATATATTATCGTATATATTTACAATAGAATATTTCATAGCTCCAATTGGATTTGTAACTCGATATTCCAAATCTAGTGTTACATCGATATTCGATTTATATTGAAAAATCCTATTATAATATAAATAAATCGCTAGAATTTATAAAGGAATTCCATAGCGACTTTCCAAAAATTTGATTTGGACATAAATTAAAATCTACACTATGAAATCCCAATTTTTCTCTTCCATTAGAAAAATATACTTCACCAGCTCCGAACGTTTCTTGTTTCACAGAAATCCGATTTAAAACAGATTATGTATATTCAGTTGAAGTTCAAATCGCCAAATAGCGAACTGCCGCGCCATTTCGAGCTCGATTATAATTATATTATAATTATACGTTCAACTGTCATTTATATAATATATTCGTTATTCTAATTCTATTCTAAACTGAATTATATATTTTGAATTGTCCAATTCACAGAATATTGTGAATTCTGGTATTTCTGATTATTTCAAAAATAATTATATTATTTATGTTAATCAAATATTCAATATTATTTAAATAAACGACCATTTAAACCTCTAATCCCTATTTAAATAATTAAATAAAATAATTATTATATTGCTAAAATTACGGGACATTACAGACCATGATCGAATTCATATTCGAAAACCATTCCGACCAAAAAATATGTGAAGATATCAAAAGATGATCGAGATAGAGCATTGAAGACCGTAGATCTTCATAAAATGAAGAACTACTAATAATCTCTAATTTAGTGGCCAGAGATATACTGTGATTCTATCGCGGTTGGAATCTACGGATTGCAAGGACTTCTCGCTATTGATCCATGGGGTGATTCCTATATTGGATGCAGTAGGAGAGTGCCTTCGGTTCATCCTGTTCCTGGATGACTTGTATGGACGAGTGTCTGACAAAGTATTTCCAAAGGAATCACGTATATTGACTTTCTACAAATGTATTTCTGTTGGTGGCGGAGAAGACTGGACACTTCTTTAGCTTAACGCTCAAAGTATTTTTGTGGAAATCAACATTTAGTTATAGCTGGCGGATCTGACAATGTGACATTCAAAGTGGAAGGAGATGCGTTGTTCTAAAAGATAAGCTTAATCTCTAGCCCCATCAACCGGGAAATGGTGTAAAATCGGGTAGGTCGCATGGCTATGAGGGTCGCACCCATCAAAAGGGTATATCATTACCTGATTTTGTGAAATCAAATGCCTTCGATTGTCCCTTTTTATTTATATATGTATGCTATCGGTTCAGTTGGCTGGCCCCAACCGTGGTAATGATATATTCGGCACTCTCAAAGTATAATGTGGGTCGATCATATTTAGCCTGGGTTGCAAGATGTTCTTGTTGAACCCCAATGTATTCACTCCAGAGGTACATTGTTGGGAAGGTGGTCCCATACTGTAACACCCCACATCTGTTAGTGTCACTCATAAAGGGAATGCACTAAGTTCTGTAAAGCATTATAGGTAAAAGATGCAGATAAATTACAAGACAGACGAAATAGCGGAAAATAAAACTTTACTTTATTGATAAAATAGTTTGTACAACAATTATTTCCAATACCAGAGTATCTGTCTTACAAAATAAAGAAGCATAAAATAACTTTTATATTCCCCAATGTAGTATGAGCCAGCCATAGCAATGGAAAAGTGAATCCAAGGAAAACTTCGACAAATCTTCAAGCTTGGAGAGAAAACTGAGCTAAGTAGTAACATTCCCTCCCTGCGAACCTGGGGGGAAACGGAAGACAAGAATGCGAAAGAAAACAGGGTCAGACATATAGTCTGGTAAGTTCAGTAACTTTCAGCATGTGAACAGGTAAAAACAACATGACATGAATTTAACTGAATACAAGACAATACCACGATGATAGGGCTAACAAGATAACGCAAGATATGCTAAGGCAAGATAAAAATGAATGTACTGATGAACTGGATCTACCGATAAGCTGAATACACTAGTAAACTGAATATGCTTTCATACTTTCTTTGCTTCGCGATTACCCTGTTATTATGGTTCCTATATCTCTGCACCACCTAACTAGTGACCCAACTAGTAATCTTTATAAAATGATAACGTGCTCCCAATCCCTGTAATTGTGGTTGCCTTCAGGCGTACATTTATTATTTATTTTCTAGATCTAATATAGGTTTTTTCTATCGAGTGCTTCCTAGATTCAACTAGGGTTTACGCAAGTTATCCAATGCTTCTCGTATTTTAGGGTTTACGCGACCTAGGTCCAACTAGGGATTATGCTACCTATCAAATGACGCCCCTACTCTAGGACACAATACCCAGAGTGATATGTGTGTTCCTAGACTTTCCCCACATATGTGTCGTGGATCGTTATCGCTGTCTAGATGCACACGTCCTCGATATGTGCGACCCGAGTCTCGTGGCAGGGAAAATTAAGAAACACGGAACTCGATCGGGATCTTTCAGATATCTGCTGATGTAGATGCTAAGGTCTGTTTTTCCAGTGGCAATGGTCCCACCTGACCCCTCCCTCAACTAATGAAAGGCACACCTTGAAAAATGAGAACTATACGCAGGCCCCCCTATGTCCCACTAACCTATGGCCATTCGCAACCATAACTAGATAGCAAGTATATGGTCTGTTGGAGTTCTCCGCCTTTCTGCTTCACGTATCTCGATTGACTCAAGATGATAGGTAGACGACGAGTTACTATCACAGGGCTACTGGTCTCGCCGAATCACGCTGGTCCATCCTAGTCCTTAGGTTGCCTTATATTGCAATTCCAAGGCATACCCTTGGTTCTTCTAACGCAGACCTTAACCTCTGTGAGCTATTTGTCGGGCAAACAGTAAATTATGTAGTAAACATGTACCTATTTGTCGGGCAAACAAATTTTATTCTCTGGCTCTAGCCTCCTTGCTATGACCTGTTCAATGTAAGTACAAGTATATGCAAGCAAACGCAACCAATTTTCAATATAATTCAATATGTGATTCAATTAGGCTAATTGGCTAAAAATTAGCAAACAAATAAACAAACAACACAAACATCAATCAATTAGTGAATTTAACGTTTCAAATTCATAATTTTGATATATATAAAGAAAATCATGTTTTGATGCCAAATCACAACAATGTGTTCTAACTATATAAGTTTTGGTTCTCACACCAGTCTAAAGGAAATATATAGATATCACACCTTCGAAACACGAACACAAATTCTGATGATGATATATCAATCATCAGAACCATCTCCGGGCGTCTAGAATGTGATTCCATATCTATCCAGTATATTAAAATTTCGAATATACGTTCATGACGCGTATATGCAAAATCTTTATATATTGGATTGTCCATATTCAAAATAAATAAATATTCAAATACGTATAAAATGGTTTAAATTTTCAAAACAAAATTGTTTTCATTTGAAAAATATACTCTTCACACTCGTTCTAGGATACTACTGATCCTATCTCTAACGAGTCATTCTAATTGGATTTTACTAGTCCAATATCTGATGAATTCTTTCGTATGGTTCTAATGTGTCTTGTTCTCGAGCTCTGTAAACCAAAGCTCTGATACCACTGTAAGAACCCGTTACTTCCCCGTGAAGGAAAGAGCGGATACTTTGAGAACAACACACAAATGAACGCAGACGGAAGAACATTTCATTGTTATTACAACAATTCCATCAGATACAAGAATATACAGAGTATAAATGAATAGATTACATTCGATAAATATCAGAGATTACAATAAATTACATAGCAGCGGAATATAAAACACAACTGAAAGTAATACACGGATACAGAGCTTTCCGAGCATCATTCCAGCTGTAAACCAGGGTCCTGTGAATATAAATCTGCAAAACCAAAACTACTAGCTGCCCGTGCGGAAAATAGGGGCACCCAGAGTTTAGGTCAAAACAATAAACTCCAGGTCAGTCATGTGACTGGTGTGAGAACTAAAACAGTTATTTAAAACTTTACTTTAAAAGAGAGTAATTCAAGGGACCACGCCGTATAACACGGAACGGGTTTCCTCCCAAGAATACTAGTGCATAGAAAAGACAACGCAATGCTTTTTCGAAAAATGAAGCTATTATAAGACCTAGGTCCCATCACACAATGCAACGCAAGCCGGAGGATAGGGTTTTCCCTTATAATAGCCAAACATGCTTGGTACGTTTAAAACGAATTATTTGATACTATAATATGTGTATAGTGTCAAAACAATTTCAATCATAAATATCAATCATAGACGGCATAGCATCCCATGCTACTATGTCGCCATACTAGGCTCTACAAATAAAGCCGCAATACACGTATTGGAAATTGGATTTCCGTCATGAGTCGAGGCAAGGGGCAAGCTCCTCTCCGCGTTCGAGACACTCTAGCAAATGCCTCAGGACTACGCACTCTGGGTAATCCTGGATCTTCAGGGCCGGTCCTCACTTATGTTAGAGGATTAATTATGCCTGAACACACGTTTCCCGGTCCTTACAGACCTATAATCGAGGCGCCTCGCATTCCAACAACCACATAGGTGAAAAGTATATAAATGTCAGGGCTGGTAAGTCACTGACACCACCAAAGCTAGAAAGAAACGTCGTGCTCTCCCTGCAGTCACTATCCCGTTTTTAACTCATACCGAGGTGTGAGGCTCGCGAATTCACGTTATACACAAAGCTGCCACATAGGCCGTGCTTTGATCATCAACCACAAGACTTTGCTTTTCAACAGAAGCCTTGATCATTGCATCTTAGCGTGCCACACAGGCAATTCATGCCATGCGACTGATGTCCATCGATATACAACCTCTGAGCTCGTACGTCTCAGAGAAGGGCGTTAAGCAAAAGAATAAATTCTCCGCCGCCAAACAGATGTATATTTAATAGAAATCAATCAACACAGAATAAAATCCAATGTCAGACACACAATCCTTTTACAAGTCCGTTCTGGGTCTGAACGAAACCGGAGGCACTTTCCTCGCATATCCATCCATCTCCAAGTACGTCTGGACGACCACCAACTATTTCCATCCTCTTGGGTGTACTACCCAATCAGGATCGTCAGTAATTATCCAAACGATGTGAAGACTTCCGGCCTTCGACCACCGTCTTCATCTTCGACATATCGTCGAATCGGTTATTCAGAATGGGTATAAACCCGGCCTTTCCGAACAACCCGCGTATATTAAAAACAAATGTTACACAAACACAACATACGCCTCATTCCAATTCATTAGTTACTAACCGTAAATCAACAAGAGAACAATTTCCCAAATATTAACCCCGAAGGCCGAAACCAACATCAGATCAATATCCAGGAAACCATTCTTCTTAGCTAACCTACAGCTAGTTTCTAAATTCCACATTTTTAGGAAAGGTTTCCATTAATTTTATCCAAGATAAATTCTTTAAAATTTATCCTTTAATCTTCCTTTGGATGTCGTTTCAAACCAAATTATGGTTTTCCAAACTAGTCGAGATTAGCGAACCACACTGAAGTAATTATTTATTTTATTTCCCAATCCCAACCTATTCATCTCATGAAGCAAAACTGGTAATACTCCATATCTAATACTATGGTGTTATCGGTAAAATAAATTACCATTTCACGTTCAAATCTAATTAAAGATTTAACTATCGCTTTGGAGCAAAACTGGTGATACTCCATTCTCGCTCGTTTTCTAAATTTGATAATTTAGATTGTAAATTCACATTTCAATCTAATTGCAGATTCATTAAAACTTCTTTTACTGGGTTAAAGAACTAGTGTCATTTAAAACACAGTTCACGACAAACCCAAATCACATTTTAATTATTATCGGGTTAAAGAACTAGTGTTATTTAAAACACCGTTCACAATAAACCCATTTCAAATCCAATCAAATATATTAGAAATTCCGATTATTTAAAACCCTTTTTTAAATCCAATTTATTTATTTAAAAATACTTGGGTTTTAAATTTAGTTCAAAACTAGTTCATTTCGATAAAAATCTATTTTTATCTTTTCAAATATGGAGATTTTCACCCCAATTTTTCTCAAATCACTTCTTATGATTTTACACAAATTATTACTATTTTTAATAATTTTATCAAGGCCCGTACGGTCGATTTCCAACAACGGCCATCGAATTGCACTTACAGCGACCTTTTCCGAATTTGATTTGGACGTATCTCCAAATCCAACCGTTAGATTTCGAATTTCAAATGTTCGTTAGAAAGCTCTTTTCGATACGAACCCAACGGTTCCAGTTTTAGGAGAATCCGACGGTCGGATCTCCCGTAATGTCCGTTTGAAATAAATGGTCGAAATTCACGAACTGCCGCGGCGCGGCGCGTTCTATTCAGGCCATTATATTATATATATAATATATATAATATATATTTCATCGATTTTATTTAAAATAATCTATTTTAAATATTCAAAATTCACTAAAATCGCCAAAATAAAAATTTTAAACTGGTTCAGAATTTCCGGGTTATTACAATCTCCCCCACTTAAAACTTTTCGTCCCCGAAAAGGAACAAAGTCGAAAGCGGTTTGATCAATTAACTCTATGTTCGATCTGGCTTCCATTCTCCAACTTTTCAGTTTCTGAGAATTTTCAAAATTTCAAAAATTTGGCTAACACCCTAAATTTTCGAAAAATTTCGCCATAACCTCCCCTGCACCGGGAGCATCGGGGAATTTCAAATTGCTTCCCCGGTCCTTCTAATCTCAAAAAGAAAAAGAAAAAGCCAAGCGGCTAGCCAATAGGCTCATAAAATCATCATTACCCAAACAAATCAGTAAATTATGTAGTAAACATGTACCTATTTGTCGGGCAAACAAATTTTATTCTCTGGCTCTAGCCTCCTTGCTATGACCTGTTCAATGTAAGTACAAGTATATGCAAGCAAACGCAACCAATTTTCAATATAATTCAATATGTGATTCAATTAGGCTAATTGGCTAAAAATTAGCAAACAAATAAACAAACAACACAAACATCAATCAATTAGTGAATTTAACGTTTCAAATTCATAATTTTGATATATATAAAGAAAATCATGTTTTGATGCCAAATCACAACAATGTGTTCTAACTATATAAGTTTTGGTTCTCACACCAGTCTAAAGGAAATATATAGATATCACACCTTCGAAACACGAACACAAATTCTGATGATGATATATCAATCATCAGAACCATCTCCGGGCGTCTAGAATGTGATTCCATATCTATCCAGTATATTAAAATTTCGAATATACGTTCATGACGCGTATATGCAAAATCTTTATATATTGGATTGTCCATATTCAAAATAAATAAATATTCAAATACGTATAAAATGGTTTAAATTTTCAAAACAAAATTGTTTTCATTTGAAAAATATACTCTTCACACTCGTTCTAGGATACTACTGATCCTATCTCTAACGAGTCATTCTAATTGGATTTTACTAGTCCAATATCTGATGAATTCTTTCGTATGGTTCTAATGTGTCTTGTTCTCGAGCTCTGTAAACCAAAGCTCTGATACCACTGTAAGAACCCGTTACTTCCCCGTGAAGGAAAGAGCGGATACTTTGAGAACAACACACAAATGAACGCAGACGGAAGAACATTTCATTGTTATTACAACAATTCCATCAGATACAAGAATATACAGAGTATAAATGAATAGATTACATTCGATAAATATCAGAGATTACAATAAATTACATAGCAGCGGAATATAAAACACAACTGAAAGTAATACACGGATACAGAGCTTTCCGAGCATCATTCCAGCTGTAAACCAGGGTCCTGTGAATATAAATCTGCAAAACCAAAACTACTAGCTGCCCGTGCGGAAAATAGGGGCACCCAGAGTTTAGGTCAAAACAATAAACTCCAGGTCAGTCATGTGACTGGTGTGAGAACTAAAACAGTTATTTAAAACTTTACTTTAAAAGAGAGTAATTCAAGGGACCACGCCGTATAACACGGAACGGGTTTCCTCCCAAGAATACTAGTGCATAGAAAAGACAACGCAATGCTTTTTCGAAAAATGAAGCTATTATAAGACCTAGGTCCCATCACACAATGCAACGCAAGCCGGAGGATAGGGTTTTCCCTTATAATAGCCAAACATGCTTGGTACGTTTAAAACGAATTATTTGATACTATAATATGTGTATAGTGTCAAAACAATTTCAATCATAAATATCAATCATAGACGGCATAGCATCCCATGCTACTATGTCGCCATACTAGGCTCTACAAATAAAGCCGCAATACACGTATTGGAAATTGGATTTCCGTCATGAGTCGAGGCAAGGGGCAAGCTCCTCTCCGCGTTCGAGACACTCTAGCAAATGCCTCAGGACTACGCACTCTGGGTAATCCTGGATCTTCAGGGTCGGTCCTCACTTATGTTAGAGGATTAATTATGCCTGAACACACGTTTCCCGGTCCTTACAGACCTATAATCGAGGCGCCTCGCATTCCAACAACCACATAGGTGAAAAGTATATAAATGTCAGGGCTGGTAAGTCACTGACACCACCAAAGCTAGAAAGAAACGTCGTGCTCTCCCTGCAGTCACTATCCCGTTTTTAACTCATACCGAGGTGTGAGGCTCGCGAATTCACGTTATACACAAAGCTGCCACATAGGCCGTGCTTTGATCATCAACCACAAGACTTTGCTTTTCAACAGAAGCCTTGATCATTGCATCTTAGCGTGCCACACAGGCAATTCATGCCATGCGACTGATGTCCATCGATATACAACCTCTGAGCTCGTACGTCTCAGAGAAGGGCGTTAAGCAAAAGAATAAATTCTCCGCCGCCAAACAGATGTATATTTAATAGAAATCAATCAACACAGAATAAAATCCAATGTCAGACACACAATCCTTTTACAAGTCCGTTCTGGGTCTGAACGAAACCGGAGGCACTTTCCTCGCATATCCATCCATCTCCAAGTACGTCTGGACGACCACCAACTATTTCCATCCTCTTGGGTGTACTGCCCAATCAGGATCGTCAGTAATTATCCAAACGATGTGAAGACTTCCGGCCTTCGACCACCGTCTTCATCTTCGACATATCGTCGAATCGGTTATTCAGAATGGGTATAAACCCGGCCTTTCCGAACAACCCGCGTATATTAAAAACAAATGTTACACAAATACAACATACGCCTCATTCCAATTCATTAGTTACTAACCGTAAATCAACAAGAGAACAATTTCCCAAATATTAACCCCGAAGGCCGAAACCAACATCAGATCAATATCCAGGAAACCATTCTTCTTAGCTAACCTACAGCTAGTTTCTAAATTCCACATTTTTAGGGAAAGGTTCCCATTAATTTTATCCAAGATAAATTCTTTAAAATTTATCCTTTAATCTTCCTTTGGATGTCGTTTCAAACCAAATTATGGTTTTCCAAACTAGTCGAGATTAGCGAACCACACCGAAGTAATTATTTATTTTATTTCCCAATCCCAACCTATTCATCTCATGAAGCAAAACTGGTAATACTCCATATCTAATACTATGGTGTTATCGGTAAAATAAATTACCATTTCACGTTCAAATCTAATTAAAGATTTAACTATCGCTTTGGAGCAAAACTGGTGATACTCCATTCTCGCTCGTTTTCTAAATTTGATAATTTAGATTGTAAATTCACATTTCAATCTAATTGCAGATTCATTAAAACTTCTTTTACTGGGTTAAAGAACTAGTGTCATTTAAAACACAGTTCACGACAAACCCAAATCACATTTTAATTATTATCGGGTTAAAGAACTAGTGTTATTTAAAACGCCGTTCACAATAAACGTATTTCAAATCCAATCAAATATATTAGAAATTCCGATTATTTAAAACCCCTTTTTAAATCCAATTTATTTAAAAATACTTGGGTTTTAAATTTAGTTCAAAACTAGTTCATTTCGATAAAAATCTATTTTTATCTTTTCAAATATGGAGTTTTTCACCCCAATTTTTCTCAAATCACTTCTTATGATTTTACACAAATTATTTTTATTTTTAATAATTTTATCAAGGCCCGTACAGTCGATTTCCAACAACGGCCATCGAATTGCACTTACAGCGACCTTTTTCGAATTTGATTTGGACGTATCTCCAAATCCAACCGTTAGATTTCGAATTTCAAATGTTCGTTAGAAAGCTCTTTTCGATACGAACCCAACGGTTCCAGTTTTAGGAGAATCCGACGGTCGGATCTCCCGTAATGTCCGTTTGAAATAAATGGTCGAAATTCACGAACTGCCGCGGCGCGGCGCGTTCTATTCAGGCCATTATATTATATATATAATATATATTTCGTCGATTTTATTTAAAATAATCTATTTTAAATATTCAAAATTCACTAAAATCGCCAAAATAAAAATTTTAAACTGGTTCAGAATTTCCGGGTTATTACATTTTGAGAAACAAAACGTGAAGAAAATAAAAGAAATAAAGCTTCATGAAGAGCTCACTATCCACTTATTTTTGTATCACGTTAAAAAGCATAAGTTGTGGAGGATTAATTATATTCCTAATGATTACTTGAAGGCCACTCAATGTCGAAAGTATTTTCGGTAGTTTCCTAAAGGAGATTAAGGTTTTAGCACATGTGTAAATAAATCTTTTATGTATACTCCAGCTACTTGGATGTGTCTTCAAAGCCTCGTTGTAATTGCAAAAGGCCATTGCTACATTATTTTCTCGTCTTACTTCAGCTTGTCAAAATTGGTACTGCATGGTTGCAAAAGTGCCTCCGGGTTATAGATCTGCTTTTAGCAGAAGGTGCGGTTTCACTTTCGACATGGGAAGAGGCTTTTAATTTGGGGATGAACATGAGAAGTTTTGGATTTTGGCATACTCGTGAGGGTATACTGATTTGAAAGAAGCGCATTTTGTTGTGAGGGTATACACTTATGAGAATATGCTGTATGGTTTGTTTTGTGATTCGATTGACTTGTATAAGTCGTTGACCTCTAATTCATTATGGGTGAGCTTTCAAGTGTGTTAAAATACTATTCACTTGTTTGAATTGGTCAACAAAAATCATACATTTATTATTTTATTTTATAATACAAATACCAATTTTCTTTAAAAAAAATCTATTACGTTCATATAGAAGAGTCTACACTTTTTGCGCAAGGTTATAATCAAAATATAAGAAATAAAACATTCTCTTTAATGGTTTCTTATCTTTGTCCCTCTTTTCTTATATGCTTTTATATTCATGCTCTTTTCTTCTATGCTATGTTCTTTTATGTTTTCTTCTATTTGTATGCAAGTAGTTGAGTTTTATTCTATGCACATCTGTTAAATCTTATTTTCATTAGTTAATTTCCATTTTCTTTATGTTTGTGTTAAAATATTCTAATATCAATATGTTTTTATTGACCCATCTTTTTATAAAGCAGTCACGCTTCAGATTTCTGGCTATCGGAGCACTAAGGAATCGAACGCGAACTTAGGAAAGCTCGGAAAGGTTTCAACGAAGTCGCAGAATACTCGAAGAACTTGGATTTTTAGTTAAGTATCCCATGATCAGAATTTTCTGTCCTTTTGGGATCGGAATTTTCTGTGTCTTTTCGGGGTCGGAATTTTCTAGGTTCGAGCCCACTCACCCACTGCACCTATAAATAGCCCATTGTTGGGCTGAATTCAAGATCTTTTTTCTATACTTGGGATTCTTGGACTTGGAGACGTTTTAAGGGCTTCTTTCTTGGATTTATAGACTTGGGAACTTTCTTTGGACTGGTGAACTTTTCTTGAGAACTTTGGCACTTGGCTTACTTCTTGGACTTGGAGACATGGTTTCTCTCATGGCTTCATGGACTTGGGAAATTTCTTTGGACTTGTAACTTCTTCTTAGAGAACTTTGGCACTTGAACTTATTTTTGGACTCTCTTGGACATTGGAAGATCAATTTGGAAATATGGACTCTTTCGACGGACTTGTTGGCTTTGAGCAAGGACTTTGTCATTGTTAACACTTAACTATATAAACGAAAAGGATTGTACCCGTAACTATACAGCATAAATAAAAAATTTTACCTCAAAGTGGATGTAGGCACACTTGCTGAACCACTATAAATCTAGGTGTTTTTTACTTTTCAATATTCTATGATTGGATTTATCATGGTACGCTTTGGAAATCGGGTGTTAGCGAGCTGTTTCAGGCATAATTTTGATTCTCGAAATAGTAGGAGCACTCCTCGTATCTAACCCTCCACGCATCAACGCTTGAGCCACATTCCCAATGCCAGAACCATCAGACTTCAAATTGCTGATATTGGATGTTTATGATGGTTGGAAAGATCCTCCCGTCCACTTGATGTGATATATGCGCCACATGGAAGTACTAGTGGCATTAGAAAACATTATGGAAAAGTGCTTCCAACTTTAACTAATGGATATTGTTGCGATGTAGTTCGAGCAGGTGGAATTGAAATTACTTAGTAGTTGGATTGTTTTAGTTGGAAAGTTCATCGATTAGTTTAGGGTTCATATCTCTCGGCACAAGAAGATTATGACTCACACGACAATCAAGCAAAGGTCTGATAAAACTTTGTGAAAGTCCTTAGAAAGGTTTAGTGTAGAGGTGGCTTCGGTGGATCGACCAGATCCATCTATGGTACTTATGGCTCTAATTTCTAGAATATTGTATAAGACAGATTTCAAGATCTCACTGCAACGAGATCCACCAAGGTACCTTGGTGAGTTTTACTTTGAAGCAGAAGATTTCTACGAGAACAAGATGAGAGTGCCGATAAGCAAGTTCTCGAGGTTAATTCGGTTAAGGGTGGAGGACCACTCGACTCTGGAGAAGGAAAGGAATCAGACAGAGAGAAGTCTTCTTCCAAGAATGATCGAAATATGCCTTGAAGGGAACCTAAATTTCCTACATACATGAAACTTACTCATTCTTTGGAGGAGATCTATATGAAAGTCCATCTGGTTGCTCCGTTCAGGAAGCCTCCCAGGCGAGAGTCAACTCAAAGGGAAAGGGATTCTGGTAAACATTGCATGTTTCATGAGCTTGATGATCATAATACAAAAGACTGTATACATCTTCGAGGTTGAGGAGCGCGTCAGACATGTAGAGTTGGCATAGTATGTTAGGAATCGTGTCGTAGTACTGGGGGAGCTTAACCTCCCACTACCTCTTAGGATAGGAACGGGTCAGGACCTGGCCAATGTGGAATTGTCATTGATTGACTTGGATTTCTTTGGATTTTTGGCTTTTGGCCTTTTCACTTTGGTTACGGGCTTCGGTTGTTTGGATATTATTTCTTTGTTTTCTGGTTATTTGGCTTCGGATGGTTGTCTGTGTACACATGTTCGGGAGCCGGTGAGATCCCTAGGCATGCTTTTTGCAAATGATAACCCATCTGCCTAATAGTTAATGGATTTGTAATCAGCTAATTTGGATTTTGAGTGGCCAAGTCTGTTTACCCATGTATTGAAACCGGCGAGATTCTTAGGCATGCTCTTTGCGAACGAAAAATCATTCAATCTCCTTCACTCGATAAACTTCTTTCATTTTCTAGCTTTGGATAGCTAAGTCTGCCGACCCATGCACGAGAACCGACGAGATCCTTAGGCATGCTCTTTGCAAATTATAAATCATCCGCTTTATAAATAAAAAATTTAATGAACTTAAAATAGAAAAAACAACTAAGTCAGCTCACCCACATAAGGGACTAGGACTTAAACCATATGCATGCTCTCTACCCGACGATAAACCATTAGGTTTGCATTTGTCTTTATTAAAAACTTAGATTTTTCTGAAACTTTAATAAAATTACTTCGCTCGTATATATGGACTATACTTACGAAGTATGGAATCAAAAATTGGAATGTCAAACTCTAAGGATTTGGTAAAGTATGGATTATGTTCATCAAATACAAAACTCTTAAACTGGTCCCCATGTACGGACTATGCTTGGGAAGAGCCGGACCATCTTGTCAGGACATGGCGAGATCGCTCGGCCATGTCATAGGTAAGGACTTTACTAGATTGGACTGGGGCTGTTTTGTCAGGATTTGGCAGAGCGATCTGCTTAGTTTTTTGTAGATGTGGACCATGCCAACTTCGAAAATTCTGGATTTTGTCTTCTATTATAATACAATCCGGCACAATCGTGGTGTTCAGGATTCTTGGTTTTCAGGTTATTGGTTTCCTATTTAGACTTTTGTCCGGTTTTGGTCTTTGGGTTCATGGATTTTTGGTTTATACAAAACACGTTTCCCACAAAGAGACATGTTTTGGGGGACAAGTGTTGATCCGCACTTTTATAAGGCAGTTACGCTTCAGATTTCTGGTCATTGGAGAACTCATGGCTTAAATATAGACTCAGGAAAACTCGAAAAGGTTTCGTAGAAGTCGCCGAATTCTCAAAAAACTTGGATTTTTGGTTAAGTATCCCAAGAACGGAATTTCATGTCTTTTCGAGATTAGAATTTTCTGTGTCCTTTTGAGATTGGAATTTTCTGTCTTTTTGAGATTGGAATTTTCTAGGTTCGAGCCCACTCACCCACTGCACCTATAAATAGCCCCTTGCTAGGCTGATTTCGGGATATTTTTCCTACACTCGGGATTCTTAGATTTGAAGACATTTTAATGGCTTCTCTCATGGCTTCATGGATTTGGGAACTTTCTTTGAACTTGTGAACTTCTTCTTGGTAAACTTTGGCACTTGGCTTATTTCTTAGACTTGGAGATATTTTAATGGCTTCTCTCATGGCTTCATGGACTTGAGAACTTTATTTTGACTTGTGAACATCTTCTTAGAGAACTTTGGCACTTGTCTTACTTATTGGACTCTCTTGGACATTGGAAGATCAATTTGGACATATGGACTCTTTGGAAGGACTTGTTGGCTTTGAGCATGGACTTTGTCATTGTTAACGCTTAACTTTGTAAACAAGAAGGATTGTACCCGTAACTGTGCTACATAAATATACAAAGTTATCTCGAAGTGGACGTAGACACACTTGCTAAACTACTATAAATATTGGTGTTCTTTACTTTTCAATATTATGTGATTGGATTTATCGCGTTACTCTTTGGAAATCGGGTGTTGGCGTGAGAGGACCAATTTAACACGTCAACAGTTTTTAAATAATAGTAGTTGAACCCCTTCAATTAGGGGTAGTGAAGCTCTGATGAATCATGTAAAATCAACATAATAATCTCACTTATGATCTTCCCTTTTATGCTTGATGGAGAATTGGATGTTTATCTTTGTTGTTTAACATTGAATTTGACAGCTTATGTTGTTCGTAACAAATAGGTCATGCTTAATCAAATTAACACAATTTATATTTTCGTATAAATATGATTATAGTAATGACAGCGAAACCAAAATCAAAATTTGATGCTCTATGTTACCAATTCAATGTTAAATATAGCATGCTTAACGTAAATTTTGCTCTTACTTTCTTGTCATTTTCATGAGATCTTACAAGTGGATTAGAGGTTGCATTAAACTTTAATGGTTTACGTCGTGTTAATAACACAACTAGGTTATACTCATAATAAATATATCCACTAACGATTAAAAGGTGAAATCATAACTTCGTTTTATGTGGTTCTATGATCATGAGAAAGAAGTTACCTCTAAATTGTCTTCTAATCGCACGGTTAATTACAAAAATCTTTTCTAGTTTTTAACAATTTTTTAATTAACAACAAATTCAAATTTTATGGTTTAATTTGGTTCAAGTAAATTTAAAAATATTGCTTTCGCCGTGGATCGATCCGTACTCATACGTGTAGAATTATATGTCGCATGCTTGTAGTTTTTACAATAATATAACTTGACTGACTTTTTATATGATAGAAATTACCATACTCAGCAGGTAGCACATTTCTTCTCCACAAATCTATTACTTAAACATAAAAGCACAATCTCAACATTGCTGATGTGGCATCGCCTTTTGGCTTCTCATTTCAAAATAAAGCGCTTTCCTTTAATTCCGTTGTTAATTTTTCCTTCCCCGACACAATCTCCCACGTTCACAAAATTTTTACACTTATTATCCTCTCCCATCTCGCTTTCTCATTCTTACCCGTTCTCTCTCCTCTATCAGACCGCTTCCTTCTCTTCTCACCCTCTCTCTTCCTACACGCTATTTTCTTCTGAAACCAAAATTAAAACTCCAAAACCAACGTCTAATTTTCGTTCTTCGCAGATTTAATCCCTCTTCACCATCTTCTAATTTCAATTCCTCGATGATTTAATGGTTTAACTTCTGAGTGATCATGGATTTTGCTCCCAATCGAATGCAACTAATTTGTCGGATCCGAAGTTTTTAATTGCTGCCAAAGGTATTACAAATTTTTACCCTTCTGCGATTTTGTTAATCATTTACCGTTTCGTATGATTTTTCTTTCAACTTTG
This sequence comes from Allium sativum, assembly GCA_030737875.1. Classification (NCBI taxonomy): domain Eukaryota; kingdom Viridiplantae; phylum Streptophyta; class Magnoliopsida; order Asparagales; family Amaryllidaceae; genus Allium; species Allium sativum. The sequence goes on along the minus strand of CM060911.1, from coordinate 228,981,563 downwards.
AATGTTTTGACCTTCCATCCTAAACCTAACACTGTGCAAAATTAAGATTTCCTAACCCACAAATTACAAATTTTTGGATGAAACCCTAAATTTTTCTTCGCTACTGGAAGTATTTCTATCCATGACTATGACGCTGATGATGTTGTGTTAATGTAACCTTGATTTGGCTACTGCTATCTTGAATTATTTCTCTAATATTGGGTTTACAGTTTGTACACCGACTTTATCTAAACATAATTATGCGGTTTTGTCTAAACATAATTGTTTTAACGCGAATTATTTCCTAAAATGTGATTTTGTTACTGATAATTGTTTACATCTATGATTTTTTTTGCACCCAGGGCTAAGAAGCGGAGACAGTAATACAACATGGAGATGGAATCAGTCGTTATCAATTGCTTGTGCCTCATACTATTGCTTTATTTGTAAGACTACTGTACTTAAATTAGATTGCACTTTGATTTATACCCCTACTTGCAATGCTATTTTCTGAATAAGGCTTGCCTTTTTTGGAAATAGATACAATAAATTGATTTTATTATGACTTATATTCATAATTTTGGAGCTACACTCCTATGTTTACTTCTTAGCCTTGGCGCCAGATTCTTGATTACGAGTTCTTTAACATATCTAATAAATTGTGGAAGCGGAAAACAACTTCTACCTGCTTTTTTATGTGTTCAGTTGATATCTCTCACTTATTACTTAACACTTGAAGTTGGCTGCTGCTAATTAGAGAATTCTATTTTTCAATGGCCACAGCTCTACCTAGATAGTTGCTCATCTTGCTATGGTAAGTGCGAACTTTCAAAAATGTTTATTTGCTCCATTTCCATTTTGATTGGATATGTTCTTTTTGGTATAAGTTGGTAAATGCAATTCTGGATTCAAACTCAAGTCGACTGTGTTGTCCTCTTCATTCAACACCTATACTGCTAACTGATACACTAATCTTATTTTTCATGATCGTTTCTCCGTCCTGGCGATTGTGTTTCTTGCTACAGCAAGTGGGAACTTCCAACTTCCTGTATTTTCTCAATTCCAATCTTCAATCCATATGTTCTGTGGGGTATAATAGTCACACGTAAATAGTCAATCTATATGCTCTCCATCAACATACAGTTTTCTCTATTTAATGTTTAGAATTCGTGTATTTTCATACTTGTTTATCATAGAATAATTAATCATGATTTAATTGATAATTGCTTAAAATTTGCACGCATTCCATTATCCATTTTGGACTGATAAAAAAATAACATAAACTATTCCTGTGCAATTCTTCTAACAGCTTCCTCACACTGATCCGTAGCTTCAACTAAATTATTCAATGATTGTAGGTTTGTGCTATTTACTTTACATATCTTAGCTACAGAACTGTACATCTTGGACACTAGATTAGCAATATATAAATAGAGTAGTTGCTAACATACAACTACCATCATACAAACAAATTTAATGTCAACCCTTGCGAAATCATTTAAAGTTTTGGCATATATGCCAATATATATGACCCCTAAACCATGTTTATTTGCGCATTATTGTTTAACGATGTGCTGAAAATCATTATCTGTGTATAATATGTATCATTAAGATTAGTCTGTTGATATTAAATTATATTTCATTTATGTAAAAAATTCACAGGATTTGAATATTCTTTGAGGAACCATGTAGCGTATCATAAATAATTCTCCTCCCTTTTAAGTCTTACTGTCAGGCGTTACTTATTTACAACTGTCATTATTTGCAACTAATTAAGAATATACCACCATATTTGTTTCTTCCATTTTTTACATTTTAACGTGTTGATTGTGGTGCTTTCATGTTTATATCCTCTTCCTACTTGGGTAGATGTGTAAAATAATATATTTATTTTTAAAAAAAAGGAAATTTTATTAAGCAAACAAATGGAAAAATAAAATAGAAAGAATATTCATCTCTTTTGATAAAGGACATGTCACCATAAATTAAAATTACTAAAAGTTATATTTGAAGGACAGACAGTTGAACCTATTCATTTAACCATGAGTTTATTATCAAACAATTGTTAGAAGATGACAAACAAATCAATGATATATTTGAGATTAGAAGTATATGATTTTTCTTTCCAAATAATATGTAAGCTTTATGCTCTTGGTTTGAATCTCCTACAGTTTCCGCATCTACATGCTCAAAAAAATCGTAGATAAGAGTAAGCTTTAATATGCCCCTGTTGCAAAAAATTCAAATTCTAGATATAAACTTTGAAATGATCTTATCGACATCATCGGCTATCCACTTATCTGTAGCATTATGAGTCATTGGAGATTCTGTCTTCCGATTTTCAGTGGATATTTTTTCTTTATCATCCAAACCACCCACTTAAGTTAGAATCTTACTTTCCATTGTTAAGTTGAGTATCTAACATAGTGCTTAGATTACCCGTATATGTATTTTGGACTTTCACAGCTTTAAGGATACTAGAATTGACCTGCGGATGACTTAACTTGAATTGTGTATTGGTTTAAGAATTAATGATCACATTTCATTGATTTTTTTTTTTAACTATTTATCAACTTTGGTTGTTGGTAAAATGACATTATATTTATAATCTGTAAGATAACATACTACTATTTACATTATTAGGTTGAAGTCAGGAAGTTGGTAATAATAATACCTAAATATAGTCAAATTTGCCTTGAAATAAACTCTTAATTCCCTTTATAACTTTGTGGATGTAAATAATTATTTATAACTATTCACCATAATAGACCTTAATGATGCTCACTTGGTGCAACTGATGTTGCCATTTATATTTTTGATCATAAATTTTTAACGTCACTGAACCGTTCATTGGTCAGATATTTACCTTCCCTATATATAACTAATACTTATCTGTGGCTTTAAGTTTCTGGATTTTATGCTTTACTGGTGTTATGCTGCGGATCTCCCTCCTTTCATTGGATTTCTGTCATTTTAGTTTTACATTTTATATGTTTACTGTTACTATTTATGATACAGTCAACAACAACTTCAACACATGTGTGTCTGATGCTTGGAGTCAATTAATTTGTCTGTTTAGACGATTCTCGAGAATAACACTTACATTAAGCCATTTTACCGCTGAAAATTTATTTTATGCATAAAGAATCAAATTATGATGTGTTATACAATTAATGAAACATCCAACTCCAATGATGACTAGATTGAAGATGTATTGGAAAATTGTGTGTTATATACTGAATAATACATCCAATTTATGTACTAAACAGGAGAAATAAATTTATCTGCTATTCTTTCGCTGTAGGTATTCTCAGTCTGGATCAAAATGAATCTTTTTTTATGATAAAACATCCACTGGCGCATGCTACTAAAATATTATATTAGACTTATTGGCAGATAAACCTCATTTAAAGTCTATTTATAAGACAATAACTGATATAGATAAGAGGAGATTGTGAAATACACTTTAACTTCTCATTTAGCATTTTAACATTCTTACAACTATATGCGCTGAATCTATGATTTCCCATCTTAGGTATAAGAGCTACGCCTCAATTATTATAGTAGATTTGTTTGAAGGCAAGTATGTACAATTAGCTATTAATTGACTGGAATATGATGACTTGCACAGCAACTTATATGCATAAACCGCTCATCCAACGGTCAGTAAGTACACAACCAAACTTTAGGGAATATTGTCATTAGTTGGTCTGTACAAATCGTTATTACAATATACCAGCTACAATATAACAATTTTCTTTTACGCTATTTTTTTTTAAAAGAAACAATTATGGATCTTTTTGACATTTTATTCCTTAGCTCATGTTTTCCCTATCTTCAGGCACTTATTATATCCCTGCCTGTATCTCTTCCATATTCGGAGAATATCTTAAATGGAAAAGATTAAACACTACATATAAATTTTTCTTGGCAGCCGATAACGGTCCTATTTTAGAATTTTCATTGCTCTAATTCATATTCTGGCATAGGAAGAGGAAACAATCACCTCAAATCTTATTTCAATCAAAACTAAATAATTTTATAAGATCAGCAAATTTATAATATGAAATCACTACAGCTGAATTTTTAACCACTATTTTCGTCACTGCGATAATATTACTCTTATTCATTTGCACTTGGATATTAAATTTCATGTTAAATTAGGGACATTTTGATATAGTTTTCCTTCTACAAGCAAGCTACGCACAGTTGGCGTACAATATCAAAGTTTGATCTCATTTATGTTGCTATACTTATTCTATTATCCGCCACTTAGTTTGCATCCACACAACATTGCATTTATTTTTTTAATAATTTGTTACTTACATTTATTTTGTTTAGAAATGAAGATAGATGTCAAGACTTTAGGAGTAGATTTAGATTATTGGTTTCACATAGTTTTTTGTTTTGAAACATAAATTCCAAATAGTGACTTATAACCTGCTAATGGAAATACACATATATTAGTCTGTCTCTATATGTTTGTGTGTATATATCTATAGACACACACCTATATACAAACATATACACACGCACACATATATTCATCAAACATTCCAACATCTCCTTTACTATGTATTTACGGCTGATTGTAACTTTGAAAGCTGAGATGTATATGCTTTCCAACTAATTGAATTGTCAAAGTAGATATTCTGCTATTGGCTTATATATATATATATATATATATATATATATATATATATATATATATATATATCCCTTGGTACGTAGACAAGAAGACAAAGAGCGGTTTAGATTTTAAGTTTAAGTAGATGTAAGGGGCTATGATTATAACACGTCATTAGCGATTAAAAGGGTTGATTCAAGTAACAGGGATCAAACCTTCTAAGCCACGATCTATTACACATAATAATTGAACCAATGGGACTAGACTGTCCAGGCCACGATCTATTTTAAGTTTCTTCCATTTTACAAGATTTATTATAACTTCTCCTTTCACTTCTCTTCAATCGAAAAATTAGTTTGTCTACTTCCATCTTCACTACCGCCGGTTCATCCATGGATTCCATGCTTTCAAATCGAAGGTGTAACTCTTACTTACTGTCATTATTTTTCAATTATATAACTCTGAATTGAAATTATTATTTTTTTCCTTCTGTTGTGTTCAATTGTGTAATTCATCGAAGCAGTGGTTCTATTCAACAATAATTTGTATCGCTGATGACGAATATGATGCCTGGGCTTATCTTTCCTTCTTCATTACCACCTACTCATATCCATACCACTGCCTTCTATTCATCCTTTCATGGATCTTCCACTCTGGTGTTGCCTCACTGATCTGAAAGGCGAAATTTATCATACATATAATTTTTATTGGTAGTTTCTCCACTTCTGAATTGTTCAATAATTTGCTTTCTCAATATACGATCATAAATTGCTTGCTCCATGAAAACTGGATCAATATGATGATAATTGAATAAAATTTATGGATGCTAAAATTTGATTGTAAACAAAGGGTGCAAAATAAACAGGTATATCAGCATGCTGTCTATTAAGAAATGTTCGATTAGTTTCCTTTCATCTCTATGATAAAAAATTCTATAGCAGTTTCCTTCCACTGACATATAGATCAATTATCTCCGGTGACATACAGGTCAATCTACAAAAATAAAAGTGGTGTACATATTTGTAGCATTAACCCAGATTATGCGTAAGATTAGTGATTTTATATGAAACACACTTCTACTATGGGTTTTGTAACAGTGCAGACTTATTTGGTATTCTTCTGAGTCTCACATTAATATCAATATAGCAGTTTCCTTCCACCTGAATTTGGTATTCTTCTGAGTCACATCAAGTTTTTTAAGAAAATATATATTTTCTTTTGTATTATTTTTGGTATAAAAAAAATCCTCTATTTAAACATAGAGTTGGAATTTCCTAAGTTTCTACTCTATAATTTTACTGCTACAAGTGTCAGCAGAGTTACTGAAAAAAGAAATTTTTGGAGATAAAGATTATAATTGTGAGTCACATCCAATACTAACTATGATCTGTTTGTAGATGCTTCTGCTAGAAAAGCATGCAGAACACTGGAAAGATGCAAATGTACTGATTTTCAACTCTTACTTTTGGTGGAAGAAACCTTGATTGAAGTTGAAGATCTTGCATGGTTCTTTCAATGACACGGAGAAGAAGTACGAAGAGATGGAAATGATAGACGGTTATGAGCTAGCATACACACATGGAAACAAAGGGTTGAATCGCATATTGACTCTTTAAAGACCCAAATTTTCTTCACAACCCTCTCTCCAACTCATGTTTGGGAAGAAGAATGGGAGGGTCGAGCAACCAAAGCTGCTACTATGAAACAGAACCAATAACCTCAAGAGGCTACACAGACAGAGGATCGGATGGCAGATTTACACATGCAATTGAAGTCATAATCGAAGAAGTAAAAAAGGAATGAATGTGCAAATGATAAATATAACTGAGTTATCTGAATACAGAAAGGATGGACATCCTTCTATATATATAAAGCAATGGAATGCTTTAATAGAAGATCTAATTGCAAATCCTAATAGTTATGCTGACTGACTGACTGTAACCATTGGTGCCACCCTGGTATTCCCCATGTATGGAATCAGATTATGTATGCTTATATTGTTTCCAAATGACAGGCAGTGTATACCACGTGTTCATGTATGTAAAAGTTATTCGTTTGTGTATTATTTGAATAAACTTTGATGGGAGAAATGTACAAAGAAACACAGAAAAGCTGTAAAATTCTCAATCTCTGCTTAATTGTCATAATGTTTGATAGGAAAAGGATTAAAAAAATTGTAATAGTTAAACCATGGAAAGAAATTTTTATTAATATTTTGTTCAAAAAAAAGAAAAAAAAGGAAAAAAAAAAGTAAAACATATCTACGTGTTGTGTTGGATGTACTGCCAATGCTAGAACTTTAATTAGGCTAAATTTTTGGAATTCTACTCGGGCTTTGTTGTAATTTAATGATATAACAATGCAGTGTTTGGCAACCTCAATCAGTCTAAGGTGCCTAGAATGTACACTAATAGTAGATACAGAGTCTCCCTAAAAATTGTAAATAGGGGCAAAGTTCTGTTATAAAAACTCTACATCAATGGTTGAGAAAAAGTTGGTTTATCTATAAGCATATAAGAAGAAAATTGCAATTTGCATGACAAATAATTCTAAATTTGAACAGCTGGGATGAAGAATCAAGATCAAAAGGAAACCAGACTATTTCCTATGAAAAGAAGAGATGTACCAAGTAGCAAGCTAGCAAAAGGCATAGTCCTCACCATAGACACGGTCAGCAAAGCAAAAGCATTCTATGAAAACAAAATGTGAAAACTCACAAGTCTAAGAATAATCAAATTTTGGATGTCAAAATTTTAATTGCTGATGTTTTCAGGATGTACAATTTTGGCTTCCACTGCAGATGTAGATGAACTTCATTTGTGATTGGCTAGAGACTGTAGTTATCCGTTATGATCGTGAATTTTTTTACATTAAGTAGCCCAGGTTTTTAGATAATAATTTCTTACATTGATTTATGGGTTAGTATAATATATTATAAAAGGATATGACATTACTGGGATTTTGAGTGGCCATGCATGAACGAAAAGTCATCTGCTTAGTGGCACTTTAATTTATAAGCTCTGCATTATTCTTGAGAGTTTTCAGCAAATCTATGAGCTAATTCTTAACAAATTAACTGTAGAAATTATTTCACATTCATCATAACATAAGTTCATTAGAAAAATAGCTGATCCGGGTACATATTATGGGAAGACTTGGTAATTTCGACAATTAGCCGACAATTTTCATCTCCGTTGTTCACAATTTTTAGCAATTTGTTTATAAATATGTTACTTATCGGTTGTTAATTTCTACATGGACTTTTTAACTTTTTATTGCAAGATAATGAAGTTTTTTTGACACTGTAACTCTTCGTAATTAGTTATTTCTTTTATAGCTTTGCCTTTTTCTTTGATTTACCACACTAATGTTTCAGGTTTATATTATGATTCGAGTGTTCTTGCGGCGCATGCTGACATTCATGGATATATGTTTGCGTAGATTTTCCTGAGTTTTAATGAAGACAGTTGCTCAAAAACTAATAGTTATTTTTGTTGTTATCATTAAATATCAACGATTGAGATATTCCCGTTTTCCAATTTCTATTTCCATTCATTTCCCTTTATATCATTGCTCTTTTTTGGTTTTTATTAAATTGATCTTTGCTTTGCGAATGCTAGATAACAGACTATGAATGATATTTCAAAGTCTTGATTTTTTTTATTTCATACCATAAATAAATAGATTATTTTCTTTTTGGCAAATTTAACAACTACAACTACATGATGTATCTGCTTCGAAAACAACTCCAATCAGAAACCAGTCATACTACCTTCCACAATTTATTTTATTTTGATGATATTATATTCAGGATTTTGCTCATATATATTTTAGAACATAACGTTGCTCTATGTTTAATTCTAAATTAATAAAATAATCATGGCTTATAGATCTACATGTAAACGTTGGAAACAAATTCAAAATAGACCAGAATAGTCTTGGTACTAATCTGTTTTCGATGCAAATTTTTAACCTTATCTTTTTTACCTGGAACCAATCCAGATAACTATACCACAATATATCAACAAAACAAATTCCTTCATAAACATGTATTTTTGCAAGGGAATGCTTTTATACGGAGCATCACCTATAGTATTAATCTTAAATATTTGCTATAATGACATGGTTGTTATGCAAATGTACATAATCTCATACGAAGCGTTAGTAGCATTTAAATTGATAGTCGTGTGAGTAAGGAAAAAATAGCCTAAAGAAAAACTAATCTATCGTCCACTGTATCATTGAGTTTGTGTCTTCTAAGCAATTCTGTGCTCCCAATCCAACAATTTTCACCTTCATAAGCTATTTTTGATTATAAATCTCTACCTTATTTTAACAGTGGGTTGTTACCTTTGTGCTTATTGTTAATAAAATTCAGTTTCATGGACTTTTGTATGTTTCGCATTTTTGCATTTTCCATGTGGATTAAATAATTATGTTTCTTAATTTTCTTTTTTCCCTGATCTTATGTTATACGGTTGTATTGAAAATTGTCTGCTTGCTTTCTTGAGGTGTGAAAGAGGTCTTCCACTGTTGGCCTGCATAACGACGATGGGATTTGACAAAAGATTCATGCTGCATATTAGATGATCAAGTTTGTGAAATATTTATGTCTATGCTTTCTTTAGTTTTGATTTTTCAGGCACATAACATGTTTGAAGCAAAGATTTAACGACTGCTCTTTCTTTTACTTCTCATGTGTTCCTATGAACATCAATGTTAATGTACTCTTACAAACGTCATCATCTATATTATACAAGCTCATACCACAAAAATAAGTTAGCAATTAAAAAAAATCAAATAATAAGCTCCAATACTAGGCGATACGCTTACAAAAAAAAAATGGCATGCCTTAAATCAACAAACAATTAACGATTCATGTTTGTAGCTTAACCAACAACGGTCCATGCGCGCAGCGCGTGCCTTGATCACGCTCGTGTGTACACACACACAGACACACACACACACACAGACACACACACACATATACATATATATGTATGTATGTATGTATCTTATATTATAATGCAAAACCTGGGTCAAACCAGTCAAAGTGAAGCCTTTTTAGGTTTTTCTTTTATACCTTTTTTTCAAATGGTATTTAGCATTCTTTCCCCTAACTTCATAATTTTGAATGCGGTAGTGGGAATACCCCGTCTCCACGTTTTCCTCCCACTTTCCCAAAATAGAAACACACAACATTGGCAGAAAGGAATGCAAACTAGATATTTCTGATGAAGCGAATGCATATCCAAAATAACCGACATGATCAATCCTTTCTACCAAATCCGAATTAAAACCGATGGTCTACCTCTAACACGCCATGTCGATTTCACCCATCTGATTTCTAATTACTTCACTTCATAGGTTTTTCCATCGGTTTGATTCTCTATAGAAATTCCTAATTGAGTTGTATTTTACTTTGCTTTACTTTGTTCATGATTTCTTCTATTTTCTCCCTATGTTAGACAACATTCAAGTAGGTGACGTATTACCAAATCGGTCAGAAATTGACCTACACCGTTCACCAGAGTAAATGTTTATGTGTTCTGCAATGTAAGTCTTCTCATATATTTCTTCTTCTCTTATATGTTTTAATATCGTTGCATCTAGATTTCTTGTGAGTTTTTTATTTTTGTTGAAAAGCATTCAAGGGTCAATTGTGCACACCTTATGGAAGATGAATGTATTGTTTGTACAGCCATCTTAAGGTATGTGTTCTCTGTTTATTTATTTATTCCTGAAAAAACTATTGGATTCTATTATTAAACTGCTTCTCAATGGAAATATAAATTGTTCTGCGTGCTTCATATGTATTCCACATAATGAACCATGCTTTCATGTTTCATATGTTTCCTTAAATCTTCTGCAGTTCGGAGCACGAGTACTGCTACAGTAACCATGCCTTCTAAATAATCACGATTACGCGAGAAATGGGATGAATTCAAAAGGAAGGTGAGTGCAAGTTTATATGTATAATTTTGTAAGTGATGATTGAATTAAATTTGATGATAATTTTGGTATATCAGATGATCCCTGGATTAAATATCATCTTCAACGTTCCCGCTACCAAGATGAATATCAGCCAATATCTACCTCAGAAGCATCAAAAAAGGGTAGGAAGAGGTGCAACAAAGTGAAAAAAAGTTTAGTAATCACATATGGTACGGTTAATTTTTACTATCCCTTTTGCTAAACCTACATACCATCATGTTTTATCTTATAATATTTTTCTCACATTTTTCATTTATAATGATAAAAACCATGGCACAGCTGGAGATGGAAGCATTGATAGCACAAAAATTAGTTAGTATCCATATTAACATGTATATGTTATGTTTTAAGTACATGTGTTGTGCATGGAGATTTAACTTCCATCAAAGTTACACTACATTTAAAGTTACAAATGCATGCACGGTTTTACCACATGCATGAAGCCAGGTATACATGGGGTTAGGTATGTGCAAGGGTAGGAGATGTGGATCAATAATAAATCCACCAGGTGATATCGTAGTCTGACACTTATCTATTCGGTGGAATAGTGGAAAATCAAATTAAACATTGGCATTTAGAAAAACTCAAGTTACTGGCTTTTTTTTTTTTAGTAGGTTTTTTCTAATAGCAACTGGCAGTTTACATTCTATCGAAGAAGGAAGTAATAGTTGTGAAGCAATAAAATGTTGAAAAAGAAATAAAGAATGCCAATGAAACTACAAATGACAAGGGTAAAGCTAAACTTTCAAGCGAAGGAATGCATAGTAGTCATGTAACACCCCGAATTTCGGTTAATGCTAAAATTCACTAATTACAGAATAACTAATCCCAGATGTGGGAATCAAGGGTAACGGGCTGCGTCATTGCGTTCGTCTCGGAAAAATACGCGAAATAGAGTCCGAGTTTTCAAGAATCGGAGTCCGTATGGAAGAGATATGGACGAACGAAGTTAGGCAGAAGAACCCGGAACAGGCCAGAAATGCACTGGCGCACTTGTGAAGTGCGCCAGAACAAAAATGCACTGGCGCACTTGTGAAGTGCGCCAGTACAAAAATAGACTGGCGCACTTGGGAAGTGCGCCCGTGCCGAGCCAAGAAACCTGCACAGTTTCTAGAGAGTTCTGTGGTTGGGTGCACCAGTTTGGGGTTTGGGCTTGGTCTTAGGGCTGATTTCTGGAGAGTTCCGAGATCTAAGGGTCCTAATCTAATCTAGGGTTAATCTAAGGGTCTAAAATGCAACCTAATCCTATAAATAAGACCATAACCCTACCCTAATTCATTCATAATTAAACCTAGTAACTAAACTATGGCAAAATGAAACTTGATCATGGCCTCCACAAATCAATGAAGAGGAAAGCAAGCTAATCAACCTCTCTAATCAACTTCTAATCCATTCTAAGCATCTTAATCTTCTTCATTTGGAGTGCAAATTGCTAGTGGTGAGTTTCTATCACTTTGATGATCAATTGTTAAGATAAGTAGATTAGGTGTAATGAGACTTATGGTCTTGAATGCGGATTTGTGAGTTTGAATCATTTGTAATGATATGCTAATCTATGTATAATAATAATCCTATGTTGAATATGTAAGTTTATGCAAGTTGAATATGAGAGTTTATGCAAGTTGGATATGTGGGTTTATGCATAATAAGTAATTGATTTTATGCAAGTTAAGTATGTGGTTTTATGCATGATGAGTATGTGATTCTATGCATGCTAAGTATATGATATTATGCAAGTTTAGTATGTGATTCTATGCATGCTAAGTATATGATATTATGCAAGTTGAGTATGTGATTCTATGCATGCTAAGTATATGATATTATGCAAGATGAGTATGTGATTCTATGCATGCTAAGTATGTGATAATATGCATGATTAATAAGTTGTTTTATGCATATTTAACAAGTGGGTTTATGCATGTTTAACAAGTTCATATGCAAGTTACATGTATGATAATATATGCTATGCAAGTTACATGTTTGTTAATATGCAAGTTACATGTACGTTAATATGCAAGATATGCTATGCAAGTTACATGTATGTTAATATGCAAGATATGCTATGCAAGTTACATGTTTGTTAATATGCAAGTATGTGAATGCTTATGCAAGTTATGTGTATGCTTAGATGCATGTTTAACATGTTATGCAAGTTGTGAGAATGCTTATATGCAAGTTCAACATGTTATGCAAGTTATGTGTGCTTATGCAAGTTATGTGAATGCTAATATGCAAGTTCAACATGTTATGCAAGATATGTGTATGATAATATGCAAGTTCATATGCAATATGTTATGCAAGTCATGTGCGATAATATGCAAGTTTGGGTTAAATATAGTTGGGTTAATATATGCTCATGTATGCAAGTTGACATTCTCTTAACCCATGACAAAGTTATATGCTAAGATTTGGTTAAACCCATGATGTTGTGATGGATCTTCCCTTTTATTATGTCGTGAAATGAAAACGATTTGCGTGGGGAACGATGGGGTTAATAAAGATGTTAATAAAAGTATGATTGGGTATGATTAAGCATACCATAAAAACAAATTAACATAATTGGGAATTTACCTATTGAGTTAGGTCTACCCCATGGGAATTTACCTATTGAGTTGGGTCTACCCATGTTATGAAAAACTTGATATTAATTAGGGATAATTAATATAAATTATGGGGGTGATTAATTAGGTGTAATTAATCGACTAAGACACGAGGTTGGACTCAGTTGTAGCGTAAAACTGCCCGGACCCAACCGGCTTAACCAGTTGCTACAAATGTTAGCCCAATGTGAGAGGTCTTAGGCACAAACTAAATACGTGATTAATGTAAAGACACGAGGTTAGACTCGGTTATGACATAAGGCTGCCCGGACCCAACCGGCTTAACCAGCGGTTATAAAAGATAGTCTAATGTGAGAGGTCTTTATGAGGATCACGGTCTTAATTAATTAAGAAACACTTAACCATATAAGCATGTAGTGGGGCATGAGGGTTAAGTGGGTGCCTTGGGTGGCAATAGAAAATACAATTAGAATACTTAACCAAAGTGGAACATGTAATTAAACATGATTAAAGGGTTAAGTAAGTGCCTCGGGTGGCATGTGGGAATTAAGTAAATGACTTGGGTGGCATGTGGAAATCTAGTGGGTGCCTTGAGTGGTAATTAAAATATGATTAATGACTTAACCAAAGTATTTATAACATGTAAGTGGACATGGTTAAAGGGGTTAAGTGGGATACACTAGATAAATTAACAAGCTTAAGTGGTAGCTTGTGGGGGCCCATCTCAACCAATATCCCAAACGTATCTTTGTGGGCTCGACCCAAGTCGGGTGACGGGACACGCATATTGGGCTTGACTATAAGAGGCCAAAAACGGGTTAGCGGTGGCAACATAGGACCAACGGGTTTCATATGCGTGTGTGGACCCGGCCTGGTTAGTAAATCGTTGTTACATCGTGTAGGTATAAAGCCGTGCACCGTTGATATTATCAGGTTGCCACTTTGGGGAAATGATACACCCCATTGTGGGACCAGCACGGGTATCTACGTTAGGGAGCCGATCGCTTGGGAGTAGTGGGTACACCTAGTAATGATAGGGGCAGACGGCACCTATGTAGGGGTACTAGAAACTACTGGGTAAAAATTACTAAGTACATTTAGTGGGATCAACCTTTAAGTAGGAATTAATCTTAGGTAGGTAAAACTGGTGTGGTGCAGTGTAGGAATTATCTTTGAGTAGGTCTGGGGCGGTGTAATTTAGTAATTATCCTTGGGTGGGTAAATGCGTCTTTACGGTTATCTTAGTTTATCCTAAGTTTGCCAAGCTGCTTGGTGTAGCCATGCATCCCCAGGCGTTACCGTATATCGACTTATGTCTTCTCTGGTTATTTTAATGATTGTATTGTTAGGGTTATAGGACTCACTCAGACTTATGTCTGACCCCGTTGTTTTTATCTTTTTCCCCCAAACCCAGGTTATCAGAGTGGGCTTAGTGCTAGTGGGCTTTGATCAGATTGCTGTATCTATCCTTTGGAGCTTGGACCGTTGAAGTAAAGCTCAGTTCATCTTTCCTTTTATGGCTATTGTTTACATAGTGGGATTATGTACTTATTTTTATCAAGATGGATATTTTGTACTTGACTCTTGTATGGTTTTGTGATGTAACCAAACATGTTTTACTTTCCGCTGCAATGAAATGATGTTTTAAATTTTCAAGTATTACTTATATCTGTCTTGTTGTAATTTTACTGTTCTATATTCACTTAAAATACTTCACCGAAACTAAGGCATTCCCCTCTTATGAGTGACCTTAGCCGGTGTGGGGTGTTACAAGTCAGGTGATCACTTATAATTAAGCACATGTCTGATTGTGTTGCATTTATATAATATATATATATATATATATAAGTTTCCCTTAATTGAATATTTAATTAATTTATGGTGAATCATCAACCACATAAAAACAATTGTAGCAAAAATCCATGCCCTATCTATATCCAAATGGGGTCTAACAAACCCAACTATTTCAGTGTTTAATCATTAATCATGTTGTCTTTATTATTGTGTGCTTTTTTGCTTAGTGGATTATATGTAGTTTAGTGCTATTTATGTCATAGTTCAATCATAATTTGTTCCTAGCTGGGGAAAACTAGATAATAATTGAATAATTCACAAATTTCAGCTGATGTTGTTTTTGTCACAATTTGCTCATACTATGATTAAGTTGTTCGTATATTGACATGTATACTGATCATGTTTGTCTACTCCAAATATAAATGATATCTAACTACATTATTACTATGTTATTACATTATATTTTTTTTGAATGATGAAAATGATAAGTATAATTATCAGTGATGCACATGCAATGCAGGTGCTGTTTCAAATAACATTCGGCTGGAATATGGATGTAAAAGGAAAACTAAACCTTGAAGTTATGTTGGAATAAAATTCAACATTATATGCTCTGTGTACATAACTGTATGTTGTTTGACTGTGTCTGTCTGTCCACATTATTTTCGTTTATGACGTCCTTATCTTTGTACAGCTGTTGACTTTTCTTATATATTCAATGCAAAGTTGCTGATGCCTGCAGTTGTGTGTGTCTGGTTTCAATTTTTTTTTACATAATATAACACTGTTAAGGCTATACGGACATGAATGTGGTACAATGTAACAATGTTTCTGAACTCAATGATTACTTTAATATGTCCCCCGTGATAGTAGATTTTCCTCATATTTTCCATGCTCCAACTGGAGTGTAGATTTATTATACCATACGTTATTTCCTATACTTGATTTTGTATTATGTGTGATCAGACCAAGTGATTAGTTTGAGCATAAATGCAAGATCCCAAACTGGTAGTTTGTTCCATTTCATTATACATGCAGATAGTCAACTACCAGGCAGATGTTCCTAAAACAATTTACTTCAAAAATATATTTACTGTGTCTACAGAAGCCACCTAATGCAATATATGAAGTTGAGTAAATGAAAATGAGGTACATACTTCAACCGGTTAGCTGAAAAGGAGGAGAACCAAGCATTTGGGTAAGAGCCGCATATACATCTTCCCAACTATTTCAACATGCCTACAATGTATACCTCTTATTTTATTACTTACATTGAAACTACTTGATTTATGTGCACACTATTTTTATTTCCTTTCCAAACCCTTCACTTCAACATATCCTTGACTAGGAATGGCAATGGGGCGGGTTTCGGGTCTAAACCCGGTTGACCCGCCCCTGTTTTTACCCATCAAGACCCGCCCCATCGGGTCATCGGGGCGGGTAGACCCGGACCCGGTTAAAAACTGTTCGGGTCTGGGGCGGGTATGGGGCTTGGTCGACCCGCCCCAACCCGACCCGTAGTTCATTAGTTTGGCTAAATTCTGCGCTCTGCAGCGAACATATGATACGTATGAAATGGTATAACTTAACAGTTAACATGAGTCCGTGACCCAGTAAAAATATAATAGAAACTGTCAAAACACTTTTCTGTTCCGCTTTTAGTCCAAATACAAACTTACTTTTAACAGCCCGTTCTTTTACCATTTTTCACTTTTCTCTTCTCGCTTCTCATATGTGAAAAGAAACCCTAGCCGCCTGATTACAATTTTCACCCCCAAATTTTCAATTTTGCTTCAAAATACTGATCGCATATCTCGGTTTTCAATTACAAGTCTAAGATCGAAGCAAGTTTTCACCGCGGTTTTCGGTTTTCAATTTTCGTCCCCAAATTTTCACCGCTGATCCAGGTTCAATTGTGTGTTGGTAAGATTTTTTTTTTTTTTAATTTGTAATGTTCGGCTATGGTTTCTTATTAATTTACAAGTTTACGTCCATCTGTCTATTTTGGAAGTTTCTACAAATTCAACGATTATATATGTATAGGAATGGAAATATTTGTGTGACTGTATCATGATGAGACTGAGTACATAATGATAATATGAAATGGATTAATTTCATTACCATGCTTCCTATGGAGAATTAGATTTGTTTTACTAAACTGCAATATTGCAATTACATCATAAATTCAATTATGCTGAAAATTGACAGTCCTAAGCAGATTTCAACTGCTGCTTCTGACATGTTGATGCTCAAACGAACCATTTCCACTTTTTAGTGATCTTCATACATCTTTACATATGAATGTACTTATATAAGTTATATTTCACACTAAGCGATGCTCATCAATTGATTTTTTTTTTTTAAACAGCAAATTGCATAGAACTTTTTAGTTATAATGAAGATCACTAAAAATAGTTAAAGACGATGTTATATCAGCTTTTCTAGTTATAATGAGGGCATGCGAGCTTTTTAAATAGTTAAAGATCACTAAAAAGTGGAAATGGTACAAATGTAAATTCAATTTTCTAACTCAAAACAGTGATGTTGATTTAGTTATAACGTAGTTCTCTTAATAATTCTGTGATTAATAGATGAAGCATCATGTAACCATTTGATCATCCATGCGGACTTACGAATGAAATTTCCTAAATGATAATAGATCAATTTTTTTGGTAAATGTATATTGTTCACCAACAAAAATAATAATCAGGTATATCATATCATGCTAGGCAATATGCATATCCATAAATAACAAAACTTAATTAATATCAATTCATAAGAAGTTTTTTCTGATTAGTTTAGTTTGAATATAATTACCAAACATGTAATATTAAGGGTTAGCCAATATGGTTTTGTTTATTGTTTAAAACCAATCTATTATATTCACAAATTGGTTTTGGTAGATATATAATACATTGAAGGATGCTAGTTTTGCTTTTCATCACCAGTTCAAAATATGGGATTAGTTGCAAACTGCCATTCCTAAGTATATTTCCAGATTTACCTTTTTAAAGTTCACAATTGTTTTTAAACTTACAACTGCATAATTTATCAATTGAAAAAAGTGGTGGGTTTTTATTTATTTTCTAAATAGTCTTAATGAGCTGCACCAAATAACAACATGCACTGAAATTCCCCAATTGTCTAAAAACTGCCAGTATACTTGTTAAACTGATTCCAACCTGCACTTATGCGAAATTCTGACTTGTGCATATGTGCATTCTTGCAAGAAAATATGTAGATCTTTACAAGCATCTTGATAAGTGATAACATTATAATTTATGTGTATTAAAGATTTTTACATGTTTGCAGGAAAATGGAAACAAATAATGAAAGCCCAACTCCATCTAATTTGGAAATTTCTACAAATGGAGGTTCAAGTTCTATTCAATCAAATGCAGTAAATCAAAACAATAGTGATGGTTCAAATGAAAAAAATGATATTGACCCAAACGATGGCGGTGAAAATAAAAAATCTGGAAGGAAAGAATCTGAAGCTTGGAAACATTTTGACCGTGTGACAATCAATGGTGAGAAGAAAGCAAAGTGCAAGTATTGCAGAAAAATGTATGTAGCTAGGGCCAGCGATGGGACAACGCACCTTTTGAAGCATAATAGCAAATGCAATGGAAAACGACAAGTAGATATGCGTCAACTTGCTTTGAAGAATGCTAGAAGCTCTGATGGAAAGGTACACATTTCTAATTATGTGCTTGATCAAGAGAAAGCTAGATCCGATCTTGCTAGAATGATTATAATGCATGAATACCCACTTTCGATTGTTGATCATATTGGATTTATTAATTTCTGCCAAAGCCTCCAGCCTGCATTTACGCTTGTATCAACAAACACGATAAAAGGTGATATTATGAAAAATTTTGATGTCGAGAAGACTTCTTTAATGAAAATATTGGATAAAAATAAAAGTAGGATAGCTATCACAAGTGATATGTGGACATCTAGCAATCAAAAGAAGGGTTATATGGTAGTTACCGCTCATTTTATTGATGATTCATGGACCTTGAATAGTCGAATCATGAGATTTGCATATGTCCCATGCCCTCATACAAGTGATGTGTTAGCAGATTGTTTACTTGCTTGTTTCTTAGACTGGAATATTGATAGAAATTGTCTACTATCACTCTTGATAATTGCTCAACTAATGATAAGGTGATAGATATTTTGAAGGATAGACTTAGAAAAAGTTCCCTTATGTTGAATGGTGATATGTTACATATGAGATGTTGTGCTCATATCTTGAATTTGATTGTTCAAGATGGGTTAAGTGTCATAAATGAGGAAATAGCAAGAATTCGTGATAGCGTGTCTTTTTGGACTGCCACACCTAAAAGGCTAGAAAGGTTTGAGATAGCTGCTAAACAATTAGAAATTTGTTGCTCTAAAAAGTTGATTCTTGATTGTAAGACTAGATGGAACTCAACCTATATTATGCTTGTTGTTGCCTTAGCTTATAAGGATGTTTTTCCACGTCTACAACAACGTGAAACACTTTATAAATGTTTGCCTACGGATAGAGATTGGGATTTGGCTAAAGAAGTTTGTGATAAGCTAAAGGTTTTTTATAACGTGACCAAACTATTTTCCGGAACTCAATATCCCACTGCAAACCTTTATTTTCCTCAAATATGTGAAATTAGATTGGCTTTATCGACGTGGTTAGTTTCTGATATTTTAGTTATTAGAGAAATGGCAAGCAACATGGCTACTAAATTTGAGAAATATTGGAGCATGATTCATGGTATCATGAGTATTGCAGCTGTTTTTGACCCTAGATATAAATTTGAATTGTTGGAGTTTTATTTTGTTGATATTTTTGGTGAAAATGCTGAAGAAGAAATTAATAAGATCCGAACACTTTGTTATAAATTATTGAATGAGTATGAGCAAAAAGAGAAAATGGTTTCAAAGGCTAGTGATAGTGGTTCTTCTTTTCCTTCTCATCCTCAAACAACACAATTGAACTCCATAGATGATGGCTTTACAAGTCTTCATAGGTTTGATGCATATTTAAATAGAAAAATATCCAAAGCAAGCACTAAATCAGAGTTGGATCGATATTTGGAGGAGCCTATGTTGCCAATAAGTGATAATTTTGACATTCTAGCTTGGTGGAAAACTACCGGTATTAGATATCCTATAATGCAAATGATTGCCAAAGATATTTATGCAATACCGATTTCAACTGTAGCATCTGAATCTGCTTTTAGTACTAGTGGTCGACTTATTAGCCCTCATAGAAGTAGATTACATCCTACGACATTGGAGGCATTGATGTGTTGTCAAAGTTGGTTAACGGTCGGCTCTTCCAAAGGTGGACTTATTCCAACCATGGATAATGATTCAGAAAGTGATAGTGTATGCATTTAATAAAAAAAAAATCCTTTCACATGACTTTTTTTTTTGGAGTATGATTTGTTTCTTTTCCTTATAGGATGGTGAAGGAGAAGCTGGTTCGTCATGATGTCCTGGTTTGATACTTTGTTTCTTATGAGCATGTCGTCAAAAGGTATGCTGTATGCAATTTGATTCTAGCTTTATATGTTGATTGCATTTGTATTTTTTTTATTTGTTTTGTCATTAGAAAAAGTACATTGATTTGTTTCTTAATTTGCATGTTTTGATCGATTTTTTTTTCTTGAAGCATTTCAGATAGGGATTTTAGTATCATTTGTTGATGATTAACTTTGAATTTATATATATATATATATATATATATACACATTCACTTTAAAGTGCTAGCTCTACTCATACTCGCATGGTTTAAAAAATAAAATATCACATCACCTTTTTTCATTTTCACCCCCATTTCATTCAAAAATGCAATCATGTCTCTCAGACCACATTCAACAAGGATGTGGTTTGTTTAGGAGCAACGCTCGATACGAACTTTGTTGTTATACAAACCTTATTCATTCTGGACTAGGTTTTTATAAGAACTTCAATCTAAACTATGCTGCTATGCAAAACATGTTTGGATCGAGCAAGGTTTTCACTGGAACATTGCTCCGTTGGAGCGTATGTACATAATTATTTCTTTCAAACATGATGCGTTTTGATATATGAGGGATTTTGGAAACTGATAAAATTACTGGGTGCGAGTGAAGAAAAGCGAATGTGAACAGAATTAGCTGTAGTGAAAATAATAATGATAAGAATAATAGCAGGCTTAGTTTATATTACAGTTTACACTCCATCATGAAGGATTATCTGGTCCTGTCATTTGTCTTGTGAATTGGTCATATAAACTCAAAAGACTTGGAAACAAACCATCTAATGCATGCGACCTTGAAGTACCAATCTTCTATGCATAATGATATAAAACTGAAATTCTGATTTATGCTATTTTTATTTCATTACTGCAACATAAACTAAACGAACAGAGGCTGTGTCAAAAAGTCCAATTGACAATTTGAAGGCAGGTAGAGTTATACCCATTGCATGAACACTAATAAAACCCAACAATATTACATCAGATCATGGTATGCTGTATCCCTGAACTAGAACTATTTATTTTTGAACCAATGCTGCATCAACTTAATCATAAAATAATACAGTCTACTATATATCATACATATCAGGTAAGGATGCCACAAATGATTTCGAGTTGATGAAAATGGAAGCTTGCTTGGTGTTGGACCTACTGGGCAGTAATGAATCTTGACAGTTGACACGTCCTTTATTGTTCTAGGCTTTAGTATGTAGTTGATATGTTATATGTATTGTATTAAATCTCTAATTTTCCACGTCTGTAAGCCATTTTGTATACTTTTTCCTGTTGTGACTTGACAGTTGACATGTCCTTTATTGTTCTAGGCTTTAGTATGTAGTTGATATGTTATAGTATTGTATTAAATCTCTAATTTTCCACGTTTGTAAGCCATTTTGTATACTTTTTTCTGTTGTGGCTTGTGAGTGATGCATTGAGATGGATACAATATGTAGTGCATTTTCTTTTGTTTCTGCATGGACGTGTAATATGAATGCAGCTTTATTTTGTTTTTGTACCTTTGAAATTTGATACAAAGCAGGGGTATTGCTATGGGAATCGGGTCTGGGTCGGTGCGGGTCTACCCGTGACCCATGCAGGTCATGGGTCGGGGCAAAAAATAGGACCCGTGCCGGGTCTACGGGTCGGGTACGGGTCAAGGGTAAAAAAGTTCGGGGTGGGTCTGGGGCATGTGAAACCCGCCCCAACCCGCCCCATTGCCATTCCTATCCTTGACTACCCGTGTGCGTAAACATTCGTCGATTCACAAGGCTTTCGTTTTTTTTTTTAAACATATAAAAAAGGTTGTCCTTGGAGAGACATTCTTAAGATCCTTGGTCGGTCCAACTTTTACCGTACCTTGATCTAGTCATAGGTCCACACAATCATAAATTGTTAAATAATTGGTGGGCATGGGCGAGGATCGGACTTTTTTCTATGCATTTGGAGTTGGCCCACTCTAGCTATAATATCAGAAAACTTCTATGTTAAAAACTAGCATAAAAAGCTGCTTGGCATTCCCCTGAGCTCGACTACATAACATCCAATGGCTCTAAATGTACACAAAAAAACTTTTATGGTAACACCATACAGCTTGAACGTTTGGTTCACTATAAAGTAGAAATACATTACATGGAAAAGGTTGTTTAAGTAAATACTAGGTTGTTACAAGTTATTCAACGGGAAAAAAAACAACACGCACACAAATAACAATATTTTGATTCGAAACTCTCGCCCAAATTCTCAGCCTTCACAATCAGTCGAACCTAACCCAACTACGGGTGCTGAAAATCTAACTCATATTGGATGCTAGTGAAATCAAGCAATATTTTAACTGAAGCCCAAACCCCATAGAAAGTTCCAAACATAAATAATTTAATCATGCCTTCTAGTTCACTTTGGATTAAGCTAAACGCTTTAATTGTAAATAATTTATTTGTTTAGTTCAACTAAACAACAAACCCATCAAATTGTCCAATATAAATTTTATCTTTTGATGAAAACAGTATTTTTGTTGGATTTTGTGTTAAAACCACCCAAACACCCGCCTCTGAGGCGAAGTCAGAGAATTTCATTTAAATGAATGCAAAATGAGTAAACCCATATCCAACATCAAACAAAGAAAATAGTTTCAAACTCACTGTCCCAATTCATAACATTCATCTGTCAACATTCTAAAATCCTACCTGCCACATATCAGATATAATTTCATTTCAAGTTCAAACCATCCCATCAAAGTATAAAAGACTATGTTGTATCAAAATAATTAAGATGTGACCAACCTATAAAATAACCTTAGGTGTAAATTGCAGCTTCACCGCCTCTACAAGTATAAGAACCAAGTACTTCTCTCAGTTAAAATCAAACTCCATTCCATTCCCAAAGGACTTTGTAAGGGCTCAAAGTTTGTTCCTTAGTCGGAGTTGTACCATCTGCCAAATTCGATCTACTTCTAAAGACAGCAATTTGAGAAGCAAATCCAGGTTCCACATCGCCGTTACCGCCAACACCACTGAACTCTACATCGTAGTTATGTCTAACTGCAAGATCATTAGCCCATTGCTCAAATTGCTTCCTTGTCCACTCGAATTTGTGATCGTGGTTTCGGAATCTGCAAGCACCAGTAGTTTCTTCAGGGTCCAAATCTTTGTTGGACTTTTGGAGAATAGGGTTATACTCATAGTTAGGGGTGGAGACTATGAGCGTTTTCGGGCAAAATGAACTTAGTACAACGTCACCAAACAAACATGCTTGATCTTCTTCCATGTGCTCAATTACCTGCATTCATGCGTACTATTAATACGAAATATAGCGGTACACACTTTGCATATGAAAGGTGCACATGCATATATGTATGTACATATGGTGTATATACAGATGTGTATATGTCTATGAGTATATGTGTGTAAACCCACCCCCTATGTGCAAAGATGAAATGATTAATAATACAAATACCCACCCCCTATGTGCAAAGATGAAATGATTAATAATACAAACAGGAACAGCAGGTGTTTAGCACATCAAACGTAAATTAAATAGAACGAATGACACATACTTAGGGCAAAAAAACATTATAATTAGTACAAGCACCACATCCTCTAAATATTAAAAGTGAAATGTTACAATTTGAATTTGTAAGTAATTGCTGACATACTAAAATCACTTCAACATACGTAAAACCTATGGAATTTTTATATGAGTATAGGGTGGTTCACCACATTAAATATACCTTTCCTTTTTTTCCTCATTTTAATACTAATTACAAAAGCAAAGGAAAAAATAGTTCATATGGCGAAGTTGAAAACGTATTTAAAGAAAATTTGGTGTAGTGAAATCAATGACTATTGACTTCAAAGTTTGTCATCATTTATCAATTATCGAAGCAGATAATTATTTGATTCAAACTTACAAATAGGACCGAAAAAGGCACGTCAATTAGGCTGAATTACCTGCCACATACGTTATATATGTGAATAAACAAATACTTCAAAAAAAAAACATATTTAATCAGAACATTTAAGCTTTTATACATCATGTGATTATTTTAGATTTGATAAAAATATATATACTCACAATTAGTTTCACGACTTTGATTTCTAGAAGTAAAAAGATGTAAAAACGTATACGTATGTATATTCATATGTAATAATAATCTCAATTGTAATATAATTTTTTTTAATAATTGTAAAGTTTTAAAAAGAAAATGAACATCATAAAAAATATTTACGGTTATATGAATTTGCCTTTTATTTTCATACATTTGAAGTTTTCCCCCCCACAGAGTAAGCTTAAATTATTATTTTTTGAAAATGAGTCATAATTAATTTAAACAGAGCAATTATTTTGGTGTCTCCAATATCGAACTCAAGACGTCTAAAACCACTCTAGAAATCTTACATTTTGAACTAGAGGTCCTTTGACAACTAAGCTTAAATTATTTAAAAAAAACACGGGATAATAATTCCAGTTGTCAGTATAATTGTAATCTGTCACAAGTAAGCTTAAATTATTAAAAATAACGTTTAATTAATGTCATTCGACATAAACCTGAAATAAACAGATAATACTGATGATAGGCGAATATAAAAGAAAATAGAGAGAATAAAATAAGTGAAAAATTATCATCACTGGGAACTGAACTTATAATCTTGATTAATTTCAAACTTCCTATATAAAATCAGAGATCAAGTTGTGTTATGATTTGAGCTTTTAACCTCATCTACATATGGTAAATGCATTGGGAACGTTCGCAGTCAAACCAAAAAACCATGAACCTACTCGGGCTGTTAATAAAGATAATGAAGCATTCATTCAGACACAAGTAAAAAAACACAGCTGATGAAATGGTGCATCTCAACCACTAGATCTCCATAATATATCAAATACAAACATAAAGAATCACCGGTGGAGCACTATATCACCAATTGTGTTTCTATCTGCCAATAATAGATATTTCCTAATATGAACTATTTAAACTTTTGGATTTACAGAGAACATACTGCGTTCAAGCTTGATGTTAGAAATTGTTAATGACACCCAAGGTTATTGTTTTTCAGGAGCGCTTTCAGTTTAAAGCTAATTTTCAGTGTGGCTCCGTTTACCTTAAAATTACGCATATCGTATATAAACATGATTAAAAGCACTGTAACATTTTTTCAGCCAATCCAAACCCCAGTCACTGTTACTTTCTGCACACGGCACAAAACCTTCCTAGAGCCTAGCAGTGTGCAGCGAAACGGCACCTGCCTTCGTCATTTACTGCACATGTATTAAAAAAAATGATTTTTATCATGCATCATTATAAATTAAACAAGATTTATATTCTTATACAAATAAATAACCTAAAAATATTTTTTTAGAAAAAAATCACTTCAGAAAGAAGATCATTAAACATATTGTCTAAGCATAGAATATTGTTTAATCATAGTACATCGCTCAATATTTAGTCACTTATGTTAAATTCTGAAATAAATGAGTACAGCTGGTGTATAGCTATTTTTTAGCAATTAAATTTCAAGTATGAGTTTATAACAATTATGCATAGTTGAAGCGAGCAAGAAATTATGATACGATATTTCATTGTACTTCTTTTGGAATCTCATATAACCACGCTTACACCTGTAAGGGTTGGCAGAAGTAGCTGATGGATACTATAAACGAGTATATGACCTCTAGTGAATTAGTTGTGCTACTCACCAACTATGCAACATTATAAAGTTGTATTTCATTATATTTTGATTTATGTACCATTTATTTTGCTTTACATCATTTAGATACGTTTATTTTACATTGCATTTTCTACATAAATTTTCTATAACTTACATCTAACATCAGTTTATCATACCGTCTGAGTAAATATATAACACATTCAGACTTCAATATTACTTTATGCACACATGATTAATTTTGTATTACAACTTACTTTGGGAATACTATTTATGTGTATGTTCGTATATACATACATACATATTGTGCATGTGTGTATATTATAAAAAGAGTGTTTTTTTTCATATTAATAGCTACATGCATCTGTCTTCAATCAAAGAGAATTAGGAAAAAAAAAATTGACCCTATAAAAAAATAAACGATTTATAAACACTTCTTGAATACTGATTTTTACGCAATTTTCGAACATGGGAAAGAACATAAAAATTTAACAAATAATACAACAACAACTAAGCCATTACTTTCAAACAAGTTGCGGTTGACCAGAGATGGAACCCAAAAACCAAAAGACAAAGTCAATATAGAGGTAATAATAATAACAATAGAGTTAAAGACGGAAGCCATAAAATAAGCTCAAAATAAAATTTAAAAGTATTAAACAAACAATAATTGCAATAATAACGAATGAATAAAAACCATGATGATGATGATGATGACGACGTCCTGTCTCTCCTAGTTGCCTATCTCCATCACCAGTGGCGTCCCGATTCGGCCTGGCGAGGTTGGGAAGAGATTCTAAATAGAGAATATGCGCACCGAGAACGGATATCTATCTTAGCTAGCGGGAGCGCCTCTGGTAGTCCTGCTGCGGCCTCTGCAATTAATATACTAGGACCTTTTTGAAGAATGTTCTGTTACTAACATGTTTACTTCCATTGTGGGTAATGCATTTGGTTTCAAAGCCCTGCGAGCTCTGCGTTTAGAGGATCTTCGAATTCCCCCTGCTTATTCCAAAACTTTCCAAGGCATGCACAAGCCGACTCGCTTCTATTCTTGTTGCCTGTTGGTAGTCTTCTTTCAAAACGAAGGTTCCTGGCTTAACAAAACTGAAAGCTGGCCACCATACTTCGAAAAAACAGTCTGCCGAGATGAGTTCTCTGTTCCTCTAATTAATCGGGATTGTTACCGACGTTGGATCTTTTTCGATGATAATAGTAACAAATACCAAAGTCCAACACTACGTTTTATGCTCCTATACACTAATTCAATCATCTAAAAAGTAATAACACTCTCCTTAAACTAACTGAAAGCTCAACGTTCTGGTATATGATCGCTAACTTCCCTGCTCTCATGTTGGACACCAACTTATCCAGTTTCTCAAGCCTCTTTTTACTATTTCTTCCCATGTCATCCTTTGTTAGCCTCGACCTTCCTTTGAGCATTCAATGCGGCTTATAATTCCAACACGCACACGTGGCATCGTCACGTTTCCGTAGGCGATGTACAAACCATCTTAAGCGGTGTTGTACTAACTTCTCTTCAATTAGTGCAACTCCAATTTTGTTTCGAATATCATTATTTCTAACTCGATCTCGTCTGGTCTGCTCACAACCCCATCACAACATATGCATCTCTGCTACACTTATCTTCTGAACATGTTGTCTTTTAGTAGACCAACATTTTGCACCATATAACATCGCAAGTGTGATTGTTGTTTTATAGAACTTTCCTTTAGGCCAACAAATAATTAAAAAAAAAATACGGGGATTTAATGTGCCTTCTCATGTGAGCTGCATCATGTGGCCAAAAGGTGCAATTGCAGTGTCTGGGCCATTTTCGAGCCTTTGATAACCATGGTCTAAGGTAAGGGTGAAGGTTTGTTAGGTATGTATGATCATGAACTTGCAAACAGAAATACATTGGGGACACATCCAAAACATTACTCCGTAGGATCGGCTATTGGTGTTTTTAGAGCCCATCGCACAGCAGTTTGACTCAAGCAAAGGATGATAGCATTCAAACATTGAAGCTCCACACACACATGATAAATATATACATTTGAAAGACACACACACACACACACACACACACAAAATGTGTGTGTGTGTGTGTGTGTATATTATACAAAGAGAAAGCTAGGATCAATATCATCCTTAATTTCACCATTTGTAGATTCCGTTATCGGCCATAAGTTTATATTTCAATACTTGGTCCATGTGACAAGAGATAGATAAGAGCAAATATATGAACATAAATACATGGCTGATATTAGGGGCTTCAAAATAGCGCTAAATAAAGGGTGTTACTGATCCTAGGTCTATAAAGAGTGTGAGTGCATGTGCATGCACGCGTGTGCGCGTGCGTGCGCGTGTGTGTGTAATGAGCAGGTGATCCTCTCAATACATTTTTTTCACAAGTTATCGATACACTTTTCACACATACCTCCAAACAAGTGCCTATGTCTACTCCATACAGTCGAGAATCAAAATCTGTGATGGATCCATCGTACAGAATGACAGATTTTACGCTCTCTTGCAACGCAGGATTTTTGCTTAATTTTGAATGTATAGTCTGCAAAAAAATGACACTGATAAATCACCTCTAAGCAAAACATAGGAATTAGATCAGAAAACGAGTAGTCCGAAGACAGATGCCGTAGATGCAGAAGTAGAGTACCAGTTTATGCTGTCTTGTAGAGTAACATTGTACCAGGGCCATAAATCATTACCTTGGCAGCATGTGTGAGGGCTTTTACAGATATATCAACACCAATAATTCTTTCTAACGTTGTTGAATGCTCTAACAATGAATCAAGCAAGCTACCGGATCCACATCCAAAATCCACCTGTAATTTGCAAACAATGTTTGATAAATTATATATTGTACAGCCGATGTTGGGAACATTTGACCGAGCCCAATAAAATTGCTTTCATCCAACTAATTTGATTTTCGGAAATCAACAAAAACATACCTAAAAAGGTCTTAGGAAAGCAAAAACAAAAATTATCAACACGCTACATTTTTAGCTTTGAGCTATTATCACATAAAATATCCTGAAATCTACATTACTTCACTATTTCATATATTTGATTTTTGCTCTTATTTCTTTCAGCCACTGTGTAGTAGAATGAGAGTCATTGATATGTCATTGATATGTCATTGATACATGGTAAAAAGAGGGATAAAAATCTAAAGTAGTAGAGCAATTACCAGTGTAGTAGAATGAGAGTCATTGATATGTCTCACTGCAAATTCGACCCTCTGCTTAGCAAGTGGGGGACTAAATAAAGCCTGCTCCATTCTTTCTTCTAAGTGTTCCATGACTCGCAGTAGTTTAATTGAGTATTCCAGGAAGCAATGAGCTGCAAGAGTCACAAGTATGCGTAAATTCTTTGGCATTGGCAGACATGGAACACTGTAAACATCTAACATAAGGAATATTTGAAGTAATTCTGCCCCCCCCCCCCCGGGGGGGGGGGGGAGGTTAGAAGATGGATAAGGTAAACTCACATAGAGACTGGTTTGCTAGATTCTCAGCAAATTCACCAGCAGCAGCCAAGAGGAAATCCCTCGAGGGCAATTCAGTAATAAATTTTGCAGACTGATCGACTGATAATTTAGTTACACATGATTCTATATAGCTAATAACAGCACCGGTTCCTAGCTCAAACTCAAATTCATCACTGCTTTCTATTACATGTTCGATATGGTCCTCTTCCCTTTTTAACACGACAGAATAACTAATACAAGTCAATGAACCAGGAGATGGTGAAACACCTGAATTATCCCCCTTAATGTCAACAAGTGTTAGGTCGTTTCCTTCTTTTATATGCGGCAGACGTGTGTTTTTTCTAAAATTTGAATTCTGTTTAGCATCATGCAACTTTGTTAGCATTTCAAATTCTTTGCAGAAGTATACTGGTTGCACATGAATACCATTTGCATAACCAAAAGATGCAAGTTCGTCTATAGGCATATCCAACTGCACAAAATACTTGTTTAACCAAGAGAGAACCTTCAATGCAACATTCTGAATGGCATCAGACTCCTTTTTATATGTAGTGTCAGGCATGCATTCAAGCAATAAATCTCTATTCTTTGACATAATTTTCACGTCACATTTATGTGTCAGCAGTTTATCTGAAGCCTTTTCTGTTGCAGTATGTTCATCAGGTAGCTTCATTCTTTTACAATTCTCCAACACATGGTTTTCAGATGAATCGACCATCCTAGTGGAGAAGATAGGTTCTAAAAGACGGTGTCTTTGACAAAATACAAAGAGAAGGTCTCTTGGTAATGGACCTCTCCAATTTGAGCGAGAAGTAAATGTTATAGGCAGATCCGCAGCAAGTATTGCTTCTCTGGATAAGATATAGTGTCCATCAGGTACCTTACCAAGCAGCATTCTGACAAAAAAGAAAAACAATATACAAAAGGAAAATAAATAAACTAGAAGCTGCATAATTCAAACCCTGCATACCATTAAACAAGAACCCAAAGAAAAGAAAAAATTGATTTCTATGTAATGACAGTACATTATCAAAAATAGATAGCAATCATTTTGGAAAGAGGGAAGCACACCCCCCACCCCCCACCCCAAAAAAAAAAAAAAAAACCTTTCTCGTCCTCCTCCTACCTCTTTAGTTTTTACAGGTCTGATTATTAACAATACAAAATACCGTTGCATTTTTTGTAATCACAAGGCATAAAACCTGCAATACTCAACATCGTGGAAGACCACATGTATCTTTAAGAGAATAAGCTTTCAACATGGTTCCTTGCTTAAAAATTAAACTCAAATTATTCTTTGTTTCGTAGAATTGTTTAACTCTATTAATTTTATGCAGTACATGGTATAATGTAAGATATATTAAAAAGAATAGGCCTTGATGCTAATCCTATGCTTTAAAGCTTAAATGGAATCTTTAAGGGAATTACAAGTTTGATATAAATCTGTTCGAATCTGCACAAAAGGTTAAGGGTATGTTTGGATTGGAAAAGAGTTTTGCATTTTAAGTTTCAACATGTATTTCAAAATGCTCAGGAGAGTAGAATCATGTGGAAAATGATAGATTAGGAAAATGGCTTGAATTTACAAAATTGAAAATGATTTTTATTGCTTTTCGTCTTTCGAAAAATATTAAAAACCAACTCTTCGTTTTCTCGTTCTCCCTTGTCCTAATGACTAAAAAAATTTGACTCCTCTACCACACCGTTTAATTACATATAATAATCGCAAATCAGAAAGCTTGTCTTTAAGCAAAGCAAACCTAAAATTCTTTTCAGATCACTAGCTTAAAAAAGATCCATCGAACTGTTTTCTTATTTATTTTATGCTAATATTTGAATTAACTTAGCATTGACGAATTCAAATATCCGTATGGTTTATTAAGTTCATTATAGAAGAAACTTATACTATGGTTGCATGAATATCAACTGGATCTTGATATAATTTGGCTATAAGTTTTCACAAAAGGCTAAATATTTTCCAAATCAACTTTTTTCAGAGTGGATTTATTTACTCAATACTCTTCAATGTAATCAACAAAGGCTATGCTTAATCAACATAGCTAGGAAGAAGCAATGCATCCATGGTCACCAGTACAACAGCAGCAACAGCAAGACCATCAGCGCCACCTTTTTGGGATAGGAGGTTATTTAGCAGTCAACTACAAAAGTCAATATAAAGATTTATGAAGGACTACAGGTAAAACTTGAATATAAATCTTGAGAAATTAAATATTGTTTGATGTTACATTATAAAATAATGACACCCATAAATTTGAGCAATTGAATTATAATGATTTCTTATAACAAAGTCGAATGAAACTTTATAAAGCATAAACTCATATTTGGTTGTTGATTGAAGTTATAGTGGTAATTCGTAAGCTTAAAATTTTGAAGCATACACTCATATTTGGTTGTTGCTTGAAGTTGCAATGGTAATGCTAAAAGAGTCAAATGACAAATTACAGAATGAAATACTGAAACAAAAGCACACGTAGGAAGTATTATATTGTGGATAAATTAGAGTGACCCTTGATCGACTCGTGAATAAGTCTTCTGTTGATATTTTATCTTTGGTACTACAAATACTCTCTATCAGGAGACAAGCCAGTGATATAATTTAGTGGCTGACAAAATGAAACTTGTTGAGTACGTAAAATGAGAGGTAAAAAATAATAATTTGGCTACATTAATTTAATAAAAATCGGTAAGTTTTGTAAGATACCCCTTCAATACCATAAGGCATTTATGATAAAGAAAATATATATAAGATAACTAAAATTCAAGGAAAAACAAATAAAATCAAAATATCGAAGCTCAACGTATTTTTTGGATAGGAATGTAAATATAATTTTATCCATATTCCAAATAAATGAGTGGTTTTTTTAAAAATGTTTTCTAAAAGCACGTTCCAAAATTGAATTAAATATCAAGACTTAAGCGCTTTAAGCAACCACCATACTCGAATTTGAAAGCACATCGGATTAAGGCCGACATTATATGAGAAGGATGATGAACCACTCCTATAATATTGCTTTATTTGTGATTCTTCACACACACACACACACACACACACACACACACACACACATATATATATAGAGAGAGAGAGAGAGAGAAAGATAAAAGAGAGAGAAAGAGGAGGGTTCTAGGGCATTTCTACTTTTTAGCACCTAGGGGTGTAAATCGATCGGACTGAACGGAGGTGTTTTCAGTTTTTGTCCTAAACAAAATCGGGCCGGACACGAAGCAGACGAATTTTTTTCTTGTATAAATTTTCTTGTCCTAACTCGTGTCCTAAATGAAATCAGTCGGACACGAAAATGTGTTTTTGGACACAGACACGAACGGATCAAATCAGACATGCATATTTACATCAAATTTTATACTTTTTATTAGACTTTCTTTCAACTTACAAGAAATCCGGACGAATTCGAACGAACACAAATCGAACTTGATTTTTTTTTCTTGTTTAAATTTTGTTGTCCTAACTCATGTTCTAAATGAAAATTGAACGGACTCGGACAGACGTATTTCGGTCACGAACAGACATCGGACATTCGTACAAAATTTACAGCTTTATTAGCATCCTATTCGCACCTTAATATGGGCCACAAGTTTATATTAAAATAAGTGGGAAGAGAGAGTTATTGGGAAGAGAAAGAAACAAGAATATGGTGGAAATCAAGAGGCTATAGAGGTGTTGCATTGTTTGGGGTGCAGCCACCCCGATCCTTTCCCATATACATATACATACATACATTAATATATATATAAGTGTGTGTTTGTGCACAGCCGATCCTTTCCCATATGTGTATCTATATACATATACACACATATACAAGGGGTAGGTCAGGGAGCTAACCCACATTTCCATTATGGCTTAGCCATTGTTCTACACCACTAGCAAATAGCATTTTAATTTGGCTTACCTTAGATAAGGTGGTGTCTGGCGCAGCGGTAAGGTTATCCGGCTGGTAATCTGGAGCGCGCAGGTTCGAGTCCCGGCCTCTTCACATATGTGAGGAAAAGGCTGTGTGCACTAATCGACCACCCCCAGAGTCCGGAAAGCCGTGAGAATAGTACTAGGATGGAAGATTGTCTGGGAAGTCCTCTCGCGCTTGAGTACGGGAGCCTTTGGCACTGGTATCCACCTTTATATAAGTACCTTAGAAACACTGGTGGCAATGAACGACTAATTTGTCAGATCACAAACTATGTGTTGTATTGTTGTAGTTGTCCGATAATGACTAAAGCAAGCGAAACTTACCATCAAACTCCTATTTCTCATTGTTACCATCTTGAATTATCGGTATAGTTTTCTTCTCATTTAAAGCACTTTCTGAAGTTGTGTGAGTCTCACTAACAATATGTAATTATATTCAAAATTATCTTAAAGTGGCTCAAATTGTTTTTCAACTAAATAAACACTTTGATGGAATTAATTTTTATTAATTTAAAAATATTTGTTAATGTTTCATATTAATCGGTTTTAGAAGTAACTTAGAATTAATTATAACTTACTCATCAACAATATTATAAGTACTGGCCTAATATAGAGGAAATACATAACTTACAGTCAAGCACATATGCATTACACGTATATGGTATTATGTCACACTAAATACCAAGCACTATACAGCCAACAACAGTTAAATTACATTCCCGTACTATATTATTAGCATACAATTAATATGCATATATCTTTGAACTGGTTGAACCATTTAAGTCGTACTACAAATTTTACGTTTTTGGTAATAATCAACGTCGATTGATTGCATGGTTATTACAGCGGCAAGTCGAGTCGATAGAGGTCCAACCAGTTGACTAGTCGGACTAGTCATAGACTAGTCGTAGACTAGTCGATAAATAAATGAATATATATATATACACACACACATAATTGCAGTGTACATATAAATATATACATATTCATATTATCATATATATTCTGTTTCGGTAGAAGGATCTGCTGCCATCTGCAGTTTATAATAAACGGCAGTTAATACATACTATAACAAATGGCAATTAATACTTCTGCTGCCATTTGCAATTAATGGCAAGTTCGACTTCGACTTCGAGTTAGGGTTTAGGGTTCAACTTCGATTTTGAGTTAGGGTTTCGAGTTCGAGTTCGAGTTAGGGTTTAAGGTTCGAGTTCGAGTTTAGGGTTCGAGTTCGAGACTTCATGATATGAGTTCAATCTAGACTAATGGCAAGTCGATTCTTCCAGTCGATGATCTCGACTAATCGACTAGTCACGACTAGTCGAGCGTCGTAATAACACTAATTGATTGTTTGAAATAAGTTGACAAAATTGGCTATATTAACAATTGGAAACTGCTTGTAGGGTTAATTTATTCCAAACCTATAGTTGATGCTTGATAAGAAGATAGAAATATGGAGGATAGAGCCAGAATTTTGAACTGACTTGAACTGAGCTAAATTATAGAGGACAGAGCCAAAATTTTGAACTAAATTGAACTAAGCAAAAGAGTTTTTGTGTGTGTAGGTGTATGCGCATGCACGCACAACTAAAAGATAACAAAACTGGAAACATACGATGTATAGTATATAATGATTAATGAATGTCTACAATAACGTGAGCTTCACTTTTATCCAGTTATGCATGCGTGTATAGTCACAGTTAATAATACCAAATAATACAAAGAAACAAGCTATTCAAATAATAGTGACTAAAATTGAGCAAATTTGGATAAAGTTATAAGAGGATTGGACAATAATGATACGCTATGGCAATAGAAGAACAGAGTACATAAAAAAGTGAGTCAAATATCTGCATTTTTTCAACTATGTCTCTCTCCTTTATTTTGGGTACGTTAGTGAGTTCACCGATGAGTAAATAGATGGAGTGTGTAACTGTGTATACTGCATATTGTAATAAATATATATTGTGCCCACTGATATTTCTCTTCTTCGTTTTGGGCTTGTTTGTATCACAGTCTGAGATAGAGCCTGTTGGGAGTCCTCTAGACCCTAATGCATTATAACATCGTTTGGATATTGAATGACCTGATTCAGATCATTCTTCTTTTGTTGTCTTGTATTATCAGGATCTCAGGGTGTCCGGCGTTGCCCGTGTACCTTGTTTAATTTAGTGTTTATTCGATAATTAATAATGCAAATATACCCCAGATCGATGATTTAACACATTCTGAACTACCATTTATGTCTATGGATGAACTATTTGTTTGTGGTGATTAAAAAACAATCATATACCAGCTATGCATGATTTAATCTGATATGAATAATCGTAAGCATAAAAGGTATATCTACGAATAACTGCAGCTTACAAAATTAAAGTTTTTGAAACTACTAATAATGAAGGGTAAAAAGAATTATGTCTAACCTGTAATATGCACACAATGATACATCTTCATAAAATAAATCTGAAGATTTCCAAGTGTACCCAATATTAGCTAATATTGCATCGCCATATATATTTTGACCTGAGAGATATGACGCTCTTATGTTTAAGAGCTTCGTCAAATCGGCATCTCCATCACTGTTCGACAAATCATCTACATATGAACTTGAAGAAACAAGTACAGTTTTTGGAACACAAAAGTACAGTCTCATCTCAGAAGAAGATTTGCCAACAACCCTGATAGCAAATTTCAGTTAGCAGTTTGGTTGGTATAGTTACTGATAAAAATGAAAAATTCATATGACTCATCAAGTTTATCTCCAGACTCCAATTACTCTTAACCTCAAGTCATAGTTAATATTTAGAGCACTTTTTAGTCAATCTAGGAGTGTTTAAGTGAAGTGGAGCTTACATTAAGCCGTATATACAAATTTGTGCAGTTTACCGCAGAATGTGATTTTAGATTGGTATGATGTGTCGAAAATGCCTAATTTCAAGCTCACCTTGATACCAGCAGTTGAGAAGAATCCCTTGCACCCAACTTCTGTGATATCTCATCCATATAATATTGATTATTTGAAATTTCCAAACTTAATGGTTTGACATTCTCATCACCAGTGTAGGGAATAAATATAGCTTTGATCCTTGTTTCAATCATTAATCCAGAAGTACAATTAGTTAGCAACTCTGAAGTCTCAGGAGAATAATCATGAAGCTTTCTTATCCAAAACTCACCATCATTTTCAATACAAACAGAATTGGACATTTTTGCAGCTTTCCATATGAGTGAAGCAACACACAGAGGGTCTGATTCAGACATTGGGTTAATAATTTTACACAAATTATTGGCTTTGGCATCAGCTAAAGCAATTGCATACACCGGAATTCTACTGCACATGTTTTCATTTTTTTGCATATTGGCTTTGAAGTGGCCAACTAAGGGATGAGTAGATGTAAGGATCTGGGAAAGAGAAAGTAACAGAAGCAGATGTTAACTTTACAGGATAATAAGAGTAGTTGCAAAAGAATATTTGTGCATTGAAAATATTATGCAAAACTGAATGCAGTTCACTAATCTCGTTTGGTATTACAAAGAACAAGATTGTTCGACCTGTACAAATATATTTTGTGACAGGCACATTTCAATATAATAATACATAAACTGTATGTAAAATGGGAAGAAATATAGATGACTATGAACTAACTGTTTCAATTTCAGGGTAATAAGCAATAACTGCCTTTCAACACAAAACAAAAACAAAAACCAAAAACAAAAAACAAATGCACATACATATACAAACGTGTGTGTAGATAGATGGACAAATAAAAACGAGGACTCGCAAAAAAAGTAAGAAGCAAAGAACTAACTACACAGACCTCATTTGAGAACAAAACCGATAAGCGAGCGACTAGTTCCCTCGATGCTTCAGCTGGAGTTAGCTCATTTGCAACAGGCTGGATACCAAGCTGCAGAAGGATAATGTTCTATACATGCTCAAAAATATGAAATGTTATAAAATTAAAGCATGATCCATACAAGAATGACAAAATGCAGAATGTGTCCCAATATGTTATATGTTAAAGCATGCATATTTTTTTGGTTGATAACATAAGAATATACAATAGGAATCCATAGAAATCAAATAAATGGTTCCATATAAAATATATTATATATTTTGAACGGTGCTTATGGTGATGAATTTATATCTATCTATTCTATTACATATAAAGTTGGTGGATACCCAGTGCCAAAGGCTCCCGTACTCAAGCGCGAGAGGACTTCCCAGGCAGTCTCCCGTCGTAGTCTATTACATATAAAGTTAAATATATAATTTTTGTTATCTGCACTGCATTCCTTCTCAAGCTATACTGGATTCCACTTTGTCTAAGTTTTTTTTTTTTTTTTTCATTTATCATTTTATTGTTTTATTTTCCTCTCCACACATTAAACCTAGAAGTTAATGATGTCCCTTAACTTACATTTTTCATATCATCTTTCCTTAAATATTTTATTTTTTAAGTTGAGGCTTCTTTAATTATTCATCAACTCATGTTCCACAAATAAACAATAATTAGTCAATGTTTGCACGCAATCCCATTTTAAGTTTATTTTCAGTAATCGCTCCAATCATTACCATATTTATTTTGTTTTCCTAATTCAATCATTCCTAATCTTTCTATTTTTTGCAAACAAAATAAGTAATATGTATTATTTTTGATGTAACAAGATAAAGGATCTTCACGAAGTCAACTGAGTTCATCTTATTTATTTTTACCTTCATAGAATCTGGTCTCTATTTTTTCATATGCATTTTTTCCCTGTTAGGTAAACAGTTTCAATCTCGGTCGATATCTTGGTCGAGATTTCAGGGAGAAGTCCTAGCAAAACGAAACACAAAATTTTGATGAAAAATTCTTTTTCTATATATTGGCCAAAGATCAAATTCCGATATCCCAACCGATATTGAGATTATTATTTTTTTGACAACTTTAATTTTTATAAAAATGCATCATAGGTTAATATACTAATTTTACGAGTACCAACAGCGCCTCAAAAGTCATTGTCTAACCAAAATGCTCACACTCCATCTATGAAATGAAAAATGATATAAAAGTAAACCTAACCATGTTCATGATCAACTGCTTAGTGACAGATACTAAGAATTGTAACTAAATGGTTTGCTGGCAACAACTAAAGAAAAATACAAGATATCGGAAACTGTCTTTATGAAGTCACATAACATTATGCAGCGAAGAAACAATTCACCTTCTCTACTGCCATTTTTGCAGCAGCCTGTTCAGCATCTTTCTTTTTCGTGCAAGTATCCGAAGTAACAGTTAATTCAGGAAGAGTCAAACAGCACCGATACAGATTAATATATTTTTGTGAATTCACTAATCCAGGGACCCCACTGTTAACAGGTTGTGGGACCACTTCTACCCTATAGCATGCATCTGAGCCAAATTTTTGATGTATCAATGCCTTTGGAGTGACTGATGGCTTTTTTGTCACATTTTTTGAATCCATCGCACTTCTTTTCCTGATGTACAACTAGGTTTTAAGGTAAACAGAACCAAGATAGTTAAGTCAAAGGATTCACAACATGTTACTTTAAAGCTTGAAATATGGCATCAGTGATCAGCCCAATAAATTAAAATTCAACTATTCAAGTAATACGGAAGTTCTTGCACTGGTAAGAGAGGAAAATTAGTTATGGTTGCTAAAATATTTAAAACACACATAGGTGGAAAATATGTTCAAACACAAGGTATATCTTAGAAAAGAAAACAAAGGCTACGCCATTATTATTAGGGATGCTATTAAGACACAAAAAGGAAACAACTATCTTTCTTTTTAATCAAACTGATAGATAAAGAGGTTTTGACTTACCGCAACTTTGCAAGATAGAAGAACACTCTAAATTCAAATTCAATATGCATATTAACAGAAAAACAATACATCAGTTTCTTCTTCTCTTTGATTGTTTGTCAGGCACTTCTTCCAACAAACAACATTTTAAACCTCTCACCCAAACTATCCTTTTGCATTTCTATCTTGTTAACCAATTTTCCTATATTTATTTTAACTGTAAATAGGATTAAAAAATTATGGTGTAATTTCAAAAAAGTTGAAAATTTTCAATTTAGAGAGAAAATGGAATGTTTCACAATTTTCAGTTATTAATTATTATTCTTTCAAAATCAAACGCAAAAAACTGTTGTCAATTCCCACAGCTGGACAGTAGTACTAGCAATATGAGTAATATTTCTTTATCTTACCTCATTGAACTACAACCCTTAGCATCCAGAAAGCAAGACAAAATTTATTGAATTTCAAAATAATGCATATATATGGTGTACATTTTGAACAAAAACTGCTGCCAATTTGGAAGCAAAATAATAAACATTACTGCAGAAAGAATAAGAAAATACCAAAAATCAAATGACACACCAGCTAGAACATAGAAAAGAAATTAGCTTATTTCAACGGTTAGATCAGCAGACTTTTCTGTGTACGTTTTTGCTAAAATAACGAAAATAGTGTCATGGTATAGTCTCCTCTTGGGCACTGAAGCAGCCTCACAACGCCTCTCCGTTGTTCTTGAAAAAGCTTCGCAAGGCCATTGTGCTGGCACTCAAGTAACGTCGCAAGTCGGCCTCTCCTTTCTCGTTTTTCTCTCGAAAATTGGGTTTGTGGCATTAAAGGGATTTCCTATAACCCGGTAGAAAAAAAAAAAAAGCTTACCTGAATCGCTAATTCGGATTTTCCTACACACCTTTAAATGTCAATGAAGATCAGGAACAGCCTCTAATCTGAATAACTTTGGATAAGGGATGGAATTATATTTCCAGGCAGTGTAGCAGAAAAGATTAGGGTTTATGGAGAATCTATAGAGAACGGAATAGCTTGAAACAACGTGAAAAAGCATTCGAGCTGTTCTGCTTATTGGAAACGATGCTGCTAACATGCGCGTATTTAGCTGAGGTTCTGAAATATGCTGCTAAAAAACGTGAAAATCGACCGTTTTCTGTCGATTCTATATCAATTGTTTAATGTAAATTCCTCCAATTTGCATTTTACTTGCTAATATCAACCTCTGCATTTTTATTGAATTTCTTATTTTTTTTCTCAAAATATCAATTTGTGAATTTTCTATTTTTTCAATCAACTACTTTTGAGATTGAATTGAGAAACGAACATTAATGTTTATCGATATTTGTTATGCCAACGTTAGACCTTGAGAAGATCAAGTTGGCTGTTAGTATGATAAAATCAACAACACCACATATGGGCGTCGTTTACATATTTGATAACCATAAGAATGAACCTCCTACGACTAAAATTTGCATATTGAAAGCATTCTTGAAATGTAATCGTCGAATAAGATGTCAGGAAGTACCCAAAAAAAATTGAAGTTTGTTCGCCTTCGAAATTCAGGGAGCTGAGTGTGATATTAAGATGCATCGGAACTCCCTCCTACAAATTTGCAATTTTGAGGGCCCCACCCGTCAATGTCCAATTCAACACTAATATATGTGTATGTTGACTTTCTCAGAGGCGACACTGTCGAGATCAGCGCTCGCATTTCTCATGTTTCGGCATATATGCATCACTCTAGTACTACTTTTGCTCGTAAATGTGAACTACATGTAGCTTCTTCAAAAGATGCAGAGATTGTAGACAATTGGTAGATGTATGCATGTTAGTGAGTCAAGTCTCTCATATACAAGGTAAAGCATTTTAGACGACTTGTTCTATGTCTGGAACGAAAATTTAGGAGAGATGTGTAGCATTGTATTTGCATCCTGAATAATTACCATGTAATAAAATTAACTTTTTATTGCATTTTTACTGAATTTCATAATTTATAAATAATATAAAATCATTTCATTGTATTATTTTAAAATAATTAAATCAAAATAAAAAAATAATTAAAATACCTCCTTCAAATGTTCATTTCATATAACAAAAATGCATTCTTTTTTCGTGAATCATTCTTCTTTCATTCCCCTTATGTGTCATCTTCTACTGGAATTAGGCAATAGCAGAAGAAATAAGTGAATTTCAAAATTTTCCATTTTGGATTCTTCTTAGCTCTACCAAATCTCTACATTTATTTGGAACTTTCCTAAGTTTTCTTTCAAATAAAACTATGTTTTATTTAAACTTATAAATTATTTTCTTTATTTTGAATATATTTAAACATGTGTATGTCATATACACATACATGTAAATGTGCACGTGTAGAATGATAATGCATGCATATTTTAGCACTTTCGCATTAAGGTGGTGGGATTTGTAGCGTTACATACATGTTTGCCTTCTTACATTCCATTTGCTTTCTGAACCTATGTATCTATTTGCATCACATACATAAAAAAATAAGTATACAAATTGTTGACTCGCTTTTTAGTCAAAGCAGTCACACATGGAATCTCTGATCAACAATATGCTCGAGTATTGGAAGCATCGTCAGAAGACAGGCAGCGATTTGGTCGAAATCGCATCACAAACAAAGAAAGGCCCGGAACTCCTACCAGATGACCTTTTTTGGACCCGAAAACAGCGATTACAGAGCTGAGCTTTATAACTCTTGTAGCTCTCTGAATTAGCTTCGAATCGAGCTTTCGTTTGGCTAAAACGGACTTACGGTTTGAAAGTTACGCCTGTTTCCGTGAATGCATACAGAACCGAGACATGGATTTTGGAGTTACCATCACCACGCATCGGTTCGGATCGGATCACCCCTGTCGGGTCGGTTCGGATGACACAAAAGCAAATAACGAAGTAGCTTGGCCTTGCAAACTTAGCTCACTTCAGTTCGGATCGGGATAGGAAAACCCGACCCGCTTTGGACATCTGCACAGAAGTGCACACATGCGCTCAGCTCGAAGGACCGGTTCGATTCGGATCCGATCCGAACCGACTGGACCTGTTTCTGCACACACAGCTGCTTTGACCTCTTCTCTTGGCATAACTGACTCCTACAATTGCGGATCGGACTCCACCTGTCCTAGCACGATCTGGTAACCACATTTCCACGTTCTCCACTACTTCCGAGATGGCCTCACCACCTTCCACGTGGCGCCTCCGAACTGGACCGCTCCAGGGCTATGCGAGGCTTCTCTACGCCTATAAATACACCATGAGATGGACATTTAAGGGGACTTTTGAGATCTTCTCTTTTCAGCCATTTCCAACTCTCATCTTCCACTATTGCAAGGACTTTGCAACAACAAGAAGGTCGATCCAATTCAATTCAACACGAGGATTTCGTGTATAATTTCCACTTTTTCATTGTAAACACGAGGAATTCGTGTATAAACCGCTTACAACAGTACTGTAATAGCTTCTTAGGATTTAAGAAACTATAAAGTGGACGTAGGCTTGGATTGAGCCGAACCACTATAAAAATCTCGTGTGTCTCCTCTTATTTTACTGCTTTTTCTGCATTGATCTGTGATTGTGAGGTTTTCACATAGCATTTGGGTGTTAGGCCCAAATCTTGGTCTAACATTTTGGCGCGCCAGGTAGGGGGGCACACGACAACTTCAACTTCTGCTTGGATTATTTGGCTATTGGATCGATGGCTAAACGAAAGATTTCCCGTGTTGAAGGCGAAAGCACGAGAAACGAAGCAAGCCATGAAGCTTCCTCACATGAAAACCCGT
The DNA here is from genome assembly GCA_030737875.1 of Allium sativum. Taxonomy (NCBI): domain Eukaryota; kingdom Viridiplantae; phylum Streptophyta; class Magnoliopsida; order Asparagales; family Amaryllidaceae; genus Allium; species Allium sativum. The sequence continues at coordinate 228,938,368 of CM060911.1, read as the reverse complement.
CAGCATATTTGACGCGAGAAGAGATGGATGGCGTTCTCGCTGAATTGAGAACCCAGATGGCAAAGCAAGACGATCTCCTCCGCAAACAACAGGAGATGATTGACCAATTCTTCGATCGGATGGAAGGCAGGCCGAGCGGCAATGCACAACTCATTGGAATTGGCATGGAATCAGCACTAGCAGGAGCAGATAACCGGACCGGTTCGGGCCCGATCTGAACCATGGAGCACATCACAGCAGATCGGAACCCAGCTCAACTGGAAACTAGGGGCAACTCCAACCGGATCGGTTCGGATCCGATCCGGACTGTAGAACTTGGTGGACCCGGGGGCAACAGCTTCCCATCTGGAAACTCAGGTCGAGCATGACCCACATCTGCACCGGTTCGGATCGAGCCAACGCACACACAGCAGCATGAAACGCCTCAGCTACAGGCACAAAGACCCATTCGGATCGGACATAACGAACTAAACCGGTTCGGTCCTACTGACCCACTGCAACTCGATCCGAACCGGATGACCTGTCAAGCTCCTTATACACTTCCAACCTCTTTTGGATTCAACGCTGGGGGCACCAGCTCTGGCCTTAGCAGCTTGCAATAGCTCTTTGAAGGCGATCGGCTCGCCAACCTCATTGAACGCCTCTCGAGAGGCCGCACCTATCAGAATGATATGGATGATGTCAACCACAATCCATTCACACAAGAAATCAGAAATTCCCGCAATCCCCCGGATTTCAAACTTCCACAACTGGAGCCCTACAACGGCAGGACAGATCCTACCGTGCATCTGATGCGCTACAAACGTCATATGGAAGTTCAATCGGCGTCGGAAAACGTCATGGCAAAGTGCTTCCCTCTCTTTTTGACCGATATAGCCGCTATGTGGATTCGGCAGCTGGAATCTGAATCGATCAACAGCTGGAACATGTTGGTCGCTCGCTTTATTAAACAGTTTCGGGTCCATATCGCTCGACCCAAGAATGTAATGTCACTAACTACAATCAAGCAGAGGCCTAAAGAAACTCTGCGGTCATTTCTGGAAAGGTTCAACGTTGCAGCAGCATCAGTTGATCGACCTGAGCCATCTATGGTATTGATGGCGGCAGTATCCGGCGTTCTAAACAACTCGGAGTTCAAAAAATCCTTGTACCGAGACCCACCACGGAATCTCAGCGAGTTCTACCTTGAATCGGATAGGTTTTTGCGTGAAGAAGACGCAACGTCTGGAAAAAAAAATCTCGATGTTAACATGCTCAAAGACGGAGAACCGTCTGATTCTGGTAGAGGCAAAGGAAGAGCTGCCGTCAAGAATGATCGCAACGCTCAGCCCCGGAGAGGGCCCAGATATGAAAAGTACACAGAACTCAATTCGTCACTAACCAACATCTACGTGAACACAAACGGTGACGTCTCCTACCCAAAGCCTCCCAGGAGGGAGCCATCGCAAAGAGAACGCGATTCTGGAAAATACTGCATATTTCATGATATGGACGGTCATGACACAAATGACTGTAGGCACTTGCGAGACTTGATTGAGGAACGGGTTAGACGTGGAGAGCTACCCGAGTATGTGAAACAACCTACAACGCCTGCACCCGCGCTGCCACCTCCTGCTCCACGGAGAGGGAAAGATCCCGAAACGAGCTCTCGTGGGCTCATCATCAACTGATCTGGATTGGATCACTCTGCATTTTCAGCATTTCTTAGGATTTAAGATATGTCTCTTTGCTTTTTTTAGGTTTTCCGATTGGCTAAATCGGAGTACACACGTTCGGGGTTAGGATTTAGCTCCAAAGTGTGCGCTGCACTCGATAACAAACCAATCAGGATTTGCTTTGGTTTTGTACTTTGAATTGAATAAGGAAGGACTTTCCGAGCATGGATTATGTTTGGCAATTTAAGTATCTTGTCAGGTTGTGGCAGGATTCTCAATCTCAACTAAAGTATGGCTTATACTTATCTCGGACCCCTAGGCATGGATTATGCATAGGGACAGACTGTCTTGTCAGGTTTTGGCAAGCATAGCTCTATCCCGACATGAGTATGGATTGTACTCACTAGGATTCTTAAGTATGGATTATACTCTGGAACGGCTTATTGTTTTGTCAGGATCTGGCCAAGGAACTCAATAAAACTCGAGTATGGTTTATGCTCAGTTTGAACTTCCTCGTATGGCTTATACCCGGAAGGTTAGGTCCCTCGTCAGGTTTTGGCAGGATGATTCGAACGTGTCTTGAGTATGGTTTATGCTCAAACAAACGCCCAAGCATGGTTTATGCTCGAAAGTGTAATCGGTTTTGTTAGGTTTTGACATACCTGTTTGCTTTCTCTTCTTCGCAGGTATGGATTATACTTGCAGCTGGCAGGCCCGGTGTGGCCTTGGATTATCCAGAACACATCTTCCTTCAACCAGCAAAATATGTTCTGGGGGCAAAATGTTGACTCGCTTTTTAGTCAAAGCAGTCACACATGGAATCTCTGATCAACAATATGCTCGAGTATTCGAAGCATCGTCAGAAGACAGGCAGCGATTTGGTCGAAATCGCATTACAAACAAAGAAAGGCCCGGAACTCCTACCAGATGACCTTTTTTGGACCCGAAAACAGCGATTACGGAGCTGAGCTTTGTAACTCTTGTAGCTCTCTGAATTAGCTTCGAATCGAGCTTTCGTTTGGCTAAAACGGACTTACGGTTTGAAAGTTACGCCCGTTTCCGTGAACGCATACAGAACCGGAGACATGGATTTTGGAGTTACCATCACCACGCATCGGTTCGGATCGGATCACCCCTGTCGGGTCGGTTCGGATGACCCAAAAGCAAATAACGAAATAGCTTGGCCTTGGAAACTTAGCTCACTTCAGTTCGGATCGGGATAGGAAAACCCGACCCGCTTTGGACATCTGCACAGAAGTGCACACATGCGCTCAGCTGGAAGGACCGGTTCGGTTCAGATCCGATCTGAACCGACTGGACCTGTTTCTGCACACACACTGCTGCTTTGACCTCTTCTCTTGGCATAACCGACTCCTACAATTGCGGATCGGACTCCACCTGTCCTAGCACGATCTGGTAACCACATTTCCACGTTCTCCACTACTTCCGAGATGGCCTCACCACCTTCCACGTGGCGCCTCCGAACCGGACCGCTCCAGGGCTATGCGAGGCTTCTCTACGCCTATAAATACACCATGAGATGGACATTTAAGGGGACTTTTGAGATCTTCTCTTTTCGGCCATTTCCAACTCTCATCTTCCACTATTGCAAGGACTTTGCAACAACAAGAAGGCCGATCCAATTCAATTCAACACGAGGATTTCGTGTATAATTTCCACTTTTCATTGTAAACACGAGGAATTCGTGTATAAACCGCTTACAACAGTATTGTAATAGCTTCTTAGGATTTAAGAAACTATAAAGTGGACGTAGGCTTGGATTGAGCCGAACCACTATAAAAATCCCGTGTGTCTCCTCTTATTTTACTGCTTTTTCTGCATTGATATGTGATTGTGAGGTTTTCACATAGCATTTGGGTGTTAGACCCAAATCTCGGTCTAACACAAATACATATGTGCACATTTACACAAACTAAAATAATAATTGTAAAAAATTTGTCTATAAAATTCGCAAAATATGTTCATACATATATGTATCGGTATATATAAACAAATGATAAAAATTAAGTTCTAAAGAGCACTTTGAAAATTAAAATGCTATATCTTATTAAGGAAGGAAAATAAATGAATGAATAATATTCTTTTAATTATGACTATCCTTCCAGACTAAAAGGTTAACTAATTATAAATTAGTTGTACACGAAGAATTTTTTAATTCAAATGGCAACTTATTATTAAAGGAGGAGAATGAATGTGTAATTAATACCCTTACGATTAAGATCGTCTCGACATTTCAAAGTTAAAATACATGTAAGTAATAATGGAGCAAGCGATGTTGGCATCAATGTATTAATCATTTAATTCATGACAAAAAATATATATACTTTGGTAGTTTTATTAGCACCGTAATTATTTCCTTTCTCAATCTGTTAGTCTAAAAAAAGATCAACACCTCACATGCTCCCTTTCTACTTCATCTTATACCTGAGTTATCTTCATCGTATTAAAAAGAATTTCATGAAATATTGTATTATTTCATATAGATTTTGTATGAAATTGTATTTGTAGAATAACTAGTATTCCAATAACATGTTTTAAGTAGTTATGATCCTAATCTACATTGATTTTATTAAATCTTATTTGGATTGGATATAATTATAGATGGAAATCTTGTAATTGTTGGTGTTATATATCTAATGTTAATACGAAAAGGTTGGAAAAAGTACACTGTTATTTAACGCTGATGTGGATGATATAAATAAATAGATAAATAATGATGGGATCATAAATTATATTATGTCCAATCCTTCTTCTTTTCCTATTTTCTGTAGGCATTTTGGTCATCAAATCATCTTTTTTTCCATTGGGATGGAAAAGGGGAAAATCGTGTTGTTGATAATAGAACCACCCTAAGTCCAAAAATGCATAATATAGTCTTAACTTAATCGATATATATATATGTATGTATGTATACCATAAATAAAAATAAAAATTAATTTTTGAATGTATATTTTACATAAATAAATCTAATGAAATTTTAAAATATGTAATATTTGGTTTATAACACTTAAAAATTATTACTAGTTCATCGAAATCGGTTCTAATAGTATTTTGTGTAAAAGGAAATAATAATAAAAGATTGCTAATCGTGAGCATTAGTATTGCAAACATTCATAAAACAAATTTCTTATTACTATAATAGCTGCAACGGTATATACAATAAAATGAATTCTTTATTGTTATAATAGTTGTTATTGCATGCACAACCAATCAATTTATGAAAATACTTTGATATATAAAATTTGTAATATAATCTAACAACTTATAATATAAAAAATAAATATTATATGAGATTACAAAAATAAAACATAGATATACTTTTAACCAAAGCAACAGCGTGCACATTAAAAAAAAATTGATTTCCTTGGTTAAGTTCACAAACATAAAAGTGTTAGCTCCTAAATTGTTGATCATCAACTACCGAAAAGTGTTAATTTGATGTAGTATGAACTTTAGGAGTATTTTGTATTGTTTTTAGAAGCCATGGCCAAAAAAATTGACGTAGATATGTTTTTTTTGGAGAGAATTATCAGTAATATAATAAATAAATATTCTTTTTTTTTAGCAAGGCCGACCTATTTTTAAAGTAGTTGGTAACACTTTTATTATAACAAATAATAAATACAAGATTACAGGAGCTACACAGATTATCTAACTACTATCAGTTTTTAAGGTGCATCGTCCACCACACTCTTTTTTTTCTACATGAATAAAATTAACGTGTGATTAATGTGGTCATTAATCTCCTTTGACACCTGCATTTTCATATCAACTTTAAAAAGGAGAACTCTGTTTTTCATTTTATTGGTCAGCCATACTAACCCAATTAATGGTTGGTTGTGTGTGCTTGCGTATGAACTTTAAATATATTTCGGTCCACACGAAAATTTTCTACATTTAAGTATAATTTAAATGCACACTGATATTGTATATCATTTAGTATATTTATAACTATAAACACATCGTTTAATTAATCATGTTCAATGCATCATATTTAATTTCATAATTAATATTCCACAAATATTAATTACTTTTGATCATAATGAATATAAATTAATTAAATGAGGTGGTCAACGAAATATACAACATTTCAACCATGCGACTATTTGGAGTAAATTTGATTAGTGATTAATATGAAGAAAAAATATATTAACGTTCACACGTCACCTAGCAAGTGGTGTGATATTTGGCCAAATTTATTGCTTAATTGGTTTCAGAAAGATCCAACTTTACTTTATTTAGCATTACCCGATAGCAGCTCTACTGAAGACCCATAAAATATCTGTTATAGCACATGTCTTCCTTTGATTGATATGCTTTTCGAATTTAGCACTAATAAACAGTTGATTCGCTTTAACAAACTTTATTTTCTACTATACCCGCTAAAACAATTTTTTAGCATCTGTTCTAGCAAAACTGAAATAATGCTTGAGTGGACTAGTTCATTCTTAAACCAAATCAACAGAAATAGGGTAAAAACTAATTTTAAGGCATAATTGATTGGTGTAAATTAGAAATTTATTATAATCACCAAACTGAACTGCATGAATCATGATAATATTTGGTTTTGTTATATAAGATTGAAAAATGTTTCTTCTTCATACACAAATGACGTCAGAATAAGAATAAATTAACATTAGATAATGTTTTATATCTATGAAACCGTGCACTTCCATTATTTTCCGTTATATCCCTGTTTTACCTCATCTATAACTTTTTACATCTCCACGCGGTAAAGCCTCTAAGTGCTTTAACTACATAACCTGATAGTGACAATTATTTATGCTAATTCTATTTGTCAGAACTATATCACTTTGCACTTATGAAATTTGTTGTTAGTCCAAAATCCTAATATCATCCATTTCCAATTTTACAGTCTAAACACAAATTTATTGGTTTAATAATAAGTAAATAGACGAATTATTATTGTGATGCCCCCACCCCGAGATCCATATTAACAAAGAGGATTAATAGGTAATGTCGTATGCTAAAACGGATAATAGGGCCGGTTAGGAGTGACCATCCGTGAATCATGTAGTAAACAAGTATCAAGTACGTCGATGTAGTGTTTATTTTTTTCTTACCTTAAGAGGATCGACATATTTAATTCTTGCTTATTACAATATTATGGTGGCTGACGGATCAATCTGGAACGTAATGCAACAATATTAAATAGCACATATCACAAAACAACAAATATAGTGATATTTTTGCATATACATCAAGTATAAATTAAACATAGTGATATACATAAGTAGTTATGAACCACAATATACATGCAACATCGTATAACATTATAGAATATTCTGTTGGAATTTCTATATACTTAATGATTGACAAATCATGAATATTTGAATAGACGACCCCATATTGATTTAATTGAGAATAAACCAGAGAGAAAGTAAAATGAATTAGCGGAAGCCATACCTGAATCCAGATGTTTACAGAGAGAAGACTAACCAAATTAAGTCATGGATTTGATTATCAAGCCTGATACAAGCTTTATATATGAATCGATAGTTGCTGCTTTCATCAACTGAATCCACGAGTGTTTGTTAAAGAGGATTGACTTCGTTTTGGATCTTCCAAATTGACACAAGTTCAGATGTAAATGTATTTCTTCTGAGGCGATAAAGAGAATACGTTGAAAACTTGTGTAATTTGGGGACCATAACCCTTAATTTATAACAGCGTAATATTTTCAGTTCGGCTCTTCATCAAACTGAAAAATATTCCGGTCTCTACGCATTCCTTCCATGACAGTTGAATATTTATGCCAATAATTATTATTACCTTATTTGACCACTTTAATTGGCATTCACACCTAAATAGCGTTACACATTATATCTAAATGTGTGGCCCACATAATTGAAATATTCTAACAATCTCCCCCCGGGTCACATATTTAGAAACCTTAAATGTGTTTAACTTTATGAGCTCCAAATTCTGCTATTTATGCCATGAGGTGTTTTCTTAAACGATCTCGTCCATTAACTATGCTGACAAAGGATCAAAGCGGCTTTCGTTATCTTTAATGTAACTAAACCCATCAATGGTCACATGTACCAACACAATCAAATGACATAGATCAATCATGGATGTGTAGCATGGAAATTACATGAGATGTGATCACTACATGTCTATTCCCAACTGGTCCAACTTTAGTGAGATCAAAATGTTCAATATTTGAACAACTTAGAATGCAAACAATACTTTATTTTCTGATCAAAAAAAAATCTTGATATATATATATATATATATATATATATATATATAACCGAAGCATAGAGCAATAAGTCATACGACAATACCAAATACAAACTTCCTCTGAACCAAAATATCCTTACATAAAAAATTACGTCGATTGAGCTACATGCTCATGAAAGACCATAAGTGATAATCTTTCGGTAAGCGGATCGCCATAATGGAGTTTGTCAAAGTATGCTCTATGAATTATATTATATTTTGCACTCTTCCCTTATTGGAAAATAATATATTCTTTACTATCACAATGTACTTTAATGATCTTTTAATTCTTTATTAATAATCCACAGTCTTGTGACATAATTTTACAATTATTTCCCATAGTTGGATGTCTTGTAATTAAACATGAACAATATTTTCATAGTAATGGAAGCTAGAAGTGTTTGCATGACACTTTCCTTATATAGTTCCACTCTATATTTTCATTACCTTAAGTGGATCATTTGCAGCAATGACATCCAAAAATTATTCGAATCGTAATTCTTTATGATCTCCAACAGATTCGATCTTTTATCTATGAGCATATAACTTATTTTATTTTATTCTTTAAAGATACTTCATAACCATTTTGGTTACCAGTAGGTGATCAACTTTCAATATTAATAAGATATCTGCCAAGTAACGTACACGACACCCATATGTGTATATACTTTAGTATGCATTAAAATCCGTACTGCAAATGCATGAGGAATCACATGCATTTCTTTAGTTTCAAGGATGATAGCACTTATCTATTTTGGTAGGAGAAAAAAAATAAACTGAATCGCAGTTTACATACCAAACCTTTTTAAGCACTTATCTTCCAAATTCTTTTGTAACAATCCAAATATCACCCCATGAATAATAATAATATATTTGAATTCCAAATACAAAAGGCTAATCCATAAGTTGATTTATTAAGTAGTTTCATCAATGTCTCCATTGAGAAACATGACTTCAATTTCCATCAGATAGTGCTCAAAAGTACATGATACAATAAGCTCCAAAGTGATTCTAAAGAATCATCTACTAAGTTCAAAAGAAACATTCTTTAAAGAAAACAAAAATTCTTTTTAAGAATAGTGTTTTCATAAAAGTCCCTTATAGAATTCCATATTACCCACTTGATCCCTTTTGACTTTGAGTAGTTATTCAAAACCATTGATCTTGTTACTTAAGTTAGAGGTCAATTTCAAACTATATTATCCATGTAGATTTATACTATATGTACTTTTCTTAAATCCATATTTTTTAGATTAGTACCTTACATGGATTGATGTAGGTACATAAAATTATCTGTACCAATCCATTATTTATCTTTAGGGAGAAATACTACAAGGTCATCTGAAATAGCATTTCTTTCCTTTTAGGTGGAATTCCTTAGTGATCTTGCATTTTGAGGTTGTTGAGTCTGTTTTCTTAAAACAGTAAACCTTAACTTGGAGAATAATTTCTTTACCATTATCTTATTATGCTTCCTAATTTACTTCTTGTTAATGAAAGGATACAAACCCTATACATTATTGGAAGAGGTAACTATAATTGAATCAAAAAATAATTATTCTCTTAAATAAACAAATAAACAATGTTTTATACTTAATTGATAATCTGTTTAACATTGTTAATTTTAGTTCTTAATTCATTTCTAGTTAGAGAAATGAAAAAAAAAATCATACAAATTATCAAAGAAGTATCTAATATATCACATCATAAAACCGAAATTTGTCTAAATGACAACATAAAATAAATTCAAGCAATTCAACTGAAATCTCAATAATTACTTAAAGAAATATCTAATATACTTTTCCTTATATGTTTGCATATTTTATTTTAAAAAAATAACTATAAATACATCTGTATGTTATTTGTTTTCTTCTAGATTCTTAGCGACTTCATTATCTTCATTTATACATTTATTTACAATGTATGTCAAATGAGTACTTTCAACATTATCATGCTTCATATTTCTTATTTTTTCCATAAATCGAAATAAACTCAATAAGGGAACACTTTATTCTTAAATTATTATTTTACAATAATAATATTCTTAAAATAACTATTGCACTAAAAATTAATAATAATTTGAGTGCTTTTGACTTTTGAAGCAAGATTTTTTCTATATAGTACTCATTTATGTTTCTTTTACTTTGACTTTATGGAATCAAGCACCACAAATTATGCTTGTTTCCCCTTATTGTATCCATAAAGTGCTTTCCATTCTCAGTAGATAACTTATCAAAATTAGTTATCCTTATGTAGCACATCACTGAAAAATTTATACAATACTTCACCATATAATCCTTTTACTCTTGCTGTTTGAGTTATACCATCTTTCAATATTCTTTTTAATATCAAAAGAAAATCTAATTGTAATAGGGTTGAATAAGACCCCCTTAATTGCAAGAGCTAGATCAATGAATTCAAGGGAAGACAACATATCATCTTACTATTCCTTATACATAGTCTCATATAAGATGAGAATGCACTTAAAATTGGCAGATACTTTAGCCAAATTGGTTGAAAATTGAACAAAAACAAAGCTTGACCTTGTATGCTCATAGCCAAATTTTAGCTATAGTAAATTCAAATAATTGGTTAGTCTCTTATCAAGATACCTAGTACACATTGATATCAAGTCTTTGGACAGTAATATCAACTGTAAGTGGTACTCTTGTTGTAATAATCAAACACTGACAATAAACTCAAGTCAAATAACAACTTTCCTTTAGGCCGATTAATTATTCACTCGAAAAAAAAAACTTTATAATTGTCATGTATTTATCATCACACATGTGTAAGTGATACGGTCAAATATTAGCCTTTCTTTGCACTACACCATATAAGCAATTCTGCAACACCCTATTGCGGAAAATTCGTAATGGCTTTAAGCCGTTGCGAAATAGCAACGGCTAATGTCCGTTGCAAACTCATTTAGTACGGTCATCAGCCGTTCCACATTTTAAAACGGACTTAACCCGTTTTAAAATTAATACACCTTTCAATGCCCCCTCAATCCATCTCGTTCCGACTTTCCCAATTTTTTAGTTCACGTAGGAAAAAAAACAAAGATGCTGCTCCCTAGATCTATAGAACTCGATCCCCTGATTTAATCATAATCGGCCTCTCTTGATCGTAGTCCGCCTCTCATGATCATCTCGTGAACTGGTTTGGAGGTTGTAGATTGTGTGATTGCGGTGAGGAGTTTGATTCTAGGTGCGATTGAGAGCAGCCATAAGGCTATATATAGAGAGAGAAATTTTATTTTAGAAACTTCTTTCTAAATGTGATCGGTGCGGAAAATCACTATTAAAATGGATAACAATCATATTGAAATATACAGAATATCTATGCAAAAATAATTCGAAATTGCTATAATATTTAGGCCTTTAAATGGCCATACAAAAAAATCGATTCAAACAATGCATGCACAAGGAAATCTAAATTAAAAGGGTAGGAAAAAGGTGCACAAGTGTACACTTAGGCTCTCGGGAAAGTCAACATCCAACGAAAAAATCCTTGGAAAGAATTCAAAGCCTATGTCAACACACACCCTTGGGTGTGTCAGCACATGTGTCGACACAACTCCAGTGTGTGTCAACACAACTCCAGCGTGTGTCGACCCAACTCCAGCATGTGTCGACACATAATGTACAAAATCTCCAGTAACTCTTCTTTCTTGTGTTTAACTTTGAGCACAAATTCGACGATCTTACAAAGCTCAGATGTAACGACCCGTATTCTACGCATCATGGGATCGTAGAATATTTATTTATTTCACATATGAAGTCATATGGTCATGTAACTTTGGGAGACGACTATTGGGGTCATTTCCCATGTTCATGATTTTTGTCGATTTTTAAATGACCGTTTTGCCCCTAGTCGGTACTGTTTTGGCCATAACTTTTGACTGGAAAGGAATTTTGACCTGAAACCACTTCCATTGGATTCAAATGATGGTTTCTCTTTCCGTAGAGTGGTCATAATAGCCAAACGGACTTACCGTTTGGGAGATATGGCTGAATTAAGGTTCAAAGGGTTATTTTCAGCTTAATTGGGCCAAACCGGGTGATTAGCAGCTAGGCCCATTGGGTAATTTCGGGTTTAGGGGTATATGAGGGCTGATAGGGTTAGAATTTCGGTTTCTCCCTCATTTTTCCAGCCGCCACTTAGTTTCTTCAACCCTAATCATGGCCTCCATCCTCTAAAATCATCCCAAAACACCTTCTAATCACTTTCTAGTTGAAGATTAAGCTAATTAGCATCAAACCAAGGCTAATCAACATCAAGTTTGGAATAGAGCTGCTGTGTTGCATAGAGATTCAACCCAAACAGAGAATCATTTCAGATCTATAGTTTAATTTGTGGCAAAGGTGAGTGATTTGCATTGTTCTTCACTAATTATGGCTAGTTATGGTAATTAGCGAAAATTAGCGAAATTATGGCTCAGAAAAATCTAGAAAAATTCCTAAAATTCTAAAACATCATTTTATGCCTCTGATATGAATTTGGGTTGATTTCGACTAATTTTGTAAATCCCGGAATTTGGGGGATTAAGGAGTAATTAGTGATAATTAGCGAAATTATGCATGTTAAAAATCTGGAAAAATATGCAGAAATTCATAAATATTATTTTAAGCCTCTGTTAGAAAAATTGGCTAATTTGGTTAAGTTTTGCTAATCCTATCGTTAGATTTGCTTAAACATGCTTAAGGGGAAAATATGGGTTTTTGGGTATGTTTGATCCGTTTTGACATATCATATCGTTGTTTTGTTGCTTATCGCTCATACCAGGCTTTATGTCTGACCCAGAGTTTTATGTCTCTTCTTATTACTCTGGGTGCTCACACGAGCAGACTAGAGACAGGTTATGGTTAGCTGGTGATGCGCGAGTAGCTGATTCGGAGGCGAGCAGGAGGCTTCCACGTATGATATATAGATATTCTCCCTGTGTCGTTGGTGGTCACTACTTGGGCATTAGTAGTGTACCTTCTTTATCTTGCTTTTGCTTTGAGACAGTTTGAAAGTTGTAATAAGCTGTATTTTGGATTTCCGCTGCTATGATACTTAGTTCTAGTTTTCAGCTTATGCACTGTCTCACCTGTTTTATGTCAAGTATGTTGTTATTATATTTTATTCTATGCGCTGTGAGACATTCTACAGGTTCCTTGATTAGTCCATTCTCTTCTTTCTTTTTTCTTCTGGCGACCGTTCCGTGCTAACTGGACATGTGTACAGCGCACGATTGGAGTAAATGTCGGTTGGTGCGGGGCGGGCCGTCACATCAGATTTAACTCAAAACTGGCATGCTCGAAGGTGATTTGTAACGACCTAGATTTATATCATTTAATTTTGAACATTTAAATTTGTTTTGAATGTTAATTGGAAATATAAATAAACTTTTATTTATTAATTAAATGAACTTTGAACATATAATTTATATTTAATTAAAAATGAGCTCGTAGCATCGTGGCAGTTCGTAATATTACGTTTTGAACTTTAATTAAATATACAGAATCCAATCCAAGTTGGAATTTTTTGAAACAAGAACCCTTCGAATCTATTTGATTATAATTTTCTAATGAAATAGAAAATTCAAGATTTCATATTATAAATTTTTAGTTATGTCAAAACCAAATTTTCAAAAAGGAGCTATGAAATCGTTTATTAACCATAACGATTTATTTAATAAAATAAAAGGGTTTTTAATAAATTGAATATTGTTATAACCTGGAATTTAATCAAAATGGTTTTTGAAAAGTTATATATGCTGTTGGAATATAATGAAAGTTAATAGAATTTTAAAATTTAGTTTAATGTTGATTTGGCGAAAATGAGAATTTTATATTAGTTTAATCAAGTAAAAAATAACCAATTTTGAAACAGTCACGAATTTCAACAAAATCAGTTTCATTGGATCCGTAATATTAAATCATTATTTGAAAATAAATTTCGTGGCGATCCGATATCGTATGCATCCGCGGTAGCCATAAAACCGTAGCTAGTTTGCGAAACGATTAATTAAATGAATTTAATTTAATTTGGAAGGAATTTGTACGTAACTTGAGATAACGATCGAATTAAGAAGCAAGACCAGTTCCATTGAATTCGTATTGACATTTAGAGTCAGGATATGTATATATTTCATTATTTTTGAAAATCGGGTAATTTGGTGTCCAAAATAGCATCCTTTTACGTGTAAAATAGCATTCTGGGGGAATATTCTTGGAATGCAACGAAACTTGTGTCGTTCCGTTTGTATTAATAACTTATTATAGGATTTCGATTTTCGTATCGATCGGACTACTGTTTGATCGTGCAAATGGTAAATGCCTAGATTTTTATCTAATCGTTTATATTTTTATCGATTATTTATGAAACTTAAGAATAACCAATTTTCGAACGACTTCAGATTTCAACGAAACTAATTTTATTAAATTCGTAGTGATTAATTATTTTAAGAATTCAAGTTTCATGTCAACTGAATTTATTTTGTGATCGTGCATAGTATAAACGTGTACCGATTCACGTTGTGAAATTAAAAAGGATGTTTTACAAATGATCTCAGAATTCGATGAAACCAGATCCATCGTGTTCGGAATATTAAATTATGCTAGGATTTCAATTTTCATCGCAGTCGGAGGCCGTATGGGATAGTTTAAGCATGAAACTTACGGCGTAAGTTTCATATATAAATAATAATATAATTCCTATATAAATATACAGCCCGATAGCCTTATTCTTTGCATCAAACCCTCTACCGTGGTCAATAGGCCTTAGAGCTGCCACCCTATTGTCTGAAAGGCTGAAATCGTTCGATTTTCTTCCTCAAATTTCTTATGATCCATTGATCGAATCCAAAAACTTTCTACAGCAATTTTGTTAAGCTCGATGAGAAATTCGATCTGAACGACGATGATGACATTTTGAGCTTGGTGGTGGCCGGATCGGAGTTTGAAAGTGGCGACGTTTGAAGGGCTTTTTTTGGCAAAGGGTGGAGCCAGACTTGATGAGACTTGGGGTGGTAGGCGAGCTAGCTGAGGCGCCTGGATTGGTGGTCACTGATCGAAGTACCACTGCACCAGAAAAGACATTTAGCAGTGTTTGAAAAATGCTACCAAAACAATTTGGTAGCGTTTTAAAGAACGTTACTACGGGTCACGCAACTAAAAGTCTAAATTTTTTGGTTGCATTTCAGTAAATGCTGCCAAATCTTCCCTGTAGATGCGTTTTTCATGGTAGCGTTTATGTGAAATTAAAGACTTTTCGTACATTTATTTTATGCCACTATAAACTGGTGGTAACATCTATTTCTGTAGCGTTTCTAAAAGCTACCAAAAGTTGTTGGTTGTTTTGTTGCATATTTTAAAATGCTACTATATATTGTTAATGACTTATATTATTTCCAACAAACAATTATATAATAGTCATCTTAAAATAAAAAACAATTGTATAATTACCATATTCAGACCAGCTATCAATAAATAATATAATAATCATATTTAAATTAATAAGAACACGTTAGTGACATAAATATTATCCATAACCATTTAGATAATAGGTATTTGACAAAATAAGCAAACTCATATATCAAAAGCATTTACAAGTAATTTTATACAAGTAGTAACAAATATCATAATACGTATAACAATTAAAGTCATATCCATTGTTGTCGATAGTCTTCACTTCGAAAAAGCTAATCACATATAAACAAGGTTTATAATCAACAAAAAGAATTTGCCATGAATTATCAAGTAACATTCGAACAATATTAATTGATTATTATTCAAACAAGCACATAAAGAATCAAGCCATCCAATTTTATTTGTTTTGTGCATTTGGGCGTTATTTTTTATTTAAGTGCTCTTACCATTTGGTGATTAATTTAATTTCATATTTGATGTTTAATTTAGTTTCATTATTATATTAATTTATCCACTTATGCAATTTGTACTTCCTAACAAGACCAACAACAGTACTACACAAAATAAATAATAATAAATTTTATTATTATAAACTTGGTTAAATTTTTTATAAAACTTAATTTTTCTATTACTATTATTATAAACTTGTTAATTTTCATAACACTTAGTTAACTATTATAAATGCATTTAGTTTTATAAAACCTAGTTAATTTATTCGAACTATTGTCTATTGTTGCTATTATTGAACTTATAAATTATTTCAGTTGCTAAACTTATAATACCATAACATATATTTTTAATAAACTTAAACTTATAAATTATTTCAAACTTAAACTTTATTCACTTAGTTAATTTTTACAAATTATTTTAGACTTAATTTTTTTATATACTTAGTTAATTTATTATTATTAGTGTAAGCTTAATTTACTATTGCTAATATAAACTTAATTGATTTTTATAAGCTTAGTTTTTGTTATTAATATTAAATAAATAACTTATTATTATTATAAACTTAGTTAATTTTTGTTAAACTGTAGTTTATTATTATTATTACTATAAACTTGATTAATTTTCTTATCAAATTTAGTTTTTTAATTACTATTATTATAAACTTGTTAATTTTTTGACAAAATTTTCATATAACAATGGGTCTTGTTAAGACTACAAGCAGTTCTTAATTTCAATGTCCAATATTTTATTTCTGACTTTTCAAGGAAAAATATTTAATAGTTTGTGTATTAAAAATCGAGGTGTGTATATAACATAGTATGTTGTAGAAAACATAAAAGAATGACCTAATTTTTAATACATGGTTAGGAGATGCTTGATTTATTTTGAAAGTTAGGGCAACTTCTATGAAATTAACTAATAAGGTGGCTTTTTCATTATTTTCATGAAAAATATAATTAAGAAACATCCAAGTTCACCATAGAAACATGCTGCAAGTCTAATATTACAAAAAAAAAATCAAGTTTATTTAATCAAAAATTACGTGTGAAGTTATCAACTAGTGAAATTAAACACAAAAGTATGCAGCAATCGAGTAGTCAAAATTAGTCATTTACAAAAGGAAAAGATAGAACAACATGTAGAGCAAAGTAACAAAACATTAGTTTGCCAAACATCATGTGAAACAAATGATTAAAAAGTAACTTACGCAACAAGGACTTTTATAAATGATATCAACTGTTTCTTGATTGTTAAGGTGTTCCCAGATCCCATCGGATGCAAAGATAATAAACTGCTCATGTGCTTGTAGTTGATGAACAGAAATTGATGGCTCTGAACTTGAAATTGGCTTTTTAAAAGGCTCTCAAAGATGAAATTTTGCATCTAAGGGTTCCTGATTATACTCCGGTTTCTTCATATATACATCACCAATAGACCTAGAAATCAGTAACGGTTTATCATTTCTGTGAGGAAAGAAGATTTGGATAAAATAGCTAATGAAATACAAAATATGTCCAATAACGAAAAGAAGGGGATGAATAAATAATACCATCGTTCCTCGGGTACTCCCAGGAGAATGCATTATAGTTAAACAATTCTATGAAAAATGAGGTATATTATGATGAAAATTGGCACACTCATTGCAAATAAGGCTGCCATGATGACATGGGGATTATATGGAAATATATATATTTTAAAAAAAAAATCAATAACCTGCCAAATTTACCATTATGAAAAATCGTAGCTTTCTAGCAGAACTAATTCCAAATAACGACATACTTGTTTCTTTTAAAATTAGTAATATATATATATATATATATATATATATATAACATCCTCGGTTGTACAATTTCAAACAACTGACAGAATACTCACTCGGAAAACTCACTTGTACTGAAATATCCTGCAGAACATAAAGGTGTAAAACGTAACGATAACTATTGACTTAAATAGGACTAATAAAGACCAAACTAAAAGATTACAACAACAGTATAATTCCTTCTAGATTTTGATTTGCTTATTACTATCCAGAAGACGCACCCTGCCTAGAACAGGATAACGACTCCAATTTCTTGAACTTCTTCGCCATCTTCTTTTTCTTCTCCTTTATTTTAGTAATCAATGACTTCCATTCCAGATTATTAATGACCCCGACTTCTGAGTTCGCCTGAAACTCAAAAGACTCTTCATCAGTACTGAACTTTCGTACTGCCTTATGTCTATATGTACGTGGAGCTGAAGTAGAATTGTCTATTTTAGTTCCATCTTGATTTTCCATTGCCTTTTCTATGTCCTTCTCTGCTTGTAGCCATAGAAGTAAAAAAAACATATGTTGTCTGATCATATAAATCATCCTGTAAATGAGTCCTTTACATCTGCGACTCCTTATTTTCCGCCTGAGCTGAAGGGCTTCTGCCAACACCTTGTTGATTTATGCACTCAGTCTGTTGATTCTATAGAGAGAGATTGCCCTGATCCTGACATCTGGATGGATGTAACTCCAAGTCAACATCCATATTCCGTCTACTACAATTCTGGTTATCAGCCTACTTGGGAACCCATACTCTTTAGGATTGACAATTGCTTTTTATGTGACCAAAACTTTTACAGTTCGAGCACACTGCAAGCCTCCAACTCATATTCTACATCTTGCATAATTAGTTGGACAGTCTCAATTAAAATTCGAACCTGACTAGGAAAAGAAGACGAGCTGGGAATTTCAATCAATACCCGCGCAAATGCAATCTTCTGGATACCTTCAGTCACCTCATCAAGTTTAGTTGAATTACCAAGAACGGACGTTATACGACTAATTGCTTCTGTTGTCCAATACTCTAAAGGCAAACCATAAACTCTAACCTAAATTGGTACTTAATTCAGCATATGATTACTAAGTTTTGCACCCAAAAATCATCATCTCATCATCATTAATCATTCGTTATAAAAATAAGGTCATCTCTCTAGGATTCTATCACAATCGTCTTTTCTTTCAAATCTAATAATATAAAATCCTTCTTCTTTAGAATAAATTCTAAATTCCCCTAACGGTCGCCACACTCTATGGATATATGCTTTGAAAAATGGATAATGAGGTCTAGACCCTACTATATATATAACTATAGCATTGTTCCATTGTTGTCTTCCATTTAGAGCCAATTCAGTATACATATTTCATATTTTGATGGTCCGTAGGTTTGTAAAATTTAAGAGAGTTAGAAATCGGAACCTGATTTCCTGTGATAAATTCCTTATTTGGCATAATAGGATGACATCTTCTTTCTTTTTTGAGACCAGTAGGAACTTTAGAAACTGTATGAACACTTTCAGATCATGAAAGTTCTAGCCAGTCTTTGTTGACGGATGTAGTATCCGTTGTCTTCAATGGAAGAAAAGCGGAAGCGCTGAATTGATTTCCAGATAATTGTGCTCTGCAGAGACCTGAACAGCATAAATCTCCCCAGTTGCTTTTACCATCCTTCCTAAAACTTCATGTGAATCCCCAATATTAGCAACGTAGAGGGCCCTTCCATTTACAAATGTCAGCTAAGAAGCAAGAACCTACCGCTGCAATTTGATGGTTTAAAGGCCATTGTTTGGCAATTAAAGAGAAGAAGCCCTCTTCTGGCACCTGATAGATATGCAGTATGCTAATATATGACAACATTTTATGACTTGATAGTAAAAGATTTTATAGGTTTTTACTTTTACTTGATAGTTTATGCTAATATATTTTACTTATAATTGAGTATGCTAATATCATATGCTCCCTACTCAAATCTTTTTACTTGATAGTTTATAGGTTATGCTAATATATTTTACTTGATAGTAAATGATTTTATAGGTTTTCCATTTCTTTTAGTGTAGTCAGTATTCAAACAGAGATTTGTAGAAACGAACTATTGAAGCCTACATGTAGCTTGTATGCTCTATCTTAGTCTCGGCATAAACAGCAAACCTGCAGATTGCAGAAAAATTGTATACAGTGTTGTATTTAATTTATGTTTGATAAATGAAGTTTTGTTGTTTACGAAGATATCTAATAGCATAAATGTATATCAAGGTATACATATAGGTTTCAAGATTTTTTTTTACCTTCCAACGTCTCTTATGGGAAATATGATTCTGGATATTAATTAACCGTTCAATAATTTCTTTGAATGTTGGTCTATCAGCAGGACTTTCACTCCAACATTGTTCAATCAACCTGTAAAATAATGTATTCGCAAGACAAGGCAGTTAGAATAACATATAAACGTATGTCGCCATGGTATTCTAAAAGTAAGTAATCACCATTGATTTTTTGTATTATTAGCATTTAATATGCACTGTACCTAAAGGGAAAAAGTTATGAAAGCCTTTCCAAAGATCTTATAGGACTCAATTTGTGATAAAAATAAATAGGTAACCCAATTTCTAAAGACCATCATCAAGATCCATAAAATCAATACTCAAACCATATTTACATCAAATCACTATTTTTGCTAATTATCAAAACAGTTGCTTACGATTAATTTAACAAATGGAAGCTATGTGTAACGACCCGCATTCTACACATCAAAGGATCGTAGAATATTTATTTCTTTCACATACGAAGTCGTATGGTCATGTAACTTTGGGAGACGACTATTGGGGTCATTTCCCATGTTCATGATTTTTGCCGATTTTTAAATGACCATTTTGCCTCTAGATGATCTTGTTTTGACCATAACTTTTGATTGGGAAGGAGTTTTGACCTGAAACCACTTCCATTAGATTCGGATGATGGTTTACCTTTCTGTAGAGTGGTCATACGTGAAAACGGACTTACCGTTTGGCAGATATGGCTGAAACAAGGTTTAGGAGGTGAAAAACAGCTTAATCGGGCTTAATTGGGTAACTAACAGCTAGGCCCATTGGGGGATTTCGGGATTAGGGGTATATAGGGGCTGATTAGGGTTAGAAAACATTTCTTTAGACACTTTTACAGCCGCCACTTTCATTCTTAGAACCCTAGTAATGGCCTCCAACATCTAAAATACCTCTAAACCACTTTCTAATCAACGATTAAGCTTAGCAACATCAAATCAAAGGGAAATAGCACCAAAGCAAGGTTAGAATTGCTGTATAGCCTTGGGAACAATGCCAAACAGAGGATAATTTCAGATTTGGTATTTTGTTTGTGGCAAAGGCGAGTGCTTTGCATAGTTCCTCACTAATTATGGTTAATTAGGACTAATTAGTGTTAATTAGCGAATTTATACATGATTATATTCTGGAAAAATATTTATAAATTTCGAAATATTGTTTTGGACCTCTGTTAGAAATTTGGGTTGATTTGGTTAAGTTTTGTTAATCCTAATGTTAGTTATGCTTAAACATGATTAAGGGAAAATATGGGGTTTTGGCTATGTTTGATCCGTTTTAACCTATCAAATTGTTGTTTTAGTGTTTGTGGTCAACTCTATATGTTGCTATGACTGTATGGTATGCTTTGTGATTGATTAGAAAGTTAGAATGGTTGAAAACGTCGTCGCGTGGCGTAAAACAGTCGCTGGAAAAGTTGCAGAAAACTGTGCAGGAACCAGATCGGATTGAAGGGAGGAAGAACGACCCGATCCGCTCGTGGAGCACCCCCTCCCCACGAACCGCTCCTCCGAACTGCTACACCATGAGCTAGTGTATCGACCTCGAACCGCTTGGAGATCCTGATCCGACCAGGAGCTCACGAACAGCTCACAGCTGAAGCCCTCGACCCGAACTGGAGCACACTACGAGCTCAAACTGGTGATGAAGGCCCGACCCGATCCGGAGCTCCATCACGAACCGATCCGATGAAGGCCTGACCCATGAGTCAATAGAGGAGTGCGACCCGACCTGAAGAGGAGATCACGATCCGAACCGATGGAGAAAGGATGCCACGTGACGATCTGTTGTGCCACAAGCTGGTGATTGGGCACGAACCAACCCGATAGGTTTAACCAAGACCCGAACCGAGGAGCTTGGACTTGAGACTTGACGATCACGAACCGAATGAGGTTGATGACAATGGACTGAACGAGAAGAGAGCTGGTCTGCATAGAAGCTTGTTCCGAACCGATCCGGAGATGATGACCAAAACCCGAGACGTAAAGGTAGTCCAAATAGGAAGTAGAACTCAAGATCCAGTTGGGAACCAACGAGTTAACTCCAAGAGTTGGGCTTTGCTGCGGGACGTGTGCTAAGGGTTATCGACGTCTATAGCTTTGATTCACCACCAAGACGGATGTTAGGCTACGTAACAGTGCAGTGGGGTAGTTACTACTCCATGGGGCAGAGTGGTCGTAACAAGGCTATGAGCCAGTGCAGTGGAGCCATCAGGACTCCATGGGGCAGAGTGGACATAGCAAAGGATTAATGGCTATGGATCAGTGCAGTGGTGTCATTACGACTCCATGGGGCAGAGTGATCGTAGCAAGGAATTGGGTGGTCAAAGTGGTAGATATCGTATACTTTACGCACTGAGTGAGAGATGTGAGGATGGTTGCTATGATTGATTGTTTGCCCTCACTATGTCATGCACACCCCACCCTCGTATTCTTTACACCATATGTTAGTGGCACCTTAGAGTATTGTACAATATGTAGTGCTAACCCTTTGGTTGCAGGTCCAGGTTCAGGTATGGTTTAGTATACCTGTTATTATTCTGTTTTGCTGCTTATCGCTCATACCAGACTTTTGTCTGACCCAGAGTTTTATGTCTCTTCTTATTACTTTGGGTGCTCTTAAACGAGCAGACTAGAGATAGTTTAGGTGGTATGCACGAGTAGTTGTACCGTAGACGAGCAGGAGGCTCCCACGTATGATATATATAGATATTCTCTCTGTGTCGCTGCTGGTCACTACTTTGGGCATTAGTAATGTACCTTATTTATTTTCTTTAGAGACAGTTTTCAAAAGTTGTAATAATGATGATGTGGATCATAAGCTGTATTTTGGATTTCCGCTGCTATGATGATTATGGTTTAGTTTTCAGCTTATGCACTATCTCGCCTGTTTTATGTCAAGTATATTATTATTATATTTTATTCCATGCGCTGTGAGACATTCTACAGGTTCCTTGTTAGTTCAAATTCCTTTCTTTGGCGACCGTCCCGTGCTGGTTAGACATCGGCACAGCGCACTGTCATTGGAAATGTCGGTTGGTGCGGGGCGGGCCATCACATTTGGTATCAGAGCTCTAGGTTGCGTAGTTAACTTAGGGAAAGACACCAGAGAGAGATAATATGTATATGAGAGCGCGTATTGGTGATTATTTTGGTTTTCAAAATCTATATATATATATTATTAGTATAGCTAAGGATGAAGTCGCACTGCACTGACACCATAAAGAGGATGGTTAATCGTTTCTCTTTACAGATTGAACAATGAGCCGATATACGAGGGGTGCTGGTAGAGGAGTCAATAATGGGAATGCTCCTGACATGAGGACTATGTTCACTGACTTCATGAGAGAGATTCTTAGGGACGTTCAGAGGGCAGTTCCTAATGCTGCTAATGGTGGTGGTGCAGCGGTGCAGGCGCCTAGGGCCGATTTCGTCAAGCTATGCAAGGATTACACTAGTCTTGGTGGAAAGCCGTTCTATGGAACGTAATCGGCCACGGATGTTCAAGATTGGTTGGATAGCTATGAGCGTATCTTCGAAGACTTGGGTATCGAGGATGCGATGAAGAGAAAGCTAGCGTCCCGTCAGTTGCAAGGACGGACAATGAATTGGTGGAATGCTATTAAGGCAGCTACTCCAGAGGATCAAGTTTACATGGGATCAGTTTAAGGCCCGATTCAGTGATAAGTTCATCCCAGCTGCCCAGAAGTCAGAGTTGTTTAGGAAATTCCTGGAGCTTAAGCAGAATGGTAGGGCAGTCTCGGAGTACATTGCAGAGTTCGATACCTTATCGAAGTATGGATTATCTCTTATCGACACTCCCGAGAAGAAGAACGAGAAGTTCATAACTGGGTTGGATGGATACTTGGGGGAAAGGCTTATTAACCACATCGATGAGACATTTGAATCGATTGTGGGGAAAGCATTGAGGTCAGAGAGTCTTTACCCTAAGACGAAAACTGAGGTAGCATCTGCAGAGAAGCCAAAGCCGCAAGCAAGCGGTGGAGGCAAGAATGGTTCTCAGAATAAGAGAAAGCAGAATCAGACCAAAGATGGCCAGAAGAAAAAGAATAAGAAAGATGTTGGGTGCTTCAGCTGTGGTAAGAAGGACCACTATGCCAAAGAATGTCAGGCCAAGCCAGCGGATAGAAAGTGCTTCAATTGTGGCCAAGTGGGACATCACAATGATAAGTGTCCGCAACCCCCTAAAGAAAAGCAGATTGTGAAAGCATATGCTATCAATGTTGTCCCTTCTTCGTCGAAT
Source organism: Allium sativum (assembly GCA_030737875.1). Lineage (NCBI taxonomy): Eukaryota > Viridiplantae > Streptophyta > Magnoliopsida > Asparagales > Amaryllidaceae > Allium > Allium sativum. The sequence goes on along the minus strand of CM060911.1, from coordinate 228,914,193 downwards.
GCCCCAACTGCGGCGGAGAAAGGAAAGAATGTCGTCATTCAAGGTATGCTTTCTGTTTATGATGTTCCTGTTCGAGTATTGTTTGATACCGGAGCTTCCCGTTCCTTCATATCTAGTGACCTGGTAAATAGGTTGGGACTGGAACCCGAGATAGTCGATAGACCTTCAGCAGTGACGAACCCGATTGGTGGTTCGACTAGCCTTTGTATGATTTGTCGTAATGTGGTCTTATCGAGTCATGGATGCATGTTTGTTTGTGATTGCTTTGTTTTGGGCTTTACTGTGTTTGGCATTATTTTGGGAGTCGATTGGCTCCAAAGATACGGGGTGGTGGTAGACTGTGAGGGCTTTTTGGTGACAGTTAGAGCGGATGATGGGCGGAGGGTAGTGTTTGGTGGTCTACCTAGTTATGGGGTAATGGCTAGTTTTCTAAATTCCCTCGACATCCCGCATGATGAGTTGTCAGATGTGCCTGTGGCTGGCCAGTATCCGGACGTCTTCGAGGAAGTGACCGAACTTCCACCACACCGAGAGATTGAGTTCCATATTGATTTAGTGAAAGATGCAAGACATATAGTGATGTCACTTCGTCGTATGACACCAAGGGAGCAGCGAGAGCTCGGGGTGCAAGTAAGCGATCTTTTGAAGAAGGGATTTATCAGAAGAAGTGTTTCTGAGTGGGGAGAACCAGTTGTGTTTGCTACCAAGGCAGATGGTTCCCTTCGATTATGTGTGGACTACCGCGAATTGAATAAGGTGACGAGGAAGAATAAGTATCCTCTACCGCGGATAGATGATTTGTTTGATCAGTTGAGTGGTGCGAGAGTGTTCTCCCAGTTGGATCTCGCGATAGGTTTTCATCAGCTTAGAGTGGAAGCTGAGAGTATAGCTAAAACAGCCTTCCGGACGCCATCTGGATTTTATGAGTGGTTGGTCATGCCATTCGGGTTGACCAATGCACAAGCATATTTTGTGGATCTTATGAATAGGGTATTCAGGGATCAATTGAATAAGTTTGTCCTTGTGTTTGTAGACGATATCTTGGTTTATTCAAGGATAGAGGAAGAACACAAGGAACATTTGAGGATAGTGATGGAGGTGTTGAGAAAACACCAATTGAAAACAAAGTTTTCTAAGTGTCACTTCTGGAGGAGGGAAGTGAGATTTTTGGGCCATGTTGTTTCAGAGAATGGTATTGCCGTGGACCCTGCGAAGGTGACTACGGTACAGGATTGGTCTACGCCCAAGAATCCAACAGATGTAAGAAGTTTCATGGGATTAGCTGGATATTATCGTAAGTTTATCCAAGACTTCTCCAAGATAGCAGCACCATTGACTCAGTTAACCAAGAAGAATCAAGCTTTCGTCTGGGAAGAAAAGTGTGAAAATGCATTCAAGAGTCTAAAGGAAAAGTTGACATGTACACCAGTGTTAGTCATTCCTAAGGGGAATGAAGATATGACAGTATATACAGATGCATGTGGTACCGGACTAGGTGTTGTACTGATGCAAGGAGGTAGGGTTGTAGCTTATGCAAGTCGGCAATTGAAACCGCATGAGAGAAGATACCCTACCCATGATTTGGAATTAGCAGCGATCGTATTCGCGTTGAAGATGTGGAGATATTATCTCTTGGGAGAAAGATTCGAGTTGTTTACCGGTCATAAATCGTTAAAGTATCTTTTCTAATAAATCGTTAAAGTATCTTTTCTCTCAGAAGGATCTAAATCTCCGACAGCAAAGGTGGTTAGAATTCTTAGCTTCCTACGATTTCGATATCACATACACACCAGGAAAGGGAAATGTGGTAGTTGATGCATTGAGTAGAAGACATGCCAGTTTAGGGGCTATGTTTCTTGAGTGGAAGCAACTGAAGTACATCGTTGGGTATGATTTCAGATCAAAGTGCGAATTGGATCCAGAAATATTAGCAAGTTTGAAGATCAGACCCACTTTGATTGAGCAGATTGGTTCCAGCCAGAGGGACGATCCTAACCTATTGGAAATCATCTCAAAGTTAGAGACGGGAATCGACGAAGAGATGAACAAGTATGGGCTTGCTCGAGATGGATGGCTTAGAAAGAATGGAAGACTAGTTGTACCCAATGTCAATGGATTGAGAGATGAAGTGCTTAGAGAAGGTCATCACTCAAAACTAACTATACATCCCGGTGGTAATAAAATGTATCGAGACATGAAGCAGGCCTACTACTGGGAAGGAATGAAAAGAGACGTTAGGAAGTTTATATCCAAATGCACGAATTGTCAGCTAGTTAAAGCTGAGCAAAAAAAGCCTAGTGGTTTGTTGCAACCATTAAAAATTCCAGAATGGAAATGGGAACAAATCTCAATGGATTTCATTGATGGGTTACCAAGAACTAGATCGGGCTATGATAGCATTTGGGTGATTGTGGACCGATTGACCAAGAGTGCAAGATTTATACCCGTCAAGTCGAATAGAACGGCAGCTAAGCTAGCTGAGCTATATATGAAATGGGTAGTGAGATTTCATGGAGTACCTAAAAGCATTGTGAGTGACCGAGATCCGTTGTTTACTAGTGGGTTTTGGAAGAGCTTACAAGAGGCGTTAGGATCAGAATTACATCTCAGTACCGCGTATCATCCTCAAACAGACGGTCAAACAAAGAGGGTGAATCATATATTAGATCTCTTGAGAGCTTGCATATTAGATTTTGGTGGATCATGGGATGACCATTTACATCTAGTAGAGTTTGCATATAATAATAGTTATCAATCCAGTATTGGTATAGCTCCATTTGAAGCTTTGTACGAAAGGCCATGCAACTCACCGTCATGTTGGTTAGAAACTGGTGAGAAGTTTGTGCTTCGACCAGATGTGATAAGAGAAACTTCAGATAAGATTAAGATTATCCAACAGCGAATGAAGGCTGCCCAAGATAGACAGAAGAGTTATGCTGATAAGAGGAGAAGAGATTTAAAGTTCTCTATTGGCGACTTGGTGTTTGTCAAGATTTCTCCATTAAAGAGCGTGATATGATTTGGCAGAAGAGGCAAATTAACACCAAGATTTGTTGGACCATTCCCAGTTCTCGAGCAAATTGGGAATTTGGCATATAAAGTTGAATTACCAGAAAAGATGACAGGAGTTCATAATGTATTTCATGTTTCCCAGTTAAGGAAATTCGTGCACGACCCTAGTGTGACTGTTTCACCAGATCGGTTGGACGATATCGAGATTGAACCCGAGGCGATTGAGAACCGTAGGCCTATGCGTATTGTTGGGAACGATACGAAGCAGCGTCGAAGGAAGGCGGTGAGACTAGTCAAAGTTCAGTGGGGTGATGATGAGGAAGACTGTACTTGGGAAACAAAAGAGAACATAAGGAGGAAGTATCCAGAACTCTTTGTCTGGTAAGGTTTTTATATCGGTATAGTACTCCCTTGTTAGTAAACCGCATGCTAGGATAGGCTTGTTGTGTTGTTTTGTATGCTTGATTGTTTTGTTAATGATTGGTAGGCATGCGGGATCCTTTGTATGTTTTGGGTTAAGGAATTTCGGGGACGAAATTTCTTAAGGGGGGGGAGAATGTAACGACCCGCATTCTACACATCAAAGGATCGCAAAATATTTATTTCTTTCACATACGAAGTCGTATGGTCATGTAACTTTAGGAGACGACTATTGAGGTCATTTCCCATGTTCATGATTTTTTCCGATTTTTAAATGACCGTTTTGCCCCCTAGTTGATCTTGTTTTGGCCATAATTTTTGACTGGGAAGGAGTTTTGACCTGAAACCACTTCCGTTAGATCCGGATGATGGTTTACCTTTCCATAGAGTGGTCATATGTGAAAAACGGCCTTACCGTTTGGGAGATATGGCTGAAACAAGGTTTAGGAGGTGAAAAACAGCTTAACCGGGCTTAATTGGGTAGTTAACAGCTAGACCCATTGGGGGATTTCGGGATTAGTGGTATATAGGGGCTGATTAGGGTTCGAAAACATTTCTTTAGACACTTTTACAGCCGCAACTTTCATTCTTGGAACCCTAGTAATGGCCTCCAACATCTAAAATACCTATAAACCACTTTCTAATCAAGGATTAAGCTTAGCAACATCAAATCAAAGGGAAATAGCACCAAAGCAAGGTTAGAACTGCTGTATAGCCTTGGGAACAACGCCAAACAGAGGGTAATTTCAGACTTGGTATTTTGTTTGTGGCAAAGGTGAGTGATTTGCATAGTTCCTCACAAATTATGGTTAATTAGGATTGATTAGTGTTAATTAGCGAATTTATACATGATTAAACTCTGAAAAAATATTTATAAATTTCGAAATATTGTTTTAGACCTCTGTTCGAAATTTGGGTTGATTTGGTTAAGTTTTGTTAATCCTAATGTTAGTTATGCTTAAACATGATTAAGGGAAAATATGGGGTTTTAGCTATGTTTGATCCGTTTTAACCTATCAAATTGTTGTTTTAGTGTTTGTGGTCAACTCTATATCTTGCTATGACTGTATAGTATGCTTTGTGATTGATTAGAACAATTAGAATGGTCGAAAACGCCGTCGGGTGGTGTAAAACAGTCGCTGGAAAAGTTGCAGAAAACAGTGCAGGAACCGGATCGGATCAGAGGGAGGAAGAACGACCCGATCCGCTCGTGGAGCACCCCCTCCCCACGAACTGCTCCTCCGAACTGCTGCATCATGAGCTAGTGTATCGACCCCGAACCGCTTGGAGATCCCGATCCGACCAGGAGCTCACGAACAGCTCACAGCTGAAGCCTCCGACCCGAACTGGAGCACACTATGAGCTCGAACTGGTGATGAAGGCCCGACCCGATCCGGAGCTCTATCACGAACCGACTCGATGAAGGCCTGACCTACGAGTCAATGGAGGAGTGCGACCCGACCTGGAGAGGAGCTCACGATCTGAACCGATGGAGGAAGGATGCCACGCGCCGAACTGTTGTGCCATAAGCTGGTGATTGGGCACGAACCGACCCGATAGGGTTAACCAAGACCTGAACCGAGGAGCTTGGACTTGAGACTTGACGATCACGAACCGAATGAGGTTGATGACAATGGACTGAACGAGAAGAAGAGAGATGATCTGCATAGAAGCTTGTTCCGAACCGATCCAGAGATGATGACCAAAACTCGAGACGCAAAGGTAGTCCAAATAGGAAGTAGAACTCAGGATCCAGTTGGGAACCAACCAGTTAACTCAATGAGTTAGGCTTTGCTGCAGGACGTGTGCTAGGGGGTTATCGACGTCTATAGCTTTGATTCACCACCAAGACGGATGTTAAGCTACGTATCAGTGCAGTGGGGTAGTTACTACTCCATGGGGCAAAGTGATCGTAGCAAGGCTATGAGCCAGTGCAGTGGAGCCATCATGACTCCATGGGGCAGAGTGGACATAGCAAAGGATTAGTGGCTATGGATCAGTGCAGCGGTGTCATTACGACTCCATGGGGCAGAGTGATCGTAGCAAGGAATTGGGTGGTCAAAGTGGTAGATATCGTATACTTTACGCAATGAGTGAGAGATGTGAGGATGGTTGCTATGATTGATTGTTTGTCATCACTATGTCATGCACACCCCACCTCCGTATTCTTTACACTATATGTTAGTGTCACCTTAGAGTATTGTACAGTATTTAGTGCTAACTCTTTGGTTGCAGGTCCAGGTTCAAGTATGGTTTAGTATACCTGTTATTATTCTGTTTTGCTGCTTATCGCTCATACCAGACTTTTGTCTGACCCAGAGTTTTATGTCTCTTCTTATTACTCTGGGTGCTCTTAAACGAGCAGACTAGAGACAGGTTAGGTGGTATGCACGAGTAGTTGTACCGGAGACGAGCAGGAGACTCCCACGTATGATATATATAGGTATTCTCCCTGTGTCGCTGTTGTTCACTACTTTGGGCGTTAGTAGTGTAACTTATTTATTTGCTTTAGAGACAATTTTCAAAAGTTGTAATAATGATGATGTGGATCATAAGCTGTATTTTGGATTTCCGCTGCTATGATGACTATGGTTTAGTTTTCAGCTTATGCACTGTCTCGCCTGTTTTATGTCAAGTATGTTATTATTATATTTTATTCCATGCGTGTGAGACATTCTATAAGTTCCTTGTTAGTTCAAGTTCCTTTCTTTGGCGACCGTCCTGTGCTGGTTAGACATCGGCACAGCGCACTGTCATTGGAAATGTCGGCTGGGGCGGGGCGGGCCATCACACTATGCTTATGGAGGGTTTGGAAAGTCGGACATTTTTAAAGCTTGTTCTTTTAGTTTATTTTTAGTTTCTCAAACATGTATGATATTATTGTATATTTACGTTCTTAATTCATACTTGTAGATATGTTAACTATTTAAATATTGTCGGATATGTATAATAGCAATTGTGCTACTAAGGATTGCATAGTTCATGGAATTTACTTGACAGTATGCTAACACGTAGGCTTGATAGTAAAAGATTTGCGTAGGAAGCATTATTTTACTTATAAAATCCAAATGCTGCAATTATGTTCTTAGATTTAGTTTACGTTTTAGCAAGTTTACTTTGAATTTCTCATATTCACATTTCCTTTGTTACTGTTTCCTTTTCTTTTTCTTTATCAGAATAGAAAAGAAAATAGACATGTAAGAGAACACATAATGCGCTTCTTAACAGTTGAAAACAATGCAACAACTAAAAGTTAATCATTGATCAAAATCCCAATGCTTTCAGCTATAGGATGCGTCCAACGCGTCCGTTGAACAACGGCTCGTTTTGAGTCGTTTTGCCAACGGCTCAAAGTTGAGCCGTTGGCACTGGACGCGTCCAGTGCCAACGGCTCGACTTTGAGCCGTTGGCACTTTCCTCCCCAATCCCCAACCCTTATATATGATCTCCCCGCTCTTCTACTTCCCACACACCTTCTTCCAACTCCCCTTCTTCCACTTTTTCTTACAATGGAGAATCCATTTCCAAGTGATGGTGATTCCGATTCAGACGCTTTAGAGGATATCGTCCTAATTGGAGCGTACTTACATGGTCGCCGAAATGAAGTAGGACGCCGGATTCATACGTCGACGTTTACCGGATTGATGTGGATAGACGACATACTTAACGGTCATCAGGCAAGATGTCAAAGGCAGTTTCGTATGAAACGGTTATGTTTTCTTTCGTTATGCGATAGGCTGGAACGTTGCGGATTGATCACCTCAGAAAATGTTACTGTTCGAGAAGCGGTTGGGATATTTTTATGGACTATTGCCACCGCTAATTCGAACAGACAAGTGGCTGAAAGATTTCAAAGGTCAGGGTGCACAATCTTTCATTATTTTCATGCTGTTTTGAATGCCGTTCTAGTATTATCTACTGCTATTATAAAACCGGTTGATTCTCAATTTAACTCAATTCCTGCTGAAATTAGCAATGATAACCGTTACTATCCGTACTTTAAAAATTGTATTGGTGCAATAGACGGCACACATGTTATGGCGCACTTACCTCCAGATCGTATTGTTCCGTATATCGGACGAAAATGATACGCTACACAGAATATTTTGGCTGTATGCTCGTTTGATTTACTATTTACGTATGCTGTATCTGGATGGGAAGGTACTGCACACGACAGTCGAATTTTTAATTCCGTCGTGAATGACAGAAGTTCCGGATTTCCTCATCCTCCTCCTGGCCAGTATTATGTTGTGGATTCTGGTTTTCCACTTACAACTGGGTATATACCACCATATCGAAATGTTAGATATCACATCCCCCAGTTTCGTATGACCACAAATCAACCAAAATCCCATAATGAAATTTTTAATTTCTACCATTCAAGTTTACGCATGGCAATTGAGAGGACATTCGGAATATGGAAAAAGAAATTTGTTATACTCCGAAATATGTCAACCTACAAGTTCCCAGCTCAAACAAAAATTGTTGTTGCTACGATGGCTATACACAATTATATACGCAAATACAATATGGGAGATCCTGATTTTATGGCGTATGACGATGATCCAAATAAAATTCCAGATGAGTACGAACAAGAATACAACGACGTGCGAAACATAGGCAATAATGACCTAGCACCGGCTCAACGCTATCAAGGCAGCGCTGATATGGCAGTGCGTCGCGATCAGATAAGAGACGAGCTTGTTGCAGCAGGATTGCACTAATAGATTTCTGCAATGTATCACTTTATCTACTGTTTTATTTGTTCTGCAATGTATCACTTTATCTACTGTTTTCTTATTTCTGCAATGTATCCCTTTAGCTCTTTTATTTGTATTTCTGCAATGTATCACTTTCTGTACTGTTTTTATGTAACGAACTGTTATGTTTTGTTAACTGTGTATTTCTGCAATAATTATAATGTTATGTTTTAATCTGTAATTAGTTAAATTACAAATATAAATAAAATACTCCGCTTAAATTCTCCGCTTAAATACTCCGCTTAAACCGAAGAACACATCGTCCGCTAACTACTATTCTCCACTATAATACTCCGCTCAAATTCTCCGCTTAAATACTCCGCTTAAACTTGCAAAGAACACACCCTAAATATAGCAACCACGTCGTCTGTCAAAAGTTATTACTTAAAAATCTGATTATTTTCTGTTGTCACTTTGAGAAAGAATATAAGAAGACGGATTATCAGATAAAATAACAGGAGAAAGACAAGGGAAAAGAGGCCTAAGTGTTGCAGGTTGTCTGTTACCAACCTATAAAATTATTTAGTTTGGTTTGAAAATAATGTTATCACTAATAAATATTATTTATCATTTGATTCGATTTTGATAGTTCTTTGATCTATCATTATGATCTTATCAATAATTTCAACTCAAAAAAAAAAAAGTTCAAATATATTCCAATTAAAAACCTTTAAATTCAAAAGGCTAATATTCATAGATATTCAGAATCATACACGCATTTCGTACCCAAGAAACAGTCTGCACCCAGAATATGTAAAAAGTACCTCAGGCTTGCAGGCATTGCAAAGAGATTCAAGAGAATCAGCAAGATTAGGAGAATTGGCAGGTCTATCATCAGGAGGCAAAACATGAAGAAGAGTGAGCATATCTGACATGCTGTAGCAGGCTGACCCTTCTAACTAAGGTAGCTGACATAGCCGACGAACAATGAGGTGGAGTGTATGGTTCTAGTTCACTGCGTTGGTCGATATTTATGTATTCTAGAGAGGAGTCTGTAACGAAGAAGCCAGGGGTAGATGAATCAAAGTTAACAGGTGTGTGGAGTAAGATAAGGTTGGCGTCTTTGTTAACCAATTAACAATTTGACAGGTTGGGTCTATGTCTTACTGCAGCAAGCCAACTAGCTATTTTTACTTTTGCATTATGAAAAGAATTGGTCGCTGCATGAGAGTTACATCAAAACCTGAGCATATTATTATATCAATTGTTGGTATAGGTTCACAACGTTTATAAGAGGATGAGGTCATCAGCTCATATGAAAACAGTGGAGTATAGAACTCAAGAACCTAACTTAAATACTAAGGGAAACATAAGAATGCATGACAGCATCGCCACTAAGAAGATGACAATTTTGTATGCATTACAATACAAAATGATTGGTAGCAGCATAGGATAATTGCTCACAGGAAGGAACTCACACACCCATTTAAGAATCCGTTTGAGGATATAAAATGTTCTGAGACGATAAGAATGCATGACCAAAAAAACACACACACACACACAACACAGTAATGAAGTAATATTAGATCTCCACTAAAAAAGAATTATTAAGTCTTAATCTATAATTTAGTTATATTAGATCTATGTTTTTTGATTTATTGTGAGTATTGTTTCGAAAAAAAGTTAAAAAGCAGAAACAACCTACATCCCAGAGGTAACAACATAAGTTAACATTACATTATGTCATTGCAAATGTTTATCAAGCATATTAACATAAGTGCGGACAAACAAAAATCTAAGATACTTAATAGAAACCATGCAAGAAATCCAAATAATAAAATGTCATACTTAGTAGCAACTTCATGCTTTATAAAGTTTAATTAAAGACTGGCATTTAATGACTGGACACACACAATGCCAACTTTATTGTCAAAAACTTAAAATTAGTTTGGTGCTAAAGTCACCCCAAATTCTTTTCTCTGTTACCACAACCAAAAAATACCACAAAAAAAATACTATTTCACTCTTCCTAATACTTTACATTAAAAAATAGGGGCTACCACCATTAATACATATTTCTCCCTCTCATCTTCAATTCGTCCGTTCTCTCTTTCAAAAACGCTAGATTTAACTCTGATCATCGCGAAATCGTTCGACGTCGTTAATGCCGAGGAAGAAGAAAGTTGTAGATGCCTCGTCGTCTCAAACCCAATTAACTCAATCAAGAAAGTTATTAACCCCAATTTCGGTATGGTTTAAGATTGCACCGAGTGTTATTTAACGCGAATGAAATTGGTTGAACGACGTTTTCTTACCGCGAACGATGATTAATCGTTGTACGTATATTGTTTTGATCCCCGTTCGTTCAATTGACTTTATTTGTTCTAAGATCAACGTGTAGCATCACACTAAAATTAAGTGTAAACGTGTAATTTCTGTGACAGTTACATATGATACAAGCAGTTGCAAAACAAACAAATGAATAAGAATAGGAAGAAACAAAATATTACCTGAATCCTTGCATAAGTGATCTCACAAAGAAGAAAACGCCGTGTAAATTTGCAATCATATATGTTCTAAGTCCTAAACATTTGCAGAAAACCATCAATAATCAATAGATGAATTTCAAAGTTAAATGACGAAAAGACTAAAAAAATTAAAAAAAATTGAAGTTGCTGAAAAGTGCCTAACCTTATGGAAAGAGCCAAGATATGGAAGCAACTAAGATTGGGAGAAAACTGGCCACAACGAAGACAAAAGAAGCTGTGCCAGAGCCGGCATGACCCAGAGGCGGCGATTTGTGGTGTAGCGTTGAGCGACGATTGAATTTATTAGGGTTCGATAGAAATTTGGGACAAAATCTTCTAACTGAAAATTTCCTTTTGGAGTGGGAATTGGAAGAAAAAAAATCATGGAATTTTAGTTTATGGTCAAGTTGAGAGAGGGAAAGTGAAATTTTACCTCCTTTGGCTATCTTACAGCGTTTCATGAAATTATCTACAGACGAGAAAAAATTATAACACCCAAAGAAGAAAACGCCGTGTAAATTTGCAATCATATATGCATTTTGTTGTAGTTAGAGAAAGGATGAAAGGAAAACCGAACTAAATATACAAGATATCTTCAACAAGGTTATTGGAAATATCACATTTATTCCCAACATCATAACTTCTGACTTGCATATTAAACAGAGTCAATATACCATTGTTTAGCACCTTCCACAAAAGAAAATTAAGATTTTCCATGCTAAACATATGTTGCCCAGCTATACTACGAGAATTTAGCATCTAATTCAGAACTTTTAATTGCTTTGTAAATAGTGGAGATAACATGAGAAATTGTAATAACACATTGAAAATGAAATTCATGGTAAACAAGAATGCAAGACAGTGAAAAAACAAGTGACACTGAACAGTTGAAGTAAACGCAACACAGGACAATGCAACTTTGAACCAAAACAAAAAAGACACTGGACAACTGTATACCAAAATTAGACAAGAGAATGATGAGTTATGCTGGTGTCTAATTATCCGGAATCCAATAAATAGCAAAAAAATGTAGTGTTGTGCAGTGCACCTAAAATTATCCTTGGTAGAATTAATGCAAATGGCAAAGTTTAAAGAGTAGGAACTAGAAATTGTGATGAATTATACATACTATGCGGACAACAAGAAGAGATAGTGCAAACCATTACAGGCACAACAATATAGTATCAAACTAATATAGGCATAGAATATTTTTCAAGTCATTACAGTGAATTGCCAAGAGAATGGTGAAGGCTTGCCTTGACTGAGCACCGAAACAGAGGCTTCTAATTTTTTGGCATGGCTTAAGACTGTTTCCAGGTCCTTGTATCACTAGTGGTTCTACCCTAAACCTGAATTGTCATTTAGTCCTCTATTTTTCAGTTTTTTTTACTGTTATAAATCCATTCTACCCTTTCAAAATTTACCAATGAAACTTAAAAGTTGTCTTGACATTCTAAATAAGATTAAAAATTGTCTTGATAAAGACTACTATTTCAGGACTTGTTTAGTTGAAAATTTTAAAACATAACAGCTCGTTTTATAATGAAAACAAAGCCCTTTCTTTATTTGCAAGTGGAAAGTATGAAAAATACAATGAAAGTTGGGTAAAAAAACACAACATGAACGATTGATAAACACTTGTGACATGCCAACATCAACTAGTTTATTTATATATATCTCAACAGACATATTTTCAATTCTTCTTATTATATATAAGTTGTTATTGTTAGATCTTGGTAAATGAGCAAAACAATAAAAAAAAGGCAAACAGGTCTTGATAAATGCACAATCCAAACTTAATTAGAACTGTAAAAAATGATAAACTAATTCTGTACTTTTTTCCAGTTCAACAAGATCAAAGGAAGAAATAAGTGGGGATGTTTTCCTACACTTCATTAATCTTTTGAAGTAAAGACATGCTTTGTAGAATGAATTTAACAGGAGGGGAAAATATATAATGATTTCAGCTCAAATCCCCAGATTTCTGCTGTTTTGCACTTAAACCCCTGAATTGTTCAGGGACTTAAATGTAAAACAGAGGAAATCAGAGGATCTGATTAGAGAGACACGGGGGACAGCGGGAATGGGGACAGAAGAATTGAGCCGCAACAAGCCAACTAGCTATTTCTACTTTTGCATTATGAGATAAATTGGTCGCTGCATGGGAGTTATATCAAAACCTGAGCATATTAGTTATATCAACTGTCGGTGTAGGTTCACAACATTAATAAGAGGATGATGTCATCAGCTTATATATGAAAACAATGGAATTTAGAACTCAAGCACCTAACTTAAATACTTAGACAAAAAGGAAACCCAAGCATGCATGATAGCATCACCACTAAGAAGATGACAATTTTGTATGCATTATCATATAAAATGATTCGTAGCAACATAGGACAAGGGTCCGTATATTTGCACCCCTGCAATTGTTTTTCACCCTTCGGTTATAACAAAAAAAACTTAATATCACTTCTACTCTCAAACAAATAATTAGATTTTCTCTATTGTGTCTTTTCTTGTGTTATATTTTACTATCTTATGCATGAATTGTTGGAACTAAAAATTCTTTTGTGAAGAGATGTAGTCAATCGATCATAAACTCTACCGACAACATTAAAAGCCAAACACGGAAAAAAAATGACAACGCGCAATACAAATGTGAGAAGTATTAAAAAACTAGTTGATGACTTGTGCCGGGAACATATAAATAACGCTAGAAACTAACATAAAAACTGTATATACAACGTTGTGTTTGAACGTAGAAAAACTTAGGAAATAGTCAAAGCAGTGAAATAAAGAAAGTAAGAAAAAGAGAAAGAAGCAACTAAAAAGAAAAAGGGCGATTTTGAGATAAATGGGGTGCATAAAGAAAAAACTTGGGTAAGGATTTTATTTTCTATTTATCGAGGTGGGAAGAGAAATTGGAGGAGTGCAAATAGATGGAGCCCATAAGATAATTGCTCACAGGATACACCCATTTAAGAATCCGTTTGAAGATACAAAACGTTCAGAGACGATAAGAATGCATGTCCACAAAAGCAAAAAAACATACACTCAACACATTAATGAAGTAATATTAGATCTTCACTAAAAAATAACTCTTAAGTCTTAATCTATAATTCAGTTTAATTAGAATTATGTTTTTTGGTTAATTCTGAAAATGGTTTGAAAAAAAGTTAAAAAGCAGAAACAGCCTACGTCCCAGAGTTAACAACATAAGTCAACATTACATTATGTCATTGCAAATATATTTATCAAGGATTATCATAAGTGCGGACAAACATAAATCCAAGATACTTGATAGAAACCTTGCTAGAAATCCAAATAATAAAATGTCATACTTAGTAGCAACTTTATGCTACATAAAGTTTAATTAAAGATTGGCATTTAATTCTTGGCCACACAATGCCAACTTTAATTGTAAAAACCTTGAAATTAAGTGTAAACATGTAACTTCTCTGATAGTTACATATGATACAAGCAGATGACAAACTAATAAGAACGGGGAGAAACAAAATATTACCTGAATCCTCGCATAAGTGGTCTCGCAAACTTTGAAAGAATGAGCAGGCGACAAATCTTTTTTGTGCATTTCAAAGTGCAATCGCCATGCCACAATTGGACTAGTGAAATTAACAAAAGCATACCTTAAATTCTTCTGAGTCCTAAACACGTGCAAACAAACCGTTAATAATCAATAGATGAATTTCAAAGTTTAATGACGAGAAGATTAAAAAATTTAAAGTCGTTGAAAAGTGCCTAACTTCATGGAAAGAGCCAGGATATGGAAGCGACAAAAATTCAGAGAAACTGGCCACAACGAAAACAAAAGTAGATGTGCTAGCACCGACATGACCTAGAGGTGGCATATAACAACTCTTCTGTATTAAGCTTATGTAAAAATTGGGAAAATCAGGAAACATCTTCAGTTGATCGGAATATGGCAATCGGATCATCGGAGGTGACGCTGGACATGACTACAAGCAAAGGCAAACCAAAAAAAAAGATTGGAAGTGAAGAATAGTGTTGCAGCTTGAAGATATGCACGAGTGTAAGTGTGCACATGCACACTAAGTTCTTGATAATATGTGAAACCCTTGTTCATTTGATCGAATTATTATGAAATAAGCTGCTATTTGGGCTAAAACTAGTCGTTGTACATACTGCTATATATATGCTGTCCTTCCTGTATTATGATATGTTGAATTGAATCCAAATACTATTACTTTACCCTTAAATTTTCTACTACCATTTTCTTCCTCATTTTTTCACTTCTAAACCCTAATTTTGTTTCTTCTTCAATTCCCCAATTCTGCCCTTATTCCCTTACCTCTGTTCAACCTATAATCTCTAATCTCCTTTCTTTCTCCAAACGCTTTTTCTTTTCCTTCTTCAAACCCTCGTTCTCCTAAAATTTCTCTCCATTCTTATTTTTTCAGTATAAGTTTGTCATGGCTACTTCTGATGGCCGTGACAAAGTGGTATACGAGCAACCGTCTGGGCAAGATTCAAACCCCAGACACAAGATAATCATCCTGCCTTTCTCGTTTTTTTACAAGATCAAGAAGAATCCTAAAAAAGACAAGAAGAAATTAACAACATGACATCATCTTTACTGAAAAGACTTGAAACAGCAATAATGGGTTTGGATAGTAAACTTGATCGTCTACAAAAGAAATGAATACAAAATATAAAGGTGTTTACAATATCATAAATTTTATGGCTCAAGATGTGAAACAGTTGAAGATCCAAAAGACCAATAGTCATCCTTCTTCCTCGACCACCAACTTGCAAGGCATTCTTTCTTCGAACCCTCAAATTCGACCTTCAAATCTGCCAAACAATCCACCCCTAATTCAGTAAAATTCCAGGAATAATCAGTCTAACATACAGGTTAACTCTTGTGCCACATCTCCACCCAAACTCAATCAACCCTTCATCTCTCTAGCAAATCAGGTTCAAACAAGTCAAGAAACCACTTCTTGAAACAAGAACTCCCCTTTGCAAATCTAAAACTTGATTTCCCTACATATAATGGAGATGATTGGTTCAAGAGTGGCTTCATCAAGTCAAGCAAATTTTCAAATTTCAGCAGACTGAGAGACACCTATGGGTAGAAATATCTTCATTTATCTCAAAAAGATGCTCTCAAATGGTATAATTGGTTTACCAGAAACATCCAAGAATATGCGGACTAGTCTATTGTCAAAGAAGATATTTTGGCAAGATTCAACCCAAAAGAAATGGAAATGCCTTATGAAGCCTTAGCTAAACTTAAGAAAGTAACTGCAGTATCTGCATACCTGACCATATTTGAAGGTTTACAAGCTACTATTGAGATATTACCACCACAAAGGGGATCTCAAGGAGGAAATAAGGTATGATGTAATAACCACTCGGCCTATTAATTTTAAGCAAGCAGTTTCATTGGCTAAAATGTTTGAAAGAGTGTGGAGTGTAACCAAAAAGGGAAAGGCTACCCCATACCTTTTCAAAAGGAACTCCTAATCAAGCACTCACCTATTGTAACACCCCGAATTTTAGTTAATACTAAAATTCACTAATTACAGGATAAATAATCTCAGATGTGGGAATCGGGGGAAACGGGCTGCGCCATTGCGTTCATCTCGGAAAAATACGCGAAATAGAGTCCGAGTTTTCAAGAATCGGAGTCCGTATGGCCCGGTTAAGGCCCAAAGAAGTTTGCAGAAAATTTAAAACTAAAACAGATTTAAAAATTCAAATATTCAGATTTGGAATGGGCCAGGCGGGGTCAGGCGGGAAGCTTCCCGCCCAACCCATGTCGACAGGGCTGTCGACAGGCCTGTCGACAGGGGTCGACATGCCTGTCGACTTGCCTGTCGACAGGGTGGCACCGTCCATTGAACCTGGGTGCACCAGGTTGCACCAGGTTGGGTTTCAGGCTGGCTAGGAGGGCTGGTTCTAGAGATTTCCTAAATCTAAGGGTCCTAATCTAATCTAGGGTTAATCTAAGGGCCTAAAACACTCACCTAATCCTATAAATAAGACCACAACCCTACCCTAATTCATTCATAATTAGGTCTTGTAACTAAACTATGGCAAAATGAAATTTGAGCATGTCCTCCACTAGTTCATGAAGGAAGTTTCAAGCTAATCCCTCTCAAATCATTCTCTAATCATCATTATCTTCATAGTTAGCAACTAATTCTACTTCATAAGGTTGCTAATCTTGAGTTTGGTGAGTTTCTATCACTTTAACATCAATTGTTAAAGTAAGTAGATTGGGTGTAATGAGGCTTATGGTTTTAAATGCGGATTAGTGAGTTTGAATCATGTATAATGATATGTTACTCTATGTTGTTCTATGTTTATGCATATATGATAAGTTGGCTTATGCATGCTTAATAAGTTGATTTATGCATGTTTAACAAGTTGGTATATGCATGTTTAACAAGTGAATTTATGCATGTTTAATGAGTGGAATTATGCATGTTTAACAAAGTGAGTTATGCAAGTTAAGTATATGTTTAAATGCAAGTTTAATGTGATATGCAAGTTATGCATGCTTATGCAAGTATATGGATGCTTATGCAAGTCATATATATGTTTAAATGCAAGATTTATGTGATATGCAAGTTATGCATGCTTATGCGAGTATATGAATGCTTATGCAAGATATATATATGCTTAAATGACATGATATGCAAGTTATGCATGTTTATGCAAGTTAAGTATGCTTATGCAAGTATGTGAATGCTTATGCAAGTTAAGTGTATGCTTAAATGCATGTTTAACATATTATGCAAGTTATGAGAATGCCTATATGCAAGTTCAACATGTTATGCAAGATATATGTATGATAATATGCAAGTTTGGGTTATACATAGTTGGGTTAATATGTGCTCATATATGCAAGTTGACATCCTCTTAACCCATGACAAAGTTATATGCTAAACCCGTGATATTGTGATGATCTTTCCCTTTTATTATGTCATGAATTGAGAACGATTTACGTGGGGAACGATGGGGTTGGTAAATATGTTAATAAATGAATGATTGGGTATGATTAAGCATACCATAAAAATAAATTACCATAAGTGGGAATTTACCTATTGAGTTAGGTCTACCCCATGGGAATTTACCTATTGAGTTAGGTCTACCCATGTTATGGAAAACTTGATATTAATTAGGGATAATTAATATGGGGGTGATTAATTAGGTGTAATTAATCGACTAAGACACGAGGTTGGACTCATTTGTAGTGTAAAACTGCCCGGACCCGACCGGCTTAACCAGTTGCTATAAATGTTAGCCCAATGTGAGAGGTCTTAGCCATAAATTAAATACGTGATTAAGGTAAAGACACGAGGTTAGACTCTGTTATGACGTAAGACTGCCCGGATTCTACCGGCTTAACCAGGCAGTCATAGCAGCCAGTCTAATGTGGGAGGTCTTTATGGGAGATCACGGTCTTAATTAATTAAGAAACACTTAACCATAATAGCATGTAGTGGGACATGAGGGGTTAAGTGGGTGCCTTGGGTGGCATGAGGAAATTTTGTGGGTGCCTTGGGTGGCATGTGGAATCTAGTGGGTTGCCTTGGGTGGCAATAGAAAATACGATTAGAATACTTAACCAAGTGGAAACATGTAATTAAACATGATTAAAGGGTTAAGTGGGATACACTAGATATATGACAAGCTTAGGTGGGTAGCTTGTTGGGGGCCCATTTCAACCAATATCCCAAACGTATCTTTGTGGGCTCGACCCATGTCGAGTGACGGGACACGCATATTGGGCTTGATTATAAGAGGCCAAAACGGGTTAGCGGTGGCAACGCAAGTCCAACGGGCTTCATATGCGTGTGTGGGCCCGGGCTGGTAGATAAGCCGTTGTTGCATCGTGTAGATATAAAGCCGTGCACCGTTAGTATTGGGTAGCCACTTTAGGGGAGTGATACACCCCACTGTGGGACCAGCACGGGTATCTACGGTAGGGAGCCGATCGATGGGGAGTAGTGGGTACACCTAATAAAGATAGGGGCAGACGGCACCTATGTAGGGGTACACGAAACTACTGGGTAAGAATTACTGAGTACACCTAGTGGAGATAGGGGCAGACGGCACCTATGTAGTGGGCTAGGGGTACATGAAACTACTGGGGAAAGTTTTCTAAGTCCTTGGAAGGGATCAACCTTTAAGTAGGAATGACTGGTGTGGTGCAGTTAGTAATTATCCTTGGGTGGGTAGATGCGTCCTGACGGTTATCTTAGTTTATCCTAAGTCTACCAAGCTGCTTAGTGTAGCCATTCATCCCCAGATTTTACCGTAGGTCAAGTTTATGTCTTCTCTGGTTACTTTAATGATTGTATTGTTAAAGTTATAGGACTCACTCAGACTTATGTCTGACCCCGTTATTTTTATCTTTTTCCCAACCCTCAGGTCCTACAGTGGATCCAAGCAGTAGTAGAGCTTGATCGGACTGCTGTTCCAGTCTTGAGGAGCTTGGATAGATGTAAAGCTCCAGTTATCCAGTTATCTTTTTCTTTTGTCATGGCTATTGTATGAGAGAGTGGGATTATGTACTTCTTTATTTTGACGGATATTGTACTTGACTTTTATCATGGTTTTATGATGTAACCAGACATGTTTATTTCCGCTGTTATGAGATGATGTTTTAAATTTCAAGTACTACTTATATCTGTCTTGGTGTAATTTTTCTGTTCTATATTCACTAAAATACTCCACCGATGTTATGGCATTCCCATAGTGAGTGACCATAGCGGGCGTGGGGTGTTACACGTGGTATCAGAGCAAAGGTTACCAGAACAGATAAAATTTTTTAGAAAACTATTTTTCTAAAACATTTTTGGAAAAGATATTTTCAAAAACATGTCTTTTAAAGAGAAAAGTTTTTGAAAGAAAAGCATAATCCCCAATAGCCATATCTATATCCTTCGAATTCTCCGTTTTGAATCTTTCCTTTTTTTTCGTTTCAGCATGGCCGAGAATCTTAATTTTCCGGAGGGTGTGACGATACCAGTATGGTATAGGAGATTGATGGAGGCTAGGGCCACTACTACGGGTCCAGCAAATGTTCCTCCACCAACCGTAGCACCCGATCTTCCTCCTCCCCCTCCTCCTCGCACGGATACTTTTGCTAAGACTTGTAAGGAATTCAAAGCTATGGGAGGAAAACCTTTTCAAGGATCTGAAACCTTTGTGGAGGCTAGAGATTGGCTTAAGGAGGTGGAAGAGTTGATAGATATTTTTGAGATGGAAGAAGGGAAGAAAGTCAAGTTGGCTGCTTGGTTAATGAAGGGAGAGGCCTCATTCTGGTGGGAGGTCACTAATGGAGAACGCCCCGTTGACTCTTGGGCGGATTTTAGGCAAAGATTTGTGGCAAAGTTTCTCTCAAGGGCGGAGGAAAACTTGTATATGGAAAGATTCTTGACTCTAAAGCAAGGAAATCTCTCGGTGAAGGAGTATGTTAACAAGTTTAATCAATTGGCAAGGTTTGGCCTAGATATGGTGAATACACCGGAGAAGAAGGCTTTGCGGTTCGTGAAAGGCTTGAATGAACCGATGCATGGGTTGGCTATGACTCATATCCCTATGGGGGCCACCTTTGAGAAGCTAGTCGACATGGCACTCATGTATGAGGAAGAGAAGGGTCCTAATGCTAATAAGGCACCCGAGAAGAAGGGAGATCAAAAGAGACCTCAGCAACAACAGCAAAGCAAAGGTGGGAAAGGCAACGGTGGCAAGAGCAAGAAGAAGAAGTGTTTCAATTGTGGGACACCTGGCCACCTAAGCAAGGATTGTCGCAAGAAGAAGAAGACTGGCTGCTTCCACTGTGGCGAAGCAGGGCATTTAGTGAAGGATTGCCCTAAGAAAGGGCAAAGGACGGGGTCTACCTCAGGAGGACAGGTGCAAGCTCTTATGGCACCGAGTCAGGCTAGGGGGCAAGTACAGGCTCTCGCGGTTCCACCAATTCAGGAGAGAGGTAGAACTATTTCCGTTGAAAGTCTGGTTTTTCTATTTGACCATCCTGTCCGTACATTGTTTGATTCAGGCGCATCGCATTCGTTTATCTCATCATCATTAGTTGAGTCACTGCACTTAGACACCAGTCTGGTAGATGATCCCTTGGTTGTTTCAAACCCAATTGGGGGCTCCACTTATTTGTCCATGATATGTTTGGGTTTGAAGATTTCTATACTTAGCATTGAGTTTAGATGTGATGCTTTTGTATTGGGCTTCATGGGCTATGGGTTGATTTTGGGCATGGACTGGTTATCCAGTAATGGTGCCGTTCTTGATTGCGAAAGGAGAGTTGTTAGGCTCATGACCCGTTTGGGTAACACTCTCGAAATTTCTTGTAATCCCATGGACTCTGTTATGCTAAGTTATCTTGAATCGCTTGACGCTTCGGTCGAGAGATTGCAATCTGTGAGAGTGGTCCGGGAATATCCGGATGTGTTTGAGGAGGTGAAGGGCTTACCTCCGAAGCGGGAGATTGACTTCCGGATATATTTGGTGGATAATGCTAAACCGGTATCTTTACCAGTGCGCCACATGGCTCCTCGTGAGAGGAGGGAGCTCCATAAGCAAGTAGGGGAGTTGCTTGAGAAGGGGTTCATAAGACGAAGTATATCGGAGTGGGGTGCTCCAGTTGTATTTGCTACGAAGGCGGATGGGTCCCTCAGACTTTGTGTAGACTATAGAGAACTCAACAAGCTTACAAAGAAGAATAGACACCCATTGCCGAGGATTGATGATCTTTTCGATCAGTTGGTTGGCGCTTCAGTATTTTCTCAGTTGGACTTGGCCACGGGGTTTCATCAGTTGAGGGTGGCCGAGGATAGCATAGACAAGACTGCCTTTAGAACTCCGGATGGTTTCTATGAGTGGCTGGTGATGCCATTTGGGTTGACGAACGCCCCTGCATACTTTGTTGATTTGATGAGTAGGGTGTTCAGGGAGTTCCTTAATAAATTCGTGGTGGTCTTTGTGGATGATATCTTAGTATTTTCTAAGAGTGAAGAAGAGCATGCCCTACATCTTGGGGAGGTGTTGAAGACTCTTCGAGCGCATAGCCTTAAGGCTAAATTCTCTAAATGTCACTTCTGGAGGAAGGAAGTACGGTTCTTGGGGCACGTGGTCTCCAAGGAAGGGATAGCTGTGGATCCCGCGAAGGTAGTATCAATTCAGGATTGGAAGGTTCCGAAGAATGCTACCGAAGTAAGAAGTTTCTTGGGGTTGGCGGGTTATTATAGGAAGTTTATCAAAGACTTCGCGAAGATATCAGCCCCATTAACCCGCTTAACAAAGAAGAATCTTGTTTTTGCATGGGACGTAGATTGTGATGATGCGTTCCGACGGTTAAAGAGAGCTTTAACCACGGCTCCAGTTTTAGTGTTGCCAGATGGGAGCAAGCCATTTGTTGTCTATACCGATGCTTGTGGAACAGGACTTGGCGCAGTCTTAATGCAAGAGGGAAGGGTAATAGCCTATGGTGGAAGGCAGTTAAGGCCGCATGAGAAAAATTACCCTACCCATGATCTAGAGCTGGCCGCTATTGTTTTTGCGCTTAAGATTTGGCGCCATTATCTTCTTGGTGAGAGATTCGAGTTGTTCACTGACCACAAATCATTGAAGTACTTGTTTTCTCAGAAGGATTTGAATCTGAGACAGCAAAGGTGGATGGAGTTCTTAGCATCTTATGATTTCGAGATAACGTATACCCCTGGCAAGGGTAACGTGGTGGCGGACGCCTTGAGCAGGAAGAGGTTGTCCTTGAGTCCATTGTTTGTGGAGCGACGAAGCTTGGAGTTTATCTCAATGTTTGATTTCAGACCTTCCATTGATTATGTACCCGGTTTGCTAGCTTCTTTGGAAGTTAGACCTACTCTTTTGGGGCGGATTGGAGAAGCACAGAGGGACGACCCACAGTTGGTTGAGTTGATAGAGAAGCTCATAAGGGGGGAGTCGTCCAGCCATTTGAGTAGGTACACCCTAGACGATAAGGGGTGCTTGCGTAGAGACGGTAGACTTTGTGTACCGCAAGATGAAGGGTTGAGGAAGGTTATTCTTGATGATGCACACCGTTCTAGGATGACCATTCATCCCGGTGGGGATAAGATGTACCAAGACATGAAGAGGGTTTTCTTCTGGGCCGGTATGAAGAAAGATGTGGCCGAGTATGTCGCTCGATGTTTGGTGTGCCAGCAGGTGAAGGCGGAGCAAAGGAAACCAGGTGGGTTGCTTCACCCATTGGAGGTTCCGCAATGGAAGTGGGATAGCGTCTCGATGGATTTTATTGACGGGTTACCCAGATCGAGAAAGGGTAATACAGGAATTTGGGTGGTGGTAGACAGACTTACTAAGAGCGCCCATTTCATACCTGTGAAGAGCAAGAGGACTGCTCCATGGCTAGCTTCAGTATATCTCCGAGAGATAGTTCGATTGCATGGGGTACCCTCTAGCATAGTGAGTGATCGAGATCCTATCTTCACTAGTGAGTTCTGGAGAAGTTTACAGGAAGCAGTGGGAACTCAATTGTGTTTGAGCACCGCATATCATCCTCAGACGGACGGCCAGACTGAGAGGGTGAATCGTGTTCTAGAAGACCTTTTGAGGCTTTGTATCTTAGATTTTGGAGGTACATGGGAAGAGCATCTTCCATTGGTGGAGTTCGCATATAATAACAGCTTTCAGTCCAGTATTGGTATGGCTCCTTTCGAAGCTCTCTATGGAAGGCCTTGTCGATCACCTACATGTTGGTGGGAATCTACGGATAAGATCTTGCTTGGGCTTGATATGGTTAGGGAGACTTCAGAGAAGATCGATTTGATTCAAAGAAGGATGAAAGCAGCACAGGATAGGCAAAAATCTTATGCGGACAAAAGAAGAACGGATCTTGAGTTTGAGGTTGGGGATATGGTTTTTATTAAGGTATCTCCGTTGAGAAATGTTGTTCGCTTCAGATCCGTTGGGAAGTTAGCACCAAGGTTTGTTGGGCCGTTTCCTATCAAGGAAAGGATTGGACGGATGGCATATAGGGTGGAGTTGCCCGACAGACTTAGTGGTGTTCATGATGTATTCCATGTATCACATCTGAGGAAGTGCTTACATGAGACGGCAGAGGTGGTAGAGCCAAGCTTGCTTAGAGATGTAGAGGTAGAGCGTGATGCGACTATTAGACGAGCTCCTACTCGCATCCTTGGGTCAGAGACTAGGAAGTTGAGAAACAGAGAGGTTCAACTAGTCAAGGTGCAATGGGGAGAAGATGAGAGCAACGCAACTTGGGAGACGGAAGCGAAGATGCGTTCATTGTACCCATTTCTTTTTGAGGGTATGACTTTACTTTCTCCTTTATCGCTTGTCTAGTACTTATCTTATCTTTGGTATGTTCTCTCGTTAGTACCTTTGACCTTTAGATAGGGTAAACCTATGGTTGAAACATGTGTTTGAGACATGTTATGGTTGATGGATGCAAGTGGATGCAAGTGTTTGCTAGTGGTTGCTCGTGGATGCATATACACACACTCTAGGCACTAGATCGGCTCAATCACTTCATATTGCATATTGCATAAAATTGTGTGTAGAAAGATATATTTATGGATGTATAATGGTTGTGTTATCACATGGATGATGCATTTTGGTGAATGATTGTGCACTCATGTAGATATTGTATGTGTCGATAGGGTTCTTTCGCATACATAATGGATGCATGGCACTATCATGGTTTGCATATGTTCATACATTAGATAGGGAACATATACACACACTCTTTGCATATGCTCATACATCATTAGAAATTGTTCTAAGGACAATGGATGCCCGTGTTTGATGGATTGAGTAGATGGTTGTTTGGATGGTAAGATATGCATTCTCCTTAGCTTAGAGATTTCGGGGACGAAATCCTTTAAGGAGGGGAGAATGTAACACCCCGAATTTTAGTTAATACTAAAATTCACTAATTACAGGATAAATAATCTCAGATGTGGGAATCGGGGGAAACGGGCTGTGCCATTGCGTTCGTCTCGGAAAAATACGCGAAATAGAGTCCGAGTTTTCAAGAATCGTAGTCCGTATGGCCCGGTTAAGGCCCAAAGAAGTTTGCAGAAAATTTAAAACTAAAACAGATTTAAAAATTCAAATATTCAGATTTGGAATGGGCCAGGCGGGGTCAGGCGGGAAGCTTCCCGCCCAACCCATGTCGACAGGGCTGTCGACAGGCCTGTCGACAGGGGTCGACATGCCTGTCGACTTGCCTGTCGACAGGGTGGCACCGTCCATTGAACCTGGGTGCACCATGTTGCACCAGGTTGGGTTTCAGGCTGGCTAGGAGGGCTGGTTCTAGAGATTTCCTAAATCTAAGGGTCCTAATCTAATCTAGGGTTAATCTAAGGGCCTAAAACACTCACCTAATCCTATAAATAAGACCACAACCCTACCCTAATTCATTCATAATTAGGTCTTGTAACTAAACTATGGCAAAATGAAATTTGAGCATGGCCTCCACTAGTTCATGAAGGAAGTTTCAAGCTAATCCCTCTCAAATCATTCTCTAATCATCATTATCTTCATAGTTAGCAACTAATTCTACTTCATAAGGTTGCTAATCTTGAGTTTGGTGAGTTTCTATCACTTTAACATCAATTGTTAAAGTAAGTAGATTGGGTGTAATGAGGCTTATGGTTTTAAATGCGGATTAGTGAGTTTGAATCATGTATAATGATATGTTACTCTATGTTGTTCTATGTTTATGCATATATGATAAGTTGGCTTATGCATGCTTAATAAGTTGATTTATGCATGTTTAACAAGTTGGTATATGCATGTTTAACAAGTGAATTTATGCATGTTTAATGAGTGGAATTATGCATGTTTAACAAAGTGAGTTATGCAAGTTAAGTATATGTTTAAATGCAAGTTTAATGTGATATGCAAGTTATGCATGCTTATGCAAGTATATGGATGCTTATGCAAGTCATATATATGTTTAAATGCAAGATTTATGTGATATGCAAGTTATGCATGCTTATGCGAGTATATGAATGCTTATGCAAGATATATATATGCTTAAATGACATGATATGCAAGTTATGCATGTTTATGCAAGTTAAGTATGCTTATGCAAGTATGTGAATGCTTATGCAAGTTAAGTGTATGCTTAAATGCATGTTTAACATATTATGCAAGTTATGAGAATGCCTATATGCAAGTTCAACATGTTATGCAAGATATATGTATGATAATATGCAAGTTTGGGTTATACATAGTTGGGTTAATATGTGCTCATATATGCAAGTTGACATCCTCTTAACCCATGACAAAGTTATATGCTAAACCCGTGATATTGTGATGATCTTTCCCTTTTATTATGTCATGAATTGAGAACGATTTACGTGGGGAACGATGGGGTTGGTAAATATGTTAATAAATGAATGATTGGGTATGATTAAGCATACCATAAAAATAAATTACCATAAGTGGGAATTTACCTATTGAGTTAGGTCTACCCCATGGGAATTTACCTATTGAGTTAGGTCTACCCATGTTATGGAAAACTTGATATTAATTAGGGATAATTAATATGGGGGTGATTAATTAGGTGTAATTAATCGACTAAGACACGAGGTTGGACTCATTTGTAGTGTAAAACTGCCCGGACCCGACCGGCTTAACCAGTTGCTATAAATGTTAGCCCAATGTGAGAGGTCTTAGCCATAAATTAAATACGTGATTAAGGTAAAGACACGAGGTTAGACTCTGTTATGACGTAAGACTGCCCGGATTCTACCGGCTTAACCAGGCAGTCATAGCAGCCAGTCTAATGTGGGAGGTCTTTATGGGAGATCACGGTCTTAATTAATTAAGAAACACTTAACCATAATAGCATGTAGTGGGACATGAGGGGTTAAGTGGGTGCCTTGGGTGGCATGAGGAAATTTTGTGGGTGCCTTGGGTGGCATGTGGAATCTAGTGGGTTGCCTTGGGTGGCAATAGAAAATACGATTAGAATACTTAACCAAGTGGAAACATGTAATTAAACATGATTAAAGGGTTAAGTGGGATACACTAGATATATGACAAGCTTAGGTGGGTAGCTTGTTGGGGGCCCATTTCAACCAATATCCCAAACGTATCTTTGTGGGCTCGACCCATGTCGAGTGACGGGACACGCATATTGGGCTTGATTATAAGAGGCCAAAACGGGTTAGCGGTGGCAACGCAAGTCCAACGGGCTTCATATGCGTGTGTGGGCCCGGGCTGGTAGATAAGCCGTTGTTGCATCGTGTAGATATAAAGCCGTGCACCGTTAGTATTGGGTAGCCACTTTAGGGGAGTGATACACCCCACTGTGGGACCAGCACGGGTATCTACGGTAGGGAGCCGATCGATGGGGAGTAGTGGGTACACCTAATAAAGATAGGGGCAGACGGCACCTATGTAGGGGTACACGAAACTACTGGGTAAGAATTACTGAGTACACCTAGTGGAGATAGGGGCAGACGGCACCTATGTAGTGGGCTAGGGGTACATGAAACTACTGGGGAAAGTTTTCTAAGTCCTTGGAAGGGATCAACCTTTAAGTAGGAATGACTGGTGTGGTGCAGTTAGTAATTATCCTTGGGTGGGTAGATGCGTCCTGACGGTTATCTTAGTTTATCCTAAGTCTACCAAGCTGCTTAGTGTAGCCATTCATCCCCAGATTTTACCGTAGGTCAAGTTTATGTCTTCTCTGGTTACTTTAATGATTGTATTGTTAAAGTTATAGGACTCACTCAGACTTATGTCTGACCCCGTTATTTTTATCTTTTTCCCAACCCTCAGGTCCTACAGTGGATCCAAGCAGTAGTAGAGCTTGATCGGACTGCTGTTCCAGTCTTGAGGAGCTTGGATAGATGTAAAGCTCCAGTTATCCAGTTATCTTTTTCTTTTGTCATGGCTATTGTATGAGAGAGTGGGATTATGTACTTCTTTATTTTGACGGATATTGTACTTGACTTTTATCATGGTTTTATGATGTAACCAGACATGTTTATTTCCGCTGTTATGAGATGATGTTTTAAATTTCAAGTACTACTTATATCTGTCTTGGTGTAATTTTTCTGTTCTATATTCACTAAAATACTCCACCGATGTTATGGCATTCCCATAGTGAGTGACCATAGCGGGCGTGGGGTGTTACACCTATCCTAAAGGTACACAGTCCAATTCAGATAAAGGTACTACTACCTTAGAAAAGATAGCAAAAAGCAAGGGACAAACCCCACAACATCTGGTTGAAATGAGAAGATAAAATATAAGTTATGGTTGTAAGGAACCATGACATAGAGACCATAAATGCAAAAACCCTCAAGTACATGTTTTGGAAGGTATGATGTCTTTTCTAGATTACAAGGAAAATACTGTAGACACATTGGATATAAATAGTGATGACAGTTGTGAGGAAGGGACTCAGGAAAAACATGCAATAACCCTACAAGCTATGTGTCAGATTCCTGCTTTATCAACAATTAAAGTCCAAGGTACTGTAAAGGGGACGCTAGAACAAATATTAATAGATTTTGGATCCACACACAGTTTCATAGAGGATAATTTAGCACATAAACTTAATCTCAAAATATATGAATCCAAGATCTATGAAGTTATGGTTGTTAATGGAGAAAAGTTATAAGGATCTGGCATATGCAACAATGTCATTCTCAGTTGTCAATAGTGTAAAATGCCAGTAGATCTACTTATACTTCCTTTGGAAGGATGCCAGATAGTACTTGGAGCCCAATGGATGAAAAAGCTTGGGGATATCACTTTAAATTTGGATAAACTATTGGCTAAATTCACCTATAGCAATAGAACTTACATATGGTAAGGGATGCAACAACAAGAAGTTAATTTGGTGAATAAAAAAGACTATCAGCAAAGAACAAGTAAATGGTCAATTTGCAATGATGATGTGTTCTATCCAGGAAACTCAACTGGATTTAAATGAAGGCTCCTTATCAGAAATACCCTCATAAATTCAAAGGTTGTTGCAACAATATCAAGAGAATATCACTGCGTCAACTACACTTCCACCACAAAGAAGGTATGATCACATAATTCCTTCAAAAATTGGAGTTAATCATGTCTTCCTCAAGCCATATAGACATGTTTATCACATAAAGACTGAACTGGAAAACCCTCAGGGAATTTTTGGAAAATGACATCATCAGACATAGCAATAGCTTTCCTCTTCTGTGGTAATGGTAAGAAAAAACGATGGGATGTGGGGAGACTATGCATTGGCTATAGAGGTTTGAATTCTTTAACAATTAAAGATAAGTTTCTCATTCTTTTAGTAGATGATTTATTTGATGAATTGCATGGATCAAAATATTTCACTAAATTAGATCTTAAGTCTGGTTATGTAACGCCCACCTTTATACTCGCGTTAGCCAAGGTCATTGCAAGCAATGATGTCAACTAACCCGAAGAATGAGGCTGTTGAGGAGCGACCATCTACATATTAGCTTTGAAAAAGTGCTAAACATGTCGGATAATGTGGTGTTACTTTTTATATCTCATGAGGAAATCCGACACATCTAATTCAAGTTCAGGTCTACTACACAGTGGCTATGTATAATTCATAAAGCAATATAAAATATGTAACAATAAAATCAGAGTTAGGCATAGATATTCACATCACTAAGACAGAAATAGAGATAAATATAACACAAGAGCATAAATACAAGTTAGCGGTAATAGTCAATCCAATATACAACATAGGAATAAGTATAAGTGCAAGCCCAAAAGAATATTATACATAAGGAGTCACTGTCTCATATACATGAAAGGTAAACTACTAACTAGATTCAGTTAGGCAAAAGGGAAGCTAGCCCATGCTATAGTCAGGGAGGAGTACCTATAATACCTCGGTTTGACCCAAGTATTATTTATAAGAAAATAAACAATAAACAGATCTGTCTAGCTGTACTTATCATAATATACAGAGATAGGATAAGGAATATAATCAAAATATGACATGTAAGCAACAACAACAATATTCACATGTAGAAGGTGAAGGCTCCGAATGTCCATAATATATGTCAAGGAAATCTCAGAGCTATATAAAAGATACCTCAATAACAACGAAACAAAGATTGATAACACGGTATCAATAGAACTAGGATTCTAGAAATCAATAAATAAGAAATCCAAAAGATCCCAAAGAAGGGGAGGCCTAGGTCAAGGAGGGAGCCCAAAGCTCACCAACACAATACGAGAGTCTAAAGACTCAACCAACTAATAATGGAGTCCGAAGACTCAACCAAAATGAAACGAAGTTCCTCAGGATGATCCAAAGATCATCACGAATCCGAAGATCGCATGAGCCGAAGCTCCTCAGGATGATCCGAAGAACATCGACGTGACCCAAAGGTCGTATTGATCATAATTGAGCAAGTTTAGTGTAAACTACCCAAGATAGTAAATATAAGAGTTGAGCTACATGCCCCATAACCACTTATTCTACTCGAATATTTACGAATAAGTTGTATATTCCACTAGAATTACAAAAGGTCATTGCCACGGTGTTCAATCGAACGAATCTAAGAATTAACCATCGAAGAAAACACAAGTGTTCATAACTCTTGTTTCTACTAAGGCATTTAATTAGATTTCTCATACGAACAAGAAAAAGGTTTAACAAATACGTACTAGTAGATTGGAAAATGATTTATAAAATAACTTCATATAATGAAGTCGGATTAGAAACCAATTTGGAAAATAACTTCATATAATGAAGTAGAGTAAGAAACCATTTAGTAAAAGATTGGTATCTACTAATAAATTAAAAACCCTTTTATATAGTTTCGAAGTGGCAAATCTAGCGAGATAGATTGAAATAACGATCGAACTAAGAATTCACGTTTTAATAACATAAATTAAATCTTAAGAATATTGATTATAAACTCGTTTATCATGAATGAATCAAAAGTCCATGAAATCGGAATGTAGAAATTTATGAACTAGAGAAACTGAAAAGTCACAAAAAGGCGAAACGGGACGAAACTCGGCTGGGAAAGAGCCTAGATGGACCTAAACTTTTGACCGGGGTCTTCACTGGTCAACAACAGAAATTTAGTCCTTAGACGTCAGAGCACTCATGACAGACATCCGAGCTGATAGACAACAGTTTTTTTTTATTTCCCGAGGGTTCGGGCAGACGTCTCACCTCTCCAGTCAAACATCTAAGTTAAAGCCTGGTCAAATGTTTGCCTAGGCAATGAATGTGTAATCGACCTTGGATGAGCCCGGATCAATGGTGATGGCTTATAACGTTTTCTAAGCGAAAATGAAGCTTCTATAACTCCCCGAAACAACTCAAGAACACAAACAAATATGTACAAACATATATACAAGAGATTGCAATGATTTTGATTATAGATTCCAAAATGAACAAATTCTCTAACTAAAGCAATCAAATGTAATTCAAGTTAGAACTCGATGGTTTGGCTATGCTAAAGGGAAATTGTAAGGGCTTGTGCGCACGCAATAACTTCACCTATAACACACAAAATCCGAACATATAACATATTAGGATTTCCAATTCTCGAAAAGCAAGAAATCAACAACATAAGCAATTAACTAAATGCATACACAATACAAATGTGCCAAAGTCACATAGACAAGCATATAGCTTGAGGCATAAATGTGAGTTCTCCAAGAATTCACCTTTGCTTGTTAAAAGCAATAAATCAATCCAAAGCTTAGCTAAATCTTCCACTCCTCCAATATAGATTGCTAGTCTTCAATCTAAACATGAATGCACAAATTTACTAGAAGTTAGGTCATAGGAAATTTCAGAAATTGGAGAAAAAACATGTAGGAGAAGATGGAGAAAATGAAGAGGAGGCTTACTTAAGCTTCTCTTTTATTTCTACTTCAATTTGCAAGCTCCAAGAAGCAAACTAAGTTTAAGAATTTCCATTTCTCATTCCTTTCCCTATTTTCTATTTTCTTTGAAGTGTTAGAATGGAATGAAGAGGCGGGAGCTGGTTTTGGGGGTTATAAGGTGGGCTGAGTTAGCTAAACCAAGACCCAACCAAAGTCCTAAAATTCGCCAACTTAAAATGTATCGATGCTTATAGTTTTCGGTCACATAAATAGCATTTTGAACTCAATGGAAGTTGTTTCGAGTCCAAATTCATTCGTATGAAAAATGTGACTTTTTGGACACACACTCGATTAACGATTAACGATGTTATATTTAAATAAATTATTCAAATATATTATCGCCAAATATGCGGGTTGTTACAGACTTCCCCCCTTAAAGAAATTGTGTCCCCGCAATTAATTTAGGAAAACCCATAGAGTAACAACCAAGCACTAACCAAAAATTGATATATATATATATATATATTGAATCAAGAAATTCACTTATGAATTATCTTATAAAATTTTAAACTTTGTGTTATAAATCACTATATAACTTATGTTTATACACGTCTAATGTTCAAATAAAAGTCACGAACATATACGAACAACTAACTTATTTTTCTCATAAGTGATTTCAAGAAAAATAGAATTTTCCTTACTTAAATTCTAAACGTTCTAAACCTCAACTTCAATAATTATTTGAATTTTAATTCGCAAACTACTGCACCACGATTTTTTTGAAAAT
This sequence comes from Allium sativum, assembly GCA_030737875.1. Lineage (NCBI taxonomy): Eukaryota > Viridiplantae > Streptophyta > Magnoliopsida > Asparagales > Amaryllidaceae > Allium > Allium sativum. The sequence continues at coordinate 228,881,869 of CM060911.1, read as the reverse complement.
TTGGTTTAAACATATCTCCAAATTTACAAGATGAAATTCAAGCCTTTTTCTTTCTTTAGAAATATATAAACCAGTAAATTCGGATAATTCTTATTTTAAAGAATTTAGATTTGTATTGGATCCTACACATTAATTTGAAATTCAATTCTCAAAATCACGAACTACTGCTATGCGATAAGCTTGTTTTAATTAAATTAAATTAATTTTTTTAACATTTGATAAGCTTATAAATTATAAACTTATTCTTTTATGTTCTCAACATAACTAATTAAACACTTAAATTCAACTTTGAAGTATCGACTATCCAAAATCGTCGAATATTCCCTATCACGTTTTGGTTAGATAATTTTATCACTTTAAAATTTCTCAAAAATATTCTAGTTTAATTTTTTTTCTGAAATTGAAAAGGATGTATATGAAGGTCATATATACCCATTCACAAGGATAAGCAATCCTGTTGGGGAAACAAGATCAAGAAATAAAATTCAGGTTATACACCCTAATTATTAATATTAGCACATCCTCTAACTTTCCCAAAAAAAATTGGAACTTTAAGTTTCCATCTAACCACAAAAATCTCAAATTTTAAATATTAGCACGCCCTTTAATATTTCACGAACAACTCTAAACCACGTAAACATGATAAACGGTAGAAGTTGGAAGAATTTCATATAAAACGAAAACTTTGCTTTTCTAATTCACGAGGATATCACGAACAGGAATGTGGTCGAACCAGTAGGGTAATGATCCCGAAAACTTTGGTTCATTAAGGTTAGCAAAATAAACTAGAATTTGTGTTAACCCAAATGACAACACAAGCATGAAAATAAAAAGTTGGTGAGAATTGATTGCTAAGTCAAATAATGGAATGACTTATGCATAATTAGATTGAGCTACGGAATTGGTAATCAATTCCGAACTCAATTACCCATTAAGGTGGCAATCCAAGAATGGGTGCAAATATTTTTTGGAAAATTCACGTATATGGTGAACCATAGAAACTCATTTCTCTTGATGTCATTCTCATTACTATGAGAATTTTAGAAAAACAAGGAAGTAATGAATCTAAATTAGAATCGTTAAGATCGACAGGAATCTTCATCACCGACAAGGGATGTCAAAGATGGATGATCCTTTTGGAATATAAAATATGGACCGCTAAGTGATTAGATCAATTCATTCCTAAAATTCATCGCAAACCCCGAACCAACAAGGCACATAAATAAGCATGTAAACGATGGTCAGTTTTCAAGGAAAGAGTTTGAACATCTATGAACACGGAAGTAGCCAAAAGAAAGAAATGGTCACTTCCAAATCAAAAGTCACCAAATCAACTAGTCTTTAACTTGGTGGAAGGATAAGCAACTTGATTCACCAAGAGGTTGCAATTCATCACACGAAACCTTTTGTCTTTCGAGGTGGTCCGACACAACTTAGATAATCGAATAAGCATTTCATCTCGCGGTGAGGTGGCTTCTCACCCTAGAAGTAATTCCGTCTGAAGACTAGATGGCCTCACACCATACGAAGTAATTCCATCCGAAGACGTGGTGGCTCCACATCACAAGGAAAGTTGACTAAGTATTCTATCATAAGACTAGGTGGCTTAACACCATACGAAGCATTCTATCATAATACTAGGTGGATCCATACCATACGAAGCATTCCGTCCGAAGACGCGGTGGCTCCACACCGCAAAGAAAGTTAACTAAGCATTCTGTCATAAGACTGGGTGGCGTAACACTATACGAAGCATTCCGTCATAAGACTAGGCGGCTTCACACCATACGAAGCATTCCGTCCGAAGACGTGGTGGATCCACACCGCAAAGAAATTTGACTAAGCATTCCATCATAAGACTAGATGCTTAACGCCATACGAAGCATTCCATCATAAGACTAGGTGGCTCCACACCATACGAAGCATTCCGTCAGAAGACGTGGTGGATCCACACCACAAAGAAAGTTGACTAAGCATTCCATCATAAGACTAAGTGGCTTAACACTATACGAAGCATTCCGTCATAAGACTAGGTGGCTTTACACCATACGAATCATTCCATCCGAAGACATGGTGGCTTCACACCGCGAAGAAAATTCAACACATGTGATCTCAGATTTCATCCGAAAATGAAATCGAATCTCAATTGACTAAGTCTAGAAATTAACCGACAAAGTAAACACAAGTGTGTCGACCCACTCATTTTGACTAAGGCGTTTCATTAAATTCTTTATTTAATCGAAAAAGATGAAATTACCTGTTTGGAACAAGTTACGCTCCAAGGCAATTAGAGAATACAAAATCATTACCCAAATAAAGCTAAAGGCGTCTCGATAGCAAAATAAATAGGTAACAAAAACTTAAGGTAAGCATGTTAGAATTTTTACAAAACTTAGGTTTGGAAAGTTTGATATACTTAAATATATATAGAAAATGCCAAATAAAACCTAAAGACATGGCGTCCCCAAGTTCCTTTGATGTAAAGAAGGTAAATGGTCATAACTCAAAAGCACCAAAATGAGATAAACGCAGGAATCAACAACTTAAAGAATAGAGAGAAAGGCACCTTGACCAAGAGAAGGGTCGCTGGAAGTCTGCTCGATGTTCAACTTTCCCAACCTCTTGTCTTGCAGCACAAGGCATGTGGAAATGTGATGGTCCGAACTTTTGCAATAGCGACAAAAGAGGGGTTTTGAACAATCATTAACAAAGTGGTCCTTTTCACCATAATTGAAACATGCCCTATGTGTAGGAGTAGGAGTCTTTGATGTTGAAGCTGCTTGCTTCCCTTTTTTGCTCTCGTGTTTAGGGCAAGAAAGTAATAAATGACCTGGGGCTTTGCAATACCGACAAAGGAGGAGTTTCGGGCACTTGCTAGCATGATGATCCTTGGTTCCACAATTAAAACATAACCCATGACTAGAGACAAGGGTTTTAGTAATCAGAATTGTTTGTTTTCCCTTCTTGTAAGGATGGAAATTTGTGGATTTGTGATATGGATGCCGCTTCTTGACACCACCAACTATACCACCACTTCCCAAGCCCTCGAGTGGCCTTCGTTTGAGAGGAGTGCAATAACAACATGAGCATGTCATTCCCAACTCGGGGTGGACAGACTTATAAGCGAGGCTAGACTCTTGAGCTACCTTTATAATATCCAAGAGTTGTTGAGTAGTCAAGAATACAACATCCTGAGTAGGATGATTAAGAACTCCTATCCATTCTTCTTCTTTAAAATAGAGAAGAGTAAAAGGTTAGACTCAAATAAAGTTGAATGGTTAAACAAAGGATAATGATATAAGATAGGACATGACGGATCCTAAGGCTCGAATAAAATCCTAAACACGATGTCCTAAGGGAGACCTAGGATAACGATCCTTGCCATAATACCTTATATTGTTCTGAACTTGGCTCTGATACAAAGTGTACTGCCACACCTCTATACTCGCGTTAGTCAAGGTAATTGCAATCAATGATGTCAACTGACCCAAAGAATAAGGTTGTTGAGGAGCGACCATCTGTATATTAGCTTTGAACAAGTGCTAAACATGTTGGATAATGTGGTCTTACTTTTTGTATCTCATGAGGAATCCCGACACATCTAATTCAAGTTCAAGTATACTACACAGTGGCTATATATAATTCGGAAAGTAATATAAAGTACATAACAATTAAATCAGAGTCAGACACGGATATTCACATCACTAAGGCGAAAATAGATATGAACGTAACACAAAAGTACAAATATAAGTTGGTGGTCATAGTCGATCCACTATACACCATTGGAATAGACACAGGTGCAAGCCCAAAAGAATATTATACATAAGGAGTCACTATCTCATATACATCAAAGGTAAACTACTAAATAGATTCAGTTAGACAAAAGGAGAAGCTAGCTCATGCTGTAGTCAAGGAGGAGTACCTGTGATACCTAGGTATGACTCGAGTATTACTTATAAGAGGATAAACAATAAATAGATCAGTATAGTTGTACTTATCATAATATACAGAAATAGGATAAGAGATATAATCAGAATATAACATGTAAGCAATAATAACAATATTCACATATAGAAGGTGAAAGCTCAAAATGTCCATAAAATATGTCAAGGAAGTCTCAGAGCTATATAAAATATATCTCAATAACAAAGAAACAAAGATTGACAACACAGTATTAATAGAACTAGGATTCCAGAAATCAATAAATTAGAAATCCAGATGATCCCAAAGAAGGGGATGCCTAGGTTAAGGAGGGAGCCTGAAGACTCACCAACTTAATACGGGAGTTCAAAGACCCAACCATATAATAACGGGAGTTTGAAAATTCAACCAAAATGGACCGAAGTTCCTCGGGACAATCCAAAGATCATTGCGGATCCGAAGTTCACATGTGCTGAAGCACCTCAGGATGATCCGAAGATCATCGATGTGACCTGAAGGTTGGATTGATCAGAATTGACCAAGTTTAGTGTAAACTAGGCCAAGCTAGTAAATATAAGTGTTGAGCTACATGTCCCATAATCACTTGCTCTACTCAAATATTTACGAACAAGTTGTATATTCCATTAGAATTACGAAACGATCATTTCCACAGTGTTCAATCAAACGAGTCCAAGAATTAACATTCGAAGCAAACATGAGGGTTCATAAACCTTGTTTTTACTAAGGCGTTTAATTAGATTTCTCATACGAACGAGAAAAAGGTTTATATAAATATGTACTAGTAGATTGGAAAGTGATTTATAAAATAACTTCATGTAATGAAATCGGATTAATAAACCATTTGGAAAATAACTTCATACAATGAAGTGGAGTTAGAAACCATTTAGTAAAAGATTGGTATCTACTAATAAATTAAAAACCCTTTTATATTGTTTCGAAGTGGCAAATCTCGCGAAATAGTGATCGAAATAACGATCGAACTAATTCATGTTTTAATAACGTAAATTAAATCTCAAGAATATTGATTATAAATTCGTTTATCATAGGTGAATCGAAAGTCCATGAAATCGGAATGCAGAAATATGTGAACCACAGAAACTGAAAAGTCACAAAAAGGAAAAACGGGTCGAAACTCGACCGGGAAAGAGCCTCGATGGACCTAAATTGTTGACTGTGGTTTCCACTGGTCAACAACAGAAATTTGGTCCTTAGATGTCTGAGCACTCAACACAGACGTCTGAGCTGACTGACAACATTTTTTTAATTTTTCTCGAGGGTTTGGATAGAGGTCTGACCTCTCCGGTTAGACGTTTGAGCTGAAGTCTGGGCAAATGTTTGCCTAGGCAATGTATATGCAATCGGCCTCGGACGAGCCCGGATCAATGGTGATGGCTTATAACGTTTCCTAAGCAAAAATGAAGCCTCTATAACTTGTCGAAACAATTCAAGAACACAAACAAACATGCACAAACATATATACATAAGATCGCTGATTTTGATTATAAATTTTAAAATGAATAAATTCTCTAACCAAAGCAATAAAATGCAATTCAAGCTAGAACTCAATGGATTGTTAGTGCTAAAGGGAAATTGTAAGGGCTTGTGTGCAGACAGGAATTTCACCTATGCATGCACAATCCGAACGTATAACATACTAGGATTTCCAATACTCGAAAAGCAAAGAAATCAACAACACCAGCAATTAACTAAATGCATACACAATACAAACGTGCCAAAGGCACACTAGATAATCATATAGCTTGAGGCATAGATGTAAGTTCTCCAAAAACTCACCTTTGCTTTTTAAAAGCAACAAATCGATCCAGAGCTTAGCTAAATCAACCACTCCTCCAATATAGCTTGCTAGTCTCCAATCTAAGCATGAATGCACAAATTTCCTAGAAGTTAGATCATAGGAAATTTCAAAAATTGGAGAGAAAGCATGTTGGATAAGATGGAGAAGATAAAGAGGATGCGTACTTAAGCTTCTTTTTTTTCCTACTTCAATTCGCAAGCTCCAAGAAGCAAACTAGGTTTAGGAATTTCCTTTTCTCATTCCTTTCACCATTTTCTATTTCCTTTGAAGTGTTAGGATGGAATGAAGAGGAGGGGGCTGGTTTGGAGGTTATAAGGTGGGCTAGATTAGCTTAACCAAGACCCAACCAAAGTCCCAAAATTGATAAACTCAAAATATATTGATGTTTATAGTTTTCGATCACGTAAATGACATTCTGAACTCAATGGAAATGATTTCAAGTCTAGATTCATCTATATGCAAAATATGACTTTTTGGACACATACTCGATTAATGATTAACGATGTTATATCTAAATAAATTATTTAAATTATTATCGTAAAATATGCGAGCTGTTACGGTTATTATCAAATAAGAATGTGTGAGGAAGATATACATAAAACTACTTTCAAAACACATGATGGGAACTATGAATTTGTTGACATGCCCTTTGCTTAGTAAATGCCCCTTCCACCTTTCAAGCTTTAATGAATGATATTTTCAGACCCTATTTCAGGAAATTTGTTCTAGTATTCTTTGATGATACACTAATATATAGCCAGACTATGTTTGAGAATGTAGAACATTTAGGTTTTACTTTTGCGGTATTAAAGGACAATCAACTAGTAATTAAACTGTCCAAATGTAACTTTTCCAAAAAATCTTTGGAATACTTGGGACATGTTATATCAATGCAAGGTGTGTTAGTGGATCCAAATAAAATCAGGGTTATAATGGAGTGGCCACTTCCCAAAACTATGAAGGCACTCAGAGGCTTCCTTGGGCTAACAGGATACTATAGAAAATTTATAAAGAGTTATGGGTTAATTGCTAAACCTCTCACTAATATGCTCAAGAAAGATTCTTTCTTATGGACTGAAGAAGCTATACAAGCTTTTGAGATATTAAAACAGTGCCTTGTAAATCCACCAATTCTGGCAATGCCAGATTTCTCTAAACCCTTCATACTGGAGTGTGACGCAAGTGGCCAAGGAATTGGTGCAGTACTTTTACAAGATGGAAGATCCCTTGCTTACCTCAGCAAGGCTTTACAAGACAGGAATTTATCATTATCCACCTATGAAAAACAATTAATGGTTATAATTATTGCCACAAGGAAATGGGCTCAGTATCTAATGGGTCGGCAGTTTATTATAACAACCGACCATTAAAGTCTCAAGCATTTACTGTCACAAAAGATTCATGCAAGTATACGAAATAAATGGCTCGCAAAGTTGCATGGACTTGACTATAAGGTGGAGTATGAAAGTGGTAAGAAAATGTTATTGATGATGCTTTATCAAGGAGAGAAGTGGACATGCTGGAAGTACAATCACATGCAATCTCTAGTGTACAAATAGCACGACTACCCGAATTGAAGAAAACTTTATTAACTTTAGCACGGTGTTAGCATTTTTTACAAAATATCAAAGATAAAAAGGTGGAAAGCAGCAAATACCAAATTCTTGATAACTTGATTTTCTACAAAAGAAAGATTCTGTTAGATCCTCAATTGACTACACTGGTGCAAATAATAATTGAAGAACATCATTCTACCCCTCGAAGAGGACACACTGGCATTAAAGGTACTTAAAAAAAATAAGACAGATATTTTATCGGAAAAATATGAAGGAAAATGTCGAATTATTTATGAAGGCTTGTGAATCATGTCAGAGGAATAAAGGAAAAAATGTACCTCTACCTGGATTATTGAATCCATTGCCTATTCTAGATCAGATTTGGGAGGTTATCTCAATGGGCTTTATTACATGCCTCCCTAAAAGTCATAAATACACAGTTATATATGTAGTCGTTGACAGGTTAAGCAAATATGCACATTTACTCCCTATGTGTCAGCCTTTACTGCTAAAGAAGTTACCAAGTTACTTTTCAGTGGAAATTTTAAACTACGTGGACTTCCCAAATCAATTGTAAGTGATAGGGGTGCTATGTTTACTAACAATTTCTGGAAGAACTCTTTAAGTTGCAGGGCTGTAAGCTGAAGCTGAGCTCAGCATATCACCCACAAAGTGATGGGCAGACCGAGATTGTTAATAGGATATTAGAGGGATATCTAAGATGCTTTGTATGCCATAGAGCACATGAGTGGAGTGATTGGCTTACTTTAGCTGAATATGGTATAATACAACGTGGAAATAATCCACTAGTATGATTCCTTTTAAAGCTGTGTATGGGGTAGAACCACCCAGTCTTCTAACTGATGTGCCTGATACTGCTAAAATTGAGCAAGTATAAGGGATGACGTTGTTCAGTAGAGATATTACATTGGAGTTCCAGAAGGAAAGTTTGAAATTGGTTCAAGATCGAATGAAAAGATATGTTAGTTTATAAAGATCTGAAAGGAAGTTTCAAGTAAATGATTGGGTATATTTGAAGTTGCAGCCTTACAAACAAATAACAGCCAGAGCTACAAAATACATATCTTATCACCAAAGTATTTCGGGCCATACATGGTTATCGAAAAAATAGGAAAAGTAGCATATAAATTACATTTGCCAGACCATGTCAAGATCCATCCCATCTTTCATGTTTCGTAATTAAAGTAGAAGGTAAGGACTAATATAATTATACAAGATGAAGCTCCCAGCTATGAAGAAGAAGAGGTTGGCAACCTGAAAGAATATTGGATATAAGAATGATTCCTAGAGATGGCCAAGAAATGGTGTAGATATTGATCAAATGGAGAGGTAAATCCGAAGAAGACGCCACCTGGGAAGATTACTGGCTGATGATCAGAAGATTCCCCACGCTAGACCTTGAGATAAGGTCCATTTTTGAAGTGAGGGGGATGTAACAACTCTTTTATATTAAGCTTATGTAAAGATTGGGAAAATCAGGAAACATCTTCACTTGATTGGAATCTGGCAATCAGGTCATCGAAGGTGACATTGGACATGACTGCAAGCAAGGGCAGACCAGAAAGGAAGATTGGAAGTGAAGAATAGTGCTTCAGTTTGAAGATATGCACACATGTCAGTGTGCATGTGCATAATAAATTCTGGATAATATGTGAAACCCTAGTTCATTTGATCGAATTATTATGTAATAAGCTGTTGTTTGGGCTAAAACTAGTTGTTGTACATACAGCTGTATATAGACAGTCCTTCCTGTATTATGATATGTTGAATTGAATCCAAATACTATTACTTTACCCTTTAATTTTCTGCTACTATTTTCTTCCTCATTTCTTCACTTCTAAACCCTAATTCTATTTTTTCTTCAGTTCTCCAATTCTTCCCTTATTCCCTTACCTATGTTCAACCTCTAACCTCTTATCACCTTTCTTTCTCCCAACTTCTTTTATTTTCATTCTTTAAACCCTCATTCTCCCAACATTTCTTACCATTCTTATTATTTCAGTATAAGTTTGCCATGGCTACTTCTGATGGTCGTGACACGACAATTAGGGGTGTAGCGTTGAGCGACGACTGAATTTTATTAGGGTTCAACAGAAATTTAGGACAACATTTTCTAACTAGAAATTTCCTTTTGAAGTAGGAATTGAAGAGAAATGAACGAAGAATTAATTTTCTATAAGCATCAAAGGAGAAAAACGCGGCGGAGCAAAATAAAATTGCGGCCACCCAAATTTTAGAAGGTGGGATAGACGAAAAATATTTGGTAACATTTTATAATCTAGGTAAAATGTTATTAGTTGCACTTAACCATAAACGCAACCATTTATTGCAACCAAATATACATTTTCTTGTAGTGTACGGTGCGGCGGCGGTGAGATGGTTTCGTGCGTGGTGTTGAGTTCGTATACGAAGAAACAACGAAGCAGCGTGGAAACGAACGAGAGAAAAGGAGTAATTGGCCTGTTTAATTCTTAATCAAAGTAATTAAGTTTAATTAACATATAATTAAGAATTAACTATTTAACTAAATCGTGTATACTTATAATTGGATTTTTACCTATGTTAACAGAATTGAACCGAACAAGAGGCGTTGGAACCGTATTGACGAACACTACATTCTAGAGCTAGTTTGGACAAAGCTGGAATCAGTTGGGAATTTAGTTAAATTAAACGCATGTTTAATTTAATTGAAACTTAAGCGCTTTAATGACGAATGGAATCAAGTGAGTATAACTCACTCAGTTTGACCCACTTATATTTCATATAAGTCAGGATTTTAATTTATGGGCTATGTTTGTTGATTGATTGATGTGTTCTGAATAAAATATATATGTATATATATATATATATATATTGGATGAATTGGTTAAATTAAATGTTCGTTCAATTTAATTGAAATTAACTCGTTATTCCAACGATTATTGCTCCATCATGCCTAAATTGTAGCGGTCAAAATATGGAAAATTAACTTGTATACCTTAATTTAGACAAGTTGACAATTTTTGTCTCGTTAAAACCTTCTCTCATTCATACAAACATTTATGTGTTACAATTATTATATTTGTAACACCCCGTAAAATACATAAACGTTAAAAATAAATAATTAATTAAATAGTACGGCTGGAAAATGAGATTTTGCAGCTTTAGGAATTTGGCTACAAAATTCTTTTATTGGATTCATAGCGGAGTCGTTTCCATATATAATATGCTAAAAATGGTCAATGCATGAAGAAGTTATAAACAAATGAATTTGGACAGTAAACGCAGAAATATATATATATATATATATAATTAAATGGATAATGTACATGTGTCCACATTATAAATTCAAAATAAAGAGGGAGAATTTGAATTTTAAATTGAAGATAAGATCATGAGGGCAAAGTATATTGTATATAAGGAATAAGATTAAGAGATTATAGAACGTATTAATTAAATTTAACACCTCGGCAACGCACCTTTATTGGGCGTTCCAGCCCCCAAGGGGTCGACCTCTCCCCTTAAGGGGTGTTGACTGTTGGTCGACTGCCTGGCGGCTGGACAACCCAATAAATCTACATGATTAGGTTTTTTTTAGAGGATATATATATATATAAGGACTGGATTAAATCGGATTAATCCAATGGTCTATGCTCACACGGGCAACTATATATAGCCCCTCACACCACACTATGAAACCCAAACCATTCTATATCCCTGCCTCCATGCTTCCTCTGTACCATTACTAAATTCCAGAGAAAAATAAAAGAAAAAGGTTAAGGATTTCTTCTATTTCTCCAACCCTATCCTTAACCTCTCTCTACTTCATGTAGGTTTAGTATTCTAGAATTTGGTATAAACATATGTATATAAGATTCTTGTAACACCCCGTATTTTCTATGAACATAAAAATAACAAATCAAGGTATAATTAATTTTTAGAAAAATAATTTGGTAAAACGGGTTGCGTCGTTGCGTTCGTCTTGGAATTCTACTTGAGAAAGAGTCTGAGTTTGCGTAAATTGGACTCCGTATGAAAAAGATATCCTTAAATTAAATATTGCAGCAAAACATGGAAAAAGAGGAATGAGAAAAGAATAATGTTTAGCATTGTTCTAAGAATTGTAAGCAAAAGACATAATAGCTCATTTGGTTGGAACATGTGACTTGCATACAAGAGGTGCAGAGTTTGATCCCCGCCAACGCCATATTTTTGTTTTAGGGGAATGGCTAAAAAGCGGCTTAGTGTGAACGCGGTTCAAAAAAAAATTAAATATATATATATTGAATATATATGTATGTATATATATATATATAATTGAGAAGATAAATACAGTCAATTTATTTGGAGGGAAAGATCTATGCATAAGTAGATATGTATGTAGGTAACTTCATTATGCATTGATTTTGCATGTTGCAAGGAAAGTAGAGAAAAAAAAGGGGAAATTAAATTATATGCTCGATTTCCTTTTTTTCAGGCAAGCAATTAATTTGCATTATTTGAATCCATGAATAGGTGCGTGTGTATATATATATATATATTTATATATATATGGGCAGTTAATGTAAACATGAATAAAAGTTTATTAATTTGCTGAGTGTTTGCTGAGTCACTTCTGACTCATTGCTGAGTCAATAAGATAAACCCCATCTTGTCTGAACGGCTGCGGTTATTTCTAGGTTAATCTAATGGCCTAAATGAATCCTAAATTCTATAAATAAGTGGGTAGTCTCTCATTCTAATTCATATGAAAAATTGGAGAAGCCGCCGTCATGCCGTCGCCATGGAACTCCGAGTAGCCGCCGCAAATCAAAGTAGAAGAAAGCTAATCTAATCCAATTCTAATCAATTCTAAAAGCAATCTAGACTCTCTCTTTCTTCTTAAATTGTGAGTATGATGATTCTCACAAGATTATTAGCAAACTAATTTGATTAAGATGTAAATGGAACATAAGAAAATGATGTGAATTGTCATATATGTTATTGTAAAATCTTATGTTATCATGTATGTTCTAAATGTTTTGTTATGCTATGACGAAAATCATGTTATGCTATGTTATGCTATCATGCCATGCTATGATGAAAATCATGCTATGCTATGTTATGCTATCATGCTATGCTATGTGTAAATCATGTTATGTTATGTCATAAATCTTATATATGTTGTAGATCTCATGTTAACACATATGTTGGAAATCCATAAGTTATATGATTATGATATCATGTTAAGTTGTGTTGAATCGTACAAGTTGTAAAATCATGATGTTGTTATTTATGCAAATTGGATCATGTTTTAAAGTTTATGTTTTTTTTCTAAAGATTAAATGGATCATGATTATGGGAACTTTCCTATTAAGTTAGGTGTACCCATATGCATGAATCTATGACTAAATGAATTTTTATTATGGGAATTTGTCTATTAAGTTAGATGTACCCATATACATGAACCTATGTTATTAAGTTAGATGATGATATGTTGTAAATGATGTCACATATGTTACATAGTCACGATGTTAGTATCCATGTTGGTTAGTTCATGTTAGTCAAATCATGATATTATATATGTTTGGGCTATGATGATTCATACATGTACCTATGCAAGTTTTGGCACTGATTAATAAAAATTGTGTAGGTTTCATGACACTTATTTTAGATCTAAAATTAGATCCATGACATGTGTGAGTTCTATACTAGTTCACACCACCATTATGTTGCAAGTTTATACATGAATTTGGGTTATATTATGTAGACTGTGACATTTAACCAAACAAGTTGACACCTTTAACATGTGTAGCTTATGCAAGTTATAGTCTTAGCCTATGCAAGTTTAAGTGTTGGACCTCTATCACATATGCAAGTTTCACCCCTTTTTATGAGTAGATCTATTTTAGTCATATACATATATGTTGTTGTTGTGATAATCTATCTTTGTGCTATGAGTTAGACTATTCGAGTCTAACGTATATTTTACGTTTAACGTATGAACGTACAACGTGGGATAGGGGTGATATTAAAAGAATTAATATTGAGAATTTGCACGAAATAGCCTTAAAAAGGCATATAACAAATTTGAGATATGTGAATTGCCTTAAAAGGCGAAAAATGGAATTAAGACATTAATTGGAAAATTAATGTGTAGAAATGGTCATAAGTTAATTATGGATTAATTTGAATTAAAATGCCTTTAATGGCATATAATGAATTTGTGATGAAATTTGGTATGATTTTGCATACCATAAATGGATGGCCATAATTGAGTCAATTATGGACATCGTTAAAACTGGAAATTAATTAATAATTCAAATAGGGAATTATTAAAACTGGGGAAAAAGGATTTTTAATAATAAATGCTTAGGACACGAGGTTGGACCCATTTGTGACGTAAACCTGCCCGGACCCGCCCGACAAATCCAGTAGTCACAAATGTCAGCCCAATGTGAGAGGTCCTAGGCCCAAACTAAAGCATAACAGTTGTAAAGACACGAGGTTAGACTCTTTTATGGTGTAAGACTGCCCGGACCCACCCGGCAAATCCAGCTGCCATAAATGCCAGTCTAATGTGAGAGGTCTTTATGAGGTTATGGCCTTAATGAATTAAGAAATACTTAACCAGATAATCATGTAAGGTGGGGACATAGGGGTTAAGTAGGTGCCTTGGGTGGCACGAGGAGTCTAGTGGTTGCCTTTAGTGGCATTTGAAATACGATTAGTAAGACTTAACCAAACACACATGCAAATGAACATGACTAAGAAGAGGGTTAAGTAGGTGCCTTGGGTGGCATGAGAAAATACGATTAGTAACACTTAACCAAATTAAATATGTAAGTGGGACATAGGGGTTAAGTGGGTGCCTTGGGTGGCATGTGGAATTACTAATAGAAACCCTTAACCAAATTTAAAACATGTAAGTGGACATGAAGGGGGTTAAGTGGAATGTGTTAGAGGGGACCGAGCCTAGGTGGGAAGCTTGGTGGGAGGCCCATTTCAACCAGTATTCCAAACGTATCTTTGTGAGCTCGACCCAAGTCGAGGATGGGACACGCATACTGGGCTTGACTATAAGAGGCCAAAACGGGTTAGCGGTGGCAACGCAAGTCCAACGGGTTCATATGCGTGAGTGGACCCGGGCTGGTAGGTAAGACGTTGTTGCATCGTGTAGGTATAAGCCGTGCATCCTTAAGTTGTATCGGGTTGCCACTTTAGGGGTGTGATACACCCCACTGTGGGACCAGCACGGGTATCTACGAGTTAGGGAGCCGATCGAATGGGGCAGGGTAGTGAACACACCTAGTGGAGATAGGAGCAGGCGGCCCTATGTAGTCAGCTAGGGATATATAAAGCTACTACTATTATTATTAACTACTAAGGGGGTACACCTAGTGGAGATAAGAGCAGGCGGCACCTATGACGTCAGCTAGGAGTACATGGAACTACCATTGAAGGGGGTACATCTAGAGGGGATAGGTACACGTTGGTTACGTATGGTAGCAGCTAGAGATATACTGTTAAACGAGGAGGATAGCGGGTACATCTAGTAGTACACGAAGCTATCATCATTCTATTTAAGTCAAGAGGGATCAAGATTCTAGAGTGACTAGTATGGGTGCAGTTAGTGCTAGTACAGTACAACACGGTACAGTACGGTAGAGTATAGTAATTATCCTATATCGATTAGGAAGCGTCATTAACGTTAGTGATTAGTAACGGGTGTGGTGCAACGTAGTAATTATTCTTTAGTAGGTATGCCTTTAATGTTACCATGGTTAACCTCATTTCCTTTGCCTGTTCTGTCACACCCAATAGTTCATAGGCATTTCCTTATTCTCCAGCTTATGCCTTAGTCTGGTTACTTTGAAAATAGTATTGTTAGAATTGTCATATTCGCCAGACTTTATGTCTGACCCCCTCTATTTCTATCTTTTTCCCCCTCCAGGTCCTCAAGTTGGGCCCAGCTCTAGTGGTGTTTGATTGGATTGCTTATCTCTTTTGGAGAGCTTGGACTGCTAAAGTAAAGTCCTGCTTGTTATCTTTTGTTTAATGGCTATTTATGTAATGGGATTATGTATTTTGTTTTATCAAGATAGATATTGTACTTGACTCTGATTTATGGTATTATGATGTAATCAAACATGTTCTGACTTTTGCTGCAATGAAATAAAGTTTTAAATTTCCAAGTACTATTTTATATCTGTCTTGTCGTAATTTTACTGTTCTATACTCACTTAAAACCTCCATGGAAGTTAATGCATTCCTTTTGTGAGTGACATTAATGGACGTGGGGTGTTACACGTGGTATCAGAGCTTAAGGTTACCAGAACAGATAAGATATTTTGAAAAACTATTTTTCAAAAGCATTTTTATAAAGAATACTTTCGAAAATATGTTTGTAGAAGAGTATTTTTGAAAGAAAGGTTTATTTTGAGAACATAATCCCCAAGAGCCATATATCCTTCCTTCGATTCTCCGTTTTGAATCTCTTCCTCTTTCTCATTTTGAATTTCCCCTCCGCGTATAGATACTTTTTCTAAGATAAATAAGGACTTCCGCACGAAGGAAGGAAGAACCACTTCAAGGGACTTAGACGTTTGTCGGGCTAGAAGTTAGTCCAATGAGGTGAAGGGTTGTGGGAACCTTTAAGATGGACGATGGGAGGAAGGTTCAAATAGCTGTTAGGTTAATAAAGGACGAAACCTCATCTTGGTGGGAGGTCACGAATGGAGAATGTGAAGAAGAAGGCTAGTTGTTTTGGAGAAATAGGACACCTTATTAGGATTGTCCAAAGAGGCAAGAATAAAGTACAGGATCTTCTGGAGGGTTGTTGTATTCCCTCACGGCTGGTATACCTGATGGGGGTAGGACCGTCTAGGTTGAAATTTGGTTTTCTATATCATCCTGTTCGAACCTTGTTTGATTCTGGCGCTTCATACTCGTTAGTATCTGCTTCGTTAGTTGAAACACTGCACCTAAATACTAGTCTAGTTAAGGATCCCATCCTAGTCTCAAATCCTGTTGGTGGTTCGGCTCATCCTTCAATGGTTTGTCGAGATTTGAGAGTGCCTATCTTGGGCGTTGGGTTTGAATGCAGCGCCTTCATTCTTGGTTTCACGGTCTATAGTTTGATTCTAGGGATGGATTGGCTAGCCAGGCGTGGTGCCATCCTAGATTGGGGAAGGAGGGTAGTTAGACTATTGGTTCGTTATGGAAAGACCCTCATATTTTTTGTGACCATAGGAGTTTAGTGATGTTTAGTTGCCTAGAATCTTCTGATGTATTCAACGATGATTTGGGATCTGTTTGTGTGGTCCGTGAGTATGGGGATGTCTTCGATGTAGAGCGGGGTTTACCTAGAGGAGCGAAGTAAGCTTTCGTGTGTGCCTAGTGGATAATGCAAAGCCAGTTATGAGATCAACGATGGTTTTGGAGCAAGACTGGCAAGGACAGCCAGAGTCCGTTAAGTGCTCAGTTATTTGGCCGTTTTACTAGTATCATCTCATGTATGTCATCTGAATTCGAAGGAGGTATCCCTTGGGTGTTTGTCTGATATTGGTTTAGGCCTTTGGGGCTTGCACTTGGGGGATGTTGAGTTCGACTAGGATGGTCTGCGTGAGAGATGGACAGTTGTGACAAATTTTTCATGGAATAATATCCTAGTTTTCTCTAGAAGCGGAGAAGAGCATGCCATACATCTTAGGGAAGCCTCTGGGGAAGGGTGATATGTTATGGAGGGAGACTATCGAAAGTCCATGAGAGGAATTGCCCTACCCACGACTTAGGATTGTCTGCCATAGCTTTTGCGCTCAAGTCTTGGCGGAAGTTTGAGCTGCTTACAGACCATAAGTCGCTAAAGTTTTGTTCTCTCAGAAAGATCTGAACGGGAGGCAGCAAAGGTGGATGGAGTTCTTGGCGTCATGCGATTTCGAGATAGCATATACCCCTTGCAAAGGGTAACGTTGTGGTGGATGCCTTAAGTAGGAAAGGATCGGCATTGAGTCCTTTTTCTGTTGAGCGGCGTAGCTTATAGTTTATCTCTACCATTGACTTTAGACCATCCATTGATTTTGTACTTGGTTCGCTAACGTCCGTTGAGGTCAGACCTACGCTTTTCGGATGGGTTTAAGATGCATAGCGAGATGACCTGCAGTGGTGGAGTTAGTAGAGAAGCTCATCTTAAATAGGTATACCCTAGATGATAAGGGTTGGTTGCGAATGGACGGTAGACTTTGTGTATTACGGGACGAAAGTTTGAGGAAGTGTTTACATGATACGGCGAAAGTGGTGGAGCCGAACACGCTTAAGGAAGTGGAAGTAGAGCGAGATGCCACGATCAGACTAGCTCCTACATGCATTCTTGGGTCGGAGATTAAGAAGTTGAGAAACCGAGAGGTCAAGCTAGTCAAAGTGCAATGGGAAGAAGATCAAGGAGACGCTACTTGGGAGACAGAAGAGAAGATTCGTTTGTTGTACCCCTTCCTTTTCGGGGTTATGTCTTTTATATTCTCCTTTATCGCCTAGCTTATACTTGTCCTATCTTTAGTACATCCTCTCGTTTAAGTCTTTGACCTTTAAAAGGGTAGTCCTATGGTTGAAACATGTGTTTGAGACATGTTATGTTTGATGGATGCAAGTGGATGCAAGTGTTTGCTAGTGGTTGCTCGTGGATGCATATACACACACTTTAGGCACTAGATCGGCTCAGTCACTCTCATATTGCATATAAATATGTGTGCATATTTAAATTAATGAATGAATAGTGGTTGTATTATCGTATGGATGCTGCATTAAGATGAATGGTTGTGCACGCATATAGAAATAATATGTATCATTAGGAATCTTTTGCATACATAATGGACGCATGGCACTATCATGGTTCGCATTAAGGAGGTCAACTGAATCAGTAGATCGCCTGATTTTTGCATTGGATAAGAACATGTACACACACTATGCATATAAACATGAAAGCATTAGAAGTCTCTTAAGGACAATGGATGCATGTGCCTGATGGTTGAGTAGATGGATGATTGGATGGTAGGACACATTCTTCCTAACTTGAAGATTTCGGGGACGAAATCCTTTAAGGAGGGGAGAATGTAACACCCCGTATTTTCTTTGAACATAAAAATAACAAATCAAGGTATAATTAATTTTTAGAAAAATAATTTGGTAAAACGGGTTGCGCCGTTGCGTTCGTCTTGGAATTCTACTTGAGAAAGAGTCCGAGTTTGCGTAAATTGGACTCCGTATGAAAAAGATATCCTTAAATTAAATATTGCAGCAAAACATGGAAAAAGAGGAATGAGAAAAGAATAATGTTTAGCATTGTTCTAAGAATTGTAAGCAAAAGACATAATAGCTCATTTGGTTGGAACATGTGACTTGCATACAAGAGGTGCAGAGTTCGATCCCCGCCAACGCCATATTTTTGTTTTAGGGGAATGGCTAAAAAGCGGCTTAGTGTGAACGCGGTTCAAAAAAAAATTAAATATATATATATATATATTGAATATATATGTATGTATATATATATATAATTGAGAAGATAAATACAGTCAATTTATTTGGAGGGAAAGATCTATGCATAAGTAGATATGTATGTATGTAGGTAACTTCATTATGCATTGATTTTGCAAGGAAAGTAGAGAAAAAAAAGGGGAAATTAAATTATATGCTCGATTTCCTTTTTTTCAGGCAAGCAATTAATTTGCATTATTTGAATTCATGAATAGGTGTGTGTGTGTGTGTGTATATATATATATATATATATATATATATGGGCAGTTAATGTAAACATGAATAGAAGTTTATTAATTTGCTGAGTGTTTGCTGAGTCACTTCTGACTCATTGCTGAGTCAATAAGATAAACCCCATCTTGTCTGAACGGCTGCGGTTATTTCTAGGTTAAATCTAATGGCCTAAATGAATCCTAAATTCTATAAATAAGTGGGTAGTCTCTCATTCTAATTCATATGAAAAATTAGAGAAGCCGCCGTCATGCCGTCGCCATGGAACTCCGAGTAGCCGCCGCAAATCAAAGTAGAAGAAAGCTAATCTAATCCAATTCTAATCAATTCTAAAAGCAATCTAGACTCTCTCTTTCTTCTTAAATTGTGAGTATGATGATTCTCACAAGATTATTAGCAAACTAATTTGATTAAGATGTAAATGGAACACAAGAAAATGATGTGAATTGTCATATATGTTATTGTAAAATCTTATGTTATCATGTATGTTCTAAATGTTTTGTTATGCTATGACGAAAATCATGCTATGCTATGTTATGCTATCATGCCATGCTATGATGAAAATCATGCTATGCTATGTTATGCTATCATGCTATGCTATGTGTAAATCATGCTATGTTATGTCATAAATCTTATATATGTTGTAGATCTCATGTTAACACATATGTTGGAAATCCATAAGTTATATGATTATGATATCATGTTAAGTTGTGTTGAATCGTACAAGTTGTAAAATCATGATGTTGTTATTTATGCAAATTGGATCATGTTTTAAATTTTATGTTTTTTTTCTAAAGATTAAATGGATCATGATTATGGGAATTTGCCTATTAAGTTAGGTGTACCATATGCATGAATCTATGACTAAATGAATTTTTATTATGGGAATTTGTCTATTAAGTTAGATGTACCCATATACATGAACCTATGTTATTAAGTTAGATGATGATATGTTGTAAATGATGTCACATATGTTACATAGTCACGATGTTAGTATCCATGTTGGTTAGTTCATGTTAGTCAAATCATGATATTATATATGTTTGGGCTATGATGATCCATACATGTACCTATGCAAGTTTTGGCACTGATTAATAAAAATTGTGTAGGTTTCATGACACTTATTTTAGATCTAAAATTAGATCCATGACATGTGTGAGTTCTATACTAGTTCACACCACCATTATGTTGCAAGTTTATACATGAATTTGGGTTATATTATGTAGACTGTGACATTTAACCAAACAAGTTGACACCTTTAACATGTGTAGCTTATGCAAGTTATAGTCTTAGCCTATGCAAGTTTAAGTGTTGGACCTCTATCACATATGCAAGTTTCACCCCTTTTTATGAGTAGATCTATTTTAGTCATATACATATATGTTGTTGTTGTAATAATTTATCTTTGTGCTATGAGTTAGACTATTCGAGTCTAACGTATATTTTACGTTTAACGTATGAACGTACAACGTGGGATAGGGGTGATATTAAAAGAATTAATATTGAGAATTTGCACGAAATAGCCTTAAAAAGGCATATAACAAATTTGAGATATGTGAATTGCCTTAAAAGGCGAAAAATGGAATTAACACATTAATCGAAAAATTAATGTGTAGAAATGGTCATAAGTTAATTATGGATTAATTTGAATTAAAATGCCTTTAATGACATATAATGAATTTGTTATGAAATTTGGTATGATTTTGCATACCATAAATGGATGGCCATAATTGAGTCAATTATAGACATCGTTAAAACTGGAAATTAATTAATAATTCAAATAGGGAATTATTAAAACTGGGGAAAAAGGATTTTTAATAATAAATGCTTAGGACACGAGGTTGGACTCGTTTGTGACTTAAACCTGCCCGGACCCGCCCGGCAAATCCAGTAGTCACAAATGTCAGCCCAATGTGAGAGGCTCTAGGCCCAAACTAAAGCATAACAGTTGTAAAGACACGAGGTTAGACTCTTTTATGGTGTAAGACTGCCCGGACCCGCCCGGCAAATCCAGCTGCCATAAATGCCAGTCTAATGTGAGAGGTCTTTATGAGGTTATGGCCTTAATGAATTAAGAAATACTTAACCAGATAATCATGTAAGGTGGGACATAGGGGTTAAGTAGGTGCCTTGGGTGGCACGAGGAGTCTAGTGGTTGCCTTTAGTGGCATTTGAAATACGATTAGTAAGACTTAACCAAACACACATGCAAATGAACATGACTAAGAAGAGGGTTAAGTAGGTGCCTTGGGTGGCATGAGAAAATACGATTAGTAACACTTAACCAAATTAAATATGTAAGTGGGACATAGGGGTTAAGTGGGTGCCTTGGGTGGCATGTGGAATTACTAATAGAAACCCTTAACCAAATTTAAAACATGTAAGTGGACATGAAGGGGGTTAAGTGGAATGTGTTAGAGGGGACCAAGCCTAGGTGGGAAGCTTGGTGGGAGGCTCATTTCAACCAGTATCCCAAACGTATCTTTGTGAGCTCGACCCAAGTCGAGGACGGGACACGCATACTGGGCTTGACTATAAGAGGCCAAAACGGGTTAGCGGTGGCAACGCAAGTCCAACGGGTTCATATGCGTGAGTGGACCCGGGCTGGTAGGTAAGACGTTGTTGCATCGTGTAGGTATAAGCCGTGCATCCTTAAGTTGTATCGGGTTGCCATTTTAGGGGAGTGATACACCCCACTGTGGGACCAGCACGGGTATCTACGAGTTAGGGAGCCGATCGAATGGGGCAGGGTAGTGAACACACCTAGTGGAGATAGGAGCAGGCAGCCCTATGTAGTCATCTAGGGATATATAAAGCTACCACTATTATTATTAACTACTAAGGGGGTACACCTAGTGGAGATAGGAGCAGGCGGCACCTATGACGTCAGCTAGGAGTACATGGAACTACCATTGAAGGGGGTACATCTAGAGGGGATAGGTACACGTTGGTTACGTATGGTAGCAGCTAGAGATATAATGTTAAACGAGGAGGATAGCGGGTACATCTAGTAGTACACGAAGCTATCATCATTCTATTTAAGTCAAGAGGGATCAAGATTCTAGAGTGACTAGTATGGGTGCAGTTAGTGCTAGTACAGTACAGCACGATACAGTACAGTAGAGTATAGTAATTATCCTATATTGATTAGGAAGCGTCATTAACGTTAGTGATTAGTAACGGGTGTGGTGCAGCGTAGTAATTATTCTTTAGTAGGTATGCCTTTAATGTTACCATGGTTAACCTCATTTCCTTTGCCTGTTCTGTCACACCCAATAGTTCATAGGCATTTCCTTATTCTCCAGCTTATGCCTTAGTCTGATTACTTTGAAAATAGTATTGTTAGAATTGTCATACTCGCCAGACTTTATGTCTGACCCCCTCTATTTCTATCTTTTTCCCCCTCTAGGTCCTCAAGTTGGGCCCAGCTCTAGTGGTGTTTGATTGGATTGCTTATCTCTTTTGGAGAGCTTGTACTGCTAAAGTAAAGTCTAGCTTGTTATCTTTTGTTTAATGGCTATTTATGTAATTGGATTATGTATTTTGTTTTATCAAGATAGATATTGTACTTGACTCTGATTTATGATATTATGATGTAATCAAACATGTTTTGACTTCTGCTGCAATGAAATAAAGTTTTAAATTTCCAAGTACTATTTTATATCTGTCTTGTCGTAATTTTACTGTTCTATACTCACTTAAAACCTCCATGGAAGTTAATGCATTCCTTTTGTGAGTAACATTAATGGACGTGGGGTGTTACAATTCTAATACATGTTTCATGTGTGTGTGTGTATATATATATATATATATATATGTGTATGTATGTGTGTGTGTGTGTGTATATATATATATACTAGGAGAATTGTTGGAGCATGTCTGATTGCAAAGATTAAAGCATAGATCTAGATCTACTACAGATTCCTCTTTTTTCTGCCTAGATCTGTGAGTGGAATATCGTTTACTTAGGAATATTCATATTTTTATTAGATTATCATGTTGAAAGATATGTCTAGGAGGATTTGGATACCAATAATATAAACACTAAAACCCCCAAATCCTTTATCTTGTACTTGCATAGGAATTGTCCTGATTATTTGGGTTTTGTGGATTGCTAATTTTAATATTGGGTTAAAGTTAAAAAAGGGGTGTTGCTACTATTATTTCTATTTTATGTAATTCACCTTTATTAACATTTGATTGTAAGCTAAAAGGGTTTAAATTTGGGTATTTCATGATTTGATTTGGGTATGGATCCTATTTTGAATCCAAAAGCATTCATACTTGAAATATATCAAATGTAAATGTTTTTATGTGCATAATACAAAAAAGAGGTGAATTAGATAAAGTGAAAATTATGAATGTACATGTATAAGTGTATGTAATACTCTATTTTTAATCCAATATTGAAATCATTCCAACAAACCTAGGATGCAAGTTGAAAGTTTGTATGAATGTATATTTTCCATCCACTACTATATGTTGTCTTGTTATTATGCCATCATGCCTAAGTTGTAGCTGTCAAAGTATGGAAAAACTAACTTGTATACCTTGATTTGGACAAATTGACAATGGCCATCTCATTAGAACGTTTCCTCATTTGTATGAATATTTACATTATTTAGACGATATAACTATTATACTTATATAGACGTAATCAACGTAATTAATGTTGTATTAGAGTAATAAATGTGATTAGGTTAGAATTCGAATTTGAAATGTCCCCATAATAAATATATAATTGATTTTTTGTGTATGCGTATATAGAATGGCTTTATATATGTTAACCCATGTTAACCCCGTTACCAGCAGTTCATTCAGACATTGACTCGAACGCCTGAAGTCCGAATACCCGCAAGCAAAGTACAAAAGTTCCTTCAGCAATGGGTCGATCAATCTTCACCCACATTGATCAGGTTGCTCACAATCCAGGCTCGCTCACAGCTCTTGCTCGTTCACAAGTTCTAGTTGCTCACATACAGGTCGGTCACCACTTTAGTGGACGAGCGCACGTGGCGGTCGAGCAGCACCTCATAATGCCAAAAGTGGACTGCAACCAATACATACTAACGTGGCAACTCTCCTGGACTGATTGCTTAAGCACCAAGGTCGAGCAGCCAAGCTCGAGCCTCCAGGTCGTGCACCACTCTTGAACTCCAGGGACGAGCATCCAAGCTTGAGCGGTTCATTGGCTTGAGCACGTGCAATATTGAACGAGCAGGTTTAAATGAAAGAAGTCAAAGAAGTGAATGGCATCTTTTGTAATTATTAATCCCCGTTTTGCACAGTACAACTCTGCATATGTAAATAAAGTATCATAACACGTGGCCGACGTATACATTGAAATAAGGCTTGCTCGTGCATGGATGATAGCTGGTCGCACATGTATCAAGAAGGGGCAATCGTTCGTTATTAATTCTGGTCGCTTGCTCATAAGGTCCAGGGTCGCTCGTTCATGAATCTTGGGCTCAATCATACGGGTGTTGCCAACTGTGCACAGCTGGCTCTAGCTGTCCGATGGCAGTTTCGTAATTACCCGTATAAACCACCCTTACCCTGTTCACCATAATTACAGAATTGCCACCTGGGTCCAACTTCGCCTATAAATACCCCATTTCACCACCATTGAAGGGACTAATCTAAGCCACCCTGAAGGGCTGTCATTTCGGTTTTCCGCCGTTCTCAAGCTCCATTAATGGCTTCCTAAGCTCACTCCTTCTTCCTCCAACATCAAGTGGATCTCATCTTCTCCAAACACCATTAATTCTCACTCAAGTTCAATCCAAGTGATCTCCAACCGCCATTACTCCTCTTTAAAGCTCGTATCTAACACTAATTTCATGATGGAATCAAGGAAGATCATATAATCACAAGATCTAATCCATTCTTCCCAAATTCAAGTGAGATCTAAAGCGGAAAGAGAGTAGAAAGTGGAAAATCATTATAAAAAGAGAGAACAAGTGATATAAGTGAGATGTATGAGATGATGAGTTTTGTAAATTTCCCCATGATAATGAAAATCCTTGCCAAAGTGGACGTAGATCTATTTTAGATCGAACCACTATAAAAATACTTGTGTTTTTACTTACTTTTTGCGATTGTTGTCTCATTTTCTATTACTTGCCATTTGGTGAAGTACAGTTTACGTACCTTTGGTGTTTGGACCATTAAATGTTTAAACATTTGGCGCCCACCGTGGTCCATGTTCGCATTTCTCTAAAATTTAAGAGCCTTGCATTGAAGTTCTAAGCCTACTTCTACCACAAATTCTACAAGTTTAAGATCAAGCCCAATCGATGAGTTCTCATCAAAATTCAAAGCCTTGTCCAAAATAATGGCTAAATTTAAGAAAACCGCAAGTAAATCTGTCGGGGAAAACGACAATGTTGCTAACAATGAAGCTACTCCACTTACCAAGCGCTTTGAAGTTGGAGAAAACTCAATAACCGGAGCCGGAGTGAATAGAGTCGAACTAGATGCTGTTGTCGCCAATTTAAATCAACACATGGAAACTTCAAATAAAGTTTTAATGGATGCTAATGATGCTTTAATGGAGAAGATGAATGCTCTTCTATCACGCTCCTCCTCAAAAGGTTCATGTCAACCTCGAAGAGAACCCAAATTCGGTCGCTTCTGATCATCATCGTAATGATAATATGGAAGGCCTCGATGGATGGGAAAGCGATTGGAATGAAGCTGAGATTCAGGATTCAAACCTGAAAGCTAAAAGCCATTCTGACCGAAATACCCAACAAGTTGCAAGTCCCGCCAAGGAGGGACCTCCCCACGGTGGAGGTAAAAGGTCTAGATCCTCTACTCGCGATCCCTCGCCAAGACGAGCATTTGGAAAAGAGACCGAAGACCACTCTCCAGAACGACATAACTCAAAGGAATATATCGCGGACATGGTAAAGCAAATCATGAAAGATAGCATGGCTCGCAACGACAGTGAAAGAGAATGGTACTTCTCCTCCGGCAAAAATCCATTTACAAAGAGGATCCGCAAAGCTGAGTTCCCTAAAAAGTTCACTCATCCTACTCTGTCTCCATACAACGGGACTACTGATCCGAATCACATCCTATATAGATATGAATGGTACATGAATGCAGCCAAAACAACGGATGAGATCAAATGTTTGTGCTTCCCTCTCTACCTGGAAGGCGTCGCATCGTTATGGTTCATAAAGCTACCGCCCGAATCCATCGACCGATTCGATGATTTGATTCTGAAATTCAAGGAGCAATTCAAGCTGCAAGCTACGAAGGCTAAGGATGTTATTTATCTGACATCAATGAAGCAGAATCCGAGAGAATCTGTTAAAGCCTTCCTCAAGATATTCCACACTGCTTTGTCCGAAGTGGGAAATCCCGAGCCCTGTATGATCTTAATGTCTCTAATTGGCGCCACAGATGAGAAAAGTGACTTTGGCAGACGGATCAAAATGAAAGAGCCAAACACGCTTGAAAAAATCTATAAAAAAAGAAGAGGAGTATATGAGAGTGGACAATAATCCTGCGCCTCTTCAGATTGTTGACGCCAACCCACTTCTTGAAGCTCTCAAAAATGCTGCTACTCAGTACAATCAGAAAAATCCAAGAAGTCAGAAAAGAGGAAACGACGGGAAAGATAATAGAGATGGCAAGAAAATTCGCTTCTTTACTCCCGCTAAATTCACCCCTCTAAATAATACTGCGAAAAACATATATCCCACTACCAAAGATGCAGAACACTATCAGAACCACCATCACTGAATATTTCAAAGAAAGCAGCAAATTGTGGAAATTTCTGTCGCTTTCATAATCAACCTGGGCATGACACTAATGAATGCTGACACTTAAAGAACCTCATCGAGGAGCTGATCAGGAAAAATAGGCTACAACAATATGTAAAAGATCCGCAAGCTTTAAATTATGCTACAACGCCTCAAGGGGAAAGTGCACCCACAAATCAAACCGGTCCAAGTAACGAAACTCCAGCACGAGTTAATACAAGGTCGATCATTAACTGACTAACGTTGATTGGCACTTCAATCTAAACGGCTCAGAATAAGCGATCATCATCGCCACCACTTTATTCCATGCTTTACTTCATGCTTTACTTCATGTTGTGTTTGAATTTCATATAACAGTCTGTAATATTTTACAAATGTTGTACCGAACAATTAGCTCTGTGATTAAGAGCATATCTACCTGAATAAATTTCTTGCTTGCAAAATTTTATGTCAAATCAAAACTTGCTTAAAAGATGATTTCATATTGCAGGTCATCTGTCGAGCGCTTGTTCCTTTAAAATCTGATGAAACAAAGCGACCCCAACAACACTAATTCAAACGTCGAATGTTGTAAGTATCAACATGCACAAATGCGAAAATATAAAAGCACCGCCTTGAAAAGTAAATGGGAAGAGTAGCAAAGATTCAAATAGCGAGCAAGCTCCACGATAAGCAAATAAGGGGGTTGTAACTTTTGTCGAAAGGGCATTCTCTTGAATTAGAGATCCAAGGCTTTGGTTCCTAAATTGAGATAGCCTGCCAAGTCAAGCATCCGACAAAGGAACTAGCGCTAGCCCCATGAAATGATATAACGAGAATAACCCTCCACAATAAAGCAAAAGCTTCCCGAGTGAAGTCCAAAGACCTCCCCGATTGGGGGCACTAAATCCAAAGACCTCCCCGAGCGGGGGCACAAAATCCAAAGACCACCCTGAGCGGGGGCACTAAATCCCATGTCCTCCCTAAGCGGGGGCACAAAATCCAAAGTCCTCCCATAGCAGGGGCATAATATATAAGTCCTCCACTAGTGGGGGCATAAAGATATAAAGACTTCTCCAAGTAGAAGCATTAAATTATCCAGTAAAGTCGGAATTCCTATTGAATTGACACAGCACAGAAGCTTCGTACATGTTGGCAAGCTCCAATAGCTTAGCTTGACAAAGTACAAGCTTCTAGCGCGTCAACCATAATCAAGGAAACCCGACAAACTGATCATTTTAAGCTTTTGCGATTGTGATGATCCACGGTACAAGAGCAACACAACCACTTAAGAGTTGGATAATGCCTGGAAAAATACCACGGGTCAATCACGACGTTGCAACAAGCCAAAAACCAGCTTACTCTCATCGAGGAAGCCAATACACTTGGCTTGATCTTGCCTTCAAAATGGGGCATTTGAAGAATTCAGCAAAATCGGTATGCTCGATACACCGAACAAACTCATCGCACCAATAAAGACCACCCTGGGAAATCCAATTGGAATCTCGTAACTCAAAGGCTTCCTCATCTACAAAGCTCCAATAAAAGAAGATTAATCAGTAATTACGCATTGAGGCAAGTCATCATGAAACGGAAATTCAAAATTTTATATCCTAGGATGATCCATGGTGTCAAAGAAAATTCAAATTCAAAACTTTAAATTCATCCAAAGGCTGCAATCGGTTTGGCCTTGGAGACTCAAGTCGAACTTGAACAGGTACACGTTTCATGAAATATGAACCGCTGTATAAGATTATATAAGTCGTTAAAAGACCAGAGCTTGAAATCTGCAGTCATTATACGTATCAGTTAGCAGAACTCAACTATCGTTCTAACTCGGGTTAGAATATCGTATCTATGCGGACAATGTTTGACTAACTATAAATAGTTAAACAAAATGGTCCTATATGGACGGTTATGCTGTCCCAGTCACCAGATTCGTTATAGTCATTCTTTAATGATTAACTAATATGTAATTGTTGTGGACGATCAATAACAAAGTATAAGTCCAAAATTGTGCAAGTGCTTGTTTTAATTACAGAACAGGTGGCATGAAGCATATAAATTCAACTAACATTCTGTACTTGGACCGTTTGGATTCAACAAGTCAAAGTTCAAAGCTTGGTTTGTCGCAGCAAACTAAAAGCTACGATTGAATCTCAACGCAAGTTGTATTAACACTGTACAGTTCGAAGCCTGCATTTCTTGCAAGCAAAGATACAAGCTTCGAGGGGCAAATGTTAACCCTATTAACCCCGTTACCAGCAGTTCATTCAGACATTGACTCGAACGCCACAAGTGCGAATACCCGCAAGCAAAGTTCAAAAGCTCCTTCAGCAACGGGTCGAGCAATCTTCACCCACATTGATCTGGTCGCTCACAAGCCAAGCTCGCTGTAACGACCCGCATTCTACGCATCATAGGATCGTAGAATATTTATTTCATCGTCATAGAGAGTCGTATGGTCATGTAACTTTGGGAGACGACTATTGGGGTCATTTCCCATGTTCATGATTTTTCCCGATTTTTAAATGACCGTTTTGCCCCTAGATGATCTTGTTTTGACCGTAACTTTTGACTGGAAAGGAATTTTGACCTGAAACCACTTCCATTGGCTTCGGATGATGGTTTACCTTTCCGTAGAGTGGTCACATTAGCCAAACGGACTTACCATTTGGGAGATATGGCTGAAACAAGTTTCAGATGGTGAAAAACAGCTTAATTGGGCTTAACCGGGTGATTAACAGCTAGGCCCAAAGAGGAATTTCGGGATTAGGAGTTTAAAAGGGTTGTTAGGGTTTGGAGAATACATTTTTATCATTTTTCAGTTGTCACTATTCATTCCTCTTAACCTAGCCATGGCCTCCAACATCTAAAACACCTTCTAATTACCGTTTGATCAAGTATTGGCCTAATCTACATCAAATTGAGGCGGATTAGCAAAGAGATTGAGATAGAGCTGCTGTGTTGCCTTGGGAACAGCGCCAAAATAGAGAATCATTTCAGATCTAAAGTTTATTTGTGGCAAAGGTGAGTGATTAACATTGTTTTGACACTAATTACAGTTAATTAGGGTGATTAGCGTTAATCAACGAATTTATTTATGTTAAAAATCTGGAAAAATATTTATAACATCTGAAATATTGTTTTATACCTCTGTTAGAAATTTGGGTTGATTTGGTTAAGTTTTGTTAATCCTATGATTAGTTTTGCCTAAACATGCTTAAGGGAAAATATGGGTTTTGGCTATGTTTGATCCATTTATACATGCTATGGTGGTTGTTTTGGTGTTTATGATTGATTGTGCATGTTGCTATGACTGTATGGTATGATTTGTGATTGTCTAGAAGTGTTAGATTAGTCGAAAACGCCGTCGAATGGCGTAAAACAGTCGCTGGAAAGAAATGCAGGAAATTGCCCGAACCGGATCGGATCGAAGGGGGAAAGCACGATCCGACCCGCTCGCCTGGAAGCTCCACGATCCGACCCGCTTGTGAGAAGGAGCTCCGATCCGAACCGATGCCACTCACGAACTGCTTCAGGAGCTAAGGAACCAATAGCCAAGGAGGATCACGAACCGATGCTTGGGCCACGACCTGAAGTCCTCCGATCCGAACCGCCTTCCACGTGAGCTGCTTGCACCATCCAATTCAGAAGCTCCGACCCGATCTGATGAGGGAGCACGATCCTATGTAGCCTGAAGGAGGACCACGACCAAGAGCTGGAACCTCGACCCGATATGATCAGGGGGCGTGTCACGATTCGTATGCAACAACCCGATCCGAACCAGAGGAGATACTTCGAGTTGAACCAAGGAGCTTGGACGCGAGGCACGGGGTACGAACCAAATGAAGACTGATCCGGAGGAGAAGACAAAAACCCGAGATGCAAAGGTAGTCCAAGTGGGAAGTTTGTACTAAGGATCCAGATGGGAACCAACGAGTCGACTTCATGAGTTGGGCTTTGCTGCGGGGCGTGTGCTAAGGGGTTGTCGATGTCTATGATTTTGGATCACTATGTGTAGGGGGGTACGTGAACGGATTCAGGGCCACTGTGGCCTAGGTACGACTAAAGAGTTATATACCAATGAAGTGGGGTCATTTGTAAAGATTTGGTCATGACTCCATGGGGTAAGCTTGGTAGTAGCAGTAGTTGTACAAGTCGAACTCCGTCATTACCTCGATGGGTCTAGTGATCGAAGTGGTGGACATCGTATGCTTTACGCACTGAGTGGGAGATGTGAGGATGGTTGCTATGTTTGATTTGTTTTCCTTCATTATGACATGCACACCCCCACCCCCGTATTCTTTACACCATATGTTAGTGGCACCTTAGAGTATGGTACGGTATGTAGTGCTAACTCTTTGGTTGCAGGTTCAGGTATGGTTTATTATACCTGTTATTGTTCTGTTTAGCCGCTTATCGCTCATACCAGACTTTTTGTATGACCCAGAGTTTTATGTCTCTTCTAATTACTCTGGGTGCTCTCACGAGCAGACTAGAGACAGGTCAGGTGATATGCACGAGTAGCTGTACCGGAGACGAGCAGGAGGCTTCCACGTATGATATATAGATATTCTCCCTATGTCGCTGTCGGTCACCACTTTGGGCATTAGTAGTGTACCTCTTTCTTTTTGCTTTAGAGACAGTATTTTACAAAGTTGTAATAATGGCATTGGATCATAAGCTGTATTTGGATTTTTCCGCTGCTATGATGTTTAGTTTTCAGCTTATGCACTGTCTCGCCTGTTTTATGTCAGAATATGTTACTATTATATTTTATTCCATGCGCTGTGAGACATTCTATAGGTTCTTTATTAGTTCATTCTCTTCTTTCCTTTCCTTGGCGACCGTTCCGTGCTAGTCGGGCATGTGTACAGCGCACTTTCGGAGTAAATGCCGGCTAATGCGGGGCGGGCCGTCACACTTGGTATTAGAGCTCTAGGTTGCGTAGTTAACCTAGGGAAAGTCATCATGGTGAGTTAGTATATGTATATGAGAGCGCGTATTTGTGATTATTTTGGTTTTCAAAATATATATATATTATTAGTATAGTTAAGGATGAAGTCGCACTGCACTGGCACCACTATGGAGATGGTTAATCGTTTTCTCTGTGCAGATTAAACGATGAGCCGATACGCAAGGGGTACCAGTAGAGGAGCCAATAATGGGAATGCTGCTGATATGAGGACGATGTTTACTGACCTCATGAGAGAGATGCTTAGGGATGTTCAGAGGGCAACTCCCAATGCTGGTAATGGAGGTGGTCCAATAGTGCAGGCGCCTAGGGCCGATTTCGCCAAGCTGAATAAGGATTATACTAGTCTTGGTGGGAAGCCGTTCCACGGAACGGAGTCGGCTACATATGTTCAGGATTGGTTGGATAGCTGCGAGCGTATCTTCGAAGACTTGGGTATCGAGGATGCGATGAAGAGAAGGATGACATCCCGTCCGCTGCAAGGACGGGCAATGAATGGGTGGAATGCTATAAAGGTAGCTACTCCCTAGGATCAGATTACCTGGGATCAGTTTAAGGCTCGCTTTAGCGATAAGTTCATTCCAGCTACTCAGAAGTCGGTGATGTTTAAGAAATTCTTGGAACTCAAGCAGAATGGCAGAGCTGTCTCAGAGTATATTGCTGAATTCGACACTTTGTCGAAATATGGGTTAACCCTAATAGATACTGCCGAGAAGAAGAACGAGAAGTTCATAACTGGCTTGGATGGATACTTGGGGGAAAAGCTTATTAACCATATCGATGAGACGTTTGAATCGATTGTGGGGAAAGCTTTAAGATCGGAAAGTCTTTACCCTAAGTCGAAGACTGAGGTCGCATCTGCAGAGGAACCAAAACCGCAAGCAGGCGGTGGAGGCAAGAGTGGTTCTCAGAATAAGAGGAAGCAGATCATAATAAGGATGGCCAGAAGAAGAAGAAATATGTTGAGTGCTTTAGCTATGGCAAGAAGGTTCACTATGCTAGTAATTGTCGAGCGAAGCAGGCAGATAGGAAGTGCTTCAACTATGGCCAAGTGGGACATCACAAGGATAGGTGTCTGCAACCCCCTAAAGAAAAGCAGATGGTGAAAGCATATGCCCTTAATGCTATTCCTTCTTCGTCGAATGCCCCAACTACGGCGGAGAAGGGAAAGAATGTCGTTATTCAAGGTATGCTTTCTGTTTATGATGTTCCTGTTAGAGTTTTGTTTGATACCGGAGCTTCCAATTCTTTCATATCTAGTGACCTGGTAGATAGGTTGGGATTGGAGCCCGAGATTGTCGATAGACCTTTAGTAGTGACGGACCTGATTGGTGGTTCGACTAGCCTTAGTATGATTTGTCGTAATGTGGTCTTATCGAGTCATGGATGTATGTTTGTTTGTGATTGCTTTGTTTTGGGCTTTACTGGGTTTGACATTATTTTGGGAGTCGATTGGCTCCAAAGATACGGGGTGGTGGTAGACTGTGAGGGCTTTTTGGTGACAGCTAGAGCGGATGATGGGCGGAGGGTAGTGTTTGGTTGTCTACCTAGTGATGGGGTAATGGCTAGTTATCTAAATTCACTCGACATCCCGCATGGTGAGTTTTCAGGTTTGCCCGTGGTTGGCCAGTATCCGGACGTCTTCGAGGATGTGACCGGGCTTCCACTACATCGAGAAATTGAGTTCCTTATTGATTTAGTGAAAGATGCCAGACCTATAGTTATGCCACTTCGTCATATGGCACCAAGGGAGCAGCGAGAGCTCGGGGTGCAAGTCAGCGATCTTTTGAAGAAGGGATGTACCAGAAGGAGTGTTTCTGAATGGGGAGCACCAGTTGTGTTTGCTACCAAGGCGGATGGTTCCCTTCGTTTGTGTGTAGACTACCGCGAGTTGAATAAGGTGACGAGGAAGAACAAGTATCCTCTACCGCGGATAGATGATTTGTTTGATCAGTTGAGTGGTGCGAGAATATTCTCTCAGTTGGATCTCGCGATAGGTTTTCATCAGCTTAGAGTGGAAACTGAGAGTATAGCTAAAGCGGCATTTCGGAGGCCGTCTGGATTTTATGAGTGGTTGGTCATGCCATTCGGGTTGACCAATGCACCAACATATTTAGTGGATCTTATGAATAGAGTATTCCGGGATCAATTGAATAAGTTTGTTCTTGTGTTCGTGGATGATATTTTGGTCTACTCGAGGACAGAGGAAGAACACAAGGAACATTTGAGAATAGTGATGGAGGTGTCGAGAAAACACCAATTGAAGGCAAAGTTTTCTAAGTGTCACTTATGGAGGAGGGAAGTGAGATTCTTGAGCCATGTTGTTTCAGAGAATGGTATTGCCGTGGACCCTGCGAAGGTGGCTACGGTACAAGATTGGTCTACGCCCAAGAATGCAACTGATATACGAAGTTTCTTGGGATCAGCTGGATATTATCGTAAGTTTATCCAAGACTTCTCCAAGATAGCAGCACCGTTGACTCAGTTGACCAAGAAGAATCAAGCTTTCTGGTCTACATCTCTATAAATATACATGATGTCCCATTGTAAAGGACATTCACTTTTCTATTCTGTATTCTCTTTTGTTCTAATAAAAGTCTTTTCTTTTCTAGTTTTATTTTCATAACAATTTGTGTTATCTACCTAATTAGGTTTGGGTAGAACGCATATTGTTATTGTCTTTTATTACTGCTTGTTAGCGATTCACTGTTTGATTAGTTTCAACAGGAATCCTACTTTTAATTTATGTTATTGTTCTAGTTGTTATTCTCTTTTTCTAGTAATTGTTTCTTTTCTTTTCAATTGTTGAATTTGATACTGATTAGATTCAGAGTAATTTCAACAACAGTAAAAAAACAACTCCAAACTTCGTCTAACGCGCCCAAAAAAAAATAGATGATAATTTTTTAATAACACCTCCCTGTGTTCGACCTGTATGCTACACACCTGTATGCTTGCAGAATTTAATTTAAATGTCGCGCTTTTCTGATTCATAGATTAGCGACGATCAAGTTTTTGGCGCCGTTGCCGGGGAGGTAACGATTAAATTTTATTGTTTATTTAATATTTGACTCGTGTTAGTTTTTATTTTTATTTTTGTTTTGCTAAAAAAAAAATCTCTTTATTAGTTGATTTTGTATCAAACATTGGTGCTAGAATCATCTAAACAAGAGAAGAGAAAAAAATTTCTTGCCACTTTTGTCTCTTAGTTTCTTTTCTTTAATCTCATCTATTCCTTCCTTCCCAATTTTTACATTTGTTTGTTCCCTCTTGCGAATTTATTCCTACTTTAGGAAAAAAAAGAGAACTTGCCAAATTTTCTTGACCTTATTTCTTTTTTTTCTTTCATTTATTTATTTCCTTTTTATTTCTCAATCTCCTTCTTTTCTTTTATAAATTCTTCCTTCTTTTCAATTCTAAAGGAAAAAAAACCTTTCAATTTTTGCTTTATTTCTTTCCATCTTTCCATTTCTCTTCCCAATCTTCTACGTTCTCTTTCTTCTTTTACAAATCAGAAAAAAAAGAAAATTTTTGTCATTAAATTCTTCCCAATGTACAAATTCGTGCCATTTTCTTATAATTTCTTCTCACAAATCTCCTTCTGTTGCAAATCTCTTACCCTTTAAAAAAAAAAAAAAAAATCTTTCTAAATTTTCTCGTTGTTGCTGAATAATTCCATTACCCAAATTTCTTTCCATTTTGCAATCACCTTTTTAGTTTTCACATCTTTAATTCGCTTGCTATTTTCTCTCATTGCTTTCCTTTTATAAAAACAAAAAAAAATTGCCACTTTTCAGTTTCTTTCTTTCATTTCCTTTCCTATTTTTTATACACCCCTTTTCTTCATTTTACGAATTTTAAAAGGAAAAAAAGTTACCAATTTTCACCTATTTCTCAATCCCGTTCTCTTCTTTTACAAATTCTTTCTTCTTTTCAACATATTAATAATAAAAAAATAAAAAAAACAACTCTTTCCTTTTGCTTTTTCGTTCCCTGTTTTCAATAGAATCTCCTTCCCTCTTTCTCTTTTCATTTATTTTGTTTCCTTTTACTTTAGATTTATTTTCTTCTAATACTATTCCTTTCCATTTTTTCTGAAAAAACTCTTGATTGGCAGATTTGATGTTATTTATTGACATTGCAATCTTCAAAAACAAGAAAAAAATATCTTGCTAGTTTTGTCTTCTATTCCTTTTTTTTCCTTAATCTCTTTCCTTGTTTTAACAATTTCTTAAAAAAAAAAAAGAATTCAAAATCAAGATCAAGCGAAGGAAAGAAAACAAGCAAGACCGAAGTGGTGAAATTCAAAAGTCAAACAATTGCAAATAGTTGAAGTCGAATTGTTGGAGCGGTTGCACACCAAGTGGGGTGTGAACGCGCTAGCGCTACCCAATTTCACTGGAGGACTGCCGATCAAGGTGAGAAATTTTTAAAACTCTACAGGTGCTCTACTGCAAAAGAAAAAAATAGACAATTGTTGTAAAAAAAATCTGCAGGGGCAGCGGCTTGAATGTAAATTTTTAATTTGTGCAATTAAATTGTGTGATTGTTGTTATTTCTGCACTTTTTACTCATTTTGTTAAGGGCAATACCCCAATTCACATAAGGTGAGGGATTTCATCACCCTTTCCTTAACCCACAAACTTCATTTCATCATAGAATCTGACTAATAATAACGGTTAGACATTGGACTTAAGGGAGTCACGGGCTCATCTAGGGCTTAATTGTATTGTGATAGTTGATTCATTTGGAACTAATTATTTCTTGGTGTCTAGACTACGGCAGATAAATAACCGTTTATAAATATTACGGTGATTCATAAATATTATATCGGTTGTTACTCTGAAGGTACTTAAACCTTCGGCTGCATTGCTAGGGTGATTCCTGGTGCACCGATAACTCATGTTCGTTAACTGGCGGAGAAATCTTTTGATCTAAGTAATCAAACGCATCACTTTATAATTTTGGGTTAGGAGCCAATAAGGATAGAAAACTTCATTGTAGCTAATTTCTGTGCATGCATTTAACAACAATGAGTGAAAAAAGTGTTAGCCAACAAAATTCTCCTAGGGGTTCTCGTATCAACCAAAATTTTCCAACCGAATTGGATCAAAATCAAATAAATCAAAATTTTTAAAATCTCAATATCCAAATGGATAGACCCTTGTCTCTTTGTGATCGATGTTATCCTACTAGGACCGTTCAACCATCTGTCTTTGTGTTCCCACCAGCTGAAGGAAACAATTTTGAGCTAAAACATTCTTTTATCCAAGGGGTACCAAAATTTACTGGGTCTGAAAATGCTTATGAATTTCTAAGTGAATTTGAATTGTATGCTTTCACAACAAAAATGCAACAATTATCTAACGAATCGATCAAGTTAAGGCTAATCCCATTTGCACTACTTGAAAGCGCTAAAAGATGGCTAAATTCTCTTCCAAGACATTCCATAAGGAGTTGGGATGAATTTGTCACTGCATTCTTGTAAAAGTTTTTCCCTTTCCACAAAACTCTAAAAATCCGAACCGAGATAAATCAATTTTGTCAAAATGAGGGGGAAACCTTTTCAAAATACTTTGAGAGATTCAACCAGCTATTATATAGTTGCCCTCATCATGGAATTCTAAAAGATCACTTATGTCAAATTGCATATGAAGGGCTAAACTATCAGACTAGAACTCAACTAGAATCAATGTGTGGAGGAGATTTTATGTCTAAGACAGCCGATGAAGCTTGGCAATTCTTAGAAGATTATTCTGAAAAGGACATGCAATGGGAATCAATTCGTGTTCCCATTCGTACTTCTACTAGAGGAGTGCATGTCGTGGACCCAAGTCAAATTCCCTTAGAAAATCAAACTCCTCAAGTCGGAGAAGGGTTACCCCACTATTACTCTCAGGACCAAGCTAATGCCATAGCTCAAAATAATCCTTACTCATCCACATACAATCCTGGTTGGAGGAACCACCCAAATTTTTCTTGGTCAAACCCCAACAATTCGGCTAACCCATCTCACGTGCAACCCTTTATTACCAACCCAAATTATCAAGCTCCACCTCCAATTTCTCAAACCTCTCAAACAGCATCTCAATCCAAGCAACCTTATAGGCACCCCAATTTTCAAGCATCGAACCAATCCTCTCAATCTTCTCAATCGTCACCAGAAATTGTGCGTTTAGAAAAACAAATGGAACAAATGATGAATATGATAAAGGAACTAGCGAAAAACAACGAGAAAGGAAAGTTACCGAGTCAACCTGAGGTGAATCCAAAATATAACTCTCGTGCTGTAAATTCTTGTGAGGACGAAAACCATAATCCAGTCAATGCTGTTACAACCCTTCGATCTGGAAAGAGGGTTGATAATAACGTGGGCGACCCTGACGAACCTTCTAACTCGACCCCAATCCCTAATCTTGATGATCACCCATTGGCTTCGAATGCCAATTCCTCTAAACCTCAAGTTTCCTTAAATGTTGACAATCCCAACAATTCTTCTCCCAGTGTCGGCAAACCCGACCCACCTTCGAAAATTACTGTTGGCAATACCAATATACCATCTTCTACGACCTTACCACCTTCTATTTCCTTGGATAAACCTTCTTCCTCGAATGATGAAACTCATCTCAGAGTTGAAAAACCAATAGCTCCATTTCCCCATAGGCTCAACAATAAGAAGAAAGAGGCAAATTTCGATAAAATCTTGGAAATTTTCAAACAAGTCCATGTGAACATTCCCCTTTTAGACACAATCGAACAAATTCCTTAATATGCCAAATGTCTTAAGGAATTGTGCACACAAAAATGTGCAACTAATGTTCCAAAAACCGCCTTTCTAACTGCGAATACAAGCTCTGCTCTTTCGAATCTTACCCCAGTCAAGTACAAAGACCCTGGCTGCCCTACGATTGATTGCAAAATAGGAAACACCCATATCTCTCGTGCCCTACTCGACCTTGGTGCCAGTTTCAATCTTCTTCCTTATACTGTATATTGTCAACTTGGGTTAGGGGAAATTAAACCAACAAACATCACCCTTCAGTTAGCAGATCAGTCTGTCAAAAAGCCATTGGGAATTATTGAATACGTCTTGATACAGATCGAACAATTTTACTTCCCTGTCGATTTCATAGTTTTAGAAACAGAGCCTGTCTCAAATTCCAAAGTTCAAATACCATTGATTTTAGGACGGCCCTTCTTAGCAACCTCAAATGCTGTCACTAATTGAAGGAACGGTCAACTTCGACTTTCCTTCGGGCACCTAACCATTGAGCTAAACATCTTCAATCTCAACAAACAACCTAGGGATTTTGAGACCGATGAAATCGACATGATTCAAACCATAGTTGACGAAACCTCTAATGACACTTCTGAAGCCTTGAAAATGTGTCTGGAACATTTCGATTACGATTTCGACGAACTGGAATACATTTTTGAACTGAATGAATTTCTTGACTTAAATCCTTCGTCTTCTGAATCTAACCAAGGAATGTTAACAACGTTAACACTCAAGAACATCCTAAGTTAGATCTCAAACCCTTGCCACAAGACCTTAAGTACGCATACTTAGACTCCTCAGAAACTCTTCCCATAATCTTGGCCTCTGATCTTACCGAAGACCAAGAAGAAAAACTCTTAGAAATTTTGCAGGAAAATAAAGAAGCCTTGGGGTGGGAACTGAGCGATATAAAAGGAATTAGCCCATCAATTGTGGAACATCGCATACATTTAGTTGATGAGGCTAAACCCATCCGTGAGGCTCAAAGGAGATTAAACCCAAACATGAGAGAAGTGGTCAAGGAGGAGATCATCAAATGTCTAGACAATAACATCATCTATCCCATCTCTAATAGTACCTGGGTGAGTTCGGTACAAGTCGTACCAAAGAAATCGGGAGTCACAGTGATCAAAAATGAAAGTAATGAGCTTGTCCCAACAAAAATCAAAACAAAATGGCGTGTGTGTATCGACTATCGAAAGCTCAACGCAGCCACACGAAAAGACCATTTTCCCTTACCTTTTATTGACCAAATGCTCGAACACTTAGCGGGTCATGAGTACTATTGTTTTCTCGATGGATACTCTGGCTACAACCAAATCCCTGTTGCTTTAGAGGATCAACACAAGACCACCTTTACTTGTCCCTTTGGAACCTTTGCTTATCGTCGCATGCCTTTTGGTCTTTGTAATGCCCCCGCGACTTTCCAAAGGTGTATGATGAGTATTTTCTCTGATATGGTGGACGAATTCTTAGAAATATTCATGGATGATTTTTCAATCTATGGATCTTCTTTTTCCCAATGCCTCACTCATTTAGAACTCGTCCTAAAACGTTGTAAGGAAAAATCTCTCGTGCTTAATTGGGAAAAGTGTCATTTCATGGTTAAAAAGGGGATAGTTCTAGGCCACGTCGTCTCCAAAGATGGCCTTGAAGTCGACAAATCTAAAATCGATTTGATTGCTAATCTACCTCCTCCAAAGTCTGTTAAAGATGTTCGTTCATTTCTTGGCCATGCGGGATTTTATAGAAGATTCATTAAGGACTTCTCGAAAATTTCAAAACCTCTCTCAAATTTACTTGCCAAAGACGTTAAGTTCGAATTCTCCAATGACTGCAAAACGTCTTTTGAAACTCTTAAGTCAATCTTGACCACAGCTCCCATCATTCAACCCCTGATTGGACTCAGCCCTTCGAACTTATGTGCGACGCTTTTGACTTTGCAGTTGGAGCCATTTTAGGTCAGCGTATCGATAAACTCCCTCGAGTCATTTATTACGCTAGCAAAACCTTAAACGAGGCCCAATTGAATTACTCAACTACTGAAAAGGAATTTTTGGCAGTTGTCTTCACTCTTGAGAAATTCAGACCATATCTCATAGGATCCAAAGTCATAGTTTACACTGATCGTGCTGCCCTACGATATTTGCTTTCTAAGAAGGATGTTAAGGCCCGCATGATTCGTTTGGGTCCTTCTTCTTCAAGAATTCGATATAGAAATACGAGATAAAAAGGGTTCTGAAAATGTCGTACCTGATCATCTCTCTCGAATTGTGCACGAAAATGTTAACGACACCCAAATCGATGACTATTTTCCTGACGAACAAATTCTTTCCATCTCTAACACCCCTTGGTACGCTGACATTGTGAATTATCTTGTCACACAACAAATACCCGCTGAATGGTCGAAACAAGATAAACAAAAATTTCTCTCGAAAGTTCGAAACTTCTATTGGGACGACCCATATCTTTTCAAATACTGTCCATACCAAATCATTCAAAGGTGTGTGCCCGATCATGAACACCAAAGTATTCTCTCTTTCTCACATGACCATGCTTGTGGCGGTCACTTTGGAGCAAGAAAAACTGCTGCAAAAGTTTTGCAAAGCGGTTTTTATTGGCCCACACTCTTCCGTGACGCTTTCGAATTTTGCTCTAAATGTGAGCGATGTCAAAGAACGGGTCGAATCACTAAGCGAAACATGATGCCTCTCAACCCCATTTTAGTGATTGAATTATTCGATGTTTGGGGCATCGATTTCATGGGACCATTCCCTAATTCATGTGGGAATCTTTACATCTTTCTTGCGGTAGATTATGTCTCAAAATGGGTTGAAGCCATTTCGACCAAAACCAACGACAACAAGGTTGTTGTCAAATTCCTCAAAGAAAACATCTTTTCACGCTTTGGCACACCTCGAGCTATCATTAGCGATAATGGCACTCATTTCTGTAATCGTGCTTTTGAGTCCTTGCTCAAGAAATACTCAATCACACACAAGCTGTCAACACCTTACCATCCACAAACTAGTGGACAAGTAGAAGTTTCCAATAGACAAATCAAACAAATTCTTGAGAAAACCGTGAATTCCAATAGAAAAGATTGGTCCGTAAAACTGATTGATGCACTTTGGGCTTTTCGCACTGCTTATAAAACCAATCTAGGGATGTCACCATATCGATTAGTCTTCGGAAAGGCCTGTCACTTGCCTTTTGAACTAGAGCATCGTGCCCTTTGGGCCATAAAATTTTTGAATTTTGACTTAGAAAAAGCCGGCTCACATAGGAAGTTACAAATTTCGGAATTAGAGGAATTAAGAAATGAGGCGTATGAAAATGCGAAAATCTACAAAGAAAGAACCAAAGCCCAACACGACAAAAACATACTTCGTAAGGAATTCAACATAGGTCAAAAAGTTCTTTTATACGACTCTAGACTTCACTTGTTTCCAGGAAAACTCAGATCTCGATGGACTGGACCTTATGTTGTGAAAACAGTATATCCTCATGGAGCGGTTGAAATTGAAAATCCTAGGGATGGAAAAGTCTTCAAAGTAAACGGTCAACGACTGAAACCATATTTGGAATTCGAGCAATATGACGAAGATTACCTTATCGATCTACATGAGCCTGATCATCCACCATGAAATCAGGTGGTACACGTTCTTTTTCTTTTATTTTTCTTTTTCATTTTTTTCATTTTATTTTTGTTTCTCTGCCTTAGACAGTTGGGAACTGTCTCAATCAAGTGTGGGGGGAGTCTGCATTGCATTCTTTTGATTTTTCTGTAATTTTTCTTTCTTTTCATGTAGGACCATCATACATTTTATATCGTAGTAACATACCATAATTTTTTTTAAAAAATACGACTCATTTTCAATTGATACAACAAAATAAGTTTACAATTTTTAGCCAGTTGACAATATTTTTTTCTCTCAACTTAGATCGAATAAGAAATATAATGAAAAGTTTAATTTTGAGAGATAATAGTGTAACCG
Source organism: Allium sativum (assembly GCA_030737875.1). Classification (NCBI taxonomy): domain Eukaryota; kingdom Viridiplantae; phylum Streptophyta; class Magnoliopsida; order Asparagales; family Amaryllidaceae; genus Allium; species Allium sativum. The sequence continues at coordinate 228,839,311 of CM060911.1, read as the reverse complement.
GTACATAGGGAGATTCTTAGGTGATGGCCATGAAATCTATTCTATATTGTAGACTTTGTTTAAATAAGTGGAGGACTTAAAATACTTATAATGGCTTGTCAAATCTTTAAAACTAAGTTGTGCTAAGTTGAATTCGCTTAACTCTTTTTTTTTGTGCTTATAAATTCAATAATAATAATAATAATAATCCAAGGGTATCCAACATTGCTTGTATATCGAGCGTTGGTGTGCAAACCCGCCAAGCTCTATCCGACATGTTGTTGACAAAGTCAGCGTTGGAATATCTTGGTCTCATTTTATGAGATTGGACACCTAAGGATTACCGACACGTTGTTGACAAAGTCAAAGTCGGCCTGCACAATCCGCCAAGCTCTTTACCCACTCTCCGTTAGTCCGTGAGGCAGTGCATGGGTGGTAAACCTTGGTCTTCTAAGTTAGGTGTATGTACTTAATCATAAATTTTAAAATTTTATAGAATAAAGAATAAGCGATGATGCCCAAACACTTCTTGACCTTATTGATTTGACTAGCCATACATGAGAAAATTAGAATACCACTTTGCAAACTGTGTCAAGCAAACTAAGAATTTATTATATGGCTGCACTATGTTTTCGACCGAACTAACTGGCCAAACTGGAATTTAACATTTGAAAACTTGATTTATATTGAAAAATTTGTGACAAGTTGAGGTATCTAAAATAAAATCAACTGATCAGAAATTGTTAACTTAATTTGTTGTACCACTTTCCTGAAATAAGTCGTGTTTTCATTTTTCGTTTTTATTTGCATATGTCCATTGCATTTATGTAGTTTCATTAGAATCATAGCATACTGCATTTGGATTTTGTGGGTAGTATCCGCTAAAAACCCTCACGAGACACCACTCGTCCTACTAGGGACACCTAGAGGTTTAACGGCTTGTTGCATACGCTCAATGCAATCGTGTTTCCTACGAAAGTGTGACCTATCTAGTTAGTTTTCCATTTTTTTTTACTCGAGGGCGAGTAAAAGATAAGTGTGGGGTATTTGATTGACATAGAAATGTGTTTATTTTATGCTCTTATATTTTATCTTTTGTAAATAAATAAGTGATACTTTGGGTACTTTTGTGTGTTTTTACAGGTTGTCAAGAAATGCCTCCTTCGTTTCAAATTAAAGGCCAACTACAGATAAAAAGCTACTTCCCCGTATTAAAGTCATCTCAATTACAAAAGACGTTGTAGCTCACTGGTAATTGCATAGAGATTTGTACTGAGAGACCTGAGTTCGATCCCCGTCGAGCTCACTTTTTGCCAAAGAAACGGAACGCGTTCACACTGGCCCTTTGCCATGAAGAATATTAATTAGTGTTATATTATATATATATATATATATATATATATACATATTCATGTGTATGTATGATATTCATTAATAGACATTTCAGGAGTAGTCATGGAAATCACTTCAGAACATTCATTTTTCAATTTCCAAGTAGAAGAATTTCTGATTGATTTATTGCCAAGAAAAGATCAATTTTGAAGATTTCATCCCTTGTTGCCTTTGGAGTCTAATGAGTATCCTTGTTTGGAAGAATTAATCACATACAATCTGCTCATCAATCAATCAATCAATTTGCCACATGGAAAATAGGGAAGATTTGGAAGATATTCACCGTGATTTGCTTTCCAATCAAGCTTGGTCAAAGAAGGCAAGAGATATGATATTACTTCTTGGGAAAAGAGGGCCATTTAGTCATTGATTTGATTAGGATTTGGTCTACATCTTTATAAATATACATGATGTCCCATTGTAAAGGCCATTCACTTTTCTATTCTGTATTCTCTTTTGTTCTAATAAAAGTCTTTTCTTTTCTAGTTTTATTTTCATAACAATTTGTGTTATCTACCTAATTAGATTTGGGTAGAACGCATATTGTTATTGTCTTTTATTACTGCTTGTTAGCGATTCACTGTTTGATTAGTTTCAACAGGAATCCTACTTTTAATTTCTGTTATTGTTCTAGTTGTTATTCTCTTTTTCTAGTAATTGTTTCTTTTCTTTTCAATTGTTGAATTTGATACTGATTAGATTCAGAGTAATTTCAACAACAGTAAAAAAACAACTCCAAACTTCGTCTAACTCGCCCAAGAATAAATAGACGATAATTTTTTAATAACACCTCCCTGTGTTCGAACTGTATGCTACACACCTGTATGCTTGCAGAATTTAATTTAAATGTCGCGCTTTTCTGATTCATAGATTAGCGACGATCACTTTCGTCTGGGACGAAAAGTGCGAGAATGCATTTAAGAGTCTAAAGGAAAAGTTGGCATGTGCACCAGTGTTAGTCATTCCTAGGGGGAATGAAGAGATGATAGTATACACAGATGCATGTGGTACCGGACTAGGTGTTGTGTTGATGCAAGGAAGTAGGGTTGTAGCTTATGCAAGTCGGCAACTGAAACCGCACGAGAAAAGATACCCTACCTATGACTTGGAATTAGCAGCGATCGTATTCGCATTGAAAATGTGGAGACATTATCTCTTGGGAGAAAGAATTGAGCTGTTTACCGATCATAAATCATTAAAGTATCTCTTCTCTCGGAAATATCTAAATCTCCGACATCAAAGATGGTTAGAATTCTTAGCTTCCTATGATTTCGACATCGCATATACACCAGGAAAGGGCAATGCGGTGGCTGATGCATTGAGTAGAAGACATGCCAGTTTAGGGCTATGTTTCTAGAATGTAAGCAACTGAAGTACATCGTTGGGTATGATTTCAGACCAAAGTGCGAATTGGATCCAGAAATATTAGCAAGTTTGAAGATCAGACCCACTTTGATTGAGCAGATTGGTTCCAGCCAGAGGGACGATCCTAACCTATTGGAAATCATCTCAAAGTTAGAGATGGGAATCGACGAAGAGATGAACAAGTATGGGCTTGATCGAGATGGATGGCTTAGAAAGAATGGAAGACTAGTTGTACCCAATGTCAATGGATTGAGAGATGAAGTGCTTAAGGAATGCATCGCTCAAAACTGACTATACATCCCGGTGGTAACGAGATGTATCGAGACATGAAGCAGACATACTACTGGGAAGGGATGAAAAGAGACGTTGGGAAGTTTATATCCAAATGTATGATCTACCAGCTAGTTAAAGCCAAGCAAAAGAAGCCTAGTGGCTTGTTGCAACCATTAGAGATTCCAGAATGGAAATGGGAACAAGTCTCAATGGATTTCATTGATGGGTTACCAAGAACTAGGTTAGGCCATGATAGCATTTGGGTGATTGTGGACCGATTGACTAAGAGTGCAAGGTTTATACCCGTCAAGCCAAACAGGACAGCAGCTAAGTTAGCTGAACTATATGTAAAGTGGGTAGTGAGATTTCATGGAATACCCAAGGGCATTGTGAGTGACCGAGATCCGTTGTTCACTAGTGGATTTTGGAAGAGCTTACAAGAGGCGTTAGGATCAGAATTACATCTCAGTACCGCGTATCATCCTCAAACCGACGGTCAAACAGAGAGGGTGAATCGAGTGTTAGAAGATCTCTTGAGAGCTTGCATATTGGATTTTGGTGGATCATGGGATGACCATTTACATCTAGTAGAGTTCGCATATAATAATAGTTATCAATCCAGTATTGGTATGGCTCCATTTGAAGCTTTATACGGAAGACCGTGCAACTCACCGACATGTTGGTTAGAAACTGGTGAGAAGTTTGTGCTTGGACCAGATGTGATAAGAGAAACATCAGACAAGATTAAGGTTATCCAACAGCGAATGAAAGCTACCCAGGATAGGCAGAAGAGTTATGTCGATAAGAGGAGAAGAGATTTAAAGTTCTCCATTGGCGACTTGGTGTTTGTTAAGATATCTCCGTTGAAGAGCGTATACGATTTGGCAGGAGAGGCAAGTTAGCACCAATATTTGTTGGTCCATTCTCAGTTCTTGAGCAAATTGGGAATTTGGCATATAAAGTGGAATTACCAGAGAAGATGGCGGGAGTTCATAACGTATTTCATGTTTCCTAGTTAAGAAAATTCGTGCACGACCCCGATGTGACTATTTCACCTGATCAGTTGGATGATATCGAGGTTGAACCCAAGGCGGTTGGGAACCGCAGACCTATGCGTATTGTGGGGAACGATACGAAGCAGCTTAGAAGGAAGGCGGTGAAATTAGTCAAAGTTTAGTGGGGCGAGAATGAGAATGACTGTAATTGGGAGACAGAGGAGAGCATTAGGAAGACGTATCCAGAACTCTTCGCCTGGTAAGATTTCAGTTTCGATTTAGTCTTTCCGCATGCTATGATAGGTTTGTTTTATATGTTTTGCATGTTTGATTGTTGTATATGATTGGTAGGCATGCGGGATCCTTTGTAAGTTTTGGGTTAAGGAATTTCGGGGACGAAATTTCTTAAGGGGGGAGGGGGGGAGTGTGACGACCCGTATTCTCCGCATCATAGGATCGTAGAATATTTATTTCATCGTCATAGAGAGTCGTATGGTCATGTAACTTTGGGAGACGACTATTGGGGTCATTTCCCATGTTCATGATTTTTCCCGATTTTTAAATGACCGTTTTGCCCCTAGCTGATCTTGTTTTGACCATAACGTTTGACTGGAAAGAAATTTTGACCTAAAACCACTTCCATTGGCTCCGGATGATGGTTTACCTTTCCGTAGAGTGGTCACATTAGCCAAACGGACTTATCGTTTGGGAGATATGGCTGAAACAAGTTTCAGATGGTGAAAAACAGCTTAATTGGGCTTAACCGGGCGATTAACAGCTAGGCCCAAAGGGGAATTTCGGGATTAGGAGTTTAAAAGGGCTGTTAGGGTTTGGAGAATACCTTCTTCTCATTTTTCATCCATCACTATTCATTTCTCTTAACCTAGCCATGGCCTCCAACATCTAAAACACCTTCTAATCACCGTTTAATCAAGTATTGGCCTAATCTACATCAAATTGAGGCGGATTAGCAAAGAGATTGAGATAGAGCTGCTGTGTTTCCTTGGAAACAACGCCAAAATAGAGAATCATTTCAGATCTAAAGTTTATTTGTGGCAAAGGTGAGTGATTAACATTGTTTTGACACTAATTGCAGTTAATTAGGGTGATTAGCGTTAATCAGCGAATTTATTCATGTTAAAAATCTGGAAAAATATTTATAAATTCTGAAATATTGTTTTATACCTCTGTTAGAAATTTGGGTTGATTTGGTTAAGTTTTGTCAATTCTATGATTAGTTTTGCCTAAACATGCTTAAGGGAAAATATGGGGTTTTGGCTATGTTTGATCCATTTATACATGCTATGGTGGTTGTTTTGGTGTTTATGATTGATTGTGTATGTTGCTATGACTGTATAGTATGATTTGTGATTGTCTAGAAGTGTTAGGTTGGTCGAAAACGCCGTCGAATGGCGTAAAACAGCCACTGGAAAGAAGTGCAAGAAATTGCCCGAGCCGGATCGGATCGAAGGGGGAAAGCACGATCCGACCCGCTCGCCTGGAAGCTCCACAATCCGACCCGCTTGTGAGAAGGTGCTCCGATCCAAACCGATGCCATTCACGAACTGCTTCAGGAGCTAAGGAAGCAATGGCCAAGGAGGATCACGAACCGATGCTTGGGCCACGACCTGAAGTCCTCCGATCCGAACCGCTTTCCACGTGAGCTGCTTGCACCATCCGATTCAGAAGCTCCGACCCGATCCGATGAGGGAGCACGATCCTATGTAGCCTGACGGAGGACCACGACCAGGAGCTGGAACCTCGACCCGATCCGATCAGGGGGGCGTGTCACGATCTGTATGCAGCAACCCGATCTGAACCAGAGGAGATACTTCGAGTTGAACCATGGAGCTTGGACGCGAGGCACGGGTTACGAACCAAATGAAGACTGATCCGGAGGAGAAGACCAAAACCCGAGATGCAAAGGTATTCCAAGTGGGAAGTTTGTACTCGGATCCAGATGGGAACCAACGAGTTGACTTCATGAGTTGGGCTTTGCTGCGGGACGTGTGCTAAGGGGTTGTTGATGTCCATGACTTTGGATCACTATGTGTAGGGGGTACGTGAACGGATTCAGAGCCACAGTGGCCTAGGTATGACTAAAGAGCTATAGACCAATGAAGTGGGGTCATTTGTAAAGATTTGGTCATGACTCCATGGGTAAGCTTGGTAGTAGCAGTAGTTGTACAAGTCGAACTCCGTCATTACCTCAATAGGTCTAGTGATCGAAGTGGTGGACATCGTATGCTTTACGCACCGAGTGAGAGATGTGGGGATGGTTGCTATGTTTGATTTGTTTGCCATCATTATGACATGCACACCCCCACCCCCGTATTCTTTACACCATATGTTAGTGGCACCTTAGAGTATGGTACGGTATGTAGTGCTAACTCTTTGGTTGCAGGTTCAGGTATGGTTTATTATACCTGTTATTGTTCTGTTTAGCCGCTTATCGCTCATACCAGACTTTTTGTATGACCCAGAGTTTTATGTCTCTTCTAATTACTCTGGGTGCTCTCACGAGCAGACTAGAGACAGGTCAGGTGATATGCACGAGTAGCTGTACCGGAGACGAGCAGGAGGCTTCCACGTATGATATATAGATATTCTCCCTATGTCGCTGTCGGTCACCACTTTGGGCATTAGTAGTGTACCTCTTTCTTTTTGCTTTAGAGACAGTATTTTACAAAGTTGTAATAATGGCATTGGATCGTAAGCTGTATTTGGATTTTTCCGCTGCTATGATGTTTAGTTTTCAGCTTATGCACTGTCTCGCCTGTTTTATGTCAGAATATGTTATTATTATATTTTATTCCATGCGCTGTGAGACATTCTACAGGTTCTTTATTAGTTCATTCTCCTCTTTCCTTTCTTTGGCGACCGTTCCGTGCTAGTCGGGCATGTGTATAACGCACTTTCGGAGGAAATGCCGGCTAGTGCGGGGCGTGCCGTCACACTCGCTCACAGCTCTTGCTCGTTCACAAGTTATAGTTTCTCACATGCAGGTCGCTCACCACTTCAGTGGTCGAGTGCAATGTGGCGGTCGAACAACACCTCATAATGCCAAAAGTGGATTGCAACCAATACATGCTGATGTGGCAACTCTCATGGATTGATCGCTCAAGAACTAGGGTCGAGCAGCTAAGCTCGAGCCTAAAGGTCGTGCACCATGCTTGAACTCCAGGGATTAGCATCCAAGCTCGAGCGGTTCATTGGCTCGAGCACATGCAATATTGAACGAGTAGGTTAACATGAAAGAAGTCAAAGAATTGAATGGCATCTTTTGTAGCTGCATATGTAGAAAAAGTATCAAAACGTGTGGCCGGCATTTGGGGTATACATTAAGATAAGGCTCGCTCGTGCATGGACGATAGCTAACCGTGCATGTATCAAGAAGGGGCAATCGTTCACTGTTAATTCTCGTTGCCCGCTCATAAGGTCCAGGGTCACTCATTCATGATTCTTGGGCTCGGTCATACAGCTGTTGCCAGCTGTGCACAACTGGCTCCAGCTGTGCACAGTTGGCTCCAGCTGTCCGATGGCAGTTTCATAAATACTCGTATGAGCGACCCTTACCTTGTTCACCATAATTGCAGAATTTCCACCTGGGTCCAACTTCGCCTATAAATACCCCATTTCATTACCATTGAAGGGACCAATCTAAGCCACCCCGAAGCGCTATCATTTCGGTTTTCCACCATTCTCAAGCTCCATTATTGGCTTCCTAAGCCCATTCCTTCTTCCTCCAACACTAAGTGGATCTCATCTTCTCCAAACACCATTAATTCTCACTCAAGTTCAATCCAAGTGATCTCCAACCGCCATTACTCCTCTTTAAAGCTCGTATCTAACACTAATTTCATGATGGAAATTAAGGAAGATAGTCTAATCACAAGATCTAATCCATTCCTTCCAAATTCAAGTGAGATCTAAAGCGGAAACAAAGTAGAAAGTGGAAAATCATTATAAAGAGAGAGAACAAGTGATATAAGTGAGATGTATGAGATCATGAGTTTTGTAAATTTCTCCATGATAATTAAAATCCTTACCAAAATGGACGTAGATATATTTTAGATCGAACCACTATAAAAATCCTTGCGTTTTTACTTACTTTTTGCGATTGTGGTCTCATTTTCTATTACTTGCCATTTGGTGAAGTACGGTTTACGTACCTTTGGTGTTTGGACCGTTAAATGTTTAAACAATATATATATATATATATATATATAGTGACACATAGACTCGAGGTTAGTTGTCATTTGTGGTAGAAGTCTGCCCGAAACCGATCGGCAAATCCAACAACCACATGTGGGTCTAACTAATGTGAGATGTATAGGTGCCATGAGCCACTCAAAAACTTAGTACACTAGACACGGGGTTAAACCAACTTGTGGTAGAAGTCTTCCCAGAACCGACTGGCATATCCAACATCTACTGGTGTACAGTTTAATGTGAGGGGTCTAGTGTTTATGTATATATATAACTATATATATAAGTCTATTGTGTATGAAAGTAGGCAGGTTTACTATGCCTTGAGAAGGTCTAAAGTGGCTGACTCTCTCTTTTTATCTAGTTTGGGACTTAAGCGGTTAGGACCAGGATCCCTCCGAAGGTTTATTCCTTTGAGTGGAATCAAAGTCATGGGACCCACCCTTATTAGATTTGAAGTTAATTTTTAGGTCCTCTTTCTCTAAAAGTGGTTAGGCATAAACGGTAACGGAGTAAGGTAGTTCAAGGGGATGTCCACTACCTCTAGAAGCTTGTAAGGGCTCAACTAGGGACAGATTGGTATTTTAAAGATATGTGGCCATTGCATGCTCACCAACTGCCTAGGGGAAGTCTTAAGCGACATAGGCATCCTACTGTAATATCAGTTCAGTAGTAGCGTTCGCAATACTACTTCTCATATTACAAGTGATAATATAGATCTAAGAACGTTACCGTATTAGGACGGGGTCTCAAGGGGCTAGTGGTCCATCTCAGGGTTATAAGAGATCATAAGAATCCACCTTTAATAGGGCCATAAGAGACTGAGAATGCCCACCTCCTTGGGTCTTTACCCTAAAAACACTAATGGGTGGTTGACTTTGATATCCACCCCACTGGTTAGATACTTGGTATTTGTTTTGTGCTGCGCATACATACCTTGACATATGTAACCTACTAAAAATATAGGGTATGGACATTATGTAACACCATATTTCAGTCACACAGAACTTTATGTTCTGACCCCTCTCCTTAACATATCCAATAGGTCAGTAGATGGGGTAAAAGCCATGGACGAAGTCATGATTGAAGCTGATGAAGAAGATGAAGTTGTATGCTATTATTAGTAATTATTGCTTACTTCTTTTGGAAACTTGTGAGAATGAACTATTTGATGTACCCATTGAACAGATGTAACTGTGACTGTTGTATTTCTGTGACTTTTAAATAAATGGTACATCTTGTTTCAGTATTATATTTTCTCTTTCTGCTATGTGAAATTTCCATTCGAAGTATCTGTGTATATATATTCTGTGTATATATATTCTGTGTAAATGTAATGTAACACCCCACCTCCGCCAGGGTGACTCTTGCAAGCACTCTGACTTTGGAGGGGCGTTTGAATCAGGTACACATGCATAATGATATATCAAGGCAGAACAAGAACATATGTATATACGTAAACAGAGTAAATAACATAGATAAAACATCGGAAGATTTTAAACCATTTCAAAACAAGTCTGGTACAACATAGCCTTCCAAATAAACAAGTCTAGTTAAAACAACATCATCTGACAAACTGAAATACATAAGTGCTATCCCCAAAATAAGTGAGAACCATAGCTAGCTTCATGTCGAAAACGTACATGAGCTGAAATCCCACAAGCAAGCAATCCAAAATCCAAGCTAGGCTCCTGTATTCCCTCCCTGAGAACCTGGGGGGGAACGGAAGAAAAGAGGCGAAAGAAAACAGGTCAGTCAAAAAGACTGAGTAAGCCCTACTACAATCAATGTAAACTGATAAAGTTAACAGGCATGAGCAGCAGGGATGAACATAAGGATAACTACATACTAGCATGATGATCAAGGTAGATAAAGGTGTCATCGCATAATCAGGTTTAAGGTTTTGCACCACCGGTGTACTAGCAAACTAACATGACTGGAATAAACAAGTATTGATCCCTTGGCCCAAGCTTTGGCCCAATAACATGAAGTGACCCTCATACGAGGTCCAATAACATGAAGTGACCCTAACCCAAGGTCCAACCCAACGGTCTAGTCGATCGGCTCCCTATAAGCCTAACTCGTCACGTGTTGGTGTCAATACGGCCCAAACATAATTGTAGTCGAACTGTGCCGGGTCCACCCTTCGGGTGTATCAAGCCCTAGGGTGCCAACCCCTGGACACCATAAACATGAGTGCACAGTCTCGATATACTGGTACCCATGGGTGACTTCTCCAAATACGGACTACGTGCACGACCATAGCCCGTCCGGAACTACATCGGCGTACCACCCGGCCGTCGTTTATTGGGTCGCTTACCTCCAGGCCAGTAATCGTGCCCCCTCCCTAGCCTAGTCCCTAGGGCCTTAATGATACCAATTTTTGGGGATTACTGCGGAGTGGGCCCCCATTGCTAGGATTTTTCTAGTGGGTTAAGTACGGTTTAACCCTCTTGCTAATCACGGATTAACTTGGTTAAGTGTAACGATGAGTTCACGACTTAACCCCGATTAATCTACCAAGCCCAAATTGGTTAAGTATTAAATGGACCATGACTTAACCCTAATCATGAGGCGTTAATTAATTAATGCGCCTTAACCTCTCACATTAGACTTTGTTGTGGTTACTAGTTAAGCCGGGCGGGTCCGGGTAGCTTTACACCACAACTTGGTCTAACCTCGGGTTCAAGGTACAACATGGCCAACTTCTCACATTGGGTCCTATTGTTTGTAGCAACTAGTTAAGCCGGTCGGTTCCGGGTAGGTTTACGCTACAAACTCAACCCAACCTCGAGTTGGTCACACTTATCTTTTCTAAGTGTCATGTCCATCATGTTTCCAAAACATGTTACAAATTTTCAAGCAATTGGGTAGACCTAACTTAATAGGTAAATTCCCAATGGGTAGACCTAACTTAATAGGTAAATTCCCAAGCTTATGTTTTTATGTCTTTTAAGTTTACCCAACCCCAAACGCAATCCCATCGCTTACATATCGCAATAGCGCATAAAGGATAGAAAGAGGGAACTTGGCATAATCATGACATAAAAGTGTTGAAGCCACAAGTTCAACATGGTGACATATGAAATGTACATATGTTCATATACTTGCATTAGGCCTCAAAAGCATGCATAAAACCAAACTTAGCATATTGGTGATACATGGTGATAAATGACATGTGAAAATGGCCACAAGTTCGCATCTAGCCTCACATGCAAGTTATCATAAGAGATATGATAACTTACATGTTGCCAAAATGCAACCTTTGGCATAAAGCTTGAAGCTTTATGTTCATAAACCCAAGATAAGCTTGCATAACATGATAGCATGAACAAAATGTTCAACCCAAACTTGCATAACATAACTTGCATATCAAACTTTGCATAACATAACTTGCATATCATATGACAACTTGCATATCAAACTTGCATAACATAACATGCATATCATATGACAACTTGCATATCAAACTTGCATAACATAACATGCATATCATATGACAACTTGCATATCAAACTTTGCATAACATAACTTGATGAACTTGCATAACACATCATAGTAAACTTGCATAACACATCATAGTAAACTTGCATATAAACTCGCATATCATACATTTAACTTTAAAGTTTAAGTATGAAAGTAGAATAGGGCTTACAATGCTTATGAGGACTCAAATGAGTATAGCAAATGTAAGAAAACCCTTATGCAACCAATTAAACCCCAAAAATGCAAGCAAAATTGATCAAAACTCTTTCTTTATGGTGCCAATATAGAGACTTGATTTGAATGCAAGCTAATGATGATCATACAAGTTTAAAAACACTTGTATGCATGGAAAATCTCATAGAAATTTATTTAGGAATTTATGAAAAGAGTGGAGGCCATGAGAGGATTGATTTTGCCATAGTTTAGTTGCTAGAATGAATAATGATGATTTAGGGTAGGTTAGGGTCTTATTTATAGATTAGGCAAGTGTTTTAGGCCATAGGATTAAACCCTAGTTCCAATCTCAGCCCTCAAAACCGAATCTGGCCCCCAAGCTCAACACAAACCCAAGATGGTGCACCAGGCTAAACAGCCCGGCTGAGCCAAGTCGACAGCCAAGTCGACAGGGCTGTCGACTTGGTCCAACCAAGTCGACTCCCAAGTCGACAGGCCTGTCGACTTGGGGTGTTCTGGCGGGAATTTTCCCGCCTGGCCCAATAACCCTAATTTCCAAATTCAGATTTGAATTCGAAATCTGTTTTTACTTCGAAATTTTCTGAAAACTTCGTTGGGCCTTAACCGGGTCATACGGACTCCGATTTTCGAAAACTCGGACTCTATTTCGCGTATTTTTCCGAGACGAACGCAATGGCATAGCCCGTTTCCCTTGATTCAGATTTTAAAATTAAATTCTGCCTCGATTTTCATTATTACCGGTTATTGAAAATACGGGTTGTTACATTCTCCCCTCCTTAAAGGATTTCGTCCCCGAAATCTTCAAGTTAGGAAGAACGTATCCTACCATCCAATCATCCATCTACTCAAAACATCATCCACGAGCAATCATTGTCCTTACAAGATTCTAAATGTTGTATGAACATATGCAAAGGTGTGTGTATATGTACTTATCTAATGCAAATATCATCAATGCAGATTATGTTAGTGAAATGAATCCATATGTATGCAATTCCTAACATAATGTATAACATCTATATGTGTGCACATAACATACGTCCATATGCAACATCCATGTGATATCACAAAAATTTTCATCCATGAATAAGCATAAACACTCATGCATATGCAATATGAGGAGTGTGTGAGCCGATCTAGTGCCTAACGTGTATAATGCATCCACGAGTAACCACTTGCAAACACTTGCAACCACTTGCAACCATCAAGCATAACATGTTTCAAACACATGTTTCATCCAAAGGGTTTCTACCTAAGGTTCTCATGACAAGATTAACACGATAAACTAGATAAACATGGATAGCGAAGAGAAAGATATGCTAACAAAGAAAAGAGATTGAGAGTGTACCCTCAAAAAGGAATGGATAAAGCCCACGCATCTTCTCCTCGGTTTCCCAAGTTGCGTCTTCTTCGGCTTCACCCCATTGAACCTTCACCAACTTGACCTCTCGATTCCTTAACTTCTTGGTCTCCGTCCCCAAGATACGAATCGGAGCTCTCCTCAAGGTAGCTTCTTTCTCCACTTCCACATCTTTCAGAACACTTGGCTTAACAACCTTTGCTGATTCACGTAAACACTTCCGGAGATGCGAGACATGAAAAACATCGTGTACTCCGGCAAGCTTCTCGGGCAACTTCACTCTATAAGCCATCTGCCCGATCCTCTCTATAATAGGGAATGGTCCAACAAACCTCGGTGCTAACTTCCCAACGGCTCCAAATCGGACCACATTCCGCAAAGGAGAAACCTTCACGAAAACCATATCCCCAACATCAAACTCCAAATCAGTTCTTCGCTTATCAGCATAGGATTTCTGTCGGTCTTGGGTCGCTTTCATCCGTCTCCAAATCAACTCGACCTTCTCGGATGTATCTCTGATCATATCGGGCCCAAGTATAAGCTCATCTGTAGTCTCCCACCAACATGTAGGGGACTTGCACGGCCTCCCATATAAAGCTTCAAATGGTGCCATCCCTATGCTCGCCTGATAACTGTTATTATATGCAAACTCAACAAGAGGAAGATGGTCTTCCCAAGTACCACCAAAATCCAGAATACAAAGCCTCAATAGATCCTCGAGTGCCCTATTCACCCTTTCGGTTTGACCGTCCGTCTGTGGGTGATAGGCAGTACTTAGATTCAACCTTGTGCCCATAGCTTCTTGCAAGCTATTCCAGAACTGACTTGTAAAGATTGGGTCACGGTCACTGACTATACTAGAAGGGACTCCATGTAGTCTCACAATCTCACGAAGATATACAGACGCTAGCCAAGATGCGGTTCTCTTGCTCTTAACCGGAATGAAATGAGCACTCTTCGTAAGTCTATCCACAATAACCCAAATGCTCGTATTCCCTTTCCTTGACCTTGGTAGCCCATCGATAAAATCCATGGAAATACTCTCCCACTTCCAAAGTGGAACATCTAGAGGATGCAATAGCCCACCGGGCTTCTTCGACTCGGCCTTAACTTGCTGGCAAATGATACATCTAGAGACAAACTCTGCCACATCCTTCTTCATCCCAGGCCAAAAGAAAATACGCTTCATATCTTTATACATCTTATCTCCGCCCGGATGTATAGTCAACTTAGAGCGATGCGCTTCCTCCAGAACTTTTCTTACTAAATCTTCTACCATTGGAACACATAACCTTCCGTCTCTCCTCAGCCAACCCTTGTCATCAACAGAATATCGAGCGAGATGACTAGACGCCTCTCCTCGAATCAGCTTATCCATAATCTCAACTATCTGAGGGTCTTCTCTCTGCGAAGCCCCAACTTGATCAAGAAGGGTAGGTCTGAGTTCCAGAGATGCTAAAGAACCGGTCATCGACTCAATCGCCAAAGAGAAATCAAAGGTTGCCACATACTCTAAATTCTTCATCTCAACGAATAGAGGACTCAGAGTCAACCTTTTTCTACTCAATGCATCTGCTACCACATTCCCCTTGCCAGGGGTATAGGCTATCTCAAAATCATAGGATGCCAAGAATTCCATCCATCTTTGCTGCCTCAGATTCAGATCCTTCTGAGAAAAGAGATACTTCAGTGACTTGTGATTGGTATAAAGCTCAAATCTTTCTCCCAGAAGATAATGGCGCCAAGCCTTGAGTGCATATACTATTGTTGCCAACTCTAAGTCATGAGTGGGATAATTCTTCTCATGCACCTTGAGTTGTCTACCGCCAAAGCATATCACTCTTCCTTCTTGCATCAGAACAGCTCCTAACCCCGTTCCACATGCATCGGTGTATACTGTAAATAACTTCCCTCCATCGGGCAAAGCTAGAACAGGTGCTGATGTGAGAGATCTCTTGAGCTTCTGAAAAGCAAGCTCGCATTCTATGCTCCAAGCAAAAACTAAATTCTTCTTCGTCAATTTAGTGAGAGGAGCGGAAATCTTCGCGAAGTCCTTGATGAACTTCCGGTAAAATCCTGCAAGACCTAGAAAACTTCTCACTTCGGTTGCATTCCTTGGAGTCTTCCAATCCTGAACTGCAACTACCTTAGCGGGATCCACCGCTAAGCCTTGCTTAGATACTATATGCCCAAGGAATCTAACTTCCCTTCTCCAAAAGTGACACTTGGAGAACTTGGCCTTCAACTGATGCGCTCTAAGCGTATCCATCACCTCCACGAGATGCCTTGCGTGCTCTTCCTCATCCTTAGAGAAGATCAGAATATCATCTACGAAGACCACGACAAACTTGTTCAAGAACTCCCTGAACACCCTACTCATTAAGTCCACGAAATATGCGGGTGCATTAGTCAAGCCGAACGGAATGACAAGCCATTCGAAGAATCCATCTGGAGTTCTGAACGCAGTCTTGTCTATACTATCCTCAGCTACCCTGAGCTGATGGAATCCAGTAGCAAGATCAAGCTGAGAGAAAACAGAAGCACCGACAAGCTGGTCAAAGAGATCATCAATCCTTGGTAACGGGTGTCTGTTCTTCTTAGTCAGCTTATTCAACTCTCGATAGTCAACACAAAGTCGGAGAGAACCATCTGCCTTGGTAGCAAATACCACAGGCGCTCCCCATTCAGATATACTTCGTCTAATGAAGTTCTTCTCAAGCAACTCCTTCACTTGCTTACTTAGCTCCCGCCTTTCACGCGGAGCCATGTGCCGAACGGGCAAAGAAACCGGCTTTGCATTATCCACCAGATAAATGCGGAAATCAATCTCTCGCTTAGGGGGCAACCCCCTAACTTCATCGAAAACATCCGGATACTCTCGAACCACTCTCACAGATTGAAGGGTCTCCATTGACGAGTCGAGTGATTCAAGATAGCACAACATGACGGGACCTCTCGGATCACAAGAAATCTCTAGGGTGTTTCCGAGGCGAGTCACGAGCCTCACAACCCTATGCTCACAATCAAGGATGGCTCCATATCTGGACAACCAATCCATGCCCAATATCAATCTGTATCCCCTTAAACCAAGAACATAAGCACTTCACAAGAACTCTACACTCAGTATAGAGATCCTCAAATCCCTACATATCATAGACAAATGGGCGGAACCCCCAATAGGATTTGAGACACAGACGAGATCATCTACCAAGCTAGTACTAAGGTGCAAACTATCAACAAGATCAGATGAGATAAAGCTATGCGATGCACCAGAATCAAACAAGGTACGAACTGGAAAATCAGAAATATATACAAGGCTCTCAACAGAAATACTACCTCGATCGGGAACTGGAGCGGTATTGAGAGCATGAACTTGCCCTCCTGAAGGTCCAACACGCTGAGTCTGACCCTGGCCTTGCCCTTGCCTCTTCGGGCAATCCTTGCTGAAATGTCCAGTCTTACCGCAGAAAAAGCATTCACCATTCTTCCTTTTCCTCTTCTTACAATCCTTAATAAGATGCCCCACTGAACCGCAATAATGGCACTTCTCCTTGTTGTTCTTGCCCTTGTTGTTGTTCCCCTTGTTGCCTTGACCCTTGTTCTTGTTCTGATTGCCTTGACTGCTTTGACCACTTGGATTACCCTGATTTCCTTTTCCCTGGGAATCAGTCTTCTTGGCTTGAGTATCATTTTTCTTGACATCTCCCTGAAGTAACGCCATATCAACCAAGCTCTCAAACGTGGCCCCATGGGGAATATGTGACATGGCCAATCCCTGCAACGGCTCATTCAATCCTCTAGCAAAACGAAGAGCCTTCTTCTGAGGAGTATTCACCATATCCAAGCCAAAACGAGCTAACTGATTGAACTTGTTCACATATTCTTTGACAGACATATCTCCTTGCTTCAAAGTTATGAACCTCTCCATTTGCAGATTCTCCTCAGCAGAAGATAGAAACTTAAGCATGAACCTTGCCCTGAAATCGGCCCAAGTCTCAATAGGCCTAGTACCATTGGTGACTTCCCACCAATAAGCGGCTTCATCCTTCATAAGCCAAACCGCCAACAAGATCTTCCTCTGATCATCTAACCCAAAGATAGCAAATAAATCCTCGGTCTCTTTCAACCAATTTCTGGCCTCTACAAAAGTCTCAGTGCCTTGAAAATTCTTGCCACCCATTGCTTTGAAATCTTTGCAAGTCTTTGCGAAGTCAGCTTGAGGATGCTGAGGGGGAGGAGGAAGGGGAACCTCAGCGACAGGAGGAGGAGGAACATTAGCGACAGGAGGAGGAATATTAACTACTGGAGGAGGAGGAGGAGGAACATCTGCGGGGCCGGCTTCGGTCGCCCTAGCCTCCAAAAGTCTCCTATACCAAACAGGTACGTGTATTCCCTCCGGAATAGCAAAGTTATCGGCCATACTGAAAAAGAAAAAGACAGATTCAGAATGGAGAAAAACGAAGGGAATTTGCTAATGGCTTCTTGGGGAATAGCCTTTAAAATAAACTAGACTTTTCTTTGGAAAATACTTTATACTTGGTTTTGAAAATAGTTTTCCAAAAGTTTTAAAAACCTTTTTGTTCCTTCTCGTAAACCATATGCTCTGATACCAAATGTAACACCCCACCTCCGCCAGGGTGACTCTTGCAAGCACTCTGACTTTGGAGGGGCGTTTGAATCAGGTACACATGCATAATGATATATCAAGGCAGAACAAGAACATATGTAAACAGAGTAAATAACATAGATAAAACAGCGGAAGATTTTAAACCATTTCAAAACAAGTCTGGTACAACATAGCCTTCCAA
Organism: Allium sativum; assembly: GCA_030737875.1. Taxonomy (NCBI): domain Eukaryota; kingdom Viridiplantae; phylum Streptophyta; class Magnoliopsida; order Asparagales; family Amaryllidaceae; genus Allium; species Allium sativum. The sequence continues at coordinate 228,821,252 of CM060911.1, read as the reverse complement.
ATAAACAAGTCTAGTTAAAACAACATCATCTGACAAACTGAAATACATAAGTGCTATCCCCAAAATAAGTGAGAACCATAGCTAGCTTCATGTCGAAAACGTACATGAGCTGAAATCCCACAAGCAAGCAATCCAAAATCCAAGCTAGGCTCCTGTATTCCCTCCCTGGGAACCTGGGGGGGGGGGGGACGGAAGAAAAGAGGCGAAAGAAAACAGGTCAGTCAAAAAGACTGAGTAAGCCCTACTACAATCAATGTAAACTGATAAAGTTAACAGGCATGAGCAGCAGGGATGAACATAAGGATAACTACATACTAGCATGATGATCAAGGTAGATAAAGGTGTCATCGCATAATCAGGTTTAAGGTTTTGCACCACCGGTGTACTAGCAAACTAACATGACTGGAATAAACAAGTATTGATCCCTTGGCCCAAGCTTTGGCCCAATAACATGAAGTGACCCTCATACGAGGTCCAATAACATGAAGTGACCCTAACCCAAGGTCCAACCCAACGGTCTAGTCGATCGGCTCCCTATAAGCCTAACTCGTCACGTGTTGGTGTCAATACGGCCCAAACATAATTGTAGTCGAACTGTGCCGGGTCCACCCTTCGGGTGTATCAAGCCCTAGGGTGCCAACCCCTGGACACCATAAACATGAGTGCACAGTCTCGATCTACTGGTACCCATGGGTGACTTCTCCAAATACGGACTACGTGCACGACCATAGCCCGTCCGGAACTACATCGGCGTACCACCCGGCCGTCGTTTATTGGGTCGCTTACCTCCAGCCCAGTAATCGTGCCCCCTCCCTAGCCTAGTCCCTAGGGCCTTAATGATACCAATTTTTGGGGATTACTGCGGAGTGGGCCCCCATTGCTAGGATTTTTCTAGTGGGTTAAGTACGGTTTAACCCTCTTGCTAATCACGAATTAACTTGGTTAAGTGTAACGATGAGTTCACGACTTAACCCCGATTAATCTACCAAGCCCAAATTGGTTAAGTATTAAATGGACCATGACTTAACCCTAATCATGAGGCGTTAATTAATTAATGCGCCTTAACCTCTCACATTAGACTTTGTTGTGGTTACTAGTTAAGCCGGGCGGGTCCGGGTAGCTTTACACCACAACTTGGTCTAACCTCGGGTTCAAGGTACAACATGGCCAACTTCTCACATTGGGTCCTATTGTTTGTAGCAACTAGTTAAGCCGGTCGGTTTCGGGTAGGTTTACGCTACAAACTCAACCCAACCTCGAGTTGGTCACACTTATCTTTTCTAAGTGTCATGTCCATCATGTTTCCAAAACATGTTACAAATTTTCAAGCAATTGGGTAGACCTAACTTAATAGGTAAATTCCCAATGGGTAGACCTAACTTAATAGGTAAATTCCCAAGCTTATGTTTTTATGTCTTTTAAGTTTACCCAACCCCAAACGCAATCCCATCGCTTACATATCGCAATAGCGCATAAAGGATAGAAAGAGGGAACTTGGCATAATCATGACATAAAAGTGTTGAAGCCACAAGTTCAACATGGTGGCATATGAAATGTACATATGTTCATATACTTGCATTAGGCCTCAAAAGCATGCATAAAACCAAACTTAGCATATTGGTGATACATGGTGATAAATGACATGTGAAAATGGCCACAAGTTCGCATCTAGCCTCACATGCAAGTTATCATAAGAGATATGATAACTTACATGTTGCCAAAATGCAACCTTTGGCATAAAGCTTGAAGCTTTATGTTCATAAACCCAAGATAAGCTTGCATAACATGATAGCATGAACAAAATGTTCAACCCAAACTTGCATAACATAACTTGCATATCAAACTTTGCATAACATAACTTGCATATCATATGACAACTTGCATATCAAACTTGCATAACATAACATGCATATCATATGACAACTTGCATATCAAACTTGCATAACATAACATGCATATCATATGACAACTTGCATATCAAACTTTGCATAACATAACTTGATGAACTTGCATAACACATCATAGTAAACTTGCATAACACATCATAGTAAACTTGCATATAAACTCGCATATCATACATTTAACTTTAAAGTTTAAGTATGAAAGTAGAATAGGGCTTACAATGCTTATGAGGACTCAAATGAGTATAGCAAATGTAAGAAAACCCTTATGCAACCAATTAAACCCCAAAAATGCAAGCAAAATTGATCAAAACTCTTTCTTTATGGTGCCAATATAGAGACTTGATTTGAATGCAAGCTAATGATGATCATACAAGTTTAAAAACACTTGTATGCATGGAAAATCTCATAGAAATTTATTTAGGAATTTATGAAAAGAGTGGAGGCCATGAGAGGATTGATTTTGCCATAGTTTAGTTGCTAGAATGAATAATGATGATTTAGGGTAGGTTAGGGTCTTATTTATAGATTAGGCAAGTGTTTTAGGCCATAGGATTAAACCCTAGTTCCAATCTCAGCCCTCAAAACCGAATCTGGCCCCCAAGCTCAACACAAACCCAAGATGGTGCACCAGGCTAAACAGCCCGGCTGAGCCAAGTCGACAGCCAAGTCGACAGGGCTGTCGACTTGGTCCAACCAAGTCGACTCCCAAGTCGACAGGCCTGTCGACTTGGGGTGTTCTGGCGGGAATTTTCCCGCCTGGCCCAATAACCCTAATTTCCAAATTCAGATTTGAATTCGAAATCTGTTTTTACTTCGAAATTTTCTGAAAACTTCGTTGGGCCTTAACCGGGTCATACGGACTCCGATTTTCGAAAACTCGGACTCTATTTCGCGTATTTTTCCGAGACGAACGCAATGGCATAGCCCGTTTCCCTTGATTCAGATTTTAAAATTAAATTCTGCCTCGATTTTCATTATTACCGGTTATTGAAAATACGGGTTGTTACATTCTCCCCTCCTTAAAGGATTTCGTCCCCGAAATCTTCAAGTTAGGAAGAACGTATCCTACCATCCAATCATCCATCTACTCAAAACATCATCCACGAGCAATCATTGTCCTTACAAGATTCTAAATGTTGTATGAACATATGCAAAGGTGTGTGTATATGTACTTATCTAATGCAAATATCATCAATGCAGATTATGTTAGTGAAATGAATCCATATGTATGCAATTCCTAACATAATGTATAACATCTATATGTGTGCACATAACATACGTCCATATGCAACATCCATGTGATATCACAAAAATTTTCATCCATGAATAAGCATAAACACTCATGCATATGCAATATGAGGAGTGTGTGAGCCGATCTAGTGCCTAACGTGTATAATGCATCCACGAGTAACCACTTGCAAACACTTGCAACCACTTGCAACCATCAAGCATAACATGTTTCAAACACATGTTTCATCCAAAGGGTTTCTACCTAAGGTTCTCATGACAAGATTAACACGATAAACTAGATAAACATGGATAGCGAAGAGAAAGATATGCTAACAAAGAAAAGAGATTGAGAGTGTACCCTCAAAAAGGAATGGATAAAGCCCACGCATCTTCTCCTCGGTTTCCCAAGTTGCGTCTTCTTCGGCTTCACCCCATTGAACCTTCACCAACTTGACCTCTCGATTCCTTAACTTCTTGGTCTCCGTCCCCAAGATACGAATCGGAGCTCTCCTCAAGGTAGCTTCTTTCTCCACTTCCACATCTTTCAGAACACTTGGCTCAACAACCTCTGCTGATTCATGTAAACACTTCCGGAGATGCGAGACATGAAAAACATCGTGTACTCCGGCAAGCTTCTCGGGCAACTTCACTCTATAAGCCATCTGCCCGATCCTCTCTATAATAGGGAATGGTCCAACAAACCTCGGTGCTAACTTCCCAACGGCTCCAAATCGGACCACATTCCGCAAAGGAGAAACCTTCACGAAAACCATATCCCCAACATCAAACTCCAAATCAGTTCTTCGCTTATCAGCATAGGGATTTCTGTCGGTCTTGGGTCGCTTTCATCCGTCTCCGAATCAACTCGACCTTCTCGGATGTATCTCTGATCATATCGGGCCCAAGTATAAGCTCATCTGTAGTCTCCCACCAACATGTAGGGGACTTGCACGGCCTCCCATATAAAGCTTCAAATGGTGCCATCCCTATGCTCGCCTGATAACTGTTATTATATGCAAACTCAACAAGAGGAAGATGGTCTTCCCAAGTACCACCAAAATCCAGAATACAAAGCCTTAATAGATCCTCGAGTACCCTATTCACCCTTTCGGTTTGACCGTCCGTCTGTGGGTGATAGGCAGTACTTAGATTCAACCTTGTGCCCATAGCTTCTTGCAAGCTATTCCAGAACTGACTTGTAAAGATTGGGTCACGGTCACTGACTATACTAGAAGGGACTCCATGTAGTCTCACAATCTCACGAAGATATACAGACGCTAGCCAAGATGCGGTTCTCTTGCTCTTAACCGGAATGAAATGAGCACTCTTCGTAAGTCTATCCACAATAACCCAAATGCTCGTATTCCCTTTCCTTGACCTTGGTAGCCCATCGATAAAATCCATGGACATACTCTCCCACTTCCAAAGTGGAACATCTAGAGGATGCAATAGCCCACCGGGCTTCTTCGACTCGGCCTTAACTTGCTGGCAAATGATACATCTAGAGACAAACTCTGCCACATCCTTCTTCATCCCAGGCCAAAAGAAAATACGCTTCATATCTTTATACATCTTATCTCCGCCCGGATGTATAGTCAACTTAGAGCGATGCGCTTCCTCCAGAACTTTTCTTACTAAATCTTCTACCATTGGAACACATAACCTTCCGTCTCTCCTCAGCCAACCCTTGTCATCAACAGAATATCGAGCGAGATGACTAGACGCCTCTCCTCGAATTAGCTTATCCATAATCTCAACTATCTGAGGGTCTTCTCTCTGCGAAGCCCCAACTTGATCAAGAAGGGTAGGTCTGAGTTCCAGAGATGCTAAAGAACCGGTCATCGACTCAATCGCCAAAGAGAAATCAAAGGTTGCCACATACTCTAAATTCTTCATCTCAACGAATAGAGGACTCAGAGTCAACCTTTTTCTACTCAATGCATCTGCTACCACATTCCCCTTGCCAGGGGTATAGGCTATCTCAAAATCATAGGATGCCAAGAATTCCATCCATCTTTGCTGCCTCAGATTCAGATCCTTCTGAGAAAAGAGATACTTCAGTGACTTGTGATTGGTATAAAGCTCAAATCTTTCTCCCAGAAGATAATGGCGCCAAGCCTTGAGTGCATATACTATTGCTGCCAACTCTAAGTCATGAGTGGGATAATTCTTCTCATGCACCTTGAGTTGTCTACCGCCAAAGCATATCACTCTTCCTTCTTGCATTAGAACAGCTCCTAACCCCGTGCCACATGCATCGGTGTATACTGTAAATAACTTCCCTCCATCGGGCAAAGCTAGAACAGGTGCTGATGTGAGAGATCTCTTGAGCTTCTGAAAAGCAAGCTCGCATTCTATGCTCCAAGCAAAAACTAAATTCTTCTTCGTCAATTTAGTGAGAGGAGCGGAAATCTTCGCGAAGTCCTTGATGAACTTCCGGTAAAATCCTGCAAGACCTAGAAAACTTCTCACTTCGGTTGCATTCCTTGGAGTCTTCCAATCCTGAACTGCAACTACCTTAGCGGGATCCACCGCTAAGCCTTGCTTAGATACTATATGCCCAAGGAATCTAACTTCCCTTCTCCAAAAGTGACACTTGGAGAACTTGGCCTTCAACTGATGCGCTCTAAGCGTATCCATCACCTCCACGAGATGCCTTGCGTGCTCTTCCTCATCCTTAGAGAAGATCAGAATATCATCTACGAAGACCACGACAAACTTGTTCAAGAACTCCCTGAACACCCTACTCATTAAGTCCACGAAATATGCGGGTGCATTAGTCAAGCCGAACGGCATGACAAGCCATTCGAAGAATCCATCTGGAGTTCTGAACGCAGTCTTGTCTATACTATCCTCAGCTACCCTGAGCTGATGGAATCCAGTAGCAAGATCAAGCTGAGAGAAAACAGAAGCACCGACAAGCTGGTCAAAGAGATCATCAATCCTTGGTAACGGGTGTCTGTTCTTCTTAGTCAGCTTATTCAACTCTCGATAGTCAACACAAAGTCGGAGAGAACCATCTGCCTTGATAGCAAATACCACAGGCGCTCCCCATTCAGATATACTTCGTCTAATGAAGTTCTTCTCAAGCAACTCCTTCACTTGCTTACTTAGCTCCCGCCTTTCACGCGGAGCCATGTGCCGAACGGGCAAAGAAACCGGCTTTGCATTATCCACCAGATAAATGCGGAAATCAATCTCTTGCTTAGGGGGCAACCCCCTAACTTCATCGAAAACATCCGGATACTCTCGAACCACTCTCACAGACTGAAGGGTCTCCATTGACGAGTCGAGTGATTCAAGATAGCACAACATGACGGGACCTCTCGGATCACAAGAAATCTCTAGGGTGTTTCCGAGGCGAGTCACGAGCCTCACAACCCTATGCTCACAATCAAGGATGGCTCCATATCTGGACAACCAATCCATGCCCAATATCAATCCGTATCCCCTGAAACCAAGAACATAAGCACTGCACAAGAACTATACACTCAGTATAGAGATCCTCAAATCCCTACATATCATAGACAAATGGGCGGAACCCCCAATAGGATTTGAGACACAGACGGGATCATCTACCAAGCTAGTACTAAGGTGCAAACTATCAACAAGATCAGATGAGATAAAGCTATGCGATGCACCAGAATCAAACAAGGTACGAACTGGAAAATCAGAAATATATACAAGGCTCTCAACAGAAATACTACCTCGATCGGGAACTGGAGCGGTATTGAGAGCATGAACTTGCCCTCCTGAAGGTCCAGCACGCTGAGTCTGACCCTGGCCTTGCCCTTGCCTCTTCGGGCAATCCTTGCTGAAATGTCCAGTCTTACCGCAGAAAAAGCATTCACCATTCTTCCTTTTCCTCTTCTTACAATCCTTAATAAGATGCCCCACTGAACCGCAATAATGGCACTTCTCCTTGTTGTTCTTGCCCTTGTTGTTGTTCCCCTTGTTGCCTTGACCCTTGTTCTTGTTCTGATTGCCTTGACTGCTTTGACCACTTGGATTACCCTGATTTCCTTTTCCCTGGGAATCAGTCTTCTTGGCTTGAGTATCATTTTTCTTGACATCTCCCTGAAGTAACGCCATATCAACCAAGCTCTCAAACGTGGCCCCATGGGGAATATGTGACATGGCCAATCCCTGCAACGGCTCATTCAATCCTCTAGCAAAACGAAGAGCCTTCTTCTGAGGAGTATTCACCATATCCAAGCCAAAACGAGCTAACTGATTGAACTTGTTCACATATTCTTTGACAGACATATCTCCTTGCTTCAAAGTTATGAACCTCTCCATTTGCAGATTCTCCTCAGCAGAAGATAGAAACTTAAGCATGAACCTTGCCCTGAAATCGGCCCAAGTCTCAATAGGCCTAGTACCATTGGTGACTTCCCACCAATAAGCGGCTTCATCCTTCATAAGCCAAACCGCCAACAAGATCTTCCTCTGATCATCTAACCCAAAGATAGCAAATAAATCCTCGGTCTCTTTCAACCAATTTCTGGCCTCTACAAAAGTCTCAGTGCCTTGAAAATTCTTGCCACCCATTGCTTTGAAATCTTTGCAAGTCTTTGCGAAGTCAGCTTGAGGATGCTGAGGGGGAGGAGGAAGGGGAACCTCAGCGACAGGAGGAGGAGGAACATTAGCGACAGGAGGAGGAATATTAACTACTGGAGGAGGAGGAGGAGGAACATCTGCGGGGCCGGCTTCGGTCGCCCTAGCCTCCAAAAGTCTCCTATACCAAACAGGTACGTGTACTCCCTCCGGAATAGCAAAGTTATCGGCCATACTGAAAAAGAAAAAGACAGATTCAGAATGGAGAAAAACGAAGGGATTTTGCTAATGGCTTCTTGGGGAATAGCCTTTAAAATAAACTAGACTTTTCTTTGGAAAATACTTTATACTTGGTTTTGAAAATAGTTTTCCAAAAGTTTTAAAAACCTTTTTGTTCCTTCTCGTAAACCATATGCTCTGATACCAAATGTAACACCCCACCTCCGCCAGGGTGACTCTTGCAAGCACTCTGACTTTGGAGGGGCGTTTGAATCAGGTACACATGCATAATGATATATCAAGGCAGAACAAGAACATATGTAAACAGAGTAAATAACATAGATAAAACAGCGGAAGATTTTAAACCATTTCAAAACAAGTCTGGTACAACATAGCCTTCCAAATAAACAAGTCTAGTTAAAACAACATCATCTGACAAACTGAAATACATAAGTGCTATCCCCAAAATAAGTGAGAACCATAGCTAGCTTCATGTCGAAAACGTACATGAGCTGAAATCCCATAAGCAAGCAATCCAAAATCCAAGCTAGGCTCCTGTATTCCCTCCCTGAGAACCTGGGGGGGGTGGGGAAACGGAAGAAAAGAGGCGAAAGAAAACAGGTCAGTCAAAAAGACTGAGTAAGCCCTACTACAATCAATGTAAACTGATAAAGTTAACAGGCATGAGCAGCAGGGATGAACATAAGGATAACTACATACTAGCATGATGATCAAGGTAGATAAAGGTGTCATCGCATAATCAGGTTTAAGGTTTTGCACCACCGGTGTACTAGCAAACTAACATGACTGGAATAAACAAGTATTGATCCCTTGGCCCAAGCTTTGGCCCAATAACATGAAGTGACCCTCATACGAGGTCCAATAACATGAAGTGACCCTAACCCAAGGTCCAACCCAACGGTCTAGTCGATCGGCTCCCTATAAGCCTAACTCGTCACGTGTTGGTGTCAATACGGCCCAAACATAATTGTAGTCGAACTGTGCCGGGTCCACCCTTCGGGTGTATCAAGCCCTAGGGTGCCAACCCCTGGACACCATAAACATGAGTGCACAGTCTCGATCTACTGGTACCCATGGGTGACTTCTCCAAATACGGACTACGTGCACGACCATAGCCCGTCCGGAACTACATCGGCGTACCACCCGGCCGTCGTTTATTGGGTCGCTTACCTCCAGCCCAGTAATCGTGCCCCCTCCCTAGCCTAGTCCCTAGGGCCTTAATGATACCAATTTTTGGGGATTACTGCGGAGTGGGCCCCCATTGCTAGGATTTTTCTAGTGGGTTAAGTACGGTTTAACCCTCTTGCTAATCACGGATTAACTTGGTTAAGTGTAACGATGAGTTCACGACTTAACCCCGATTAATCTACCAAGCCCAAATTGGTTAAGTATTAAATGGACCATGACTTAACCCTAATCATGAGGCGTTAATTAATTAATGCGCCTTAACCTCTCACATTAGACTTTGTTGTGGTTACTAGTTAAGCCGGGCGGGTCCGGGTAGCTTTACACCACAACTTGGTCTAACCTCGGGTTCAAGGTACAACATGTCCAACTTCTCACATTGGGTCCTATTGTTAGTAGCAACTAGTTAAGCCGGTCGGTTCCGGGTAGGTTTACGCTACAAACTCAACCCAACCTCGAGTTGGTCACACTTATCTTTTCTAAGTGTCATGTCCATCATGTTTCCGAAACATGTTACAAATTTTCAAGCAATTGGGTAGACCTAACTTAATAGGTAAATTCCCAATGGGTAGACCTAACTTAATAGGTAAATTCCCAAGCTTATGTTTTTATGTCTTTTAAGTTTACCCAACCCCAAACGCAATCCCATCGCTTACATATCGCAATAGCGCATAAAGGATAGAAAGAGGGAACTTGGCATAATCATGACATAAAAGTGTTGAAGCCACAAGTTCAACATGGTGGCATATGAAATGTACATATGTTCATATACTTGCATTAGGCCTCAAAAGCATGCATAAAACCAAACTTAGCATATTGGTGATACATGGTGATAAATGACATGTGAAAATGGCCACAAGTTCGCATCTAGCCTCACATGCAAGTTATCATAAGAGATATGATAACTTACATGTTGCCAAAATGCAACCTTTGGCATAAAGCTTGAAGCTTTATGTTCATAAACCCAAGATAAGCTTGCATAACATGATAGCATGAACAAAATGTTCAACCCAAACTTGCATAACATAACTTGCATATCATATGACAACTTGCATATCAAACTTTGCATAACATAACTTGCATATCATATGACAACTTGCATATCAAACTTGCATAACATAACATGCATATCATATGACAACTTGCATATCAAACTTGCATAACATAACATGCATATCATATGACAACTTGCATATCAAACTTTGCATAACATAACTTGATGAACTTGCATAACACATCATAGTAAACTTGCATAACACATCATAGTAAACTTGCATATAAACTCGCATATCATACATTTAACTTTAAAGTTTAAGTATGAAAGTAGAATAGGGCTTACAATGCTTATGAGGACTCAAATGAGTATAGCAAATGTAAGAAAACCCTTATGCAACCAATTAAACCCCAAAAATGCAAGCAAAATTGATCAAAACTCTTTCTTTATGGTGCCAATATAGAGACTTGATTTGAATGCAAGCTAATGATGATCATACAAGTTTAAAAACACTTGTATGCATGGAAAATCTCATAGAAATTTATTTAGGAATTTATGAAGAGAGTGGAGGCCATGAGAGGATTGATTTTGCCATAGTTTAGTTGCTAGAATGAATAATGATGATTTAGGGTAGGTTAGGGTCTTATTTATAGATTAGGCAAGTGTTTTAGGCCATAGGATTAAACCCTAGTTCCAATCTCAGCCCTCAAAACCGAATCTGGCCCCCAAGCTCAACACAAACCCAAGATGGTGCACCAGGCTAAACAGCCCGGCTGAGCCAAGTCGACAGCCAAGTCGACAGGGCTGTCGACTTGGTCCAACCAAGTCGACTCCCAAGTCGACAGGCCTGTCGACTTGGGGTGTTCTGGCGGGAATTTTCCCGCCTGGCCCAATAACCCTAATTTCCAAATTCAGATTTGAATTCGAAATCTGTTTTTACTTCGAAATTTTCTGAAAACTTCGTTGGGCCTTAACCGGGTCATACGGACTCCGATTTTCGAAAACTCGGACTCTATTTCGCGTATTTTTCCGAGACGAACGCAATGGCATAGCCCGTTTCCCTTGATTCAGATTTTAAAATTAAATTCTGCCTCGATTTTCATTATTACCGGTTATTGAAAATACGGGTTGTTACATGTAATCCATACAGGAACCAATGACCCATTTAGAATGGCTCTAAGTTTTGATGGGTCTTTTCTAGGTCGAATTTTAAGCCTATTCCGGGTGGGTAGTTACATTTTGTATCAGAGCATAGGTTACCCGATTATAAGGGAATTACACGTATGAGAGCATACTTGTATATTGAAAAAGATTTTTTAACTATTTATATATATAATATATTTACCCCAATAAGCATACGCATTTATACCAGGCATCTTTATCGTTTTCTTCCCTTTCAGCTTAAATACTATCTCAGGAGTATCCACAAAGGGATTCTTCCTTTTCTTTTCAGATAGTAGAAGGGTAAAAAACCCAACTAAGCAGGGTAACCAGGCAAGACCCCGCTACTTGCCAGAATGGTTTCAATAGTATCTCTATACTGTTGAACAATCCCTGTTGCCAATCCTGCCCCGCCAGCACCTGCAACTCATGCCGATGAGGTAGCCTTTGACTTTTCCCGCCTTTGTAAGACTTTCACGCATCTTGAAGGGAAATCATTTTCTAAAAAGGAAGGCTTTGCCAGTGCCCAATCTTGGGTTATGGACTATGAAAGAATTTTTGAAGCTACTGGCTGGCCCGACGAAGTGAAGAGGAGAATAGCAGCTTGGCACTTAAAAGATGAGGCCTTTGAACGGTGGAATTTAATATCTGGAGAGAACGAGGACCGGATATTTACCTGGGCCGAATTCAAAACCCGTTTTGAAGCGAAGTTTCTACTAAGGGCAGAAATGACTATCCAACTAGAGAAATTCATCCACCTCAAACAAGGAAGCTTGAGCCTGCAAGAGTATGTATCTAAATTTACCAAATTATGTAAGTTCGGAAGAGGATTAATAGATACCCCCGTGAACAAGCCTTGAGATTTGTTAAAGGATTGAAGTCTCCATTGAAAGAAACTCTATTAGCCCAAGTTACGTTTGGGGCGACATTTGAAACCCTAGTAGAGACAATTATCTTATGCTCGGTGGAAGGCGCCAAGGAGGATAAAGATGGTGAGAAAGGGGAAAGCTCCAACAAAAATAAGAAGAAGGAATGGTGGAAAAACAATAAGAAGAACAAATTCAAAAAGGATGCAAAGACTTGTACGAGGTGCAACCGCAAGGGCCATGAGGCCTAGGATTGTCAGACCTCGTTGGTGAAAAAGGAGTTCAAGGGAAAATGTTACAACTGCCATGAAGCAAGACACTTGTCTAAGGACTTCCCAAAGCCCAAAGTTGTCAAGAGTGGCTAGAACTATGCAATAGAGGAAACACCAATTCAAAGAAAACCCCCAAGAGCCCAAGGGAAGCCCGCACTTGAAGGTATAACCTCTGTTTTAGGAAATTCAATATACACCTTATTCGATTCCGGAGAGACCCATTCTTTTATCTCCAAACGATTAGTACATATGTTGAACATTTCCATATCTATCTCGAACAGTCCGATAGAGGTGGCCAACCCTATCGTAGGATCTATGTATCTTGAACTGTTATGCAATGACATAGTATTGGAGGCCGACAATGTCGAGTTCCATTGTGAAGCGTATGCATTTAATTTCATGGGGTATGGCCTTATCCTAAGTATGGACTTGCAATCGTTTTATGGGGTCGTTCTAGATTGCGATAAGAGACTCTTTCATCTCAGGGGCGAGGAGGACATAGCCTAAGTATTCCTTGCAATGTTAGAAACAAGGATAAAGCCTTATTATATTCCTTGTCTCCTAGTTCTGAAGGACCATCTTTGGTCCCTATAATTTGTGAATTCTTGGATGTCTTCGAGGAAGTCACGGGACTTCCACCCCACAGAGAAATCCCTTTTCGTATTGACCTAGAGAAGAACGCTAGACCTGTAGCACTACCATTGAGGCATATAGCACCTAAGGAAAGAAGGGAGTTAGATAAGCAGATTTCAGAATTATTGCAAAAAGGTTTCATTCGAAGAAGTACCTAAGAATAGGGTGCACCCATTGTATTTGCCACCAAAGCAGACGGATCTTTGAGACTTTGTGTGGGCTATAGGGAACTCAATAAATTGACCAAGAAGAATAGGTACCCTTTACCTAGAATTGATGACCTTTTTAACCACTTGGGAGGAGCCCGAGTATTTTCCTAACTAGACCTTGCTACTGGATTTCACCAGTTAAGAATTGCGGAGGAAAACAAGGAAAAAATTGTGTTTAGGATGCCAGACGATTGTTCCAATGGGAAGTTATACCCTTCAGACTAACGAATGCATCTTCCTTCTTTGTTGCCCTCATGAGTAGAGTGTTTAGGGGAATTCTAAATAAAATTGTGGCAGTCTATGTAAATGAGATCCTTATATTTTCAAAAGACTGTAAAGAGCATGAAGATCACTTAAGACAAGTGTTAGGGACATTAAGAAAGAACCAATTGAAAGCAAAATTCTCGAATGCCATTTCTGGAGGGAAGAAGTAAGATTTTTAGGACATATTGTGTAGAGCGAAGGCTTGGCCGTAGACCCCGTAAAGATCGAGGCAATCAAGGAATTGAGGATACCTCGGAATGCTACAGAAATGAGAAGCTTCCTTGGATTGGCCGGATATTATAGGAAATTCATTAAAGACTTCGCCAAGATTGATACACCTTTAACCCAATTAACGAAAAAGAATTAGGTGTTCGCTTGGAGTAATAAATGTGATATAGGCTTTAAGAAATTAAAGGAAGTATTAACTAGTGCACATGTCCTAATTATACCCGATGGTTCAAAATTGTTCACCATTTATACCGACGCATGTGGGACCGGTTTAGGAGCAGTCCTTATGCAAGTAGGAAGAGTAGTTGCTTATGCTAGTAGACAACGCAAGGATCCAAAGAAAAGATATCTAGTACATGCCCTTGAGTTGGCCGCAGTAGTGTTCGCCCTTAAGATGTGGAGGCATTATCTTTTAGGGGAGAAATTTGAACTCTTTACCAACTATAAATCCCTAAAGTATTTGTTTTCTCAATGTGACCTAAACTTGATACAACAACGATGGATGGAATATATTGCCACATTTGACTTTACGATTCAATATACCTTGGGCAAAGGGAATGTTGTGGCGGATGCTTTAAGTAGGAAACATGTGACTTTGAATGCGATAACAAAATGGAAAAAATTAGAGTTCCCCGCTAATTTTAATTCGTAACCCTCACCAACCACTTCTAATGTTTTTCTTGGGGCTATGATAATTAGACCAACCCTAAGAGAAAGTATCCATAGTGCACAAGACCTTGACAAGGAATTAAGAAGCATAAGGGAAAAAGTGGGAAAGAAAGAGACCTTTCCTCATTCGGTTAGGTATTCGATCAACAATGATGGGAGTTTACTTTGGAATGGATGACTTTACATCCCTATGGATGAAGGGTTGAGGAAAGAAATTCTAGAAGAGTGCCATAGTTCAAAATTGACCATACACCTCGCTGGGGATAAAATGTATAAGGATATGAAGAGGAATCTCCATTGGGAAGGAATGAAGAGAGATGTAGCTGAGTTCGTGGCCAAATGTTCAACATGCCAAAACGTAAAAGTGGGGAGCAAGGGAAGCTCGGAGGACTGTTACTACCTTTAGAGATCCCCGTGTGGAAGAGGGAAGATATTTCCATGGACTTTGTAGATGGACTTCCTAGAAGCCAAAAAGGGAATGAGGCCATTTGGGTTGTGGTTGATCGTCTAAACAAAAGCGCCCATTTTATACCAGTCAAGAAGACAAGGACTGCATCCACGTTTGCCCAATTATATGTTAAAGAGATAATCAGACTTTATGGCATCCCATCGGGTATCATGAGTGATAGTGACCCATTATTCACGAGTGAATTTTGGAGAAGCCTATAATCAGCATTGGGAATGACCCTCACAACTTATCATCCGTAGATAGACGGACAAACAGAAAGAGTAAACAGAATCTTAGTAGACTTGCTAAGAGCTTGCATCATCGACTTTAGAGGTGTTTGGTAGCCGCACCTGCCGCTTGTTGAGTTCACGTATAACAATAGTTTTCAAATGACGATTGGTACGACCCCTTTTGAAGCGCTTTACGGGAGGCCATGCAAATCGCCAACTTGTCGGTGGGAAACTACCGACAAGGTTATACTCGGACCAGACTTCGTCCGTGATTCCACGGAAAATATATATTTGGTTAAGCAGAGGATGAAGGTAGCCCAAGACCGTCAAAAATCGTATGCTTATAAGCGAAGGAGGGAACTTGAGTTTATTATTGGAGACTTGGTATTCATAAAAGTATCCCCTCTTAAGAAGGCTGTTCGGTTTGGGAAGACTGGGAAGTTGAGTCCCAGATTTAACGGGCATTTTCGTGTCATCGAAAAGATAGGATCTTTGGCCTATCGAGTGGATCTCCCAAAGCGTTTATCGGGAATCCATAATGTTTTTCATGTATCTCATCTAAGGAAATGCCTTCATGATTCCGCTATCATACTTGAGCTTGATGATTTTGGTGACATAGAAAAACTCGAGTTGGAGTCCAGGTTTCCCCGTGCCACTGTAAGGATTGTGGAGCACGGAATCAAGAGACTCCACAACAAAACTGTTCACCTCGTCCGAATACAATGGGGAATTGATCCTACGGAAAGCACATAATAGACCGAGGATAAGATGAGACAGACTCACCCAGAGCTTTTCTCGGGTAATTTTTCCTCAAATTTACGTTTATAGATGCATCGTAATTGCTAGATTGTATGTTAGGAGATGGATGCAACGTCGTTTCATAAGAGCACTCATACAGAAATATATGCATAATTAGGATGTTCGCGTACATATTGCATCACTCATTACACCCACATGCTAGGATGGAGCTCACTTTAGTGAGTCTGCAGTTCATAATCACTGCGAGTCATGGATGCTTATCGCCGATTTAAAAATAACATGGATGTGATCCTGCGAGTTGTTTTTTTGCCCCTTAAACAGATTTCGGGACGAAATCCATTTTAAGGGGGAGAATGTAACACCTCGTAAAATACATAAACATTAATAATAAATAAATAATTAAAAATAAGAAATTAAATAATATGGCTGGAAAATGAGATGTTGTAGCTTTAGGAATTTAGCTACAAAATTCTTTAATTTGAATTTGTGGCAAAATTCTGAATCGTTTTCATATATAATATGCTAAAAACGATCAATGTATGAAGAAGTTATAAACAAATGAATTTGGACAGTAAACGTAGAAATATATATATATATAATTAAATGGATAATATATATATATGTGTGTCCAAATTATAAATTCAAAATAAAGAGGGAGAATTTGAATTTTGAATTGAAGATAAGATCATGGGATAAAGTATATTGTATATAAGGAATAAGATAAAAAGATTAAGGAATGTATTAATTAAATTTAATACCTCGTCAACACACCTTTATTGGGTGTTCCAGCCCCAAGGGGGTCAACCGCTCAGGTCGTCCGCTTGGCGGTTGGACAACCCAATAAATCTATGTGGTTAGAGTTCTTTTTAGAGGTGAATTAGATAAAGTGGAAATTATGAACATACATGTATAAGTGTATGCAACTCTATTTTTAATCCAGTACTGAAATCATTCCAACAAGCCTAGGATGCAAGTTGAAAGTTTGTATGAATGTATATTTTCCATCCACTGCTATATGTTGTCTTATTATTATGCCATCATGCCTAAGTTGTAGCGGCAAAAGTATGGAAAAACTAACTTGTATACCTTGATTTGGGAAAATTGACAATTTCCATCTTGTTAGAACATTTCCTTATTTGTACGAATATTTACGTTATTTAGACGATATAATTATTATACTTATACAAATGTAATTAACGTTGTATTAGCGTAATAAATGTGATTAGGTTAGAATTCAAATTTGAAAAGTCCCTATAATAAATATACAATTGATTTCTTATGTGTGCGTATATAGAATGACTTTTTACTTATATATATAGTGACACATAGACACGAGGTTATTTGTCATTTGTGGTAGAAGTCTGCCTAAAACCGACATGCAAATCCAGCAACCACAGGTCGGTCCAACTAATGTGAGATGTCAAGGTGTCATAGGTCATTCAAAAACTTAGTACACTAGACATGAGGTTAAACCAACTTGTATTAGAAATCTGCCCGGAACCGACCGCCATATCTAGCATCTACATGTGTACAGTTTAATGTGAGGGGTCTAGTGTGTATATATATAACTATATATATAAGTCTATTGTGTGTGAAAGTAGGAAGGCTTACTACGCCTTGAGAAGGTCATAAGTGGATGACTCTCTTTTTATCTAGTTTGGGTCTTAAGTGGTTAGGACTAGGATCCCTCCGAATGTTTATTCCTTGGAGAGGAACCAAAGTCGTGGGAACCACCCTTATTAGATTTGAAGTAAGTCTATAGGTCCTTCTTCTCTAAAAGTGGTTAGGCATAAAAGATAACGGAATAAGGTAGTTCATGGGGATGTCCACTTCCTCTAGAAGCTTGTAAGGGCTCAACTAAGGACAGCTTGGTATTGGAAAGATATGTGGTCATTGCATGCTCACCAACTGTCTAAGGGAAGTTGTAAGCGAAATAGGTGTCCTATCGTAATATCAGTTAAGTAGCAACGTTCGCAATACTACTTCTCATATTACAAGTGAGGGTATAGATCTAAGAACGTTAACGTATTAGGACAGAGTCTTAAGGGGCTAGGAGTCTGCCTCAGGGTTATAAGAGATCACAAAAATCCACCTTTAATAGGGCCATAAAGGACCGAGAATGCCCACCTCGTTGGGTCTTTACCCTAAAAACACTAATGGGCGATTGACTTGGATATTCACCCCATTAGTTAGATGCTTGGTGTTTGTTGTATGCTGCGTAGACATATCTTGACATATGTAACCTGCTAAAATTATAGGGTATGGACATTAAGTAACACCATATTTCAATCACACAGAACTTTATGTTCTGACCCCTTTCCTTAACATATCCAACAGGTCAGTAGACGGGGTAAAAACCATGGACGAAGTCATGATTGAAGTTGATGAAGAAGACGAAGTTGTTATGCTTTATTAGTAGAAATTGCTTTACATTTTTGGAAACTTGTGAGAATGAACTATTTGACGTACCCATTGAATAGATGTAACCGTGACTGTTGTATTTCTGTGAATTTTAAATAAGTGGCACATCTTGTTTCAGTATTATATTTTCTCTTTCCGCCGTGTGAGATTTACATCCAAAGTATCTGTGTATATATACTCTGTGCACATGTAATCCTTATAGGAACCAACGACCCATTTAGAATGGCTCTAAGTTTCGATGGGTCTTTTTTGAGTCGAAATTTAGGCCCATTCCGGGCGGGTTGTTACAATATTAATATAGCGTAATCAATGTACTTAATGTAGTATTAACGTAAAAATGCGATTACGATAGGATTCAAATTTGAAATGTCCCCATATATATAATTGATTGCTTGTGTGTGCGTATAGAATGGTTTTACATATATTAATAGTGACACACAAACACGGAGTTAGTTGCCATTTGTGGTGGGAGTCTGCGCGAAACCGACCGACAAATCCAGCAACCAGAAGTATGCCCAACTAATGTGAGAGGTCTGGGTGTCATAGGCCATTCAAACTTAGTACACTATGACACGAGGTTAAGCTTACTTGTAGTAGAAGTCTGCCCGGAACTGCCCGAAATATCTAGTATCTACAGATATACGGTTTAACGTGAGACGTCAAATGTGTGTATATATATATAACTATATATATAAGTCTATTATGTGTTAAAATAGGCAGGTTTACTACGTCTTGAGAAGGTCTTAAGAAGTTGAATCTCTTCCTGTTTAATTTGGACTTTAAGTGGTTAGGACTAGGATCCCTCCGAAGGTTTATTCCTTGGAGAGGAACCAAAGTCATGGGACCCACCCTTAATAGATTCGAAGTAAGTCTTTGGGTCCTCCTTCTCTAAAAGTGGTTAGGCATAAACGGTAATGAAGTAAGGTAGTTCCCAGGGGATGTCCACTTCCTCTAGAAGCTTATAGGGCTCAACTAGGGATATGATTGGTATATAAAAGATTTATGATCATTGCATGCTCTCCAATTGTCTAAGGGATGTCCTAAGCAACATAGGTGTTCTACCGTAATATCAGTTAAGTAGTAATGTTCGCAGTACTACGTCCAATATTACAATTAAGAGTGTAGACTTAAGAATTTTGACGTACTAGGACGAGGTCTTAAGGGGCTAGGGTCCGCCTCAGGGTCATAAGAGATCATAGGATTCTACCTTTAATAGGGCCATAAGCGACCGAGAATGCCCACCTCGTTCGGTCTTTACCCTAAAAATACTAATGAGCGATTGACTTGGATATCCACCTCATTGGTTGGATACTTGGTGTTTGTATGAATGTTGTGTGTTGTGTAGACATACCTTGACATAGGTTGTAACAACCCGCATTATACATATCGGAGGATCGTAAAATATTTTTATTTTATTCCCTGAGGGTTGGATCATTCTCATATTTTGATATGCTAGTTCTAGCAAATTCAAAGCAGGGTTATAACAGGGACGCCTAAAATACCGATTGTATGGTCGAGTGCCCTGGGCAACTCGACGGGCCTAGTTACGTTTCATTGTATAGCGTATGGAGTTTCGCTAGAACTGGGGTTTACCATTTGCCCTTGACAATTTATGGCAAGGTGTTTTGCCAGTCATATGATTAACGATGGTTTTAAAGCAGGATTGGCGGTGATAGCCAGTCTTTAATGTTGGATGTTTTGCTTGTACCATCTCACGAGATTGTCTGACATCGAAGGAGATGTTTCTTGGGTGCTAGTCTGATGTTGGTTTAGGCCTTTGAGGCTTGTGCTCGAGGGATGCTGATCTCGATTAGGATGGTTTACATGAGATATAACTAGTTGTTATGATTGCTATTGTCTGGTTTCTTCTGATTGTCATGAATGTATATTTGCTCTCAATTGCTTGTTGTAAAGGGTATCACTGTCAGATGTGGGGAAGACGGATGTAGGTTCTTCTCAGTTGATGTGGGTAGATTAGTTGGTTTATCTACCTATTTTCATATACTTTATTAATGATGTTAGTTAGCTGTTTTATCATTTACTAAGATTGTTGTCTGACTCAAGGTTTTATGTTTCCCTCTTATTATCTTGGGTTGTTCATGCATTTGTTGGATGGGAAGACTGAGTAGCAGGTAACATAAGATATCTTGGTGAGGACGATGTTGTTGTACGGTGGCGAGCAGGAGGCTGGTGTATTATTTTTCTACTACTTAGTATCTTTTATTTTCCGCTGTTTGATGTTTGACTCTGAGTGTTGTAGTGAGGCAAATTTGTACGGACACTTATGTTGTAATCCTAAAGTGTATGGATATTTTCTCTAGTTGTTACGAGAGTTCAAGTTCCTGTTCAAATGTGCTTCACTATTATTACCTGTTATATATGTTCTATTATATTTTATACTTGCGCTTTGAGTGATACGACAGGTTCCACTTATCTTATCTTACCTTGATGATCGTCCATAGCTGTCTGGTACGTCTTTCAGCGCATTATTTCCCTTGTTAAGTGCAGGAGTTATGGGCGGTCGTCACATAGGTAACTTGCTAAAAACTAGGGTATGGTCTTTAAGTAAACACCATATTTCAGTCACATTGAACTTGTTCTGACCTGTAACAACCTGAAACTTCAGGCACTAAATATTTAAATATCGAGGTTATTTAGAAATTTAAATCTTGGAATTAATGTTATAAAAATGGTTTTATAACCTTGACTAAATCCCTTATAAATAATAATTAATGAGGAGAAAACATGTTGAATTTTTGTTTACGAAGATAAGTAGGTCGAAGAAATATCGATAATGTGACCGAAAACAGTTTTATCGATAAACGACGTCATACTTGTTAAAAGTTGTTATAATATCATGTGCATGTAGTAACAATAGATGAACACATATATGTATGAACATAGCATATAAATTAAAATACAAGTGGTATATGTGTACATATTCTAGAATATGAAAAGTGGCTTAAAATGATAGGGACATGTGTCGTCAAATGAATGGAGCACATGTCTTGGAATTAAGTTAAAGATACATGAACATATTAGGTGTTCATGTGTAGAAACATCGAAAGACCTAAATAGACATGTGTCTTCATCCTAAAGCATGCATGAAGATAAGGAGGACAAGTGTCCAAAACTAAATTACCAAATTAGCCTTGAAAATTACTATATAAAGGGTGGAAAGATTCATTCTTTTTCATGCATTCACAAACATAAAATCAAGATAAGAAAAAGAAGAGAGGTTTAGAAGAAGCCAAGAGAAGGAATAGAAGTTCAATTTTGAGTCTAAGGAACAAGGAAGATTGACGAATTTTGATGATATGAGGAAAATAATTGATTGCTTTAAAGTGATGATAAGTATTATATGATGTTCTACGAGACTTTTGCATGAAGATAGCAAGGAGTATTGAATGAATATCGATGTCCATCTCAACAGAGTCACATAATAGATGATTTATGGTAAATATGTTTAAATTGGTATTTAAAGAACACCCTGTGGTTTAATTGAATACTCTGATAAGTGACATTTATTTAAATTATATCCAGTGCATTTAGTGATGTTGTTTATACTTATAAAATATAATGGTTGATATTTTTTTTTTTTTTTTAAACGGAAGGATTTTCAGCAATTTTGACTAGTCCAAATTTCCGGGGTGTTACAAAGTGGTATGAGAGCTTAGATTAGGTGCCTAAATGAAAATTTACCTAAGATTAGTAAACCATTTTAGAAATTTTAAAATGAAGTTACCTTAATTTGATGAATAAAACTTGATAAGGTAAGGCACCATTCCTCTGACCAGGTATATGAGTAGTATTTATTTGTTTAACTTTTATTCATAAAATAATGTGTTGACTCATTTTCAAGCACCACATAAAGAGGTTTAACAAAGTTGTAAGTGCATATGATTAGTTATAAAGTAACGAAGGAATAAATGAAGTGGCTTGTAATGGAAGAAATGTTGCAACTTGAAATGAATGCAATAGAGTGGCTTAAGAGGAATGAGGTATTGCAACTTATCGAGGAATGAATTAAATGAGGTTGGGCAAATAAAAGTGAAGAAGACCGAAAGTAGTAAATTGAACACTACGTTCATGCAAAAATAAGGCAAGAAAGTCTA
The DNA here is from genome assembly GCA_030737875.1 of Allium sativum. NCBI lineage: Eukaryota > Viridiplantae > Streptophyta > Magnoliopsida > Asparagales > Amaryllidaceae > Allium > Allium sativum. The sequence goes on along the minus strand of CM060911.1, from coordinate 228,798,867 downwards.
TTTAAACAATTATGTCATTTCGTAATATGATATTAGATTTGTTTAGCACTGATGATGTTAGTTTAAAGCTGTTAAAACATCTTTCAACAATCCAATCATAACTTTTGATTCCTTGATTTGGGTTTAAGTTAATCTTATTGGGAAGCTAGATTAATTATCTAGAATATTTACATCATATATATTTTAATTTTAAAAGTCTGCTAAACATTTTTGCAAACTGAACTACGTGTTTGACAAAACAAAGAAGAGGGGCGGTTGGGGGGGTTTATATTTAAGTTGATTTTCGAAGTTGAAAATGTGGATTTTCCAAAACACCATATAGGAGTAATGATTACAAAGTATATAAAAAAATGCTTGGAGAGTGTACTTTGTTTATACTTAATAAATATTTTTGGATTATTTCATCAATGATGGATGCTTTCGGATGACGACAACGATGTGCGGTATGAGACAATAGATCTTGGGTAGTGCATTATTACTCTATGTTGGTATTGAGCCGAGTAGAGTACATCTTATTTGATGACGGATGTTAGCCATAAGACAATAGATCTTGGATAGTGCAACTATTACTCTATGTTGGTATCGAGCCGAGTAGAGTACATCCTATTTGATGACGGGATGCCGACCGCAGTAGGATAAAATATCCTAAATTGAGTGCGTAGATTGGATCCACTTTGATGAATATGATCATATTACAAAAAAATTGAGATGTCTATTTTGAAAATATTACTTTCCGATACATTTTGATGGACTTTGATGAATATGACTCTAGTTTTGACAAAAGAATTTTAAAAGAATCTTATTTGACTTAATTAAAAATATTGATTAGAGTCTATTTTGAAAATATTATTGTCTGGTACATTTTGATGGGTAATGTAACAAGGAGACTATAACATAATTGATGAGTTGACTTTGACGAATATAATCATTGAATATATTATTTGAGATGTCTATTTTGAAAATATTACTCTCTGGTACATTTCGATGGGTACCGCAATATGGAAAATACATGTTTACTTAATGATGATGAGTCGAATGAGCCGAAGCACGATGAATCTTTGGTTGGCTTGATGAATCTTTAAATGAATACTTTGATAACTGGCATTTATTTAAATTCTATCCAGTGCATTTAGTGATGTTGTTCATACTTATAAAATATGATGGTTGCTATCATTTTTTTTTTTTTTAAACGAAAGGATTTTCGGCAATTTTGACTAGTCCGAATTTCCGGGGCATTGCATGACCCCTCTCCTTAACATATCCAACAGGTCTGTAGATGGGGTAGAATTCATGGACGAAATCATGAAGGGAGCAAAGACGAAAACGAAGTCGTTTTGCTATTATAAGTTGTTATTGTTTTACTCCTTATGAAAACATTTGAGAATGAATTTATTGATGTACCCGTGAAACAAATGTAATCTTGACTGTTATGTTGGAATTCTGTGATTTTAAATAAAGTGGTGCATCTTATTTCAGTATTATACTCTCTTTCTGCTGTGTGAGATTTCCATTCGAAGCGTAAGTATATATTATCTACGCAAATGTAATTCCTTACATGAACCAACGACCCATTTAGAATGGTTCTAAGTTTCAATGGGTCTTTCCTAAATCGAAATTTAGGCCCACTCCAGGAGAGTTGTTACAATTCTCGTATATAAAGAATAAGTTTTTGGTATTTCTTAAATACTGAATTGTACATTTTATAATCGTCAAATGTTTTTCTTTCAAGATTTACACTAGTATTGCCTTGGGCATCCTAATGCATATGTGAGATTCATTATAGCACGTAGCATATATTGCACATCATACAACTGAAGCATAGGAAATCATCTTTATACGCTGATTTTTTATATAAGAAGCACCTTTCTTAGAAAAGATGATTTCAAACAATTTCTTAACGTTTCCACGTTTGGAGTTTTCTATACTGAACATTTTCAATATGGTATCTATGTACGATGATTGGAATAAGCCTAACAACCATTTAAATACATCTATGTATATCTTTATACCTAGTACATAGCAAAAACGGACATCCAATAAATAAATTTTATCTAATTTAAAAAACTAATATGCATATAGAAATCAATATTTTTGCTTAAAATTAGGTTTTTCTTTTGCATATTTATTGTTTTTTATATTTTTAGCACTAAAATAAATTTAAATCAAAATATTATATTTGTTTACATTTTATTAGTTGTGAACCCATCGAAGAACATTTGATAAATACATGATACAGATATCCGACATATAAAATCGAACTCGGGACATAGAAACGAACATGACACTACCCAAATCCATATATGACCGTTTACAAGTATATTCGGACCACTATGTGTTTGTCTTTACAACCAATTTGATCATGAAATCTTGAAGCCACCACAACGGCAACTCAATCGACAATTACCCTTTCAATACAATTATAAAATAGTTGAGAAAAAATAAGAGGCCAAACATAATGGTGTTGGCAATGTGGTATTCTACGCCACTCATTGTTGGGTTGCATGCAGAGTTTGACTACAAAGTCATAAATCTATGCCATACAAATTCTATTATTTTCTATTATTTGTAGGATTGTTAATTTTATACGAGTATTTGTTGTCTGTAACCCAAAGACGTCCATCAAAAAGCAAACCAATTCCATTTTCATTTAGAATATAAATTAAGACACCAAAACTTGTACAAAAAGAAATCTCGTTCAATCCGTATTCACTTGAACCCATTCTAATTTTTTTATAATTCAACATATGCAGTATGTTCTTCAAAACATTAAAGACAAAAATATGGGAAACTATAGATTGGTTGGCTGGCTGAACGGGTAAAAGAACGTAAAGTGTTAAATGTTTATACTCCAATACATAACAATAATAATAACAATAATAATAATAATAATACAACTACTAAAAAATTTATTAAAAATCATAAAATCTAATGTAAATAATAATGTTCATTCGAGTCCATGACCAAAGTCGTCCATATGTTTCAATCCAAATTCATTTGTCAAAGAAATACAATTATGTCCGATCTGATCAATTTACACCTCCAATTATCTCTAGCGCATAAAGTTGGTTTTCCTCAATCAATTTTAGTGTTTTGATAGTTTCTGATATTGATTTTCAATGTATCCACCACCCTCCAAAAAGAAAGTGAAATTTACTCATCATCAATTGAAACTTGAACAATTTATTCTCAAAGGAAAAAACGAAATAGAATGAGCAACGGAAGCATGAAATCCTGAAAACAGTAAAAGGAAAAGAAAAAAAAAAAAAAAGTCTAAACTGTAGCTTTTAAGCATATACCATCAAAACATATTAAAACTCCATTGGGGAACCAAACAAAATAAGTTTCTAAAAGCTCCAAAAATTTACAGTCAAAACAGAACCAAATCAGAAGAAAAGTTGATTCCAGGAGCTGAATATATAAATAAATGATTGACACACTTTGTTCTCTTTCCCTTTGCTACTTGATATTTCCATTGCTTGTAACTCCATTGGCAAAAGACTCTTTGCGTTTCAGTTTGTTGGCATGATCGGATTTGAGACTAGTGTTAAGCCCCCATACGCGAATGGTATGATCATCGCTTGCAGATGCAAGCATGTGAGGATTTGATGGGTTCCATGCGACGCAGTTCACGGCACCTGAGTGACCTGGTAGAGTTTGTATTAGATCTCCGCTTGCACGATGCCATATGTATACCTGTGAAGGGGGACACTAAGACCCTTTTCTCATACAAAAAACTGTTGTCTTTCATAACAAAATATCAAATCTTTGAATTATTGTTGCATACATGTGGTTTTAACTACAAACCCAGATATACAACAAAGAATAAACACAGTTTACTGAGACTGGCATTCAAAATTTTGATGGCGTTTTTAAATCAGAACACATGTTAACAACTGTCAATTTCACTGAGAGCCAGCTAAAACCGAAGTTTGAACCAATGAGCTTATTCGCATGCACGATAATATTGAGAAGTTCACATTCAAACCAAAAAATTGTCAATATCTTTGCAACGAGATATTTTTGATAAGCAGGGTAATATCAGGAAAAATGAATATGACATTCTGCAGATATTTTGGGTTGTATGTGTGTACGCACCCGCACACATGTGAACACACACATCTGTATATACTACAAAAAGGAGCCGCATAACACTATAACCACTATAAACAAATTGCCACTTAACCTCCTTGAATTCCACCAGTAACCACTATAAACAAAGGTATTTTGGTCCAAAATGTGCAGAAATACACAACACTATGTGCACAAACTTTTTTACCTCTCACTGAAATATTTACAATGGTTGTCTAGTGGTTCTAGGTGAAACGGCATTTTTCTTCTTCCCCAGTCCAATATCTCCCATTTTGTTCATGCATTCCTATAAAATTACGCCGTTTTGGTGGAAGAATGTTTCTGTGGTAATTATTTCAGATTATATTGAAATTGTTTTCATCCAAACTATGGACATGTCAATGAATATCCTAAAATCTATCTTTATTCTTATCAAAAGGATGGGGATATCCAAATAACCTCTCAAGCGCTTTGCTAGTACATCAGTATCCACATCTGAAATATATAAACTGGTTAAAAAAAATTCAGTTCTTACACTGAAAATTAACAATTTTATGCAAACAAATGCATTTTGTGTAAAAGAACAGTTTTTCAGTACAAACTAAAATTTCACATAGAAAAGGAAAATTCTGCATATGATTTTTATCTGACATGACTGTTTTATATGAAAAACTGCTCTTCAAAATCACTTCGTAGAGAATCTCCTACAAAATTGGACCTATGTTTTGCAAATTCATAATATTACATCTAGCAATCAACCGTTACCTAAAAGAAAACAGAATTGGAGATTTGTTTAACAGAAGCAAAGACTATAGGCACATGCCTAACAGCCAAACAAGTGTCCAGGCATATGCGTCCATTAAACAAATGCCTGTAGAGCAGTATAGTATGAATGGCATTTACAGACATAATAGCACTCTATAACCGCCTGCATCTAGCGCCTATCAAACAGCAGTCTACACATGGTTACAGGTAGCACATCTGTTAAACAGACACCCAGCTATGATGACCACAGACTTGTAGCTGAATTGCCCATTTTTGCCTCATATGCTGATCATGGAAGTCCCGTTTTGGCGTAAATTATAATTTTGTAACACATACTCTCTGTTGTTGGTGATGCTTTTAAATTACCACATGTTACTTTTCATACTTAGTTATATAAGAAAGTAACCATACATACAAAATAAAAATGCTGGTACAATAGTATCAACATTACCCAGTTCTACCAAATATTCGTTGACACGGGATAGCCTACCTAAATTTTCATCTGGATAAGAAACAGGAATCAATATTTCATATATATTCCACAACACTTACAACAAAACTAATAGATTTGTAGTAGTTTGTTTTCTTTCTTTCTTTCTTTTTTTTTTTTTTTTTTATAAGTTTCCTCATAGATTTGTAATCTTCTGCTCATATTTACATTTAAATCATCAATGTTACCTTTACAGATCTAACTTTCAAAATTATTTAGTATGGCATTATCCTGCAGCACACAGCTTACGTTTAAGTGCACACATATATAATATATATAAACATATCAAGCTATGTAGTACATAAACATATCAAGGTTTGAACCCTAGTTTTGTTAGAGTGGGAACAAAAGGAAGAAGTCTTCTGGTTTCCTAACATTTTTAAAAATTTGGACTAGGTATACCAGGGGTTGGGACTTGCTGCAATATATCTAGGGTGGACTAACTAATACATAGGCTTTGACTTATTAATTCGTTGATTATGCTAATGTTTATTTTCTTAATGATGTTTTTATTTAAAAACTATTATGATCCAAGTTTTGTCTGATTTGGTTATGATGTTTAATATAATGTTAACATATTTTGGACAAGCATGTACATCTCGTGGTAAAACATAACGTGGAGACTAATACTTCAGTGGAAAATTTCATTCTAGGCTTAAGAAGAAGAGAAACTTATTTCAAGTTTAGGCCTCATTCAAATTTTATTATCAAATGTCTATTAACAGCATTCAGCATTTAATATTTGCGCATTCTGAAAATGCACAACGAAATTTTAATTTGTACCTGAAAATTTTAACTGTGCAGGTACATTTTTTAAATGAAAAAAATATTTATATGTGCATTTTTATTATGCACGTATATAGAAATGTTGCATGGTGGAAAAGAGATATATTTGCATAACACGCGAAAAGGAGAGGAAAAAGAAAGAGGCCGACGAGGGGCTATCACGCGACTCATCCAAGTGACCAAGTGAATCACATGATCGATGTGGTCTTTCTTCCCACACTGTTCCAGTGTCCATTGAACCCACTCCAATGCGAACAAAATCAACTACATCAACATTCAATCTTTCGATTTTAAGAAGAAAGCGTATGCAAAAATCATCAAGAATTGAGAGGAAGACTTGGGATAAAAGAGACGTTGCTCTCAAATCAAAGGCTAACAGTTATAAATTAATGATGGATATGAAAATGGCTCATGACGATGTTGAGATCATGATTAGGAACGAATTAAAAGTCATTCATACCAAGAGTGTCGATTTGAAAAAAGCAAATTAATGAGGACTTAGCCCATCAGCAAAAATGATAAATTCATTAGGTTAAAGATAATACAATCAACGATCTTTTAAAGCTCCTTAAAACGCATCAAAAGTTGGTTGATGACTTGCAAAGCTTAACATTGATATTCGGCTAGTCGTTGCTCTCCAAGCGATCAAAGAGCACAATGAGCAAAAAGTTTGGAAAAGAGACGAGCTATAGATAAACCATCAACACTTCTGTGCTAGCATCATTCCACACAAAAATTTGAAGTGGTCGAGGAGTGTTTATCCAGGAACTCTTATCGTTTCATGGGAAGAGGTGATGCGCTGAGTTGTGATGTCCAGCGATTATAGTTTTGTACAAGTGTGATGGTCGAGTACCTCGTTGTCGAGTATACGGAAGAACTTATAACGGGAAAGGTCATACTTGCTCAGAAGATGTTACTGCTGCAGCTCATGGTTGTCAAGACCACAAAAAAAAAAAAAAAAAAAAAAAAAAAAAAATTCCCAGGCTCTCGCCTAGCGCTTTTTAAGTGCATTGAATGACAAATTTTTCACCAAAAAACTGAAAATGCACTAAAACACAATCTTTGGCTTAGAAAAGGGAATATAAATGCAATATCTAAAAAAGCATCATAAGATTAGCATAAATCAAACAAAATATGCATAAAGTCAAACGACAAAATGCTTTGAATAGATAAATTACAACGTCACTTAAAATCTTAAATAGAGTTTTGAACTTCCACAAACTAGGGGTTTCAAACTTCTTCAAATCGACAATCAAATGAAACTTTTTTTTCTTCCCTTGTTGGATTTCAGGTTCCTATTGGGCTGTTATTCGATCAAAAGCTGAAATCTAAATTTCCCTTCAAATATTACAAAAGGCGTGTTTTTTGCCCCTTCACAAGTCGAGCGTCTTTGGGTCTTTTTTGGCGCCTCATGCGTCGTAGATGCCTCGAAAAGTAAAAAAGCCACAGACCGATGCGAGGGGTCTTCTCGCGCCTAGGCGACGGTTTTTTGATAACATAGCTGTCACTGCCACCATCGAGGCTCTAACTGACCCAGGTTCGTAGAGCCTCCACAAAACATTAATTTCAAAATATGGGGAGCCTACACCAACCATTATTGCAACCACAAGGGTTAGCTCCAAAACTGCCTGCATTCCAGCTTCTGGAACAATAACCTCCGTCGAGCCTTACATTCCCCTTGATTCCCTCCTTCGTGGGTCAATATAAAGAGCATCGGACCGAAGAAGGAGAATTCAGGATGTCCTTTAGGGAATGAAGCATAATCTTAGGTTTATCTCTTGTTTGCAAGTTTTTTTGAAGCTTTAGTTCTCGTTTGAGTGTATCTCTAAACTACACTAGTTTGTTTGCCAACTTGTAGCTCAACTGCATCTCCCAGTCTTCACCTTCAGCTACACACAAATTAAGCGTCGCAGCTATCTTTTTAGCGTCGATTTTCATCACTACGGCACTTGCCTCTCCGGTTCTAACCCTTGGTTCTAGACCCAATCCTGATTCTCAAAAAGATCGCGGCTTTAGAAGGGCTAGAGGACGTTTCTCGATCTCATGAAGATGTTATGATTACAAGTGCTACAAATCTCATCGATCAAGCTTCTACGACAGCGAAGTTGAAGGCGGATTTCGAGAAAATCAAAGTGAAATATGAACCTGGAACCACACAACATGTCTTTTCTATTCCAACAAACCTACCTTCAAGCTTCTCGTGATCAAGGTCAAGCCTCCCAAAGTTAGGTGCTTTGAAGCTCCTGTCGAAAGATACGATGAGACTCACACCGCTTTCGACGAAAAAAGTACCTATTTCGTGGTGATACTCCTAAAGAAGGTGTAATTAAAGAGGTTTGAAGTCAAGGAGACGACCCGACAAATCTAACAACAAGGGTGGAAAGGGAAGACCAAGTAAAAGATGCTTAGAGTTTGTTGATTTGATGACTAATTCTTTTGAATTATCTGGTATGTACTCTTGTTTTTGTTTTAATCAGGACGTGTTTGTGCGGGTGTGCCCCATCGTTTTATCTTGTTTGTGTATGTATGTATGTATGTGTGTGTGTGTATATATATATATATATATATATATATATAAGAAAGGAAATATATATAACAAAAAGGAGATAATAGTCAATCTTCAATGGCTCACAAAAATAGATCGAACCACACACAAAACAGCCCATACGGCAATACAAACAACCCTACTCACACGACAAAACACAAAAACACCAAGGGCGAGGACAGAGGAAACCCTTCAGAAACACCATCAAAACCAGAAAGCGATGGTCAAAGCCAACCAGAGAACACCCCTCCGGAGAACAGCTCTCGACTAGAAAACAACAGCAAAGAGCAAATCCATGCAAGAGCTCCCATCCAGAAACCGGTTTAGCTCCGAATTTGCAAATCCAATCAAAGCCTCCCAAAAGCAATCCCGAGACCTTAAAAAAGGAACTTAACTGATTCTCTCGCGGGGTCGAGACCCGCGAGTTATGGAAAAAGGGCTAACTAACGCTAACATCTGGGTTCTGTGGTTACCCATAAATGGACCTCTGAACGCCAAGAAGTATCATCCTTGATCTTGCGGATGATAGAAGACGAGCATATAAGGGACTCATCAAAAATGGCCTTACTCCGCACACACCAAAGATGCCAATAGATGAGATACGAAATCAGACAGAGAAGGATGGATCAAAGGTCCTTTCCGGACCTCTCGTCCCACCAGCTTTGTAATAAAAGCAGAAGGGAGGAGATGGACAACTGAAGTTTAACCAAAGAACCGAAAAAAGACCAAACAAAACGGGCACATTCACTCTCTAAGAATAAATGTAAAGACGACTCTGAAGCCCCGGCCCTGCAGCATTTGCACCTGGACACCAAGGGAATACCGATCATCATGATATTAACATCTAGCGGGACCCCATTATGCAGAACCTTCCACATAAATAGGAAAACCCTATGAGACATCCTACTGTCCCAAATGAAAGAGAAGACCAGAATTCTAGACACTGGAATTCTAGCAGAATTCCAAGCAGCTCTAAGAGAGAAAGAGACCCCATTCCATCTGAAACCCTACCGTGAGAATCAAAGAAAGCCTTTATCGATATAAAGACTGAAGTACCAAAAGATTAGCTTGCCTAGTAATATTTTTTCTATTTACATTTCTACAATTTTATATATTGAGTGTGCATGAATGACTGCCTATGTATACAGTATAATTGCTTCTGCTACAATTTTCCTATATTATATATACGTCTTCTTCTGAACAATGTGCTTATTCATTGCAACTATTTGCATATAAGTAGAATAAATCAAATCCCTACAATTGCTTTAGTCGTGTTCCGTTGTGTTTTGTCTATGGTTGTTGAAGTGTTCTATCTGGCGAAACAGAACTATCATTTAACCAACTTCGTAGTCAATCACGTTCATGCCTACGAGTTCTTTTCAACCAATTGTTTGTATGCTAGTCCCTTTCCATGGGTACTAATCATTTCAAATGCAAGAATATGGGCAGTTGTAAGATGAATAATGATATTTGACAAATTATCTAATTGTACCCAAGTTCCATCGTGCTTTCCACATCCTGATCTAGGATCAGGAAAGTCAGATAAAGTTTATTCTAGATTTTTCATGACTATCCTTAGATATCCTCGATCGAACATGTAATTCTTGGTCGCAGCGCCGTCGTGAAAATCCAGTCAGCATTTGTTACAATCCTTGAAACCTAGTGCATAAATTGTCCACTTCCGAAAATTCCTTAACATTGCACATCTCCGAGCAAAGGCCAATATCTGCAAGTTAGAGTTGACTTATTTGATCGACCAGAGAATGATTACACCTACCTATTGTTGCTTATCTCTGAACGACGACAGATTCCCAAATGTTTGGACCGATTTTCCCCTCAATCATTTTTCATTGTAGATAGTCCAAGTTTTGCATTGCTCCAAATCGCAGGGGAAGGTTACCTATAATATATTTTTCTTATGTGTATGTCCCTGTTCTGAATTAAATCATGTTCATAGGGTTCTCTACAGAAAATCCGACGTTAATGTAAGATTAACAATGTAGGGAAATTATCTAATTATCTCAAGACCCGATTGCACTTCCTCAATTCTAATCCCGAATTGGGAAAGTCTGATGATACTTGTTCTTGGTTTTCCATGATTATCCTCACATGTCCCCAACTGAGCGTGTTACGCTTGCATGTTAGCGGCGTCATGGAAATCTATTTGCACGTCGGTCACGTGAAACCTTTGGTTAAATTGCTTAATTTCGAGCATTATTTTTCTGATGTTGCCTATCTTCGGACAATGATAGTGGTTTTGATGTTCATGGTCGGAAATTCGATCATACATCAATTTCTATTTATGTTACTAGCACATCCATGGTTTAATGTCAAGGATTTGAATTTGTTTTTGTCATCATCCACCTATGAGCAATGGCAAATTTAGAAGATCAAAGTCGAATTATTTGATTGGCCCCAGTAGTTACACCTTCTAGGGAATTTCTATCTTCGAGCAACGACAAATTCCTAAAGGCTAGGTGTCCTACTTCCTGATGTTTCCAATATCAGGGCAATGCAAGATTCATGAATAGGTTAAAATTTCCCTTTTCAGACGTTGTTTATCTCCAAGCAACGCCGACTTGTGAAGGTTTAAGATTTTCTTTCAAATGTTACCAATCTTCGAGCAACAACAGGCAATGTCATATTCTTGAAGCGATGGTTGAATTATACGATCGACCAAAAAAAAAAAAGCCCGGACATTCTCGACGTTGAACAACGGCAAACTCCTGAAGGCTGGTTCAATTTAGCCCATTCGACCCAAACAGTTAGAGGTCTGAGGAGTGTTTCCTAAGCACTAATGAATTACTGAAGTTTGAGGTCGATTTAACATGTTGACTTGAAAGGTCAAAACAGTTGATGGAACTATACTCCCCACACATTATCCAAGGTTAGAGGAGTGTTTTTAATTGTGTAGCTAATCACACAACCCAAAAGATTTGCTTACAAGAATACGGTTCCATTGATTCAAAAAGCTAGCTCATAAGTAGAAGTGACAAGTCCTATCTTATTACAGTGCCTCTACTATCATCGGATGATTTATTGCTGAAAACAAGTTAAGCAAGACTAAGTATAACAGCGAAGGTGCAGATTGTTGTTCCATGTAGGTGGAATTGAGATTCCGTCAATGACTCAACAGTCACTATCCAAGGCAGCGAGTCACTTTGGACCTAGAGTGCGTTTTTATTCACTCTCTTTCTTGACACATACAAGGTTTAATACCTATTTGGGGGCATAGAGCATCGCGAATAAAATAGCTAGCCAACAGCTTAGACACTTCTTCCTTCGATGTAGTGGATTGCTTCAAACCTAGGTTGCGCCTTTTATGTTTTACTTGTGTAGACTTATGATTGATATTTAGTGCATGACGCTATCTCTGACAATGCACCGAACGTATTGAAATGCGTGACACGTAGTTTCATTGAAGAAAATTACCTAATTCCTTTCGTAGTGCAATGTCGAACTAAGAACCAATCTTTAAAACATGAGCTGTCATCCATATCAAGAGGGTCATTCTCCGTCAGCTACGTCGGTGTTGCTCACACTTCCCCTTACTTCTATATATGATCCGTAGACTTGTCAAAACCTATAATGGTTACTGAACCAAGGGTCGCGCTTTAGTTAATATAATTGTTATTTCTCAACGTGGAGAGTTCTCCCACATTCTTTCTCTCGATGCTTTGCTTCTTGTAATTCAGCATCATAACATTCCCTTGCAGCGCTTAGGTCTTCCCGCACTACTCTAATCTCATTCTCTGAGAGGACTTTATCAACCAACACCAGAGAGTCAGAGCAATTCTGAAATCAGCTAGGCCCAATCGGCCAAAAAAGCATTATACATTGAATATTCATCAACAATACGAACTTCTGAATTCAAACTACCCAGTGATCTCCTTCGCCCAGTTCCACAGGCAAATCAACTGTCCTGATTAGTTGTTTAGCTTCACCCGTAAATCCTTAAACATTGGTCTTACAACCGGTTACATCTTTTGTACTAATCTTCATCTAATCGAATGTTCTTTTGAACAGAACATTGACCGAACTTCCAATATCAACAAAAACTCGATGCAATACCGCTAGGCCAACTCCAATGAATATCACCATATGATTGAGAACGACGCTTCAATTCCTTCGGAATATCTACTTATAAAAACAATATAAGCAGTAATATTCTTTTGTTGCCTAGCCAGAGTTTCATCTTTGACGGCTTAGCAACTCTTATGTGGTACTTGCTTTAGCTAGCTGAAATTTCATTCCATCTCTCCTCAACTTTTCTTTGTTGGGTGGGGGTGATAACCAACCTTTCATCAATACGTCCAATCCCCTTTGTATTGGGTCCAGATTGATTCGCTCTGGCAGGGGACCCTTTGGATTATGTGGTTTATCCGTCGTTCCGTGGTACACTAACGTGTTGTTTGATCTTATCCTCCCCTATCAGATTCTCCAAATGGCATACATTTCGTGGAAACGACGGTACTTCTCAGAACATCTCGCATGCTTCGTCGCTTCCCTTTTGGACGACTTCTCATAGTATTTTATTCCTTGTATAGCAATGCATATGTTCTCTAACATGTCATTCGAAGGTGCAAAATCTTCCAATCTCAAATTCTATAGATGTTTCGTCTCATTATGCTAACGCCAAAGCCTTGATTCCTTTTCTTTTTGTTGTCAGAGTTCTTGGCATTAATTGCCACATTTTCAAAGCTATCTGCAGTTTGATTGTCACGTTGCTTTGGATGACCTCTTTCGATTGTCTATCCTCAAATAATTCCTTTCATAGACTTGCTTATGGACCTCCTCCACAGTAGTAGATCGCTTCGTCTTTAACTATCTACAGAAGTCTGTGTCCGACTGTATACCCTGGACTAAAGCCATAAGTACCAAATCTTCATTCGGTTGACTATCTTCTATGGCATCTATATTAAACCGATTCAGAAACTCCTTCAATGACTCCTTGGATCCTTGATATAAACTTTGACAAGGAAATCAAGTCGCTTGATTGGGCTGCATGGAGCTAAACTGCTGCAAGAACTTCTTTGCTAGCTCATTATATGTTGACATGAATTTAGACGTAAACCTAGTGGACCACATTGCAACAACTCCTTCCAAGAAATTAAGGAACCTGAAATGGTATCCGTAGCTCCAACTTCATCTATGTCATCCGTACTTCAATAAGTAATGCATAGGATAAGCAGTTCTATCATACGATGGCATATTCAACATTGTAATTTTTTTCGATATTCTTCCTCGAAATGTTCTCGGTAAACGAAATATTGTTTGGTACGAAACCTTGATCCTCCCTTTTTTTGTTTTCCTGCATCAACCATTTAACCATATCAGTCATGTACTCCGAAGATCCACTATCAGTGGCAACACCTCGTGTTAACTCTGCAAACGCTCTCAGATTGCTAGTTGACATCTAGGTTCTCCATTTTCTAGGAGAAACACTCCTTCGGTATTCCATTGATGTCTGGTTGGTTTTGCTAAAGCTGTTTGAATTCCATGCCCAACTTCTAGTCATAGTCATCAACATCACGGTACAGATCATCCTCGAAATCAAATATATTCATAGCATCAACTCCATGCCATCCTTGTTTTGTCCTCATATCTGGTTTGTTGTGTTCCAAACTCTTTTCCATGAAGATCAAGTTGTTTCTAACGATTTACTTTGATACTGCCCATCTTATTCTGCTTTCTTTGCTTCCTCGTAAATCAGATGCATGTCTATTCTCCGAAAAAAGCACTCAATGACGATTGCTTGATATAGTGCTTGAAGTACAAAGATTCTGGGAGGCCAAAAGAGAAATAAACAAACTTTATGTATTGAGTGGTCTTTTTTGCCTCGTTTCTCTCGAAACCTACCGAGTTTAACCTTATTTTCCTTCTGATCTTACAAGTTTGTGAGTTGTTCCATCTTCAGTTTTGCCTTCTAATTCCAGCAGAAGCATGCTTGGTTAAAAAGCAAGTTAACGATTACTCATGATGCTTCATCCATCATAAAATGATTTCGGCACTAGACGTGATTGAGGTGATGGAGAAAGGGGATTAAATCAAGGGCTAATCAATGTTGGATTACAATTTTTGGTTGGTAGGTTCAATGCAATAAGTAGAAACGCCTTAGAAAACATATTGTTAACCCGATTTTGAGCCAAAATCGATTTCAACTAAAAGATCAAAACGAATACGAAATGATTCACAAATTTAGAAATACAATTAGAATGACCAAAAGAATAGAACTCCATAAGTTAAATGGAAAAATGGCCAAGACCACAACTCAACCTCAAGTTACCAAAAATCGTCCTCATGTTAAAACTTTAACCGAGGTTAGAGATACAAAATGAAGATGAAATGATTTGAAACTTGACAAGCATACTTAGAAGAAGCGGGAAGAGGGTTGGAAAATATTCACCAAGATTGGAGCTTAGCTCATAACTTAACCCCAAGTTAAGGCTATAACTAGGCTTCAAGTAATCAATTCTTAACTGGTCTCCACCAAAATTCAACACGTTCCTTATACAACGCCAATGACTCATGGTTGACAGTTTTTTCAAGAATTTGACAGGTTATTCCAAAGGATTAAAGACAAGAGGTTGAGCAAAGTAAGCTCATCTCGAAGATGGAGGAAAAGAGCTTGAAACGACTTAACCAAACAATAGAAAAAGCTAGCGAGTGAAAGAAGCAACTTTGCACTAACATCCTTAGCTCATTACCAATTTAAGCCATAGGTCGGTATCAAGTTTTGGATTTAATTCGGGTGTCATTTTCTTGTGCAACTTAGGGATATCTCCAGGACTTTAATGTAAGAGGGCCTCCGACCAAGGTTTCAAATCTCGGATATCAGTCGCGTTTCGTCTCGGGGATTTTAAAGACTTGATCTCCTATCGGAGAAGATATCGGATGAGATGAGTCTGACTTGGGGTTCGTCTTGGATTTTCATCTCGGGTTTGAATTTTCATATCGGAACAATCTCGGGGTACGCGATATGTTAAAAAATGATATTTTTACACAATGATTTCTATGAATGCTTTATAAACATAGTAACTTGAACTTGAATTGCAAAATCACTTCATTATTCTTAGTTTACGGAAGTTCATCCAACTCTAAATCGTAATATGCACAAAATAGAAATATAACACAATGCAAATAGATTAATGCTTACAACATACGATATCTAATTATTGTTAGACATTTAAAACATAAAAATGATCCAAAACATTAAAAAGTTCAACTTAAGTAGAACATAAAAATAAAATACATAATTTCATAGGAAAAATGTATGTATGAAAATCATAAGCATTGTGGAACATATATGAACATACGATATGGTAATTTAACATGCAAAATGTTAAATAATAGGAGACTATCGTGGCTAGATTTGATTTTTTATATTATTATTGTTCTGGTTCCGACATGGATTTAAATTTTAACTGGAAAAATCAAGATCTCGGACGATATTACAATATCTCGTCTCCAACGATATATCGTTCAATATTGCAATATCTCGGGCGATATATTCAAAAGGAGATTTACAATGAGATTTGTTGTTACGTTTCGGAAGGAGCCCAAAACGAGATCTTGGACGAGATTTTGAGTAATATTTTTGAGATTTGAAATAGTGTCTCTGACTCCATACCTCTAGTTTCTCTGTAAATATCAATCTACTTGTAACCAAAAAGGGATCTTTTTGACCCTTCTCGTCGGAAACCTGCCAGGTATTCTTCATTTCTACTCACTTCTACAAACAATTCAAACACCATTGTAATCCTGTATATACGGAAACAAAGTGTAGTCTAGAGCAGTGTAGTATGTAGCGCATAGCGCAAGGCTTGCGCTATTGCGTTCATTTAGAGAAAAAGTAATCAAGTATCTTTTGCCCAACTGAATTTTATTTTTGATTTTTTTTGCATATTTTGCGTCATATCCAAACCACTCAAGACTCCAAATATAAGCACTACCATACGTTATGTATGTATTAAATATTTTTTATGTAAAACGTAATTATGTTACAGAAAATTTGATAAGTTCATATCGTACATTCAAAATAACTAATGGATATTATATTTGTGTCTTACAAATTTGAAATTTATTCTTATAATTGCGAGTTATAATGAAATTTATTTCTATTTATCAATTATGATGATATAAAACTTCAAGAAAAATGCATGGAAATACACTTCTGTATAAAATGTTCTAAAAAATCTACTAACAAGTACTAAGAAAAAAATTATAAGGAAAGTTGTAAAGGGAAAATAAGATCAAATGAAAATAATATATGAAATATACAATAACAAGATTCAAATAAACAAAAGTTAAACGTGATTCAAGTGTACGATAACAAAACATAAAAATTATATTATGCTTCTAAATTTTTAAAACATAGTCACTAGTTTCATCTAAATCATAACCATTAATCATTATTTAAACCATCGTCAATTTCTTATTCTTTCGAGTCATACTCTACGGCATTTCTCCTCCGGGTCATTACATATACAATAGCGTGCTATTTTGGGCTTAATTCACTGTCCAAGCACTTAAAGAAGAAACAAAAACAAAATAGCGCGCTATTTAGAGTTATGCGTTATTTTGCGTTGTGATAAAATAGCACGCTATTTTACGCTATGAGAACATTTGCCCTATTATAAGTACAATAGCGTAAGCATTACGCTATGCGCTATTTGTCGCTATAGCGCACGCTTTGATAACACTGGTCCAGAGAAAACTAATAAAACTGATTGAAGTGATGGATGGATGTGGGAGATTACCCAAACCACTATAAACATGTCCCTTATTGGATTTTGCTTTTTCTTTTATCTAAACTGGTGCTTTCATCTGTATTTTGGATGCTGATCCATTTTTTGGGTTTAACATATGGTCACCTATCATAGATTTATGGATGTGTGGATTATTACAAATGATAGAAGGCAAAGCTATTTCCAATCAGAATATGGATATTAGCTAGTAGACACTATTCGTGGACAAGGGATTTGACGAGATCTGGTGTAACACGGTGTTACAAATACAAATCCAGATGAACGTGTTGTGTGGATTAACTAGGAGAACGTCGGACTCCTTGAATGTTGTATCTCATCTCCAAGGGATTATGGAATACATAGACCATAGCTTTTGACTTTTAATTTCAACCACAAATTAAATATGTGCGTTAGAGAGAAACAATGCATAATTAAATACAAATTTATGGATGAAAATATTGGTCCAGGGTTGAGGACTAAAAGGAGGACATTCTACAGGGTCTTCCACGACTTCTTTATAAATTCTTGATAGTTATTCATACTATCTACTTCCTCTTAGGAGACCAAACGAGATACTCCTCTCACTGTGGCCCCAACTCCTTTGCTAGCTACGACATTTTGTGGCGATCGTTTTGTTTCATGTGCCTTGCTTTTTGAACATTTTCTAGGTTTTTTTTTTTTTTTTTTTTTTTTTGTGTTTATCGGAAAGCCACTTACAGGTTTGTTGGTAGCTCTTTTTAAGTGTAGAATATAATTATAGAAATGTTCTACCCCACACGGAGGATCACTCATTTTTCTCAACGTAATATAAACATGCACAAAAAACTTTCAATGCAAACAATACTAAAGCCTTTTGACAAACGAATATTCACGCCTTCATTTACACATTAGGGAGGAGACGATTTGAACAAAAGTGTGTGTGTGCGTTAAATAATGTCCTAAAAGGGTTGAGTATGAAAGGACGATATACTGCTAATAGTAAGAACATTTTGATGAAGATATGTTGGTATATAAGAAAAGACACAGGAGGGTTCGCAGAAAATGTTGCTACATCCAACTTTGGAATGACAAGAAGAATGTAATAGGAGAAAAGATGGAAGCATGGTAACATGTAATGCAAAAGTGGATAGTCTACGGGAGTCATCAAAAACAGTGGTAACAAAGAAACGCTGAAGTTAGACACTACAAACAATGAGATGCCTACAGATGCTAGGTAAAGTTTATGTGCAAAAGCATGTGAACCTACATTGCTTATTGAGCACACTTTCAAACAACATGTGCTTGAATTTTTTCTTTTTCAAAATGTAACCTCTGAGAAGGAATCAATTTCATAAATGAAACACCAAATACTAAGGCATTAAGCCTGTATTATTAAATTCTTGTGATTTACGCATTGAATGTTATCGGCTATAGTTCAGTTATGCATTGTTAAAATCAATGGTCTGTGAACTCATCTATTGCATCTTACCATCGGTATGTTCTCTAAGTAACCCTATTGTAACCATTCATGGTTTGACATCTTCAAATGGGCTAAAACCTAAAACTGATGCACTCAGTTCTTGACATATGGATTGAACTCTTAGCAAACATTTTTTAAATACAAAAAAGACACCCTAGTATGAAAACAAGTTTACTAAATGATTCCTTGTTTCTTTCTGAAGAAGTTAGTTAATGGGAACACAACAAAAAATATTTTTAAACAACTAAGTGGTCGTTTGGCTTACTTTGTATTTTTTGTCTGAGTTTTCAACAATAGTTACAAAATATGAGAAGAGTTGACGGACAACGGAGAAGATGAAAATAAGATGGAGAGAGCGAGGGAGGGGATGGAGGGATGACGAAAGGATGAATTGTCTCTCGTTCTTCCGCTATTTTCCAAACACGAAGAAGAAAATGATTTCTGTTTTGTGTGTTAACATCATTTTCTAAATTGGTCGTTTTCCACGATTTATGTTGTGCGCAGTTTTGTATGGGCGAAAATCCAAAAATAAAAAGGGTAAACCAACCGCACCCTAAATGTCTCCTTTCAACAAATACAGTGCAAAAGAAAGTTTTTTTTTAAAAAAAAAAAATCATGGTTTGTTGTGTAAATGATTTTTTTTTTAAAGCATACCTGAACCAATAATGTTGTCAAATTTAATATGAGAGGGGAAAGATAACAGGACTGCCAAATTTAACGTAAGCTTAATTTAATACACAAGATCGTTAACACACAAAACTATATAACACGATTGCTAGGCCAGTAGTTCTTAACCTTCCTAGTCTAATTTGTCAACAATGTTTAACTTGGCATTTTAATCACTATTTATTACCTAACAATATTAACAATTTCACTTCGACGTCAAAATATTCAGATCTGTAAAAGATTACATTAAGCAGATAGATATATATTACCTAAGCAATTGATACATAAAATGCACAACTTCTGTATGTAAAAACATAAAAAGAAAATGAATTAGTTATTATCAGAAGATATGTATATATATACATACCTGTGAATCTTCGCTTCCACTAGCGATAAAAGCTTGCTCGGACCCACCAAAACAAGACCGGATCACAAACCTGGTGCGTTTGTGGCCTTTAAACGTCATCAACTTTTGCGGCTTACCTTTGATGCTATAAAGATGAATCTCCTGGTTAACAAGATTTACCAACAAAAAATCATCATCATTTGATAGTGAAAAAGAGATAACCGTCTCTTTCGTGTCGATCGTTTCCTCCAACTTTGTTTCTTTATCAAACAAAACAATAGTAGAATTCATACACGCGCTTATAATTCTTTTGCCATCTTTAGTAACAACCATGTCCGGGCACTCAATTGACCTCTGCTCCCTAAAAGGTTTCAATGTTTTGTCATTTGAACCCCATAAGCAAATGCTCTTGTCATTCACTCCAGTAAAAATACTTTGGCCATCTTGAAGATAGCCACAAGAGATTATTCCTAATCCGCTTTTTTCATAGACACGGATGCATTTCCCGGAAGCGACATCCCATCTTCTTACGTTTTCTTCGAATCCACAGGTAAGAAGCTCGGTGTCATCAGGACTCCATGCGACCATCCCAACTGGTTTTTGATGGCCAACTAAGTTGTGTTTAATATTAATAAGACCATCTTCAATTACCTGAATAATGTCGAGGTCTCATGTTTGTGCATAAATGAATACTAACATATGCAAGTATTAAAGACAATAATAAATGGTTGCAGTGGTAAAGTGCATCACTAGTTTATGGCATGTACCCCCAAAATGGAGTGGCTGTAGCACCATAGGGGAAAAAGTCTCCTGTTGTCACATTGACTACCAAAAAGTCCCAAAAAGCGTATAAATAATGCCATCTCCTTTCAAATAATATTGAAGCTTATTTAGGAACTAAAGTTCACTCTCTGGTTTGGTCTGCATGGTGGGTGGATGCAGTAAGGGTGGTACAATATTTGTGTTTGTTATTAGTCTGATGTGTTATAAAGGTACTTCACTGCATACATCAGTATGAGAATGCTAAAAAAGGGTTTGTATGTTCCAAGCTATAGAAAAAATATAGATGTGTTGCAAAGAATTTGAGATATACATGGTATTATAGCATGTTTTGTACGGAAATATCCTCAATAAAGATAACAAATACTTATATATGAAGTTGGAAGGAACAAAAAATTCCATGGTTATTAACAGGACACAAGGCAAATGGCGCAAAACCTTTCTACAGTTTAGTCGCACTGCACGATGAACAGCGTGTATCTTTCTGATTTACTGCGCACGTGCAGAGAAAAAAAATCAATTTACTGTACATTACCAACGTATTCGAAATAGATTCAAATTGTAAATCGTAGGGTTATCTTTAAATTGAAAAGGGATTTAAATCAAAAATCATAAGTACATATACAATGATTATTTATAGTTGAATGCTGAAAATTTTGCACTAAGCAGAAAACTTAAATGTCATTTAGGCAAGTAAAAGCACTGATTTTTATTTTCATTTTATTTATAATAAACAAAATAATGTTTGAAATTGATTTGATGATTTGAGTTTCTACATTAAAGATATAGAGCAGAATTTTCTCTTTGTTCCTTATGTAAATCGTGTTCTGGACCAGAATTTGAGAATCAGACCATTGGAGAGATTAAATTGAAACAAGTGATTCAAATCATATAATCTAAAGATTTTTATACACAATTTACATAACTGATTAACTGAAAACATTTCATATAATTACTATTTTGTTGTAATATGTAAAAGTGATAAGGATGAATATGCTAGATGCAGAGACATTATTGTAATTTCCAGAGCATGTAGAGTTTATAAATAGAGAGCTTGTTTACATTGTATACCGCGTATCTGAATCAATAGAAAATAAAGGGTCTTCTCTTCCTAATATTTTACGTTCTTTTATCTCTCTAATATCTTCTGTTCTTGTTTTACTTTACAACATGTTATCAGCACGAGATTCAATTCATATCTAGGTTTGAAATCTTTTGGATCTACATTTCTGGATTTGTCATGTAAGTAATTTTTATTTGAAAATTCTTTATTCAAGGATTTCAGTATTTAATTTGCAATCTATTCTATTATATATAAAGCTCAATAACTGACTGTTTGAATTCCGCTTTCTCATTTAGTCTCCTTTCATATACTACTCTTCCATTGATTTTACAATTTATTTTCAAATACTCCTTCAAATTATTCCAATTTTTTACAATTATGACAGTTGTACACTCCACTTCTATTTCCATGGCTCCATTTATTTCCCTCTTCGTATGCTTTCATTTCTACTATAATCATTCATTCTCAATTACAAAATAGACAATTATCCATTAGTTTCAATTCCCACCATTCATTTTCTACCTATCAAGCTAAACTTCAATTATATTTCTCATATTTATAAGTTGGTCGACTACCTCGCTAAAGAATACCTTTTTATCTTCCCATTAGTTTTGCTTGATCTTCCCATCTAATTTTTCATGACATTAATCCACGCTTAATTTTCTACAGATCTATGATTTGGTTTCTTATTCCTTTCTTCATTAATTCTGTTTTGTTTCGTCTTTCGCTAAATTTACCTTTCCACTCATCTTTTTTAAACATTTGTATATTTATCTTCAGCAATGCATCAAGCATATATAGGAGAAATTAAGTTATAACTAGCATATATGGGAGAAATTACGCCTCTTCGACTTTCTACACTACAACCAGTTATGTTCCTTATTGTTAGCTTTATGTTGATTTAGTCTGCCTACTGTTACACTTAAAAGATAATAATTTTTTTTGCAAAATGAATGACATCAAAAAGTGTTATTCAAGCATGTTTGTAAAAAAAATTAAGGCAGGTATTTGTGCAAGCAATTGCCTACATAAGTTATGCTTAATTTGTGCAAAGAATTCAACTCATGTACGTACTCATCAGCTTTCTAAATCATTTTGATTTGTTTTTCATAGAAAATCCCTTGACTTAACCCAAAAGTCATACACAGCCTTCAAGAGTTCATCTTCACATTGATTTATCGATGTTAACATTTACTTATTTCAAGGAAACTTCAATTCAAATTTGTTAATATTATGTTTTGCTTGCTTTATTTTTATTCTTAAATCATGTTAACTTATCAAAAACACTGCTTGGTGGCGTATTCACTCTTCTGCTTTTGTTCGTAAATTATATATTCAGTGTTATTAACGGCGCACGGCGCGACAAATGGCGCACGCCTTCTTAATTTACTGCACATGTTTGCTTTTTTTAAGTAAATTAAATATTTTAATCAACTTTTTTTAAAAAAATCAATATTTTTTGCTAAAACATATGCAATGAAGATTTTTATGCATTTTACAAAAAAAAACATAAAACATAACATTTCAAGCGCTATAGTTTTCAAATTCAAAATAATAATACACATTAATGATAAACTAGAAATCTGAATCTGATCCACTAATTATATTTTCCAAATCAATGTCTGTATCATCAAATTCATAAGCTTCAGCATCTTCCTCATCCATATCATTTAGATTTATTTTTTCTTCGTGAATATGTAGAAGAGCTGAAGCATGTGCTGAAAAAACTCTAGATGTGGATGTTCACTCACTTGGATATCTAGCTTCATCCACTCCTGCTACAATAGCAGCAATACCCTAAGTCAGATCATCCTTATCGTCAAATACAAATTCATCTTCAGCGTCGGATGCATCATCCATATTTTCAATTAACCATTCATTACAATCATCAAAACCATTAAAAGATACTGGATCAACGGTGTCACGAATATTATACCTTCTTTTTAACACTCGATCGCATTTAATATATACTAAATCATGAAATATTTTTATGTTGCAGACAAATCGTACAAAGATATTGGACATACTCACATATATGGAAAAAAAATCTATCTAATGGTATGTTTTAGAGCTACTTGAATGTTTATTTTTTGAGAATGAATTCTCTTCATCCAAAGCTGCTTCTCTTGATTTAGTGTTTACGGGTTCTCGGTCCCATTCATTTGTTTTTGCATCTATGCCATACAATATTTTATGATCTTTTATATATTACATTATATACTTCTGACAATATTAAAAGAAATCTAAACTACGTTGGATAATAAAACATATGTCAGTTCTAACTGTCGGCATGCTAAGGTCAGCCGATCATATAATTGTTAGGTTATTAACTCACTGATGATAATCGAATAAGAAAAATAATTATGTAATTATGTTTTCATATAACTAGAAAAAAAGATATTTAAAAAATTATTCACATTTCATGTCATTATGATAATAATGGTAATAGTAGTAGTAGTGATGATAAGAGTATTTGTAGTGATAGTTATAGCAGTCTGAAAAAAAACATAAAATTAAGAAAAGGCGCGTCATTTTGCGTCGTGCGCCATTTGTACACCGCGCACCATTTGGCGCACCTTTTCATATGCGTCGCGCCGCAAGCAAAAATGGCGCAAACGTTGCGCCGCGCGCCATGACATGCGCCTAGGCGCGCCTTTCACAATTATGATACTATTTGCAATTATTGAAAGTAACCGTTGATAATAAAATTCAGAATTGACTATACTTTTTTCCAACCTTGAAAGTTTATGTTGCGCTTACAAATTTAATCACATAAAGTTTTTTTATACACACACACACACACATATATATATATATATATACATATATATATATGTATGTATGTATATATATACATATATATATATATATGTATGTATGCATGCTATGCTTTCCATCTTAGGGAACTTCATTAAATCATGGCTTTATGTTTTATCATTTGTTTGTTTACTAACACGTCTTTGAATTTTCTCTCCTAGATGGTAGCTTGGATTATCAGGAAGGAGTGAAATACTAATGTTATTGAAAGTACAGAAATATGAGAAATAATGTTATTATTTGTCTATCTGACGATGAATTATTATTCCTAACGTTTGAAAATGGAATGAAATGCGTCTAAAACTATGTGTACCAACATATAAATATTTTACTGTTATAATCTCAATAGGAACCCTAAATGTTTGCGTACAATTTTAGCTCCTTAGTGACTTCCTATGAGCAATATTAATCCATATATTTCCTTTTATGCAATTAAAAATGAAAGTTGCTTTCTTAGGAATGGTTGATTGATTCCAAACAACCAGAACTAGTTGCTTTCTACTACACAACTAATGCAATTGAGTGAAATTATCTTGGTATCTATATTTTTTTGACAAACTTTGAGCATCAATTATGTCCAAATGTCTATAAGCTAAGGAGTTTAAGTATAGATTCAAATAAACCATAACATGTCTGCTGAGGCTAAACCTGATTTTTTGAGTTCCTATATAAATATATAAAGATCCATTTTTTTCTTTTTATAATGTCATTGAATTTGTGTTATTAGATATACCATGTGGAAATATTAGCATAAGACCAAAACATACCTTGCAAATTAAATGATACTTACAACAACGGTAGATGAAAAAGTTAAAAGAGAGTTAATGAAGGAATATGCAATAAAAAAATTTGCTATGCTAAAATAAAAGTTGATTCAAATAAGTTGCAATTCAACGGTAATGAGATAGGTGTCAATAATTATTGTTTGCTTTTCTATCTTCAAATTCTATACATCTCTCTTCTCCACATGTTAAACATGACATCCCATACTAATATATCCTAGCCATGTACAAATCATGGTTCGTACTTGTTATTTTCTGCTTGAGAATTCTTAATTAATGGATCTATGGATTTGTTCAATAATTATTTTCTATTTAAAAATTCTTGATTTATACTTCTAGATTCGTTTTTCAAAAAAAAAAGAGATTTAATTTAGGTTCTAACAATCCACTTTTTCGGATCTAATTTTTTTATTAACCTCAAATATGTGTTTAGATTTATTCTTTCAATCTTTTACGGATCTAATTTTGAGTTTTTAAAATCCAATTTGATGGACCCTTGATTATATATGTATTATTTTCGTTACTGACGATATAGAGGTGGATCTAATTTTATCTTTCTCTATCTATAATTACTTTTCATATGTAATATTTTTGAAAAGATTGAAAACAAACTATCTCTTGAAAAGATGTTCTTTTGACAAATACATAACAAATTATTGGTACAAAATATCATGGTGTAGCATTTAAATTCAATAGTAACATTGAATTATCAATGGAAGTGAAAATGAAAAATGAAAATTTGAAAACTCATGAAGTAAACAAATTCTTTCAAATCTTTAAAAAAAAAAAAGGGAAAAGGGGGGGGGGGGGGGGGGGGCTGAAGTTCATATTCAAGTTAAAGCTTTCAAAAGTTGAAATAAAGCTTCAAAGCATACAGGTACATTTTTTATAGCAAAGGATTTAGGCTTAAATAAAAGGAATAAAATTCAATGAAAGGAAAAGCTTCAATGAAAAGCAAAAGTCTTATATTCATATTTTATGTTACACATAATCTTTAAAAAAATAGTTTTTGAAGAGATCATTACATTTATAATAAATGCTATTTTCCGAAAAACAATAGTAAAATGACTCATACCTAAATAAAAGCACTTTCGGGAGAAATTGTTTCAATCTAAAATAATAATAAAAATTGTAATTTTAAAACATGTAATAATGAGATCATTTTTATGTGAAGTTTATGCTTTTGACAACATAAACAGTATTTCCATCATTTTTTATCATAAATGTATTAAATGTGATCATTATGGTAGTAAATTAAATTACCATATTACCATAAATGCATTAACTGCATTAGTCACAGTAAATTAAACGATGTTAAATGTTTTTTAAATTAAAAACAGACATGTGTGTTATTATTTGATGTATTTGTTTTGAAAAGTAATATCTTATGCAATAAAAAAGAAAAGAAAAAAGGAGGGTTGGAGCCACAACCCGAAGTTAAGCAATGAGTTATATAACTCAAATTTTGAGACTTTAGCCTTGAATTATGAAAAGACTTTTTAATCAAGTTTACAAGTTTGCAACCTTATCGGTTTTTTATAATTAGCAAAAATGTAGAAGCTTCTACACTAGAAGTTTGCAAAAAATTTGAAAACCAGAAGTTTGCAAAAATGTAGAAGCTTCTACACTAGAAGTTTGCAAAAATTCTCCAAATGGGTTATGTTTTATTTACATGTTTACATGTCAGTACTGTATTGACTAAATATGTGGAAGATATTGTGTTGTACAACATTTCAAAAATACCCTCAATTGAAAATAATTATTAACATGGTCTTTGAAAGGGGCACAAATTCTTTGTAAAATATGGATTCAAATCACAATGTAATTATTTCTCCTATCTCACTCATTATTGTTTATATTTTTCTCCATTGTTTACTGCCGGTTATGGAAAAATATAGATTGTCAATTTATAGATTTTAGCACAATGGAAAATGCTAATTCATGTGTAGCTTTGATTTAATTTCTCTCTCTGTTGATTTACTATTGATATATCCAGTATAACTGAAACTTTAAATTTGAAGGAGCATAAATTGATATCGACTCCTCAAAAAATTGTTAACTTCAACTTCATTAACAACCACTTATGAATTCTTTTTTGGCCTACACACTTTATCTCAAGTTCTGGAAGTTTGAGGGAGCATTGTTAATATATTTGATTTTTAATTATTGCACCATGCTCTTTAACTTCAAATTTTGATAAATTATTTATGCACACGTATATCTAGATATCTTGTTAAGATCGTATTATTGTATTCTCCGGATGAGAACCCATATGACATTCAATTTACATCTGGAAAAAAGAAAAGAAAAAAATCTCTTGATAAGTCCATATATTGTCATCTGATTTTTTTACCCATTGATTCACATAATCTCTAGAAGATATTTTCCATAATTTTAATGTTTCACATCCTTTGGAAGTAGCATAGTAACTCCTGAAGGGATGTCATTAAACTGTCAAAGTAGTGATAACAATTTATTTGAAAAAAAAAGATATTACATAGCAACCAAACTTCAAAAGTGGTTGCAACAAAAACATCCAGCAAAGATATTTTATACTACTATAAAAGTAGAAAGGCAAATTCTATTTATGCACCGTAAATTACTTTACCTAAACCATTTAAAAAAAAATTAAATTAAAGACAAAAATACCCTTATTAAAAAATGATCAAAATAAAAATAAACAATAAAAATTTCATATGTCCACATCATACGCAACCGTTAGAATTCTTCTATAAAATAATTGAAATTTCTATGTGTTATCAAGTGAATTTAATTTAACTTCTACTGAAACGTTAAATTTTATTCATATTCTTTCTTGTTATATTCATGCATAATCAGTTCCAACATTATGCATTCCAAATTAGTCACACAAAAAAATTTACAAATGAAGTACTAAAATTAATATGTTTCATCGTGTGCTAAGTTCTCAATTTTTTACTATATATAAATCGGTTTTTAATTCAAACTCAAAATTTAAGTATATTAATATTTTATTATTCAAAATTTAAAAGTTAAATTCTAATATATGAATAATTAAATAAATATAAATCCAATTAAGGATTTGAATTTGAGTTGCAAAAGTGAATTCATAGATTTTAGAAATCAATATTCCTTAGTTCGATCAATGCACGTGAGAAAGATACTAAATGAGAAACTTATTTTGTTCTATTCAGACTGGAGGATAGTTTAGTAATATGTATGGTGTATACTAAGCGAAAATTGGTGTATATGATTTTAAAAAAAGACTGGTGTATCTAAAGTAATTTAAGGTGTACAAATAGAATTTGCCAAATAGAAAATATGTAATTTATATAGGAAATGATATTGTGTATTGATATGACATTCCAAAAAAATGCATATAAAGTATCTCTTGTACAGAAATGCAACACTCCCGAAGAAGTGACGATCAAACATCTTTAACAGAGATTTGTTTATATACTTTGTGATTTTACTAAACCAAATAAATGTATAAAAAATAAGTTATGAAGAATTCGTACGTAGTTTAGATTTGATTCAAAACTATCTTCAGAAGACATATTCTATGTTCATGTGTCTAATTATATCAGAAGGGTCATTCTTAATTAAATCATAAGAAATATTATATGCATAACTATTTCTTGAATCAATATCTTTAAGGTCTCCTGAAGAGATTGTGAATGTGTCGCATCATATTTTAATGAAAGCTATGAATGCCTTTTTGGAAACATCTGTATGTGCAACTAACGTATTTTGCTAAGTGACAGCAAGATACTCTTACTTTGTTATAAATATCACTTGTATTAAACTCTCCAAAAGAGATGCGAAGAAATTCCTATATACAACTATAACTATACATTATTCTATGATAAGTAATCATAATTAATGTTAAATAATATTTGAGATATAACTGAACAATAAAACTAAATAACTTAAAGTTGTATATACTTGATTTTTTTGAACAACAAGTTCAATACGGTTCCAAACCAGATATTTTGAACATTATAATACGGACTTTAGGGATTCGCATTAACATTGGTTGATAATCAAAAATTAATGAATTGGATTGAATCTTTATAACATTTTTGTTCAAAAATCACTAATTAAAATGAGAAAGAGTATGCAAATCTATTACATATGTAATACGTTAACACACGTGTATATCCATATATATATGAATATTTAACCAACAACCCGAAGATTGATTAAATTGATGTGAGCTTATCCTATAGATTATGCATAGATATCATTCAGTGATTTAGAAATCAATCAACATAAATGTTGAAGTCATATGTGTATTCAAATGATCTATATAATAACAAGATTTCTCCAACTTCCTAGACCAATGAATGAGAATAAGTAGAATTACATGAATGTATCTTATTAAATAGTAAAAAGATTATCCTCCTATAATTGATATACATAGAATGTATTTGCAAGTAGTAATGCGATAATATCAAAATGAGAACCCAAAGAGGATTATTATTTAATATGGCAATGTTTGTCAACATTGAGAGAAATGATAAATGGATACAAGTTTATTTTGATTATCAAAAATAAATATTTATTAACATGCATGATAATTGTTGACACACATTTTGGTAAAAACTGTCACACTGAATATCTGGATAGCATCGCGCTCGAATATGGAGAACATCGTCAGAAGACATGCAGCGATTTGGTCAAAGTCGCATTACGAACAAAGAAAGGCCCGAAACTCCTATCAGACGACCTTTTTTGGGCCCGAAAACAGCAATTACGGAGCTGAGCTCTGTAACTGTTGTAGATCTCTGAAGTAGCTTCAGTTTGAGCTTCGGTTTGGCTCAATCGGACTTACGGTTTGAAAGTTATGCCCGTTCCGTAAAATGGTGTAATCTGGCAATTTCCTGGATAAAGCAACGAAACGTCACACGATCGGAGTATGGCTCATGCACCCTCGGATCGCCCCCCTCGGCTCATGAAGCACCTCGTCTCGTGAAGCAACCCGACTCGTGGAGCACATGAAGACCACGACCCGACCACTCCAGCTCGTCACCACTGAACCGCCGCTCGGCTCGCCCTATGAGACCACGACCCGACCCCCGAACCTGCTCCTGCGCAGCTTGTTCTGACCTATTCTCAAGGCTATTCGCTCTCCTATTTTTCCGAATCGGGTGCCATGTACCCCATCACGAACCGGTCTTCCCAGAAGCTCTCCTACAGCTATAAATACATCATTTAAAGGCATTTTCAAGGATCTTTTGGCTCTAACTCCTCACAGCTTCCACCATTGCTCTCTACAAAGCAATTTCAGCAGCAAAGGAGCCAAATTCCACATTATAACACGAGGATTTCGTGTATAATCTTATGATTTCTTACCCCTTTTCATTGTAAACACGAGGATTTCGTGTATAAACCGAGAGAATTGTACGTGTAACTTCTTAGGATTTAAGAAGAGATAAAGTGGACGTAGGCTTGGTTTGAGCCGAACCACTATAAAAACTTCGTGTGTCTCCTCTTTATTTACTTTTTGTTGGAATTTGATATAGAGAGGAGGAGAGAGATTAAATGTAGAATAATTGAAGGGCTACATTATTATTTCATTATACTGGAAATTAGAAATACAAAGTTTTAAATAGAAAAATAAAATATCTTAATCCTTCCTAAACTCAAGCTAAAATAATTTAAACTGGTCCACTAAAAAAGGAAGACTTGATCTAATCTAAAATAATACTTTGAATCATTCACTAACGCACCCCCTTGATTCAAAGTTATTGAGATAATAAACGAAGCACTTCTCTTCGATTTATGATGCACTTCTCATCACCTTCAATTGTTGAAGCACGTCTCTTCAACTCTACTCTTTGAATATTAGAGCACTTCTCTCCATGGTGCACTTGTGTCATGTTCTCTTGCTCTTCATTTTCGAATTTACAATTCCTTGCCATATGCCTAAATTTTTGACACTTGAAATACTCAGGTTTTCCCTTATGCCAACAATCGTTTTCTTCATGGCCAAATCTGCTTGCTTTTATTGTGCTTTAGCTGGTCCGTCTTTGAATTGTTTAAAAAAACTAATTTTTTCGCTCTCTAGAGATCTCTCTATCCCCTTTCGTCAACCTAGCTCTGATACCATGTTGGAATTTGATATAAAGAGGAGGAGAGAGATTAAATGTAGAATAATTGAAGGGCTACATTATTATTTCATTATATTGGAAATGAGAAATACAAAGCTTTAAATAGAAAAATAAAATATCCTAATCCTTCCTAAACTCAAGCTAAAATAATTTAAACTGGTCCACTAAAAAAGGAAGACTTGATCTAATCTAAAATAATACTTTGAATCATTCACTAACACTTTTTTCTGCACTCTGTGATTTGTGATCTGCATTTGGGTAAGGCCCAGATTTTGGTCTAACAATAATGCACCTAATAAACTTGCTCCAATAAGTTGAAATCATTGAAGGATCAAAAAGTATAGACCACATCTGAAGTGTGATAGAGAAGTCGCTAAATATCCATGGTGTAAGTGATAAAGATGACAAATAGAGAAGGTGGATGTTCTTAAAGGTGCTCTAAAAGAGACCCCTGACATTATTGTCAAATAACCTTAAAAGTGGTTTAGATGCCTAAAACATGATAAATTTTGATATCTCAATCAATTGTGTATAGAACTAACAAAAAATAATCATCGGTGATAAATTTAAAAATTATAAAGCGTTTTATGTTTATAAATGGATTAAAGATCCTAAATTAGAGGAAAACATGACTGACCATCATGAAATTATCCTAAATAAGAAATGTGGATCAGTAGTCCATAATATACAATTAGAAATACATAAAGTGGCAAAAACATAATAAGATTATTGAAACACGTGTAGTAACATCAATATGTTAGATGCTAAAGGCATGATAATTTTAGAAATAATTGAATTGCTTTCATATAGTGGAAGTGTCTTAACACTTAAAATGCCTTAAAGGTATAAATATTGATAAATCATATTAAACGATGAAAATATACTAGTTCCTGAAGAATAAAAGTAACTTAGCTAGTTGTAAAGAATGCAAAAAATAATGAGTACAGATTACAACCTTCCTTTAAGTATTGTTGTAAATCTTAATATAATTCATGATGAGTATATTACTTCCTGCTTTTGAGTCTTGTTGTAATGAAACTCTTAATATCCATCGAATGTGTAGTTGCAATAAAAAGAACTAATGTGAAGCACAAAAAATAAAAGTGACTATTTTTTTTTATAAAAGTATAATACACAAGTATATCATAATGTACTCTTTTGCTTTCACCGAGATTTCTCCCACTGTGCTTTTCTTAATAAGGTTTTAACGAGACATTTTATTGATCTAAACATTGTTGTCAAAAATCTTAAAATCCTACAATTTGAATCCCGTTTTAAATCGAATCTCTCCCTTTACGATTCGATTTATATTCCGATTGAAAACAAACTAATACTACACATTAGAAATATCATTCAGTTCAAATTAATATATTCAATATACTTATTTGGGTCTACAATTCCAATTTTGATCATTTAAAAACAAATTAAAATTGGAACAAAAGAGAAAATGATGTTTTAGATTTAGATTTAGATGTAGAAGGTTAAACATCAAAATTAACTTCAAAATGTGTGCAAACTATAAAATGTATGTTTTTTGAATCCATGATTTACGATTTTAAATCTCGTTTTGTTTAGTTTGAATTTTACGATTTGAATCTCATTTTGAAAACCCTGGATCTAAAAGTATCAAATTTCATTTGACGTGGTAAATTATTGAAATATAACAATCTATATTGTACTCATTTTTCTTCACTAAGATTTTTCCAACTGAATTTTTCTTAATAAAGTATTAACAAGACAGTATCTTGATCCAGAAGTATCGAACATCTTTTGATGCAATAAACTATTATTTATGAAGACAGTGCAGCTTGCATAACTCAAATTCAAGTAAATTATATCAAGGGTGATAGGACGAAACACAGTTCTCCTAAATTTTTCTACATACATAAACTACGAAAGGACAACAAGATAGAACGAAACAAATCCAATCTCAAGAAAAACCGGAAGATTTATTCCCAAAGGCACTTCAAAAATTAACGTTTCAGAAGATGGTGTATAAAATTGGCATGCGTCGACTACATTAACGGATTAATTGAATAATGTGTTATAAATTAGCAGAAGCATATAAAATTATGTTGTAATATATTCTTTTCTTTCACTAATATTTTTCCCATTGAGTTTTTTTATTGAGACATTATCTTGATCTAAAAATATCAATTCTCATTGTTACAATGTAGAACATGTTATCTAAAGATGAAATAAAATTGTACTTTTCTCTTTATTTATGGCTTTTTCCATTGGGTTTTCATAGAAAGGTTTTAATCAGGCAAGTAATATTATCATCTTTGCATACGCATATTCAAAACTAGGGGTGTTAATGGGACAGGGCAGTCATTGTACAGCTCGGTCTGAAGGGGTAAGATGTCTGGTCCGGGTCCGGGTCCGTGTCCGTACGATTCTCATTTAGAACAAGAAAAAATGTATGAAAATATTTTGGTTCGAAAATGTTCGATATTTTTCTATTGTCTGAACGTTGTTTGTGTGTTATCCGGCTCGTACGAACAATATCTAAGCCAACTCCTTGTCTAATCCTTGTACGTCCAGAGGTCTTATAGAACAGGACACGAACACCCCTATGTCCGGTCTTTGTCATGTCTGGTCCATCCGATTAACACCTCTATTCAAAACGGAGTGTTGTAATATGTAAAAATAACAACGGTGAATATGCTAAATGTTAAGGAACATTATTGTAATTTTCATGGCATGTAGAGTTTATAAATAGATAGCATGTTTACATTCTACACTGTATCTGAATCAATAGAAAATAAAGGGTATTCTCTCCCTAGCATCTTCTGTTTTTTATCTCCCTAACATCTTCTATTCTTGTTTTACTTTACAACATATTTATTTTATTAAAAACACGTATAGCAAAGATCTCAGCAACATAATGTCATACGCATATAATTTTAAGCAAAAGGTTCTTTTTAAAAGCCAAAAATCCAAATAATAATGCATATCACTCATAAATAAAAAATTGAATCGGATACATACATGCATATACGCATATATACATACATATGTATGTATGGATATATATGTGTGTGCATTGACATACACAGATGGTAGAATTTATATTATAACTTGCTTTGAGAATATATATATATATATATATATATGTGTGTGTGTGTGTGTGTGTGTGTGTGTGTGTGTGTGTGTGTGTGATTATATGTTTGTATACATATATAATTAGATTCTTCATATTGATTGGTCATATTTTTGTTTTCAAGCCCAAAAAAAGTTACAGACAAAAGCTATCCATAATAACATACAAACTAATAATAATCATCATCATATGAAGTGTTATTCTCTACTTACTACCATCCAAAATCTTACAATTTAAAATTTCATTTCAGATTGAATCTCTCCCTTACAGTTTGATATACATCCTAATTCTAACCGAGTTAATGTCGCATTAGAGAAAATTCATTCAATACATATTGATGTATTCAATTACTTAATAGGATAGACAATTCTGATTCGAAGTTTTACTAAACAAAAGAAAATTGGAACAAAAGAAAAAAATTGAGTTTTAACTTTAGATGTAGAATTTCAAACCTTAAAATCAACTTCAACATGTGTTTATGGAGCTTAAAATTAGTGTGGTGCTAAGGGAATCCCAATATCATCTTCCTAATACCGCAACTAAAAAAATAACTCATTAAATTTTGTATGCTTCCTAATATCACGTTACCTCTCCATTTTAATCTCTCACTCAACCATTATTTGTCGAACTAATCACGTACTCGGCTCTAATCTGAAAACTCTAAACAAGATTAATTGTTGTCTACTTTATCTTTCCCGCGGGAAAATTCAAATTCTTACTATTTGAAGCCCTAATCCCTCACTTTATCCGCTTTCTTCTTCCTGCTCGATTGGGACAAAGTTTGCTTGCCTTTTCTCGCCATCATCGGAGTCGAAATTAGTCGGAGACGAAGGTTTTTTTGCTGATCGAATTTAATTTAGGTTATTCGAACGCAATGGCAACGAGATGGAGAAGTATGAGAAATACGGTGGTAGCCCCTATTTTTTATTGTTTGGTATTAGGAAGAGAGGAATATAATTTGTGGTATTTTTTAGTTGCGGTATTAGGAAGATAATATTGGGACGCCCTTAGCACCACACTAAAATTATGATCTTTTGAATCTAAGATTATCGATTTAAATCCCATTTCGATTTAAAATTCAAACTTTCTGGTTTACATCACAAATTTCATTTTGATAACCTATTGCATTTTGAATTGTAAAAAATCAAATAAAATAAAGATAAAAAAATAACATAATATTGGATAGGTACGCCTTTTTTGCGACGTGCATATCAGGTTGTGAGTGTTTCGATTTTCCCCTCGCCTTGCGCCATGACATGGGCCTTAGCACACCTTTCGTAACTATGAAAATATCACAAGTAAATGGTAAATGCATCGCCAAACATGGCTAGCTGGGTAAGTGTGTGCGTGTATACGAAAGTCTATTCGGATACAAAATATAAACACAACAGGTGACACAATGGATCTCTACTACTAGATTGCCTTCCCCACCTACCATATAAAGACCCCAAAAAAATCAATGGTTCAAATCTCTTATATCACCAATTATGTCTACTTTTATGTCCAAATAACCACCCATATATGTACTTCAGATTTCTTGTGCCACCAATTGTGTTTAATTTTGTATCGAAATAGCAACCTCCTATACATACATACATGTCGAGTCTTTAGACAAAATAAAACATAATTGATGACACAAAAGATCTAGATCATTTGGTCTTTGTCTTTATATGAAAGGAGGTAATCAAGGAGTAATCCAAAAGTGGAGATACATTGTGTCACCAACCGTGTCTACATTTTGCATCCCAATTGCTTTTCCCTACATACATGCATGCAGCATGCATTCCAAATCGAAGATACTAATAAGAGTCCAAGGTGCCAAAAACTAATCAAATCACTGGACTTTATACAAAATATGAGCTAGCAAACAAAGCAAATATCAGAACAGGAATAAAAACCAGAATATAATTACCTCCCATATGATTGCAGACTTATCCTCAGATGATGATGCAAGGTATCTCCCATTATGAGAGAACTTGAGATACCAAACTTCACCTTGGTGCGACTGCAATATCTGTCTCACAAAAAATAGTTGACACTGAGCAACTAATTTTACAATGTGTGATCAACTATTATTGAACTTCCCAATAATTAACTTGGTCAATATCAGATGGTACAAAATTTCTTGCAAGTGTTTAATGCAGAGAGGTATTAGTAAATATGCTGAAGTGAGTTGAATTAAAATTTTCTTCACAGGGCTGTTTACAAATATGGGGCAAAATATATTCTTGCAACAATATTACAACCTGTATTGTCTGAGAAGGAATCTGATCTATCCCGCAATGATGGTCAGAATACAAAGATAAACCCCTGTTTAATGAATTATGATAAAAACAAGCATTCTTTTGCTTTATTAGAGCCTGTTCAACCAAATCCTCCAGTCTCCCTTCTGGTATCAAAATGTTAGGAGGAAGCAACTTTTGCAAATCATCAAGCAGCTTGGATCGTGACTTCAAAATATCGAAACCTAAATTATGAAAACCAGTTATAACATAACTTGACAGCTCATGTACACGATCCTTGTTAATCCCTAAAGGAGAAATCTTGGTCCTCAAAGTCGTTAAAGCATCTGCGATATTACATGTTTCAAGAAATCCTAAAAACTTGCATTCTAATATCAAAAACGATGCAGCTTTCACAATACTTTCATCCAAATTTTCGATTAAACGCAAAGTTAGCACACTTTCATCCCAGTTACCATTAAGCACATGCTTCCTAAACAGGTTCACTGTAGGTGAATATAATTGGATTCCTGACTCTTCTTCTAAAGCATTACAGCTTTTCTCATATCCCAAAGAATGAAGAGCTTTAGCAATGATTCTAACATATTCAACCCTATTAATAAATCCTTCTTTACCAAGATTATCTTCTTTGAGAGGTTTAGCCATTGGTCCTCCCAAAGGAATAATCGGCTTGGAAATGGATGTAGTATTAGAAAGTGCGGTTGCTTGTGCTGAATTCTTTTTGAAACGCTTTAAGGGTGGTTCACAGTCTTCTTCTCCTCCCATGAAATGCCCAGATTATCCCATATATGGATTTTGATGATGCTACAGTCAGACAATGCTACAGTCACTTTGCTACGATAGATGGAACTAGTTTACCTGCAGAAAATGAATAAGGCTATGGCTGATATTCAAAAAATGCATACCAGTAGACCTTTTTAAAAATTCAATGGTATATTTTACATGTTTCGTATCTATATAATTGCAGCCTTAAAATACACATCTACTAAATTTTACTAGACCAGTGAACACCCACGGAAATAACCATACAGAATAATCAGATGTTGTTTGCAGAATACAATATTTACTAGATTGCCGGTATGGAAAACAGTTATAACAAGCCACATATGCAAACATGCTTGATTTTTATGCAGACGTCCACCGTTATCGTTGCTTCCTAGTCAACCTCAATTCACTTTCACTTGCAGCACAAAAATTAAGAGACGTAGTATGTCAGTAAATATAAATTCACTCAGCAAACCACTAAGCAAAAACTGGTGTTTAATGCTTGGTTGCATTTCCAAACAAAGCACAAAGAGAATTTCGACAATATTCTGACTTTCAGGCCTCGGCTCTGCATATAAACTTGACCCTCAAGGAACAGGGACACGCATGTGTAACCGCTAGTCACTTCAATCACATGAAGTATATAAACGATTTCTTTAAATCTGGCCACTTTCAAAACATATTCACGCGCATAATCCACTATCAAAACTACTTAGACACGTTGATCGCTTTTTGCCACACTGGCAACAAATCAAAAAATTTGCGCTGGTGCAATCTCAAATGGCACAAGTATAAAATTACTCAAAACACCCAGACTTATCGCTTTTTACACAAAAAGGGAAACTGCGGTGGCAGAATGGAGACTGCACCAATAAAAAAACGCTGATTTGATGCTAGCATGGGAAAAAAGGCACCTAAGTCTCTAATTCAAGGCTTTAAATCTTGGATTTTGGACACGTTTTGTCTCGAAAAGTTTAAAGACCTGATCTCGTATCGGGGAGATCTCAGACGAGATATCTCGGATCAAAGTTCATTTTGGGAATATATAGGGTTATTATCTCTAAAACTGATTTGCATGCATGATAATAGTATCTATAATTAATACCTTAAATACAATAATTTTCACTTGACTTGCTCGATATTTCTACAATAAATCATCCATTCCACTTATAATTGATCTAAATTGTTTCATGATCCAAAATCAAATTAAACGCATAAAATTGAATTTTTTTTATCAGTTGAAATTCTCTTACCAAATTCAATCAAATTAGTTATAGTAAAGTTCGCCTTTCAACAAAGCAAACCAACATGGAATCACAATCAAATCTCCACGTAATTAAATCTGGTCATTTTCTAGTTTCAAAATCAACTAGACAATAACAATATTTATCATGATAAAGTATGTCAGAAAAATAACATAAGAAGGATAAAGTGCGGGATTTATTCACATGTTCCTCTTAATCGATATTAAATTTGAATTCCATGTTTTTCTTGTCTTTCTCCTTACAAAATTTCTCATTACAATAAAGTTCTCTTGCCAAATGAAAAATAAGACAGAAATATAGCAAATAAACAGTCATGGCTCGCGAAATTTTGGCATCAAAGTTGAATTTCTGAATCTCATCAAAATAGACATCGCTCCCCCCCCCCCCCTTTTCAAATGTTTCAAGTGACCCTCCTATCGGGATGCAGCTAGATAAATTTGTAAATTCTGAAATTGTGTAACTTATCATATCCTGGATTATGTGCATTCGAAGATGATTTGACTTACGGCATTGCTTTTATTGACGTCACAAACTCTCCATTCAATTGGTTATACACGTGTATAAATATTAATTACACAATCTATCCCATAATCTTATTTTTCATCAAAAATAAAGTTGTCAGAAAAAATCTTAATACCAGCCGAGACATCGGAATATGATCTCGGCCGGTATATCGTCCGAGATACCGAGATCTCAAACGCTATATGAAAATGATATTTCCACTAAAATTTTGTGTTTTGTTTCGCCAGATGTTCTCCTCGAGATCTCGACCGATATATTGGTCGAAATTTGAAACAAAACGCTTTGAAAGTGAACTATATGCCCTAACTGTTTAGAAGGGGCTTGGACTAATAACAAATCCTTATGGTGAAGGGATTTGTATTAATAAAACAAATGAAATACTGTTAACAATTAAACAACTGGCATCATGGTCTACTGGTCTAAGTGCTTAAAAGAAACTTGATAATTTATCGCTATATAGAAAGTATATTCAGAAGATGACATAACTAATTATAACTTAAGAAAGAATGCAATAATCATGACAATATCAGCTACCAAACAACATTAACTTATAATATACTATGCCACCCACACTATCTGACTAAGAACAAATACACCATTATAACAATAAATAAGTCGGAAATTTTATATAGAAACAAGGACAAAAAAGTTCTATAACGATATGAGGATGATAACATTCCAAATATACAATTTGGATCCAGTGCATTAAACTCAAATGCTTCAGATTATAAAATCTTAGATGCATTGGACTCTGTAATCAGAGCCACTAACAGTATATTGATATTCTACTTAAATTATGAAACGCCAATGTGTAATGGCTACAAGTACTGAATTTTTCATAAACAGAGTACTAATAATTAGGTTCAGAATCCATCAGAACTGTTCGTATCAGCATGTCTTGATATTGATAATAAAATCTCTGTATAATGCTGCTGTGAACACTGAAATGCGTAGAGCTGCAGATAAATACATGTAAACATAACAAGTATAATACTTATCGGTAACTTACCATGAATGCTAAGTGCAATAATTAAACTAGCTAAGAGCAACAAGATTCCATATAAAATTATCCTAAAATAACCGTGAAAACTGTACAGAAATCTAATCAAGAAATTGGTAACCTCCAAATACTAAATCAAGAAAAATAAATTTTGGCAAAAAGAACCTCCAACCTTACAGAAAACGAAATTCAGTCCGGATTCGCAGAAACACGCAAAATCAACCGTACACAAGATCGACCCAGCTGAAAGAAGAATGAAATGAAAAGAGCAGGAGTAAAGATATTTGTATCTTATTTTTCTTCCCGGACGAGTGAACGACTAATTTAGAATCTTTAATGGCGGAAGAAGGGTGGTTATGTACTTTCCCAGGGAGAAGAAATGAGAAGATAGAGGTGCCCTATTTTAACAACCGACTCGACATGAGTTTGTCTTCCTCAGCACTCCAAAGCAGATTATTTAGTCTATCAACTTTAATTCTCTAGTGTAACTAGCATGTAACTCGTGCGTTACACACGAAAGTATTATTAAAAATAGTATTTATTATTTTAATGTTAAAATAGGAACTTCTTATGCAGTATATGATAAATTTTGATGTGAAATACAAACTATTAATTAAAATTATTATTTTTGTTCGTATGTAATTTATATTCTATAGTTTACACAAACAATACGTATGTGTATGTATTTGAGAAAAAAAATTAAATTGTTTTTATTACTATAGACATGCATGTTAAAGTTGGTGTATGTCGGTAATCTGTTCGATGAATTAGCAAATATTATTTAATAGAATTTGTTTATATAAGAGCATATCCAGTGGCTACATATTACGCATGAAAATTAAGGGGGAGGGTCCAGTGGTGGATGTTACGCGTAACGTTCAGGATCCAATTCAGGATCCTGAACTGGAGTCTGGCGCCCATTTTATGGGCGGCAGACTCTGGCACCTATTCTATAGGCGCCAGACTCTGGCACCTATTTTATAGCCGTCAGACTCTGTCTCCCTAAAATGGGAGCCAGACTCCCCACCATATGTAGCCCAACGCTCTTTTTTCTCTGGTCATTTTACGTTTATACTTTTTTGGCCGGTCATTTTACATTTTATTCAGTCTTATTCTTTGTACAATGAGTTAAGGGTTGGCTAGCGCCCATAAAATAGGCACCTGGGGTCAGACACCCATTAAATGGGCGCCAGACCCCTGGGGAATTCTTCGAGCTTCAGCCCGTAATATTTAGACCCTTGAATATTGCTGCCATAAGCCACTAGAGATGCCCTAAGTAAAATGTAAAATTACGAAGTTAATTTAACTGTATAGCATGACACAAAGAATTAAAAAGAAATTTGCAAAAAATCTATAAATTTGTTGTGTAGTCATGGATGTTCAAAAAGAATGTTATGATATAATATATGGTAAATTCTTGATATAAATGAATCATAACTAATTTACACATTAACTTTGTCATTACTGTTGATATACAAAGTTAATGTTATGTGATTTATGCATCTTTATAGTTGCAAAGAAAACTTCCTTTTTCTAATACAAATATATATAGAAAAATTGTTGTATATTTTAAAGAGCTATTAGAAAAATGGACTAAATACTCTTTAAGATTATTTAAATAATTAGAATTTAATATTTCTTTAATACTTTAAACACGAAAATACTCTGAAGGACAAAATGAACAAAAATATGTTCCATAAGGACAAAGGGCAAAATTTTGTCCGTAAGGACAAGTGTTAGTGTAAAGGGAGGAATTATAGTGGGCCCTTGAATTCCTCCCTTTACACTGAATTTTGTCCTTGAGGATAAATTTTTGCTTCCTTGTCCTTATGGAACAATTTTTTGTTCCTTTTGTCCTTGAGGGTAAAAAAACCCAACTTTAAATATATGGATTGAAATATAAAATATCACGAAAGAATTGAGAAGGTTCAACAAATAATTGTAGAAACGTTAAAATGCATGTATTTGAAGTAGAAATTATTTACTTCAATCCATGATAAAAAATTTGAGATAAATGTATAATATATTTAAAAATTTATTATTTTTTATGTATATTATTGTAATGACCCGCTTTTTCTTACTGTTTAAATCTATAATAAAACCAACTCAAATCGTTCGAAAAAGCAAATTGTTTTAACTATGGGGTTTAATAAGTCAAATCACAGATATAGAATAACAGAATATCTCGTAGTGGAATAAATAAAATATAATAGTTTGATTTAAAATAAATATATTTATATAAAATAATTTGGTTAAATAATTATAAAATATATATAATGGCTTATTA
This sequence comes from Allium sativum, assembly GCA_030737875.1. NCBI lineage: Eukaryota > Viridiplantae > Streptophyta > Magnoliopsida > Asparagales > Amaryllidaceae > Allium > Allium sativum. Next base: position 228,756,276 of record CM060911.1, on the reverse strand, counting down.
TTTAAACAAAATAATTTTTAAATAGTAATAAAATTTTTGATATTTAAATTAAATATAAATAGTTATAAAATAATAGTTATATAAATTAATCTAAATTAGTTTGTATAAAATACTAAACTATTATATATATTTAATAATTATTTAACCAAAATATTTTATATAAATATATTTATTTTAAATTAAATTATTATATTTTATTCATTCCACTGCAAAATATTTTGTTATTTTGTGTCTGTGATTTGATTTATTAAACCCCATAGTTAAAACAATCTGTATTTTTGATTGATTTGAGTTGGTTTTATTACCAACTTATATAGTAAGAAAAAAGGGTCGTTGCATGTGGTGCCGGAGCTTTGGTTTAATAAATCTTAGCTTATGGAGTTTAAATCTCATTAGAGATGTGGTAGCCATATCCTAGAATGAGTAAGAATCAATTTCAAAATCATTTTTGAGAGAGTGTATTTTGAAAAGAATGAATAGTTTTGAAAATGGTTTTAAATGATTTTATTTTTATTTTATAAAAAAATTGTTTTTAAAATTTAACTATTTCTAGAGTTCCTTTCTTTTGGATCCAGTTTCTTTGATAGGTCTCTCTTTGATTAGGATTTCCTGATTTTAGATCTTTATCCTTGTTTTAGAACTACCATAAGAAAATTATAATAGATGATTTCCAAAATCCTAAATATTCTTTAATTTAATCTTATTATGGTATCCATCCCTTGTTGATTTCTATTGGTTAGGCTCTTAGCTCATATTTTGACTTATTTTGATAAATGGTGAAAAGTGATTTCAAATATAACCCATGTCAAGAGTTAATGGAAACATAATGTTTTAATAAGTAGAGCAAAGTATTTATTTAGTTTATTAAGTGTAATAATTGAGATGTTGAAATATTATATGAATTTAAAGTTGTATTTAAGAGGATTTATAGTGAATAAAAGTTGTCTACTGAATCCATATGAATTGATATTTAGTGTAATGTCCGGTTTTTTTTGTAGTCAAATATTTAATTTATATTATTATATTAAAAATTTATTTGAAATTTTAAATGGATTTAAAATATATATTTTGTTTATTAAAACAATATTTAAATGTTGAATTTATATATATAATTTAAAACGAGCTCGTAATGGCGTGGTAGTTCGTAATATTGAGTTTTGAACTTTAGTTTGATATACAGAGTTCGTTTTAAGTCGAATTTTTGTGAAACCAGAAACGTTAATCTAATTGGTTATAATTTTCATATAAAAGAGAAAAATCCAAATTTTGTGTTATAGACTGTTAGTTATGTCCAAATCAATTTTTAAAATAGTCGCGATTAAAATCATTTATAAATTTTAACGTTTATTTAATTTATTTAAAAGGAATTTCTATATATTTATATATCATTTAACTCAAAAATAGTAATGTTGAGTTGTAAATACATATTGGTTTATATTTGAAGTGATATATTATTTTATTTGGATATATATTGGATAATAATAATTTATTATTATATAATTTAATTGTTTTTCATTTAATTTATGATATTATATCAGTATTATACAAGCGTTAAAAATATATGTTTTCCAAGCGTTAAAAATTTAGAAGATGAGATAGAACTTATAGAATAGGAGAATAATAGGAACATCAGAATTACACAGCGGAATTAATCTCACAGCGGAATTTCACAAAATACATAATATATTACATAACAGAGTTTGTTACATCAGAGTACATCATTCGAATACAACATCATATGTGATACTGGCCCAATACATAAACTAGATACATAGGTATCGAGATACTACTGGTCTTGACATGAACTTCATAGGTTCTACTTTCCTACCTGTGACTACTTGTCTACTCATAACAAATATTATGAGTACCCAAGAGTTTAGGAAATACAGAAAATAAACTCTGGGTCAGTCAGGGGACTGGTGCGAGTAAACAAAGTTAAAAGATGTAAACAGGAAATAAGAAATAAGGTTTTCCGTATTTGACAGATTCATTTACTTTAGAAATCTTTAGATCATTCCATGTCTAATATCTGGATAATGACCTAAATATTTTATATCAAAACATTTGATATTACTATAGTTTGTAACAAATAAATAACCATCTAGTGAAACGCTTGCATCTCACGTTCACGTATATAGTATAAAATCAAAAACCGCACAGCGCTTATTGGAGATTGGATTCCAACAGACAAGGTATGGGAGCACCTTTCTATCAGTGTACTCTAGAGGGTATACACTGCAGGTTCAACAAGAACGTCTTGCAACCCGGCCACACATGACCGTCCACTCATTTAGCTTGAGTGTGTGACGAATATATTATCACCTCTACGGTTGCTAGCAACATAACCGTTCCTGGGAGATACAGAATTGAAAAGAAGTAACAAATATGAATATTCTCTAGATGGTGATGATATACCATGCTTAGGTATGACCCAACAAGCCATGCTGCCTAGCCCAACTTTTGTTACTTCCTGGTTGTGAGGTTTTGAGGTCACGTTTATTCTTCTGACAGATTTATTTCTTCAATTACTTTGAATGCCACATCGTCATATCCGTCAGAAACACTCATTCGATTACCCAAATATGTAGCGGGCAGTAAAGCTAAGAGAAACGAATTTTTCCGCCACCAACGTAATATACTTACGTAAAACCTATGTGTAAAATCTGACTGACATACGCTGTTAGACACTCGTCCATTCGGGTTTGTTCTGGGTTTGAACAGACCAAAAACTTGTTTTAAAAATAACGCTTGCATCTTGTTGACTTCAGCATTCTGATATACGTCGTATACTTCGAATCGAAGTGGAATTGTTCATTCCGGACTCTTCGAACGATGTACGAAATCTTTTTACAGTCGATAAATATTCATTGATCACATCAGAAATATTACTCTGTTTTAGATAAAAATATCATTTTTCAAACAGCGATTGATTATCTAGTTTACACACGTACAGTCAAATTATCCCTTAAACAAATCTGGTAAGGTGTATATGTTTTTTCACAGTGGTTTTGTTCATCTTTAAATTTCCCGTGCTTCGCACACGGTACGATCTTTTCTTTTGTTATTGGCTTGGAAATGTTTTCGAACTTTCCCTTTTCTTTTTATCCTTTTTCTATATGATTATTTAATTTATAAATAATTTAAATAATAAATTTAAATCATTTATTCTTGTATAATTTCCGTTTCAAACTTGCCTTGAACTTCTACCAACGATCTTGTCGGTTCCTTCTCCACTTGCCTTTAAATAAAAACACTTCTTTTTATTTAAATAAATTATTCATTTCTATTTATTATTTCAGATTTAAATTTGAATTACTTTGAATTTAAATCATTGCTTTATTTAAAATTCATTTGGCGAGTTCCCAAAATGCCGGACTTGGCGAGCGCCAAAGTACCAGGCTTGAAACGCTAGGAGTTGTTGAGAAAACTCTTGCCGCTCATGGAAATTTTGAAAGTACCACTTGGTGCCTTAACCAACCACCAAAGTGCCAGTGCCAAAACTCCTGCACCCATCCGTTCAGGCCATTTCCCCGAGTGCCACACGGTGCCAAATCCCCCTGGTACTTTGCAAAGTACCAACCTCCTTCACCACTGTGCTGTGCACATGCACATCACCGTTGGCCACCGTGGGTTCACTGGAACCATCCCCACAAACTCCATCTTCGCCACTGACCAGCCACCACCTCCAATTATCGCCTCCTCCTTGAAATCGATGCTTCACCATTTTTCCAGTTCACAACAGCAAAAAGCACTCCACCCAAAACCGAGCTCGCCCCATCACCTCAGACCGCCGGAGCACCTCGCACCGCCGCCACCACCTTCTCCAAGACCCAACGTCGCTCCACGTTCAACCTCGGCCAACTCGCACGCCTGTGGGCCCCCAACGTCGCCGCCAAAAAGTCGAACCCATTCACCCCCTCAAAACCTAAATCGAGCTCGACAGCTCGAAATACTCCATGGAAAAATCGTGTAACATTTTTCTCGTGTTCCCCCATGTGTCCACCTCCTCCATGCTCCACGTCCCAACCATCAACGTTGTCGATCGCCAGAATTTGGCCAAATATTATTTTCGGCTATCTCGATCATTCTCCCTCATCTCAACATTAAGAATCATAAAATTACTTTTGAAAATCATCATTTGTATTGGGGATTCAATTTGTATCATCCAAACAAGTTTTTATCATATTTGAATTTCGACTTTGATTTTGTTTTTAACAGAGAACTTCCCTGTATCCTTCTGTTTTGAATTCTATGCTTTTAAATATTATTTCTATGATCTTATAGGTGTTTGTATGGTGTGTTTGCACTAGATTCACACACTCTTAGTAATCAAAATGGAAATCATCATGGATTTTCTATAAATGAACAAGTTCTGTATTTAACAGAACATATACAGGTTTTTAACAGATGTGTTCAAATATCAAATCCATTTGCACACACCCATACTATGATGAATACTACATTGTAGGTCAAACTATAGAGATGAACTCATGGTGTTATACATCATGATCTATTGATTAATACTAACAGACAGTAAACACAAAGCGTAGCAAGTTGATCCATGTAAAAACTGTTTTACAGTGAGTATTTAAACTCAGAAAGTTAGAGTGTTTCACTCACAGGCAACTTTATTATCCTATACTGGTTTTTAGCAAAAACTCCTAATACTTGCATAAACTTATCAATGATAATAGAGACTTTAAAGTTTATACGAATTTAGTTTACTCACCTATATGCTTTCCTTTCCTGCTGCTAGATCAAACTCAGCGTTTAGTTGTGACCAGAAAACATGGCTTCCAGGCCATATTTATAGCCAATTGTTATGTTTTAAAAATTCATTTCTTTTTCTCATTCACTACAGTGATTTTCTGATTAGCCTTACTCCTCCTCTTTAGCTCTCTATGTCCTTGTTTCAAGGGATACTCTCTTGCAAAAGTATTTGTTTATCCTAGATATTTCTCAATCATTTGTCTTATGTTAAAAGCTTCTAGAAACATGTCTATTCAAGCTATGCTTCATTAAATTTCTGCACATGGTTCGTATCTTCTTAGATTTCATTTGCAATAATAAAATGTTTTCTTACCCTCTAAGTATTTAGATATTTTGCTACAAATGATTTTATTACTTGCAAGTTGGTTTTTAGGCTTCTTAGGTGATGGTTTGTGTAGCTAGCTATACTATTTGCAAATGTTAAATCATATTAATGATCTTGACTTTACTCGTCTTTTTTTTTATTTTCACATGCATATTGATATTTTCACTATGCATTCATGTTATGATTTATTTTTATGACTTTATGTTTTAGTTGCATACTCCTATTATGTTTTCAAATTCAAACCATAACCATACATACACATTATTAGTGTATTCATACACTAGTATCTCTACACACATACACTTATGATTGTTTTGTCTTTGTTTAATAAACATATTTTATGATTTCATTACCTGACTAAATCAATATTTATCGTTAACAAATACTAGCGAAAAACCGGGACATTACAGTCCACCCCCCTAAAAGAATTTCGTCCCCGAAATTAAAGAGTCACGCGTTGATTTCAGTTTTAACAAAAGTCAAATTAATACACATCCATAACTATTTACCAAATAGATTCCTTATTTCATTTGAATTTAGTTAACTATTTTCTGAAATCCAAGTTTATGATTTTATTTCAAAATCAGCTGTATGAGTCTATATCCAACCAATAACTCACGTCTGGTCTTTACTACTAGAAATAATTTATTTTATAGTTTAAATTTTCAAAATACGCTCTCTCAATACTTACCCAAACTCAATCTAGGATGTTACTAATCTTATCTCTACTGAGTTACCCACAGAGCCAAGGTTACTACTCAACCAATAGCTCTGATACCAACTGTAATGACACGACCTTCGAGGCATCGAAAATCGTGCCGTTACATTAAATATATGGATTGAAATATAAAATATCATGAAAGAATAGAGAAGGTTCAACAAATAATTGTAGAAACGTTAAAATGCATGTATTTGAAGTAGAAATTATTTACTTCAATCCATGATAAAAAATTTGAGATAAATGTATAATATATTTAAAAATTTATTATTTTTTATGTATATTATTGTAATGACCCGCTTTTTCTTACTGTTTAAATCTATAATAAAACCAACTCAAATCGTTCGAAAAAGCAAATTGTTTTAATTATGGGGTTTAATAAGTCAAATCACAGATATAGAATAACAGAATATCTCGCAGTGGAATAAATAAAATATAATAGTTTGATCTAAAATAAATATATTTATATAAAATAATTTGGTTAAATAATTATAAAATATATATAATGGCTTATTATTTAAACAAAATAATTTTTAAATAGTAATAAAATTTTTGATATTTAAATTAAATATAAATAGTTATAAAATAATAGTTATATAAATTAATCTAAATTAGTTTGTATAAAATACTAAACTATTATATATATTTAATAATTATTTAACCAAAATATTTTATATAAATATATTTATTTTAAATTAAATTATTATATTTTATTCATTCCACTGCATAATATTTTGTTATTTTGTGTCTGTGATTTGATTTATTAAACCCCATAGTTAAAACAATCTGTATTTTTGATTGATTTGAGTTGGTTTTATTACCAACTTATATAGTAAGAAAAAAGGGTCGTTGCATGTGGTGCCGGAGCTTTGGTTTAATAAATCTTAGCTTATGGAGTTTAAATCTCATTAGAGACGTGGTAGCCATATCCTAGAATGAGTAAGAATCAATTTCAAAATCATTTTTGAGAGAGTGTATTTTGAAAAGAATGAATAGTTTTGAAAATGGTTTTAAATGATTTTATTTTTATTTTATAAAAAATTTGTTTTTAAAATTTAACTATTTCTAGAGTTCCTTTCTTTTGGATCCAGTTTCTTTGATTGGTCTCTCTTTGATTAGGATTTCCTGATTTTAGATCTTTATCCTTGTTCTAGAACTACCATAAGAAAATTATAATAGATGATTTCCAAAATCCTAAATATTCTTTAATTTAATCTTATTATGGTATCCATCCCTTGTTGATTTCTATTGGTTAGGCTCTTAGCTCATATTTTGACTTATTTTGATAAATGGTGAAAAGTGATTTCAAATATAACCCATGACAAGAGTTAATGGAAACATAATGTTTTAATAAGTATAGCAAAGTATTTATTTAGTTTATTAAGTGTAATAATTGAGATTTTGAAATATTATATGAATTTAAAGTTGTATTTAAGAGGATTTATAGTGAATAAAAGTTGTCTACTGAATCCATATGAATTGATATTTAGTGTAATGTCCCGGTTTTTTTTGTAGTCAAATATTTAATTTATATTATTATATTAAAAATTTATTTGGAATTTTAAATGGATTTAAAATATATATTTTGTTTATTAAAACAATATTTAAATGTTGAATTTATATATATAATTTAAAATGAGCTCGTAATGGCGTGGTAGTTCGTAATATTGAGTTTTGAACTTCAGTTTGATATACAGAGTTTGTTTTAAGTCGAATTTTTGTGAAACCAGAAACGTTAATCTAATTGGTTATAATTTTCATATAAAAGAGAAAAATCCAAATTTTGTGTTATAGACTGTTAGTTATGTCCAAATCAATTTTTAAAATAGTCGCGATTAAAAATCATTTATAAATTTTAACGTTTATTTAATTTATTTAAAAGGAATTTCTATATATTTATATATCATTTAACTCAAAAATAGTAATGTTGAGTTGTAAATACATATTGGTTTATATTTGAAGTGATATATTATTTTATTTGGATATATATTGGATAATAATAATTTATTATTATATAATTTAATTGTTTTTCATTTAATTTATGATATTATATCGGTATTATACAAGCGTTAAAAATATATGTTTTCCAAACAACCTTTGTTTTGACGAAATGAACTTTATTGGAATACGTATGGTTAATTATTGCTAGATTTCCTGTTTGGAGGCAATCAGAGTTGTTTTATATGTGCGTGCAATTTAAATGTGAACCGATGAATATATTGGAATTAAAATAATGGCGTTGTGCAAACGGAGTCCGATTTCAATAAAATGAATTTCATTGAGACCAAAATGTTAAGACATAGCAATATGTCCACTTGCATTGCGTTTGGAATTCGCTTATGCTGGTAGGAATATATCGGTTAACTGTTACATGCGCTAGAATTTAATACCCTATTAAAATAAAAATAATAAGCTTAATTCCTTGAATCCTAATTATTAACAGGTCCTATACTTGATTTCTTCACCGCTAAGCAACTCAAGCAAGTACCAATGTACCAAGTACTACCTACCCTATTTTTCTCTTCAGTTTTCAGCAGCCTAGTATTTACAGTGCAACATATTAAAATTAATGAGTGTAGATGTGTCTATCCTAAGCGTACCAGACCTAGAGACTATACGCAGGTCTAAAACGTGCCAACCACGTCACCATTTCTCTACAAATATACCACCTGGCTCCTTTTCTTTTTCTTTGCAAACCAATGAAAATTTTCCTTAAAAACCAAAGCCTCCCACTTACGTTTCTCACCAGCAAACAAACTAAAAACAAAACTTTCCTTCCCAAGCTAATTAACACGTTCCTCTCTTCAACAAAAATAGTGTGAAATCTGTTCAAAGAGCTATAAAATCTTCCAACGAGGACACTTCGTTCATGATGTAAACCTACTTGTTCTTTCCAGATCTATGAGGAGGTGGAACACCTTACATGGGTTCAAGCAAACATGGAGTTGTGGTGGAGCTTGCGGCTTAAGGAAGTTGTAATGGAAACCATGGTGAGTTAAACTCACTCAGTATTTTCTACTTATATTTTATATAAGTTGGGTTTTATAGTTGTGTGTTATGGTTGCTAATGGTTGACTGTTTGTTTGTTATATATTTTTATATATTGATTGAACCGTTGAAATTAAACGTTGTTTAATTTCAGTGAAAAACCCAACCGTTATTTTAACGTTTGGTCCCAAACAAGGTAACTTACCTTGCTGATCACGTTTATATAATAAACATGTTTAATTTCATGAATTATTTGAAATTTTTTGTTGTGTTAAATAAATTGATTGATGTTAAATGATCGTTATTTTACTATTACAAAAATAATCAGTAAAAATTGAATTGAATGATATCATGTGAAGTAACCCAATGCAGAGAAGAATAAGTTAGAGGGATCCAACCGGATTTCTCAAATATATTTAATATTATTTATTTTCATATTACCATTATATGAACTGTTCGGATTGAATGATTTATTTGATTGTTGACTGAAATATAAACATTTGTTTTTTTAAAACCAATGGGTAATATTGGTTGAGTAATTGGTAGTATATGGCATGTAAATCAATCAGTTTCTAAATATCGATTTACCGTCAAGTGAATCGATTGGAATGAAGTTATAACATTGATTTTATAACTGAAATAGATTTTTAACTCTATTATTTGAATAACGCTTTATTAATAGAAAATAAATATTTATTATTTATTAATTAAGTTTATAATAAATTATTAATTGATTTTATAAAGTAAATTTGATGTTAGGGATATTTATAAGCAAACGATCAGAAATTTACCAAACGGTTAAGAATTGGATAATTGTTTTTAAGAAACAATTAAATGGAATTATTTAAATTAATTATATTATTAAATTAATTTAAAGCAATGACTCATCGGAATTGGTTAATGAAATAACCATATTTTAAGTTGACTAAGTCAACTGTTTGTTGGAATTTGTTATTAGATTAATTTGTTTTAATAAAATGATTTAACGAATATTTGATTAATTATTAATAAGAATTTAAAAAGGAACTTAGTACTTATTTTAGTAAGTGAGAAAATAAATTATTAATTTAATTAATTATTTAAGGATTACTTTTCTCAAATGAAATTCATTTGAGTAAGTAATCGGTTTTGAAAGGGAATATAGTTGAGTTTTGAAAAGAGCTTATAAAAGGGATTTATATCAAATCCAAGTCTTTATAACGAAGTCGCAAAAGAGATTTTTAAGTGAATCCGATGGTTTGAAAATAAATGTTTACTTAACATTTGATTTAAGTAGAAGGAAATCAATATAATAAGGGATTTATATAAAATCTGAGTTATAAACATAGTTTATAAAAGAGATGTGAAGTTATAACATTGATTTTAAGTTGACGATACTTGAAAATGAAATCAAGTGAAACGAATGGAATTGAAATGTATATTGAGATTTCCAAAGTAACGAATCTGACCGTGTGCGAAGCACGTGCATCGTCTTAATTATTAAATGATTTATAAAGCTAATTCTTATATTACTAAGATTGATAAGCAAGTGAGCAGTGATTTATGTAACGACTAATAAAGAAGAAGGAAAGTGGGAAGAAGTCAGCAGGTAGTCGCTACAGTTGGTATGAGATTTCCAAAGTAACAGAAATAAAAGAAGATTCGTGAAAATATAGCGATATTCTCAACGTAAAAGGAAATGAAAGGTTAAATTTTGAAATGAGTTTATTTTGTAAAAATAAGAGTTGGACATTATTTCCAGAAATAAAATAAAGATATTCGTAACATTATTTTACGAAGGATAAGTTGAATTAATTTTCCCAATTATAGATAATAAGAAATGATATAAAAATAGTTTGAAATTAATCTTATGTTAAATAAGATAAGATATAAAAGCTATATTCGTAATATTAAAGGATTTAGAGTTTTAGATTTACATTCATTGATTATTTTTAATTAAAGAGGCCAAGTAATGCCGATGACTAAATCAGTGAACCCATTTTATTTTATTTTGTTATTTGATAGTTAAATAATCGACTATCAAATCTCACACATACGATTGTTGGTATGTAAAGACCGGGATCGAATTTATATTTGAAAACCATTCTGAACCAGCAAATACGTGAAGATGCTGATTCAAGATGGAGAAATTGAAGACCATGGATCTTCATAAGCAGAAGGATTATATGTCGAATATTCTCTGGAATGACAACCACAGGTATTCTGACGTGATTCGATCGTGGTTGAGAATTTACGGATAGCAAGGACTACTCGCTACTGATCCATAGGGTAATTCAAGGATGCAGTAGGAGGGTGTCTTTGGTTCATCTTGTTCCTAAATGACTTGTATGGACAGATGTCTGACAGAGTATTTCCAAAGGGATCGCGTACGTTGATTTCTTCAGACGTACTATCGTGATGGCGAAGAAAGGTAATTCTTTAGCCTAATAACTAGAGTATTTTTGTGGACGTCAATTAGTGATATCCAGCGGATTTGAAGATGTGGCATTCAAAGTGGATGGAGATGTGTTGTTCTGAAGAATAAACCAGATGTTCTAAACTAAATATAAATTAATTAATTGATTAATAAATTTTGACCTCAAGCCTCATCAACCAGGAAATGGTTAAAATCGGGTAGGTCGCATGGCTATGTGGGTCGCACCCATCAAAAGGGTATATCATTACCTGATCCGGTGAAATTAAATTCCTTCGGTTGTCCCTTTACTTTATTTATATGCTATTGGTTCGGTTGGCTGGCCCACAATCGTGGTAATGATATATTCGGTACTCTCAAGCGAAGTGAGCGGTCAGTCATGTTTAGCCTGGGTTGCAAGATGTTCTTGTTGAACCCCAATGTATTCATCTCTAGAGGTACATTGTCGGAAAGGTGGTTGCCCATACCTTGCCATGGAAATCCATTCCCCAATAAGATCCTGCTGTTTTGATTGTATACTATGTATGTAGAGCGTGAGATGCAAGCGTTCTGCTAGATTGTTATTACTTGTATTTAGACATTATTATAATATCAGAAGATATATATTGATTTCAAAAATGTTTTGGGTTATCATAAGGTAAAAACCGTTCGTATTTATGTGTCGATTTGGTCTTACGATTATCCTTTCCTTTCGAAAAGATTTTGACTTTAAAATCAAGTTGTGAGATACCTATAGACTTAGTGTGTTTCTCTCACTTTGGTTCACCAGACTGATCCTACGTTTGAAATGCTCGGGTTAGACCGGGTTGTACAGGTTCAGGTTATCGGATATAGTGAAGAGATGAGTTGGAGATGTTCAGACATATGATACATGATTATTATCCCAATGTGTGTTGTATATGAGAACATATATTATAACTGTCCAGATGTGTTGTTGTACTATGATGATTGTAAATATTTTTTTAAGCTCTTAGTAAAGATTTATTTCTATATTATATTTTGTTCCGATGCGATGTGAGACTCTGATTCTGTTGTGTTCTTCTTCTTTCTTCTATTCTAACTTTCTTTCTTACCTCACCCTCTAATTTCTTTCTAATAACTATCTGGTGTTTTCGATACTTGAGTTTTGGCTAGTAATACTGGATTATGTATTATAGTCGGAATTCGGGCTCGAACACCTTACCGAGTTGTTACAGTGGTATCAGAGCTATTGGTTTAGTAATAACCTGGGCTCTGTTGAGTGACCCCATCTCTATCGAGTAGTCTAGGATAGCTATACCCTAGATTGAGTTGAGTATATATATGAGAGCGCGTATTTGTAAATTTTATATACAAATGTTTTTGTATTGTGTTGTTAGATCGTTTCAAGTGTTGAGAAGCATTGAACTCACAATGGACACGATATTGTTTTGTAAAGAGGGTAAATGAAATAATTTTACCCAAATTATATTTTTGTATAGAAAAGGAATAATTTTATCAAATTATTGAGATACTGATTTGTTTATTGATTGATTTAAATGAGATTCAAATTGAATTAAGAGTTAAAATGGTTTAGTATAACCCAAAAAGATTTCACATATGGAATTTGTGAATGAGAATTTTAATTTGGAATTAAAGTGAACTAGAATTTAACTTAAAAATAAGTTAGATAAAATTTGAAGAGGAATTGGATGATATCTGGAATAAAAATCCGAATTTAGATTTTTAAAATGGAAGCAAACTAATCATGAAATTCAATGAGTTAATCGTATATGAAATTTAAACTTAAGTTGGTTGAGTCGGAATAATTGAAGAATGGATATTGGAGTTAATAAGATAAATTGGAATTTGGAATTTGGAATTAAATTAGTAATAATGAAATGAAAAGCAATCTGATATTAATCGATTGACACTGAAGATGGTAAACCAAGTGAATGTTATCAAAGTAAATATTGATGTTGAGTATAAATTCAGTTGAATGATTTGATTGAGTTGGTGTGCATGGTTGTTGATTGTTTATTGGATTAGTTAAATTAAATCAGACAAAGGTTTAACGAATAGATCAATGACTTGAAACTAAGTTCCAATATAATAAATTGGAATGAAACTGTATATGAATTGAAACTAAATTATTTAAACGAGTATTTACATATGCTTTTGAAATGAAATGATACTATATGTTTGATTTTGGAAATCTGTATAGTTATACTGGTTGATTAATGGATATTATTCAAAATTTCATGAAATTGTTACTGACATGATGAGTTGAGTTGAGTGCAGATGCTAAAAGGATATAGGATTGATTTTGGTTGAATGAATCGCAATAAATTGAGCAAATACGCTCAGTAGCGCTCGCATAAGGTACGCCTACACGAAAATATAAATTTTTGGATTTTTGAATTTTGTTTTCCGACCGTGGGTCGATGTGTGTACATTATTTGTTCATGCGATATCGCAGAAGTCACTCTGTATAGGGGAGACTCTGCCAAATTTTTCCAGGAATTTAATGTGTTTTCGATATTTTCGAAAATTTATATTGATTATAATAAATTGGTTTTTGATTTATAATATTTTAAAGTGAGTCAGTTTGTGGAATTTTTCTTACCTTAGTAATTTCGGGGAACGAAATTATTTTAAGGGGGGAAGAATGTAATGTCCCGTATTTTTGGAGTCAAATATTTAATTTATATTATTATATTAAAAATTTATTTGGTATTTTAAATGGATTTAAAATATATATTTCGTTTATTAAAACAAAGTTTAAATGTTGAATTTATGTATATAATTTAAAACGAGCTCGTAATGGCGTGGTAGTTTGTAATATTGAGTTTTGAACTTCAATTTGATATATAGAGTCCGTTTTAAGTATAATTTCTGTGAAACTATAAACGTTAGAATCTAATTGCTTATTATTTTCATATAAAAGAGAAAAATCCAGATTTCGTGTTGTAGACTGTTAGTTATATCCAAATCAAATTTTAAATTAGTCGCTAAGAAAATTATTTATAAATTTTAACGTTTATTTAATTTATTTAAAAGGAATTTCTATATATTTGTATATCATTTAACTCAAAAATAGTAATGTTGAGTTGTAAATACATACTGGTTTATATTTGAAGTGATATATTATTTTATTTGGATATATATTCGATAATAATAATTTATTATTATCTAATTTAATTGTTTTTTATTTAATTTATGATATTATATTGGTATTATATAAGCGTTAAAATATATGTTTTCCAAACAACCTCCGTTTTGAGGAAACGAACTTTATTGGAATACGTATGGCTGATTATTGCGAGATTTCCATATTGGAGCCAATTGGAGTTATTTTATCTGTGCATGCAACTTAAATGTGAACCGATGGATATATTGGAATTAAAATAATGTCGTTGTACAAACGGAGTCCGATTTCAACAAAATGAATTTCATTGAGACCAAAACGTTAAGACATAGCAATATGTCCACTTTCATTGCGTTTGGAATTAGCTTATGCCGATAGGAATATATCGTTTAATGGTTACATGCGCTAGAATTTAATACCCTTTTAAAATAAAAATAATAAGCTTAATTCCTTGAATCCTAATTGTTAACCGGTCCTATACTTGATTTCTTCACCTCCAAGCAACTCAAGCAAGTACCAACGTACCAAGTACTACCTACCCTATTTTTCTCTTCACTTTTCAACAACCTAGTATTTACAGCGCAGCATATTAAAATTAATGAGTGCAGATGTGTCTACCCTAAGCGTACCAGACCTAGAGACTATACGCAGGTCTAAAACGTGCCAACCACGTCTCCATTTCTCTACAAATATACCACCTGGCTCCTTTTCATTTTCTTTGCAAACCAATGAAAACTCTCCTTAAAAACCGAAACCTCCCACTTATGTTTCTCACCAACAAACAAAGTAAAAACAAAACTTTCCTTCCCAAGCTAATTAATATGTTCCTCTCTTCAACAAAAATAGTGCGAGATATGTTCAAAGGGCTATAGAATCTTCCAACGAGGACACTTCGTTCATGATGTAAACCGACTTGTTCTTTCCAGATCTACGAGGAGGTGGAACACCTTAGACGGGTTCAAGCAAATATGGAGTTCCGGTGGAGCTTGCGGCTTCAAGCAGCGGTAAAGGAAACCAAGGTGAGTTAAACTCACTCAGTATTTCCTACTTATATTTTATATAAGTTGGGTTTTATAGTTGTGTGGTATGGTTGCTAATGGTTGACTGTTTGTTTGTTAAAAATATATTTTTATATATTGATTGAACCGTTGAAATTAAACGTTGTTTAATTTCGGTGAAAAACCCAATCGTTATTTTAACGATTGGTCCCAAACAAGGTAACTTACCTTGCTAATCACGTTTATATAATAAACATGTTTAATTTCATGAATTATTTGAATTTTTTTGTTGTGTTAAATAAATTGATTGATGTTAAATGATCGTTATTTTACTGTTACGAAAATAATCAGTAAAAATTGAATTGAATGATATCATGTGAAGTAACCCATTTGAATGCAGAGAAGAACAGGTAAGAGGGATCCAACAGGATTCCTCAAATATATTTAATATTATTTATTTTCATATTACCATTATATGAACTGTTCGGATTGAATGATTTATTTGATTGTTGACTGAAATATAAACATTTGTTTTGTTTAAACCAGTGGGTAATATTGGTTGAGTAATTGGTAGTATATGGCCTATAAATCAATCACTTTCTAAATATCGATTTACCGTCAAGTGAATCAATAGGAATGAAGTTATAACATTGATTTTATAACTGAAATAGATTTTTAACTCTATTATTTGAATAACGCTTTATTAAAAGAAAATAAATATTTATTATTTATTATTTAAGTTTATAATTAATTATTAGTTGATTTTATAAAGTAAATTCTGATGTTAAGGATATTCATAAGCAAACGATCAGAAATTTGCCAAACGGTTAAGAATTGGATAATTGTTTTTAAGAAACAATTAAATGGAATTATTTAGATTAATTATATTATTAAATTAATTTAAAGGAATGACTCATTGGAATTGGTTAATGAAATAGCCATATTTTAAGTTGAATAAGTCAACTGTTTGTTGGAATTTGTTATTAGATTAATTTGTTTTATCGAAATGATTTAACGAATATTTGATTAATTATTAATAAGAATTTAAAAAGGAACTTAGTACTTATTTTAGTAAGTGAGAAAGTAAATTATTAATTTAATTAATTATTTAAGGATTACTTTTCTCAAATGAAATTCATTTGAGTAAGTAATCGGTTTTGAAAGGGAATATAGTTGAGTTTTGAAAAGAGCTTATAAAAGGGATCTATATCAAATCCGAGTCTTTATAACGAAGTCGCAAAAGAGATTTTTAAGTGAATCCGATGGTTTAAAATAAATGTTTACTTAACATTTGATTTAAGTAAAAGGAAATCAATATAATAAGGGATTTATATAAAATCTGAGTTATAAACATTGTTTATAAAAGAGATGTAAGTTATAACGTTGATTTTGTGTTGACGATACTTAAAAATGAAATCAAGTGAAATGAATGGAATTGAAAAGTATAATGAGATTTCCAAAGTAACAAATCTGACCGTGTGCCAAGCATGTGCATCATCTTAATTATTAAATGATTTATAAAGCTAATTCTTATATTACTAAGATTGATAAGCAAATGAACAGTGATTTATGTAACGACTAATAACAAAGAAGGAAAGTGGGAAGAAGACAACAACTAGTCGCTACAGTTGGTATGAGATTTCCAAAGTAATAGAAATAAAAGAAGATTCATGTAAATATAACGATATTCTCAACGTAAAAGGAAATGAAAGGTTGAATTTTGAAATGAGTTTATTTTGTAAAAATAAGAGTTGGACATTGTTTCCAAAAATAAAATAAAAGATATTTGTAGCATTATTTTACAAAGGATAAATTGAATTAATTTTCCCAGTTATAGATAATGAGAAATGATATAAAAATAGTTTGAAATTAATCTTATGTTAAATAAGATATAAAAGCTATATTCTTAATATTGAAGGAGATTTTTAGATTTACATTCATTAATTATTTTTAATTAAAGAGGTCAAGTAATGCCGAGGACTGAATCAGTGAACCCATTTTATTTTGTTATTTGATAATTAAATAACCGACTATCAAATCTGACCCATACGATTGTTGGTATGGAAAGACCGGGATCGAATTTGTATTCGAAAACCATTCCTATAAACCTAGTGTGTTTTTCTCACTCTGGTTCACCAGAGTGATCCAGCATTTGAAATGCTCGGGTTAGACCGGGTTGTACAGGTTAAGGTTATCGGATACAGTGAAGAGACGAGCTAGAGATGTTCAGACGTATGATACATTATTATTATTCCGCTGTGTGTTGTATATGAGAACATATATTATACCTGTCCAGCTGTGTTGTTGTACTATGATGATTGTAAGTATTTTTTTTAAGCTCTTAGTAAAAATTTATTTCTATATTATATTTTATTCCGTTGCGATGTGAGACTCTGATTTTGTTGTGTTCTTCTTCTTTCTTCTATTCTAACTTTCTTTCTTATCTCACCCTCTAATTTCTTTCTAATAACTATCAGGTGTTTTCGATACTTGAGTTTTGGCTAATAATACTGGATTATGTATTATTGTCGGAATTCGGGCGTCGAATTCCTTGCCGGATCGTTACATTTAGAAAGGAAAATATATGATTTTCATGATATGCAATATTAGTTATACTTCTTAAACACGATATCTTGAAATGTCAACATTAGACGAGTATGAAACATTGATTTGATTTAAGTAGATGTAATAGGATTATTAATATGATTTTTACGAAAATAAAAATGAAAATAAAACATAGGTTAAGACAAATGAAAATTTAGATTTTACCATGATTTTGCTTGTTGAGAATTTCAGAGAGGAAAAAGAAGAAAAAGATTTGAGAGATGAGAAGGATTGAGGAACGAAGAGAAAGCCTATGCGATTCATTCAGGTATGAGGATCCCTTTAGATACTAAACGTAAATAACGCACTTAACAATAATATTCAACCAGACCCAATAAACACAACTTAAGTCTTATGGACCAACACGCTATATACTGGTCCACAAATTACAGAAAAATAAAGGTCGAAATACAAACAAATACATCGTAAATAACGCACCTTTTTGTAGTGCAAATCGTGGATTTTGAGCAAACGAAATCATATTTTAATGAAACGAAATCGCTGAACAACTGAAATTCAGTATAGATTAATAAATAAAAAATCGAACTTTTTTAAGACATTTAAGTTTCAGCTCAAATTCAGATTCTTAGCTGAATTGATTAGAATTGACCTTTACAGAGAAATTCATTTTAAAAGTTTTGAAAAACAAATTATACAATAATACAAGTTTAATATTTAAAAAAAATAAGAATGAATTCAAATACAAATCTTAATTTAATTTGTTCAGCAAATAAGATTTGAATTGACAAACATTGATTTATGTTATCAAAATTTATATTTGTATCAAAATCAAGTTCATTCATTTCAATAAAATCCAAAATATATTGAGTTTTTAATCAAAAATCAAAATTTAAGATTAAATCGTTAATAAAATTTCACTTCAGAATTTTAGGTTGTTACAATTATTTAAACTATATATGTGAATTATTTAACTTCATACTTGAAAAAAAAACTTTTGTCATTTTTGTTGAAATGAATATAATGTACATTTTAAAACATAACGCCTAGCGTTAAATAGATGAATCAACAACAATTTATTATTTGAATTCATTTGGTAAATTCAAAATCGCATAACTAATTTAAACGTATTGACTTAAATATATTCAAGGTTAAGTAATATTTTGCAGTGTTTTGTAAATAACTAAATAAATTTTAAAATGTAGGCATTTGACATTAATACTGCAATGCAGCACATGGAAAATCAACTCTAAGCATATGACAGTTATTTATGAGCATAATTTATGTTATGTGATTGACGTGTTTATTTATTTGATTTTTCTTTTATTTTTGTTAAAACGAATATGATTAATCTTGATGTGATTTATTAATTGAATCAATGAATAATAATTTGCTAAATTATTTAAATAGTTTTAATATTACGTAATTAATTATAAAATATGACATTAAATGTAAAATATTTCAAGAGAGAATTAAATGATTATAGAAATTTGAAGTGTATGTATTTAGAGCCAAAAACATAATTTTATCATTTTTAGTATTTAAAAGAAATATTATTTAATTACGTTTATTTAAATAACTTAAATTTTGGGTTTTTAATTAATTTAAATATATGGACTTAAATATAAAATGTTAGGAGCTAACTGTAAATAAATTATTGTATAAACTTTGAAATGTCCATGTCAAAATGTAAAATGACGAAAGAGGCAAAATAATGGAGGAGAAATAGTAAATAAGTGTAAATTTATAAACTAATTTAAAAAAAAGTACCCGAAGAGAATTAAGGAAAAAAGAGAAAACTCCTAAAATTAAAGGGAGAGCTTCAAAAGGTTTTGTTTTACTATTATTTAATAGATATGTGTATGGTTATAATAAAATAACAGTATCGAAACTGAAGCATATGCAAATACATTAAAAATTATAATGATAAAATACATAAATAACTGCAAAAAAAAACTTATAATAGAAAAAAATACGCCTTGCTGCTACATAGGTTATCATACAAGTTTGGTACTCTTGTGCATGTTGGGAAATTACGCAAATTCCCTATAATTTGATTTGTGAAGAAAAGTAATAAAATATAGAATGGTAAGACACACAAACTTGATAATGGAGCTCGACCAATTATGCTTGCGTCTTTGGGCTACTGCAGATCTTTTATTTAAGAGTATATTATAAAGTGATTATACAAAACACTTTTTCACTCAACACCCAATCTGACTCTTAAGCTTGTTTCCTTTTCTTCTTATTGGATTTTAGATGGTGTAACACCCCGTAATTTTATAACATTAAAATTCACAAATTAAAGTATACTTAACTTTTAGAAAAGAATTAAGTGAAATGGGTTGCGTAGAGAAATATATATATATTGATATATATATATATAAATTTAAAAATTAAATAAATAAATATGCGAAAAAGTTCAAAACAGCGAATTGGTAGGGGAAATAACTGAACCGGCCCATTTTTGAGGTCGACCCAAGCTCCGCTGGTCGACTAGGGGTTAATCCAGGGTGTTTGGCTGTCAACCCGTGGGCCGATTCGCTCAAATGCAGATTTTGCATTTGATTGGTTCTCATGGTTCAGGGTTAATCTAATGGTCCTAAATAACTTCCTACACCTATAAATACATCCTAATGCTAACCCTAAACCTAATTAAAATAGAATAGTTACCGTCGCCATGGAAATCAATGGAGCCGCCGCCAACTAAGAAAGAAGAAAAGCAAATTCAATTCTAATTCTCTCAACCCTAAAACAAAGCAAAACTCTCTCTTTTCTTCTCTAAATTGTGAGTATGATGATCTTAACAAGATTATTATCATTTTAGTTAGGTTGAGTTATGAATGGATTATGAGTAGATGATGTGAATTATCATATATGTTGTTGTAAACCCCTTTTGCTATCATGTATATTGTAAATCCAATGTTATGTGATGATGATATCTTATATGTTGTAAATCATGCTATGATGATGTTATGTATGTTGAAAGTTTCTATGCTAAGTTGTGATGAATCATACATGTTAAAAAGGCCATGATGTTACCATCTATGCTAGTTAGTTCATATTAATTAAATCATCATGTTTGGGTTATGTTGATCTATATGACAAGTCACATATGCAAGTCAGATTGATTAGAAAAGTTATGAATATATACCAAGACATCTATTATGACATCTAGAATTATGCTATGACATATGTGATATCCTATGCTAGTTCACACCATCATTATGTTGCCTAAAAACCCCATATGCAAGTTTATGTATAGATTTGGGCTATGATCATATCATATAAATTGAGACATTTAACAAGTTGACACCTTTTGATCCTTAACATGTGTAGTTTATGCAAGTTTCACCCCTATTATGATTAGATTTATTTTAATTGTCTATATGTTGTGATAATTTATCTTTGTGCTAGGTGTTAGACTATACAAGTCTAGCCTATATTATGCGTTGAATAAGCGAACGTATAAAAGTGGGGTAGGGGTAATATTAAGGATTTAATATTAAAAAGTTGGGGTGCAATTGATATGATTTTGCATGCCATAAGTGGATGGCCATAATTGAGTCAATTATGGACATCATTAAAAGTTGAATTAATTAATAATTTGAATAGGGAATTATTAAAACTGGGGTAAAAGATTTTAAGTGTTAATCAATGCTTAGGACATGAGGTTGGACTCGTTTGTGACGTAAACCTGCCCGGACCCGCCCGACAAATCCAGTGGTCACAAACGCCAGCCCAATGTGAGAGGTCCTAGGCCTAAACTAAAGCATAACGGTTGTAAAGACACGAGGTTAGACTTTTTTATGGTGTAAGACTGCCCGGGCCCGCCCGACAAATCCAGCTGCCATAAATGCCAGTCTAATGTGAGAGGTCTTTATGAGGTTATGGCCTGAATGAATTAAGAAATACTTAACCAGATAAACATGTAAGGTGGGACATGGGGGTTAAGTAGGTGCCTTGGGTGGCATGAGGAATCTAGGGGGTGCCCTTAGTGGCATGTGAAATACGATTAGTAAGACTTAACCAAACACACATGTAAATGAACATAACTAAGAGGGTTAAGTGGGATATACTAGTGACAAGCTTAGGTAGGTAGCTTGTGGGGGCCCATTTCGACCAGTATCCCAAATGTATCTTTGTGGGCTCGACCCAAGTCGAGGATGGGACATGCATGCTGGGTTTGACTGTAAGAGGCCAAAACGGGGAGCGGTGGCAACGCAAGTCCAACGGGTTTCATATGCGTGTGTGGACCCGGGCTGGTAGATAAGACGTTGTTGCATCGTGTAGGTATAAGCCGTGCATTCTCAAGTTGTATCGGGTTGCCACTTTAGGGGAGTGATACACCCCACTATGGGGCCAGCACGGGTATCTACGAGTAGGGAGCCGACCGAAAGTGGGTAGTGGGGTACACCTAGTGGAGATAGGGGCAGACGGCATCTATGTAGTCAGCTAGGGGTACGTAAGGCTATTTATATGTTTCTGTGTGAAGCAAGTGGGATCAACCTTTAGGGTGACTGGTGCGGTGCAGTGTAGTAATGTGCGGTGCAGTATAGTAATTATCCGTTAGTAATTAGGTATGCCTTTACCGTTATCTTCAACGTTATCTTAAACGCTATCTTTATCTTCCTAAGAGTTCATAAACATTTACTTGTCTTCCAGCTTATGCCTTAGTCTAGTTATTTTGATAATAGTATTGTTAGAATTATCATACTCGCCAGACTTTATGTTTGACCCCCTCTATTTCTATCCTTTTCCCCCCTCCAGGTCCTCAGGTTGGGACCAGCTCTAGTGGAGCTTGATTGGATTGCTTCATCTCTTTGGAAAGCTTAGACCCTTGAAGTAAAGTCCAGCTTGTTATCTTCTTTAATGGCTATTTGTGTAATGGGATCATGTATTTTGTTTTATGAAGATGGATAATGTACTTGACTCTAATTAATGGTTTTGTGATGTAATAAACATGTTTCCGCTGCAATAAAATGAAGTTTTAGTTTTCAAGTACTACTTATTATCTGTCTTGTTGTAATTTTTCTGTTCTATATTCACTTATAACCTCAATGGAAGTTAATGCATTCCCTTTGTGAGTGACATTAATGGACGTGGGGTGTTACACGTGGTATCAGAGCTTAAGGTTACCAGAACAGATAAAAATACTTTAGAAAATAGTTATTTTTGGAAGAAGTGATTTCAAAAGCATGTTTTAATGAGAAATTTAAAGAGAAAAGTTTTTAAGAAAAAAAAACATAATCCCCAATAGCCCATATCTTTATCTTTCGAATTCTCCATTCTGAATCTTTCCTTTTTCGTTTTAGCATGGCTGAAGATCTTAATCTACCCGACGGTGTAACGATACCAGGATGGTATAGGAGGTTATTAGAGGCTAGGGCCGCTGCAGGTCCAGCCAATGTTCCTCCACCACCAGTTGCACCCGTTCCTCCTCCTCCTCCTCGCGTAGATACTTTTGCAAAGACGTGCAAGGAATTCAAGGCTATGGGTGGAAAACCATTTCAAGGGTCAGAAACGTTTGTGGAAGCTAGAGATTGGCTTAAGGAGGTGGAAGAATTGCTAGAAATTTTTGAAGTAGAAGAAGGGAGGAGAGTTCGATTAGCAGCTTGGTTGATGAAGGGAGAGGCCTCGTTTTGGTGGGAGGTCACTAATGGGGAGCGTCCTGTTGACTCTTGGGCGGATTTCAGACGTAGGTTCGAGGCGAAGTTTCTCTCAAGGGCGGAAGAAAATCTATATATAGAAAGGTTCTTGACATTGAAGCAAGGAAGCTCATCAGTGAAAGAATATGTCAATAAATTTAATCAGTTAGCAAGGTTTGGCTTGGACTTAGTGAACACGCCGGAGAAGAAGGCGCTGAGGTTCGTGAATGGCTTGAATGAACCATTGCAAGGGTTGGCTATGACTCATATCCCTATGGGGGCCACCTTTGAGAAGTTAGTAGAAATGGCGCTTATGCATGAGAAGAAAAGCGCTAAAGCTGATAAGGCACCCGAGAAGAAGGGGGATCAGAAGAAACCACAACAGCAAAACAAGAAGGGTGGTAAAGACAATAACGGCAAGGGAAAGAAGAAATGTTTTAACTGTGGGACACCAGGCCATCTCAGCAAGGATTGCCGAAAGAAAAAGAAGACAGGCTGTTTTCATTGTGGCGATGCGGGACATTTAGTGAAGGACTGCCCAAAGAAGGGGCAGAGGGCAGGAGCTACCTCGGGAGGACAGGTGCAGGCTCTTATGGCACCAGGGCAGGCAAGGGGACAAGTTCAGGCTCTCGCGGTCCCACCGCTGCAAGAACGAGGTAGAACCATTTCTGTTGAAAGCTTAGTTTTTCTGTTTGATCATCCTGTCCGTACTTATTCGATTCGGGCGCATCACATTCGTTTATCTCTACATCATTAGTTGAATCACTGCACTTAAACACCAGTTTAGTAGAGGATCTCTTAGTTGTTTCGAATCCAATAGGGGGCTCAGCTTATTTGTCCATGATGTGTTTGGATTTGAAAATTTCCATACTTAGCGTTGAATTTAGATGTGATGCTTATGTGTTGGGCTTCACGGGCTATGGGCTAATTTCAGGAATGGATTGGTTATCCAGAAATGGGGCCGTTCTTGATTGTGAAAGGAGAGTAGTTAGGCTCGTGACTCGCCTTGGCAACACTCTCGAAATCTTCTGTAATCCCATAAATTCGGTTATGCTAAGTTATCTAGAATCACTTGACGCGTCTGAGGAAAATCTACGATCTGTTAGAGTGGTCCGAGAATATTCGGATGTGTTTGAGGAGGTGAAGGGCTTGCCTCCGAAGCGGGAGATAGATTTTCGAATATATCTTGTGGATAATGCGAAACCAGTATCTTTGCCAGTACGCCACATGGCTCCACGTGAAAGGAGGGAACTCGATAAGCAAGTGAAGGAGTTGCTTGAGAAGGGGTTCATAAGACGAAGTATATCGGAGTGGGGTGCTCCAGTAGTATTTGCCACGAAGGCGGATGGGTCCCTTAGACTGTGTGTGGACTATAGAGAACTTAATAAACTTACTAGGAAGAACAGACACCCACTGCCGAGGATTGACGATCTCTTCGATCAGTTAGTTGGCGCCTCAGTGTTTTCGCGGTTGGACTTAGCCACTAGGTTCCATCAGTTGAGAGTGGCTGAGGATAGCATAAACAAGACTGCCCTTAGGACTCTAGACGGTTTCTATGAATGGCTAGTGATGCCCTTCGATTTGACAAACGCCCCCGCATACTTTGTTGATTTGATGAGTAGGGTGTTTAGGGAGTACCTTAACAAATTTGTAGTAGTCTTTATAGATGACATCTTGATCTTGTCTAAGGATGAAGAAGAGCATGCCCTACATCTTAGTAAGTGTTGGAGACTCTTCGAGCGCATAACCTTAAAGCTAAATTTTCTAAGTGTCACTTTTGGAGGAAGGAAGTATGGTTCTTAGGACACGTGGTTTCCAAAGAAGGGATAGCTGTAGATCCCGCGAAGGTGGTGGCCATCCAAGATTGGAAGGTTCCCAAAAATGTTACCGAAGTGAGAAGTTTCTTGGGGTTGGCTGGCTACTATAGGAAGTTTATCAAAAACTTCGCAAAGATATCAGCTCCATTGACACGCTTGACGAAGAAGAACCTAGTTTTCACATGGGACGTAGATTGTGATGATGCGTTCCAACATTTGAAGAGAGCATTGACTTCAGCCCCAGTCTTAGTATTGCCAGACGGGAGTAAGCCGTTTATCGTTTATACTGATGCTTGTGGGACAGGACTAGGCGCAGTCTTAACGCAATAGGGTAGGGTAATAGCCTATGGTGGAAGGCAGTTGAGAGCGCATGAGAAAAATTATCCTACACATGACCTAGAATTGGTCGCTATTGTTTTCGTGCTTAAGTCTTGGTGTCATTATCTTCTTGGCGAGAAATTCGAACTATTCACTGACCATAAATCTTTAAAATACCTATTCTCTCAGAAGGACTTGAACTTAAGGCAGCAAAGGTGGATGGAGTTCTTGGCGTCCTACGACTTTGAGATAGCATATACCCCTGGCAAGGGTAACGTGGTGGCTGATGCCTTAAGTAGAAAAAGATTATCCTTAAGTCCTTTGTTTGTTGAGCGGCGAAGTTTAGAATTCATTTCGATGTTTGACTTTAGACCTTCCGTTGACTTCGTACCCGGTTTGCTAGCATCCTTGGAGGTCAGACCTACACTTTTGGGACGGATTGGCGAGGCACAGCGAGACGACCCACAGTTAGTTGAGTTAGTAGAAAAACTCAAAGGAGGGGAGTCATCAAGCCATCTCCGTAGGTATACCCTAGACGATAAGGGTTGGTTACGTAGGGACGGTAGACTTTGTGTACCAAAAGACGATGACCTAAGGAAGACTATTCTTGACGAAGCACATCATTCGAAGATGACCATTCATCCCGGCGGGGACAAGATGTACAAAGACATGAAGAGAGTTTACTTTTGGGCCGGCATGAAGAAAGATGTGGCCGAGTATGTCGCTAGATGCTTGGTGTGCCAACAAGTAAAAGCGGAGCAAAAGAAACCCGGTGGGTTGATTCACCCATTGGAAGTTCCACTATGGAAATGGGAAAGCATCTCGATGGATTTTGTGGATGGATCACCGCGATCGAGGAAGGGTAATACGGGAATTTGGGTTATAGTAGATAGACTTACTAAGAGCGCCCATTTTATTCCCGTGAAGAGTAAGAGGACTGCTCTATGGTTAGCTTCTGTATACGTTCGAGAGATAGTTCGTTTGCACGATGTTCCTTCTAGCATAGTGAGCGACCGCGATCCTATTTTCACTAGCGAATTTTGGAGAAGCTTACAAGAGGTGGTAGGGACTCAGTTATGTTTGGGCACCGCATATCATCCTCAGACGGACAGCCAGACCGAGAGGGTGAATCGCATTCTAGAGGATCTGTTGAGGCTATGTATCCTAGACTTTGGGGGTACGTGGGAAGAGCATCTTCCATTGGTGGAGTTCACATATAATAACAGCTTTCAGTCCAGCATTGGTATGGCACCATTCGAAGCTCTTTATGGACGACCTTGTCATTCACCTACATGTTGGTGGGAATCTACGGATAAGATCTTACTTGGGCCCGATATGATTAGGGAGACTTCGGAGAAGATCGACTTGATTCGAAGGAGGATGAAAGCAGCACAGGATAGGCAGAAATCTTATGCGGATAAGAGGAGGACAGATCTCGAGTTTGAAGTTGGGGACATGGTCTTTGTCAAAGTGTCTCCATTACAGAACGTTGTTTGCTTTGGGTCCGTTGGGAAATTAGCACCAAGGTTTGTAGGGCCGTTTCCTATTAAGGAGAAAATTGGACAGATGGCGTATAGAGTGGAGTTGCCCGAGAGACTTAGCGGTGTACACGATGTATTCCATGTGTCACATTTGAGGAAGTGCTTGCACGAGACCGCGGAAGTGGTAGAGCCGAGCTTGCTTAGAGAGGTGGAGATAGAGCGTGATGCGACAATTCGACGAGCTCCTACGCGCATTCTTGGGTCGGATATCAAGAGGTTGAGGAATCGAGAGGTCAGACTAGTCAAAGTGCAATGGGGAGATGATGAGAGCAACGCTACTTGGGAGACGGAAGAGAAGATGCGTTCACGATACCCTTTTCTTTTTGAGGGTATATCCTTTGATTTCTCCTTTATCGCTTAGCTTGTACTTATCTTATCTTTAGTATATCCTCTCGCTAGTATCTTTGACCTTTAGTTAGGATAATCCTATGGTTGAAACATATGTTTGAGACATGTTATGTATGGTGGATGCAAAGTGGATGCAAGTGTATGCTAGTGGTTGCTCGTGGATGCATATACACACACTATTAGGCACCAGATCGGCTCAATCACTTCATATTGCATATTGCATATATATGGATGTATTTAGTAAAATGGATGTATAATGGTTGTATTATCATATAGCTGCTGCATTTGATGGTTGTGCACGCATATAGAATTAATATGTATCATTAGGAATCTTTTGCATACATATTGGACGCATGGCACTATCATGAATTGCACTAAGGAGGTCGACTGAATCAGTAGACCGCCTAATTTTGCATTAGATATGGACATATACACACACTGTGCATATAAACATTAAAGCATTAGAAGTCTTTTAAGGACAATGGATGCTGGTGTTTGATGGTTGAGTAGATGGACGATTAGATGGTAGGACATACATTCTTCTTGACTTGGAGATTTCGGGGACGAAATCCTTTAAGGAGGGGAGAATGTAACACCCCGTAATTTTATAACATTAAAATTCACAAATTAAAGTATACTTAATTTTTAGAAAAGAATTAAGTGAAATGGGTTGCGTAGAGAAATATATATATATATTGATATATATATATATATATATAAATTTAAAAAATAAATAAATAAATATGCGAAAAAGTTCAAAACAACGAATTGGGAGGGGAAATAACCGAACCGGCCCATTTTTGAGGTCGACCCGAGCTTCGCTGGGTCGACTAGGGGTTAATCCAGGGTGTTTGGCTGTCAACCCGTGGGCCGATTCACTTAAATGCAGATTTTGCATTTGATTGGTTCTCATGGTTCTGGGTTAATCTAATGGTCCTAAATAACTTCCTACACCTATAAATACATCCTAATGCTAATCCTAAACCTAATTAAAATAGAATAGTTACCGTCGCCATGGAAATCAATAGAGCCGCCGCCAACTAAGAAAGAAGAAAAGCAAATTCAATTCTAATTCTCTCAACCCTAAAGCAAAGCAAAACTCTCTCTTTTCTTCTCTAAATTGTGAGTATGATGATCTTAACAAGATTATTATCATTTTAATTAGGTTGAGTTATGAATGGATTATGAGTAGATGATGTGAATTATCATATATGTTGTTGTAAACCCCTTTTGCTATCATGTATATTGTAAATCCAATGTTATGTGATGATGATATCTTATATGTTGTAAATCATGCTATGATGATGTTATGTATGTTGAAAGTTTCTATGCTAAGTTGTGATGAATCATACATGTTAAAAAGGCCATGATGTTACCATCTATACTAGTTAGTTCATATTAATTAAATCAACATGTTTGGGTTATGTTGATCTATATGACAAGTCACATATACAAGTTAGATTGATTAGAAAAGTTATGAACATATACCAAGACATCTATTATGACATCTAGAATTATGCTATGACATATGTGATATCCTATGCTAGTTCACACCATCATTATGTTGCCTAAAAACCCCATATGCAAGTTTATGTATAGATTTGGGCTATGATCATATCATATAAATTGAGACATTTAACAAGTTGACACCTTTTGATCCTTAACATGTGTAGTTTATGCAAGTTTCACCCCTATTATGATTAGATTTATTTTAATTGTCTATATGTTGTGATAATTTATCTTTGTGCTAGGTGTTAGATTATACAAGTCTAGCCTATATTATGCGTTGAATAAGCGAACGTATAAACGTGGGCTAGGGGTAATACTAAGGATATAATATTAAAAAGTTGGGGTGCAATTGATATGATTTTGCATGCCATAAGCGAATGGCCATAATTGAGTCAATTATGGACATCACTAAAAGTTGACTTAATTAATAATTTGAATAGGGAATTATTAAAACTGGGGTAAAAGATTTTAAGTGTTAATCAATGCTTAGGACATGAGGTTGGACTCCTTTGTAACGTAAACCTGCCCGGACCCGCCCGACAAATCTAGTGGTCACAAATGTCAGCCCAATGTGAGAGGTCCTAGGCCTAAACTAAAGCATAACGGTTGTAAAGACACGAGGTTAGACTCTTTTATGGTGTAAGACTGCTCGTACCCTCCTGGCAAATCCAGCTGCCATAAATGCCAGTCTAATGTGACAGGTCTTTATGAGGTTATGGCCTGAATGAATTAAGAAATACTTAACCAGATAAACATGTAAGGTGGGACATGGGGGTTAAGTAGGTGCCTTGGGTGGCATGAGGAATCTAGGGGGTGCCCTTAGTGGCATGTGAAATACGATTAGTAAGACTTAACCAAACATACTGTAAATGAACATGACTAAGAGGGTTAAGTGGGATATACTAGTGACAAGCTTAGGTGGGTAGCTTGTGGGGGCCCATTTCGACCAGTATCCCAAACGTATCTTCGTGGGCTCGACCCAAGTCGAGGATGGGAGACGCATGCTGGGTTTGACTGTAAGAGGCCAAAACGGGGAGCGGTGGCAACGCAAGTCCAACGGGTTTCATATGCGTGTGTGGACCCGGGCTGGTAGATAAGACGTTGTTGCATCGTGTAGGTATAAGCCGTGCATTCTCAAGTTGTATCAGGTTGCCACTTTAGGGGAGTGATACACCCCACTGTGGGGCAGCACGGGTATCTACGAGTAGGGAGCCGATCGAAAGTGGGTAGTGGGGTACACCTAGTGGAGATAGGGGCAGACGGCACCTATGTAGTCAGCTAGGGGTACGTAAGGCTATTTATATGTTTCTGTGTGAAGCAAGTGGGATCAACCTTTAGGGTGACTGGTGCGGTGCAGTGTAGTAATGTGCGGTGCAGTATAGTAATTATCCGTTAGTAATTAGGTATGCCTTTACCGTTATCTTCAACGTTATCTTAAATGCTATCTTTATCTTCCTAAGAGTTCATAGACATTTACTTGTCTTCCAGCTTATGCCTTAGTCTAGTTATTTTGATAATAGTATTGTTAGAATTATCGTACTCGCCAGACTTTATGTCTAACCCCCTCTATTTCTATCCTTTTCCCCCTCCAGGTCCTCAGGTTGGGACTGGCTCTAGTGGAGCTTGATTGGATTGCTTCATCTCTTTGGAAAGCTTGGACCCTTGAAGTAAAGTCCAGCTTGTTATCTTGTTTAATGGCTATTTGTGTAATGGGATTATGTATTTTGTTTTATGAAGATGGATAATGTACTTGACTCTGATTAATGGTTTTGTGATGTAATAAACATGTTTCTGCTGTAATAAAATGAAGTTTTAGTTTTCAAGTACTACTTATTATCTGTCTTGTTGTAATTTTTCTGTTCTATATTCACTTATAACCTCCATGGAAGTTAATGCATTCCCTTTGTGAGTGACATTAATGAACGTGGGATGTTACAGATGGGAAAAGAATTATGAAGAAGAATGATGTATTTATAAGGTGAGAATATGGTTGGTGGGGGTTGGTGGCTCGATTGGTGCAGCCCCATGTTTATTGCATGGCAGCCAACAACCTTTCTAATAATCTCCCACTTGAAAACTGATTTCAATCTGTCTTCACACCTTGATCACTGCAGCAACCATTCTGATCTTTTTACTCTAGCAGACCAACTAAAGTTGAACATGCCTTCAGTTTATCAATAGTCACCGTCCTTGTCAACATATATGTTGGATCTTGCTTCCTTTAATCTTCTCCAGTATTAGCACATCATCTTCCAGTAGAGATTGGATGAAGTGATAACAAAGTCAATATGTTTGGTTCTGGAATGAAATGTAGAATTTTTCGCCAAGTGTATTGCACTTTGACTATCACTGTATAAGACATTCTTTTCCTGCTTGAATCCTAACTCAGTTAAAAAACTTTGAAGCCATATCATCTCTTTACTAGCTTCGGTGATTGCTACATACTCAGCCTCTATAGTGGATAAAGTGACAATCTTCTGTAACTATGACATCCAACTAACAGATGCAGTTCCAATCGTGAATACATAACCAGTAGTGCTTCTTCGATGATCGACTTCACCTCCAAAGTCTGCATCTACATAGCCTTGAGCTTTTAACTTCCCTTTACCAAAGTACAAACTATTCTGTAGGGTGCCTCGTAGATACTTCAAAATTCACTTGACTGCTTCCCAATATGCTTTCCCTTGATTTGACATGAACCTACTAACAACTCCCACTACATGGCCAATGTCTGGTTTCGTACAGACCATGACATACATCAAACTTCCAATAGACTAGGAATAAGGAACATCAATCATGAAATTTCTCTCTTCCTCCGTTTGAGGGGACTGATCCTTGGATAAACGAAAATGATTGGCCAGCGGTGTACTGATTGACTTTGCATCGTCCATGTTGAATCTCTGCAAAACACGGTTGATGTAATCTTCCTGAGATAGCTGCAAGAGTCCTCTCTGCTTATCTCTAGTGATTTTTATTTTGAGAATCTTCTTTGTTGGACCAAAGTCTTTCATGTCAAACTCCTTTGACGGTTGTTGCTTCAACCTTCTGATATCATCCATATTTGATCCTGCTACTAACATGTCATCAACATAAAACAGTAAAATGATATAAGTAGACCTATATATCTTGAAGTAGCAACAATGGTCGGCATGGCACTTTTGGAATCTTTCTTGTGCATGAATTCATCACTTTTTGTATCATTGTCTTGAGGGCTTGTTTCAAGCCATAAAACTCTTCTTTAGTTTGCATACCATGTTCTTCTTCCCTTTCTCGAAGAAACCTTCTGGTTGGTGCATGTATATCTCCTCATCCAAGACTCCATGAAGAAATGTGGTCTTCACATCTAACTATTCAAGATGAAGGTCTTCAATAACAACAATACTTAATAACGACCCGGTAGTATTGAGCTTCACAACGAGAGAGAAAAATGTCACTGTAATCCATTCCTTCCTTCTGTTGGAATCCTTTGACAACTAGTCGATCTTTGTGTCTCTTGAAAGCATCATGCTTCTCTTTCACCCAATACACCCGTTTATTTTGAAGTGCCTTCTTTCTTATAGGTAACTTAACTAGTTCCCATGTATGGTTGGAGATAAGAGACTTCATCTCATCTTTCAAGGTAAGCTCCCACTTGCTAGCATCTTCACTCTAAGAATCTTCATCAAAACATTAAGGTTTCCCTACATCAGTCAGCAACAAATAGTTCATGTATCTTTTGTTAGGTACATGAGGTCGAGAAGACCTTCTCAATACGGGAGTTGGAGTAGGATGTTATGGTGTGTCAGACTGGTCCACACTGCTCAAATCAACGATTTCATCAGGTTGAGGATTTGCTATAGTTGGTTCTGTTATGAGACTATCTGGATTATCATTTGAATCTGCAAATACTGGCTCACTCTGCTTTGAGTCGTTGACTTATGTTTTATGTCTGTCTTTGTACATTACTCTTTCGTTAAAAATCACATTTCGGCTACAGATCACCTTCTTATTTTCATTATCCCAAATGTGGTAGCCAAACTCATTTTCGCTATAGCCGACAAGAGTGCATTTCTTGGATTTGGGATCAAGTTTATTCCTACCATGATCACTAGTATGCACATATGTTATACAACCACAAACTTTTAAATGCGATAGTTTTACCTCTTTTCCACTCCATAACTCCTCTGGTATTTTGTTATCTAATGGAACCGAAGGACCTCTGTTGATCAAATAAGCTATTGTATTGACTGCTTCTGCCCAGAATTGCTTTGGTAGACCTGATTGTGTACGAATGCTTCTGGCTCTTTCTGTCAACGTTCGATTCATACGCTTAGTTGCACCATTGTGTTGAGGCATACCCGGCACGGCTCTCTGCATTTTGATCCAGTGCTCATAACAGAACTGCTTGAATCTGATATCTTCATATTCACCTCCATTGTCGGTTCTAAGCTTTTTGATCTTTAGATTTGTCTCATTTTCAACCACTGCTTTCCATATCCTGAAAGCCTCAAACACTTCAGATTTATGCCTTAAAACGTAAATCCATACCTTTCGCGAGTGATCATCGATGAAAGTAACAAAGTAATGCTTTCTACCAATGGATGAGACGGTCGTTGGCCTCCAAATATCGGAATGAACAAGCTCCGGCCTTTCCTTCTTTGGGGTTTTACCATTTATTTGAAAGTTGACTCTCTTCTACTTTCCAAGTATGCAATTTTCGCACATGTCTATTTCCACAAAGTGTAGACCTGGAAGTTTCCCCTTCGAGTGCATAATCTTCATTCCTTTTTCACTCATATGGCCTAACCTCTGGTGCCATATGTTGGAATTTTCATTGCTAGTTGCAACAGTGATCGAACATCGTGATCCTGTTATCAAGTAAAGAGTACCACTCCTTTTGCCTTGAGCAATCATCATTGCACCCTTTGAAATTTTCCAACCGTCACCATGGAAAGTCGTAATATAGCCTTCACTAGCCAATTGTCCTATGGAGATCAAATTCTTTCTCAAGTCAGGTATATGTCTAACATTCTTTAGCTCCCAAACCAATGCATTTAACTTAATCTTCACACCACCTTTACCAATGATATCACAAGGTTGATCGTCACCAAGATACACCTTTCCAAGATTTCCATAGGCGTACCTTTCGAATAATTCTTTCTGCGGAGTGGCATGAAACGATGCTCCAGAGTATAGCACCCAAGACTCTTCCATGCTCTCCAAAGAGCATATCAGCGCTTCATCTCTTCCTGAGGTAGAAGTAACATTTGCCTCTGCCTTCGTCTCCTGGTCCTTTGGTGCACTTCTGCAATGAGTTTTGTAGTGTCCGGTCTTTCCATAGTTCCAACACTCAATGGTCTTTGAGCTATGAGAATCATTGGGATTTCTGGGTTTAGATCTCCAGCCCTTCGACCTACCTCGATAGTTTGATTTGCTACATTAATTTCCACTTGTTGAAATTCTTCCTCTTGATTGTGTATGCAAAATTGAAAAGTTTGATGACTCACCATAATCTCTTCGTCGGATCACTTCACTGAGAACCATATCACGAATATCACAAATTATAACTTATTGCTTCCCGGCGAGCTACTCAATACCGTGGCAGTAGCATTCCAACTTTCTGGCAGGGAAGACAAAAGTATCAATGCTCGTACCACTTCGTCAAATTCAATTTAAACTGAACTTAGCTATGAAGTAAATGTATTCAGTTCGTTGAGATGTTGAGCTACCGATGCACCTTCTGTAATCCGCAAATTGAACAATCGCCTCATCAAATGAACTTTGTTAGAGGTCGATGGCTTCTCATACATACTGGAGAGATCCTCCATAAGACCCGTCGTGTTCTTTTCCTTTGTTATGTTGAAAGCAACATTGCGAGATAACATCAATCGAATAATTCCAAAAGCCTGTCTATCAAGAAGAGCCCAATCTTCATCCTTCATATTCTCTGGCTTCTTTTCTGGTAGAGGTTGATAAAGCTTTTTCTGGTATAGATAATCTTCAATTTGCATTTTCCAAAAGCCAAAGTCAGCTCCATCAAACTTCTCGATTTTCACCCTTCCTTCATCTGTCGCCATCGCTCCCACTTGAATTTGATTTTCTTTCTAACAAATTATGGATCTGATACCAGTTGTTGGGAAATTATGAAAATTTCCTATAATTTGATTTGTGAGGAAAAGAAATAAAATGTAGAATTGTAAGACACACAAACTTGATAATGGAGTTCGACCAGTTATGCCTACTTCTTCGGGTTGTTGCAGATCATGTATTTAAGAGAATATTACAAAGTGATTGCACAAAAAAATCACTCAACGCTCAATCTCACTCTTAAGCTTATTTCCTTTTCTTCCTATTGGATTTTAGATGGGATAAGTATTATGAAGAAGAAGGATGTACTTATAAGGTGAGAATATGGTTGGTGGGGTTGGTGGCTTGGTTGGTGGCTCAGTGGGTGGCATGGTTGGTGCAGCCCCATGTTTATTGCATGGCAGCTAACAACCTTTCTAACAGTGCATGCCATTTTCCATCAATTTCTATAGTTGTTGTGTATAGCTAATTTGTTGCTAGTTCGTCATTCAGAGCATTGAATGAATCTCCGTTATCCGACAACATTATAATTGTCATCACTTCACCAAAATAAAGTTCTACTTCTAA
This sequence comes from Allium sativum, assembly GCA_030737875.1. NCBI lineage: Eukaryota > Viridiplantae > Streptophyta > Magnoliopsida > Asparagales > Amaryllidaceae > Allium > Allium sativum. The sequence goes on along the minus strand of CM060911.1, from coordinate 228,720,582 downwards.
AGTAAAACATTAATAATGAGCACCCATTTCTGCGTCACTTGCAAATTTTCTTGTTAAATTCACATTATTTATGTTTAGACTGTCTGAACTTAAATATGAATATCTCGTTTGTCTCTCGTGTATAAGGTCAGGGATGTCGTACGACTTGTCATCGGCATATACACGAGGTCTTCTCAAGCTGATTCGTGCGTTAGAAGATGAAGCAGCAAATAAAGCTTGTTGCACTAGAGCTTGTTGCATGATCATTTGATATAATGGAGGATTAATTGATGATCAAATTTGAAATGTGAGTTTCTTGCGTTCCATCTAATTGACTTAAAAACCCCTCAAAAACCCATGTTAAATCAAACTAAGTATATACAGAAGGATGGATGTGTTAATACATTAGTTCTTGTGTAGAAGCACCACTATACAATGTTCATTCAATTTTATTTGTTCCTTAGAACAATTATTGCATTATATCCAAATTTTCAAGCTATGTTTTTATATTTCATAATATGCCTTCCAGATTTCTCCAAACAATAAATAAATAAAATATAACAAACAAGAAAATTGCATGTACAAAAAATATTTTTGCATGATCACTTCACTACGCCTTGTTACCAGTAATGATTTGTTTACAGGGATCCTAATCAGCACCGGTTGTGCTGAAATAGCTTTTCCACTTTACCGAATCTCTTCTAATATTATCGTACTTATGTCAAATTTTTGTTCCATATATCAAATCAATATCTCAAATGATTTTTACAGCTCGATTGAACTTTTCCAATATAGCTTAGTGCACTGCCTATTTTCTTTTATTGCAGGCAAAATATGTGTTTGCGGCACATTCCATCGTAATCCATGTTGCTTTGGATGATCAATAATGCAGAGAGCTTTGGTTTGTCATTCTAATTCCAAAAAATTATCAAAAAATATATATGAGGTACAGAGAAAAGTGTAAAAATTACCTGATTATTTGTAAATTGACTGAAATTTATCGTTAGTTAGACCAAAGTTGGAAAAGATAAGTTGAGAAGAATTATACAGGTAGAGGGGGACAAAAGGGGAGAGGAAAGGTTGTTGGAGAAACGGTTCAATGTGTCTAAGGCATCAAATGTTAATGGCTCATTTTCCTCGAACTTTAATGCGACTAGAAGAAGGACTGCTTTATTGGGATGTTCGACATGTCCAGCACGTCAAAAACGAAAGCATGATAGAATTTTGCTTCAAATGACACTTGTGGCTAATTAGCGGCAGTATTATGTCCTCATTCGGCACATGTGACTTAAGGCAATTAGTTTGGTTAGCTATTTTTTACTTTTATGTTTCTATCTAAAAAATATGCATGTATTTTATAAACAATCGATTTTGGAAAATGAAACTATCATGTAAAATAGAAATAGAATTTTGCTTTTCATGTTTAAAAAAGCAACAAAAGAATGAAAAATAATTTCATCCAAGGTACCTTCATCCCCTTGGTCGTCCCACTATCATTATCGTGAAGGCTAAAATATTAAAATATCTCTTTCGCTAGCTCATATTTTGTTATAAATATTGAAAGCCAAAACCTGAAATATAAAATGAAATAAAAAAATGCCCTTAGTGTTTAACGCATTTGACAAAATAAGATAAGTAGGGTTATTTCTATTTTATTTTCTTTACGGGCATCCTTTTACATCTATAAATTTCTTTTTTTCCTCACTACTTCATTCACTTTCATTGACATCTTTTTTCTACTTTTATACATGCAAACAATACCATTTGAAATGATGCGAAAGAGTCTACTTATATGCATATATTGGCTACGAGCAAAAGGAATGCATTTACTAAAGCATGTTTGAACGTTAACAACAAGAGTATAATTAATTAAAAAGCTAGAATGTTATCAAAATATTAACTGAAACATGACCAATGCACTACTCGAGAATCATGTGAAAATTTAGCCAAAAAAGGTTTTAAGATTTAAGCTATTATTGTAAAAATCTAATTTTTTGACCCTTAGAATCGACACTAATACATCCATGATATTCGCATGTCGAACATTTAAGTGTCGAAATCAAATAATTAGAGGTGAAGAAAAATAGATAGAACTGTTATGATTGTCTCGCATGTTGTTAAGGAAAGAATGACAATTTGAATAAATAGTCCCACATCACGAAATAAATTGAAGGAGTTTTGTACAAATATGAGTTCGTAGACATGTAAGATCAAGGATTCCTTTTGTTATAAGGATGTGTGTACCAAACTCATATACGGGCGCATTATGCGGAAGAAAGGAGGGCTTTGCTCCAACCATCGTTACATGACAAGAACAAACTCTCACAATCACAGCGGATATTCTATAGTAAATAACATAACTTAACAAACGAAAACTGAATAATTTAAATATATATGCACAACATCCATGTAACTAATCTAATATTGATCTTAGATAATTATGAAAACATGTCCTTACAAATGTTGATAACCATAAACAAACTCACACGCAGAGCGGGAAATAAGGAATATATGGAAGTGGTTCCTCTTCTAAAGCTCATAAACATCTAAATCCAACCTGGTAAAAATGCTCGGTTTGACCCAAGGATTATCACAAAATAACACCCATATCAATATGAAAAACCAACGCAAGGAAATTTAAATCACAAGAAATTGATTCTTTTAACTTATGAACCTTTTAAATTAAACTGTATTTTGTAAGACTACGCCGTATATAAACACATACAGGTTTTTGTCTTACGATAACCAAATCATTTTATGTATGAAATTTAGTAATATTATAATAATGCCTATCTCACGTTTCAGCATAGTTGGGTACAACTAAGTATGTATGACATTTATCGGAGTTGGAATTTTATACAATGACTAGGTATTGGGACCAAGTTATGATTGTACACTTCTAAGAAAATTGTACTTGTGAATCTTGCATGAACTCCCTATGAATTAGGACAACCCCACCCTCATTAGATAAAACCGAATTCACCACTGCAGATGTAATTAGCTACTACATCGCAGCATACACAACTAGGGTCAATTATGTATGTAGATTGGTGATGGCAATATCATACTTGGGTGCGACCCACTTAGCCCTGAAGCTTATCCTTTTTTTTGCCATTTACGAGTTGTAAGGCTTAAGGCTAACGATTCCCTTCCATTGAATTCCACTTTAAATGCACATCACCATTTCCAACTCATTGCCTAATTCACACAAAAATACAACCTTCGAGGTTCATATGCCTTAGGGAATGGTAATAAGTATAAGAGGGGTTACTTGTTGCATCACCAAACTTATGTTTGGTAAAAACAAACGTATATGGGTTTAAAAATGCAATGTTAGACACTCATCTATACAAGTTATTCAACAACAGGAAAAACCAAAGGCACTACTACCACTATACTCATTTGAAACCACTATCTGAGTTAGAGACATAACCCTTGAACTTCTAAGCTCCACCTTCAATTCCTTGTTTTTCAAAATGATTCGGTTCGAACACTTGAATTGGATCGAAGTGGTTTTTGGATTACATATCTCATCCCGGTCTCTCCGAAATAATTTTCAATAATTCACGGTAAACTCAATCTCGGTTCTTTAAGAAATAAATAGTCAACGATAAGAGTAGAGTTCACCTCCTAACTGTTTAGAGGTCAGATTTACTTAACAGGTTTTTTAGGAGGACGAAATAAGTTTTATACGCACAATCATCATCGGGGATGACATATTCATAAAATTCTAATTTGATAGTTGGTTATTTCACTAACAACAACATAAGTCAATTATATATTTAATTTCGAGTCCACTAAGCCTCATTTAGTTATTTTCTTATTAATTAAACTTCTTACCTCTTATTCGTAAAATATTCATATACTTGACCCTCTAGTACAAGTGTATATTTCAAACTATTTAAGAACAGTTTTAATTTTAAAAATCACTTTAAGGGTTACTATAACCCATACCATTCAATTTAACTTATACTTTGACATCTTAAAGTAAACAAATCACTATGGAATAAACATATTAAATTCTAATGTTAACCCATGACTTTAACTTGTTTTATTTCTTGGATAACAACGACACCTTTCAAGTTAGGCTATTTTAGACTTGACTCCACTCTTACCCTTCGGAACAGATAGAAGTTTTTTTACCACAAGCTCAAATGTCCAATTTGTGACATTCCTGAGTTCTATTTGCCACTCTATTCCAAAACAAGGCTTTAGAAAATCATTTTCGCTTAGATTTTCAAGCCACTTCCAAACTAGATACATGTTTTAGTTAATTCCTTTTATTAAGTAAATTCCCAATCATAATCGACTTTTGCCTTAAATCCAATTTCATAATCCAATAATAAATTTAAAGCATATTCTCATGACTGAACATGATAGGGTTTCGACTCTCCTCCATTAATGGCAACTAGAAATTTTTCCTTTTCTTCATCACTTCCCCCCTCCGCTCCATAGATCTCTTCTTCCTCCCTTATATGTTTGATCCATCTCCTACACTCGTCTTTCCTTTCCCTCCTAGATTTCGTCATCATAGAGCCACCTTCGAACCCTAAATTTTTAGATCTAGCCTCACTTTCAAATTTGAGAGCACCTTTTATCCAAAGCCTCCATTCTTCAGATTTAACTTCCCTTACTCACCTACTTATAATCCTTTACTCCTCTAGTTTTCCCTTCTACGCCAATTTCATGGTGTCCCTATTAGTTTCAAGCTGTATGCTTGATGTTACCTACCTTGAAATGCCTCGCGACTTCCTCGCCTCCCCTCCTTCTTCAGACTTTATCATTTAATAGCAGCGCAAGGTATCGAAGTGAGCAATGTTCTAAGTTTACTCCTCTACTTGGTGAGGAATTTGTCCTGCGTTTTCCTTTTGTTTGGTTTTGTTCTGGTGAAGTGGTTTTTTTTGGTGAATTTTTGTGTTTTTATCATTTGAGTGTGTTAGATAGTCCCTGTCAGCGTGTCAACTTGCTTGGGTGTAGTTGTCTTGCCGCAAACGTGGAGTACCCATTGGTTTTCATTCCATAGTCATTGTGATCCTAGTTTTGCTTCGCCACTCTACACTTCTCCTTTTACTTTGGTTTATGTTGTACGTCTGTTTCTCATATTTTTACCGAGTTTGTTATTCTTGTTGAACTCACAACTGCGTAGGCAATTCATTTTGTGTTGAGTGCTGCAATGTATTATTCTCCCTCTTAGTGAGTTAGCACTGAGACTCTATTGTTCAATCATTCTCTAGGGTAGAAGTTGAGTTTGGTATGTGTTGGTGTTTTACTTGGTGTTCGATCATTTGAGTTCTTATGGGTGTCGTCTTGTTTGTGTTGAGTTGAAGGCTTGTTATTGTCTTTGGGTTGTTTTTCGTTGTGTTTGGTGATGTTATGCTTCAGGAGTTTTGGAGTTTATGTGTTGATCTCCTTGGATACTTCTGTCTGGTTTGTAGAAGGAGTACTTATGGCGTTTAGCTTGGTGCAAGTGAGTTTTCCATGCCAATTATGCTGTGTAATGTCTTAGTGGTGTGTTCATGTTGGTAGTTTGTTGTGTTGAGCATACGACTTTTATTTTATTTTGGTATATGTTATTATTATAGGAAATGTGTGACACCCCGTAAAAATATACCAAAAAGGACTTAAGATATTCTAATATAAGATAAATAATAATAAGTAATACAAACCAACTGTAACGACCCGTCGGAGGGTCGTTGAATATTTATTTCATTTTCATACGAAGTCGTACGGTCGTGTAACTTTGGGGAACGGCTATTGGGGTCATTTCCCATATTCATGATTTTTGCCGATTTTTAAATGATCGTTTTACCCCTAACGAATCTTGTTTTGCCCATAACTTTTGATTGGTAAGGAGTTTTGACCTGAAACCAATTCCATTGGATTCGGATGATGGTTTACTTCTTCATAAAGTGGTCATATTAGCCAAACGGACTTATCGTTTGGGAGATATGGCTGAAATAAGGTTTGGAAGGTGAAAAACAGCTTAACCGGGCCTAATTAGGGCGACTAGCAGCTAGGCCCATAACCCGTTTCGGGATTAGGGTTATGGGGAGGCTGAAATCAGTTAGGAAACGATTTATTTTTCATTTTTCCAGCCGCCATTTACATCCTTGAAACCCTAGCAATGGCCTCCACCTTCTAAATCATTCCCAAATCGCTTTCTAATCGCTAATTAAGAAGATCTACACCAAATCAAGGAAGATTAGTGCCAAATCAGAGTTGGAGCTGCTGTGTTGCATAGGAATTCAACCCAAAATAGTAGAGAGGTTCAGATCTATAATTCATTTGTAGCAAAGGTGAGTGATTTGCATTGTTTTTCAGTAATTATGGCTAATTAGGGGTGATTAGTGATAATTAGCGAAATTATGGCTCAGACAAAACTGGAAAAATTTGTAAAATTCTAAAATATTATTTTAGGGCTTTGATAAAAGTTTGTGTTAATTTGGATATGTTTTGTCAATTGTATGATTAAATCATGATTAAGGGGATTAAGGGGAAAACATGGGTTTTCGGTAGGTTTGATCCATATTAACATGTTAAATTGTTGTTTTGGTGTTTATGGTTGATCATACATGATGCTATGACTGTTTGAAATGTTTTATGATTGCTTAGTGAAGTTAGATTGGTCGAAAACGTCGTCGTATGGCATAAATTACTTGCTGGAAAAGTTGCAGAAATTGGTCAGGCAACCCCGTTCGTGAGGCACTTGTCACGAGCCAACCTCGATCGTGAATACCCCTCCACGAGCCGCCTTCACGAGTCAAGCATGATGCCACGAGTTGAACCATGGTGAGCCAATCCGTGACGCATCCTCCTTACGAGTCGAGCCAATACATCACGAACCGGTGCAAGAACCACAAACCGAGCTAGAGTAGGAAGTCACGAACCAGGAGATCACGACCGAGCCAGGGATCACGAGAGGGTCCCACGGCCCGAATGGGGTGTCATGAGCCAACCATGTGGGTCATGAACCGGAGCTGGGGATCATCACGAGCTGGGTACGATGCCATGAGCCGCGAATCAAAGGAGAGTTACAAGCCAGTCTTTGAGCATGGACAGTGAACGGACTGAATTGAAATTTGGAGCTACAAACCGAACAGGGGTAATGGCCAAAAACCTGAGATGCAAAGGTAGTCCAAATAGAAAGTGGTAGCTCAGGATCCAGATGGGAACCAACGAGCTAACTTCATGAGTTGGGCTTTGCTGCGGGACGTGTGCAAAGAGGTTATCGATGTCTATAGCTTTGACTCACCACTGAGACATATATTGGCTATGGATTAGTGCAGTGGAGTTATCATGACTCCATGGGGAAAAGTTATTGTAGCGGGGCTATGAGCCAGTGCAGTGGAGTTGTCATGACTCCATGGGGCAGAGTGGACATAGTAAAGTACTAGTGATTACGGATCAGTGCAGTGGAGCCGTCATGACTCCATGGGGCAGAGTGATCGTAACAAAGGATTGGGTGATCAAAGTGGTGGATATCGTATACTTTACGCACTGAGTGAGAGATGTGAGGATGATTGCTATGTTTGATGTTTGCTATCACCATGACATGCACACCCCCTCCCCATTATTTTCAAACCATGTGTTAGTGTCACCTTAGAGTATTGTACATCCTGTTGTGCTAACTCTTTGGTTGCAGGTCCAGGTTCAGGTATGGTTATGTATACCTGTTAATGTTCTGTTTTGCTGCTTATCGCTCATACCAGACTTTTGTCTGACCCAGAGTTTTATGTCTCTTCTTATTACTATGGGTGCTCCTAAACGAGCAGACTAGAGACAGGTTAGTTGGTTATGCATGAGTAGCTGTCCGGATATGAGCAAGAGGCTTACACGTATTATTTACATGTATTCTCCCTGTGTTGTTGCTGGTCACCACTTTGGGCATTAGTAGTTTACCTTCTTATTTTGCTTTAGAGATAGTTTTAAAAGTTGTAATAATGGTGGTTTGGATCATAAGCTGTATTTTGAATTTTCCGCTGCTATGATGGTTTAGTTTTCAGCTTATACACTGTCTCGCCTGTTTATATCAAGTTATGCTATTATTATATTTTGTTCCATGCGCTGTGAGATATACTACAGGTTCCTTATTGATTCGTCGCCTTCTTTCTTTTCTTTTGACGACCGTCCTGTGCTGGTTGAGCATCGGCACAGCGCGTTTCATTGGAAATGTCGGCTGGTGCAGGGCGGGCCGTTACACTTGGTATCAGAGCTCCAGGTTGCGTAGTTAACCTAGGGAAAGACATCAGGGAGAGATGGTATACATATATGAGAGCACATATTTGTGATATTTTGGTTTTCAAAAGCTATATATATATATACTATTAGTATATGTAAGGATGAAGTCGCACTGCACTGACACCACCATGGAGATGGTTAATCGTTTTCTCTTTACAGATTTGATGATGAGCCGAAATATGAGTGGTACCGGTAGAGGAGCCAATAATAGGAATGTCCCTGAGATGAGGATGATGTTCACTGACTTCATGAGAGAGATGCTTAGGGATGTTAAGAGGGCAGTTCCTAATGCTCCTAACGGTGGTGGTGCAGCCGTGCAGGCGCCTAGGGCCGATTTCGCCAAGCTTTGTAAGGACTACACTAGTCTTGGTGGGAAGTCGTTCCATGGAACAGAATCGACCACAGAAGTTCAGGATTGGCTTGACAGTTGTGAGTGCATCTTCGAGGATTTGGGAATCGATGATGCGATGAAGAGGAAGCTAGCATCCCGTTAGCTGCAAGGACGGGTTATGAATTGGTGGAACGCTATTAAGGCAGCTACTCCTGAGGATCAAGATACATGGAATCAGTTTAAGACCCGATTCGGTGATAAGTTTATCCCAGCTGCCCAGAAGTCAGAGTTGTTTAGGAAGTTCTTAGAGCTTAAATAGAATGGTAAGGCAGTCTCGGAATATATTGTTGAGTTCGATACTTTATCGAAGTATGGATTATCTCTTATCGATACTGCCGAGAAGAAGAACAAAAATTCATAACTGGTTTAGATCAGTACTTGGGAGAAAGGCTTATAAACCATATTGATGAGACTTTTGAATCGATTGTTGGGAAAGCATTGAGATTAGAGAGCCTTTACCCTAAGCCCAAGACTGAAGTTGTTGTTGCATCTGCGGAGGGGCCAAAGCCACAAGCAAGCGGTGGAGGCGAGAATAATTCTCAGAATAAAAAGAAGCAGAGCCAGACCAAGGATGGTCAGAAAAAGTAAGATAAGAAAGATGTTGAGTGCTTTAGCTGCAGCAAGAAGGGCCACTATGCCAAAGAATGTCGAGCAAAGCCAGCAGACAGGAAGTGCTTCAACTGCGGCCAAGTGGGACATCACAAGGATAAGTGTCCACAACCTCCCAAAGAGAAGCAGATGTGAAAGCATATGCTATTAATGTTGTTCCTTCTTCGTCGAATACCCCAACTGCGGCGGAGAAAGGAAAGAATTTCATCATTCAAGGTATGCTTTCTGTTTATGATGTTCCTGTTCGAGTATTGTTTGATACCAGGGCTTCCCGTTCCTTCATATCTAGTGACCTGGTAGATAGGCTGGGATTGGAACCCGAGATAGTCGATAGACCTTTAGTTGTGATGAACTCGATTGGTGGTTCGACTAGCCTTAGTATGATTTGTCGAAATTTGGTCCTATCGAGTCATGGATGTATGTTTGCTTGTGATTGCTTTGTTTTGGGCTTTACTCGGTTTGGCATTATTTTGGGAGTCGATTGGCTCCAAAGATATGGGGTGGTGGTAGACTGTGAGGGATTTTCGGTGACTATTAGGGCGGATGATGGGCAGAGAGTAGTGTTTGGTGGCCTACCTAGTGATGAGGTGATGGCTAGTTTTCTAAATTCCCTCAACATTCCGTAGGATGAGTTATCAGGGGTTCCCATTGCTGGCCAGTATCTGGATATCTTAGAGGAAGTGACCGGACTTCCACCACACCGAGAGATTGACTTCCGTATTGATTTAGTGAAAGATGCCAGACCTATAGTGATGCCACTTCGTCGTATGGCACCAAGGGAGCAGCGAGAGCTCGGGGTGCAAGTAAGCGATCTTTTGAAGAAGGGGTTTATCAGAAAAAGTGTTTCCGAGTGGGGAGCACCAGTTGTATTTGCCACTAAGGAAGATAGTTCCCTTCGTTTATGTGTGGACTATCGCGAGTTAAATAAAGTGACTAGAAAGAATAAGTATTCTCTTCCACGGATAGATTATTTGTTTGATCAACTAGAGGGAGAAAGAGTGTTCTCCCAGTTAGACCCCACGATAGGATTTCATCAGCTCCAAGTAGTAGCTGAGAGTGTTCCAAAAACGGCATTTCGGGTGCCGTCTGGATTCTATGAGTGGTTGGTCATGCCATTCGGGTTGACCAATACACTAACATATTTTGTGGATCTTATGAATAGGGTATTCAGGGATCAATTGAATAAGTTTATTCTTGTGTTCGTGGACGATATCCTTGTTTACTCGAGGACAGAGGAAGAACACAAGGAACATTTGAGGATAGTGATGGAGGTGCTGAGAAAACACCAATTGAAAGCGAAATTTTTCTGAGTGTCACTTCTGGAGGAGGGAAGTGAGATTCTTGGGCCATGTTGTTTCAGAGCATGGTATTGCCGTGGACCCTGCGAAGATGGCTACGGTGCAAGATTGGTCTATGCCCAAGAATGTAACAGACATAAGAAGTTTCTTGTGATTGGATGGATATTATCGTAAGTTTATCCAGGACTTCTCCAAGATAGCGGCATCGTTAACCCAGTTGACCAAGAAGAGTCAAGCTTTCATCTGGGACGAAAGGTGCGAGAATGCATTTAAGATTCTAAAGGAAAAATTGACGCGTGCGCCAGTGTTAGTCATTCCTAAAGGGAATGAAGAGACGACGGTATACACGGATGCATGTGGTACCGGACTAGGTGCTGTATTGATGCAAGTAGGTAGGGTCGTAGCTTATGCTAGTCGACAAATGAAACCGCATGAGAAAAGATATCCTACCCATGATTTGGAATTGGCAGCGATCGTGTTCGCATTGAAGATGTGGAGACATTACCTCTTGGGAGAAAGATTCGGGTTGTTTACCGATCATAAATCCTTAAAGTATCTTTTCTCTTAGAAGGATCTAAATCTCTGATAGCAAAAATGGTTAGAATTCTTGGCTTTCTATGATTTCCGATATCGTATATACACCTGGAAAGGGCAATGTCGTAGCTGATGTAATGACTAGAAGACATGCCAGTTTAGGAGCTATGTTTCTTGAATGGAAGCAACTGGAGTATATTGCAAGGTATGATTTTAGACCAAAGTGTGAATTGGATATAGTAATGTTGGCAAGTTTAATGATCAGACCCACTTTGATTGAGCGGATTGGTTCCAGTCAGAGGGACGATCCTAATCTATTAGAAATCATCCCAAGTTAGAAATGGGAATCGATGGGGAGATGAACAAGTATGGGCTTGATTGAGATGGATGGCTTAGAAAGAATGGTAGACTAGTTGTACCCAACGTTAATGGATTGAGAGATGAAGTGCTTAGAGATTGTCATTACTCAAAACTGACTATACATCCCGGTGGTAATAAAATGTATCGAGACATGAAGCAGACCTATTACTGGGAAGGAATGAAAAGAGGCATTGGAAAGTTTATATCCAAGTGCATAAACTGCCAGCTAGTTAAAGCCGAGCAAAAGAAGCCTATTGGTTTGTTACAACCATTAGAAATTCCAGAATGGAAATGGGAACAAGTCTCAATGGATTTCATTGATGGGTTACCAAGGACTAGATCGGGCCATGATAGCATTTGGGTGATTGTGGACCGATTGACCAAGAGTGCAAGGTTTATACCTGTCAAGTCGAACAGAACGGCAACTAAGTTAGCGGAACTGTATATGAAGTGGGTAGTGAGGTTTCATGGAGTACCCAAAGGCATTGTGAGTGACCGAGATCCGTTGTTTACTAGTGGATTTTGGAAGAGCTTGCAAGAGGCCTTAGGATCAGAATTACATCTCAGTACCGCGTACCATCCGCAGACCGACGGCCAGACCGAAAGGATGAATCGTATATTGGAGGGTCTCTTGAGAGCTTGTATATTGGACTTTGGAGGATCATGGGATGACCATTTGCATTTGGTGGAATTTGCATATAATAACAGTTATCAATCCAGTATTAGTATGGCTCCATTTGAAGCTTTATATGGAAGACCGTGCAACTCACCATCATGTTGGCTGCAAACCGGTGAGAAGTTTGTACTTGAGCCAGATGTGATAAGAGAAACTTCAGACAAGAACAAGGTTATCCAATAGCGAATAAAGGCTGCTCAAGATAGGCAGAATAGTTATGCTGATAAGAGGAGAAGAGGTTTAAAATTCTCCATTGGCGACTTGGTGTTTGTTAAGATTTCTCCGTTAAAGAGCTTGATTCAATTTGGTAGGAGATGCAAGTTAGCACCAAGATTTGTTGGTCTATTCCCGGTTCTCAAGCAAGTTGGGAATTTGGCATATAAGGTTGAATTACCTGAGAAGATTGAAGGAGTTCATAATGTGTTTCATGTTTCCCAGTTAAGGAAGTTCGTGCACGACCCTGATATGACTATTTCACCGGATCAGTTGGATGACATCGAAGTAGAACCCGAGGCGGTTGAGAACCGCAGGTCGATCCGTATTGTCGAGTGCGATACGAAGCAACTTCGAAGGAAGACGGTGAAACTGGTCAAGGTTCAGTGAGGCGAAATAAGCTGGTTGTGTTATTATGTGTGTTTGATTGGTTATAAATGATTGATAGGCATGCGGGATCCTTTGTATGTTTTGGTTAAGGAATTTCGGGAGCGAAATTTCTTAGGGGAAGAGGGGAGGAGAATGTAACGACCTGTATTCTACGTATCGGAGGGTCGTAGAATATTTATTTCATTTTCATACGAAGTCGTATGGTTGTGAAACTTTAGGGAACGACAAATCGGGTCATTTCCCATGTTCATGATTTTTGCCGATTTTTAAATGATCGTTTTTCCCCTAGCGAATCTTGTTTTGCCCATAACTTTTGATTGGTAAGCAGCTTTGACTTGAAACCACTTCCATTGGATTCGGATGATGGTTTACCTTTCTGTAGAGTGGTCACATTAGCCAAACGGACTTACCATTTGGGAGATATGGCTGAAATAAGGTTTGGAAGGTGAAAAATAGCTTAACTGGGCCTAATTAGGGCGACTAGCAGCTAGGCCCATAACCCATTTCGGGATTAGGGTTATGGGGAGGCTGAAATGAGTTAGGAAACGATTTATTTTTCATTTTTCCAGCTGCTATTTACATTAAACCCTAGCAATGGCCTCCACCTTCTAAATCACTCCCAAAATCGCTTTCTAATCGCTAAGATCTACGCCAAATCAAGGATGATTAGTGCCAAATCAGAGTTGGAGCTGCTCTGTTGCATAGGAATTCAACCCAAAACAGTAGAGAGGTTCAGATCTATAATTCATTTTTGGCTAAGGTGAGTGATTTGCATTGTTTTTCACTAATTATGGCTAATTAGGAGTGATTAGTGATAATTAGCGAAATTATGGCTCAGAAAAATTTGTAAAATTCTAAAATATTATTTCAGGGCTCTGATAATAATTTGGGTTAATTTGGACATGTTTTGTTAATCGTATGGTTAAATCATGATTAAGGGGATTAAGGGGAAAACATGGGTTTTGGGTAGGTTTGATCCATATTAACATGTTAAATATTTGTTTTGGTGTTTATGGTTGATCATACATGTTGCTACGACTATTTGAAATGTTTTATGATTGCTTAGTGAAGTTTGGTCAAAAACGCCATCGTATGGCGTAAAGTACTTGCGGGAAAAGTTGCAGAAATTGGTCAAGCAACCCCGTTCGTGAGGCACTTGTCACGAGCCGACCCCGATCGTGAATAACCCTTCACGAGTCGAGCACGATGCCACGAGCTGAACCATGGTGGGCCAATCCGTGACGCATCCTCCTCACGAGTCGAGCCAATACATCATGAACCGGTGCAAGAACCACGAACCGAGCTAGAGTAGGAAGTCACGAACCAGGAGACCACGACCGAGCCAGGGATCATGAGTGGGTCCCACGACCCGAATGGGGTGTCATGAGCCGACCATGTGGGTCACGAACCGGAGCTGGGGATCATCACGAGCTGGGTATGATGCCACGAGCCACGAATCAAAGGAGAATTACAAGCCAGTCTTTGAGCATGGACAGTGAACGGACTGAATGGAAATTTGGAGCTACAAACCGAACAGGGGTGATGACCAAAAACCTGAGATGCAAAGGTAGTCCAAATAGAAAGTGGTAGCTCAGGATCCAGATGGGAACCAACGAGCTAACTTCATGAGTTGGACTTTGCTACGGGACGTGTGCAAATGGGTTATCGATGTCTATAGCTTTGACTCACCACTGAGACGGATATTGGCTATGGATCAGTGCAGTGGATTTATCATGACTCCATGGGGCAAAGTGATCGTAGCTGGGATATGAGCCAGTGCAGTGGAGTTGTCATGACTCCATGGGGCAGAGTGGACAAAGTAAAGTATTAGTGGTTACGGATCAGTGCAGTGGAGCCGCCATGACTCCATGGGGCAGAGTGATCGTAACAAAGGATCGGGTGATCAAAGTGGTGGATATCGTATACTTTACGCACTGAGTGAGAGATGTGAGGATGATTGCTATGTTTGATGTTTGTTATCACCATGACATGCACACCCCCTCCCCATTATTTTCAAACCAAGTGTTAGTGTCACCTTAGAGTATTGTACATCCTGTTGTGCTAACTCTTTGGTTGCAGGTCCAGGTTCAGGTATGGTTATGTATACCTGTTATTGTTTCGTTTTGCTGCTTATCGCTCATACCAGACTTTTGTCTGACCCAGAGTTTTATGTCTCTTCTTATTACTCTGGGTGCTCCTAAACGAGCAAACTAGGGATATGTTAGCTGGTTATGCACGAGTAGCTGTCCGGAGACGAGCAGGAGGCTTACACGTATTATTCACATATATTCTCCCTGCGTTGTTGCTGGTCACCACTTTGGGCATTAGTAGTTCACCCTCTTATTTTGCTTTAGAGACAGTTTTAAAAGTTGTAATAATGGTGGTTTGGATCATAAGCTGTATTTTGAATTTTCCGCTGCTATGATGGTTTAGTTTTCAGCTTGTACACTATCTCGCCTGTTTGTATCAAGTTATGTTATTATTATATTTTGTTCCATGCGCTGTGAGATATACTACAGGTTCCTTGTTGATTCGTCGCCTTCTTTCTTTTCTTTTGACGACCGTCCCGTGCTGGTTGGGCATCGGCACAGCGCGTTTCATTGGAAATGTCGGCTGGTGCGTGGCGGGCTGTCACACCAACAATAAAATAATAATATATTAATGGATTGAGAAATGCGATTTTACAAAATTAGGAATTTGGCCACGAAAATATCGTGGTTGTATTCGCATCAAAACTCTAGTCCAATTTCATATATAATATATCTAAATCAGAGTCCGTATGAAGGATTCATATTTAAAAAGGTTGTACGTTAATATATATACATGAACATTAGAAATTTGAATTGAAGGCATAAATATATGGAACAAAAATAACTAATTAATGGTTGATTAGAATATTCCATTACATCAAAATTGTGTGTATATATACACACATCTGCTTCGGAACATGAATATTGTCTAAATGGTAAGGAATTAACGGACAAAAATATCATTTAATAATAATCCTTTCAAGCCATCAATGCAGGCCACTGGCCACTTTCGTGACCAGGGGTAGACCGCCGCCCTATAAGGGGTGTCGACCGCCTGGTGCGGCCAAAGCCCAATGAGGTCTGGTTTGGATGGTGTTTTGGTTGGTTTTATAGATAATGAATAGCCCAGAATAAATCTATGTTAATCTAATGGTTACTATTCATTTACACACCTATAAATACCACCTAACTCACCTCACAATTCTCTAAACCCTCTCATTCTCCGTGTCTCAATTATGCTTGTGAAATTCCGAGAATTAGGTTTGAATAGGTTTCTTCTTCTATCCCTAATCTATTTCATTTCTAATCTATTTCAATTTAGTTTATATTTCGGAATTTCTATAATTTATATATGAGATTCAAATCTATGTGATTCTCTTATATAAATCTGTACTATAAGCGAAGAACGACATTTTCAACATTCAAAACAATGTTATCGCCTTTACCCAAATCTTTGCGAGTGGAAATAATACTTGTTTAGGCTAAATTCTATACTTTTTAGATTTTATATTGATTTGTATGCCTAGGGAGGTTTGATTTCACGATAACAGCATATTGTAAAACCCCCAAATCTCCTTTTTTTATATATCGCAAAGTTGTCAATCAATATTTGGGTTTGTGAATTGTTTGAGTTATGTATGAAGAATAGTTTGGTAATATTACTTTTGTTTAATTGGATTTACCACTTTTTATTTAAAAAGTGTTTGTGATGTAAAAAGATTAATATTTGGTTTGGTTTTATTATTTGGATAGGTTCAAATTTCCATTCTAGAATGGATAATTTGAAGTATTCAGATTTGAAATATCCAAGTGTTAATGTGTTTATGTACAACATAGAAAAAGGGTAAATTTGATTTAAATAAAGGTGTATATATATAATTAACACCTTTTTCCTATTTCATTACCTAAATTATTCTAACAAGCCTAAGATACAAGTTTGGATAGTTATGTTGTTATTTTTCTCATTTGCTGCTATTATTAATTATGCCATGAATTAAGTAGTTTGATATGGGAATTAGACTTGTATTCTTTTGATGTGAACAAGATTGATAATTTACATCGTTAAAACATTTCTTCATTCGAACGGAAATTAGCGTTTATAGTACGTATTAAATTTTATATTTATATAGCGTAATCAATGTAATCAAACGTAATAATGACAAAATAAATACGTTAGAATAAGGTTAGAATTAAAAATGTCCTCATATGAATTGTTGCTTGTGTGTGTTTAAATGGATTATTATATATATTACATAATGACACACAGATACAAGATTAGTCGACACTTGTAGTAGAAGCCTACCTAGAACCAACCGACAAATCTAGAAACCACAAGTGAGTTTGGCCAATGATAGATATCTGGGTGCCATGGGACATTTTACCTAGTACACTATGACATGAGGTTAAGCCCGCTTGCAGTAGAAGTTTGCCCAGAGCTGCCCGACAAATCCAATATCTATAAGTAAACGGTTTAATATGAGAGGTCTAGTATATATATATACGCCGATTATTTGGACCAAAGTCAGGGGACCCTCCCTTATTAGATTGAAGTACTCCTTCTCGAAAAAGTGGTTTAGTCATGGCGATAACGGAGTAGGGTAGTTTACCAGAATGTCCATTTCTCTAGGAGCACTGTAAGGGCCAACCTAGGGACATGTTTGGTATGTGTGGGATGTAGCATGCCATTTAATTAACTAACCGTCTAAGGGAAGTCTTAGAGCATAGGTATAATACCGTAATATCAGTTAAGTAGTAATATGAGGCATCCGTCGGAGGGGTCTTAAATGGCTATATGCAGGCCTACCCTAAACTGGTATTAAGGGGCGAGATACTACTTATATTACATGTGAGAATATATATATATATATATGTGTGTGTGTGTGTGTGTGTATGTGTGTGTGTGTGTGCGCGTGCACGCACAATGGCATTAACGTGCTAGGACGAGGTCTTAAATGGCTAGGGTATGCCTTAAGGTCATAAGATATCATAATAATCCACCCTTAACAGTATACTAGAATGGCCGTTAAGCGACCATGGATGTCCACCTCGTTGAGTCTTAAGTAATTGTTGATCCACCCAAGATGCATTGATGAAGGTCTTGAGCGATTGACTTGGATAGCTGCCTCATTAATTAAAATATTCCTTGGTATGTGTGTGCTTGTGTGTTTCATAGACATACTTTGAAATATATAACCTGCCAAATCTAGTGTATAGTCTTTAAACACATATTATTTTCACTCACTGTAACTTTTTGTTCTGACCCCTCTCCTCAACATATCCAACAGGTTAGTAGGTGGGGTAGCGGCTTGATGGACGAAACGATGATGTAGCCTGAAGAAGGCAACAAGACTATTATATTGCTATTAGCTATTATTGCTTTGTTATTGTTGGAAACTTTGGATAATGAATAATAATGATGTACGATTATAAACAATTGTATTTGGCATTTTGTATTTGGATCAGTGGCTTTTGACTAAATGGTACATTTATTTTATTAGTATACTTTCTCGTTCCATTGTGAGATTCTATCACGTTATATTATCCTGTCATTCTATGCAAATGTAATTCCTTATATGAACCGACGACCTATTTAGAGTGGCTTTAAGTTTCGATTGGCCTTTTCTAGGTCGAAATTTAGGCCCATTCCGGGCAGGTTGTTGCATTTGGAATCTGAGTATAGACTACCCGATTTAATGGAAATATACGTATGAGAGGAGTATTTATATTTTGAAATGGTTTTCAAACTATATATATAGTTCGATAAGCATATATAACTATATTACGCATCTTTATTGTTTTCTTTCCTTTTCATCTTAAATACTATCTCAGAAGTATCCGCTGAAGGATCCTTCCTTTCTTTTAAGATAGTAAATTGGATGATAATCCTTCTAGTCATGGAAACTAGACAAGACCATGGTATTTGCAAGAATGGTTCCAATTGTATCCCCGTACTGTGGAGCAAGTCCCTATCGCTAATCCTGCCCTAGCAGAGACTGCCATTGAGGTTGCTTTTGATTTTCCCTGATTTTGTAAGAACTTTGCGAACCTTGGTGGAAAACCCTTCTTTGGGACAAAAGGTTTTGTTGGTGCTCAAACTTGGATAATGGACTATGAAAGTATTTTTGACGCCACGGGATGGTCAGACTAGGTCAAAAGGAGAGTTGTGGCCTAACACATAAAGGGAGAAGCCCTTGAATGGTGTAACCTGGTATCTGAAGAGAATGTGGGCTGAATATTTAAGTGGGCTGAATTCAAGACCCTATTTGAAGCAAAGTTTCTAACCAATGCTGAGATGACAATCCAATTAGAGAAGTTTATTCATCTCAAATAAGGAAATCTAAGTCTGCAGGAGTATGTGGAAAAAATTCACCGAGTTATGTAAGTTTGGTAGGGGTTTGGTGGATACCTCAATGAACAAATATTTAAGGTTTGTTACAAGTTGAATTCCCCGTTAAAAGACACTTTTTTAGCCCAAGTAACATCCGTAACAACCTTTGAGACATTGGTGGAGATGGCCATCTTTTGCACAGCTGAAGGATCTAAAGAGAATAAGAATGGTGAGAAACGAGAAAGGAATTCTAGTTCTAATAAGAATAAGAAGAAAGGATGGTGGAAGAACAAAAATAAAGGGGGTAAGTTTAAGAAAGAAGCAAAGACTTGTACAAGGTGCAATCGTAAAGGCCATGCGGCTAAGAAATGTCGGACTACTTTAGCAAAGAAGGACTTTAAAGGAAAGCGCTACAATTGCCACGAGGATGGACACTTTGATTGCCCAAAGCCTATAGTTGTTCAAAACAATCATAATTATGCATTGGAAGTAGCACCAATACAGAGCCGACCCCCGAAAGGTCAAGGTTAACCCACACTTGAAGATATAACTTCTGTTTTAGGAATTTCCGTATACACCGTGTTTGACTCTGGAGCTATCCATTCATTTATTTCTAAGAGATAAGTTGATTTCTTGAACCTTTCGTATCTATCTCTATTAATCCAGTAGGGGTGGCCAACTCTACCGGAGGAGCTAAGTACCTTGAGTTGATATGTAAAGACCTAGTATTGGATAATGACGATGTCAAGTTCCTCTGTTAAGCGTATGTGTTGGATTTTATGGGGTATGACCTTATCCTAGTTATGGATTGGCTATCACTTTATAGAGTCATCCTAGATTGCGATAAGAGAGTTGTTCATATTAGGAGCCAAGAAGGTAGTAGTCTGAGGATCCCTTGTGATACAAGAAACAAGGAAAGAGCCCTACTGTGTATCGTGTCTCCTAGTTTGGAAGGACCATCTTCGGTCTCTATAGTACGAGAGTTCTTGGATATTTTTGAGGAAGTAACAGTACTTCCACCTCATAGGGAGATCTCTTTTCATATTGACCTAGAGAAGGATACTAGACCAGTAGCTTTACCCTTAAGGCATATAGCGCCAAAGGAAAGGAGAGAGAGAGTTGGATAAGAAGAGTTCAGAATTCTTACAGAAAGGCTTCATTTGACAAAGTACGTCTGAATGGGGTGCACCTGTTGTGTTTGTCACCAAAGCGGACGGATCCTTAAGACTTTGTGTGGAATATCTAGAGTTAAATAAACTAACCAAGAAGAATAGGTAACCCGACCACTTGGGAGGATCCCGAGTATTTTCCTAATTAGGCCTTGCAACTGGATTTCACCAATTGAGAATTTCCGAAGATAGTAAGGATAAGATCTCATCTAGGACGCCCGATGGATTATTCCAATGGGAAGTTATGCCCTTCGGACTAACGAATGCATCCGCCTTCTTTGTTGACCTCATGAGTAGAGTATTTAGGGGCATCCGAATAAGATCGTGGTAGTTTTCGTAGCTGATATCCTTATATTTTCTAAGGAGCATGAAAGTCACTTAAGACAGGTTTTAGGGATACTAAGAGAGAACTAGTTGACAGCTAAGTTTTCTAAATGTCATTTCTTGAGGGAAGAAGTTAGATTTTGGGGCATATCATGTCAAGCAAAAGTTTAGCAGTAGACCCTGCAAATATTGAGGCAATTAAGTAATGGAAAGTACCTCAAAACGCTACAGAGGCTAGAAGCTTCCTCGGATTAGCAAGATATTATCGAAAGTTTATTAAGGATTTCACAAAGATCTCTACCCCTTTAACTCAACCAACAAAGAAGAACTTGTTATTTTCTTGGAGTCGAAAGTGCAATTTGGCTTTTAAGAAATTAAAGGAAGCATTGACAAGCGCGCTAGTTCTTATTATACCCGATGGCTCAAAGATTTTCACGGTTTACACTAACGCCTGCGGAACCGGTTTAGGAGTGGTTCTCATGTAAAAAGGAAGGGTTGTTGCTTATGCTAGTAGGCAACTCAAGGACCCCGAGAAAAGATATCCAGTTTGTGACCTAGAGTTAGCCGCGGTAGTGTTCACCTTAGAGATGTGGAGGCACTGTCTTTTAGGAGATAAATTCGAACTCTTCACTAACCATAAATCCTTAAAGTATTTATTCTCTCAACTTGACCTGAATTTAAGACAACAATGGATGAAGTACATTATCTTTTTTATTTCATGATCCAGTATACTCCAGGGAAAGGGAATGTCGTAGCGGATGCGTTGAGTAGAAGGCATGAATCTTTGAATGCAATTTTGTAATGGAAATAGTTGGAGTTTCTCTCTAACTTTAACTTGCAACCCATGCTAGTAGCTTATGTAGTTTTTTTAGAGTTATGCTTGTTAGACCCGCCTAAGGGAAAGGATACAGAGAATGCAAGATCTTGATAAGGAGATAAGAAACTTAAAGGAGAAAGTGGGGAAGAAGGAGACCTTTTCCTCATTCAGTTAGATAATCATCTGGCGACGAAGGAAGTTTTCTTAGGGATGGACGAATTTGTGTCCCTAAAAATAAGGAGTTAAGAAAGGAAATTTTAGAGGAGTGCCATAGGTTGAGGATGACCATACACCCTGGTGGAGATAAAATGTATAAAGATATGAAGAGAAATCTCCATTGAGAAGGGATGAAAAGAAGATAACTAAGTTTGTTGTCAAGTATTTGACATGCCAAAAAGTAAAAGCAAAGCAAGGAAGGCTCGGAGAATTACTGTTGCCTTTAAAAGTTCCTATGTGGAAGTGGGAGCATATTTCCATGAATTTTATGGATATAATTCCAAGAAATCGGAAGGGAAATGAGACTATTTGGGTTATAATCAATCGTTTGATAAAGAGTGCTCACTTTATACTAGTCAAGAAGAATAGAACTGCGGCTTCGTTGGCCCAATTGTATGTTGAAGAGATAGTCAGATTGCATGGTATCCCATCTAGTATAGTGATCGATCGAGACCCTTATTCACAAGTGAGTTTTGGAGAAGTTTACAAGCAGGATTGGGGACGACGCTCAACTTAAGTACAACTTACTATCCACAAACCGATGGCCAGACAGAAAGAGTAAATCAGATCCTGGAAGGCTTGCTCAGAGCTTGCATTATCGATCTTGGAGGAGTTTGGAAGCAGCACCTGCCACTTGTGGAGTTTACGTATAATAATAGTTTTTAAGCGACGATTGACATGACCTCTTTTAAAGCACTTCATGGAAGGCCATGCAAATCGTCAACTTATCAGTGGGAAACTATCGACAAGGTTCTCCTCGGACCAAACTTTGTTCATGATTCCACAGAGAAGATTTCTTTGATTAGGCAGAGTATGAAGGCAGCCCAATACTGCCAGAAGTCATATGCTGAGAAGAGAAGGAGGGAATTTGAGTTTGATATGAGGGACTTGGTATTCATAAAGGTTTACCCTCTTAAGAAGATTGTCTGGTTTAGTGAGATTGGGAAGTTGGCTCCCACATTTATCGGGCCTTTCCGAATCATCGAGAGAATAGGATCTTCGACTTATCGAGTGGATCTTCTTGAATGCCTATCAGGGATCCGTAATGTTTTTCGTGTATCTCATTTGAAAAAGTGTCTTCATGAATCTGCTATAGAACTTGAGCTTTATGAGATTGGGGACATAAGGAGACTCAAGTTGGAGTCTAGGGTGTCCCGTTCCACTGCAAATATTGTATAGCATGGAATCAAAAGTCTCCACAATAAGACCGTACGCCTTGTCAGAGTACAATAGGGGAACGAACTCGCAGAAAGCACTTGGGAGACTAAGGACAAGATGAGACAGACTCACCCGAAGCTTTTCACAGGTAATTTTCCCTCTAAAATTACGTTTACGGATGCACTGTGTTTGCTAGATTGGATGTTAGGGAAATGGATGCAACACGATTGCACAACACACTAATATAGAAATATATGCATATTAGGATGTTTTGCATACATACCGCATCACTTATTTCACAGACACGTTAGGATTGAGCTCACTTTAGTAAGTCTTTTGTTCATAATCACTGCGAGTCATGGATGTTTATTAATGAATTAAAAATAATATAGGTGTATAACATGAATGTTTAGAGCGAGTTGTGTTTTTCGCCCTATCAGATAGATTTCTGGACGAAATTTATTTTAAAGGGGGAGATTGTAACAACCTGTAAAAATATACCAAAAAGGACTTAAGTTAATCTAATTTAAGATAAATATTAATAAGTAAAAAAATAGCAATAAAATAATAATATATTAATGGATTGAAAACAGGATTTTACAAAATTAGGAATTTAACCACGAAAATATCGTAGTTGTATTCATGGCGAAATTCTGGTCCAATTTCATATACGTCTAAATCAGAGTCTGTATGAAGGATTCACAATAAAAAAAGTTGTACGTAAGTACATATATACGCGAATGTTTGAAATTTGAATTGAAAGTATAACTGTATGGAATACAAATAACTAATTAACGGTTGATTAACATATTCCATTACATTCAAAATTGTGTGTATATCTATACATCTAACCGAGGACAAGAATATTGTTTAAAGGGTAAGAAACTAACAGAAATAAACAATGTTTAATAAAATAATCCTTTCAAGCAATCAACGCAGGCCACTGGCCACTTTCGTGACTAGGGTTCGACCGCCCACCTAGAAGGGGTATCGATCGCCTAGTGCGGCCAGAGCCCAATGAGGGCTGGTGTGGATTGTGTTTTGGGTGGTTTTATAGATAATGAATAACTTAGATTAAATCTATGTTAATCTAATGGATACTACTCGTTTACACACATATAAATACCACCTAACTCACCTCACAATTCTCTAAACCGTTTCATTCTCCATGCCTCCATTATGCTTCTGAAATTCTAGGAATTAGGTTTGAATAAGTTTCTTTATTTATCCCTAATCTATTTCATTTCTAATATATTTCTATTTAGTTTACATTCTGGAATTTCTATAATTTATACATGAGATTCAAATCTATGTGATTCTCTTATATAGATCTATAGTAGAAGCGAAGAACGGCGTTTTCAACATTCAAATCAGTATTATCTCCTTTACCAAAATCTCATGGAGTGGAAATAATACTTGTTTAGGCTAAATTCTACTGTTTGTTGATTATATATTGATTTGTATGACTAGGGAGGTTTGGTTTCAACGACAACATCATATTGTAAAAAACCCAAATCTCCTATTTTTGTATGTTTTCGCAAAGTTGTCAATCAATATTTGGGTTTATGAATTGTTTTGGTTATGTACGAAGAATAGTTTGGTGATCTTACTTTTGTTTAGTTGGATTTATCTTTTTTATTTAAAAAGTGTTTGTGATGTAAAAAGATTAAGATTTGGTTTGGTTTTATTATTTAGATAGGTTCAGATTTCCATTCTAAAATGGATAATTTGAACGTAATCAGATTTGAAATAACCAAGTGTTAATGTTTTTATGTACAACATAGAAAAAGGGTAAATTTGATTTAAATAAAGGTTTATGTATATATATATATATGTGCATGTATGTATATATTCATATATATATATGTATGTATGTATGTAATTAGCACCTTGTTCCTAATTTCATTACCTAAATTATTTTAACAAGCCTAGGATACAATTTTGGATAGTTATGTTGTTATTTTTCCCGTTTGCTGCTATTATTAATTATGCCATGAATTTAGTAGTTTGATATGGGAATTAGACTTGTATACCTTTATGTGATCATGATTTATAATTTACATCGTTAAAACGTTTCTTCATTCGAATAGAAATAAGCGTTTATAGTACGTATTAAATATTATATATTTATATAGCGTAATCAAACGTAATAATGACGAAATAAATACGTTAGAATAAGGTTATAAATTAAAATGTCCCCATATGAATTGTTGATTTTGTGTGTAAATGACTTATTATATATATATATATATATTATAAATAATGACACACAGACACGAGGTTAGTCGGCATTTGTGGTAAAAGCCTACCCGAAACCAACCAGCAAATCCAGCAGCCATAAGTGAGTTTGGCTAATGTGAGAGGTCTGGGTGCCATGGGCCATTTAACCTAGTACATTATGACACGAAGTTAAGCCCACTTGTAATAGAAGTTTGCCCGGAACCTCCCGACATATCCACCATCTATAAGTAAACCCATTTAATGTTAGATATCTAGTGTGTATATATACACCTATTATGTGTGTAAAAGGCAGGCTTACTATGCCTTGAGAAGGTCTCAAGTGGCTGACTTTCTTCTTATCTAGTTTTGGTGTTGAGTGGTTAGGACCAGGACCATTCCGAAGGTTTATTCCTTGGATTTGGGCCAAAGTCATGGACCCTCCCTTATTAGATTTGAAGTAGTCTATGGGTCCTCCTTCTCTAAAATGTGGTTTAGTCATGGCGATAACAGAGTAGCGTAGTTTATCAGCCTCTAGGAGCATTATGAGGGACAACCTAGGGACATGTTTGGCATACGTGGGACGTAGCATGCTATTTAATTAACCAAATGTCTATGGGAAGTCTTAAGTGGCATAGGTATACTTCTGTACTATCAGTTAAGTAGTAACATGAAGCATCCACCGAAGGGAACTTAAATGGCTATATGCGGGCCTACCCTAAACCAGTATTATGTGATGACATACTACTTCCCATATTACATGTGAGAATATATATATATATACATATATATATATATATATATATGTGTGTGTGTGTGTATGTATGTATGTGTGTGTGTACCAGTATATAGGCATGCCCGATGGGCATGTGCATAGATGAATTTGACCAAAGCTGGAAATAAAGTTTAGAATGAGCAATCTTTGCGGCTGTTTATGTATAGAAATTTTGGAGTTTGCAAAATGAAGTAAACAAAACAGAAAACAATGCGTGAAGTAAAAGAAGGTATACAGTTTAGAAAGGAAAACAATATTGTTGCGTAATTACATAACTGAATAATAGATGAGCATAAACAAAGAAAACTATTGCATAAATAGGCAGAAAACTTGAGTGCTGCTTAATGTAGCAGCAGGCTGAATATTAATTAACTGGGAAGCTGGTAACAGAGGAAGCAAAAGATATGCAGTAACTGTTTACAATGTAGTTCGCATTAGCTAGTTATAGTTATTTTGGAGTAGAAATTAAAAAAAGGCAACAGCGAAAAAAAAATTAGGAAGGGAAAACAGCCTAGCAAAAGCAGCAGCAGCATAAGCATTAATCTGAACGGCTTTCAAGCTCAGCAAAAACCCTATCAAATTCTACAAGCTGCAGGGAATGAAAAAAGGTAGTTAGAAGCTGGGTTTATAAACTGTTAATATGATAGAAATAAGAACCATTTCTGAATTTTAAAAAAAGAACCGACCACTACAGGGTCATTCCAGTAAGCATCATCGTCACTGTCAGCATTCTCAATGTGAAGAGCATTGTGTGAAGTGGTAGCATGGTGGGTAACTTTGTTATCATTACGTGTGAAATCGAGTGTTGTTGTGGTCCAACTCGTCCGATATTTCAGCTGGCGTTTCATAGCTCGTAGAAGTATAATGTTTTGTATTACGGGAGCTCTTACGTGTCAGTTTTCAATAGGAGGCATTGCCGACTCCTTATTTTAGCTGAACTTTTGGGCTGTGTGTTTAACAAAAGTAGTTCATAGTCTGTAAATTGAGAACAACAAACAAATAATTCAGGAAAAAATAAATGCACAAGGTAATAGTGGAAGTGATAGGGTTGCAGTACCTTTGTCATTTTTTGTTTACCAAAGCACAATTGTTTGGATCGGAAGTGAAGAAGAGTAAGCAAGATAGGAAGAAAATAGTGCAGGTGGGGATATTTATATACTAGTAAAACAATGTAGTTGTAAAGTTAGTGAACAGGTGTAGGAAAAATGAGCAACAGAAAAGAGGGGAAAAAGGAGATCTGTAAGGGTAGAGGTTATGAATTGGTAATTTGTGGAGAAAAGTTAGCATGAAAACGTGGTAAAGCAAACTGATGAAAAATTGTGTGGTTTTTGTGTGTATCTGTGCTCCGTGTTGAGTATACCGAACAATTTTATAATAAAATAAAAATACCGTAAAAATTTGAAAATCTGGATTTGTCATTTTGTGCATGTAGCTTTAACACAATCCGACGGTAGCATCCAAATACGTAAATGCAAAACCTGGATTAAAAAATCAGCAACATTTAGTGTATGTGTTTAATATGTAGCCCAAATAACATAAGAGCTCATGGAGAAACTAATAATGGGGAGATTTCTGATGCAGCATTGGATAATATACTTTAGGTATTAATTTATATTATCACATGTATGTCTTGGCTATACTTTTATTCATTTATTTAAAAGATCTAATTTTATAAAAAAATCGAAGTTCAGACATGGTTAATATAGTTTTTTGAATTTTCAACTCAAATAGATAATTAACATAGTTCTGGTACATTTTAAAAAGGTTGTGGCCTTGATGTCACTCTATATTTAATATGCTTCGAATGTCAATTAAACATATGACTTATGCCTATCATGAGCTGCTTTCATCCATCGTCGAATAAGATCAATCTTCTCAGAAGTCTCTCGGATCATCTGAGACCCATGTATAGGTCTGTTCATAGACTCCCACCAATAAGTCGACGATCTGCAAGGTTTTTCGTAAAGTGCATCGAAGGGTGTCATGCCTATGCTTGACTGATAACTGTTGTTGTAGGAAAACTCAACCAATGGGAGATGCTCCTCCCAAGTCCCTCCGAAATCTAGGATACATAGTCTCAGAAAGATCATCAAGAATCCTATTCACCCTCTCGGTCTGTCCATCGGTCTGAGGGTGGTATGTTGTGCTCAAATGTAACTGTGTACCTAGTGCTTTAGCTCTTCCAAAACTCACTAGTGAAGATGGGGTCTGTAATGACCCGCCATTTTGCCCGCTCCCAGTCAGTAATTAAATTAGCTTAGAACATTCAAATGACAGATTGTTATTTGACTTACACAGTTTAAACAGAATAAATGCATAATCACAAAGTACAATAAATTGCAACGGAGAGATTTTTTATATAAGATCAGAGTTTCACAAATTTGTACAGCGGAAGCATTAACATACATTTATACATAAATTTTAAAATGAAAACATTTACACCTTTGTCGAGCGTAGGGCTAGCGGCGTGCGTCTTTGTGTGTCGTCTTCACGTGCCTCTCCTTTTATAAAGCTGAGATCTTTAAGCCTGGAACACTTAGGACCTGACCCGAGTGTCCCATGCAAAATACACAAAATACCCGAGTCAGGATTAAACTAATTTCAAGTTAGCAAATTTCGATAAACACTAGATAAAATCAGTTTAATCCTAAAGTATGATTCGAGTATGGCCATAAATGAACTGCCGGGACATTTGCATAACAAGTCAAAATATTTGCATGAATCATCAACAGAATGAGCGAAAGAGAAAAGAGGTTACTCCACCAAATCAAAGCATATGGTGGCCACACTAATACACATGTTTGCATGATAATATACATATGTGTGTTGAGTTTTCCGGAGGACGGGTCTGACTTAAACTCAAGGCAAAGCAGCGGTTCAACTGGCATGCGGAACTTGGAAAGGTCAGGCACTTAATACGTAATACTGACTAAGCAAGGAAAACATAAAGATTTAAGCAAGTGACACGGACATGAGTTTACAAGGTAGGGACGTCATGCAAAACCAACATTGCGGACCATTAAACAAATTTCAAAAATGTTGGACTCTCAAAGAATGTCAGAAATTTGGATTTGAAGGGACAAGCCCTACTAGCCGGGACACATAAACATGTAACCATAACATATATATATATATATATATTTATATATATTATGAGAACTACAACACAAACATTCAATAGTACATAAATGTGCAGGACCATTTTAAAGGGCCATTTATACTTAAATATATGTCTACCGTTGGTCATGAATATGTGTTAAAAAGGGCTACATGGGTTCAAGTTAAAACATGGTATCAACAGACATACAATATTGAGAATCATTAGAGGGTTCACAATACATGCAACACCTAATATGGCTCGAAACCAACAGTATACATAAGTAAATGCATGAACCTAAAGAGATTAACAGAGAGTGTACAACAATGCTAAATTATGCAAACGGGCGAGCTGGGTTAACATATACATGCATGCAGAGAATGGACTAAGCATAACTAACGCATGCAGAAAAATGAAGTAAAATAATTTCAGTAAGCATGAGTTCAAATAGTGGGGGTAAAATGTTCAGACAATAAGTGTACAATCCTAGCATGCATGAGAATTTCGTGGAAACCCAATAGCAGCTTTGCAATATGGCCACGTTTAAATCACTTCAAATGGTGCCCAGACGAAAATGCAAACATAAATACTTGAAAATTCAAAGCAAATGTTTCACATAATATGCCAAAATGATATGTGCTACTGTGTGTACCAATACAACAAAAGGGACAAATGTATGTTCCAATCATGAGAAGGAACGTCTACCAATTAAAAGGCGGAGGATGTGGCATGCATGGGGTATTGGTGCAGGTTTCTTATGAGCGAAGTAGCGTATGTAATACCAGATGTTGCTAGGAAGATGACACTAAACAACTCAAATGTAAACAAAAAGGAGGACCACTCAAAGCAGTATATTTCCATAATAGTTGTTTATGTGACACTCAAGTTTTGGGGAATTCCTGCATTACTTATCTTCATTTTTTTTTTCGCAAGTACAAGATACCCAAGTTATTAAGCAAAGTGCTCACCAACTACAAAGGTCCAATTTCAGTGACATTAACGTATACATTAAGTTCTGCATAAATTTAAGAATTCAACTGAAATACTAATTCAACTAAATGACTGACAAAATGAAATCATGCAGCAATTTTAGACCAAACTGAAAATCAGTGCGACCCAAAAACTGAAATACAGTGGAAAACCGATTATATTTAGTGAACCCGAAATCGACTACTTGAAAACAGTTTAATCTGTAAGAAACTTACATTGAGTCGGTCGCGGACACAGAAGGAAGGCATAGTGTCATTCGAAGGTGGAAAAATGTCACCGGAAATGGATGTACGACGTCGGACTTTGCGGAAGGACCGGCAGCAGTTGTCGGTGCCGATTGGAGAGTAGGCTTGGTGGTGAATTTTGGGAAGAAGCAGAGGGCGGATCGGAGGAGCTTGGCTTGGTCTGAGGTGGCGTGGTTTCCAGGCAACGCTCGGTTGAGGTCGAAGCGAGGGACCAGGCCTCAGACGACGGGGAAACAGTGCTTCGAGTTGAGTCCAGCTAACTGGCGAGGAAGGCTCGACGTCGACACGATGAATAGAGGTGCTGGTTCGATTTGTGGAGCGGTTGCCATGGCTGTGCTGTTGGGAGGAATCACGATTTTGGATTTGGGAATGAAAAAGATTTGGGGAAATGAAGTATACGGCTGAGTGAAAGGGAGAAAAGGAGACGGTAAACATATAAAGGAGGATGCGCTGATCTTCTAAGCAACACGTGGTGTTAAGTAAAAGGGCCAAGTGCACACCAATTTTAGCAAGGTTCTAACAAATGGAAAAACAAAATTTTATAACAATTATTTTAAAAGTATACACCATCTATAATGCCATGTATATACAACAATACATACAAGTTTTAAACTTAAATTTTCCAAAAGCCAAACTGAAATATACATAAATTAAATGGATTCTCAAGTTAAATCCAATTTAAAACTCTCTAACAATACATTTTAAATCTAAATGCACTAAATATTTCAAGTTAAACTTCCAAATCATTTATATGCAATCGTGTAACAATAATTTTAATTTAGTTTTAAAACATTAATAACATATAATTTAACTAAACTAATTACATTCAATTATTAAAAATTTAAATTTAGACTTACAAGATTTATTTTCTTCCATTCAAACTTGGGGTTTTAATTATTCAAAGAAACCCCAAATTAGTTATAACGTTAGTAACATTTGTTTTTGACAAGTCGTTCATTGAAAAGAACCTCCATTTATAGGTATATACTATGTTCCAAAATAACTAAATGTCCAAATTTTAAATTGAAATTCAAATAAAAATATTTATTTTAACGTTAATTCTAAATACAATTTATATTTTCTAATGTCAAAATTTCTGGACCGTTACAGGGTCATAATCACTTACTACACTGGAAGGTGCTCCATGAAGTCGGACTATCTCTCGAAGGTATACCGATGCTAGCCAAGCTGATGTCCTCTTGCTCTTGACGGGAATAAAGTGAGCGCTCTTCGTAACTCTGCCTACTATCACCCAAATGCTAGTGTTGCCCTTCCTCGATCTGGGCAGTCCATCTATGAAGTCCATAGAGACGCTCTCTCACTTCCATTATGGGACATCCAAAGGCTGAAGTAAGCCACTAGGTTTCCTTTATTCAGCCTTTACTCGATGGCAAGTCAAACATCGGGACATAAATTCCACCACGTGCTTCTTCATACTAGTCCAAAGGAAAACTCTCTTCATATCTCGATACATCTTGTCTCCGCCCGAATGGATAGTCATCCGAGAATGTTAAGCCTCTTCAAAGACTGTTCTTAACAAATTTCTATGTCGGGGAACACAACGTCTTCCATCTTGTCGTAGCCACCCTTTATCATCCAAGGAGTATCTACTTAGGTGACTAGAGGTCTCTCCTCTACTAAGACTGTCCAAGATGTCTGCTATTTACAGGTCCTCTCACTGTATGGATCCAAGGCACTCCATGGGAGTAGGTTGTACTATCAACGATGCTAACAATCTGGGCGTAACATCCGTAGATGGCCTAAAATCAAAGGTTGATATAAACTCCAAGCTTCGCTCCTCTATGAATAGAGGACTCAAGGTTATCCTCTACCCACTCAACGTGTCCACCACTAAATTACCCTTGCCTGGGTATAAGCTATCTCAAAACTGTAGGACGCTAGCAACTCCATCCATCGCTGCTGCCTTAAATTGAGATCCTTTTGTGAGAACAAATATTTGAGCGACTTATGATCCGTGTATATCTCATATCTCTCTCCAAGTAGATAATTTCGCCAAGACATCAATGCGAACACTATAACATCCAACTCTAGGACATGGGTAGTGTAGTTCTTCTCGTGAACTCTCAACTATCTGCTACCGTAGCATACTACCCTACCTTCTTGCATCAACACGGCACCAAATCCTGTGCCACAAGCATCTGTGTAAACCATAAACACCTTGCTTCCATCGAGGAGAGTCAGAACTGGCACTGATGTCAGAGCCCTCTCCAATCTCTAAAAAGCATCCTTATAATCAATGCTCTAAGAAAAAGCCAAGTTCTTCTTCGTCACTCGGGTGAGTGAGGCTAATATCCTTGCGAACTCCTTAATGAACTTCCTCTAATAACCTGCCAACCCTAGGAAACTCACCTCCGTCGCATTCTTCGGAGCCTTCAAATCTTGAACTGCGATGACTTTAGCGGGGTCCACCATTATCCCATTTTGAAGACAACATGCCTTAGGAACCTGTAACAACCCGGAAAATTTGAACCAATTTAAAAATTTTAATTTGGCTATTATAGTGGATTTTAAATATTTAAAATAAATTATTTTAAATAAAGGTCAAAAGCCTATTTGAATCGATGTTTGAAAATAAATATATTTATTTTAATTATAAACAAGGACTGAAATGGCGCGACAGCTTCAAAATTTGAATTCAAACTTTGACTGAATGTACCGGGTGCAAAATATAACGGATTTTAGTGAAACCAAAAATATTTAAATCTGTTTATGAATATCTTTCTAAGAATCTGAAAAATCAAAATTTCATAGTGGGAATCAAAAGTTATGGCCAATGAATTTTCAGAAAGGTCGTTACAAAGAATATATAGCCCTTGAAAATAGCCGTTTTGCAAACGACCTCTGTTTTCGACGAAACCACTTTTGTTGGATCCGGGATGTCAAATTATTACTAGGTTTCAAATTCCATAATTTTTGAAGTTAGTATGTGAGCATGGAGAAGGAAAATGTGTTTGGTTGATTTCAGTTAAATTGGATCGACCAGAAAATGGCCATTTTTCAAACGGTCTCAGAATTCGACGAAACTAGTTTTGTTGGGACCGTATCGTCAAAACATAGCTAGATTTATTTTTCTGGAATTTTTGGGATCAGTATGTGGCCTCGGCAAATTGAAGTGTACATTCAAATCAAATATTGAATGTTTTATATTTTAATTTGAGGAGAAACTGACTGAAACAGTCGAATGGGCCTACGAAACATATCCCATTGTGTTCGGAATGGAGGTATTTAGCTAGGGGCGACAGTCGTTGGGTTTGAATTGGTGTTCGGATGAAAAAGTCAACATTTTTTTGATTTAATTAAATTAAAAATAAATTATAAATTCCCTTGGCCAATAGAAATCCGCTTCATTCATCGTTCAACCCGCTACCTTCAAAACCGACGACGGATAAGCTCTCAGAACTTCTCTCCTTCGATTCTCTCCAACCACGCATCAAAACCCTACGCCCCTTTGCAACTTTTTGAAGTCCTCCTCTCCCTCTTCAAATCAAGACAAAGCCCATCACCTATCGTCGCCCCAGCTTCGAGATCGAGCTCCCCAAATTCCCAGACTTTCGAACGCCACTGAGGACGCTAGGCACCATCGATCTGGGTGAAACCACCCTGCGTGGAAAGCCTTCTCCACTCCCTTCGACGCTGTGTAGTCTGATCAACGCAACGTTCTTCGGATTGGAAGTTATTTCAAAACCTAGTTTTGAAGATTGAGCTGAGGTAACGACTGTTTATTTTTCTAAACGATTATAGCACTTTAAAGCGCTACGAATTATGATTTCACTGTAAAAATCATATCTTTTTGCTGTGTTGTCAAAATCCAGTGAAACAAGAGATACCGGGACCGTGAGGACGTCTTCTACATTCTAGAAGAGACCGAATATTTTTCTGAGCCTTCTACAATTTTTGGAGAAGTGGAACCCAGTGTGAGATTTTTGATTTATAAACGATATGGAAATGACGATGTATAAATTATATAGTCGATGTATGAGTTATATAAGCATTGTACACCTCATGTATAAGCGTTGTATAAGTTGTATGTGCAATGTATAAGTTATATATGCGTTGTAAAAATTATATATGCGTTGAAATGATATTGAAATAAATTGAAATGAAATCGAAATATAGTTATATACGTGTATATATGTATATATATACTCCCCTCGTCCATAGACCATGGACGATATATATATTGGTTGTGATATTGTTTGGATTATTGGTTGATGCGAAATTTGGTGAATATCATGAATGGTTGATTGGAAATCATTGATTGTGGTTGAAATCCCAATAGGATCAGTATATGGGAAAATTCGTCTGCATACGAACTAGATATTGAAATCCCCATTGTCAAAAGCTGCGAGGCTTTAAGGTAGAGCGAGGAGCCGTACTCGGGACGGTGCCGATTTTAACTACCCTGCCGTTATGCTGCCGAAATTTTCTGAAATATTTATGTGTTTGATTTATTTTCATGTATTGGAATATATTCATGAGATGGATGAAATAAAATGGTTTGAACGATAAAAATGACATTTTGATCGAATGAATAGAACAAATTATTTTACAAATAAAAATCAAATTTTTATAGTATATATGAAGTATAAAAAATAATTGTGTTTTGAAACAAATTGTTTTACAAATAAAAATCACATTTTTATTATATATATATGAATTGTTAAAAAAATAGTGATGTGTTGAAATAAATATCTGTTGGATAAAAATATCATTTTTATCACATATATGAAATGAATATGGTTTTGAAATCGAAGAATGAATTATATATATATATATAATTAAAATGAATCGAATAACGAAGCTGCAGTTCGTATTTTGAAACCGTGATTTCAAACGATTATGGTGGGAGATCCGACCATCGGATTTTCCCGAAACCGAAACCGTTGGGTTCGCTTTGGAAATATCTTTCCAACGACACCAACTTTGCAAATATCCAATGGTTGGATTGTATGGAATGTTTAATTTAAATGTGAATAAAAACAGCACCCGAATCGATTATATATACATATATAAATATAATTAAAATTAATCGAATAACGACGCTGTAGTTCGTATTTTGAAATCGCAACTTCAAACGATTGTACTGGGAGATCTGACCGTCGGATTTTCCCAAAACTGGAACCGTTGGATTCGTTTTGAAAAGATCTTTCCAATGATATAAAATTTGTAAAGATCCAATGGTTGGATTTTCAGATATGTGTAAATCAAATCTGAAGAAAAACAGCGCCACAACCGCGTTATGGCCTGAAGCGTTGTTTATATAAATTGGCTATTTTTAAATGAATAAAAATAGTGATAAATCGTGATAAAATATTTTAAACGATATGGAATGGAAATAAACTGAATTTGCTCGGTTTATTGGATATTTGATGGTTGAATGTGTTTGACGTGAAAATTACATTAATGAATTGAATTATGGATGTCGAATAATTTAACCATTTGAAGGAATTGATTTGAATTCTAAATATACGTGAATTATTTGAAAAGGTCGAGTTATTTCTCATTTCAAATAATTGATCGACGATTAGAAGTCGAAGATATGAAGACGGTGCAAGACCGACGATCTTCACATCGAATGGATGGGTGCTACCGATGCTCACGATGGGAGTAGCTACCTTGAAGGGGGCTAAAGTAGTAGCCGTCCAGACGTACTTGTTGATTGTACGGATGTGCGAGGTATAAGGTGCCTCCGGTTTCGTTCAGACCCAGAACGGACTTGTAAATGGATGTGTGTATGACGTTGTATATTGACAACGTGGCATGCAGAGATGCTGTGATCAAAGCTTTTGTTGAAAAGCAGAGCTTTGTGGTTGATGATCAAAGCACGGCTTTGAATAGCTAGCTTTGTGTTTAGCGTTGTTTCGCGAGCCTCACACCCCGGTATGAGCCAGAAACGGGAGAGGACATTAGGGAGGACCTGCGTTTCCTTCTAGCTAGGAGTGGTGTCAGTGTTTTACACCCCATGTCATTTTACTTATGTGGATGATGGATAACAAGGCGCCTCGGTTATATCGGTCGCTCCTGGGCCGATGGTTTGGTCGGTGTATGACCAGTTTACGCCCCATAGGGCGGGGAAACGTAGTGTTCAGGTACTATAATCCACTCCATGTGGACCGGCCCTGATGATCCAAGGGGCAGTTGCAGCTATTCCAGAGACATGGGCTAGATTGTCTCGAAGCGGTAAGGGCGATCCCTTGCCTTGGTTCATGACGGAAATCCAATTTCCAAATACGACATTGTGCGGTTTTGATTGTATACCTATATATGGCGACATATGGTATGGGTCATTAATGTCGTCTATGATTGATACCTATGATTGAAATTGTTTTTGAAACATATAAACACTAGTAATAATATCAAATGCTTTTGTTTTATTCGTATCAAGCATATTTTGGCCATTATAAGGTAAAACTCTATCCTTCGGTTTGCGTTGCATTGTGTGATGGGAACTAAGTCTTATAATGGCTTCATTTTTGTAAAAAAAAGTGTTGCGATGTTTAAAGGATTTAATTGTTTTAAAGAACTGGCAATCCAATGGAGTAAACTCGTTCCACATTAACGGCGTAGTCCTGTGATTAGCCTTATTGTAAAATATGTTAAGTAGATTTCTCATACTAGTCCCATGACTGACTTGTAGTTTGTTTCACTTGCAAACTCGGGTGCCCTATTTTCTACACGGGCAGCCTTGTATTCAAGTTTTAGCAGGCTCTTTCTGGATAGCTGGAGCTAAAGCTGGATTCTATCACTTCTTTCTTTTTATGTTGTTCAGCTCTTATTGTACATATTATGTTTTGATTCCGCTGTAGACATTTATGTAAAGCTGAACTGTATTTTGTACTAAGTATGATCCTATATACTGTGTAACTCTGATGATTATGTTTATCCAGTGTATTTTGTTGTACATTATCTGGTGTATTTATTTATTTATTTCTGTTCTGCTGTTATCCGTTGATGTGTTATATTCCAAAGATTACCCTTGCCACCGTGGAACGGGGGTTTGGGGTCGTCACACTTACTTCCCTTCTCCAAAAGTGACACTTAGAAAACTTGTCTTAATCCGATGCAATCCGAGTGTGTGTAGAACCTCTCCTAAGTGTAGGGAATTTCCCCCCTCATTCCTTGAGAAGATAAAAAATATCATCCATGAAGACCAGCACGAATTTGTTCAAAAACTCTCTAAACACCCTACTCATCAAGTCGACAAAATATGTGGGTGCCTTGGTCAGCCCAAAGGCATGACCAACCACTCAAAGAAACTGTCTGGAGTTCTGAAAGAAGTCTTATCAATACCGTCCTCTACCACCCTCAACTGATGAAATCCTATAGCCAAATCCATTTGCAAGAAAAATAATGCGTCTACTAGCTAATTAAACAAGTCATCAATCCTCGGAAGTGCATGTTTATTCTTTTTGGTGAGCTTATTCAGCTCTGTAGTCCACACATAGACGAAATGAGCCGTCTGCCTTAGTCGTAAAGACGAATGGAGCTCCCTGCTCTGATATGCTTCGTCTAATGGATCCTTTCTCGAATAGCTCCCCTACTTGCTTGTTGAGCTCCCTCCTCTCCCTAGGAGCCATGTGGCGCACCGGTGAAGCGAGTGGCTTCGCATTCTCTACCAAGTAAATCTAGAAGTCTGTCTTACGCCTCAGAGGTAATCCTCTAACCTCATCAAACATGTACGGATAATATCTGACTATGGTTACTGATCAAAGATCATCTACAGAGGTGTAACACCCCATAATTTTAAAGAACACTATAAAGATAAACTAAAGAACACGTAATTAAATAATTAGAATTATGTAAAATTGACTACGCCACTGAGTCTGTCTCTGAATTCTGCTTAAGATAGACCCCAAGTTTGCTTAAAACGGACAATGTATGAAGAAGGTATCATGGTTTGAAGTTTGTATACATATAAGCATAATATATATAAACTAGTCCGGAATTCAAAATCAAACAGCGGAAAAATGGGGAATTCGGCCCATTAGGGGTCGACACCGTACCCTATGGGTGTCGACCCATAGGTTGACCTCTACACAGGGGAGTCGACCTCTAGGCTGACCCTTGGGCCAACCCTAGTCAGAACCGGGGAAGATCCAGTTCTATGAATGTGGACTCGTTTCTTGACCAAATTCATTGACCATATGCTATAAATAGGACCTCGTTTCTATTGTTTTATTCACCAAAAACAAAGGAGACAACGAGGTGTTACCCCAACTTAGATTAAACTAGCCTATTCTTCTGCCACAACAACTTATAAGCATACAAGAATCTCTGCTACAACATCTATAGTCAATTCTCTGTTCTTTAGATCCCGTCACAGTGAGTTCATGTTATTTTTAGATCTAAACATTTAACAGTAATCTTGGCATGTTTATAAGTTGGATCTAAACCTGTGCCTGAATCATAACTAAACAGTTCTGCCATTACTTGTACACTTGATCCTCTGTTTAGTGTTTACATGCCTATCTTTGTTATGTATATTCTGTCGTTTTTGCCTGATAGTATCACCGTATGCCTAATCATGTCACCATTTACCTATTCTGTTAGTATGCCTATTTCTGTCATCATATGCCTGTTTTGAGTTTATGCCTACTTATGTTCTCTTCTCTCCCTCATTCCCTTTTTATTTTTATAGCCAGGCTACCTACGAGCCTAGGCCTATCACTGAAATATGCAAGCGCACGAAATTGGGAATGATTGGGAATGATAAATTTGGAGAATAAACATGATTGGATTTAGGTATAATCTATACCTTGATCTAAACTTCACTTTGGGGCATAACTTGTATTGTGAATCAGACTTGGATTTGAGGCATAATCTTAGATAAACATGGAAAATTGTTTAATAATGAACATGCCTAGATTTACAATAATTAGAAAATGTAACCGCACTTAGACACGAGGTTAGATTACACTTGTGGTAGAAGTCTGCCTGGAACTGCTTGGCAAATCCAGCGTCCACAAGTGGTTAATCTAATGTGAGGGGTTGAGTGCATAAATGTACATATAACAGTGCTAAGACGTGAGGTTAAGTCCGACTTATGGTAGAAGTCTGCCCGGAACCACCCGGCATATCCAACATCCACAAGTGGTAGACTTAATGTGAGAGGTCTAGTCCATTAACAACCATAAATGGATGAATGATAATAACTTGTTAACCTGTAATACTTAACCTATTTAAATCTGTGGGGGCTACATGAACCTATCAAATTGAGTAAGGGTTAAGTAAACTTGCTTGAATTAGTGGGGGTTAAGTTAATCTTGTTAAACTTGTGGGGGCGAGTTATATATATATAAACCCGACAAACTTAACCTATTTTACATGTGGGGTTATGCAATCTTGTTAAACTATTAGGCATAACCTGTCAAAATCCTAGTAGTGGGGATGCAAGCCTGGGGATAGCTTGCATCATCTGTTGTATGGGACCCGTATCAGTCAGTAACCCATCTCGGTATCAAACGGGAACCCCGAACTAGGTCGAGGTCTGGGCACGCTTACTGAATTGATTGTAAGAGGTCACTCGAGTGAGGGTGTCGACAGTGGGGGATCCAACGGAGTCATGTGCGTGCATGGGACTCGGGAAAATTAAGACGCTGTGACATCAGTAGTTGGTTGTGCATCTCGTTAATAACGGGGTTTCCACTTTAGGAAGAGATACATCCTACTTTGGGTGCAACATAGGGTGTCTACAGATTATGGAGCCGATCGATTGGGGTAGTAATTAGGGTACATCTAGTCTTGCTTGTTAGAAGCCCATTATTCTTGTTGGGGGTAACACCTGTCATTTTTGTTGGGCTGCCCGTTATTATTTTATGGGGGAAAAATCCCCTCACTAGACGTACACCTAGGTCTTCTGTTTTGTTCTTGTTCGGATCATCTTGCTTCTGTTATACTAGTATTGGTGCAGAGAAAAGTACTTGAGATGCCTTGAAAAAAAAGGTACTTGAGAAGCGTATTATATCCTGCCATGTTTATTTCATGTATCCTGCTCAGTTTATTATACCTGTGATATTATATCTCTCATCCAGTTTATATGCCTGTCATGATGCTTTTACTTATTTATATGCTAAAAGTTACTGGACTCGCCATACTTTATGTCTGACCCATTTTGTTTCCTCTTCTCTCTCTTCCATTTCTTCCCCCCAGGTTATCATGGTGGGAATACTCAGGCTTGATTTGGATTATCTCTTTCATTCTACTTGGAGCTACATATATGTACTGCTTTGATTTCCTGTCTTCTCAGATATAGTTTTATTTTGGGGACTATGCTTTTCATATGTTATTGAACTCTTATGATTTTAGTACAAGGCAGAAGTTTTAAATTGATGTAATGAGTTTTCAGCATTTCAGAATTACGATGTAACTGGGTTTTGGACCACGATGATTTCCATTTAATACAGTTTTAAATTCCGTTGTTATTTTATATCTGTCTTGTGATGTTTCTGTTTCTTTTCCCCATAACGCTTCACAAAACTTAATGCATTCTGATATAGAGTGACATTAATGGACGTGGTGTCACATTTGGTATCAGAGCTGAAGGTTACCAGATCGAATAAAAGATTTTGAATTTTTTTTCACAAAGGTTTAAAAGAAATCATTTTCAAAAGAAAACTCTGTTTTGAAAAACATATTTCCCAAAAGCCATATGAAATATCTTTCGATTCTCTATTTGAGTCACTTTTCTTTCCTTTTTTAGCATGTCTGGGAAACCTATTCTTCCCGAGGGCGTTACGATACCGGCTTGGTTCCGTAGGTATCTTGAGGCTACGACGCCTGCCGGAGGCCAAGAAAACGCCCCTCCCCCTGCTGCAACCGCTATTCCTCCTCCTTCGCGAGTGGATAATTTCTCCAAGATATGCAAGAACTTCTGTGCTATGGGAGGAAAGTCATTCCAAGGAACTAAGTCTTTTGTAGAAGCAAGTAATTGACTTAAAGAGACGGAGGATTTATTTGGGATTTTTGAGGTCGATGACCATAGGAAGATTCAGTTGGCCATTTGGCAGCTAAAAGATGAGGCTTTGTTCTGGTAGGAAGCGATGCAAGTAGGGCGTCCAGTTGAGACTTGGGATGATTTCCGACAAAGATTCGAGATGAAGTTTCTTTCTCAGGCTGAGCAAAGTATGCAAATAGAGAGGTTTTTCGAACTTAAGCAAAGAGGCATGTTTGTCAAATAGTATGTTAATAAATTCAATCAATTGGGGAGGTTTGGTTTGGAACTAGTGAATACCCCGCACAAGAAAGCTTTGAGGTTTGCTAGATGATTGAATGAACGCCTCCATGGTTGTCTATGTCTCATATTCCAATGGGAGCAACTTTGGAGAAACTCATTGATATGGCATTGATGCACGAAGAAGATAAAGGTGAAGAGAAAGAGGCTAAGATTGATGAAAAACAAAACAAAAAAAAGTATGGCCCAAGAAAAAACAATAACAGCAAAAGAAGGGCAGAAAGAACGACAAAGCCTGAGAAAAGAGGAAATGTCATAACTGTTGACGTGTGGGTCATTTGAGCAAAGATTGTAGAAAAAGAAAGAATTCTTGTTCCCACTATGGAGAGATCGGACATCTTATTAAAGATTGACCGAAGAAGCAAGGAAAGGGCCAAAGGACAGGATCTTCTAGAGGGCAGGTGCATGCTCTAGTGGCTGGTATACCGGATAGAGGTTTCCGTTGAAGGTTTGATTTCTTTTTCCAACCATCCTGTTAGAACTCTTTTTAATTCTGGCGCTTCACATTCTTTTATATCCGATTCTGTGGTTGAGTCTCTACACCTTAATACTAGTATGGTTTTGGATCCCGTTGTTGTCTCAAACCCCATTGGAGGTACATTTGTCAATGATTTGTCGGGGTTTGAAAATATCTGTGTTGGGCATCGAGTTTGAGTGTGACACATATGTACTTAGTTTCATGGGCTATGGTTTGATTCTAGGGATGGATTGGCTAGCCATGTATGGTGCCATTCTGGATTGTGAGAGGAGGGTCCTTAGACTTTTGACTTGCCATGGGAGGACCCTCAAGATTTCTTATGACCCTAAGGGGTCTGTTATGCTTAGTTTCCTAGAGTCACTTGATGCATCTATCGATGATTTACGATCTGTACCAATAGTCTGTGAGTATGCTGATGTTTTTGTGGAGGTTCGGGGCTTACCTCTGAGGCGCGAGATTGATTTGTGTATATACTTGGTGGACAATGCAAAACCAGTTGCATTTCTTGTGCGCCATATGACTCTGAGAGAAAGGAGGGAGCTCAGCAAGCAAATAGGGGAGCTACTTGAGAAAGGGTTTATTAGGTGAAGCATGTCTGAATGGGGTGCTCCAGTAGTATTCGCCACTAAGGCAGATGGTTCGCTTCACTTATGTGTGGATTACAAGAAGTTTAATAAGCTCACTAAGAAAATTAGGCACCCACTTCCGAGGATAGACGATTTGTTTGACCAGCTTGTTGGTGCGTTTGTTTTCTCTCAGTTAGAATTAGCCACGGGGTTTCATCAGTTGAGGGTGGCCGAGGACAATATAGACAAGACTACTTTTAGAACTCCAGATGGTTTCTTCGAATGGCTCATCATGCCTTTTGGGTTGACGAATGCACTCGCCTATTTTGCAGATCTGATGAGTAGGGTGTTTCGGGAGTTTCTAAATAAATTCGTTGTGGTCTTTGTTGATGACATCTTGATTTTCTCAAAAAACGAGGAAGAGCATACCCTACATTTAAGGGAGGTTTTGAAAACTCTCCATGCGCACCAGCTTAAGGCGAAATTCTCCAAATGTCATTTTTGGAGAAAGGAAGTAAGATTTCTAGGGCATGTGGTTTCTAAAGATAGGGTAGCGGTAGATCCCACGAAAGTAGTTGCAGTTCAAGATTGACAGATTCCAAAGATTGCAATGGAGGTGAGGAGTTTTCTTGGTTTAGCAGGCTATTATAGGAAGTTAATTAAGGACTTCGCATAGATATCGGCCCCACTCACCAGACCAACGAAGAAGATTCTGACATTTTCTTAGGATATAGACCGTGAGCATGCTTTTCAGCGATTAAAAAGGGTTCTGACAATAGCCCCAGTCTTGAATTTGTTCGACGGGAATGAAGTATTCACAGTTTACATCGATGCATGTGGTACAGGGCTTGGTGCGGTTCTGATGCATGAAGGAAGGGTAGTATGTTATGGAGGTAGACAATTAAGAGTTCATGAGAAGAACTACCCTACCCATGATCTAGAATTGGCTGCCATAGTATCTGTGCTAAAGACTTGGCGTCATTATCTACTTGTAGAGAAGTTCGAGTTGTATACCGACCATAAATCTCTCAAGTACTTGTTCTCGCAGAAGGATCTCAATCTGAGGCAACAAAGATGGATGGAGTTCCTAGCGTCCTATGACTTTGAGAATGCTTATACCCCTGGCAAGGGTAATGTGGTGGCGGACGCACTGAGTAGGCAGAGGATGACCTTGAGCCCTCTATTTGTAGAAAGGCAGGGCTTGGAGTGTATATCGACTTTTGATTTTTAGATCCTTCACCGAGTCCACACCTCGTTTGTTGGCATCATTAGAGGTGCGGCCCAATCTTCTGGATTTGATAAGAACTTCATAGAAAGAGACCTACAGATAGAAGATATCTTGGATAGGCTCAGTAGAGGGAGACTTCTGGTCACCTCAATAGATATTCCACGGATGATAGAGGGTGGTTGCGACGAGATGGAAGGCTTTGTGTTCCCCAAGTTGGGAGTTTGTTGAAGACAGTCCTTGAGGAAGCCCATCATTCTAGGATGACTATCCATCTAGGCGGGGATAAGATGTATAGAGATATGAAGAGGGTTTTCTTTTGGGCTGAGATGAAGAAAGATGTAGCGGAGTTTGTTTCTCGATGTTTGGTTTGCCAGCATGTCAAGGCTGAGCAGAGGAAGCCCGGTGGTTTACTTCATCCTTTGGAAGTCCCACAGTGGAAGTGGGAGAGCGTCTCTATGAATTTCATTGATGGTTTGCCTAGATCAAGGAAAGGCAATACCAGTATTTGGGTTATTGTTGACAGGCTTACCGAGAGCTCTCATTTCATTCCTGTTAAGAGTAAGAGGACGGCAACATGGTTGGCAGCAGTTTATCTTCGTGAGATAATCCGTCTACATGGAGTACCTTCTAGTATTGCGAGTGATCGTGACCCCATATTCAGCAGTGAGTTTTGGAGGAGCTTGCAAGAGGCATTAGGTACACAGTTGTGTTTGAGCACCGCTTATCACCCTCAGACTGATGGATGGACAGAAAGAGTGAATAGAGTTCGTGAGGATCTTTTAAGACTGTGTATCCTAGACTTCATAAGGACTTGGGAAGAGCATCTTCCATTGGTAGAGTTCGCTTACAACAACAGTTATCAGACTAGCATTGACATGGCACCCTTCGAGGCATTATACGGACGACCATGTAGTCACCGACTTGTTGGTGGGAGTCTACGGAGAGGCTTCTACTTGGACCTGAGATGATTAGGGAAACTTCAGAGAAGATTGATCTTATTCGCAGGCGCATGAAGACAGCTCAGGACAGGCAAAAGTCCTACGCAGATAAGAGAAGAACTGATATTGAGTT
Source organism: Allium sativum (assembly GCA_030737875.1). Taxonomy (NCBI): domain Eukaryota; kingdom Viridiplantae; phylum Streptophyta; class Magnoliopsida; order Asparagales; family Amaryllidaceae; genus Allium; species Allium sativum. Next base: position 228,675,935 of record CM060911.1, on the reverse strand, counting down.
CGTAGTAGGAGACATGGTCTTAATCAAGGTATCACCTTTGAGAAATGTAGTTCGTTTTGGATCAGTAGGGAAATTGGCGTAGAGATTTGTAGGGCCATTTTCCATAACAGAAAGGATTGGTCAAATGGCTTATAAAGTGAAGATACCAGAGAGACTGGCCGGTGTTCATGATGTTTTCCATGTTTCTCATTTACGGAAGTGCTTACATGATACCACAGAAGTAGTTGAGCCGAGTATGCTTGAGGAAGTAGAGGTGGAACGGGGAGCGACAGTTGGACGAGTTCCTACCCGCATTCTTCGATCAGAGGTTAAGAAACTTCGCAATTGAGAGGTCAAGTTTATGAAAGTTCAATGAGGAGATAACCACGAGGATGCAACTTGAGAGACTGAAGATAAGATTCCGCTTCGTACCTTTTTCTTTTCAAGGGTATGTTCTTAACATATTTTCCAAAACTTTTTATTCGTACTTGCTTCTGTCATTTAGGTATATCCTATTGATTGAATCTTCGACCTTTAGGTAAAAAAAAAACCAGTGGATGTAAACATGTGTTTGAGACATGTTATGTTTGATGGATGCAAGTGGTTGCTAATGGTTGCTCGTGGATATACACACACACATTAGGTACTAGATCGGCTCAATAACTCTCATACTGCATATGGATGTGTGTGCATTTTTCTTCTTTTGTGGATGGAAATAGGTGTATCATCGTATGGATGTTGCATTTGGATGGATGATTGTACACGCATATAGTATTTACATTATATATTAGGACTATTTGCAAACATGTTGGATTCATGCCACAAACATACATTATTAAGGAGGTTGACTGAATCAGTAGACTGCCTGATCTTTCGCATTAGTATAGGGAAATATACACACACCTTTGCATACGTTCATATAAGCACTGGAAATATTTTAAGGACAATGGATGCATGTGATTGGTGGATGAGTAGATGGATGTAAGGATATACATTCTTTTTAACTTGGAGATTTCAGGGACAAAATCCTTTAAGTAGGGGAGAATGTAACAACCCGTAATTTTAAAGAACACTATAAAGATAAACTAAAGAATAATTAATTAAATAAATAGAATCAAGTAAAACGTACTGCACCATTGAGACCATACTGGAATTCTGCTTAAGATAGACCCCAAGTTTGCGTAAAACGGACATTGTATGAAGAAGATATTAAGGTTTTAAGTTTGTATACATATAAGCATAATATACACACACATATATATATAAACCAGTCCAGAATTCAAAATCAAATAGCGGAAAAAGGGAGGCATTCATCCCGTTAGGGGTCGACCCCATACCCCATGGATGTCGACCCATGGGTCGACTCCTGGGTCGACCCCTGTCAGATCTGGGGCAGATCCAATTCTGTGAATGTGGACTCATTTCTTGACCAAATTCATTGACCATAGGCTATAAATAGGACCTCATTTCAATTGTTTTATTCACAATTTTTTTTGGAGACAACGAGGTGTTGCCCCAACTCAGATTAAACTAGCCTATTCTTCTACAATAACAACTTATAAGCATGCAAGAATCTCTGCTACAACATCTACAGTCAATTCTCTGTTCTTTAGATCCCGTCATAGTGAGTTCATGTTATTTTTAGATATAAACATTTAATAGTAAGCTTGACATGTTTATAAGTTGGATCTAAACCTGTGCCTGAACAATAACTAAACAGATACGCCATTACTTGTACACCTGATCCTTTGTTTAGTTCTTACATATCTATCTTTGTTATGCATATTCTGTCATTTTTTCCTGATAGTATCACCGTATGCCTATCCTGTTATTATGCCTAATCATGTCACCATTTACCTATTCTGTTAGTATGCCTATTTCTGTCATCGTATGCCTGTTTCGATTTTATGCCTATTTCTTTTCTCTTCTCTCCCTCATTCCCTATTTATTTTTATAGCCAGGCTACCTTTGAGCCTAGGCCTATCGCTGAAATATGCGAGCGCACGAAATTGGGAACGACTGGGAAGGACAAATTTGGGGCATAACTTATATTGAAAAACATGATTGGGATTTAGGCATAATCTATACCTTGATCAAAACTTCACTTATGGAATAACTTGTATTGTGAATCAGACTGGGTTTGGGGAATAAACTTGGATAAACATGGAAAATTGTTTAATAATGAACATGCCTAGATTTACAGTAATTAGAATCTGTAACTGCACTTAGACACAAGGTTCGATTACACTTGTGGTAGAAGTCTGCCCGGAACCGCTCGGCAAATTCACCGTCCACAAGTGGTTAATCCAATGTGAAGGGTCGACTGCATAAATGTACACGTAACGGTGCAAAGACACGAGGTTAAGTCCGACTTGTGGTAGAAGTCTGCTCGGAACCGCCCGGCCTATCCAACATCCACAAGTGGTAGACTTAATGTGAAAGGTCTAGTCCATTAACAGCCATAAATGGATGAATGATAATAACTTGTTAACATGTAATACTTAACCTGTTTAAATCTGTGGGGGTTACATGAACTGTCAAATTGAGTAGGGGTTAAGTAAACTTGCTTGAATCAGTGGGGGTTAAGTTAATCTTGTTAAATATGTGGGGCGGGTTATATATAAAAAACTGACAAACTTAACTTGTTTTTGCATGTGGGGGTTATACATTCTTGTTAAACTGTAAGGCATAACCTATCAAAATCCTAGTAGTGGGGTTGCAAGCCTAGGGAGTAGCTTGCATCATCTGTTGTGTGGGACCCGTATCAGTCAGTAACCCACCTTGGTATCAAACGGGAACCCCGAACTAGGTCGGGGTCTGGGCGCGCTTACTAAGTTGATTGTAAGAGGTCACTTGAGTGAGGGTGTCGACAGCACGGGATCTAACGGAGTTATATGCGTGCATGGGTCCGGGTTGCTCAGGAAAATTAAGACACTGTGACATCAGTAGATGGTTGTGCATCTTGTTAATAAAGGGTTTGCCACTTTAGGATGTGATACATCCTAATGTGGGGCCAGCACAGAGTGTCTATAGGGTAGGGAGCCGATCGATTGGGGTAGTAATTATGGTACATCTTGTTTTGCTTGTTAGAAGCCCGTTATTTTTGTTGAGGGTAACACCTGTCATTTCTGTTGGGCTGCCCATTTTTATTGTATGTGGAAAAAAAATCCTCTCATTAGACGTACACCTAAGTCTACTATCTTGTTCTTGTTGGGATCATCTTGTTTTTGTTATACTAGTATTGGTGCAGAGAAAAGTACTTGAGAAGCGCAGTATATCCTGTCATGTTTATTCCGTGTATCCTGTTCAGTTTGTTATACCTATCTTATGATGTTGTTATCTCTCATCCAGTTTATATGCCTATCATGATGCTTCTACTTATTTATATGCTAAAAGTAATTGGACTCGCCAGACTTTATGTCTAACCCATTTTGTTTCCTCTTCTCTCTCTTCTGTTTCTTCCCCCTAGATTATCAAGTTAGGAATACTTAGGCTTGATTTGGATTCTCTCTTTCCTTCTACTTGGAGCTGCTTAGATGTACCGCTTTGATTTCCTGTCTTCTCGAATATGACTATATTTTGGGGACTATGCTTTTAATATATTATTTAATTTGATGATTTTAGTACAAGACAGAAGTTTTAAATTGATGTAATGGATTTTCTACATTTCAGACTTACGATGTAATTGGGGTTTGGACCACAATGATTTTTATTAAATAAAGTTTTAAATTCCGCTATTATTTTATATCTGTCTTGTGATGTTTTTGTTTTCGTTTGCCTATAACGCTTCATGAAACTTAATGCATTCTGATAAAGAGTGACATTAACGGATGTGGGATGTCACAAGAAGCATCAAGCAAATCTAGGATACTAAGCATAACTGACCCCTGTGAGTCACACGAAATCTCGAGAGTTCCCCCTAAGCACGTCAGAAGCCTAACTACTCTCCTCTCATAGTCCAGAATGGCACCATACATGGCTAGCCAATCCATTCCTAGAATCAATCCATAACCTATAAATCCAAGAACATAAGCGTCGTATTAAAACTCGACGCCCAAGATAGAAATTCTAAAACCCCGACATATCATGGATAAATGAGCCGTACCTCCGATGGGGTTTGAGACTACAATATGATCAGAAACAATACTAGTATTTAGGTGCAGATTATCTACCGCAGAATTGAATATAAATGAATGAGAAACACCAAAATCAAAGAGTCATAATAGGATAGTCAAAAAGGGAAATCAAACCTTCGACTGTGACTTTCCTACCTCGATTAGGTCCACTAGCCTCAATAGCATGCACTTATCCTCTAGAAGATCCTCCCCCTTGTCCTTGCTTGCTAAGGCATTGCTTAGTGAAATGTCCAAATTAACCACAATTGAAACAAGATTTCCTTGTCTTTCTATAGTCTTTCACATAATGACCCAAAGCTCCGCAACCATGGCACTTAACCTCTATCTTGATCTGAGTTTTATTAGGCTCTCCTCCTTTCTTTTGTGTTCCCTTCTTGGGCCACCATTTCTTTTCTCGGCCTTGGGCGGCGTCTCCTCGGTCTTGATTTCTTTCTTATTATACTTACCATCCTCGTGCATTAAAGCCATGTCAACAAGCCCCTCAAAAGTCGTCCCCATTGGTATATGTGACAGTGTTAGTCCTTGGAGAGGTTGATTCAATCCTCTTTCAAACCTAAGAGCCTTCTTATGTGGAGTATTCACCAAGTCCAAACCAAATATCACTAGCTGATTAAACTTGTTAACATATTCCTTAACATACATACTTCCTTGTTTTAAAGCCAAAAATCTCTCCATCTGCATTCCTTCTTCCGCCTGAGATAAGAACTTCATCTCAAATCTCTGTTTGAAATCATCCCAAATAGCTACTGGTTGTCCTGCCTGTATCACCTCCCATTAGTATGAAGCTTCTTCCTTCAATTGCCAAGCGGTCAACTACATCTTCCTTCTATCGTCAAGCTCGAAAAGACCAAATACATTCTCTGTTTCTCTAAGCCAATTGAGCGCCACAACAAAACTCTCAATACCATGGAACAGTTTGTCTCCCAGTGCGCAAAAGTCCTTACAAAGCTTAGAAAAGCCGACTATAGGATGAGGTGAAGCTACTACGGCTGCAATTGGGGGTGGGGCATCTCCTTGAACTCCGGCAGGTGCCGTAGCCTCTAAATATCTATGGAACCATGTCGGTAGTGGAATGCCCTCAGGAAGATTGGGTGCCCCAAACATGCTGAAAAGTGAAGAAACAAATATTCAAATAGTGATCGAAAGAATACTACATATGGCTTGAGGGGATATGTGTTTTTTTTCTTTTCAAAAATAGGTTTTTATCTGCAAATACTTTGCGTTTGAAAACAATTTTCCAAAGCCTTTTTTTAATCTTGTAACCTTCAGCTCTGATACCCAATGTGACACCCCACATCCGTTAATGTCACTCATAAAAGAATGCATTAAGTTTCGTGAAGCGCAATAGGTAAATAGTAACTAAAATTCATAAGATAGATGTAAATATGCAGCGGAAAATTAACTTTTATCATTAAAGAAAAACACAGTTCCAAACCAGTTACATCATCAAATACCAAATGCTTCAAATAAAGCCAATTATCTTATAAGGCCAAACCTCAAAATACAAAAATACATAACCATAACCCTTTTAACAAGCCATAACAAAGTAGAAAGATAATCAAAATGGTACATAAAATTGGAAGAAGTCCTGATCCAAGGTGAAAGAAAATCTTTATCACTGCGGAGTACTACCACCCTAACAACCTGATGGGGGAAAAGGAAGAGAAAGAAGGGAAACAAAATAGGTCAGACATAAAGCCTAGCGAGTTCCAGTTATTTTCAGTATATGCATGATATAGAGGTATCAAGACAAATAAATAAGTCTGGACAAGAAAGTACAGTGGCATATAATTACAAAGTAAACAAACAACAGGATAAACACGCATCGAGTAAAGCTTCTCATTTATATCTCAAGAACAAGTTTTTCTTTGCAACAATACTAGTATATCAGGATTAGGTGTTACCCAAATTACTACCCATGCGATTGGCTCCCTACTACGTAAATACCTTGTATCAGCCCCGACAATAGGGTGTATCACTACCTAACCCAGCAAATTATAGAATGCAGACCTATTTACCGGTGTTACAACGTCTTAGTTTCCCTAATCGGACCCATGCACACTCATGACTCCGTCGGAACGCGTCCATACCCACGACCACTTTTGAACCTCTTACTATCCAGATCAGTAAAGCGTGCCCTGGACCCTACCTAGTGCGAGGCCCCTTAATAAGATATTAATGTGGATAGTGAATGATATGGGTTCCACACAACAAGATTGACACACGCCAAACCCCCTAAACTTGTTCCCCCAAGTAACTAGGATTCAAGAAGCCTCAAAATCCGATACAACAGTAGAACAAGGGACCTCTTAGCTTATTAATTATTAGGTTTAACTTAGCAGGTTTAAGTTCATTAATAAGCATGGTTGTAATATGACATGTTTCTTTAAATGTTATTATGTGTACAACCCCTTCCCCAAAACAAGCACTTACCCAGATGTACATATACATTATAGTAATTCAGTTTAGTTAACTTACATTTGGTACTTATATTTTCATAACATGTTCTTTACATAATCTTTGTATTAAGTCTAATCTAACATTTATACATAATGCATATTCTTCCTTTTTATTATATTCCCAAATTACAGTCAAAAGTCCTCAATTTATAATATTCCCCCAAATTCTCCTTTTTCACTTTCATTTCAAATTATCCCAAATTCTATTATACACAATCTTAAATTGGAAAAGGCCTGGGCTCTTGGTGGTCTAGGCTTAGCGTAAACAAAAAGCGAAAAGAGAAGGGGAAGAACAGAATCAAATCAAAACGTATGAAATAGGCATATAAACAAGACTATAAATAAATTAAACATCATAATAGGGATAATGAAGATAGACATGTATGAACATGAAACTGATTAATCAACTGATAGTAAAAGAACATATATTACTGTAACAATTGTATAGATGAATAACAGTAAAAGAAAAATATAGAAAATAACTTATAAAACTGTATGTTCTAGATCCAAATTTATTTACTATCATAATACATTTCTAGATATCAGAAAATAACTTGAACTTACAGTGCTAGGAATTAGGTTCACAAATAGTTCTTCAAAAAGGTTGTTTGTTGTTTGCAGACCTTGAATCATCTCTGTTGATCTAACTTTTTGCAGCGTCTACCCATTTTATTAATTAATTTAGGATATAATCATGGGGGAAGAGAGAGATAAAGAATAGATGTGTGTAGAGAAATGGGATAGATCCCCTATTTATAAATCATCTTAGCTAATTCTTAACCGTTAGATTTTAGGGTTTCAAATCTAACCATATAAATCATCCAACGTACCTAACCTATAAATAGTCCAGATACATAGTCCAGATCCAGACCTGCGTGCGGGTGGGTCGACTCCCACCTACCGTGTCGACCTATAGGTCGACCCCCCTTTAAGCATGAGTGACCCGTGGGTCGACCCAGGTACGGGATGGGTCGTCCCATGATCGTTGGTTCCTGCGTTGTTTTATATATATATTTGTTTAAAATTCAAAATTCAATTAAAATTCAAAGTTCCACTCAAACTTTAAAAGCTCATAACTTCTTCACATGTTATATTTTTTACGCAAACTCGAGGTCTATCTGAACCAGAATTCCGAGACGATCGCAAGGTAAAATCAGTTTTACTAAACTCTGAATATTTAATTGTATAATATTCATTTTATTGTCTTTATTGTATGGTTATGGTGTATTAAATTATGAGTTGTTACATAAGAGCAAGTTTGGGATTCTTATATGGAAAACTATGGTATGATGTGTGATTAATGGAAATTCCATTTCTAGTGCTTTCTTAGGAAACTAGTAGGCATGACGTAATGTCATACTTTAAGAAATGATACGAACTAGGCCCAAGGATGTGAGGTTACTTCATGGTGAAGCAAAGGTTGTTAGGTTTGTATTCGTTTATATATCGGGTATAGTTAGCCTATGGATACCAATATATCATTGGTGGACAATTAGAAATGGCTCATGGAACTAGTAGGTACACGGGATGGGTTTGTAGTGAGTAGTAGATGGAAAGGAGGAATGCTATGGTTGGATGGATTCAGTGATGTTGACTTCTTTAATGTCACGGGGACATGGCTTTGGGCCTCCTAGTCTGAGTAGATAACCATATTTAACCATCGTACCTTTTTCTTAGTAGTGATTGTAGTAGAGCATGTTTTCTTTTAGTAAGGAGTTGCACTCCTATATAGTAATTTATTTTATTGTTGAAAACATAATGGTTTAGTATGACATTCTTTTTCTAGATTTATGGGATGATTAACTAGAAAAGAATAAAAACATAGGGTGTCACAAATAAATTAACAGTGTAAGCCAGAAATGAATGATTAAAAGAAAAGCAAATAAAATGAAAAGTGAGAAAGGCAATAACTGCAATAAATGAGAACAATAAGAGGAAATAAATTCTCTCAAAGTAAGTACGGTAAAATTGAAAAAGAAATTTTGCTTATGTAAATTGTGCTTGGAAAGGAGGAATACTGAAATGGATAAGCCTAAAGAATGGGAAAGAATTAAATTAAGACATTAAGAATTGTAACGTTAAGGAAGAGAATAGGTAAGAATTAATCACTGCATTTAAAGGCCTATACACGTTCTCTCCAAATGTATGTATCTATTTAAGGAAGATAATAGGTGGTTTACTTTTGAGAGACTATAAATAAACGTCTAGAGCTAGCCATCAAACTCATTATTTTCTGAGCAGACGTGAAAGCCCTGTCGTTTCCTTTCTTCTCCAAACCTTTTCTGGATCAATTATATTAATTTAGGCCTTCATAAACATGAATTAAGAATGAAATTCATATATTAGGATTGTAGGCGCTCAAAATTCATTTCCGTACGAGGGAAGTTCCATGGATCTGATTCCAATTAAATTCTTTTGTTTTCTTTTGGGTTATGAATTGTAAATCTGTAATTATTACAATATTGAATCAAAATAGGGAGAAACCACGGTTAATAATTTAAATCATATTCTGGAATTGGAAAGCTAACAGGCGAATGGATTTAAATTATGCCTTTTGGTAATGGCATGTTTATAGTTTAATTCTCCGTAATTCTTAACGTAATGAATGATTGAAATTGTGATAATTGTGATGTAATTCACCCCTAAAAGCATTATGGTTATTACTGTTACATGAATTCATTCCTACATCTTTCTTTTTAGGTTTAGGAAATTACTGTAATAATAAGATTGTAAATTTGACGTTGATTATGTCTATATGCCAAAAGTATATTGTTTAGAATGTAAACAAAAGATTTGAATGGGAAAAATTGCAGTAAAATGTGGAAAAATGGAATAGGAAATAGTAAGCCTAATTGTGTACAGAAATTTACCGTAACTAAATTGAAATTGGGAATTGTGTACGAAAACAGGAAATAATATATAACTTAGAAAAAAAGGAATTAGTAGTGGACTGGGTTAGTTGGGGTGGAAAAGGGATACATTTCCATAATTATTATTACGGTAAATTACAGGAAACGTAGTTGTAAGAAAAAGAAAAGTAATAGGGATTTGTGTGAAATAGGGGTTTTTGCTGTACTGCACACTAATCAAATATATACACATGATGTAATAAAGAGGAATAGCTTGCAACTATGGATCCTAATTGACGTATATTATGGAAATAGATTTTTATACATTTCCACAACCTATTTAATGAATTGTGAAATATTTCCTGTAGATGGTAAATAAAGGAAGGTTATAACAGTAAAGGTTCGCTCAAATAATAAGGAACCAAGGGAAAATGTGATGAACGGGGAATATAGCCTATTATAATTAATTATATGAATGACAATGAAATACAATAGGTATGCTTGTCCTAGGGACAAGTGGAATTATAACGTAGGTTATAATTAATGATGAAAAGAAAACTTATTAATAAACCTTAGTTAAGGGAACTAAGCTAATAAGCAAATCCAAAGCAACGGTTGTGGTAACGATATAACATGAGATTATAATTAATTGAGGAAGGATGACGTAGGCTTATTATTTAGTAAACTTATAATTGGGAGGATTAAGTATAACAAATGTAATAATAGTAAGCGGAAGTCTGCTTCGGCAACGAGGGACTGATTGGGGAAAATAAATGGCTTATAAATATGGCATGTTCTAGCAGCATGGGACCGATTAGGGAAAATGTAACACCCCGCATTTTTAATATAATTAAAAATATGTAAAAATATGTGTATATGCATAGATAGGTAAATAATGGGGATGTATGATGAAAATTTATTAATTTATGGAAGAGAAGGAAAAAATAATCCGATAATAGTGTACGTAACAGAGAAGAAAATAAAATAAGGATACTAAATTTAAATATCATAAATTTAGTAAAATAGACATCACCATTGCGTTCGTCTCGGAATTCTGCTTGGAATAGAGTCCAAGTTTTTGAAAATCGGACTCCGTATGAAAGAGTTATGGCCTTCGGAAGATTCAACAAAAATTCAGAATTTACATAGGAAAATACCCAGGCAGGTCGACCTGGGGTTCGACCTACCCAGGGAGGTCGACCTTAGTGTCGACCTCCCTCCTGATTTTTCCAGATCTGGGCAGTGACGATTTTTGAAGCGCTGGACGGACCGGATGGCTTTTAGGGTGATCTAATGGCTCTAAAACACTCTCTACACCTATAAAATAGTGCCTAGACCTAACCTAATTCATAAACAATTCCTTCTAACGCCTCCATGCCGCCAAACTTCAACCAAACATGGCCGCCGCCCCAAAACCCTAAACTAAATTGCAAGTTCTTCATCAACTTTGGAGTTTAATCAAATCAAGAAGCAAAATTCGTCATCAACGATTCAGGCTCTTCACCAACAATCAAATAAGAAGATTAAATCAGCGTTCTACATCAACGACAAATCGTTTATTTTCACTAATCCAGTCAAGGTGAGTGGAATTATAATAAATTTGTTGTATAATAGTATTATTATCGTTCATCATTCCCCAGTTATTAATTTAATTCAAGATTCATGTTATAATAGTTGTTCCTTTTATCCTCCTTCCCCTTTTTATTTTTGGATCTAGGTTATCTAGAACCTAGACGAAAATCTTATTATGCATACGTGAGGTTGTAATATGGAAATGTTGGGCATAATCATTTTATGCAATTGAGAAATATAATCTGTAATTTGGGGTTTGTGGCATAACAATTGTTGTTGCAAATATTGGGCATAATTTATTTTATGCAATCGAGTAATATAATCTGTAATTTGGATTGGGGCGTAACAATTATTGTTGCAAATATTGGGAAAATTGGCAAATTGTATATGGGGATTATTCAATGAAGTAAAGTTCGAATTGATAATTTTGGGGCGTAATTCGTAATGAATCTTTGGGTATGATTTGGGAACATGAATCTATGGTGAATAGCGCATAATTATCAATTCTGACTTATGATGTTAACATGAAATTGTGTAAATTTAATTGGAATTAGTGAATATGGAATGTGATTGGGAAATTGGAATAATAGGTATAGCCTATTAACGGGATTATGAACATGCTTGCAAATTTATAATTGGCCTATGACACCTAGAATAGACATGAATTGTAATTAAGTTGAATTTGGAACACATGACATGAATTTGGGGTTTGGGTGAAAGATGATTATTAATGAACGCCTATGACACGAGGTTAGGCGCGTTTGTGGTGTAAGACTGCCCAGAACCGCCTGGAAAATCCAGCAACCACAAGTGGACGTCTAATGTGAGAGGTCAACGGCAAGAACTAGAGGCGTAACGGTTTATGACACGAGGTTAGGCGCGTTTGTGGTGTAAGACTGCCCGGAACCGCCCGACAAATCCAGCAGCCACGAACGGACGTCTAATGTGAGAGATCGTACATCGTTACGGCATAATAAATAAATTAAAAAATACTAACCATAATAAGACATGTGGGTGACATGGGTATGGTTAGAGGGTTAAGTGGGTGATATAAATGACATGTAAAGCATGACTAATGTGGACTTAACTGTTGTAAGACATGTGATGTAAAACATGACTAAGGTAGAATTAACCGTAGTAAGACATGTGTAAGACATGGAAACTATAATAAAGGGGGTTACGTGGGACACATGTGACATGTGAAACCAAAATTTAGATATGCTTAACCAAATGGGACCCGTAACGGTATCATAAATTAATTGAATTGGGTTAAGTTTAAGTAAAGGGTTAAGTAAAAGGAAGGGTTAAGTCAAATCTAAAATTAATAACAAGAAATAGGGAATGATAAATAACCTATTATGAATAAACTTGAATAAGGCAAGAAAGGATAATAGGTGGAAATTATAACTTATGGGACAAGATAAGTTATAGGAAACGATAAGGAAGATGAGATAACACTTAACCAATTTGACATGATATATGGGTGGGTTAAGTCAGCATGAACCGATAGAGAACACTTAACCAATTTGGCATGGTACGTGGGATGAATTGAATACGTGATTGGGGTTTAAGTCAACTTGGACACATGGGCAAACTTAATTAATATAACCGTATCAAAGCAAGGGAAAGTAGGGAATGATAAGATTAAATAATCGATAAACTTATCCTAGGGATAACAAATGAATATGACTAAAGATGTAATACAAGACTCGAAGGGTGGGACGGCTTATACCATGAAATAAGTTAATCTAAGCTGGAAATGTGGGAAAACACCCGTACGCTATCATTTGATAAAGAGAACTTAAGTTATGTTTGAATTCATTGGTAAACCTTAGTTAAAGAGAACTAAGTAACAGAAACTAAGTATCAAACCTTGGTTAAGAGAACCAAGTAATAAACCTTAGTTAAGAGAACTAAGTAAATAACGAGAAAGAAAACTAAGTAATAAACCTTAGTTAAGAGGACTAAGTTGTAAGCCTTAGTTAAGAAAACGAACGATTAAGAGAACTAAGTAGTAAACCTTAATTAAGAGAACTAAGTAGTAAACCTTAGTCAAGGAAGCCAAGTATAACACGAGAAAGAGCGAATGTCCGTCTGATCATGAAGAAGGCTGCAACAGTCTGGGTTACAAAGCACGCGGGTTCGAGGGGACGTGAGGGTACTCTTGGTATCCCTCTGTGAGGTTGCAGATTATCCTCCTGGGCTCACAGAGGTTAAGGTCTGCGTTAGAAGAACCAAGAGTATGCCTTGGATGCAATACAAGCAACCTAAAGACTAGGATGGACCAGCGTGAGGCGACAATATCTTGTTTAGCCCTGTGATAACACATCGTCGTCTACCTACCATCTTGAGTCAATCGTGATATGCAAGCGAAAAGGCGGAGAACTCCGAAAGACCATATATTTTGCTATCTAGTTATGGGTGAGGTTGGCCAATAGGTTTGTCCGGGCATAGAGGGCCTGCGTACAGTTCTCATTCTTGATTTTCTTGGGTGCCTTTCATTAGTTGAGGGAGGGGTTAAGTGGGGTTATAGCCACACACAGATAAAAATAGACCTTAGCATCTGCATCGGCAAATAACTTAAAGCTCCCGACCGAGTTCCGTGTTTCTTGATTAGCCCTGCCACGGGACTCGGGGCGCACATATAGAGGACCTATGCAACTAGATATCTGGCTCATTTAAATGACACGATTCAGACGTAAAGTCTAGGAACATATATTGCTTTGGGTAGTGTGTCCTAGACTAGGGGGCATTGTTCGATAGGTAGCATAATCCCTAGTTGGACCTAGGTCGCGTAAACCGTGAATCCAAGAAGCGTTCAATAGGTAGCATAAACCCCGGTGGCCCTGGGTAGCATAAACCCTGGTTGAATCTAAGAAGCGCTCGATAGAAAACCCTAGATTAGATCTAGGTAATAAACGGAATCTAGCAAGATCAAGAGTGGCAGTCCAAACGATTTCGAGAATGGTGGCACTACACTAAAGTAGTATAGATTTACATGATGAAGCCCGTACGACATACGGCAAGGGACTGTATATATACATGGAAAGGATTAGACGAGTTGGGGGTATCTACATATACGTTGTATTAGGTTAACCTACTTGTGGGACATGAGTATAGCCTAGAGAGCTAATATCGCGAATAACCTAATAAGTAAGAAAATATAACCGAACGGTATAAGTAGGGTTATACATAAGTTTATTCTAAGTCCACTCACACAGAACTTATGTTCTGACCTCCTCCTCATTACATACTTCCAGGTTAGGTTCATGACAGAGATGGTATAGCTTTGGATACTGGTTTAGCAGTATTGTTAATAAGGTAAAGCAATATTTGAGTATTATACTTTATTTCCTTCCGCTGTGAGATGCTTTACGAATTCTGACATGCTTCTTTATCTCTGTCTTTTTCTGTAGGATACCAGAGCACCCAACTCAGGTTTCGATAGATTGGATTTTTGAAAGAAAAAATTCGGTCTGTCGGAATCTGGGTTGTTACATCTGGTATCAGAACTTCGGTTTAGTGATCTTAGGGAGATAACGAGTGAACGTATTTGTATTTTCTAAAATATAAATATATTATATATATAAACCTAAATCCATATAGTAGCCCACTAGACATGAAAGAGTTGGGATATCTAGTTTGTACACTCAAGGAATGAACATAGGAATTTGGAAACCATTAGGTGGTTGGGAAAGTGTACAATATGACTTGAAGCTGGAGAAAGAAAAATATCCCATAGGATGGAAACTGAAATATTAGTATATCTGAGTAGTAGGTTTATAAGTGTAACCTTAGAAACTAGAAAAGGTTGAAATATGGAAAATGGATTAGGAATATATATAGTTAAGAGAGAATTGGATTCGCGAAAGTGCCTAGGAAAAGCCTAGTGAGTTGAAGACCCGCTTTGAGTCTAACCCAATAATAAACTTTTAAGAACTTGAATCTGTAAAAGAGTTTGTGGTGTTTTTCAAGTTTTAATCTTAAAAGTATTTTTGATGTTTGAGAAATTATTTAGTGCATGTTGGTTTTTTAAAGTAAAGTGGGGTATATTGTGTAAAACAATGATTTCTTGTTTTAAAAGAATTCTCTCATGAAAAGGTGCATATTATAGAGCATGTATAGCTCGTTAATTTTCATATATGAAAGGATTTAAAAGAAAGTGTTGCTTTTTGTAAAAGAAATTCTATTATGTTAACAATAAAATCTGATTATTGTTTTAAAAAGAAATTTTTGTTGGGTGAACAAAATAAGCTAAGAAAGAAACTAGCCTAACTAAAAAAGAAAACAAAAGAATCAATCAAGCAGCAAAACGAGACTGGAAAAGGAAATGGAAATCTTAAGAAAAAGATGAATAAATATTAAATTTTTCCAAGATAAGGGGTAAAAGAGAAGAAATTTTCTTATGTGATTGTACTTGGATAGGAAAATAGGAAATCTTCATAGAATAGTCATATAAAAATCCAAGTACGATTAGAAAAGAAAAACGGAGGTTGTGAATTTTTCCGTTTTATACCTTTTCGTAACATAAGAAATCGAATTTGGAAAATTAGATTTTTCTAAATTTCGAATTTAACGATGGATGGTAGGGTTTTGGATGCGACAATTGGGTGAACTATGCTCTTATTCCATAAGAGTATGGGAAAACTTGGATGAAAAATATTTTGGTTTTTCAAGAATATTGCATTCATATAGAACTGCAAGTATATTTAGGATGTGAGCATCATGTTTTGAAAGAGTTTTTAAAATTTGCATACGTATAGGCAGATCCAAATTAGGCATACATACTTTACTATGATGTATCTCACTTTGCACATGTGCACAATGTTTGCAACAATTGGATGCACACTTGATGGATGGATGTTGCGAGGGGTTATCTATTTTACTCTTATCGAATTTTGGGGACGAAATTCTTTAAGGGTGGGAGAATGTAACACCCCACATTTTTAATATAATTAAAAATATGTAAAAATATGTGTATATGCATAGATAGGTAAATAATGGTGATGCATAACAAAAATTTTATTAATTTATGGAAGAGAAGGAAAAATTAATCCGATAACAGTGTGCATAACAGAGAAGACAACAAAATAAGGATACTTAATTTAAATATCATGAATTAAGTAAAATGGACATCACCATTGCATTCGTCTCGGAATTCTGCTTGGAATAGAGTCCAAGTTTTCGAAAATCGGACTCCGTATGAAAGAGTTATGGCCTTCGGAAGATTCAACATATATTCAGAATTTACATAGGAAAATACCCAGGCAGGTCGATCTGGGGGTCGACCAACCAAGGGAGGTCGACCTCAGTGTCGACCTCCCCCCTGATTTTTCCAGATCTGGGCGGTGACCATTTTTGATGTGCTGGACGGACCAGATGGCTTCTAGGGCGATCTAATGGCTCTAAAACACTCTCTACACCTATAAAATAGTGCCTAGACCTAACCTAATTCATAAACAATTCCTTATGATGCCTCCATGCTACCAAACTTCAACCAAACATGGTCGCCGCCCCAAAACCCTAAACTAAATTGCAAGTTCTTCATCAACTTTGGAGTTTAATCAAGTCAAGAAGCAAAATTCTTCATCAAAGATTCAAGCTTTTCACCAACAATCAAATAAGAAGATTAAATCAGCATTCTACATCAACGACAAATCGTTTATTTTCCCCAATCCAGTCAAGGTAAGTGGAATTATAATAAATTTGTTGTATAATAGTGTTATTATCGTTCATCATTCCCCAGTTATTAATTTAATTCAAGATTCATGTTATAATAGTTGTTCCTTTTATCCTCCTTCCCCTTTTTATTTTTGGATCTAGGTTATCTCGAACCTAGACGAAAATCTTATTATGCATATGTGCGGTTGGAATATGGAAATGTTAGGCATAATCTATTTTATGTAATCGAGAAATATAATCTGTAATTTGGGGTTTGTGGCATAACAATTGTTGTTGCAAATATTGGGCATAATTTATTTTATGCAATCGAGGAATATAATATGTAATTTGGATTGGGGCGTAACAATAATTATTGTAAATATTGGGAAAATTGGCAAATTGTATATGGGGATTATTTAATGAAGTAAAGTTTGAATTGATAATTTTGGGGCGTAATTCATAATGAATCTTTGGGTATAATTTGGGAACATGAATCTATGGTGAATAGCGTGTAATTATAAATTCCGACTTATGATGTTAACATGAAATTGTGTAAATTTAATTGGAATTAGTGAATATGGAATGTGATTGGGAAATTGGAATAATAGGTATAGCCTATTAATGGGATTATGAACATGAACATGCTTGCAAATTTATAATTGGCCTATGACACCTAGAATAGACATGAATTGTAATTAAGTTGAATTTGGAACACATGACATGAATTTGGGGTTTGGGTTAAAGATGATTATTAATGAACGCCTATGACACGAGGTTAGGCGCGTTTGTGGTGTAAGACTGCCCGAAACCGCCCGGCAAATCCAGCAACCACAAGCGGACATCTAATGTGAGAGGTCAACGATAAGAACTAGAGGCGTAACAGTTTATGACACGAGGTTAGGCACGTTTGTGGTGTAAGACTGCCTGGAACCGCCCGACAAATCCAGCAGCCACGAACGGACGTCTAATGTGAGAGGTCACACATCGTTACGGCATAATAAATAATCTAAGAAATACTAACCATAATAAGACATATGGGTGACATGGGTATGGTTAGAGGGTTAAGTGGGTGATATAAATGACATGTAAAGCATGACTAATGTGGACTTATCTGTTGTAAGACATGTGATGTAAAACATGACTTAGGTAGACTTAACCGTAGTAAGACATGCGTAAGACATGGAAACTATAACAAAGGGGGTTACGTGGGACACGAGTGACATGCGAAACAAAAATTTAGATATGCTTAACCAAATGGGACCCGTGACGGTATCATAAATTAATTGAATTGGGTAAAGCTTAAGTAAAGGATTAAGTAAATGGAAGGGTTAAGTCAAATCTAAAATTAATGACAAGAAATGGGGGATGATAAATAACCTATTATGAATAAACTTGAATAAGGCAAGAAAGGATAATAGGTGGAAATTATAACTTATGGGACAAGATAAGTTATGGGAAACGATAAGGAAGATAAGATAACACTTAACCAATTTCACATGATATATGGGTGGGTTAAGTCATCATGAACCGATAGAGAACACTTAACCAATTTGGCATGGTACGTGGGCTGAATTGAATACGTGATTGGGGTTGAAGTCAACTTGGACACATGGGCAGACCTAATTAATATAACAGTATCAAAGCAAGGAAAAGTGGGGAATGATATGATTAAATAATCGATAAACTTATCCTAGGGATAACAAATGAATATGACTTAAGATGTAATACAAGACTCGAAGGGTGGGACGACTTATACCATGAAATAAGTTAATCTAAGCTGGAAATGTGGGAAAACACCCGTACGCTATCATTTGATAAAGAGAACTTAAGTCATGTTTGAATTCATTGGTAAACCTTAGTTAAAGAGAACTAAGTAACAGAAACTAAGTATCAAACCTTGGTTAAGAGAACCAAGTAATAAACCTTAGTTAAGAGAACTAAGTAAATAACGAGAAAGAAAACTAAGTAATAAACCTTAGTTAAGAGGACTAAGTTGTAAACCTTAGTTAAGAAAATGAACGATTAAGAGAACTAAGTAGTAACCTTAGTCAAGGAACCCAAGTAGAAGACGAGAAGGAGCGAACATCCGTCTGGTCATGAAGAAGGCTCCAACGGTCTGGGTTACGAAGCACGCGACTTCGAGGGGACGTGAGGGTACTCTTGGTATCCCTCTGTGAGGTTGCAGATGATCCTCCTGGGCTCATAGAGGTTAAGGTCTGCGTTAGAAGAACCAAGAGTATGCCTTAGATGCAATATAAGCAACCTAAAGACTAGGATGGACCAGCGTGAGGTGGCGATATCTTGTTTAGCCCTATGATAGCACGTCGTCGTCTACCTACCATCTTGAGTCAATCGTGATAAGCAAGCGGAAAGGCGGAGAACTCCAAAAGACCATATACTTTGCTATCTAGTTATGGGTGAGGTTGGCCAATAGGTTTGTGGGGGCATAGAGGGCATGCGTACAGTTCTCATTCTTGATTTTCTTGGGTGCCTTTGATTAGTTGAGGGAGGAGTCAAGTGGGACCATATCCACACACAGATAAAAACATACCTTAGCATCTGCATCGGCAGATAACTTAAAGCTCCCGACCGAGTTCCGTGTTTCTTGATTAGCCCTGCCATGGGACTCAGGGCGCATATATAGAGGACATGTGCAACTAGATATCTGGCACGTTTAAACGACACGATTCGGACGTAAAGTCTAAGAACATATATCGCTCTGGGTAGTGTGTCCTAGACTAGGGGGAATTGTTCGATAGGTAGCATAATCCCTAGTTGGACCTAGGTCGCGTAAACCCTAAATCCGAGAAGCGTTCAATAGGTAGCATAAACACCAGTGGCCCTGGGTAGCGTAAACCCTGGTTGAATCTAGGAAACGCTCGATAGAAAACCCTAGATTAGATCTAGGTAATAAACGGAATCTCGCAAGATCAAGAGTGGCAGTCCAAACGATTTCGAGAATGGTGGCACTACACTAAAGTAGTATAGATTTACATGATGAAGCCCGTACGACATACAGCAAGGGACTGTATATATACATGGAAAGGATTAGACAAGTTGGGGGTATCTACATATACGTTGTATTAGGTTAACCTACTAGTGGGACATAAGTATAGCCTAGAGAGCTAATATCGCGAATAACCTAATAAGTAAGAAAATATAACTGAACGGTATATGTATGATTATACAGAAGTTTATTCTAAGTCCACTCACACAGAACTTATGTTCTGACACCCTCCTCATTACATACTTCCAGGTTAGGTTCATGACAGAGATGGTATAGCTTTGGATACTGGTTTAGCAGTATTGTTAATAAGGTAAAGCAATATTTGAGTATTATACTTTATTTCCTTCCACTGTGAGATGCTTTACGAATTCTGACATGCTTCTTTATTTCTGTCTTTTTCTACAGGATACCAGAGCACCCAACTCGGGTTTCGATAGATTGGATTTTTGAAAGAAAAAAAAAATCGGTCTGTCAGAATCCGGGTTGTTACAAAAAATAAGTGGCCAAATAAGAACTAATAAACCAGTAACTTGAATAGAAAATGAATGTCTAAATAATCAAGTTAATTAGAAATGTGGTAAGTAAAATCAAGCGTGTGATTAAAAGATTAGACATAGGATCTAATAACGCGATGACGTGATGCGCTTGGACCAGTCCGTATTTATGGAGACGAAGAACCCAACGGGGTAGATCATCGCGTTTTTTGGAGACACGGGAGGAGCACGTCCAACTAATTATTCTACGGGACTGGAGGGTAGCACGAGGCTTCTACAGGACATTGTAGGGTACCCTGAGATGGCCCTCTGAGGAACAACCAGATGAAGCCGTGACTTGGGGGTAGGTCTGTTGCACCATTTAGAGTATACTTTTACTACAATTATGGTGTGACAATCAAAAGGCTGTGGAAGATGGCGTGGAGTGATTCGACGGTTTTCCTTGCTCTAGAAGGAGGTGGTTAGGACCAAATTAAGGATAGTAATCGTCGGATACCTTTCATCAACAGTCAGTGGGATGCGGAAAGACTAGAGCTAAACCAACAAATGAATGATCTTTCACTATCGGGACGTTGGTTGAGGGACCCGCCAAATTAAATGTTAGATTGGTTGATAAGGGCACGCCATTAGCTCTTAATGCAATCTTTAGTTGAGGGAGGGGCCAAGGTAGGGCCTAACCACTGTGAAAAGAGACAGACCATATGTGGATATTTTATTTTAGGCCTAACAAAGCTGTCCGTTACAGATATCGAAAGCTCCTGACCGAGTTCCGTGCATTGCATGCAACCCTATTACAAAACTTGGGTTATAGTAGGAAGTACGTTCGTGCGAGGGTCTAGATACAAGCAATGGGTGGTGTATTGTAAACATAGGGCATTACTCTGTATGGAGACGTGGTTCGGCCAAGGAGTACAAATACGAGGGTTTGTATGCTTATGTGGCATATCAATGGTTGTTCTGTGCGATTATGTAGTGTAACGATGAAGATTTCCATATGTAGTTCAGTGTAGTATGGGGGTTATGCATGCTTCTGTGGTGTAGCTCTGAAGACCGTACGAGGAGGGTAATGTTGGGAGTACCTTGAGGTGTTGGGCATAGCTGTGTGTGTGTATATATATATATATTATGTTTAATCTATCGGGGAGTAGATGGGTGCGATGTGTGTGTAAAGCCTAGAGTGCTGTTAGCCTGAATAATCTAATAATTAAGAAATGTAACTGAATGATGTATGTAGTGTTATTTCAGAATGTATAATTTGTCCTCTCACTAGAATTTGTGTTCTGAACCCTCCTCATAACATACTCGTAGGTTAGATCTGTAGCAGAGATTTGGTAGCCTTTGGACACTTGTTAAGCAGTGCAATTATTTTGGTAAGGCTATATTAGATTATTATATTTTATCCATTCCGTTGTGAGATGTTTTGTCGAACTTTGATATATTTATTATCTCTGTCTTTTCTGCAGGATACCAAATAAACCAACTCGAGTTTCGGTTTTTTCAGATTTAGAATTTTTGAAAAATCTAGACCCGTTGGAATTTCGGTTGTTACAACTTTGTTGAGGAGAAGTTTGATTGGGTGTTATTTCTTTTTAGCTTTTGATGTGATGAAGATAAACCAGGATTCTACATGATGACCCTATCATTATGAATAATAAGTTATTCGTAATCAAACGTTATGATTCATCCTAAGTAACGTTTGTGGTAATGTTCTTTCGGTTCGAGTGTGGGTTAAGCTATATAAAATACCTATTTTTGCTTGGTTCAATCTTGGTATCAGCTAGATTTGTAATCGGCTAGGCAGGATGTTGTGTATGTACGAGATGACTGAGTGTATGCAAAGGCTTGAGTTTACCAAATGTTTAATCGAGTTTAAATTAGACAAGCAGTTGGTGAAAGAAATTTGATTAAATTAGTTGATGGGGGAGTCCAAAAATTATATACTGAGTATCTCTGGAAACCTGACATATATTGTAATTTTCACTCATTTGGTCATGTGAGTAATAACCACGACAATGCCATAGAAAGCAAAGAAGTACCCAGTGAAGCCAAGGAAGTTAGAACTAATGGAAATAAGAAACAGAGGAAAAGTGTAGTTAACTACAAGCAAAGTGATAGTAAGGATAAAAAGAACCAGAGATGGCAACAGGTAACAACCAGTAAGAGAAAGAACATTGTTTTATTGAGAAGAGATAGAGGAGTAGTTGTAAGCTCCAATGATAAAGGAAAATTGACTAGTAAAGGAAAAGAAAAGGAAGAAAATGATAAAATAGATGAAAAGGCTTTGGAGGAAGGGGAAATTGACCAACTAGAAGTAGATGATAATCTAAATAATGTAGAAAGTGTACATGACAAAGAAGATTTTGACAAAGAAGCATGCACTATGAATAAGGACTCTTTTATGGATGTGCATGCAGGGGAAATTAATGCACAAGTAGAGGGAGTAGGTACGAAAGTTATTCCAGATGAAATTAATGTGTTGTATGGTCCAAATAAAGAAATGAGGAGTGGTGTTCAACTAAATTAGCAAGTATTAAGTCGTGAAATTAGTAATATTGAAGTAAGCAACAAGTTTGATAATTTGAGTCATTTATAAAAACATGGTTGAAGAGATTGATACAAAAGGAGGTGACTATGTATTAGAGACACATGCACAAGACACTGACATAGAGCAACAATTTGGTGACAAAACAACAATTATCCAACCAATGCATCAAACCCTTGTATCCAAAACCAAACCACCCATCTATAACATCTTAATCATGAATCTGTTGCTTGTTCTAATTCTTCCCCTCTTCGCCATTTCCAAATAAACCCTGATACTAACCTTATTATACCCTTTCAACCCATAGACTTAGTAACCATTTAGGCTTATGAGTTGTTTAACACTCATGTAACCCCATGTGTAAGTCATAATGACAACTTGCTTACTTATGATCCAGTTTTTTGACTTCAAACCCTTGTCACCTCCTTTTTCTCTCCCTCATCTCACCCTTACCCTCATATTTTACCTCCCACTTCATACAAACCTCCCCTCCAACCTCCCTCTTACTCCATTCTCTTCTTCCACTACCCATCTTAACTCTCCCACTGGTAATTTAAGTGTTGGAAAATCAAAAGGTACTCCCTTGACTGCTAATCATCTGTACAATACTAGGAGTAAGAAATTGGATGATCCCACCCTCGATCTTAGTATTTAATGGTGAAAACAATTGGAGTTTGGAATGTTAGAGGAGTTCATTTGAGTGTCCTAGCAAGTGTGGAAACTAAGCTCAATCTCCAATTAACCATGATAGCTTCTAACTAAATTAACCTAACTTGGCAAGTTATTTATAATCTTCTGAAGCTGCCTATGGAAGGATTATGATTATGTATGACCCTTTACTATCTAACTCACTTCTTTATTTTCTTCTCCGCAAATGATTCACTATCATGCATTCTCCACCCTTAACCAATGCTTCTTCTATGTTTCCTTTGTTTATGGTTATAACTCTTGTGAAGCCAGGAATTGCTTCTTGAATATCATCCCCTCCGTTCTAAATACCCATCCGTGGATTATCTTAAGTGATTTTAACTGGTTTTTTGATTTGTCTTATACACCTGTTGGTAACCCCCTTTCCTTGTCCGAAGTCAATCCCCTTTAGACTACTTTGGACCATGGGAATTTGATAGATATCAAGCACATTGGCATGCCTTACTCATGGAATAATAAGAGAATCGATGGTCTTAGAACATTCTTCAAAACTGACCATGCCATTTGTAATCAACCAACCCTTGATAAATAGCTAGTCCTCTTATATCATCTCCCTCCTCCTTTTCTATCATATCACTCCACTATCATCCTTCATTTGTGTGCGGTGGACATGAAAGGAAAAAAGGTTTCAAATTTTTAGCACTTTGGTCAATGACCCTGACTTCTTTAATGTAGTTAGAGAAGTGTAGGAGAGACCAAATTATGGTAACCCTATGTATATTTTGCAGGTCAAAATGAAGGCTATAAAGACTGCCCTGAGAGCATGGTCCAAAAAAAAGTTTGGTAGTGGAAACAGACAGAGTGACTACTGGAAGACCTAACTTTAGGAGATTCAAACAAGAATAATGGATGAGACAACCAACACAAATCATTCTGGTATAGAGACTTACTTTGCTAAACAATACCATAAAGCTCTTGTCAAGGAGGATTTTATGATACAACAAAAATCCAGGTGAAATGGAGTGAGGAAGGGGATCACAACATCGCTTATTTTCATGCTTCACTCAAAAGAAAACATGCTAGGGATAACTTGGTTTTTGCTATTGACACAAATGATAATTTTGTTAGCACTAAATCTGATGTTGAACCTACCTTTACTAATCAATTTTTTGAACTTTTTGGTCATAAGGATAGCTTTGTCCCGGAGTTAGATTTGATTGACCCCAATATATTACCTAAACTTAATCAAAATGAATATACGTCCCTATGTCAACTTGTGTTTGATGAAGAGATCAATCAGGCTATGTTCTCTTTTAAAAGATCTTCTAGTGGAGGACCCGATGGCTACAATGCTTGTTTCTTTTACTTTTGCTTGTCTAATGTTAAGAAAGAGGTATGCAGTGTTGTTAAACACTTTTTCTTGAGGTCTAGCATGATGCACTCTTTCAAAAATATCCACATAGCTCTCATCCCTAAAATTATTAATGCCAGTAAAGTCTCAGACTTCATACCTATTTCATACTGCAATACTATCTACAAGTGTATCACAAAAATTATAGCCAACAAGTTTCCCTTATGTTATCTCGAGTAATCAAGCTGCTTTCTTATAGGGAAGGAATATTCTTGACAACGTTCTTTTGTCTAATGAATTTTGAAATGGTTATACAAGCAAAAATGTAACCTCTAGAGCCATGCTTAAGCTATTATGAAAGATTTTGATATGATTCAATGGGACTCCATTGTTAGGGTTTTGGGTCACATGAATTTTCCTCCTCATTTCACATCTTGGATATATGCTTGCATATCTACGGCCAAGTTTTATCATTCTCAATAGCAGCAGCGCTGTATACTTTAGTAGCAAGCAAGGAATAAGACAGGGTGATCCTATATCGGCTTATATTTTCATTGTTGTCATGGAACTACAAACTCAACTGATAATAAGATCGTTGATGATGGTATTTTCGGGTTACATCCGAAGTGTACAAATCCTAAAATTGCTTCTCTAATGTTCGTAGATGACCTAGTTATTTTTTGTAAACTTGATAGCACCACTATTTAAACCATTTTGGGAGTATTGAGAGTGTTTCATGTCATGACTAGTCTGAAGGTTAATCTGAGATCTTTGCTGTTGGTATTCCTGAAACTCAAATTATTGATCTTCATCCTAGAACTAGTTTGAAAAGAAGTATTGGGACCATTTATTACCTGGGTTTACCCCTTGCTACCGCTAAAATAACTTGCAACCAATTCCTCCCATTGTATAACAGAATCACTACAAGGCTAAATCACCAGACCGACGTACTTTTAATTCAAGCAGGAAGGGTTTCATTGATCAAATCAGTTGTATTCCATGTTTACTAGGTGAGGTCCATCAGTTTGCCATGTAAGATGATTAATATGATTAGAATAACTTTTATGATATTTCTATGGAAATATAACATTGAAGGAAGGTACTTCGCACCTATTGCTTTTAAAAAAGCGAGAACTCCTATTAGAAAAGGCGGCCTTGGTATTATTGATATGATGCATTGGAATAGATTTGTGTGTGTTAAGCATGTTGATAATTATCTTAATGACATAAATAATGTTTGAGTTATCTGGTTGTAGAGAAATGTAATAAAAGGTAGAAACTTTTGGGCAATGCCCCACCCTAAAAAATACGTTGGACATGGAGAAATATTTTTAAGCTTAGACAAAACTTGCTGCCTCTTATTCAATATAAGATTGGCTCCATTTCAAACATTATGTTTTGGGATGATCCATGGCTTCAAAGAGGCTTAGTTCTTAGGATAAGTTTAACTTATCTTGAAGTTTAAATCTTTGGCATCCAAAGCAATGCTAAGGTCTGTGATTACATCCAAATTAATATTATTTCCCTTCCAAGTTCCTCAAATAAGAACAATAATCTGCTTTGGAGACCTGCGAAGCAAGTTAAGATTGAGGATGAAGGAAGTGACAAAATTAAATAGGAGTAGTGTTGGGAAAGCTTTTCAAATTAGTTGTGTTTACTCGCATTCGGCTGCAATTAATGAATTAACCAATTATAAGTGGTATATTTGAATAAACTATCGTGATAATTATGCTAAGTGTAATTTTCTACTTTGGAAAGTTATATACATGGTTCTTCTTATCAAAGACAAGCTATTGAAAGAGGTATGCAAATTGATGCTCTTTGTGTTTTCTGTGAAGTGCAACAAGAATCGGTTGATCAGTTGTTTATTGAATGTGCCAACTTATTTCAACTATGGAGCTTTACCACGAGTAAACTAGGCCGAACAAACATTAGTCAGTCTTGTAAGAGGAAATGGCGCTACCTACACAAATTAACGGGTAGGAAGTGTCCAAGAATGAAAATGATAAATTATGTTTTAAAGAAGTTTCTGATGAATGTATGGAGAGAAAGGAATACTAGAGTTTTCAACGTGGAAAAGAAGTTAAGTCCAATGCAACTAAGAAAGTGTTGACGTCAAAAGTTGGTCTAATGATAATAGACCCCAACATGCATAAGCCAGACATGATCACAATCACAGAATGCAAGAAAGTAAATAAAAAAGGGAAGCACAACACAATTTTTATAGTGGTTCGGCTTTAACCAAGCCTACGTCCACTTTATAATCTTTGTTTATACTGTTGATACAGGTAACAGTTATTTTTGATAGAAGAAAGTAGAGAGAGAAGTTGTTTATACACAAAATCCTTGTGATGTATTTGAAGTGTACGATATGCTATTTTTCGAGTGCCGAATATAAGCTTTTGAGAGTAGAATCCAAGATTTTTCAGATCCTTCAAGATTGTCTAAGGTTCCTTTCCGTTTCTGGTAAGGGTGTATTTATTGGCGAGAATGTGGGCCGAGCTATAGGCAACGTGGCATGCATCTTTTTCGGGGCTAGCCTCGTGTAACTCGATTCTAAAAAGTGGTTGTAGGCGGAGGGTACCGGTCTATTGCCGATGAATATTTCTTCTCGAAAATTGTGGCATACGTGGAGCTTGAGATCTGGTGCATGAAAAGTAGTGCGAGATAAAGCTGACCAACTCTGTAGCTATGGGAACAGGACTTCGTTTGGTAGCGCTTGACTCGGCTAGATATTTTGATCCAGTATTACATGTTCGATCCGATCTTTAAGGAGTGACTCGGTCAATCGTTTGATGACCCGATCGATCAGTTTGGCTTTGACTTTGGAAGAATGCCAACTCTGAGGAAGAGAGCTTTTACTTGCTGTGAAGCTGATTCGGGTCGAATTATAATCAATTGACCTAGGATGAAAGTCGACCTTGGAGGCATAGAGCTGGATCGATATCTGGCAGTAAGCTTCGATCTTGAGTTGTGACGGCTTTTACCAAAAAGTTGGTCAACACTTTGCCCTGCAGAACATATCTTTTTTGGTAACGAAAGATGTTTTCTGGATTATCAAGAAGATGTTGAATAGAAGTCCGATGTCCGGCAAGCCCTGGTTACGCTGAACCATATTATATGGAAGGCCAGAAAATCGACGACCATTAATGATTGTATTAAGTTCAGAAAACCAATGATAGTCGAGGCTCGTATTAAGGTTGAAAAGCCGACAATCACCAATGATCGTATTAAGGCCGGGTCTCTAAGAATGCCAGAAAACCAATCGACCATACCAAGTCGACTTCGAAGAACAGCAGAAGAATCGGGTTCCTGTCGAGTTAATTAATACATGTAAAGGGTTAAAGGTAGACATGCCAAATCCTGACGATGTTGTTCATTACTATCAAGCACAAGTCGTGCTTGGGTGTTCATTGGGAGTATTAACCATACTCAGTTTGTGACCAAGTTCCTTTGTCAAATCCTGTCAAGGTAGCTCGGTTCGTTAGGTACAAGCCATACCTGGAAATCCAGGAGGGGCATAAACTATACCCAAAGGTTTGAAATAAGGTATGAACCATACCGGATGAATCAAGGCGGGGTATAAACCATACCCCGAAATTTAAAGTGGGGGTATAAACCATACCTAGTTGTTTAGTGAGGGGTATAAACCATACCTTAGAGTTCGAGTACAAACCATACTTTGAATTCGAGTATATACCATACTCTAAGTTTCGAGGTGGGGTATCAACCATACCCAATAAGTTAGAGAGGGGTATAAACCATACCCTTAGAAGAAGGAGTAAAACCATACTCATATGGAAAAAGAGTCGAGTTTGATTTGCTAGGTATAAGCCATACTTAGGGGCCGAGTACAAACCATACTCGAGTTTGGTAAAAAAAGTCCATTGTCTTAGGCATAAAGCATACCCGAGTTTAAGATCGAGCATCAACCATGCTCATGGTGTGATTTTTCCAACAAGATTGAGTATAAGCCATACTCTTATTCAGAAAGAGCTAAGTTTGCCATATTCTGACAAGTAGATTTTTAGGAGAGGTATCAACCATACCTTAGGGACGAGCATAAACCATGCTCGGTTTGAGAGAAGGTTCGACACATCTTGATGAGTGAATCATATCTCTAGGTATTATCCATACCTTAAGGACGAGCATAAAATATGCTCGGTTTGGGTCGAATATTTTTCCACATCCTAGCGAAGTAATTTTATTCATCAAACATAATTCATGTTCGAAAAATAAATCTTATTACTGCTAATGATTATTACAAGATTTAAACAAATCATATCATTGTTATAATTGAATCCAGGGCATGCTTAGGGATTAAATCCTAAACCTGTACGTGTGTACTTCAACATAGCCACTTATTTTGAGAATAACGGAAATACATTTCTTGTAACCTAAGAAATGGGGTGTATCCACAATGATCTAATCCATATCAATTGATGATGATGCCAAAATTACTAGGCTCGGGGTCCTTCCCGTCCTGAGGAGCATGGGAGTCATTCCGAGGAGCATGAGAGGGTAGTTGCGGTGGTGTATTTGCCGTGGATTTCTTGACATACTCAGGTAGCTCTCTACGTCGAACTCGTTCTTCGATGAGATCACGCAAGTGCCTACATTCATTGGTTCCATGACTTACCATACCATGATACATGCAGTGCTTTCCTCACTCACGTTCTCTTTAGGTTGGCTCCTTCCTGGAAGGCTTAGGAAAAGGTAGAGATCCTCGGACATCGAGTTATATATCCAGTAGGGAGGAGTTAAGCTCGGTGTATTGATCATGTTTGGGTTCTCTCCGGAACCGCACTTTCTAATCATTCTTTTCTGAGGCTTTCCCTTTTCCTTTTCTCTAGCCAGTGGTATTGGATGAGCCTCCATTTTTTTAGCGAGTACTTCGAGATTTTCCATCTCGATATTAGCATCTTCTTATTGGAGAAATCTATCTGCTTCTGCATAGAATCTTTGATATCCTTGGAGGGATCTCTAGTCGGGGAGATCTTGAAATCAGTTCGGCTCTAAACACCAGCTATGGCAGCCATAAGCACCATCGATGGCTTGGGTCGATCAATCGATGTTATGGCCACGATAAATCTTTCTAAGAAGGAGCATAGGGTCTCACCGGACTGCTGCTTGATGGATGTAAGGAACATGACGCTTTTGGTCAAGAGATGTGAACTCTGAACTGGTCGATGAAGCGAATGACCAACATATTCCAATTGTCAATCAATTCAGTGTTAGCTGCCGAAACCACATGCCAGCTATATCAGTTTGGAAGAGAGGGAAGAACTTGGCCATAACATTGATCGATGCTGATAAAACTTCCATGTGCTGCTTGTATCGCATGAGATGTATGGTCGAGTCAGTCCGGTCGTTGTAGGGCTCTAGGACCGGAAGCTTGGAGTCCGGAGGATTGCGCAAGTTTCTGGTTTCCCGTGTGAAAGGACTGCGGTGGACGATATCCATGTCTTACTGAGAAGTAGTGCCTCGAGCGAAGCACTTAATGATGCTAGCGATCTGAGTCCCATCCTCGAGAAGTTGTTACGACAAATCCAATTCTGCACCGTGGATGTAACAACCCGGATTTTCAGAATCAATTTAAATTTTTTATTTTAGCTATTTTTATGGATTTTGAAAATTAAAAATGATTTATTGTAAATAATAACGACTAAAAATTTATTTAGATCGAAGTTAGAAGGAATAAATTTATTTTAATTATAAAACGTGCCTGAAATGGCGCGACAGTTTGAAAATTCGATTTCAAATTTCAATTGAATGTACATGATTCAAAATAGATTGGATTTCAGTAGAACCAGAAATATTTGAATCTATTTAATTATATCTTCTAACAAATGTGAAAAATCTGGATTTCATAACGAGAATAAAAAGTTATGTCCAGTTTAAAATTCAGAATAGTCTCTATGGAATATATATATATTTTATATAATATATAACCCTTAAAAATAAATATTTTGCAAACGACTTTCGTTTTCAATGAAACCACTTTTTTTGAATCCGAAATATTATATTATTGCTAGATTCCAATTTTCATAATTTTTGGAATTGATATGTGAGCGTGGTTAATTTAAATGTGTTTGACACTTTCTATTTGAATTTAATCGACTGGAAAATGACCTTTTTACAAACGGTCTCCAAATTCGACGAAATTAGTTTTGTTAGGACCGTATCGTCAAAAGATAGATAGATTTATTTTTCTAGGATTTTTGGACTCAGTATGTGGCCCCGGTAAATTAAAATGTACATTGAAATCAATTTTGAACGTTATATTAAATTATATTTTAATTTTAATGAAAACTGATCGAAACAATCGAATTGACTTGCAGGACATATCCCATTGTGTTCGGAATGGGTGTAATTAGCTAAGGGTGACAGTTAGTGGGTTCGATTTGGAGATTGAATGAAAAAGTAACTTTATGAAATTCAAAATAAAAAATATATAAGTCAACCTCCCCTTCGTTTTCTCTCTCCCCGTCATTAGAAAAAAAAAAAGAAGAAACCGCATCATTTGAAGCCGTCCCCCCATTCAGCTCCAACCCACCACAGCCAGGCTCCGGACCACCGCTGCAGTGCCCCATGACCTGTGTCGTCCCCTTTGATGATCCTCCGGTCATATCCCACTCCCCTAAGCCCTAATACTCGAAATCCCAAACCCTAGAACCCCTAAAACCCGCCGCCAGCACCCTAGACCCCCTCAGACCATCGGTGTCGTCCTCACCACCACCAGCAACCGCCATCCCCCACCTCCTGCGTGAACTGTGAGTTTTTATTTTATTTTATTTTTATTTATGTAATTAAAAATGTGATTTTTATTTAAATAACCTTGATATAGAAATGTGATTTTTATATGGATAGTATTATGATAAAAATATGATTTTTATATTTATAGTGTTATCGTAAAAATGTGATTTTTATAATGAAAGAGAATTTATAAAAATTTGATTTTTATACATATATAGCAATAATAAAAATATGATTTTTATTATATAAATAGCAAATAAAAATATGATTTTTATTATATGAATAGCATATAAAAATATGATTTTTATTATATGAATGACATTATAAAAATATAATTTTTATTATAAGGATAACAATATAAAAATATGATTTTTTATATATGTAGTAGCATTATAAAAATATGATTTTTAATGTACATGGCGTTGTAAAAATGTAATTTTTATATATACAACATAGATATAAAAATACGATTTTTAAAATATAAATAGAATTTATAAAAATATGATTTTTATATAGAAAAATGATTTATAAAAATATGATTTTATAAATAAGAACATAGCAAAAAAATTTGATTTTTAATGTAAAATGCGTGAAACAGATTACATTGGAATCACGGTGAAGAATGCAACGCGCTAGAGCAAATCCAAAAACCGTCCAATAAAGAATGACGGAGTGGAAACCAAAGGTGAGATTTCCTTCTCACTCTATTTATTTTACAATTAAAAATATATACTAGGATGTAGACGGGGCTTAAAAGCCCCCGACACTATTTATTGTACAATCACATAAATTGAAAGCAATGTATGGATATTACCGACACAGGGATTCCATACTCCGCGAATAGCCACTTATGGCGCCGTAAATGGCATTTGGGGGTAGTTGAGTATTTATTTATTTGGATATTCTGCTGATTTGATGATGGTTGTGAATTGGATTGAAATTGGTTTGTATATGGCGCGAGCCATTATTAGGTAAGGGATAAGGCTAAACCTTATTTCGGTTCTAGTATCGTGCCGTTATGCTGCCAAAATTTTCTAGAAAATGTTAGAAAAATTTAGTTAGCTAAAAATATCATTTTTAGTTTATAAATGTGATAAATAAAATTATTTAGGCATTGTATAGAATTTTATAAGAAAACCTATAAAATTCTATATATTTATTTGATAGTTAAAATTCCATTTACAAGTCGGACGACTTATTTATGCTCGCCTATTTTTGTAACAATTGAGAATTTCGCTCGATCCGAATCGATCGCTAAACCGACCAAGACCATTCGAAACCCCTGATTGTTTTGAGAACACGACCAATCGGAATACAAACAGAAGAACATTTCATTGCTTATTACAAATATTCCATCAGAATACAAGAATATACAAAGTATAAACAAATATAATACATCAGAGAAATATCAGAGATTTAAATACATTACTGCAGCGGAAAAATAATACAATACACAACTGAAAGAGTTATATGGATACAGAGCTTTCTGGATATCATTCCAGCTGTAAACCAAGTTCCTGTGAATATAAATCTGCAAAACCAAAACTACTAGCTGCCCGTGTGGAAAATAGGGGGCACCCAGAGTTTCGGTTAAAACAATAAACTCCAGGTCAGTCATGTGACTGGTGTGAGAACTAAAACAGTTATTAATTTTTATTTTAAAGTTAGGTAAATCAAGGGACCACGCCGTATAACATGGAACGGGTTTCCTCCCAAGAATACCAGTGCATAAAACAACAACGCAATGCTAAATAAAGAACAATGAAGCTATTATAAGACCCAGGTCCCATCACACAATGCAACACAAGCCGGAGGATAGGGTTTTACCTTATATTATCCAAATAATGCTTGCTACACTAAATTTCATCTTTTATTATTACTATAAGTGTATAGTGTCAAAATTATTTCAATCATAAGTATTAATCATAGACGGCGTAAGTGCCCCATACCACTATGTCGCCATATATAGGTTTAAAATCAAAACCGCAAATGTCACGTATTGGAAGTTGGATTTCCATCTGTGAACCCAGGCCAGGGATCGTCCTCACCGTTTCGAGACTCTCTAGCCCGAGCCTCAGGCAAGCGTGCATGCAAGCCTTGGATCATCAAGGCCGGTCCACCGATGTGGATTATTATGCCTGAACACTGCCGTTTCCCCGCCCTTTGGGGCGTAAATGAGCCAAATGACTCCATCGGCTCCACATAGTCACCGATATATCCGAGGCGCTTCGCAATCCAACAAACACGCAGGTGAAAATAATATAAATGTCAGGGCTGGTAGGTCACTGACGCCACCCTAGCTAGAAGGAAATGCATGTCCTCCCTGAGGTCCTCTCCCGTTTCTGGTTCACACCGGGGTGTGAGGCTCGCGAATTAACGCTACACAAAACTATGCCACACAGGCGGTGCTTTGATCATCAACCACAAGACTTTGCTTTTCAACAAAAGCCTTGATCATTTGCATCTTAGCATGCCACACAGGCAAACCACTCCATGCAACTGATATCCATTAATCACACAGAATGATATCCAATGTCAGACACACAGTCCATTTATAAGTCCGTTCTGGGTCTGAACGAAACCGTAGGCACCTTGTACCTCGCATATCCATCGATCTCCAAGTACGTCTGGACGATCACCAACTGATTCCCTCCTCTTGGTGTACAGCCCAATCAAGATCATCAGTAATTATCCAAATGATGTGAAGACCTCCGATCTTCGACCACCGTCTTCATCCTTGACACATCGTCGAATCAGTTATTCAGAATGGTATAAACCCGGTCTTTCTGAATAACTCGCGTATATAATAAACAAGTGTTACACAAACACAACATACGCCTCATTCCAATTCAGAATATTCTTTTATTCAAATATTCTTATACTTTGGGAAAGGTTCCCATTAATTTTATCAAAGATAAATTCCTTAAATTTATTCTTTAATCTTCCTTTGAATATCAATTCAAACCAAATGGTGGTTTATCCAAACTAGTCGGGATTAGCAAACCTTACCGAAGTAGTCACTTGTTAAATTTCCTAACCCCAACCTATTCATCCCATGAAGTAAAATTGGTCATACTTTATATCTAACACCACAGTGTTATCGGTAAATTCAATTACCATTTCACGTTCAAATCTAATTAAAGATTTAACTATCGCCTGGAGCAAAACTGGTGATACTCCATTCTCGATCATTTCAATCTAATTAAAGATTCATTAAAACTCCACTTGGTTTTAATCTTCCCAAAAATCACTATCAATGATTATTTAACTTGGGAAATCATATCCTGTCTTTAACTGGATTAAAGAACCAATGTCATTTAAAACACGGTTCACGATAAACCCAAAATCACATTCCATTTACAATGGAATCTTCATGGAAAACAAATCGATATATAATCGATATAAACTTCCATATCCGACTAATAATATAAATGGAATAACGGCAAAGCCTTTTAAATTCCAGATATATTAGTTGTCTTCCTCCACCGAAATTCACTTCGATTATTACCAAATCGAATTCCATTCCATTCCAATTTATTTTATTAAATTGGAAAACTTTACTTTGGAAAATCTCCTTTAAATCTTAACAAAAGATTTATAAATTCCAAATCACATTTCACTGTAAATCGGGTTAAAGAACGAATGTCGTTAAAACACAGTTCACGATAAACCCAATTCACATTCCATTAATTATCGGGTTAAAGAACATGTGTTATTTGAAACACCGTTCATGATAAACCCAAAAATCAATTCAAATTCAATACCAATTAAATACCATTTAATTGGTATACTTCATTAAATCTAATTAAAAAGATTTAATCTTTTTCTCAACTGTGTTTAAGAACAGTGTTAATGAAGACACCATTCACGACAAACCCAAATCCCATTTGATATTAAATACAAGGCCCTGAATAGAAAATATATAGGCTTATATTCAATATCAAATTCTACGACCAACAAATATCATATTGGAACTAACGATATAAATATATCTTTCAAATTTCCATAACAATGTCTGTATAATCACGAAATCCAACATCGAAATATTCCAAAGACAATTTCAATTCAAATCCATTCCAATTCAATTATTGGAAATTCTGGTTACTTTTAAAACCCTTTCAAATCCAATTTATTTATTTCAAAAATAAATGGATTATAATTCTAGTTCAAAATTAGTTCATTTCGATAAAAATCTATTTTTATCTTTTCAAATATGGAATTTTTCATCCGAATTCTTTCCAAATCATTTCTTATGATTTTACACAAATTATTGTTATTTTTAATAATTTTATCAAGGCCCGTACAGTCGATTTCCATCAACGGCCATCGAACTGCACTTACAGCGACCTTTTTCAAATTTGATTTGGACATAATTCCAAATCCAACCGTTAGATTTCAAATCTCTAATATTCCTTAGAAAGCTCTTTTCGATACAAACCCAACGGTTCCGGTTTTAGGAGAATCCGACGGTTGGATCTCCCGTAGTGTCCATTCGAAGTCAATGGTCGAAATTCGCGAACTGCCGCAGCGCGGCGCGTTCTATTCAGACCATTATGTATATATTATATATATTACGTCGATTTCCTTTCAAAACGTATTTTATAAATTGTTCTAAATTCGTTTTCAAAACGATTTCAACTTCATATTCAATTTCAGATCAAAATTGAATATTCCATATCATTAATATATAAAAGATAATATTTTCAAAACGTTATATTTTGAAATCACTTCCTTTTCTATATTCATTATAAAAATGAATATAATCGATATAAATATCGTTCGCGTCAAAATGACGCATATCTAATCAACACGGCTTTATATATTTCAATAACTTCGTTATTCTATTCAACAAATGAATATTTTCTTCAACACATGAATATATATTTTATTCAACACATGAAATTTCTTTTATTCAACACATGAATTTATATTTTATTCAATACATGAATTTTCTTTTATTCAACACATGAATATTCTTTTATTCAACACATGAATATATTCTTTTATTTAACACATGGATTTTCATTTTATAATATTATTTATTTTCCAAATTGGAATGAGGCTCAATCAATTACCATATAATGTTAATTATATGGATTCCCTACAACACATGTATATAATAGCAACGATAAATAATCAACCATCATCCAGAGTGCACCGCACAACTGCATAAGCATTAAATATAAATAATTAACGCTTACACAGTCTGTCAACCAATCGATCGACATACATCTAAATAATTGGGATTACCATGATGTGATGTCCCCAAACCCCGTACTGACGGTGGCAAGGGTAATCCTTGGAATATAACACAGAAACAGATAATAGTAGAACATAATTAAATAAATACACCAGATAATGTACAATAGAATACACTGGATAAACGTAATCATCAGAGTTACACAATATACAGGATCATACTTAGTACAAACACAGTTCAGCTATACATAAATATCTACAGCGGAAACAAGCAAAATATGTACAATAGGAGCTGGACAGCATAAAAAGAGATAAATAGTAGAATCCATCTTCAGCTCCAGCTGTCCCGAAAGAATCAGCTAAACCTGAATACAAGGCTGCCCGTGTAGAAAAAGGGGCACCCGAGTTTGAAAGTGAAACAAACTACGAGTCAGTCATGGGACTGGTATGAGAAATCTACTCAACACATTTAATATATGGCTAATCACAGGACCACGCCACTTTCGTGGAACGGGTTTACTCCATTGGATTGCCAGTGCTTTAAAACAAATCATTCTTTTAAACATCGCAATGCTTTTTATAAAAATGAAGCCATTATAAGACTCAGTTCCCATCACACAATGCAACGCAAACCGGAGGATAGAGTTTTACCTTATAATGGCCAAAATATGATTGATACGAATAAAACAAAAGCATTTGATATTGTTACTAGTGTTTATATGTTTCAAA
This sequence comes from Allium sativum, assembly GCA_030737875.1. Classification (NCBI taxonomy): domain Eukaryota; kingdom Viridiplantae; phylum Streptophyta; class Magnoliopsida; order Asparagales; family Amaryllidaceae; genus Allium; species Allium sativum. Next base: position 228,638,553 of record CM060911.1, on the reverse strand, counting down.
AACAATTTCAATCATAACTATCAATCATAGACGATGTCACATTTGGAAATTGGATTTCCGTCATGAACCAAGGCAAAAGATAGTCCTTACCGACTTCGAGACTCTCTAGCCCGAGCCTCCGGAACAGCCGCAACTGCCCCTTGGAGCGACAGGGCCGGTCCACACGGAGTGGATTATAGTGCCTGAACAATACGTTTCCCCTCCCTTTGGGGCGTAAATGAGCCAAATAATGACTCCATTGGACCCGGATCGTCCGATCAAACCGAGGCGCCTCGCAACAACAACAACCACATAAGTCAAACTCGTCAGGGCATGTAAAACCACTGACGCCACTTCTAACTAGAAAGAAACGCATGTCCTCCCTGAGGTCCTCTCCCGTTTCTGGTTCATACCGGGGTGTGAGGCTCGCGATTTCACGTTATACACAAAGTTACGCCACACAGGCGGTGCTTTGATCATCTCCACAAGACCTTGCTTTTCAACAGAAGCCCTGTTCATTTGCCACTTAGGCATGCCACACGAGCAATTCATGCCATGCGACTGATGTCCATCGATATACAACCTCTGTGCTCGTGCGTTTCAGAGAAGGGCGTTAAGCAAAAGAATAAATTCTCCGCCGCCAAACAGATGTATATTTAACAGAGATCAATCAACATAGAATAAAATCCAGTGTCAGACACACAGTCCATTTACAAGTCCGTTCTGGGTCTGAACGAAACCGGAGGCACTATATACCTCGCAAACCCATCGATCACCACGTACGTCTGGACGATCACCACTCATTATCCATATTTCGGGGTGCCTCCCAATCAGGACCTCGGTTACCATCCAAACGAGGTGAAGATCTCCGGTCTTCGACCACCGTCTTTATCTTCGATTTCTTATCGTCGATTCAGTTATTCAGAATGGGATAAACCTAGTCTTTCTGAGCAACTCGCGTATATAATAAACAAGTGCAACACTAACATATACATGCATCATTTCAATTCATTAGTCACTAACCGTCAATCAGTAAGAGAACGATTTCCTAAATATTAACCCCGAAGGCCGAAACCAACATCAGATCAACACCCAGGAAACCATTCGACTTAGCCAACCTTCAGTTAATTTCTAAATCACATCCATATCGTTTATAATATTTTATAACGATTTATCGTCATTTTTATTCATTTTAAAATAGACATTTTATTCAAAACGACGCTTCGGGCCATAACGCGGCCGTGGCGCTGTTTTTCTTCAGGTTTGATTTACACATATCTGAAAATCTAACCGTTGGATCTTCACAAAATTTACATTATTAGAAAGATCTTTTCAAAACGAATCCAACGGTTCTAGTTTCGGGAAAATCCGACGGTCGGATCTCCCGGTACAATCGTTTGAAGTTCCGATTTCGAAATACGAACTGCAGCGTCGTTATTCGATTATATATAATTATATTTATATATAAATATAAATATAATCGATTCTATCGCTGTTTTTCTTCAGATTTGAATTAAACATTCCTGACAATCCAACCGTTGGATTTTTACAAAGTTGGTGCCGTTGAAAGATATTTCCAAGGCGAACCCAACGGTTGCGATTTCAGGAAAATCCAATGGTCGGATCTCCCGGTATAATCGTTTGAAATCACGGTTTCAAAATACGAACGGCAGCGTCATTATTCGATATATTTTAATTCTATTTATTTATATATATATATATATATATATATATATATATATATATATATATCGATTCTTCGATTTCAAAGCTACATTCTTTTCATACATTTGATAAAAATGATATTTTTATCTAACTGTCTTCTATTTCAACACTTCACTATTTTTAACAATTCATTAATATAATAAAAATGTGATTTTTATTGTAAAATAATTCATTTCAAAACTCTATTATTTTATATAGTTCATATAGGTAATAAAAATAGGATTTTTATTATAAAACAATTTCTTTCAAAACGGGATTATTTTATACATTTCATATAGATGATAAAAATGTGATTTTTATTATAAAACAATTTATTTCAAAATGTGAATACCATTCAACACATGAATTTCAATTCAACGAATGAATATCGATTAACACATGGAGGTTTTCTATAGTTTATGTATATAGATAAAAAGGTGATTTTTATATTTAAACACGAATACCATTCAGCACATGAATTTCAATTCAACGAATGAATATCGACTCAACACATGAAGGTTTTCTATAGTTTATATATATATAGATAAAAATGTGATTTTTATATTTAAAACACGAATATCATTCAACACATGAATTTCAATTCAACGAATGAATATCGATTCAACACATGAAGGTTTTCTATAGTTTATATATATAGATAAAAATGTGATTTTTATATTTAAAAACACGAACACCATTCAACACATGAATTTCTATCCAACGAATGAATTTCAATTCAACACATGAAGGTTTTCTATTCAGCGAATAAATATAGTTTCAACAAATGAAAATAATTCAAACACATGAATATTATTCAAAATTTCGACAGCATAACGGCAGGGTAGTTTAAACCGGGACCGTCCCTAGTACGACTCCTCGTTCTACCTTAAAACCTCGCGGTTTTTGACAATGGGGATCATGCATCTAGTTCGCACGCAGACGGCATGTATATATTTATTTCATTTCTACAAACTAATCCTATGTGGTTTCAACCAAATATTTCTCAACCACAAGTGGGTATTTTTCAACCACAATCAATCAATATCAACCACAAACAATCCCAATCAACCATTCGCTATCAATCAATTTTCACACCAATCACAACCAATAAATATCGTCCATTGTTTGTGGACGAGGGGCGTATATATATATATATATAAATAGCAATTCACTTCTATTTCAACACATATATAATTTTTACAACGCATATATAACTTATACATCGAACGTACAACTTATACAACGCTTATACATGAGGTTTACAACGCTTATATAACCCATACATCGACTATATAATTTATACATCGTCGTTTTCCATATCGTTTATAAATTAGAAATCTCACATTGGGTTCCACTCAATTCTGAATAGCTGTGATTTCACGTTATACACAAAGCTTCGCCACACAGGCGGTGCTTTGATCATCTCCACAAGACCTTGCTTTTCAACAGAAGCCCTGTTCATTTGCCACTTAGGCATGCCACACTAGCAATTCATGCCATGCGACTGATGTCCATCGATATACAACCTCTGAGCTCGTGCGTTTCAGAGAAGGGCGTTAAGCAAAAGAATAAATTCTCCACCACCAAATAGATGTATATTCAACAGAGATCAATCAACACAAAATAAAATCCAATGTCAGACACACAGTCCATTTACAAGTCCGTTCTGGGTCTGAACGAAACCAGAGGCACTATATACCTCGCAAACCCATCGATCACCACGTACGTCTAGACGATCACCACTCATTATCCATATTTCGGGATGCCTCCTAATCAGGACCTCGGTTACCATCCAAACGAGGTGAAGATCTCCGGTCTTCGACCACTGTCTTTATCTTCGATTTCTTATCGTCGATTCAGTTATTCAAAATGGGATAAACCCGGTCTTTCTGAGCAACTCGCGTACATAATAAACAAGTGCAACACTAACATATACACGCATCATTTCAATTCATTAGTCACTAACCGTCAATCAGTAAGAGAACGATTTCCTAAATATTAACCCCGAAGGCCGAAACCAACATCAGATCAACACCCACGAAACCATTCGACTTAGCCAACCTTCAGTTAATTTCTAAATCACATCCATATCGTTTATAATATTTTATAACGATTTATCGCCATTTTTATTTATTTTAAAATAGCCATTTTATTCAAAACGACGCTTCGGGCCATAACGCGGCCGTGGCGCTGTTTTTCTTCAGGTTTGATTAACACATATCTGAAAATATAACCGTTGGATCTTCACAAAATTTACATCATTAGAAAGATCTTTTCAAAACGAATCCAACGGTTCCAGTTTCGGGAAAATCCGACGGTCGGATCTCCTGGTACAATCGTTTGAAGTTCCGATTTCGAAATACGAACTGCAGCGTCGTTATTCGATTATATATAATTATATTTATATATAAATATAAATATAATCGATTCTGGCGCTGGTTTTCTTCAGATTTGAATTAAACATTCCAGACAATCCAACCGTTGGATTTTTACAAAGTTGGTGCCATTGGAAAGATATTTCCAAGGCGAACCCAACGGTTGCGATTTCAGGAAAATCCGATGGTCGGATCTCCCGGTATAGTCGTTTGAAATCACGGTTTCAAAATACGAACTACAGCGTCGTTATTCGATATATTTTAATTCTATTTATATATATATATCGATTCTTCGATTTCAAAGCTACATTCTTTTCATACATTTGATAAAAATGATATTTTTATCTAACTGTCTTCTATTTCAACACTTCACTATTTTTAACAATTCATTAATATAATAAAAATGTGATTTTTATTGTAAAACAATTCATTTCAAAACTCTATTATTTTATATAGTTCATATAGGTAATAAAAATAGGATTTTTATTATAAAACAATTTCTTTCAAAACGGGATTATTTTATACATTTCTTATAGATGATAAAAATGTGATTTTTATTATAAAACAATTTATTTCAAAATGTGAATACCATTCAACACATGAATTTCAATTCAACGAATGAATATCGATTCAACACATGAAGGTTTTCTATAGTTTATATATATAGATAAAAAGGTGGATTTTATATTTAAACACGAATACCATTCAACACATGAATTTCAATTCAACGAATGAATATCGATTCAACACATGAAGGTTTTCTATAGTTTATATATATAGATAAAAATGTGATTTTTATATTTAAAACACGAATACCATTCAACACATGAATTTCAATTCAACGAATGAATATCGATTCAACACATGAAGGTTTTCTATATTTTATATATATAGATAAAAATGTGATTTTTATATTTAAAAACACGAACACCGTTCAACACATGAATTTCTATCCAACGAATGAATTTCAATTCAACACATGAAGGTTTTCTATTCAGCGAATAAATATAGTTTCAACAAATGAAAATAATTCAAACACATGAATATTATTCAAAATTTCGGCAGCATAACGGCAGGGTAGTTAAAACCGGGACCGTCCCTAGTACGACTCCTCGCTCTGCCTTAAAACCTCGCGGTTTTTAACAATGGGGATCATGCATCTAGTTCGCACGCAGGCGGCATGTATATTTTTATTTCATTTCTACAAACTAATCCAATGTGGTTTCAACCAAATATTTCTCAACCACAAATGGGTATTTTTCCACCACAATCAATCAATATCAACCACAAATAATCCCAATCAACCATTCGCTATCAATCAATTTTCACACCAATCACAACCAATAAATATCGTCCATGGTTTGTGGACGAGGGGCGTATATATATATATATATATATATCAATTCACTTCTATTTCAACACATATAAATTTTTTACAATGCATATATAACTTATACATCGAACGTACAACTTATACAACGCTTATACATGAGGTTTACAACGCTTATACAACCCATACATCGACTATGTAATTTATACATCGTCGTTTTCCATATCGTTTATAAATTAGAAATCTCACATTGGGTTCCACTCAATTCTGAATAGCTGTGATTTCACGTTATACACAAAGCTACGCCACACAGGCGGTGCTTTGATCATCTCCACAAGACCTTGCTTTTCAACAGAAGCCCTGTTCATTTGCCACTTAGGCATGCCACACTAGCAATTCATGCCAAGCGACTGATGTCCATCGATATACAACCTCTGAGCTCGTGCGTTTCAAAGAAGGGCGTTAAGCAAAAGAATAAATTCTCCGCCGCCAAACAGATGTATATTTAACAGAGATCAATCAACACAGAATAAAATCCAATGTCAGACACACAGTCCATTTACAAGTCCGTTCTGGGTCTGAACGAAACCGGAGGCACTATATACCTCGCAAACCCATCGTTCACCACGTATGTCTGGACGATCACCACTCATTATCCATATTTCGGGATGCCTCCCAATCAGGACCTTGGTTACCATCCAAACGAGGTGAAGATCTCCGGTCTTCGACCACCGTCTTTATCTTCGATTTCTTATCGTCGATTCAGTTATTCAGAATGGGATAAACCCGGTCTTTCTGAGCAACTCGCATATATAATAAACAAGTGCAACACTAACATATACACGCATCATTTCAATTCATTAGTCACTAACCGTCAATTAGTAAGATAACGATTTCCTAAATATTAACCACGAAGGCCGAAACCAACATCAGATCAACACCCAGGAAACCATTCGACTTAGCCAACCTTCACTTAATTTCTAAATCAAACCATATCGTTTAGAATATTTTATAATGATTTATCGCCATTTTTATTTATTTTAAAATAACCATTTTATTCAAAACGACGCTTCGGGCCATAACGCGGTCGTGGCGCTGTTTTTCTTCAGGTTTGATTTACACATATCTGAAAATCTAACCGTTGGATCTTCAAAAAATTTACATCATTAGAAAGATCTTTTCAAAACGAATCCAACGGTTCCAGTTTCGGGAAAATCCGACGGTCGGATCTCCCGGTACAATCGTTTGAAGTTCCGATTTCGAAATACGAACTGGAGCATCGTTATTCGATTATATATAATTATATTTTAACAATAAAATTTACTTTGATTACTCGCCATACAAAGGAGGTTATGGATTTTAAACGGTGATTAGTTCTCACCTTTTTAAATAGTATATATTATTATATAACAAAATTTTTATATATAATAGTAAACATGGTATGGTCTCAACGGCCATTTTGCCGCCGCCTCCAGTTGGCAATTCCGATCGCCTTCCTCTCCTCTTCCAATCAACCCCAGCCTCGTCGGAAACCATCCCCTATCGACGTCGAATTTCGTTGAGGAAGTCCGCACCTTTCTGCCGCCGCCGATCGTCGTAGGAGCCACCGAGCTGCACCTCACCACCGTCGATAGAGTATTGTATAAGCAAGAAAAGAGTCAAGCTCACAGAATTGATAACTTTCATAAATGATAAAGCAGGGGAACATAAGGAAATATAATGATGTACTGATCAAATTGTTTTGCTAATCTGCTTAGCTCATTCTAGGACATCGCTAATCCTATCTCTAATGAGCTACTCGCCTTAGAACAATACTGATTCTATTTTGACGAGGTGTTTAATGTGTTAGACTCCGGAACTAAGGTTAACCAAAGCTCTGATACCAACTGTGACGGTCCCAAAATCCGGGTGACGGTATTAAGGATAATCATTGGAATATAACACATCAATCATCATAGCAGAGTACAGATAATAGCAAAAACAATAAATAGAATAATTTTACATAGATATGACAACGGATTCATAACATGTAACAACATCAGAATAGCACAACGTAGGATATAACTTAGTAAATAAAAGGGGAAATGATCAGTCACCATCGCCAGAGGCGGAATATATACATGCAGTGAGACATAATAAGGGTATCAGTCTACATCGCCGAAGGCGGTACATATACATACGATAATAAGTACTGGAAGTAAAACAGTCTGCATCGCCTATGGCGGAATCATAATATAGATACAATAATGGCGGAAAATGTCAAAGTCATCTCGGTGAAGTCAGCCTCGCCATGAGCCAAAATGCACTCCATACTACAATGCTGAGCCAAAAACAACCTGTCACCTGTGAACTAGGCTGCCCGTGTGAAAATAAGGGAACCCGCGTTTGCAAAGTGAAACAAACAACGAGTCAGTCATGGGGACTGGTATGAGAAATCTACTTAACAGTTAAAACAAAATTTGGGCATATCACTATACCATGTCTCGGTTCAGAAACCAATAGAAAAGAATTTTGGTCTTCTTTGGAAGTTACTCCCACTTCATTAGAAAAGATACCGGTCGTTAAAAACTATGCGGATGTGTTCGAAGAAGTAGAAAACTTACCGCCGCAAAGAGAAATTGAATTTAGAATAGATGTAATTCCTAATGCCGTGGTATCAGAGCTTTGGTTTACAGAGCTCGAGAACAAGACACATTAGAACCATACGAAAGAATTCATTAGATATTGGATTAGTAATATCCAATTATAATGACTCGTTAGAGATGGGATCAGTAGTATCCTAGAACGAGTATGAAGAGTATATTTTTCAAATGAAAACTGTTTTGTTTTGAAAATTTAAACCATTTTATACGTATTTGAATATTTTATTTGTATTGAATTTGGACAATCTAGTATAAATTGGATTCCCGTCATGAGTCGAGGCAAGGGGCAAGCTCCTCTCCGCTTCGAGACATTCTAGCAAATGCCTCAGGACTACACACTCTGGGTAACCCCTGGATCTTCAGGGCCGGTCCTCTCTTACGTTTGAGGATTAATTATTCCTGAACACACGTTTCCCGGTCCTTACAGACCTATAATTGAGGCGCCTCGCATTCCAACAACCACGTAGGTGAAAAGTATATATAAATGTCAGGGCTGGTAGGTCACTGACACCACCATAGCTAGAAAGAAACGTCGTGCTCTCCCCAAAGTCCTTATCCCGTTTTTAACTCATACCGAGGTGTGAGGCTCGCGAATCCACGCTATACACAAAGCCAGGCCACGTAGACCGTGCTTTGATCATCAAACACAAGACTTTGCTTTGCAACAGAAGCCTTGATCACAACATCTTGGCATGCCACATAGGCAGTCCACTCCATACGACTGATTTCCATCGATATATAACCTCTGAGCTCGTACGTCTCAGAGAAGGGCGTTAAGCAAAAGAATAAATTCTCCGCCGCCAAACAGATATATATTTAATAGAGATCAATCAGTATAGAACAAAATCCAATGTCAGACACACAGTCCATTTACAAGTCCGTTCTGGGTCTGAACGAAACCGGAGGCGTCAAATTCCTCGTATATCCGTCCAATCAACACATACGTTTAGACGGCTACTACTTCCGTTCCTTCACGGTAGCTACTCCAGTCAGGAACCTCAGCAGCGCCCATCCAACCGATACGAAGATCGTCGGTCTTGAATCATCTTTGTATTTTTAATTACTCCAGAGGATAAATCCTCGTCACCTCATCCCGTGTGGGAATAAATAGTCCATGTGCCGTATCTAATGACTAGAGAGACGTGATTATTGTCAACTCCAGACCCGTGTGGGGTTTTTATTAATCTGGCAATTTATCGTTATATTTTATATAGTCCATATCAGTCATCAGTTCAACCTGTAGTATATAATCATCGCCATACAAGCCTCTCGCTCGTATGGTAAATCTTCCACCTCGTCACACAAGCTCCAAATGCTTATGTGGAATATGATGAAGTATGCCTATCGTCAAGGAGTATGCCATGTAGTGTAGTTCAAAATTAATTGTTACTATCCTATGGCGATGTTTATTATTTCACACAGAATAACCAGCACTCTGCATCCAATGGCGTTCACATGAGTTGATATAGAAATAAAATTGCGCAGCCAACTCATCACGGCATACACTAATCCCAGTAATTAGTTATATGTCGATCGATTGATTGACAGGCTGTTGTAAGCATTAGATATCTATATTTGATGCTTATACAGTGTAGTGCACTTTGGATGATGGTTGATTATTTATCGTTGCTATTTATATACATGTGTTGTATGGAATCCATATAATTAATGTTATATGGTAATTGATTGGGCCTCATTCCAATTTGAAAAATAAAGAGTATTATAAAATAAAGGTTCATGTGTTGACAATACTCATCCGTTGAGATTAGTCATGTGTTGAACGAAATATTTTAACGATAAAATTTACATCTTTAATATTATAAAATAAAGGTTCATGTGTTGACAGTACTCATCCGTTGAGATTAGTCATGTGTTGAACGAAATATTTTAATAATAAAATTTACATCTTTATCATATATAAAATTAGAAACTAATTGGGAAATAGATAAGATGAGTGGTCTCCTGGATATTGGTCTGATGTTGGTTTCGGCCTTTGGGGTTAATATTCAGGGAATTGTTCTCTTACTACTTTACGATTGGAGTCTGATTTGAAATCAAACGATAGATACCATAATTTTTATAAAATAGATTAAATAACAAAATAGTCACACGTGGACAGTACTCATTCGTTGAGATTAGTCATGTGTTGGCAAAAATATAGATTCATTTGTTGAATGGAATAACAGAATTATTGAAATATATAAAGCCGTGTAGATTAGAGATGCGCTATTTTGACGCGAACGATATTTATATCGATTATATTCGTTTTTATAATGAATATTGAAAAGAAATAAAAATCGAATATTTATAACAGTGAATTTAATTTGAATTGAATTGAATAGAAAACGAATTTGAATTGAATCGAATATATAACGAATTTGAATTGAATCGAATAGAAAACGAATTTGAATTGAATCGAATATATAACGAATTTGAATTGAATTGAATAGAAAACGAATTTGAATTGAATTGAATAGAAAATGAATTTGAATTGAATCGAATAGAAAATGAATTTGAATTGAATCGAATAGAAAATGAATTTGAATTGAATTTAATAGAAAACGAATTTGAATTGAATAGAATTGAAATCGATTTGAATTTGAAATGAATGTTGAAATTGTTTTTGAAACAAATTGGAAACTATTTATAAAATTCGTTTTAAATAGAAATCGATGAAATATATATTATATATATATAATATAATGGCCTGAATAGAACGCGCCGCGCCGCGGCAGTTCGTAAATTTCGACCATTGACTTCGAACGGACATTACGGGAGATCCGACCGTCGGATTCTCCTAAAACTGGAACCGTTGGGTTCGTATCGAAAAGAGCTTTCTAACGAATATTAGAAATTTGAAATCTAACGGTTGGATTTGGAGATACGTCTAAATCAAATTTGGAAAAGGTCGCTGTAAGTGCAGTTCGGTGGCCGTTGATGGAAATCGACTGTACGGGCCTTGATAAAATTATTAAAAATAGTAATAATTTGTGTAAAATCATAAGAAATCATTTGGGAAAAATTGGGATGAAAAACTCCATATTTGAAAAGATAAAAATAGATTTTTATCGAAATGAACTAGTTTAGAAATAAAGTAAAAACCCATTTATTTTAAATAAATAAATTGGATTTGAAATGGGTTTTAAATAGAATTGATTTGTGGGTTTATCGTGAACGGTGTTTTAAATAACACTTGTTCTTTAACCCGATAATAAATAGAATGTGATTTGGTTTTATCGTGAACTGTGTTTTAAATGACATTAGTTCTTTAACCCAGTAAAAGGAGTTTTAATGAATCTGCAATTAGATTGAAATGTGAATTGATAATCTAAATTATCAAATTTGGAAAATGAGCGAGAATGGAGTATCACCAGTTTTGCTCCAAAACGATAGTCAAATCTTTAATTAGATTTGAACGTGAAATGGTAATTAATTTTACCGATAACACCGTGGTGTTAGATATGGAGTATTACCAGTTTTGCTTCATGGGATGAATAGGTTGGGATTTGGAAATAAAATAAATAATTACTTCGGTGTGGTTCGCTAATCTCGACTAGTTTGGAAAACCATAATTTTGTTTGAAATGACATCCAAAAAAAATTAAAGAATAAATTTAAATAATTTATCTTGGATAAAATTAATGGGAACTTTCCCCTAAGAATGTGAAATTTAGAAACTAGCTGTAGGTTAGTTAAGAAGGATGTTTTCCTGGGTATTGATCTGATGTTGGTTTCGGCCTTCGCGGTTAATATTTGGGAAATTGTTCTCTTGCTGATTTACGGTTAGTGACTAATGAATTGGAATGAGGCGTATGTTGTGCTTGTATAACATTTGTTTATAATATACGCGGGTTGTTCGGAAAGGCGGGGTTTATACCCATTCTGAATAACCGATTCGACGATAAGTCGAAGATGATGACGGTGGTCGAAGACCGGAAGTCTTCACATCGTTTGGGTGATTACTGATGATCTTGATTGGGCTGTACACCCAAGATGAGGGAATCAGTTAGTGGTCGTCCAGACGTACTTGGAGATCGATGGATATGCGAGGAAAGTGCCTCCGGTTTCGTTCAGACCCAGAACGAACTTGTAAATGGATTGTGTGTCTGACATTGGATTTTATTCTATGTTGATTGATCTCTATTAAATATACATCTGTTTGGCGGCGGAGAATTTATTCTTTTGCTTAACGCCCTTCTCTGAGACGTACGAGCTCAGAGGTTGTATATCGATGGACATCAGTTGCATGGCATGAATTGCCTGTGTGGCATGCTGAGTTGCATGGATCAAGGCTTCTGTTGAAAAATAAAGTCTTGTGGTTGTTGATCAAAGCATGGCCTACGTGGTAGCTTTGTGTATAACATGAATTCGCGAGCCTCACACCTCGGTATGAATTAAAAACGGGATAAGGACTGCGGGGAGAGCACGACGTTTCTTTCTAGCTTTGGTGGTGTCAGTGACATACCAGCCCTGACATTTATATATTTTTCACCTATGTGGTAGTTGGATGAGGCGCCTCGATTTTAGGTCTGTAAGGACCGGGAAACGTGTGTTCAGGAATAATTAATCCTCAAACGTAAGAGAGGACCGACCCTAAAGATCCAAGGATTGCCCAGAGTGTGTAGTCCTGAGGCATTTGCTAGAGTGTCTCGAAAGCGGAGAGGAGCTTGCCCCTTGCCTCAACTCATGACGGAAATCCAATTTCCAATACGTGTGTTTCGGTTTTATTTGTAGAGCCTAGTATGGCGACATAGTGGGATGGGGCGCTTATGCCGTCTATGATTTATATTTATGATTGAAATTGTTTTGACACTATACACTTATTATAGTATCAAATGATTTGTTTTAAACATGTCAAGCATGTTTGGCTATTATAAGGGAAAACCCTATCCTACGGCTTGCGTTGCATTGTGTGATGGGACCTGGGTCTTATAATAGCTTCATTTTTCCAAAAAACATTGCGCTGTTTATTCTATGCACTGGTATTCTTGGGAGGAAACCCGTTCCGTGTTATACGGCGTGGTCCCTTGAATTACTCTCTTTTAAAGTAAAGTTTTAAATAACTGTTTTAGTTCTCACACCAGTCACATGACTGACCTGGAGTTTATTGTTTTCATCCAAACTCTGGGTGCCCCTATTTTCGACACGGGCAGCTAGTAGTTTTGATTTTGCAGATTTATATTCACAGGATCCTGATTTACAGCTGGAACGATGCTCGTAAAGCTCTGTATCCGTGCATTACTTTCAGTTGTGTTTTCTATTGTTTTTCCGCTGCTATGTAATTTATTGTAATCTCTGATATTTGTCGAATGTAATTTATTCATTTATACTCTGTATATTCTTGTATCTGATGGAATTGTTGTAATAAACAATGAAATGTTCTTCCGTCTGCGTTCTTTTATGTGTTGTTCTCAAAGTATCCGCTCTTTCCCTCACGGGGAAGTTACGGGTCACTATAGTTGGTATCATATATCAGTGGGAAGATATTCCCAAAGCGAACCCAACGGTTCCCGTTTCGTGAAAATCCGACGGTTAGATTTTCCGATATGTGTAAAACAAATTAGGGGAAAAACAGCGCCAGTGCCACGGCACAACCTGAAACGTCGTTTAATTGAAAATAACACTTATAAGTGTTGCAAAACTTTGAAAAATCGTTATAAAATATTATAAGCAACATAGATTGGAAATAAACTAATTTGGCTTGATCTGTTTGATATTTGATGGTTGTATGTGTTTGACACGAAAATTATACTAAAGAACTGAAATGTGATTGTCGAATAATATAACCATGGAAAGAATTGATTTGAATTCTAATTACGTGAATTATTTGAAAAGGCCGAGCTAACCCTCATTTCAAATAATTGATCGAGCGATTCGAATTGGAAAATACAAAGACGATTCAAGACCGACGATCTTCGTATCGGTTGGATGGGCGCTGCTGAGGTTCCTGACTGGAGTAGCTACCGTGAAGGAACGAAAGTAGTAGCCATCTGAACGTATGTGTTGATTGGACGGATATACGAGGAATTTGACGCCTCCAGTTGAAAATCCAATGTCAGACACACAGTCCATTTACAAGTCCGTTCTGGGTCTGAACGAACTCGGAGGCACTATATACCTCGCAAACCCATCGATCACCACGTACGTCTGGACGATCACCACTCATTATCCATATTTCGGGATGCCTCCCAATCAGGATCTCGATTACCATCCAAACGAGGTAAAGATCTCCGGTCTTCGACCACCATCTTTATCTTCGATTTCTTATCGTCGATTCAGTTATTCAGAATGGGATAAACCCGGTCTTTCTGAGCAACTCGCGTATATAATAAACAAGTGCAACACTAACATATACATGCATCATTTCAATTCATTAGTCACTAACCGTCAATCAGTAAGAGAACGATTTCCCAAATATTAACCCCGAAGGCCGAAACCAACATCAGATCAACACCCACGAAACCATTCGACTTAGCCAACCTTCAGTTAATTTCTAAATCACATCCATATAGTTCATATAGGTAATAAAAATAGGACTTTTATTATAAAACAATTTCTTTCAAAACGGGATTATTTTATACATTTCATATAGATGATAAAAATGAACCAATAAATATATCGTATTTTGAAACCATGATTTCAAACGATTATACCGGGAGATCCGACCATCGGGTTTTCCTGAAATCGCAACCGTTGGGTTTGCCTTGGAAATATCTTTCCAACGGCACCAACTTTGTAAAAATCCAACGGTTGGATTGTCTGGAATGTTTAATTCAAATCTGAAGAAAAACAGCGCCGGAATCGATTATATTTATATTTATATATAAATATAATTATATATAATCGAATAACGACGCTGCAGTTCGTATTTCGAAATCAGAACTTCAAACGATTGTACCGGGAGATCCGACCGTCGGATTTTCCCGAATCTGGAACCGTTGGATTCGTTTTGAAAAGATCTTTCTAATGATGTAAATTTTGTGAAGATCCAACGGTTATATTTAGAGATATGTGTAAATCAAACCTGAAGAAAAACAGCGCCACGGCCGCGTTATGGCCCGAAGCGTCGTTTTGAATAAAATGGCTATTTTAAAATAAATAAAAATGGCGATAAATCGTTATAAAATATTATAAATGATATGTATGTGATTTAGAAATTAACTGAAGGTTGGCTAAGTTGAATGGTTTCCTCGGTGTTGATCTGATGTTGGTTTCGGCCTTCGGGGTTAATATTTAGGAAATCGTTCTCTTACTGATTGACGGTTAGTGACTAATGGATTGAAATGATGCGTGTATATGTTAGTGTTGCACTTGTTTATTATATACGCGAGTTTCTCAGAAAGACCGGGTTTATCCCATTCTGAATAACTGAATCGACGATAAGAAATCGAAGAGAAAGACTTGAATATGAGGCAACAACATTGGCTGGAGTTTCTTACAGCGTACGACTTTGAAATTATATACACTCCAGGGAAAGCCAATGTCGTGGCTGATACGTTAAGCCGAAAGAATGAGATGATCGCCAGTTTTATTATCACGACTTCATTGATAGATAAAATATCTGCTCTTCAGAAGGATGATCACTTCATTCAGAAGATCAGAGAGATAATTCAACAAGGCGAACCCTCGAGTTTTCAAATATTTAGGGACGTCACATCGTGGTATCAGAGCTTGAGAACAAGACACATTAGAACCATACGAAAGAATTCATCAGATATTGGATTAGTAATATCCAATTAGAATGACTCGTTAGAGATAGGATCAGTAGTATCCTAGAACGAGTGTGAAGAGTATATTTTTCAAATGAAAACAATTTTGTTTTGAAATTTAAATCGTTTTATACGTATTTGAATAATTTATTTATATTGATTTGGACAATCTAGTATATAAAGGTTTTGCATATACGCGTCATGAACGTATATTCGAAGTTTTAATATATTAGATAGATATAGAGTCACACTCTAGTCGCCCGGACATGGTCCTGATGATGAAGTATACCATCACCAGTATTTATTTTAGAGTGACGAAGGTGTGATATCTATATATTTCCATTAGACTGGTGTGAGAACCAAAACTAGATAGGTTTATTGCTGTGACTTGGCATCAAAAACATGTTTTTCTATATATATATATATCAAATTATGAATTTGAAAAGCTAATTCACTAATTGATTGATGGTTGTGTTGTATGATTATTTATTTAAACCATTGTGTGAATGAATGGTGAATTTAGGCTTAATTGAACCAAATATTGAATTGAATATAAAAGAAATTCGAATTGAATTGAATATAAAAGAAATTCGAATTAAATTGAATATAAAAGAAATTCGAATTGAATTGAATATATAATGAATTTGATTTGAATTGAATAGAAAACGAATTTCAATCATAACTATCAATCATATTTTGGCCATTATAAGGTAAAACTCTATCCTCCGGTTTGCGTTGCATTGTGTGATGGGAACTGAGTCTTATAATGGCTTCATTTTTATAAAAAGCATTGCGATGTTTAAAAGAATGATTTGTTTTAAAGCACTGACAATCCAATGGAGTAAACCCGTTCCACGAAAGTGGCGTGGTCCTATGATTAGCCATATATTAAATGTGTTGAGTAGATTTCTCATACCAGTCTCATGACTGACTCGTAGTTTGTTTCACTTTCAAACTCGGGTGCCCCTTTTTCTACATGGGCAGCCTTGTATTCAGGTTTAGCTGGTTCTTTCGGGATAGCTGGAGCTGAAGATGGATTCTACTATTTATCTCTTTTTATGATGTCCAGCTCCTATTGTACATATTTTGTTTGTTTCCGATGTAGACATTTATGTATAGCTGAACTATATTCGTACTAAGTATGATCCTGTATACTGTGTAATTCCGATGATTACGTTTATCCAGTGTGTTCTATTGTACATTATCTGGTGTATTTATTTAATTTTGTTCTGCTATTATCTGTTTCTGTGTTATATTACAAGGATTACCCTTTCCACCGTCAGTACGGGGTTCGGGGACGTCACAACGAATGAATTGAAATTCATGTGTTGAATGTTATCGTATTTTAAAATAAAATGTATAGACAAAAAAACTACATTTTTATTGTGAATATGAAGTGTAAAAAACATTCACGTGTTGAATAAATATTTTTGATGATTTATCATGTATACGCTTTGATAAAAATACCCACGTGTTGAAATAAATATTAGTTCGTTAGAAATGTTATTATTAGCTTTGTTCTACATATATATACATGTGTCGAATAGGAAAATGGATTAGCTGTAGAGTAACGAAATTATTTGCGTGCCCGACAAATAGGTAAGCTTTGATGAGTTGGCTGCGCAATTTTATTTTTAGATCAACTCCTGTGAATGCCATTGGATGCGGAGTGCTGGTTATTCTGTGTGAAATAATAAACATCGCCATAGGATAGTAACAATTAATTTTGAACTACACTACATGGCATACTCCTTGACGATAGGCATACTTCATCATATTCCACATAAGCAATTGGAGCTTGTGTGACGAGGTGGAAGATTTACCATACGAGCGAGAGGCTTGTGTGGCGATGATTATATACTACAGGTTGAAATGATGACTGATATGGACAATATAAAATATAACGATAAATTGCCATATAAATAAAAACCCCACACGGGTCTGGAGTTGACAATAATCACGTCTCTCTAGTCATTAGATACGGCACATGGACTATTTATTCCCACACAGGACGAGGTGATGAGGATTTATCCTCTGGAGTAATTAAAAATACACGCTCCCTCAGGCTTGACAGGGTGACGAGAATTTATTCTCTGGAGTTATTATCTATACACGCTCCCTTGTAAACACCAGAATATATCACTATAAATATGTGGATGCTTTATAGGATTTATTGGGTACCTAACATGGCCTAATAAATTTCCAAACCCCTTCCCGTACAAAGGAGGTTATGGCGAATTTTTTTTAAATATTAAGGCGTTAGTGAAATATTTGAAGTGAAAACGAAGTTGAAATTAATGAATGAACTATATTTGAGACAAATGAATGAACTATATTGATATATATATAAATATAAATAGAATTGAAAGGAATCGAAGCCGTGCAGTTCGTGTTTTGGAATCGTAATTTGAAACGATTAGTACGAGAAATCTGACCATCGAATTTTCCCGAAACCGCAACCGTTGGGTTCGCCTTGGAAATATCTTTCCAATGGGACCAACTTTGTAAAAATCCAACGGTTGGATTGTCTGGAATGTTTAATTCAAATCTGAAGAAAAACAGTGCCAGAATCGTTTATATTTATGTATAAATATAAATATAATTAAATTAAATCGAATAACGACGCTGCAGTTCGAATTTTGAAACCGTAACTTCAAACGACTAGTGTGGAAGATCCAACCGTCGGATTTCCACGAAACTGGAACCGTTGGGTTCGCTTTGGGAATATCTTCCCAGTGATATAGACTTTATAGAAATCCAACGGTTAGATTTTCCGATATGTGTAAAACAAATTAGGGAAAAAACAACGCCAATGCCATGGCACGACCTGAAACGTCGTTTAATTAAATATGGCCATTTTTAAATAAATAAAAATGGCGAAAAATCGTTATAAAATATTATAATCAACATAGATTGGAAATAAACTAATTGGGCTTGATCTGCTTGATATTTGATGGTAGTATGTGTTTGACACGAAAATTATACTAAAGAACTGAAATATGAATGTCGAATAATATAACCATAGAAAGAATTGTTTTGAATTCTAATTACGTTAATTATTTGGAAAGGCCGAGCTAACCCTCATTTCAAATAATTGATCGAACGATTCGAATTGGAAAATACAAAGATGATTCAAGACCAACGATCTTCGTATCGGTTGGATGGGCGCTGCTGAGGTTCCTGATTGGAGTAGCTACCGTGAAGGAACGGAAGTAGTATCCGTCTGAACGTATGTGTTGATTGTACGGATATACGAGGAATTTGACGCCTCCGGTTTCGTTCAGACCCAGAACAGACTTGTAAGTGGACTGTGTGTCTGACATTGGATTTTGTTCTATGTGATTGATCTCTGTTAAATATATATCTATTTGGTGGCGGAGAATTTATTCTTTTGCTTAACGCCCTTCTCTGAGACGTACGAGCTCAGAGGTTATATATCGATGGAAATCAGTCGTATGGAGTGGATTGCCTATGTGGCATGCCAAGATGCTATGATCAAGGCTTCTGTTGCAAAGCAAAGTCTTGTGTTTGATGATCAAAGCACGACCTACGTAGCCTGGCTTTGTGTATAGCGTGGATTCGCGAGCCTCACACCTCAGTATGAGTCAAAAACGCGATAAGGACCCAAGGAGTGCATGACGTTTCTTTCTAGCTATGGTGATGTCAGTGACCTATCAGCCCTGACATATATATCTACTTTTCACTATGTGGTTGTTGGAATGCAAGGCGCCTCGATTATAGGTCTGTAAGGACCGGGAAATGTGTGTTCAGGAATAACTAATCCTCAAACGTAAGAGAGGACCGACCTTGGGGGATCCAGGGGTTACCCAGAGTGTGTAGTCCTGAGGCATTTGCTAGAGTGTCTCGAAGCGGAGAGGAGCTTGCCCCTTGCCTTGACTCATGACGGAAATCCAATTTCCAATACGAGATAACGGATTCGATTGTAACTTATGTATGGCGACATAGTGGCATGGGACGCTCATGCTGCCTATGATTGATATTTATGATGCTATTCGTTTTTGAAACATATATGCACTAGTAATAATATCAAATGATTTTGTTTTACACGTATTAAGCATATTTGTCCATTATAAGGTAAAACTCTATCCTCCGGCTTGCGTTGCGTTGTATAATGGGACTTGAGTCTTATAATGGCTTCATTCTTTTTAAAAGCATTGCGTTGTTTTAAAAGAACTTACTTTGTTTAGAATGCACCAGCAATCACTGGAGTAAACCCGTTCCGCGAAAGTGGCGTGGTTCTATGATTTGCTTATTACTGTTGTTTAAACTGTTAAGTAGATTTCTCATACCAGTCCCCATGACTGACTCGTTGTTTGTTTCATTTTGCAAATGCGGGTGCCCTTATTTTCACACGGGCAGCCTAGTTCACAGGTGACAGGTTGTTTTTGGCTCAGCACTGTAGTATGAAGTGCATTTTGGCTCATGGCGAGGCTGACTTCATCGAGATGACTTTGACATTTTCCGCCATTATTGTATCTATATTATGATTCCGCCACAGGCGATGCAGACTGTTTTACTTCTAGTACTTATTATCGTATGTATATGTACCGCCTTCGGCGATGTAGACTGATACCCTTATTATGTCTCACTGCATGTATATATTCCGCCTCTGGCGATGGTGACTGATCATTTCCCCTTTTATTTACTAAGTTATATCCTACGTTGTGCTATTCTGATGTTGCTACATGTTATGAATCCGCTGTCATATCCATGTAAAATTATTCTATTAATTGTTTTTGCTATTATCTGTACTCTGCTATGATGATTGATGTGTTATATTCCAATGATTATCCTTAATACCGTCAAACGGATTTTGGGATTGTCACATCTTTTTATTTCGAAATCTTTTCTACCAAAAATCATTCGACAAGCAATGATTTTTTTTCCTATGAACTAAAAACTGATTTCATTTAAAAACTATAAAGAAAATAATACCATTCTTTTCATTTCAAAAACTGAAAATAATACATACCCTTTTTTATATAGCAAAATCGAAATTATAAAATAAAGATAAAATACAAACTTACAGGTTTGGTCGAAGGGGGGGGGGGAGTTGTGCCTCTTCGTCGGAGGTCAAGGAGGTGGAAGGAAGCGAGTGGGGGAGGGGGGTGTCAGGTGTGGGGTGGCGGCACGATTTGAACGGGGGGAAAAAGGGGCGGCGCGGTGGGTCTCTGTGCGAAGGGGGTTAGGATTTTTTTTGGGGAAGGAGAAGAGGGAGATGGGGGGTGGCGCTGGGTAGAAAGGAGGGTGGCGCCGGTGTGGGGAGGTGGCGGCAATGAGGGTGGAGGCGGCGGCGAAGCCCTGGGGGCGCGACGAGATCCCGATCGGATTTTTTTTCTTTTTATTTCAATTCGATCTGAGGAAAGAAGAGAATAAGGGGGTTTATATAAAATATTTATATTTAATTATTTATTATTATTTTTCAAAAAGCAACTTAAAATTTCGGACTTGAAATGGGACCAACCGCCTGTCATCCATAGCTAATTACCCCCATTCCGAACACAATGGGATATGTATCGTAAGCTGATTCGATCGTTTCGATCAATTTTCGTCAAAACCAACATATAACTCTATATATTGAATTTGAACGCGCATTTCAATTTACCGGGGTCACATACTAACTCGAAAAATTGCAGAAAAATATTTTCTAGCTTTGTATTGGCGATACGGTCCTAACAAAACTAGTTTCGTCGAATTCTGAGACCGTTGGAAAAATGGCCATTTTCCAGTCGATTAAAATCAATTGAAACTGGTCAAACGCGTTTTCCTTTGCCACGCTCACATATTGATTCGAAAAATTATGAAATTTGGAATCTAGCAATAACTTGACATCGCGGATCCAACAAAAGTGGTTCTGTCGAAATCCGAGGTCGTTTGCAAAATTTCCATTTTTAAGGGCCTGAATTCCATAGCGACTATTTAGAATTTTCAACTGGAAATATCTTTTGATTCCCGCTATGAAATTTCAATTTTTCGGATTCGTTGGAAAGGTATTATCAAATAGATCCTATTATTTTTAATTTCACTAAAATCCGGTTTATTTTGCACCCGGTACATTCAATTGAAGTATGAAATCGAATTATCGAACTACCGCGCCATTTTCAATTCCTTTTATAATTATAAATAAAATATTTATATTCTAACGACGACGTATATAATATATACGTTTGATTTCTATTCAAAATAAATTTCTCGTCGATATTATTTAAAATAATTCATTTTAAATAATCAAAATTCACTAAAATTGCCAAAATAAAAATTTAAATTGGCCCAGTTTTCCGGGTTATTACAATCTCCCCCACTTAAAACTTTTCGTCCCCGAAAAGGAACGAAGCCGAAAGTTGTTTAACAATTCAACTCAACTTCCTTTATTTTCGTTACGGCTTAAGTTCTTCAACTTTTCAGTTTCTAAGAACTTTTCAAAATTTTCAAAAATTTGGCTAACACCCTAAATTTTCGAAAAATTTCGCCATAACCTCCTCTGCACCGGGAGCATCGGGAAAATCCCGAAATTGCCACACAGGCCTTCTGATCTCAAAAAGAAAAAGAAAAAGCCAAGCGGCTAGCCAATCGGCTCATAAAATCATCATCACCCAAACAAAAACAGTAAATTATAGTAAACATGTACCTATTTGTCGGGCAAACAAATTTTATTCTCTGCTCTAGTCTCCTTGCTATGACTTGTTCAATATAAGTACTTGTATATGCAAGCAAATGCGACCAATTTCAATACAGTTCAATATTTGATTCAATTAGGCATAATGGTTCGAAATTATCAAACAAATAAACTAACAACTCAACCATCAATCGATTAGTGGATTAACGTTTCAAATTCATAACTTTGATACATATATACAGAAAATCATGTTTTTGATGCCAATTCACAACAATAAATCTATCTATATAAGTTTTGGTTCTCACACCAGCCTAAATGGAAATATATAGATATCACACCTTCGTCACATGAACAT
Organism: Allium sativum; assembly: GCA_030737875.1. NCBI lineage: Eukaryota > Viridiplantae > Streptophyta > Magnoliopsida > Asparagales > Amaryllidaceae > Allium > Allium sativum. The sequence goes on along the minus strand of CM060911.1, from coordinate 228,615,823 downwards.
AAATACTGATGATGTCATGACAATTATCAGTACCATCTCCGGGCGACTAGAATGTGATTCTATATCTATCCAATATATTGAAACTTCGAATATACGTTCATGACGCGTATATGCAAAATCTTTATACACTAGATTGTCCAAATTCAATACAAATAAAATATTCAAATACGTATAAAATGGTTTAAATTTTCAAAACAAAACTGTTTTCATTTGAAAAATATACTCTTCATACTCTTCTAGGATACTACTGATCCCATCTCTAACGAGTCATTCTAATTGGATATTACTAATCCAATATCCGATGAATTCTTTCGTATGGTTCTAATGTGTCTTGTTCTGGTGGGATTCTGTTATTAAGGATAATCCAGAAGGTGATATCACCTGGGATAGATTCAAAGTGATTTTCCTGGAAATATTTACTCCTCCAGAAGCAATAGAGCGACTATGTGATGAATTTTCTTATTTGATACAAGGAGATATGACCATTCCCGAATATCATAAGAAATTCAATGAACTTTCTCACTTTGCCCCTCATCTAATTGAAAATCTGAACCAATTTAATTTTTTTAAATTGGCTAAAATAATGGATTTTAAATATTTAAAATAATAGCAATGAAAAGTGAGTTTGAATCGATGTGGCGTCCCCAAACCCCGTACTGACGGTGGCAAGGGTAATCCTTGGAATATAACACAGAAACAGATAATAGCAGAACAGAATTAAATAAATACACCAGATAATGTACAATAGAATACACTGGATAAACGTAATCATCAGAGTTACACAGTAAACAGGATCATACTTAGTACAAATACAGTTTAGCTATACATAAATGTCTACAGCGGAAACAAACAAAATATGTATAATAGGAGCTGGATAGCATAAAAAGAGATAAATAGTAGAATCCATCTTCATCTCCAGCTATCCCGAAAGAACCAGCTAAACCTGAATACAAGGCTACCCGTGTAGAAAAAGGGGCACCCGAGTTTGAAAGTGAAACAAACTACGAGTCAGTCATGGGACTGGTATGAGAAATCTACTCAACACGTTTAATATATGGCTAATCACAGGACCACGCCACTTTCGTGGAACGGGTTTACTCCATTGGATTGCCAGTGCTTTAAAACAAATCATTCTTTTAAACATCGCAATGCTTTTTATAAAAATGAAGCCATTATAAGACTCAGTTCCCATCACACAATGCAACGCAAACCGGAGGATAGAGTTTTACCTTATAATGGCCAAAATATGATTGATACGAATAAAACAAAAGCATTTGATATTATTACTAGTGTTTATATGTTTCAAAAACAATTTCAATCATAACTATCAATCATAGACGGCATGGGTACCATATATCATGTCGCCATATATATATACAATCAAAACCGCATGATGTCGTATTTGGAAATTGGATTTCCGTCATGAACCAAGGCAAAAGATAGTCCTTATCGACTTCGATACTCTCTAGCCCGAGCCTCCGGAACAGCCGCAACTGCCCCTTGGAGCGACAGGGCCGGTCCACACGGAGTGGATTATAGTGCCTGAACAATACGTTTCCCCGCCCTTTGGGGCGTAAATGAGCCAATGAATGACTCCATCGGACCCGGATCGTCCGATCAAACCGAGGCGCCTCGCAACAGCAACAACCACATAAGTCAAACTCGTCAGGGCGTGTAAAACCACTGACGCCACTTCTAACTAGAAAGAAACGCATGTCCTCCCTGAGGTCCTCTCCCGTTTCTGGTTCATACCGGGGTGTGAGGCTCGCGATTCCACGTTATACACAAAGCTACGCCACACAGGCGGTGCTTTGATCATCTCCACTAGACCTTGCTTTTCAACAGAAGCCCTGTTCATTTGCCACTTAGGCATGCCACACTAGTAATTCATGCCATGCGACTGATGTCCATCGATATACAACCTCTGAGCTCATGCGTTTCAGAGAAGGGCGTTATGCAAAAGAATAAATTCTCCGTCGCCAAATAGATGTATAATTAACAGAGATCAATCAACACAGAATAAAATCCAATGTCAGACACACAGTCCATTTACAAGTCCGTTCTGGGTCTGAACGAAACCGGATGCACTATATACCTCGCAAACCCATCGATCACCACGTACGTCTGGACGATCACCACTCATTATCCATATTTCGGGATGCCTCCCAATCAGGACCTCGGTTACCATCCAAACGAGGTGAAGATCTCCGGTCTTCGACCATCGTCTTTATCTTCGATTTCTTATCGTCGATTCAGTTATTCAGAATGGGATAAACCCGGTCTTTCTGAGCAACTCGCGTATATAATAAACAAGTATAACACTAACATATACACGCATCATTTCAATTCATTTGTCACTAACCGTCAATCAGTAAGAGAACGATTTCCTAAATATTAACCCCGAAGGCCGAAACCAACATCAGATCAACACCCACGAAACCATTCGACTTAGCCAACCTTCAGTTAATTTCTAAATCACATCCATATCGTTTATAATATTTTATAATGATTTATCGCCATTTTTATTTATTTTAAAATAGCCATTTTATTCAAAACGACGCTTCGGCCCATAACGCGGCCGTGGCGCTGTTTTTCTTTAGGTTTGATTTACACATATCTGAAAATCTAACCGTTGGATCTTCACAAAATTTACATCATTAGAAAGATCTTTTCAAAACGAATCCAACGATTCCAGTTTCGGGAAAATCCGACGGTCGGATCTCCCGGTACAATCGTTTGAAGTTCCGATTTCGAAATACGAACTGCAGCGTCGTTATTCGATTATATATAATTATATTTATATATAAATATAAATATAATCGATTCCGGCGCTGTTTTTCTTCAGATTTGAATTAAACATTCCAGACAATCCAACCGTTGGATTTTTACAAAGTTGGTGCCGTTGGAAAGATATTTCCATGGCGAACCCAACGGTTGCGATTTCAGGAAAATCCGATGGTCGGATCTCCTGGTATAATCGTTTGAAATCACAGTTTCAAAATACGAACTACAGCGTCGTTATTCGATATATTTTAATTCTATTTATATATATATCGATTCTTCGATTTCAAAGCTACATTCTTTTCATACATTTGATAAAAATGATATTTTTATCTAACTGTCTTCTATTTCAACACTTCACTATTTTTAACAATTCATTAATATAATAAAAATGTGATTTTTATTGTAAAACAATTCATTTCAAAACTCTATTATTTTATATAGTTCATATAGGTAATAAAAATAGGATTTTTTATTATAAAACAATTTCTTTCAAAACGGGATTATTTTATACATTTCATATAGATGATAAAAATGTGATTTTTATTATAAAACAATTTATTTCAAAATGTGAATACCATTCAACACATGAATTTCAATTCAACGAATGAATATCGATTCAACACATGAAGATTTTCTATAGTTTATATATATAGATAAAAAGGTGATTTTTATATTTAAACACGAATACAATTCAACACATGAATTTCAATTCAACGAATGAATATCGATTCAACATATGAAGGTTTTCTATAGTTTATATATATAGATAAAAATGTGATTTTTATATTTAAAACACGAGTACCATTCAACACATGAATTTCAATTCAACGAATGAATATCGATTCAACACATGAAGGTTTTCTATAGTTTATATATATAGATAAAAATGTGATTTTTATATTTAAAAACACGAACACCATTCAACACATGAATTTCTATCCAACGAATGAATTTCAATTCAACGCATGAAGGTTTTCTATTCAGCGAATAAATATAGTTTCAACAAATGAAAATAATTCAAACACATGAATATTATTCAAAATTTCGGCAGCATAACGACAGGGTAGTTAAAACCGGGACCGTCCCTAGTACGGCTCCTCGCTCTACCTTAAAACCTCGCGGTTTTTGACAATGGGGATCATGCATCTAGTTCGCACTCAGGCGGCATGTATATATTTATTTCATTTCTACAAACTAATTCTATGTGGTTTCAACCAAATATTTCTCAACCACAAATGGGTATTTTTCAACCACAATCAATCAATATCAACCAAAAACAATCCCAATCAACCATTCGCTATCAATCAATTTTCACACCAATCACAACCAATAAATATCGTCCATGGTTTGTGGACGAGGGGCGTATATATATATATATATATATAGAAATTCACTTCTATTTCAACACATATATAATTTTTACAACGCATATATAACTGATACATCGAACGTACAACTTATACAATGCTTATACATGAGGTGTACAACGCTTATATAACCCATACACCGACTATATAATTTATACATCGTCATTTTCCATATCGTTTATAAATTAGAAATCTCACATTGGGTTCCACTCCACCAAAAAATAGCAGAAGGCTCAGAAAAATATGCGGTCTCTTCTAGAAGGTAGAAGACGTCCACACGAGTCCACTGTCTCTTGTTTCACTGAATTTCATTAACGAACGAAAAAGATATGATTTTTCAAAGTTTGCAATGGTTTAAAACTGTTGAAATCAGTTTAAATAATATAAACCGTATACCTCACTATTTCGTTCAAAACTAGGTCGCCCGATTTCTTCCAAATTGTAGCACATGCGGCCGATCAGGTTGCACCACGTTCTCCAGCTCCGAGAGGCGCTCCTGCAGGTCCCCCCTCTGATGAACTCGACGGCGGCTAGAGAGAGAAATTCGATGGCGAACGGTGGCACTTCGTGGGCACAGAACTCGAGAACCACTCAACTATCGGGGGTCAAACTTATATGGATTTGAAGAGCGAGGGAGGGGCTTCAAAATCCTCAACTGGGTCGAGGCCTAATGGTGCGTGGGTTGATCGGAAAATGAGGGGGAAGGTGGGATCGGGTTTTCGTCGTTCGATTTGGGGAAGAGAGATAAAAGCGGGAGGCGGGGGTTCTTCTGACGTGGACCAATAGTTTATTTATTTATAAAGTTTTAAAAATCCGAAAATACCCCTTGCATTCGGAATTAAAGCAGTTTTGTAATCTATTTCTCTCTGCGGAGGCAAGGGAACAACTTCTTCATACACATCCGCATAGTTCTGGACGACATGAATATCTTTTATGAGGTCGGGAATATTCTCTGTGACTTCAGGGATATTTTCTATTTGGGCTGGAGAAATATCGAGAGCTGACCAGAAATCTTTTCTATTTGAATTCGGGCCTTCACATGGTATGGTTATATAATTTCCTGATTGGGCCTTTGATTTAACCACTCTCTCGGCGCATCTAACCTCAGCTTCATATTTGGTTAGCCAATCCAACCCCAATATAAGATCAAACTCCTTAAAATTCATGACGATGGAGATAGTAGGGAATTTATAGCAGGAAAAAGAGATAGGTACGACACAAACCCAACTGAGATCGATGGAATCCCCAACCGGATTTTGGACAGTCATTGGTTCTTTGAGCTTCCTCAATTTCAAATCTAACTTCTTAGCTGCATTCTTTGAAATAAAGCTTCGTGACGCGCCGGTGTCAAACAGTACTTTAACTGGAATATTTTTGACATTAAGCGTGCCTTCTAAAACATCAAACCTTCCCTGACTATCTGAGGGTGCTGAGGTTTCTGAGAATTTTCAAATTCTTCAAAAATTTGGCTAACATCCGGAATTTTCAAAAATATTTGCCATAACCTCCTTTGTACGAGGAGAGGTTTGGAAATTCATTGGGTCGTATTAGGTACCCAATAAATCCTAATAAGCATACACATATTTATAGTGATATATTCTAGTGTTTACAGGGGAGCGTGTATTGATAATAACTCCAGAGAATAAATTCTCGTCACCCTGTCAAAGCCTGAGGGAGTGTGTATTTTAAATGCTCCAGAGGATAAATCCTCGTCAATGAAAACCAGAACAAATTTAATACATGTGTTGACAGTACTCATCCATTGAGATTAGTCATGTGTTGAACGAAATATTTTAACAATAAAATTTACATCTTTTATTATAAAATAAAGGTTCATGTGTTGACCGTACTCATCCGTTGAGATTAGTCATGTGTTGAACGAAATATTTTAACAATAAAATTTACATCTTTGTATTATAAAATAAAGGTTCATGTGTTGACCGTACTCATCCGTTGAGATTAGTCATGTGTTGAACGAAATATTTTAACAATAAAATTTACATCTTTATCATATATGAAATTAGAAATTAACTGGAAAATAGATGAGATGAGTGGTCTCCTGGATATTGATCTGATGTTGGTTTCGGCCTTCGGGGTTAATATTCAGGGAATCGTTCTCTTATTAATTTACGGTTGGAGTCTGATTTAAATCAAATGATAGATACCATAATTTTTATAAAATATATTAAATAACAAAAATAGTCACATGTGGACAGTACTCATTCGTTCAGATTAGTCGTGTGTTGACAAAAATATAGATTCACGTATTGAATAGAATAAATATTCATTTGTTGAATAGAATAACGGAATTATTGAAATATATAAAGCCGTGTTGATTAGAGATGCGTTATTTTGACGCGAACGATATTTATATCGATTATATTCGTTTTTATAATGAATATTGAAAAGAGATAAAAATCGAATATATATAAAGCAAATTCGAATTGAATTGAATATAAACCAAATTCGAATTGAAATGAATTCAAATTGAATTGGAATTTGAATTGAATTGAAATGAATTTAAAACGAATTTATAAGAAAAAAATTCAAATTTGATTTGAATTTGAAATGGATGTTGCAATTGTTTTTGAAACGAATTTAAAACTATTTATAAAATTCGTATTAAATATAATCGACGAAATATATATTATATATATGATATATATAATATAATGGCCTGAAAAGAACACGCCGCGCCGCGGCAGTTCGTAAATTTCAATCATTGACTTCGAACGGACATTACGAGAGATCCGACCGTCGGATTCTCTTAAAACCGGAACCGTTGGGTTCGTATCGAAAAGAGCTTTCTAACGAATATTAGAAATTTGAAATCTAACGGTTGGATTTGGAGATACGTCCAAATCATATTTGGAAAAGGTCGTTGTAAGTGCAGTTCGATGGCCGTTGTTGGAAATCGACTGTACGGGCCTTGATAAAATTATTAAAAATAGTAATAATTTGTGTAAAATCATAAGAAATGATTTGGGAAAAATTCGGATGAAAAACTCTATATTTGAAAAGATAAAAATGATTTTTATCGAAAAGAACTAGTTTTGAACTAAAATTAAACCCGTTTATTATAAATAAATAAATTGGATTTGAAACGAGTTTTAAATATAATTGATTTGTGGGTTTATCGTGAACGGTGTTTTAAATAACACTAGTTCTTTAACCTGGTAATAAATAGAATGTGATTTGGGTTTGTCGTGAAATGTGTTTTAAATGACATTAGTTCTTTAACCCAGCAAAATGAGTTTTAATGAATCTGCAATTAGATTGAAATGTGAATTAATAATTTAAATTATCAAATTTGGAAAGTGGGCAAGAATGGAGTATTACCAGTTTTGCTCCAAAGCGATAGTTAAATCTTTAATTAGATTTGAACGTGAAATGGTAATTAATTTTACCGATAACACCGTGGTATTAGATATGGAGTACTACCAGTTTTGCTTCATGGGATGAATAGGTTGGGATTGGGAAATAAAATAAATAATTACTTCGGTGTGGTTCGCTAATCTCGACTAGTTTGGAAAACCATAATTTGGTTTGATATGACATCCAATGGAAGATTAAAGAATAAATTTTAAAGAATTTATCTTGGATAAAATTAATGGGAACCTTTCCCTAAGAATTAAAATTTAGAGACAAGCTATAGGTTAGTTAAGAAGAATGGTTTCCTGGGTATTGATCTGATGTTGGTTTCGGACCTCGAGGTTAATATTTGGGGAATTGCTCTCTTACTGATTTACGGTTAGTGACTAATGAATTGGAATGAGGCGTATGTTGTGTTTGTGTAACATTTGTTTTTAATATACATGGGTTGTTCGGAAAGGCCGGGTTTATACCCATTCTGAATAACCGATTCGACGATAAGTCGAAGATGATGACGGTGGTCGAAGACCGGAAGTCTTCACATCGTTTGGATAATTACTTATGATCCTGATTGGGCTGTACACCCAAGAGGATGGAAATAGTTGGTGGTCGTCCAGACATACTTGGAGATCGATGGATATGCGAGGAAAGTGCCTCCGGTTTCGTTCAGACCCAGAACGAACTTGTAAACGGATTGTGTGTCTGAAATTAGATTTTATTCTGTGTTGATTGATTTCTGTTAAATATATATCTGTTTAGCGGCGGAGAATTTATTCTCTTGCTTAACGCCCTTCTCTGAGACATACAAGCTTAGAGGTTATATATCGATAGATATCAGTCACATGGCATGAATTGCCAGTGTGGCATGCCTAAGTGGCAATTGATCAAAATGTGACGACCCGTAACTTCCCCGTGAAGGAAAGAGCAGATACTTTGAGAACAACACACAAAAGAACGCAGAAGGAAGAACATTTCACCAGTATATATTTTCGTGTTTCGAAGGTGTGATTTTCTATAGAGAATTTATTCTCTTGCTTAACGCCCTTCTCTGAGACATACGAGCTTAGAGGTTATATATCGATAGATATCAATCGCATGGCATGAACTGTCTGTGTGGCACGCTGAGTTGCATGGATCAAGGCTTCTGTTGAAAAGCAAAGTCTTGTGGTTGATGATCAAAGCACGGCCTACGTGGCAGCTTTGTGTATAACGTGAATTCGCGAGCCTCACACCTCGGTATGAGTTAAAAACGGGATAAGGACTGCGGGGAGAGCACGACGTTTCTTTCTAGCTTTGGTGATGTCAGTGACTTACCAGCCCTGACATTTATATACTTTTCACCTATGTGGTTGTTGGATGAGGCGCCTCGATTTTAGGTCTGTAAGGACCGGGAAACGTGTGTTCAGGAATAATTAATCCTCAAACGTAAGAGAGGACCGGCCCTGAAGATCCAAGGATTGCCCAGAGTGTGTAGTCCAGGCGTCCCCAAACCCCGTACTAACGGTGGCAAGGGTAATCCTTGGAATATAACACAGAAACAGATAATAGCAGAATAGAATTAAATAAATGCACCAGATAATGTACAATAGAATACACTGGATAAATGTAATCATCAGAGTTACACAGAATACAGGATCATACGTAGTACAAATACAATTTAGCTATACATAAATGTCTACAACGGAAACAAATAAAATATGTACAATAGGAGCTGGACAGCATAAAAAGAGATAAATAGTAGAATCCATCTTCAGCTCCAGCTATCCCGAAAGAACCAGCTAAACCTGAATACAAGGCTGTCTGTGTAGAAAAAGGGGCACCCGAGTTTGAAAGTGAAACAAACTACGAGTCAGTCATGGGACTGGTATGAGAAATCTACTCAACACATTTAATATATGGCTAATCACAGGACCACGCCACTTTCGTGGAACGGGTTTACTCCATTGGATTGCCAGTGCTTTAAAACAAATCATTCTTTTAAACATCGCAATGCTTTTTATAAAAATGAAGCCATTATAAGACTCAGTTCCCATCACATAATGCAACGCAAACCGGAGGATAGAGTTTTACCTTATAATGGCCAAAATATGATTGATACGAATAAAACAAAAGCATTTGATATTATTACTAGTGTTTATATGTTTCAAAAACGATTTCAATCATAACTATCAATCATAGACGGCATGGGTACCATATATCATGTCGCCATATATATATACAATCAAAACCGCACGATGTCGTATTTGGAAATTGGATTTCCGTCATGAACCAAGGCAAAAGATAGTCCTTACCGACTTCGAGACTCTCTAGCCCGAGCCTCCGGAACAGCCGCAACTGCCCCTTGGAGCGACAGGGCCGGTCCACACAGAGTGGATTATAGTGCCTGAACAATACGTTTCCCCGCCCTTTGGGGCGTAAACAAGCCAACGAATGACTCCATCGATATACAACCTCTGAGCTCGTGCGTTTCAGAGAAGGGCGTTAAGCAAAAGAATAAATTCTCCCCCGCCAAACAGATGTATATTTAACAGAGATCAATCAACACAGAATAAAAGCCAATGTCAGACACACAGTCCATTTACAAGTCCGTTCTGGGTTTGAACGAAACCGAAGGCACTATATACCTCGCAAACCCATCGATCACCACGTACGTCTGGACGATCACCACTTATTATCCATATTTCGGGATGCCTCCCAATCTGGACCTCGGTTACCATCCAAACGAGGTGAAGATCTCCGGTCTTCAACCACCGTCTTTATCTTCGATTTCTTATCGTCGATTCAGTTATTCAGAATGGGATAAACCCGGTCTTTCTGAGCAACTCGCGTATATAATAAACAAGTGCAACACTATCATATACACGCATCATTTCAATTCATTAGTCACTAACCGTCAATCAGTAAGAGAACGATTTCCTAAATATTAACCCTGAAGGCCGAAACCAACATCAGATCAACACCCAGGAAACCATTCGACTTAGCCAACCTTCAGTTAATTTCTAAATCACATCCATATCATTTATAATATTTTATAACGATTTATCGCCATTTTTATTTATTTTAAAATAGCCATTTTATTCAAAACGACGCTTCGGGCCATAACGCGGCCGTGGCGTTGTTTTTCTTCAGGTTTGATTTACACATAACTGAAAATCTAACCGTTGGATCTTCACAAAGTTTACATCATTAGAAAGATCTTTTCAAAACGAATCCAATGGTTCCAGTTTCGGGAAAATCCGACGGTCGGATCTCCCGGTACAATCGTTTGAAGTTCCGATTTCGAAATACGAACTGCAGCGTCGTTATTCGATTATATATAATATATATTTGTTCTTTATCGTCTGCTTTTTCAAATCACGATAATCTACACATAGTCGTAGAGTACCGTCAGATTTTGGGACATTTAAAATACACACTTGTTCTTTAACCCCGTACTGACGGTGGTAAGAGTAATCCTTGGAATATAACACAGAAACATATAATAGCAGAACAGAATTAAATAAATACACCAGATAATGTACAATAGAATACACTGGATAAACGTAATCATCAGAGTTACACAGTATACAGGAATCAGGATCGTACTTAGTACAAATATAGTTCAGCTATACATAAATGTCTACAGCGGAAACAAACAAAATATGTACAATAGGAGCCGGACAACATAAAAAGAGATAAATAGTAGAATCCATCTTCAGCTCCAGCTATCCCGAAAGAACTAGCTAAACCTGAATACAAGGCTGCCCGTGTAGAAAAAGGGGCACCCGAGTTTGAAAGTGAAACAAACTACGAGTCAGTCATGGGACGGGTATGAGAAATCTACTCAACACATTTAATATATGACTAATCACAGGACCACGCCACTTTCGTGGAAAGGGTTTACTCCATTGGATTGTCAGTGCTTTAAAACAAATCATTCTTTTAATCATCGCAACGCTTTTTATAAAATGAAGCCATTTTAAGACTCAGTTCCCATCACACAATGCAACGCAAACCGTAGGATAGAGTTTTCCCTTATAATGGCCAAAATATGATTGATACGAATAAAACAAAAGCATTTGATATTATTACTAGTGTTTATATGTTTCAAAAAAATTGCATACAAACTTTGTCGGACTGTACCGGGTGCAAAACACAATGGATTTGAGCGAAACCAAAAATATTTAAATCTGTTAGTGAATACCTTTCTAACGAATCTGAAAAATCGAATTTTCATAGCGGAAAGCAAAAGTTATGGCCAAATGAATTTTCAGAAAGGTCGCTATGGAATTTATATAGCCCGTGAAATTGGCCATTTTGAATACGACCTCGGAATTCGACGAAACCACTTTTGTTGGATCCGGGATGTGAAGTTATTGCTAGATTTTAAATTTCATAATTTTTGAAGCTAGTATGTGAGCGTGGCAAAGGAAAATGTGTTTTGGTCAATTACAGTTAAATTGGATCGACCAGAAATGGGCCTTTTTGCAAACGGTCTCAGAATTCGACGAAACTAGTTTTGTTGGGACCGTATCGTCAAAACATAGCCAGATTTATTTTTTTGGAATTTTTCGAATCAGTTTGTAGCCCTGGCAAATTGAAATGTACGTTCAAATCAAATATTGAATGTTATATATTTTAATTTGAAGCAAAACTGACTGAAACAGACGAATGGGCCTTCGAAACATATCCCATTGTGTTCGGAATGGGGGTAAAACGCTAGGGACGACAGTCGTTGGGTTTGAATTGGTGTTCGTATGTGGCAAGGGGTATTTTCGGATTTTTAAAACTTTATAAATAAATAAAAAACTATTGGTCCACGTCAGAAGACCCCCCCCCCCCCCCCCCGCTTTTCTCTCTTCCCCCAAATCGAACACGGAAACCCGATCCCACCTTCCTCCTCATTTTCCGATCAACCCACGCACCATTAGGCCTCGACCCAGTTAAGGATTTTGAAGCCCTTCCCTCGCTCTTCAAATCCATATAAGTTTGACCCTCGATAGTTGAGTGGTTCTCGAGTTCTGGGCCCACGAAGTGCCGCCGTTCGCCATCGAATTTCTCTCTCTAGCCTTCGTCGAGTTCATCAAAGGGGGGACCTGCAAGAGCACCTCTTGGAGCTGGAGAACGTGGTGCAACCTGATCGGCCTCACGAGCTACAGTTTGGAAGAAATCGGGCGACCTACTTTTGAACGAAATAATGAGGTATACGGTTTATATTATTTAAACTGATTTCAACAGTTTTAAACCGTTGCAAACTTTGAAAAAACATATCTTTTTCGTTCGTTAACGAAATTCAGTGAAACAAGAGACAGTGGACTCGTGTGGACGTCTTCTACCTTCTAGAAGAGACCGCATGTTTTTCTGAGCCTTCTGTTATTTTTTGGTGGAGTGGAACCCAACGTAAGATTTCTAATTTATAAACGATATGGAAAACGACGATGTATAAATTATATAGTCGATGTATGGGTTATATAAGCGTTGTACACGTCATGTATAAGCGTTGTATAAGTTGTACGTTCGATGTATAAGTTATATATGCGTTGTAAAAATTATATATGTGTTGAAATAGAAGTGAATTTCTATATATATATATATATATATATATATATATATATATATATATATATATAGGCCCCTCGTCCACAAACCATGGACGATATTTATTGGTTGTGATTGGTGTGAAAATTGATTGATAGCGAATGGTTGATTGGGATTGTTTGTGGTTGATATTGATTGATTGCGGTTGAAAAATACCCATTTGTTGTTGAGAAATATTTGGTTGAAACCACATAGGATTAGTTTGTAGAAATGAAATAAATATATACATGCCGCCTGCGTGCGAACTAGATGCATGATCCCCATTGTAAAAAACCGCGAGGTTTTAAGGTAGAGCGAGTAGCCGTACTAGGGACGGTCCCGGTTTTAACTACCCTGCCGTTATGCTGCCGAAATTTTGAATAATATTCATGTGTTTGAATTATTTTCATTTGTTGAAACTATATTTATTCGCTGAATAGAAAACCTTCATGTGTTGAATTGAAATTCATTCGTTGGATAGAAATTCATGTGTTGAATGGTGTTCGTGTTTTTAAATATAAAAATCACATTTTTATATATATATAAACTATAGAAAACCTTCATGTGTTGAATCGATATTTATTCGTTGAATTGAAATTCATGTGTTGAATGGTATTCGTGTTTTAAATATAAAAATCACATTTTTATCTATATATATAAACTATAGAAAACCTTCATGTGTTGAATCGATATTCATTCGTTGAATTGAAATTCATGTGTTGAATGGTATTCGTGTTTAAATATAAAAATCACCTTTTTATCTATATATATAAACTATAGAAAACCTTCATGTGTTGAATCGATATTCATTCGTTGAATTAAAATTCATGTGTTGAATGGTATTCACATTTTGAAATAAATTGTTTTATAATAAAAATCACATTTTTATCATTTATATGAAATGTATAAAATAATCCCGTTTTGAAAGAAATTGTTTTATAATAAAAATCCTATTTTTATTACCTATATGAACTATATAAAATAATAGAGTTTTGAAATGAATTGTTTAACAATAAAAATCACATTTTTATTATATTAATGAATTGTTAAAAATAGTGAAGTGTTGAAATAGAAGACAGTTAGATAAAAATATCATTTTTATCAAATGTATGAAAAGAATGTAGCTTTGAAATCGAAGAATCGATATATATATATATATATATATATATATATATAGAATTAAAATATATCGAATAACGACGCTGCAGTTCGTATTTTGAAACCGTGATTTCAAATGATTATACCGGGAGATCCGACCATCGGATTTTCCTGAAATCGCAACCGTTGGGTTCGCCTTGGAAATATCTTTCCAACGGCACCAACTTTGCAAAAATCCAACGGTTGGATTGTCTGGAATGTTTAATTCAAATCTGAAGAAAAACAGCGCCAGAATCGATTATATTTATATTTATATATAAATATAATTATATATAATCGAATAACGGCGCTGCAGTTCATATTTCAAAATCGGAACTTCAAACGATTGTACCGGGAGATCCGACCGTCGGATTTTCCCGAAACTGGAACCGTTGGATTCGTTTTGAAAAGATATTACTAATGATGTAAATTTTGTGAAGATCCAACGGTTAGATTTTCAGATATGTGTAAATCAAACCTGAAGAAAAACAGCGCCACGGCCACGTTATGGCCCGAAGCGTCGTTTTGAATAAAATGGCTATTTTAAAATAAATAAAAATGGCGATAAATCGTTATAAAATATTATAAACGATATGGATGTGATTTAGAAATTAACTGAAGGTTGGCTAAGTCGAATGGTTTCCTGGGTGTTGAACTGATGTTGGTTTCGTCCTTCGGGGTTAATATTTAGGAAATCGTTCTCTTACTGATTGACGGTTAGTGACTAATGAATTGAAATGATGTGTGTATATGTTAGTGTTGCACTTGTTTATTATATACGCGAGTTGCTCAGAAAGACCAGGTTTATCCCATTCTGAATAACTGAATCGACGATAAGAAATCGAAGATAAAGACGGTGGTCGAAGACCGGAGATCTTCACCTCGTTTGGATGGTAACCGAGGTCCTGATTGGGAGGCATCCCGACATATGGATAATGAGTGGTGATCGTCCAGACGTACGTGGTGAGATGTCGTATTTGGAAATTGGATTTCCGTCATGAACCAAGGTAAAAGATAGTCCTTACCAACTTCGAGACTCTCTAGCCCGAGCCTCCAGAACAGCCGCAACTTCCCCTTGGAGCGATAGGGCCGGTCCACATGGAGTGGATTATAGTGCCTGAACAATACGTTTCCCCGCCCTTTGGGGCGTAAATGAGCCAACGAATGACTCCATCGGACCCGGATCGTCCGATCAAACCGAGGCGCCTCGCAACAACAACACCCACATAAGTCAAACTCGTCAGGGCATGTAAAACCACTGACGCCACTTCTAACTAGAAAGAAGCGCATGTCCTCCCTGAGGTCCTCTCCCGTTTCTGGTTCATACCGGGGTGTGAGGCTCACGATTTCACGTTATACACAAAGCTACGCCACATAGGCGGTGCTTTGATCATCTCCACAAGACCTTGCTTTTCAACAGAATCCCTGTTCATTTGCCACTTAGGCATGCCACACTAGCAATTCATGCCATGCGACTGATGTCCATCGATATACAACCTCTGAGCTCGTGCGTTTCAGAGAAGGGCGTTAAGCAAAAGAATAAATTCTCCGCCGCCAAACAGATGTATATTTAACAGAGATCAATCAACACAGAATAAAATCCAATGTCAGACACACAGTCCATTTACAAGTCCGTTCTGGGTCTGAACGAAACCGGAGGAACTATATACCTCGCAAACCCATCGATCACCACGTACGTCTGGACGATCACCACTCATTATCCATATTTCAGGATGCCTCCCAATCAGGACCTCGGTTACCATCCAAACGAGGTGAAGATCTCCGGTCTTTGACTACCGTCTTTATCTTTGATTTCTTATCGTCGATTCAGTTATTCAGAATGGGATAAACCTGGTCTTTCTGAGAAACTCGCGTATATAATAAACAAGTGCAACACTAACATATACACGCATCATTTCAATTCGTTAGTCACTAACCGTCAATCAGTAAGAGAACGATTTCCTAAATATTAACCCCGAAGGACGAAACCAACATCAGATCAACACCCAGGAAACCATTCGACTTAGCCAACCTTCAGTTAATTTCTAAATCACATCCATATCGTTTATAATATTTTATAATGATTTATCACCATTTTTATTTATTTTAAAATAGCCATTTTATTCAAAACGACGCTTCGGGCCATAAGGCGGCTGTGGCGCTGTTTTTCTTCAGGTTTGATTTACACATATCTGAAAATCCAACCGTTGGATCTTCACAAAATTTACATCATTGGAAAGGTCTTTTCAAAACGAATCCAACGGTTCCAGTTTTGGGAAAATCCGACGGTCGGATCTCCCGGTACAATCGTTTGAAGTTCCGATTTCGAAATACGAACTGCAGCTTCGTTATTCGATTATATATAATTATATTTATATATAAATATAAATATAATCGATTCTGGCGCTGTTTTTCTTCAGATTTGAATTAAACATTCCAAACAATCCAATGGAGTAAACCCGTTCCACGAAAGTGGCGTGGTCCTGTGATTAGCCATATATTAAATGTGTTGAGTAGATTTCTCATACCAGTCCCATGACTGACTCGTAGTTTGTTTCACTTTCAAACTCGGGTGCCCCTTTTTCTACACGGGCAGTCTTGTATTCAGGTTTAGCTGGTTCTTTCGGGATAACTATCTCTTTTTATGTTGTCCAGCTCCTATTGTACATATTTTGTTTGTTTCCGTTGTAGACATTTATGTATAGCTGAACTGTATTTGTACTAAGTATGATCCTGTATACTGTGTAACTCTGATGATTACGATTATCTAGTGTATTCTATTGTACATTATCTGGTGTATTTATTTAATTCTGTTCTGCTATTATCTGTTTCTGTGTTATATTCCAAGGATTACCCTTGCCACCGTCAGTACGGGGTTTGGGGACGTCACATCGTGGTTCGAAACCAATATCAGATCAATACCCAGGAAACCACTCTTCTTGGCTAACTTACAGTTAGTTTCTAAATTTCACATTCTTAGGGAAAGATTCCCATTAATTTTATCAAAGACAAATTCTTTAAAATTTATTCTTTAATCATCCTTTGGATATCATTCAAACCAAATTATGGTTTTCCAAACTAGTCGGGATTAGCGAACCACACCGAAGTAATTATTTATTTTATTTCCCAATCCCAACCTATTCATCCCATGAAGCAAAACTGGTAATACTCCATATCTAACACCACGGTGTTATCGGTAAAATTAATTACCATTTCACGTTCAAATCTAATTAAAGATTTAACTATCGCTTGGAGCAAAACTGGTGATACTCCATTCTCGCTCATTTTCCAAATTTGATAATTTAAATTATCAATTCACATTTCAATCTAATTATAGATTCATTAAAACTCCCTTTACTGGGGTAAAGAACTAATGTCATTTAAAACACAGTTCACGATAAACCCAAATCACATTCTATTTATTATCGGGTTAAAGAACTAGTGTTATTTAAAACACCGTTCACGATAAACCCACAAATCAATTCTGATTCAATTCAAATTAAATATATTAGAAATTCTGGTTATTTAAAACCCCTTTTAAATCCAATTTATTTATTTAAAATAATTGGGTTTTAAATTTAGTTCAAAACTAGTTCATTTCGATAAAATCTATTTTTATCTTTTCAAATATGGAGTTTTTCATCCCAATTTTTCCCAAATCATTTCTTTTGATTTTACACAAATTATTGATATTTTTAATAATATTATCAAGGCCCGTACAGTCGATTTTCATCAACGGCCATCGAACTGCACTTACAGCGACCTTTTCCAAATTTGATTTGGACGTATCTCCAAATCCAACCGTTAGATTTCAAATTTCTACTATTCGTTAGAAAGCTCTTTTCGATACGAACCCAACGGTTCTGGTTTTAGGAGAATCCGACAGTTGGATCTCCCGTAATGTCCGTTCGAAATCAATGGTCGAAATTCACGAACTGCCGCGGCGCGGCGCGTTCTATTCAGGCCATTATATTATATATATATATATAATATATATTTCGTCGATTTCTATTTAAAACGATTTTTATAAATAGTTTTAAATTCGTTTCAAAAACAATTTCAACTTCCCTTTCCAATTCAAATCAAAATTGAATTTTTTTTCCTTATAAATTCGTTTTACCTTCATTTCTATTTGATTTCAATTCAAATCGATTTCAATTCATTTCGAATTCGTTTTCCTTTCAATTCAATTCAAATTCGTTTTCTTTTCAATTTAAAAACGAATATAATCGATATAAATATCGTTCGCGTCAAAATAGCGCATCTCTAATCAACACGGCTTTATATATTTCAATAATTCTGTTATTCTATTCAACGAATGAATTTTTATTCTATTCAATACGTGAATCTATATTTTTGTCAACACATGACTAATCTCAACGAATGAGTATTGTCCACGTGTGGCTATTTTTGTTATTCAATATATTTTATAAAAATTAAGGTATCTATCGTTTGATTTCAAATCAGACTCCAACCGTAAATTAGTAAGAGGACGATTCCCTGAATATTAACCCCGAAGGCCGAAACCAACATCAGATCAATATCCAGGAGACCACCCATCTTATCTATTTTCTAGTTAGTTTCTAATTTTATATAAAGATGTAAATTTTATTGTTAAAATATTTCGTTCAACACATGACTAATCTCAACGGATGAGTACGGTCAACACATGAACCTTTATTTTATAATATTAAAGATGTAAATTTTATTGTTAAACTATTTCATTCAACACATGACTAATCTCAACAAATGAGTACGGTCAACACATGAACCTTTATTTTATAATATTCTTGATGTAAATTTTATTGTTAAAATATTTCATTCAACACATGACTAATCTCAACGGATGAGTACAGTCAACACACGAACCTTTATTTTATAATATTCTTTATTTTCTAAATTGGGATGAGGCATATGTTGTGTTTGTGTAACATTCGTTTTTAATATACGCGGGTTGTTCGGAAAGGCCGGGTTTATACCCATTCTGAATAACCGATTCGACGATATGTCGAAGACGAAGACGGTGGTTGAAGACCGGAAGTCTTCACATCGTTTGGGTGATTACTGATGATCTTGATTGGGCTGTACACCCAAGATGAGGGAATCAGTTGGTGTTCATCCAGACGTACTTGGAGATCGATGGATATGCGAGGAAAGTGCCTCCGGTTTCGTTCAGAACCAGAACGAACTTGTAAATGGACTGTGTGTCTGACATTGGATTTTATTCTGTGTTGATTGATCTCTATTAAATATACATCTGTTTGGCGGCGGAGAATTTATTCTTTTTCTTAACGCCCTTCTATGAGACGTACGAGCTCAGAGGTTGTATATCGATGGACATCAGTCGCATGGCATGAATTGCCTGTGTGGCACGCCTAAGTGGCAATTGATCAATGCTTCTGTTGAAAAGCAAAGTCTTGTGGTTGATGATAAAAGCACGACCTTTGTGGCGTAGCCTTGTGTATAACGTGAATTCGCGAGCCTCACACCTCGGTATGAGTTAAAAACGGGATAAGGACTACAGGGAGAGCACGACGTTTCTTTGTAGCTTTGGTGGTGTCAGTGACTTACCAGCCCTGACATTTATATACTTTTCACCTATGTGGTTGTTGGATGAGGCGCCTCGATTTTAGGTCTGTAAGGACCGGGAAACGTGTGTTCAGGAATAATTAATCCTCAAACGTAAGAGAGGACCGGCCCTGAAGATCCAAGGGTTGCCCAGAGTGTGTAGTCCTGAGGCATTTGCTAGAGTGTTTCGAAGCGGAGAGGAGCTTGCCCCTTGCCTTGACTCATGACGGAAATCCAATTTCCAATACGTGATATTGCGGTTTTAATTGTAGAACTAGTATGGCGACATGATATATGGTACCCATGCCGTCTATGATTTATATTTATGATTGAAAATGTTTTGACACTATACACTTATTATAGTATCAAATGATTCGTTTTAAACGTATCAAGCATGTTTGGCTATTATAAGGGAAAACCCTATCCTCCGGCTTGCGTTGCATTGTGTGATGGGACCTGGGTCTTATAATAGCTTCATTTTTCGAAAAATCATTGCGTTGTTTATTGTTATGCACTAGTATTCTTGGGAGGAAACCCGTTCCGTGTTATACGGCGTGGTCCCTTGAATTACTCTCTTTTAAAATAAAGTTTTAATAACTGTTTTAGTTCTCACACCAGTCACATGACTGACCTGGAGTTTATTGTTTTAACCTAAATTCTGGGTGCCCTTATTTTCGACACGGGCAGCTTGTAATTTTGGTTTTGCAGATTTATATTCACAGGGTCCTAATTTACAGCTGGAACGATGCTCGGAAAGCTCTGTATCCGTGTATTACTTTCAGTTGTGTTTTGTATTATTTTCCGCTGCTATGTAATTTATTGTAATCTCTGATATTTATCGAATGTATAGTATTCATTTATACTCTGTATATTCTTGTATCCGATGGAATTTTTGTAATAGCAATGAAATGTTCTTCTGTTTGCGTACGATCAGGGGTTTCGAACGGTCTAGATCGGTTTAACGACTGATTCGGATCGAGCGAAATTCCTTGTCGTTACAGTTGGTGTGAGAACCCGTTACTTCCCCGTGAGGGAAAGAGCGGATACTTTGAGAACAACACACAAATGAACGCAGACGAAAGAACATTTCATTGCTATTACAACAATTCCATCAGATACAAGAATATACAGAGTATAATCGAATAAATTACATTCGATAAATATCAGAGATTACAATAAATTACATAGCAGCGGAAAAATATACAAAACACAACTGAAAGTGATACACGGATACAGAGCTTTCCGGATATCATTCCAACTGTAAACCAGGATCATGTGAATATAAATCTGCAAAACCAAAACTACTAGCTGCCCGTGTGAAAAATAGGGGCACCCGGAGTTAAGGTTAAAACAATAAACTCCAGGTCAGTCATGTGACTGGTGAAAGAACTAAAACAGTTATTTAAAACTTTACTTTAAAAGAGATTAATTCAAGGGACCACGCCATATAACATGGAACGGGTTTCCTCCCAAGAATACCAGTGCATAGGATAAACAACGCAATGCTTTTTCGAAAAATTAAGCTGTTATAAGACCCAGGTCCCATCACACAATGCAACGCAAGCCGGAGGATAGGGTTTTTACCTTATAACAACCAAACATGCTTGGTACGTTTAAAACAAATCGTTTGATACTATTATAAGTGTATAATGTCAAAACAATTTCAATCATAATATCAATCATAGACGGCATGAGTGCCCCATCCCACTATGTCGCCATACTAGGCTCTACAAATAAAACCAAAATACACGTACTGGAAATTGGATTTCCGTCATGAGTTGAGGCAAGGGGCAAGCTCCTCTCCGATTCGAGACACTCTGGCAAATGCTCAGGACTACGCACACTGGGTAACCCTTGGATCGGCTGGGCCGGTCCTCTCTTACGTTTGAGGATTGGCAATTCCTAAACACACGTTTCCCGGTCCTTACAGACCTATAATCGAGGCACCTCGCATTCCAACAACCATAAAGGTGAAAAGTAGATATAAATGTCAGGGCTGGTAGGTCACTGACACCACCATAGCTAGAAAGAAGCGTCGTGTCCTCCCAGTGGTCCGTATCCCGTTTTTAACTCATACCGAGGTGTGAGGCTCGCGAATTCAAGTTATACACAAAGCTACGCCACGTAGGCCGTGCTTTGATCATCAACCACAAGACTTTGCTTTTCAACAGAAGCCTTGATCAATTGCCACTTAGGCATGCCACACTGGCAATTCATGCCATGCGACTGATGTCCATCGATATACAACCTCTGAGCTCGTACGTCTCAGAGAAGGGCGTTAAGCAAAAGAATAAATTCTCCGCCGCCAAACAGATGTATATTTAATAGAGATCAATCAACATAGAATAAAATCCAATGTCAGACACACAATCCATTTACAAGTTCGTTCTGGGTCTGAACGAAACCGGAGGCACTTTCCTCACATATCCATCGATCTCCAGGTACGTCTGGACGACCACCAACTGATTCCCTCATCTTGGGTGTACAGCCCAATCAAGATCATCAGTAATCACCCAAACGATGTGAAGACTTCCGGTCTTCGACCACCGTCTTCATCTTCAACTTATCGTCGAATCAGTTATTCAAAATGGGTATAAACCCGGCCTTTCCGAACAACCCGCGTATATTAAAACAAATGTTACACAAACACAACATACGCCTCATTCCAACTCATTAGTCACTAACCGCAAATTAGCAAGAGAACAATTTCCCAAATATTAACCCCGAAGGCCGAAACCAACATCAGATCAATACCCAGGAAACCATTCTTCTTAACTAACCTACAACTAGTTTCTAAATTTCCTATTCTTAGGGAAAGGTTCCCATTAATTTTATCCAAGATAAATTCTTTAAATTTATTCTTTAATCTTCCTTTGGATGTCATTTCAAACCAAATTATGGTTTTCCAAACTAGTCGGGATTAGCGAACCACACCGAAGTAATTATTTATTTTATTTCCCAATCCCAACCTATTCATCCCATGAAGCAAAACTGGTAATACTCCATATCTAACACCACGGTGTTATCGGTAAAATTATTTACCATTTCACGTTCAAATCTAATTAAAGATTCAACTATCGCCTGGAGCAAAACTGGTGATACTCCATTCTCGCTCACTTTCTAAATTTGATAATTTAAATTATCAATTCACATTTCAATCTAATTACAAATTCATTAAAACTCCTTTTACTGGGTCAAAGAACTAATGTAATTTAAAACACAGTTCACAATAAACCCAAATCACATTCTATTTATTATCGGGTTAAAGAACTAGTGTTATTTAAAACACGGTTCACGATAAACCCAAAAATCAATTCTAATTCAATTCCAATCAAATATATTGTAAATTCTGATTATTTAAAACCCCTTTTAAATCTAATTTATTTATTTAAAAATAATTGGGTTTTAAATTTAGTTCAAAACTAGTTCATTTCGATAAAAATCCATTTTTATCTTTTCAAATATGGAGTTTTTCATCCCAATTTTCCCCAAATCATTTCTTATGATTTTACACAAATTATTGATATTTTTAATAATTTTATCCAGGCCCGTACAGTCGATTTCCATCAACGGCCATCGAACTACACTTACCGCGACCTTTTCCAAATTTGATTTGGACGTATCTCCAAATCCAACCATTAGATTTTGAATTTCTAATATTCGTTAGAAAGCTCTTTTCGTTACGAACCCAACAATTCCGGTTTTAGGATAATCCGACGGTCGGATCTCCCGTAATGTCCGTTCGAAGTCAATGGTCGAAATTTACGAACTGCGCGGCGCGTTCTATTCAGGCCATTATATTATATATATAATATATTCCGTCGATTCCTATTTAAAACGAATTTTATAAATAGTTTTAAATTCGTTTCAAAAACAAATTCAACTTCCAATTTAAATTCAAATCAAAATTGAATTTTCCCTTATAAATTCATTTTAAATTCATTTCAATTCAATTCAAATTTCAAATTCATTTCAATTCGAATTCATTTTCTATTCAATTCAATTCAAATTCGTTTTCTATTCAATTTAAATCAAATTCGTTTCCTATTCAATTCAAATCAAATTCGTTTTCTATTCAATTCAAATCAAATTCGTTTTCTATTCAATTCAAATCAAATTCGTTTTCTATTCAATTCAAATCAAATTCGTTTTCTATTCAATTCAATTCGAATTCGTAATTCAATTCGAATTCGTTTTCTATTCAATTCAGTTCGAATTCGTTTTCTATTCAATTCAGTTCGAATTCGTTTTCTATTCAATTCAATTCGAATTCGTTTTCTATTCAATTCAATTAGAATTCGTTTTCTATTCAATTCAATTCGAATTCATTTTCTATATATTCGATTCAAATTCGTTTTCTATATATTCGATTTTTAAATCTCTTTTCTATATTCATTATAAAACGAATATAATCTATATAAATATCGTTCGCGTCAAAATAGCGCATCTCTAATCAACACGGCTTTATATATTTCAATAATCCCGTTATTCTATTCAACAAATGAATATTTATTCTATTCAATATGTGAATATATATTTTTGTCAACACATGACTAATCTCAACGGATGAGTACTGTCCACATGTGACTATTTTTGTTATTCAATATATTTTATAAAATTATGATATCTATCGTTTGATTTCAAATCAGACTCCAACCGTAAATTAGTAAGAGAACGATTCCCTAAATATTAACCCCGAAGGCCATAACCAACATCAGATCAATATCCAGGAGACCACTCATCTTATCTTTTTTCCAATTAGTTTCTAATTTCATATATGATAAAGATGTAAATTTGATTTTTAAAATATTTCGTTCAACACATGACTAATCTCAACGGATGAGTACGGTCAACACATGAACCTTTATTTTATAATGATAAAGATGTAAATTTTATTGTTAAAATATTTCGTTCAACACATGACTAATCTCAACGGATGAGTACGGTCAACACATGAACCTTTATTTTATAATGATAAAGATGTAAATTTTATTGTTAAAATATTTCTCTCAACACATGACTAATCTCAACGGATGAGTACGGTCAACACATGAACCTTTATTTTATAATGATAAAGATGTAAATTTTATTGTTAAAATAGTTCGTTCAACACATGACTAATCTCAACGGATGAGTACGGTCAACACATGAACCTTTATTTTATAATGATAAAGATGTAAATTTTATTGTTAAAATATTTCGTTCAACACATGACTAATCTCAACGGATGAGTACGGTCAACACATGAACCTTTATTTTATAATGATAAAGATGTAAATTTTATTGTTAAAATATTTCGCTCAACACATGACTAATCTCAAAGGATGAGTACGGTCAATATATGAACCTATTTGTCGGGCAAACAAATTTTATTCTCTTCTACTTTACGGTTGGAGTCTGATTTGAAATCAAACGATAGATACCATAAGTTTTATAAAATATATTAAATAACAAAAATAGTCACACGTGGACAGTACTCATTCGTTGAGATTAGTCATGTGTTGACAAAAATATAGATTCATTTGTTGAATGGAATAACGGAATTATTGAAATATATAAAGCCGTGTTGATTAGAAATGCGCTATTTTGACGCGAACGATATTTATATCGATTTTATTCGTTTTTATAATGAATATTGAAAAGAGATAAAAATCGAATATATAGAAAACGAATTTGAATTGAATTGAATAGAAAACGAATTTGAATTGAATCGAATAGAAAATGAATTTGAATTGAACCGAATAGAAAATGAATTTGAATTGAATTGAATAGAAAACGAATTTGAATTGAATAGAATTGAAATCGATTTGAATTTGAAACGAATGTTGAAATTGTTTTTGAAACAAATTGAAAACTATTTATAAAATTCGTTTTAAATAGAAATCGACGAAATATATATTATATATATAATATAATGGCATGAATAGAATGCGCCGCGCCGCGACAGTTCGTAAATTTCGACCATTGACTTCGAACGGACATTACGTGAGATCCGACCGTCAGATTCTCCTAAAACCGGAACCGTTGGGTTCGTATCGAAAAGTGCTTTCTAACGAATATTAGAAATTTGAAATCTAACGGTTGAATTTGGAGATACGTCCAAATCAAATTTGGAAAAGGTCGCTGTAAGTGCAGTTCGGTGGCCGTTGATGGAAATCGACTGTACGGGTCTTGATAAAATTACTAAAAATAGTAATAATTTGTGTAAAATCATAAGAAATGATTTGGGAAAAATTCGGATGAAAAACTCCCTATTTGAAAAGATAAAATAGATTTTTATCCAAATGAACTAGTTTAGAACTAAAGTAAAAACCCATTTATTTAAAAAAAAAAAATTGGATTTGAAATGGGTTTTAAATAGAATTGATTTGTGGGTTTATCGTGAACGGTGTTTTAAATAACACTTGTTCTTTAACCCGATAATAAATAGAATGTGATTTGGGTTTATCGTGAACTGTGTTTTAAATGACATTAGTTCTTTAACCCAGTAAAAGGAGTTTTAATGAATCTGCAATTAGATTGAAATGTGAATTGATAATCTAAATTATCAAATTTGGAAAATGAGCGAGAATGGAGTATCACCAGTTTTGCTCCAAAACGATAGTCAAATCTTTAATTAGATTTGAACGTGAAATGGTAATTAATTTTACCGATAACACCGTGGTGTTAGATATGGAGTATTACCAATTTTGCTTCATGGGATGAATAGGTTGGGATTGGGAAATAAAATAAATAATTACTTCGATGTGGTTCGCTAATCTCGACTAGTTTGGAAAACCATAATTTGGTTTGAAATGACATCCAAAGGAAGATTAAAGAATAAATTTAAAGAATTTATCTTGGATAAAATTAATGGGCACTTTCCCCTAAGAATGTGAAATTTAGAAACTAGCTGTAGGTTAGTTAAGAAGGATGTTTTCCTGGGTATTGATCTGATGTTGGTTTCGGCCTTCGGGGTTAATATTTGGGAAATTGTTCTCTTGCTGATTTGCGGTTAGTGACTAATGAATTGGAATGAGGCATATGTTGTGCTTGTATAACATTTGTTTATAATATACGCGGGTTGTTTGGAAAGGCGGGGTTTATACCCATTCTGAATAACCGATTCGACGATAAGTCGAAGATGATGACGGTGGTCGAAGACCGGAAGTATTCACATCGTTTGGGTGATTACTGATGATCTTGATTGGGCTGTACACCCAAGATGAGGGAATAAGTTAGTGGTCGTCCAGACGTACTTGGAGATCGATGGATATGCAAGGAAAGTGCCTCCGGTTTCGTTCAGACCCAGAACGAACTTGTAAATAGATTGTGTGTCTGACATTGGATTTTATTCTGTGTTGATTGATCTCTATTAAATATACATCTGTTTGGCGGCGGAGAATTTATTCTTTTGCTTAACGCCCTTCTCTGAGACGTACGAGCTCAGAGGTTGTATATCGATGGACATCAGTCGCATGGCATGAATTGCCTGTGTGGCATGCTGAGTTGCATGGATCAAGGCTTCTGTTGAAAAGCAAAGTCTTATGGTTGCTGATCAAAGCACGGCCTACGTGGCAGCTTTGTGTATAACGTGAATTCGCGAGCCTCACACCTCTGTATTAGTTAAAAATGGGATAAGGACTGCGGGGAGTGCACGACGTTTCTTTCTAGCTTTGGTAGTGTCAGTGACTTACCAGCCCTGACATTTATATATTTTTCACCTATGTGGTAGTTGGATGAGGTGCCTCGATTTTAGGTCTGTAAGGACCGGGAAACGTGTGTTCAGGAATAATTTATCCTCAAACGCAAGAGAGGATCGGCCCTGAAGATCCAAGGATTGCCCAGAGTGTGTAGTCCTGAGACATTTGCTAGAGTGTCTCGAAAGCGGAGAGGAGCTTGCCCCTTGCCTCGACTCATGACGGAAATCCAATTTCCAATACGAGATACTTCGGTTTTATTTGTAGAGCCTAGTATGGCGACATGATAGATGGTACCCATGCCGCCTAGGATTGATATTTATGATTGAAATTGTTTTGACACTATACACTTATTATAGTATCAAATGATTTGTTTTTAAAACGTACCAAGCATGTTTGGCTATTATAAGGGAAAACCTTATCCTCCGGCTTGCGTTGCATTGTGTGATGGGACCTGGGTCTTATAACAGCTTCATGTTTCGAAAAAGCATTGCGTTGTTTATCCTATGCACTGGTATTCTTGGGAGGAAACCCGTTCCGTGTTATACGGCGTGGTCCCTTGAATTACTCTCTTTTAAAGTAAAGTTTTAAATAACTGTTTTAGTTCTCACACCAGTCACATGACTGACCTAGAGTTTATTGTTTAACCTAAACTCTGGGTGCCCCTATTTTCGACACGGGCAGCTAGTAGTTTTGGTTTTGCAGATTTATATTCACAGGATCCTGGTTTACAGCTGGAATGATATCTGGAAAGCTCTGTATCTGTATATCACCTTCAGTTGTGCTTTGTATTATTTTCCGCTGCTATGTAATTTATTGTAATCTCTGATATTCTTTGATGTATAATATTTATTCATACTCTGTATATTCTTGTATTCTGATGGAATTGTTGTAATAAACAATGAAATGCTCTTCCGTCTGCATTCATTTATGTGTTGTTCTTAAAGTATCCGCTCTTTCCTTCACAGGGAAGTAACGGGTCCTTACGACCCGTAACTTCCCCGTGAGGGAAAGAGTGGATACTTTGAGAACAACACATAAAAGAACGCAGACGGAAGAACATTTCATTGTTTATTACAACAATTCCATCAGATACAAGAATATACAGAGTATAAATGAATAAATTACATTCGACAAATATCAGAGATTACAATAAATTGCATAGCAACGGAAAAACAATAGAAAACACAACCGAAAGTAATGCAGGGATACAGAGCTTTCCGAGCATCGTTCCAGCTGTAAATCAGGATCCTGTGAATATAAATCTGCAAAACCAAAACTACTAGCTGCCCGTGTCGAAAATAGGAGCACCCAGAGCTTAGGTTAAAACAATAAACTCCAGGTCAGTCATGTGACTGGTGTGAGAACGAAAACAGTTATTTAAAACTTTACTTTAAAAGAGAGTAATTCAAGGGACCACGCCGTATAACACGGAACGGGTTTCCTCCCAAGAATACCAGTGCATAGAATAAACAACGCAATGCTTTTTGGAAAAATGAAGCTATTATAAGACCTAGGTCCCATCACACAATGCAACGCAAGCCGGAGGATAGGGTTTTCCCTTATAATAGCCAAACATGCTTGGTACGTTTTAAAAACAACTCATTTGATACTATAATAAGTGTATAGTGTCAAAACAATTTCAATCATAAATATCAATCCTAGGCGGCATGGGTACCATCTATCATGTCGCCATACTAGGCTCTACAAATAAAACCGAAGTATCTCGTATTGGAAATTGGATTTCCGTCATGAGTCGAGGCAAGGGGCAAGCTCCTCTCTGCTTTCGAGACACTCTAGCAAATGCCTCAGGACTACACACTCTTGGCAATCCTTGGATCTTCAGGGCCGGTCCTCTCTTACGTTTGAGGACTAATTATTCCTGAACACACGTTTCCCGGTCCTTACAGACCTAAAATCGAGGCGCCTCATTCCATTTCACCAAACAATCAAATTCAAATCAAATAATCTAACCAACTACACAACCAAACAAACAAGTCCATGGTCTGTGGACGAGGGTGTCGGGTGCTACTAAACACCGTCTGCATCCTAGTATATATATTTTTAACTAGAAAAAGAGATTGAAGAGTGAGAAATTCTCAGAAATTGAAAAGTTGGAGAATGGAAGCCAGAATGAACGTTGAGTTGGTTTTTAAAACAACTTTCAGCTTCGTTCCTTTTCGGGGACGAAAAGTTTTAAGTGGGGGATATTGTAACAACCCGGAAATTCTGAGCCAGTTTAAATTTTTTATTTTGGCAATTTTAATGAATTTTGAATATTTAAAATGAATTATTTTAAATAATAACGACGAGAAATTTATTTTGAATAGAATTAGAACGTGTATATTTATATAGATCGTCCTTAGAATATAAATATTTATTTATAATTATAAAAGGAATTGAAAATGGTGGGTAGTTCGATAATTCGATTTCAAACTTCAAATGAATGTACATGATTCAAAATAAATCGGATTTTGGCGAAACCAAAAATATTAGAATCTAGTTGAAAATATCTTTCCAACGAATCTGAAAAATCGAAATTTCATAGCGGGAATCAAAAGTTATGCCCAGTTGAAAATTCAGAATAGTCGCTATGTAAATTATACATGGCCCAAAAGGTCAAATTTTGCATACGGATGAATTTGGACTCGAAACCACTTCCATTGAGTTCAAAATGCCATTTAGAACTCCGAAAAGTATAAGCCTTGATATATTCCAATATCCGGAATAGTGACAATTAGCAGGAGCTTTTCGGTTAGCAAAACATAGCCCTTAAAAAGTGAAATTTTACATACGAGCTCAGAATTCGACGAGATAAATTTTTATGGATTCACAATGACAAATTATTGTTGAGTCCCAAAGTGCACGTCGAACGGAGTCAATATGTGGCCATGCGAAGCAAAACCATTTGTTCAAAACGGGTAGTCATTTTACAAAGGAACATCATTGATACGACCTCAGAATTCGATTCTACTTTTTTTTGGATTCGTATCGTCTAATAATGGTTAAATCCAAGAGGGCTTGATTTTTTGAGTTAGCATGTGAGCGTGCAAGAAGAAATGGTGCGCCAAAATCGCATTTTTAGAGCTTATCTGAGCATTTTTGAGAATTTTAACGGACGGTCAAACGAACTCGGAATTCGACGAAACTTGTTTCGTTGGGCTCGTCTTCATGTCTACTATGTCGTGTCCGAAATCCGCGGCAATTGGATATCGTCGGCGTTTGGACGATAGGCGAGAAACTAGCATATAATCACTTTTACTCCATTTCTCTCTTCATAACTTCACTTCTCTCTTCCTCTTCAAAAAAGAAAATAATTGGCCACCACCACCACCGCCCCCTACCCCACTGCCCTCCTCCACCAGCGCCACCACCGGCCTCCACCGCCCACCGCCGGCCGCCCGCACCCCCTCCTCCTCCTCCTTCTCTCTCCTCTTTTCATGAACCCTAAACCCCCAAATCACCAACCACCACCACCGCGGCCACCACGGGCCCCACCACCGCCCTTAGCACTCTCCCCCACGTCCATCAGGCCCGCCACCGTCCGCTGGCCACCCAACTCCAGCCGTGGGCCCCGCTACACTCAAAAACTCATTTTCATCAAAATTCCCATTTTGCACAAAACACCCCGGATTGTTTTGGTCTATATCTCTCAAACGGTGCGTTTTTAGCCAAAGTCCCTTTCGACCAAAGTTGTAGAGTACGAAATTCTCTTCGATTTGGCTATATGGAAGTCATGTTTTGGAGTTCGGAGCTGCTCGGAAAACGCATTCAAAGTCTGCTGTCTGAAAGTGGTAAAATTCGTGTACTTTCGCGAATTCTGGCGAATTGGAGTATTTTCGGCAAAAAGACCCTTAGGCGAAAGTTGTCCGGAATGGCGCGTTTAAGCTAGAAAAAAAATGGTGTGAAGATTGAAGATCGTTTGCAAATTCTGGAACCCGAACAGCGAATCCGGGCGTTAGAAAAAAAGTGGTTTTCTCCGCTTTAAAGCTTCTATGGTATTTGACAAATGAAGTAGAATAAAAATATGATTTTTATATAGTAGAGATAATAATAATATGATTTTTATATTATATAGATAGTAAAGAATTGATCTTTACTATATGAACAACGGTATAAAAATAGAATTTTTATCTATATAGTAATAGAATAAAAATGTGATTTTTATATACATAGCAACAATATAAAAATGTGATTTTTATATATGTAGTGACTACGGGCAGTGAAATTGGCAAAAAGGCGAGCACGACGAAGATTTCTACATAAGAAGAGTCATGGCGTTTGGTTTAGCTAGTCGGTGAGAACTTCTCACTCTAAATTTCTTTTTCTAGTTATATATATATACTAGGATGCAGACGGTGTTTAGTAGCACCCGACACCATCGTCCACAGACCATGGACTTGTTTGTTTGGTTGTGTAGTTGGTTAGATTATTTGATTTGAATTTGATTGTTTGGTGAAATGGAATGGATTTGATTGATATGTGTATGGCGTGGGCCATTATTAGACTGGGGATAAGGCTAGGCCTTGTCCCGTTTCCAGTATCGTGTCGTTATGCCGCCGAAATTTTCTAAAATAAGTTAGAAAAATAAAGATATCATTTTATTTAATAAATGAACCGTATAGAATATTCATAGGTTGAATAAAATAGTTTGGTAGCACGATGTGACGTCCCCAAAACCCGTACCGACGGTGGCAAGGGTAATCCTTGGAATATAACACAGAAACAGATAATAGCATAACAGAATTAAATAAATACACCAGATAATGTACAATAGAATACACTGGATAAACGTAATCATCAGAGTTACACAGTATACAGGATCATACTTAGTACAAATACAGTACAGCTATACATAAATGTCTACATCGGAAACAAACAAAATATGTACAATAGGAGCTGGACAGCATAAAAAGAAATAAATAGTAGAATCCATCTTCAGCTCCAGCTATCCCGAAAGAACCAGCTAAACCTGAATACAAGGCTGCCCGTGTAGAGAAAGGGGCACCCGAGTTTGGAAGTGAAACAAATTACGAGTCAGTCATGGGACCGGTATGAGAAATCTACTCAACACGTTTAATATATGGCTAATCACAGGACCACGCCACTTTCATGTAACGGGTTTACTCCATTGGATTGCCAGTGCTTTAAACCAAATCATTCTTTTAAACATCGCAATGCTTTTTATAAAAATGAAGCCATTATAAGACTCAGTTCCCATCACACAATGCAACGCAAACCGGAGGATAGAGTTTTACCTTATAATGGCCAAAATATGATTGATACGAATAAAACAAAAGCATTTGATATTATTACTAGTGTTTATATGTTTCAAAAACAATTTCAATCATAACTGTCAATCATAGACGGCATGGGTACCATATATCATGTCGCCATATATATATATATACAATCAAAACCGCACGATGTCGTATTTGGATATTGGATTTCCGTCATGAACCAAGGCAAAAGATAGTCCTTACCGACTTCGAGACTCTCTAGCCTGAGCCTCCGGAACAGCCGCAGCTGCCCCTTGGAGCGACAGGGCCGGTCCACACGGAGTGGATTATAGTGCCTGAACAATACGTTTCCCCGCCTTTGGGGCGTAAATGAGCCAACGAATGACTCCATCGGACCCGGATCGTCCGATCAAACCGAGGCGCCTCGCAACAGCAACAACCACATAAGTCAAACTCGTCAGGGCATGTAAAACCACTGACGCCACTTCTAACTAGAAAGAAACGCATGTCCTCCCTGAGGTCCTCTCCCGTTTCTGGTTCATACCGGGGTGTGAGGCTCGCGATTTCACGTTATACATAAAGCTACGCCACACAGGCGGTGCTTTGATCATCTCCACAAGACCTTGCTTTTCAACAGAAGCCCTGTTCATTTGCCACTTAGGCATGCCACACTAGCAATTCATGCCATGCGACTGATGTCCATCGATATACAACCTTTGAGCTCGTGCGTTTCATAGAAGGGCGTTAAGCAAAAGAATAAATTCTCCGCCGCCAAACAGATGTATATTTAACAGAGATCAATCAACACAGAATAAAATCCAATGTCAGACACACAGTCCATTTACAAGTCCATTCTGGGTCTGAACGAAACCGGAGGCACTATATACCTCGCAAACCCATCGATCACCACGTACGTCTGGACAATCACCACTCATTATCCATATTACGGGATGCCTCCCAATCAGGACCTCGGTTACCATCCAAACGAGGTGAAGATCTCCGGTCTTCGACCACCGTCTTTATCTTCGATTTCTTATCGTCGATTCAGTTATTTAGAATGGGATAAACCCGGTCTTTCTGAGAAACTCGCGTATATAATAAACAAGTGCAACACTAACATATACACGCATCATTTCAATTCATTAGTCACTAACCGTCAATCAGTAAGAGAACGATTTCCTAAATATTAACCCCGAAGGCCGAAACCAACATCAGATCAACACCCAGGAAACCATTCGACTTAGCCAACCTTCAGTTAATTTCTAAATCACATCCATATCATTTATAATATTTATTACGATTTATCGCCATTTTTATATATTTTAAAATAACCATTTTATTCAAAACGACGCTTCGGGCCATAACGCGGCCGTGGCACTGTTTTTCTTTAGGTTTGATTTACACATATCTGAAAATATAACCGTTGGATCTTCACAAAATTTACATCATTAGAAAGATCTTTTCAAAACGAATCCAACGGTTCCAGTTTCGGGAAAATCCGACGGTCGGATCTCCCGGTACAATCGTTTGAAGTTCCGATTTCGAAATACGAACTGCAGTGTCGTTATTCGATTGTATATAATTATATTTATATATGAATATAAATATAATCGATTCTGGCGCTGTTTTTCTTCAGATTTTAATTAAACATTCCAGACAATCCAACCGTTGGATTTTTACAAGCTGGTGCCGTTGGAAAGACATTTCCAAGGCGAACCCAACGGTTGCGATTTCAGGAAAATCCGATGGTCGGATCTCCCGGTATAATCGTTTGAAATCACGGTTTCAAAATACGAACTACAACGTCGTTATTCGATATATTTTAATTCTATTTATATATATATATATATCGATTCTTCGATTTCAATGCTACATTCTTTTCATACATTTGATAAAAATGATATTTTTATCTAACTGTCTTCTATTTCAACACTTCACTATTTTTAACAATTCATTAATATAATAAAAATGTGATTTTTATTGTAAAGCAATTCATTTCAAAACTCTATTATTTTATAAAGTTCATATAGGTAATAAAAATAGGATTTTTATTATAAAACAGTTTCTTTCAAAACGGGATTATTTTATACATTTCATATAGATGATAAAAATGTGATTTTTATTATAAACAATTTATTTCAAAATGTGAATACCATTCAACACATGAATTTCAATTCAACGAATGAATATCGATCCAACACATGAAGGTTTTCTATAGTTTATATATATAGATAAAAAGGTGGTTTTTATATTTAAACACGAATACCATTCAACACATGAATTTCAATTCAACGAATGAATATCGATTCAACACATGAAGGTTTTCTATAGTTTATATATATAGATAAAAATGTGATTTTTATATTTAAAACACGAATATCATTCAACACATGAATTTCAATTCAACGAATGAATATTGATTCAACACATGAAGGTTTTCTATAGTTTATATATATAGATAAAAATGTGATTTTTATATTTAAAAACACGAACACCATTCAACACGTGAATTTCTATCCAACGAATGAATTTCGATTCAACACATGAAGGTTCTCTATTCAACGAATAAATATAGTTTCAACAAATGAAAATAATTCAAACACATGAATATTATTCAAAATTTCGGCAGCATAACGGCAGGGTAGTTAAAACCGGGACCGTCCCTAGTACGGCTCCTCGCTCTGCCTTAAAACCTCGCGGTTTTTGACAATGGGGATCGTGCATCTAGTTCGCACGCAGGCGGCATGTATATATTTATTTCATTTCTACAAACTAATCCTATGTGGTTTCAACCAAATATTTCTCAACCACAAATGGGTATTTTTCAACCACAATCAATCAATATCAACCACAAACAATCCCAATCAACCATTCGCTATCAATCAATTTTCACACCAATCACAACCAATAAATATCGTCCATGGTCTGTGGACGAGGGGCGTGTATATATATATATATATACATACATATATAGCAATTCACTTCTATTTCAACACATGTATAATTTTTACAACGCATATATAACTTATACATCGAACGTACAACTTATACAACGCTTATACATGAGGTGTACAACGCTTATATAACCCATACATCGACTATATAATTTATACATCGTCGTTTTCCATATCGTTTATAAATTAGAAATCTCACATTGGGTTCCACTCCTCCAAAAAATAGCAGAAGGCTCAGAAAAATATGCGGTCTCTTCTAGAAGGTAGAAGACGTCCACACGAGTCCACTGTCTCTTGTTTCACTGAATTTCGTTAACGAACGAAAAAGATATGATTTTTCAAAGTTTGCAACGGTTTAAAACTATTGAAATCAGTTTAAATAATATAAACCGTATACCTCACTATTTCGTTCAAAACTAGGCCGCCCGATTTCTTCCAAACTGTAGCACGTGAGGCCGATCAGGTTGCACCACGTTCTCCAGCTCCGAGAGGCGCTCCTGCTGGTCCCCCCTCTGATGAACTCGACGGCGGCTAGAGAGAGAAATTTGATGGCAAATGGCGGCACTTCGTGGGCCCAGAACTCGAGAACCACTCAACTATCGGGGGTCAAACTTATATGGATTTGAAGAGCGAGGGAAGGGCTTCAAAATCCTCAACTTGGTCGAGGCCTAATGGTGCGTGGGTTGATCGGAAAATGAGGGGGAAGGTGGGATCGGGTTTCCGTCGTTCGATTTGGGGGAGAGAGAGAAAAGCGGGAGGGGGGGGGTTCTTCTGACGTGGACCAATAGTTTTTTTAATTTATTTATAAAGTTTTAAAAATCCGAAAATACCCCTTGCCACATACGAACACCAATTCAAACCCAACGACTGTCATCCCCAGCATTTTACCCCCATTCCGAACACAATGGGATATGTTTCGAAGGCCCATTCGACTGTTTCAGTCAGTTTTGCTTCAAATTAAAATATATAACATTCAATATTTGATTTGAACGTACATTTCAATTGCCAGGGCTACAAACTGATTCCAAAAATTCCAGAAAAATAAATCTGGCTATGTTTTGACGATACGGTCTCAACAAAACTAGTTTCGTCGAATTCTGAGACCGTTTGCAAAAAGGCCCATTTCTGGTCGATCCAATTTAACTATAATTGACCAAAACACATTTTCCTTTGCCACGCTCACATACTAGCTTCAAAAATTATGAAATTTGAAATCTAGCAATAACTTCACATCCCGGATCCAACAAAAGTGGTTTCGTCGAATTCCGAGGTCATATGCAAAATGGCCAATTTCACGGGCTATATAAATTCCATAGCGACCTTTCTGAAAACTCATTTGGCCATAACTTTTGCTTTCCGCAATGAAAATTCGATTTTTCAGATTCGTTAGAAAGGTATTCACTAACAGATTCAAATATTTTTGGTTTCGCTCAAATCCGTTGTGTTTTGCACCCGGTACAGTCCGATAAAGTTTGTATGCAGTTTTTTTGAAACTGCCGCACCTTTTCAGGCCTTGTTTATAATTAGAATTAATTATATTCGTTTTCAACTGTCGATTCAAACTCACTTTTCATTGCTATTATTTAAAATATTTATTTTAAATATTTAAAATCCATTATTTTAGCCAATTTAAAAAATTTAAATTGGTTCAGATTTTCTGGGTCGTTACAATCTCCTCCACTTAAAACTTTTCGTCCCCGAAAAGGAACAAAGTCGAAAGTGGTTTGATTAATCAAATCTACGTTCGATCTGGCTTCAATCCTCCAACTTTTTAGTTTCTGAGAATTTTCAAATTCTTCAAAAATTTGGCTAACACCCGGAATTTTCAAAAAAATTCGCCATAACCTCCTTTGTACGGGGAGAGGTTTGGAAATTTGTTGCCGTATTAGGTACCCAATAAATCCTAATAAGCATACACATATTTATAGTAATATATTCTGGTGTTTACAGGGGAGCGTGTATTGATAATAACTCCAGAGAATAAATTCTCGTCACCCTGTCAAAGCCTGAGGGAGTGTGTATTTTAAATGCTCTAGAGGATAAATCCTCGTCACCTCGTCCCATGTGGGAAATAAATAGTCCATGTGCCGTATCTAATAACTAGAGAGACGTGATTATTGTCAACTCCAGACCCGTGTGGGGTTTTTATTAATCTGACAATTTTATCGTTACAATTTAAATAGTCCATATCAGTCATCAGTTCAACCTGTAAAATATAGTCATCGCCATACAAGCCTCTCGCTCGTATGGTAAATCTTCCACCTCGTCACACAAATTTGGATTGAATAGATCACTATAAATTTCCTTTTCTAGTTATAAATATATACTAGGATGCAGACGGTGTTTAGTAGCACCCGACACAATTGTCCACAGACCATGGACTTGTTTGTTTGGTTGCATAGATTAGTTAGATTATTTGATTTGAATTTGGTTGTTTGGTGAATTGAAATGAATTTTATTGATATGTGTATGGCGTGGGCCATCACTAGACCGGGGATAAGGCTAGGCCTTGTCCCGTTTCTAGTATCGTGCCGTTATGCCGCCGAAATTTTCTAAAATAAGTTAGAAAAAAATAAAGATATCATTTTATTTAATAAATGAAGCGAATAGAATATTCATAGGTTGAATAAAATAATTTGGTCGTTAAAAATATAATTTTTGACGTGAACGTTGATATATATAAATATTCATTTACAAACCGGACGGTTTGTTTATGTACACCTATTTGAAGAATATTGATTGGGACGATAAATTTTACACATCGCCCAACTGCACAAATAACATCTGTGTTTGATTGTTTGAAACCCCACACGGGTATTGGGATAAAATACAGCATACACTAATCCCAATAATTAGTTGTATGTCGATCGATTAATTAACAGGATGTTATAAGCGTTAGATATCTACATTTGATGCTTATACAGTCTAGTGCACTTTGGATGATGGTTGATTATTTATCGTTGCTATCATATACATGTGTTGTATGGAATCCACATAATTAACTTTATATGGTAATTGATTGGGCCTCATTCCAATTTAGAAAATAAAGAATATTATAAAATAAAGGTTCATGTGTTGACAGTACTCATCCGTTGAGATTAGTCATGTGTTGAACGAAATATTTTAACAATAAAATTTACATCTTTATCAAATATGAAATTAGAAATTAACAGGAAAATAGATGAGATGAGTGGTCTCCTGGATATTGATCTGATGTTGGTTTCGGCCTTTGGGGTTAATATTCAGGGAATCATTTTCTTACTAATTTACGGTTGGAGTCTGATTTGAAATCAAACGATAGATACCACAATTTTTATAAAATATATTAAATAACAAAAATAGTCACACATGGACAGTACTCCTTCGTTGAGATTAGTCATGTGTTGACAAAAATATAGATTCATTTGTTGAATAGAAAACGAATTCGAATTGAATTGAATAGAAAACGAATTCCGATGGGACGTCCCCAAACCCCGTACTGACGGTGGCAAGGGTAATCCTTGGAATATAACACAGAAACAGATAATAGCAGAACAAAATTAAATAAATACACCAGATAATGTATAATAGAATACACTGGATAAACGTAATCATCAGAGTTACACAGTATACAGGATCATACTTAGTACAAATACAGTTCAGCTATACGTAAATGTCTACAGCGGAAACAAACAAAATATGTACAATAGGAGCTGGACAGCATAAAAAGAGATAAATAGTAGAATCCATCTTCAGCTCCAGCTATCCCGAAAGAACCAGCTAAACCTGAATACAAGGCTGCCCGTGTAGAAAAAGGGGCACCCGAGTTTGAAAGTGAAACAAACTACGAGTCAGCGATGGGACTGGTGTGAGAAATCTACTCAACACATTTAATATATGGCTAATCACAGGACCACGCCACTTTCATGGAACGGGTTTACTCCATTGGATTGCCAGTGCTTTAAAACAAATCATTCTTTTAAACATCGCAATGTTTTTTATAAAAATGAAGCCATTATAAGACTCAGTTCCCATCACACAATGCAACGCAAACCAGAGGATAGAGTTTTACCTTATAATGGCCAAAATATGATTGATACGAATAAAACAAAAGAATTTGATATTATTACTAGTGTTTATATGTTTCAAAAACAATTTCAATCATAACTATCAATCATAGACGGCATGGGTGCCAAATATCATGTCGCCATATATATACAATCAAAACCGCACGATATCGTATTTGGAAATTGGATTTCCGTCATGAAGCAAGGCAAAAGATAGTCCTTACCGACTTCGAGACTCTCTAGCCCGAGCCTCCGGAACAGCCGCAACTGCCCCTTGGAGCGACAGGGCCGGTCCACACGGAGTGGATTATAGTGCCTGAACAATACGTTTCCCCGCCCTTTGGGGCGTAAATGAGCCAACGAATGACTCCATCGGACCCGGATCGTCCGATCAAACCGAGGCGCCTCGCAATAGCAACAACCACATAAGTCAAACTCGTCAGGGCGTGTAAAACCACTGACGCCACTTCTAACTAAAAAGAAACGCATGTCCTCCCTGAGGTCCTCTCCCGTTTCTGGTTCATACCGGGGTGTGAGGCTCGCGATTTCACATTATACACAAAGCTACGCCACACAGGCGGTGCTTTGATCATCTCCACAAGACCTTGCTTTTCAACAGAAGCCCTGTTCATTTGCCACTTAGGCATGCCACATTAGCAATTCATGCCATGCGACTGATGTCCATCGATATACAACCTCTGAGCTCGTGCGTTTCAGAGAAGGGCGTTAAGCAAAAGAATAAATTCTCCACCGCCAAACAGATGTATATTTAACAGAGATCAATCAACACAAAATAAAATCCAATGTCAGACACACAGTCCATTTACAAGTCCGTTTTGGGTCTGAACGAAACCGGAGGCACTATATACCTCGCAAACCCATCGATCACCACGTACGTCTGGACGATCCCCACTCATTATCCATATTTCAGGATGCCTCCCAATCAGGACCTCTGTTACCATCCAAACGAGGTGAAGATCTCCGGTCTTCGACCACCGTCTTTATCTTCGATTTCTTATCGTCGATTCAGTTATTCAGAATGGGATAAACCCGGTCTTTCTGAGCAACTCGCGTATATAATAAACAAGTGCAATACTAACATATACACGCATCATTTCAATTCATTAGTCACTAACCGTCAACCAGTAAGATAACGATTTCCTAAATATTAATCCCGAAGGCCGAAACCAACATCAGATCAACACCCAGGAAACCATTCGACTTAGCCAACCTTCAGTTAATTTCTAAATCACATCCATATCGTTTATAATATTTTATAACGATTCATCGCCATTTTTATTTATTTTAAAATAGCCATTTTATTAAAAACGACGCTTCGGGCCATAACGCGGCCGTGGCGCTGTTTTTCTTCAGGTTTGATTTACACATATCTGAAAATCTAACCGTTGGATCTTCACAAAATTTACATCATTAGAAAGATCTTTTCAAAACGAATCCAATGGTTCCAGTTTCGGGAAAATCCGACGGTCGGATCTCCCGGTACAATCGTTTGAAGTTCCGATTTTGAAATACGAACTGCAGCGTCGTTATTCGATTATATATAATTATATTTATATATAAATATAAATATAATCGATTCTGGAGCTGTTTTTCGTCAGATTTTAATTAAACACTCCAGACAATCCAACCGTTGGATTTTTACAAAGTTGGTGCCATTGGAAAGATATTTCCAAGGCGAACTCAAGGTTGCGATTTCAGGAAAATCCGATGGTCGGATCTCTCGGTGTAACCGTTTGAAATCACGGTTTCAAAATATGAACTGCAGCATCGTTATTCGATATATTTTAATTCTATTTATATATATATATATCGATTCTTCGATTTCAAAGCTACATTCTTTTCATACATTTGATAAAAATGATATTTTTATCTAACTGTCTTCTATTTCAACACTTCACTATTTTTAACAATTCATTAATATAATAAAAATGTGATTTTTATTGTAAAACAATTCATTTCAAAACTCTATTATTTTATATAGTTCATATAGGTAATAAAAATAGGATTTTTATTATAAAACAATTTCTTTCAAAATGGGATTATTTTATACATTTCATATAGATGATAAAAATGTGATTTTTATTATAAAACAATTTATTTCAAAATGTGAATACCATTCAACACATGAATTTCAATTCAACGAATGAATATCGATCCAACACATGAAGGTTTTCTATAGTTTATATATATAGATAAAAAGGTGATTTTTATATTTAAACACGAATACCATTCAACACATGAATTTCAATTCAACGAATGAATATCGATTCAACACATGAAGGTTTTTTATAGTTTATATATATATATATAAAAATGTGATTTTTATATTTAAAACACGAATACCATTCAACACATGAATTTCAATTCAACTAATGAATATTGATTCGACACATGAAGGTTTTTTATAGTTTATATATATAGATAAAAATGTGATTTTTATATTTAAAAACACGAACACCATTCAACGCATGAATTTCTATCCAACGAATGAATTTCAATTCAACACATGAAGGTTTTATATTCAGCGAATAAATATAGTTTCAACAAATGAAAATAATTCAAACACATGAATATTATTCAAAATTTCGGCAGCATAACGGCAGGGTAGTTAAAACCGGGACCGTCCCTAGTACGGCTCCTCGCTCTGCCTTAAAACCTCACGGTTTTTGACAATGGGGATCATGCATCTAGTTCGCACGCAGGCGGCATGTATATATTTATTTCATTTCTACAAACTAATCCTATGTGGTTTCAACCAAAT
Organism: Allium sativum; assembly: GCA_030737875.1. Lineage (NCBI taxonomy): Eukaryota > Viridiplantae > Streptophyta > Magnoliopsida > Asparagales > Amaryllidaceae > Allium > Allium sativum. Next base: position 228,573,338 of record CM060911.1, on the reverse strand, counting down.
ATTTCTCAACCACAAATGGGTATTTTTCAACCACAATCAATCAATATCAACCACAAACAATCCCAATCAACCATTCGCTATCAATCAATTTTCACATCAATCACAACCAATAAATATCGTCCATGGTATGTGGATGAGGGGCGTGTATATACATATATATATATATAGTAATTCACTTCTATTTCAACACATATATAATTTTTACAACGCATATATAACTTATACATCGGACGTACAACTTATACAACGCTTATACATGAGGTGTACAACGCTTATATAACCCATACATCGACTATATAATTTATACATCGTCGTTTTCCATATCGTTTATAAATTAGAAATCTCACATTGGGTTCCACTCCTCCAAAAAATAGCAGAAGGCTCAGAAAAATATGCGGTCTCTTCTAGAAGGTAGAAGACGTCCACACGAGTCCACTGTCTCTTGTTTCACTGAATTTTGTTAACGAACGAAAAAGATATGATTTTTCAAAGTTTTCAACAGTTTAAAACTGTTGAAATCAGTTTAAATAATATAAACTGTATACCTCACTATTTCGTTCAAAACTAGGCCGCCCGATTTCTTCCAAACTGTAGCACGTGAGGCCGATCAGGTTGCACCACGTTCTCCAGCTCCGAGAGGCGCTCCTGCAGGTCCCCCCTCTGATGAACTCGACGGCGGCTAGAGAGAGAAATTCGATGGCGAACGACGGCACTTCATGGGCCCAGAACTCGAGAACCACTCAACTATCGGGGGTCAAACTTATACGGATTTGAAGAGCGAGGGAAGGGCTTCAAAATCCTCAACTTGGTTGAGGCCTAATGGTGCGTGGGTTGATCGGAAAATGAGGGGGAAGGTGGGATCGGGTTTCCGTCGTTCGATTTGGGGGAGAGAGAGAAAAGAGGGGGGGGGGTTCTTCTGACGTGGACCAATAGTTTTTTTATTTATTTATAAAGTTTTAAAAATCCGAAAATACCCCTTGCCACATACGAACACCAATTCAAACCCAACGACTATCGGCCCCAGCGTTTTACCCCCATTCCGAACACAATGGGATATGTTTCGAAGGCCCATTCGACTGTTTCAGTCAGTTTTGCTTCAAATTAAAATATATAACATTCAATATTTGATTTGAACGTACATTTCAATTTGCCAGGGCTACAAACTGATTCGAAAAATTCCAGAAAAATAAATCTGGCTATGTTTTGACGATACGGTCCCAACAAAACAAGTTTCGTCGAATTCTGAGACCGTTTGCAAAAAGGCCCATTTCTGGTCGATCCAATTTAACTATAATTGACCAAAACACATTTTCCTTTGCCACGCTCACATACTAGCTTCAAAAATTATGAAATTTGAAATCTAGCAATAACTTCACATCCCGGATCCAACAAAAGTGGTTTCGTCGAATTTCGAGGTCGTATGCAAAATGGCCAATTTCACGGGGTATAGAAATTCCATAGCGACCTTTCTGAAAATTCATTTGGCCATAACTTTTGCTTTCTGCTATGAAAATTCGATTTTTCAGATTCGTTAGAAAGGTATTCACTAACAGATTTAAATATTTTTGGTTTTGCTCAAATCCGTTGTGTTTTGCACCTGGTACAGTCCGACAAAGTTTTTATGCAATTTTTTTGAAACTGCAGCGCCTTTTCAGGCCTTGTTTATAATTAGAATTAATTATATTCATTTTCAATTGTCGATTCAAACTCACTTTTCATTGCTATTATTTAAAATATTTATTTTAAATATTTAAAATCCATTATTTTAGCCAATTTAAAAAAATTAAATTGGTTCAGATTTTCTGGGTCGTTACAATCTCCCCCACTTAAAACTTTTCGTCCCCGAAAAGGAACAAAGTCGAAAGTGGTTTGATTTATCAACTCTACGTTCGATCTGGCTTCAATCCTCCAACTTTTCAGTTTCTGAGAATTTTCAAATTCTTCAAAAATTTGGCTAACGCCCGGAATTTTCGAAAACTTTCGCCATAACCTCCTTTGTATTGGGAGAGGTTTGGAAATTTATTGGTCCGTATTAGGTACCCAATAAATCCTAATAAGCATACACATATTTATAGTGATATATTCTGGTGTTTACAGGGGAGCGTATATTGATAATAACTCCAGAGAATAAATTTTCGTCACCCTGTCAAAGCCTGAGGGAGTGTGTATTTTAAATGCTCCAGAGGATAAATCCTCGTCACCTCGTCCCGTGTGGGAAATAAATAGTCCGTGTGCCGTATCTAATAACTAGAGAGACGTGATTATCGTCAACTCCATACCCGTGTGGGGTTTTTATTTATCTGACAATTTTATCGTTACAATTTAAATAGTCCATATCAGTCATCAGTTCAACCTATAAAATATAGTCATCGCCATACAAGCCTCTCGCTCGTATGGTAAATCTTCAACCTCGTCACACAAGCACCAAATGCTTATGTGGTATATGATGAAGTATGCCTATCTTCAGAAGTATGCCATGTAATGTAGTTCAAAATTAATTGTTACTATCCTATGGCGACATTTATTTTTACACACATAATAACCAGCACTCCGCATCCAATGGCATTCACAGGAGTTGATATAATAATATTTCGCATCCAACTCATTAAGGTTTACCTATTTGTCGGGCACGCAAATTAAAATCTTTACTCAACAGCTAATCCATTTACCTGTTCAAACATATATAATACACATGTATATATTTTTGTTTATTTTCTAATCAGTTCAATGTGTGATATAATCGAATAAATTCTACCATTATCCTATTATTGATTAAATTAACTATCGTTTTAATAACTTTAATTAATCTAATCTACTATCACACAACACAAACAACCATTAATTTGTTTTTAACTTTTCAAAAATATACTGATCAATTTCTATACCTTTTTAAAATCATTCAGACTATAGAATTAAAAGTGCACATCCATGGAAAGAAAATAACAACAGAGTAGAGAATTAAATGGTAATACAAAGTATGGTAAGTTTACCTTGCACCGGAGTCAATCAGAGATATCCACTCGGCATCTAGGATAAGCTTTCTGAATGCTCTCCTCAGTTTCCCAAGTACAATCTCGCGGGTCTCCACTCCATTGCACTTTGACTAAGTGAACCTTCTTGTTCCTCAGTTCTTTGGTTTCTTTGCCGATGATCTTTAGCGGCTCTCATCTCACAGCTAATTCAGGGGTAATTTCAATATCCTGCTGAGCTGCTTCTTCCACGATCAAGTCTGGATCATGAACGTGCTTTCAGAGTTGAGATATATGAAAAACATCAAAGCAGATGTGACGTCCCCAAACCCCGTACTGACGGTGGCAAGGGTAATCCTTGGAATATAACACAGAAACAGATAATAGCAGAACAGAATTAAATAAATACACCAGATAATGTACAATAGAATACACTGGATAAACGTAATCATCACAGTTACACAGTATACAGGATCATACTTAGTACAAATACAGTTCAACTATACATAAATGTCTACAGCGGAAACAAACAAAATATGTACAATAGGAGCTGGACAGCATAAAAAGAGATAAATAGTAGAATCCATCTTCAGCTCCAGCTATCCCGAAAGAACCAGCTAAACCTAAATACAAGGCTGCCCGTGTAGAAAAAGGGGCACCCGAGTTTGAAAGTGAAACAAATTACGAGTCAGCCATGGGACTGGTATGAGAAATCTACTCAACACATTTAATATATGGCTAATCACAGGACCACGCCACTTTCGTGGAATGGGTTTACTCCATTGGATTGCCAGTGCTTTAAAACAAATCATTCTTTTAAACATCGCAATGCTTTTTATAAAAATGAAGCCATTATAAGACTCAGTTCCCATCACACAATGCAACGCAAACCGGAGGATAGAGTTTTACCTTATAATGGCCAAAATATGATTGATACGAATAAAACAAAAGCATTTGATATTATTACTAGTGTTTATATGCTTTGAAAACAATTTCAATCATAACAATCAATCATAGACGACATGGGTACCATATATCATGTCGCCATTTATATATACAATCAAAACCGCACGATGTCGTATTTGGAAATTGGATTTCCGTCATGAACCAAGGCAAAAGATAGTCCTTACCGACTTCGAGACTCTCTAGCCTGAGCCTCTGGAACAGCCGCAACTGCCCCTTGGAGCGACAGGGCCGGTCCACACGGAGTGGATTATAGTGCCTGAACAATACGTTTCCCTGCCCTTTGGGGCGTAAATGAGCCAACGAATGACTCCATCGGACCCAGATCGTCCGATCAAACCGAGGCACCTCGCAACAGCAACAACCACATAAGTCAAACTCGTCAGGGCGTGTAAAAGCGCTGACGCCACTTCTAACTACAAAGAAACGCATGTCCTCCCTGAGGTCCTCTCCCGTTTCTGGTTCATACCGGGGTGTGAGGCTCGCGATTTCACGTTATACACAAAGCTACGCCACATAGGCGGTGCTTTGATCATCTTCACAAGACCTTGCTTTTCAACAGAAGCCCTGTTCATTTGCCACTTAGGCATGCCACACGAGCAATTCATGCCATGCGACTGATGTCCATCGATATACAACCTCTGAGCTCGTGTGTTTCAGAGAAGGGCGTTAAGCAAAAGAATAAATTCTCCGCCGCCAAACAGATGTATATTTAACAGAGATCAATCAACACAGAATAAAATCCAATGTCAGACACACAGTCCATTTACAAGTCCGTTTTGGGCCTGAACGAAACCAGAGGCACTATATACCTCGCAAACCCATCGATCACCACGTATGTCTGGACGATCACCACTCATTATCCATATTTCGGGGTTAATATTTAGGAAATCGTTCTCTTACTGATTGACAGTTAGTGACTAATGAATTGAAATGATGCGTGTATATGTTAGTGTTGCACTTGTTTATTATATACGCGAGTTGCTCAGAAAGACCGGATTTATCCCATTCTGAATAACTGAATCGACGATAAGAAATCGAAGATAAAGACGGTGGTCGAAGACCGGAGATCTTCACCTCGTTTGGATGGTAACCGAGGTCCTGATTGGGAGGCAGATAAAAATGTGATTTTTATATTTAAAAACACGAACACCATTCAACACATGAATTTCTATCCAACGAATGAATTTCAATTCAACACATGAAGGTTTTCTATTCAGCGAATAAATATAGTTTCAACAAATGAAAATAATACAAACACATGAATATTATTCAAAATTTCGGCAGCATAACGGCAGGGTAGTTAAAACCGGGACCGTCCCTAGTATGGCTCCTCGCTCTACCTTAAAACCTCGCGGTTTTTGACAATGGGGATCATGCATCTAGTTCGCATGCAGGCGGCATGTATATATTTATTTCATTTCTACAAACTAATCCTATGCGGTTTCAACCAAATATTTCTCAACCACAAATGGGTATTTTTCAACCACAATCAATCAATATCAACCACAAACAATCCCAATCAAACATTCGCTATCAATCAATTTTCACACCAGTCACAACCAATAAATATCGTTCATGGTTTGTGGACTAGGGGCGTGTGTGTGTATATATATATATAGCAATTCACTTCTATTTCAACACATATATAATTTTTATAACGCATATATAACTTATACATCGAACGTACAACTTATACAACGCTTATACATGAGGTGTAGAATGCTTATATAACCCATACATCGACTATATAATTTATACATCGTCGTTTTCCATATCGTTTATAAATTAGAAATCTCACATTGGGTTCCACTCCACCAAAAAATAGCAGAAGGCTCAGAAAAATATGCGGTCTCTTCTAGAAGGTAGAAGACGTCCACACGAGTCCACTGTCTCTTGTTTCACTGAATTTCGTTAACGAACAAAAAAGATATGATTTTTCAAAGTTTGCAATGGTTTAAAACTGTTGAAATCAGTTTAAATAATATAAACCGTATACCTCACTATTTCGTTCAAAACTAGGTCGCCTGATTTCTTCCAAACTGTAGCACGTGAGGCCGATCAGGTTGCACCACGTTCTCCAGCTCCGAGAGGCACTCCTGCAGGTCCCCCCTCTGATGAACTCGACGGCGGCTAGAGAGAGAAATTCGATGGCGAACGGCGGCACTTCGTGGGCCCAGAACTCGAGAACCACTCAACTATCGGGGGTCAAACTTATATGGATTTGAAGAGCGAGGGAAGGGCTTCAAAATCCTCAACAGGGTCGAGGCCTAATGGTGCGTGGGTTGATCGGAAAATGAGGGGGAAGGTGGGATCGGGTTTCCGTGTTCGATTTGGGGGAGAGAGAGAAAAGCGGGGGGGGGGGGGGGGTCTTCTGACGTGGACCAATAGTTTTTTTTTTATAAAGTTTTAAAAATCCGAAAATACCCCTTGCCACATACGAACACCAATTCAAACCCAACGACTGTCGTCCCTAGCATTTTACCCCCATTCCGAACACAATGGGATATGTTTCGAAGGCCCATTCGTCTGTTTCAGTCAGTTTTGCTTCAAATTAAAATATATAACATTCAATATTTGATTTGAACGTACATTTCAATTTGCCAGGGCTACAAACTGATTCGAAAAATTCCAGAAAAACAAATCTGGCTATGTTTTGACGATACGGTCCCAACAAAACTAGTTTCGTCGAATTCTGAGACCATTTGCAAAAAGGCCCATTTCTGGTCGATCCAATTTAACTGTAATTGACCAAAACACATTTTCCTTTGCCACGCTCACATACTAGCTTAAAAAATTATGAAATTTGAAACCTAGCAATAACTTCACATCTCGGATCCAACAAAAGTGGTTTCGTCGAATTCCGAGGTCGTATGCAAAATGGCCAATTTCACGGGCTATATAAATTCCATAGCGAGCTTTCTGAAAATTCATTTGGCCATAACTTTTGCTTTCTTCTATGAAAATTCGATTTTCAGATTCTTAGAAAGGTATTCACTAACAGATTTAAAAAAATTTGGTTTCGCTCAAATCCATTGTGTTTTGCAACCGGTACAGTCCGACAAAGTTTGTATGCAATTTTTTTGAAACTGCAGCACCTTTTCATGCCTTGTTTATAATTAGAATTAATTATATTCATTTTCAATTGTCGATTCAAACTCACTTTTCATTGCTATTATTTAAAATATTTATTTTAAATATTTAAAATCCATTATTTTAGCCAATTTAAAAATTTTAAATTGGTTCAGATTTTCTGGGTCGTTACATTAGTGTACGCCAAATATCATCCCAACACCCGTGTGGGGTTTCAAATCAACAAACACATATTTTTATTTGTGCAGTTGGGCGATGTGTAAAATTTATTGTCCCAATCAATATCAGTCAAATTGGTGTACATAAACAAATCGTCCGATTTGTTTATTCATATTTATTTTATATACACGTTAAAAATTATATTTTTAACTATAAAATATTTATTCATTCCATCTCACATCACACAATCAATTTTTCACAACACATCAATAAAACAACCAAGTCATCCATGGTCTGTGGACGACGGGTGTCGGGTGCTGCTAAGCACCGTTTGCATCCTAGTATATATTTCAACTAGAAAATAAATTAAAAGTGAGAAGTTCTCACATATTAGCTAAACCAAACGCCGCGACTCTTCATATATAGGAAATCTTCGCTGTTCTCTCCTTTTGCCACTTTCGTTGCCCGTATTCACTACATATATAAAAATCACATATTTTTACTTCGCTTTCAAGATGATAAAAATAGCATCTTTAACACGATGTTTTCATTATAAAGATTATATTTTTTTAATTCTCTTTTCATAATAAAAATCATATTTTTATTATGCTATGGTATAAATAAAAATCATACCTTCATGACTATAAAAATCATATCTTGATACCGCTATCTAGATAATGAAAATCGCAATTTTATATCGATCTTAACATTACAAAAATCACATTCTTATCAAATATAAAAATCAAATCTTTATAAATATAAAGATCAAATCTTTTCTTGCATAAAGGTATAATCTTTTTCATGTTAAAAATATAAATTTATATTTCTATTTGAAACATATAATCTTTTTCTTCTTTTAAAAATTAAATCTTTATATAATTAAAAACCCCGTCTCTATATGCTAATCATATAAATAAAAATCACTTCATTTATATGCTAACTTCATATTAAAAATCATATTTTTATTATGTATTTTCAACATAAAAATCATATCTTCATGCATTAAAAATCATAGCTTTTTTTTTGTTTAAAAATCGTATCTTCATGATGCTTTTCATAAAATAAAAATCGAATCTTTTTAAATAAAAAACTCCTACCATTTTATCAACAAAGATCATATCCTTTCTTTTTGTAAAGCAATGTATATTTATAGTCATAAAAACCCATATCTTTAAATTAACTAAACAAAACAAAAACAAATACATAAAATAAAACTGACTTTTTATCGTTTTGGGGGTTGGAGGGGGCTCGGGGAACGAGGTCACGACGATCGGCATCTGTACAGTGGGCTGGCAGCGGAACTGGGGAGGTAGGGTTTTGGAGGGTGCGGATTTGAGGTGAAAGAGGAGGGAGTAGGGAGGTGAAAGAGGATGGGGGCGGCGCGTTAGCCGGAGGGGGAGGTGCGCCGGCTCCTGCGACGGCGGCGTGGCCTGGACGGCGGCTGCGATCTTTTTTTTTATTCATTTGGTTATGAAGAACGACGGGGGAAGGGAGGAGTTGACTTAGTATAAGAGAAAGGAGGGGGTGTTTATAATAATTTATATAATTTATTTAATTTGAATTCCAAAAGGTAAATTTTCATTTCAACTCCAATTCGAACCCAACCACTTTCGCCCCTAGCTAATTATCCCCATTCCGAACACAATGGGATATGTATTGTAAGACAATTTTATCGTTACGATCAGTTTTCATCAATTTTAAAATATGAATTAGTATATATTCAATTTGAACGCACATTTTAATTTACCGGGGCCACATACGGACTCTAAATGTAACAACCCGGAAATCTGAGCCAATTTAAAAATTTTATTTTGGAAATTTTAGCGAATTTTGAATATTTAAAATGAATTATTTTAAATAATAATGACGAGAAATTTATTTTGAATAGAATTAGAATGTATATATTTATATACGTCGTCGTTAGAATATAAATATTTATTTTAAATTATAAAAGGTATTGAAAATGGCGCGGTAGTTCGATAATTCGATTTCAAAATTCAAATGAATGTACCGGATTCAAAATAAACCGGATTTTAGTGAAACCAAAAATACTTGAATCAATTTGTGAATATCTTTCCAACGAACCCGAGAAATCAAAATTTCATAGCGGTTATCAAAAGTTATGTCCAGTTGAAAATTCAGAATAGTTGCTATGGAATTTCGGCCCTTGATAGTGGCCATTTTTCAAACGGTCTCAGAATTCGACGAAACTAGTTTTGTTAGGACCGTATCGTCAATATGAAGCTATAAAATATTTTTCTAGAATTTTTCTGGTTAGTATGTGGCCCCGGTAAATTGAAATGCGCATTCAAATTCAATATATAGAGTTATATGTTGATTTAGACGAAGACTGATCGAAACGATCGAATCAGCGTACGATGCATATCCCATTGTGTTCAGAATGGGGGTAATTAGCTAGGCACGACAGTCGGTGGGTTCGATTTCGTGGTAGAAACAAAAAGTAACTTTTTGAATTTAAATAAAATAATAATATATAAAATATAAATCCTTTACATAAGCCCCCCCCCCCCCCCCCCCGTTCATTTTCGTTCAAATCCCTTTCTTCCCCCAAATCAAAAGAAAAACCCGTCGCTCCTGCCCTACGCCTCCACCCTCCGTCGCGCAACCCCAAGGCGGCGCCGCCTGGCCTCACGCCCCCCCTCGCGCCCTCCTCCTCTCTATTCTTCCTCCTCCCTCTCCTCTTTGAAGACCAACGATCTTCCTCCCCCGCAGATCCGAACAACGTCGCCGCCAGCCCTGAGGGGGCCCCACGCAGCCAGCGCTGCCTGCGCCTGCTCACCTCCGACCCTCCACCAAGCTACGACGCTCTCCGCCCCTTCCTCCTCTGATTTGAAGACCCAACGACCACATTGCTGAGCCACCGACCACCCCCTGACGTCAGTGAAGCTCGCCACCTCCGACGACGTTCCAAAACCGAATCGAAACCCTTGTTTTTCACTGTAAGGTTTTTCCCCTTTTCTTTCTTTTTCCTTCCTTGATTCTTCTTGAATGTAAAGATTTGTTTTTAAATATATAAAGCGTTGTATTTGTTAAACGAAGTCAAGAGATTTATCAAAATAAAGATATGATTTTTGACGAAACAAGGATATGATTTTTGACGAAACAAAGACATGATTTTTAACGAAACAAAGACATGATTTTTAACGAAACAAAGATATAATTTTTATAGTGTGAATGATAACAAAGGTTGGATTTTTAATGAAGTAAAAATTTGATTTTGTTCATTAAAAAGGTTTGATTTTTCGTAGAAGGAAAATTAGATTTTTCATTGTAGAAAAGTTCGTTTTATTTTTCCTACATGAAGGGGCAATAAAAATGTAATTTTTACATTAGAGAAATATTAAAAATATAATTTTTGTATGTTGAGAAGATTAAAAATATGATTTTTATATATTAGATAATATAAAAATGTGATCTTTCTATGAATGGCGTTATAAAAATATAACCTTTATTTAGGAGAATAGCAATATAAAAATATAATTTTTATAACAAAGTGAAGATAAAAATTTGATTTTTATATATGTAGCGTATGCGGACGATGAAAGTGACGAGAGGAGAATGATGAAGATTTCCTACATATGAAGAGTCGTGGCGTTTGGATTAGTTAGTCGGTGAGAACTCCTCACCTTTTATTTATTTTTCTAGTTGAAATATATACTAGGATGCAGACGGTGTTTAGTAGCACCCGACACCTGTCGTCCACAGACCATGGACGGCTTGTATGCTTAGTTGTTTGATTTTGATGTGTAGTTGATTGTGTGATGTGATGTGAAACGAAATAAAATATTTTATAGTGGAAAATATTATATAATTAAAAATAGAGTTTTTATCGTGCATATGAAATGAAATAAATTAATATAAACAAATCGGAGATTTGTTCATATACACTGATTTGATTGATATTGATTGGGACAATAAATTTTACACATCGCCCAACTGCACAAATAAAATCTGTGTTTGATTGTCTGAAACCCCACACGTGTATTGGGATGATAGATGACATGCACTAATCCCAATAATTAGTTGTATGTCGATCGATTGATTGACAGACTGTTATGAGCGTTGAATATTTATATTTGATGCTTATACAGTATAGAACGCACTCTGGATGATGGTTAATTATTTATCGTTGCTATTTTGTACATGTGTTGTAGAAAATCCATATAATTAATATTATATGGTAATTGATTGGGCCTCATTCCAGTTTTGAAATAGAAATATTTGAAATAGAAATATTTGAAATAGAATATTTGAAAATAGAAGTATATGAAGCCGTGTTGATTAGATTTACGCCATTTTAACGTGAACGATATTTATATCGATTTTATTCATTTTATAATGAATATCGAAAGTGATTTCAAAATCTGATATTTTGATAAGAATTAGAATTCGAATTGAAAGTGAATAGAAATGAATTCGAATTGAAAGTGAATAGAAATGAATTCGAATTGAAAGTGAATAGAAATGAATTCGAATTGAAATTGAATAGAAATGAATTCGAATTGAAATTGAATAGAAATGAATTCGAATTGAAATTGAATGAAATTGAAAACGAACTGAAATTGAATTAAAAATCGATTTGAATTGAAATCAATTTGAAATGAATTTAAATCGAATTTATAAGGAAAAATTCAATTTTGATTTGAATTTGAAAAGAAGTTGAAATCGTTTTGAAAACGAATTTAAAACGATTTATATAATACGTTTTAAAAGGAAATCGACGAAGTATATATTATATATATAATATAATGGCCTGAATAGAACGCGTCGCGCTGCGGCAGTTCGTGAATTTCGACCATTGACTTCGAATTGACGTTGCAGGAGATCCGACCGTCGGATTCTCCTAAAACTAGAACCGGTGGGTTCGTATCGAAAAGAGCTTTCTAACTAATATTAGAAATTAGAAATCTAACGGTTGGATTTGGAATTATGTCCAAATCAAATTAGGAAGAGGTCGCTGTAAGTGCAGTTCGATGGCCGTTGATGGAAATCGACTGTACGGGCCTTAATAAAATTATTAAAAATAGTAAAAATTTATGTACAATCATAAGAAATGATTTGTGAAGAATTGGGATGAAAAACTCCATATTTGAAAAGATAAAAATAGTTTTTTTTATAGAAATAAACTAGTTTTGAACTAGAATAGTAATTTACTTATTTCTAAAATAAATAAATTGGATTTGAAATGGTTTTGAAAATAACCAGAATTTCTGATAATTGCATTGGAATGGATTTGAATCGAAATTGTCCTCGGAATATTTCGATGTTGGATTTCGTGATTATACAGATGTTGTTATGGAAATTTGAAAGATATATATATATATATATATATATATCGTTATTTCCAATACGATATTTGTTGGTCGTAGAATTTGATATTGAATATAAGCCGATATATTTTCTATTTAGAGCCTTGTATTGAATATCAAATGTGATTTGGGTTTGTCGTGAATGGTGTCTTCATTAACACCGTTCTTAAGACCAGTTGAGAAAAAGGTTAAATCTTTTTATTTAGATTTAATGAAGTGTACCAATTGAATAATATTTAATTGGAATTGAATTGGTATTGATTTTTGGGTTTATAGTGAACAGTGTTTTAAATAACACTTGTTCTTTAACCCGATAATTAATGAAATGTGATTTTGGGTTGTCGTGAACGGTATCTTCTATAATACTGTTCTTAGACCCAAAGGAGTTAAGAAAATCAGAAACTAACTGGAGATTAGTTAAGTTGAATGGTTTCTGGGGTATTGATCTGATGTTGGTTTCGGCCTTCGGGGTTAATACTTAGGGAATTGCCCACTTGCTAATTTTCGGTTAAGGACTGATTGAAATGTGATGTGATTTTGGGTTTATTGTGAATCGTGTTTTAAATGACATTGATTCTTTAACCCAAGTAAAAATTAAAACTAAATGGAGTTTTAATGAATCTTAAATTAGATTGAAAAAAAGATCGAGAATGGAGTACCACCAGTTTTGCTCCAGGCGATAGTTAAATCTTTAATTAGATTTGAACGTAAAATGGTAATTGAATTTACCGATAACACCGTGGTGTTAGATATGAAGTATCACCAGTTTTACTTCATGGGATGAATAGGTTGGGATTGGAAAATAAATAAATGATCACTTCGGTGTGGTTCGCTAATCCCGACTAGTTTGAATTGATATTCAAAAGTAGATTAAAGAATAAATTTAAAGGATTTATCTTTGATAAAATTAATGGGAACCTTTCTCTAAGAATGTGAAATTTAGAAACTAATTGTCGGTTAGCTAAGTGGAATGGTTGTCTGGATATTGATCTGATGTTGGTTTCGGCCTTCGGGGTTAATATTTGGGGAATCATTCTCTTGTTAATTTACGGTTAGTAACTGATGAATTGGAATGAGGCGTATGTTGTGTTTGTGTAACACTTGTTTATTATATACGCGAGTTATTCGGAAAGACCGGGTCTATGCCATTCTGAATAACTGATACGACGATAAGTCGAAGAAGAAGACGGTGGTTGAAGACCGGAGGTCTTCACGTCGTTTGGATAATTACTGATGATCTTGATTGGGCCGTACACCCAAGAGGAGGGAATCAGTTAGTGATCGTCCATACGTACTTGGAGATCGATGGATATGCGGGGTACTAGGTGCCTCCGGTTTCGTTCAGACCCAGAACGAACTTGTAAATGGATTGTGTGTCTGACATCGGATTTCATTTTGTATGATTGATATCGATTGCATAACGTGAATTGCCTGTGTAGCATGCTAAGATGCAAATGATCAAGGCTTCTGTTGAAAAGCAGAGTCTTGTGGTTGATGATCAAAGCACGTCATGTGTGGTATAGCTTTGTGTAACGTGAATTCGCGAGCCTCACACCCCGGTTGTGAACTAAAAACAGGAGAAGGACCTCAGGGAGGACATGCGTTTCTTTCTAGTTAGAAGTGGCGTCAGTGGTTTTGCACGCCCTGACGAGTTTGACTTATGTGGTTGTTGCTGTTGCGAGGCGCCTCGGTTAGATCGGACGATCCAGGTCCGATGGAGTCATTCGTTGGCCCATTTACGCCCCAAAGGGCGGGGAAACACAGTGTTTAGGATTTCGTTTAATCCACATCGGTGGACCGGCCCTGTCGCTCCAAGGTCACTCGAGCTCTGACCTGAGGCTCGGGCTAGAGAGTCTCGAATCGGTTGAGGACTATCTTTTGCCTCGGTTCACAGATGGAAACTCAATTTCCGAATACGTGACAGTGCGGTTTTGATTGTAAAGCCTAGTATGGCGACATGATATATGGTACCCATGCCGTCTATGATTGATATTTATGATTGAAATTGTTTTGACACTATACACTTATTATAGTATCAAATGATTTGTTTTAAATGTAGTAAGCATGTTTGGCTATTATAAGGGAAAACCCTATCCCCCGGCTTGCGCTGCATTGTGTGATAGGAACTGGGTCTTATAATAGCTTCGTTTTTCCAAAAAGCATTGCGTTGTTTTGTTATATGCACTGGTATTCTTGGGAGGAAACCCGTTCCGTGTTATACGGCGTGGTCCCTTGATTTACCTAACTTTAAAATAAAGATAAATAACTGTTTTAGTTCTCACACCAGTCCAATGAATGACCTAGAGTTTATTGTTTTAACCTAAACTCTGGGTGCCCTTATTTTGACACGGGCAGCTAGTAGTTTTGGTTTTGCAGATTTATATTCACAGGATCCTGATTTACAGCTGGAACAATACTCGGAAAGCTTTGTATCCGTGTATTACTTCTAGTTGTGTATTGTATTATTTTCCGCTGCTATGTAATGTATTGTAATCTCTGATATTTTCTGTGTAATATTTATTCATTTATACTCTATATATTCTTGTAATCTGATGCATTGTTGTAATTAGCAATGAAATGTTCTTCCGTCTGCGTTCTTTTGTGTGTTGTTCTCGAACTATCCGCTCTTTCCTTACCGGGGAAGCTACGGGTTTTTACAGTTGGTATCAGAGCTTTGGTTTACAAAGCTCAGAGAACAAGGCACATTAGAACCATACGAAAGAATTCATCAGATATTGGATTAGTAATATCCAATGGAATGACTCGTTAGAGATGGAATCAGTAGTATCCTAGAACGAGTGTGAAGAGAATATTTTTAAAAAGTGAAAACAATTTTTGTTTTGAAAATTTAAGTCAATTATTCGTATTTGAATATTTATTTACATTGAATTTGGACAATCCGATATATAAAGATTTTGCATATGCATCCTGCAAACGTGTATTCGAAGTTTTAATATACTGGATAGTTATGGAATCGTACTTTAGTTGCCCGGGGATAATTCTGGTGATGGGGCACCGTCGCCAGTATTTATTTTCGAGTAACGAAAGTGAGATTTCTATATTTCCATTAGACTGGTGTGAGAACCGAAACTAGATAAGGCCCATTGTTGTGAATTGGCACCAAAAACATGATTTTCTGTATCTATATCAAACTTATGAATTTGAAAATCTAATCGACTAATTGATTGATGGTTGTGTTGTTTGTTTATTTGTTTGATAATATTGAACCATTTAGCCTAATTGAATCAAATATTGAATTGTATTGAAAATTGGTTGCAATTGCATGCATGTACATGTATATCTAATTGAATAGGTCATCGCAAGGAGGCTAGAGAAGAGGAATAAAATTGTTTGCCCGACAAATAGGTACATGTTTAACGTATTTCTTGAGTTTTGGGTGATTTTATGAGCCGATTGGCTAGCCGCTTGGCCTTTTCTTTTTCTTTTTGATTGAAGAAGGCCATGGGAGACTATATGAAATATCCCGAAGTCCCCGGTGCAGGGGAGTTCATGGCGAAATTTTTCGAAAATTTAGAGTGTTAGCCAAATTTTTGAAAAATTTGAAAAGTTCTTAGAAACTGAAAAGTTGAAGAACTTAAGCCGTAGTGAAAATACTGGAAGTTGAGTTGATTTGTGAAACAACTTTCGGCTTCGTTCCTTTTCGGGGACGAAAAGTTTTAAGTGGGGGAGATTGTAACAACACGGAAATCTGAGCCAATTTAAATTTTTTATTTTGGAAATTTTAGCGAATTTTGAATATTTAAAATGAATTATTTTAAATAATAATGACGAGAAATTTATTTTGAATAGAATTAGAACGTATATATTTATATACGTCGTCGTTAGAATATAAATATTTATTTTAAATTATAAAAGGTATTGAAAATGGCGCGGTAGTTCGATAATTCGATTTCAAAATTCAAATGAATGTACCGGATTCAAAATAAACCGGATTTTAGTGAAACCAAAAATACTTGAATCAATTTGTGAATATCTTTCCAACGAACCCGAGAAATCATAATTTCATGGCGGGAATCAAAAGTTATGTCCAGTTGAAAATTCAGAATAGTCGCTATGGAATTTCGGCCCTTGATAATGGCCATTTTTCAAACAGTCTCAGAATTTGACGAAACTAGTTTTGTTAGGACCGTATCGTCAATACGAAGCTAGAAAATATTTTTCTGGAATTTTTCTGGTTAGTATGTGGCCCCGGTAAATTGAAATGCGCGTTCAAATTCAATATATAGAGTTATATGTTGATTTAGACGAAGACTGATCGAAACGATCGAATCAGCGTACGATGCATATCCTATTGTGTTCAGAATGGGGGTAATTAGCTAGGGACGACAGTCGGTGGGTTCGATTTCGTGGTAGAAATAAAAAGTAACTTTTTGAATTTAAATAAAATAATAATATATAAAATATAAATCCTTTACATAAGCCCCCCCCCCCCCCCCCGTTCATTTTCGTTCAAACCCCTTTCTTCCCCCAAATCAAAAGAAAAACCCGCCGCTCCTGCCCTACGCCTCCACCCTCCGTCGCGCAACCCCAAGGCGGCGCCGCCTGGCCTCACGCCCCCCTCGCGCCCTCCTCCTCTCTATTCTTCCTCCTCCCTCTCCTCTTTGAAGACCAGCGATCTTCCTCCCCCGCAGATCCGAACAACGTCGCCACCAGCCCTGAGGGGGCCCCACGCAGCTAGCGCCGCCTGCGCCTGCTCACCTCCGACCCTCCACCAAGCTACGACGCTCTCTGCCCCTTCCTCCTCTGATTTGAAGACCCAACGACCACCTTGCTGAGCCACCGACCACCCCCTGACGTCAGTGAAGCTCGCCACCTCCGACGACGTTCCAAAACCGAATCGAAACCCTTGTTTTTCACTGTAAGCTTTTTCCCCTTTTCTTTCTTTTTCCTTCTTTGATTCTTCTTAGATGTAAAGATTTGTTTTAAATATATAAATCGTTGTATTTGTTCTCGGCCTTGACTTATATAAAAATATTATTTTTAACCTAAAGATTATATTTTTAATTATAAAAAGATTATATTTTTACATATAAAAAGATGGTATTTTTAAATATGATAGGAAAATAGATTTACGAACATGAAAAGGGACGATTTTTATGACGTAAAGATCAGTTTTTATATAGTAGAGAGTATAGATTTTTAGTTAAACGAAGTCAAGAGGTTTATCAAAATAAAGATATGATTTTTGACGAAACAAGGATATGATTTTTGACGAAACAAAGACATGATTTTTAACGAAACAAAGACATGATTTTTAACGAAACAAAGATATAATTTTTATAGTGTGAATGCTAACAAAGGTTGGATTTTTAACGAAGTAAAAATTTGATTTTGTTCATTAAAAAGGTTTGATTTTTCATAGAAGGAAAATTAGATTTTTCATTGTAGAAAAGTTCGTTTTATTTTTCCTACATGAAGGGGCAATAAAAATGTAATTTTTACATTAGGGAAATATTAAAAATATAATTTTTGTATGTTGGGAAGATTAAAAATATGATTTTTATATATTAGATAATATAAAAATGTGATCTTTCTTTGAGTGGCGTTATAAAAATATAACCTTTATTTAGGAGAATAGCAATATAAAAATATAATTTTTATAATAAAGTGAAGATAAAAATTTGATTTTTATATATGTAGCGTATGCGGACGATGAAAGTGACGAGAGGAGAATATTGAAGATTTCCTACATATGAAGAGTCGTGGCGTTTGGATTAGCTAGTCGGTGAGAACTCCTCACCTTTTATTTATTTTTATAGTTGAAATATATACTAGGATGCAGACGGTGTTTAGTAGCACCCGACACCCGTCGTCCACAGACCATGGACGGCTTGTATGCTTGGTTGTTTGATTTTGATGTGTAGTTGATTGTGTGATGTGATGTGAAACGAAATAAAATATTTTATAGTGGAAAATATTATATAATTAAAAATAGAGTTTTTAACGTGTATATGAAATGAAAAAAATTAATATAAACAAATCAGAGATTTTTTTTATATACACTGATTTGATTGATATTGATTGGGACGATAAATTTTACACATCGCCCAACTGCACAAATAAAATCTGTGTTTGATTGTCTGAAACCCCACACGGGTATTAGGATGATAGATGACATACACTAATCCCAATAATTAGTTGTATGTCGATCGATTGATTGACAAACTATTATGAGCGTTGAATATTTATATTTGATGCTTATACAGTGTAGAACGCACTCTGAATGATGGTTAATTATTTATCGTTGTTATTTTGTACATGTGTTGTAGAAAATCCATATAATTAACATTATATGGTAATTGATTGGGCCTCATTCCAGTTTTGAAATAGAAATCTTTGAAAAAGAAATATTTGAAATAGAACATTTGAAAATAGAAGTATATGAAGCCGTGTTGATTAGATTTACGCCATTTTGACGTGAACGATATTTATATCGATTTTATTCATTTTATAATGAATATCGAAAGTGATTTCAAAATCTGATATTTTGATAAGAATTAGAATTCGAATTGAAAGTGAATAGAAACGAATCCGAACTGAAAGTGAATAGAAATGAATTCGAATTGAAAGTGAATAGAAATGAATTCGAATAGAAAGTGAATAGAAATGAATTCGAATTGAAAGTGAATAGAAATGAATTCGAATTGAAAGTGAATAGAAATGAATTCGAATTGAAATTGAATAGAAATGAATTCGAATTGAAATTGAATGAAATTGAAAACGAATTGAAATTGAATTAAAAATCGATTTGAATTGAAATCAATTTGAAATGAATTTAAATCGAATTTATTAGGAAAAATTCAATTTTGATTTGAATTTGAAAAGAAGTTGAAATCAATTTGAAAACGAATTTAAAACGATTTATATAATACGTTTTAAAAGGAAATAGATGAAGTATATATTATATATTATATATATAAAATAATGGCCTGAATAGAAAGCGCCGCGCTGCGGTAGTTCGTGAATTTCGACCATTGACTTCGAATTGACGTTGCGGGAGATCCGACCGTCGGATTCTCCTAAAACCGAAACCGGTGGGTTCGTATCGAAAAGAGATTTCTAATGAATATTATAAATTAGAAATCTAACGGTTGGATTTGGAATTATGTCCAAATCAAATTTGGAAAAGGTCGCTGTAAGTGCAGTTCGATGGCCATTGATGGAAATCGACTGTACGGGCCTTAATAAAATTATTAAAAATAGTAATAATTTGTGTAAAATCATAAGAAATGATTTGTGAAGAATTGGGATGAAAAACTCCATATTTGAAAAGATAAAAATAGTTTTTTTATCGAAATGAACTAGTTTTGAACTAGAATAGTAATTTATTTATTTCTAAAATAAATAAATTGGATTTGAAATGTTTTTGAAAATAACCAGAATTTCCGATAATCGCATTGGAATGGATTTGAATCGAAATTGTCCTCGGAATATTTCGATGTTGGATTTCGTGATTATACAGATGTTATTATGGAAATTTGAAAGATATATATATATATATATATATCGTTATTTCCAATACGATATTGGTTGGTCGTAGAATTTGATATTGAATATAAGCCGATATATTTTTTATTCAGAGCCTTGTATTGAATATCAAATGTGATTTCGGTTTGTCGCGAATGATGTCTTCATTAACACCGTTCTTAAGACCAGTTGAGAAAAAGATTAAATCTTTTTATTTAGATTTAATGAAGTGTACCAATTGAATAATATTTAATTGGAATTGAATTGGTATTGATTTTTGGGTTTATAGTGAACAGTGTTTTTAATAACACTTGTTCTTTAACCCGATAATTAATGAAATGTGATTTTGGGTTGTCGTGAATGGTATCTTCAATAATCTGTTCTTAGACCCAAAGGAGTTAAGAAAATCAGAAACTAACTGGAGATTAGTTAAGTTGAATGGTTTCTGGGGTATTGATCTGATGTTGGTTTCGGCCTTCGGGGTTAATACTTAGGGAATTGCTCACTTGCTAATTTTCGGTTAAGGACTGATTGAAATGTGATGTGATTTTGGGTTTATCGTGAATCGTGTTTTAAATGACATTGATTCTTTAACCCAAGTAAAGATTAAAACTAAATGGAGTTTTAATGAATCTTTAATTAGATTGAAAAAAAATCAAGAATGGAGTATCACTAGTTTTGCTCTAGGCGATAGTTAAATCTTTAATTAGATTTGAACGTGAAATGGTAATTGAATTTACCGATAACACCGTGGTGTTAGATATGAAGTATTACCAGTTTTACTTCATGGGATGAATAGGTTGGGATTGGGAAATAAAATAAATGATCGCTTCGGTGTGGTTCGCTAATCCCGACTAGTTTGAATTGATATTCAAAAGTAGATTAAAGAATAAATTTAAAGGATTTATCTTTGATAAAATTAATGGGAACCTTTCCCTAAGAATGTGAAATTTAGAAACTAACTGTCGGTCAGCTAAGTGGAATGGTTTTCTGGATATTGATCTGATGTTGGTTTCGGCCTTCGGGGTTAATATTTGGGGAATCATTCTCTTGTTAATTTACGGTTAGTGACTGATGAATTGGAATGGGGCGTATGTTGTGTTTGTGTAATACTTGTTTATTATATACGCGAGTTATTCGGAAAGACCGGGTCTATGCCATTCTGAATAACCGATACGACGATAAGTCGAAGATGAAGACGGTGGTTGATGACCGGAGGTCTTCACGTCGTTTGGATAATTACTGATGATCTTGATTGGGCCGTACACCAAAGAGGAGGGAATCAGTTAGTGATCGTCCAGACGTACTTGGAGATCGATGGATATGCGGGGTACTAGGTGCCTCCGGTTTCGTTCAGACCCAAAACGAACTTGTAAATGGACTGTGTGTCTGACATCGGATTTCATTCTGTGTGATTGATATCGATTGCATAGCGTGAATTGCCTGTGTGGCATGCTATGATGCAAATGATCAAGGCTTTTGTTGAAAAGCAGAGTCTTGTGGTTGATGATCAAAGAACGGCATGTGTGGCATAGCTTTGTGTAACGTGAATTCGCGTGCCTCACACCCCGGTTGTGAACTAAAAACGGGAGAAGGACCTCAGGGAGGACATGCGTTTCTTTCTAGTTTGAAGTGGCGTCAGTGGTTTTACACGCCCTGACGAGTTTGACTTATGTGGTTGTTGCTGTTGCGAGGCGCCTCGGTTAGATCGGATGATCTGGGTCCGATGGAGTCATTTGTTGGCTCATTTACGCCCCAAAGGGAGGGGAAACGCATTGTTCAGGATTTCGTCTAATCCACATCGGTGGACCGGCCCTGTCGCTCCAAGGTCACTCGAGCTCTGACCTGAGGCTCGGGCTAGAGAGTCTCGAATCGGTTGAGGACTGTCTTTTGCCTCGGTTCACAGATGGAAACCCAATTTCCGAATACGTGACAGTGCGGTTTTGATTGTAAAGCCTAGTATGGCGACATGATATATGGTACCCATGCCGTCTATGATTGATATTTATGATTGAAATTGTTTTGACACTATACACTTATTATAGTATCAAATGATTTGTTTTAAACGTACTAAGCATGTTTGACTATTATAAGGGAAAACCCTATCCCCCGGCTTGCGCTGCATTGTGTGATAGGAACTGGGTCTTATAATAGCTTCATTTTTCCAAAAAGCATTGCGTTGTTTTGCACTGGTATTCTTGGGAGGAAACCCGTTCCGTGTTATACGGCGTGGTCCCTTGATTTACCTAACTTTAAAATAAAGATAAATAACTGTTTTAGTTCTCACACCAGTCCCATGACTGACCTGGAGTTTATTGTTTTAACCTAAACTCTGGGTGCCCTTATTTTGACACGGGCAGCTAGTAGTTTTGGTTTTGCAGATTTATATTCACAGGATCCTGATTTACAGCTGGAACAATACTCGGAAAGCTTTGTATCCGTGTATTACTTCTAGTTGTGTATTGTATTATTTTCCGCTGCTATGTAATGTATTGTAATCTCTGATATTTTCTGTGTAATATTTATTCATTTATACTCTGTATATTCTTGTAATCTGATGCATTGTTGTAATTAGAAATGAATTGTTCTTCCGTCTGCGTTCTTTTGTGTGTTGTTCTCGAACAATCTGCTCTTTCCTTACCGGGGAAGCTACGGGTTTTTACACTAAAAATTCCTGTAAAATATTTTCTAGCTTCGTATTGACGATACAGTCCTAAGAAAATTAATTTCATTGAATTTGAGACCACTTGAAAAAATGGCCATTTTTAAAGGCCAGAATTCCACAGCGACTAGTCTAAATTTTCAACTGGACATAACTTTTTATTCCCGCTATGAAATTTTGATTTTTCGGATTCGTTGGAAAGATATTCTAAAATAGATTTTAATATTTTTGGTTTCACTAAAATCCGGTTTATTTTGAATCCTGTACATTCATTTAAAATTCGAAATCGAAATTTCAAACTACCGCACCATTTTCAATTCCTTTTATAATTAAAAATAAATATTTATATTCTAACGACGATCTATATAAATATATACGTTCTATTTCTATTCAAATTAAATTTCTCGTTGCCATTATTTAAAATAATTCATTTTAAATATTCAAAATTCATTAAAATAGCCAAAATAAAAAATTTAATTGGCTCAGAATTTCCGGGTTGTTACAATTTTTGTGATATCGACTGGGACGATAATTTTTACACATCACCCAAGTGTACAAATAATAATAATAATTTGATGGTTGAAACCCCACAAGGGTATTGGGATGATATTTGACGTACACTAATCCCAATTGTTTAGTTGTATGTCAATCGATTGGTTGACAGACTATTGTAAGTGTTAATTATTTATATTTAAGGCTTATGCAATGCACTCTGGATGATGGTTGATTGTTTATCATTGTTGTTATATACATGTGTTGTATGAAGTCCATATAAATAACATTATATGGTAATTGACTGTGTCTGATTCCAATTCAGAAAGAATGAATATTTTAAAATAACAAATAATGAATATTTTAAAATAAAGAATATATAAAATAATATTCAGTAAAGGATTAAGATATGATTTTTATGTCCGATTTGGGATGGACACGAAAATATTGAAACATATGAAGCTGTGTTGTTTAGATTTGCGCCATTTTAACGCGAACGATATTTATATCGATTTTATTCATTTTTATAATGAATATAGAAAAGCAAATTATTTCAAAATATAATATTTTGAAAATATTATCATTTAAATATTATAATGATAAAGAGAATTCAATTTTGATTTAAAATTGAAGTGAAAGTGGGAATTGTTTTTAAACGAATTTATAAATGATTTATAAAATACGTTTTAAATGGAAATAGATGAAATATATATTATATGTATATAATATAATGGCCTGAATAGAATGCGTGGCGCCGCGGCTGTTCGCGAATTTCGACCATTGACTTCAAATTGATATTACAGGAGATCTGACCGTTGGATCCTCCTAAAACCGGAACCGTT
The DNA here is from genome assembly GCA_030737875.1 of Allium sativum. NCBI lineage: Eukaryota > Viridiplantae > Streptophyta > Magnoliopsida > Asparagales > Amaryllidaceae > Allium > Allium sativum. The sequence continues at coordinate 228,549,340 of CM060911.1, read as the reverse complement.
GGGTTCGTATCGAAAAGACTTTCCAATGAATATAAGAGATTTGAAATCTAATGGTTGGATTTGGAATTATGTCCAAATCAAATTTGGAAAAGGTCGCTGTAAGTGCAGTTCGATGACTGTTTATGGAAATCGACTGAAAGGGCCTTAATAAAATTATTAAAAATATTAATAATTTGTGTAACATCATAATAAATGATTTGGAAAGAATTTAAATGAAAAATTCCATGTTTTTATTTTTAAATAAATAAATTGGATTGGGAATGGGTTTTAATATAACCAGAATTTCCAATATATGAATTGGAGTAGATTTGAATGGAAATCATCTTCGGAATATTTCGATGTTGGATTTCGTGGTTATACGGATGTTGTTATGGAAATTTGGAAGATATATATATCTATATCATTATTTCCAATACAATATTTGTTGGTTTAAGAATTTGATATTGAATATAAGCCGATATAATTTCTATTCAGATCCTTGTATTTAATATCAAATGGGATTTTGGGTTTGTCGTGAATGGTGTCTTTACTAGCACTGTTCTTAAACCCAGTTGAGAAAAGAATAAATCTTTTAATTAAGATTTAGAGAAGTTTTTCAATTAATTAATATTTAATTGGAATTGAATAAAAGAATTGGATTTTTGGGTTTATCGTGAACGGTGTTTTAAATAACACTTGTTCTTTAACCCGATTAACAGTGAAATGTGGTTTGGAATTTATAAATCTTTTTATTAAGATTTAATGGAAATTTTCCAAAGTAAAGTTTTTCAATTTAAAAAAATAAACTAGAATGGAATGGAATTCGATTGGGTAATAATCGAAGTGAGCTTCTATGAAGGAAGACTGTTAATATATATGGAGTTTAAAAGGCTTGGTCGTTATTCCATTTATATTATTAGTTGGATATGGAAATTGATATCGATTATATATTGATCTGTTTTCCATGAAGATTCCATAATTAATGGAATGTGATTTTGGGTTTATCGTGAACTGTGTTTTAAATGACATTGGTTCTTTAACCCAGTTAAAGACGGGATTTCATGTCTAACATTGTATTTCGAACTGTATGGTTGATCTCTGCTAAATATATATATATTTGTTTGGTGGCGGAGAATTTATTCTCTTGCTTAACACCCTTCTCTAAGACATACGAGCTTAGAGGTTATATATCGGCAGAAATCAGTGGTACGATGTAGATTGTCGATGCGACATGTTTGATTTCCCAAAGTTAAACAATCATTAATATTGATTTTTGGGAAGATTAAAACTAAGTGGACTTTTAATGAATCTTTAATTAGATTGAAATGTGAATTGATAATTTAAATTATCAAATTTGGGAAATGATCGAGAATGGAGTATCACCAGTTTTGCTCCAAGCGATAGTTAAATCTTTAATTAGATTTGAACGTGAAATGGTAATTAAATTGACCAATAACACCGTGGTGTTAGATATGGAGTATTATCAGATTTGCTCCATGGGATGAATAGGTTGGGATTGAGAAATATAATAAATGATTACTTCGGTAAGGTGCGCTAATCCCAACTAGTTTGGATAAATCTTAATTTGTTTGAATTGATATCCAAAGGAAGATTAAAGAATAAATTTAAAGAATTTATCTTTGATAAAATAATGGGAACCTTTCCCTAATGATGTGAATATTTGAATAAAAGAATATTCTGGATTGGAATGAGGCGTATGTTGTGTTTTTATAGCACTTGTTTATAAAATATGCAAGTTATTCGAAAAGGCCAGGTTTATACCCATTCTGAATAACTGATTCGACGATAAGTCGACGATAAAGACGGTGGTTGAAGACCAGAGTTCTTCACATCGTTTGGATGGTTACTGATGTCTTGATTGGGCTGTACACCCAAGACAAGGTAATAAGCGGTGATCGTCCAAACGTACTTGGAGATCGACCGGATATGCGAGGACCTCTCTCCTGTATTGGACATATGGGATGAGGAATAAGGTGCCTTCGGTTTCGTTCAGACCCAGAACGGACTTGTAAATGGATGTGTGTCTGACATTGGATTTTATTCTATGTTGATTGATCTTATTAAATATATATCTGTTTGGTGGCGGAGAATTTATTCTCTTGCTTAACACCCTTCTCTGAGACGTATGAGCTCCGAGTTTATATATCGATAGACATAAGTTGCATGGCATGAATTGCCTGTGTGGCATGCTGAGATGCAAATGATCAAGGCTTCTGTTGAAAAGCAGAGTCTTGTGGTTGATGATCAAAGCACGGCTTTAAATAGCATAGCTTTGTGTATATCGTTAATTCGCGAGCCTCACACCCCGTGTGAACTAGATACGGGAGAGGACCTCAAGAGGGACATGTGTTTCCTTCTAGTTAGGAGTGGTGCCATGGTATGGAGCCCATACATTTTACTCATGTGGATGTTGCATATTATATTATTTGATGGATAGCGATGCGCCTCGGTTATATCGGTCACTACAAGGCCGATGGATGACATGGTCGACATACTGACCAGACTTACGCCCCATAGGGCGGGGAAACATATTGATCAGGGATTATTAATCCACTTAGGTGGACCGTCCCTGACGATCCAAGTGCAATTGCGGATGTATCCTGATACATGGTGCTAGATTGTCTCGAATCGGTAAGGACGATCCGTTGCCTTGGTTCACAGACGAAAATACAATTTCCAATACGTGACATTTCGGTTTTGATTATAGAGCCTAGTATGGCGACAATAGTAGCATGCGATACTATGCCGTCTATGATTGATACATTTATATTTGAAGTTGTTTTATACATTATGCAATTATAATAGTATGAAATGATTTGTTTTAAACGTACCAAGTATGTTTGGCTATTATAAGGTAAAACTCTATCCTCTGGCTTGCGTTGCATTGTGTGATGGGACCCGAGTCTTATAATAGCTTCATTTTTTCAAAAAGCATTGTGTTGTTTATTCTTTGCACTAGTATTCTTGGGAGGAAACCCGTTCTGTATTATACGGCGTGGTCCCTTGACTTACTCCATTTTAAAGTAAAGTTTTAATAATTGTTTTAGTTCTCACACCAGTCACATGACTGACCTGGAGTTTATTGTTTTAACCTAAACTCTGGGTTCCCCTATTTTCCACACGGGCAGCTAGCAGTTTCGGTTTTGTAGATAATATATTCATAGGAACCTTGTTTTATAGCTGGAACTATACTCGGAAAGCTCTATATCTGCGTATTTCTTTCAGTTGTGTTATGTATTATTTTTCTGCTGCATTATAAATTTGAATCTCTGATATGTTTCGGATGTATATTATTTATTCATACTCTGTTACAGTCTTGTACTCTGATGCAATTGATTGTAATAAGCAATGAAATATTCTTCTGTTTGTGTTCTGATTTGTCATGTTCTCATCTCAATACGGGCTTTCCTTTACGGGGAAGTTTGGGTCATTTCAGTGGACATCGGTGAGAATCCCAGTGTGGGGTGGTAGCATGCCTTGAGTCCTTAGGGCAAAGTCGGTACGGCCCATGAGTGATGGGTGAAGGTAGCCCCTAGACTCGGGCATTGCTTCGGGATTGACTACAACCGCTTAGGTGGAATGTGTATTGGGGCGAACCATATCCATGCCGGTAGGATTGGACCAGCCTAGGAAAGCGTTATCAGTTCGAGGTTCGATACTGCCCCCATTTGGGGCGATATCATGGTGATTTTTAGTAGCGTTTTCCTCCATCCTGCTAGAAAATGGTATGGTATAGTGGTCTTGGTGGAATGGAGGGTCGTTTCCCCTAGCCCTTCTTAGATTGTCATGTTGGGAAGGCTGTGCTGGAGGTTAAATAAGATGGGTTTGCGGTAAGATGCTGGGTCGGACTGGATGTTGCATTGATCCATGTTCTGGTCGACCCAAGAGTTACACTATTTCAAGAGCTGTTCGTCCAGGGAGTTGAGTCGAACCTTGGACTGGAAACAAATTGGTTAACCGACTTAGGGCTTGGCCGACCTGAGAATATGCAGCTACTCCAATTTCGTTGGTTGCTGGGAGTGTCGACCTTAGATTTGACCGATCGGGAGGTGAAGTTAAACTAGGTGGTAGCATAGCTGTGAACCGATCTGGGGCTTGGATTTCATTAACCTGAAGGTTGTTTGTTGCCCGAGTTACTCCTGGTGTAGAAAGTGATGCTAAGTTTCTTGGGTATCCTTCCATTCGAGCCAAGAAGTTGTCATCAGTTCCTATTGTTGTTTGAGGAGTCCATCCTGGTGTGCCACCTGTGCTCAGAGTTCGGTCAGAACTTTGTCCGTCTCATCCCTAGTTAAGTATTAGGACGGGTCTTCATGGGAGGAAGCCTCCTGGCTTACCTCCGTTGCTACTGCATCTACTACACCAGCGGGTTGAGTTTGAGCATGAGAAGGTGTTATGTCCTTCTATTTTGCCATTGCTTCTTTAAAAGTTGTCGAAGGTCGTAGGTTCGGCCCCCTGGCACGCCAAAGTGTTGACGTCAAAAGTTGGGATAATGACAATCAACCCCCAACGTGCGTAAGCCACACATGATCACAATCACGTAATGCAAGAAAGTAAATAAAAAAAAGAAGCACGACACAATTTTTATAGTGGTTCAGCTTCAGCAAAGCCTACGTCCACTTTATAATCCATGTTTATACTGTTGACTACATATTACAGTTTTTTTTGATAGAAGAAAGTAGAAAAAGGAGTTTTTTATACATAAAATCCTTGTGTTGTATTTGAAGTGTCCGGCGTGATATTTTTGGAGTGCTGAATATAAGCTGTTGAGAGTAGAATCCAAGATTTTTCAAATCCTTTAAGATTGTCCAAGATTCCTATCCATTTCTAGTAAGGGTGTATTGATAGGCGAGAGTGAGGGCCGAGTTGTAGGCAATGTGGCATGCACCTTTTTCGGGGTTGGCCACGTGTAACTCGATCCTAAAAAGTATTTGTAGGCAGAGGGACCCAGTCTACTGCTGATGAATAGTTCTTCTCGAAAATTGTGGTATACATGGAGTTTGAGATCTGGTGCATGAAAAGTAGTGCGAGATAAAGCTGACCGACCCAATAGCCTTGGGAACAGGACCTCGTTTGGTAGCACTTGACTCGCCCATATATTTTGATCCGGTATTCCAGGTTCGATCCGATATTTCAGGAGTGACTCGATTGATCAATTGATGACTTGATAGATCGATTTGGCTTTGACTTTAGAAGAATGCCAATTCTGAGAAAGAGAGCCTTTACTTGTTGTGAAGCCGATTCAGGTCGAATTATAATCGGTCGACTTAGGATGAAAGTCGACCCAGGAGGAATAGAGCTGGGTCAATATCTGGTAGTAAGCTTCGATCTTGAATTGTGACATCTTTTGCCAAAAAAGCTGGTCAACAGAAATACTTTGCAGATGGAGATAACCAAGGGGATAAAGTTGGTTCGATTTACTTTTGATCCTGGTATAAGGAATACATCTTGAAAATGAAGCAAAGATTGCGAAGCTTTCTTTGCTTTCTATCCGCAGTAGTGTTGTGTTTTTCTCTTTTGTTTTTCTGTTTTCTCCTGTGGTTGAGTTCCATGTTATTATGTCTTCTTGTGTTTATATTTGTATTTTTTTTTCTGGTACTCAATAAAAATGGTAGAGGTCCGTGTAACCCCGTCGGTCTTACCAAAAGAAATATTGAACAAAAATGACATTTAAGTTAGAAGCCTAACTCTATGGTTAATCTATGGTTTCTATGGAGGACCAAATCAATGGGGATTTGGGTCTAGTATTATTTGTTTGTTGGGAATCCAACCTAGACAGCATACCCTTTTATCACATATGGTCTCATTAGGAGGCAAGGGGATGCATCATGCCATGCTAGGTAGTAAGTTGTCCAAAATAGAGGTGTGTTCGAGTGCATTTCAACGAGTCAATGTGCCTGCATTGATCCGACGAGAGAAAATAAGACATCGTAACACCTATGATTAATGCTATGTATTTTGGCTGATGGGTCGGGCCTGATAAGCCCAAGGCCCATAGTAGGAAAAATTAGCACTCTATGGTATCGACAATCGATCGATGGGTAGTATTAGGAAAATTTTCCTAACTATTATGTTCTGAAATTGGTAGAAGTGAAAACAATCAAAACTGAACGAATATAGTTAACCCTATTTGTAACCTTTTATGTAATCCTATATGGTCACTTTAGGTGTGCACATATGTTTACCCTATTTGACACTAGAACTACTGTTTATCTGATCCCTTACTTATCAGTTGTGCTAATAATCATAATAGCTGCAACAACCAGCTTTTTGACCGCTCAAGTTGGTAATTAAACTAATTCGAACCGTTCAAAATGATAGATTGTAAATGCTAATGTGGTTTAACAGAATCAACAAATAGAATCACCACATAAAATAAAAATAATTACTCACAATAGAATAATTTTATACAAAATATCAGAGTTATACAATATTTATAGCGGAAATTTTAGCATACATATTTAATACATACAAAATGATGGAAACTAACGAGCCAAAGAGAGCGTCTTCACCACTCTCTAACTTCATCAGCTGAAATATTTAGGTTGCAACACTCGATCTGAGCCCAGAGTTTATGCAAACACAAAATACTCAAGTCAATATTAACTTTATTCACGTACATCAACGTAAATATAATATTGAAACAAAACAGTTAATCCTAACTTAAGTTATTCAATGGTACTAAACATGATTTCAAGCCAAATATTCTCGGTCAATTTAAAATGTTGTATGTGTTACTTAGTAAGTGTTGCATGCGTTACTTAGTACGTGCTGTGTAACACCCCGTAATTCTGTAACACTAAGATTCACGAATCAAGGCAGAATTAAGAGTTAAAATCAAAATCAAGGGAAACGAGTTATGCCATTGCGTTCGTCTCGGAAAAATACGCGAAATAGAGTCCGAGTTTTCGAAAATCGGAGTCCGTATGACCAAGATATGGCCCGTCAAAGTTTTCAGAAAATTCCAAGTTCAAAATAGTTTAAAATAGAGTTAAATTCGAATTCAAACGCGCAGGGATCAGGGCGGGAAAACTCCCGCCCAAGTCAAGTCGACAGGGGTGTCGACTGCACAGTCGACACCACCCACCCCCATGTCGACTGCCCAGTCGACATGGGTGTCGACCTGCCCGCCTTTTCCAGCTTTCTGCACCTGGTTCGCTCTGCTGTATTTGGTTACGTTTTCTGACCAGGTTCGTCCGCCTAACACTATATAAACAGACCTGGTCTTCTTCTCTATTCACAATTCTTTTCTACCTTTATGCTGCAAAGATTCTTGTTAGACATGGCTTCTCCTCCTCCTCTAAAATATATAAATAAAATAATATATATAAAATAAATCCAAGACAAGGTTATGTTGCTCAAGTTGTCTAGAAGAGATTCAAAGCTTCAAGATAAGGATTAAAGGCTAAACGTCGCACGAATCATAGCAACGCCTCCTTTCTATTCTAATCTAATCTCTGTAAGTCAGTTATTTTTAGATTTGAACGTTTTGTTTTTATTCGTGACATGAAATTAAAGGGATAAAAGACTATGCCTAATCTTTCTACTTGAATCAGTGCTTGTACCTTTGGACCTAATTAAGAACTGTTGTGATTCGATGACCAATAAGACTGTGACGGTGAAACTATGGACTTTGGAACCATATGCCTTGGAACTATGAACATAAGCCTTTGATTTTGGGACATAAAACATTGCCTATGACTATGAACATTTCCTATGACTATGAACGTTGCCTATGACTATGAACATCGCCTAAGACTGTGATTCATTGAACTGTGAGGATTATTGCCTATGACTATGAACATTTCCTATGACTATGAACGTTGCCTATGACTATGAACACCGCCTATGACTGTGATTCATTGAACTGTGAGGATTATTGCCTATGACTATGGATATAAGATTATTATTTATGCCCATGAATTGTAGTTACAAAACCATGTTGTTTAACAAACTGACATTATTTTGGATCAAGGCCTGACTTTCTATTCAGTATATTCTTGGTTATCTTTGGTTTTAGACCTTGGGAATTTACCTATTAAGTTAGGTCTACCCATGTTCTTGAACCTCTGTCTCTATTCTGTCTATTCTTGGTTTTAGACCTTGGGAATTTACCTATTTAGTTAGGTCTACCCATGTTCTTGAACTGACTCGTTATTCAACCCTTTTTATGCCAGTTATTATGTCTATCTTTTGCATAGCATCTTTGGTTCATTCCCTATTTTCTGCGAATCTAGATTTATCTATAATCTAGATTGAATCACGATTATATGAACGGTGGGAATGCGATTTGGGGCAAAATATGAAATTTACTAAAATATAGTTATAAACTTGGAAATTGGCATAAATTGGGAACATGTATTATGGCATGTTCATAGAAATGCAAATGGGATAAATTTGACAGGAATTATAGGATTGTGTAATTTGAATCTAGTATTGACATGTAAATCTAGCATTTACATGAATTGTGAACTAGAGTAATAAGTCTAGTTTGACATAAATTAGAATGTTAAATCAGAATTGGATTAGCTAATTTGGCTCGAAAAGTTTATTAGCATAAACTTGAAATTGGCCATAATTGGGAGTAATTGTCAGGATTAGCAAAATCATGGTTAGTGACACTTCATTTGGTATGGTTTACATACCAAAAAAGCATAAACATGATATAGAGGGGAAAATGGGCCGTAAGAATAAATGTTGACAATTTACATTAAAAGAGTAATTGGGAAATAAGTAAATTAGGATTAATTTACTTATAGAATTTGTCCTAAATGAGGAAATGTTAATTTAGACAAATTAAAGGTTTGTTAACGACATCTCTTTTAATAATAAACCAGAAAGTTCTAGGGTGACAGAGAGGATAGTGTCTAGGCTTGAGTTTGGAAAATACAAGTTTCCTGCTCTCCCTAGCTATCCCTAACTGATCCGACATACGGGATGGTTACTTTCAAAACCTGATTTGAAAATTAATCAAAACCCTTTGAACTAGAAAACACGAATAGGCCTAACCCGAGGTTAGACTGAGTTGCGATGTAAACCTGCCCGGAACCAACCGGCACATCCAGTAATCGCAACAATATCTGTCTAATGTGAGTGGTCGTGGCTTTAATTTATTTAGTTAAAGCTAGAACAAGAATGCTAGGGTTAAATTAACTAAGACACTTAACCAACTCAACATGATAACAAGACTGGTCGGTGGGGTTAGGTTCATACAGTTAAGCTAGAATGGGAGGGTTAAGTCCATAGGAACACTTAACCAACTTAAGCACAGTTAAGCTAGAATGGAGGGCTAAGTCCACAGGGACACTTAACCAAACTCATGGTAACAAGACAAGATTTGTAGAGGTTAAGTAACTAAGAAAACACTTAGCCAAATTAACATGTTAACTAGTCTAGAAAGTGGGGTTAAGTAAAGTTAATACACTTAGCCAAATTAACATGTTAACTAGACTAGAGGTTGGGGTTAAGTAAGATTTGATACACTTAGCCAATTTGATATGTTAGCTGGGCTAGACCATAGGGTTAAGTAAACTTGAACACTTAACCATCAGATTGTGATAAAAGAATAGGGGTAAGTCTAAACATGAAGGGATAATACTTAACCATTAACAACACGTTAGTTAAGACAGACGGGCAAGGTTAAGTTAAAAAGGAACACTTAACCAATACAGGGTGAATGGGTAGGGTTAAGTAATAAGAAATACTTAGCCAATATAACTTGGTTTGTGGTGGGGTTAAGTCAACATGAATTACCGATAACACTTAACCAGTATAATAGGATGAATGAAGAGGGTTAAGTTGGCTTGAATTGACTAATGACACTTAACCAATCCAAATTGACGGGAAAGGGAACTAAGTAGTAAACCTTAGAAAACAACGATTCTGGAAACTAAGTGGTAAATCTTTGTCAGTAAAACTAAGTACCAATTCTTAGTATAACACGGGAAGGAGCGAATGTCCGTCTGAATAGAGAGAAGGCTCCAACGAATTGGGTTACGAAGCCCGAGGCTTCGAGGGGACGTGAGAGTACTCTTGGTATCCCTCTGTGAGGATGCAGATGATCCGCCTGGGCCCACAGAGGTTAAGGTCGGCGTAGAAGAACCAGGGGTATGCCTTGGTTGCAATACATGGCAACCTAAAGACTAGGATGGACCGGCGTGATTCAGCGAGCAAACGGTAGCCCTGTGATAGCAACTCGTCGTCTACCATCCATCTTGAGTCAATCGAGATACGTGAAGCGGAAAGGCGGAGAACTCGAAAAGACCATATACTTGCTATCTAGTTATGGTTGCGGATGGCCATAGGATAGTGGGGCACCGGGGGCCGACGTATAGTTCTCATTTTATAAGGTGTGCCTTTCATTAGTTGAGGGAGGGGTCAAGTGGGACCATAGCCACTGGAATAAAAACAGACCTTAGCATCTGCATCGGCAGATATCTGAAAGCTCCCGACCGAGTCCTGTATTCCTTGAATTGCCCTGTCACAGGACTCGGACCGCACATTACAGGACATGTGCATCTAGACAAGCGATAACGATTCGCGATACATACGTGGGGAAGTATAGGAACATATACCACTCCAGGTAGTGTTTCCTAGACTTGGGGGCATCGTTCGACAGGTAGCATAATCCCTAGTTGGACTAGGTGGCATAAACCCTGAACTCGAGAAGCGTTCAGCAGATAGCGTAAACTCTAGTTAAATCTAGAAAGCACTTGATAGAAAACCCTAGATTAGATCTAGGTAATAAATAATAAATGTATGCCTGAAGGCAATGGAAACTACAGGGGTTGGGATCACGTTATCGTTACTAGTTAGAACACTAGTTAGGTGGTGCAGAGATATAGAAACCAGTATGACTAGAAAATAGCGAAGCGGCGAAAGTATTAGAGCATATCCTATTTATCTTATCTTAGCATATCTTGTGATTATCTTGTCTAATCTTTTTGACCCTATGGTCATGATGTAATCTTGTATTCAGTTAATTCATGTCGTTTTGTTTTTCCATGTTCACATGCTAGAAGTTACTGAACTTACTCAGGCTTTATGTCTGACTCTGTTTTCCTTTCGTCTTCTTTTCTTCCGTTCCCTCCCCCCCCCCCCCCCCGGGTAGTAAAGGAGGGAGTAGTATAACTCAGGTTAAGTTGGACTGTCAATCTTTCCCAGCTTGAAGATTTGTCGAAGTTTTGCTTGGATTCTCTTTTCAGATGCTATGGCTGGATCTTGCCACATTGGGGAATATAAATGTATTTTTATGCTTCTTTATTTTGTAAGACAGATGACACTCTGATATTGTAAAGAAATCTTTGTACAAACTATTTCATCAATAAAGAAAAGTTTTATTTTCCGCTGTTTAAATTCTGTCTGTCTTATAATTTATCTGCATCTTTTACCCTAAAATGCTCCACAGAACTTAGTGCATTCCCTTTGTGAGTGACACTAACGGACGTGGGGTGTTACACGTGGTATCAGAGCTGAAGGTTACCGGATCAGATAAAAGATTTGAAAAATTATTTTCAAAACGGTTTTTAAAGAAGCATTTTCAAGAGAAAAGAATTGTTTAAAAGCATATTCCCCCAAAAGCCATACGCACTATCTTCTCTTCCTCTGTTTAAATTCTTGTCTCCTTCTTTCTTGAGTCTCTGGGGCTCCTGGCTTTCTGGGAGGTAACCTCATCGATGGGCGAAGTAGTGCCCGACTTCCATCTATAACCGTAGTAGTTTCTCCTGCGGTCAGTTTTCTTCCAAGCTTAGTAGGATTTTCCGTACGATGGAGGCAGCTTTCGAAGGATTTGTCAACATGACTACACACAGAAGGGGATGAGGAGTTTGGGTAAGGAGCACAACCCGAGGATGAGGAATTCATGGATGTAGATTTGGCTCACGAAGGAGAAAGAAATCATAAAACCTAAGACAAGAGGAAGTATCTTTGCTAGGGTATGATAGGGCATATAATTAGGGACAAGGGCAAGAATGAGGAACAAGATTTTCAGAAGGGCAAGTACATACTTTCACCACCAAGCGTACCTAGGAGAAAGGTAGTAAAGTTCTGTTGGTAGAGTCTAGTTGTGTTGTTCGTACTCTTTCCTTTGGATTTAGCACTTCGCATTTGTTTATATCCACTTCCCTAGTTGAGTCTCTGCACCATAGTACTTGTATAGTAGAAAGATCCCACTAGAGTCTCAAATCCAATTGGTGGTCCGACCAGTCTATTTTTAGTAGGGATTTGAGGATAGCTATCGAGTTTGCTTATATCATCTCACGTAGGTCGTCTAAATTCGAAGGAGATATTCCTTGGATGCTTGTCTGATATTGGTTTAGGCCTTTGGGGCTTGTACTTGAGGAATGTCGAGTTCGACTAGGGTGGTTTGCGTGAGAAATGAATAGTTGTGGCAGGCACTCCAAAAAGCACGTAGCGACCTTTTGACCCTTATAGTTATGGCATGATGGATAAGCTAGGAGGAGAGATCTCTGATCATCCTAGTACATACACTTGGTATCATAGTTGACATCTGTTTACTTTGGAGATGGAGGTCAGAAACTTCACAATCGTGAAGTTAAACTAGTTAAGATACAGTGGAGTAAAGCTCAAGGAGGCTAGATACTAGCATCATACCCTTTTTCCTTGGGTGCACCCTTGATTTCTTTTGTTTGTAGGAGCTTTACGCATAATTGTTTCTCTCTTTCCAAAGTATATCCTCTAGGACGTATCATCGATCCTTAGGTAGAAGCCAATGGATGTAAACATGTATTTGAAACATGTTATGGTTGAGTGGTTGCAAATGGTTGCTCGTGAATGCATATGCATACGTATTAGGCACTAGATCAAGTTCGGACGCTTTCATATTGCATTTACAGATATGTATTTGTTTGTAAGTTGAACTTGATATGTTATCATATGGATGTTGCATATGGATGAATGGCTGTGCACGCATGTAGTATTTACATAACTAGGGATGCTTGCATACATGATTGGACGCATGACACTGACATGATTCGCATTAAGGAGGTCAACTGAATCAGTAGACCGCCTGATTTTGCATTAGATAAAGACATATACACACACTATGCATATGAACATGAAAGCATTAGAAATCTTTTAAGGACAATGAATGACTATGATTGAATGGTTGAGTAGATGGGTGATTGGATGGTAGGACACATTCTTCCTAACTTGAAGATTTCGGGGACGAAATCCTTTTAAGTGGGGGAGAATGTAACACCCCGTAATTCTGTAACACTAAGATTCATGAATCAAGGCAGAATTAAGAGTCAAAATCAAAATCAAGGGAAACGAGCTACGCCATTGCGTTCGTCTCGGAAAAATACGCGAAATAGAGTCTGATTTTTCGAAAATCGGAGTCCGTATGACCAAGATATGGCCCGTCAAAGTTTTCAGAAAATTCCAAGTTCAAAACAGTTTAAAATAGAGTTAAATTCGAATTCAAACGCGCAGGGGTCAGGGCAGGAAAATTCCCGCCCAGGTCAAGTCGACAGGGGTGTCGACTGCACAGTCGACACCACCCTCCCCCCTCCCCCCATGTCGACTGCCCCGTCGACATGGGTGTCGACCTGCCCGCCTTTTCCAGCTTTCTGCACCTGGTTCGCTCTGCTGTATTTTGTTACGTTTTCTGTAACACCCCACCTCCGCCAGGGTGACTCTTGCAAGCACTCTGACTTTGGAGGGGCGTTTGAATCAGGTAAACATGCATAATGATATATCAAGGCAGAACAAGAACATATGTATATATGTAAGCAGAGTAAATAACATAGATAAAACAGCAGAAGATTTCAAACTATTTCAAAAACAAGTCTGGTACAACATAATGTCAACTTTCCAAATACACAAGTCTAGATAAAAACAACATTACTGAAAAACTGAAATACATAAGTACTATCCCCAAAATAAGTGATAACCATAGCTAGCTTCATGTCAAGACCGTACATGAGCTAAATCCCACAAGCAAGCGATCAGAAATCCAAGCTAAGCTCCAACGTTCCCACCCTGAGAACCTGGGGGGGAAACGGAAGAAAAGAGGCGAAAGAAAACAGGTCAGTCAAAAAGACTGAGTAAGCCCTACTACAATCAATGTAAACTGGTAAAGTTAACTGGCATGAGAAGCAGGGATGAACATAAGGATAACAACATACTAGCATGAAGATTAACTAACAAGGTAGATAAAGGTGTCATCGCATAATCAGGTTTAAGGTTTTGCACCACAGGTGTACTAGCAAACTAACATGACTTGAATAAACACGTATTGATCCCTTGGCCCAAGCTTTGGCCCAATAACATGAAATGACCCTAATACAAGATCCAACCAAACGGTCTAGTCGATCGGCTCCCTATAAGCCTAACTCGTCACGTGTTGGTGTCCATACGACCCAAACATAATTGTAGTCAGACTGTGCAGGGTCTCCCGTCGGGTGTATCAAGCCCTAGGGTGTCAACCCCTGGACACCATAAACATGCGTGCACAGTCTCGATCTACTGGTACCCGTGCATGTTTTCCCCGGCTTCGGACTGTGTGCACGACCATAGTCCGTCCGGAACTACACCGGCGTACCCTTCTGTCGTCGCTTACCTCAAGTCCAGTAATCGTGCTCCCTCCCTAGCCTAGACCCTAGGGTCTTAATGATACAAACTTGGGATTACTGCTGGAGTGGACCCCCATTGCTAGGATTTTTCTAGTGGGTTAAGTACGGTTTAACCCTCTTGCTAATCATGGATTAACTTGGTTAAGTGTAACGATGAGTTCACAACTTAACCCTGATTAATCTACCAAGCCCAAATTGGTTAAGTATTAAGTGGACCATGACTTAACCCTAATCATGAGGCATTAATTAATTAATGTGCCTTAACCTCTCACATTAGACTTTGTTGCGGTTACTAGTTAAGCCGGGCGGGTCCGGGTAGCTTTACACCACAACTTGGTCTAACCTCGGGTTCAAGGTACAACATGACCAACTTCTCACATTGGGTCCTATTGTTTGTAGCAACTAGTTAAGCCGATCGGTTCCGGGTAGTTTTACGCTACAAACTCAACCCAACCTCGAGTTGGTCACACTTATCTTTTGTAAGTGTCATGTCCATCATGTTTCCAAAACATATTACAAATTTTCAAGCAATTGGGTAGACCTAACTTAATAGGTAAATTCCCAATGGGTAGACCTAACTTAATAGGTAAATTCCCAATCTTATGTTTTTATGTCTTTTAAGTTTACCCAACCCCAAACGCAATCCCATCGCTTACATATCGCAATAGCGCATAAAGGATAGAAAGAGGGAACTTGGCATAATCATGACATAAAGGTATTGAAGCCACAAGTTCAACATGGTGGCATATGAAATGTACATATGTTCATATACTTGCATTAGGCCTCAAAAGCATGCATAAAACCAAACTTAGCATATAAGTGATACATGGTGATAAATGACATGTAGAAGTTGCCATAAGTTCGCATTTAGCCTCACATGCAAGTTATCATAAGGGATATGATAACTTACATGTTGCCAAAATGCAACCTTTAGCATAAAGCTTGAAGCTTTATGTTCACATACTCAAGATAAGCTTGCATAACATGATAACATGAACAAAAGGATCAACCCAAACTTGCATAACATACATGGCAAACTTGCATATCATAACATAGCAAACTTGCATAACATAACATGGCAAACTTGAATATAAACTTGCATATCATAACATGATAAACTTGCATATCATAACATGGCAAACTTGCATAACATAACATGATTAACTTGCATATCATAACATGATAAACTTACAAAACATAACATGATTAACTTTCATATCATAACATGATAAACTTGCATATCATAACATGACAAACTTGCATATAAACTTGCATATCATAACATGATAAACTTGCATATCATAGCATAGCAAACTTGCATATAAACTTGCATATCATAACATGGTAAACTTGCATATAAACTTGCATATCATACATAGCATAATGATCAAACACAACTTGCATCATTCATTAACTTTAGAGTTTAAGTATGAAAGTAGAATAGGGCTTACTATGCTTATGAAGTCACAAAAATATGACAAAGCCCTTATGCAACCAATTAAACCCAAAATGCAAGCTTCAATAGAAAAACCCTTAAGCCAAAATGATCAAAACTCTTTCTTTATGATGCAAATATAGAAACTTGACTTGAATGCAAGCTAATGATGCTCATACAAGCTTGAAAACACTTGTATGCATGGAAAATCTCATAAATATTTATTTAGGAATTTTATGAAGAGAGTGGAGGCCATGAGAGGATTGATTTTGCCATAGTTTAGTTGTATGAATGAATAATGATGATTTAGGGTTAGGTTAGGGCCTTATTTATAGAGATTAGGACTAGTTTTAGCCTTAGGATTAAACCCTAGTTCCAATCTCAGCCCTCAAAACCGAATCTGGCCCCCAAGCTCAACACAAACCCAAAATGGTGCACCAGGCAAAACTGCCCGGCTGGACCAAGTCGACAGCCAAGTCGACAGGGCTGTCGACTTGGGTCCAACCAAGTCGACTCCCAAGTCGACAGGCCTGTCGACTTGGGTACTCTGGCGGGATTTTTCCCGCCTGCGCCCCACTGCCCCAAATTCCCAAATTCAAACTTGAATTTGAAATCTGTTTTTACTTTGAAATTTTCTGAAAACTTCGTTGGGCCTTAATCGGGTCATACGGACTCCGATTTTCGAAAACTCAGACTCTATTTCGCGTATTTTTCCGAGACGAACGCAATGGCATAGCCCGTTTCCCTTGATTCAGATTTATAAATTAAATTCTGCCTCGATTTATGTTATAACAGTTTATTGAAAATACGGGTTGTTACATTCTCCCCTCCTTAAAGGATTTCGTCCCCGAAATCTTCAAGTTAGGAAGAACGTATCCTACCATCCAACATCCATCTACTCAAAACATCATCCACGAGCAATCATTGTCCTTACAAGATTCTAAATGTTGTATGAACATATGCAAAGGTGTGTGTATATGTACTTATCTAATGCAAATATCATCAATGCAAATTATGTTAGTGAAATGAATCCATATGTATGCAATTCCTAACATAATGTATAACATCTATATGTGTGCACATAACATACATCCATATGCGACATCCATGTGATAACACAAAAAATTTCATCCATGAATAAGCATAAACACTCATGCATATGCAATATGAGGAGTGTGTGAGCCGATCTAGTGCCTAATGTGTATAATGCATCCACGAGTAACCACTTGCAAACACTTGCAACCACTTGCAACTATCAAGCATAACATGTTTCAAACACATGTTTCATCAAAAGGGTTTCTACCTAAGGTTCTCATGACAAGACTAACATGATAAACTAGATAATCAAGACAAACATGGATAGCAAAAGATATGCTACAAAGAGATCGGGAAGATAAGCAAGATATACTCCTTTTGGATTACAAGAAATCCCTTCCTAACCCAACTCCAATCCTATAAAAGCCCAAAAGGTTTAGTCAACCTAACGGACCCCTTCAAACCTTGACATGTATTACCAACCGATGAGTCATACCCCCTTATGGAGTTTACAACAGAAATGGGATCGAGAATGGGACCGAGAGGATATATGTAAAAGATAACATGCAAGTAAGTTCCACAGGAAAACAAGGATCAAGGATATACTCATAAAAAGAGATATGATGCGCGTATCTAGCTTTCAGTCTTCTAAGTCACGTTTCCTTGAGCTTAACTCCACTATGACTTGACCGTCTTTTACTTCGTGATTCCTTGACTTCTTAACTCTTATTTCCAAATATGAGTTGGAACCCATTTCATTGTCGGCTCTCGTCTTCCTTCTTTCACTTACTCTTCTTCTATCATACTTGGCTTAAACATAACTGTGACCTCATGGTTTCATGCAAGCTCTCCAAAATTCACTAGTGAATCCTGGATCTCGTTTACTTACTATAAAGTATTCCACGCAGCAGAACTTTTCTTGAAAATACCAATCCACGTTGCCAATTGCTCTTACTAACGTGATTTTATATAACTCATGCTCGAACGAAATGAACCATCCGCCTGCGAATGATAGGCCGTGCTTAGATTCAGTTGCTTGCCCATGACTTCCCGTAGACTATCCCAAAACTGGCTAGTGAAGATTGAGTCATGGTTACTAACTATACCTTAGGGAACCCCGTGCAACCGCTTTATTTCTTGAAAGTAAACTGTCGCTAGTTATGATGCAGTCCTTTCGCTCTTTACCGGAGTGAAATGAGCACTCTTCGTGAGTCTACCTACTATGACCCACATGCTCGTATTCCCTTTCCTTGATCTAGGTAGTCCATTCACGAAATCCTTCGTGACGCTTTACTACTTCCATTGCGGGGGACCTCCAATGGATGTAATAGCCCACCGGGCTTTTTATGACTCGGCCTTAATCTGTTGGCACAACATGCACCTTGGGACAAACTCGGCCACCTCCTCGAGTGATGTGTATCTTCAAGAGCCTTCTTTCTCTCATTGCGTCTTAGCCATCCCTTGTCATCTATAGAGAGGTGACTTACCATCTCGCCTCGAATCAACTTGTCCATGATCTCGGCTAACTGCGGGTCTTCCTTCTGTGAAGTCCCTACTTGATCCAGATGGGTAGGTCTAAACTCTTTTTTTTTTTAAGCTGAAATATCATAAACAAAAGGGAGAATCTAGCCATTCTCCAACGGCTCACAAAAACGATTTCTGAGAAACAGAAACCGTGCACACACAACCTAGAGAGAATCTGAAGTACAACATAAGGGAAATCAAAAAACAAACAGAATCAGCCCCGAACTACTCTTTAGACGAATCTGTAGAATCGACAACAACCACTGAAACGGCGATGAGGTCAACCGTCGTAGAGTAGACGAGTACTAGGCCAGCTAACAATACTCTGAAATACCGTAAACCATGGCTGATAGAGCTCCGCAATCTTCTCCTCAGATCTGACGACTCCAGGTCCCTGAGCCTCCCCAGCTTTCCTTCAACTGGATTCCAATATCCAAATGTCGTCTTGCTTCCAATAGCTTAATCACCCACCTATCTTCCGGCAGTCTAATCTCGGTACCTAAAAAACCCTGCATAACTAACAACCGTTCTAAGTAGAGGGGGGTGGGGGTTTGAAAAAAAAAAAACCGAAGCAGAAAGCTAGCAAAGGATGTCTACAATCAACCTATACCAGCCCTTTGATTAACCGTGGACGATGAAATATCGAACGAAGCGGCCAATCTCCTTGCGCGCCCACGTAAGGGACCTTTGAAAGGACGACCCCGGAATGCTAGGAACACATCATTCCTTACTTTTCGGATAATAGAAGCTGGATCCATTTTCACTTCGTCGAATATTGCCTTATTCCTGGAACACCAGATGTGCCAACAGATAAGGCATGGAATCAGACGAAGTAGAATGGATCGAAAGGATTTTTTAGAGTTCCCAGCCCACCAGAAACTCAGAAAACCTTCCAAGGAGATGGCATTACCTCGGCAACCCATCAGGTTCCCGAAGTAATTCCAGACTGCAGAAGCGCAAGCACCGCCGATTAACAAGTGGAAAGAGGATTCAGTGCAACCACTGTTGCAGCACCTGCATCTAGACACGAGCGGGATGCCTATACGCTGAATGTTCTCATCTATCGGTAAACCATCTAGCAAAGTTTTCCACATAAATAGAGAAACCTTCGGTGGGATTCGGACATACCAGATAAAGCTGAAAACAGGGAGACGTGGACTATGCATCCGCACGGATTCCCACGCTGCCTTGAGAGAGAAAGGTGCGCCGTCCCAACTGGTTCCATTCCCATGGGCGTCCGATATAGCCTTCACGGATTGCATACGTTTCCACGTCTCACTAGCGTTAGCCGGGATTCCTATGTAATTCGTGATTGCGAGCCTTTGGTACTTGGCATGGAGAAACGTTGCCCACAGGGAGTTGTTCACTCCAAACCTCACCCAAAGCTTGCAAGCAAAGGCCAAACAGATGTCCTTAGGATTACGGAGGCCTAGACCTCCCTCACATTTGGGACGACAAATTGTGTTCCAAGAGATCCAGTGATGACGAGAATCATTGTCCTTGTTTCAACAAAAAAAGGCAGAGGCTAAATTCCGGAAGGAACGGAAGAAAGAAGCAGTGGGTGTCATAGCAGCAAAGATGTGAGACCCCATGGAGTCGAGCACAGACTTAACGAGAACAAGTCTACCTGCCTGAGAAATAAGGGCCGCATTCCACCTGACAATCTTACCCCTAACTTTATCAGTAAGAGGATCGAAAATGGCGTTGAGCTTCCTACCTCGATATAGCACTATTCCTAGATACGGGAGAGGATGGGAAGAAGCCTTAAAGCCAGAAGTAGATTCGATCCAAGAGGATCGAAGTGGAGAAAGGTCTTTAGCAGGCACGAAGCAGCTTTTGGCGGTGTTCACGAGTTGCCCCGAGCACCTCTCGTAACAGCAGATGAAGCTAAGAAGACAGCGGATAGAACGACGAGATCCATTCGTAAAAATGATGATGTCGTCAGCGAAAGATAAGGAGGAGATGATTGGGCATCCCCTAGGAATTCCGAACTGTTGGATTTGCCCAACAATCGTAAGGGAGTGGAGTCCACGGACAAAAGCCTCGGCAGCAATGACGAAAAGAGAAGGTGACAGTGGATCACCCTGTCTAAGACCTCTACCAGATCTGAAATACCCGGTAGCTGAGCCGTTAATGAGAACAGAGAACCAACAGTTGGAGATAAGCCTCCAGATCACATCGTTAAGGGTTTCCGGGAAGCCGAAAGCCCTGAGAACCTTGATGACGAAGAACCACGACATGCGATCGTACGCCTTAGCCATGTCTAGCTTGACGACCACATTAGAGCCCCTAACCTTCTTGTCAATTTGAGAAATCATCTCCTGGGCTAAAAGGACGTTATCAGTGATAAGACGTCCCTTTACGAACCCAGCTTGCGATGACGAGATGATGCGCTCAAGAAACGGTGCTAGCCCAGAGGTTAGAACCTTAGAAATAACCTTATTAGAGAAGTTACACAAGCTGATAGGTCTGAAATCGGAACAGGAGGTAGGATGATCAGTTTTAGGGATGAGAACTAAATTGGTGGAAGTCCAACCAGAGGGGAGATCTTCACCAGAGAAGAAGGACTGAATGGCGAGACAAAAGTCTGCCTGAATGATAGGCCACACACTCCTGTAAAAAACTCCGTTGAAACCATCTGGCCCGCTTGCACTGTCCTTGCTTAGAGCAAATACGCAAGATCATATTTCTTCCAAGGTAGGGGGTGCCGTTAGGACAGAGCTTTCCGACGGAAGGATCAAACAAGGAATGAAGGATAGGAGGGACGGGTCAGACGATGAAACCGATGGAGCGGAGAGGAAGGTTTGGAAGTGGGAGAGAATAGTTTCTTTGACCTCACTGGGAGTGGAGGCCAAAGAAAGATCAGGGCGCCGAATCTGACGGATGGAGAGAAGACTATTCTTCTTTCGAATAGTCGAGTGGAAAAACTTAGAGTTCGTGTCACCTTCGACTATCCACTTTATCCTAGCTTTCTGCCTTAGGAGGTCGTGCTCGATACGAAGTTCAGAGGAGAAAGCGAGCTGGGCTAAAGCCCAATCCTCCTTATGGACAGCGTTAGGCTCCTCATCAAAAGTTGATTCCGCTAGGATAAGGGTTTCTTCTGCCGCTCTTACACGGTCGAAAATATTCTTGAACACTAACACATTCCACGCCTTTAGACAAGTCTTAAGCCTTTTCAACTTGCGGGAGAAGGCAACACATGGAGCGCCTCCTAAAGGAGAAGACCAGGAATCAGAGACGACACTGAGGAAGGTATGATGAGAACGCCACATGCTTAGGAACCTAAAAGAGGACGGACCGGACATAGATCTCGGGGAACAGGTAAGAAGCATCGGGGCATGGTCCGAAAAGGTTCTATGCAAATGGGTGATGGAGAACGAAAAAGGAAGGCAAAACCAACCCTCAGAAGCGAAGATTCTGTCTAGCCTAGACAGGATCCTGTTTGGGCCTTCTTGGTTGTTACACCAAGTGAACGCCGATCCCACAAACGGTACTTCGGAGAGGCCCGATCGAACGATGAAAGCATTGAAATCAGCTACTGCTAATCGGTTAACAACGTTTCCACCACGCTTTTCCGCTTGACTAGCGACAACATTAAAGTCACCTCCAAGTACTGACGCTGGAAAGTTGAAATCCGATAAAGAAAGAATATCCTCCCACAGCGATTGCCTGTCTATCCTATCGCACTTTGCATAGACAGCCGAAAAGAGGAAGGAGGGAGAAAAAGAGGGGAAAGAACAAGCCACTGATAAAAGCTGATCGGAGTTTAAAATAGGGTGCACAACAACACCTTTGGACCAGAGGATCCAAATCTTGTTGGAAACATTAGCTAAGGCCCCTCCAAAACCAAGAGAGAGAACCGTCGAAGAGATAATGCCAGGACCCACGAGAGGTTCCAGAAGCGCTACTAAACAGATAGAATGCTTACAAATAATGCGTTTGAGTCTAGCCACAGACGCGTCGTTCCCTATTCCCCTTACGTTCCAGAAAAGGAAATTCGCCATAGAAAAACTCAAAGAGGCAACTAACCCAAAAAGAGGAAGAGACTCAAGAACAGCGAAACGCCTAGCTCAACAAAGATAAAGGGTATGGCGAGTAGATCTGACGATCTGCTCGGACGCCGCTACAGAGCGTGTGCGAATGGTACGGAGAGTGCGAGGAGCCGCCCGACGACTACGATGGAAGGATCGAATAGTCTCATGAGAAGTGTCCTCGCACAACCCAGATGAACTGGAAGAGGCGGCAAGTCTCATAACAGGAGACCAAGCGCCCCTTGCCTTGCATCTAGGGGGCAAGAGTTCTTAGTAAGACGTGATAGGCGATCATTAATGATCGCTATCTCGGCCTTACTAAGAAAAGGAGAAGAAGAAGAAGAGCCAGCAGCCTTGGACAAAGCAGAGGCAGAGCAAGAAGGGACAGACGAAGAAGCAGAAACAGAAGCAGAGGAAAAAGAAGAAGAAGATCCCACAGAAGAAGAAGACAGATACAAAGCAACGGAAGAGGTAAGAAAATATGTGGGGTTGCTCAAAGGAGACAACACCAATTGCTGTATGTACTTTACCAATGCAGATCTATCATCAACTTGATAGATATGAGCTATAGGTAAAATACGAACAATCAACGCCGAAGTGCTTGACGAAGACCCCGACAAACATGGGAGGCCACCTCCCCGGTAATCCGTATAGTGAGCGACAACCGCGTTCACTATACGGGTACATCGGAAACGCCACCCATCCCATGTAGCCGAAGGCCAAGAAAGTCGACGTACCAGGACAAAATTGCTCGAAAAACACAACCAAAACCATAACCATCTAGTCACTAGCGACACGGAAAAGGCCTCGTAATGACTAACAAAATAATTGGGCCCAAGATCCGAACGAACTAGCCCAAAGTCAAACCAAAACATGTAGCACACCGAACTGAACCCAACAAAACTGCAAGTTAAAAAACCACAGGAAAATAACAAATTAAGAAGTCCAAACAATTGGCCATAGAGCCAAATACCCACAAAAGACTGGTTGCAGTTCCCCCCACCCAAAACAACACCGATCCCATGGGGCAAAACCACCATCCAAGCCCAAGCAAAACCTAGAAATGGAAAAGCAACTGGCAAAGTTTCAACCGAAAATATGGGCAAGTCAGCCAACCGCCATCTAAGATCTAACTGGCAACCCGATACCACAAAGCCCATAACAGGGGATGGGAAACTTAAGTGATGCAAATTGTCAACACAAACAATCACAAAGTCAGCAAATAACTGGAAATAAAACAGCGATGGTACCTTGCACAAAGAGGACTGCACATCCAAGAAAAGCAACAAACCTGCGCTTGCACTCATAACACCAGCTTTAGCCCCATCACCTGTCGGAGCCTCGACTTCCAATATTGCAGAAGAAGCACCAAAGCATAATCTCTGTTCAGCTATATCCGCAACCGATAAGGTAGGAGCCACTTCACTGC
This sequence comes from Allium sativum, assembly GCA_030737875.1. NCBI lineage: Eukaryota > Viridiplantae > Streptophyta > Magnoliopsida > Asparagales > Amaryllidaceae > Allium > Allium sativum. The sequence goes on along the minus strand of CM060911.1, from coordinate 228,525,295 downwards.
CAAACTTCGTTGCCTCGCCTTGAGAGGAAGACTCTGGCTGCAGACGAAGTTTCGCCTTCAATTTATTGCGCCACCGCCTGTACTTAGCACCTCTCAACCAACTCGTCTTCCCATCAGGAACAACAAGTTCTATCAAATTAGTCTCAGTGCCAGCCGAGATCTCATCTCCCCCAATAGAGCAAAAGGCATTAGAAACAACAAGCGGTGGGGGAGACTGAGCATAACTAGCCAACGGCACAACAGGCAAAGCAAGGCAGTCAACAGCTGAAGCAGAAAGCTTAGAATGCCTCAAACGATGAAGCTTACTCTCAGAGCGACGGTGTTCAGTAAATATCAGAGGTAACACACGAGCAGTAGGCGTTGCCGCTTCCAGTATTAGATTGAGACCTGGTGAAGCGGTCAAATCCTCACCCTCAGTCCAATTGGCTACTGCAACCTTGCCTACACCATGGCCAAAGCCGCCCCCACAAGAGAGAGTACCTACTAAGAAGTCTTCTACTGCCAGCTGGGGAGCCAAAATCGAATCTTTGAAACTTAACTTAGGGAGAAAGGAGGTGGTCAATTCCCCCAAATCTCCAAAAATTGAAGGCCAGATCTGCGGTTCAGAAACCCGCTTAAACTCACGAGAAACTGGCTCACAAGGAGGCAGTGAGCTAACAAGACCCAAGAAAAGGGGGAGAAGTTCCAGAAAATGCCCCTCAACGTCCAAGAAACGGTGATGAAGAAGCTTCTCAAAAGCGGATAAAGAGAACAGCCGAACTTCTATAGAGGATATGTCAGTGAAAACCACCGATAAAGGACAGGGCACCACTGCAAGAATCGCTCTCGCTATTACGGAGAAACTAGGGCAAGCTCTAAAAAACGAGCCGTAGACCACAAAAGTACCCTTCAACGGGCACGCTGCCATAACAGAAGGGGTAGAGAAGACCACGAAGTCACAAGACTGACGAAAGAACCAGAAGAAAAGCTAGAGAAATCGCGATATTAGGAAGAAGGAGAATTCTCAGAGAGAAGCAGCCATTTTTTTTGACATTTTTTTTTTGAGTATATGTTTGAGGTTTCAAGATGGGTAGGTCTAAACTCAAGGGACGCTAACTAATTAATTAAACTGAGAATGCTTCTTACTTCACTTGTCCTCGTTGGAGCTTTCCGGTCTTGAACCGCGACCACTTTAGCGGGATCCACCGCTAAGCCTTGCTTAGAAACTATGTACCCAAGAAATCTAACTTCTTTTTCTCCAAAATGACATTTGGAGAACTTGGCCTTCAACTGATGCGCTCTAAGCGTATCCATCACCTCCACGAGATGCCTTGCGTGCTCTTCCTCATCCTTAGAGAATATCAGAATATCATCTACGAAGACCACGACAAACTTGTTCAAGAACTCCCTGAACACCCTACCCATCAAGTCCACGAAATATGCGGGTGCATTAGTCAAGCCGAACGGCATGACAAGCCATTCGAAGAATCCATCTGGCGTTCTGAACGCAGTCTTGTCTATACTATCCTCAGCTACTCTGAGCTGATGGAATCCAGTAGCAGGATCAAGAGAAAACAGATGTTCCTACAAGCTGATCAAACAAATCATCGATCCTTGGTAATGGTTGTCTATTCTTCTTGTTCTACTCACGATAATCAACACACGGGCGAAGCGAACTGTCCACATTAGTAGCGAATACTACTAGAGCACCCTCTTCGGAAATGCTTCATCGTATGAAGTTCTTCTCAAGCAACTCCTTGACTTGCTTTCTTAACTCTCATCTCGCGGGACCATGTGCCTAACCGGCCACGTAACTGGCTTGGCATTATCAACCAGATAAATGCGGAAATCAATCTCTCGCTTAGGGGTAACCCCCCCTTCACTTCACCCAAGATATCAGGATATTCTCGGACCACCCTCACCGATTGCAAACTATCGATAGACGAGTTGAGGGATTCAAGATAACACAACATGACGGGACTCATAGGGTTACTAGAAATTTTTAGGGTATTACCGAGGCAAATCATGAGCCTCACAACCCTATGCCCAAAAATCAAGGATGGCTCCAAAACTGGACAACCAATCCATGCCCAAAATCAACCCATACCCCATGAAACCGAGAATATAAGCATCACACGAGAACTCTACACCAAAGATAGAGATTTTCAAATCCACGTAGATAATAGACAAATGGCCGTAAACCCCAATTGGATTTGAAACACACACGGGATCATAAACTAGACTAGTACTTAGGTGCCAACTTTCAACTAAACCAGATGAGATAAAGCTATGCGATGCACCAGAATCAAACAAAGTACGAACAGGAAAATCAGAAATGTAAACAAGACTTCCAACAGAAACACTACCTCGATCATGAGCTGAAGGAACGATGTTGAGGGGATGAACTCGCCCTCCAGATGGTCTTGCACTCTGAGTCTGACCTTGCCCTTGCTTCTTCGGGCAATCTTTGCTGAAATGTCCAAACTCACCACAACGATAGTATTCACCATTCTTCCTTTTCCTCTTCTTACAATCCTTAATAAGATGCCCAACTGAACCGTAATAATGGCACTTCCCTTTGTTGTTCTTTCCCTTGTTGTTGTTCCCCTTGTTGCCCTGACTCTTGTTCTTGTTCTTGTTCTGATTGCCTTGACTGCTCTGACCACTTGGATTACCCTGATTTCCTTTCCACTGGGAATCAGTCTTCTTGGCTTGAGTTTCACTCAACTTGATCTCTTTCTTGACATCCCCCTGAAGTAACGCCATATCAACCAAGCTCTCAAACGTGGCCCCATGGGGAATATGTGACATAGCCAATCCCTGCAACGGCTCATTCAATCCTCTAGCAAAACGAAGAGCCTTCTTCTGAGGAGTATTCACCATATCCAAGCCAAAACGAGCTAACTGATTGAACTTGTTTGTTTCAAAGTTATGAACCTCTCCATTTGCAGATTCTCCTCAGCAGAAGATAGAAACTTAAGCACGAACCTTGCCCTAAAATCGGCCCAAGTCTCAACAGGCCTAGTACCATTGGTGACTTCCCACCAATAAGCGGCTTCATCCTTCATAAGCCAAACCGCCAACAAGATCTTCCTCTGATCGTCTAACCCAAAGATAGCAAATAAATCCTCGGTCTCTTTCAACCAATTTCTGGCCTCTACAAAAGTCTCAGTACCTTGAAAGTTCTTGCCACCCATTGCTTTGAAATCCTTGCAAGTCTTTGCGAAGTCAGCTTGAGGATGCTGAGGGGGAGGAGGAAGAGGAACCTCAGCGACAAGAGGAGGAGGAACATTAACTACAGGAGGAGGAGGAACATTAACTACTGGAGGAGGAGGAGGAGGGACATCTGCGGGGCCGGCTTCGGTCGCCCTAGCCTCCAAAAGTCTCCTATACAAAACAGGTACGTGTACTCCCTCCGGAATGGCAAAGTTATTGGCCATACTGAAAACGAAGAAAAAGATAGATTCAGAATGGAGAAAAACGAAGGAATTTTGCTAATGGCTTTTTGGGGAATAGCCTTTAAAATAAACTAGACTTTTCCTTGGAAAATACTTTATACTTGGTTTTGAAAATAGTTTTCCAAAAGTTTTAAAAACCTTTTTGTTCCTTCTCGTAAACCATATGCTCTGATACCAAATGTAACACCCCACCTCCGCCGGGGTGACTCTTGCAAGCAATCTGACTTTGGAGGGGCGTTTGAATCAGGTAAACATGCATAATGATATATCAAGGCAGAACAAGAACATATGTATATATGTAAGCAGAGTAAATAACATAGATAAAACAGCGGAAGCTTTCAAACTATTTCAAAAACAAGTCTGGTACAACATAATGTCAACTTTCCAAATACACAAGTCTAGATAAAAACAACATTACTGAAAAACTGAAATACATAAGTACTATCCCCAAAATAAGTGATAACCATAGCTAGCTTCATGTCAAGACCGTACATGAGCTAAATCCCACAAGCAAGCGATCAGAAATCCAAGCTAAGCTCCAACGTTCCCACCCTGAGAACCTGGGGGGGGGGGGAACGGAAGAAAAGAGGCGAAAGAAAATAGGTCAGTCAAAAATACTGAGTAAGCCCTACTACAATCAATGTAAACTGGTAAAGTTAACTGGCATGAGAAGCAGGGATGAACATAATGATAACAACATACTAGCATGAAGATTAACTAACAAGGTAGACAAATGTGTCATCGCATAATCAGGTTTAAGGTTTTGCACCACAGGTGTACTAGCAAACTAACATGACTTGAATAAACACGTATTGATCCCTTGGCCCAAGCTTTGGCCCAATAACATGAAATGACCCTAATACAAGGTCCAATCAAACGGTCTAGTCGATCGGCTCCCTATAAGCCTAACTCGTCACGTGTTGGTGTCCATACGGCCCAAACATAATTGTAGTCAGACTGTGCAAGGTCTCCCGTCGGGTGTATCAAGCCCTAGGGTGTCAACCCCTGGACACCATAAACATGCGTGCACAGTCTCGATCTACTGGTACCCGTGCATGTTTTCCCCGGCTTCGGACTGTGTGCACGACCATAGTCCGCCCGGAACTACACCGGCGTACCCTTCTGCCGTCGCTTTTGGTCGCTTACCTCAAGTCCAGTAATCGTGCTCCCTCCCTAGCCTAGACCCTAGGGTCTTAATGATACAAACTTGGGATTACTGCTGGAGTGGACCCCCATTGCTAGGATTTTTCTAGTGGGTTAAGTACGGTTTAACCCTCTTGCTAATCATGGATTAACTTGGTTAAGTGTAACGATGAGTTCACGACTTAACCCTGATTAATCTACCAAGCCCAAATTGGTTAAGTATTAAGTGGACCATGACTTAACCCTAATCATGAGGCATTAATTAATTAATGTGCCTTAACCTCTCACATTAGACTTTGTTGCGGTTACTAGTTAAGCCGGGCGGGTCCGGGTAGCTTTACACCACAACTTGGTCTAACCTCGGGTTCAAGGTACAACATGTCCAACTTCTCACATTGGGTCCTATTGTTTGTAGCAACTAGTTAAGCCGGTCGGTTCCGGGTAGTTTTACGCTACAAACTCAACCCAACCTCGAGTTGGTCACACTTATCTTTTCTAAGTGTCATGTCCATCATGTTTCCAAAACATATTACAAATTTTCAAGCAATTGGGTAGACCTAACTTAATAGGTAAATTCCCAATGGGTAGACCTAACTTAATAGGTAAATTCCCAATCTTATGTTTTTATGTCTTTTAAGTTTACCCAACCCCAAACGCAATCCCATCGCTTACATATCGCAATAGCGCATAAAGGATAGAAAGAGGGAACTTGGCATAATCATGACATAAAGGTGTTGAAGCCACAAGTTCAACATGGTGGCATATGAAATGTACATATGTTCATATACTTGCATTAGGCCTCAAAAGCATGCATAAAACCAAACTTAGCATATAAGTGATACATGGTGATAAATGACATGTAGAAGTTGCCATAAGTTCGCATTTAGCCTCACATGCAAGTTATCATAAGGGATATGATAACTTACATGTTGCCAAAATGCAACCTTTAGCATAAAGCTTGAAGCTTTATGTTCACATACTCAAGATAAGCTTGCATAACATGATAACATGAACAAAAGGATCAACCCAAACTTGCATAACATACATGGCAAACTTGCATATCATAACATAGCAAACTTGCATAACATAACATGGCAAACTTGCATATAAACTTGCATATCATAACATGATAAACTTGCATATCATAACATGGCAAACTTGCATAACATAACATGATTAACTTGCATATCATAACATGATAAACTTACATAACATAACATGATTAACTTTCATACCATAACATGATAAACTTGCATATCATAACATGGCAAACTTGCATATAAACTTGCATATCATAACATGATAAACTTGCATATCATAGCATAGCAAACTTGCATATAAACTTGCATATCATAACATGGTAAACTTGCATATAAACTTGCATATCATACATAGCATAATGATCAAACACAACTTGCATCATTCATTAACTTTAGAGTTTAAGTATGAAAGTAGAATAGGGCTTACTATGCTTATGAAGTCACAAAAATATGACAAAGCCCTTATGCAACCAATTAAACCCAAAATGCAAGCTTCAATAGAAAAACCCTTAAGCCAAAATGATCAAAACTCTTTCTTTATGATGCAAATATAGAAACTTGACTTGAATGCAAGCTAATGATGCTCATACAAGCTTGAAAACACTTGTATGCATGGAAAATCTCATAAAGATTTATTTAGGAATTTTATGAAGAGAGTGGGGGCCATGAGAGGATTGATTTTGCCATAGTTTAGTTGTATGAATGAATAATGATGATTTAGGGTTAGGTTAGGGCCTTATTTATAGAGATTAGGACTAGTTTTAGCCTTAGGATTAAACCCTAGTTCCAATCTCAGCCCTCAAAACCGAATCTGGCCCCCAAGCTCAACACAAACCCAAAATGGTGCACCAGGCAAAACTGCCCGGCTGGACCAAATCGACAGCCAAGTCGACAGGGCTGTCGACTTGGGTCCAACCAAGTCGACTCCCAAGTCGACAGGGCTGTCGACTTGGGTACTCTGGCGGGATTTTTCCCGCCTGCGCCCCACTGCCCCAAATTCCCAAATTCAAACTTGAATTTGAAATCTGTTTTTACTTTGAAATTTTCTGAAAACTTCGTTGGGCCTTTATCGGGTCATACGGACTCCGATTTTCGAAAACTCGGACTCTATTTCGCGTATTTTTCCGACACGAACGCAATGGCATAGCCCGTTTCCCTTGATTCAGATTTATAAATTAAATTCTGCCTCGATTTATGTTATAACAGGTTATTGAAAATACGGGTTGTTACATTTTCTGACCAGGTTCGTCCGCCTAACACTATATAAATAGCCCTGGTCTTCTTCTCTATTCACAATTCTTTTCTACCTTTATGCTGCAAAGATTCTTGTTAGACATGGCTTCTCCTCCTCCTCTAAAATATATAAATAAAATAATATATATAAAATAAATCCAAGACAAGGTTATGTTGCTCAAGTTGTCTAGAAGAGATTCAAAGCTTCAAGATAAGGATTAAAGGCTAAACGTCGCACGAATCATAGCAACGCCTCCTTTCTATTCTAATCTAATCTCTGTAAGTCAGTTATTTTTAGATTTGAACGTTTTGTTTTTATTCGTGACATGAAATTAAAGGGATAAAAGACTATGCCTAATCTTTCTACTTGAATCAGTGCTTGTACCTTTGGACCTAATTAAGAACTGTTGTGATTCGATGACCAATAAGACTGTGACGGTGAAACTATGGACTTTGGAACCATATGCCTTGGAACTATGAACATAAGCCTTTGATTTTGGGACATAAAACATTGCCTATGCCTATGAACATTTCCTATGACTATGAACGTTGCCTATGACTATGAACATCGCCTAAGACTATGATTCATTGAACTGTGAGGATTATTGCCTATGACTATGAACATTTCCTATGACTATGAACGTTGCCTATGACTATGAACACCGCCTATGACTGTGATTCATTGAACTGTGAGGATTATTGCCTATGACTATGGATATAAGATTATTATTTATGCCCATGACATTGTAGTTACAAAACCATGTTGTTTAACAAACTGACATTATTTTGGATCAAGGCCTGACTTTCTATTCAGTTTATTCTTGGTTATCTTTGGTTTTAGACCTTGGGAATTTACCTATTAAGTTAGGTCTACCCATGTTCTTGAACCTCTGTCTCTATTCTGTCTATTCTTGGTTTTAGACCTTGGGAATTTACCTATTTAGTTAGGTCTACCCATGTTCTTGAACCGACGTCATTATTCAACCCTTTTTATGCCTGTTATTATGTCTATCTTTTGCATAGCATCTTTGGTTCATTCCATATTTTCTGCGAATCTAGATTTATCTATAATCTAGATTGAATCACGATTATACGAATGGTGGGAATGCGATTTGGGGCAAAATATGAAATTTACTAAAACATAGTTATAAACTTGGAAATTGGCATAAATTGGGAACATGTATTATGGCATGTTCATAGAAATGCAAATGGGATAAATTTGACAGGAATTATAGGATTGTGTAATTTGAATCTAGTATTGACATGTAAATCTAGCATTTACATGAATTGTGAACTATAGTAATAAGTCTAGTTTGACATAAATTAGAATGTTAAATCAGAATTGGATTAGCTAATTTGGCTCGAAAAGTATATTAGCATAAACTTGAAATTGGCCATAATTGGGAGTAATTGTCAGGATTAGCAAAACCATGGTTAGTGACACTTCATTTGGTATGGTTTACATACCAAAAAGCATAAACATGATATAGAGGGGAAAATGGGCCGTAAGAATAAATGTTGACAATTTACATTAAAAGAGTAATTGGGAAATAAGTAAATTAGGATTAATTTACTTATAGAATTTGTCCTACATGAGGAAATGTTAATTTAGACAAATTAAAGGTTTGTTAACGACATCTATTTTAATAATAAACCAGAAAGTTCTAGGGTGATAGAGAGGATAGTGTCTAGGCTTGAGTTTGGAAAATACAAGTTTCCTGCTCTCCCTGGCTATCCCTAACTGATCCGACGGACGGGATGGTTACTTTCAAAACCTGATTTGAAAATTAATCAAAACCCTTTGAACTAGAAAACACGAATAGGCCTAACCCGAGGTTAGACTGAGTTGCGATGTAAACCTTCCCGGAGCCAACCGGCACATCCAGTAATCGCAATAATATCTGTCTAATGTGAGTGGTCGTGGCTTTAATTTTTTTTTTTTTTTGCATAGCAAGCGGGGTTAAATGGCCCCTACCATATATTATTAATAAATACTAACAGTACAACCAAAGTTCAAGACATACTTCTAACAATAGATAGGACCATTACATGTTTAGGAGTAAAATCACTACCAAACACCCTAGCGTTCCTTTCCATCCATAATGTATACAAAGTTTTCTTAAACAATTTCAAAAGTAAACACCCATTTATGCTCTTCCACCTTGTCAACCATTCATCCGCAGAAGCTATAGCCGGCGCATGCAGACCAAAATGATAGAGAACATTAAACCACACAAAATACGTGTAATCACACTCAAAAAACAAGTGAGGAATCGACTCTTCCACATTCCCACAGAGAATGCACGTATCATCATCAATTATACCCAACATTTTCAATTTGCATTTTGTATGTACCGCATTCATTAACACTCTCCACATGAAGACATTCTCTTTCGGCACCGAGTTAGTCATCCACGTTCTATTATTCCATGGAAAAATAGCATCAGTCCTCATCAACGCATTATACACAGTAGATATTGAATGTGTCTTTCCAGCCCAGGTAGCATGATCATTACTGGACGGTAGTGAAGAATTATAAATACTATTCCAAACTTCTCTAATCAAAGAACTACATCTAGGTAGAGAAATAATACCATTTGAAATCAAACCAGCCAATGGAGTTTTTTCACGTATTCCAGTCATCCTCCTCACATTATAATCAATCGTATGAGACAGAATTCTACCAGAAGAGTGCCAACTCAACATGATAACAAGACTGGTAGGTGGGGTTAGGTTTATACAGTTAAGCTAGAATGGGAGGGTTAAGTCCATAGGAACACTTAACCAACTTAAGCATAGTTAAGCAAGAACGGAGGGCTAAGTCCACAGGGACACTTAACCAAACTCATGGTAACAAGACAAGATTTGTAGAGGTTAAGTAACTAAGAAAACACTTAGCCAAATTAACATGTTAACTAGTCTAGAAAGTGGGGTTAAGTAAAGTTAATACACTTAGCCAAATTAACATGTTAACTAGACTAGAGGTTGGGGTTAAGTAAGATTTAATACACTTAGCCAATTTGATATGTTAGCTGGGCTAGACTGTAGGGTTAAGTAAACTTGAACACTTAACCATCAGATTGTGATAAAAGAATAGGGGTAAGTCTAAACATGAAGGGGTAATACTTAACCATTAACAACATGTTAGTTAAGACAGACGGGCAAGGTTAAGTTAAAAAGGAACACTTAACCAATACAGGGTGAATGGGTAGGGTTAAGTAATAAGAAATACTTAACCAATATAACTTGGTTTGTGGTGGGGTTAAGTCAACATGAATTACCGATAACACTTAACCAGTATAACAGGATGAATGAAGAGGGTTAAGTTGGCTTGAATTGACTAATGACACTTAACCAATCCAAATTGACGGGAAAGGGAACTAAGTAGTAAACCTTAGAAAACAACGATTTTGGAAACTAAGTGGTAAATCTTAGTTAGTAAAACTAAGTAGCAATTCTTAGTATAACACGGGAAGGAGCGAATGTCCGTCTGAATAGAGAGAAGGCTCCAACGAATTGGGTTACGAAGCCCGAGGCTTCGAGGGGACGTGAGGGTACTCTTGGTATCCCTCTGTAAGGCTGCAGATGATCCGCCTGGGCCCACAGAGGTTAAGGTCTGCGTAGAAGAACCAGGGGTATGCCTTGGTTGCAATACATGGCAACCTAAAGACTAGGATGGACCAGCGTGATTCGGCGAGCAAACGGTAGCCCTGTGATAGCAACTCGTCGTCTACCATCCATCTTGAGTCAATCGAGATACGTGAAGCGGAAAGGCGGAGAACTCCAAAAGACCATATACTTGCTATTTAGTTATGGTTGCGGATGGCCATAGGATAGTGGGGCACGGGGGGCCGGCGTATAGTTCTCATTTTATAAGGTGTGCCTTTCATTAGTTGAGGGAGGGGTCAAGTGGGACCATAGCCACTGGAATAAAAACAGACCTTAGCATCTGCATCGGTAGATATCTGAAAGCTCCCGACCGAGTTCTGTATTCCTTGATTTTCCCTGTCACAGGACTCGGACCGCACATTACAGGACATGTGCATCTAAACAAGCGATAACGATTCGCGATACATACGTGGAGAAGTATAGGAACATATACCACTCCAGGTAGTGTGTCCTAGACTTGGGGGCATCGTTCGACAGGTAGCATAATCCCTAGTTGGACTAGGTGGCATAAACCCTGAACTCGAGAAGCGTTCAGCAGATAGCGTAAACTCTAGTTAAATCTAGAAAGCACTTGATAGAAAACCCTAGATTAGATCTAGGTAATAAATAATAAATGTATGCCTGAAGGCAATGGAAACTACAGGGGTTGGGATCACGTTATCATTACTAGTTGGAACACTAGTTAGGTGGTGCAGAGATATAGAAACCAGTATGACAAGAAAATAGCGAAGCAGCGAAAGTATTAGAGCATATCCTATTTATCTTATCTTAGCATATCTTGTGATTATCTTGTCTAATCTTGCTGACCCTATGGTCTTGGTGTAATCTTGTATTCAGTTAATTCATGTCGTTTTGTTTTTCCATGTTCACATGCTAGAAGTTACTGAACTTACTCAGGCTTTATGTCTGACTCTGTTTTCCTTTCGTCTTCTTTTCTTCCGTCCCCCCCCCCCCCCAAGGTAGTAGAGGAGGGAGTAGTATAACTCAGGTTAAGTTGGACTGTCACTCTTTCCCAGCTTGAAGATTTGTCGAAGTTTTGCTTGGATTCTCTTTTCAGATGCTATGGCTGGATCTTGCCACATTGGGGAATATAAATGTATTTTTATGCTTCTTTATTTTGTAAGACAGATGACACTCTGATATTGTAAAGAAATCTTTGTACAAACTATTTCATCAATAAAGCAAAGTTTTATTTTCCACTGTTTAAATTCTGTCTGTCTTGTAATTTATCTGCATCTTTTACCCTAAAATGCTCCACAGAACTTAGTGCATTCCCTTTGTGAGTGACACTAACGGACGTGGGGTGTTACATGCTGCATGCATTAATCCTAACTAAATTCTAAATTAAGTTATTAAACCCCATTACTTCTAGTTAACTTTAAGGTACTATAGGTGTTCTTTTACAACTAGGTACTATTAGATTTCCAAGGTCTAGCAAAATTGTGTAAACAAAGCCAAAAAGTGTGTGTGTGTGTGTGTATCGCGTTTATATTTTTTTCAAATAATGGTGCTGTAAGATATACAGTTTTCTTGTAGATTCAAAGTATAACGAAAAATAAAAGCCATTCACCATGTTTAGCACAGCAAGAACTCTAATATTCTTAAAGCATGTTATAAGTGACCAACCAAGCATGTTATAAATGCATGCATGCTAGATAGCGCAACCATAAAATAAAGTGACAAGCTAAATCAATATTACAGACATAACAAGTAATGTGATGGTGTCAGAAGTGCAATGAATACCCAATGAAATTAAGTGAAAGGTAATATATATGGTGCCAGAAGTAATATGTATCCTTAGTCACACTACAGGTGTCACATGCATCCAAATGGGAGCGGTCACAAAAATTTAGTGGCAAAATTGGCTAATATGAATTAAACACAACAAGGATATGTGAATTTATTCATTGTTACAGCTGGGTTGCAGTAAACACAGTGGTCCATTTCAAATCAAAGGTCAGGCTGTAAAGAGGAACATAGGGTGCTGGTTTATACAAGCTTGAAAGACAAGACTCAACCATGCAATAAAATAGAGAAAGCAACCCACATGGACATAGATTTTTTAAAATCTTAAGTTACGGTGGACAACCTCGCATGAACCATCAACTCGATGACTCAAGCATGCATGGGTACATGCACAACAAGTGTCAAATAGACTCAAGAAGGTGACAGTGTGTATATTGGCAACAAACAAGTATACAATAGTGCAAACCAATAATTACAGGTACATAGCAAGTCAGTGAATAACCCAAATGGGATGACCAATAGGGGTAGTCACAACAATACACAATGACCAACAATTACAAAGCACAACAAGGTGATACAACTTATGGCCAAAGAAAAGATATTAGCAATAGACAATGTAAAATATATATGTACATACCACTATACGACTCAACAGTAAAGATTTTAAATCATCAATTGGAGAATTCAACATGGTAAGGCAGTAAATAGCACAACAAAAATCATGGTAGTTCACTACCCAAACAAAATTACTATCCTATTTTTAGTATTATATTAAGGTTGAAACTTGATTTAAAGTAATCGTGAGGTATATTCACTCTAACCGTAGCGGTTGAGCAAGGGACAGACGGGCAAAGCACAAATAATGGTGTTGCTGGGAGGCGGCTGAGGTGGTTTGCTCGGAGGGGACGCGAATGATGAAAGATGCAACTATCCAGAGGTGGCTGTTGATGTTGAATCCGTCGTCCAAGCTTCCAACAGAGCAAAAGGACTAAGACTTGTGGCTCGAAGGATTGGAGTTATGTGTGCTGGATAGTGGCGATGAAGGACGCTTGAGGATCCAGGGATCGGAGGTGGCGCACACTTCAGAGGTCGATGCCCGGTGACGGAAAATGGCCAGGTGGGAAATTTTGATTTCATGGTGGACATTGACAAAGAATATTTGGGGAAAACGGTTTGATTTTTTTCTTTTTTGCTAAGGTAAAATAAAGGAAGAGACACTGAAAATAAAGTGAAGAGGGAACAGTGAAAGTGGAGGATATTTGGTTTGCATGATATCTCTTCCATACATGTGAAAGAGAAAACAAGTAATAGCCCACACCTCCGTTCGCGCAAGATATTATCCCCAACTTAGCCACCGTATAGGTGTGGGGTTTTGTTCCTCAAAAGGCCTCGGCGTTAGTAGGAAATGGGCTCTACTATATAAGTCTGCACTTCACACAGGCTTCCACGATGTGGGACTTATATTCCACTAGAAGTAGGGGTGTTACATTCTTCCTCTCTACAGAGCCCAACGTCCCCGTTGGCTCACGAACACCTCACCCAGGCGCTGTGGTCCATAGCAGAGCCACAATTTCGGCCGGGTATTGGCTCTGATACCACCGTAACAGCCCGCACCTCCGTTCGCGCAAGATATTATCCCTAACTTAGCCACCGTATTGGTGTGGGGTTTTGTTCCTCAAAAGGCCTCGGTGTTAGTAGGAAATGGGTTATACTATATAAGTCCGCACTTCACACAGGCTTCCACAATGTGGGACCTAGATTCCATTAGAAGTAGGCGTGTTACAAGCTACAGAGGAAAAAAACACGTGGTGCGAATACAGAAGGACAAAGAGAAGTGTTTTATTTTACAGCCAAGTACATAAAGGTGTCAGTTCAGCTTAAATTTCACAAGTGTTGATTTAGCAGTTTAAATTGCACAAGCGTCAATTAGTAAAGAAAGATATTTACAAGTGTTTATTCACAAAGGAAAGATTCATAAGCATTTATAGAATTTGAATTAGATTTACGAATACATAAGTGCAATTTATATTTCGAATACATGCCTTACGTTTCTTTTATTAAAACCAAGTTCAAATAAAATAAAATAAAATAGATTATAAAATCTCAAGTTAAATTTATATTCCAAAATCAAAATTTCCAAATTTTCAAATAAATAAATTTCAATTAGTTAAAATGTTAATAACTTTTAATTTTAACTAAACCATTTATATTCAAATATCGAAATTATATATATACTTATATGGTTTATTCAAAACTAAGTTAAAATAGACTAGATTTAAAATTCTAAATAAATTTCTAGTATAAACATTAATTTCAATAATAAATCTAAATTAACGTCATATTTTAAAGTCGAAAATTTTGGTTTGTTGCAGCAGCTCACCAGACTTTATGTCTAACCCTGACTTCCTTCTTCTTTCTTCTTCCAGCAAGCTCGCAGGGAGGAAGTGCTTAGCTCACATTATTCAGTTGATTTTATCTCAAAGTATTTTCTTTGCATTAGATGCATTGCTATTTGTAATTTACTCTTTTCCATGGCTTGGTTGCTTCTATTGACTATTTGAGGGATATTATTATGTACTCTGATATTATTCATGATTGAGATTATATCTTCTTGAGACATGGTATTTTGTGACAGTTGGTTTTTCTAAAATAAATGGTTATGTAACTATTTTAAAATGTCTTCTTCTTCTTCTTATGTTGTGTTTTATATATTTATGTCTTGTGAATCTTAGCCTTTATGATGTATTTATGTCTTTACACATATAACACTTCATATTTCTTAGCAGGACCTTATTTTGGGTAATGTTAAGGGGTGTGGGTTGTTTCTGATAATTCAATTATATATGTAAATTTTCCTTTTTGGTACTACTTCACTTTCCATATGATTTACATATATACAAAAACTTAAGACATTAGTGATTTGTATATAATACATTCAAACTATCTATTTTAGGAATATGTGCTTAAACCTATTAAATCTATACTACACAGGTCTTATGCCTTTGCAAACACATATATAAATTTACAATTTTTACAATAAAGTGAACTATACCATCATCAGAAATAATACAACACCCAAAATCCTATCTTTTATTACATTAATAATCAAAACCCATTTTTCTACCATTGATTGACCATTTCCTCAAATTATAAAGGATTTAGAGGAATTGTTTATACTTTGTTTTCGTGAAAAATCCAAACCCCTTTAGGCATAACAATCCAAATCTACACTACAGAATATAGAAAAATGAAAACTTATACATTTTCCACTCATAGTAATAAATAGAGAAGGATAGTGAATTCGGTGTAAAATCTAACAAATTTGGATTGAGCCTCTCAAATCAACATACTCCAGATCCTCCTAATATATATATATATATATATATATATATATAAGAATCATGTTTATATATATATTATATTATATTCTAGAACATATATAAGAATTCAGATTTAGAAGAGATGGAATATATGTTAGAAGAAGAGAAAAAATCTAACATGTTTCTAGAACTAAGAAAAATGGCGGAGAGACAGACTGAAGGCTTAAAAGAGAGGTTTGAGAGAGAGGCTAGAGCCTTATTTATAGTTGTTGAAGTGCGTGGACCGTTAGATTCATTTTATAAAACCTCAACGGTCCGTTTCAACAAACAGTGTAAAAAAACCTAACCAAAACAAGACTGCCCCACCATTTTCCCTTAAGGAAGGTCGACACCCTCCTTAGGAGGGTGGTCGACACCCTCCCTAGGAGGGAGGTCGACCCTCTTAAGGGGAGGCGGTCGACCACCTTAAGGCAGAGGCATGAGGAATTTAATTCCTCTAAATGTTTCTATTTATATTGATTACGTTATTAATTGCATTAATTCTTTGCGTTCCTATTTATTCTTGTCCCTTCTCGCATACACACACACACATGCAATCCAAATCTTTGAGGAATATTCCATTATGTTATTCATTATATAATTTTATTCCATATTTATATTCAGCGTTTTGAATTACGAATCTTATGTGTATATAATTTACATATAACTTGTTTTATTAGTAACTTCTTCATGCGGACTCCGTTTTCGATACAAAATTAAAACGGACTATAATCTCGCCATGAATACAATGGTATTATTTTTGTTGCCCAATTCTCAATTATAAAATATTCGTATTTTCAGTCCATCAATATTTTATTATTTAAATTTAAATTCCTAGGTCCATTTAAGGTATATTATATGTGGTGTTATCGTAATAATGACTGATTGTTGTTAATTTCCAGATGAGTTATCTCTTGAATATAAAGTTTGAATTGTCGTTAATATAGAAACGTGTAACAACTCGCCGTTATAAATGATTCGGATTGGTAATAAACCGCACATGTCTAACCCAAACCGTTCAAAAAATAAATTATTAATGAGATTTAAGTACAAGAAATAAAGAGACGAGAAGGAAAAAACAAAGAATCTCATAACAGAAGGACATACCATAATAATAACGTAAGTAAATCATAAATCTGTTTACAATATACATTGTATAACAATAGCAGAGTTAAGCAATCAATAGACATACCAAATGATGTAGCAAAATAGTACAGTAAATATGATTGTTAATCTCCATCTTCATATTCTGAATAATGTCTTCGACTAAACTGGAAAAAAACTTGGGCTGACCTGCGCATAATAAAAAATAGTACACTCGAGTCAGGACTAAAATTTCCAACGTAAGTCAAACCAAACCAAAAATATGAGTGTTGTAGCATCAGAGATGTTTACAAAATTTTCCATCTCCTATCATTGTACAATATCAATGCAATAACTTAAGATATGTTACAAGATTTTGTATCTTTTAAGGACCCACTGATATATATATATATATATATATATATATATATATATATATATTATGATACAGTATATATGCAATGTCTATCGGTAAAACAAATATTATCATAGCATAAAGTCTTTTCATTAACCCACCTAAACACATTTTGTGCTAAAACAAACTCATGTGGACTCGTATTGGAATAAAATATAACAGGACACATGAGGTAATGCCAAAGATAGGATTTTACCATTTTACCTTTTCTGGATGGTCGTAACGCATGACGACCGACCATGTACAACACGCCGATCAATCAAGGTGCACAAATTGAATCATAAGTCAAGTGAGTAATACAAAAAGGTGTGTCCGCTAAAGGTAGCTAATCTTAGTGGTCAGACATATGCTCTTATTTTAGCTATTTTAATTATGACACTAGTGCCAAAACTATCCATTATCATTCTCTTACTTTACTTCAGTAAGAGTTCAATAGATCAACCACATTATTTTGGATCATCCTCCATGTATAGCTGTTAAAGTGGTCCAATATTGGCAGAGAGTATGCCAATATCCAACCTCGGTATCTTTAACAACCAGTCGTCATTTTACACACCGTGATCATTTAATATTACAATAAGCATCATATTTTCAATTGGAAAATCTGTTTAATATGAGATTCAAATTTCAATTCTACATTATCATATCCCAAATCAAAACAATATTGAATTCACGTTTTTATTTTTTATTTTCATGTCAAAGTCAATTTAGTTCAAATTTTAATTTTATATTATCATATACCTAAACCGCATGTTCCTAACTTTATAATTTTATATTACAAAACAACTCATTATCACATTGAAATTCCAATTTAATACTTCCATGTTGCATTTACCCTTTTAAATGTAATCTTACATTCAATTAATATAGGTTTAGGTTCTTAAAATAATAGTTTGAAAATAGATTTTTTTACTTAATATAGTTTTTATATATAATAGTTAAATTTAAAATATATTGGTTTGATTAAAGATAGTAATTTATAAAATAATATGAAAAAATATAATACTAAATAGTTTAGATAAAAATATAAAATAATGAGATTTTTTTTAATTTGGGCCAGTTTTGAAGACTTATAGCAAAAATAGATCAATTTTCAATCTAATTACAAAAATAGGCCACAGTTACTTATGTATAACACTGGCAGCATCTTAAATGCCGCCAGTTTTTTTTTTCATTGGCTCCATCAGAGATGGAGCCAATGAGGAAAATGAAACATATTCTTGGTGGCATCTCTGATGCTACCAGTTTATTTTTATCATTAGCTCCATTTGAGAGGGAGCTAATGGAAAAAATAAAACCTATTCTTAGCGGCATTTTGGACGCCACCAATAAGATTTATGTTTTCCATTGGCTCCATCTCAGTTTGGAGCCAATGAAAAAATAAATGGGCGGCATCCGAGATGCTGCCAGTATTATGATTAGCGGCATTTCAGATGCTGCCAATAGGAATTTCTTCATTACATGGAGCCAATGAAAAAATAAACTAGCGGCATCCGAGATGCCGCCAGTGTTATAAGTAATTAAAAGTGACCTATTTTTGTAATTAGTTTGAAAACTAGTTTTTTTTTGTTATAAGTCTTCAAAACCAGTCCATACTAAAAAAAATTCGTAAAATAATACTAGTAAATAAAAATAACAATTTTAACATAATATTTTGGAATTAAATAGTTTATTTCTTCTTAAACAATTTGAACCCAATCCCAAGTTTCGAACTTCATTTTAAACCATTTTAGTCACATATTTCAATTCGAAACAAATTTCAAATCATTTAAAGTATAATTTATCATCTATACAAATTTCAACGTTCATTCAAAATTAACTTCAAAATTAATAGTTTAAATCAAAATTTCCAATTTAAACATATTATATTAAATTGTTTTCAAAACTTAATTTTCAAACTTTCAAATTTAGCATTTGAAATAATTTAATTTTGATAGAATCAAATTAATCTTAATTTTAACTTTTGAGATTTAAACCAATAAATTTAAGTTAAAATTTATTTGTTAATTTCACTTAACAAATTCGAATTTATAAATTTGAAAAAAAAAATTGACCAGATTCGTCGTTTGTAGTTAACTCTTTTCCTTATAGCCAAGTGATCATTTAATTTAATTTCAATTATATGAGTATATAACTGTAACACCCCGAATTTTCTGAGAATATTAAAATTAAGAAATTCAAGAACACTTAATTTTTAGAAGAAGAATTAAGTGAAATGGGTTGCGCTATTACGTTCGTCTCAAAATTTTGGTCAAGATAGACACTTGGTTTGCATAAATGGGATACCATATGAAGAAGTTATTAAGCCTTGAAGTTTGTATGCATATGAGAAAAAAAATATAGTTATATATAAAAATTAAATAAATAAGTATGCAAAAAAGTTCAAAACAACGAATCGGGAGGGGGAATAACCGAACCGGCCCATTTTTGAGGTCGACCCAAGCTCCGCTGGGTCGACTAGGGGTTGATTCAGGGTGTTTGGATGTCAACCCGTGGGCCGATTCGCTCTAAGGCAGATGTGGCATCTGATTGGTTTTGATGGACTCTTTGCTAAGTCGTTAGGGCTGATGTGGCTATTCTATTCTTGTCTGAATGGCTTTGATTTGCTCTAGGTTAATCTGACGGTTACTATTAAATCAAACTTCTATATAAGCAACCTAAATCTAAACCCTAAGCCACACAATAATATTCCTAGAGCCGTCATGCCGTCAATGGTGAACCTATAATTGTCATCTCTTTCAACTCAAAGCAAAGATAGAAGCTACATCAAAATCAAATCAAAACTAATCTAATTCAACTAAGAGAATTCAACGATCTACATCAAAGGCGAGCAATTCAATTTCAGAATACAGATCCCTGAAATCAAGTTTTTCCTTTTGATTGTAAGTGTAGTTATCTTTCAGATGTGAATAAATTAAAGACATGATTTGTAATGAATTGTAAAATAGAATTGTATCAAGTTGTATGTGATGCCGATTCATGTTTATTCATGTCTATTCTATCATATATGCCTATGAACTATTGTGGTCTATCGAACCTATCATGTTATGTGGAAATTGGTGAGCAAACCTATGATGTTGTATAGGAATTTGGAAATGAAATTATCATATGTAAGTTTGGTGATATTATGATACAAACAAGTTTTAGGCTAAGTCATGTCGTTTATGCCTGATTGTTTAGAGCCATTATGCATACATGTTTAGATCTACGACCTTATATGTTTAGATCTACAACTTTATATGTTAGATCCATATGCCTTTATGATTGATCTAATTTGCAAGTTCACCACTACATGCCAAGTTTAACTTGTATAGTT
This sequence comes from Allium sativum, assembly GCA_030737875.1. Classification (NCBI taxonomy): domain Eukaryota; kingdom Viridiplantae; phylum Streptophyta; class Magnoliopsida; order Asparagales; family Amaryllidaceae; genus Allium; species Allium sativum. The sequence continues at coordinate 228,504,854 of CM060911.1, read as the reverse complement.
TTATGTAAATCTATATGCTTTTGGTTCATGTTGCATAGATCAAATTTGCAAGTCCATAGTTAAAAGTATATTGTTCTATGCCAAATCCATGTGACATATGTGTAGTTAGATCCATACTTTTGTATGATGTTGGAATGTTGCAAAGTTCCTTTTTTTCCCTCTTTTTGTTTTATAAGTTAGGCTAAAATATCAAGCCTAACATTCTATGAAATTTTGCGAACGTACAACGGGGGTAACGTTGGGGAAAACATGAAATTACATGTAATTGGCATGTTTGACACATAAGCATGATAAGTGGCATGAAAATGGTATAATCTATATACCTAAAATTTTGAACGTGATTTAGAAGGAAAGTGGGCCATGACAATAATTGATTTATAATTTACATGTAAATATGTAGGATAAACTTGAAAAATTACATGGCATAGAATGGTTCATGAAATGGTATATTTAGTATACCATTAATTGTGAGCATAATTAAAAGGATAGTTATGGCATAATTAAATTGGGAATAATTTACATATGGAATTTGTCATAAATAAGAAATATGTAAATTTAGAAAAGAAGAATATGCCTAACCCGAGGTTAGACTGAGTTGTGGTGTAAAACTGCCCGAAACCGACCAGAACATCCAGTGACCACAACAATACCTGTCTAATGTAGGTGGTTAGTACATTGAGCCCAAAAAGGACCCGAGGTTAGACTGAGTTGTGGTGTAAAACTGCCTGGAATCGAACGGCATATCCAGTGACCACAACAATACCTGTCTAATGTGAGTGGTTGGTGCTTTAATAAAGCTAAGTCAAGATTGGTAGGGTTAAGTCAATTAAGGAAACACTTAACCAATTCAACATGTTAAATAAATTGATGGGTGAGGTTAAGTAAATTTAGAACACTTAACTGTTATAACATGTTAATTAAACAAGTGGGTGAGGTTAAGTGAATTTAGAACAATTAACCGTTATAACATGTTAATTAGACAAGTGGGTGAGGTAAAGTAAATTTAGAACACTTAACCGTTATAACAGGTTAATCAGGCAAGTGGGTGAGGTTAAGTAAATTTAGAACACTTAACCGTTATAACATGTTAATCAGACAAGTGGGTGAGGTTAAGTAAATTTAGAAACCCTTAACCAATATAACTTGATTTGTAGTAGGGTTAAGTTAACACAAGAAGGCAACACTTAACCAAAGTAATATGACACGTAGGTGGGTTAAGTTAACTTGAATTGATTGATGACACTTAACCAATACAACAAGATGAATACGTAGGGTTAAGTTAACAAGAAACACTTGACCAATATAACTTGATGAACGAACGGGGTTAAGTTAATAGGAAACACTTAACCGATCCAACATGATAAGTAAGGAGGGTCAAGTTAATAAGAAAGGCTTAACCAACATGACATGATGAATGAGTGGGTTAAGTTAACATGAGTGGACAACACTTAACTAATATGGCGTAATGTGCGGGAGGGTTAAGTACATATCGGGTTGGTGGGTAATATTAGTATATAAAGGCCCACAAAACTTAACTGTTTATTAAAAAATGCTTGAATCGATGAGAAGGTTAAGTACATATTGGGTTGGTGGGTAATATTAGTAAATATAGGCCCACAAACTTAACCAATAGGAAACCCTAGTAACGGGGACCCATTTCGGCAGTAACCCACATGGATGTATCACAGTACCCTGAACTAGGCAGGGTGGGGCATGATTACTGGGCTGATTATAAGCGGTCAAAGCAGCGGCGGGGGTACGTCAGTGTAGGTTCCGACGGTTTACGGGCGTGCACATACTCCGGAGTGGGAAAAAGCAGGCATTAGGTACCAGTAGTTATACACTGTGCATCTTGAATCGTGTCGGGTCGCTATCATAAGGATTAATACACCTTATGGTGGGACCAGCACAGGGTATCTACACGCAAGAGAGGGCCGATTGACACAGACACATGGAACATGAATACAAGTAGGGAGCCAATCGATAGGGTAGTAAGGGTACATCTAACATGTTCATGGCAATTAGGCCGATTGAGGTGGAATCCTCACGATAGATGTACACCTAAAGGCTACCACAATTACGGGGGTTGGGATCACGATTATCATTTTATACAGATTACTAGTTGGGACACTAGCTAGGTGGTGTAGAGATAAATATAGAAATCAGATTAACAGAGTAGTAGCGAAGCAGAGAAAAAGTAAAAGCGCATTCAGTTCACCTTGCACTTATCTTGTCTTTAGTTACCTTGTTTTTATGGTATTATCCTATTTTCGGTTTATTCATGTCATGATCCTTTATCTTGTTTGCATGCTGAAAGATCACTGGACTTACCAGACTTATGTCTGACCTAGTTTGTTTTTCGCCTCTTTTCTTCCCTTCCCCCCCCCAAAGGTAGTCAGGGATGGAATAGCTCAGCCTAACTTGGACCTCTTCGCTTTCCAAGCTTGAAGATTGGTTGGTGTATCGCTTTGGACTCTCTCTCTCTTCCACTGCTATGGCTGGTTCATGCTTTATCGGGGAATAAATTGTTTTTATGCTTCTTTTATTCTTGGAGGTTTTTAAATCAAGACAGAAGTTTTATGTATTACATTTAAGTATGATTGAGGAAATTGTTGTAAAAGCTTGACTGAATTAAGTTGTTTACAAAATGACTTTATTTTCCGCTGCTTTGTTTGTCTGTCTTGTAATTTATCTGCATCTTTTACCTATAATGCTCCACCGAAGTTAAGGCATTCCCTCTATGAGTGACCTTAACGGAGGTGGGGTGTTACACTTAGTATCAGAGCTGAAGGTTACTGGATCAGATAAAAGATTTGAAAAATGATTTTCAAAACGGTTTTAAAAGAAGCATTTTCAAAAGAAAAGTTTTGTTTTAAAGGCGTATTCCCCAAAGCCATATGCACTATCTTTTGATCCTCTGTTTGAATCCTTGTTTCCTTCTTTCCTGAGTCTCCGGGGCTTCTGGCTTTCTGGGAGGTAACCTCATCACGACATGGTTCCGTAGGCTCGACGAGACTACGACACTTGTCAAAGGGAAAACAAGTGCCCAACTTCCATGTATAGCCGTAGTAGTTTCACCTGCGGCTAATTTTCTTTCGAGCTTTGTAGGATTCTCTATGGGATGGAGGCAGATTTCGAGAGACCTGTCAACAAGTTACACAAGGATGGCAAAGATGAGAATGAGGGAGTTTGGCTAAGGAGCACAACATAAGGATGAAGAACTCATGGATATGGACTTGGTTCACAAAGGAGGGGAGGAAAGAATAGTAAAACCTAAAACAAGAGGAAGTATCTTTATTTTGGTATAACGGGTCGTATAATTAAGGGCAAGGGCAAGAACAAAAGACAGGATTTTCCAGAAGGCAAGTGCATGCTCTCACCACCAACATACCTGAGATAGAGGTAGTAAGGTTTCTGTTGAAAAGTTTAGTTTTTCTTCTTGATCATCCTGCTAGTACTCTTTTTGATTTTTGCGCTTCACATTCGTTTATATCTGCTTCCATAGTTGAGTCTCTGCACCCTAGAGCTTGTATAGTAGAGGATCCCATTATTGTCTCAAGTCCAATTTGTGGTTCGTCTCATTTATCTTTGGTTTGTAAGGATTTGAGATACTTATGTTTTTGGTTTCATGGGCTATGAGTTGGTTCTAGGCATGGATTAGTTAGCTAGGAATTGTGAAAGGAGGATAGTTAGACTTTCGACTTGCCTCGGGAATACCCTCGAAATTTCGTGCGATCCTAAGGGATCAGTTTGTCTTAGCTACCTAGAATCACTTTATGTATTTATCGACGATTTTCAATCCGTTAGAGTAGTCCATGAGTACGCAGATGTTTTTTTGATTAAGGTTAGGAGTTTTCCCCCTAAAAACTCGAGATAGACTTCCGCATATATCTAGTTGACAATGCAAAGCCAGTTATGCGATCAACGATAGTTTTGGAGAAGGATTGGCAAGGATATCCAGAGTCGGTTAAGTGCTCAATTGTTTGGTTGTTTTACTAGTATCATCTCACATAAATCGTCCAAATTCGGAGGAGGTATTCCTTGGGTGCTTGTCTGATATTGGTTTAGGCCTTTGGGGCTTGTACTTGAGGGATGCCAAGTTCGACTAGGATGGTTTGCGTGAGAGATATCGACCCTCAGATTTGTGACATGAGGGATAAGCTAAGTAGAAGAGAGACCTTTAATCATCTTAGTATATACACTTGGTATCATGGTAAACTTCTGTTTATCTTGGAAAGATAGTTCGACAACATTGGATACCCTCTAGCATAGCAAATGATCGAGGTCCTATCTTTACTAGTGGGTTTTGGAAATGGAGGTCAAGAAGCTTCACAATCGTGAAGTTAAATTAGTTAAGGTACAGTGGAGTGAAGCTTAAAGAAGGTGCGACTTAGAAGATTGAAGACTAGATACGCGCATCATACCCTTTTTGAGGGTATATCCTTGATTCCTCCTTTTTCTGTAATATTTATTTGCATGCTAGTCTTTATCTTTTAAGTATATCCTCTCGGTCCTATCCTCGATCCTTAGGTAGAAGCCAATGGATGAAAACATGTGTTTGAGACATGTTATGATTGATGGTTGCAAGTGGTTGCAAGTGTTTGCTAGTGGTGGCTCGTGGATGCGTATACACACATTAGGCACTAGATCGGCTCAGCCACTTTCATATTGTATATGCATATGAATGTATTTGTATATGGATTGAAACTTGATGTGTTATCATATGGATGTTGCATATGGATGAGTGAATATGCACACATATAGTATTTACATGATTAGAGATATTTGCATACATATTGGACGCATGACACTCTCATGATTCGCATTAAGGAGGTCAACTAGATCAGTAGACCGCCTGATTTTGCACTAGATAAAAGACATATACACACACTCTGCATATGTTCATATGGCATTAGAAGTCTTTTAAGGACAATGGATGCTTGTGGATGATGGATGAGTAGATGGATGATTGGATGTTAGGATGCATTCTTCTTAACTTGAAGATTTCGGGGATGAAATGCTTTAAGGAGGGGAGAATGTAACACCCCGAATTTTCTGAGAATATTAAAATTTACAACACTTGATTTTTAGAAGAAGAATTAAGTGAAATGGGTTGCACTATTACGTTCATCTCAAAATTTTGGTCAAGATAGACATTTGGTTTGCATAAAACGGATACCTTATGAAGAAGTTTTAAGCCTTGAAGTTTGTATGCATATGAGAAAAAAAAAATATATATATATATATATATAAATTAAATAAATAAATATGCAAAAAAGTTCAAAACAACGAATCGGGAGGGGGAATAATCGAACCGGCCCATTTTTGAGGTCGAACCGAGCCTCGCTGGGTCGACTAGGGGTTGATGTAGGGTGTTTGGCTGTCAACCCATGGGCTAATTCGCTCTAAGGCAGATATGGCATCTGATTGGTTCTGATGGACTCCTTGCTGAGTCTTTAGGGCTGATGTGGCTATTCTATCTTGTTTGAATGGCTTTGATTTGCTCTAGGTTAATCTGACGGTTCCTATTAAATGAAACTTCTATATAAGCAACCTAAATCAAAACCCTAAGCCACACAAAAATATTCCTAGAGCCGTCATGCCGTCAATGGTGAACCTAGAATTATCGTCATCTCTTTCAACTCAAAGCAAAGATAGAAGCTATATCAAAATCAAATCAAAACTAATCTAATTCAACTAAGAGAATTCAATGATCTACATCAAAGGCGAGCAATTCAGTTTCAGAATACAGATCCCTGAAATCAAGTTTTTCCTTTTGATTGTAAGTGTAGTTATCTTTCAGATGTGAATAATTAAAGACACGATTTGTAATGAATTGTAAAATAGAATTGTATCAAGTTGTATGTGATGCTGATTCATGTTTATTCATGTCTATTCTATCATATATGCCTATGAACTATTGTGGTCTATCGAACCTATCATGTTATGTGGAAATTGGTGAGTAAACCTACGATGTTGTATAAGAATTTGGAAATGAAATTATCATGTGTAAGTTTGGTGTTATTATGATACATACAAGTTTTAGGATAAGTCATGTCGTTTATGCCTAATTATTTAGAGTCATTATGCATACATGTTTAGATCTACGACCTTATATGTTTAGATCTACAACTTTATATGTTAGATCCAGATGCCTTTATGATAGATCTAATTTGCAAGTTCACCACTACATGCCAAGTTTAACTTGTATAGTTTTATGTAAATTTATATGCTTGTGGTTCATGTTGCATAGATCAAATTTGCAAGTTCATAGTTAAAAGTATATTGTTCTATGCCAAATCCATGTGACATATGTGTAGTTAGATCCATACTTTTGTATGATGTTGGAATGTTGCAAAGTTCCTCTTTTCCCCTTTTTGTTTTATAAGTTAGGCTAAAATATCGAGCCTAACATTCTATGTAATTTTGCGAACGTACAACGGGGGTAACGTTGGGGAAAACATGAAATTACATGTAATTGGCATGTTTAACACATAAGCATGATAAGTGGCATGAAAATGGTATAATCTATATACCTAAAATTTTGAACGTGATTTAGAAGGAAAGTGGGCCATGACAATAATTGATTTATAATTTACATGTAAATAGTAGGATAAATATGAAAAATTACATGGCATAGATTGGTTCATGAAATGGTATATTTAGTATACCATTAATTGTGAGCATAATTAAAAGGATAGTTATGGCATAATTAAATTGGGAATAATTTACATATGGAATTTGTCATAAATAAGAAATATGTAAATTTAGAAAAGAAGAATATGCCTAACCCGAGGTTAGACTGAGTTGTGGTGTAAAACTGCCCGGAACCGACCGGCACATCCAGTGACCACAACAATACCTGTCTAATGTGGGTGGTTAGTGCATTGAGCTCAAAAAGGACCCGAGGTTAGACTGATTTGTGGTGTAAAACTGCCCGAAACCGACCGGCACATCCAGTGACCACAACAATACCTGTCTAATATGAGTGGTTGGTGCTTTAATAAAGCTAAGTCAAGATTGGTAGGGTTAAGTCAATTAAGGAAACACTTAACCAATTCAACATGTTAACTGAACTGATGGGTGAGGTTAAGTAAATTTAGAACACTTAAACCGTTATAACATGTTAATTAGACAAGTGGGTGAGGTTAAGTAAAATTAGAACACTTAACCGTTATAACATGTTAATTAGACAAGTGGGTGAGGTTAAGTAAATTTAGAACACTTAACTGTTATAACATGTTAATTAGACAAGTAGGTGAGGTTAAGTAAATTTAGAACACTTAACCATTATAACATAATTAGACAAGTGGGTGAGGTTAAGTAAATTTAGAACACTTAACCGTTATAACATGTTAATTAGACAAGTGGGTGAGGTTAAGTAAATTCAGAACACTTAACCTTTATAACATGTTAATTAGACAAGTGGGTGAGGTTAAGTAAATTTAGAAACACTTAACCAATATAACTTGATTTGTAGTAGGGTTAAGTTAACACAAGAAGGCAACATTTTACCAAAGTAACATGACACGTAGGTGGGTTAAGTTAACTTGAATTGATTGATGACACCTAACCAATACAACAAGATGAATACGTGGGGTTAAGTTAACAAGAAACACTTGACCAATATAACTTGATGAACGAACGGGGTTAAGTTAATAGGAAACACTTAACCGATCCAACATGATAAGTAAGGAGGGTCAAGTTAATAAGAAAGGCTTAACCAACATGACATGATGAATGAGTGAGTTAAGTTAACATGAGCGGACAACACTTAACTAATATGGCGTAATGTGCGGGAGGGTTAAGTACATATCGGGTTGGTGGGTAATATTAGTACATATAGGCCCACAAAACTTAACCGTTTATTAAAAATGCTTGAATCGATGGGAGGGTTAAGTACATATTGGGTTGGTGGGTAATATTAGTAAATATAGGCCCACAAACTTAACCAATAGGAAACCCTAGTAACGGCGACCCATTTCAGCAGTAACCCACATGGATTTACACGGTACCCTGAACTTGGCAGGGTGGGGCACGATTACTGGGCTGATTATAAGCGGTCAAAGCAGCGGTAGGGGGTACGTCAGTGTAGGTTCCGACGGTTTACGGGCGTGCACGTACTCCGGAGTGGGAAAAAGCAGGCACTGGGTACCAGTAGTTATACACTGTGCATCTTGAATCGTGTCGGGTCACTATCATAAGGATTGATACACCTTATGGTGGGACCAGCACAGGGTATCTACATGAAAGAGAGGGCCGATAGACACAGACACAGGGAACATGAATACAAGTAGGGAGCCGATCGATAGGGTAGTAAGGGTATATCTAACATGTTCATGGCAATTGGGCTGATTGAGGTGGAATCCTCACAATAGATGTACACCTGAAGGCTACCACAATTACGGGGGTTGGGATCACGATTATCATTTTATATAGATTAGTAGTTGGAACACTAGTTAGGTGGTGCAGAGATAAATAAAGAAATCAGATTAACAGAGTAGTAGCGAAGCAAAAAAAAAGTAGAAGCGCATTCAGTTCACCTTGCACTTATCTTGTCTTTAGTTACCTTGTTTTTATGGTATTATCCTATTTTCGGTTTATTCATGTCATGGTCCTTTATCTTGTTTGCATGCTGAAAGATCACTGGGCTTACCAGACTTATGTCTGACCTAGTTTGTTTTTCGCCTCTTTTCTTCTGTTTCCCCCTCAAGGTAGTCAGGGAGGGAATAGCTCAGCCTAACTTGGACCTCTGTAACAACCCGGAAATTCTGGGCCAGTTTAAAATTTTTAAATTGGCAATTTTAGCGAATTTTGAATATTTAAAATGAATTATTTTAAATAATATCGACGAGAAACTTATTTTGAATAGAATTCGAACGTATATATTTATACGCGTCGTCGTTAGAATATAAATAATTATATATAATTATAAAAGGAATTGAAAATGGCGCGGTAGTTCGATAATTCGATTTCAAACTTCAATTGAATGTACCGGGTGCAAAACAATCCGGATTTTAGGGAACCAAAAATAATGGAATCTAATAGTGAATATCTTTTCAACGAATCCGAAAAATCGAAATTTCATATCAGGAATCAAAAGATATGTCCAGTTGGAAATTCTGAATAGTCGCTATGGAATTCAGGCCCTTAAAAATAGCCATTTTGCAAATGACCTCGGATTTCGACGAAACCAGTTTTGTTGGGTCCGTGATGTCAAATTATTGCTAGGTTTTAAATTTCATAATTTTTCGAATCAATATGTGAGCGTGGCAAAGGAAAACGCGTTTGACCAGTTTCAGTTGATTTTAATCGACTGGAAATTGGCCATTTTTCCAACGGTCTCAGAATTCGACGAAACTAGTTTTGTTAGGACCGTATCGTCAATACGAAGCTAGAAAATATTTTTCTGCCATTTTTAGAATTCGTATGAGGCCCCGGTAATTTGAAATGTGCGTTTAAAATTCAATATAGCGATTTAAATGTAGATTTAAAGGAAACTGATCGAAACGATCAAAGCAGCTAGCGATACATATCCCATTGTGTTCGGAATGGGGGTAAAACGCTATGGACGACAGGCGGTAGGCCTCGTTTCGAGGTCGTATGTAAAAGTCAACTTTTTAATAATTAAATAATAATAAAAAAAAAATATCTTCTCCCCTTTATACTCCAGGCCCCCCCCCCCCGATAGAAATTCATTCAGATTGAAGGAAAAAAAAAAACGAGGAAGGACGGAATCGCGCTCGCCCCCCCCAGCGGCGGAGCCGCCTCGGTCTGCTCCTCCCCCTCAGGCCCCACCTCCCTCTCCCCACACTAGTAGCGAATCCCGAGCCGCTAGCCCCCCCACGACGAGGAGCAGCCGCAAGCCCCTCCGACCCCTCCAGCACCGCGACTCCTTGTCGAACCCTAGCCCCAGATCCACCGCGAGACCCCCCCCCCCTTTCAACAGTCGATGTAAGTTTATTTTAATTATTTCTTTATTGTATTTATATTGTAAATCTGATTTGTTTTTAAAGTATATAAAAACTGATTTTTTTTAAATAAGTAAGTTCTGATTTTTTTTAAAAATGTTAAAACTGATTTAAAAAGAATTTAAAACTGATTTTAGATTTTTTCTAAGAAGTTATAAAACTGAAATTTTAAGGAAGTTAAAACTGAATTTTAAAAGAAAAGTATAAAAACTGATTTAGTTTAAAAATAAAAACCTGATTTTTAAATATTGAACTTTGAAGTAAAAACCTGATTTTTAAATATTGAACTTTAAAATAAAAACCTGATTTTTAAATATTGAACTTTGAAATAAAAACCTGATTTTTAAATATTGAACTTTGAAATAAAAACCTGATTTTTAAATATTGAACTTTGAAGTAAAAACCTGATTTTTAAATATTGAACTTCGATAGAAAAATAGAATTTTTATATATTGAACTTCGATAGAAAAATAGAATTTTTATATATTGAACTTCGATAGAAAAATAGAATTTTTATATATTGAACTTCGATAGAAAAATAGAATTTTTATATATTGAACTTCGATAGAAAAATAGAATTTTTATATATTGAACTTCGATAGAAAAATAGAATTTTTATATGTTGAACTTCGAATTAAAAATATGATTTTTATATATTGAACTTCGATAGAAAAATAGAATTTTTATATATTGAACATCGAAGTAAAAATTCGATTTTTATATATTGAATAGCGAAGTAAAAACGTGATTTTTACGTATGTAGTGAAAGCAGCAACGAAGGTGACAAAAAGGCGAAACGACGAAGACTTCTGCAAAAGAAGAGCCGTGGAGCTAGGATAGCTATAGGTGAGAATTTCTCACCTTTCTATTTCTTTTCTAGTTATATATTTATACTAGGATGCAGACGGTGCTTAGTAGCACCCGACACAATCGTCCACAGACCATGGACTTGTTTGTTTGACTGTTTGGTGATTGATTGCGATATTGGTTTGAATGTGGTTTGTGGTGTGAAAAATCGAATCGATAAATTGGTTAGGATTAGACGTGCGCCGTTATAAGGCGTAGGAGTAAGGCTAGGTTAGACCCTTACTCCAAATTTTGTGGTTTGCAAAATGAAATTGATTTGATTGATGAGTGAATGGCGTGGGCCTTCACTAGACCGGGGATAAGGCTAGACCTCGTCCCGTTTCTAGTATCGTGCCGTTATGCCGCCGAAATTTTCTAAAATATGTTAGAAAAATAAAAATATCATTTTATTGAATAAATGAATTGAATAGAAATTCATAGGTTGAAATAAAATGTTTTATCGTTAAAAATATAATTTTTAACGTGAAGTGAATAAAATAAATATGCATTTACAAACCAGACGGTTTGTTTATGTACACCTATTTGAAGGACATTGATTGGGACGATAAATTTTACACATCGCCCAACTGCACAACTAAAATCTGTGTTTGATTGTTTGAAACCCCACACGGGTGTTGGGATGAAATATGAATTTCACTCATCCTGATTGATTAAATATGTCGATCGATTGATTGACAGGCTGTTATAAGCGTTAGATATCTATATTTGATGCTTATACAGTGTAGTGCACTTTGGTTGATGGTTGATTATTTTCAATGTTATTATATACATGTGTTGTATGAAAATCCATATAATTAATTTTATATGGTAATTGATTGGGCCTCATTCCAATCGTGAAAATAAAGAATATTTTGATAATAACAAATATTTTGATAATAGGAAATATTTGAAATAGAATATTTGAAAATAGAAATTTATGAAGCCGTGTTGATTAGATTGACGCCATTTTGACGTAAACGATATTTATATCGATTTTATTCATTTTAAAATGAATATTGAAAAGTAATCTCGAAATCGAATATTTTGAAATGAATTGAATTGAAAACGATTTCGAAATGAATTGAATTGAAAACGATTTCGAATTGAATTGAATTGAAAACGATTTCGAAATGAATTGAATTGAAAACGATTTCGAAATGAATTGAATTGAAAGCGATTTCGAAATGAATTGAATTGAAAACGATTTCGAAGTGAATTGAATTGAATATGAATTCAAATTGAATTGAAATTTGAATTGAATAGAAATGAATTTTAAAACGAATTTATAAAGAAGAATTCAATTTTGCTTTGAATTGAAATGGAAGTTGAAATAGATTTTGAAACAAATTTTAAAACTATTTATATAATTCGTTTTAAATAGAAATCGACGAAATATATTATATATATAATATAATGGCCTGAATAGAACGCGCCGCGCCGCGGCAGTTCGTGAATTTCGACCATTTATTTCAAACGGACATTGCGGGAGATCCGACCGTCGGATTCTCCTAAAACCGGAACCGTTGGGTTCGTATCGAAAAGAGCTTTCTAACGAATATTAGAAATTTGAAATCTAACGGTTGGATTTGGAGTTATGTCCAAATCAAATTCGAAAAAGGTCGTTGTAAGTGCAGTTCGATGGCCGTTGATGGAAATCGACTGTACAGGCCTTGATAAAATTATTAAAAATAGTAATAATTTGTGTAAAATCATAAGAAATGATTTAGAAAGAATTGGGATGAAAAACTCCATATTTGAAAAGATAAAAATAGATTTTTATCGAATTGAACTAGTTTTGAACTAGAATTATAATTCTATTTATTTTTAAATAAATAAATTGAATTCGAAAGGGGTTTTAAAAATAACCAGAATATCCAATGATTGCATTGGAGTGGATTTGAATCGAAATTGTCTTCGGAATATTTCGATGTTGGAATTTGTGATTATACGGATGTTGTTACGGAAATTTGAAAGATATGTATTTATATCGTTATTTCCAATACGACATTTGTTAATCGTAGAATTTGATATTGAATATAAGCCGATATATTTTCTATTCAGAGCCTTATATTGAATATCAAATGTGATTTGGGTTTGTCGTGAATGGTGTCTTCACTAACACTGTTCTTGAACCCAGTTGAGAAAAGATTAAATCTTTTTATTTAGATTTAATGAAGTGTACCAATTAAATAATATTTAATTGGAATTGAATTGATATTGATTTTTGGGTTTATCGTGAACAGTGTTTTAAATAACACTTGTTCTTTAACCCGATAATTAATGAATGTGATTTGGGTTTGTCGTGAATGGTGTCTTCATTAACACTGTTCTTGAACCCAGTTGAGAAATGATTAAATCTTTTTATTTAGATTTAATGAAGTGTACCAATTAAATAATATTTAATTGGAATTGAATTGATATTGATTTTTGGGTTTATCGTGAACAGTGTTTTAAATAACACTTGTTCTTTAACCCGATAATTAATGAATGTGATTTGGGTTTGTCGTGAATGGTGTCTTCATTAACACTGTTCTTGAACCCAGTTGAGAAATGATTAAATCTTTTTATTTAGATTTAATGAAGTGTACCAATTAAATAATATTTAATTGGAATTGAATTGATATTGATTTTTGGGTTTATCGTGAACAGTGTTTTAAATAACACTTGTTCTTTAACCCGATAATTAATGAATGTGATTTGGGTTTGTCGTGAATGGTGTCTTCATTAACACTGTTCTTGAACCCAGTTGAGAAATGATTAAATCTTTTTATTTAGATTTAATGAAGTGTACCAATTAAATAATATTTAATTGGAATTGAATTGATATTGATTTTTGGGTTTATCGCGAACAGTGTTTTAAATAACACTCGTTCTTTAACTCGATAATTAATGGAATGAGATTTTGGGTTTATCGTGAACTGTGTTTTAAATGACACTGATTCTTTAACCCAGTCAAAGATTAAAACTAAGTGGAGTTTTAATGAATCTTTAATTAGATTGAAATGATCGAGGATGGAGTATCACCAGTTTTGCTCCAGGCGATAGTTAAATCTTTAATTAGATTTGAACGTGAAATGGTAATTGAATTTACCGATAACACTGTGGTGTTAGAGATGAAGTATTACCAGTTTTACTTCATGGGATGAATAGGTTGGGATTGGGAAATTAAAACAAATGATTACTTCGGTAAGGGTCGCTAATCCCGACTAGTTTGAATTGAGATTCAAAAATAGAATAAAGAATAAATTCAAGGAATTTATCTTGGATAAAATTAATGGGAACCTTTCCCTATGAATGTGAAATCAGAAACTAACTGTCGGTTAGCTGAGCAGAATGATTTTCTGGATATTGATCTGATGTTGGTTTCGGCCTTCGGGGTTAATATTTGGGGAATTATTCTCTTGATTAATTTACGGTTAGTGACTGATGAATTGGAATGAGGCGTATGTTGTGTTTGTGTAACACTTATTTAAAATATACGCGAGTTATTCGGAAAGACCGGGTTTATCCCATTCTGAATAACTGATACGACGATAAGTCGAAGATGAAGACGATGGTCGAAGACCGGAGGTCTTCACGTCGTTTGGGTGATAACTGATGATCTTGATTGGGCTGTACACCCAAGAAGATGGAAACAGTTAGTGATCGTCCAGACGTACTTGGAGATCGATGGATATGCGGGGTACTAGGTGCCTCCGGTTTCGTTCAGACCCAGGACGGACTTGTAAATGGACTGTGTGTCTGACATCGGATTTCATTCTGTGTGACTGATATCGGTTGCATAGGATGGTTTGCCTGTGTGGCATGCTAAGATGCAAATGATCAAGGCTTCTGTTGAAAAGCAAAGTCTTGTGGTGATGATCAAAGCACGGCCTTTGTGGCGTAGCTTTGTGTAACGTTTACCTCGCGTGTTTCACACCCGGTATGAACCAAAAACGGGAGACGGACCTCAGGGAGGACTTGCGTTTCTTTCTAGCTAGAAGTGGCGTCAGTGGTTTTACACGCCCTGACGAGTTTGACTTATGTGGTTGTTGCTGTTGCGAGGCGCCTCGGATTGATCGGTCGTTCTCGAACCGATGGAGTCATTCGTTGGCTCGTTTGCGCCCCAAAGGGCGGGGAAACGTAGTGTTCAGGCATTTTAATCCACATCGGTGGACCGGCCCTGTCGCTCCTAGGGTCACTCGAGCTCTGATCCTGAGACATGGTAGGCTAGATTGTCTCGAATCGGTTGAGGACTATCTTTTGCCTCGGTTCATAGATGGAAATCCAATTTCCAAATACGTGACATTTGCGGTTTTATTTGTAAACCTATATATGGCGACATAGTGGCATGGGACGCTCATGCCGCCTATGATTGATACTTATGATTTGAAGTGTTTTATACACTATGCACTTATAATAGTATCAAATGATTTGTTTTAAACGTATCAAGCATTCTTTGGCTGTTATAAGGGAAAACCCTATCCTCGGCTGCGTTGCATTGTGTGATGGGACCTGGGTCTTATAACAGCTTCATTTTTCTTTATTTAGCATTGCGCTGTTTGTTTTATGCACTGGTATTCTTGGGAGGAAGCCCGTTCCGTGTTATACGGCGTGGTCCCTTGATTTACCTAATGATTTAAAATAAAGATTAATAACTGTTTTAGTTCTCACACCAGTCACATGACTGACCTGGAGTTTATTGTTTTAACCTAAACTCTGGGTGCCCCTATTTTCGACACGGGCAGCTAGTAGTTTTGGTTTTGCAGATTTATATTCACAGGATCCTGGTTTACAGCTGGAACGATATCCGGAAAGCTTTGTATCCGTATATCTCATTCTAGTTGTGTGTTGTATTATTTTCCGCTGCGATGTATTTAAATGTAATTTAAATCTCTGATAATTTATGTGTAATATTTATTTGTTTATACTCTGTATATCCTTGTAATCTGATGCATTGTTGTAAAATACAATGAAATCTTCTTCTGTATGCGTTCTGTTTTGTCGTGTTCTCAAACGATAGGGCGTTCCGAACGGCCTGGATCGGTTTAGCGACTGGTTCGGACCGAGCGAAATTCCTTTTCGTCACATTTGGTATCAGAGCTTTGGTTTACAAAGCTCAGAGAACAAGGCACATTAGAACCATACGAAAGAATTCATCGGATATTGGGTTAGTAAAATCCAATGGGAATGACTCGTTAGAGATGGGATCAGTAGTATCCTAGAACGAGTGTGAAGAGTATATTTTTCAAATGAAAACATTCTTTGTTTTGAAAATTTAAATCAACTATTCGTATTTGATTATTTATTTATATTGATTTGGACAATGCAGTATATAAAGATTTTGGGTATACGTCTGATCCACGTGTATTCGAAGTTTTAATATACTGGATAGATATAGATTCACACTCTAGTCGCCCGAAGATGATTCTGATGATTGTAGCTACATCATCAGAATTAGTGTTCGAGTGTTGAAGGTGTGATTTTCTATATATTTCCATTAGGCTGGTGTGAGAACCAAAACTTATATATAGTTAGAACACATTGTTGTGAATTGGCATCAAAAACATGATTTTTTGTATATGTATCAAAATTATGAATTTGAAACTCTAATTCACTAATCGATTGATGTTTGTGTTGTTTCGTTATTTGTTTGCTAATTTTTAGCCAATTAGCCTAACTGAATCACGTATTGAATTGTATTGAAATTTGGTTGCGTTTGCTTGCATATACATGTATATCATTGAACAGGTCATAGCAAGGAGGCTAGAGCAGAGAATAAAATTTGTTTGCCCGACAAATAGGTACATGTTTACTACATAATTTCCTGTTTTGTTTGGGTGATGATGATTTTGTGAGCCTATTGGCTAGCCGCTTGGCGTTTTCTTTTTCTTTTTGAGATCTGAAGGACCGGGGAAGCTATTTGAAATTCCCCGATGCTCCCATTGCAGGGGAGGTTATGGCGAAACTTTTCAAAAATTTAGGGTGTTAGCCAAATTTTTGAAATTTTGAAAATTCTCAGAAACTGAAAAGTTGGAGGACGGAAGCCTGACCGATCGTAGAGCTGAATAATCAAACCACTTTCGACTTTGTTCCTTTTCGGGGACGAAAAGTTTTAAGTGGGGGAGATTGTAACAACCCGGAAATTCTGGGCCAGTTTAAAATTTTTAAATTGGCAATTTTAGCGAATTTTGAATATTTAAAATGAATTATTTTAAATAATATCGACGAGAAACTTATTTTGAATAGAATTCGAACGTATATATTTATACGCGTCGTCGTTAGAATATAAATAATTATATATAATTATAAAAGGAATTGAAAATGGCGCGGTAGTTCGATAATTCGATTTCAAACTTCAATTGAATGTACCGGGTGCAAAACAATCCGGATTTTAGTGAAACCAAAAATAATGGAATCTAATAGTGAATATCTTTTCAACGAATCCGAAAAATCGAAATTTCATATCAGGAATCAAAAGATATGTCCAGTTGGAAATTCTGAATAGTCGCTATGGAATTCAGGCCCTTAAAAATAGCCATTTTGCAAATGACCTCGGATTTCGACGAAACCAGTTTTGTTGGGTCCGTGATGTCAAATTATTGCTAGGTTTTAAATTTCATAATTTTTCGAATCAATATGTGAGCGTGGCAAAGGAAAACGCGTTTGACCAGTTTTAGTTGATTTTAATCGACTGGAAATTGGCCATTTTTCCAACGGTCTCAGAATTCGACGAAACTAGTTTTGTTAGGACCGTATCGTCAATACGAAGCTAGAAAATATTTTTCTGCCATTTTTAGAATTCGTATGAGGCCCCGGTAATTTGAAATGTGCGTTTAAAATTCAATATAGCGATTTAAATGTAGATTTAAAGGAAACTGATCGAAACGATCAAAGCAGCTAGCGATACATATCCCATTGTGTTCGGAATGGGGGTAAAACGCTATGGACGACAGGCGGTAGGCCTCGTTTCGAGGTCGTATGTAAAAGTCAACTTTTTAATAATTAAATAATAATAAAAAAAATATCTTCTCCCCTTTATACTCCAGCCCCCCCCCCCCCCCCCCGATAGAAATTCATTCAGATTGAAGAAAAAAAAAAACGAGGAAGGACGGAATCGCGCTCGCCCCCCCCCCAGCGGCGGAGCCGCCTCGGTCTGCTCCTCCCCCTCAGGCCCCACCTCCCTCTCCCCACACCAGTAGCGAATCCCGAGCCACTAGCCCCCCCACGACGAGGAGCAGCCGCAAGCCCCTCCGACCCCTCCAGCACCGCGACTCCTTGTCGAACCCTAGCCCCAGATCCACCGCGAGACCCCCCCCCCTTTCAACAGTCGATGTAAGTTTATTTTAATTATTTCTTTATTGTATTTATATTGTAAATCTGATTTGTTTTTAAAGTATATAAAAACTGATTTTTTTTAAATAAGTAAGTTCTGATTTTTTTTTAAAATGTTAAAACTGATTTAAAAAGAATTTAAAACTGATTTTAGATTTTTTCTAAGAAGTTATAAAACTGAAATTTTAAGGAAGTTAAAACTGAATTTTAAAAGAAAAGTATAAAAACTGATTTAGTTTAAAAATAAAAACCTGATTTTTAAATATTGAACTTTGAAGTAAAAACCTGATTTTTAAATATTGAACTTTAAAATAAAAACCTGATTTTTAAATATTGAACTTTGAAATAAAAACCTGATTTTTAAATATTGAACTTTGAAATAAAAACCTGATTTTTAAATATTGAACTTTGAAGTAAAAACCTGATTTTTAAATATTGAACTTCGATAGAAAAATAGAATTTTTATATATTGAACTTCGATAGAAAAATAGAATTTTTATATATTGAACTTCGATAGAAAAATAGAATTTTTATATATTGAACTTCGATAGAAAAATAGAATTTTTATATATTGAACTTCGATAGAAAAATAGAATTTTTATATGTTGAACTTCGAATTAAAAATATGATTTTTATATATTGAACTTCGATAGAAAAATAGAATTTTTATATATTGAACATCGAAGTAAAAATTCGATTTTTATATATTGAATAGCGAAGTAAAAACGTGATTTTTACGTATGTAGTGAAAGCAGCAACGAAGGTGACAAAAAGGCGAAACGACGAAGACTTCTGCAAAAGAAGAGCCGTGGAGCTAGGATAGCTATAGGTGAGAATTTCTCACCTTTCTATTTCTTTTCTAGTTATATATTTATACTAGGATGCAGACGGTGCTTAGTAGCACCCGACACAATCGTTCACAGACCATGGACTTGTTTGTTTGACTGTTTGGTGATTGATTGCGATATTGGTTTGAATGTGGTTTGTGGTGTGAAAAATCGAATCGATAAATTGGTTAGGATTAGACGTGCGCCGTTATAAGGCGTAGGAGTAAGGCTAGGTTAGACCCTTACTCCAAATTTTGTGGTTTGCAAAATGAAATTGATTTGATTGATGAGTGAATGGCGTGGGCCTTCACTAGACCGGGGATAAGGCTAGACCTCGTCCCGTTTCTAGTATCGTGCCGTTATGCCGCCGAAATTTTCTAAAATATGTTAGAAAAATAAAAATATCATTTTATTGAATAAATGAATTGAATAGAAATTCATAGGTTGAAATAAAATGTTTTATCGTTAAAAATATAATTTTTAACGTGAAGTGAATAAAATAAATATGCATTTACAAACCAGACGGTTTGTTTATGTACACCTATTTGAAGGACATTGATTGGGACGATAAATTTTACACATCGCCCAACTGCACAACTAAAATCTGTGTTTGATTGTTTGAAACCCCACACGGGTGTTGGGATGAAATATGAATTTCACTCATCCTGATTGATTAAATATGTCGATCGATTGATTGACAGGCTGTTATAAGCGTTAGATATCTATATTTGATGCTTATACAGTGTAGTGCACTTTGGTTGATGGTTGATTATTTTCAATGTTATTATATACATGTGTTGTATGAAAATCCATATAATTAATTTTATATGGTAATTGATTGGGCCTCATTCCAATCGTGAAAATAAAGAATATTTTGATAATAACAAATATTTTGATAATAGGAAATATTTGAAATAGAATATTTGAAAATAGAAATTTATGAAGCCGTGTTGATTAGATTGACGCCATTTTGACGTAAACGATATTTATATCGATTTTATTCATTTTAAAATGAATATTGAAAAGTAATCTTGAAATCGAATATTTCGAAATGAATTGAATTGAAAACGATTTCGAAATGAATTGAATTGAAAACGATTTCGAAATGAATTGAATTGAAAACGATTTCGAAATGAATTGAATTGAAAACGATTTCGAAATGAATTGAATTGAAAGCGATTTCGAAATGAATTGAATTGAAAACGATTTCGAAGTGAATTGAATTGAATATGAATTCAAATTGAATTGAAATTTGAATTGAATAGAAATGAATTTTAAAACGAATTTATAAAGAAGAATTCAATTTTGCTTTGAATTGAAATGGAAGTTGAAATAGATTTTGAAACAAATTTTAAAACTATTTATATAATTCGTTTTAAATAGAAATCGACGAAATATATTATATATATAATATAATGGCCTGAATAGAACGCGCCGCGCCGCGGCAGTTCGTGAATTTCGACCATTTATTTCAAACGGACATTGCGGGAGATCCGACCGTCGGATTCTCCTAAAACCGGAACCGTTGGGTTCGTATCGAAAAGAGATTTCTAACGAATATTAGAAATTTGAAATCTAACGGTTGGATTTGGAGTTATGTCCAAATCAAATTCGAAAAAGGTCGCTGTAAGTGCAGTTCGATGGCCGTTGATGGAAATCGACTGTACAGGCCTTGATAAAATTATTAAAAATAGTAATAATTTGTGTAAAATCATAAGAAATGATTTAGAAAGAATTGGGATGAAAAACTCCATATTTGAAAAGATAAAAATAGATTTTTATCGAATTGAACTAGTTTTGAACTAGAATTATAATTCTATTTATTTTTAAATAAATAAATTGAATTCGAAAGGGGTTTTAAAAATAACCAGAATATCCAATGATTGCATTGGAGTGGATTTGAATCGAAATTGTCTTCGGAATATTTCGATGTTGGAATTTGTGATTATACGGATGTTGTTACGGAAATTTGAAAGATATGTATTTATATCGTTATTTCCAATACGACATTTGTTAATCGTAGAATTTGATATTGAATATAAGCCGATATATTTTCTATTCAGAGCCTTATATTGAATATCAAATGTGATTTGGGTTTGTCGTGAATGGTGTCTTCACTAACACTGTTCTTGAACCCAGTTGAGAAAAGATTAAATCTTTTTATTTAGATTTAATGAAGTGTACCAATTAAATAATATTTAATTGGAATTGAATTGATATTGATTTTTGGGTTTATCGTGAACAGTGTTTTAAATAACACTTGTTCTTTAACCCGATAATTAATGAATGTGATTTGGGTTTGTCGTGAATGGTGTCTTCATTAACACTGTTCTTGAACCCAGTTGAGAAATGATTAAATCTTTTTATTTAGATTTAATGAAGTGTACCAATTAAATAATATTTAATTGGAATTGAATTGATATTGATTTTTGGGTTTATCGTGAACAGTGTTTTAAATAACACTTGTTCTTTAACCCGATAATTAATGAATGTGATTTGGGTTTGTCGTGAATGGTGTCTTCATTAACACTGTTCTTGAACCCAGTTGAGAAATGATTAAATCTTTTTATTTAGATTTAATGAAGTGTACCAATTAAATAATATTTAATTGGAATTGAATTGATATTGATTTTTGGGTTTATCGTGAACAGTGTTTTAAATAACACTTGTTCTTTAACCCGATAATTAATGAATGTGATTTGGGTTTGTCGTGAATGGTGTTTCATTAACACTGTTCTTGAACCCAGTTGAGAAATGATTAAATCTTTTTATTTAGATTTAATGAAGTGTACCAATTAAATAATATTTAATTGGAATTGAATTGATATTGATTTTTGGGTTTATCGCGAACAGTGTTTTAAATAACACTCGTTCTTTAACTCGATAATTAATGGAATGAGATTTTGGGTTTATCGTGAACTGTGTTTTAAATGACACTGATTCTTTAACCCAGTCAAAGATTAAAACTAAGTGGAGTTTTAATGAATCTTTAATTAGATTGAAATGATCGAGGATGGAGTATCACCAGTTTTGCTCCAGGCGATAGTTAAATCTTTAATTAGATTTGAACGTGAAATGGTAATTGAATTTACCGATAACACTGTGGTGTTAGAGATGAAGTATTACCAGTTTTACTTCATGGGATGAATAGGTTGGGATTGGGAAATTAAAACAAATGATTACTTCGGTAAGGGTCGCTAATCCCGACTAGTTTGAATTGAGATTCAAAAATAGAATAAAGAATAAATTCAAGGAATTTATCTTGGATAAAATTAATGGGAACCTTTCCCTATGAATGTGAAATCAGAAACTAACTGTCGGTTAGCTGAGCAGAATGATTTTCTGGATATTGATCTGATGTTGGTTTCGGCCTTCGGGGTTAATATTTGGGGAATTATTCTCTTGATTAATTTACGGTTAGTGACTGATGAATTGGAATGAGGCGTATGTTGTGTTTGTGTAACACTTATTTAAAATATACGCGAGTTATTCGGAAAGACCGGGTTTATCCCATTCTGAATAACTGATACGACGATAAGTCGAAGATGAAGACGATGGTCGAAGACCGGAGGTCTTCACGTCGTTTGGGTGATAACTGATGATCTTGATTGGGCTGTACACCCAAGAAGATGGAAACAGTTAGTGATCGTCCAGACGTACTTGGAGATCGATGGATATGCGGGGTACTAGGTGCCTCCGGTTTCGTTCAGACCCAGGACGGACTTGTAAATGGACTGTGTGTCTGACATCGGATTTCATTCTGTGTGACTGATATCGGTTGCATAGGATGGTTTGCCTGTGTGGCATGCTAAGATGCAAATGATCAAGGCTTCTGTTGAAAAGCAAAGTCTTGTGGTGATGATCAAAGCACGGACTTTGTGGCGTAGCTTTGTGTAACGTTTACCTCGCGTGTTTCACACCCGGTATGAACCAAAAACGGGAGACGGACCTCAGGGAGGACTTGCGTTTCTTTCTAGCTAGAAGTGGCGTCAGTGGTTTTACACGCCCTGACGAGTTTGACTTATGTGGTTGTTGCTGTTGCGAGGCGCCTCGGATTGATCGGTCGTTCTCGAACCGATGGAGTCATTCGTTGGCTCGTTTGCGCCCCAAAGGGCGGGGAAACGTAGTGTTCAGGCATTTTAATCCACATCGGTGGACCGGCCCTGTCGCTCCTAGGGTCACTCGAGCTCTGATCCTGAGACATGGTAGGCTAGATTGTCTCGAATCGGTTGAGGACTATCTTTTGCCTCGGTTCATAGATGGAAATCCAATTTCCAAATACGTGACATTTGCGGTTTTATTTGTAAACCTATATATGGCGACATAGTGGCATGGGACGCTCATGCCGCCTATGATTGATACTTATGATTTGAAGTGTTTTATACACTATGCACTTATAATAGTATCAAATGATTTGTTTTAAACGTATCAAGCATTCTTTGGCTGTTATAAGGGAAAACCCTATCCTCGGCTGCGTTGCATTGTGTGATGGGACCTGGGTCTTATAACAGCTTCACTTTTCTTTATTTAGCATTGCGCTGTTTGTTTTATGCACTGGTATTCTTGGGAGGAAGCCCGTTCCGTGTTATACGGCGTGGTCCCTTGATTTACCTAATGATTTAAAATAAAGATTAATAACTGTTTTAGTTCTCACACCAGTCACATGACTGACCTGGAGTTTATTGTTTTAACCTAAACTCTGGGTGCCCCTATTTTCGACACGGGCAGCTAGTAGTTTTGGTTTTGCAGATTTATATTCACAGGATCCTGGTTTACAGCTGGAACGATATCCGGAAAGCTTTGTATCCGTATATCTCATTCTAGTTGTGTGTTGTATTATTTTCCGCTGCGATGTATTTAAATGTAATTTAAATCTCTGATAATTTATGTGTAATATTTATTTGTTTATACTCTGTATATCCTTGTAATCTGATGCATTGTTGTAAAATACAATGAAATCTTCTTCTGTATGCGTTCTGTTTTGTCGTGTTCTCAAACGATAGGGCGTTCCGAACGGCCTGGATCGGTTTAGCGACTGGTTCGGACCGAGCGAAATTCCTTTTCGTCACAACCTCTTTGCTTTCCAAGCTTGAAGATTAGTTGGTGTATCGCTTTGGACTCTCTCTCTCTTCCACTGCTATGGCTGGTTCATGCTTTATCGGGGAATATCATTGTTTTTATGCTTCTTTTATCCTTGGAGGTTTTTAAATCAAGATAGAAGTTTTATGTATTACATTTAAGTATGATTGAGGAAATTGTTGTAAAAGCTTGACTGAATTTAATTGTTTATAAAATGACTTTATTTTCCGCTGCTTTATTTGTCTGCCTTGTAATTTATCTGCATCTTTTACCCATAATGCTCCACCGAAGTTAAGGCATTCCCTCTGTGAGTGACCTTAACGGAGGTGGGGTGTTATAATATCATTTCAGCTCAATTGAAGGTCATATGTATACATTATTTCAACCTATTTCAAGGTTCAGGTATTCGATGTTCAAAAGATGTATATAAAATTTTATAGAATTTCAGTGGTATTCGGGTTGAAATAAAGATACATCGTAGTCAATAATCATTGGATTTAAGTCATCCAATTCATGATCATAACAATCAATAATCATACACATGCAAACAACATCCAAATCGACCAATAAATCACAACAGTCAGTAGTTATTAAACGTTCACGTTCTAACTGGATATTCAATTTCAGGGGCAATTTAAAAGTCGATTCAATTCAATGTCAATTCAAGTTAAATCGTTTGATTTAAGTTTCAATGTATGTTTACATTTCCAAAAGTCACCCAAAACAAGATGTCACACTAATATCAGTTATCACATATCGGGTGTCAATTAACTGTTATATTCAATTTCGATGTCAGCATAACTTCTCAAATAATAGTTGAATAAATCATAACATATCATAAATTTAATTTAATTTAATTTTTATTGAAAATTTTAATACTAGTGAGTGGGTTTAAATACTCACCTTTTGTTTTAGGTCCAATTGAAAATCCAATGAACGCAAATTTTTTAGTTATCTTCAATTTCAAACAAACCAATCCATAATTGTTTTAAATTTCAATATAGACCGAATGGAAGAAACCGCACACTAATCAAAGCTCATATGCAAAAGTTATTAATTCTAAAACATTAAAATTGAATTTGAACTAAAATAAACATGAATCTGAAACATACTACCATGTAGGCGCCACGTTAGTGTAAATCCTTTCTCCTTTTCGCTCATGTCTAGATCCTCGAACCTGTATACACCCTAAAACCCAAACTTTGACCAATTATCCCTCTCTCTCTCTTCAGCAAGCTATAGGACCTCCGACTACCTTGAATCAACAACCCTTACCTGGTGCTACGTGCTTGTAACGACTCAAATTTCAAAAAATCCAAATCTATCGAAGCTCGAGTTGGTTTGTTTGGTTATTTTGTAGAAAGTCAAAGGTAAATATATCAGAGCTCATAATAGAATCATACACCGGAAGGAAATAAAATATAATAGTAGGTAAACACTTACCAATATGATGACACCATCTAACAAGTATCTCCAAGATGTAGAATCTCAACCACCTGTCCAACCTGCGAGTTTGTTATGAGAAGGGTTCAGAAAAAAGTTTTGGTGAATGGACAAATTATACTTTCTACAAGTAACACTACCTATACCTTTTATCAATAATTCATATTTATTAAGTTATTCCAGTTTATCTCACAGTATACTTTCGATTTTTCTACATATATCGTAATATAACAACCCGCATTTTACGTATCAAAGGATCGTAAAATATTTTTATATAATTCCCTGAGGATTGGATCACTTTCATATTTTAATATGTTGTTTATGGGGATGTGAGACATGTCCACAACTTTTACCAATTTTATTTGTGACCATTTGCCCCTGTCAGTTTTGTATAGGGGATACTTTTGACTGGGATCGAATCAGGTGCTGAGATCGATTTCATTGGAAAAGAAGTGATGTTTCGAATTCCGTAGAGTGGTCACATTAAAGTTTTGGTTCAATGGTTTGGGAGGAATCGCTGTTTCAATGTTTCACAAAATTCTATTTAGGTTTTGCTAGTTATTAATGAGCTGAATTGGTGAGGCCCATTAGTGGGCTGTTCGCTATAAATAGGGGGTTAGAGGGATGGAGAGAGGATTACTTTTCTTCATTCTCTCATTTGGTTGAGCTTGTGATTCTCCTTGCTCAATCAAATACACCTTTCCACTATTAAAATTCTAGATCTATGCAAGAAGATTGAAGATCTACATCAAACAAAGCTAGTTCAACATTAAGTGAAGAAAGTTCGCGTCAAATTGAGAGTTTTGAAAGTTGATTATCGCTGTCCTGATTTGAGATTAGTCGATTTCAATTTATTTTGAAAAATTGGCAAGTGATAAGCATTTCTCGCACAAATTCAATAGTATATGGGTTGTATGATCATATTTTCATCATTTCAAGTTGTTTTCATATAGATCAAATCGTTGAAGTATGACTTCAATCTCAAATCACCATAGGATCTAAGTTAGCAACTTATAAACGGTCAAATCATATGTTAATTCTATGTTTAGATCCATTTAATAATTTGATTAATTATTAAATCGTTGTTTTAATGCTTGTTGATGATTATGTGATTTGTTGTTGTTACATTGATTAAATCGTTGTTTTAATGTTCTTTGATGATTGTCCGATTTGTTGTAGTTATATTGATTAAATCGTTGTTGAAAAAGTTGGAGTTTGATTAGTTTTCGAGTATGGACTCGAGTTGTGTGCAAGCATGAAGGTTAGTCGAGGTTTTGGCAATTTTAGCATATAGATCGGGCAAAATTATTGGCCACGGATTGGGCGGAAAAGTGTTCAATGGACCGGGCAAAATTAAGTGGAAGAATCATCCAAAAATCAATTTTTGGCTTTCACAGCATTTAAAAACGCTATAATAGGCATGGATCAGGCAAAACTTTGCGCATAGATCGAGCAGTACCAACACAGGCCTGCACACGTGAAAAAGTTGGATTTGGCTGAGTGCGCGCTGGGGATCTGCGCATTTGGCATGGATCGGGTAAAAACATTTTGTAGCATTTCTAAACGTTGTGGCATGGATCGAGCTAAATGCCAGAGTACCAATTACCACATTGGCCTACGCATGGAAAAAAGGTGGATCTTCCAAGGTGCGCACTGGAGAAATCATGGATCGGGCAATACCGGGGTGGATGGATCGGGCGTAACATATTATAACATTTCTAAACGCTATGGTATGGATCGAGCTAAATGCCAGAGTACCAAGTGCCAGACATGTGCAACATGGTGAAATAGGTGATTTGCCAAGATGCGCTCTGGGGAATCACAGTACCAGATGCTAGTACCAAATTCCATAGTACCAAATAATAGTGCCAAGTGCCAGGGTAGGTCCAAAATTGAACCAGGAGATATGATAGCATTTCATAAACGCTGTAAAAGGCAGTTTGACTTTATGCTAGATTTTTCATAGCGAAAAGGCTGGAAATGCAGAATCGACCAAACGAAGCATATTTGTGGATCGATGATAGTTATAACTTCGACGCGAATTCAAGTAGGAATGTTCGAAGTGTTGTGAAGTGTTCGTTGATCAGGGAGATGCAACGAATGTGAAGACGACTCAAGTGGGATTTGATCTCGTGGATAATGGCCGCTCAAGATGGGGGTCTGAGCTTACGATAGTCGCCGGCGATGACGACTAGAATTATGAAGACTTAGAGATTATCGTTATTGTAAGTTCCAGCAGTATCAAAGCAGGGGTATAATAGGGACACCTAAAAGACTAGTGGGACTGGTCCAGTACCCTGGGACCATTGGATGGGCCTAGTTGTCTTTGGGAGGCAAATGTACGTTGGACGTGCAGTAGTCTGGCTAGAACTGGGGTACCATTAGCCTTTGACAAATGGCATGTCGTAGCCGTCATACAATTAGCAATGGTTTCAAAGCGGGATTGGCGGTGATAGCCAGAGTCATGGATGATGATTGTTTTACTAGTATTGTCTTGTGTAGATTATTCGACGTCGAAGGAGATATCTCTTGGGTGCTTGTCTGATGTTGGTTTAGACCTTCGGGGCTTGTGCTTAGAAGATATCAATATCGGTCAGGATGGTCTACGCTTGATAACTGACTGCTATGGATGTACTGTTTGTTTCTACTTGATTGTTGTAAAGGCTATTACTGTCGGATGTGGGGAGAATACGTGTCTGGGTTCTTCTCGGTTGATGTTAGTAGATTAGTCGATTAATCTGTCTGTTCTCATATACTTTATTAATAATGTTATATTGTTGTTTTATCGCTCACTAAGACTGTTGTCTGACTCAAGGTTTTATGTTTCCTCTTATTACCTTGGGATGTTCATCCGTGTGTTGGATGGGCATGTTGAGTAGCAGGTAGTTGATATTGGTGAGGACGAACTTGTTGTGCGATGACGAGCTAGAGGCTTACGAATTAGTTTCCTATTACCTACTATTTGCTATTTTCTGCTGCTGTGTTGATGTATTCTCCGAGTGACTTGTGGTGAGGCACTTTGTACAGAATTTGATGTTGAATCCAGTTTGTTGTATGGATAATCATGATGATATAGAAAGTTTAAAATTCTTCACAATTTTGCTTTACTATTATTACTTGTTGTATATGATCTATTACATTTTATCCTTACGTTGTGAGTTATACGACAGTTCCGCATGTGTTTATCTACCTCGATGATCGTCCATAGCTGCCTGGAACGTCTTTCAGCGCTTTATTCCTCATGTTAAGTGCAGGAGTTATGGACGGTCGTCACATTTGGTATTAGAGCTCTAGTTATCAATTTTAGCTAAAGTTCAAGGACGTAATAACGTATGAGAGATGAATTTATAGATTTCCGATGGATGTACACTATATATTAGTGTATAGTATAATAGCGTTTGAACTCCGTTTGCAGTTTTCTCATGTGTGGACTAATCATTCTATTTTTAGATTTAGAATGAGTCATCGATCTTTGAGATATACTGCTAGGGAAGAGTCTGTTCCTGGAGGGGGGAATGGCGGTATACCAGATTACCCAACTATGTTCGAGGCCATAGCGACAACGATCATGAGGAGGGTACCCGCTCCAGAGACAACTGCGGTAGATATAGGAGTTCAAGTGCAAGTGCCTAGGGCCGTGAACTTCGCAAAGCTATGTAAAGACTTCATTACTCTAGAAGGAAAGCCGTTTAAAGGGACGGAGCCGATTGTAGAGATTCAAGGGTGGCTTGATACTTGCATTCAGATCTTTGGAGACTTGGGAATTGATGATGCAACCAAAAGGAAGCTTGCATCGAGACAACTCGAGGGAAGATCTATGGACTAATGGATCTCTGCCACTTCAGAGACTCCAAAACTTCACGGGAGCAGTTCCAAGTCGAGTATGAGACGAAGTTTATCTCTACTGTTCAGAAGTCTATTATGTTTAAAAGGTTTGTTGAGATTAAGCGGAGTCGACTAGTGCTGGAGTATGTTTCTGACTTTGAAGCTTTGTCGAAGTATGCTCATTC
The DNA here is from genome assembly GCA_030737875.1 of Allium sativum. NCBI lineage: Eukaryota > Viridiplantae > Streptophyta > Magnoliopsida > Asparagales > Amaryllidaceae > Allium > Allium sativum. Next base: position 228,475,364 of record CM060911.1, on the reverse strand, counting down.
GTATGTGGAGACTACTTATCAGAAAATGAGAAGTTCGTCATGAGCTTGTGTGCCGTTTGGGTTTTAAACTCGATATTTGTGATAGACCATTGATTGTGACTAATCCAGTTGGTGAGGTTCGTCCAGTTTGTGTACAATATGTTGTGGTCTAGTGTTGTCGAGTCATGGTTGCTCCTTGCTTTGTTTTGAACTTTGCTGGGTTTGGGATTATTTTGGGTATGGACTGGCTCAAGAGGTATGCGACAAAAGTGGATTGTGAGAAGTTGATGGTGGCAGTCGAGAATGTGGAAGGGCGAATGGTTGTGATTCGATGTAAGCCAGAAGACAGGGTCTTCGTAAGCTATTTATATTCGCTTGTGATTCTGTGGGAAGATTTGTCATCGGTGTCGATAGCTAGTGAGTTTGATGATTTCTTTGATGAGGTCTAAGGGTTGCCTCCGCATCGTGAGAATGAGTTCATAATTGATTTGGTCGAAGGTACTAAACCTGTCATCATGCCTCTAAGGCGGGCGATGCATAAGGAATGGTGAGTGCTAGAGGTGCAAGTACGTGGCCTTTTGGGAAAAGGATTCATTCAGAGAAGTGTATCCGAATGAGGTGCAAGTACGCGACCTTTTGGGAAAAGGATTCATTCAGAGAAGTGTATCCGAATGAGGTGCACCAGTTGTGTTTGCAAACAAGACTGATGGATCTTTGAGATTGTGTATGAACTATCATTGTAACATCCCAATTTTTTGAACGTTAATTATGAATATTTAATTCTGTTTTAAATATTGATCAAATGGATTTTATATTGAATTTATTTAATCAAAACGAAATTTGAATATATAAAATTATAATTTAAATAAAATGGGCTCGTATCATAATATTGAGCTTTGAACTTTAATTGAATATACAGGATCCGATATATGTCGGATTTTTGTGAAACAAGAAACGTTTGAATCTGCTGAATAGAGATTTTCTAATGAAAGAGAAAAATCGAGATTTCATCATATAGTTTATAAGTTATATTCAAATCAAAATTTCAAATAGTCGCTATGGAATCGTTTTTAAATTATAACGATTTATTTATAAATATAAAAGGATATTTATATAAATAGAGTATCGTATAATCCGAATTTCTGAACATTGAGGTGTAATTGGTTTAATTTAAAGCCATATGCTATTCCATTTGGATATATTCGATAATATCGATTTATTTTGGATTTAAATATATTTTCTCTATATTATATAAGCATTAAATAGCCGTTTTTCAATGACTTCTTTTTCTGATGAAATGAATTTTATTGGAATACGTATAATTAATTATTGCTAGATTTCCAGTTTGGGATCAATTGGAGTTATTTTGTCGGTAGAAGAAATTTAAAAATGAACAGGTTAATAGGTTGAGATATAAATAGCACCATTTTTGCAAAAGGAGTATGTTTTCAACGAAATTAATTTTATTAGAACTGGAACGTCAAGACGTAACAGTGTAATTATTTTAGTTGAGTTTTGGGGTTGGTGTTTGACGACACGTACATTTTACAGTAGCGTAAATAGCATTATAAATTATTAACCATGTACTAAACGAATAATATATGTATATACACGTAGCTACCTATTTTCGAAGCCACCTACGCATATGTAAATGTCCCAAAGTAATAGGCAAATGTAGTCAACATAGTTTATTTTCCACCGCCTACCCTCTACAACTTAATTAAAGCGCCTATCTCCACCTTGTATTTTCAATTCAAATGCCAATTCTTCTCACCGCACAGCCGACCTAAGCTAAGTATTAGCACGTACCACAACAATTTAACATTCTTCTTATCTCTAGATCCTTCTTCTATATATACGCGCCAGTTCGTCTCTTCTCAGCAAGCTTGAAATCGAAAACCGAAAACAATTCCTCTCTGCCATCACTACACACAAAAGTCCATATATTTTAATACAATCAAAGCTTCTTCCACCGTAGCTTCTCATGCAAGCTTAAAAATTCAATTAAACCTCCTCCTACCGAATAAAATAACGTTAAGCCTCCGTCAGTATTTCATGTATAACACGCAAGCTATTTTATTGGAAACTCACACACAATATCTCAACCCGTGACTAAGGAGTTGGACTGTTTTAACATGAAGCATGGGTGGCGCGGTATCAATGAAAGGAGGTCAGATGGTGGTGGTGACTGGTGCTTCAGGCTGCCATTGATGTGGCGGAGAGTTGAAATGGGAAGGCAGCGAAATGGGTTACAGGAAGAGTAACGTGGGAAGAAAGGAATAGAAGAAGTAAGAAAAGAAAATTGCAAAGAAATGAATGGAAACTGAAATGGTGGCATGCACAGCAGTAAAGGGTTGGGCATGGGGTTTTTGGACGTGGGTGGTGCGCGTTGGTGAAGCAGTGCGTGTAGTTAAATTTTTGCATAAGAGAAATAACATGGGAAAGGATACGAGAATCTGGGGAAGGAGATGATATGGTGGTGGGAATGCCATGCGGTGAGATGTTGAATCAAAAAACAGGTACTAAGAGGGGCAGTGTAGTTGATGCTTGTTTGGGTAAGAAGTATGCAGGTTGAAACAATAGTGGGGAAAGTTTGCGCGACATGAGCTGGTGGAAGAAATAATGAAAAGGGAAGATGAGGTGCTAATGTTAAACGAAATGGATAAACGGAGAGCTGTGCTTGTTCTCAGGTCATACATGAAAGAAAATAGAGTTTGGCCATATGAAATAATACAAAGGAGTGTAGGCAGACTTATTTGAAGACATAGGCCATCGGTTTTTCAAGTGGGCCCTGGGCCAAGAAAAAGAGTAGGAGCTTGCGTAGAAAGTGAAGTTCCAGTAAACTGACGCAGCCATTTTAAGTAAGAAGGATGAAGTTTGGCATTGCGCGTGTACAAGGAAGGAGCTGGTAGGTTCGAACACAGCAAGAAGCTGGATTAAAGCAGCGATGGCGATAGGAAGGGTCTGATGATCGGCGACGTTGGTGGGTGACGTTGGTGGCCATGGATTGAAGCGCAGTATTCGTTTCGAAACTGGAAGTTGGCTTCGGGAAGAAACAAAAATGTAAACGTAATTAATATGGAGATAACAAGGTAACTAAAAGCAATATAAAATAATAAAATAATGTGTATTAGTTAAAATAACTACATTAATTCGGTTATTAAGCTTTGGAATAACGTATCTTGTTCGGTTATGCACAGTGTTACACGAAACAAGAAGCACTCGACCGCATGGACGAATACAACATTCTGGAACCAACCCGAACAGATTTGAAAGTAATTGAAATTTATTGTTAAATTAAACGCTTGTTTAATTTAACGGAAAACAGGATTGCTTAACGACAAACGGAAATCCGGTGAGTTTACCTCACTCAGTTCTCCCATTATATTTTATATAAGTTAGGTTTTTATTTTGTGTGCAATGTTTACTAATTATTTGGTGATTGGATGACTATTTGCATGGATGCTGAATAATTTCAATATTCATTGATTAAACTGAACATTTGTTTAATTTAATTTAAATAATCGTTATGTTAACGATTATATCCCAAACGAGGTAACTTACCTTGTTGGTTACGTTTATAATAAAATAAACGTAGTTAATAAATATTGGATACTTGAATGGATGTTATTGATTGATTAGTGGCTGTTATTTGTTAAACTCTTTATTTCCGTTTATTGTGAAAGTAAATATATTGTCAAATTGAATTAAGATAACCCATTGTGATGCAGGGAAGGACAAGTTGGAGGAATCCAACCGGATTCCTCACTATTATTGATAATATTTATCAATATGAATATGTGTTGTTATTGAATGTGGAATTGACTAATATTTCACGGTTTGGTAGTTTACTAGACATTTGCCTCTTTAGTACCGTTGATAAGATTTAAGATTTTTGGAATCGATATCGATTCCAAATGTTTTCAAAGTTGTATTCGTATACGATTTTGAAATACGATTTTTGATTTAAAAGAATAAATAAATTTTCTAACTAATGACGTTTATCAAATTAGTAATTATTCTAAGCATTCTTTAAAAGGGTTAACTGATCGACTTTCAGTTCATAAATAAGTTAACGACTTTTACATTTATAAATGACGAAGGAGATTACTTCACTTCGATTAATATCGTAGATAATTACCATTTTAATAATAATTAAAATGATTTTCTTTCCAATAAAATCTTTAAAAAGATAATCAAGTGGGAGGTAAAACCCAAATTTGAATGGGTAAAAGTAGAGATTTTATAAACGGATTTTTGTCAATAAATCCAACTTATAAACAAATTGTTGAAAAGAGATATTAAAGATAATGCTGGTATTTTTATAAGCATTATAAATGAGTTAATTAAAAAGGGTAACTATAAGTTGATATTTTGAAATGAAGAGATGGTATATTTTGAATTAAATGAGAATTGAGATATCAAGATTTATATGAGTTTTAGAATTACGAACTTTTATTTATCTTAAGATAAGAACGTTGTCGATCAAGGTCTGAGAGGTAATTAGGATACCCCAACTTGAACGGGTTCACTATTATCGAGAGATGATATTAGTTTGTAATGGTAAAGGATGTTGGAAAAGGTCTATTATTCCCATGAGTGAAATATTGAGGATCATTACAAGATTTTAGAAACCATAATTGGAAATGTTAGTTTTTTTTGAAATATATAATGGTTTACGAAGGTTAAGTTGAACCGATTGGTTAATAACCATTTATTTTATAAAAAGGAACTTTGGATTTGGTTCAAAACTGAATAATGGAATTAGAAAACGTTTTTGCAAAAGGGTATTTAAATTGGAATTTTGAAATTATTATAAGACATTTCCTAAGTATTGAGAATGAAAAGAATTCGAGACTTCTCTTACATTTAAAATACGAGAAAAAGGTTTTTGTTTCGATTACTGAAATATTTTAAGATTAATTAAAGGGGGCCAAAAGATGCTATATACCAAACCAGTGAATTCATTTTCATTTATGGATGCATGGATGTTTAATTTTGATAGTTAAATAACCGATTATCAAAATCTGGCCTTTTATCGATTGCTGGTACGAAAAGTCCGGGACTGAATTATATTCGAAAACCATTCCGACCAGCAAATACGTAAATGTTGAAGATATCAAAAGATGATCGAGATGGAGCATTGAAGACCATGGATCTTTATGAGTGGAAGAACTACTTGTTAAATTTCTCTAGCTAGCTACCAGAGTTATTATGACTTGTGATTCTGTCATGATTGAAATCTTCGGATTGCAAGGACTTCTCGCTACTGATCCTTGGGGTAATTTCTAGGATGCGGTAGGAGGGTGCCTTTAGTTCATCCTGTTCCTGGATGACTTATAGACGAATGTCTGACGAAGTATTTCCTGATGGTCATGTACGCTGATCTTTACAAATATACCAACTTTGGTGGCTGAGAAATTCTCTTGCTTAACACCCAGAGCATATTTATGGACGTCAATTAGTGATTTGATGGATTTGACGATGTGGCATTCAAAGATTGATGTGCTGTTCTCCGAAAATAAACGTGACCTCAAGCCTCATCAACTGGGAAATGACAAAAATTGGGCAAGTAAGATGACTAGGTGGGTCATACCCAAGCAGGGTGTATTATCAACATCTAGAGAAAATCTTTATTTGTTCTTCTTTTGATTTTGTATCTTCCAAAATGTACGGTGGGCCCTTAAAATCGTAAGGTGATAATACATTCACTACACTCTAGCTAAATAAGTGGGCGGTCATGTGTGGCAGAGTTACAAGATGTTCTTGTTGAACCTAGTGTATCCCCTCTAGAGTACACTGATCGGAAGGTGGTCTCATACCTTGTCATAGTTGGAAACCAAACTCTAATAAGCACCTTGCGATTTTTGATTTTTTAATGAATATGTAGAGTGTGAGATACAAGCGTTCTGTTAGATGGTTATTTATTTGTGATTTGATAGACACTATTATAATATCACTGTATTTTGATATATCAAAAATGTTTTAGGTTATAGTAAGGTAAAAACCGTCAATGTTTATGTGTGGGCTGGTCTTACTATCATTCTTTTTCTTTCAAAAGGGTTTTCTAAAGTTAAGCAATTTGGTTGTTAGCTATAAACTTGTTGAGTTTTCTAACACTGGTTCACCAAACTGATTCGTGGCATTTGCAATGCTCGGGTCAGACTGAATTTTACAAGTTCAGGATGCTATGATTTTAAGAAGATAAACTGGAAGGGTAAAGTCCTGACGTATTGCTATTTATTCCGCTGCATACTGTATATGAGGACAGGCTATTATAATTGTCCACACTGTCTGCTGTACTCTGATGAATGTAAGTATTTATGAAAGTTATTTATAATGATTTATTTCCATATTATATTTTGTTCCGCTGCGATGTGAGACTCTGACTCTGTGTTGTTTCTTCTTATTCTTCTATTATAATATTTCTTTCTTTTCTCATCCTCTTGCTTCTTTCTATTAGCTTTCTGGGTTTTCCGATACTAGAGTTTGGACACGGGATATATTAGTGTCGAAATTCGAGCGTCGAATTTCCCAGGATGCTACAATCATGAGCTGAACAAGGTGACTAAGAAGAACAAGTTACCATTGCTGAGGGTAAATGACTTGTTCGATCAGCTTCATGAAGCCAAAGTGTTTTCTTAGATGGATTTCGCAACAAGATTTCACCAGTTGAGAGTAGCAAAGGACAGTGTGCCAAAGACTGCTTTTAGGACACCATTCGGTTTCTTCGAATGGTTGGTGATGCCATTTGGGGTTAACTAACGTGCTAGCGTATTTTGTGGATCTTATGAATATGGGTTTTAGAGATCAGTTGAACAAGTTTGTGCTTGTATTCGTGGACGATATTCTGGTTTCCTCCCGTAATGAGGAAGATCATAAAACGGACTTGCGAGTTGTTTTGGAAATCTTGCGAAAGCATCCGCTGAGAGCTAAGTTTTTGAAGTGTCGCTTTTGAATGAGCGAAGTGATATTTTTAGGCCATGTTATTTCTGGAAATGGAATAGCAGTTGACCCCGCTAAGGTGGCAGTAATCCAGAACTGGGATAGACCTAAGAATGCCACGGATTTTAGGAGTTTCCTTGGGTTGGCAGGTTATTGCCGATGGTTTATTAAGGATTTCTCCAAAGTAGCTGCACCGCTAACATTATTGACGAGGAAGAACTAAGAGTTCACATGGGATGCGAAGTGTGGTCAAGCTTTTGGAATCATGGAAGAGAGATTGACGAGTGCTCCTGTTTTGTTGATTCCAATTAGGAATGAAGAAATGGTAGTATACACCGATGCATGCGATACTGGACTTGGAGCAGTGTGATGCAGAAGGATAAAGTTATGGCCTACGCGAGTCGATAGCTGAAGCCGCACGAAAGGAATTATCCAACTCATGATTTGGAGTTGGCAACGATCGTGTTTGCTTTGAAGATGTGGAGACATTACCTGTTGGGAGTTCGATTCGAGTTACTTACGGATCACAAGTCGTTTAAATATCTTTTCTCCCGAAAGGATTTGAATCTTCAACAACAACAGTGGTTAGAGTTTTTGGCATCGTATGATTTTGGTATAGCTATACCCCTGGTAAAGGTAACGTAGTGGTAGATTCATTGAGTCAAAGACATGCAATTTTGGGAGCGATATTTTCGGAATGGAAAAACCCCGAGTATTTGGCAGGATTTGATTTCAGACCACGGCGTGAGTAGAACCTGAAATATTGAAAAGCTTGTCAATAAGACATACCCTCGTCGAAAGGATTAGTGAGAACCAAAAGCGTGATGCAAAGCTTGTCAAGATTATCCAGAAGTTGGAACTAGAGGATAAGGAATTCGAGGTAGATCGAGAAGGTTGGCTTCGATAACAAGGACAACTAGTTGTTCCTGATGTCGATGGGTTGGGAGATGATCAGAGAAACCTCAAATTGTATCGAAATCATTCGGCAATGAATGAAGGTAGCCCAAGATTGTCAGAAGAGTTACGCCGACAAGCGTCGAAATTTTTTGGAATTCGACATAGGCGATATGGTTTTTGTGAAGATTTCATCGTTAAAGAATGTTGTTTGAATTAGAAGTAAGTGTGCACAATGTTTTCCATGTGTCGTTTTCTTCGAAAGTGTGTGCATGATTCGAATGTGGTGGTATCTCCAGAATAGTACGAAGACCTAGAGGTCGAGACCGTAATTACGAAACCTCGTAAGCCACTTTGCGTTGGGGCGAATGACACGAAACAACTTAGGAGGAACACGATTAAGCTAGTCAAGGTGCAATGGAGTGAGGATGATGACAATTGTACGTGGGAGACGGAAGAGAGTACGAAGACGATCTTTTCATAACTCTTCGTTAGTATGACCCATTAATATTATGTCACCTTACACCATTGTAACTTGCACTATCGTTGTTAGAATTCCACGTGCTAAGATAAGGCTATGGATGCATGACTTGATGGATGCTAGTTTGGTTGGTAAAATTGGCTGCTCTGGATGGTAAGCATGCAGAATTGCATTTGGTTGCTTGTGTTTGCTTGGAATTTCGAGGGCGAAATTCCTAAAGGGGGAGAGAAAGTAACAACCCGCATATTACGTATCGGAGGATCATAAAATATTTTTATTTAATTTCGTGAGGGTTGGATCATTCTCATATTTTAATATGTTGTTTATAGGGATGTGAGACATGTCCATAATTTTTACCAATTTTATTTGTGACCATTTCCCCCTGTCAGTTTTGTACAGGACATAACTTTTGACTGGGATCGATTCAGGTGTTGAGATCAATTTCGTTGGAAAGAAAATGATGTTTCCAATTCTGTAGAGTGATCACATTAAAGATTTGGTTCAGCGGTTTGGGAGGAATCCCTGTTTTAATGTTTCACAAAATTCTGTTCAGGTTTGGCTAGTTATTGATGGGATGAATTGGTGAGGCCCATTAGTGGGTTGTTGGCTATAAATAGAGGGTTTGAGGGATGGAGAGAGGGTTACTTTTCTTTATTCTCTCATTTGGTTGAGCTTGTGATTCTCTTGGCTCAATCAAATACACCTTTCCACCATTAAAATTCTAGATCTACGCAAGAAGATTGAAGATCTACATCAAACAAAGCTAGATCTACATTGAGTGAAGGAAAATCACATCAAATTGAGAGGTTTGAAGGTTGATTATTGCTGTCTGGATTTGAGATTCATTGATTTCAAGTTATTTTGAAGAATTGATGAGTGATAAGCATTTATCGCACGGATTCAATCGAGTATATGGGTTGTATGATCATATGTTCATCATTTCAACTTGTTTACATATAGATCTAATCGACGTAAGTATGATTTCAATCTCAAATCACCATACGATCTAATCTAGTAACCTATAAACGATAAAATCATATGTTAATTCTATATTTGGATCCATTTAATAATTTGATTAATTGTTAAATCATTGTTTTAATGCTTGTTGACAATTGTGTGATTTATTGTTGTTACATTGGTTAAATCATTGTTTTAATGTTCGTGGATGATTGTGTGATTTGGTGTAGTTATATCGATTGAATCGTTGTTGAAAAAGTTGGAGTTTGATTAGTTTTCGAGTATGAAATCAAGTTGTGTGCAAGCGTGAAGATTAATCGAGGTTTAGGCAATTTTAGCATATGGATCTTGCTAAATTATTGGCCATGTGTCAGGCGGAAAAGTGGTCAATGGATTAGGCAAAATTAAGTGGAAGAATCGACCAAAAATCAATTTCTGTAAATAATAGGCATGGATCGGGCAAAACTGCTGCGCATGGATTGGGCAGTACCAATGCAGGCCTACATATGTGAAAAAGTTGGATTTGGCTGAGTGCGCGCTGGGGATCTGCGCATTTGGCATGGATCGAGCAAAAATATTTTATAGCATTTATAAACGCTATGGCATGGATCGGGCTAAATGCTCGAGTACCAAGTACCACATTGGCCTGTGCGTGGCAAAAAGGTGGATCTGCCAAGGTATGCACTAGAGAAATCTTGGATCGGGCAGTACCAAGGGGATGGATCAGGCGAAACATATTATAGCGTTTGTAAACGCTATGGTACGAATTAGGCTAAATGCCAGAGTACCAAGTGCCAGACATGTGCAACAGGGTGAAATAGGTGATTTGCCAAGGTGTGCGCTGGGGGATCACAGTACCAGATGCCAGTACCAAATGCCAAAGTACCAAATAACAGTGCTAAGTGCCAGGGTAGGTCCAAAACTGAACCAGGAGATATGATAGCATTTCAGAAACGCTGTAAAAGACAGTTTTGACTTTGTGCTTGATTTTTCATAGCGAAAAGGCTAGAAATACCGTGAAATGCAGAATCGACAAAATGAAGCATATTTTTGGGTCGATGATGGTTATAACTTCGACGCGAATTCAAGTAGGAATGTTTGAAGTGTTGTGAAAGTGTTCGTTGATCAGGGAGATGCAACAAATGTGAAGACGATTCAAGTGGTATTTGAGCTCCTGGATAATGGCTACTCAAGACGAGGTCTGATCTTACGGATGGTCGCCGACGATGACGACTAGAGTTATGAAGGCTGAGAGATTATCGTTATCGTAAGTTCTAGCGGGCTCGAAGCAGGGGCATAATAGGGATGCCTAAAAGACTAGTGGGACTGGTCGAGTACCCTGGGACCAATGGATGAGCCTAGTTGTCTCTTGGCGGCAAATGTACACTGGATGTGGAGTAGTCTGGCTAGAACTGGGGTTATCATTAGCCCTTGACAAATGGCATGTCGTAGCCGTTATACAATTACCGACGGTTTCGAAGCGAGATTGGCGGTAATAGCTAGAGTCATGGATGATGACTGTTTTGCTTGTATCGTCTTGTGTAGATTATTCGACGTCGAAGGAGATATCTCTTGGGTGCTTGTCTAATGTTGGTTTAGGCCTTTAGGACTTGTGCTTAGGAATGTCGATATCGATCAGGATGGTCTACGCTTGATAACTGACTGCTATGAATGTATTGTTTGTTTCTACTTGATTATTGTAAAGGCGGATGTGGGGAAGACGTATTTGGGTTCTTCTTGGTTGATGTTGGTAGATTAGTCGATTAATCTGCCTATTCTCATATACTTTATTGATGATGTTAGATAGTTGTTTTATCGCTCACTAAGACTGTTGTCTAACTCAAGGTTTTATGTTTACTCTTGTTACCTTGGGTTATTCATCCATGTGTTGGATGGAAAGGCCGAGTAGCAAGTAACAGGTAGTTGATCATGGCGAGGACGATGTTGTTGTGCGATGACGGGCTGGAGGCTTACGTATTAGTTTCCTATTATCTACTGTTTGCTATTTTCTGCTGCTTTGTTGATGTATTCTCCGAGTGACTTGTAGTGAGGCACTTTGTACATAATTTGATGTTGTATCCAATTTGTTGTATGGATAATTCATGATGATATAGAAAGTTTAAAATTATGCACAATTCTGCTTTACTATTATTACCTGTTGTATATGTTCTATTATATTTTATCCTTGCGCTATGAGTTATACGACAGGTTCCACATGTGTTTACCTACCTCAATGATCGTCCGTAGCTACTTGGCACGTCTTTCAATGCTTTATTCCTCGTGTTAAGTGTAGGAGTTATGGGTAGTCGTCACACGTACCCATATACTCCTCAATATATTAACCTAATAAATAATATATATGTAGCTACATGCTCAATATATCGAGATATTTCCCATAGTACTCTCCTTGAGTGGTCCCCATTGTCGTACTACAAAAACGTACTGGACTTCCATCTCCATGCTACGAAAGCGTACTAGGCTACACTGCGAAAGAGAATAAGCCTCTACTGCTGCACCACAAGGATGCCCTAACCCTTGAGTTCTTCCATGGAACTCAGTCGGGGGTTTTCTGCATATCTGTAAGTGACATCCTCATTAGGCCTGCAATATAGATATCCAAAGACATGCCTGTATCTTTCGATAGCTCTCCAAGGCCCCACACAGCCAACACCCAAATTAAGAAAGACTATTTAAAGAGCTAAACGACCACCTACGATCCAACCTAAAAAACACGTGGTCCCTCGTCCAATGGCCCGATAGTAAAAGAACATTGGCCTTTTGGCTTAGCGCCAGTTTTTCCCGCACATGCTCCGACTGATGATGACGGGTTTCGACGACCTACTATCCTTTGTTGTGTCCTAACCACGAAACCTCCACCTTGACGTGGCCGTCGAATCATTCTAAGATGATCCTAATTAGTCTTTAGGCTCCCCACTATCAAAGATGCTACTAAGACATACTCATTTGATGGAACCGTATAAATCATGCCTCTGTGGGTACAACTTCATTAGGTCTACCATAAAGAGTCATCTCGGAGTATCCTTACGTATTGTATAAGTCCCACACTTCGTTCTAGTCCCGTCGAATAATAAGCCGGACGCTCTTCCCTCGTGTGTCCAAACACCTATGATGATCTGCCCTGTTGAGCTCTTCACCTACTTACGTACGGATTGGCCCAGGTTCATCACATATTACGTCATTAGACCCTATGTCTAATTTTTATTTCTGAATTAGAAATTCTGAAACTAATATATATTTATTTCTGAAAAATTTGAAGGAGAAAGGAAAAGGTAGAACTTTGGCGCCATCTCATTAAATATGAGTTAGGGGCTAGGCCCTACTGGTTTATTTATAGGTGCTCAGAAAAATCACGTCCGTCAAATCAAAACAAATAAATTTGGAGCGTTCAAAATGAACAGACCATGTACTTTTGACCTGAAGTGGGTCGACCCTTGGGTCAACCTAGTACGCAGGTGAATCAACCCCTAGGTCGACGAACTTGCAATATGGGTCGACCCAACATGATCATTACAATCATATGTCGGTTTCTATGCTACGTGATTTCTTCTTTGATTTAAAAAGTTACCTACCATACATTTTCTTGCATATTTTCATTCATTCTGCTATTATTATCTTCCGTTTTTTAAATACGTTCAAATTTTGAATTTAAATCTATGCGTATATATTTACATATAACCTTATTTATTTCAAAATTCAAAAAACGCTATCCCGAGATTTATTTCTTACTCGTTTGGATTAATTACATGTTAATTTTGAATTTCATGTTATATATATATACACACACACACATGCATATACATATATACACACACACACACACTCATATATATAATCTTTCCTTATATGTACATGAACATATACTTTTCTCCTATAACGTGCATCTTTTGGTTGACCTTCTTAAAATTAAAAAACATGACGTTGGTGGGATTCGAACTCGCGTGCTACAACTTGAAAGGTAAGTGCTCAACCATTGAACCACACTGCATTTTTGTTTACAAAATTAGAACATTGGAAACTATTACTTTTGCGTGTGTTTCTCTTATTTCTTCTTTTTCGTGTTTGTTCTGAAACTTCATGTAATGATATCTACTTCATTCTAAGTCCGTTTTCTACAAATCATAAAAGAGTAAATGGATATGTCGGCTGTTCAAAGACAATATATATCACAAGGTCGAAGCCCATTTACTAAAGCCCACGTTCATGATTATTAGACCCAGGTCGTTTATTACATTCCGTTCAGTTTTAGCCTATAAATAAGGCTATGTAACATATTGTAAAAATTCATTCAAGTCAATAATACATTCTATTCTGCTATATCAAATTCATTTTCTGAAATTATAATTGAGATCCATTTCAAAACTCTTTTATGGTATCAGAGCGAGAAAGCTTAACAACAATTTAATCAAAACAATTTTCTATTGTGGAAAAAGAAGTTAACCCATCAGAAAATTGTCATCATCTGGGTTAATCCTCTCATCCGAGTTGAAAACTCATCATTTGAGAGTTGGCCTTCATCATCAGATCAGTGCCTCGCCAAAATTTGATTTGGCTGCATCAAATATGTTCAAGCCTGAACAGTAGAAAAATCAAAGAAAGATCATCTTCTGCCACCAAGAAAATCAAGAAATCAACTCAAGAAAGTGCCATACTAGTGCCAGTCATCAGACAGGTGTCATCACTTGATAGGCAACAGATTGCATCATACCTGAGTATTATTCAAGGTCTTTGGCATCAAGAAGGTGTCCTGCTTTGAATCTCAACCGTTCCTGATTTCTGAACTTTCTGTTCATCTCAGAGTTCATCATGGTGGACTCAACTCCTGTACAAGGTTATGTTCTTGGATCAAATGCATCCTCAAGTCCTCATGTGCCTCCAACAACAGCAGTTGATCAACTGGTCAAGACTGTGATAAGCCCCCAAAGCTAACTCATCACAACCAAGCTCGATGAAAATAACTATATGTTGTGGAAGTTTCAGGTACAAACTGCCATTGAGGGATATGGACTATAGGGACACCTGTATGGTACTCTGCAAATTCCAGCAAAACTTGTGACTGATCAAGAAAACAAGTTTGTACCAAATGAAGAATATATAAAATATCACAGACAAGATAAACTGATAAGTGCATGGTTACTATCATTAATAAGCAACGATCTCCTATCTCAAGTAATAGGATGTAATTCTGCAAATGAAATATGGGACAACATTGAAAAGAACTTCAATTCTCAACCCTCTGCAAAAACCATGCATTATAGAAGACAGTTGCACAACTCAAGAAAGGACAACAACAATATGAGAGAATATCTTGCAAAGATTAAAAGCATATGTGACAAGTTGGAGGCTGCTGGTTAAAAGGTTCCTGAATCTGAACATGTTATGTCTATTCTACATGGATTAGGAAATGAGTATGAGGCTGTAGAGGCTATCATTTCCTCTCAGAGAACAACACCACCAATAGAAGAGGTACATTCAATACTCTTAGCACATGAAGCAAGATTGGAAAGCAAGAAACCACAAAAATTAGATCTATCAATCAACTATGCTAACAACACTAAAGGTAAGGATACAAGAAAAAATAATCAAACAAAAAGGGGTAGTTTTAGTGGCCGATCCAGAGGCAGGGGTAGGAACAATAACACTAGAAATAGGCCAAAGTGTCAAATATGTGAAAGGGTTGGACACACAACATTCAAATGCTACTTTAGGTTCAATCAAAGTTTTACCCTAAATCAGGCCAATACAAATCAAAGAAACCCTAATGTAAATGTGGCAAATGTTCAATCAGACCAAGGCACTCAGAGTGATAATACAGGACAATCTGACATTGCAAGAATTGATCATATAAATGATGAAAGCTGGTATCCTGATTCAGGAGCTACAAACCATCTAACAAATAATCTGGAAAATCTCAATACTGGATGCTGGGAGTACAAAGGTAATAAGTCCGTTAGCATGGGAAATGGTGAGTCAATCTCTATTACTCATACTGGTAGTGGATATATCAATGGCAATAAACAATTAATAATGAATAACCTATTAAGAGTCCCTGATATTAAGAAAAATCTTTTAAGTCTATCTCAGTTTGCTAATGATAACCAAGTGTATTTTGAATTTCATCCAAAATACTGCTTGGTTAGGGACATACTTACTAAAACTATTTTATTGCAGGGCAATGAGACCAAAGGGCTATACAAGTTCACTACCAGTCACTACAATAGTGATATGAAGAAAAATGTACTGTGTAATCACAGTGAAATCAATGATGAAAATCATTGCAGTACCTTAAATGTGTGGCATAATAAACTTGGTCATCCAAGTTATGATATTGTAAGGCAAATTCTTGTTGAAAACAATGTTAAATTTGATAAAAATCACTCATCCCATGTTTGCAAATACTGTCATATGGGCAAAAGTCATAAATTACCTTTCAATGCATCTGAATCTGAATACACAGAACCCCTGAATTTAATTGCAACTGATTTATGGGGTCCTGCACCAATCAATTCAGATTATGGATACAGATATTACATAGCATTTGTAGATGCATTCAGCAAATATACATGGATTTATTTTATGAAATGCAAGTCTGAAACATGTGATATAGTTATACACTTCATAACACAAGTTGAAAAACAAACAAATTCACATGTGAAAATCTTTCAGTCATGATATACACGTAATTGTGTATATTTTATCCGCTTATTTATCTTATTTTATATTTAAAATAATTTATACTGTGTATTTATAGTTGTGTTTTCAGATTATTTATGATGAATGGATTAATGCACTTAATTGTTGAAAAGCTTGAAGAATTGGTGTACGAAAAGTGTTGATTTTGAGAGTTAGATTAAAGCTTGAAGAAATGTTGCTGTTCAACCACCTTCTGCCGCATATTTTAATAATCCAATGCCTTTTCATAAAGACAGTTAGTTGCAGATGATATGGAGTTCCTATTCATGCTCAAAACAATTGAAATTGATGTCATTTGATGCCCGCAAGCCATGCCAATTGCAAATCCATTCACACTGCGTTCACATTGGCTCCCTTACAAAGCCTCTCACTTTACAGCTGCATTCACACTGGCTTATGTGTTATTTGGGCTAAATCTTTAGTCCCACATTGTGTAATTAGCCTCTAGGTCTTGGCCAATACAACTATAAATACCTTGTATCTTATTCATGTAAAAACACACTTAGTTTTATTCTGTAATTCTCTTCTTGGAATAAAACTCTTCTTCTCCCTTTCTCTCAGTTGTTATTTTATTTTATTTATGTTCATGTTATTTAGTTTCTTTTTATCTTCTTCTTTAGCTATGTCTAGCTAATCTCCTTTGATTAGGGGGTGATGACGCTAATAGATATGATTCAACATGAATTGCATAGCCAATAGATGAGGACTTTATACATATAGATCTGGATCTGAATCAAGGGTTAGATCTGAACCTTCATATTCTGTGTTGTTTAAGAGCTGTGCTCCTTCACAGGGTATATTCGTGTTCGATCTAACAATTATCAAATTTAGATCCAATTTTAGGGTTTTAGAAATTAATTAGTGAATCTGTCCTGATAGTCTATGGTTGTTTAAGAGCTCAGTTCCTGCATAGGTTATGCTTGTTATTATTTACTTATTTTGTTTCTAAGAACCTAATTATCGTTGATTCATGTGTGTGGCAGAGACATGAATTAGATCTATATTTATTTGTTGGCTATTGATGAGTGTGAATCCAATCTATGTCATTATCCCCTAATTGCTTTTTCTTATTATATAAATCTCTCTTTTTATTTAATTGCTGTTATTTTCTGTGTTTTCAATCAATCAAAATTCTGGAATAACTTGATTGGATTTATTAATTAAAATATTTTTGGTCCCAGAGTTCGACACCCTCTACAACAATCCTTGTTGTTTAGGAAAGCCGAACAGATTTTACAGTTGTTTACAATTGTAAAATTTGTTTGCAAACAAGTCAGATGGTGGAACTGAATACAAACCATTAAAAGACTATTTTTCAAAAAGGGGAATAATTCACAGAATTACATGTCCATATACATCTGAACAGAATGGTCTCGTGGAAAGAAAACATAGACATGTTGTAGAAACTGGGTTGACACTCCTAGCTAATGCTAAAATGCCTCTAAAATTTTGGCCAGAATCCTTTAATACAGCTGTGTATTCGATAAATAGACTACCTACTAAAGTACTTAAGGGAAATAACCCACATGAAAAGCTATTGAATGTCAAACCAGACTATCATTATCTAAAACCTTTTGGATGTCTATGTTACCCATACACTAGACCATATAATAGACACAAATTAGACTTTAGGTCAAAGCCATGTACCTTTATAGGTTATGCTCAAAATCAAAAGGGATATAAATGTCTGGATGAGAATGGCAAAGTTTTTATAAGCAGGCATGTTGTATTTAATGAGAGAATTTTCCCATATCAGTCTGAAAGTATAAAGACTACAAACAAAGTGTATGACACAAGTGTATCCATACCATCTATACCTGTATACTCTGAAATAATAAGTGCAGGTGAACCAATGCATGACAACGTCAAATCAGCACCATCAATTAATGATACTGATCAACATTCAGACCACAACAGAGAATCACCTGTAAGAGATGACATCAATGACAACATTAGTGATGATCAAAGCAATGAAGCAGAAGAAGGAAGCAACCAAAGTGAGAATCAAGGGGAACAACCTGTGTATGTACCTCAAGCTACATCCATACATCCGATGGTAACAAGAGCAAAAAGTGGGATTTTCAAACCCAAACTTTTCGCAGCTGTCACCCTACTAGAAGAGCCAACAAGTTATGATCAAGCAAAGACTGATACAAAGTGGAAAGCAGCTATGAATGAAGAGTATCAAGCATTCATACAAAATAAAACATGGAGTCTAGTGAGACCACCAAAGGACAAGAACATAATTGGGTGTAAATGGACTTATAGGATCAAAAAGAACTCAGATGGAAGCATAAACAGATACAAAGCCAGGCCGGTTGCCAAGGGATATACTCAACAACAAGAATTTGACTACAAGGAGACATTCTCTCATGTAGTTAAATCATCTGCAATTAGAATTATTCTCAGTATTTATATAAATAAAGGATGGTCATTAAGACAACTTGATGTCAACAATGCATTTCTCAATGGCATACTTAAAGAGGATGTATATATGACTCAACCACAGGGTTACTATGAAAACTCTGAATATGTTTACAAGCTTAACAAGGCAATATATGGGTTAAAACAGGCCCCACGAGTATGGTTTGACAAATTGAAAAATACATTGTATTCAATGAAATTTCAATCTGCCAAATCAGATAACTCACTATTCATAAAAGCTAGCAAACACTCTACAATATATGTTCTGATATATGTTGATGACCTTGTTGTGACAGGTAATAATACAGATGAAATTGAGTCAATTGTCAACAAACTGGACAAGGAATTCTCTGTCAAAGACCTTGGACAACTAAATTATTTTTTGGGAATAGAAGTCATAAGGAGATCATCAACAGAAATCTTTTTATCTCAAAGGAAATACATAGCTGAACTACTTGAAAGGACTCAAATGAGCAATGCAAAGGGAATGCCTACACCTATGATTAGCAACCAACATGACTCAAAACACAAGGGAGAACCCATATGTAACATTAAACAGTATAGAAGTGTAGTTGGTGCTTTACAGTATGCAACTATCACTAGACTAGACATTGTGTTTAGTGTCAATAAAGTTCGTCAATTTATGCAGGCACCTTTGGACAATCACTGGAAAGTAGTGAAGAGAATTCTGAGATACCTAAAGGCTACAATAAACTATGGACTGCATATAAAGGCAAGCAACAACTACAACATAACTGGGTATGCTGATGCAGATTGGGCATCAGACCCTGATGACAGAAAATCTATGACTGGATACTGCATTTTTTATGGAAAACAACATTGTATCTTGGTGTTCTAAGAAGTAATCTACAATATCTAGATCCAGTGCAGAAAGTGCAGAAGCAGAATACAGAAGTGTGGCTAATGCTACATCTGAGATAATGTGGATCACATCATTACTTTCTGAATTAAACATCAAAACAGACAAATCGATCTTATGGCGTGATAATCAGAGTGCAGTGTACATGACATCTAACCCTATTTTATACTCAAGAACCAAACACACTGAAATAGATCAACATTTCGTTAGGGAACAAGTAATCAAAGGAAACATAGAGGTAAAACATGTACCTGCAACTCACCAATGTGCCGATACTCTAACGAAAGCATTATCACTTCAGAATTTCACAAGGTTTCGAGATGAGTTAAGAGTTGTTGAAATTACTCACCACAAAGTTGATGCAAAGCTCACCAAAGATCATCCATCTGATACAAGCATGGAAGGCAGAAGCTTCTCAGCTATAAACCCTAACATCAACAAGACAAACAAAGCTACAGTTAATAAAGCTCAAACTCAGAAATCTGAAGGAAAACAAAGCAAATTAAGTGAAGAAGGAAGAATGGAAGATCTCGCATCTATGAAGACAAGATCTGACACATCAAAATCAACAGATCGCCACTTGAAAAAGCACGAAGAAGAAAACCCTAATCTCGATTTGAGGGGGAGTAAAAGAGTAAATGGATATGTTGGCTGTTCGAAGACGATATATATCACAAGGCCGAAGCCCATTTACTAAAGCCCGCGTTCATGATTATTAGACCTAGGCCGTTTATTACATTCCGTTCAGTTTTAGCCTATAAATAAGGCTATGTAATATATTGTAAAACATTCATTCAAGTCAATAATACATTCTATTCTGCTGTATCAAATTCATTTTCTGAAATTATAACTGAGATTCATTGCAAAACTCTTTTAAATCATAGGTCTAAATTGATCAGAAAATTGCCACGGACACAATGACGCTAATTCCGTGATAAATCTAGAAAATTTTAAATATTTTTTTATTAATTAATTTAAAAGTGCAGGGTGTTATAGTGCTACTCTTTGTCACTACCGATCGACGCCCTTTATAAGCTCAGCCGCCATGATAAATTTAGGGTTTTAAACCTTATTTCTAATTTTCAGCCACCTCAGCTACCATGAGGCCAAACAACTACTACCATTTGACTCCAATCATAGATCACCATAAACCCTTGTCTCTAATTCGTCGCCCGAATCAAAATCACCCAATTAGTATTTTAGGATTTTGCAATTCAGACCTTCGACCGCAATTTCTGATTGAATCGAGTCTCAAAATCAAAGTCTAACACGAGCCGTTGATTCCATCCATCAAGAGCTTTCTGAAATATAAATTTCGATAATTTAGAGAGGTCAAATTTTTATCTTATTTTAATTTGATCAGATAATCACCATTAAGATTTGATTAAGAAATTTCGGGATTTAACGTTAAAAACAAAAAGTGTTGAGAAAGAATGAGCCTGTTAGGGTTTCTCAAAGATAACATATATGTATATAACCATTGTATTGTTGGGCCAAAGCAGTTACATTCGCCGAAAAGCTTGTTTCGTCGCCAAACCGATATAAGTCGTTTCATACGTCAAAATATAGGTTTTCGATATTTTTAAATGTAATGGAACTAATCCTGTATAAGTTTTATTTTCATTATCAATTTAATTTGAAATCATCATACTTAGTTGCAATTTAACTACCGTAAATTATTATATCAAAAATCACTTTTATTAAATCACACTTACATGAAAATAAATTATTCAAATTTATTTTTCTCAACTATTTTGATTCCATAAAAGAACTCATTTGAATATAACACTGTATACACATTTTTCTGATATTAACTTATTACTTTGAATTATATCTCTATTTTTTTTATTCCACATCAAATTAATCTCAATCAAATTTAATATTTGAAGCTATCATACACTCTAATAATCCAACAAAGAATATATATTACTATTTTGTTGATCGTTTCGTACAGTACTCAAACTAATCCAAAATATAATTCAAATCGATAAAATTTCAGGTTTTGACAATTTATTCTAATTTATATATTTAATTTAATATCATCAAATCGTCAAAAATATAGGTCGTTACAAAATGTTACTCGTGGAATACAATACAATTAGTAGTTTTGAAGGACTATTTCAAAAGATATGTTTTCCCAAAAAATTAAATTTCTTGCGTAAACATATCTTCTGGATCGTTATATATTTTCCATAGATGTATCATATGAAGACAAAGATAAAACCAACGTTATGGAAAAACTAACCAAATTTATATAGAATTTTAAACACAAAAATCATGTTGATATAATGGTAAAGAATAAAAAGATAAGAAATTGGAGAGAGAACATTTTTTATTTATTTATCTACATGTACACTTAGAGCATCTTCAATGCACATAGAATGCAATGTCTAATTAATCCTATGTGTTCACAATGTGAAATCAATGTTATACATAATATTTGAAAATTACAACAAAAGTGAAAAAATTAGCTCCAATGCTAACGTGTCCATAAAAAGTAAATAATTAGCTTCTGTGTCCCAATCAAATTATGAATAAATAAAAGTATTATATTAAAATAATTAATAACATATGTATTTACTTACTTCGCATTATGAAGTACAATGTCTAGAACTAAACTAAACATTGCACTTGACAATGTCTAGTGAAATTTGTGTAATGTCTTCTTCACATTTAATATAATATTACCATTGAAGATTGGTTTTTTAACGTAATATAAAATTGATTATATGTAAAAGACGTTACATTAAAATCGTAAGAAGGTTGGAGATGCTTTAAGCTCAATATTCACAAATAGTGATAATTACAATAATGTCTTTTGACATTTAACATATTCCACTTATATTAAAGTAAATTACAACAAATTTCAATAAATGAATAGAAAAAGAAAATTTGACAACCTCACGTAACATAATTCAACCCGGCCCATAAAACTGCCTTTCAAATTCGCGCCGTAATTAATTTTCCACTTCCCTTGTTCGACACAGACAACCCCAGAAATATCTCCCGGTTCCACGATATCTTCATGTTCATCCTACCTCCGCCACACACTCCATTCCCCACCATTCCCCTCCGCCGCAAATTCTTTTCACTCTCCTCCGCCACTGCCTCTACGTCGCCCATATCCAGCCCTACCTATGATTTCTCCCCCTTAGTCGATCACCTCTCCTCAACCCCGCCACCATCGACTCCTCCGACCAAAAACTTCGACCACCTCTCCGACTTTCACCTCGCCCAAAAGTACCGCGCCGTGCCCGCTCATCACTGGCACGCTTTGCTTAAGTCCCTGTCCTCATCTCCTTCCACCTTCGCCTCCGCCGCCTCCCTCATCCCCTTCCTCCTCCGCCACCGCCTCTGCCTGCACTACGACATCCTGTTTTCCATCCTCATCCACGCTCTTT
Organism: Allium sativum; assembly: GCA_030737875.1. Taxonomy (NCBI): domain Eukaryota; kingdom Viridiplantae; phylum Streptophyta; class Magnoliopsida; order Asparagales; family Amaryllidaceae; genus Allium; species Allium sativum. Next base: position 228,452,692 of record CM060911.1, on the reverse strand, counting down.
CCAGATCCAACCTTACAGACTCCCTCACATCCCACTTCCTCACCACCCTTTCTCCTTCCGCCTCTCCTCTGACCTTCAACGCCCTCGTTCTAGCTGCTGTATCCAACAAACGCCCCGATTCCGCACTCCAGATCATGAAATTGGTGAGGGAGAAGTACAGCATTCTATCGGACCACATCAATTACACTCTGATCGTGCAGGGGATCGTCCGAGACGCCCCATCCGAGACGCCGGATAAATTTTTACTAACCTCAGTAATGGAAGATCTGATAGGTCAGTTCATTGAGCCTGATGCAAGGTTGCTTTCAGATCTTATTTTCGCATTTGCAGTTTCAGGAGAGGTCAATACTGCGGTGGAATTGTTAGGTGTAGCCCAGGCGCAGGGATTGACTGCAAAATCACCTGCATACGTGGCGTTAATTTCGGCCTTGGGGTCGGAGGGGAGGGTAGAAGAGGCCGAAGCGATTTTTGAAGAGATCAAGTGGGAAGGTTTGACCCCTAAAATTAGGGCTTATAATGCGCTTCTTAAAGGCTATGTTAAAATTGGGGATTTGGTTAGAGCAGAAAGAGTGTTTGATGAGATGACGAAATCCGGAATTGTTGCTGATGAGCGAACATACAGTCTGTTGATTGATGCATACAGTGACGCAGGAAGGTGGGAGAGTGCTAGAATTTTGATGAGAGAGATGGAAGAGAAGGAGGTGATGTTAAACTTAACATAGGCTAGTTCTGTTAACACCCTTATTATTTCTTTACCATACATAGGCCCCCCCCCCTCCCCCCCCCCCCCCCAAAAAAAAAAAAAAAAAAAGAGAGAGAGAAGGGAAAAAAAGAAAGAAAAAGAAAAACCGTTAGTCTATGTTAAGCAACACTTATTCCAATCTTACACTTACGGATCACCTTCTTTATTAATTTCATTGCCCATCCATTAGAACCATTCTTATTTATATTAAAAAAAACATCATTAATTCGTTTTAATAAAAAAACTAATTTTATTTTTAGGGTTTGTAACTTATTTGGATAACTAGCCTATTTGATTGTTTTAGTCTTTTTAATTTATTTTGAAAAGCATCGAGTTCAACCTGAGTTTCACTAACATGATATTTGTTCTTTTTCTGTTTATTGTTTGTCAAATTTGTTTAAATTGCTTAAAAAGGATGATGATTTGGTTGGATTTTTGATCAAATTTGTTTTCGAGTTTGGAAAGGAATAAAAACATTGACATTAAGTTTGAAGACTTTCATGCGACGTTAGACTTGAACATTCGCCAAGTTTATCTAGTTAGATAAGTTTCACACTTCGAATATGTTGCCAAAAGATTCCAGGAAATTTCATCATAGTCGCTTAAGATTCTTGTATAGTTTTGTGCAAAATCAAGACATGTACTTCAGGTGTATTCTTTTAGAGTTTGATTTTTTTATTTTCCAGTAGCATTATTTGCCAAGAATGCAAGGGCTTTTGCGTCTAAAGTTGATTTATTGTTACTAGCTGGGTGACTAAAGAGAAACGAGATGGAAATAGAATCTTCCTTAACATATAACATACTATACACGTTGTTTAACTTTAACCTGTGTGTTACTATACACGTTGTTTAACTTTAACCTGTGTGTTTGAGAATAGGTTAACAAAAAAGCTTGTTTGGTAATTGTTCTTTGTTATGTTTTAAAATAGTTTTGAGCTGTTACTTTTAAATAATTTTAAACCTCTAGTTCAAAGTAAATGTATTTGTATATGAAATCTGAAACTGTGATAAAACAACAAACATAAACTCCATTTCCACACTTCCTTCATGAACACCCCATTGGAAATCAAATTAGCTTAAAACAAAATTGAGACACGTAATTTCCCTTTTTGTAACACAAATACGCTTTTAGAAGAAAAACATATTCAAATCCATGATTCTTTCTTATAATTTATGTTTTTTAAGTTATTTAATAAAATTTATTAAAGTCTGCAAGTAGTGGCCCAATGGTAAGATACCCGCTTCCTGTTAAAGGGGTTGCATGACATATTCTGAGCCTAACACGTTGATCTTATTAGGTGACGTGGACAAGTGTGACAATTATGTGCACACGAATTAAACCTGGCTCTGATACCATGTTAGAGAACCTCAAATTATCATAAAACCAATTGGTAATATGAAGGGTGGACTTTTAATATTTATACAGAATTTATTTTATAAATTCCCCGATGTGAGACTTGTCTCAACAAAGAAAGACTAAATAAAATGCCTAATATTTGATAAGAAATCTCAATCTTCAAAACCTTTATTTATTCATCAAAAAATAAAAAACAAAGCCCCTTCCATCACATACAACTATTGAAGCTCATGCATACCTACTTAGTGATAGTCTTAATGAAATGGCTTCTTCGCTAGTTGTTACTTCTATCTTCCATAATAAATCCTTTACATGTAGATAATTTCTTACATTCTTTAATCAAGTTAAAGATTGCAACTAATATTCGTTAACCACTATCCGAAATCCATAAAATATATATAAAAAGACAATATATTTGAATAATAATTCCACGTTGAATTACAATATCTTCAAAATCTACTTTGATTTGAAAATATTATATTACCAAAATCTAACAATCTCTACCTTGATGTTATATTATCATAAATAGCATCTAATCTCCACCTACAACCTCAAACTCCAAACAATTTCCAATGTTACAATGAAAAAGAATGTCTCCATTCCAAAAAACTAGTCAACCTCCAAACCACCTAATTATGCATGCCCCTCATTTGAACATGCATATCATTGATATATCCAAATTGCTTGTAATACCACAAAGGCCTTCATGTGGTTTTTGCATTATTTTCATTGCTAGCTCCACCTTAATATAGAAAAAATTGCGTTTATATCATTTTTGAGAAATTTCTCCATTTTCCATTGTTTCTTCAAGCAATTTGTATACATGATTGCTTTCTCCTTTCGGATATAACACCTCCCTGCTATCCTTATAAACCCTTGTGACTTTAACTTATAGACCCTTGTGACTCCACATTAAGTCGAAAACTTCAACTATTTTACTAAAACATGATTTTTTGTAATTTCCGAGAGCTGATAACTGATACGAACTTCACTACATTTCCATCATACATCCTGCACCCATGCCTTTATTATGCAGATTTTCACCAATAGCAGATTGCACCTATGCTGATAAATGATTTTTTTTATTGCATATGTGGAAACAATACATCTAGTCTTTTCTTTTAGCCTTTATCCACAAATACGAAATTTTTATTAAATTTCTCACCAAAATGAACATTGCTATTGCTATTATGTTTTTATTCCTTTTGATATTCTTCAGTTGTCTTACCTTTTTTTTTTTTTTTCAAAGCTTATTTTAAAATCTCGGTTGATGGACAGGTTTTTTCATAGTAATTGCAGATGGAACCTCTTTTCATATTTGAATGCTTACTCCTACTTACAAAATGGATCAGCCTTTGTCTGCACACACATGACATTGTTATTAAATTCTTCACCAAAATGCATATTGCTACTGCTATTATCTTTTTGTTTCGTTTATCTTATTCCAGTGTTTTATTCTCTCTGTTCTTTTTAAGCTTATTGCAAAATCTCGGCTGATGAATATCATGCAGATCAAATCTTTTTCCATATTTAGACCGTTATTTCTACTTGCAAATTGGACCACTTCAATTAGATTTTCACTTTCCTAACTCTTCGGCAATGAAACCATCAACATTAAGGTCTGTGTCACATCATTCACCATGTAATTCACACATTCGATTAGTTCACAATTGCCTAAAGATCGTCAAGATGTTCTACAATTGATCCACCATCTTTAAATTTTAGATTCATCAATGTTCTCATAAGAAAATTGTACTTATTGTAGTGTTCTTTTCATAAATTCCAAATTAAATAAGCAGACATTTTATTAGTAACAATATGATTCAATTATTAGGGTTTTTGTTAAGGATCCCTACACAATTAAATTTTAGAAGATACAAGAAATAAAGAAAAAACAATGACAAACAAATTGCTCCAACTAAATATCCATATTGATTCACCAAAACGAGAAGAAATCTTAATCTTCAAACCCAATACAAAACCTTTTTTTGCCACACACATATATGTATGTATGTTTTTGTGTGTGTGTATACCCCCCCCCCCCCCCCCTCTTAAAATGAACTTTGTACATACATATTTGTAATATTCTGAAAAAATATTTTCTTTAATTACCTATTGACTACTTCTATATTTCGAAGCCTTCCATGTAGATAATTTATTGCGTTCTTTAATGAAATAAAAGACAACAACCAATATTTTTTTATTACTCTTCAGAATGTACAAAATCTATACAAGAGGCAATACATTTGAGTCGCAGATTGACATTGACTCGCAATATCTTCAAAATCTACTTTGATTTCAAAATATTATTACCAAAATCTAATATGGTTTTCATGGCAATCAAGGTACCATAGCGGCGTCATTGCTTTCCCTCCAAGCAAGCTTCAGCCTTGGTAGGCTGGTAGCTACCTCCAATAAACGAAATACATGATCAGTCTCAGACTAGCATGGTTTCACATGAGTGAAAGAAAGAATGAGGTTGTTTATGTAGGACTGATAATGATATTTTTGAAACTTGACGAGGACGTGAATGGATGAATTGACATATATTTATTTATTTTTGGTGCCATGGGACTTTAAAGGAGGATTACTAACAAAATTTGGCTGTTTAAATAAGTTATTTGCAGACATACATAATATATACGCTTTAAGTTAGTGGCGTCAAACACAACATTTTTATCTATTATTTTGGTAGGAAAAACAGGGAAGTGAGAATGACTTCAGTCCATTAAAGTACTTATATCTTTGTGTTATCTAAAAAGCAAGTTCATTTTGATAAAATTTCTGATCTATTTATTATTATTAGCAGGTGAAGCCAAATTCATATGTTTTTAGTCGGATACTGGCAGGGTTTAGGGACAGGGGAGAGTGGCAGAAGTCCTTTGCGGTTTTGAAGGATATGCGGGCATGTGGGGTGAAACCCGATAGGCATTTTTATAATGTGATGATTGATGCATTCGGGAAGCATAATTGTTTGAATCACGCGATGGATGCATTTGATCGGATGAGGGCAGATGGCATCGAGCCAGATGCTGTGACATGGAATACGATGATAGACGCACATTGTAAGGCAGGAAGACATGATGTGGGGATGAAGTTATTCGAGGAGATGGTGGATGCTGGGTGTCGGCCGTGTAGGACTACCTTTAATATCGTGATAAATTCTTTGGGAGAGCAGGAGAGGTGGGATGATTTGAAGGAGGTTTTAGGGAGGATGAAGGAGCAAGGGTTGATGCCGAATGTGGTGACGTATACTACCCTGGTGGATGTTTATGGGAAATCAGGGAGGTTCAAGGATGCGATCGACTGCCTGGAGATGATGAAGGTGGAAGGGATGAAACCTTCGGATACCATGTATAATGCATTGGTGAACGCGTATGCACAAAGGGTAGTGTCTTATTCAGTTTTTTCTTTATAATTATGTCTGAGTGTATGACCGGCATGATTTGTGAACATACGTTACTTGTTTTGGGTTTAAATGATTTTATAATCACCGATGATAAATTAATTGGCATAGGAGTTGTAATTTTTAACTCCAACTAACGGGAAAATATGAGTGTGTATTAAAATACGTCAAATTTGATTATTAGAGGGAAGATGGGAGACTGAATTTGAGATTAAGAAAACAGCTTACAATTGGATTGGGGTAATTTTAGCTATTATTATCAGCAAAGATGTTAAATGTTTGGTAAATTAAAGAGTACTTATGCTTTAGACTAGAAGCTGTCGTCAGTAAAGATACAATGCAAAAGGTTAAGCTAATGAGATAAAATGATTCAGGCTGTAAGAAACTATCAAAAACAATGTAACTATATTGAATCTTCAAACAAGTGTCATTCTGGATGAGCATCTTTTTCCCAAGTATGCATATCATTATTCTTCTCTGGATAGTTCTTTCATTTTTTCTGATTATTATTACAATTTGTATGCCTATTTAGGTATAACTTTAATAATCCAGATATGGCAGTATAGTTTTTTTTTTTTTTCAAAAGCAAACCCTGGGTAAATATTTTAAAATTGCGAAAGCGTACAGAACATTGACTTAGGAAGTTTAAAAATCTTCAGTGTATGACATCTATTCATAATAAGATATCAGGCCTGTGTTTCTTGAGTATAAGGATTCATCCTTTGACATGTTACTGTTGATGTCCAGGGTTTATCAGAGCAAGCTATGAATGCTTTTAGAGTCATGAGAGCAGATGGTATAAAACCCAGTATTTTGGTCCTTAATTCCTTGATCAACGCTTTTGGAGAAGACCGTAGAGACACTGATGCCTTTTCTGTGCTGCAATTTATGAAAGAGAATGTGAGCATCTCTCCCCACATTATCCCCGATGAAAATCTAAGCTATTTTCTTCTCTCTGTGACTAGCTTCCTATCATCACCTAGTATTATATCATTGCCTTTGATCTTACAGGACATAATGCCAGATGTTGTGACTTACACAACTCTTATGAAAGCTTTGATTCGTGTTGAGAAGTTTGAAAAGGTAAATATATTTCATGTCTGACAATTCTCTTTCAGACAACTTACTATTGTTGGAAACATGATGGTGCCTTTAATTTGATTTGAGAACGACTAAGAGGTACGAGTCCGAATACTAGTGATGATGGTTTGAGGCTTTGCCATGGATTTTCACCAAGTATCTAGCAATAACTTGTACTCCGGGCACATATTTTCATCAAATATATCTGACATTGCCTTTATCATTATTGCACTCTTTTCATTATGAACTGAATGCTGGGATGTTAATTTTCTTTCATATATGAATGAACTATCAGGTTCCAGCTGTGTATGAGGAAATGATAACATCTGGATGCAGTCCTGATAGAAAAGCTAGAGCAATGCTGCGATCCGCCCTCAGATACATGAAACAATCTCTGAGCTCAAAGCATATGTAGAGCTATCATTTTTCAGTACAAAAAAGAAAAAAAAGAAAAGAAAAAAAAACACCATTTACTCTCAGTACAGTGTAGCATTTCAATCCTACGAAAGGTTAGCATTTGTTCTCTTACACCTCCCTGGTTAGTATCAAATTTAACTCCTGTCGAACAATACTTTTTTTTTTGAAATATTTATAATAAATTTAAATTTTTCAAAATTTATTCATCAGAATAAGGGTGAGTAAATTGTTAGTTCAGTTTGAAACTGATCAGAAATGTTGAACCCAAAATAACTATTTAAGAAACATAAACCAAACAAACCAAACCGATATTTTTAAAACCTAAACCAACCAAGCCGATAATATTTGGTTTGGTTTGATTGGTTTATTTAGTGCAATCTTAAAATGAATTTGATCTTCTAGCTGTTGACACAATAGAAGATTAAAGCATTTAATTGAGTCCAAAATAGTTTGCTTGTGTATTGCGGAGAGATATATTTTATACGTGTATGCGATGTTTTTTTTACAAAGCGAAAGAGATTCACAGAAACGGGCTGACAATCGGAAGGGGTAATGTGTTTTCATGTTTTGGAATGTATTAAGAAAGGTTGAGAAAGAGGACGGTAACATGATTTGGTAATTGGGTTGAAAAATGAAGTAAACTAACTTAGTTTTATGTTTTAATATTTGTTAATTCTTAGTTCAACGTTATTGGTATTATGTGATGTATGTACATTATTATTTGGTTATTATTTGGGTACTATGATATTTTCTTAATTTACATATTAATTTCTATTAAAGTAAATGATTTTAAATAATGTTTGAGAAATGTTCTATTTAATATTTTTTTATTAGCGATTAATGTAATTTCTTGAACAAATTTTAGTGAAGATTTGTAAAACACCCTCTTCAGGTTTCAAATATGCAGCAGCAGCAGCAGCAGAAAGGAAATATGCAAATATTTGTTGAGTATGCAGGGAATTCTGCAAATATTTATAGATTTCTGTGCAAATATTTGCAATTTTTCAACAAAAAATGAAAGAAAGTTGTTTTTATCATAGAAACATGCAATTATTATTTAGATTTAATATTTAATAAAAGTAAATTGTTATCAAAATTAAAAATAGACATGTGATTCAAAACATGTTTTTTTTAAAGAAAAAAAATCATGTTTCATTTATGGAAGTAAGGGATGTGACCAAATTTCCAATTATGTTTATAGGCCCCAAAAAAGAACTTATTTTAGCTATAGGCCTCGTTCAAGACTAGTTACAAAAATAGATCTAGTTTTCTTTATATCTACATTATATATTGCGCAAAGGCATATAATTTATTTATTTTTTGTTAAAAAGAAAACCAAAATCGTACTTGCACAATTTCAAATTGCTATTTTGTGCCTGTACTCTTTAAAATTGTACAAACACAAGTTGTTGACCCGCTTTTTGGTAAAGCAGTCACGCGTCAAGTTTATGGTTAGTGACGCGCTCGAGTCCCAAGAGCGTCGTCGGAAAATACAAAGCGATTTAGTCGAAGTCGCGAAGTGTTCGGAAAATGTTGAAAATATCGTCGATTCTCGCATCGCGTTATCGTATTGGAAAAGTCGTTAAAAAACTTGAAAAATCCGGCATGGTAAAAATACACGATCGACTCGATCCGATCAGATACAAATCTTTGAGCACCTCAGTCCGATCACGTGGCAAAACTCATTGAGGCAAAATATATCGATTTTGGTAAATTTTGGTTTTGATCACTCAGAAGCTGTTGATTGGCACGACACAATCACAAAATATTGCTTGCGCAAACTCATCTGGTTTGGATCATCCAGTTGGCAAAGTTCCTAATTTGACACTCAAAACATGTTGATTGGCACGACCGGATCACCCTTTTCATTGGTTTTACTCAGGGATGCAACTCTTGGCATTTGGCAAAACACGGATGTGAAATTTCTGATACGAAATTGACACCTCAAAATGGCTTGATTAACACGGGATACGATGCGAAAACCATGGGTGCGCATCAGAGATTCGATGCGAAAAATCTTGGGATCGACATGGTGATGTGAAATTTGGCAAATGGCAAGGCAAGAATCTGACAAATTGAAAAACGTGTGCGGATCACTTACTTTTGTTTGTGCGACTCGGTCAGATCATGGTTTTTCATGATGCGAAATCTGGCTTTGGCACTTGGTTCGGAAAATAGGCGATCACCCCAGGACCGTGTTGATCACTGTTTTTTAGGTGATCAACACGTGTCGATCACCATTTTTTCCAGGATTCGATTTTTTGGACTAGTACTTGATTTTTTGGCTAAGTATCGGGGATACGAAATTTTGGCTGATGGATGGAAACTTCACTTATAAATACCCTCTCTCTTGGCATTCAAAGTGGCTGGCTTGTCTTGTATTTTTGGACATTTGGCATGCGGGAGAGCTTTCTTTGGAGCTCATTAATGGCTTCCATGGTCATTTCTTTGATTTTAGGATAATTCTTATACTTGTAAATTTCACATAGAAGTTTTCCTACAATTTTTTGGCATTCACTTGAACTTTTGGTTTTCTTTTGGGCATATTTGGATATTCTTGGACATTGGAGCTTTTCATTGGCCATTGTTGTTCGTTCTAACACACTTCGACATAACAAAGAAGAAGAAATGAATTTTGGTCAAAGTTATGAATTAACTAGATATTTGTTATTCTATTGTACAACTTTGTACATTCAAATTGTCCGACCTTGGATAAACACTGTAATCGACAAAATTATGATGAATAATTACTATAAAGTGAACGTAGGCGTTAGTGCCGAACAACTATAAAAAGTTGTGTGTCCCTTTACATTTCAGCACTTTGGTTATTTCTTCACATTCGGGGGTTGACGTGCGTGAGTGACAAACTTTTCACATCAACACTTTGACGCGTCAGGAAAGGGCGCAACAACTTCGACTTCGGCTTTGGTTTAGGTTCACGGATTTGGTTTTGGTCTTCGGATTCGGTTTCTGATTTCGGCTTCGGTTTTGTTTCGAAAACAGATTTCGCTCGCTTTTCATCATGATTAAACGAAAGAAGCTCGACGTTATTGACGAGGCTCAGGGTATTGGAGCTGAAGGAAGTCAAGAACTTTCTTCGACTGGAAATCCCTCGAACTTCGTCACCTGAGATGACGTCGACGGGATGATTAAGGATTTGGCTTTGGATTTGAATGCTCGGCTTGAGCGGCAAGAGGAAGCGATGAATACTTTTCTTGCTCAAATTAAGGCTAGACTTGGAAGCGCTGGAAGGCCGATATGTTAGGCAGACATCATCGGGACAAACACTAGTGTTCCGCAAGTCGCGATTCGGGACTTGGGGCAACACCATAAACTCTTCAGCAGGACGACGCCGATCCTTAGACCGGTGTCGTTCCCGCTACACTCAGGTGGCTATACCCCTGATCCCGACATCGCTCAATCCCGTGACGCTTTGGTTCGTCAAGTCGCGAGTTTCAACATTGGTAATGTGGTTCAAGCGCCTTTGCGCGTAGGTTTGGATAGTAGCGCTTCCGTGGTTCCGGGAGTAAGGATTGCGCACGGTGTGGCTCCTCAGGTTGGAATTTAACCGGAAGTTCTTATTGCAAATCAACCGGTTGCTAACATGGACTTAAATGCTAGGGGACCAGTGTCGGCTCAGATAATATGGATCAGCCCCCTCGTGCTATTCAGGATAGGCTCAGGCCCAGCGCTCGTGGTCTGGTTGTTAATTGATCTTGGATCTGGCTCTGGTATCTCAGATTCGAGCCTCCCGGACATTAGTATTTTTTGGCTTGTGGTTTCTGGTCATCTGACATTGTGAATTCTTTGGTTACTTGGCTCCATTGTTATCACGTCGACGACTAGTCGTCGACTAATCCTCAACTAGTCGTCGACAAGTCGACACGTCGCTCTTTGAGATTCGACGATGATCGACTTGTTGATTTCGACGGTAACCCTAATTGGCCCAGGCATTGAATTCAAAAAATGTAAAATCGTACGTTTTGAAACACGATTTGAATCGAATCGCAGCTCCATTGATTCAAGATCCAAATTGAATCGCAATCCCCAAAAATCGTACGAGTCAAGAAAAAATCGAACCAAATTTCAGATCGCGATTCTGGGATCTTCGTATTTCCTTCCTCATCGCAACGTACAGAGACGCAAAAAGAAAAAAGAAAAGAAGAAGAAGAAGAAGAAGAAAGACCTGCGCTGCTGTTCAACTGCGAAAGGTAAGCACTCTATATTTTTTTATTTGCTTATCATCTTCCTTCTTCTCTTCACTGTTCTGTTTTTTTTTTAAATACTGCTGCCATGTGAATTCGATTTTGAGAAATAAGGGGGATATGCTGTCCAATTTTCAGAAATTGCTACAGTAATTTTTATGGATGTTTATCGGTGATTTTAACCACTGTGCTTACCCACCTGCGTATTAGCTGAGGCTATATTATCAGTGTATAACCATGATTAATATGTGTGGACTTGTTATACTTCATTTGGATAAATTGGATTCACTTCCAGTATATCAGTGTATAACCATGATTAATATGTCCAGACTTATTATACTTCGTTTGGATTCACTTCCATTATAGAAGACTGCATAGTTAAATACCAGTATATATCAAAGTCTCTTGGATGCTTCTAGTTAATAAATATGCACACAGCACATGTATCAAGCTAGATCATATAATCATATCTATTCATTTTTAGTTTGTAGTAATGTACAGTGGGCATGTTATACTTCATTTGGTTTTCCATTGCTGTTTGCTATAAACAGTGGGCATATCCCACATACACCTAGTTTTAGATTTTTTTGTTAGCACACAACATACAAAAGAAAGATTATGAGCAATTACTTATTACATCATTAAGTACATAAATTCAAGAAATGGACTCTTGCGCACAATCTTCTAACCTCAACAGTGACCTACAAGTGAAAAAAAAAACATTATGTTAGCACACTATCATAAAAAAAGAATTATTACATACATGCAATATATATAATTATAGTAAAAATCGACGATTCACGATTCAAACAGCAATGGAAAGTATATATATTATAGCTTCTTACTGTTAACAATTATATGTTAGTATATATACTTTATTCAAATTTAACTGATTTGTTTTTAATTACATATACAGCAGTTGAAATGGAAAGTAACACTGAAAATACTTGGGTATTATTATGATCTATTATGGATATTTTGGGTATTATTATGTTGTGACTATGATCTATTATGGATATTTGTTGAATTTGAACCTATTATTATATTATCTTTGTTGAATTTGAACTTATTATAAATTTATAAGTATATCTAATTATATTATATATTTAAGTCTAATAAATATATGTATATAAAAGACTTGTCGACTAGTCACGACTAGTCAGACGACTTGTCGACTAGTTTTCTAGACGGTAGTGGCTCGACTTGGCTCGACTTGGCGTCGTGATAACCTTGCTTGGCTCTTGGTTTTGTTTGGTTCTTTGGATTCTGGTCTTGGCTTTTTGATATTCCGACCTTTGGTGTTTTGACCTTTGGTCTTTTTGGTTTACTGCTTCTGATTTTTGATTGTTCAGCTTTTGGCTTTCTTCAGTTTTTCGACTCTTGGTATCTTTGGCTCTTTGGTTATTTGGTTTTTGGATGACGGTCTTAACACTTATGGCTTTACGGCTTTTCTGCTTATGGGTTTCTTGGTATTTTCTGGCTTTAAGTTATTCGGGTCCCAGCCCATGGTTGTGTCTTTAAGGACTTCGATCCTCTGGATGTATCCTTTTGGTTACTTTGGCTGTAAGATGGTTGAATCGACATACCGTTTATGGGAACCGGTGAGATCCCTAGGCGTGCTGACAACATACTATCACCCCCTCTGGTGATTGGTTATTAACGAAAGGTTTACTTTCTCCGATTTTGGATTTTGAATAGTTAAGTTCGTTTGTTCACGTTTTAGGAAGCAGCGAGATCCTAACGCGTGCTCTTTTTGGATGATAAACTATTCAACCTCCTTCACGAATAAACTTGAAATCAAAATCGGTTAAATCCGTGTACCATGTACGGGGATTCGTGAGACCCCTATGCATACCCTTCGCGGATGGCGAACTGATGTGTTTTCTTTTGGCTTTGCTAAAATCTCCTTAACTTTTACAACCTTAATAAAATTACTTCACTAAGTAAGGACGCTTGCTTGCAAAGTATGAAACCTGGAGCTGGATTGCGAGTTCTAAAAGGACGGGTCGTCTTGTCCTACTTTGACAAGGCTGCTCTGTTTAGTGGCAAGTATTGGATCCTACTCGTTTGGCTTTGGATCGTTATGTCAAGGCGATTCACCTGGTTATCTGGTTACGTCGGGTGAATTTGTCAATGACGCGACAAGATATTCACTCGTGACTTTGGATTGTCCTGCCGTGACTTTGGATTGTCCTGCCACGACTGTTCGTTTGGTTATCTGGTTATGTTGAGTGGACTTGTCGATGACGCGACAAGATTATTCACTCGTGGTTATTGGTTATCTGATTATCTAGCTATTTGGTTATCAGTTACTTCGGATTTACGGATTTCCGGTTTTCTCGATTTTCCAGCTATGGTTACTCTGGTTTTTCAGGTTCCCGGATCCTGACGATCCCTCGATTATCGGCAACCTTGGTTATTCTGGCTTTCGGACCTCCAAAGTCCACTGGTTGTTGGTTATTTTGGTTATTCTAGTTCTTGGGCCCTTGTAGTCCCTCGGCTATTCTGGGTAATTCGGTTATTTGGCTATTCTGGTTATCTCTAAAGGAACGATCCGGAGTCATCATCGACTTTCGTTGGATTTCTGGCTTTAGTTTATGACTAATACGATTCGGTGCAATCGCGGATTTCTGGTTAGTACGATCCGGCGAGATTGCGACTTTCAAGTTCTTTGGCTTTCTGGTTTTTTGGTTTCATGGTTAACACGATCTGGTGTGATCGTGGCTCTTCGGCTTTCTGGTTATTGGATTTTCCTTCGGACTTCTCCTGACTTTGGTTTACGGATTCTGAGACTTTTGGTTTACTCGCAAAACAAATCTCCCTTTGGTCAAGGAAAATATGTTTTGAGGAGAAAAATGTTGACCTGTTTTTTTTGGCAAAACAGACATACATCAAGTTTATGGTTAGCGACGCGCTCGAGTCTCGAGAACGTCGTCGGAAAACACAAAGCGATTTGGTCAAAGTCGCGTAGTGTTTGGAAAAGGTTGAAAATATCGTCGATTCCCGAATCGTCATTATCGAATTGGGAAAATCGTTAAAAAACTTGGAAAATCCAACATGATAAAAATACGTGATCGACTCGGTTCGATCAGCTAAAAATCCTTGAGCACCTCGGTCCGATCACGTGGCAAAACTCGTCGAGCCAAAATATATTGATTTTGATAAATTCTGGTTTCGATCACCCAAAAACTGATGATCGACACGATACGATTACCAAAAACTGCTTGTGTAAACTCATATGGCTTGGATTTGCCACTTGGCAAAGTTCAAGATTTGACACTCAAAACAGGCTGATCGGCACGGCCGCATCACCCTTTTTCATTGGTTTTACTCAGGGATCTGACGCTTGACATTTGGTAGATCAGGGATGTGAAATTCCTAATACGAAATTGACAACTTGAAATGGTTTGATCAACACAAGATACGATGTGAAATCCATGGGTGCGGTGCCCAGGATTCAATGCGAAAAATCATGGGATCCACATGGTGATGCGAACTTTGGCAACTGGCAAGGCAAGGATCTGACAAACTGGAAAACACGTGCAGATTACTCATTTTGCGCGACTCAGCCAGATCATGGTTTTTCATGATGCAAAATCTGACTTTGGCGCTTGGTTCAAAAAACGACTGATCATCCCAGGATCGTGTTGATCACTGTTTTTTAGGTGATCAACACGTGTCGATCACCGTTTTTTTTCCAGATTTTTCTAGGATTCCATTTTTTGGACTTGGACTTGATTTTTTAGCCAATTCGGGGATATGAAATTTCGCATCCTTCCGGATACGAAATTTGGCTAATACATGGAAACTTCACCTATAAATACCCTTTTTCTTAACATTTAAAGAGGTTGGCTTAGCTTGGTATTTTTGGACCTTTGACATACATGGGGGCTTTTTTTGGAACTCCTTAATGACTTTCGTGGCCATTTCTTTGACCTTGGGATACTTTTTGGACTTGTAAACTTCACATAGAAGTTTGCCTACAACTTTTTGGCGTTTGGATTTTTAGCTTGCTTTTAGATATATTTGGATATTCTTGGATATTGGAGCTTTTCATTGGCCATTGTTGTTCACTCTAACACACTTCGGCATAACAAAGAAAAAGAAGTGCATTTTGGTCAAACTTACGAATTAACAAGATATTTGTTATTTTATTGTACAATTTTATACAGTCAAATTGTTCGATCTTGGATAAACATTGTAATTAACAAAATTAAGATGAATTATTACTATAAAATGGACATAGACGTTAAAGTGGAACCACTATAAAAAGTTGTGCATCCCTTTACATTTTAACACTTCGGTTATTTCTTCACAATCGGGGGTTGGCGTGCGTGAATGACAAACTTTCCACGTCAACACAAGTACTGGTTCGGCTAAAGCTAGACCTATTTTTGTAATAAGTTTAAGTTAAAATAGTTATTCTTTTCTCTTTTTTCGAGCTTATAAATAAATTTTAGTAATAAATTGCATAACAAAACTTTAATAATATTTAGTTGTACTAATGGGACTTGAGGGCTTGATAGACATCAATGGGAGGGCTGGTGCCACACTCATGCGAGCAAGAATCAATCTAACATGTCAGGTTACAGGGTCCGAGGTAACACCACTTGGCAATGAACATGACAGTGCCATATAAAAAGAGGTTATATGGATTTACTAGTGTTAGGTTACATTTTTTTCACAAAAATCAATAATCCATTTTACAAATGAATACTTGAAATTTGGCATACATTACACTTTTCCTAAATTATTAATTACCCATTAAAACATCCATCTTATAATTTATTATTTTCCAACCTTTTTTGTTAATATCTTCTACAACCTTATTTTGGATTAATTTTTTAATATTTGATTCCTGCCTTCACAATCATCTACAGCTCTCCTAAAACCGTCAGTCATTTCCTCATCAAATTCGCAACCTCCAACATCTATCTGAGCTCTCTAATCGCCGTTAATTCTTGCAATTTTAACTGTTATCGCTAATTTCAATCATAGTTGTTGTTACTCCATGGGACCAATACTACTTGATTCCATGTCGAGAGCCACACCTAAAGACATCCTTCATCTCCACCAAATACATCAAAGCGGAGATTGTTGGAGCGTGGGAACCATGTCGGATTTCAGTGTGCATGACAAGTAATTTTTTTCGGAAGAAATTAGTTTTGTTGTTCAACACTTGCATATTTTATTCATCATATGTGTGCAATGTGATAGAAATTGCACTTTTTCATGTTGTTGCACAACAAATATTGGAAGTGCAAAGAAAAATGATTGCACTCTTATTTGTGTATGTCAGAATTAAGAATAAAGGCTGCGCTACACTGATATATTACTCTTTTTACTATAGTTGGGCTGCGCCATTATTTACACTTTTTTACATTATTGGGCTTGGCCCATCTACATTAGTTACATTTGTTTCGCATCTATAAATATTGTATCATATTGTACAGTTTGAACATTATTTGTTTTTACATTCTTTCAGAGAAATAAATCATTTACATTTCGTATTCTCTCCTGTAAATTCTCTCAATTCATCTTTCTTGCAAATTTCAAGTTGGTATCGGAGCAAACCTTATTGTGCTTAACAGCACTAGTACAATTCTGATCACCGTTGATTCTCAGAGGTAGTTTTCTCTGAGTTTATTGTCCATCAGAGAGGTTTCATCATTTGGACACGTCTCATCAAAGATTTGCATCTAATTATTTGAGAGTTGTTGGCTCCAACGAAAAGAACTGTGCCTCGCCTAGTTTTTTGATACTGGCTGCATCAGTTCTCCTCATTAAAGCTTAGTGGTAAAAGCATCTGAATTGTGGAAGAAAACCGATCAAGAAGATAAAGAAACTATTACAGTTGATTAAAAAGCCATCCAGAAAAACTTGTTAGAGTTTGCAATTTAATATTCATCGATATTCATTGAAGAAAACTCATTATTCAAGTTCTTAAGGTTGCTGTAGAGATCAAATATAGAGTTTCTTTAATATCCCAATTCAAAGACTTTCATATTCAGATTTTTTTTACCTTATTTTGCTGTTTGCATCTGAATTCAGTCATGACTAATCAAGGTGATGTTTCCAGTTCTAACACATCCAGTTCCAGGGTTTCTGTATCGCAAAATTAGCCTGATCTCATGCAAGATTTGATGAAGGCTATCATCAAACCCCAAAGCCGGCTTATCTCTATTCAACTCAATGAATCAAATTACGTGTTGTGGAAATTACAAGTAGGAACGGCTCACAGGTTATGGTCTAGAAGACTAGATATTTGGAACAAAGATTGTTCCATCTAAATTTGTTCATGATAACGAAGAAAAACTTGTGCCAAATCCCGAGTTCTTGGCATATCAAAGACAAGATAGCCTTGTCTGCTCATGGATGATGTCATCCATTGGAGCAACTATTTTGCCTCAATTAATTGGTGTTAAATCCGCTCAAGATGTTTGGTCAACAATTGGGAGAAATTTTTCTGCTCAATCTTCTGCTCGTATAATGCATCACATAAGGCAACTTCATAGTATAAGAAAGGGTGATTCAACTATGAGTGAATATCTACTGAAGTAAAGACTATTTGTGATCAATTATACTATGCAGGACAGGAAATACCCGAGTCAGAGCATGTGCTATCAATTGTCAGTGGGTTAAATGATGAATATGAAGCTGTTTCAGCAATTATTTTATCCATGAATCCTACACCTTCACTACAGTATGTATATTCAACCCTATTGGCACGTGATGCAAAATTGATCATAAGAAGAGCGTCAATTCTGACCTATCAATCAATTATACCACATATGGTAAAGGAAAGAATCAAGGAAATATATTAAGAAATCAACCCAATGCACAAAGAGGTGGTCAGTCTAGTCGAGGCAGAGGCAGAAATAACAACAGCAGGGTTAGATGTCAGATTTGTGAAAAGTTTGGCTATAGTGCAAACAAGTGCTATTTTAAATACAACTCCAGTTTTTACCCATTCCAATCAAGCAACAATTCAGGTGTCAATATGATAAATGTGTAGAAAGACAACAACAATATCAGGCTGAAAATGTTAATGTTGATTCTACAACAACTGATGATGATGTTAATGATGATAGCTGGTATTCTAATACAGGGGCAACCAGTCATGTGACTAACAAGCTAATCAATCTCAATTTGGGGAACAAAGAGTACAAATGTATGCAGAATTTACTTGTGGGCAATGGTAAAACTGTGCACATTACACATTCTGGAAATGCAAGTATAAATGGACCAAAGCAATTAATTCTAAAAAAAATCTATTAAGGGTTCCATCTATCAAGAAAAATTTAATGAGTTTTTCCCAATTTGCAAAGGACAACAATGTATTTTTTGAATTTTATCCCAATGCTTGCATTGTCAAAGATATACTAACATAGGAAATTATTTTGTACGGTAATTTAATGTTTCTAATTCTAGATCATCTATGTTAGATAAAAAGACATGTATGCTGTCATGAATAACTCTAATGAATATAAGGATTTCAGTTTGTGGCATTGTAAACTAGGTCACCTAGTTTAAAAACTATCAGACATAATGTGTAATAACAATTTTTCTATGAATAAAATTCCTGCTTCATATATGTGTACCTTTTGCCAAATGGGAAAGAGTCATAAACTTGCATTTCCAAATTCTCAAACTAATTACACTAGACCCCTTAAATTAATTGCTACTGATTTGTGGGGTCCTGCACTTATAAGTTCTGATTATGGGTATAAGTGTTATATTTCTTTTATAGATGCATATTCAAGATATGTTTGGATATATATGCTAAAATCAAAGGCTGATACTTGCAGTACAATTATTCAGTTTATCAATAAAGTTGAAAACCTAATTGGTTATCATGCGAGTATTTTTCAGACTGATGGTGGAAAAGAGTTTTTACCTTTGAAAATATTTTTTGATAAAAAAAGTATAAGTCATAGAACTACATGTCCATATACATCTGAACAAAATTGCATTATTGAAAGAAAGCATAGACATGTTTTTAACTTTGCTTGCTCAAGCTTCTATGCCATGGAAATTTTGGCCAGAGGCATTTAACATAGTTGTGCATTTGATTAATTTACTTCCTACAAAAGTACTTGAATTCAAATGTCCTTATGAACTGTTACACAAAGTTAAACCAAATTATAAATATTTGAAAGTCTTTAGCTGTCAATGCTTTCCAAATTTAAGGTCTTACAATACTCATGAGTTGAATTTCAGATATACACTTTGCATCTTTTTAGGGTATTGTAACAATCAAAAAAGTTATAAGTGTTTAGATAGCAATGGAAGAATATATATGTCAAGACATGTTAGGTTCAATAAAGAAGTTTATCCATTCAGTCAAGCAAACATAAAAACAACTGCAAAAGTTATAAATCCAAGGCAGTATATACCTGACATACCAGAGGAGATAGAGAGTGTTGTGCCATCTCATCAAAGGGAGAATGACAACAACATCAACCCTCAACACACAGTGCCCATCAATGATGGACCAGGTCAAGAGCATTCTGTTATGCCAGATAGTATAAGCAATTTGCAGAATCATATACAAATAAGTAATGGTGACAGTAATAACAGTGCAAGTGATTCTCATGAATCTGAAGCTGACACTTCTAGCAACAACAATCAAGGTCCAACTATTGGAGATAACGCCAACAGACATCCAATGATGACTAGAGCTAAGTGTGATATTTTTAAACCAAAAACCATCAACACTGTAAGTATGCAAGATGAACCAATTTTTTATGTTGATGCAGATCAGATTGATGATTGGAAAGCAGCTATGACTGAAGAGTATAATGCTCTAATTAAAAATAAAACTTGGTCTCTTGCTGAAAACCCAATAATAAAAATATTATTGGATGTAGATGGGTTTATAAACTCAAAAAGAATGTTGATGGCTCAATTTCAAACTGTAAAGCAAGACTAGTTGCTAAGGGGTATTCACAATAGTATGGTTTTGATTTTTCAGAAATTTTTTCACCTGTTGTGAAACCTTCTTCAATTAGAATTATTTTAACTATTGATTTATATAGAAATTGGAGCATCAAGCAATTGGATGTGAATAATGCATTTATTAATGGTGTTTTACAGGAAGAAATATATATGGAATAGCCTCAAGGTTTCATTCAAAATGGTGATAGAAACTTAGTGTTCAAATTGAACAAAACCATTTATGGTCTCAAACAAGCTCCAAGGGTTTGGTTTGACAAGCTGAAAGCAACTCTTGTCAAACATGGATACAAACCAACAAAATCCTATAACTCAATTTTCATTAAGTTTACTGCCACTACTACTACATATATACTTATTTATATTGATGATTTTATTATTATAGGAAGCTGTGTAGCTGAAATCAATGGCATTACAAATATACTTAATTCAGAATTCTCAATTAGGATTTGAGCAATTTGGATTACTTTTTGGGCATAGAAGTTAAAAGAACAAATGTTTCAAAAATGCATTTTAATCAAAGAAAATACATTTATGAAATTTTGTCCGGGGCTAACATGAATAAAGCTAACTCATTGCCTACTCCAATGATTACCAGCAATCAATTATCTGAGCATCAGGGTGAAAACATTCAAAATGGAAAATTATATAGGAGTATTGTTGGAGCTTTGCAATATGCTACTATTACAAGACCTGATATTGCTTATAGTGTCAATAAAGTGAGTCAGTACATGCAAAAGCCTTTAGACAGTCACTGCAAAGTCGTTAAAAGAATTCTTAGATATCTGAAAAGAACTATCAATCATGGTCTTATTTTAAAGTTAAGCAAAAATCTTAATATCAATGCTTATGCCGATGCTGAATGGGGTACAGATCATGATGACAAAAAGTCTACTTCTGTTTACTGTATATTTTTGGGAAACAATCCAGTGTCGTGGAGTGCAAAAAAACAAAATATCGTGTCAAGGTCCACACTGAAGCAGAATTTAGTTGTGTTGCTAGTACAACAGCAGAAGTTATGTGGATCGAATCATTACTTGGTGAACTCAAAGTCAAATCTAACAAAGTTGCAACTATTTGATGTGATAATGTGAGCGCTATTTCACTTACATCAAATCCATTTTTACATTCCAGGACAAAGCATATAGAACTGGATTTATATTTCATTAGGGAGTAATTAATGGTAAACTGAAAGTCGGATACATACCATCGTTTTACCAAAAGGTAGATATACTTACAAAACCTCTATCCAAGGCGAATTTCAACAAGTTGGGAGATGAATTGAATGTTGATGAAGCTGATTCAAGTAAGAGAGCTCGAAGGCTGATATATATTTTAGATTAATCCCTCGCTTTTGTTTGTAATAGAGCTGAAGAACATCTACGAGTGTTTGATTCTTCAATCTATCTTCAGATCTATTGTTTCAGCTCGAATCGCCATTTCAGGAAGTCATTATTTTTTCTTCGTGGCAAACCCTAACCCTAGTAGGGTTTGAAGGGGGGAAGGGGGGAATTAAGAATAAAGGCTGCGCTATCCTGGTATGTTACTCTTTATACTATAGTTTGGGCTGCGCCCTTATTTACACTTCTTTACATTATTGGGCTTGGCCCATCTACATTAATTACATTTTTTTGGCATCTATAAATATTGTATCATAATGTACAGTTTGAACATGATCTGTATTTACATTCTTTCAGAGAAATAAATCATTTATATTTCGTATTCTCTCCTGCAAATTCTCTCAATTCATCTTTCTTGCAAATCTCAAGTGTCAGATATCTGTTTGGGAACCCGTGTTTTTTGGCAAGATTTTGTTGGTTTTGAGGGAGATTTCAAAATGACCTATTATAGTAAATTCATGATTTTGCATGTCAATTTGACATGAAAAAGAAGAATGTTTTGTATAAACCCGGGATTTTTGGCAAGATTTCGCTTCAAAAGTGTAATAATGTTTTCTATAAATCCGGGATTTTTGGCAAGATTTGGCCTCAAAAGTGTAATTATTTTGCATAATGCTAATTAATCTGCATGATAGATATCTGCACTACAAACTAACAGTATTCTATTAAATATCTGCCTTGCAAACTAACAGTATTCTATGCATCTATAGAACAAAATAGAGAGTGGAGTCAAAATCCTTTTTATAACTCTGTACATACTTTATAATGTGAAAATGCCATTTGTTATACATGGTGGCATTCACTGCTTCGTTGCCCCATACCATCTCCAGCAACTAACGTACCACTTGTCCTTTACCTCTGGTGATCCTTCATGTTCGTGCTCCGTGTGCACCTTGTTTGGCTGTGACGACCTGTACAGCCTTGTCTCAGGTCTATTCTATCTCGCTGCAACGTGTTTTCTCCTTGTTCTCTTCACAATCTAGTTTACCAACACAGTAGCATACACAGCTACTGATATATATCTATGTCTACTTCAAATTCTAGTTCTGCACCTTATGCGAAATAATGTACTTCTCCATGTTCAGCTGCTTGCACCACATACTATATGTTTATTCTGTACCTTCTCCCTGACCGCTTGCTTGTGCAGTTTGCTAATCATTCCGCAGGTTCTATCCACTATGTTTCCAACATGCTCATTCTGCAGCATATTTCGATCTTTGCAAAGATTTATATATTGGTTGTTTTCAAGATTCAAAATTTTGTTTTTAGGTCAGAAAACAATTACCATACCAATATATGATAATAGAAAAATCGTACCATTACCAACCAAAATAATTAGTAAATCGATAATTCGATTTTTGGTTGGTAGTGATTGGTAGATGTCGGTAATTACTTTTTACCATTTGCAAGTTTGATAGCTATTTGTTTACAATTTTTCTTCCTAAAGAGTAAATACTAAGAGTTATTATTTTATATTATATGATTATTTATCACTTTTATTTTGTGTAAGCAAAAAGTTAAAATATTATACAAAATCATAGTTAATTACCATTAGCATACCGCATGATTTTATGTGGTTTGACAAACCATACTAATAAATTGATTACCAATTTTTTCGGTATCATTATAATTGGTAACGGTTGGTAATGACAATAAGTGGTAATATGATAAAAATGTCTAGCCCTACTTCTCAATATTAAACAGGAAGCGAAAATGTATAATCTTATTTGCTGCTGTAATACTACTGTTCGTGCTGGGTTTATTTTCCCTCTCGTTATTGCTATCTTGGCAAAACTTGCACTGACTTCTTGATCCTTTGCTTTTTTCCAGATGTAATGAATGGAATTATATTGTCAGTGAAACGCCATCAAATAGTGGGAAGAAGCACAGCTATTTCAAACAAATTGAACATGATGGTCCGTTAATTTTCGTAGTAATTCAATGCTTAGAGGATGTACAAGCGAAAGGTTAGATTGGCTTTTGCTTATACCCTGCTAGTGTTATATTGTAATGTTTATGATGTATAGTATGTATTATCAGATGATATAAATTGTGTAGTATGTGTTATCAGATGACGTAAATGTTTAACATGCTGACATACCACTAATATACGATGCTATCAGCCTTTTTTTAATTCACCAATCAACATTATATGGTAACAATGTTAAATTGTTAGTTTAGGTATCCATTTAGAATGCATTGATATCTAGATGACTAGTGACTTGTTGGACATTTCTTTTTCTAAAACATGTCTGGTGCCATCCAAAAATGATGTATGGAGTATACTGTACTGCTAGAATATGAGTTACATTATGTCGGCTACCCTTTTGTTTTTATTTTCTTTTGTAAAGCTTACTGGGCTGATTCACTTGTTAACGGGCTTGGGCCCTGTATACTTTATTTTATCAGCTGAAGCTATATATATAAGTGTATTCATCACAATACAATCAATAAGAGAAACTTCTGCAAAACCTATTTCATCACAATTCTATTCTGATTACACAATTCAGATCATCTTAAAATTCAATTTGGTATCAAAGCCATCGCAAAGATTGCCTAACGGCACATTCACCTCATCTGTAAACTGCTGTGTTGTAGATTTCTCATTAGAAAATTCTCATCACTCGAGAAAACTGCTCATCATAGTGCTTCTCACTCATCATTTGAGTGAGAATACATCATCATCATCATTAGTGCCACGCGTGGAATCAGGATAGTAATCAAGATTAGGTTGCAACTGATCAAATTACTGTATTCTCATATCGTTACTGCACTAAAGTCACCAGAAACATATCCAAGAAAATCGAAAAATCACCAAAAACAGAGGGAGCCTCGCCAGAGATCATTTCAGAAAAAATTTACTGTCAAAGAAAGAAAGTTGTCATCATCAAAGATCTTGGCTACTACATACCTGTTTTCAGTAATTAGCTTTAATCTTTGGTTGTTTCAGTATCTCTTCCTGCAGTTCATTTTGCATTTCTTTGCAAATCTTTCTGATTTTCATCATTAGCCATGGCCACCGATGAAGAAAATTCCTCCACAGCTTTAGACAACGGAGCTGATCCCCTTAATCTCAGTTCATTGTTCAGCAATGGGTAAAGACAAATATCAGTCCTCAAAGTCAATTAATCACAGTACACTTAGAAGAAGATAATTTATCTTCTTTGGAAATTACAAGTAAAAACTGCCATACAAGGCTATGGCCTAGAGGCCTTTATTCTAGGCATTATCAACATTCCGACAAAGTTCATTACTGATGCAAATAATAGACAGTGGCCAATGAGAATTATGTTAAGTATCATAGGCAAGACAGACTAATAAGCTCATGGTTATTGTCATCAATAAGTGCAAACTTATTGCCACGAGCTATTGGGTGCAACACCTCTAATGAAATTTGGACTACAGTTGAAAGGGAATTTATTAATCAGTCTTCAGCTAAAGTTCTACATTACTAGAATCACCTTCCAACTGTCAAAATGAAAAATTCATCTATTAGAGAATATATCTCAAAGATAAAGAAATTGTGTGATTTACTAAATGCAACATGAAATAAATAGTAGAATTCAGATCAGGCTCTATACTTGCTAAATGGTTTAAGTGATAAACACGAGGCAGTTGTGGCAGTAATTACGTCCCAAAGAAATGTACCACCCACTGATGAAGTACATTCAATTTTGCTATCTCATGAAGCAAGGATTAATTGTAAAAGAATGTAAGAAAATGATTATGAAGTAAGTAAATCTTTCTACTGGCTACAGAGATAAAACACAAGATTCAAATAAAACTGAACAAACATACCAAAAAGGTGGCAATTCAAGAAGAGCAAGAGTTAGAGGAAGATGGAATAACAACAATAGACCTATAATTAGTGAAAAGATAGGGCGTACTGCTTTAAAGTGCTATTTCAGGTTTAATGCTGGCTACACAGGTAATCAGAATCAAAGAAACAACAACTCTAGTGTTAATATTGCTCAAGTTCACTCAAACAACAACAATCATGACAACTCAAACAGAAACAACAATCAGAATGACATTGCCAACGTCGAAAGCATACTTGATGCTAGCTGGTACCTTAATTCAGGAGCTACCAATCACATAACTAATAACCTTAACAATCTGAATCTTGGAGCTAAATAGTATAGAGGTAATGATTCAATCTCTATGGGTAATGGTAAGTGTATTCATATTACTCACATTGGTAATTATTATTAGTAAGGGTAAGAAACAACTGTATTTACGTTAACTGTTGCGAGTACCAAAGATCAATAATAATAATAATTAGTGTGTCTCAGTTTGTCGAAGATAATAATATATTCTTTGAGTTTTACCCTAAATATTGCTTGATTACAAACATACTAAGGATATTATTTTACAGGAGTAACTTGGTCAGAGGCCTGTACAAGTTTAACTCGATTAGGGACAACAATGTTGTTAATGAAGATAAATGTTGTAATATGAATGAGATGGACAAAGATGATAGCAACAATAACATTTTTGATCTTTGGCACTATAAACTTGGTCATCCAAGTACAAAGACTGTAGTGAAATTCTTAGCTGATAATGATATAGCATATGATTCTATTTCTTTGCTATATGTATGTGAATTTTGTTAAATGGAAAAAACGTCACATATTTCCATTTATAACTCTAGCACTGAATACATTGAGCCATTACAATTGCTACTGATTTATGGGGACCAACACCTATTCATTTAGATTTTGGCAATAAATAGTATATATCTTTTGTTGATGCCTACACAATATTCACATGGATTTATTTCTTAAAGGAAAAATCTGCATCCCACAATGTTGTCATTAACTTTATTGTCATAGTTGAAAAACAGGTGAATAAATCTGTAAAGATTATTCAATTTGAGGGTGGTAGTGAATTTAAGGAACTAAGTCAATATTTTTAGAAAAAAGCATTATTCATAGAATAACTTGCCCATATACATCTCAAAAGAATGGGCTGGTTGAAAGAAAGCACTGACGTATAGCTGAATCTGGTTTAACATTGTTAGCTAAAGCCATTTTACTATTAAAATTTTGGCATGAGGCCTTTAATACCTTTGTTTACATAATACATAGGTAAACTACAAAGGTATTAAAGGACCTTACCCCACTTGAGAAGTAGTACAACGTTAAACCAGATTATAATAACCTGAAAACATTTGGATGTCTTTGCTTTTCTTATTTAAGATCATACAACGCTAACACGTTGTATTCCAGGTCTAAGCCTTGTATATTTCTAGGCTATATTACTAACCAAAAATGATACATGTAACACCCCATATTCCTTAAAGTCACCCAGATGAGGATTTCATTAAGAAAGTATGGACCATTGTAGGTATAAAGACAAAAAACGTCACAGAGACTAAGATTTCACAAGACATAAAAATATAAATTTACAGCGGAAGAAGAAACTTTCGTTTTACAAAATACAAAATCATCTTTGTTTCATTTAACCAAACAATTACAAATTGCCATGTCTCAAAATCTCAGTTAAAAACAACACTGGAGTAAATATTATCCCCAAAATATAGTAAAAAAGAAACAACCTAACCTTGGAAAGAGAACAGGAAGTAATCCATCTTGAAGAAATCCATCATGATAAAGCTAACAAAGAAATCTGAACTGTACACTTACTCCCTGTGAGCCTGGGGAAAGAAACAGAAAGGAACAAAGGAAAAGGGCCAGACATAAAGCTTGGTGAGCTACTGTAATTACCAGCTTGACTTGCTAAGTTAAGTAAAACAGATAAATAGTGGTTCTAGCATCATAAAAGAGTAAGTGTTTGAACATATCTAAAGGTGAACAATAATTGATACGAGCTGATAATAAGGACCGACTATTCTTATAAACATACAATGATGATAATAATAACACTAGAAATCAGATCAGGCAAATTAACTGTTTTGCACTTTTACTACAATATCAGGATTAGGTGTTACCCTAATTACTACATATGCGGTCCCTACTACCCGAATATCATGTGTCAGCCTCGGTACTAGGGTGTATCAGTTCCTAACCCGGCAATTTACAAGACACAAACATATTCGTTGGTGTTACAGCATCTTAGTTTCCCCTAATCGGACTCATGCACGGTTATGATTTAGCCGGAACGCTCCCGTTCCCACCTTCCACCTTTGAACCTCTTACAATCCAGATCAGTAAAGCGTGTCTTGACCCCTACTTAGTGTGAGATCCCTCCTAAGATATCAACATGGATACTGACTAATACAGGTTCTACACAACTCGACACAAGCCACACCGTACGTTTGTGCCCCCAAATAATTAGGATTTAAGAGTCCCAAAACCTGATATAAACAACTAGACGTGAGACCTCATAGCTTATTAAATAACATGTTTAACTTAGCAGATTTAAGTTCATTAATAAGCATGGTTGTGATTGTGACGACCGCCTATAACTCCTGCACTTAATAAGAGGAATGATGCGCTGAAAGATGTGTCAGGAAGCTATGGACGATCATCTGGGTAGAATAACACACGCAAAATCTGTCGTATAACTCATAGCGCAAGGATAAAATATAATAGAACTTATACAACAAGCAATAATAGTGAAGCAGAATTGAGCAAAATTTTAAACTTTTCATATCATCATGAATTATCCATATATCACTGGAAAAACATCATAAGAGTCTGTACAAAATGCCTCACTACTGGTCACTCAGAGAATATATCAAACAGTGGAAAACAACAAATAGTAGATAGTAGGAAATAATACGCCAACCTCCTGCTCGTCGTCGCTCAGCAACATCGTCCTCATCAAGATCTACTACCTGTCACATGCTACTCAGTCTGCCCATCCATCACATGAATGAACAACCCAAGATAATAAGGAGACATAAAAATTTAAGTCAGACAACAGTCTTAATGAGCGATAAAATAACTAACTAACATCATCAAAAAAGTATATGAGAAATAGGTAGATTAATCAACTAATCTATCAAAACATCATAGAAGAACCCATCTCCTCCACATCTGACGGTGATAGCCTTTTACAACAACCAAAGAGAAAACATAACAAACATAACATCCAGTTATCCAGCGTAGACCATCCTAATCGAGATCAACATCCCCCAAGTACAAGCCCCGAAGGCCTAAACCAACATCAGAAAAGAACCCAAGAGATGTCTCCTTCGATGTCGAGAAATCTACGTAAGACGATACAAGCAAAACAACAAACATTCATGACTCTAGCTATCAGCGCCAATCCTGCTTCGAAACTGTCGTTAATCGTATGACCGACTCAACATCATGTCGTCCGTCAAGGGCTAATGGTAACCCCAGTTCTAATCAGATCACTGCACGTCCCACGTACATTTGCCTCCTCGAGGCAACTAGGCCCTTCCCATGTGCCCAGGGTACTCGACTAGTCCCACTAGTCTTTTAGATGTCCCTATTATACCTCTGCTTTGAGCCCGTTAGAACTTACGACAACGATAATCTCTCAGGCTTCATAACTCTAGTCGTCATCACTGACGACTATCCACAAGCTCAGACACCGTTTCGAGCAACCATTATCCACGAGCTCACAACCTTGAGTCATCTTCATATTCGTTGCATTACGACGATCAACGAACACTTCACAACACCTCGATCGTTCCTCCTTGATTTCACGTCGAAAGCCATGACAATCGTTGGCCCAAAAACATATTTTATTTTGTCGATATTCCATATCATTTTAGCCTTTCACAGCGTTTCATTCAGCCTTTTACAGGGTTTCAGAAATGCTATTATATCCCCCGGATCATTTCAGACCCATAGGCTCAATCTCAGATTCACAGCGTTTCTCTCTGCTTTACACAACGTTTCAGTAATGCTGTCAATGCTTTCGGTCCATCAATATGCAATGCCTTCCGACCCATAGCATTTCTGATCCATCATCCACACCGTTTCATAAACGCTATCAATACTTCCGATCCATCAACAAGCCTTCCGGTCTATAGCTTTTATAGTGTTTGTAAAACGTTGCCTGGTCCAAAAACCATCTGATCCATCATTCTTCCGATACATAGCAATTCCGGTCCATACTTTCTACGCGTTTGTAAATGCTGTTAAAATCAGAAAATGTCAGATCCATGCCAAAACACGCCCGATCCATGCCAGAACTCGCCCGATCCATGCTAGATCTTTGCCCGATCCAACCCAATTCTATCAAAAACTCATGCAAATCATTCAATTTCACTAACCAATCAAACCATACCATCAACAAGCATTAACGCAATGATTATTCATCATTTAAACATAAGAAATTCATCAAATTCATGATAAACAGTAAACGAATTAAACAAATGGATCTAACTTGTGATAACACATGAATTGACATGGGAATTTACCAATTTAAGTTGCTATATTAGATTCTATGGTGATTCAAATGAAAATATACATACCATGATGTAGTTCTAGGTGAAAACTATTTGAAATGATGAAAATAAGATCAAACAACCCATATACTCGATTGAATCCGCATGAGAAATGCTTATCACTCACCAAATCTTCAAAATAACTTGAAAACAACTAATGTCTAATCCGGACAGCGAAGAACGATCTTCAACTCTCTCAATTTGATGCGATCTAGCCTTCCTTGATGTAGATCTAGCCTTCGTTGATGTAGATCTTCAATCTTGTTATGTAGATCTAAGATTTTAATGGAGGAGAGATGTATTTGATTGAGCAAGGAGGATCACGGGATCAACCAAATGAGAAATGAAGAAACTAAACCATTCTCCATGTCTCTAACCCACTATTTATGGCCCCAGCCCCAAGCCTTAGAGGTACCCACAAATCAGCCTACTAATTACCAATTAGCTTGGCTAGAAATTGTGTAGCACTAAAAGAGCAATTCCTCCCAAACCATTGAACCATAATGTGACCACTGTACGTAATTGGAAACATCATTTCCTTTCCAATGGAATCAATCGCAACACCTGATTTGATCCCAGTCAAAAGTTTCCACCTGTACAAAACTGACAGGCGGAAAATGGTCACAAACAAAATTGATAAAAATTATGGATATGTCTCACATCCCCATAACCAACCTATCAAAATATGAGAATGATCCGACCCTCAGGGAATTAAATAAAAATAATATATGATCCTCCGATACGTAAAAATGTGGGCCGTTACATTCTCCCCCCTTTAAGAATTTTGCCCCCGAAACCCCAAACAAACACAAACAACCAAAAACAACCAAAAACAATTCTGCATGCCTTCCATCCAGAAGCAACCAATTTACCATCCAACTAGCATCCATCAAGCCGTGCATCCATAGCCTTAACCTAGCACGTGGAATTCTAACGAATAGTACAAGTTACAATGCTGTAAGAATGACATGACATTTATGAGTCATACCAACGAAGAGTTCAGGATGGAACGTCTTCATACCCTTTCCCACGTACAATTGTCATCATCCTCACTCCACTGCACCTTGATTAGCTTAACTGTCTTCCTTCTAAGCTGTCTCATGTCATTACCCCACAACGCGAAGCGGCTTATGAGGTTTCGTAACTACGGACTCAACTTTAAGGTCTTCGTACTGCTATGGAGATACCACCACATTCGAATCATTCACGCACTTCCGTTAAAACGAAACATGGAAAACATTGTGCACACTCGACATCTTCTCGGGTAAATCCAATCTATACACAAGCTTTCCAATCCGCTCGACTATCGGAAACGATCCAACGAATCTTGGAGCTAATTTTTCTTCACTTCCGAACCGAACAACATTCTTCAATGGCGAAATCTTTACGAAAACCATATCACACACATCGAATTCCAAATCTTTTCAACGTTTATCGGCATAACCCTTCTGACGATCTTGGACTGCCTTCATTCGTTGCCGAACGATCTCGATACAATCCGAGGTTTCTCTGATCATCTATGGCTCAAGCATCAACTTATCACCAGTCTCTAACCAACATGCTGGAGAATTACACGGTCTACCATACAACGCCTTGTATGGTGTCATCCCAATTGTGACACCCCACGTCCATTAATGTCACTCACTAAGGGAATGCATTAACTTTCATGGAGCGTTATAAGAGTATATAATAGAACATCACAAGACATATATATAAAATGGTACTTAAAAATTCAAAATTTATTTATTGCAGCGAAAAAGCAAAACATGTCTGGTTACAACATCAAAACCACATACTAAAGCCAAGTACACAAATATCCATCTTGAACAAAAGTATTATCAGAGTACATAAAAGCAAAACCATAATCCCGTTCCAAAATGCCATATGAAAGAGAAACAAAGTTGAGCATTACTTTCAGCACTTCCAGTAGAGAGAGAGAGAGAAATCCAAATCAAGCCTCGCTAGTCCCACCCTGAGAACCTTGGAGGGGGGGGGAGGGGAGGAAAGAAAAGAGGCGAAACAAAAAGGGTCAGACATAAAGTCTGGCGAGTCCAGTGACTTTAACAATATAATTAGTAAAGTAACAGGATAAGAACATAAACTAGATATAAGGAATGACTGTAACATAAGCAAGTATGACAAGGTCAACAAGATGAACAAGGTATAACATCGATTGCGCTTCTAACCACTATAAGATATTTCCTGCACCGCACCAATACTAGTCTCATACTAAAAGGTGATCCCTCCCTACTAATCATAATAATAGTAGCTTCGTGTACTCCTAGCTGCTCTCGTAGGTGCCTACTTGCTCCTACCCCCACTAGTTGTACCCACCACCCTCTCCATTCGATCGGCTCCCTAACTCGTAGATACCCGTGCTGGCCCCACGGTAAGGTGTATCATTCCCTAAAGTGGCAACCCGATACTACTAAAATGCATGGCTTATACCTACATGATGCAACAACGTCTTACCTACCATCCCGAACCCACCCACGCACATGACTCCGTTGGACTTGTGTTGCCATCGCTCTTTACTCTTTTGACCTCTTACAATCAACCCCAGTAAGTGTGTCCCGTCCTCGACCTAGTTCGAGCTCATATAGATACTAAAAATAGATTACTAGTTGAAAAAGGTCCCCACACTTGACACAAGCTCCCCTCCTAGGCTTGGTCCCCACTAGGATTTCCCACTTAACCCCTTTTATTACTCCCATGTCTTACCACATGTCTCATTATGGTTAAGTGCTCTTAATTATGTTTCACATGGTACCCATGCCACCCACTTAACCCCTTTACTATTCCCATGTCTTACCACATGTCTTATCTTGGTTAAGTGTTCACTAATTCATTATATCCCTAATTGTGCAAGACCTCCCACATTAGATTACCGTTTGCGGTTGCTGGATATGCCAGGCGGTTCCAGACAGACGTCTACCGCAATCCGAATCTAACCTCGTGTCTTAGCACTATTACGCTTCTAATTTCTGCCTTCGACCTCTCACATTAGATTTCCGTTTTGCGGTTGCTGGGTATACCGGGCAGTTCCAGGCAGACTTCTACCGCAACCCAGTCTAACCTCGTGTCTTAGGCGTTCATTATCGTTTCCTTTTATTCATGCCTAATTTCAAATCTTCAATTAATGTATTCCAATTGCCCATAATTTCCAATTATGCTTATAATGCTAATTCAAGTTATGCCTATAATTCCATGTATACAAGTTGTACAAAATAATGCCCAAATCAATTTCATAGTTATCAACAATTTATGCCGAATCTCATTTTATTGCATATTTCCCAAACTTTTCCCAATCTTCCCAACGTTATTCGTACGTAAATCTCAACGTAATATGCTTAGGCTCAAAGCTAGCCTAATCTCGAAAGGAAAAAGGAAAATAAGAAGGGAAGAGAATCAAACATCAAAATTGGCATAAACATATAAATAGGCATGTGAAATGAATAACGATAAGATAGATCAGACAGACATATGATAATAGCAATTGGGCATGAATCCGAAGGATAACAAATTACGAAACTTGATATGATTCATCTTATTTACAGGCATATACATTAGATCCAATTTACAATCCTATCACAATTACTTTTTAATTTAATTATACGTGAAAGTAACATAAACTCACAGTGATAGGATTCTTAGAAAAGAGAATTAGGCATTGTTGTAGCAAATCTGATCTTGAATAACCTCTTCTTTGATTGTTGAAGAAGAAAAGATGGGCGGTCGACTCTTTTCATTTCTGTCTAAAAACAGTCGACTGGTGAAAAATGGGCGGTCGACTGTTTTCACTTCGAATGGTGAAAAATGGGCGGTCGACTTGTTTTACAGCTTTAAACTTTAAATCTTCTGAGCTTCATAACTTCTTCATATGATGTCCGTTTTATGCAAACTCAGACTCTATCTCAAGCAGAATTCCGAGACGAACGCAGTGGAGTAACCCGTTTCACTTAATTATTCTTCTAAAAATTAAGTATTCTTAAATTTGTTAGTTTTAATATTTTAAAATCATGGGGTGTTACACCAATGCTTGACTGGTAGCTATTATTATAAGCAAACTCAACTAGATGTAGATGGTCTTCCAACGATCCCCCGACGTCTAATACACAAACTCTTAGGAGATCTTCCAAAACTCGGTTAACTCTCTCGGTTTGACCATCAGTCTGGCGATGATAAGTCGTACTTAAACACAACTCGGTTCCCAAAGTCTCTTGCAAACTCTTCCAAAATCCACTCGTAAACAATGGATCTCGATCACTCACTATGCTCTTTTAGATACCGTGGAATCGAACTATCCATTTTATATATAGCTCAGCCAACTTCGATGCTGTCCTAGTCGATCGACAGGAATAAATCTTGCTCTTTGGTCAGATGACTTTTCATTCGATCGTTCTTGTTGTTGATGGAAGAGTTTCCACTTCCTGTCCCGGGGTTGTTGGTCGATTCTCTACCAGCTATTAGACCGGTACTCTTAATTATGTAATCGATCCACTATGGCCCAAATTACTTCGTTTCCTACCATGGTTCTAGGTAGTCCATCGATAAAATCCATCGATATTTACAACCACTTCCATGTAGGAACTTCCAATGGCTGAAGCAACCCACTTTGCTTCTTCTGTTCATCTTTCACCAGCTGACAGTTCATGCATTTGGAAATGAACTTTCCAACATCCCTCTTCATCCTTCCCAGTAGTGGGCTCGCTTCATGTCCTGATACATCTTGTTACCACCAGGATCAATCGTCAACTTCGAGTGATGACATTCCCTCAGAACCCCATCTCTCAATCCATCAATATCAGGAACAACCAGTCATCCTTGTTTCTAATGCCAACCATCTCGATCGACCTCGAACTCCTTATTCTCTGGTTCCAACTTCTGGATAATCTCGACAAACTTTACGTCACGCTTTTGGCTCTCGCCAATCCCTTCAATAAGGGTAAGGTCTTATCGACAAGCTTGTTAACATCTCAGGCTCTAACTCAGATTGAGGCCTGAAATCAAATCCTGCCAAGTACTCGAGGAGCTTCCACTTCGAATACATTGCACCCAACCTTGCATATCTTCGACTTAACGCATCTGCAACTGCAACCACCGTTGCTGCCGAAGATTCAAATCTTTGTGGGATACTGACTTGTGATCCGTAAACAACTCGAATCGTACTCCCAACAAGTTATGTCTCCACATCTTTAGAGAAAACACGATCGCTGCCAACTCTAAATCATAAGTTGGGTAATTCCTTTAGTGCGGCTTCAGTTGTCGACTTGCATAGGCCACAACTCTATCCTTTTGCATCAGCACTGCTCCAAGTCTAGTATCATATGCATCGGTGTATACCACTGTCTCTTCATTCCCACTTGGAATGGTCAAAATAGGAGCATTCGTCGGTCTTTCTTTCATGACTTCAAAAGCTTGCTCACACTTTGCATCACATGTGAACACTTGATTCTTCTTCATCAATCCTGCTAATGGTGCAACTATCTTGGAGAAATCCTTGATGAAACAACGATAATATTCCGCCAATCCAAGGAAACTCCGAACATCCGTTGCATTCTCAGGTATATCCCAGTCCTGAATTATTGCCACCTTAGTAAGACCCGCCACTATTCCATTTCTAGAAACAACATGTCCCAAGAACCTGTGACGACCCGCCCCGCACCAGCCGACATTTCCAATGAAATGCGTTGTGCCGATGTCCAACCAGCACGGAACGGTCATCAAAAGAAAAAGGGTTTGAAACGATGAATCCTCAAAGAAACTGTAGTAAATCTCACAACGCATGGAACGAAATATAATAATAATAATATATCTTGATATAAAACAGGCGAGACAGTGCATAAGCTGAAAACTAAACCATCATAGCAGCGGAAAATTCGAAATACAGCTTATGATCTAAACCATCATTATTACAACTTTTAAAACTGTCTCTACGGCAAAATAGGAATGTACACTACCAATGCCCAAAGTAGTGACTAGCAACAACACAGAGAGAATATATGGGAATGATACGTGTAAGCCTCATGCTCGACTCCGGACAACTACTCGTGCATAACCAGCTAACCTGTCTCTAGTCTGCTCGTATAGGAGCACCCAGAGTAATAAGAAGAGACATAAAACTCTGGGTCAAACAAAAGTCTGGTATGAGCAATAAGCAGCAAAAACAGAACAATAACAGGTGTACATAACCATACCTGGACCTGGACCTGCAACCAAAGAGTTAGCACAACAGGATGTACAATACTCTAAGGTGACACTAACACAGGGTGTGAAAATAATGGGGAGGGGGTGTGCATGTCATGGTGATAGCAAACATCAAACATAACAATCATCCTCACATCTCTCACTCAATGCGTAAAGTATACGCTATCTACCACTTTGTTCACCAAATCCTTTGCTACGATCACTTGCCCTTGAGAATCATAATGATCCCATTGCTCTGATCCTTAGCCTCTAATCCTTTGCTATGTCCACTCTGCTCCATGGAATCATGACAACTCCACTGCACTGGCTCATAGCCATGTTACGATCACTTTGCCCCATGGATTCATGACAACTCCACTGCACTGATCCATAGCCAATATCCGTCTCTCAGTGGTGAGTCAAAGCTATAGACATCGATAACCCCTTTGCACATGTCCCGCAGCAAAGTCCAACTCATGAAGTTAACTTGTTGGTTCTCATCTGGATCCTGAATTTTACTTCTTATTTGGACTACCCTTGCATCTCGGGTTTTGGTCTTCATCCCGGTTTGTGACTCTTCAACTCGGCTCGTGGTCAACTTCCTCGGTTCGTGGTTCCGTTCGTGAATACCGGCTCGTGGGGACATGGTCAGATCATGGACAACATATGGATCGTGGTCTCCTGGTTCGTGACCAACCACCCTGCTCGGTTCGTGGGTGCACTTGGTCCTATGCTCGTGGCGTCTTGGCTCGGAAAGTGGTTCGACTCTTGGTGGCTCGTGAAGGTGGTTCGTGGGATGTGTGTGGGTCTATCCGGTTCGTGGTTCACCTCCTATCTTGGCTCGTGACACATGCCTCACGAATGGAGGGGGGTCACGAACGGGTCCTTGCACAACTTCTTGGAGCTCTTTCCAGCAACTGTTTACGCCATACGACAACGTTTTCGACCAATCTAACAGTTCTAGGTAATAACAAGAAATTCCAAACAGTAATAGCAACATATAGAATCGACCATAAACACCAAAACAATGATTATAACATGTTAGTATGGATCAAACACACCCAAAACCCATGTTTTCCCCTTAATCTCATTAATCATGATTTGATCAAGTCTAACATTATGATTAGCAAACTAATTCCAAATTAACCCAAATTTCTAACAAAGGCATGAAATAATATTTCAGAATTTCTAAATATTTTTCCAGAATTTCAGCATGCATAATTTCGTTAATTAACACTAATCACCCCTAATTAACCGTAATTAGTGTAAAAATGTGCAAATCACTCACCTTAGCCACAAATAAAATACTAGATCTGAAACTCTGCTGTTTAGGCGCGGTTTCCAATGCAACACAGCAGCTCCAACTCTGATTTGACACTAATCTTCGTTGATTTGGTGTAGATTAAGCTGATACGCGATTAGAAAGCGATTTGGGATGAATTTAGAAGGTAAAGGCCATTGCTAGGGTTTCAAGGATGTAAATGGCGGCTGGAAAACTGAAATGAAATGTTTTCTCTAACTCTATCAACCCTCCCATAACCCTAATCCCGAAATGGGTTATGGGCCTAGCTACTAGTTACCCTAATTAGGCTCGGTTAAGCTGTATTCACCTTCCAGACATTGTTTCAGCCATATCTTCCAAATGGTACGTCCGTTTGGCTAATATGACCACTTTACAAAAAGGTAAACCATCATCCGAATCCAATGGAAATTGTTTCAGGTCAAAACTCCTTACCAATCATAAGTTATGGGCAAAACAAAATTCGCAAGGGGCAAAACGGTCATTTAAAAATCGGCAAAAATCGTGAACATGAGAAATGACCCCAATAACCGTTCCCCAAAGTTACACGATATACGACCTCATATGAAAATGAAATAAATATCCTACGATCCTCCGATGCGTAGAATGCGGGTCGTTACATTCTCCCCTCTTAAGATTTTTCGCCCTCGAAATTCCTTAACTAAGAAAATAACAATGGGTCCCGCATGCCTATCAACCATTTACAAACAATCAAACATACACAATAATACTACAAGCTTATCCTAGCATGCGGTTTACTAACAAGGGAACAACTATCGCTATTAAAATCTTACCAGGCAAAGAGTTCTGCATGCGACTTCCTTATGCTCTCCTCTGTTTCCCAAGTACAGTCATCCTCGTTATTACCCCATTGGACTTTGACCAGTTTCACCCTCTTCCTTCGAAGTTGCTTCGTATCGTTCATGACAATACGAATCAGCCTGCGGTTCCCAACCGCCTCGGGTTCTACTTCGATGTCATCTAACTAATCCGGTGAAATAGCCATATCAGGGTCGTGTGCGAATTTCCTTAACTGGGAAACATGAAATACATTCTGAACTCCTGCCATCTTGTCA
Source organism: Allium sativum (assembly GCA_030737875.1). Lineage (NCBI taxonomy): Eukaryota > Viridiplantae > Streptophyta > Magnoliopsida > Asparagales > Amaryllidaceae > Allium > Allium sativum. The sequence goes on along the minus strand of CM060911.1, from coordinate 228,414,182 downwards.
GGTAACTCAACTTTATATGCCAAATTCCCAACTTTCTCGAGAACTGGGAATGGACTAACAAATCTTGGTGCTAACTTGCCTTTCCTACCAAATCGAATCACGTTCTTTAACGGAGAAATCTTGACAAACACCAAGTCGCCAAAGGAGAATTTTAAATCTCTTCGCCTCTTATCAGCATAACTCTTCTGCCTATCTTGGACAACCTTCATTCGCTGTTGGATAACCTTAATCTTGTCTGAAGTTTCTCTTATTACATCTGGCCTAAGCACGAATTTCTCACCAGTTTCTAGCCAACATGATGGTGAGTTGCACGGTCTTCCGTACGAAGCTTCATATGGAGCCATACCAATATTGGATTGATAACTATTATTATATGCAAACTCCACTAGATGCAAATGGTCATCCCATGACCCTCCAAAATCCAATATACAAGCTCTCAAGAGATTCTCCAATATACGATTCACCCTCTCTGTCTGACCGTCGGTTTGAGGATGGTACGCGGTACTGAGATGTAATTCTGACCCTAAAGCCTCTTGTAAGCTCGTCCAAAACCCACTAGTAAACAACGGATCTCGGTCACTCACAATGCTTTTGCATACTCCATGAAATCTCACTACCCACTTCATATACAGTTCTGCTAACTTAGTTGCCGTTCTGGTCGACTTGACCAGTATAAACCTTGCGCTTTTGGTCAATCGATCCACAATCACCCAAATGCTATCATGGCCCGATCTAGTCCTGGGTAAACCATCAATGAAATCCATTGAGACTTGTTCCCATTTCCATTCGGGAATTTCTAATGGTTGCAATAAACCATTAGGCTTCTTTTGCTCAGCTTTAACTAGCTGGCAGTTCATGCATTTGGATATAAACTTCCCAACATCTCTTTTCATTCCTTCCCAGTAGTAGGTCAGCTTCATGTCTCGATACATTTTGTTACCACCGGGATGTATAGTTAGTTTTGAGTTATGACATTCTCCAAGCATTTCATCTCTCAATCCATTGACATTGGGTACAACTAGTCTCCCATTCTTTCTAAGCTATCCTTCTCGATCAAGCCCATACTTGTTTATCTCCTCACTGTTGATACCCATCTCTAACTTAGAGATGATTTCCAATAGATCAGGATCGTCCCTATGACTGGAACTAATCTGCTCAATCGAAGTTGGTCTGATCGTTAAACTTGCTAACATATCTGGATCCAATTCGTACTTTGGTTTGAAATTTTACCCTGCGATATACTCCAGTTGCTTCCATTCAAGAAACATAGCCCCTAAACTGGCATGTCTCCTACTCAGTGCATTAGCTACCGCATTGCCCTTTCCTGATGTACATTCGATATCGAAATCCTAGGAAGCCAAGAATTCTAACCATCTCTGCTCATGGAGGTTTAGATCCTGCTGAGAGAAAAGGTACTTTAATGATTTATGATCGGTAAACAACTCGAATCTTTCTCCTAAGAGACAATGTCTCCACATCTTCAATGCGAATACGATCACTGCCAATTCCAAATCATGGGTAGGATATCTTTTCTCATGCGGTTTCAGTTGTCGACTAGCGTAAGCTATGACCCTACCTCCTTGCATCAATACAACACCTAGTCCGGTACCACATGTATCCGTGTATACCGTCATATCTTTGTTCCCTTTGGGGATAACTAACACTGGTGTACACATCAACTTTTCCTTTAGTCTCTTAAATGCCTTTCCACACTTTCCGTCCCAGACGAAAGCTTGATTCTTCTTGGTCGACTGAGTTAACGGTGCCACTATCTTGGAGAAGTCCTGGATGAACTTACGATAATATACAGCTAACCCCAACAAACTTCTTATGTCTGTTGCATTCTTGGGTGTAGACCAATCTTGTATCGTAGCCACCTTCGCAGGGTCCACGACAATCCCATTCTTTGAAACAACATGGCCCAAGAATCTCACTTCCCTCCTCCAGAAGTGACACTTAGAAATTTTTGCTTTCAATTGGTGTTTTGTCAAAACGTCCATCAGTATCCTCAAATGTTCCTTGTGTTCTTCCTCTGTCCTCGAGTAAACAAGAATATCGTCCACGAACACAAGAACAAACTTATTCAATTGATCCCTGAATACCCTATCCATAAGATCCAAAAAATGTGCTAGTGCATTGGTCAACCAGAATGGCATGACCAACCACTCATAGAATCCAGACGGCGTCCGAAATGCCGTTTTAGGAATACTCTTGTGACGGCCCGCCCCGCACCAACCGACATTTACTCCAAAGGTGCGCTGTACACATGTCCAATTGGCATGGAACAGTCGTCAGAAGAAAAAGAAAGAAGAGAATGGGCTAATCAAGGAACCTGTAGAATGTCTCACAGCGCATAGAACAAAATATAATAATAACATACTTGACATAAAACAGGAGAGACAGAGCATAAGCTGAAAATCAGAACCAAACATCATAGCAGCGGAAATCCAAAAAAAATACAGCTTATTACAACTTCTAAACTGTCTCTAAGCAAAAGCAAGGTAAATGAGGTACACTACTAATGCCCAAGTAGCGACCACCAACGACACAGGGAGAATGTGCATATATATATATATATATCATACGTGGGAGCCTCCTGCCCGCCTCCGAATCAGCTACTCGCGCATCACCAGCTAACCTGTCTCTAGTCTGCTCGTGTGAGCACCCAGAGTAATAAGAGGAGACATAAAACTCTGGGTCAGACATAAAGCCTGGTATGAGCGATAAGCATCTAAGTGAACAATAACAGGTAGACTAAAACATACCTGAACCTGGACCTGCAACCAAAGAGTTAGCACTACATACTGTACAACACTCTAAGGTATCATATCAATCAATATCAAGATACAGAGGTGGGGGAGGTGTGCATGTCATAATGATGGCAAACAATCAAGCATAGCATCCATCCTCACATCTCTTACTCAGTGCGTAAAGCATACGATATTCACCACTTCGATCACCCAACGTACCTTGCTACGATCACTTTGCCCCATAAAGTCATAAATGGCTTCACTGCACTGATAACGTAGCCACAAATCCTTTGCTATGTCCACTTTGCCCCATGGAGTCTCAAGAACCCCACTGCACTGGCTCATAGCCTTACTAATCCTTACTATGTCCACTTGCCCCATGGAGTTATTCACCCCATCTGCGCTGGCTCATAGTCTTACTACGCATCACCTTGCCCCTCGGGCCATAATGACCCTACTGCACTGATAACGTAGTCTTGCTACCATCACTTTGCCCCTCAGGTCATAATGACCCTACTGCACTGATAAGTAGCCCATCATTCATTCTTAGTGGTGAATCGAAGTTATGAACGTCGACAACTCCTTAGCACACGTCCCGCAGCAAAGTCCAACCATGAAGTGAACTCATTGGTTCCCAACTGGTTCCGGGATCCTGAGCTCTAACTTCCATTTGGACTACCTTTGCATCTCGGGTTATTGGTCATCACCAGATCGGATCGGATCGGGTCGCCTTCAGCATTCTTCATTGGATCGGGTCGCGCCTCCTACATCGGATCGGGTCGTGGTCCTCCAGGTGATCAGGTCGCACTCCCCCCATCGTCTCGTGAATCCAGTTTCCATCGAATCGGGTCTCCACTTCTGGTCGGATCGTGAATACCCCATACGGATCGGATCGCGCTCCTCCATCGTCTCGTTGTGCATCGGATCGTGGATGCTGCCTTCCTCTAGTTGGATCGTGATATGAAGCACGAGTGGATCAGATTGGGTCGTGATGCTCATTGGCGATCCGGGTCGGAGTACTTCAATTTGGGCACGGCGCTGCATCGATTCGTCTCGTGGGCCTTGTGCAGATGGTTCGGTTCGGAGGAGATGACTCGACTCGTGGTGATGTCCCACGATCCCATAGGGCGATCCGATCGTCCCTCAACCCCCTATGCGATCCGAACCCCTGCACCTTGTCCAACGAGCTGTTTACGCCTCTCGACGGCGTTTTCGACCATTCCAACTATTCTAACCAGTCACATAGCATTTCATACAGTCATAGCAACATGCATAATCAACCACAAACATCAAAACATCAACATGGTGAGTCAAAATAGATCAAACATACCCAAAACCCCATATTTCCCCCTAAGCATATTTAGGTGAAACTAATGATAGGATTAACAAAACTTAACCAAATTAACCCAAATTCATATCAGAGGTCTAACATACATTCCGAATTTTATAAACATTTTTCCAGAATTTTATCATGTATAAATTCGCTAATTAACACTAATCACCCCTAATTAGCCATAATTAGTGTAAAACTATGCAAATCACTCACCTTAGCCACAAAATAAACTAAGATCTGAAATAATGCTCTGATTTGATGCGAATCCCGATGCTAAACAGCAGCTCTAAGGTTGATTTGGTGAAGATCTTCTTTGATTAGGGGTTGCTAAGCCAAATTCTTGACCAAAAGATGATTTGGAGGTGATTTAGAGGTTGGAGGCCATTTTTAGGGTTCCTTGGTGATAAGTGGAGGCTAGAAAACTGAAATGGAATGATTCTCCATCTCATTTCAGCCCTCCCATAACCCTAATCCCGAAATGGGTTATGGGCCTACTCACTAATCACCCGATTTGGCCCGGTTAAGCAGTTTTTCACCCTCCAAACCTTGTTTCAGCCATATCTCCCAAACAGTAAGTCCGTTTGGCTATTATGACCACTCTACGGAAAGAGAAACCATCAAACGAATCAAATGGAAGTGGTTTCAGGTCAAAATTCCTTTCCAATCAAAAGTTATGGCCAAAACAGTACCAACTAGGGGCAAAATGGTCATTTAAAAATCGACAAAAATCATGAACATGGGAAATGACTCTAATAGATGTTTCCCAAAGTTACATGACCATCAGACTCCATACGGGAAATAAATAAATATTCTACAACCCTATGATGTGTAGAATACGGGTCGTTACACTCTTCCCCCCTTAAGAAATTTCGCCCCCGAAATTCCCTAATCCAAACACACACAAAGGTCCCGCATGCCTATCAACCATATAAACAACCATCAAACATACAAAACAAGTAAAATGAGTCTATCCTAGCATGCGGAATAACTAAATCGTAAAGTAAATCTTACCAGGCAAAGAGTTCTGGATGTGCCTTCCTAATGCTCTCCTCTGTCTCCCAAGTACAATCATTCTCGTCCTCGCCCCACTGAACCTTGACTAGCTTCACCGACTTCCTTCGAAGTTGCTTCGTATCATGCCCCACAATACGAATCGGCTTGCGATTCCCAACCGCCTCGGGTTCTACTTCGAAGTCCTCTAACTGATCAGGTAAAATAGTCACATCTGAGTCGTGAACGAACTTCCTTAGTTGGGAAACATGAAACACATTGTGAACTCCTGCCATCTTCTCTGGTAAGCCAACTCTATACGCCAAATTCCCGACTAGTTCAAGAACAGGGAACGGGCCAACAAATCTTGGTGCCAACTTGCCTCTCCTGCCAAATCGAATCACGCTCTTCAACGGAGAGATCTTGACAAACACCAAGTCACCAACGGAGAATTTCAAGTCTCTTCTCCTCTTATCAGCATAACTCTTCTGCCTATCTTGGGCAGCTTTCATTCGTTGCTGAATGATCTTAATCTTATCCGAAGTTTCTCTCACCACATCTGGTCCAAGCACAAACTTCTCGCCAGTCTCTATCCAACATGATGGCGAGTTATACGGTCTTCCGTACAAAGCTTCATATGGAGCCATACCGATACTGGATTGGTAGCTATTATTATATGCAAACTCTACTAGATGCAAATGGTCATCCCATGATCCACCAAAATCCAATATACACGCTCTCAAGAGATCTTCCAATATACGATTCACCCTCTCCGTCTGACCGTCGGTCTGAGGATGATATGCGGTACTGAGATGTAATCCTGACCCTAGAGCCTCTTGTAAGCTTTTCCAAAACCCACTAGTGAACAACGGGTCTCGGTCACTCACAATGCTTTTGGGTACTCCATGAAATCTCACTACCCACTTCATATACAATTCTGCCAACTTGGCTGCCGTTCTGGTCGATTTGACTGGTATAAATCTTACGCTTTTGGTCAATCGATCCACAATTACCCAAATGCTATCATATCCCGATCTAGTCCTTGGTAACCCATCGATGAAATCCATCGAGACTTGCTCCCATTTCCATTCAGGAATTTCTAATGGTTGCAACAACCCACTAGGCTTCTTTTGCTCGGCTTTAACTAGCTGGCAATTCATGCATTTGGATATAAACTTCCCAACGTCTCTTTTCATCCCTTCCCAGTAGTAAGTCCGTCTCATGTCTCGATACATCTTATTACCACCGGGATGTATAGTCAGTTTTGAGTGATGACATTCTCTAAGCACTTCATCTCTCAATCCATTGACATTGGGTACAACTAGCCTTCCATTCTTTCGAAGCCATCCATCTCGATCAAACCCATACACATTCATCTCCTCATCGATACCCATCTCTAACTTGGAGATGATTTCTAATAGATCAGGATCGTCCCTCTGACTAGAACCAATCCGCTCTATCAAAGTGGGTCTGATCGTCAAACTAGCTAGCATAACTGGATCCAATTCGCACTTTGGTCGGAAATCAAACCCCGCGATATACTCCAGTTGCTTCCATTCAAGAAACATCGCCCCTAAGCTGGCATGTCTCCTACTCAAGGCATCGGCTACCACGTTACCCTTTCCAGGTGTGTACGCGATATCAAAATCATACGAAGCCAAGAACTCTAACCATCTCTGCTGACGGAGATTCAGATCTTTCTGAGAGAAGAGATACTTTAACGATTTATGATCGGTAAACAACTCAAATCTTTCTCCCAAGAGATAGTGTCTCCACATCTTCAGTGCAAATACAATCGCTGCCAATTCCAAATCATGGGTAGGATACTTCTTCTCATGCGGCTTTAGCTGTCGACTAGCATAAGCTACAACCCTACCTCCTTGCATCAATACTGCACCCAGTCCGGTACCACAAGCATCCGTGTATACCGTCATCTCTTCATTTCCTTTAGGAATGACTAACACTGGCGCATGCGTCAACTTCTCCTTTAGACTCTTGAAGGCATCCTCACACACTCCGTCCCAGACGAAGGACTGATTCTTCTTAGTCAACTGAGTCAACGGTGCTGCTATCTTGAAGAAGTCCTGGATAAACTTACGATAATATCCAGCTAATCCCAAGAAACTTCTTACGTCTGTTGCATTCTTGGGCGTAGGCCAATCCTGTACCGTAGCCACCTTCGCAGGGTCCACGGCAATACCACACTCTGAAACAACATGACCTAAGAATCTTACTTCCCTTCTCCAAAAATGACACTTAGAGAATTTCGCTTTCAACTGGTGTTTCCTCAACACCTCCATCACTATCCTCAAGTGCCCCTTGTGTTCCTCCTCTGTCCTTGAATAAACAAGGATATCATCCACGAACACAAGAACAAACTTATTCAACTGATCTCTGAATACTCGATTCATAAGATCCACAAAATAGGCTGGTGCATTGGTCAATCCAAACGGCATGACCAACCACTCATAAAATCCAGACGACATCCTAAATGCCGTTTTCGGAACACTCTCATCCGCTACTCGTAGCTGATGAAATCCTATCGCGAGGTCCAACTGGGAGAACACTCTAGCTCCTTCCAGCTGATCAAACAAATCATCTATCCGCAGTAGAGGATACTTATTCTTCCTCGTCACCTTATTCAACTCGCGATAGTCCACACACAAACGAAGGGAACCATCTGCCTTAGTGGCAAACACAACTGGTGCTCCCCACTCGGAGACACTCCTTCTAATCAATCCCTTCTTCAAAAAATTGCTGACTTGCACCCCGAGATCTCGCTGCTCCCTTGGTGCCATACGACGAAGTGGCATCACTATAGGTCTGGCATCTTTCACTAAATCAATACGGAACTCAATCTCTCGGTGTGGTGGAAGCCCGGTCACCTCCTCGAAGACGTCCGGATACTGGCCAACCACGGGCACATCTGACAACTCATCCTGCGGGATGTCGAGGGAATTTACAAAACTAGCCATAACCCCATCACTAGGTAGACTACCAAACACTACCCTCTGCCCATCATCCGCTCTCACTGTCACCAAAAATCCCTCACAGTCTACCACCACCCCGTATCTTTGGAGCCAATCGACTCCCAATATAATGCCATACCCAGTAAAGCCCAAAACAAAGCAATCACATACAAACATACATCCATGACTCGATAAGACCAAATTCCTGCAAATCATGCTAAGGCTAGTCGAACCACCAATCGGGTTCGTCACAATCAATGGTCTATCAACTATCTCGGGTTCCAGTCCCAACCTATCTACCAGGTCACTAGATATGAAGGAACGGGAAGCCCCAGTATCAAACAAAACTCGAATTGGTACATCAAAAATAGAAAGCATACCTTGAATAACAACATTCTTCCCTTTCTCCGCCGCAGTTGGGGCATTCGACGAAGAAGGAATAGCATCAAGAGCATATGCTTTCACAATCTGCTTCTCCTTAAGAGGTTGCGGACACTTATCTTTCTGATGTCCCACTTGACCACAGTTGTAGCACTTCCTTTCCGCTGGCTTGGCCCGACATTCTTTAGCATAATGGCCTGTCTTTCCACAGCTGAAGCACTCAACATCCTTCTTGCTCTTTTTCTGGCCACCCTTAGATTGGTCCTGCTTCCTCTTATTCTGAGAGCTATTCCTGCCTCCACCGCCTGCTTGCGACTTTGGCCCTTCTGCAGATGCAGCCTCAGTCTTTGACTTAGGGTAAAGACTCTCTGATCTCAAAGCTTTCCCCACAATCGATTCAAAAGTCTCATCGATGTGGTTGATAAGCCTTTCCCCTAAGTACCCATCCAAACCAGTAATGAACTTCTCATTCTTCTTCTCAGGAGTATCGATAAGAGACAGTCCATACTTAGACAAAGTGTCGAACTCAGCAATATAATCAGAAACTGCCCTCCCATTCTGCTTCAGTTCCAAGAACCTCTTAAACAACACTGACTTCTGGGCAGCTGGGATAAACTTCTCGCTAAAGCGAGCCTTGAACTGAACCCAAGTAACCTGGTCCTCTGGAGTGGCTGTTCTAATGGCATTCCACCAATTCATCGCTCGCCCTTGCAGCTGACGAGACGCTAGCCTTCTCTTCATCGCATCCTCAAGACCCAAGTCATCGAAGATACGGTCGCAGCTATCCATCCAATCTTGAACATCTGTGGTCGACTCCGTTCCGTGGAACGGCTTCCCACCAAGATTAGTGTAATCTTTGCACAACTTGGCGAAATCGACCCTAGGCGCCTGCACTACTGGGCCAACACCAACTCCGGGATTTGGAACTGCCCCTTGCACTTCCCTAAGCATGTCTCTCATGAGGTTGGTAAACATCGCCCTCATGTCAGCGGCATTCCCATTATTGGCCCCTCTACCGGTACCTCTAACATGTCGGCTCATCGTCAATCTGTAAAAGGGAAACGATTAACGACCCCATAGTGGTACTAGTGCAGTGCAACTTCATTCTTATACTACTAATAGTATATATATACATAGCTTTTGAAAACCAAAGTAATCACAAATACGCGCTCTCATATACGTACTAACTCTCCCTAGTGCCTTTCCCTAGGTTAACTACGCAACCTGGCTCTGATACCAAGTGTGACGGCCCGCCCCGCACCAACCGACATTTACTCCAAAGGTGCGCTGTACACATGTCCAATTGGCACGGAACGGTCGTCAGAAGAAAAAGAAAGAAGAGAATGGGCTAATCAAGGAACCTGTAGAATGTCTCACAGCGCATAGAACAAAATATAATAATAACATACTTGACATAAAACAGGAGAGACAGAGCATAAGCTGAAAATCAGAACCAAACATCATAGCAGCGGAAATCCAAAAAAATACAGCTTATTACAACTTCCAAACTGTCTCTAAGCAAAAGCAAGGTAAATGAGGTACACTACTAATGCCCAAGTAGCGACCACCAATGACACAGGGAGAATGTGCATATATATATATATCATACGTGGGAGCCTCCTGCCCGCCTCCGAATCAGCTACTCGCGCATCACCAGCTAACCTGTCTCTAGTCTGCTCGTGTGAGCACCCAGAGTAATAAGAGGAGACATAAAACTCTGGGTCAGACATAAAGCCTGGTATGAGCGATAAGCATTTAAGTGAACAATAACAGGTAGACTAAAACATACCTGAACCTGGACCTGCAACCAAAGAGTTAGCACTACATACTGTACAGCACTCTAAGGTATCATATCAATCAATATCAAGATACAGAGGTGAGGGAGGTGTGCATGTCATAATGATGGCAAACAATCAAACATAGCATCCATCCTCACATCTCTTACTCAGTGCGTAAAGCATAAGATATTCACCACTTCGATCACCCAACGTACCTTGCTACGATCACTTTGCCCCATGAAGTCATAAATGGCTTCACTGCACTGATAACGTAGCCACAAATCCTTTGCTATGTCCACTTTGCCCCATGGAGTCTCAAGAACCCCACTGCACTGGCTCATAGCCTTACTAATCCTTACTATGTCCACTTGCCTCATGGAGTTATTCACCCCATCTGCGCTGGCTCATAGTCTTACTACGCATCACCTTGCCCCTCGGGCCATAATGACCCTACTGCACTGATAACGTAGTCTTGCTACCATTACTTTGCCCCTCAGGTCATAATGACCCTACTGCACTGATAAGTAGCCCATCATTCATTCTTAGTGGTGAATCGAAGTTATGAACGTCGACAACTCCTTAGCACACGTCCCGCAGCAAAGTCCAACCATGAAGTGAACTCATTGGTTCCCAACTGGTTCCGGGATCCTGAGCTCTAACTTCCATTTGGACTACCTTTGCATCTCGGGTTATTGGTCATCACCAGATCGGATCGGATCGGGTCGCCTTCAGCATTCTTCATTGGATCGGGCCGCGCCTCCTACGTCGGATCGGGTCGTGGTCCTCCAGGTGATCAGGTCGCACTCCCCCCATCGTCTCGTGAATCCAGTCTCCATCGAATCGGGTCTCCACTTCTGGTCGGATCGTGAATACCCCATACGGATCAGATCGCGCTCCTCCATCGTCTCGTTGTGCATCGGATCGTGGATGCTGCCTTCCTCTAGTTGGATCGTGATATGAAGCACGAGTGGATCGGATCGGGTCGTGATGCTCATTGGCGATCCGGGTCGGAGTACTTCAATTTGGGCACGGTGCTGCATCGATTCGTCTCGTGGGCCTTGTGCAGATGGTTCGGTTCGGAGGAGATGACTCGACTCGTGGTGATGTCCCACGATCCCATAGGGCGATCCGATCGTCCCTCAACCCCCTATGCGATCCGAACCCCTGCACCTTGTCCAGCGAGCTGTTTACGCCTCTCGACGGCGTTTTCGACCATTCCAACTATTCTAACCAGTCACATAGCATTTCATACAGTCATAGCAACATGCATAATCAACCACAAACATCAAAACATCAACATGGTGAATCAAAATAGATCAAACATACCCAAAACCCCATATTTCCCCCTAAGCATATTTAGGTGAAACTAATGACAGGATTAACAAAACTTAACCAAATTAACCCAAATTCATATCAGAGGTCTAACACATCATTCCGAATTTTATAAACATTTTTCCAGAATTTTATCATGTATAAATTCGCTAATTAACACTAATCACCCCTAATTAGCCATAATTAGTGTAAAACTATGCAAATCACTCACCTTAGCCACAAAATAAACTAAGATCTGAAATAATGCTCTGATTTGATGCGAATCCCGATGCTAAACAGCAGCTCCAAGGTTGATTTGGTGAAGATCTTCTTTGATTAGGGGTTGCTAAGCCAAATCCTTGACCAAAAGATGATTTGGAGGTGATTTAGAGGTTGGAGGCCATTTTTAGGGTTCCTTGGTGATAAGTGGAGGCTAGAAAACTGAAATGGAATGATTCTCCATCTCATTTCAGCCCTCCCATAACCCTAATCCCGAAATGGGTTATGGGCCTACTCACTAATCACCCGATTTGGCCCGGTTAAGCAGTTTTTCACCCTCCAAACCTTGTTTCAGCCATATCTCCCAAACGGTAAGTCCGTTTGGCTATTATGACCACTCTACGGAAAGAGAAACTATCAAACGAATCAAATGGAAGTGGTTTTAGGTCAAAATTCCTTTCCAATCAAAAGTTATGGCCAAAACAGTACCAACTAAGGGCAAAATGGTCATTTAAAAATTGACAAAAATCATGAACATGGGAAATGACTCTAATAGATGTTTCCCAAAGTTACATGACCATCAGACTCCATACGGGAAAGAAATAAATATTCTACAACCCTATGATGTGTAGAATACGGGTCGTTACAACTCTCAGCTGCCACTCGGAGCTGATGAAATCCTGTCGCGAGGTCCAACTGGGAGAACACACTTGCCCCTTCCAGTTGATCAAACAAATCATCTATCCGTGGAAGAGGATACTTATTCTTCCTAGTCACTTTATTCAACTCGCGATAGTCCACACATAAACGAAGGGAACCATCTGCCTTAGTGGCAAAACAACTGGTGATCCCCACTCAGAAACACTTCTTCTGATAAATCCCTTCTTCAAAAGATCGCTTACTTGCACCCCGAGCTCTCGCTGCTCCCTTGGTGCCATACGACGAAGTGGCATCACTGTAGGTCTGGCATCTTTCACTAAATCAATACAGAACTCAATTTCTCGATGTGGTGGAAGTCCGGTCGCTTCCTCGAAGATATCCGGATACTGGCCAACAATGGGAACCCTTGATAACTCGTCCTGCGGAATGTTGAGGGAATTTAGAAAACTAGCCATCACCTCATCACTAGGTAGGCCACCAACATCCTCCCTAATAGTCACCGAAAATCCCTCACAGTCTACCACCACTCCGTACCTTTGGAGCCAATCGACTACCAAAATAATGCCAAACCCAATAAAGTCCAAAACAAAGCAATCACAAGCAACATATATCCATGACTCGATAATACCAAATTACGACAAATCATACTAAGGCTAGTCGAACCACCGATCGGGTTCATCACAACTAAAGGTCTATCGACAATCTCAGGTTCCAATCCCAACCTATCTACCAGGTCACTGGATATGAAGGAATGATAGGCCCCGGTATCAAACAATACTCAAACAGGAACATTATAAATGGAAAGCATACCATGAATAACGACATTATTTCCCTTCTATGCCGTAGTTGGGGCATTCGACGAAGAAGGAACATCATTAATAGCATATGCTTTCACAATCTACTTTTCTTTAGGAGGTTGCGGACATTTATCCTTGTGATGTCCAACTTGGCCGCAATTAAAACACTTCCTGTCCGCTGGCTTTGCTCGACATTCTTTAGCATAGTGGCCCTTCTTTCCACAGCTATAACACTCTACGTCTTTCCAGACTTTCTTTTTCTGACCATCCTTGGTCTGGTTCTGCTTCCTCTTATTTTGAGAATTATTCTTGCCTCCGCCGCTTGCTTGCGGCTTTGGCTCCCCTGTAGATGTAATATCAACCTCGGTCTTCGACTTAGGGTAAAGACTCTCTGATCTCAATGCTTTTCCCACAATGGATTCAAACATCTCATCGATGTGGTTTATAAGCTTTTCCCCCAAGTACCCGTCTAAGCCAGTTATGAACTTCTCGTTCTTCTTCTCGGCAGTGTCAATATGGGATAATCCATACTTCGATAAAGTATCGAACTCAGCAATATACTCCAAAACCGCCCTACCATTCTGCTTAAGCTCTAGAAATTTCCTAAACAATTCTGATTTCTGAGCAGTTGGGATAAACTTATCACTAAAGCGGGTCTTAAACTGATTCCAAGTAACTTGATCCTCAGGAGTAGCTGCTTTAATAGCATTCCACCAATTCATAGCACGTCCTTGTAGTTGACACGATGCTAGCTTTCTCTTCATTGCATCATTGATCCCTAAGTCCTTGAAGATGCGCTCCCAACTATCGAGCCAATCTTGAACATCCGTAGCCGATTCTGTTCCATAGAACGACCTTCCACCAAGACTAGTATAATCCTTGCAGAGTTTGGTGAAATCGGCTCTAGGCGCCTGCACCGCTGCACCACCACCGTTAGCAGCATTAGGAACCGCTCCCTGAACATCCCTGAGCATATCCCTCATGAAGGTAGTAAACATCGTCCTCATGTCAGGAGAATTCCTATTATTGGCCCATGAACCCACACCCCTCGTATATCGACTCATCGTCCAATCTGTAAAGAGAAAACGATTAACCATCTCCATAGTGGTGCCAGTGCAATGTGACTTCATCCTTAAATATACTAATAGTATATATATAGCTTTTGAAAACCAAAATATCACAAATACGCGCTCACATATACATACACTATCTCTCCCTGGTGTCTTTCCCTAGGTTAACTACGCAACCTAGCGCTCTGATACCAAATGTGACGGCCCGCCCCGCACCAGCTGACTTTTCCAATGAAATGCGTTGTGCCGATGTCCAACCAGCATGGAACGGTCATCAAAAGAAAAGGGGTTTAAAATGATGAATCCTAAAAGAAACTGCAGTATATCTCACAACGCATGGAACAAAATATAATAATAACATAATTTGATATAAAACAGGCGAGACAGTGCATAAGCTGAAAACTAAACCATCATAGCAGTGCAAAAATTCAAAATACAGGTTATGATCTAAACCCTCATTATTACAATTTTTAAAACTGTCTCTACAGCAAAATAGGAAGGTACACTACCAATGCCCAAAGTAGTGACTAGCAACAATACAGGGAGAATATATGGGAATGATACGTGTAAGCCTCCTGCTCGTTTCCAGATAGCTACTCATGCATAACCAGCTAACCTGTCTCTAGTCTGCTCGTATAGGAGCACCCAGAGTAATAAGAAGAGACATAAAACTCTGGGTCAGACAAAAGTCTGGTATGAGCAATAAGCAGCAAAAACAGAACAATAACAGGTGTACATAACCATACCTGAACCTGCAACCAAAGAGTTAGCACAACAGGATGTACAATACTCTAAGGTGACACTAACACAGGGTGTGAAAATAATGGGGAGGGGGTGTGCTTGTCATGGTGATAGCAAACATCAAACATAACAATCATCCTCACATCTCTCACTCAATGCGTAAAGTATACGCTATCCACCACTTTGTTCACCAAATCCTTTGCTACGATCACTTGCCCTTGAGAATCATAATGATCCCATTGCTCTAATCCATAGCCTCTAATCCTTTGCTATGTCCACTCTGCCCTATGGAATCATGACAACTCCACTGCACTGGCTCATAGCCATGCTACGATCACTTTGCCCCATGGATTCATGACAACTCCACTGCACTGATCCATAGCCAATATCCGTCTCTCAGTGGTGTGTCAAGGCTATAGACATCGATAACCCCTTTGCACATGTCCCGCAGCAAAGTCCAACTCATGAAGTTAACTTGTTGGTTCTCATTTGGATCCTGAATTCTACTTCCTATTTGGACTACCTTTGCATCTCGGGTTTTGGTCTTCATCTCGGTTTGTGACTCTTCAGCTCGGCTCATGGTCCTCTATGTCGGCTCGTGGTCAACTTCCTCGGTTCGTGGTTCCATTCGTGAATACCGACTCATGGGGACATGGTCACATCGTGAACCACATATGGATCATGGTCTCCTGGTTCGTGACCAACCACCCTGCTCAGTTTGTGGGTGCACCTGGTCCTCTGCTCGTGGCGTCTTGGCTTGGAAAGTGGTTCGGCTCATGCTGGCTCGTGAAGGTGGTTCGTGGGATATGTGTGGGTCTATCTGGTTCGTGGCTCACCTCCTACCTTGGCTTGTGACGCATGCCTCATGAATGAGGGAGGGGGGGGGGGCTCACGAACGGGTCCCTGCACAACTTCCTGTAACTCTTTCCAGCAACTGTTTATGCTATATGACGGTGTTTTCGACCAATCTAACAATTCTAGCAATCACAAGACATTCCAAACAGTAATAACAACATATAAAATCGACCATAAACACCAAAACAACGATTATAACATGTTAGTATGGATCAAACACACCCAAAACTCATGTTTTCCCCTTAATCTCCTTAATCATGAGTTAATCAAGTCTAACATTATGATTAGCAAACTAATTCCAAATTAACCCAAATTTATAACAGAGGTATGAACTAATATTTTGGAATTTCTAAATATTTTTCCAGAATTTCAGCATGCATAATTTTGTTAATTAACAATAATCACCCCTAATTAACCGTAATTAGTGTAAAAATGTGCAAATCACTCACCTTAGCCACAAATAAAATACTAGATCTGAAACTCTGTTGTTTAGGCGTGGTTTCCAATACAACACAACATCTCCAACTCTGATTTGACACTAATCTTCCTTGATTTGGTGTAGATTAAGCTAATACGTGATTAGAAAGCGATTTGGGATGATTTTAGAAGGTGGAGGCCATTGCTAGGGTTTCAAGGATGTAAATGGCGGCTGGAAAACTGAAATGAAATGTTTTCCCTAACCCTATCAGCCCTCCCATAACGTAATCCCGAAATGGGTTATGGGCCTAGCTGCTAATCACCCTAATTAGGCCCGGTTAAGCTGTTTTTCACCTTCCAGACCTTGTTTCAGCCATATCTCCCAAACGTTCAGTCCGTTTGGCTAATGTGACCACTCTACGGAAAGGTAAACCATCATCCGAATCCATTGGAAGTGGTTTTAGATCAAAACTCCTTACCAATCAAAAGTTATGGGCAAATCAAAATTCGCTAGGGGCAAAACGGTCATTTAAAAATCGGCAAAAATCGGTAACATGGGAAATGATCCCAATAGTCATTCCCCAAAGTTACACGACTATACGACCTCATATGAAAATGAAATAAATATCCTACGATTCTCCGATGCGTAGAACGTGGGTCGTTATAGAACCTCACTTCACTTTTCTAGAAGTGACATTTCAAAAACTTAGCCCTCGGCCGATGCTTTCGCAAGATTTCCAAAACAACTCGCAAGTGCGTCTTATGTTCTTTCTCATTCTGGGAGAAAACTAGAATATCATCCACGAACACAAGCACGAACTTGTTCATCTGATCCATGAATACCCTATGTATAAGATCCACGAAATACGTCAGCGCGTTAGTCAACCCAAATGACATCACCAACCATTCGAAGAAACCAGATGGTGTCCTAAAAGCAGTCTTCGGCACACTATCCTTTGCTACACTCAACTGGTGTAATCTCATTGCTAAATCCATTTGAGAAAACACTTTGGCCTCATGAAGCTGATCGAACAAGTCATCTATCCTTGGCAACAGATACTTGTTCTTCTTGGTCACCTTGTTCAGCTCACGATAATCCACACATAATCTTAAAGATCCATCAATCTTGGTTGCAAACACAACTGGTGTGCCCCTTTCGAACACGCTTCTCTGATTGAATCCTTTTTTCAAAAGGTCACGAACTTGCACCTTTAACTCTCGCTGTTCCCTAGACATCATCCTTCTAAGAGGCATGATGATAGGTCTAGCACCCTCGACCAAATCGATCCTGAACTCAATCTCGCGATTCGGCGGCAACCCTTTGACCTCGTCAAAGACATCATCAAACTCACTAGCGATCGACACTGATGACAAGTCTTCCCGTGGAATCACAAGCGAATATAAATAGCTTACGAAGACATCATCTTCGGGCTTACAACGAATTACAACCATTCGCTCTTCCACATTCCCGACTGTCACCTCCAGCTTCTCGCAATCTACTTTAGCCGCATACCTCTTGAGCCAGTCCATACTCAAAATAATCCCAAACCCAGTGAAGTTCAAAACAAAGCAATCACACACAAAGGAGCAACCATAACTCGACAACATTAGACCACGACAAATCATACACAAACTGGAAGAACCCCCGACTGGGTTAGTCACAATGAATGGTCTATCACAAATCTCGTGTTCTAAATCCAAGCGGCACATAAGCTCATGACGAACTTCTCGTTCTTCTGGTAAGGAGTCTTAACATACGAACGTGAATATTTGGGCAAAGCTTCAAAATCAGAAACATAATCCAACACTGGCCTACTATTCTGCTTCAGCTCAATGAACCTCTTGAACAAAATATACTTTTGAATGGTAGAAATGAACTTCGTCTCAAACTTGACTTGGAACTAATCCCATGTGATCTCATTTTCTAGGGTCTCTAGAGTGACAGAGTTCCACCAATCCATAACTTTACCCTGTAGCTGTCTCGATGCAAGCTTGCTCTTAGTCGCATTGTCGATGCCCAAGTCTCCAAAAATCCGAATTCAAGTATCAAGCCACCCTTGAATCTCTACAATCGGCTCCGTTCCTTTAGACGGTTTCCCTCATATAGTAGTGAAATCTTTGTATAGCTTTGCGAAGTCCACATCCCTAGGCACTTGCACTTGAACTCTACATCTACCACGGCTGTTTCCTGAGCTGTTACCCTTCTCCTGATCGTTGCCATCATGGCCTCGAACATAGCTAGGTAATCTGGTATACCACCATCACCCCCTACAAGAACAGTCTCCTCCCTAGCAGTGTGTCTCGGCGTTCGACGACTCATTATAAATCTGAAAAATAGAATGATTAGTCCATACACGAGAAAAACTACAAATGGAGTTCAAATGCTACTATACTATACACTAATATACAGTATACATCCATCAGAAATCTACAAATACGTTTCTCATACGTCATTATGTATTTTAACTTTGGCTAAAATCAATTAAGCAGAGCTTTGATACCAAATGTGACGACCGCCCATAACTTCTGCACTCTACAAGAGGAATGATGGGCTGAAGGATGTGCCAGGCAGCTATGGACGATCATCTGGGTAAAATAACACAAGCAGAACCTGTCGTATAACTCACAGCGTAAGGATAAAATATAATAGAACTTAATACAATAGACAATAATAGTGAAGAAGAATTGAGCAGAATCTTAAACTTTTCATATCATCATGAATTATCCATACATCACTAGAAAACATCATAAGAGTTTGTACAAAATGCCTCACTACAGGTCACTCAAAGAATATATCAAGCAACGGAAAACAACAAATAGTAGATAGTAGGAAATAATGCGCCAGCCTCCTGCTCATCGTCGCTTAACAACATCGTCCTCATCAAGATCTACCATCTGTCACCTACTACTCAGTCTTCCCATCCATCACGTGAATGAACAGCCCAAGGTAATAAGAGGTAGACATAAAACCTCGAGTCAAACAACAATCTTAATGAGTGATAAAACAACTATCTAACTTCATCAATAAGTATACGAGAAATTGGTAGATTAATCAACTAATCTACCAATACATCAGAGAAGAACCCAACTCATCTCCTCCACATTTGACAGTGATAGCCTTTACAACAACCAAAGAGAAAACATAGCAGATATAACAACCAGTTATCCAACGTAGATCATTCTAGTCAAGATCAACATCTCCTAAGTACAAGCCCTGAAGGCCTAAACTAACATCAGACAAGCACCCAAGAGATGTCTCCTTCGATATCGAACAATCTACACAAGATGATACAAAGAAAGCAACAAACATCCATGACTCTGGCTATCATCACCAATCCTGCTTCGAAACCATCGTTAATCGTATGATTGGCTCAACGTCATGTCGTCCGTCAATGGCTAATAGTAACCCCAGTTTTAGTCAGACTACTGCACATCCCACGTACATTTGTCTCCCCGAGACAACTAGGCCCATCCCATGTGCCCATGGTACTTGACTAGTCCCACTAGTCTTTTAGGCGTCCCTAGTGTACCCCTGCTTTGAGACTACTAGAACTTATGACAACAATGATATCTCAGCCTTCATAACTCTAATCGTCATCACCGATGACTATCCACAAGCTCAGGCACTGTTTCAAGCAACCATTATCCACGATCTCACAACCTTGAATCATCTTCATATTCGTTGCATTACAATGATCAACGAACACTTCACAACACCTCGATCATTCCTCCTTGAATTCACGTCGAAGTCATGACCATCGTCGACCCAAAAACATACTTTATTTGGTCGATATTCCATTTCACAGTATTCTCAACCTTTCACAGAGCTCTAGAAATGCTATTATATCTCCTGGATTATTTCAGACCCATAGGTTCAATCTCAGATTCACAGAGTTTCTCTCTGCTTTCCACAACATTTCAAAAACACTGTCAATGCTTCCTGTCCATCAATATGTCTTTCGATCCATCAATATGTCTTCCGATCCATAACATTTCCAATCCATCATCCACAGCGTTTCAGAAACCGTAACGACCCGTATTTTGGGCAGTCAAATATTTAATTTAATTTATTATTTTAAATATTATATTTGGAGTATTAATGTATTTTAATATTGACTTCGTTATTTAAAACAAAGTTTGAATGATATATATTTATATAAAAATAAAACGAGCTCGAAATGGCGCTACAGTTCGTAATATGGAGTTTTGAACTTTAACTGAATATACAGGATCCGATATAAGTCGGATTTCTGTGAAACAAGAAACGTGTGAATCTTGTTGATTATAATTTTCATATGAAAGAGAAAAATCCAGATTTCGTGTTATAATTTGTTAGTTATGTCCAATTCAAATTTTAAAATAGTCGCTATGGAAATCATTATTAAAATATAACGTTTATTTAATATATTTATAAGGGAAATTTAAATCGTTTAACTCAAAATTTACGATATTAAGATGTGTAAATTTTATTTGGAATTGTATATATATTCTGTTTGGATATATATGTTGAAAATAATTTATTAATATTTATTTGAGTTAATTTGGAATTTAAATAATATTTATTCGATATTTTTATAGCGTTAAAAATAGCCATTTTTCAAACAGTCTCCGTTTTCGATGAAAGTAGTTTCATTTGGACCGTATCGTCAAATTATTGTAAGAAAATCAAATTTCGTGGCAAACCGATGGTGTATGTGACTTCGGTGGCCAAAAATGTCTCTGTCTCTATTTAATTGTTTAGACAATTTAGACAGAGGTAACTTTTAACGAATAAAAGACTGGCCAAACAAACTCCAAATTTAACGAAACAAGATTCATTGGATCCGTTAGGAAGAGGTCTAGTAAACTTTCACGGTCCCATATTTTTTGATTTTTTCCTGTAATTATTGGAATTTTAAACGCGTGATTTTTCATCGATATTTATAAAGGGCTTTTCACAAACGACCTCAGAATTCGACGAAACCTATCCCATTGGATCCGGAATAATTTTTTTATGCTAGGATTACATTATTTTATCAAAAAAGGAGATCATATGAGCTCGTTTTAACTTGATACTTCATCACGAAGTTTCTATTAATATTATATTAATAAATATATTTGTGTCCATCCTATATATATCATCCCAGAACCCTAATACGCTTGGTGAAATATCATTCATTGGTCAACTAAAATCAGCCGCCTCCACATATACTCGAACGGACCAAATTTCACCAATCACCCCCCTCATTAACTCTCGATCCACTCACCATTAGCTTAGGCCTTCAACGTCTAAGTTGTGCGCCTCCTCGAGCTGGTGAGAATGACCGGTCAAGATCTGATATTGTTCATCATAGTGGTCGAAATCTCAGAAGGAAGCACAACAGTTTCTAAGTGAATTGCCGTCGAATGGAAAGGTCTGGCGATGCGTGGCTCATGTCGAAGGAAGAGAGGGTTAAGGCGCTCATGGCAAGGCCGTCAGATGGGGGTTCGATCGCTGGACGGTGGCGTTGGAGCGTGGGTTTGGATGGTAGCGGAGGGTTTAATTTGGTGAAGCCTGGAACGATGTACATGGAAGGAAACAAATGGGGGCATCGTGATTTGTTGCGAGCTAGTGCTTCCTGTAGGAGTTCGGGTTAAGCAGAAAAAGGGGACGACGGCTTCAAGTGTTTAAGTAAAACGATTAAATTTAATTAGTGTTTAATTAAATGATTAGGCTTTTATAATAAATCATATTAACTAATCATGAAATTTGTACAGGTCGGTTGGGAGAAAACAACGAAGGGGTACTGTACATCGTAAACCAAACAGTCAAGCTTCCAGAAGTGCCGAATATGTATAGTGTAATTCATTTGTTTAAATTAAAAGTTTAATTAGTTTGACTTTACAACCATATTTAAGTATGGAATTTTAACGTGAACAGAATAAGGTGGCAGTAAACCAACAGGAAATCGAAGCATCTGACCGCGTTTTCCAGAATATTAACAATGTAATGATTTTGCTAATCAAGTGATCAATTTAGAACTAAATTAGTTGTAAATCAGTAGTTAAGGTTTTAATGATTTCAGTTAAATTTGTGCAGGATTTTGGAAGTACAAACGGAAGCAATATAAAAGAGAATAGTTATCACTTGAAGAAGATTAAGGAAACACTAATCGGTCGGTTAACTATTTTAAACAATATAATTAGTTTTAACTTAACTTAATTTAATTGAGGAATAATTAATTAATGAATTTGTGTTATCGTTAGATATTCATAACTCGTTCGTATGTGATCAGAATTGGATAAACCGAGAGATGTTGGACTTGTTTCAACGAGCACTACATTATGGAATAGACTGGACACAACTGGAATCAACCGGGATTTTTAATTAAATTAAACACTCATTTAATTTAATTAAAACCAACCGTTTAAACAACGACAGCAGATCGAGGTGAGTTAAACACACTCAGTATTTCCCACTTATATTTTATATAAGTAGGGTTTTATTTTTGTGTGCTATGGTTGCTGATGGTTGATTGTTTTTATATTCATATATTGATTGAATTTCTAAAATTAAACGTTGTTTAATTTCAGTAAAAATCCAAATCGTTATTTTAACGGTTCGTCCCAATTAAGGTAATTTACCTTGGTGGTCACGTTTATAAAATAAACGTGTTTAATTGCTTGAATTGTTGTGGTTGTTGTTTACTGTTATAAAAAATTACCTGTTAAATGGAATTGAATGATCTGATTTGAGATAACTGATTTGGATACAGGGAAGAACAGGTTGGAGGAATCCAACGGGATTCCTCAATTATATTAGATATTATTTATTCCTATATTATCATTAAATGAACTGATTTGGTTGAATGATTGATTTGATTTGTTGACCGTTGATCTGAATTCAACATTTATTTCGTTTAAACAAATGGGTGATATTGGTTGAGTAGTTGGCAGTATATGGCCTATAAATCAATCGTTTTCCAAATATGGATTTTATAATCAAGTGAATCGATAAAGGTGAAGTTATAAAAATTATTTTATAACTGGAGATAGACTTTTAAATCTATTTTTTCAATAAAAGTTTATTAAAAAGAAATAAACATTTATTATTTAAGTTTAAAATTAATTATTAATTGATTTTATAAAGTAAATTCTGAAGTTAATTAGGTTTATAAGCAAGCGAATAGGAAATTAACCCAATAGTTAAAGAGTTGAATAATTGTTTTGAGAAAACAGTTACATGGAATTATTTAAATTAATTATATTATTAATTAATTTAAAGGAAGGAGTAATTATAATCAGTTAACGAAATAACTGTGTTCTGGGTTGGCCTAGTCAACCACTTAAAGTGAGAGTGATTATTAATTAGTTTGTTTTGAATTAATCCCAGGAAATGGTTTAACAAATATTGTTTTAATTTTAATAATAATTTATAAAGGTAATCTATTATTTTAGTTAATAAAGAAATTAACTACTTCTATAGTAGTTAATGATTAAAATAAATTATTATTTTAATAATAATAATTTAGAAGATTTCTTTTATTTGAAATTCATTTAAAAGAAATCAAAGTTGAATTGGAATTGAATTGAATTGTGGAAAGAGTTATGAATGGGTTTTATATTCTAAACCCGAATTTTGATGACAAAGTTATAAAAGGAAATTTAAGCGAATACGACAACTTATATTAAATGTTTATTTAATAATTGAATTAAGTAAAAAGAAAACTGGGGATTAAGGGTTAGATTAAACCGCAGTTATATAAACAAAGTTTATAAAAGAGATGAGGTGTTAAAACGTTAATTTTAAATTAACGTTGCTTAATAATGAAATTAAGAGAATGAACATAATTGGAATAAGATCATCACGGGGGAAATGGGAGAAATGGATTAGAGGAAAAGATGGTTAAGAGCGAGTTTGGTAAAGGAGTGAGTAATGGGATTTTGGAACAGAATCCGAGCTATAAAACGAATTGTTTTAAAAAGTAGAAATTAAAAGGTGATATTTTAAATGATTAATTACTTAATCAGTGAATTAAGGAATAATGTTTTATTTGAGAAGAGATTTCCAAAAGCAATAGGGTTTTATAAAACCATGTTGTTAATTAATTAGATAAATGGATTTGTTTTGATAATTGAAGTATCGGATTTTGAAATTACAACTCATATCTATCTTAAGATAAGAATGTTGTTGATCTAGGTTTGAGAGGTAATTAAAATACCCCAACTAGAACGACTACATGATAATCTGAGATGATATTAGTTGTAATGGTAAAGAGTAGTGATAATCTATTTTTCTCGATTAGAGAAATAATAATGCGAGTTATTGGTGAAGATTTGGAAATATATAATGAGGATTCCGAAGTAAAGGGAATTAAAAGGATTTGATGATATAAATGATGTTCCAAAGTTAAAGAAAATAAAAGGGGATTGCATGAAAAAAATAAGATATTTTCGAGCTAAAGGGAAATAAAATGTTAAGTTTGAAATGGGATTACCCTATAAGAATAAGCAGTGGTTATTGTTCCAAGTAATGAAATAAAAAGGAATTTCATAACATTGTGTTACGAGCGATAAGTTAAATTGATTTTTCCAATTAAAGATAACGAATAATAATGGAGCCAATGTTTGAAGAGAGAGTAAAAAGGGAATTCAGATATAGTTGTAAGATATTTTTCGAAGTATTATAATGAAATGGTTTTGAGAACATTAGTGTATTAAAATAAGAAGTAAATATCGTATTTAAATATTGAAAGATTAGAAGTTTTAAATTAACCATTTGTTAATTATATTTTAATTAAAGAGCCCAAATGATACTGAACCAGTGAACTCATTTTATTTCCATGATTGAAAAACTGTTTATTTTGATAGTTAAATAACCGACTATCAAATCTGGCCAATACGATTGTTGGTACGCAAAGACCTGGATCGAATTTATATTCGAAAACCATTCCGACCAGCAAATACGGGAAGATGAAGATTAAAGATGGAGCATTGAAGACTGTGGATCTTCGTAAGCGGAAGAATTACTCCTAATCTCTGGTTTAGCGGCCAGAGATAAACTGTGATTCTGTCGTGGTTGGAATCTACAGATTGCAAGGACTACTTGCTACTGATCCTTGGGGTGATACCTATATATGATGCGGTAGGAGAGTGCCTTCGGTTCATCCTGTTCCTGGATGACTTGTATGGACGAGTGTCTGACGAAGTATTTCCAAAGAATCATGTACGTTGATTTCTTCAGATGTATTTTTGTTGATGGCTGAGAAGACTGGACACCTTCTCTTGGCTAAATGCGCAGAATATTTTTGTGGACGTCAATTAGTGTTTTTTGGCGGATTTGACGATGTGACATTCAAAGTAAATAGTGACCTGATGTTCTAAAAAGATTATGACCTCTAGCCTCATCAACCGGGAAAGGCACAAAATCGGGTAGGCAGCATGGCTATGTGGGTCGCACCCATCAAAAGGGTATATCATTACCTAATCTGGAGAAATCAAATGCCTTCGGCTGTCCCTTTATTTTTATATCTATACTATCGGTTCGGTTGGCTGGCCCCCAACCGTGGTAATGATATATTCGGTACTCTCAAGAGAAATGAGGGGCCGGTCATGTGTGAGCCGGGTTGCAAGACGTTCTTGTTGAACCCCAATGTATTCATCTCCGGAGGTACATTGTCGGAAGGTGGTCCCATACCTTGCCAGGAAAATCCATTCTCCAATAAGAGCCTATGGTTTTGATTGTATACTATGTATGTAGAGCGTGAGATGCAAGCGTTCTACTAGATTCTATTTATTTGTATTTAAACACTATTATAATATCAGAAAAGTATTGATTTTCAAAATATTTTGGGTTATAGTAAGGTAAAAATCGTCCGTATTTATGTGTGGATTTGGTCTTACTATTATCCTTTCTTTCGAAAAGATTTTAACTTTAAAATCAAGTTGGATCATACCCTTAAACTTAGTGAGTTTTATTCACTCTGGTTCACCAGACTGACCCGGTGTTTGTAATGCTCGGGTTAGACCGGGTTGTACAGTTCCAGGTTATCGGATGCTGTGAAGAGACGAGCTGGAAGAGTCCAGACATATGATATCTATTACGTATTCTGCTGTGTGTTGTATATGAGGGCAGGTTATTATGACTGTCCAGATGTGTTGATGTTCACTGATGGCTGTAAGTTTAAAATTTCAAGCTCTCAATAAAGATTATTTCTATATTATATTTTATTCTGCTGCGATGTGAGACTCTATTTCTGATGTGTTTCTTCTTCTTCTATTCTAAGATTTCTTTCTTTCTTATCTCACCCTCTAATTTCTTTCTAATAGCTATCTGCTTTTCTGTATAATTTGAGTGGACAAGGGTTGGTAAATGTCGGCTTAAACTGTATTAAAAAGTGGGTCGTTACAGAAACGCTGTCAATACTTTTGATCCATCAACATGCCTTCCGGTCCATCACCTTTTCGGTCCATAGCTTTTACAGCGTTTGTAAAACGCTGAAATAATCTGATCCATCATTCTTCCGATCCAAAGCATTTTCGGTCCATACTTTCTACAAAGTTTGTAAACGCTGTTAAAACTAGAAAATGCCCGATCCATGCCAAAACACGCCAGATCCATGCCAGAACTCGCCCAATCCATGCTAGATCTTTGCCCAATCCAGAACTTGCTCGATCCAACTCCAATTTGATCTAAAATTGTGCAAAACATCCAATTTCACCAACCAATCAAACCAAACCATCAACAACATTAACAAAACCATTATTCAACATTCAAACATAAGAAATTAACCAAATTCATGATAAACAATAAACGAAATAAACAAATGGATCTAACTTGTAATAACACATGAATTAGTGTATAAATTTACTGATTCAAGTTGCTAAATTAGATCCTATGGTGATTCGAATGAAAATATACATACCATGATGTAGATTTAGGTGAAAACAACTTGAAATGGTGAAAATAAGATCAAATAGATCATGTACTCGATTGAATCCGCGTGAGAGATTCTTATCACTCACCAAATCTTCAAAATAGCTTGAAAACAACTAATATCTAATCCGGCAGCGAAGAACGATCTTCAACTCTCTCAATTTGATGCGATCCACTCTCTTGATGTAGATCTAGCCTTCCTTGATGTAGATCTTCAATCTTCTTACGTAGATCAAAGATTTTAAGGGAGGAGAGATGTATTTGATTGAGCATGGAGGATCACGAGCTCAACCAAATGAGAAATGAAGAAACTAACCCATTCTCCATGCCTCTAACCCACTATTTATAGCCCCAGCCCCAAGCCTTAATAGACCCCACAAATCAGCCCACCAATTACAAATTAGCCTGTCCAGAAATTGTGTAGGACTAAAACAACAATTCGTCCCAAACTGCTGAATCAAATCTTTAATGTGACCTCTCTACAGAATCGGAAACATCATTTCCTTTCCAATGGAATAGATCTCAGCACCTGATTCGATGCCAGTCAAAAGTTATTCCCTATACAAAACTGATAGGGGCAAAATGGTCACAAAAAAATTGATAAAAATTATGGACATGTCTCACATTACCATAACCAAAATATCAAAATATGAGAATGATCCGACCCTCAGGAAATTAAATAGAAATATTTGACGATCATCTGATACGTAAAAATGCGGGCTGTTACATAAATGACATTTTTTCTAAATGTTATTTTGTGAACAACCCTCCCCCAAAACAAGCACCTACCCAGATGTATATATAGATTAAGTCTACTCATTTTACTTAATTACATCTGATGCTTATATTTTCCCATGATATATTCACTTAATATTAAATTAAGTTTAATTCATATGTTCTCTATTTGCGTGTTAATTAAATACCGTTTAACATATTTTCCCATACTGAGTACTTAGTGGCATATTAAGTATTAACATGTTTTTTCCAATAAGATTACTTAATGTGATATTAAGTACAATTAACGTGTTTTTCGTACTAACGTTAAATTAACGTACTTTCCAGGTAAACGTTGAATGAACGTGTTTTCCCATTTTAATGTCAAATGGAAAATTACATGTTTTTCGATATAGATGCCAAATTGTCATGTTTACAAATCAGTATTAATTAACATGTGATTCCAATATCAATGCCATGTTTACCCAATTAAATTAACATCATCAAATGAACATAAACATCTGCCAAACATAAATGTTTAATTAACATTTTTGCAAACTAACATTAAATGATCGTAGATGACTTATTGACATATTTTCCCCTAAACTAACATGAATGAACATAAACATTAAATTATGTGTTTTCCCAAATTAACATGAATGGATATTAAATTACATGTTTTCCCAAATTAACATGAATGAACATAAACATTAAATTACATGTTTTCCCAAATTAACGTAATCTCCCTAATTAGTGTCAATAAGTGACAAATTATCATATTCCTCAAATTAACATATCCACTTTAGTGTTAATTAACATGAATGACAAATTAGCATATTACTCAAATTAACATGTCCTTTTTAATGTTAATTAACATGAATGACAAATTAGCATATTACTTAGATTAACATGTCCTTTTTAGTGTTAATTAATATGAATAACAAATTAGCATATTACTTAAATTAACATGTCCTTTTTAATGTCAATTACACGTTTTCCAATCAATGCCATGTTAACATATCTACAAATTAATGCCAAATCAATGTTCACTAAATCAATGCCTATATTAATATGTCTACAACTTAATGTTAAATCCATGTTCACCAAACCAGTGCTGTAACATCCCAATTTTTTTTTGTATATTTGAATTTCAACTTAAATTAAATAAATTGTAAAATATTAAGGAAAAATCAAATTTTGTTGGATTTGAGTGTTGGTAATTATTTGAAGTTGTATGAACAGAGTTTCATATTTAGTTCTATTTAATAAGACTATGATTTGAATTTAATATTTAAATAATTAAATTTAATTTGAGTGGTTAATTTAAAAGTAGAGTTCAAATTTAGTTTGAAGATAGTGGAGTTCTAAGTCGTGAATAATAATTGAAATTCGAAGCAGAAATTTAAATAACCAAACTTGAGAACTTAGAATTTGTGAAATCAATTTATAAACTTTATTTAAGCTGTAATTTGAATTAAGTGGAATTTTGAAATATTTAAGTTAAAATTTACTTTAAATTTTGAATGTATAAATATTTAAATTTGAATTTAAAACAGTTAATCGAATAATTAATTATTTATTTAATTAACTGTGAAATTTAACTGTTTTGGCAACTGGCTCGGAATTCGACGAAACTGGCGCCATCAGAACCGGAATGACGAATTATTGCTAGATTTCAAGTTTCAGAATTTTTCGAACTAATATGTGAGCGTAGCAAGTGAAAACGCGTTTTACCAGTTAATAGTTAAATCGGATCGACCCGAAAAAGGCCATTTTTCCAACGGTCTCGAAATTCAACGAAATTAGTTTCGTTGGAATCGTATCGTCAAAACATAACCAAAAATAATTTTTCTGGATTTTTCGGGGTCAGTATGTGGGCCTGGTAATGTGAAATGTACGTTAAAATCGGATATGCGATAACTGCGTGTGTGTTGACCAGTCTGGACCTGATATTTATATATAAATAAACCCTTGAACACCAAATCAGCCCATTTCCACTTTCTCCTTTTATTTGCTCCATCCATGGCTGAAAATTTATATCTAAACCCTGGATCTAAATTCAAATTCAACTCGAAAATCAAAACTCTCCAAACTATATCGAATTATATGTCAAAACGGAGATCTCGACGACACGAACCTACGGGAAGGCTCAGATTCGACATGCAGTGAGTGGTTTGATCAGAATTCTCGGTCAAACTTTCAGATTTTCGAAATTCTAAGGTTTATTTGGGCGTTTTCGATTTTGGGGTTAATTGAAGAAACGGGCAACTGGGTTTGGTAGAGATTGTGGTCAGGAGTTGATTGCATGTGGTTAGAGGTGACGGAGTTGGTTGTGGTGGCCGGCTTTGGCGATTTAGGGCTCGAATTGGGGTATTTTGGTCACGGCGGCGCGTGAGCTAGGGTTCGCCGGAGGTACCAGGGTTTGGCCAGTAGGTGCGGGGTTCGATGTACTTTCGATTGGGGGTGTTCTCAGGTTGGATGGTGGCCGGAATTGATGGCCGTGGTTGGTCAAAGGGGGACGGAAAATGGGTTCCTCCGTTCGAATACTGGAGCACGCGTAAGGACTGAGCGGGAAGAAGATATGCAAGGGTGCTGACGTGGCGTGATGTTAATGGGTGGGTTTTGTTTTTATTTATTTTAAATTCAAACTCATCCAAATAGAAAAACACTGATATCTCTTTCGTTTTGACTCGGATTTGGACGCGGTTTGTTGCGTTGGGATCGTGGCGGAGTTGCGGACGTTTTGGCACTGGTTTGGTTGCGATCTGAGACTGTCAAATTTTTGGCCTTTCTGAACGCTCGATTCAAATTGAAACCCGAAGGTGAGTGTTCCTTCACTCATGAAATTCTGAATCCAACCCATATTTATCAAATTAATGTATGAAATGAATTGGATGTATGGTTGTGATTGATTTGGTGAATGATTGCTTGAAATTTGACCTGCAAGTGTTAACATGCATTGAAAATCGATAAATTAGTTATTTAAATTTAATTTAAATTTCTAGTTAGAATTCCGACACTTGATAACTAGTAAAATGATTCAATTTACTGTTGAATAAACGATGTGATAGCTGCCTTGATTTATTTGATTTCTGGATGAATATTGCTCGGACTGTTCTGTTATGCAGTATATGATGTTGTGTGCCCATGTGACGATAAATCTCATTTGTACCCTTGATGTTGCGGGCATCTAATGAACCCGGGATTTATCGATAAAAAAATGAAATAAAAACACAGAGTGAAATGATAAATCTCTGTGACCCTGATTTGGATTGAAATGATAGATCCATCCCTGAAGTATCGAGAAACTTAAATTTAAAATCACTTGGCCGTTGGATAGATAATTATATACAGACATCGGTTGGTTAAATGATTTTAATACTTGAAATTTTATTTGATAAAATTTCACATAAAAGAATGTGTCGATACTCGATTTTTGAATTCTTTAAAGATTCTGAACTGGGATGATGATAAAAAGGGTTGAAGGAAATTTCCAAACCAAAATAGAAATATCTAAATTGGGGTTTGAATATGAATTGAAAACCTTTCAAAATAAGAGTTGGATTAGAAGGAAAATTCCTATAGAAATCAAATGTTGGGGAAATTAGAAATCAAGAGTATCTGAGTTGTTTTAACCCAGTTGGAATATATATATCTCGGAACTCTTGAAATCAAGTAGTTGTTTTGAACAAGGTTGAAAACGAGATAGGAAACTAAGTGAACTCCATTGAGACCGGAGGATAAATTCAAGTATTTGAAAATTTGGAAGGAAGAAAGGTTTTGATTTGAGAAAATTTATTTTTAATATTTATGCATTGATTCTAAATAATTATTCTAGCTTTAAAACTATTAATTACTTTTACTTCATACTATTGTATTTAAATAATTTACTTATAATTCATTTCAAAGGTTTCTAGTAAATCTTATTTCAAGTATATATATATTTAAATTACTAATTTATCTTAACTATTATATTTTATGTATATACATCTATATATATTTATTTTATAAAAATTTATTATTATTATTATTATTATTATATGAACATTTAGTACAAGTATTTTCTCAAATTTTAAATTCTTCCGAATGGAAATGCTTGAGTTTGAACCACTGGTTCAAATGGAGTTGAGATGAGAATCCGAGATAATTGGAAACCTTTGAGGTAAATTATATTCTATTTGAATATTTCATTTTGGAAATTTTATATGATTATAATATAATGGTATGGGATATATTCTAATTTAGAATAAAAATCGGCTTGGGATGATTTATGATATATTGATATGAAATTTTATTTCTTTGAATATAAATTTGTTCGAACAAAATATGATATTTTGATATGAACGAACCTTTCAAATATAAAAGAACCGACCGATGTGGGAAGATGTAAACGTTGGTTGTTAAAGAGACCGGAGTCGACATAAGGCATACTCTCTGTCAGTGTCGATACCACTTTGACAACTGTGAACGTTATGACGTATCCAGAATGAGTATGATGACTTGGAGGCGATTATTGAATCGAAGAAGATGATCGATGACGAAATAGCCCTGACCTTCGGGTCAGAATTGAAATGACTAAAACAGGAGCTATACCGTGACTAACTGAGGTAGCACCTTTGATCGGACTCACTCCTTCGATACTATTTCTATGACTATGATGACAATGATGATTTGGGCCCATTTTGACTTTGGGAGTGTGTTCCGAGGTGGGCGGTAGTGGCTGCTATGCGTTACCACCGGTCCGGGAGTGCAATTGGTAGAATCTTACCCTGGGCATTGCCTCGAGTGCCTTGTCATATATATCCATATCGAGCCCATGCGATTTGATTTAGCATTGCCTTCTATGGAGTGCCCTCTGATAACACCAGTACGGTGAATTTACGGTACTGTATAGACTGTTGGTGCCTATAAACGGCGTAAGGGTAATATGGTAATTCCGCTTACGCTATTTTCAGTATTTATACTTTACTGGATAGACACTATCATAATAGCGTAATATATTATGTATGTATTAATTTAACGGATCCTTGAGAGATGGAAAAATCCCGTAACATCTCTTGAGTTGCTGTACCCATGACACTGATGTTATTTCATCTTTTAATTTGACTAATATGAGAATGATTTAGTGCTGATCCGAGTGTTTGTTGTGTTTTCCTTTTTATGCAATACGCTCGGGTCAGCAGACATTGCAGTTACCGAAGATGACTGTGCTTTGGAGATCGAAGACGAAGATTTGGTACATCTATTATCTATACATATGTTTATCCGCTGCATTATTTTTCCGTTGCTTATTATGTACATCTGTATATGTGTAACTCTGATATTCATTTGAATGTTATAACCAATGTATATATTTCAACTGCTTTAACTGCTATTTATTTATTATATGTTGTCCTTCCGCTGTGAGATTCTGTGATTTTATCTTTCCTTCTTTCTTTCTTTTTTCTTCTTTTTCCCAATAACTACCTGCATTTGCGATTTGTTTAGGTCGACATGTGTGGTTTATTGTCGATTTGAACGGTCAAAAATATGGGTCGTTACAGTTGGTATCAGAGCCAGGTTATCGATAACCTTGGCTCTGTTGGGAATTAACTCATTAGAGATGGGGTTAGTAATGCCCTAGAATGAGTTTGAGTGATATGAGAGAGCGTACTTGTGTTTTGATATAAAAATAGTTTTATTGTGTTGGCTTGTTCTGTTGAATATTTGTGGGTTCTGGACGGTATATGGGACGCCATAGAATCGATAAGGATTCCTAAATAATCGAATAGAATGATTTGACATGATATGGTTTTCGATTATATTTTAAATATATTAAATATATATTATGGTTCAAGTATGTGTGTATTCGTTTTAGTAGGTGATAATGATAAGGTATTACCTACTAGGGTTGAATTGATAATAAATCCAATAAGGAAATTTAATGTATTCAGAATATATTTGAAATGGAATACCTGTAGGTATACTTGGCATAAGAGGTTTGTGATTGAAATAGAAATGAATTTGAAACTTGATCCTGAGTCATCCTTGGAAATAGTTTTGCCAAAGTTTTAAATAATAACATATTATAGGTATGATAGAAAAGAAATGATTTTTTTAAAGATTTTCAAAGTGGGTATAATCCCTTCTTGGACCTTCAAAACGACCTCGGTAATGAGTGCACGCATTATCGATGTGTATTATGAAGAGTCTAAGTGGGGAGACCACTCCGTACTTTCATAACTGGTTGATAAAGATTTTGGATTTAAATTCCATATGGTATAAAATTTTATATAAAGGTATTGGTATATATATATTTAAATGTTGAATTTAAATTAAAATAGAATCGAAATTTCTATGTTTGCTAATTAAGTTTTGGATTTAAAATTTTATGATATGAATTTCTATGAATAGTACAAGTATATATATTGATTTAAAAAAAAAAAAAAACCTAGTTTATAAACCTGGGATCAGGGTATTTAAGTTCATCGCAACTAAAAATATAAAATCTCTATACTAAGGAAACTCGATTCATTGGAATTTTAGAGCTAGAAAGCGTGAAATGGATTTAAGTATTTAAGGGAGAGCAGGGATCGTTGAAATGTTTAAGCAGGGCGATAACAAAGGAACGTAAATTTGCCGAGGTATATAAATATATAATTATATAAATGGTTTAAATAGAACGCGCCGCGCAGCGACAGTTCGCGAATTTCGACCATTGACTTTGAATGGACGTAATGGGAGACCCGACCGTCGGATTCTCCTAAAACCAGAACCGTTGGGTGCGTATCGAAAAGAGCTTTCCAACGAATATGTGAGATTTGAAATCTAACGGTTGGATTTGGAAATATGTCCAAATCAAATTTGGAAAAGGTCGCTATGGCCGCAGTCCGGTGACCGTTATAGGAAACCGACTGAAATATCGATAATAAAATTATTAAAAATATTAATAATTGGTGTAAAATCATAATAAGTGACTTGGAAAGAATTGAGATGAAAATTCTATGCTTGAATAGATAAAAATATATTTTATCGAAACAAACTTTAATATAATATGAGATGAGAATAAGGGAAAATGGTTAAGGTACGAGTCGAAGTGCCAAATGAGAATAATGAGTTGCAATATAAATTGGTTTATTCGGAATAAAATAATAGTTAAGCGAATCCTAATTTGGGAATTGGAATATTGAAATGAGATTTGAGAATAAAACTTAACCTGGTTTGGATAGATTTGACGAAACGAAATCAATTGAAAAAGGATTAAATAAACCGATATAGAATCTATATTGGTGGATTTGGTAAGTAAAACGAAACTTTGGAAACGAGAGAGATAGAATAGTTATATAAAACTATAACTGATTTTTAACCCTTGACTTTTGAGTTTGATGTTAACTAAATGAAACGACTTTCATATAGTGTAAATGGAGTAATAAGAGTAATTAATGAAAATGTGATGGGTTGACCCATGTTAATGGGAATGAGGTGCGAGGAAGTAATACAAGCCGGGAATCGAGACATGAAATAAGATAAAGGAGATATAAACCGAGGCTAAATTATTTAATTTGAATATCGAACGAATTTGGTAAGTCGACCAAAGTTAACGAGTTAATGATTTGATATTATCAAGTTAGTTCGGAAATTAAAGTGAATTCAAGTCTTAAGTGTAATTAAATGCTTGAAATGAAAACGAAGGAAAAAAATAGATCAGAAAAATAATAATAATAGGCAATCGAATGTGAATCCATTTCTCAAGAATGAACGATAACAAATTGAAGTGTTAAATATTTACCAAAATTATTGGAATCGAATGGTCGAAACTTCAAATGGAATTAATCAATGTTAGGCGGAAATTTAAAAATATTCGATAGGCTGAAGCGAAATAGCCATAACTTTTGATGGGATAATCGGAATTCAATGATTTCGGACTTTTTGGAAACGTTAGAAACTGAGCTAAAACATTCGCTTATAAAGCCATGTCTAATTCCTATGTTTACTAAGCTGAAATGCAAGTTTTAGTCGTAGTTCAGCGCGCAGAAAATAAAAATCTGAAACAGATACCTATATTGTTTTAACCATAACTTCCTAATGGAGCGCCGGATTTTGATGTGCGAGTACAATACGGAAAGGCCATAATCTGAACTAAAACTTTCCTTTAATATGCTTACTGAAAATTTTCTGTTTAAAGGGGTTAAAAACTGGGTTGAACAATTCAGACTTGCATTTTTCATTATATGAGCTGAAGCGTTCGCTCCCGCTAAAATGGCCATAACTTTTGAACAAATAATCCGAATTCGACGAATTCGGACAATTCGGAAAGCCTGGAACAAAAACTACGACTTTTGCCTAGTATGTTTTAGTCAAATTCCCTCATCTAAAGGGTGATAAACTTCATTTTGTTTGCTGGCCTGTCATGGATATGTTGGTTTTAGGGATAAAAATGATTTATGTATGCTGTGCAAGTGCACATGCTTGTTATATATTGTATATATGCTTGAACCTCATATGTATGCGAGTTGTAACAGGGGTAAGGAAGTCGCGCTATGCTTCGGAGCTCGCTTGCGCTAAATGCTAAATGCTAAGCTAAATAAAAACCGCAAAATAAATGCTTAAAGAGGTACGTGTTTGGGGTTGTATGAAGCTTGGTAGTTTTGCTTTGTTTTCCCCTGGTTCAGGGACGTCTCATCGTTGATGAGACGTATATTCTGGATTGATATGTGTGTTGGGATTTTCCCAGGGCCTTCCGTACAGGGGAGATGCTGCCGAAATTTTCTGTGATTTCGGGAGTTAGAAAATTTATGAGATTTACAAATATAACTTACTTAATAAAGGCTACTTTTATGTATGAATTTAAAATAGATATGTGCTAGACATCGTTCCGTTCTCTTTTCGAGGACGAAAAGATTTTAAGTGGGGGAGAATGTAACATCCCAAATTTTTTTTGTATATTTGAATTTCAACTTAAATTAAATAAATTGTAAAATATTAAGGAAAAATCAAATTTTGTTGGATTTGAGTGTTGGTAATTATTTGAAGTTGTATGAACAGAGTTTCATATTTAGTTCTATTTAATAAGACTATGATTTGAATTTAATATTTAAATAATTAAATTTAATTTGAGTGGTTAATTTAAAAGTAGAGTTCAAATTTAGTTTGAAGATAGTGGAGTTCTAAGTCGTGAATAATAATTGAAATTCGAAGCAGAAATTTAAATAACCAAACTTGAGAACTTAGAATTTGTGAAATCAATTTATAAACTTTATTTAAGCTGTAATTTGAATTAAGTGGAATTTTGAAATATTTAAGTTAAAATTTACTTTAAATTTTGAATGTATAAATATTTAAATTTGAATTTAAAACAGTTAATCGAATAATTAATTATTTATTTATTTAATTAACTGTGAAATTTAACTGTTTTGGCAACTGGCTCGGAATTCGACGAAACTGGCGCCATCAGAACCGGAATGACGAATTATTGCTAGATTTCAAGTTTCAGAATTTTTCGAACTAATATGTGAGCGTAGCAAGTGAAAACGCGTTTTACCAGTTAATAGTTAAATCGGATCGACCCGAAAAAGGCCATTTTTCCAACGGTCTCGAAATTCAACGAAATTAGTTTCGTTGGAATCGTATCGTCAAAACATAACCAAAAATAATTTTTCTGGATTTTTCGGGGTCAGTATGTGGGCCCGGTAATGTGAAATGTACGTTAAAATCGGATATGCGATAACTGCGTGTGTGTTGACCAGTCTGGACCTGATATTTATATATAAATAAACCCTTGAACACCAAATCAGCCCATTTCCACTTTCTCCTTTTATTTGCTCCATCCATGGCTGAAAATTTATATCTAAACCCTGGATCTAAATTCAAATTCAACTCGAAAATCAAAACTCTCCAAACTATATCGAATTATATGTCAAAACGGAGATCTCGACGACACGAACCTACGGGAAGGCTCAGATTCGACATGCAGTGAGTGGTTTGATCAGAATTCTCGGTCAAACTTTCAGATTTTCGAAATTCTAAGGTTTATTTGGGCGTTTTCGATTTTGGGGTTAATTGAAGAAACGGGCAACTGGGTTTGGTAGAGATTGTGGTCAGGAGTTGATTGCATGTGGTTAGAGGTGACGGAGTTGGTTGTGGTGGCCGGCTTTGGCGATTTAGGGCTCGAATTGGGGTATTTTGGTCACGGCGGCGCGTGAGCTAGGGTTCGCCGGAGGTACCAGGGTTTGGCCAGTAGGTGCGGGGTTCGATGTACTTTCGATTGGGGGTGTTCTCAGGTTGGATGGTGGCCGGAATTGATGGCCGTGGTTGGTCAAAGGGGGACGGAAAATGGGTTCCTCCGTTCGAATACTGGAGCACGCGTAAGGACTGAGCGGGAAGAAGACATGCAAGGGTGCTGACGTGGCGTGATGTTAATGGGTGGGTTTTGTTTTTATTTATTTTAAATTCAAACTCATCCAAATAGAAAAAACACTGATATCTCTTTCGTTTTGACTCGGATTTGGACGCGGTTTGTTGCGTTGGGATCGTGGCGGAGTTGCAGACGTTTTGGCACTGGTTTGGTTGCGATCTGAGACTGTCAAATTTTTGGCCTTTCTGAACGCTCGATTCAAATTGAAACCCGAAGGTGAGTGTTCCTTCACTCATGAAATTCTGAATCCAACCCATATTTATCAAATTAATGTATGAAATGAATTGGATGTATGGTTGTGATTGATTTGGTGAATGATTGCTTGAAATTTGACCTGCAAGTGTTAACATGCATTGAAAATCGATAAATTAGTTATTTAAATTTAATTTAAATTTCTAGTTAGAATTCCGACACTTGATAACTAGTAAAATGATTCAATTTACTGTTGAATAAACGATGTGATAGCTGCCTTGATTTATTTGATTTCTGGATGAATATTGCTCGGACTGTTCTGTTATGCAGTATATGATGTTGTGTGCCCATGTGACGATAAATCTCATTTGTACCCTTGATGTTGCGGGCATCTAATGAACCCGGGATTTATCGATAAAAAAATGAAATAAAAACACAGAGTGAAATGATAAATCTCTGTGACCCTGATTTGGATTGAAATGATAGATCCATCCCTGAAGTATCGAGAAACTTAAATTTAAAATCACTTGGCCGTTGGATAGATAATTATATACAGACATCGGTTGGTTAAATGATTTTAATACTTGAAATTTTATTTGATAAAATTTCACATAAAAGAATGTGTCGATACTCGATTTTTGAATTCTTTAAAGATTCTGAACTGGGATGATGATAAAAAGGGTTGAAGGAAATTTCCAAACCAAAATAGAAATATCTAAATTGGGGTTTGAATATGAATTGAAAACCTTTCAAAATAAGAGTTGGATTAGAAGGAAAATTCCTATAGAAATCAAATGTTGGGGAAATTAGAAATCAAGAGTATCTGAGTTGTTTTAACCCAGTTGGAATATATATATCTCGGAACTCTTGAAATCAAGTAGTTGTTTTGAACAAGGTTGAAAACGAGATAGGAAACTAAGTGAACTCCATTGAGACCGGAGGATAAATTCAAGTATTTGAAAATTTGGAAGGAAGAAAGGTTTTGATTTGAGAAAATTTATTTTTAATATTTATGCATTGATTCTAAATAATTATTCTAGCTTTAAAACTATTAATTACTTTTACTTCATACTATTGTATTTAAATAATTTACTTATAATTCATTTCAAAGGTTTCTAGTAAATCTTATTTCAAGTATATATATATTTAAATTACTAATTTATCTTAACTATTATATTTTATGTATATACATCTATATATATTTATTTTATAAAAATTTATTATTATTATTATTATTATTATTATATGAACATTTAGTACAAGTATTTTCTCAAATTTTAAATTCTTCCGAATGGAAATGCTTGAGTTTGAACCACTGGTTCAAATGGAGTTGAGATGAGAATCCGAGATAATTGGAAACCTTTGAGGTAAATTATATTCTATTTGAATATTTCATTTTGGAAATATTATATGATTATAATATAATGGTATGGGATATATTCTAATTTAGAATAAAAATCGGCTTGGGATGATTTATGATATATTGATATGAAATTTTATTTCTTTGAATATAATTTTGTTCGAACAAAATATGATATTTTGATATGAACGAACCTTTCAAATATAAAAGAACCGACCGATGTGGGAAGATGTAAGCGTTGGTTGTTAAAGAGACCGGAGTCGACATAAGGCATACTCTCTGTCAGTGTCGATACCACTTTGACAACTGTGAACGTTATGACGTATCCAGAATGAGTATGATGACTTGGAGGCGATTATTGAATCGAAGAAGATGATCGATGACGAAATAGCCCTGACCTTCGGGTCAGAATTGAAATGACTAAAACAGGAGCTATACCGTGACTAACTGAGGTAGCACCTTTGATCGGACTCACTCCTTCGATACTATTTCTATGACTATGATGACAATGATGATTTGGGCCCATTTTGACTTTGGGAGTGTGTTCCGAGGTGGGCGGTAGTGGCTGCTATGCGTTACCACCGGTCCGGGAGTGCAATTGGTAGAATCTTTCCCTGGGCATTGCCTCGAGTGCCTTGTCATATATATCCATATCGAGCCCATGCGATTTGATTTAGCATTGCCTTCTATGGAGTGCCCTCTGATAACACCAGTACGGTGAATTTACGGTACTGTATAGACTGTTGGTGCCTATAAACGGCGTAAGGGTAATATGGTAATTCCGCTTACGCTATTTTCAGTATTTATACTTTACTGGATAGACACTATCATAATAGCGTAATATATTATGTATGTATTAATTTAACGGATCCTTGAGAGATGGAAAAATCCCGTAACATCTCTTGAGTTGCTGTACCCATGACACTGATGTTATTTCATCTTTTAATTTGACTAATATGAGAATGATTTAGTGCTGATCCGAGTGTTTGTTGTGTTTTCCTTTTTATGCAATACGCTCGGGTCAGCAGACGTTGCCGTTACCGAAGATGACTGTGCTTTGGAGATCGAAGACGAAGATTTGGTACATCTATTATCTATACATATGTTTATCCGCTGCATTATTTTTCCGTTGCTTATTATGTACATCTGTATATGTGTAACTCTGATATTCATTTGAATGTTATAACCAATGTATATATTTCAACTGCTTTAACTGCTATTTATTTATTATATGTTGTCCTTCCGCTGTGAGATTCTGTGATTTTATCTTTCCTTCTTTCTTTCTTTTTTCTTCTTTTTCCCAATAACTACCTGCATTTGCGATTTGTTTAGGTCGACATGTGTGGTTTATTGTCGATTTGAACGGTCAAAAATATGGGTCGTTACAAGTGCCCATATTATATGTCTACAAATAAATGTCAAATATCTACAAGTGACATGTCTTCTTAACATAAAATCAAGATTAACCTATTCATGTTTACATATTCTTCCTTTTTAATAATCCCAATTTACAGTACAAATTTTAATATGCCCAATCTTCCTTTTTTAACGTTATTTCGTATTTTTCCAATTCTATGTGATTCAAACGGTAAAGACATAATAATATTGTAAATAAGACGAACAAAAGAAAGGGGATAAGGAAGAGAGATATACATACAAACAGATAATAACAGAAAATGAATAGGTAATTGATAGTAATTGGAGAATAAACTTATAAACATTATTATTTCTTAGATCTAATATAAATTTATTGCCAAAGTACTTTTCATTTATATTACTACAACAACTATTATATCTATTTAACTTTAACTTAGAAAAACTTTGAAAGTCACAGAAACACTCATAATAGTTATTGTAGATCTAGAAAATCTTCTAAAATAGTTGTTGTAGAAAAATTGGAGTTGTCCTCTTTAATCTATGTTTAGGCAACACTTCAACATCTTTATGTTTTTATTTAGAAATGGTTTGGAGGAAGAAGAATGAAGAATAGATTTGTGTGTAGAAAACAATGAGGCTGCTAGCCTTTAAATAGATTACATATGACAATTCCATACCTTTCGATTTTAGGTTTTCTAATCTAATTGTACACCTAACGCTGAGTCAGTGAATGAATATGGTTAAGAAATCAGTCCAAATATAGAGCCAAGAACCTATTTCTATACGCATGTGGGTCGACCTACCTTTACCTGTGTCAAGCCCTGGGTCGACCCGCCTTAGACATTAGTCGACCCACGAGTCGACCCGGCCAGGCTAGGTCGCCTCGTGACCATTGCTTTCTGAACGTTGTCTATGTTATTTAATATATATAATATGTTTATATTTTTGTGCGTTCTTCTTAAGTCCATAATTTCTTCATATTTGATCCGTATTAAAAATGCTAAGGGTCTATCTGAACCAGAATTTCGTAACAAACGCAATGGTAACGTCCATTTTACTTAGTTCTGAATATTTTAATTTTATCATTTTATTCCTTAATTAATTAATCCATTTTATTTATTGTTTGTTAAAATTTTGGGTTGTTACATTCTCCCGTCCTTAAAGGATTTCGCCCCCGAAATCCTCGAGGTTAGAAAAATGTTATGAATGCTAACACCCGTCTACTCAATCATCATCCATTGGTATCCATTGTCCTTAGAATTTCTAATGCTTTGTATGAACATATCCAAAGGTGTCTTGTATATGTCCGTATGCTAATGCAAAAATCAGGTGGTCTACTAATTCAGTTGACCTCCTTAATGCAATTCATGTCTGTATCATACATCCAATATA
This sequence comes from Allium sativum, assembly GCA_030737875.1. NCBI lineage: Eukaryota > Viridiplantae > Streptophyta > Magnoliopsida > Asparagales > Amaryllidaceae > Allium > Allium sativum. The sequence goes on along the minus strand of CM060911.1, from coordinate 228,371,589 downwards.
TATGCAAGAGAATCCTAATTGTACATACAAATTCTACATGCATGCCAACCATTCACCAAAATGAAACATCTATATAATGATTCAACCATTTCCACCAATTAAAAATTAAAATGCGCACATATCCATATGCAATGTGTTAGTGTTTGAGTCGATTTAGTGCCTAATGTGTGTATATGCTTCCATTGGCAACCACTAGCAAACACTTGCATCCACTTGCAACCATCAAACATAACATGTCTCAAACACATGTTTCAACTATATATTATCTTTTATAAACTCAAATCCTAAGATCAACACTTCCTAAGGATATATTAGAAGGAAGCTCCTAATCAAAGGAAGAAGCGACAAATAGAATATCAAAGAGGAAATACTTGTCAAAAGAAAACTTGAATCTCTTTGTGAAGTTCTTTCTTCTTACTTATCTTAGTTACTTCAGGGAAAAACTCTTAAGTGAACTAAACCAAAAGCTTACCCTAATCTTAAAGTCAAAATTTTCCTCCTTTCCACATTTCTAGTCTTTACTTTACCCATCTTGTGTTCCTTGGCTCATTCCACTTATATTCTCCAACGCCATAAAGAATTACTTACTGCCCCACCTTTATATATATATATATATAATTTTCTAAAATCTTATCTTAATGAGGCAAAACTTTAGTTGCAAATTTTTTGTGTGAAACATATATAGTTGCTTTTATGAAATTTCCAAAATTTAAATTTCATATCAAAACATATCAGTCTTTCAAAATTTTTGATTTTTAAATAACTTTACACATATGGGGTTTCGACTCAAACTGGTTTCCACAGGTTTCTATAAAGCACCTCCTTGTTGCACTCTTGTCTAGGAACACTAATATTTTCAAAAATCCTTTTACTTTGCCTTTTTTCAAAAACTTTTTCATCACTACCGAAGTCCAATTACTTCCTTAAAATACATGCACAAGTCAAAAGTTAAGGTTTTGGGAATGTAATATTACAATCCAACCAATTCTTCACAAGTCAACATTCGAGTTCGAGTACCCCTAAGAAAACCCACTTTCCTTCCGACATTGACTTATTATATTGGTAGCTTGCCTAAGCCTCCAACTCATCGATCGATGGTATTCCCTTAACTAGAAAAGATTACAGTCAAAACTTAATTCTCACTTACACCATGTGCTTTAACCACCAATTTAGCATTGCCACCGATACCCATCCGAAAACTAGTCTCTCTTTCTCTCGTAGTGATAATCTTTCAATTACTTACCATTCGAAATATATATAAAGTACAAAGAGAACTGAACCGATACTTCCTAGAGATGCAATGAGAAAAATAGAATATCAACATGACTGACCAATCGGGTCGCAAGAAGTCAAAAAAAATTACTCCTAGCCCAACTATGTTCTTTATACTGTTAAAATAGCCCTTAAAAATACTTAACAGACATTAGGCCCGTAACTTTTGCCTATAAGTCCATATGTAATATTAAAGCCTATGCTATCTTTTAGGCTCGTAATTTATCCCCTTTTGTAAATCAATGTGTCATATGAGGCCTACTTATGACAACCCTATCCATACTCGAAATGCCACAAATATCAAGGTATTAGTTTTTACTTCGACTCACCACAGGTAAATTGATAATCAAGCCGATCCTTACTGGGTTTAGAAACTACCAATGGACCTAAGTGCAAAACAGACACTAGTGTTATCATCACACCTTCAGAGATTTACCCTATCTATAGAGGACCACTCCATTAAGCCTACAATACAAACGCTCTACAAGATTCAACTTATCGTGGTTATAGCACCACACAGTCAATACATCGAAGGAAAAAGGGACATAGTATTCCTAAATCAAATAGGAGAACTAAAAAGAACTAAAGATTGATAACAATCTTTCTTTCACCAACACTTTCCTTTTCCTTGACCATTTTTTTCAACATGCTTCCTCATAATCCTTTCGACATTAATATATTCATGTTGATCTTTTACTTCTCATCCTTAAATTCACCTTTTTAGAAGTTCCCTAGTTAATTAGTTATCGAAAACGTATAAAAATCTATTTCCATAGTAACAAAAAAAATCTATTTTATAGAAATTCATGATTGCAAGATATTTTTCTTTAATTATCTTAAGTTGGCAGTTAGTCCGCAATACAATAAAATTTCTATTCCGCACCAACATGTTCATTTTTGCAATGTCGTTTTCAATGTTAAACCAAACTATGAAAATACATCCACCAATCTTTAACCAATCAATCTAGGTTTTTCTTATCTTCCAAACTATCCTTTTTATCACTAAACTAATAAGGTAGTTCCATCCATGATTAACCTTTTTTAATATCTGTCTAGCAACAATGTAACAACCCGAATTCCGATAGATCATTTTTTTTCAAAAAACCCAATATATCAAAACTCGAGTTGGCTTGTCTGGTTTCATGCGGAAAACACCGAGATATAATATATATTAGAGCTCAGAAAACATCTCACGACAGGATGGAATAAAATATAATATAATCAAATATAGCCTTAACCAAGTAATAATACTGCTTAACCAGTATCAAAAGCTATCATATCTCATGCATAAGCTAACCTACGAGTATTTATGAAGAGGGGGTCAGAACACTAGTTTTGGTGATTAGACTTGAACTACACATTCTGAAATAACCCTACATATATCGTTTAATTACATTTTCTTGTTTATTAAGTTTTTCTGGATTAATAGCACTCAAGGCTTTACACACACGTCGTACCCATCTACATCCTTGTAGATTAACCTAATACAGTATATATGTAGCTACCCTAATATATTAAGGTACTTCCCATAATACCCTCCTTGCACGGTTCCCATTGTCATGCCATAGAAGTGTATCCTATGCCGAATGACGTATGAAAATCTGAATCATAATGCCATGTAACCACACAGAACCCTCCTCGCTATGCCACACAAGCGTATGAAGTAATGCCCTAATGTCTACGGTACACCACCAAGTGCATGTACCTAGACCCTCACATGTGCGTATTGTCTACTGTAACTCGAGTCCCGTAATAGAGTTGCACCCAATGCACAGAACTCGATCAGGAGCCTTTCCATATCTGTATAGGCCCGCCTTTAAGGATCTACAATACATATATCCAACTATGGTCTGCTTTTTCATGGTGGTTATGGCCCCATCCAGGCCCCTCCCTTAATTAGTGAAAGACTACATCAAGAGCTAAGTGGCATGCCCCTAACAACCAATCTAGCATCCAATTTGGAGTGTCCTTCAACCATACCTCGATAGTGAAAGGACAACAGTGTTTTGGTTTAGGTCTAGTCTTTCCGCATCTCTCTGACTGCTAATGATAGGTATCCGACGATTACTATCATTAATTTGGTCCTGACTAACCTTCCTCCATGAGCAAGGAAAATCACCGAATCACCCCAATGCTATACTGCCACAGTCTTCTGACTGCCAAGTATTGTTGTAGTCAAGGTATACCCCCTTGGGTGGTATCGCGTAGACCGCCGCCTGCATGAGTACATCCTGAGCGTGTACCGCACATAGGACCACCACGGAGTACCCTACCACGTCCCTTGGAATCCGCGTACTTCCCTCTAGACCCATCAATAAATCAAGCCATATGTCAAGCCGAGTAATCAAGTGGTAATCTACACCCTTTTACCCCAGATTGTAACTAACGGAAGTAATCTACAACCCCTTTTTGTTTCCATGTCCTTTACTGTCAATTACATGTTTGCAAGTTCCAATAACATGTTCTACTTAATGTATAATAAAATATATCTTATTCTAATCCACATGTTTTATGTTAATATGTTACTTAATGTATATAATTAAGTACAACTTATTCCATTCCATAAGTCTATCTCATTCTTTCTTATTTAATCATGAATCTTACACTTTCGTCACAACATATCATTATTGTTTACTTATTAACTTAGTTCTATTAACTTAGGTTTATTAAAAATTTCCCTTTTTATGTATTATAACCATTTTATGATTCCACTTGTTCCTAGGACAAGCCTACCTATTATATTGCATTCTCATTAATATAATTAATTATAACAGGTTATATTCCCCATTCACCACATTTTCTTTGGTTCTTTAATGTTAACCAAACTCTTACTGTTGTAATATTTATCTCTTCACTATCATGTAAAATTTCACATTATACCATTTATTTCCATTACATACATATATTTTTATATATGTTTAGGCACCAAACCTCTCACATTAAGTTGACCACTTGTGGATGCTGAATTTGTTGGGCGGTTCCGGGCAGGCTTCTACCACAAGTTGAACTTAATCTCGTTTCTCAGTGCAGTTATCTACAATTTCCCACTTACTGTAAATTTTTAATATAAAATAGGCACTTCTATTCTTTTTCCATTATTCCCAATTTTTACAATTGTGATCTTTCTTTCTTTATTCACTATCATGCATGTTCCTTACTTCTTTAAGGAAAACATTTCATGTACCTTATTAGTTTGATTTACAGAAAGATACAGTGATTTATTTCCATAACGTATGCCTATCTAGATCCGTAGTTGCAAGTTATTTCTTCTTTTTTTCATTGTGACTCTCTTGCAACCACGTTCTAAGAAATAGGTTACTTACGGAAATAAAACACTTTTTCCTCTGAATTCAACTATCTCAGTCCACTATATCCCTTTCTCTCTTATTTTTTGAGCTAGACATTTAATTTCTGTTTCTTATACTTTTCACACTACTGTAATATTTTCCCATTAAGTACAACAAGCATATTAAATCTTACTTTCATGTTCACTTCTTAATTCAGGTATCGTCATTACAGTATTACAATTGTTGACGTCAAAAGTTGGTCACTAGTGATAGTCAACCCCCAATCGCGTTGATAGCACACGAATATTGATCATAAAGTATAAATAAGTAAAGAAAATGGGGAACACACAAGACCTTTTATAGTGGTTCGGCAAAGATGGTGCCTACGTCCATTTTATATATATTGATTTTTGTTTGGTTACAAGTACAATGTTTTTTTCTGTTTTGAGAAAAGAAGAAGAACTGACTATTTTTGGACTTAGCCATAGAAGAGAAATTCATCCAAAAAGTGAAGTAGCCGAAAGGAATCTGAGAGCCGAGTTGAGAAGAAGTCTAGAAAAAAGAAGGTCCTTTTCCATTTAGAGCTTGGAGGTATTTATATGTGAAGTAGTGGGCTGAGTGGGCCGCCACGTCGCTTTCCTCTTTTTTTAGAGCTTGGACACATGGAGCTCGATTATTGGTTGCAGTTGCGGCAGTGGGACCTAGTCCACTGCTGATTAATAGTATCCTCGGAAATAGTGGCTTATGTGGCACTTGTGGTGAGGTGTATCAAAAGTAGAGCTTTTTACGGGAGTGGTTGACCGCCTTTATTGCCTTGAGAGTCGGGTCGAGGATTGAATGACTCAGCTGGATATTTCTAAAGGAATTCCGAGATTTTTGATCGATCCTACTTTGATGGGAACGATGAACTCGTCAGTTGAGACGAGCGATTCTTTTGGTGCTAGATGAGCTGTTTATTTGAAGGAGAACAACTCGGGCCGGCCTAGGCTTGGGCCGTTTCTGAAGGAGGTTGCTCGAACTGAATCTTGCCTGGGCTTACTGAACTGCAAGTCGCTCTATCGGTCAATCGACCAATATTGAGAATGAACTTTCTTACATTGGGCTTCGATCCGTTGAACCGTGACTGTGACACCCCACGTCCGTTAATGTCACTCATTAAGAGAATGCATTATGTTTCATGAAGCGTTATAGGTAAACAGAAACAAAAATATTTCAAGCCAGATATAATATAGCAGCGGAATTTAAAATTTTATTAAGCCGATAACATCGTGACATGGTTACATCATAGGTATGAAATGCATAAAACCCACATCATTAAAACTTCTGTCTTGTTGTAAAATCATCAGAATACAATAATAATGAAAAGAACATAATTCCCCAAAAACATAGTCATAGTAGGGAAGATAAGAACTCGAGCAATGCATCTAAGCAGCTTCAAGCAGAATAAAGGCAGAATCCTGATCAAGCTTGACTAATCCCACCCTGAGAACTTGGAGGGGGGGGGGGGGCGAGGGGCGGAAGAGAAAGAAGAGGAAACAAAATGGGTCAGACATCATGACAGGCGTATAAAGTGGATAAGAGATAACAGTGTCAAGTGGCAGGTATGACAAGGTAAATATGATAAACATGAAAGAGTATATTGCATTTCTCTAGTACTCTCTCTCTCTCTCTCTCTGCACCAATACTAGCATAACCAGAATGCGATGATTCCAACAACTACAAGATGGTCGACTTAGGCGTACTTCTAGTGAGATATTTTAACCCCATACAATCAACAGACAACCGAACTAAACACAACGGAGTTACCCCTAAGGGTATTAACGGGCTCCTAAACATACCAGAGTCTAGATGTACCCTAATTACTACCCCAATCGATTGGCTCCCTACTCCGTAGATACTCTGTGTTGGCCCCACAATAGAATGTATCACTCCCTAAAGTGGTAAACCTTCGTTTTCAGGATGTGCACAACCATATCCACTGATGTCACAACGTCTTAGCCTCCTCTGCCGGACCAATGCACGCACATGACCCAGTCAGTATGCGCCGCCCACACCGTCCCCCACGTTTGTATCTCTTACAATCAGCCCAGTAAGCGTGCCCCGACTCCGACCTAGTTCGGAGTACTCATTTGATACCTATATATGGGTTAGTGACTGAAACGGGTCCCACACACAAGATGATACAAGCTCCCCCAGGCTTGCATCCACACTACTAGGTTTTCCACAGGTTATGCCATACCAGAGTAAAAAGATTGCATGCCATACTGGAGTAAAAAGATTGCATGCCATACCAGAGTAAAAGATTGCATAACCCCACGGGCTAAGTTTGTGGGCCTATATATATATATATATATATATATATATATATATATATATATTACCCACCTCCAAAAGATATACTTAACCCTCCCACTACAAGTTTATTTAACCCCTACTCAAGTTAACATGTTAATACAATCCCTTATGTATTCAACTAGGTTAAGCATTCAAGTTCGTTACCATATTCATTTATGGTTATAATGTGCTAGACCTCCCACATTAAGCCCACAACTTGTGGATGCTGGATATGCTGGGCGGTTCCAGGTAGATTTCTTCCATAAGCCGGAATTAACCTCATGTCTTAGCCCGTTATGTGTTTATGCACTTAGACCCCTCACATTAGATTCACTACTTGTGGTCGCTGGATATGCCGGTCGGTTCTAGGAGGACTTCCACCATAAGTGTAATCTAACCTCGTGTCTAAGCTCGATTACAGTTTCTAATTACTATAATTCTAGGCATTTTCATTATTAACTAATTATTCCTATGTCATTATAGGTTTTAATGCCCCTTTTTCCTAAGTCGTATTCATCTATACCGTATACCCCAAATTAAGATATAAATCACAATTTGATTTATGCACCATCCATATTCATATTTTTAATTCAAGTTATGCCCAAATTTCCCAATACAAGTTATGCCCCAATTTTAACGTTTTCCCTTCGTTCGCAATTTCACGCGTTCGCATATTTCGGTGGCATGCTTAGGCTCGAAAGTAGTCTTGCTATAAAATAAAAAGGGAAAAGAAGAAGGGAAGAGAACAAAAATAATCATAATAATAAGATTGGCATATGACAGCAAAAATAAGCGTAGAAACTAATAAGCATATGGTGATAAAATTGGGCATAGTGACAAGATAGACATATAGGAACAAATCTAATGAACATGTGATAATATAACTGATTAGGCATAGTGTCATGATCATAAACAGGCATGATGAGTTCTAATTATTAGATATACAAATAATGACAGATCTGATATGATAAATAGGCATAGGCTTAAATCCAATTCATAGTTTTGTCAAATTAACTTAGATACACAGGTTATGACAGATCTGATATGATTCATTTAGCCACATGCTTAGATCCAATTTATAAACATGTTAAGATTATCTTTTAAGTATTCATATCTGAAAATAACATAGACTCACTGTGACTGGATCTAAGAACAGTAGAATAATTGCAGATGTAGAAGTACAGATCTTTGAATTTACCTAACTTTGATTGTTGAAGAAGAATGGACTATTTTATTCTAGACAGAGGCAACATCAGTTATCCATTGTTTTTGAATGAATAAAACAATGAGAATAGGGTCTTATTTATAGCCTTGGGTTCACGAATCTGGTCAGAAAACAAGTCCACATACGCAGAAATGTACTTCGCTCGGATCCGGGGGGTGTCGACATGGGAGTCGACACCCCTTTATGGTGTCGACCCCTAACGGGTCCAATTCCCTCCCAGACTTTCCGTTTCTGACTATGAACTTATTTGAATGGTTTTGACTTGTTATGTGTGTATATATATATCTTATGCGTATACAAACTTCAAACCTTAATATCTTCTTCATATAGTGTTTGTTTTACGCAAACTTGGTGTCTATCTTAAGCAGAATTCCGAGATGAACGCAATGGCGCAGTCCGTTTCACTAAATTCCCACTATTTAAATTAAGTATTCCTTATTTTATCATCTAAATGTGTTATAAAAGTATGGGTTGTTACGTTCTCCCCTGCTCAAAGGATTTCGTTCCCGAAATCTCTAAGTTAAGAAGAATGCATATCCAAACATACATCATCCATCTACTCATGCACCAATCACCTGGCTCTGATACCAAGTGTTACACCCCATGTCCGTTAATGTCACTCATTAAGAAATGCATTAAGTTTCATGAAGCGTTATAGGTAAACAGAAACAGAAATATTACAAGATAGATATAAAATAGTCGCGGAATTTAAATATTTTATTAAAAAGATAATATCGTGGTTCAAAATACGGTTACATCATAAGTCTGAAATGCATAAAACCCACATCATTAAAATTTCTGTCTTGTACTAAAATCATGGGAATACAATAATAATGAAAAGAGCATAATTCCCCAAAAACATAGCCATGGTAGAGAAGATAAGAACTCGAGCAATACATCTAAGCAGCTCCAAGCAGAATCCTGATCAAGCTTGAGTACTCCCACCTTGAGAACCTGAGGGGGAGGACAGAAGAGAAAGAAGAGGAAACAAAATATGTTAGACATAAAGTATGGCGAGTCCAGTTACTTTTAGCATATAAATAAGTAAAAGCATCATGACAGACATATAAAGTGGATAAGAGGTAACAATGTCAAATGGAAGGTATGACAAGGTAAACAGGATAACCATGATAGAGTATTTTGTGCTTCTCTAGTACTTTCTCTTTCTCTCTCTCTCTACACCAATACTAGTATAACCAGAATGCGATGATCCCAACAACTACAAGATGGTAGACTTAGGCGTACTTCTAGTGAGAGGTTTTAACCCCGTACAATCAACAAGCATCCATTGTCCTTAAAAGATTTCTAATGCTTATATGAACTTATGCAAAGTTGTGAGTGTATATGTCCCTATACTAATGCAAAAGATCAGGCGGTCTACTGATTCAGACGACCTCTTTAATGCAATGTATGTTAGTGTCATGAATCCAACATGCATGCAAATAATCCTATTATATTAAGTAAGTCCTATATGTGTGCACAATCATTCATCCAAATGCAACATCCATATGGTGATACACCCACTTTCATCCGTTAAAAGAAGAAAAATGCACACAAGTCCAGATGCAATATGAGAGTGATTGAGCCGATCTAGTGCCTAATGTGTGTGTATATGCATCCACGAGCAATCACTATCAAACACTTGCATCCACTTGCATCCATCAAATATAACATGTCTTGAAACACATGTTTACATCCATGAGATTACTACCTGAAGGTCGAAGATTCGATCGATAGGATCTACTTTAAATGATAGAAACAAGCATAAATAAAAGCTTTGGAAAGGAACTTAAGAACTGAAACACCCCACCTCCATTAAGGTCACTCGCAAAGGGAATGCCTTAACTTTGGTGGAGGGTTATTGGTACAAGGCACATAAAAATTTACAAGACAGATAAATTTAAGCAGCGGAATTTTAAATATTTATTTCATACGTGGTTCAATGCAAAAGTATTACATCAAATTGTCTCAAACAACTCCAAAACATTACACCATAATTTCTGTCTTGATTATTCAATAAAGAAGCATAAACCAAAAAGTAAAAATGCATAAATCCCCAAGGATCATATCCAAAGCCATAGCCAATTGCAAGAGAGTCCAAGTCATACATCTACTTTCTTGAAGCTTGTAAAGAGTCTGATTAAGCTGGAGTATTTCCTCCCTGTGGACCTGAGGGGGGAACGGAAGAAAAGAAGATGAAAGAAAACGGGTCAGACAATAAGTCTGGTAAGTTCAGTGGTTACTAGTATTTAAACAAGGAAAGGGATCATGACAGTGATAACAGAACATAGGACAATGCCCTAATACAAGATAAGAGGGACGTGTGATCACACCCATTACTATAGTCTCTGCACCTACTTAACCATTGGTTCAACCAGCCCACGTGTTTACAACAAACGATCCCCTTAGGGATCGACTCCTACTCGCATGTATTCAAGTCCTGTGTCCTTCGGCCCCTCTTGATTGTGGTCACCTGTGCTGGTCCCACCATGGGGTGTATCAGTCCCTCTGGTGGCAACCCGACACGATTCAAGATGCACAGTGTACACTACTGATGCCCAGTGCCTGATTTTTCCACTCCGGAGTATGTGCACATCCATACTCCGTCGGAACCTACACTGGCCCACCAATCGCCGACGTTTTGACCGCTTATAGTTCAGCCCAGTAATCGTGCCCCACCCTGCCTAATTCAGGGTACCATGATACATCTATGTGGGTTACTGCTGAAATGGGTCCCCGTTACTAGGGTTTTCTAATCAACATGTTTATTTGGTTAAGTGTCCAAGTTTACCTAACCCAGCCCATTCGTTTTATTTAACATGTTGAATCGGTTAAGTGTTTTCCTAATTTACTTAACCATACCAGTCCTGACTTAGCTTTAATTTATTAAAGCACCAACCACTCACATTAGACAGGTCTTGTTGTGGTCACTGGATATGCCGGTCGGTTCCGGGAAGATTTACACCACAACTCAGTCTAACCTCGGGTTCTTTTTGGGCTTAATGCACTAAACACCCACATTAGACAGGTCATGTTGTGGTCACTGGATATGCCGGTCGGTTCCGGGCAGATTTACACCACAACTCAGTCTAACCTCGGGTTAGGCATATTCGTCTTTTCTAAATTCATATTTTTCTATATATGTCAAATTTCTTTATGTAAATTACATTTAATTTTAATCACGGCATAATTATCCTTTGATTATGCTCAACATAAATGGTATATCAAATATACCATTAAATGAACAAATCTATGCCATGATTTTTCATATTTCCCATCGCTACCCCCGTGGAACGTATGCGTGAATCACATAAAATGTTAGGCTAGAAAAATTAGCCCAAACCCATAAACAAAAAGGGGTAATAAACAAAGAACATGAAATGATCATACAGTAGCATAGATTTAACTTTTCACATGTAACTTGGCATAGATATATGTCACTTAACTTTAATCACTTGGGTAAAGGTGAACTCATGACTAAGTTGAATCTAATGGTCATGTAAACTTGACAAAGGTCTAGCATAAAAGTTTAACATATAATCATAGTTTCAACCCACAACTTGGCATATAATCTTATGTATGTCAAAACATAAGAGAGCTATCATAACCATTTTCTTATCACAATTTAGCATGATGTTAACAACATAAGAGGACTATAATTCCACTTTTACAACATAAATAGATTCAACTTGACATAGTTCTAAATATTCATAAATGTAAATCTAACATGTAAACATGTGATTTAGATCCTAAACTTGCAAATAACCATCAAATTACAAAAACATGTTTTACCCTTTTTGTTGGCATAATAAGTTCTTTACTCAATCGTAATAACATACCATGTTGTACATCACCCAAGCATATAGACATGGAATATACAACATGTTCATCGCCATAAGCATATAGACATGAAATATACAACATGTTCATCGCCACAAACATATAGACAAGATTAATTTCAACGATATTTTAAGATAAATGAGAATCAAATCTCATACATAAGCATCGTACTATATTCCAATTACAACATGTCATGATTCAATCGAAAGGAATGTTTAAATCTCCATAACAACTAACTTACAAACTAAAAGAAATTCTTACGTTCTGAAATCTGAATTCTGAAATTAGAGATGCGCGCCTTTGAAGAAGATCGTTGAATTAGACTCGCTTTAATTTGATTTTAGATGTAAACTTTCAACTTGTCTTTGAATTGGAAATGGTGACGGCTACTCCAAGTCTCCTACTGACGGCATTTCAGTTCTAGGTTTATTTTTCTGTGTGTTTTTAGGTTTGGCATTGAGTTGTTTATATAGAATTTCAGTTTGATTATAGCCGTCAGATGAACCTAGGGTTAATCATAGCCACTCAGACCTGATCAGGTCCATCCAGAAACCCTAGTGACTCAGCAGCGAGTCAACAAACGTTCAAATTTCAGATCTGGCCGGGGGCCAGGTCGACCCCCAGGTCCACCCTAAGGTCGACCCCCAGGTCGACCTCAAGGGGGGAGGTCGACACTAGGGTCGACCCCTTGGTCGACCTGCCTGGGCGGGAATTTTCCCGCCCAGCCCGCTTTTGGCTTCTGTTTGAATTTTGAACTCGTTTTCGAACCGTTTTGAATTTATTTGAAATCTCTGGAAACTTCCGACAGCCATAACTTCTTCATACGAAGTCCAATTTACGCAAACTCGGACTCTATCTCAACCAGAATTCCGAGACGAACACAATGGCGTAACCCGTTTCCCTTAATTATCACATTTTAAATTAAGTATTATAGAATTCATTATTATAACGTTAATAGAAAGTACGGGGTGTTACAAGAACATACCCTTAAAAAGAAAAGGGTATGAAGCACGAATCTTGTCTTCGGTCTCCCAAGTTGCATCCACTTGGTTATCTCCCCACCGAACTTTCAACAACTTGACCTCGTGATTGCGTAGCTTCTTAACTGTTGATCCAAGAATACGGGTAGGTACTCGCCTAACTGTCGCCTCCCTTTCCACCTTTACTTCCTCAAGCATACTCGGCTCAACTACTTCTGCGGAATCATGCAAACACTTCCGTAAGTGAGAAACGTGGAAAACATCATAAACGCCGGACAGTCTCTCTATTGGCTTTACTCTATAGGACATTTGGCCAATCCTTTCTGTTATGGGAAATGGCCCTACAAATCTTGGTGCCAATTTCCGTACAGATCCAAAGCGAACCACATTCCTTAATGGTGATACCTTAATGAAAACCATGTCTCCCACCTCAAACTCAATGTCAGTCCTTCTCCTATCTACGTAGGATTTCTTCCTATCCTGAGTGGTCTTCATTCATCGTCTAATAAGATCAATCTTTTCGGAAGTTTCTCTAACCATATCCGATCCAAGTAGAAGTCTTTCTGTAGATTCCCACCAACAAGTTGGTGATCTACAAGGTCGTCCGTACAATGCTTCGAAGGGTGTCATGCCAATGCTAGCTTGATAACTATTGTTGTAGGCGAACTCTACTAAAGGAAGATGCTCTTTCCAAGTCCCTCCGAAGTCTAGGATACACATCCTTAATAGATCCTCAAGAACTCTATTTACCCTTTCCGTCTGTCCATCAGTCTGAGAATGATAAGCGGTGCTCAAACACAACTGTGTACCTAATGCTTCTTGCAAGCTCTTCCAAAACTCACTGGTGAAAATGGGGTCACGATCACTTATGATACTGGAAGGTACTCCATGAAGATGAATTATCTCACGAACGTAAATTGCTGCCAACCATGCTGCCATCTTCTTACTCTTAACCGGAATGAAATGAGCACTCTTATTATGTTTATCTACTATAACCCAAACACCGGTGTTGCATTTCCTCGATCAAGGTAATCCATCTATGAAATCCATTGATACGCTTTCCCACTTCCACCGTGGGACCTTCAAAGGATGAAGTAATCCACCGGGCTTCCTTTGCTCATCTTTGAGTTGCTGGCAAACTGAACATCTAGAAACAAACTCCGCCACATCTTTCTTCATCCCAACCCAAAAAAAAAAACCTCTTCGTATCTTTATACATCTTATCACTGCCTGGATGAATAGTCATCTTTGAATGATGAGCTTCCTCTACGACTGTCTTCAACAGACTCCCAACTCGGGGAACACAAAGTCTTCTATCTCGTCGCAACCACCCTTTATCATCTGTGGAATATCTATTGAGGTGACTAGAAGTCTCCCCTCTACTAATCCTATCCAAGATGTCTGAAATCTGTGGATCCTCTCGCTGCGAAGCTCCTATCTGATCCATAAGAGTAAATCACACCTCTAGTGATTCTAATAAACTAGGTATCAACTCGGTGGAGGGCCTAAAGTCAAAAGTCGATATAAACTCCAGGCTTTTCCTCTCCACAAACAGAGGACTTAAGGCCACCCTCTGCCTACATAATGCGTCTGCCACCACATTACCCTTGCCAGGGGTATAAGCAATATCAAAGTCATTTGATGCTAGGAACTCCATCCACCTTTCCTGGCTTAAATTGAGATCCTTCTGCGAGAACAAGTACTTGAGAGATTTATGATCGGTGTACAACTCGAACTTCTCTCCAAGCAAATAATGGCGCCATGTCTTAAGCGCGAATACTATGGCGGCTAGCTCTAAGTCATGGGTATGGTAGTTCTTCTCATGAACCCTTAGCTGTCTACCTCCGTAACATACTACCCTTCCCTCTCGCATCAGAACCGCACCAAGCCCTGTACCACATGCATCAGTGTATATTGTAAACACTTTGTTTCCATTGGACAAGGTCAAGACTGGGGCTGTTGTCAGAGCCCTCTTCAATCATTGGAAAGCAACATCACAGTCTGCATCCTAAGAAAATGTCAGATTCTTCATTGTCAGCCTGGTGAGTGAGGCTGATATCTTTGCGAAGTCCTTAATGAACTTCATATAATAGCCTGCCAATCTAAGAAAACTTCTCACCTCTGTTGCATTCTTTGGGATCTTCCAATCTTGAACTGCAACTACCTTCGCGGGATCTACTGCTATCCCATCTTTAGAAACCACATGCCCTAGGAATCTCACCTCTTTTCTCCAAAAATGACATTTGGAGAACTTTGCCTAAGCTGGTGCGCATGGAGAGTTTTCAAAAACTCTCCCAAATGTTGGGCATGCTCTTCCTCGTTATTCGAGAAAATTAAGGTGTCATCAACAAAGACCACGACAAACTTATTTAGAAACTCCTGAAACACCCTACTCATCAGATCAACAAAATAGGGGGGTACATTCGTCAACCCAAAAGGCAAAACGAGCCATTCAAAGAAAGCATCTGGAGTCCTAAAAGCAGTCTTGTCTATACTGTCCTCGACCACCCTCAACTGATGAAACCCCATGGCCAAGTCTAATTGAGAGAAAATAGATGCACCAACGAGTTGGTCAAACAGATCATCTATCCCCAGAAGTGGGTGCCTATTCTTCTTAGTGAGTTTATTCAACTCCCTAAAATCCACACAGAAGCGAAGTGAACCATCCGCCTTAGTTGCGAATACAACTGGAGCACCCCATTCAGATATGCTTCGCATAATAAACCCTTTTTAAAGTAGCTCCCCTACTTGCTTGCTGAGCTCCCTTATTTCTCTTGGAGCCATATGGTGCACAGGCAATGCAACTGGCTTTGCATTGTCCCCCAAGTATATACGAAAATCAATCTCGCGCCTCAAAGGTAAGCCCCGAACCTCATCGAAAACATCAAAATACTCATAGACTACTGGTACCGATCGCAGATCATCAATAGATGCATCAAGTGACTCTAGAAAACTAAGCATGACAGACCCCTTAGGGTCACAAGAAATCTCGAGGGTCCTTCCATGGCAAGTCAAAAGTCTAACGACCCTCCTCTCACAATCCAGAATGGCATCATACATGGCTAGCCAATTGTAATGACCCGCATTTGCAGAGGTATTATA
Organism: Allium sativum; assembly: GCA_030737875.1. Taxonomy (NCBI): domain Eukaryota; kingdom Viridiplantae; phylum Streptophyta; class Magnoliopsida; order Asparagales; family Amaryllidaceae; genus Allium; species Allium sativum. The sequence goes on along the minus strand of CM060911.1, from coordinate 228,355,549 downwards.
ATTAATTAATTTAATTATATAAATAGTGATATAGTGAATTAAATGGTGAATATTTAATAAAAATAATAAATTAAATAATATATTTAATTCTGAAATAATCAGAATTGGCTGAAATGGAGATATGGTGTGAACTGGATCATCTGTGATATTTAATTCAGCTTGGGATTGAATTTGAATAACGAATATATTATATAAACGACAGTTTGAACGTAGAGTTATATTATAATTATAATTGAGCTCTAAATAGCGCGACAGTTCGTAATTTGGCAATTCGAACTTTAAACGAATATACAGAAGCCGTTTTAAATCGGATTTCTGTGAAACAAGAAACGTTAGGAGCTGGTGAAGTATATTTTTCTAGTAGAAGAGAAAAATCGGGATTTCGTCGTATAGATTTTGATTTATGTCCAAATCAAATTTTAGAAAAGTCACTGTGGAATTCCTTTATAATTTATAAAGGAATTATTTATATTTTAAAAAGGAATTTCAATATAAATCGAATATCGGGTTGACCCAGAAGTGAATATCGAGTTAGAAATTCATATAGGAATATTCTAGAGCTGTATGGTATTCCACTGTGAATATAGACGCTAATATTTATCAATATTTAATGTAATTATATTTAAATATATTTATATATTTAAATGGGTTATTTAGGACTTTAAAAATAGCCACTTTTGCAAACGAAGTCGGAATTCGACGAAACTAATTTTGTTGGATCCGCAATGTCAAATAGTTGTTAGATTTCCAGTTTCGTTATTTTTAGAATCAGTATGTGGCCGTACGAGATTTTAATGTGAAAAACAGTCAGTATTTCGACGGTTAAAAATACGCTGTGTGAACAAACGGGGTCGGAATGCGACGAAACCAGTTTCGTTGGGATCGTAATGTCGAACTGTAGCTGTATGTCCATTTTCATGATTTTTGGATGTTGTATGTAGGCCTAGGGATTTTTAGAAGGAAAATGAAAGAGCGTAGCAAAATAAAGTAATATAAAAATATTAAGACCTTCCCTATAAATACACATCATCTTTCCCCAAAACTTAATCCTTCGTTCATTTCTTGGAGCCGCCACCGAAGAAAAACTTCCTCAGTGAAAAACCGAAATTTCAAAATAAAACCATTCGGAAATCTATAAATCCCGAATCAAGTAATTTCGGATTCCCTACATCTTCCTCTTCATTGTGCTGTCAGTTTTATGATGTTCGATGCTTATTCGGGTATTCGTGGGGGTGAACGGAGGCTGTATGCTGAAGTGTTGGGGGGATACTCGATGACTGCGAGTTTCTTAGGGGATCCTGGCGAGTTCATGAGTGGGTTTGGGGTTCAATTCGACATGAGTAGGAGGTTGCGATGCTTGGGGGTGCAGGCGGCAGTGGGATGCCGGCGTGTGAGTTACAGGTTGGAAATCAGTGATGTTATGGGTTCGAAGAATGATTTCAGGAGGGGTTTACCGTCTGAAGGGGAAGCTACTATTTGTAGCGAGTCGGGCATGCGAGATCTGGAGCTCGCGTTGGAGTTTATGGTTCGAAGAAACTGCTGTCAAATGGGATTTTTTGTTGAGGTGATTCTTATGTATTTTCTGTTTGATTTTAAAAGAGGTGATGGAGTTTCTGTGCGAAAGATAAGGAGTGGGAGGGAGATGAACATCTGATGATGTAGCAGATTATTTTTGGAAGAATATGTGGGATTGCGAAGTGAAATGCTGGTGGAGTAATGCTAGCGTGAGGGGTAAGATGCAGCAATACTTCAGGTAGCAGGAATGTATATAAGAATGGAGTTTATTATGTTTAAGTGGTGATGGACGGAAGACAACTCTGGAGTTCGAAATACTGAACAGAAAACGAGAAGAAGGTCCGAACGGGCCATTGGAAATTATCATGGGTCTTGAGAGGGGAGTTGGGCTGGGCTAATACACTAAGGCCCAAAAATTTGTTAAGTATGTTTTTAATTTAAGTTTAGTTAAATTTCTAATTTATAAAATCATAACTTATAAAATGTATATCTGAAGTATGTTATTCGAATCCGCCGAAACAAGAGGCATCAGAACCGTCTCGACAAATACGACACAATGGGATTGACTAAGAACAAACCGGAGGTGGTTACAATTTATAGTGAAATAAATTGTCGGTTTGAATCAAGCGATGGTTATCGTTATTAACGATGATCGTCCAATGTGAGTAAATCTCACTAACTCTGAACACTTTATAATTTCATGTTGTATTTTTAGAACTGTTAAATATTGGATGATTGACTGTGTGTTGACTGTTTGATTGAACTGCTAGTCAGTTAGTTGAATTTCTATATTGATTCTGTTTAACAGAATATATCATATGGAACTGAAAGTGATGTTGATTTTATATTGTATAACATCTGTGGATGCAGGGAGACAGGTTGGAGGAATCCAACTGGATTCCTCAACATTTATTTTACTGTGATTCATATATTGTAATATATGATGTGATATATAATCTGTTGTCGATTATATGTGTTTGAACGATATTGGTCATCGTGATTTGATGTGTTAAATACCACAACATACCGGAATGGTGAAAAGGAAATTTTCAAACCGAATATTGAAATAGATTTATGTACAAAATCAAAGAAGATTTTAGAAAAGGAATTATTTATAAATGGAATATTTATAAATAGAAATTTATTTATAAATGGATTATTTATAAATAGAAAATACTTAGAAATGAAACCCTAAAGGAATTATTTGCAAACCATTTGCAAATAGATTAGAACGAGAAAGGTTTGTAAACCATTTACAAATCAATCAGAAAGAGAAATGTTTGTAAACCATTTACAAATGGAATCGAAAGAGGAATATTTGTAAAACCTTTACAAATGAAATCGAAAAGGAGGTATTTGTAAAACCATTTACAAATAGAATTAAAAAGGAAATATTTAGAAAATAAATAGAGTTATAAAAAGGAAATTTGTTTATAACTGAATAGGATGTTATAAAAAGGAAACCGTTATAAAAAGGAAAACGTTACTAAAAAGGAAATCATTTGTAAAGTGAAGAACCGTTACTAAAAGTAAATCTTTATAAATGAATAGTTTATTCGAAGGGAGTTAATCGAATATAGTATCCGAAAGTAAGCAAATCGAATTAGTTATGCGAATTAGTTATCCGAACAGAGTTAAATAAATAAGAGTTATTCGAATTAGTTATTCGAATAGAGTTAAACACATAAGAGTTATTGAATTAGTTATTCGAAAGGAGTTATCGATTATAGTTTAATCGAAAGAGAGTTACGTAAGGAAGTTTGTTAAAGAATTAAAAGGTGAACTTTGTCTATTTCAAGGTTAGAAATGTGTTCAGTTAAGGTCTAAGAGGTAGTATTACCGCAAATTGATTGACTTCATGTTTAACTAAGGAATGGTTAAGGTTCGATAGTAAAGGTGGGTTAAAGGAATTTAGTTAATAAGCGTAATGGTTTGAGTTGGCATCGCGATGGTTTGTTTAAACATCTGTCTAAGTCCAATGAAGGAGTTTTGGAAATGTTTTCCAAATAAGAACCAGAAATGTTTTCTGATATAGAAAACAAGAAATGGAAATGTTTTCCAATGGTAATAACATATATTTTCTAAATTTAGAAAATAAGAAATGTTGAATATAGGGAAACAGGAGATAAGTAAATTAATGAAATAAAGAGATAAATGTTGGATGATGATTGATCGATATAATTTCCTCCTGGAAATAATATCATTGTTTGCACACCTATTTTTCTTTGATGGTTAAATCACAGACTATCGAAGTTTTGACCATTTTAACGTTGTTAATATGGAGAGACCGGTTGGATTATTATCCAAAGAACCACTCTGTATTGGCATAAGCGTTGCGAATCTTATATGCCAAAGATAATTGAAGACGGAGTAAAGTGCAAGGGCTATTGTATAAGTCTTAGATAACAGTGCCTAAGATGGATGTACTGAATAGTGCCTTCGGTTCATCCTGTTCCTGGATGATTTGTATGGATGAATGTCTGACAGAGTATTTCCAGAAAGGTCACGTACATTGATTTCTTCGACCGTACCAAGAGTGGAAGCGGAGAAGGAAACTTCTTTAGCTAACACGTAATGTACTGTTGTAGACGTCAATTAGTGATTTTCGATGGATCGACAATGTGGCATTCGAAGTGAATCTGATGTGATGATGAAGCGTAACCTCAAGCCTCATCAACCGATAAATGACAGAAATCGGGGAGGCAGCATGGCTTAGTCGGTCGCTCCGAAGTAGGGTGTATAATCACCTGATCTAGAGTTTCATTTATTTCTAAAAATCTATTGTCGATACTGTCCCATTCGGGAAACGGTTGCTAATCCCAACCGTTGGTGATATACATTCGATACACTCAAGCGAAATGAGTGGTCGGTCATGTGTGGCCGGGTTGCAAGATGTTCTTGTTGAACCCAGTGTATTCCTTTCTAGAGGTACACTAGCGAAAGGTAGTTCCATACCTTGTCATAGTTGGAAATCCATTACCCAATACGTGCTTGCGGTTTTGATTGTATACTATATATGTAAAACGTGAGATGAAAGCGTTTCTGCTAGATGATTATTATATTGTGGTTGATAGACATTATTATAATATCAAAAGGTTTTTGATATAAAGATAATTTGGATTCTCATAAGGGAAAAACCTATTCCGTTATACGGCGTGGTCTTATGAGATATCGTTTAATGGCTCAAACTGTTTTACTCATACCAGTCCCATGACTGACCCGGAGTTTATTTTGTTTTGTTTTCCCTAAACTCTTGGGTGCCCAATTTTGTACAGGCAGTCAAGTAGTCGGGATTTACAGATACTTAAAGAGCTGGAGCAGAAGGCTTCAGGATTATATAGCTATAGTTATTTCCGCTGTGTTGTAAGTGTTGTACTCTGAAAATGTTATTGTATACATATACTGATTTTATCTCAAGGATATATTATCTATTATATGTTATTCGTTCCGCTGTGAGGTTCGTGTTACTCTGATGTTGTGTTCTTCTTCTTCTTCTTCTTCTTCTTCTATTCTAAGTTTCTATCTTATCTTTCCTCACCCTGTAATTTCTTTCATTAATAACCCGTTATTTTCGATCCTTGGATGTTCGATATGTGTTGTATATCGGATAACCAAGATCGTTAAAAACCCGGGTCATTACACCAATCCATCTCTAGAATCAAACCATAGCCCATGAAACCAAGCACATATGTGTCGCACTCAAATTCGATGCCTAACAAAGATATTCTCAAACCCCGACAAATCATAGACAGATGAGCCATACCCCCAATGGGGTTTGAGACAACGACGGGATCCAAAACCATACTAGTACTAAGGTGCAGAGACTCAACCACATAATTAAATATAAAAGAATGCGAAGCGCCAGAATAAAAAAGAGTCCTAATAGGATGATTGGAAAGAGAAATCAAACCTTCCATGGAAACTTTCCTACCTCTATCCGGTGCACTGGCCACAATAGCATGCACTTTCCCTCCAGAAGATCCAGCCCTTTGACCTTGTCTTTGCTTTTTCGGGCACTCCTTAGAAAAGTGTCCGACCTCTCCACAACTGAAACAAGAATTCTTCTTTCTTTTGCAGTCCTTGATCGAATGACACTCGCATCCACAATTATGACACTTCCTCTTATCTTTAAGCCTTATCGTTCTTCCCACCTTTCTTTTGTTGTTGTTGTTGTCCTTTCTTGGGCTATACTTTCTTGTTTTGTGTTTCCTCAACCTTAGCTTCTTTCCTTTAACCTTTATCTTTCTCATGCATCAATGCCATATCAACGAGCCTTTCAAAAGTTGCCCCATTGGAATATGAGACATAGCCAACCCATGAAGGGGTTCATTCAATCCTGTAGCAAACCGCAAAGCTTTCTTATGTGGGGTATGTACTAGCTCCAACCCAAACCTTGCCAGTTGATTGAATTTGTTAACATACTCTTTGACAGTCATGCCTCCTTGCTTAAGCGCCAAGAACCTTTACATTTGCATATTTTTCTCAGCTTGAGAAAGAAACTTCATTTCAAACCTCTGCCGAAAATCATCCCAAGTCTCCACTGGACGCCCTACTTGCGTCACTTTCCACCAGAATGAAGCCTCATCTGTTAGCAACCAAACAACCAACTAAATCTTCCTACGATCTTCAATTTCGAAAATTCCAAACATTATCCTCCGTCTTTTTAGCTAAATCCTTGCCTTTACGAAAGTCTCGGTTCCACGGAATGTCCTTCCTCCCATAGCACAGAAATCTTTGCAGATCTTAGAGGAATTATCTGCACGCGGAGGGGAGAAGTAGGAACAATGAGTGCAGCTCGGGGAGGAACGTCTGCTTGACCACCGGCAAGTGCCGTGGCCTCTAGATACTGACGGAACCAGTCTGGTATCACAATGCCCACAGGAATATTAGGTTTCCCAGACATGCTAAGAAGAAAAGAAAAAGGGATTCAAACATAGGATCAAAAGATATTATATATGGCTTTGGCGAATATGTTTTTCAGAACAGACTTTTCATTTGAAAACCTTTTTGAAAACAATTTTCAAAATCTTTTATATGATCTGGTAGCCTTAAGCTCTGATACCAAGTGTGACAACCCAAGTCCGTTGATGTCACCCATTAAGAGAATTCATTAAGTTACATGTAACATTATAGGTAAACATAAACAAAAATATTACAAGATAGATATAAAATAGCAGCGGAATTTAAAACTTTTTATTAAGTTGATAACATCGTGGTTCAAAACATGGTTACATCATAAGTCTAAAATGCATAAAACCCACATCATTAAAACTTATGTCTTGTACTATAATCATCAGAATAGAATAATAATGAAAAGAGCATAATTCCCCAGAAACATTGTCATTGTAGAGAAGATAAGAACTCGAGCAATACATCTAAGCAGCTCCAAGCAGAATCTTGATCAACCTTGAGTATTCCCACCTTAAGAACTGGAGGGGGGGGGGGGGACAGAAAAGAAAGAAAAGGAAACCAAATGGGTCAGACATAAAGTCTGGAGAGTCTAGTTACTTTTAGCATATAAGTAAGTAAAAGCATCATGATAGGCATATAAAGTGGATAAAAGATAACAGTGTCAAATGGCAGGTATGATAAGGTAAACGGGATAAACATGATAGAGTATATTACTCTTCTCTAGTACTTTCTTTTTCTCTCTCTCTGCACCAATACTAGTAGAACCAGAATGCGATGATCCCAAGAACTACAAGATGGTAGATTTAGGCGTACTTCTAGTGAGAGGTTTTAACCCCATACAATCAACAGGCAGCCCAACTAAACATACCGGAGTTACCCCTAAGGGTATTAGCGGGATCCTAAACATACCAGAGTCTAGATGTACCCTAATTACTACTCCAATTGATCCGCTCCCTACACCGTAGATACCCTGTGCTGTCCCCACAGTAGGATGTATCACTCCTTAAAGTGGCAACTCTTCGTTTTCAGGATGTGCACAACCATATCTACTGATATCACGACGTCTTAGCCTTCTCTGCCGGACCCATGCATTCACATGACCCCGTCGGAATGCGCCGCCCACACTGTCCTCCACGTTTGGATCTCTTACAATCAGCCCAGTAAGCGTGCCCCAACTCCGACTTAGTTCGGAGTACTCGTTTGATACCTATATATGGGTTACTGACTGAAACAGGTCCCACACACAAGATGATACAAGCTCACCCTAGGCATGCATCCCCACTACTAGGTTTTCCACAGGTTATGCCATACCGAAGTAAAGAGATTGCATGCCATACCGAAGTAAAAAGATTGCATGCCATACCAGGGTAAAAGATTGCATAACCCCACAACTTAAGTTTGTGGGCCTATATATATAAATATTACCCACCACCCGAAGATATACTTAACCTTCCCACTACAAGTTTACTTAACCCATACTCAAGTTAACATGCTCGTACAATCCCTTATGGATTTAACTAGGTTAAGCATTCAAGTTCATTACCATATTCATTTATGGTTATAATGTGCTAGATCCCACATTAAGCCCACAACTAGTGATGCTAGATATGTCGGGAGGTTCCGGGCAGACTTCTTCCACAAACCGGACTTAATCTCGTGTCTTAGCCCATTATGTGTTTATGCACTTAGACCCCTCACATTAGATTCACTACTTGTGGTCGCTGGATATGCCGGTCGGTTCCGGGAAGACTTCCACCATAAGTGTAATCTAGCCTCGTGTCTAAGCGCGGTTACAGTTTCTAATTACTATAATTCTAGGCATTTTTATTATTAACCAATTATTCCTATGTCATTATAGGTTTTAATGCCCCTTTTTACCAAGTCATGTTCATCATGTACCGTATGCCCCAAATTATGATATAAATCACAATTTGATTCATGCCCCAAATCCATATTCATATTTTTAATTCAGGTTATGCCCAAATTTCCCAATACAAGTTATGCCCCAATTTTAATGTTTTCCCCTCGTTTCCAATTTCACGCGTTCGCGTATTTCGGCAACATGCCTAGGCTCGAAAGTAGTCTGGCTATAAAATAAAAAGGGAAAAGAAGAAGGGAAGAGAACATAAATAATCATAATAAAAAGATTGGCATATGACGGAAAAAATAAGCATAGAAACTATAAGCATATGGTGATAAAATTGGGAATAGTAACAAGATAGACATATAGGAACAGATCTGATGAAAATGTGATAATAGAACTGATTAGGCATAGTGTCATGATCATAAACAGGCATGATGAGATCTAATTAGTGAATTAGATCTACAAATAATGACAGATTTGACATGATAAATAGGCATAGGCTTAGATTCAATTCATAGTTATGTCAAAATAACTTGGATACACAGGTTATGACAGATCTGATATGCTTCAATTAGGCACAGGCTTAGATCCAATTTATAAACATGTTAAGATTATCTTTTAAGTATTCATATCTAAAAATAACATAGATTCACTGTGATTGGATCTAAGAACAGTTGAATAATTGCAGATGTAGAAGTACAGATCTCTGAATTTGCCTAACTCTGATTGTTGAAGAAGAATGGACTATTTTATTCTAGGCAGAGGCGGCATCTAGTTCTCCATTGTTTTTGAATGAATAAAACAATGAGAATGGGGTCTTATTTATAGCCTACGGTTCATGAATCTGGTCAGAAAATAAGTCCACATACGCAGAAATGTACTTCGCCCGGATCTGGGGGGTGTCGACACCCCCTTATGGTGTCGACCCATGGGTTGACACCCCTGGGGTATGTCGACCCCCAAAGGGTCCAATTCCCTCCCAGACTTCCCGCTTCTGATTTCGAATTTATTTGAACGATTTTGACTTGTTATGATATAAATATATCTTATGCGTATACAAACTTCAAACCTTAATATCTCCTTCATACAATGTCCATTTTACGCGAACTTGGTGTTTATCTTAAGCAGAATTCCGAGACGAACGCAATGACATAGTCTGTTTCACTTAATTCCCACTATTTAAATTAAGTATTCCTTAGTTTATCATCTTAATGTGTTATAAAATTATGGGGTGTTATAGTGACAACTTTGGCTAAAAAGTTGGCCAACACTTTGCCCCTTAGAATACATCTTTCTTGGTAAGGGAGGTGTGCTTTGATCCTTGCATCGAAGTTCAATGTACAAGCAGCGATAGTTACGCCAAACCATATCGAGGCTAGAAATCCAACAATCCTGATGGTTGTATTAAGATAAGAAAACCGACGATCGAATTAGATCGTATTAAGGTCAGAAAACTGACAACCTTCGAGAACCGTATTAAGGCCTTGAAATTGATCATTAACTTCGTGTGTGAAATCCAATACCTATAGAGAATGTATGGGCCATTTTTGGTCTAAAGAAGACTCCGACCTTGATTGGGCGAGCATTAACCATACTCATCTTAAAGACATGGACGAGCAGTTGTCACACTTGGCTTTGAAAGATGGCGAGTATTATCCATACTCGGCTTATAGGGGCGGCGAGTATTATCCATACTCGGCTTATGGAGATGGCGAGTATTAACCATACTCGCTTACAGGGGTGGCGAGTATTATTCATACTCGGCTGATGGAGATGACAAGTATTAACCATACTCGGCTTATGACAAGTGTCAATTATGCTCAACCCATATAAAATTATTCATAAAGCCTGACAAGTGGGAAGCGCACTTAGTTCAGAGGAAGAGCGAGTATAATCCATACTCGACTTAAGGAGTAGGCTCAAATATGGTGGCAGGCTTTGATCGTATGCTATGGACGATGGCTTAGCACTGACCATATTCGAGTTAGCGAGAGCTAGTCAGGCTCTACTGAAATCATTCAAACATAATCCATGTTTGCAAAAGAAAGTTCACTGTCGCTAATGAGATATTACAAAGTTTTGAAAATAAACTCTAAGAGGACATCTATCGATTCCAGAGCTTGCCTAGGAGCTGAATCCTAACCCCGTACATGTGTACATTAACATATCTTTTTTATTGAAAGAAATTGACAATATTCTAAATATAAAAAATCTAAATCTTATTAGTTAATGATGAAGCCACGACTGCTGGGCTCAGGATCCTTGATCCGTTTCTAGGAGCTCGAGGACCGACCTGAGGAGCTTGGGCAGAGGACTGAGGCGGTAAGGCAAGTGTGTTTTTTCTGACATATTTGGGACGTTCTCCTCGCCTGACCCTATCCTCGATGAGATCGCCCAGGTGCCTGCATTTATTGGTGCTATGACCAGCTATGTTGTGGAACATGTGCTTGCCGAAATCGAGCTCTTTCTGGGTCGGCTCTCTTCGAGGAGGTTTCGGGAAAGGCAGGGATACTCTTACGTCAAGGTAGATGTCGAGCAGAGAAGAATTGAGCTTGGTATATTGATCATATTTACTTTCTCTCCAAGGTTATACGTTGCGTTCATTCTTTTTCGAGGCCTTTCCTCTTCCTTTATTCTGGCCATTGGCGTTGGATGGACCTCCTTGTTTGGTGGCGAGGACCTCTAAGCTCTCCATCTCAATGTTGGCATCTTCTTGTCGGAGGAATCGCTCGGCCTCTGCATAGAAATCTTCAAAATCCTTGGGGGGATCTCTGGTTAAAGAGATAGAGAATTCTGATCGGTTCTAGACGCCTGCAATGGCGGCCATGAGCACCATCGATGGCTCCAGTTTATCGACTGATGCTACAGCCGCATTGAATCTTTCGAGGAAAGATCGAAGTGTCTTTCCCGACCGTTGCTTGATGGAGGTCAGGAACATGACACTTTTTAGTCAGGAGATATGAACTCTGAACTGCTCAATGAAGTGGGTGACCAGCGTGTTCCAACTGCCGATCGACTCCGCTGTTAGCTGCCGAAACCACATTTCCGCTATGTTTGTGAGAAAGAGTGGGAAGCATTTGGCCATAACATTGGCTGATGCGCTGAGCACCTCCATGTGATGCATATATCGCATAAGGTAGATGGTTGGGTCAGTCCGACCATTGTAAGGCTCGATAGGTGGGAACTTGAAGTCCGGAGGATTGCGGGAATTTCTGATCTCCCTGGTGAATGGACTGTGATGGATATTATCTATATCCTGGTGGGAAGAGTTTCCCTGGGTGAAACAACGGATAATGCTTGCAAGCTGGCTTCCATCTCCGAGGAGTCGTCGCCATGAATCCAGCTTTGCATTCGAGAGAACTCCAACTACATGATCCAACAAAAGCATGCTCGGAAGGGCGGCCATTGGTTGGGCTCGGGCTCCGAGAGTTGAGTGAAGGTAAGTGAGAGAATGATCCCTGGCTGGTGGTTCTGGGCAGAATGGCCCCTCTTGAACCTAATGAGAATTGGACCGGGCCGCACCCATGATAGAAGGTCCGGTCTGATCCAGCATAGCATGTGATGTTCGGGGAACAACGTTGCTCCCAGTCGCAACGATGTTAGGAGGGTTTATGGTAGCGTTTTCTTCCGCCACGGTGAGAACCGGTATGGTAGAGTGGTCTCCCTAGTTCGAAGGGAAGGCTCCACCAGCTCTTCATTGAAGGGGAAGAGTCGTTTGATGACTCTGCGGTAAGATACCAGGTTTTAATGAGAATGACGTTGATTTTGATGGACCCAGTGGTTGTTCAATTGATCCGAGGGGTCGAGCTAGTCCTCGGAGCGGAGGCAATTTGGTCGAACGACTAGATCTTGATCGCGTGCCTCTTGTGAATCTGCAGCTGCGGCTGCGCTTGTTGCTGGAAGTGATACTCCTGGCTATAATTGGTCGAGAGGTGGAACCAAGCTAGGAAGAAGAAAAGGTGGGATCTGATCAGTGGCCTGATTCGGCGCAGACCGAAGATCAGTTAGTGCCATAGTCCCGGTTGGTGGAGGAATTGATGTTGAAGTGTTTAATCCCATCTCCACTCGACCAAGAAGGTGATCCATTAACTGCTGTTGTTGTTCAAGGAGTTTACCCTGAGATGTCATCTGGTCGTTGAACCTGGCCAAAATCTTGTCTACATCGTCCCTGGTAATATATTGGTACACGTCTTCATGAGAGAAGGCTTCCAGGCTTTCTCCTGCAGCGTTTGTCTCGGCTGCATCGGCATTTGTGGAGAGGGAAGATGCAGCATCGTTCTTCCGCTTGTTTGCCATGGATTAAAACTTCCTGGATGTCGTAGGATATGTCGGTGCACTTCCCCTCCCTGGCGCGCCAAAGTGCTGACGTCAAAAGTTGGTCACTAGTGACAGCCAACCCCCAATCCTATGGAGGGCACACGATCACAAAGTGTAAATAAGTAAAGAAAACGGGGAACACGCAAGACTTTTTATAGTGGTTCGGCAAAGATGGTGCCTACGTCCACTTTATATATGTTGATTTTTGTTCGGTTATAAGTACAATGCTTTTTTCTGTTTTGAGAAAAGAAGAAGACTGGCTATTTTTGGACTTAGCCGTAGAAGAGAAATTCAGCCAAAATGTGAAGTAACTAAAAGAAATCCGAGAGCCGAAGTTGAGAAGAACTCTGGAAAAAAGAAGGTCCTTTTCCATTTAGAGTTTGAAGGTATTTATAGGTGAAGTAGTGGGCTAAACGGGCCGCTACGTGGCTTTCCTCTTTTTCGGAGTTTGGACACATGGAGCTTGATTATTAGTTGCAGTTGCGGCAGTGGGACCCGGTCCACTACTGATTAATAGTATCCTCGGAAATAGTGGCTTATGTGGCACTTGTGGTGAGGTGTAACAAAATTAGAGCTTTGTCCGGGAGTGGTTGACCGTCTTTATTGCCTTAAGAGTCGGGCCGAGTATTGAATGACTCAGCTGGATATTTCTAAAGGAATTCCAAGATATTTGGTCGATCCTACTTTGATAGGAACGATCAACTCGGTCAGTTGAGATGAGCGATTCTTCCGATGCTAGATGAGCCGTTCATTTGAAGGAGAACAACTCGGGCCGGCCTAGGCTCGGGCCGTTTCTGAAGGAGGTTGGCTAGAACTGAATCTTGCCTAGGCTTCCTGGAGTGCAAGTCGCTCTATCGGTCAATCGATCAATATTGAGAACGAACTTTCTGACATTGGGCTTCGATCCGTTGAACCGTGACAATTTTGGCTAAAAAGTTGGCCAATAACAGTAATTGCTCAATTCAGACGGAGAACATAATAAAATTTATATCTATTATAACATCAATAATTTCAACATATTTCAAATAGGTTTAATAGCCAATTTCCACAATTACCATTTGTTTAGCATATTAAATATAACGGGGAATGCAAATGATAGATATATCATTATTTAACAAGGTATAATCTAAATCCAATCACCTAACAACTTTCCAATCCATGAATATGATCCAGATTTGTTGCATGGCATCCCTAACTTAACGTATTATTAAAACAAACACGGATTCACAAATCTGATGCTAAAAGAAGAGGGAAGAAGAGAGAGAAACCTATATAAATCAGATTCAAGAACTTACCTCATGTTGATCAGAATTCTGAACACCTATTTGTAGATTTATATCTCTTATCTTCAAGTCTTGAATTAGAGCCCATATGAACTAATATTCTAATTTTTTGAAAAGATTTGGAGGAAGAAGAGAGTGGCAAGCCTAGGCAGCATTTCAGAAAATATGAGAATAAAGCTAGGCCATGCTAGTCTATTTATAGGTTTACGAGAAAGTCTGGACCATCAGATTTAATCCATTAAAATTCGAACCACACACATCAAAATTCCACATCGCATAAAATAGACATGGGCCCGCTCGGGTCGAGCCAGGCAGAACATGGGTCGACCCATCCGGGTCGTGGCGAGCTTTGTGCAACGCTGTGATTTCTGAACTTGTTTTAATTAACAACGTTAATAACTTGTTTTGTATGCTTTCGTCGATTTATTTTGTTCCTATTATAAACCGTGGTTAAGTTTGAATTTCAATTCTATACGTATACATATATATATATATATATATATATACATGCAATCTTCTGATTATTTAGTTCATTGATAATTTACCTTTCAATTCCTTCTCCGTTAATCAATGCAATTAATGTCATCATTAATTAGTTGCTTTATTCCTTTTAATGCATTCTAATTCAAAGGCAGCTAATTTATTCGTTTATTTTCCAATTATTATGCATTAATTATATTCTGCTCTTAACTTGCACATTTTATGTCAACATTTGAATTTATATGTATATATACGTGCCTTTTATCTCTTTTTCAAAATCCAAATGGCGTTACGCACTCATTTGATTCTTACCTATTTTCATTAATTGCAGGTTTTTTTTTGGATTTCTCTTATATATATAAATATTTGAAAATTGGTACAATATATATATATATATATATATGTATTTGCACATACGTACACATATATTTACATAGTCATGTATACATATATTTTTATACTCACTTTTATGTATAATTTTCCTTATATGTGCATTTATACATGTTTTACTCTTAGAATATGTATTATTTTAGTCGTTCCTCTAAAATAAAAATATGGCGCAGCAGGACTTGAACTTAACGTTTGAATTTATATGTATATATACATGCCTTTTATCTCTTTTTCAAAATCCAAATGGCGTTATGCACTCATTTGATTCTTACCTATTTTCATTAATTGCAGGTTTATTTTGGATTTCTCTTATATATATAAATATTTGAAAATTGGTACAATATATATATATATATATATATATATTTGCACATACGTACACATATATTTACATAGTCATGTATACATATATTTTTATACTCACTTTTATGTATAATTTTCCTTATATGTGCATTTATACATGTTTTACTCTTAGAATATGTATTATTTTAGCCGTTCCTCTAAAATAAAAATATGGCGCCAGCAGGACTCGAACTTGCGCCACTCACTTGGGAGAGACGTGTCTTTACCAATTGGGCAACATAGGTTTTTATTAACAAGAATAAAAACAATGGTGTAGTGTTCTTATTATATCTTCTTTTCACGTTTGTTGTAATATTTCATTTAAAGATATATTTTTCATCTTTAATCCGTTTCCTACAAACCATAGGTCTAAATTGATCAGAAAATCACCACAGACATAATAACGCTAATTCTGTAACCAAATTTTGAACGCTTTTCAAAATTTTATATTATTATTTAATTAAAAATGTGGGGTGTTACATTCTCCCACCCTTAGGAAAGTTTGTCCCCGAAATTTGGTAAGGGTAAAATTAAGTAATTCCTCGCATAATTCACAACCATCATGTGTACATCCAATTTTGCAACCATTTGTGCACTTGTGCAAAGTGTAATGCAACATAATAATACATGAATGAAATGAATGCCTAAGCGGTACCTCCTATATGAGTGCGAATTTTTCTTGAAAATCTTTTCGAAAACATGATGCATACATCTTAAATATACTGGCAATTTCTATGTGAATGCAATATTTTTAAATTTCAAAAATACTTTTTCATCCAATTTTTCCTACACTCTTACAGAGCAAGAATGTAGTTTATCCAAATTTTTGCATCCAAACCCTACCAAACAACTTTAAATTTGCGAATTACAGAAAAGTCTAATTTCTTGAATTCGATTTCTTATGTTATAAAAAGGTGGAAAATGAAAAACTTCACATCTCCCATTTTCTTTTATGTACTTTTTCTATCTATACTTCGATTTTATGCAACTATTGTATAATAAATTCCTACCTTTCTATCAAAGCACAGCTTACATAAGAAATTTTTCTTTGTTATAAAATTTCTTTTCCAACTTACCTTGGAAAAATCCAATGTTTTTTCGAAATTCTCTGCTTTTCTCTATTATCATATTTGTTGCTTTATTTTCACGGTTGTCATTATTGTTTGTTTTCCTTTAGTTATGTCAACACCTTTTCCTTAACTTATTTAACTTAATCCATCGATCTATGTTTAATTTTCAAATAAGCCTTCTAATCCTTCAATTAAACCAGGAAAATAAGCACTCTATACAGCTACTATCAAGGGCTAAGAATCCTTGGACAATGTCCCCTATGACAAAGAAAAGTCCAAACCAAAGGATCTAAACACTTACCCTTTACCATCTAGTAGTCACCACTAGTCCTTGTTGTGTACTAATAGTCTTTTCCAAGCAGCAACCAAGGTTTTATGGTGCTTATGCACTCTTCGGGAATTCACTATTATTTCAATACAATCCTTGCTATAGCCTCGAAATATTTCCCGTCATCCCTTGGTACTGATCCTTACCTACTCCATGATTTAAAAACGTGGTTGGGCTTCCTCATCATTTTCTTTCCAAAAATTATGTCTCAAAACTTTAATTTTCCTCATTAAAACTTGCCTTTACCAAACCATAAAAAAAAACATCCAAAAAAAAAATGCATAACATTTTTTTTTTCAAATCATAAAAATTGGAGTAGATAAGGACAATCTATATCTTAACCAGTTTCATAACCTTTTATGTTTACAATGTCAATTCAATAATTTACATCAAGGTGCAAACATCTACTTTATTCTTAATTCTTACAACTTATTTTATCCACCCAACAAAATTTTATGTCAAAACAATTATAAAAAATTATTGTCAAAAGAATAGAGATTTTTAAAATTCTCTTTATTGAAAATTTTAGTCTTTAAAAAAAATGCAATTTTTTCTATGTTTTTATTTTTAATCCTTTCATACATTATAACTTAAAAATTAGTGAGCTATGCATGCTCATGCTCTATAATGTGCACATTTTTCTAAAAGAATTCATTTTAGACAAAAATTTCACAAGAAATCATCGTTTCCGAAATATATCCCATTTTTTTCCTTTTTCTCATAACTAAATATGTACTTTTCAAATATGTTGCTTACAATTCAGACAGAGAACATAATATAATTTATATCTATTATAACATCAATAATTTCAACATATTCCAAATAGGTTTAATAGCCAATTTCCACAATTACCATTTGTTTAGCATATGAAATATAACGGGGAATGCAAACGATAGATATATCATTATTTAAAAAGGTATAATTTAAATCCGCTCACCTAACAACTTTCAAATCCATGACTCTGATCCAGATTTGTTGTTCCATGGCATCCCTAACTCAATCTATTATTAAAACAACCACGGATTCACAATTCTGATGCTAAAAGAAGAGGGAAAGAGAGGGAAACATATATAAATCAGATTCAAGAACTTACCTCACGTTGATCAAAATTCTGAACATCTATTTGTAGATTAATATCTCTTATCTTCAAATCTTGAATCATAACCCCTATGAACTAAGATTCTAATTTTCTGAAAAGATTTGGAGGAAGAAGATGTTGTATATAACGGTGTTGTATACACAATTATATGATTTTTGTTTGATGATAACAACCAAATATATTTTATAAATGTGTTTGTTACTGTACTGTTCTATATTTTCATCACAGACAGGAATGTAATATTTATATTTAAATAAAATACATCTGTACAGAAATTAAATATTTACTGTATTTTATTTAAAAATATAAATATTATATTTCTAACATTCATACAGTACATCTATTTTAGCTCCACTATTTAATCACTTCACATATTTGTACTTATAAATAAACAGAATAAAATAGACAAGTCTGTTTGACAACAATAAAATAATATTTTATTTCAAATAGATTTTGTTTATTACAAATAATCAGTACAATCACTTTTTCATATACATTAGCTCCTCACTATATCACTCAACACTCAGTACTCTTTCACTTATACATTCACAGACTCAATATACAGACACTTTCACTGTTACACACACTGTTCTTGTCTTCTGCCTTCTTGTCTTCTGCCTTCACAGCTTTCAGTCCAGTCACTTCAGTCCAGTCTCATCTTCTTACCTGTCACATGAAACACACACACATAGTACACTGCAATAGAAATAATACAGAACACATACGAATATATTTTTTATTTTGAAAATTTATTTGCCTTAGTTTTCTGGTGTGTTTCTCATCATTTTTCATGACCTGATCTGATTCATCTGTGTCTAGGCAGACAGTTTGTATATGTACAGGGATAGGAAATTTTATCAGATGGCTGCATATACACACGTGTATAAATATACACGTGTATAAATATACACGTGTGCACTGCCTCGACAATCAGAGTGCGACTGTGGAGCAGCCACATGAACCAACTCAACACAGTGCAAAGCCATGTATAAAGTCAAAATGTCAAACTTTGAAAGCCAAAATGGTCGAGCCATGATTCAGCTCAAATACAAAATAGTGCAAGTAGAGAATTGAAAATTGTCCGAGCCATCACATAAAGCAAAGATCAACTCAATGGAACATGGCACAGCAAATATACATGGTCGTGCTCAAAAATTTTAGCATGTACAAATGTGTACATATCCATTAATGGACAAAATGACACGTGCAAATTCATGGCAGATCATTAAAGGTGTGTGATCAGTTTCAGAAGTATCATGTTTTTGTCAAAAGATCAAAACTGCAAGCTTTTTGAAGCAGCAAAGTGATAAAAGCAATAGCATCAACAATTCAACAACACAGTCGCGAGTATCAAAGTGTTCAAAGCATTTCATTTTAAAAGGTTATGAGCATGGTCGAAGCAGTTTTAGATTTCATGTGAACTTGTGCATATACATTAATGTCTACTACTCAGCATTTCAGTGAACAAACAAGTTTGCAAACACGAACATAGCTGGCTGCATGGTGCAACATGATCAAAACCAAATCAGTTTTTCACAAACAAAGGTCATGGGTCAAACATACAGTCTACACCAAGCACAGGTTCAAGAATGATGAAATATGCACGGTGAAAACTGAATTTGCATGAGTTAAGGATAGGAGTAAAGTTTCATGTCGGCATGCAAGTTTGAGTATTATAGGAGACAGTGCATCTCAGTATGGACGTGGTGGAAGAACAAAGCAAAAGGGTCAACAACAAAACTATTCAACAAGGAACAGTGTCAAGAAATTCAAGTCCACAATTGCCAAACGCAAGACATGATGACAGATTTCTACAAGTTCCAACTCAAGCAAACTAACTTATAAATGGCCAAAGCATCAAATAGAGTGTGTATACAGGAATGGGTAATTTGCATAGTGGTACAGCATGGTGGATGTACATAAGTCAAGAAATTATGGAACTTGTCCATATCAAACAATTACAGGTGGACAAGCAAATGTACATGGAGGGAAAGTACACGCAGTTTTTTTTAGGTGAATAAGGGAAAATTCATTTCATCAAATGTTTCAGAATTTCAGCCAAGACTGTTTTTCATCAATTAATGGTATGAAAGCAATGGGACAACTCATGTTTATCAATCAAGACTGTTTTGGCAACATTTTTCAAATAATTTCAGAAATTGTACTGATGTTTCCAGATTTGGAATCAACCATTTTTTTAAGGCAACAATTCAAATGGTTTCACTATATAATAAATCAGAGAATTCAGTGGACAAATTAAGGAATTTCTCAAGGAGACAAAATCAATATTTTCCAATTTTGATCAGTGTGCTTTCGGAAATTTCAAGGCAACAAATCAATACTTTCCTGTATGTTAAAACAAGGCAATTTACACAGGAAATCATGCACGTTTATCAAAGCCAACTCAACAGTGAAAAGCAACAACTCACCATTCATTCAATGTCGAGAATTTGAAAAAGGGGAAATCAACGCAAAACATCTCAAGTCAAGAAACCGCAAATAATCAGGATCAAGTCAATTACGGGTGGAATCAGGGGGTTTCTAGGGTTTCCTAAACCACTATTTAATCACCATTTTCACCATTGGCAAATTATCGAAATCTACGCAACAATTAAAAAGAGAAATCATCGAAAACCATTCCAACAATTCAAAGAGAAAACGTAGAAAATCATTTCAGATAACTCACAACGTTTTCGATCAGAAGTTTCTCCAAAATCGAAGCATCAGAAAGCTGAAAGGAAGACAAATTCGAGCACCAGTGCTTCACATCATCAATCGATCGAATTGAAGAACAAAGAAAACCCTAATCCCCTTTTCATCGCCGCCATTTTTGTTTCCCAGAGCTAAAGCAAAGGATCGGGCAAATAAATTACGAATGGGCCGACCAACTTTCTAAATGGCTAAGCCAAGATTACAAAGGGGATAACCCTTTATTGCTTAATCTTCTTTTGTTTTATTTGGTCTAGGGTTTTTTTATTGTGTTTCATTTTTTTTATTTGAGTTGTACATCGTTGAAAAACAAACGAACAGTTACTAGAGACTGTAAAATTCTAGGAAACCAGTTAGTAGTTTAACTGGCAGTTTGCTAGTCTGTAAACACTAGGATTACTGTTTACAGGACTGTAATCAGGAGAAATCTGATCTAGGGGTTCAGATCAGTCTACGGTTTTGAGCGTAGGGTTAGAATAGGAGCAGGGTTTGCGAGTGTACATGGTCTTGTATGCGGGAACTGTTCTATCACCTAGTAGAAACCTTAGAAATGCAGCAATAGGCAGGGTTTGGCCGAAGCTGGGTATATCTGTGTGTGATTTATTTTCTGCATTTCTGTTTCTGATATATTCTGTGATCTGTTTACTAATATATATCTCGTTAGATTTTCAATTCAGTTAAAAAAACTGTGATAAACCCTATTCACACCCCTCTAGGGTTAATCTTGATCCAACAAGTGGTATCAGAGCAGGTTATTTCATTAACTCTAGAGTCATGGGTCACCCTAGTTGTCAACCGATAGAGAGTCAGTCCAGTTCATCTCCAACTATTTTCGATGGAACAGATTTTTTAAACTGGAAATCCAAAATGGAATTTTATTTAAAATCTGTTAATATTAAATGTTGGGATGTTGTTATCAATGGATTTGATAGTGCAGATATTACTTTCAATGCTCGTGCTATGAAAATTATATTTGATTATCTTAGCACTGAATAGTTTAATCTTATCTGCCATTGTTTATCTGCACAGGAAATCTGGGATACTCTCAATACGAAGTATGGAAGATCTAACAACGGTAGCTCTAAACCCGAGAAAGTCAACTCAAATTCAGAGTTCTGTTTAACAGGATTTACAAATGAAAATTCTAAAGGATCAGATAATGGAGAATCAACAGATGCTGAAACAGAAAATTTCTCATATGAAGATTTAGTTTATATGTGCGTGGATTTAACTAAATCTGTTGACAAACTCCATTCTAAAAATAAATCTTTGAAAATTGAAAATCGTGAGTTGACAAGCAAAATTTATTGTTTGGAATTAAAACTTGAAAATGTTGTGAAATTTGAAAATTCTAATTGTGAAAATTGTTTGAAATTAAAAACTGATCTCGTTCATCTCAATAATAACATTCAAAGACTTGAAGAAGAAATTCTAATTTTAAAAGATAACGAGATTGAGCTAAAAGATGCAAACAATTGTTTACAAGAGGAATTTATAAATTTTAAGGCTACCAAAAATTCCAAACATGAAATTGCTGAAAATGATAGTTTGTTTAAAACAGATCTGATTTTGAAAGAGCTTGAAATCGAAATTGAAAATTTGAAGAAACTTGAATTTGAAAGACGAAAATACTTTGATTTTGAAATGGCTGAGTCCCAAACCAAAATTAAATTGCTTAATGATGAAATTTTGGTTTTGAAATCTGATTTTGAGAAATGTAAGATCACTAAAAATCGATGTTCAGATTTGATGAAAGAAAACCGTGATCTTAAAACTAAAATTCAACGACTTGAGTCAACTTTGACTAAATTTTCTGATGGAGAAAAATCTTTGAATATGTTGTTGAAAAACCAATTTTCTGTTGGAAATAAAAGTGGTCTTGGCTTTGGGAAAGACAATGCTTTTGAAAATCAAAATTCGAATGATTTGAAAAATCCTTCAATCAGCTTTGAAAAGAATCGATTTGAAAATCTGAACTCTGATAATCACAAAGGATTTTTGAATCAAAATCGTAATGTGAAATCGTTTTATAATAATCCATTTAGACATTCTTGGATCCCGAAAAGAAATAAAACAACTTGGACTAAATTTAAACAGACTTGGGTTCCAAAGGGTACGAAGATAAATTCTGATGGGTTGCTATTCAAACAAGTTTGGGTACCGAAAGATGTGAACAAAACTATGAGTGGTTTTACAAATTTTGTTAGACCACTCGATCCCCTAAACTGTTAGGTACCTGAGGAGGCTGAGGAGCTGCTGTGCAGAAAGAGAAACTGAATTCAAACTGCTTCATATTATGAAATCA
This sequence comes from Allium sativum, assembly GCA_030737875.1. Lineage (NCBI taxonomy): Eukaryota > Viridiplantae > Streptophyta > Magnoliopsida > Asparagales > Amaryllidaceae > Allium > Allium sativum. The sequence goes on along the minus strand of CM060911.1, from coordinate 228,332,936 downwards.
TTCACAGCTTCTTAGCCAAGTCTGTTGAGTTAGAGATTCTGATTTACACTGGATTCTGGTATGATCTCTAAACTTAACTCTGTAAATATTTTCTATTTTGATTTTTTTTATTTCTTTTGTTTATTTACTCTTCTTCTGCCTTCTGTCTATTCTGATTTGATTTGTCACTGCCATATTTTTTTGTGCTTCTTGAATTGCAGTATTCATGATATTCTGGAAATTTGTTTTGTGTGTATATAACTCTGATACTTTTAATCATGTCCAAATACTGAATTTTTTTATCTGTAATTGTTTTGAAGTTCATTTTCTGTTTTCTGAATTCCTAACGGTGTTGACATATTCTTGTTGTATCTTGAACACTGTTAATCTGAATTCTAAATTGTTTTGAAGATCTGAAAATTATATGGAAATTCACACGCCTTTGCTGTTCTAAGTTTATTCTAATTCATTTTAGAAAAGCTCAAGATATTATACTCATTACAGCACACTGTTATTTATCAGTTGTGACAATTCCAGTAATTTTCAGATTGGCTTGAATATCTTTTTTTTGAATTGTCTTGTCTCAGTGATACATCTTAAAATTCGTTTTTATTCATGATTAGTACAGTTGAAATTAGTTTGTTTGAAACCATCTGAAATTCCTGATATTTTGAATCTCACAGACCTCCTAAACTTGAAATTTTCAACCTTGTGTGACTGATTCATTATATCCTAGAACTTGACATTGACTCAAGTGATTTCAAATAAATTACTTTAATTTTCTAGTTCATGAATACCTCTCAAATTTGATGTAAATGATCTGAATTTAATCTCACACTTGTCAGTATTATTTGTGAAAAGTTCTTTGAAAATCCGGTCTTAAAACTCTCTGTTATTTCATGATTATTTGATTTGAATATCTGTTTGTTTAAAATCATTTGAAATTATTGATTTATTGAATCTCACACATATCTCGAATCAAAAATTTATAATTTGGTGTGATTGATTCATTAAATTCTAATATTTTCATATTCCTTCAAATGATTTAAAATAAACAATATTTTTAAATCTGGGATCATGAATCATCTTTTGTGACCATCTGAAACTTCTGTGAAACATTTTCTGACAAGTCTGATTCATGACTGATGTTTTGTGCTACTTTGATATTGTTTTGAAAATAGGTTGGAAATTGCTTGTTTATGATTTGATTGCTGCTCTGATACTGTTCTTCAAATAACTGCTTGTTCTTATCTGCTGCTCTAATAAATGTGCTAAACTTGTCTGGCTGGGTTTGTGTTTAAATTTCTTTGGTCTGAGATATCCATGATAGTCCATCAGGGTGTAATTAAATTCCTCGATAAAGGAGACTACAATTGGTATCAGCTTTTTCATCCATCTGTTTTTGAATTTTCACCTTGTATAGACATCATACACATTTTTTCCCCTTGTATAAATATGTATAAATTCCTCTTGTAATTGATTTTCAATTTTAAAATTATTTATTGATTATTCATTCAGAAATTGAAATCAATATCCAAATTGAACTGTATTTATAATTCATCAAAATTATTATCAGATTTTGAAATTGTGATGAATTGTGACTGCAGTATATTTCACAACAAGAGGAGATTTTATTTGGATTTTCATGATGGTTGAATATTTATTATAATATCTTTGAACTGGCAATTATTTCACGACCATCTCCTTTATCTATCACCCATCTGCCATCCATCATGATTTTATATTAATGTGGAGAGTTTATTTTTTTTTAAAAAAAAAAGAAAAAATCATCTTGTGTTTAAAACAGTGAAAATTATTTGTAACAGAAATGGGACTATATTATTATTCAGAATTAGTGATAATTGAAAATTTTCAATAATCCCGATACAATCGAGCTTATTTCATAATATAATTAATTTAGAAATTTATTTCATAGTCCATTTCTGTACCTACCACATTTCTATCATTCATATAGGTTTCATATACCGAGGAGTTTTTTCCTTTATAAAGCTGAAAATGATAAAAATATAATTAATATATAAGAGTGTCTCTAACCTCATTTAAAAATCCAAGCTCTGGTTATGCATGGTTATGAGACGTCTTATAATTTAAGCTGCGACTTATCCCATTTAAAAATCCAAGCTCTGGTTATGCGTGGTCAGTGTGCTCTTAAATAAAAAATAAATAAAAAGGAAATAAAATGCTAAAAATAGAAATAAATTTGAAATTCTCCTCAGTGTATACAAACCAGCCTATCAATCCATCTTTCTAATCTGTGAAATGTGTTGAAATATTATGACGTATTATGATTTGTTGATTGATAGATATTGGGATTTGAGATTATTCGATCTTGTCACTTAAATTGAATTATTTATTATGGTCCAAATCCATCACTGTTTTTTTGTGCTTTTTTTTATAAAAATCCTTCAAAAATAATTGGAAATGAATAGTTTTTAAAACTCTCTCTATTTTATATAAAATTCATCGTATATCCGTCATTCTCTACAATGTGAAATATGCCACCTGTTCTTAGAATATTATGATTTTTGTTTGACTGATTGAAATTTATGATGACCGTTCTTCCTCTTAAGCTGAAATTATATTTTTAGTCAATTTTCATCTGTATTTTAAAATCTGTATCCTTTTGATGATAACAAAAGGGGGAGAATGGATTAGATTTTGATTTATGAGTGAATATTTTATAAATATTCTTACTTTTGAAAATTCATTATCATTCAGTTCAATTCACTCATGCACAGTTATAGGGGGAGCTAATAAATAGGGGGAGTTCAATTCTCACTGTAAAACACATTTGTTGGATTCAAAATCTTTTATTTGTTTGTCATCATCAAAAGGGGGAGATTGTTGTATATAACGGTGTTGTATACACAATTATATGATTTTTGTTTGATGATAACAACCAAATATATTTTATAAATGTGTTTTTACTGTACTGTTCTATATTTTCATCACAGACAGGAATGTAATATTTATATTTAAATAAAATACATCTGTACAGAAATTAAATATTTACTGTATTTTATTTAAAAATATAAATATTATATTTCTAACATTCAAACAGTACATCTATTTTAGCTCCACTATTTAATCACTTCACATATTTGTACTTATAAATAAACAGAATAAAATAGACAAGTCTGTTTGACAACAATAAAATAATATTTTATTTCAAATAGATTTTGTTTATTACAAATAATCAGTACAATCACTTTTTCATATACATTAGCTCCTCACTATATCACTCAACACTCAGTACTCTTTCACTTATACATTCACAGACTCAATATACAGACACTTTCACTGTTACACACACTGTTCTTGTCTTCTACCTTCTTGTCTTCTGCCTTCACAGCTTTCAGTCCAGTCACTTCAGTCCAGTCTCATCTTCTTACCTGTCACATGAAACACACACATAGTACACTGCAATAGAAATAATAAAGAACACATACGAATATATTTTTTATTTTGAAAATTTATTTGCCTCAGTTTTCTGGTGTGTTTCTCATCATTTTTCATGACCTGGTCTGATTCATCTGTGTCTAGGCAGACAGTTTGTATATGTACAAGGACAGGAAATTTTATCAGATGGCTGCATATACACACGTGTATAAATATACACGTGTTCACTGCCTCGCCAATCAGAGTGCGACTGTGGAGCAGCCACATGAACCAACTCGACACAGTGCAAAGCCATGTATAAAGTCAAAATGTCAAACTTTGAAAGCCAAAATGGTCGAGCCATGATTCAGCTCAAATACAAAATAGTGCAAGTAGAGAATTGAAAAATGTCCGACCCATCACATAAAGCAAAGATCAACTCAATGGTACATGGCACAACAAATATACATGGTCGTGCTAAAAAATTTCAGCATGTACAAATGTGTACATATCCATTAATGGACAAAATGACACGTGCAAATTCATGGCAGATCATTAAAGGTGTGTGATCAATTTCAGAAGTATCATGTTTTTGTTAAAAGATCAAAACTGCAAGCTTTTTGAAGCAGCAAAGTGATAAGAGAAATGGCATCAACAATTCAACAACACAGTCGCGAGTATCAAAGTGTTCAAAGCATTTCAGTTTAAAAGGTTACGAGCATGGTCGAAACAGTTTCAGATTTCATGTGAACTTGTGCATATACATTAATGTCTACTACTCAGCATTTCAGTGAACAAACAAGTTTGCAAACATGAACATAGCTGGCTGCATGGTGCAACATGATCAAAACCAAATCAGTTTTTCACAAACAAAGGTCATGGGTCAAACATACAGTCTACACCTCGCACAGGTTCAAGAATGATGAAATATGCACGGTGAAAACTGAATTTGCATGAGTTAAGGATAGGAGTAAAGTTTCATGTCGGCATGCAAGTTTGAGTATTATAGGAGACAGTGCATCTCAGTATGGACGTGGTGGAAGAACAAAGCAAAAGGGTCAACAACAAAACTATTCAGCAAGGAACAGTGTCAAGAAATTCAAGTCCACAATTGCCAAACGCAAGACATGATGACAGATTTCTACAAGTTCCAACTCAAGCAAACTAACTTATAAATGGCCAAAGCATCAAATAGAGTGTGTATACAGGAATGGGTAATTTGCATAGTGGTACAGCATGGTGGATGTACATAAGTCAAGAAAGTATGGAACTTGTCCATATCAAACAATTACAGGTGGACAAGCAAATGTACATGGAGGGAAAGTACACGCAGTTTTTTTTAGGTGAATAAGGGAAAATTCATTTCATCAAATGTTTCAGAATTTCAGCCAAGAGTGTTTTTCATCAATTAATGGTATGAAAGCAATGGGACAACTCATGTTTATCAATCAAGACTGTTTTGGCAACATTTTTCAAATAATTTCAGAAATTGTACTGATGTTTCCAGAATTGGAATCAACCATTTTTTTAAGGCAACAATTCAAATGGTTTCACTATATAATAAATCAGAGAATTCAGTGGAAAAATTAAGGAATTTTCTCAAGGAGACAAAATCAATATTTTCCAATTTTGATCAGTGTGCTTTCGGAAATTTCAAGTCAACAAATCAATACTTTCCTGTATGTTAAAACAAGGCAATTTACAGAGGAAATCACGCATGTTTATCAAAGCCGACTCAACAGTGAAAAGCAACAACTCACCATTCATTCAATGTCGAGAATTTGAAAAAGGGGAAATCAACGCAAAACATCTCAAGTCAAGAAACCGCAAATAATCAGGATCAAGTCAATTACGGGTGAAATCAGAGAGTTTCAAGGGTTTTCTAAACCCCTATTTAATCACCATTTTCATCATTGGCAAATTATCGAAATCTACGCAACAATTAAAAAGAGAAATCATCGAAAACCATTCCAACAATTCAAAGAGAAAACATAGGAAATCATTTCAGATAACTCACAACGTTTTCGTTCAGAAGTTTCTCCAAAATCGAAGCATCAGAAAGCTGAAAGGAAGACAAATTCGAGCACCAGTGCTTCACATCATCAATCGATCGAATTGAAGAAAAAAGAAAACCCTAATCCCCTTTTCATCGCCGCCATTTTCGTTTCCCAGAGCTAAAGCAAAGGATCAGGCAAATAAATTACGAATGGGCCGACCAACTTTCTAAATGGCTAAGCCAAGATTACAAAGGGGATAACCCTTTATTGCTTAATCTTCTTTTGTTTTATTTGGTCTAGGGTTTTTCTTTTAATTGTGTTTCATTTTTTTTATTTGAGTTGTACATCGTTGAAAAACAAACGAACAGTTACTAGAGACTGTAAAATTCTAGGAAACCAGTTAGTATTTTAACTGGCAGTTTACTAGTCTGTAAAAACTAGGATAACTGTTTACAGGACTGTAATCAGGGGAAATCTGATCTAGGGGTTTAAACCAGTCTACGGTTTTGAGCGTAGGGTTAGAATAGGAGCAGGGTTTGCGAGTGTACATGGTCTTGTATGCGGGAACTGTTCTATCACCTAGTAGAAACCTTAGAAATGCAGCAGTAGGCAGGGTTTGGCCGAAGCTGGGTATATCTGTGTGTGATTTATTTTCTGCATTTCTGTTTCTGATATATTCTGTGATCTGTTTACTAATATATATCTCGTTAGATTTTCAATTCAGTTAAAAAAACTGTGATAAAACCTATTCACCCCCTCTAGGGTTAATCTTGATCCAACAAGTGGTATCAGAGCAGGTTATTTCATTAACTCTAGAGTCATGGGTCACCCTAGTTGTCAACCGATAGAGAGTCAGTCCAGTTCATCTCCAACTATTTTCGATGGAACAGATTTTTTAAACTGGAAATCCAAAATGGAATTTTATTTAAAATCTGTTAATATTAAATGTTGGGATGTTGTTATCAATGGGTTTGATAGTGCAGATATTACTTTCAATGCTCGTGCTATGAAAATTATATTTGATTATCTTAGCACTGAACAGTTTAATCTTATCTGCCATTGTTTATCTGCACAGGAAATCTGGGATACTCTCAATACGAAGTATGGAAGATCTAACAACGGTAGCTCAAAACCCGAGAAAGTCAACTCAAATTCATAGTTCTGTTTAACAGGATTTACAAATGAAAATTCTGAACGATCAGATAATGGAGAATCAACAGATGCTGAAACAGAAAATTTCTCATATGAAGATTTAGTTTATATGTGCGTGGATTTAACTAAATCTGTTGACAAACTCCATTCTAAAAATAAATCTTTGAAAACTGAAAATCGTGAGTTGACAAGCAAAATTTATTGTTTGGAATTAAGACTTGAAAATGTTGTGAAATTTGAAAATTCTAATTGTGAAAATTGTTTGAAATTAAAAATTGATCTCGTTCATCTCAATAATAACATTCAAAGACTTGAAGAAGAAATTCTAATTTTAAAAGATAACGAGATTGAGCTAAAAGATGCAAACAATTGTTTACAAGAGGAATTTATAAATTTTAAGGCTACCAAAAATTCCAAACATGAAATTGCTGAAAATGATAGTTTGTTTAAAACTGATCTGATTTTGAAAGAGCTTGAAATCGAAATTGAAAATTTGAAGAAACTTGAATCTGAAAGACGAAAATACTTTGATTTTGAAATGGCTGAGTCCCAAACCAAAATTAAATTGCTTAATGATGAAATTTTGGTTTTGAAATCTGATTTTGAGAAATGTAAGATCACTAAAAATCGATGTTTAGATTTGATGAAAGAAAACCGTGATCTTAAAACTAAAATTCAACGACTTGAGTCAACTTTGACTAAATTTTCTGATGGAGAAAAATCTTTGAATATGTTGTTGAAAAACCAATTTTCTGTTGGAAATAAAAGTGGTCTTGGCTTTGGGAAAGACAATGCTTTTGAAAATCAAAATTCGAATGATTTGAAAAATCCTTCAATCAGCTTTGAAAAGAATCAATTTGAAAATCTGAACTCTGATAATCACAAAGGATTTTTGAATCAAAATCGTAATGTGAAATCGTTTTATAATAATCCATTTAGACATTCTTGGATCCCGAAAAGAAATAAAACAACTTGGACTAAATTTAAACAGACTTGGGTTCCAAAGGGTACGAAGATAAATTCTGATGGGTTGCTATTCAAACAAGTTTGGGTACCGAAAGATGTGAACAAAACTATGAGTGGTTTTACAAATTTTGTTAGACCACTCGATCCCCTAAACTGTTAGGTACCTGAGGAGGCTGAGGAGCTGCTGTGCAGAAAGAGAAACTGAATTCAAACTGCTTCATATTATGAAATCATTCATAGCTTCTTAGCCAAGTCTGTTGAGTTAGAGATTCTGATTTACACTGGATTCTGGTATGATCTCTAAACTTACCTCTGTAAATATTTTCTGTTTTGATTTTTTTTCTTTCTTTTGTTTATTTACTCTTCTTCTCCCTTCTATCTCTTTCTTCTGTCTATTCTGATTTGATTTATCACTGCCATATTTTTTTTGTGCTTCTTGAATTGCAGTATTCATGATATTCTGGAAATTTGTTTTGTGTGTATAGAACTCTAATACTTTTAATCATGTCCAGATACTGAATTTTTTTATCTGTAATTGTTTTGAAGTTCATTTTCTGTTTTCTGAATTCCTAACGGTGTTGACGTATTCTTGTTGTATCTTGAACACTGTTAATCTGAATTCTAAATTGTTTTGAAGATCTGAAAATTATATGGAAATTCACACACCTTTGCTGTTCTAAGTTTATTCTAATTCATTTTAGAAAAGCTCAATATATTATACTCATTACAGCACACTGTTATTATCAGTTGTGACAATTCCAGTAATTTTCAGATTGGCTTGAATATCTTTTTTTTGAAATGTCTTGTCTCAGTGATACATCTTAAAATTCGTTTTTATTCATGATTAGTACAGTTGAAATTAGTTTGTTTGAAATCATCTGAAATTCTTGATATTTTGAATCTCACAGGCCTCCTAAACTTGAAATTTTCAACCTTGTGTGACTGATTCATTATATCCTAGAACTTGACATTGATTCAAGTGATTTCAAATAAATTACTTTAATTTTCTAGTTCATGAATACCTCTCAAATTTGATGTAAATGATCTGAATTTAATCTCACACTTGTCAGTATTATTTGTGAAAAGTTCTTTGAAAATCCGGTCTTAAAACTCTCTGTTATTTCATGATTATTTGATTTGAATATCTGTTTGTTTAAAATCATTTGAAATTATTGATTTATTGAATCTCACACATATCTCGAATCAAAAATTTATAATTTGGTGTGATTGATTCATTAAATTCTAATATTTTCATATTCCTTCAAATGATTTAAAATAAACAATATTTTTAAATCTGGGATCATGAATCATCTTTTGTGACCATCTGAAACTTCTGTGAAACATTTTCTAACAAGTCTGATTCATGACTGATGTTTTGTGCTACTTTGATATTGTTTTGAAAATAGGTTGGAAATTGCTTGTTAATGATTTGATTGCTGCTCTGATACTGTTCTTCAAATAACTGCTTGTTCTTATCTGCTGCTCTAATAAATGTGCTAAACTTGTCTGGCTGGATTTGTGTTTAAATTTCTTTGGTTATGAGATATCCATGATAGTCCATCAGGGTGTAATTAAATTCCTCGATAAAGGAGACTACAATTGGTATCAGCTTTTTCATCCATCTGTTTTTGAATTTTCACCTTGTATAGACATCATACACATTTTTTCCCCTTGTATAAATCTGTATAAATTCCTCTTGTAATTGATTTTCAATTTTAAAATTATTTATTGATTATTCATTCAGAAATTGAAATCAATATCCAAATTGAACTGTATTTATAATTCATCAAAATTATTATCAGATTTTGAAATTGTGATGAATTGTGACTGCAGTATATTTCACAACAAGAGGAGATTTTATTTGGATTTTCATGATGGTTGAATATTTATTATAATATCTTTGAACTGGCAATTATTTCACGACCATCTCTTTTATCTATCACCCATCTGCCATCCATCATGATTTTATATTAATGTGGAGAGTTTATTTTTTTTTAAAAAAAAGAAAAAATCATCTTGTGTTTAAAACAGTGAAAACTATTTGTAATAGAACTGGGACTATATTATTATTCAGAATTAGTGATAATTGAAAATTTTCAATAATCCCGATACAGTCGAGCTTATTTCATAATATAATTAATTTAGAAATTTATTTCATAGTCCATTTCTGTACCTACCACATTTCTATCATTCATATAGGTTTCATATACCGAGGAGTTTTTTCCTTTATAAAGCTGAAAATGATAAAAATATAATTAATATATTAGAGTGTCTCTAACCTCATTTAAAAATCCAAGCTCTGGTTATGCATGGTTATGAGATGTCTTATAATTTAAGCTGCGACTGATCCCATTTAAAAATCCAAGCTCTGGTTATGCGTGGTCAGTGTGCTCTTAAATAAAAAATAAATAAAAAGGAAATAAAGTGCTAAAAATAGAAATAAATTTGAAATTCTCCTCAGTGTATAAAAACCCGCCTATCAATCCAACTTTCTAATCTGTGAAATGTGTTGAAATATTATGACGTATTATGATTTGTTGATTGATAGATATTGGGATTTGTGATTATTCGATCTTGTCACTTAAATTGAATTATTTATTATAGTTCAAATCCATCACTGTTTTTTTGTGCTTTATTTTTATAAAAATCCTTTAAAAATAATTGGAAATGAATTGTTTTTAAAACTCTCTCTATTTTATATAAAATTCATCGTATATCCGTCATTCTCTACAATGTGAAATATGTCACCTGTTCTTAGAATATTATGATTTTTGTTTGACTGATTGAAATTTATGATGACCGTTCTTCCTCTTAAGCTGAAATTATATTTTTAGTCAATTTTCATCTGTATTTTAAAATCTGTATCCTTTTGATGATAACAAAAGGGGGAGAATGGATTAGATTTTGATTTATGAGTGAATATTTTATAAATATTTTTACTTTTGAAAATTCATTATCATTCAGTTCAATTCACTCATGCACAGTTATAGGGGGAGCTAATAAATAGGGGGAGTTCAATTCTCACTGTAAAACACATTTGTTGGATTCAAAATCTTTTATTTGTTTGTCATCATCAAAAGGGGAAGATTGTTGTATATAACGGTGTTGTATACACAATTATATGATTTTTGTTTGATGATAACAACCAAATATATTTTATAAATGTGTTTGTTACTGTACTGTTCTATATTTTCATCACAGACAGGAATGTAATATTTATATTTAAATAAAATACATATGTACAGAAATTAAATATTTAATGTATTTTATTTAAAAATATAAATATTATATTTCTAACATTCAAACAGTACATCTATTTTAGCTCCACTATTTACTCACTTCACATATTTGTACTTATAAAAAACAGAATAAAATAGACAAGTCTGTTTGACAACGATAAAATAATATTTTATTTCAAACAGATTTTGTTTATTACAAATAATCAGTACAATCACTTTTTCATATACATTAGCTCCTCACTATATCACTCAACACTCAGTACTCTTTCACTTATACATTCACAGACTCAATATACAGACACTTTCACTGTTACACACAATGTTCTTGTCTTCTGCCTTCTTGTCTTCTGCCTTCACAGCTTTCAGTCCAGTCACTTCAGTCCAGTCTCATATTCTTACCTGTCACATGAAACACACACACATAGTACACTGCAATAGAAAAAATACAGAACACATACGAATATATTTTTTATTTTGAAAATTTATTTGCCTCAGTTTTATGGTGTGTTTCTCATCATTTTTCATGACCTGATCTGATTCATCTGTGTCTAGGCAGACAGTTTGTATATGTACAGGGACAGGAAATTTTATCAGATGGCTGCATATACACACGTGTATAAATATACATGTGTGCACTGCCTCGCCAATCAGAGTGCGACTGTGGAGCAGCCACATGAACCAACTCGACACAGTGCAAAGCCATGTATAAAGTCAAAATGTCAAACTTTGAAAGCCAAAATGGTCGAGCCATGATTCAGCTCAAATACAAAATAGTGCAAGTAGAGAATTGAAAATTGTCCGAGCCATCACATAAAGCAAAGATCAACTCAATGGAATATGGCACAGCAAATATACATGGTCGTGCTCAAAAATTTCAGCATGTACAAATGTGTACATATCCATTAATGGACAAAATGACACGTGCAAATTCATGGCAGATCATTAAAGGTGTGTGATCAGTTTCAGAAGTATCATGTTTTTGTCAAAAGATCAAAACTGCAAGCTTTTTGAAGCAGCAAAGTGATAAAAAGCAATGGCATCAACAATTCAACAACACAGTCGCGAGTATCAAAGTGTTCAAAGCATTTCAGTTTAAAAGGTTACGAGCATGGTCGAAGCAATTTCAAATTTCATGTGAACTTGTGCATATACATTAATGTCTACTACTCAGCATTTCAGTGAACAAACAAGTTTGCAAACACGAACATAGCTGGCTGCATGGTGCAACATGATCAAAACCAAATCAGTTTTTCACAAACAAAGGTCATGGGTCAAACATACAGTCTACACCAAGCACAGGTTCAAGAATGATGAAATATGCACGGTGAAGACTGAATTTGCATGAGTTAAGGATAGGAGTAAAGTTTCATGTCGGCATGCAAGTTTGAGTATTATAGGAGACAGTGCATCTCAGTATGGACGTCGTGGAAGAACAAAGCAAAAGGGTCAACAACAAAACTATTCAGCAAGGAACAATGTCAAGAAATTCAAGTCCACAATTGCCAAACACAAGACATGATGATAGATTTCTACAAGTTCCAACTCAAGCAAACTAACTTATAAATGGCCAAAGCATCAAATAGAGTGTGTATACAGGAATGGGTAATTTGCATAGTGGTACAACATGGTGGATGTACATAAGTCAAGAAAGTATGGAACTTGTCCATATCAAACAATTACAGGTGGACAAGCAAATGTACATGGAGGGAAAGTACACGCAGTTTTTTTTAGGTGAATAAGGGAAAATTCATTTCATCAAATGTTTCAGAATTTCAGCCAAGACTGTTTTTCATCAATTAATGGTATGAAAGCAATGGGACAACTCATGTTTATCAATCAAGACTGTTTTGGCAACATTTTTCAAATAATTTCAGAAATTGTACTGATGTTTCTAGAATTGGAATCTACCATTTTTTAAGGCAACAATTCAAATGGTTTCACTATATAATAAATCAGAGAATTCAGTGGACAAATTAAGGAATTTTCTCAAGGAGACAAAATCAATATTTTCCTATTTTGATCAGTGTGCTTTCGGAAATTTCAAGGCAACAAATCAATACTTTCCTGTATGTTAAAACAAGGCAATTTGCAGAGGAAATCACGCATGTTTATCAAAGCTGACTCAACAGTGAAAAGCAACAACTCACCATTCATTCAATGTCGAGAATTTGAAAAAGGGGAAATCAACGCAAAACATCTCAAGTCAAGAAACCGCAAATAATCAGGATCAAGTCAATTACGGGTGAAATCAGAGGGTTTCAAGGGTTTTCTAAACCCCTATTTAATCACCATTTTCATCATTGGCAAATTATCGAAATCTACGCAACAATTAAAAAGAGAAATCATCGAAAACCATTCCAACAATTCAAAGAGAAAACGTAGGAAATTATTTCAGATAACTCACAACGTTTTCGATCAGAAGTTTCTCCAAAATCGAAGCATCAGAAAGCTGAAAGGAAGACAAATTCGAGCACCAGTGCTTCACATCATCAATCGATCGAATTGAAGAACAAAGAAAACCCTAATCCCCTTTTCATCGCCGCCATTTTTGTTTCCCAGAGCTAAAGCAAAGGACCGGGAAAATAAATTACGAATGGGCCGGCCAACTTTCTAAATGGCTAAGCCAAGATTACAAAGGGGATAACCCTTTATTGCTTAATCTTCTTTTGTTTTATTTGGTCTAGGGTTTTTCTTTTAATTGTGTTTCATTTTTTTTATTTGAGTTGTACATCGTTGAAAAACAAACGAACAGTTACTAGAGGCTGTAAAATTCTAGGAAACCAGTTAGTATTTTAACTGGCAGTTTACTAGTCTGTAAAAACTAGGATTACTGTTTACAGGACTGTAATCAGGGGAAATCTGATCTAGGGGTTTAGATCAGTCTACGGTTATGAGCGTAGGGTTAGAATAGGAGCAGGGTTTGCGAGTGTACATGGTCTTGTATGCGGGAATTGTTCTATCACCTAGTAGAAACCTTAGAAATGCAGCAGTAGGCAGGGTTTGGCCGAAGCTGGGTATATCTGTGTGTGATTTATTTTCTGCATTTCTATTTCTGATATATTCTGTGATCTGTTTACTAATATATATCTCGTTAGATTTTCAATTCAGTTAAAAAAACTGTGATAAACCCTATTCAACCCCCCTCTAGGGTTAATCTTGATCCAACAGAAGAGAATGGAAGTGCCTAGGCAACATTTCAGAAAATATGAGATTAGAGCTAGGCCTTGCTAGTCTATTTATAGGTGTGATTTAATCCAATAGAATTCGAACCGCACATATCAAAATTCCGCGTCACAAAAAACAGATCTGGTCCCACTCGGATCGACCCCCGTGTCAACCCATAGGTTGACCTAAGAAGAACGTGGGTTGACCCATCTGGATCCAAGAGCTTTGTGTGATGCTGTGATTTCTGAACTTAACGTTTTAATTAACAACGTTAATAGCTTGCTTTGTATGCTTCTCTTGATTTATTTTATTCCTATTATAACCATGGTTAAGTTTGAATTTCTGTTCTACACAATCTTCTGATTATTTATAAATTCACTGATAACTTACCTTTCAATTCCTTATCCGTTAATCAATGCAATTAATACTGCCATCAATTAGTTGTTTTATTCCTTTTAATGCATTCAAATTTCAAAGTCTTTTTATTTCTTTGTTCATTTTCCATTTATTATGCATTAATTATATTCTGCTCTTAACTTGCACATTTTATCTTAACATTTGAATTTATATGTATATATATATATATGCACAACTTTTATCTCTTTTTCAAAAATCAAATGGCGTTATGCGCTCATTTGGTTCTTATCTATTTTTACTGATAGCAGGTTTATTTTGGATTTCTCATATATATATATATATATATATATATATATATATATATATGTATATATATATATATATATATATTTGCACATATGTACGTCTATATTTACATATGCATGTATACATATATTTTTATACTCATTTTTATGTATAATTTTCCTTATATGTGCATTTATACATATTTTACTCTTAGAATATATATTATTTTAGTCGTTCCTCTAAAATAAAAATATGGCACCAGCAGAACTCGAACTTGCACCACTCACTTGTGAGAGACATGTCTTTATCAACCAGGCTACATAGGTTTTTGTTGACAAGACAATAAACAATGGTGTTCATTATTCACTTTTGTGTTCTTCTTATATCTTCTTTTCGTGTTTGTTATAATATTTCTTTAAAGATATCTTTTTCATCTTAAATCTGTTTCTTGCAAACCATAGGTCTAAATTGATCAGAAAATCACCATATATGCAATGACGCTAATTCCGTGACCAAATTTTGAACGCTTTTCAAATTTTTATATTGTTATTTGATTAAAAATGCGGGATGTTACATTCTCCCACTTTTAGGAAATTTTGTCCCTGAAATTTAGTAAAGGTAAAATTAAGTAATTCCTCGCATAATTCACAACCATTATGTGTACATCCAATTTTGAAACCATTTGTGCACTTGTGCAAAGTGTAATGCAACATAATCATACATGAATGAAATGAATACCTAAGCAGCACCTCCTATATGAATGCGGGTTTTTCTTGAAAATATTTTCAAAAATATGATGCATACATCCTAAATATACTGGCAATTTCTATATGAATGCAATATTTCGAAATTCAAAATACTTTTTCATCCAATTTTTCCTACACTCTTACAGAGCAAGAATGTAGTTCATCCATTTTTTTTTATGTCCAAACCCTACCAAACAACTTTAAATTTGCGAATTACAGCTAATTTTCTGAATTCAATTTCTTATGTTACAAAAAGGTGGAAAACGGAAAACTTCACATCTTCCATTTTCTTTCATGTACCTTTTCTATCTGTACTTGGATTTTATGCAACTATTGTATAATAATTTCCTAACTTCCTATCCAAGCACAACTGACATAAGAAAATTTTCTTTTTATAAATTTTCTTTTCCAACTTACCTTGGAAAAATCCAATTTTTTTTGAAATTATCTGCTTTTCTCAATTATCATATTTGTTGCTTTATTTTCACAGTTGTCATTGTTGTTTGTTTTCCTTTGGTTATGTCACCACCTTTTTCCTTGACTTATTTAACCTAATCCATCGATCTATGTTTAATTTTCAAATAGCCTTCTAATCCTTCAACTAAAATAGGAAAACAAGACTCTACACAACTACAATCAAGAGCAAAGAATCCTAGGACCATGTCCCCTCTGATAAAGAAAAGTCCAAACCAAAGCATCTAAACACATACTTACCATCTACCATCTAGTAGTCACTACTAGTCCTTGCTGTGTACTAATATTCTTTTCCAAACAACAACCTAGGCTTTATGGTGCTTTTTCACTCTTCGGAAATTTACTATTATTTCACTGTCTGTAACAATCCACCCGAAATGGGCCTGAATTTCGACCTAAAAATGGTCCATTAAAACTTAGAGCCATTATAAACGGGTCATTGGTTCCTGTAAGGATTACATTTGCATAACATATACTTCGAATGGAAATCTCACAAAGCGGAAAGAGAATATATAATACTGAAAAAAAGATGTGCCACTTATTTCAAAATATCAAAAATACAACAGTCACAGTTACATTTTTTCAATGGGTACATCAAATTCATTCTCATAAGATTCCAAAAGAAGTAAAGCAATAATTGCTAATAATAACATAACAACTTCGTCTTTTTCATCGGCTTTAGTCATGACTTTATCCATGGCTTTTACCCCATCTACGGACCTATTAGATGTTAATGAGAGGGGTCAGAACGTAAAGTTCTATGTGACTGAAATATAGTATTACTTAATGCCCATACCCTATATTTTTAGCAGGTTACATATGTCAAGGTATGTCTACGCAGCACATACAAGATTCTAACAAACATACGTATCTAACCAATGAGGTGGATATCCAGGTAAATCGCCCATTAGTGATTTTAGGATAAAGACTCAACGAGGTGGCATTCTCGGTCACTTATGGCCCAATTAAAGGTGGATTCTTACGATCTCTTATAACCATGAGGCGGAGCCCTAGCCCTTTCAGACCCCATCTAAGTACGTTAACGTTCTTCTGTCTATTCTCTCATTTGTAAAATGAGAAGTAGTATTGCGAACGTTACTACTTAACTGATATTACCAGGAAGGACGCCTATGTCGCTTAAGACTTCCCTTAGACGGTTGGTGAGTATGCAATGGCCACATATCCTTTAATTACCAATATGTCCCCAGTTGATCCTTTACAAGCTTCTAGAGGAATTGGACATCTCAGTGAACTAGCCTATTCTGTTACAGTTTTATGCCTAACCACTTTTAGAGAAGAAGGACCCAAAAACCTACTTCAAATCTAATAAGGGTGTGTCGCATGACTTTGGTTCCTCTCCAAGGAAAAACCTTCGGAGGGATTCTACTCCTAACCACTTAAGACCCAAACTAGATAAAAAGAGAGCCAGCTACTTAAGGCCTTCTCAAGGCGTAGTAAACCTACTTATTTTCACATGCACTAGACTTATATATATAGTTATATATATACACACACTAGACCTCTCACATTAACCATACACCTGTAGATGCTGGATACGACGGTCAGTTCTGGGAAGGCTTCTACTACAAGTTGGTTTAACCTTGTGTCTAGTGTACTAAGTTTTTGAATGGCCCATGGCACCTAGACATCTCACATTAGTTGGGCCTACTTGTGGTTACTGGATTTGTCGGTCGGTTCCGAGAAGGCTTCTACTACAAATGGCAACTAACCTTGTGTCTATGTGTCACTATATATATATGTATATATATATATTAAAGTCATTCTTTATACGCACACACAAGCAAACAAATAAATATTTGTTAATGGGACATTTCAAATTCAAATTCAAACCTAATCGCATTTATTATACTAATACAACGTTAATTACGTTGATTACGTTCATATAAGTAAAATAATAATAATAATAGCGCCTAATTAACATAAACATTTGTATAAACGGGGAAATGTTCTAACGAGGTGACAATTGTTAATTTGTCCAATTCAAGGTATACAAGCTATATTTTCCATACTTTTACCGCTACAACCTAGGCATGATAGCATAATGACAAGATAACAAATAGAAGTGGATGGAAAAATATACATGCATACAATTTCAACTTGCATCCTCGGCTTCAATATTGGATTAAAAATAGAGTATTAAATACACTTATACTTGTATGTTTACAATCCCTATTTCACCTAGCTCACCATTTTTGGCGTTATGCACATAAAAATGCTTACATTTGTCCTATGTCAGTTTTGAATGCGTTTGGATTCAAAATAGGATCCAAACCCAAACCAAATCATGAAATAATCAAATCTAAACCTTTTTAGGTTACACTCAGTGGTAAATTAAAGTGAATTACACAAATAGGAATAATAGTAGGAACACCCATATTCATTTTTAATCCAATACAAAAACCAAAAATCCACAAAACCCAATTTATCATGACAATTCGTACACAATTACAAGGTAGAGGATTTGGGAGTTTTCATGCTTACATTATTGAATTTTCAAATCCCCTAGGCATATCTATTCACATGAAAATCTTGTAAAAACATGAATATGCCTCAAGTAAACCATATTCCACTCACAGATCTAGGTGGAATAAAGAGAAATTTGTGGTAGAATTACAAGATCTGCAACGATTCTTTGCTTTCAAGCATGCTAAAATAATCCTCCTAATTATATACATATAAGAGACATACATTAGAATTATATATATATACACATACATATATATATATATATATGTTTATGTTAAATTCCAGAATTCTAAACTTATGTAAATCAGAATAGAGAGAGATTTAGAATAGATTTAGAGAAGTAGAAGAAAACCTTAACCAGTTCTTTTGTTTTTCTATGGAATTTGACAATGGTGGAGAAGCAGCATGGACGTAGAGTTGGAGAATGATTATGGTTTTCATAGTGCGATAGGAGGGGTATTTATAGTTGCCCATGTGAGCATAGACCGTTGGATTATTTAGAATTAATCCAAGCCTTTAATTTGTATATATCCTCTTTGAAAAACCCTAACTAGCTAGCTTTATTGGGATGTCCAGCCGCCGAGCGGTCGACCCCTTCGGGGCTGAATCGGAACACCCAATAAGGGTGTGTTGTGCGTTGCTGAGCTGTTTATTTTATTTAATACGTCCCTTAATCTCTTAATCTTATTCCATATATGCAGTATACTTTGTCCCCCTGATCTTATCTCTAATTCGAAAATCTGAATTTTCCCTCTTTATTTTAATTTATATTTTGGACACATATATATATATATATATTATTCATATAATTATATATATATTCTGCGTTCACTATCCAAATTCATTTGTTCATAACTTCTTCATACATTGATCGTTTTCAGCATATTATATATGAGACGATGTAGAATTTCACCACAAATCCAAATAAAAGAATTTCGTAGCCAAATTCTAAAGCTGCAAAATTCATTTTCCAGCCATATTATTTGATTTCTTATTTATTTAATATTAATACTTATGAATTTTACAGGGTGTTACATAGTCCTTGCTATAACCTCAAAATATTCCCATCTTCCCTAGGTACTGAACCTTACCAACTCCATTATTTAAAAACATGGTTTGGCTTCCTCATCATTTTTCTTCCAAAAATTAAAAGTCTCAAAACTTTAATTTTCCTCCTTAAAACTTTTCTTGGCTAAACCATAAAAAATTATGTCATCCCCAAAATAATGCAGAACATTTTTTTCAAATCATAAAAATTTGAGTAAACGAGGACAATCTATTTCTCAACTAGTTTCACAACCGTTTATGTTTACAATGTCAGTTCAATAACTTACATCATCTACTCTATTCTTAATTCTTACAACTTATTTTGTCCACCCAACAAAATTTTATGTCAAAACAATTATAAAAAATTATTATCAAAAGAATAGTGATTTTCAAAAATTTATTTACTGAAAATTTTAGTCTTTAACAAAATGCAATCTTTTCTATATTTTTCTTTTAAATCCTTTCATACATTATAGCTTAAAAACTAGTGAGCTATACATGCTCTATAATGTGCACATTTTTTAGAAAGAATTCATTTTAGACAAAAATTACACAAGAAATCATCATTTCCAAAATATACCCCTTTTTTATATTTTTTTCATAACTCAATCTGTACTTTTCAAATATGTTACTTACATCTTTCTTTCAAAAATTGTTTCTACATAATTTATCTAGTACACACTTTACAATTGTAAACTTTTAAGGTCAAAACTTGAAAAACACTCTAATTTATTACCCAAAATCTTTTAAAATTTTAAGTTCTTAAAAGTCAACAATGGGGCTAGACTCAAAGTGGGTTTCTAACATACTTAGACCTTCCTAAATATTCCCATAAAGTTATTTCTCTCAAATATATATAATCCTAATCCATTCCTTCTTTCCTTTTCCCGATTTCAAAGACTCAACTATCAAACCCACTAATCCACCGCACTAACATATGGGATACATCTTTCTTCATTACCGATTACATTGTACACTTTTTACCTGAACCATCTATGGGTCTCAAATTTTCATAACAATTTATTTAGTGTACATTACCGATATCCCAATTCTATCCATAAGCCTCTCTTCCTATTTAGTGGGTTTCTTTATGGATCTAGGTGCATATATATATATATATATATATATATATGTAATATAATTTTATTTTTAAAATACAAATATGTTCACTCACTATCTATACAGGAATCCTGAACCTTAGCCCTGATACCAGATGTAACAACTCGAATTACGACAGACCGATTTTTTTTCAAATATCCCAATCTATCGAAACTCCAATTGGCTTGTTTGGTATCCTGTAGAAAAGACATAGATATTGTAACGACCCAAGGATTTTCGACCCCGAAAATCGACATAGAAACACCATGTCAACTATTCAAGCATCGAAAACACTGGAATGTTATTAGAAAGAAGTAAGAGGGTGATATAAGAAAGAAAGAATATTAGAATAGAAGAAAAAGAAAAAGAAAAAGAACACTAGAATTTTACAGCGGAACGAGTAAATATAATATATCAAAACTCTTTACAAAAAGAAACTGTATATATACATACCAATCACCAGAGTACAACATATATCTATCACAGCAGATAATAACTTTATATAACCAACGGTGAAACCTCCTACTTCCAGCTCCTGAACTCCTAGCGAAACCTAACCTGTTAATGTACTCGGTCTGACCCGAGCACATTTGAAGCAAAGAAAAATTCACCCGGATCAGTCTGGAATACTTTTAGTGATAAATTCACGGCACATCCAACTTGTTTAACTTTGAAAAATCATTTTTTGTAAGAAAAGGGTACTAGTAAGACCAGCCCACACATAAACACGGATGGTTTTTTCCTTACTATAACCCAAAATATTTTTGAAATCAATATCTTTTCTTATATTATAATAGTGTCTAAATACAAGTAAATATCAATCTAGCAGAACACTTGCATCTCACGCTCTACATAAATAGTATACAATCAAAACCATGGGCGCTTATTGAAGAATGGATTTCCTGGTAAGGGATGGGACCACCTTCCCATCAATGTACCTTTGGAGATGAATATATTGGGGTTCAACAAGAACGTCTTGCAACCTGGCAACACATGACTAGCCCCTCATTGCCCTTGAGAGTACCGAATATATCATTACCACTGTTGGGGGCCAGCCAACCGAACCAATAGCATAAAAACAAAATAAAGGGACAACAGAAGGCATTTAATTCCCCCAGATCAGGTAATAATATACCCTTTTAATGGGTGCGACCCACATATCCATGCTGCCTACCCGATTTTGTGCCATTTCCCAGTTGATGAGGCTAGAGGTTAAGTTTATCCTTCAGAACAACACGTCTTCATCCACTTTCAATGTCACATTGTCAAATCCATCAAATCACTAATTTGACATACACAAAAATACTCTGCAGCTGACAGAAGTACGTTTGTACAAATCAATGTACGTTATTCTTAAGAAATACTCTATCAGACATTCGTCCATACAAGCCATCTAGGAATAGGATGAACCGAAGGCACTTTCCTACCACATCCTATATAGGTATCACCCCAAGGATCAGTAGTGAGTAGTCCTTTCAATCCATAAATTCCAACCACGACAAAATCAAAAATATAATAACTCTGGTTGCAAGCCAGAGGAATTCGATAAGTAGTCCTTCTGCTTAGGAAAATCCATGATCTTCAATTGCTCCATCTTCAATCTTCACGTATTTGCTGGTTCGGAATGGTTTCGAATATAAATTCGATCCCGATCTTCCTGTACCAACAATCATATGGGTCAGATTTGATATTTGTTTATTTAACTATCAAATAAATAATGGTGAGCATAAAATGAGTTTACTAGCTCAGTACCCGGCATTACTTGGCCTCTTAAATTAACCCGTCGATAAGTAATATTCAAAAGCTTCTAATTCGGAAAACATTTCCTTTTCTTATTTAATATAAGAAATATTAAATTTCTATTGCACTTCTACCCATTGGCTCCTCATTGTAAATTAGTAAGCGAATAAATCTCTCATCAACCCCGAAGGCCGAAACCAACATCAGATTGGTACCTCGAAAAATACTCAACTCAACCAACATACAACAAGTTCCAATTTCTTAGAAAACACATCATAATTAATTTTAATCATTTTTAATCCAGTTATACCTCCTTATAATCTCCCAAATCATTTCCAAATTCATTTAAAATATCATTTCACAAGATTAATAATTCAACTTAACTTCTATAACAAGTATTATAAATTCCATTTCAAAAACAGTTCATCTTTCAGTTACACAATCATTCCACCTTCCATTTACGAATCCCCTTATCTTACATTTACAATTCATTTCCTTTATTTTATAAAGGACTTTACCATCCATTTTATATAACCATTTGATCTAAAAATCCTTAAAATTTCACTTTATAAATTCATTTAACTATTTCATTGGATTAATTAAGAACAAATTAATTTAATAATCAACTCAGGTTAAAATGGTTAGCTTAGTCAATGCAAAACACAATTATTCATTAACCGATTCTAATTAATCCTTCCTTTAAATTAGTTAATAATCTAATTAATTTAAATAATTCTATTTAGTTGTTTTCTTAATACTTGTCCAACTCTTAATCGTTAGATTAATTTTCTACTCTCTTGCTTACAAATCTGATTAATATCAGAATTTGCTTTACAAGATCATTTAATAATTAAATATAACTTAAATAATAAATAGTAATAATTAATTTCCTTTTAATAACTTTCATTTATATAATAGATTTAAAATCTATCTTTAGTTGTAGACTAAATTTTTTTATTACTTCACTTCTATTGATTTACCTGACGGTAAATTTATTTGTGGAAAACGATTGGTTTGCAGGCCATATACTGCCAATTACTCAACCAATATTGCCCATTGGTTAAATCTAAACAACCGTTGAATTTCTAGTCAATAGTCAACACTCAAATAAATCATCTAATCAGAACAGTTCGTACGCTGATAATATCAAAATAAATAATATTAAAAATATTTGAGGAATCCGGTTGGATCCCTCCAACCTGTTCATCCCTGCATCACAATAAAGTTTTATAATAATATATGAAATGATTTCATATAATGAAATTTAACGATGAAATATAATAACGTTAACTAATCAACCAATAATAGCCAATATCATCCATAGCATCCAAACATCCAATGATAAGTTATAATTATATGGATTTAGCACATCACAGTATTCTAGAAAACAGTGAGAGTTAACTCACCATTTATCGATCGACGATTCATGCTTTGGTTTCCTTTTAATTTTAAACCGACTTTTAAAATTAAACAAATTCCCAGCTGCTTCCGAATCACACTGCTCCAGCTCAATCGCGATGCATTCGACGCCACAATCCAATGGGTCCCGTCTTCATCAAATTTTGTTAGCGTATGAAACGTATTATAAGTTTTAATTTGCTTTTTAAATAAATGATTAAATGAACTAGACCATTAGCGTATTAATTAAAAGCTACCTTACTTAGGTTATAACCAAGTTTAAACTAAAACAGTGTGCCTCTAAAATCTCGACATCATCTTCTCGAGCAAAACTGAACCCGTCCCAAAACCGTTGCCTTGTTATTCCACTCTAGCAAATCAACAAGGAAAAAAAAATCCTTCTTTCATTATTTATCATCATTATTGTTACTCCTTTTGAAATCCCACTGGCCTAATTTCTTCATGGCCCAATTCTTAAATCTTTTTCCACTTGTTGCTAATCCCTTCTTCTACATGTTCTGCAGATTTCCATGCTGTGCTCTCTCTCCATTCTTTTTTCCTTTTCTTTCTGTTTCTCCTGTAGCTTAGCATATCCCCATTTTTTTCACTTCTCTAATAATAAACGCAGCGCTTGTATATCTCAAGCTATCACCTACCCCTTTCCTTGCATTATTCACGAATTGGAAAAAAAAATAGCTGCACATAAAAGCCTCTTCAAAATCCACTCTGTCTTCACTCCAGGAAAAACGCTGCCCCACCATGCAACCTTGCACCACGTTCAAACAAGGGAAACATGCTGCACCTTAAATGCGCTGCCTCCACTTCCATCAACGTTTCTCCGTAACTTCGAAATGCCACCACAATGCTTCCTTTTCTCTCCCATCCCATGCAGATAAGAACCCGCCCCCTCTTCCATTCCAAGCACTTATACAAATTTTCCCCTTCCACTAGTCATCCCATACCCATGCGAGCACCTGCAAGTGCCACTCCCACACTCCGACATCATCTCTAGCCATACTTTTACAACCAAACCCCACCCAGTTATAGTCAACACGCCATGGCAAAACAATGCCATCACCAAGCTCACACCAACTTCACCGTCCACCTAATCACTGGAGCACTGCAAACTTTGCCAGAGATCGCCCCCACCTGCCTCCCGATAGCCAAGACAGTCTCCATCCACCAGAGAAACCAGTGACGTTCATCTCCCCTCTTCACACCATTACTATCACCAACCAGCGATTCCTCTATACCATCACGTTGGTTCCACAGACTCTAACATTCAACTACCGAATTCCCTTGTTGAAAACCTCCCCACCACTGCTGTAAAAAGGAACTCGAGCTTCATTAACACTGTCACAACAAATAGAAGATCGATGTGGGAGAGAAAGGGATGCGATAGATCAAAGATGTTCGTTTTTTCTTTGTTTATAAAAGGGTTTCGCATTTTCTATTGCTTAGTTTGTTCGAAAGAAAAAGGAGGAGGCAACTATTTATAGAAGAAGGAGAGGGGTAAGGATATAGACACTGTATTGTCATAGTACATAAGTAGGTTGAGACTATTATCTTTAGCCTATACATTTTCGATGTGGAAAGAAAAGACATAGGATAGCATCGCATACTTAAGACGTGAGGAATAGGGAATTGGGTTTGTTTGATTTTATTATGTGAGAGGTTTTCATTTCTTGTTGTAGTTTACTAGAGAGGAGTGCGTTACATTCAAAAAGGAAATGGGTAAGGATATCATCTCGTCGTTTCAAAACGTATAGGTAGGAGTTAGGTTAGGTTATGGTAAGACATGGTTTGCAGATAGGGATTGGCTCACGCATGGGCGATGTTAACTTGACAAGATAAAACAATAGCAGAGATATTTTATTGTATTTCTATATTTATTTTATTAGTCAATGTTTGGTGTAACGACCCGCATTCTACGCATCGAAGGATCGTAGAATATTCATTTCCTTCACATACGAAGTTGTATGGTCATGTGACTTTGGGAGACGACTATTGGGGTCATTTCCCATGTTCATGATTTTGCCCGATTTTTAAATGACCATTTTGCCCCTAGCTGATCTTATTTTGGCCATAACTTTTGATTGGAAAGGAGTTTTGTAACGACACGCATTTTGCCCGACCTTAATCGATCGCAAAATCGACCAAGACCGTTCAAAATCCGCATACGTTAACTTTGGGAATACAAAAACATCAGAACAATAACAGCAGACTTTTATTACATCATGATAACGTAACATCAGAGTACAGAATATCAGAGTACATCGAAATAAATTACAGCGGAAGATAAATTACAACATTTTAATACATTGCAGCGGAAACAATAAAATAACTAAGGCAGCGAAAGACTTCCATTATTCGGGACACAGCTTTAAGCTTCAATCCAGGAACCTGCTAAAGAGATAAACCTGTAGACAAACTGCTCGACTGCCCGTGTGGAGAAGAGGGCACCCGAGTTTGCAAAGTGAAACAAACAACGGGTCAGTCATGGGACTGGTGTGAGAATTTTTAACTAATTTAACTAATAGTAATAAGGCAAATCCAAGGACCACGCCGCTAACGCGGAACGGGTTTACTCCAATGGATTGCTGGTGCATAAACTAAAGTAAATCGTTAAAACAACGCAATGCTTTTTAGAAAAATGAAACAATCATAAGACCCAAGTCCCATCACACAATGCAACGCAAACTGGAGGATAGGGTTTTACCTTATAATGGTCAAAAATAATTGATACGATAAAAACGATATCTAACATTAGTGTGTATATGTTTTAAAAACATTTCAAAGTAAATGTATCAATCCTAGGAAGAATAGTATCCCATACTACTATGCCTCCATACTAGTAATACAATCAAGTCCGTAGGGTCGTATTGGAAATTGGGTTTCCATCATTAGTCAAGGCTAGGGAGGAGCTCCTTACCGATTCGAGACACTCTAGCTAATGTCTCAGGATCCCCCGCAGTGAACCCTTGGAAAGCTGCAGGGCCGGTCCACCATACGAGTTGCGGATTAGTT
The DNA here is from genome assembly GCA_030737875.1 of Allium sativum. NCBI lineage: Eukaryota > Viridiplantae > Streptophyta > Magnoliopsida > Asparagales > Amaryllidaceae > Allium > Allium sativum. The sequence goes on along the minus strand of CM060911.1, from coordinate 228,306,380 downwards.
ATTCCTGAACACACGTTTCCCGGTCCTATAGGACCTATCATCCGAGGCGCCTCATTCCATCATCCACATAAGTAAAATGTCGGGCCTTGTTAAAACCCAAACACCACTTCTAGCTAGAAAGAAACGTGCTGCTCTCCCTGCGTTCCCTTCTCCCGTTTTATACTCCGCCGGTGTGTGAGGCTCGCGAAGTCACGCTATACACAAAGCTATGCCTAAACAGACTATGCTTTGATCATCCCACAAGGCCTGCTTTTCAACAAAGCCTTGATCATATGCATCTTAGCATGCCACATCGTCACTCCATATCACACTACCAATCCTTTGCCGAAATATATGAAAGGGTGTTAAGCAAGAGAATAAATTCTCTGCCACCAAACATTCATACATTCGACAGAAAATCAATAAATACAATATATAGGAGTACAATGTCAGACACACATTCCATTTATAAGCTTATGCTCTGGGTCTGAGCGAAAGCCAAATCCGTACAAATCAACACTACGTCCGGACGGCCACCACTGTAGCCCCTTCAAGGTAGCTACTCCAATCACGGGCATCAGCAGTCGTCGTCCATTCGATATGAAGATCGTCGGTCTTCAATCGCCGTCTTCAACTCTTGAATTTTAAACGTCGTTAAAATTATTTGGAATGAGATAAACTCGGACTTTCCAAATAATTCTCGTATATATATATATAAGTTGGAAATCATTTCATATCGTTATTAGTAATTTGTAACAATTTATCTTTATTTTTATATATATAAAAATAATTAAATTCCATTTCATTAACGTAATTACATAACAAGTAGTGAATGTTTTGCTTCACAACCTATCGAAATGTTTATAATGTGTAATGAAATTTATTTTATTTCATTACATTTTGCTAACGAAAAACATTCCTATTCGTATATACAATATTAACGTACAATGTACACACCATAATGTTTATTTTTATACACATACACATCTTATACATAACAATGTACATTTTCTTGTTTCATCTTTCGAAGTACACAAAATGTATATTTTGTTTATCATACCAATTCCAACAAAAATGAGCATTCTTGTGTTTCATTTCAATTTCAACAAACGAATATTTTTGTTCATCCACTTTTACTTCTACAAAAATGAGTATTTTTGTTTGTTTATTTCAATGTAACAAAATTGATAATTTTGTTATCTTTTCAATGCAAAACACAAAAATAATAATTTTACATTACAAATAAAACGATAATTTTGTGTGCTAATCTATTTACATGAAAATATAATTTCCATACCTTTAATCTTTTTAATGAAAATCTAATTCATTAAAATATAAGTTTCATCGTTATAATCTTTACTGAAATTCTTTTACATGGGTATGTAAATTTCATACCGTTATCCTTTTTAATAAAAATTCAATTGATTAAAATGTAAATCTTTTACTTTAAGTTCTATTTACATGAAAATGTAATTTTCCTTCTTTTATTCACATTAAAATGTATACTTTTACATTAAAAATGTAACTTTCATCTTTTTAAGTATAAACAAAAGGTTAAATCTTTTAATTTGACAAAAACGGTGATAAACAATATGACCTTTCATTTTTAACAAAAGAATATTAAAAATATTCTTTTTAACTTTCACCAAAAATGAAAATTGTTTGTTAACTTTCAAAACACAAACAAAATGAATGTTTTCTTTTTATTACGAACAAAAATGAATGCGTTTTATTTCATTCTTTGCATTTGACAAAGTAAATATTTTTGTCCTCCATTTACAATTGATAACAATGTATATTTTTATCATTCTTTCACATTTGACAAAAAGATTTTCCATACATAACATATACACAAAATGTATATTTTGTGTGTTAATCCAATTACAACAAAAATGAATATTTTTGTACGTCACTTATAATTTAACAAAAATGAGTATTTTTGTGTCGTTCAACTCCAAACCAAAAATGCAATATATTTTGGTGTCAACTTCATTTCTATACAAATGAATATATTTTTGTTTGTTTAATTTCCATGTAACAAAAATAATAACTTTGTTATTCTTTCAATGCCAAGCAAAAATAATAATTTTTCTTATTTCTTTCAATGCAAAACCAAAATGATCTTGACTATTTAGAATTGCAATGTAAATTCCAATCTTAAGTTACATCATAAAAATGTAATTTTAATTTACAATGTAATATCATACTTTAATTACATAATAAAAATATAATTCTAATTTACAGTGCAAATTCTCATTTATAGTTACATATAAAAATGTAAATTTTGTTCGCATAGAAAATCCCATATCATAGTTACATTGGGAAATGTAATTTTTGTTCGCTTGCCAAATTTCATATCATAGTTACAAATAAAAATATAATTTTTATTTTCATCGCCAATTGCATATCATAGTTTCAAATAAAAATGTAATTTTTATTTGCATAGCAAATATTATATCTTTAGTTCAAATAAAAATGTAATTTTTTATTTGCAATGCAAGTTCTCATTCTAAGTTACATAATAAAAATGTAATCTTTATCATCAATACCCATTCCTACTTTAGTTTACATATAAAAATGTAAATTTCATTTACAATGCAAGTTCATACTTTTGTTTACATAATAAAAATGTAAATTTCATTTACAATGCAAGTTCATACTTTTTTTTATATAATAAAAATGTAAATTTCATTTACAATGCAAGTTCATACTTTTGTTTATATAATAAAAATGTAAATTTCATTTCTACCATTTTACATTGACAAATATATGATTTTTGTCGCTACTACTTTACATTGGCAAAAATGTTCATTTCTACCTGACATAACGTGACGGTAAAAATATTGTTTTTCTAATTAACACAACATAACGGTGAAAGTATTCATTTCTAAATAATATGACATGACGGTGAAATTATTCATTTCTAAATAACATAACATGATGCTATTATCTAATGCAACATTTTATATTAAAAATGTACTTTTTCTCAACACAAAAGTATTCTAACTAAATTGCAATTTTTGTGTTGATGGTTCTAACATAACATGAAATGAATATTTTATGTTGACGGTTCCAACATAACCAAGAATGAATATTTTACGTTGGCATTTCATAAAATGATAATTCTATTATATCAACCTTACAATGACAAATTCTACTATGTTAGCATTAACATGATAATTCTAACATGTCGACATAAAAATGATATTCTAACATGTTGACAAAAAAATGATATTCTAACATGTTGACATAAAAATGATATTCTAACATGTTGACATAAAAATGATATTCTAACATGTTGACATAAAAATGATATTCTCACATGTTGACATAAAAATGATATTCTAACATGTTGACATAAAAATGATATTCTCATATGCCGCTACCAACAAAATGTGCATTTTTATTCTCATATCATATTTGCTAACAAAGCGGTTCTTTTTAACGTAAACAATATTACACAAAATTGTGTATACATATTTTGTTGAAAAACTAGTTCAACAAAATGAGATAAAAATGTTCGTTCATATTTTTCTAGCAAATTTCTAATCAAAAATGTTATTTTGATTGGCATAACACATTTCAAATAAAAATGTTGTTTTTATTTCATACGCAAATTTTTGACAGCATGAATATTGTATATTCTATACATACAATAAAATGTTGTCTCGTCGTACACACAAAGTCATGTCAAACATGATTACACACAATTCGGTTCAGCGATTCAAGCAATTACAACACAAATCAACATTTCAACAATTATACATACAACATAAACATGAAATAAATATAATTTCATATCTGAAATAAATAATTAAATTTGATTTTTAAAAATAGAAATCTCACTAGATCTGGTTATTTTCATTTCATTTCATATACAACAAAAAAATATTCTATCGAATAAACAGGTCAATGAACAACATCATACAGTTGAATTCAAATCACGAACATTCAAGCAACATACGGTTAAAATATAACACGGTAATAATTAATTTATTTTTAATTATTAAAGAGGAAATAGAATTCTCACCCATAGCTTTCCAATTTGCCAAAGTTTAGACGAGCTTTTTAATTCAGATCTAAAATTTGCTGAATTTTCAACTGTCTCTCTTTCAGATCTGGTCAGCTCCAACGCGAAGATCTTGCGTTCACGATTCAAACGCTTCTGAAATCACTGCATTTCGTTTCCGTATGATGTAGTTATGGGTTTTTAAAGTTTAACTCTATAATTAAAATAATAAATTAATAATTAAAGCTTAGTCCCTACCCTCTAATCTCCTTCTTCTTCTGTTACTCATCGATTACAGGAACCCATTTCTTCGTTTTCTCCCTCCCCTGCGCGCCTCCAACCGGGCCACCGTACTCCGATCCAAGACCACCACGGCCACCGCCATCGCACGCCATCCCCACGGCCTGAGCACCGCCCAGCTCGCACCCCCCTATGGCCCACAAAATCACCTCGCAACGCGCCACCTTTGGGCCTTGAAATCTCGAAATCCGTGCAACAAAAACCCATCATCCCCGTACCAAATCAAAGGCCTCTGAACGTTCTTCAATTTGGTATATGGCACTTGGTCTAATTCGAATTGGTTTGGAAAATATTAACGTTTGAAATTGGGATCGTTCTGGCCATTAATCATGGTATACGGCGGCTGTACATTGTGAATTAGGGTTACGTATGGCCAAGCGTATTTATACGCGTATTTTTTAATTTATTTAATTCATTTAATTATATTAAATTCGTTTATCGCCCAGAACTCCAAATTAAATCCACTGAAAAATGTTCCTAGGCAAATACCCTAGTTCCGGACGCAATGGAACATGCCTCCCAACCCAATTCGGCTGTTACGATATATTTTTATTTAAATTAAGATATAATTCTTTTAATTATTTAATTCTGACGTACAATTAAATTCACCGGGGTCACAAATTAACTTCAAAAATTCCCAAAAAATATATTTAGCTATGTTTTGACGCTGCAGACCTAGGAAAATTAATTTCGTCCAATTCTGAGCCCGTTTGAAAAATGACTATTTTCAAGTCAATTAAAATTGACCAAAATTGACAAAACTGAAATCTTTTTGCCACGGCTACAATTTAATTCTAAAAATTATGAAAAATTAAACTTAACTATATTTTGACATTCCTAATCCAACAAAAGTGGTTTCGTCGTAAACAGAGGTCGTTTGAAAAATGGCTATTTTTAAGGGCTATATATTAAATATAAAAAATACATTTTTAAACAAATAATTTTCGAAACTCGAAATATATAAGTGTTTACTGTTTTTCAATGCGGAAACGTCATTCTGAACTCAATGGAAGTGGTTTCGAGTCCAAATTCCTTCGTATGCAAAAAGTGGCATTTTGGCCCTTTATAAATTTCATAGCGACCTTTCTAAATTTTGATTTGGGCATAACTTTTGATTCCCGCTATGAAATTTTAATTTTTCGGATTCGTTAGAAAGATATTTTTAAATAGATTCTATTATTTTTGGTTTCACTAAAATCCGTTAAATTTTGCATCCTATACGATCAGTCAAAGTTTAAGTTTGACTTTTCAAACTACCGCGTTATTTCTAACTTCTTTTTATAATTTAAATTAAACTATTCATTCTAACTTCAATTTAAATCAACTTTCAATCAATATTATTTTAAATAAATTATTTTAAATATCAAAAACTCATTAAAATTACTTAAAATAAAATTTTAAATTGGCCCCAAAATTCAGGGTTGTTACAGTCTCCCCCACTTAAAAAACTTTTCGTCCTCGAAAAGGAACGAAGCTAAAGTTGTTTAATTAATTATTTTTATATCCATTCATTGGTTTAAATAATTTTATAGGTTAACTAATAATTACACAATCATCAATCAATTGGTTGATTAACTTTTTAAAATATATAACTTTTATATATTCAAAAATCATATTTTCTAAAATAGATTATAACTACAAATACGTATATTATAGGCTTGCTACTCTCAACTCATTCTAGGGCATTACTAACCCCATCTCTAATGAGTTTTCTCATTCTAGGATATTGTTGATCCTATCTCTAATGAGTATTCTTATTGGATATTACTAATCCAATCTCTGATGAGTCTTTTGTTCCGTTCTAACGAGTTGTACCCCAAAGATTTGAGCTAACCAAAGCTCTGATACCAACTGTAACGACACGCATTTTGCCCGACCTTAATCGATCGCAAAATCGACCAAGACCGTTTAAAATCCGCATACGTTAACTTTGGGAATACAACAACATCAGAACAATAACAACAGACTTTTATTACATCATGATAACGTAACATCAGAGTACAGAATATCAGAGTACATCGAAATAAATTACAGCGGAAGATAAATTACAACATTTTAATACATTGCAGCGGAAACAATAAAATAACTAAGGCAGCGGAAGACTTCCAGTGTTCTGTACACAGCTTTAAGCTTCAATCCAGGATCCTGCTAAAGAGATAAACCTGTAGACAAACTGCTCGACCGCCCGTGTGGAGAAGAGAGCACCCGAGTTTGCAAAGTGAAACAAATAACGGTCAGTCATGGGACTGGTGTGAGAATTCTTAACTAATTTAACTAATAGTAATAAGGCAAATCCAAGGACCACGCCGCTAACGCGGAACGGGTTTACTCCAATGGATTGCTGGTGGATGAACTAAAGTAAATCGTTAAAACAACGCAATGCTTTTTAGAAAAATGAAACCATCATAAGACCCAAGTCCCATCACACAATGCAACGCAAACTGGAGGATATGGTTTTACCTTATAATGGTAAAAAATGCTTGATACGATAAAAACGATATCTAATATTAGTGTGTATATGTTTTAAAAATATTTCAAAGTAAATGTATCAATCCTAGGAAGAATAGTATCCCATACTACTATGCCTCCATACTAGTAATACAATCAAGTCCGTAGGGTCGTATTGGAAATTGGGTTTCCATCATGAGTCAAGGCTAGGGAGGAGCTCCTTACCGATTCGATACACTCTAGCTAATGTCTCAGGATCCCCCGCAGTGAACCCTTGGAAAGCTGCAGGGCCGGTCCACCATACGAGTTGCAGATTAGTTATTCCTGAACACACGTTTCCCGGTCCTATAGGACCTATCATCCGAGGCGCCTCATTCCATCATCCACATAAGTAAAATGTCGGGCCTTGTTAAAACCCAAACACCACTTCTAGCTAGAAAGAAACGTGCTGCTCTCCCTGCGTTCCCTTCTCCCGTTTTAAACTCCGCCGGTGTGTGAGGCTCGCGAAGTCACGCTATACACAAAGCTATGCCTAAACAGGCTATGCTTTGATCATCCCACAAGGCCTGCTTTTCAACAAAGCCTTGATCATATGCATCTTAGCATGCCACATCGTCACTCCATATCACACTACCAATCCTTTGCCGAAATATATGAAAGGGTGTTAAGCAAGAGAATAAATTCTCCGCCACCAAACATTCATACATTCGACAGAAAATCAATAAATACAATATAAAGGAGTACAATGTCAGACACACATTCCATTTATAAGCTTATGCTCTGGGTCTGAGCGAAAGCCAAATCCGTACAAATCAACACTACGTCCGGACAGCCACCACTGTAGCCCCTTCAAGGTAGCTACTCCAATCACGGGCATCAGTAGTCGTCGTCCATTCGATATGAAGATCGTCGATCTTCAATCGCCGTCTTCAACTCTTGAATTTTAAACGTCGTTCAATTTATTTGGAATGAGATAAACTCGGACTTTCCAAATAATTCTCGTATATATATAAGTTGGAAATCATTTCATATCGTTATTAGTAATTTGTAACAATTTATCTTTATTTTTATATATATAAAAATAATTAAATTCCATTTCATTAATGTAATTACATAACAAGTAGTGAATGTTTTGCTTCACAACCTATCGAAATGTTTATAATGTGTAATGAAATTTATTTTATTTCATTACATTTTGCTAACGAAAAACATTACTATTCGTATATACAATATTAACGTACAATGTACACACCATAATGTTTATTTTTATACACATACACATCTTATACATAACAATGTACATTTTCTTGTTTCATCTTTCGAAGTACACAAAATGTATATTTTGTTTATCATACCAATTCCAACAAAAATGAGCATTCTTGTGTTTCATTTCAATTTCAACAAACGAATATTTTTGTTCATCCACTTTTACTTCTACAAAAATGAGTATTTTTGTTTGTTTATTTCAATGTAACAAAATTGATAATTTTGTTATCTTTTCAATGCAAAACACAAAAATAATAATTTTACATTACAAACAAAACGATAATTTTGTGTGCTAATCTATTTACATGAAAATATAATTTCCATATCTTTAATCTTTTTAATGAAAATCTAATTCATTAAAATATAAGTTTCATCGTTATAATCTTTACTGAAATTCTTTTACATGGGTATTTAAATTTCATACCGTTATCCTTTTTAATAAAAATTCAATTGATTAAAATGTAAATCTTTTACTTTAAGTTCTATTTACATGAAAATGTAATTTTCCTTCTTTTATTCACATTAAAATGTATACTTTTACATTAAAAATGTAACTTTCATTTTTTTAAGTATAAACAAAAGGTTAAATCTTTTAATTTGACAAAAACGGTGATTAACAATATAACCTTTCATTTTTAACAAAAGAATATTAAAAATATTCTTTTTAACTTTCACCAAAAATTAAAATTGTTTGTTAACTTTCAAAACACAAACAAAATGAATGTTTTCTTTTTATTACGAACAAAAATGAATGTGTTTTATTTCATTCTTTGCATTTGACAAAATAAATATTTTTGTCCTCCATTTACAATTGATAACAATGTATATTTTTATCATTCTTTCACATTTGACAAAAAGATTTTCCATACATATCATATACACAAAATGTATATTTTGTGTGTTAATCCAATTACAACAAAAATGAATATTTTTGTACGTCACTTATAATTTAACAAAAATGAGTATTTTTGTGTCGTTCAACTCCTAACCAAAAATGCAATATATTTTGGTGTCAACTTCATTTCTATACAAATGAATATATTTTTGTTTGTTTAATTTCCATGTAACAAAAATAATAACTTTGTTATTTTTTCAATGCCAAGCAAAAATAATAATTTTTCTTATTTCTTTCAATGCAAAACCAAAATGATCTTGACTATTTAGAATTGCAATGTAAATTCCAATCTTAAGTTACATCATAAAAATGTAATTTTAATTTACAATGTAATATCATACTTTAATTACATAATAAAAATGTAATTTTAATTTACAGTGCAAATTCTCATTTATAGTTACATATAAAAATGTAAATTTTGTTCGCATAGAAAATCCCATATCATAGTTACATTGGGAAATGTAATTTTTGTTCGCTTGCCAAATTTCATATCATAGTTACAAATAAAAATATAATTTTTATTTTCATCGCCAATTGCATATCATAGTTTCAAATAAAAATGTAATTTTTATTTGCATAGCAAATATTATATCTTTAGTTCAAATAAAAATGTAATTTTTTATTTGCAATGCAAGTTCTCATTCTAAGTTACATAATAAAAATGTAATCTTTATCATCAATGCCCATTCCTACTTTTGTTTACATATAAAAATGTAAATTTCATTTACAATGCAAGTTCATACTTTTGTTTACATAATAAAAATGTAAATTTCATTTACAATGCAAGTTCATACTTTTGTTTATATAATAAAAATGTAAATTTCAATTACAATGCAAGTTCATACTTTTGTTTATATAATAAAAATGTAAATTTCATTTCTACCATTTTACATTGACAAAAATATGATTTTTGTCGCTACTACTTTACATTGGCAAAAATGTTCATTTCTACCTGACATAACGTGACGGTAAAAATATTGTTTTTCTAATTAACACAACATAACGGTAAAAGTATTCATTTCTAAATAATATGACATGACGGTGAAAATATTCATTTCTAAATAACATAACACGACACTATTATCTAATGCAACATTTTATATTAAAAATGTACTTTTTCTCAACACAAAAATATTCTAACTAAATTGCGATTTTTGTGTTGACGGTTCTAACATAACATGAAATGAATATTTTATGTTGACGGTTCCAACATAACCAAAAATGAATATTTTACGTTGGCATTTCATAAAATGATAATTCTGTTATATCAACCTTACAATGACAAATTCTACTATGTTAACATTAACATGATAATTCTAACATGTCGACATAAAAATGATATTCTAACATGTTGACATAAAAATGATATTCTAACATGTTGACATAAAAATGATATTCTAACATGTTGACATAAAAATGATATTCTAACATGTTGACATAAAAAGGATATTCTAACACGTTGACATAAAAATGATATTCTAACATGTTGACATAAAAATGATATTCTCACATGTTGACATAAAAATGATATTCTAACATGTTGACATAAAAATGATATTCTCATATGTCGCTACCAACAAAATGTGCATTTTTATTCTCATATCATATTTGCTAACAAAGCGGTTCTTTTTAACGTAAAAAATATTACACAAAAATGTGTATACATATTTTGTTGAAAAACTAGTTCAACAAAATGAGATAAAAATGTTCGTTCATATTTTTCTAGCAAATTCCTAATCAAAAATGTTATTTTGATTGGCATAACACATTTCAAATAAAAATGTTGTTTTTATTTCATATGCAAATTTTTGACAACATGAATATTGTATATTTTATACATACAATAAAATGTTGTTTCGTCGTACACACAAAGTCATGTCAAACATGATTACACACAATTCGGTTCAGCGATTCAAGCAATTACAACACAAATCAACATTTCAACAATTATACATACAACATAAACATGAAATAAATATAATTTCATATCTGAAATAAATAATTAAATTTGATTTTTAAAAATAGAAATCTCACTAGATCTGGTTATTTTCATTTCATTTCATAGACAACAAAAAAATATTCTATCGAATAAACAGGTCAATGAACAGCATCATACAGTTGAATTCAAATCACGAACATTCAAGCAGCATACGGTTAAAATATAACACGGTAATAATTAATTTATTTTTAATTATTAAAGAGGAAATAGAATTCTCACCCATAGCTTTCCAATTTGCCAAAGTTTAGACGAGCTTTTTAATTCAGATCTAAAATTTGCTGAATTTTCAACTGTCTCTCTTTCAGATCTGGTCAGCTCCATCGCGAAGATCTTGCGTTCACGATTCAAACGCTTCTGAAATCACTGCATTTCGTTTCCGTATGATGTAGTTATGGGTTTTTAAAGTTTAACTCTATAATTAAAATAATAAATTAATAATTAAAGCTTAGTCCCTACCCTCTAATCTCCTTCTTCTTCTTCTGTTACTCATCGATTACAGGAACCCATTTCTTCGTTTGCTCCCTCCCCTGCGCGCCCCCAACCGGGCCACCGTACTCCGATCCAAGACCACCACGGCCACCGCCATCGCACGCCATCCCCACGGCCTGAGCACCGCCCAGCTCGCACCCCCCTATGGCCCACAAACCACCTCGCAACGCGCCACCTTTGGGCCTTGAAATCTCAAAATCCGTGCAACAAAAACCCATCATCCCCGTACCAAATCAAAGGCCTCTGAACGTTCTTCGATTTGGTATATGGCACTTGGTCTAATTCGAATTGGTTTGGAAAATATTAGCGTTTGAAATTGGGATCGTTCTGGCCATTAATCAGGGTATACGGCGGCTGTACATTGTGAATTAGGGTTACATATGGCCAAGCGTATTTATATGCGTATTTTCTAATTTATTTAATTTATTTAATTCATTTAATTCTATTAAATTCGTTTATCGCCCGGAACTCCTAAATAAATCCAACGAAAAATGTTCCTAGGCAAATACCCCCGTTCCGGACGCAATTGAACAGGCCTCGTAACCCAATTCGGCTGTTACGATATACTTTTATTTAAATTAAGATATAATTCTTTTAATTTTTTAATTCTGACGTACAATTAAATTCACCGGGGTCACAAATTAACTTCAAAAATTCCCGAAAAATATATTTGGCTATGTTTTGACGCTGCGGACCTGGGAAAATTAATTTCGTTCAATTCTGAGCCCGTTTGAAAACTGACTATTTTCAAGTCAATTAAAATTGACCGAAATTGACAAAACTGAAATCTTTTTGCCACGACTACAATTTAATTCTAAAAATTATGAAAAATTAAACTTAACTATATTTTGACTTTCCGAATCCAACAAAAGTGGTTTCGTCGAAAACAGAGGTCGTTTGAAAAATGGCTATTTTTAAGGGCTATATATTAAATATAAAAAATACATTTTTAAACAAATAATTTCCGGAACTCGAAATATATAAGTGTTTAATGTTTTTCAATGCAGAAACGTCATTTTGAACTCAATGGAAGTGGTTTCGAGTCCAAATTCCTTCGTATGCAAAAAGTGGCATTTTGGCCCTTTATAAATTTCATAGGACCTTTCTAAATTTTGATTTGGGCATAACTTTTGATTCCCGCTATGAAATTTTAATTTTTCGGATTCGTTAGAAAGATATTTTTAAATAGATTCTAATATTTTTGGTTTCACTAAAATCCGTTAAATTTTGCATCCTGTTCGATCAGTCAAAGTTTAAGTTTGACTTTTCAAACTACCGCGTTGTTTCTAACTTCTTTTTATAATTTAAATTAAATTATTCATTCTAACTTCAATTTAAATCAACTTTCAATCATTATTATTTTAAATAAATTATTTTAAATATCAAAATCTCATTAAAATTACTTAAAATAAAATTTTAAATTGGCCCCAAAATTCAGGGTTGTTGCAAGTTTTGACCTGAAACCACTTCCATTGGCTTCGGATGATGGTTTACCTTTTCGTAGAATGGTCGCATGTGAAAAACGGACTTACCGTTTGGGAGATATGGCTGAAATAACGTTTGGAAGGTGAAAAACTGCTTAACCGGGCCAAATAGGGTGATTAGTGAATGGGCCCATAACCCATTTCGGGATTAGGGTTATGGGGAGGCTGAAATGAGTTAGGTTTTCATTCTATTTCAGTTTTCTAGCCGCCACTTATCTCTTATAAACCCTAACAATGGCCTCTAACCTCTAAAACACCTCCAAATCACTTTCTAATCAAGGATTAAGCTTAGCAACATCAAATCATTCCGAACCGAATCGCCCTCCAAACTGTTGCATCCACGAGACGATCTGGAGAATTGGGGAGCATCTTCTCCGACCTGACCCGTGTAGTCTTCTCCGAACCGAACCGATGGGAGCTCCGGACCGATCCGCTTATCTGGAGAGCCCACGATCCGAACCATGTTACCCGATCCGAACCGATGCGTCGTGGAAGAACTTGAGGAACTCGACCCGATCCGAGGTGATGAAGCGTTCCGATCCAAACTGTGGAGCTTAGACATGAGGCGTGGATCACGAACTGAATTGGGGAGCACGATCCAAACCCAATGGGAGTACGATCCGAAGCAAAGTAAAGGGAGGAACCGAACCGATCCAGTGACGACTAAAAACCCGAGATGCAAAGGTGGTCCAATGGAAGTTAGAGCTCAGGATCCAGTTGGGAACAAACGAGTTCACTTCATGATTGGGCTTTGCTGCGACGTGTGCTAAGGGGTTGTCGATGTCTATAACTCTGGATCACTATGTGTAGGGGGTACGTGAACGGATTCAGGGCCACAGTGGCCTAGGTACGACTAAAGAGCTATAGACCAATGAAGTGGGGTCATTTGTAAAGTTTTGGTCAAGACTCCATGGAGTGAGCTTGGTAGTAGCAGTAGTTGTACAAGTCGAACTCCGTCACTACTTCGATGGGTCTAGTGATTGACAGTAGTGGACATCGTATGCTTTACGCACTGAGTGAGAGATGTGAGGATGGTTGCTATGCTTGAGTTGTTTGCCATCATTATGACATGCACACCCCAACCCCCGTTATCTTTACACCATCTGTTCACTGGCACCTTAGAGTATTGTACGGTATGTAGTGCTAACTCTTTGGTTGCAGGTCCAGGTTCAGGTATGGTTTAGTTACCTGTTATTGTTCTGTTTAGCTACTTATCGCTCATACCAGACTTTTTGTCTGACCCAGAGTTTTATGTCTCTTCTTATTACTCTGGGTGCTCTCACGAGCAGACTAGAGACAGGTTAGCTGGGTTTGCACGAGTAGCTGATCCGGAGACGAGCAGGAGGCTTCCACGTATGATATATATAGATATTCTCCCTGTGTTGTTGAAGATCACTGCTTGGGCATTAGTAGTGTATCTTCTACTTTTGCTTTCCTTTATTTTAGAGACAGTAATTTGGAAAGTTGTAATAAGCTGTATTTGGATTTCCGCTGCTGTGTTGGTTTAGTTTCCAGCTTATGCACTATCTCGCCTGTTTTATGTCAAGATTATGTTATTATTATATTTTGGTTCCATGCGCTGTGAGACATTCTACAGGTTCGTTGTTAGTTCATTCTCTTCTTTCCTTTCTTTGGCGACCATTCCGTGCTAGTCGGGCATGTGTACAGCGCACCTTCGGAGGAAATGCAGGCTAGTGCGGGGCAGACCGTCACATTTGGTTTGAAGAATCATTTGTGAGGACACAGGGATTTGCACAAGCATGTACCGAGGTGAACATCATATCCTATTCTAAGAGTAGGGGAAGACTTTCTTTCATTTACCGAAACTGTTGAAGGTTCCTTGCTGGAATTACATAAATAATTGCACATGATTTATGTAGAGATTTCTCTTTTTTTATGGAGTATTTTATTATATATTATTATTATTATTATTATTATTATTATTTTCTTTTCCCTGAGATTATGAAAGGAGTTATGCGGATTTTTTCCTTATCACACGGTATATCTTATACAAAGATTTTGTTGCTGAAGTTTTTGACTTTGAATAGATTTTGGTCAGTGACCAAGATTTGTTTGCACATGTTAGGATATTATAAGGACAAGCTAAGATATTAAAATGGAAACGAAATCCTTATCGATATTACGAAAATGATGCGCTAAGATAAAACAAGGTTTTTGCTATTGATACCATAACATTTATGTTGAAGATTTTAGGATTTTTGTAAGATTTTGAAAGTGATAAAGGTGAGATATTTAAAGATACCAAAACGGTGTATTAAAACGATCCTTATAAAATATCTCACGGTTCCAAATTCCCATTTAAACACCGCTACTGATGTTTGTAGCTTTAATCTTTATTTAAACACATTGGAATCAGTTTCAAGTTTTTAATTCAATCGCACGAACAAGATGATGTTCGATGTTTTTGAATTGATTCCAGTTAAACTATTATTTAAACTGAATATATATTCAAGTTACTAAAATTATAAATCAACATTTAAAACAAAATTAAATATTCGAAATTAATGCTAAAAAATATGGGACGTTACATTCTTCTCCACTTAAAAGAATTTCGTCCCTGAAATTACAAGCTAAGAAGAATGCTCCAAACCCAATCGTTTTCAAAACAATTTCTAAGTTATAAAAATTTTCGAAAATTTTCGCCAGCACCTCCTTTTCATGGTTAGATCGGTACAACTACAACTGTCACTCCGGGCCTCAACATCTCTAAAAGAAAATCAAAAGCCAAATGGCTACATAACTCTGGGATATAAAATTAATCACCAACCAGTAATATAGGGTTTAACTATACATCAGCCAACTTGATTCAAATTCCGAAGCAAATCAACTAACTGTTCTTCGCTTTCCAATCTGTGTAACCAAATCAACTCCCTAGCCTTTTGGAATCTGCACTTAACTCAACTTACAATGCGAGTAACATCCCAAGGTTAAATAATTCAGTTTTATTTCATAAGTGATTCGATTCCCAATTTATTATACTGGAATTTAATTTCAATTCATTTGACTTCTTTATTAACTTGTTGATGAATTTCTTATTCAACTGATCTAATTAACCAACAACCAAATCATTTGAATTATATTCAACATTAATAGTTATTAGTCTGCATTCTCTTTGGTTTCACATAATCAACATCAATTGATTAATATTAGGTTAACTTCCATCAATTATGGCTTCATAAGTGAAATCTCTTTCTATTATATTAAACCATTCCAGTTTAATATTCCGATTTGAATTCTTATTCAATTTATCCAAAAAAATCAAAAATATAGTCATTTGCGAAAAATATGTCTATATAAAAATATAATCATGGCAAAACTATATAAAAATAATTTTATAATCAATTACAAATACGCGCTCTCATATAAACACTTAAACTCAATCTAGGACATTACTAACCCCATCTCTATCGAGTTACGCCACAGAGCCAAGGTTATCACTAAACCAATAGCTCTGATACTACTGTAACGACCCAAGGATTTTTGACCCCGAAAATCGACATAAAAACACCATGTCAACTATTCAAGCATCGAAAACACTGGAACGTTATTAGAAAGAAGTTAGAGGGTGAGATAAGAAAGAAAGAATATTAGAATAGAAGAAAAAGAAGTAGAACACCAGAATTTCACAGTGGAACGAGAAAATATAATATATCAAAACTCTTTACAAAAAGAAACTGTATATATACATACCAATCATCAAAGTACAACATATATCTGTCACAGCAGATAATAACTTTATATAACCAACGGTGAAGCCTCCAACTTCCAGCTCCTGAACTCCTAGCGAAACCTAACCTATTAATATACTCGGTCTGACCTGAGCACATTTAAAGCAAAGCAAAATTCACCCGGATCAGTCTGGAATACTTTCAGTGATAAATTCACAGTTGTTTAACTTTGAAAAATCCCTTTTTGCAAGAAAAGGATAATAGTAAGACCAACCCACACATAAATACAGACGGTTTTTACCTTACCTTAACCCAAAATATTTTTGAAATCAATATCTTTTTTTGTATTATAATAGCCTCTAAATACAAATAAATATCAATCTAGCAGAACACTTGCATCTCACGCTATACATAAATAGTATACAATCAAAACCGTGGGGGCTTATTGAAGAATGGATTTCCTGGCAAGTTATGGGACCACCTTCCCGTCAATGTACCTCTGGAGATGAATACATTGGGGTTCAACAAGAACGTCTTGCAACCCAGCTACACATGACCGACCCCTCATTGCTCTTGAGAGTACCGAATATATCATTACCATGGTTGGGGGCCAGCCAACTGAACCGATAACATAAAAATAAAATAAAGGGACAACCGAAGGCATTTAATTTCTCCAGATCAGGTAATAATATACCCTTTTAATGGGTGCAACCCACATAGGCATGCTTTCTACCCGATTTTGTGCCATTTCCCATTTGATGAGGCTAGAGGTTTAGTTTATCCTTTAGAACAGCACGTCTTCATCCACTTTGAATGCCACATTGTCAAATCCATCAAATCACTAATTTGACGTACACAAAATACTCTACAACTGACAGAAGTACGTTTGTACAAATCAATGTACGTGATTCTTAAGAAATACTCTCTCAGACATTCGTCCATACAAGTCATCTAGGAACAGGATGAACCGAGGGCACTCTCCTACCACATCCAATATAGGTATCACCCCAAGGATCAGTAGCGAGTAGTCCTTGCAATCCATAGATTCCAACCACGACAGAATCACAAATCTAATAACTCCGGTTGTAAGCCAGAGGAATTCGATAAGTAGTCCTTCCGCTTAGGAAGATCCATGGTCTTCAATTGCTCCATCTTCAATCTTCACGTATTTGCTAGTTCGGAATGGTTTCGAATATAAATTCGATCCCGATTTTCCCGTACCAACAATGGTATGGGTCAGATTTGATAGTCGGTTATTTAACTATCAAATAAATAATGGTGAGCATAAAATGAGTTTACTAGTTCAGTACTCGGCATTACTTGGCCTCTTAAATTAACCCGTCGCTAAGCTATATTCAAAAGCTGCTAATTCGGAAAACATTTCCTTTTCTTATTTAATATAAGAAATATTAAATTTCTATTCCACTTCTACCCATTGGATCCTCATTGTAAATTAGTAAGTGAACAAATCTCTCAGCATCGACCCCGAAGGCCAAAACCAACATCAGATTGATACGTCGAAAAATACTCAACTCAACCAACGTACAACAAGTTCCAATTTCTTAGAAAATGCATCATAATTACTTTTAATCATTTTTAACCCAGTTATACCCCCTTATAATCTCCCAAATCATTTCCAAATTCATTTAAAATATCATTTCACAAGTTTAATAATTCAACTTAACTTCTATAACAAGTATTATAAATTCCATTTCAAAAACATTTCATCTTTCAGTTACACAATCATTCCACCTTTCATTTACGAATCCCCTTATCTTACATTTACAATTCATTTCCTTTATTTTATAAAGGACTTTATCATCCGTTTTATATAACCATTTGATCTAAAAATCCCTAACATTTCACTTTATAAATTCATTTAACTATTTTATTAGATTAATTTAGGACAAATTAATTTAATAATCAACTCAGGTTAAAACGGTTGGCTTAGTCAACGCAAAATACAGTTATTCATTAACCAATTCTAATTAATCGTTCCTTTAAATTAGTTAATAATCTAATTAATTTAAATAATTCTATTTTATTGTTTTCTTAATACTTATCCAACTCTTAATCGTCAGAATAATTTTCTACTCTCTTGCTTATAAATCTGATTAGTATCAGAATTTTCTTTATAAAATCATTTAATAATTAAATATAACTTAAATAATAAATAGTAATAATTTATTTCCTTTTAATAACTTCCATTTATGTAATAGATTTAAAATCTATCTTTTGTTGTAGACTAATTTTTTTTTATTACTTCACTTCTATCGATTTACCTGATGGTAAATTTATTTGTAGAAAACGATTGGTTTACAGGCCATATACTGCCAATTACTCAACCAATATTGCCCATTGGTTAAATCTAAACAACCGTTGAATTTCAAGTCAATAATCAACAACCAAATCAATCATCTAATCATAACAGTTCATATGCGGATAATATGAAAATAAATAATATTAAATATATTTGAGGAATCCGGTTGGATCCGTCCAACCTGTTCGTCCCTGCATCACAATAATGTTTGATAATAATATATGAAATGATATCATATAATGAAATTTAACGATGAAATATAATAATGTTAACCAATCAATCTATAACAACCAATAGAATCCATAGCATCCAACCATCCAATGATAAGTTATAATTATATGGATTTAGCACGTCACAGTATTCCAGAAAAGTGTGAGAGTTAACTCACCATTTATCGATCGGTGATTCACGCTTTGATTTCCTTTTAATTTTAAACTGATGTTTAAAATTAAACAAAATCCCAGCTACTTTCGAATCACACTGTTCCAGCTCAATCGCGATTTATTCGACGCCATAATCCAACGGGTCCTGTCTTCTTCAAATTCTATTCGCGTATGAAACGTATTATAAGTTTTAATTTGCTTTTTAAATAAATAATTAAATGAACTAGACCATTAGCATATTAATTAAAAGTTATCTTACTTAGATTATAACCAAGTTTAAACTAAAATGGTGTGCTTCTAAAATCTCGACATCATCTTCTCGAGCGAAATTGAACCTGTCCGAAAACCGTTGCCTTGTTATTCCTCTCTAGCAAATCAACAAAGAAAAAAAATCCTTCTTTCATTATTTATCATCATTATTATTACTCCTTTTGAAAGCCCGCTGGCCGAATTTCTTCATGGCCCAATCCTTAAATATTTTTCCACTTGCTGCTAATCCCTTCTTCTACATATTCTGCGCATTTCCATGCTGTGCTCTCTCCATTCTTTTTTCCTTTTCTTTCTGTTTCGCCTGTAGCTTAGCATGTCCCCATATTTTTTTCTCTTCTCTAATAATAACCGTTGCGCTTGGATATTTCAATCTATCACCTACCGTTTTCCTCGCATTATTCAGGAATTGAAAAAAAAACTACTACACATAAATGCCTCATCAAAATCCACTTTGTCTTCGCTCCAGAAAAAACGCTGCCCTACCATGCAACCTGGCACCACGTTCGAACGAGGGAAGCATGCTGCACCTTAAATTCGCTGCCCCCACTTCCATCAACGTTTCTCCGTAACTTCGAAATGCCACCACAACGCTTCCTTTTCTCTCCCACCCCATGCAGATAAGAACCCGCCCCCTCTTCTTTTCCGAGCACTTGTACAGACGTTCCCCTTCCACCAGTCATCCCATACCCATGCGAGCACTTGCAAGTACCACTCCCACACTCCAACATCATCTCTAACCATACTTTCACAACCAAACCCCACCCAGCTACATTTAACACACCATGGAAAAACAATGCCATCACCAAGCTCGCACCAACTTCCACCATCCACCTTATCACTGGAGCACTGCAAACTTTGCTAGAGACCGCCCTCACCTGCCTCCCGATAGCCAAGACAGTCTCCATCCGCTGGAATAACCGGTGACGTTCGTCTCCCCTCTTCACACCATTGTTATCACCAACTAGCAATTCCTCTATACCATCACGTTTGTTCTGCAGACTCCAACACTCAACCGCCGAATTACCTTGTTGAAAACCTCCCCATCACTGCTGTAAAAAGGAACTCGAGCTTCTTTAACACTGTCGCAACAAATAGAAGATCAAAGTGAGAGAGAAAGGAATGCGATAGATCAATGATGTTCGTTTTTGCTTTGTTTTGTTTATAAATGGGTTTCACATTTTCAATTGTTTAGTTTGTTCGAAAGTAAAAGGAGGAGGCAACTAATTATAGAAGAAGGAGAGGGGTAAGGATAGAGACGATGTATTGTCATAGTACGTAAGTAGGTTGAGGTTATTATCTTTAGCCTGTACATTTTTGACGTGGAAAGAAAAGACATAGGATGGCACCACATACTTAAGATGTGAGGAATAGGGAATTGGGTTTGTTTGATTTTATTATGTGAGAGGTTTTCATTTCTTGTTGTAGCTTACTGGAGAGGAGTGCATTACATTTAAAGAGGAAATGGGTAAGGATAGCATCTCGTCATTTCAGAACGTACAGGTAGGAGTTAGGTTAGGTTATGGTAAGACATGGTTTGCAGACAGGGGTTGGCTTAGGCATGGGCGATGTTAACTTGACAAGATAAAACAATAGCAGAGATATTTTATTATATTTCTATATTAATTTTTTAGTCAATGTTTGGTTTGCAGAATCATTTGTGAGGACGTAGGGATTTGCACAAGCATGTACCGAGGTGAACAACATATCCTATTCTAAGAGTACGGGAAGACTTTCTTCCATTTACCGAAACTGTTGAAGGTGCCTTGCTGTAATTACGTAAATAATTGCACATGATTTGTGCAGAGATTTCTCTTCTTTTATGGAGTAGTACTATTATATATTATTATTTTCTATTCCCTGAGATTATGAAAGGAGTTATGCAGATTTTTTCCTTATCACTCGGTGTATCTTATACGAAGATTTCATTGCTGAAGTTTTTGACTTTGAACAGATTTTGGTCAGTGACCAAGAATTGTTTGCACATGTTAGGATATTATAAGGACAAGCTGAGATTTTGAAATGGAAACGAAATCCTTATTGATATTACGAAAATGATGCGCTAAGATAAAACAAGGTTTTTGCTATTGATACCGTAAGATTTATGTTGAAGAGTTTAAGGATTTTTGTAAGATTTTGAAATTGATAAAGGTGAGACATTTAAAGATACGAAAATGATGTATTAAAACGATCCTTATAAAATATCTCACGATTCCAAATTCCCATTTAAACACCGCTACCGATGTTTCTAGCTTTAATCGTGATTTAAACACATTGGAATCAGTTTCGAGTTTTTAATTCAATCGCACGAACAAGATGTAGTTCGATGTTATTGAATTGATTCGAATTAAACTATTATTTAAACTAAATAGATATTCGAGTTATTAAAATTACAAATCAACATTTAAAACAGAATTAAATACTCGAAATTAATGCTAAAAAATATGGGATGTTACAGATATAAAATATATCAGAGCTCACAAAACGTCTCACAATGGGATGGAATAAAATATAATGTAATCAAATATAGCCTTAACAAATTAATAATATTGCCTAATCAGTATCCAAACCTATCATATCTCTGCCATAAACCTAACCTACGAGTATGTTATTAGGAGGGGGTCAGAACATAAGTTCTGGTGACTGGACTTAAATTACACATTCTTAAATAACCATAGATATAACGTTCGGTTACGTTTTCTTGTTTATTAAGTTATTTTGGGTTAATAGCACTCAAGGCTTTACACACACGTCGTACCCATCTACATCCCAGTAGATTGACCTAATACAGTATATATGTAGCAACCCCCAATATATCAAGGTACTTCCCATAGTACCCTCCTCGCACGGCCCCCACCGCCATGCCATATAATTGTATCCTACGCCGAACGACATACGAAAATCCGAATCATAATGCCATGTTACCACACATAATCGTCCTTGCTCATCCATGCAAGCGTACAGAGTAATCCCCTAACATCTACGATACACCACCCAGTGCGTGTACCTAGACCCTCACACGTACGTACTGTCAACTGTAAATTGAGTCCCGTAATAGGGCTGCTTCCAATGCATGGAAATCGGTCGGGAGTCTTTCCATATCTGTATAAACCTGCCTTTAAAGACTTGCAATATAGATATCCAAGTATGGTCTGCTTTTTCATGGTGGCTATGGCCCCACCCAGGCCCCTCCCTCAACTAGTGAAAGACTACATCAAGAGCTAATAGATGTTCCTCTAATAACCAATCTAGCATCCAATTTGGTGTGCCCCTCAACCATGCCTCGATAGTGAAAGGACAATGGTATTTTGGATTAGCTCTAGTCTTTCCGCGTCCCACTGACTGCCGATGACAGGTATCCGACAATTACTATCCTTAATTTGGTCCTGATCAACCTCCCTCCGCGAGCAAGGCAAACCGCCGAATCACCGCAATGCCATACCGCCACAACCTTCTGACTGCCAAGTACTATTGCAGTCAAGGTATAACCCTTTGGGTGGTATCGCGCAAACCCCCACCTCTGTGAGTACATCCCGTGCGTGTACCACACAAAAGACCACCACGGAGTACCCTGCCATGTCCCTTGAAAGCCTCATACTTCCCTCCAGTTCCACTAAGAAATCAAGTCATATGTCGAGCCAAGTAATCAAGTGAACGTGCTCCTCCCATGTCTCTAAACACCCCGATGATCTACCTCGTTGGGTTCTTTCACCTTCGTTCGTGCATACTAGTCCAAGCGCACTACACAAACATGTTATTAGACCCCATGTCTAATCTTTTAATTGCACTTACTCTAACGACAGTAATCTACACCCTTTTACCCCAGATTGTAATTAACGAAAGTAATCTACGACCACTTTTTGTATCCATGTGCTTTACTATGAATTATATGTTTACAAGTTCCAATAACATGTTCTACTTAATGTATAATTAAGTATATTTTATTCCAATCCACATGTTTTCTGTTAACATGTTACTTAATGTATATAATTCAGTACAATTTATTCTATTCCATAAGTCTATCTCATTCTTCCTTATTCAATCATGAATCTTACACTGTCATCACAAATTATCGTTTTTGTTTACTTGTTAACTTAGTTTTCTTAACTAAGGTTTATTAATATGTTCCCTTTTTATTTATTATAACCCATGTTATAATTCCACTTGTCCCTAGGACAAGTCTACTATTATATTGCATTCTCATTAATATAATTAATTATAATAGGTTATATTCCTCGTTTATCACATTTTCCTTGGTTCTTTAATGAAAACCATCAATAAATTTTACTCGAACGAAATTTATG
Organism: Allium sativum; assembly: GCA_030737875.1. Taxonomy (NCBI): domain Eukaryota; kingdom Viridiplantae; phylum Streptophyta; class Magnoliopsida; order Asparagales; family Amaryllidaceae; genus Allium; species Allium sativum. The sequence goes on along the minus strand of CM060911.1, from coordinate 228,282,548 downwards.
ATTAGGCTTTTAAAGTATAATTTGATTAGGCAGCTTGTGGAGGTTAGAAAGTCAGCATTATATTTTAGGCTTTCCCAATATTAGAGAAATGAAAGATATTTTTGTTAATAGGATCCCATTAAGTTTTTATACTTTTATATTTGATAAGGTACCTTCATTTTATGGCCAATCTTGGTCGGGCCTAATCAAAAAAAGGAGACAAAGACGGAACCAATGGCATCTCGTGCCACCATAATATTACAGAGCATGGGATTACAAGGCTCCACAACATTTAGTTAGATTGGTTCGAGTATATAAGAGAGAAAATTCGATGGAAGACATAAAAATTTTAAATTTTGTAGCCTTTCTTGGAAATATTAAAATTCTATGGTTGCATTATGATGATTAGATTAGATGGTAGGAATTGTCTGCAACACAAATACATTGAGCACTCATGTATAAATTATAAGCATATTATGGTGTTTTGCATACATACAACATCACATGTTACACTTTCACGCTAGGACTGAGCTCACTTTAGCAAGTTTGCAATACATAATCTCATCGTGTAACATCTGTTTATGGATGTTTAATAAATAACTTGGGTGTATAACATGTTTGTTAGAGCGAGTTGTTTTTTCCCTTTGGAAAATTCCGGGATGAAAACTCTTTTAAAGGGGAAGAATGTAACACCCAGTAAAATATAGCCTAAATAGACATAGATAATTGAATTAAAAATAAGCAATAATAATTATTTAAATTTTAGTAGGTTGAAAAATAAGATTTTTTTTGGATAATTGTGATTTTGACGACGAAAGTGTTACAGCTGTATTCGTGGTGAGACTGTAGTATGTTTTCATATTTTGTTTATCGAAAACGGAGTCCGTATGAATAAGTTATTAATAAACTAAGTTAGATGGAAATAATATACGCATAGAACTAGAAATTCAAACTGAAAAAAATATAAATCTAAAATCAAATAATATACTTTTTGTTTAATGGAATATTCTTTGGTAGTTCAAAATTGTGTGTATATATAAGTATGTAAGAGGGGACAGTATAAGGTAATAACATAAAGAATTAATCAAAATAATTAACGTATTTATAATGTTAGGGAAATAAATCTTCCACGCCCAGAACATGAGAGGGGTCGACCACCCTCCCTTAATAGGAGTTGACCTCCCTCTTAGGGAGGAGGTCGACTGCCTTCCTGCACGAGGGGAGGAAAGGGGCATGTTTTATTAAAAATTGGCAAAGTCGACTGGTTTTTAAAGCGGTCCGTAACACTTTTATTATATTGAAATGATAATACGGGAAGACTAGAGATATTGACACATATATCTATGAAGAAATATAGTTTCCACATAAGGAAACAAGCTGATACAACATACAACAAATTAAATCAAACTAAAAATAACATGCTAGATCATCACATATTGCTTAACATTGTTTTCTGACATGCCTTGGCTTAGTTACATCATGTACGAAGCAGCTACTTATTGCCCTGCTGGTTTCGTAGCATCTCTCTTATCATGCTACGAGTGACAGGTGCCTTTGACACCTTCTCTCCTGGAAGAGGAGAAAAAGTGTCGATATTAGGAGGTCTTGCCTTATGTCTCGGAGAAGGTGCAATTTGAGCATATGGTGAGGCTGTGCTAGTAGATGTTTTCTTTCTGGTTGTGACATGGGCAGGATCACTAAATGGAGAGCTAGTTTTAGAAGGGGAGCTTAAAAAGCCAGGATTTAAGGAGGATGAAGGTTTCTGATGCTTTGATTTAGATGGTGCAAACGAGGAAGAAGTCACCTGATTACCATAATCTAACGTTGTAGATTTGTTTTTTCGAAAGGTATTGGGGTCCCTAAGCATTTTTTCTAGTTCTTCACACTTGGAAGCATTGACGCCATTACTGAGTTTGTCACTGGCTAAGTCTAGAGTGATACGATCTATAATAACACATAGCTCACTAAAGTCTTCAGTATTTGTTTCTACATGCATTGCCTTAGAGTTTGATATACCAATATCACCTTCCATATTTTAAGAAAGACTGAAGTTCTGGAGAAAAAAAAATCATCAAGAGGCCATTGACTGTTATCCAAACCATCACAATTATAACGACCCGAACTTCCCCGGTAAGGAAAGCCCGGATTGAGATGAGAACAACACACATCGGAACGCAAACAGAAGAACATTTCACTGTTTATTACAGCAATTCCATCAGAATACAAGAATATACAGAGTATGAATAAATATACATTCGACAAATATCAGAGATTACAATAAATACATAGCAACAGAAAAACAATATAAAATACAACTGAAAGTAATACACGGATACAGAGCTTTCCGAGCATCGTTCCAGCTGTAAATCAGGATCCTGCGAATATAAATCTGCAAAACCAAAACTACTAGCTGCCCGTGTGGAAAATAGGGGCACCCAGAGTTTAGGTTAAAACAATAAACTCCAGGTCAGTCATGTGACTGGTGTGAGAACTAAAACAGTTATTAATCTTTATTTTAAAGTTCGGTAAATCAAGGGACCACGCCGTATAACACGGAACGGGTTTCCTCCCAAGAATACCAGTGCATAAAACAAATAGCGCAATGCTTTTTGGAAAAATGAAGCTATTATAAGACCCAGGTCCCATCACACAATGCAACGCAAGCCGGAGGATAGGGTTTTCCCTTATAATAGCCAAACATGCTTGGTACGTTCAAAACAAATCATTTGATACTATTATAAGTGTATAGTGTCAAAACAATTTCAATCATAAATATCAATCATAGACGGCATGGGTACCATATATCATGTCGCCATACTAGTTCTACAATTAAAACCGCAATATCACGTTTTGGAAATTGGATTTCCGTCATGAGTCGAGGCAAGGGGCAAGCTCCTCTCCGATTCGAGACACTCTAGCAAATGCCTCGGGACCGCACACAGCAATCCCTGGATCCTCCAAGGTCGGTCCTCTCTTACTTTTGAGGATTGGCAATTCCTGAACACACGTTTCCCGGTCCTATAGGACCTATATCCGATGCGCCTCGCATTCCAACAACCACACAGGTGAAAAGTATATAAATGTCAGCCAGTTTAAGCACTGACACCACCCCTAGCTAGAAAGAAACGTCGTGCACTCCTTGGGTCCTTATCCCGTTTTTGACTCATACCGAGGTGTGAGGCTCGCGAATTCACGCTATACACAAAGCTACGCCACAAAGGCCGTGCTTTGATCATCAAACACAAGACTTTGCTTTTCAACAGAAGCCTTGATCAATTTCCACTTACGCGTGCCACACTGGCAATTCACTCCATGCGACTGATGTCCATTGATATACAACCTCTGAGCTCGTACGTCTCAGAGAAGGGCGTTAAGCAAGAGAATAAATTCTCCGCCGCCAAACAGATGTATATTTAACAGAGATCAATCAACACAGAATAAAATCCAATGTCAGACACACAATCCATTTACAAGTTCGTTCTGGGTCTGAACGAAACCGGAGGCACTTTCCTCGCATATCCATCGATCTCCAAGTACGCCTGGACGATCACCAACTATTTCTCTCCTCTTGGGTGTACAACCCAATCGAGATCATTAGTAATCACCCAAACGATGTGAAGACTTCCGGTCTTCAACCACCGTCTTCATCTTCGACATCTCGTCGAATCGGTTATTCAGAATGGGTATAAACCCGGCCTTTTTGAATAACCCACGTATATAATAAACAAATTTTACACAAACACAACAAACGCCTCATTCCAATTCAGAATATTCTTTTATTCAAAAATCACATTCTTAGGGAAAGGTTCCCATTAATTTTACCCAAGATAAATTCTTCTAAATTTATTCTTTAATCTTCCTTTGGATATCATTTCAAACTAGTCGGGATTAGCGAACCACAACGAAGTAATTATTTATTTTATTTCCCAATCCCAACCAATTCATCCCATGGAGCAAAATTGGTGATACTCCATATCTAACACCACGGTGTTATCGGTAAAATTAATTACCATTTCACGTTCAAATCTAATTAAAGATTTAACTATCGCTTTGGAGCAAAACTGGTGGTACTCCAATCTTGATCAACCTTCAAATTTGATAATTTAAATTATCAATTCACTTTCAATCTAATTAAAGATTCATTAAAACTCCACTTAGCTTTAATCTTTTCAAAAATCAATATCCTGCCTTTAACTGGGTTAAAGAACCAATGTCATCTAAAACACGGTTCACGATAAACCCAAAATCACATTCAAATTTAATTCCAATTAAATATTGTTTAATTGGTACACTTCAATAAATCTAAATAGAAAGATTTAATCTTTTTCTCTATTGGGCTTAAGAACAGTGTTAATGAAGACACCATTCACGACAAACCCAAATCTCATTTGATATTAAATACAAGGCTCTGAATATAAAATATACCGGCTTATATTCAATATCAAATTCTGAAACCAACAAATATCATATTGGAAATAACGATATAAAATATATCTTTCAAATTCCCATAACAATACCTGCATAGTCACGAAATCCAACATCGAAATATTCCGAAGATAATTTCGATTCAAATCTATTTCCACTTCACGTATTGGAAATTTTGATTATTTTTAAAACCACATTCAAATTCAATTTATTTATTTCAAAAATAAATTGATTTTAATTCTAGTTCAAAACTAGTTCATTTCGATAAAAATCTATTTTTATCTTTTCAAATATGGAGTTTTTCATCTCAATTCTTCACAAATTATTTCTTATGATTTCGCACAAATTATTGATATTTTTAATAATTTTATCAAGGCCCGTACAGTCGATTTCCATCAACGGCCATCGAACTGCACTTACAGCGACCTTTTTCAAATTGATTTGGACATAATTCCAAATCCAACCGTTAGATTTCAAATTTCTAATATTCATTAGAAAGCTCTTTTCGATACGAACCCAACGGTTCCGATTTCAGGAGAATCCGACGGTCGGATCTCCCGCAACGTCAATTCGAAGTCAATGGTCGAAATTCACGAACTGCCGCAGCGCGGCGCGTTCTATTCAGGCCATTATATATATATAATATATATATATATATTATATATTTCGTCGATTTCAATTCAAAACGTATTTTATAAATCGTTTTAAATTCGTTTTCAAAACGATTTCAACTTCATATTCAATTTCAAATCAAAATTGAATATTCCACATCATCGATATATATATTTTCAAAATGTTATATTTTGAAATCACTTCCTTTTCGATATTCGAATAAAATCGATATAAATATCGTTCGCGTCAAAATGGCGCATCACTAATCAACACGGCTTTATATATTTCAATAAATTCGTTATTCTATTCAACAAATGAATATTTATTCTATTCAACACATGTATCTATATTTCTTTCAACACATGACTAATCTCAACACATGAGTACTGTCAACACACGACTATTTTTGTTATGTAATATATTTTATAAAATTATGGTATCTATCGTTTGATTTTTAATTAGACTCCACCGTGAAGTAGCTTCTAATTTTAAATATGATAAAGATGTAAATTTTATTGTTAAAATATTTCTTTCAACACATGATAATTTTCAACACATGATTATTTATTCTATTCAACACATGAATATATATACTTCATTCTATTCTTTATTTTCCCAATTGGAATGAGGCCCAATCAATTACCATATAATGTTAATTATATGGATTCCACACAACACAGATATATAATAGCAACGATAAATAATCAACCATCATCCAACGTGCACCACACTGTATAAGCATCAAATATAGATATCTAACGCTTATAACAGCCTGTCAATCAATCGATCGACATACAACTAATCAATCGGGATGAGTGGACTTCAAATATCATCCCAACACCCGTGTGGGGTTTCAAATCAACAAACACATATTTTTATTCACACACACACGTTAAAAACAATATTTTTAACGATAAAATATTTTTAACTATATAAATATTTTATTTCATTTCACATGACACAATCAAATTACTTCACAACAAACAATCAAACATACAAGCCATCCATAGTCTGTGGACGACGGGTGTCGGGTGCTACTAAGCACCGTCTGCATCCTAGTATATATTTTAACTAGAAAAACAAGATTTAAAGTGAGAAGTTCTCACAGACTAGCTAATCCAAACGCCTCGAATCTTCTTATGTAGAAGTCATCGCTGTTCTCGCCTTTTATCACTTTCGTTGCCCGTAGCCACTACATATATAAAAATCACATTTTTATATTGTTGCTATGTATATAAAAATTCTATTTTTACACCGCTACTATATAGATAAAAATTCTATTTTTACAGATAAAAATTCTATTTTTACATCGTTACTATATAGATAAAAATTATATTTTTACAGATAAAAATTATATTTTTACAATGCTACTATATAGATAAAAATTATATTTTTACAACGCTACTATATAGATAAAAATTATATTTTTACAACGCTACTATATAGATAAAAATTATACTTTTACATCGCTACTCTCTATATAAAAATTATATTTTTACATATAAAGATCGTATTTTTACCTTGCTACTTCTATAAAGATAATATTTTTATATTCTCTATTATATAGAAATTCTATTTTCAATCCGCTACTTATATAAAAATCGATTTTTTATTTCGCTACAACATATATAAAAATCGTATTTTTATACTTTCTATCTTATAAAAATCATATTTTTATTTTGATACGTATATAAAAATCACATATTTATTTAAACCCCCAGCATAAAAATCTCATTTTTATATTTCTAAAAGTCTCCTCCTTATATTTTTAAAAATCAAAACTCTTCTTGTTTGAATAATCAAAACCTTTCTAATGTAACCATTTAATCTTTTAATCCATATTTACTATATAAAAACTGATTTTAAAAATATGGGTTTTAACATCTAATACTGATTTTATAAATATATTTTTAACATAAGAAAACTGATTTTAACTATGCTAAACCTATATAGAAAAACTGATTTTTATACATTGTAAAACTGTATTTCTATAGATTATAAAACTGTATTTTATTTATTAAAAAAAACTGTGTTAGAAAACTGAAATGATAGTAAAGGAAAACTCACTGTTTTTTTCTTCTTTCAGGCGATATACCGATCGTCGTTCACCGATTTGGGTTCATCGCAGCTTCCTCCTCGCGGCGCCGGAGCTGGTGGATCTGTGGTGGAGGGTGAAGGCAGAAGGGGATAGGAGGCAAACGGTGGTGGTGGGGCCGAGGCATGAGTCAGCGCTTGAGCTAGGGGAATGGGGAAATCGCGCGTCGGGAGGGGGGAAAGGAGTTGCGGAGGAAAGAGGAGGGCTTGGGGAGGGCGTTCACGGCATTGACCGCGATTTGGAGGAGGGAGGCTTCAAAGAACGATGGCGGCCCAATTTGGGAATTAGGTTTCTGAAAAGAATGGGGGGGGGGGGGTTTATATAAAATATATTTAATAAATTAATATTATTTTCTCCTTTTAGGTTGATTATTCGTCCCACCTCAGAACGAGACCCAACGACTGTCGTCCCTAGCGTATTACCCCCATTCCGGACACAATGGGAAATGTTTCGTAGGCCAATTCGATCGTCACGATCAGTTTCCGTTGAATTTAAAATATATATCTATATATATTCAATTTGGACGTACATTTCAATTTACCGAGGCCACATACGGACTCGAAAAATTCCAGAAAAATATTTTATAGCTTCGTATTGACGATACGGTCCTAACAAAACTAGTTTCGTCAAATTCTGAGACCATTTGAAAAATGGCCATTTTCCAGTCGATTAAAATAAACTAAAACTGGTCAAACGCGTTTTCCTTTGCCACGCTCACATATTGATTCGAAAAATTATGAAATTTGGAATCTAGCAATAACTTGACATCACGGATCCAACAAAAGTGGTTTCGTCGAAATCCGAGGTCGTTTGCAAAATGGCTATTTTTAAGGGCCAGAATTCCATAGCGACTGTTCTGAAAATTCATTTGGACATATCTTTCGATTCCCGCTATGAAATTTCAATTTTTCGGATTCATTGGAAAGATATTCTCAATTAGATTCTATTATTTTTGGTTTCGCTAAATTCCAGTTTATTTTGAATCCTGCACATTCATTTGAAGTTTGAAATAGAATTATCGAACTACCGCGCCATTTTCAATTCCTTTTATAATTTAAAATAAATATTTATATTCTAATGACGAACTATATAAATATATACGTTCGAGTTCTATTCAAAATAAATTTCTCGTCGTTATTATTTAAAATAATCATTTTAAATATTCAAAATTCGCTAAAATTGCCAAAATAAAAAATTTAAATTGGCTCGCATTTTCCGGGTTGTTACATTCTCCCCCACTTAAAACTTTTCGTCCCCGAAAATGAACGAAGCCGAAAGTTGTTTTACAAACCAACTCAACTTTCATTATTTTTGCCTCGGCTTAAGTTCTTCAACTTTTCAGTTTCTAAGAACTTTTCAAAATTTCAAAAATATGGCTAACACCGTAAATTTCCGAAAAATTTCGCCATAACCTCCCCTGCACCGGGGACTTCGGGATATTTCATATAGCCTCCCATGGCCTTCTTCAATCAAAAAGAAAAAGAAAAAGCTAAGCGGTTAGCCAATCGGCTCATAAAATCATCATCACCCAAACAAAACAGTAAATTATGGTAAACATGTACCTATTTGTCGGGCAAACAATTTTTATTCTTCTGCTCTAGCCTCCTTGCTATGACCTGTTCAATGTAAGTACATATATATGCAAACATTTGCGACCAATTTTCAAACAATTCACTATTCGGTTCAGTTAGGCTAAATGGTTCAAAATTTCAAACAAATAAACAAACAACACAACCATCAATCAATTAGTGGATTAACGTTTCAAATTCATAATTTTGATATATAGTCAAAAATCACATTTTTGATGCCAAATCACAACAAATAATCCTAAGTAAATTTTGGTTCTCACACCAGTCTAATGGAAATATATAGATATCACACCTTCGAAACACGAACATAAATATTGGTGATGGAGCTCCATCATCAAAATCATCTCCGAGCGACTAGATTGTGACTCTATATCTATCTAGTATATTAAAACTTCAAATATACGTTCATGACGCGTATATGCAAAATAATCATATACTAGATTATCCAAATTCAATATAAATAAATATTCAAATACGACTTAAAACGATTTAAATTTTCAAAACAAAGTTGGTTTTCATTTGAAAAATATACTCTTCACACTCGTTCTAGGATACTACTGATCCTATCTCTAATGAGTCATTCTAATTGGATATTACTAATCCAATATCTGATGAATTCTTTCGTTCGGTTCTAATGTGTCTTGTTCTCGAGCTCTGTAAACCAAAGCTCTGATACCACTCTATAACGACCCGAACTTCCCCGGTAAGGAAAGCCCGGATTGAGATGAGAACAACACACATCGGAACGCAAACAGAAGAACATTTCACTGTTTATTACAACAATTCCATCAGAATACAAGAATATACAGAGTATGAATAAATATACATTCGACAAATATCAGAGATTACAATAAATACATAGCAGCGGAAAAACAATATAAAACACAACTGAAAGTAATACACGGATACAGAGCTTTCCGAGCATCGTTCTAGCTGTAAATCAGGATCCTGCGAATATAAATCTGCAAAACCAAAACTACTAGCTGCCCGTGTGGAAAATAGGGGCACCCAGAGTTTAGGTTAAAACAATAAACTCCAGGTCAGTCATGTGACTGGTGTGAGAACTAAAACAGTTATTAATCTTTATTTTAAAGTTCGGTAAATCAAGGGACCACGCCGTATAACACGGAACGGGTTTCCTCCCAAGAATACCAGTGCATAAAACAAATAGCGCAATGCTTTTTGGAAAAATGAAGCTATTATAAGACCCAGGTCCCATCACACAATGCAACGCAAGCCGGAGGATAGGGTTTTCCCTTATAATAGCCAAACATGCTTGGTACGTTCAAAACAAATCATTTGATACTATTATAAGTGTATAGTGTCAAAACAATTTCAATCATAAATATCAATCATAGACGGCATGGGTACCATATATCATGTCGCCATACTAGTTCTACAATTAAAACCGCAATATCACGTTTTGGAAATTGGATTTCCGTCATGAGTCGAGGCAAGGGGCAAGCTCCTCTCCGATTCGAGACACTCTAGCAAATGCCTCGGGACCGCACACAGCAATCCCTGGATCCTCCAAGGCCGGTCCTCTCTTACTTTTGAGGATTGGCAATTCCTGAACACACGTTTCCCGGTCCTATAGGACCTATATCTGAGGCGCCTCGCATTCCAACAACCACACAGGTGAAAAGTATATAATGTCAGCCAGTTTAAGCACTGACACCACCCCTAGCTAGAAAGAAACGTCGTGCATTCCTTGGGTCCTTATCCCGTTTTTGACTCATACCAAGGTGTGAGGCTCGCGAATTCACGCTATACACAAAGCTATGCCATACAGGCCGTGCTTTGATCATTAACCACAAGACTTTGCTTTTCAACAGAAGCCTTGATCAATTGCCACTTACGCGTGCCACACTGGCAATTCACTCCATGCGACTGATGTCCATTGATATACAACCTCTGAGCTCGTACGTCTCAGAGAAGGGTGTTAAGCAAGAGAATAAATTCTCCGCCGCCAAACAGATGTATATTTAACAGAGATCAATCAACACAGAATAAAATCCAATGTCAGACACACAATCCATTTACAAGTTCGTTCTGGGTCTGAACGAAACCGGAGGCACTTTCCTCGCATATCCATCGATCTCCAAGTACGCCTGGACGATCACCAACTATTTCTCTCCTCTTGGGTGTACATCCCAATCGAGATCATCAGTAATCACCCAAACGATGTGAAGACTTCCGGTCTTCAACCACCGTCTTCATCTTCGACATCTCGTCGAATCGGTTATTCAGAATGGGTATAAACCCGGCCTTTTTGAATAACCCACGTATATAATAAACAAATTTTACACAAACACAACAAACGCCTCATTCCAATTCAGAATATTCTTTTATTCAAAAATCACATTCTTAGGGAAAGGTTCCCATTAATTTTACCCAAGATAAATTCTTCTAAATTTATTCTTTGATCTTCCTTTGGATATCATTTCAAACTAGTCGGGATTAGCGAACCACACCGAAGTAATTATTTATTTTATTTCCCAATCCCAACCAATTCATCCCATGAAGCAAAATTGGTGATACTCCATATCTAACACCACGGTGTTATCGGTAAAATTAATTACCATTTCACGTTCAAATCTAATTAAAGATTTAACTATCGCTTTGGAGCAAAACTGGTGGTACTCCAATCTCGATCACCCTTCAAATTTGATAATTTAAATTATCAATTCACTTTCAATCTAATTAAAGATTCATTAAAACTCCACTTAGTTTTAATCTTTTCAAAAATCAATATCCTGCCTTTAACTGGGTTAAAGAACCAATGTCATCTAAAACACGGTTCACGATAAACCCAAAATCACATTCAAATTTAATTCGAATTAAATACTGTTTAATTGGTACACTTCATTAAATCTAAATAGAAAGATTTAATCTTTTTCTCTATTGGGCTTAAGAACAGTGTTAATGAAGACACCATTCACGACAAACCCAAATCACATTTGATATTAAATACAAGGCTCTGAATAGAAAATATACCGGCTTATATTCAATATCAAATTCTGAAACCAACAAATATCGTATTGGAAATAACGATATAAAATATATCTTTCAAATTCCCATAACAATACTTGCATAGTCACGAAATCCAACATCGAAATATTCCGAAGATAATTTCGATTCAAATCTATTTCCACTTCACGTATTGGAAATTTTGATTATTTTTAAAACCACTTTCAAATTCAATTTATTTATTTCAAAAATAAATTGATTTTAATTCTAGTTCAAAACTAGTTCATTTCGATAAAAATCTATTTTTATCTTTTCAAATATGGAGTTTCTCATCTCAATTCTTCACAAATTATTTCTTATGATTTTACACAAATTATTGATATTTTTAATAATTTTATCAAGGCCCGTACAGTCGATTTCCATCAACGGCCATCGAACTGCACTTACAGCGACCTTTTTCAAATTTGATTTGGACATAATTCCAAATCCAACCGTTAGATTTCAAATTTCTAATATTCATTAGAAAGCTCTTTTCGATACGAACCCAACGGTTCCGGTTTCAGGAGAATCCGACGGTCGGATCTCCCGCAACGTCAATTCGAAGTCAATGGTCGAAATTCACGAACTGCCACAGCGCGGCGCGTTCTATTCAGGCCATTATATATATAATATATATATATTATATATATTTCGTCGATTTCAATTCAAAACGTATTTTATAAATCGTTTTAAATTCGTTTTCAAAACGATTTCAACTTCATATTCAATTTCAAATCAAAATTGAATATTCCACATCATCGATATATATATTTTCAAAATGTTATATTTTGAAATCACTTCCTTTTCGATATTCGAATAAAATCGATATAAATATCGTTCGCGTCAAAATGGCGCATCACTAATCAACACGGCTTTATATATTTCAATAAATTCGTTATTCTATTCAACAAATGAATATTTATTCTATTCAACACATGTATCTATATTTCTTTCAACACATGACTAATCTCAACACATGAGTACTGTCAACACACGACTATTTTTGTTATGTAATATATTTTATAAAATTATGGTATCTATCGTTTGATTTTTAATTAGACTCCACCGTGAAGTAGCTTCTAATTTTAAATATGATAAAGATGTAAATTTTATTGTTAAAATATTTCTTTCAACACATGATAATTTTCAACACATGATTATTTATTCTATTCAACACATGAATATATATACTTCATTCTATTCTTTATTTTCCCAATTGGAATGAGGCCCAATCAATTACCATATAATGTTAATTATATGGATTCCACACAACATAGATATATAATAGCAACGATAAATAATCAACCATCATCCAACGTGCACCACACTGTATAAGCATCAAATATAGATATCTAACGCTTATAACAGCCTGTCAATCAATCGATCGACATACAACTAATCAATCGGGATGAGTGGACTTCAAATATCATCCCAACACCCGTGTGGGGTTTCAAATCAACAAACACATATTTTTATTCACACACACACGTTAAAAACAATATTTTTAACGATAAAATATTTTTAACTATATAAATATTTTATTTCATTTCACATGACACAATCAAATTTCTTCACAACAAACAATCAAACATACAAGCCATCCATGGTCTGTGGACGACGGGTGTCGGGTGCTACTAAGCACCGTCTGCATCCTAGTATATATTTTAACTAGAAAAACAAGATTTAAAGTGAGAAGTTCTCACTGACTAGCTAATCCAAACGCCTCGACTCTTCTTATGTAGAAGTCATCGTTGTTCTCGCCTTTTATCACTTTCGTTGCCCGTAGCCACTACATATATAAAAATCACATTTTTATATTGTTGCTATGTATATAAAAATTCTATTTTTACACCGCTACTATATAGATAAAAATTCTATTTTTACAGATAAAAATTCTATTTTTACATCGTTACAATATAGATAAAAATTATATTTTTACAGATAAAAATTATATTTTTACAACGCTACTATATAGATAAAAATTATATTTTTACAACGCTACTATATAAATAAAAATTATATTTTTACAACGCTACTATATAGATAAAAATTATATTTTTACATCGCTACTCTCTATATAAAAATTATATTTTTACATATAAAGATCGTATTTTTACCTTGCTACTTCTATGAAGATAATATTTTTATATTCTCTATTATATAGAAATTCTATTTTCAATCCGCTACTTATATAAAAATCGTTTTTTTATTTCGCTACAACATATATAAAAATCGTATTTTTATACTTTCTATCTTATAAAAATCATATTTTTATTTTGATTCATATATAAAAATCACATTTTTATTTAAACCCCCAGCATAAAAATCTCATTTTTATATTTCTAAAAGTCTCCTCCTTATATTTTTAAAAATCAAAACTCTTCTTGTTTGAATAATCAAAATGTAACGACCCGTATTCTACGCATCATAGGATCGTAGAATATTTCTTTCTTTCACATACGAAGTCGTATGGTCATGTAACTTTGGGAGACGACTATTGGGGTCATTTCCCATGTTCATGATTTTTCTCGATTTTTAAATGACCATTTTACCCCTAGTTGACACTGTTTTGGCCATAACTTTTGACTAGAAATGAATTTTGACCTAAAACCATTTCCATTGGCTTCGGATGATGGTTTCTCTTTCCGTAGAGTGGTCACATTAGCCAAACGGACTTACCGTTTGGAAGATATGGCTGAAACAAGTTTCAGATGGTGAAAAACAGCTTAATTGGGCTTAACCGGGTGATTAACAGCTAAGCCCAAGGGGAATTTCGGGTTCAGGGGTATGTAGGGGCTGATTAGGGTTAGAAAACATTTCTTTAGACATTTTCCAGCCGCCACTTTCATTCCTCTTGACCTAGCCATGTCCTCCATTATCTAAATCTCTCTAAAACACCCAAAAATCACTTTCTAATTGAAGATTAGGCTTAGCAAACATCAAATCAAGGAGTATTAGCACGAGAACCGAGGTAGAGCTGCTGTGTAAGATTGGGAACAGCGCCAAATCAGAGAATATTTCAGTTTTGGGGGTTTTAGTTGTGGCCAAGGTGAGTGATAGCATCATTTTGACACTAATTGCAGTTAATTAAGGGTAATTAGTGAAGATTAGCGAATTTATACACTAATAAATTCTGGAAAAATGTTTAGAAACTCTTAAATAATATTTTATGCCTCTGTTAGGAAATTTAGACGATTTGATTAAGTTTTACTAAGTATGTGCTTAAACATGATTAAGAAGGATTTTGGGAAAATATGAAGTTCTAGTCATTTTTGATCCCTTTTGATTCATTTGAATTGTTGTTTGCTGTTTGTGGTTGCTATGACATGTTGCTATGACTCTATGGTATGTTTTATGATTGATTAGAATAGTTAGATTGGTCGAAGACGCCGTCGTACGGCGCAAAACACTCGTTAGAAAAGCTGCAGGAAATACTGCAGAGATCCGGATCGGATCGGGTAGGGGATCGGATCGGACATATCCGAACCGGACCGGGGCGTGGTATTTTCTGGAGCATGACGTGAAGAGGCAATAAGGAAGGCCTGATCGGATCGGGGGGGCGTAGCGTGGGATCGGAAGGCACAAGGAGGACCGAAGTGGAAGAAAGAGGAGCCTGGATACCATATTCCAAACCGAACTGATGCTGACGAGACGGAGACGGAGGCACTCAAGCTATGGAGTATTCGAACCGCACCGCTTCAGAACCACCGAACCGAACCAAACAGAAGGAGAGCACCGAACCGAACCGCATGGGCGAGAAGGACCCGAACCCAGAGGATGGTGGCACTCCGAACCGAACCGGGGTACGTATCCGAACCGAACCGATGGCAATAAGGGGACCCGAACCGATCCAGTGATGACAGAAACCCGAGATGCAAAGGAAGCCCAAATGAGAAGTTAGAGCTCAAGATTCAGATGGGAATCAACGAGTTTGCTTCATGGTTGGGTTTTGCTGCGGGACGCGTGCCAAGGAGTTATCGACGTCTATAGCTTTGGACCACTATGGTAGGAGGTACGAAGGCGGATTCAGGGCCATTATGGCATCGGTAGAACCAAGGGCTACGACCAATGAAGTGGGTCATTGAAATGTTTGGTCATGACTCCAAGTGTTTGGCTTGGTCACAACAGGGTTTCTACAAGTCGGGGTTCGTCGTTACCTCAGTTTGTCTAGTGTTCCAAAGTGGTAGATGCCGTACGCTTTACGCACTGAGTGAGAGATGTGAGGATGGTTGCTATGGATGATTTGTTTGCTATCATTGTGACATGCACACCCCACCCCCGTATCCTTACACCCTTTATTGGCACCTTGGAGTACTATACGGTATGTGGTACTAACTCTTTGGTTGCAGGTCCAGGTTCAGGTATGGCTTAGTATACCTGTTATTATTCTGTTTAGATGCTTATCGCTCATACCAGGCTTTATGTCTGACCCAGAGTTTTATGTCTCCTCTTATTACTCTGGGTGCTCACACGAGAAGACTAGAGACAGGTTAGCTGGTGATGCACGGGTAGATGATCCGGAGACGAGCAGGAGGCTTCCACGTACTATATACATAATATTCTCCTTGTGTTGTTGAAGATCACTGCTTGAGCATTGTTGGTGTATCTTCTATTTTAGCTTTCTTTTGTTTAGAGACAGTAAATTTGGAAAATTGTAATAAGCTGTATATGGATTTCCGCTGCTCTGATGATTGATGTTGATTTTAGTTATCAGCTTATGCACTGTCTCGCCTGTTTATGTCAAGTATGTTGTTATTATATTTTATCCCATGCGCTGCGAGACATTCTACAGGTTCCTTGATTAGTTCATCCTCTTCTTTCCTTTCTCCTGACGACCGTCCCGTGCTAGTTGGGCATGTGTACAGCGCACTTTTGGAGGAAATGCAGGCTGGTACGGGGCGGACCGTCACACTTGGTATCAGAGCTCTAGGTTGCGTAGTTAACCTAGGGAAGTTATCAGGGAGAGATAAAATACGTATACGAGAGAGCGTATTTGTGATTACTTTGGTTTTTAAAAGCTATATATATATATACTATTAGTAGTATAAGGATGAAGTCGTACTGCACTAGCACCACTATGGAGTCGTTAATCGTTTCCTTTTTCAGATTGACGATGAGCCGATATACTAGAGGTGCCGGTAGGGGAGCCAATAATGGGAATGCTGCTGACATGAGGACGATGTTTACTGACCTCATGAGAGAGATGCTTAGAGATGTGCAGAGGGCAGCTCCCAATGGTGGAAATGGTGGTGGTCCAATAGTGCAGGCGCCAAGAGTCGACTTCGCCAAGCTGAACAAGGATTATACTAGTCTTGGTGGGAAGTCATTCCACGGAACGGAGTCGGCTACGGACGTACAGGATTGGTTGGATAGTTGCGAACGTATCTTCGAGGATTTGGGTATCGAGGATGCGATGAAGAGAAAGCTAGCGTCCCGTCAGCTGCAAGGGCGGGCAATGAATTGGTGGAATGCTATAAAGGCAGCTACTCCCGAGGATCAGGTTACTTGGGAGCAGTTTAAGGCTCGTTTTAGTGAGAAGTTCATTCCGGCTGCTCAGAAGTCAATGCTGTTTAAGAAATTCTTGGAGCTCAAGCAGAATGGCAGAGCTGTCTCGGAGTATATTGCTGAATTTGACACTTTGTCAAAATATGGGTTGTCTCTTATAGATACCGCCGAGAAAAAGAATGAGAAATTCATAACTGGTTTGGATCAGTACTTGGGGGAAAAACTTATTAACCACATCGATGAGACATTTGAATCGATTGTGGGGAAAGCGTTAAGATCAGAGAGCCTCTACCCCAAGTCGAAGACTGAGGTTGCATCCGCAGATGAGCCAAAGCCACAAGCTAGTGGTGGAGGCAAGGGTGGTTCCCAGAATAAGAGAAAGCAGAATCAGACTAAGGATGGCCAGAAGAAAAAGAATAAGCAAGATGTTGAGTGCTTCAGCTGTGGTAAGAAGGGCCATTATGCTAGTAATTGTCGGGCCAAGCCAGCGGATAGGAAGTGCTTCAATTGTGGCCAATTGGGACATCACAAGGACAAGTGTCCACAGCCCCCTAAAGAAAAGCAAATGGTGAAAGCATATGCCCTTAATGCTATTCCTTCTTCGTCGAATGCCCCAACTGCGGCGGAGAAGGGAAAGAATGTCGTCATTCAAGGTATGCTTTCTGTTTATGATGTTCCTGTTAGAGTTTTGTTTGATACCGGAGCTTCCAGTTCTTTCATATCTAGTGACCTGGTAGATAGGTTGGGATTGGAGCCCGAAATTGTCGATAGACCTTTAGTAGTGACGAACCCGATTGGTGGTTCGACTAGCCTTAGCATGATTTGTCGTAATGTGGTCTTATCGAGTCATGGATGCATGTTTGTTTGTGATTGCTTTGTTTTGGGCTTTACTGGGTTTGGCATTATTTTGGGAGTAGATTGGCTCCAAAGATACGGGGTAGTGGTAGACTGTGAGGGCTTTTTGGTGACAGCTAGAGCGGATGATGGGCGGAGGATAGTGTTTGGTGGTCTACCCAGTAAGGGGGTATTGGCTAGTTTTCTAAACTCCCTCGACATTCCGCATAGTGAGTTGTCAGGTTTGCCCGTGGTTGGCCAGTATCCGGATGTTTTCGAAGAAGTGACCGGACTTCCACCACACCGAGAGATTGAGTTCCGTATTGATTTGGTAAAAGATGCCAGACCTATAGTGATGCCACTTCGTCGTATGGCACCAAGAGAGCAGCGAGAGCTCGAGGTGCAAGTCAGCGATCTTTTGAAGAAGGGATTTATCAGAAGGAGTGTTTCTGAATGGGGAGCACCAGTTGTGTTTGCTACCAAGGCGGATGGTTCCCTTCGTTTGTGTGTAGACTACCGCGAGTTGAATAAAGTGACGAGGAAGAATAAGTATCCTCTACCGCGGATATATGATTTGTTTGATCAGTTGAGTGGCGCGAGAATATTTTCTCAGTTGGACCTCGCGACAGGTTTTCATCAGCTTAGAGTGGAAGCTGAGAGTATAGCTAAAACGGCATTTCGGACGCCGTCTGGATTTTATGAGTGGTTGGTTATGCCATTTGGGCTGACCAATGCCCCAGCATATTTTGTGGATCTTATGAATAGGGTATTCAGGGATCAGTTGAATAAGCTTGTTCTTGTGTTCGTTGATGATATTTTGGTCTATTCGAGGACAGAGGAAGAACACAAGGAACATTTAAGAGTAGCAATGGAGGTGTTAAGAAAACACCAATTGAAAGCAAAGTTTTCTAAGTGTCACTTCTGGAAGAGGGAAGTGAGGTTCTTGGGCCATGTTGTATCAGAGAATGGTATTGCCGTGGACCCGGCGAAGGTGGCTACGGTACAGGATTGGCCTACGCCCAAGAATGCAACAGATGTAAGGAGTTTTTTGGGGTTAGCGGGATATTATCGTAAGTTTATCCAAAGTTTCTCCAAGATAGCAGCACCATTAACCCAGTTGACCAAGAAGAATCAAGCTTTTGTCTGGGATGAAAGGTGCGAGAATGCATTCAGAAGTCTAAAGGACAAGTTGACAAGCGCACCAGTGTTAGTCATTCCTAAGGGGGATGAAGAGATGACGGTATACACGGATGCCTGTGGTACAGGACTGGGTGCTGTATTGATGCAAGGCGGTAGGGTTGTAGCTTATGCAAGTCGGCAATTGAAACCGCACGAGAGAAGATACCCTACCCATGATTTAGAATTGGCAGCAATCGTGTTCGCGTTAAAGATGTGGAGACACTATCTCTTGGGAGAAAGATTTGAGCTGTTTACAGATCATAAGTCGTTGAAGTATTTATTCTCCCAGAAGGATTTAAATCTCCGTCAGCAGAGATGGTTAGAGTTCTTAGCTTCATATGATTTTGACATCGCATACACACCAGGAAAAGGCAATGCGGTGGCTGATGCATTGAGTAGAAGACATGCCAGCTTAGGGGCTATGTTCCTTGAATGGAAGCAACTGGAGTTTATCGCGGGGTTTGATTTCAGACCAAAGTGCGAATTGGATCCAGAAATGTTAGCAAGTTTGACGATCAGACCCACTTTGATTGAGCGGATCGGCTCTAGTCAGAGGGACGATCCTAACCTATTGGAAATCATCTCCAAGTTAGAGATGGGTATCGATGAAGAGATGAACAAGTATGGGCTTGATCGAGATAAATGGCTTAGAAAGAATGGAAAGCTTGTTGTACCCAATGTCAATGGATTGAGAGATGAAGTGCTTAGAGAATGTCATCACTCAAAGCTGACTATACACCCCGGTGGTAATAAGATGTATCGAGATATGAAGCAGACTTACTACTGGGAAGGGATGAAAAGAGACGTTGGGAAGTTTATATCCAAGTGCATGAATTGCCAGCTAGTAAAAGCCGAGCAAAAGAAGCCTAGTGGGTTGTTACAGCCCTTAGAAATTCTCGAATGGAAATGGGAGCAAGTCTCGATGGATTTCATCGATGGATTACCAAGGACTAGATCGGGATATGACAGCATTTGGGTAATTGTAGATCGACTGACTAAAAATGCAAGGTTTATACCAGTCAAATCGACCAGAACGGCAGCTAAGTTAGCAGAATTGTATATGAAGTGGGTAGTGAGATTCCATGGAGTACCTAAAAGCATTGTGAGTGACCGAGACCCGTTGTTCACTAGTGGGTTTTGGAAGAGCTTACAAGAGGCTCTAGGGTCAGAGTTACATCTCAGTACCGCATATCATCCTCAGACCGACGGTCAGACGGAGAGGGTGAACCGTATTTTGGAAGATCTCTTGAGAGCATGTATATTGGATTTTGGTGGGTCGTGGGATAACCATTTGCATCTAGTAGAGTTTGCATATAATAATAGCTACCAATCCAGTATCGGTACGGCTCCATTTGAAGCTTTGTATGGAAGACCGTGCAACTCACCATCATGTTGGATAGAGACTGGCGAGAAATTTATGCTTGGACCAGATGTGGTGAGGGAAACTTCAGATAAAATCAAGACCATTCAACAACGAATGAAGGCTGCCCAAGATAGGCAGAAAAGTTATGCTGATAAGAGAAGAAGAGACTTAAAATTCTCCGTTGGTGACTTGGTGTTTGTCAAGATTTCTCCGTTGAAGAGCGTAATACGATTTGGCAGGAGAGGCAAATTAGCACCAAGATTTGTTGGTCCATTCCCTGTTCTTGAACTAGTCGGGAATTTGGCATATAGAATTGACTTACCGGAGAAGATGGCGGGAGTTCATAACGTATTTCATGTTTCCCAACTAAGGAAGTTCGTCCACGACTCAGATATGACTATTTCACCTGATCAGTTGGAGGACTTCGAAGTAGAACCCGAGGCGGTTGGGAACCGCAAGCCGGCCCGTATTGTCGAATACGACATGAAGCAACTTCGAAGGAAGGCGGTGAAGCTAGTCAAGGTACAGTGGAGCGAGGAAGAGAATGATTGTACTTGGGAAACAGAGGAGGACATAAGGAAGAAGTATCCAGAACTCTTTGCCTGGTAAGATTTTGGCTTCGATTTAGTTTTCCGCATGCTAGGATAGGCTTGTTTGCTTGTTTTACATATTTGATTGTTGTATATGGTTGTTAGGCATGCGGGATCCCTTGTATGTTTTGGGTTAAGGAATTTCGGGGACGAAATTTCTTAAGGGGGGGAGAGTGTAACGACCCGTATTCTACGCATCATAAGATCGTAGAATATTTATTTCTTTCACATACGAAGTCGTATGGTCATGTAACTTTGGGAGACGACTATTGGGGTCATTTCCCATGTTCATGATTTTTCTAGATTTTTAAATGACCATTTTACCCCTAGTTGACACTGTTTTGGCCATAACTTTTGACTAGAAATGAATTTTGACCTGAAACCACTTCCATTGGCTTCGGATGATGGTTTCTCTTTCCGTAGAGTGGTCACATTAGCCAAACGGACTTACCGTTTGGAAGATATGGCTGAAACAAGTTTCAGATGGTGAAAAACAGCTTAATTGGGCTTAACCGGGTGATTAACAGCTAAGCCCAAGGGGAATTTCGGGTTCAGGGGTATGTAGGGGCTGATTAGGGTTAGAAAACATTTCTTTAGACATTTTCCAGCCGCCACTTTCATTCCTCTTGACCTAGCCATGGCCTCCATTCTCTAAATCTCTCTAAAACACCCAAAAATCACTTTCTAATTGAAGATTAGGCTTAGCAAACATCAAATCAAGGAGTATTAGCACGAGAACCGAGGTAGAGCTGCTGTGTAAGATTGGGAACAACGCCAAATCAGATAATATTTCAGTTTTGGGGGTTTTAGTTGTGGCCAAGGTGAGTGATAGCATCATTTTGACACTAATTGCAGTTAATTAAGGGTAATTAGTGAAGATTAGCGAATTTATACACTAATAAATTCTGGAAAAATGTTTAGAAACTCTTAAATAATATTTTATGCCTCTGTTAGGAAATTTAGACGATTTGATTAAGTTTTACTAAGTATGTGCTTAAACATGATTAAGAAGGATTTTGGAAAAAATATGAAGTTCTAGTCATTTTTGATCCCTTTTGATTCATTTGAATTGTTGTTTGCTGTTTGTGGTTGCTATTACATGTTGCTATGACTCTATGGTATGTTTTATGATTGATTAGAATAGTTAGATTGGTCGAAGACGCCGTCGTACGGCGCAAAACACTCGTTAGAAAAGCTGCAGGAAATACTGCAGAGATCCGGATCGGATCGGGTAGGGGATCGGATCGGACATATCCGAACCGGACCGGGGCGTGGTATTTTCTGGAGCATGACGTGAAGAGGCAATAAGGAAGGCCTGATCGGATCGGGGGGGGGGGGGCGTAGCGTGGGATCGGAAGGCACAAGGAGGACCGAAGTGGAAGAAAGAGGAGCCTGGATACCATATTCCGAACCGAACTGATGCTGACGAGACGGAGACGGAGGCACTCAAGCTATGGAGTATTCGAACCGCACCGCTTCAGAACCACCGAACCGAACCAAACAGAAGGAGAGCACCGAACCGAACCGCATGGGCGAGAAGGACCCGAACCCAGAGGATGGTGGCACTCCGAACCGAACCGGGGTACGTATCCAAACCGAACCGATGGCAATAAGGGGACCCGAACCGATCCAGTGATGACAGAAACCCGAGATGCAAAGGAAGCCCAAATGAGAAGTTAGAGCTCAAGATTCAGATGGGAATCAACGAGTTTGCTTCATGGTTGGGTTTTGCTGCGGGACGCGTGCCAAGGAGTTATCGACGTCTATAGCTTTGGACCACTATGGTAGGAGGTACGAAGGCGGATTCAGGGCCATTATGGCATCGGTAGAACCAAGGGCTACGACCAATGAAGTGGGTCATTGAAATGTTTGGTCATGACTCCAAGTGTTTGGCTTGGTCACAGCAGGGTTTCTACAAGTCGGGGTTTGTCGTTACCTCAGTTTGTCTAGTGTTCCAAAGTGGTAGATGTCGTACGCTTTACGTACTGAGTGAGAGATGTGAGGATGGTTGCTATGGATGATTTGTTTGCTATCATTGTGACATGCACACCCCACCCCCGTATCCTTACACCCTTTATTGGCACCTTGGAGTACTGTACGGTATGTGGTACTAACTCTTTGGTTGCAGGTCCAGGTTCAGGTATGGCTTAGTATACCTGTTATTATTCTGTTTAGATGCTTATCGCTCATACCAGGCTTTATGTCTGACCCAGAGTTTTATGTCTCCTCTTATTACTCTGGGTGCTCACACGAGCAGACTAGAGACAGGTTAGCTGGTGATGCACGGGTAGATGATCCGGAGACGAGCAGGAGGCTTCCACGTACTATATACATAATATTCTCCCTGTGTTGTTGAAGATCACTGCTTGGGCATTGTTGGTGTATCTTCTATTTTAGCTTTCTTTTGTTTAGAGACAGTAAATTTGGAAAATTGTAATAAGCTGTATATGGATTTCCGCTGCTCTGATGATTGATGTTGATTTTAGTTATCAGCTTATGCACTGTCTCGCATGTTTATGTCAAGTATGTTGTTATTATATTTTATCCCATGCGCTGCGAGACATTCTACAGGTTCCTTGATTAGTTCATCCTCTTCTTTCCTTTCTCCTGACGACCGTCCCGTGCTAGTTGGGCATGTGTACAACGCACTTTTGGAGGAAATGCAGGCTGGTACGGGGCAGACCGTCACACTAAACCTTTCTAATGTAACCATTTAATCTTTTAATCTATATTTACTATATAAAAACTGATTTTAAAAATATGGGTTTTAACATCTAATACTGATTTTATAAATATATTTTTAACATAAGAAAACTGATTTTAACTATGCTAAACCTGTATAGAAAAACTGATTTTTATACATTGTAAAACTGTATTTCTATAGATTATAAAACTGTATTTTATTTATTAAAAACAACTGTGTTAGAAAACTGAAATGATTGTAAAGGAAAACTCACTGTTATTTTTCTTTCAGGCGATATACCGATCGTCGTTCATCGATTTGGGTTCATCGCAGCTTCCTCCTCGCGGCGCCGGAGCTGGTGGATCTGCGGTGGAGGGTGAAGGAAGAAGGGGATAGGAGGCAAACGGTGGTGAAGGGGCTGAGGCATAAGTCAGCGCTGGAGCTAGGGGAATGGGGAAATCGCGCGTCAGGAGGGGGGAAAGGAGTTGCGGAGGAAAGAGGAGGGCTTGGGGAGGGCGCGACATACGGCGACGGGGAGGGCGTTCACGGCGTTGACCGCGATTTGGAGGAGGGAAGCTTCAAAGAACGACGGCGGCCCAATTTGGGAATTAGGTTTCTGAAAAGAATGGGGGGGGGGTTATATAAAATATATTTAATAAATTAATATTATTTTCTCCTTTTAGGTTGATTATTCGTCCCACCTCAGAATGAGACCCAACGACTATTGTCCCTAGCGTATTACCCCCATTCCGGACACAATGGGATATGTTTCGTAGGCCAATTCGATCGTCACGATCAGTTTCCGTTGAATTTAAAATATAAATCTATATATATTCAATTTGGACGTACATTTCAATTTACCGAGGCCACATACGGACTCGAAAAATTCCAGAAAAATATTTTATAGCTTCGTATTGATGATACGGACCTAACAAAACTAGTTTCGTCAAATTCTGAGACCGTTTGAAAAATGGCCATTTTCCAGTCGATTAAAATCAATTGAAACTGGTCAAACACGTTTTCCTTTGCCACGCTCACATATTGATTCAAAAAATTATGAAATTTGGAATCTAGCAATAACTTGACATCACGGATCCAACACAAGTGGTTTCGTCGAAATCCGAGGTCGTTTGCAAAATGGCTATTTTTAAGTGCTAGAATTCCATAGCGACTATTCTGAAAATTCATTTGGACATATCTTTCGATTCCCGCTATGAAATTTCAACTTTTCGGATTCATTGGAAAGATATTCTCAATTAGATTCTATTATTTTTGGTTTCGCTAAATTCCGGTTTATTTTGAATCCTGCACATTCATTTGAAGTTTGAAATCGAATTATCGAACTACCGCGCCATTTTCAATTCCTTTTATAATTTAAAATAAATATTTATATTCTAACGACGAACTATATAAATATATACGTTCGAATTCTATTCAAAATAAATTTCTCGTCGTTATTATTTAAAATAATCATTTTAAATATTCAAAATTCGCTAAAATAAAAATTTTAAATTGGCTCGCATTTTCCGGGTTGTTACAACAATCTTTATGCGCACTATCATTCTTATTGCTTCCAGACAAAGCTACATTGCAACCAACAATGTCACCTTTAACATACATGCTTTCTTTTGACACAGAAGTCATTCCATATTTTACACTACTACACTCATCATACATACCTTTATTCACACGTTTTCTAGTGCAACCGTCTGCATTAAGATGAGGGGAGAATGCCTTAGTAAGCAAAGCATCGATTCTACTAATTTCTCCTTCTTTTAGAAGCATATCACACTGGTTTTCTTTACCATTAACATTTAGTTTCTCAAAATCCCATACTTTGACAGTGCTTCCCTTAGTAACTTGACCCCCATATTCTTCATTAGATTGAGCCAGAAGGTAAAAACTGTTAGGACCAACGAAGCTAAGCACTGAATCACGGGAATCCAAACAAGATTTTCCTAGAAAACTTTGTTTGATAATGTTGCAGTCAAAATGTTAGGGCCAACGAATCTAAACACTGAATCACTGGCATCCAAACAAGATTTTCCTAGAAAACTTTGTTTGATAATGTTGCAGTCATCATTTTGTGGAGCATCCACCTTGTGTTCCTTTCCACTGCTTAGCTATCTCTTACGTATAAGTGGACTGGTAACACTCATTCTTATATTCATAACTCTCTTCCATACTTCTTTTTTCTTTGTAGCCTGCCTCTCTTTATCTTCATTATTACTGTAAAACTTCTTTCCTTTGCCATCTTCTTCTTCACACACTACTACAGCTTCTTTGCTCTTAGTGTTTAGGACATGAATTTGATCAGTCTTGTTACATGAAGGGATGGTACTATCTAATACATGACTAGGAAGAACACCACCATTATGACATTTTGTGTGTGTTTCCTACCTTACAATCAGACGTCCTATGTCCAAAAACTCTGCATAAATCACACGCTTCCCATTGCCACGAGTAATACGCATAAATCATTTATTCATAGCCATCTGGCAACAAAACAGAATATTCAGTGGTCGGCGAGAGTCAAGTGAAACTTCGACCATACATTTAGCACATTCTAACTAGTCAATAGTTTCTGTTGATGTGTCCATATACAAAAATATTCAAACCCTATATGCCAACCAACTTATTCCTAGCTTCGACCAAGCGTAGAGAGGGATATTCCTCATTTTAATTCAGAATGATACCCTTCTAATACTCTTAGCATCACTGCCTAACTCAACATCCCAAGGTTTCACTATAAAAGTCTTATTTTGAATGATGACAGGGTGTGCTTGAGCAATTTTATTCATATCCTCAACATTATTTAGAAGAAAGAAAAATACTACTCCATTTGACTTTACCTTAATGCCACCTGAGGGTTTCTAGATCTTCTTGAGATGAGTAATGACCGCGGTAAAGCTCAGGGGCTTATCTAAGAAAAATTCTGTATGGTATTTGTTCCATTGATCTTTCGCTGCCTGGTAGATGTCCTCAGAGGGGACTATGGCTTTTCTCGAGAACTGAAGAGTTATCAAGGTGGTTCAAAAGCTCCAGCATTTTTCAGTTTGGCAAAGAACATCGAAGACCATTTCTATGAGCTATCTTGTGAGAATTCTTTAGGATAAAGAGGAGAAGGGTTCAGGTTGGAAGAGGAAAAAATAGGCTCAGGTGGATCTGGAAGGGGTGGGATCAGAGGCAGAGGATGAGGGTGATGGAATAGTTGATTGATTGAGGAGGGAAGACATTGAGAAAAGGACAAATTTGGGAGGAACGAGGAAGAGAAAAGAGGATAAGACATTAAAGGCCGCATGACCTAGGCTTTTGGATTTGTTGATGTTGGTTTTCATTAATTTTTGCTAGAACATAATGTCCAAATTTTATATAACTAATTCTACGGTCTACACACACTCTAGCAACTATAAATAACCTTTCGGCCTCTCCCCTAAACCCTTCGTTCGTTTTCTTCTGTGCCTCCACTCTTCTTCTTCATCATGATTCTTAATTCTAGAAATTTGAAAGGTTAGGATTCTTCTTCTTCTTAACCTATTTCTCTATTTTTCTAATTTATTTTTCTTAAAATAGTATGGAATTAGAATATATATGTATACAAGACATTAATCAAATTCTTATACGTATACATTGGATTAGAAGTTTGAGAAACGGTAACC
This sequence comes from Allium sativum, assembly GCA_030737875.1. NCBI lineage: Eukaryota > Viridiplantae > Streptophyta > Magnoliopsida > Asparagales > Amaryllidaceae > Allium > Allium sativum. Next base: position 228,255,026 of record CM060911.1, on the reverse strand, counting down.
ACGAGGAAACAATCCAGAAATAGATTCTACACAGCATCATCATTCCTCTCCTTGTGATATTGTGAGTGAAAATTGCATAAGTTTACTATTTTCCATATCTTGATAATGTAGATTTGGATTGTTATGCCTAAAGGTATTTATATTTGCACGAAAACAAAATATAAAAAAATCCTCCAAAATCCCATATAATTTGCAGAAATGGTTAGTCATTTGATATATATTGGATTTTGTTTATGAATATAGCAAAAATTAGACTTTTGGGTGTTGTATAGTTTTGATAATGGTCTGATTCACTTTCTTGTAAATTGTAAATCTCATGTATGTGAAAAAGTATAAGATTTGGGTGTTCGTAATCTAAATAGGTTTAAGCATCTATTTTTAAATAGATAGTTTGAATGTATTATAACTCAAGTCACTAAAATATTAAGTTTTTGTATAAAATAATATGAAAAGTGAAGTAGTACCAAAAAGGGATTATACTTATATTTGGCATATTACACCCTGTTTTCCTTATATTATTGAAGTAATCTTTTAAACTTAGATTACAAGTTATTCTGCATATGTTATGTTATGTTGATGAAGTTAGGGAAATAAATTTATAAACCTTAATTGTGATATTAGGGTTGTTATTTCAATGTACTAGGACGTTTCTCTACGTGCGCTTTAATTACATTCTATTTATTACTATTTATAGCATAATTAACATATTATAAATGCATATTAATGCGTACTAAATACATTATATTAGGAAATTGGAATTTTAAATGTCCCCATAGGAGATTTGCATGCATGTGAGTATTAACGGGTATTAATTAATATTAAAGACACATAGACACAAGGTTGACCCCTACTTGTAGTAGAAGTCTTCTCGGAACCGACCGACTTATCTAGCATCTACAAGGGAGTCAGATTAATGTGAGAGGACTGGGCGGTCATTATAATGATTACACAAAGATGCGAGGTTAAGCCCAACTTGTAGTGGAAGCCTGCCTCGAAACACTAGGCATATCCAACATCTACAAGTAGTCAGTCTGATGTTGGACCTCTAGTGTGTTTGAGTGTGTGTGTGTGTGTATATATATATATATGTGTGTGTGTGTGTGTGTGTGTGTATGTATGTGTGTGTGTGAATTAGGCTTGCCTTAAGAAGGTATTAAGTGGTTGACCTACCTTGCTTGGGTATTAAATGGTCATTGGGTCCGCCTTTTTCATATAAACTTATAAGGTACTAAATGGGCCTTTGTAGGACAATAAACATATTGTTAGGGAATGAGATGATGGTTTTGATGACAACAACCTTTTAACCTTTTTTAACAGTTATTATAAAATATATGCTAACAGTATTATTTTGATATATATATATATATATGCAAGAGGTTAATGTAGGTATTTTATGTAGGTATTGGTTATTGAAGACTGTACAGTTTAAAAATTCAAGATTAAAGATAAAAGAAAAAGAGTTCAAGATTGAAGACTCATGAGTAACAAGAGTTCAAGAAATTAGGATAAGTAATAGAGTCTAGAATTTTTTTTAAACACCATAATAGCACTAAAACTTTATTCTTATTCTCTCGCCAATTTTGTCTTATAATATTTCAAAAACATATGTTTTAAAATGATTTTAAAATGATTTTTAAATATATATAGCTTATTTCTTGAATTTTAATCTAATTTTATTGTTTATATTTTAAATTTAAATATTTTAGACTTTATTGTTTATATTTTAGATTTAAATATTTTATATTTTCTTGTTTATATTTTAGATATAGATATCTTAGATTTTCCTATTTATATTTAATTTAAGTATTTTAGATTTTCATGTTCCCATTTTAGATTTAAATATATTAAATTTTTCTTGTTTATATTAGATTTAAATATTTAAGATTTTCTTGTTTATATTTTAGTTTTAAATATATATATATATATGTGTGTGTGTGTGTGTGTGTGTGTGTGTGTGTGTTTGTGTGTGTTATTCATAGTTTTATATCTTAAGTTTTAAGTTTCTTATATTCATATTTATAGTTTTATATCTTAAGCTTTTAGTTTCTTATATTCGTATTTATAGTTTTACATCTTAAGTTTTAAGCTTCTTATATTTATATTTATAGTATAATTAAGTTTTTGATAGCACTTTTATAGATTATAAATATATGTTTTAAACTTATATTCTTACTCTATTATACTATTTTAATATATAGGAAAATAGTTTGTTCAAACTCCAGAATCACCTTGATTTATTTAAACATCATTTATATTATTTCCAAAATTTCAAAATTCAAAATTATAATGGGCATGTCGAGATGTACTACCCTCATGTCTACATGATAGACCTTATTTTCAAATTTCAAAAGAAGTGTCTATTTGTTCTAAACTTTTTTTGAAAAGACATGACTGTTAATCCCCTATATATACCCATTTAAATTCAAAAATATTAACTACTTTTCATTATCTTTTTCTCTTTTTCTTCTCTCCATTTATACTCTTAAATTTCAAGTTTTTATAATAAAACTCAATTGAAAATCAAAGAGTCTTTTCTAATTTGATTCTTTACCACTCTCTCTCAAATATCCAAGTGTTATATAGATTTATAGGAATATTTTTAATCAAAGATCGTAAGATCAAAGTTCCATTGAGGTCCAAAACTAATACTATAATGGTATGGTTGTAGCCCGTTCAAATAATCTGGGAATGATTATAGCATGTAAATCAATTAGGTGGTCACGTAGCCTGGTTAAATCAAGAGAGCGCCCTATGCTCGGAAGCAGCTGAGGTTGGACATTGCGGCCCCTGAAATCAAGGATTGTAAGATTGGATATTATTTGAAAAAATCTTCGCAACTAGACTGGATGTAGGGTAACTTCGAACCAGTGTAAAATCCCGGTGTGTTCCTTCCTTTACTGCATTTACTTATTATTTGCATCTGTGTTTGATTCATAACTGGGATTTGCATTTCACTCTGTTAAATTCAATAAGATTTCAAAAGGTTCGTAAATTCCATTGAACACTATTTATCCCCTTCTAGTGTTAAGTTTGCCTTAAGATCCGTGATCCGCATTTCCCAACAGTTGGTATCAATTGGTTTTCAAAGTTTTCATAATCTGATTTTTGAAAAAATTTAAATGACAATTTTTTGATAAAATTATTGGCACTACTTTCATATGGATATGTCATAGAATCATCATGATGTTATTACATTTAGTTATCTTGAGAATTCATTGGATTCTTTAAAAAGTTGCATGTTCTGCAGGAAAGGGTTACGCCTGATGACTATTGGTTAAAAGACACCAGGATGACCGTTATCGATAAAAAAACAAATAGATATGTAATTGGCAAGCTACAATGAAATGGGTACCGAATTAATAAAAATATATTCTCATTTGCAACTTGATTAAGTACTTTACCTCTCATGTGCTTCACAATGCCATTGGTTTTGTGTGAATCCGTCAAGAAATGACCAAATTATAGTCAAATGAAATTTTGGTGCATAAAGAGAAAAGGAAACCAAAATTGCCTCTGGTATTCTTCATATTTCATCCTGACTTGTCCCAACTCCTTTATAAGATTGTAGTTCTTGTTTTTACTGTCGTTTTGATGGGTGGATCATCAAATTTTGATCAAAAATGAGGATATGGCAGTTTGAAGTTGGCTATCCAAAACTGAAAATATATGTAGTTTCTGCATTTCTCATACTAATTTGCCCTGCTGCACCAAAATACCATTCAATTTCATCACAAAACCATTACTAGGTCATAGCCTTCGCCTTCCTCTTTGATTTTCCGTTGGTTTCGTCCAATTCCGTTAAGAAACGAAGGAGAAATATCCTCCGGAAAATTGATTATAAATAGAAAAATTGGAAGAAGAAGAGAAAATTATATAAAGAGATATGACTACTGGGCCTATTTACTGTGGTTGAAGTGTCCATTCATTCAAATTCGAAATTTTGGTGCCAAGTTGATTAAATTGCTAAATCACAAGTATCTTTCTCATATGATCTTCAAAATAAGTAAATGAATATACTATGCTGATCAGAAAAATAAGCCCTTCGCAATAGAGCAGATCTCATAGTCAATTTCAGAAAGATATAAATGTTTGATTCATGACAACACATATGTAATGACCTGCTATTTCTAACCATTTAAATCGATAACAAAATCAACCCAAATCGTTTGAAGCAGCAAATTGTTATTGCTATAGGGTTTAATAAGAATAAAATCACAGAATCACAGATACAAAATAAATACAACTTCTCATAGTGGAATAATTTTGTACAATATATCAGAGTTTACATGAATAACTAGTGGAAATTTAATACATTTGATTTTCTAATACATTATAGAATTAACGCGAATAGAAATAAATGGACGAGCCTTCAGAAATTTCCAGCTATGAAAGGTGAGATCTCAAAGCTGCAATACTAGGTCTGACCCAAGCATTGTGCAAAACAATTACAAAACACTCGAGTCAGGACTAACATTCTCATATAAGTGAATCAACTCAAGTCAAATGCCAAATGAAATGCATTTATGACTTAGAGAATGGTTGGGATTACACTTTATTATTATTATTATTATTATTATTATTTCATAATTATATTTGCATTTAGGAATATATATATATATATATTTATGGATATAGTTAGGTAGATAAATTTATCTCTTTTATCATTTTTGATATTTTGGTCCATATGTCGATACACCATGGTATATATCAAATATATCAATCTAACTTTTTAAAAAGTTTTTTCTTATTTTAGATTTAAATTTCAGTACTCTTTGTTTTGATTTTAAATAAAAAGGACGTCTTGTCAATAGAAAATTGTCAATTTAAACTCTAGTTTTTAGTTTGTCTACTTATTCACTTATATTTTGTTATATATATATATATATATATATTACAAAAAATAAAGTTTGTCCCAAATAAATATAAAAGAAAAAAGGAATGAAACAAATTAATGGCGACAGTTCCGGTCGATTTCTCGCATCCTCTATCTAAACCCTTTCTCTACCCCCGCCGCCTTCCATCTCTCTCATCCTCCGTCTATCTGCCTCTCTGTTATTTCCTCCTCCATCGGTCGATGGTACGAAGTAACAAACAGAAACCGAGACTAACTGGATCTCGTTCTCCAAGATCTAGTACTAGATCTGGTCGTCACTACAACCAAGCTTCAGCCGCTGACATTGTGCAAGATCTAAAACCATCTGACACTGACTCGTCAGAGTCCTCGTCTCTAGCAAAGCACACAATAGGCGATTCGATGGAATACATAATTCGCGATTTACCTAACATACCCTAACTATTAACTGGTACTCTAGTGTACTTTGTAGTTTCTGCTTCCACTACAGCGCCGACTAGCCAAGGTAACACACAAAGACTATTGAATTTCGGTGATCTTGTTCAAGGGCAAGCAGCCATAATTGGTACGAATGCCACAGAAAGTAGAATTTCTGACATCGATCAGAACAGCTTGGGTATTCCAGTTTGTCATGTTAGTGGTGGTATTACTGCTGAGACAGAAGATGCTGGAAGGTTAACGGCTACCCTCAATGCTGGACGATGTGATTTACCAGCAAGCACGCAAGGTGCTCGAACTTATGCCAAGCCTGCTTTGGCCTGCTGGTCCTCACTGTTCGGCAACCGTCCAAATAGTGCATGCCTTTACGAACCCTAACACTTCACAATTCCAGTCTCTACTTCTGGGACAAATCCACCTGGAAATACTTAATGAAGCTAAGTCCTTTTGGAAAGATCATGTAGTTGGATTTTTCTTAGATTCCAAAGCTGTCGACCTTTGATATGCATACTGCGTGTCGTGGTGTATGGTGACTTAGAGGTCAGCTTAGGATTACTTTGGTTAATGGTATGTTTTATTTGAAGTTCTCTTCTACAGAAGAAAAGCACAGGGTCTTGGAGGCAGCTCCAGTTATTATTGGAGGAAAACCGTTTATCATCACTCCATGGAATTCTTCTATGGACCGTGCTAGAGATCAAGTTCTCTCTATCCCAGTGTGGGCTCAATTTAACAATGTTCCATTAGAACTTCAACCACTAACTAGGCTCAATTGGCTCGCTTTCCATATTGGAATACTCAAACATTTTGATGCTAACACGGTTGCCAGAAGGAACCTAGTGTTTGCGAGAGCGTTGATAGAAATAACTCCATACAAGCCTCTTCCTAAGCAGTTAAAGGTATGCATTAAAGATCATTATTATTATGTTGATGTGACATACAAATGGCAACCTGACATATGTAGTGTATGCAAATCTTTTGTCCACATAGCTCAGAAATATACTGTCTCAAGTGACAATATCCAGGCTAAGAAGATACCACTACCTCTTGCTCCTCCTATGGTTTGGGACCCTAAGGTCAAGCCTGTTGTCATTCCTGATGTCATACCATCTGCTAGTAATATGGAAAGCAGAGAAAATCCAACAACCAAAGCACCAACCGAAAGTCAGTCCTTCGACTAGAACAAGACACAAAGGATTTTAACTCACTCCAATACTGGAATGAAACACAAGCCGAGTGATGTAGTTTTTATATTCTTATTGATAAGGCAGATGAAGCAAGAAAGTTAGTGTATCAGGTGCTTGGGGAAGGGCTTATCTTAGCAAAGTAAAGCGTTGATGGAAGAAATAATGAGCAGTTACTTCTTGACTCAACATGGGACATGCGACACATTTATTCTGAGCATTCCCTGTTCTTTGTTGCAGACTTGGATACTCATTTTGCTGAGGCCAAGAAGGAGGTTTCACCAGGTGATGCTGATGGGGGTTAACCTCCCTATTAGAACTTAGTAGCCTCAATATTTAGTCAAGTTCCTGTTTTCCTTTCTATTTGTATCCGGTGGACGGTCCACCTAAATAACCAATAGCTGATTGTCTACTGCAATCACTTGTACTTTCCTGTGTATTTTATTACTAGTTATAATAATAGGTGTTTGCGGTCACCTTAAAAATCAGTCGACTTTGCCAATTTATATATATATATATACACACATATATTGGAAGTATGTAAACCTATATAATCATATATATAGTATAGAGATATGTTAGTATAGTATATAGAACTTGAAATTATTGTAAAATATTAATTTGTATATATATATCTCTTTTATATATAGTTTTTAATATATATAGTTTAACTTATATATTTTTCATATAAAAAGTTGGTTTAGTTTATCATAAATATGCTTTATAACTTAATACTAATTTTAATTAAATGTATAAATCTTGTTTTTGTATATTTAACTTGATATTTTGGTTTGGTAAATGAGTTTTTATGTCTTAAGTATATACAAAGTTATAATTTCAAATCTATACTCATATTTGCTTTTCCAAAAAATGAATACTTTTTTTCTATGGCAACTTGGAAAAAACTCTTTTTCTCCTCCTCTCTTTAAAATTTCTGATGTTTCCTTCATCCCTCTTCTTCTATTATCGCATCAAACCACTTCACCTCAGATCCATCCTCTTCTCCTTCTCTTCTAGTTTTCGCCATAGTAGTTTTTGCGCTGTTATCCCCTTTACTCAAATTCAGATCTAATTTTCAACCCTTGCTTTTCATATCTTCTTCAAATCGCCTTTTCACTTCCTTGTGTTTTATCGTTAACTCTAGCGGTCATTTCACTGTCTTCTCCTTATTCCATATCGTGTCTCCTCATCGATACCCTAGCCACTTCATCGTCTTACTAAGCAGCTATTTGCGACTTTCCTCCTCCATTCCTTGATGTTGCCACTATATCTCTCCTTTCAATGTGTTCCCACCGAATGACAGGACTCATGGCTATGGATCGATGTGACGACCACCCACAACCCCTGCACTAAACAAGAGGAATAATGCGTTGAAAGGTGTGTCAGGTAGCTGTGGACGATCATCATAGGTAGGTAAACACAACCGATACCTGTCGTAGAATTCACAGCGCAAGGATAAAATATAGTAGAAAATATACAACAGGTAATACTAGTGAAGCATCATATAACAAACTTTTGAAACTTTCACAACATCCTGAACAATAATTATCCAAACATCATAGGAAATATCAAAGTCTGTACATAAAGCCTCACTACAACACTCATAGAGTAACTCAACAGCGGAAACAAAAATAGTAGATAGTAATAAAACTGGTACGTAAGCCTCCAGATCGCCTCCGAACTGCAATATCATCCCACTAATCACCTGTCACCTGCCACGTAGTATGCCCATCCACAACCGAATGAACGACCCAAGGTAATAAGAAGGAAACATAAAACCTTTAGTCAGACAACAGTCTTAGTGAGTGATAAAACAACTAACAAACATCAACAATAAAGTATATGAGAATGGATAGATAAGCATAGTAATCTGCCCACAACACCAGAGAAGAACTCAACCCATCTTCCCCACATCAGACAGTGATAGCCTTTACAACAACATTTCAACCATACATACATGGAAACCAGAACACCCATTCAATCATGGCAAAGAACTCATGACATCCAAATTATATGTATCTCACGTAAACCATCCTAATCGAACTCAACATCCCTCAAGCACAAGCCCCAAAGACCTAAACCAATATCAGACAAGCACCCAAGGAACATCTCCTTCGACGTTGGATAATCTACATGAGACGGTTCAAACAAGGCAACTAATCAACCATGAAAGACTTTGGTTATCACCGCCAATTCTGCTTCGAAACCATCGTTAATCGTATGACGGCCAACCTTGCCATATGTCAAGGACAAATGGTAACCCCAGTTCTAGCATAAACTCCATACGCCTTTCAACGATACGTATGCATATCCAACCTTGACAACTTGGCCTTTCAACGATACCCAGGGTACCCGACCTATAACCGATCTTTTAGGTGCCCCTATCGTACCCTTGCTTTGAGCCTGCTAGAACTTACGATAATGATAATCTTTCGGCCTTCGCATCTCTAGTCATCTAACCCGACAACTTTTCATAGCTCAAGCAACCTTATCGAGAAACCATTATCCACCAACTCACGACCTTTGAGTTGTCACCTCATTCGTTGTTCTATACTGATCATCGAACACCTTTCAACACTTCGAACCTTCCTACTTGAATTTACTTCAAAGTTACACCATCACCGAGCCAAATTACATTATTGCGCTGCAGCTAGGGTTAACCGGGATATATACTTTCGCGCTATGTATTCGGTGTTCGCTGTCTGGATGTTAACCGGGAGATACTTAGTTTCGTGTTCTCGATTGATCTTTCATGCCAGGAACCATCATATTGGAAAACCCAATAACCAATACGAGCCTTTCGATTTGTTTGTAAACTATTTATGTGGGCATAATCACTATGCTCACTAATATTTATATATTTATTTATGAAAATGGTTTTCAACACTATGCACTAATAATTGTATTAAAAGAGGATTTTTACGCATGAAAGCATTTTTGGTTATCGTAAGACAAAACTCGCTCATCTGGTGTGCGTTTGCATTGTAAGATATGGGATGAGCTTATGATAGCTTCATTTTCCAAAGTCATTGCAAATTTTATGCATGGGAATTCACATGGAGTAAACCCGTTCCGCGTTAGCAGCATGGTCCGGTGAATTTTCCCAACTTTAAAATAAATCCGAAATAATATAGAGTTTTGAGTTCTCACACTAGCCCCACGACTGATCTAGAGTTTATTGTTACCACCTAAACTCCGAGTGCCCATAATTTTGCGTGGGCAACTAGTAGTTTAGCTTGCAGGCTTAGTTTCAGAGCTGGATTCAGTTGGGGCTAGAGTTTTGTTTTGGCCTTATTTCTTTTGCTTTGAGCTTTTCGTTTCCGCTGAGGATACTATATACTCTAATTTACTGTAACTATGATGTATTTTTTTTAATGAAATAGAAAGTTCTGTTTTTTGTGTTTAAATATGTCTGTACCCATAATTATCTGTCTTTGTGAACGATTTAAGTTGGGTTAATTACCGGCAAGAATCGAACAAAAAGGCGGGACGTTACATTTTTTCAGACCTTTTTATTCAAATCTGGGTCGTACTCGAAAATATAATTTTTTAGAAATGACCCTGTGCGACCGACCCCGTGGTGCCTTGCACAACCAAGCCATGACCGACCGCACTTCATGTTCGACCCACACCGCTCGACAAACCCTGTGTTACTACTCCGACTGACCACTGCTCGACCGAACCCACCGCTCAACCGAACCCCTAGGGTTGACCGACCCGAACACTTCATTGCATACGATGGCCAACCCATGGAGCGCCCAACCCCATCTCCTGGTGCACGACCAAGCACACACGACCGAATCCACTTTTCCATGCACGACCGACCAGGCTTGCTTGAGTCCATGCTATGCTCGACCCGGAAATGACTGTCCCAACCACACCATGGTGCGACCGTCCGCCTACATGCGATCGGCTCCCTGTTGTACTGCACATTGTACTACATGTTGTGCTACGCTCAACCCGTGGCCTGTACGCTCGACCCAAAACCTGCACATACCCTATTCACCTCCGAATTCGACCAAAACTTCTCCCAACGATACAATCAACGTAATATACTCGTCTAATTCATCCAATACAATCATAAGCGTGTTATGAAATCTTTAACAACATGAATATGACTATTATCATTAAAATTACACAATTTCACCAAAATCATGATAGATGAACATATGATCTAAATTTGTGGATCTAACTTGCATAAACATATGAAATAACATAGAAATTACCAGTTTAAACTTGCTAAATCAGATCCTATAGTGACTCATATGATAATGGACTTACCAAGATGTAGATCAATGAGAAAATGCTTGAATTTGATGAAAAACACGATCAAACATTCATATACTTGATTGAATCCGTGTAAGAGATGCATATCACTCACCAATTCCCTAAATCAAAGTAAAAACAACGAATTAAGATTTTGGATAGCAAGGAATTGGATCCAAACTCCTTGATTCGATGAACTCTCCCTTGCAACATGTAGATCTTCAATTTCCTAAGCTTAGATCTCGGTTTTAGTGGTGGAAAAGTGCTAGAGGTAGGAGGAACATAGGCCACCAAATGATAGAATAGAGAAACTAAACCATTTCTCATACCTCCCACCCCTATTTATACCCTTCCACCAGCCCACTAATGGGCCTCTACAAATCAGCCCATTAAGGCTTCGCAAACCTGAACAGCCAACTGAAAAACCTTGAAACAGCGATTCCTCCCAAACCGCTGAGCCAAATCTTTAATGTAACCACTCTACGGAAAGACAATCATCATTTCCTTTCCAATGGCATAGATCTCACCACCTGATTCGACCTAAGTCTAAAGTTATGCCCTGTACAAGACTGATAGAGGAAAAATGGTCACAAACAAAATTGGTAAAAATTATGGAAATGTCTCACATCACCATAAGCAACATATTAAAATATGAGAATTATCCAACTCTCAGAAAATAAAATAAAATAAAAATATTTTACGATCTTCCGATACGTAAAATGCGGGCTGTTATAATCAATGTATTTCAACGTGCTGGTTGGGCTCCTGTCTTGGATAGACTTCAACGTGGCTTTGGTAGGTTTTCTGATGAGTTTCTTGTTCGTCTTTTGTTTGGTTTGGCAATGTTCGGGTGACAGATTTTTGTTGAGTTGTTTCGACCTAGGTTTACTATATGTGGTGGAGTGATGATGCTAGTGTTGTGTTGTGTAGTTGTATTTGCGTATGGAGGCATTTCTATTCGGTTCTATTCTTGGTGTTGGATCTGTTTTTTTTAGGGTAGTACTGAGATTTTGGCGTGCTGATCTTCATTTCACCACCGTCACCACTTTCGGCATTTATGGTGAAGCTTTGCTCTAGAATATGCAGGATTTTGTGGTTGCTCCTCTTTGCCTTCCCACTTCTCGTCTCTTGCTATGGGTGGGGCTTAAGTGCCTATTCAGGTGATGGCCTTGGCATCACTGTCCTGGCTATTGATTTTCTTCCAATGTTTCACACCATTGTGTCCAAAATGTGAAAGCTTGGCCTCTCGACTTGTTGGGCAAGCTGTTTTCTGCCTAGAGTGACATTTTGGCTACTCATGTTTGCTACAATGATGTATTGCTATGTGATGTCTACCTATGCTACCGTTGTGTTGTTCAGCTATGCTACAGTGGAGTTGCTTTGCTATTGTGGAATTGTACAACCTTGCTATGTGATGTCTAAGTTATGCTATGTGTAGCTTTTGAAATGATGTTGTCCTTGCTATAGCTATAGGACTTGTTATATTGATTTAGGATGTGATTTTCTGTTGATTTTGGAAGCATATGTTATTTTTCTCCCTACATGGAGTATGTTATATGTAGTGAGTAATCTAGTCATTTTGACTAGTTCCTATGTTGTTAGCTAGTGTAGTTGCAGTGGACGGACCACTATAAAACCCGTTAGTAGTGGACGGTCCACTTTGAAAGCTGAATTAGAAGGTTGGCAATCTACCAAATTCTTGTACCTTTTTGTAATTATTATTTGTTATAATAATAAGTGTTACGAAACACTATAAAAGCCGATCGGTCTTGCCAACATAGTTATAATTTTATAATTTACTCTCTGTATTACTATATTTCATCAAAAACAAATTTGTGTAAATTACAGAGTTTTATTATTATAAAAATATATGTTAGTTATATTTTTTTTCTCAGCAGATTAATCTATTTTAGTTTTTAAAGTTAAAATTTATAAACTGATTTATATTAAATGATTGATTTATGTTTCATAATTTGATATAGTAAATAAATTTTTATGTCTTAATTTTTTTATACACATCTTAGTAACATTGGTTTCAATATCTTATATATATAGTTATAAATAGATGTTTATATCATAATGGTTTACTCTATATGATTTGTGTCTTCTCTTTAGAAGATCTTCAAAATTTACGATATTATTTATAATTCAGAATTATTGTTTAAATCTATATTTCTTAGCAAACTGATTTGAATATTATGTCATGAATATATTATAGTTTTAATACCATTAATTACCTTTAAACTCTTCTCTTCACTACCCTTTAAATCTCATTGATTTGTATCTTTAACTTAAGTCTTGGAACAAGTGTGTATTATCTTTGTTTGGTTAAAGTAGTATGTGTGTGTGTGTATATACACACACATATATGTATGTACGTACGTATGTATGTATGTATATATGTATATGCATAATTATTAGATATTACTTATCACTAATGATTATACTTTGAATATTTCTTACTGAAATACATATCGTCATCAAATCATTCTGCATACCATTATTTTTATGGGGAGTTTTACTATAAGGGCTTACTTACCTTATACAGTTATTTTCTAGGACACTGGTTGCCAATAATTATTTTCTAGGACATTTATCATTTGCCGCCTCTAGTTCACAAAAACCTAATTACTAAATCGGTCGAATCAGTACTTTCAACCGTTACCAATACAAAATTTCGACAAAATCGATCTTCACCATATTCGTAGAGCAAGCATCTATTATAAAAGTAAGTTTCAATTAACAATGAATGAATAGTTAGTATAATTTTCCTGTAAATGTTGTCTGTTATTACTTAATTGTTTGCCTTTTGTTGATTATATTGCTTTAATCAATCGATTATAATTGCTAATCAGTGTTTACTTATGCAAAATCTTTTAATATGACTAGGTCTATGATAATTACTAGTCAGTGTTTGTTGATGATATTGATTGAATAAAACGACGATAATTCCTAGTTATTGTTTAAAAATACAGTCATGCAAACTCTTTTATTAAGAAATAATACTCATATATTACAGGTTACTAATAATTTTATTTTTTGAAAAAGATAAACGGTTTTTTCTTTCTTTGAAAAGTGGCTATAAAATTGATTTGTCATTAATTATGTAATATAATTTATTTGATTGATTGCTCCTTCGAATATTTTGAACTGGTTATTTGAATAATTGGATACTCAAAGTTGTTAGTTTTGTGAAAAATATAAACTTATATATCTTTTTTTCTGCTTTGTATTTTGGTTTATCTCAATAATTGAATAATTGTGTGCATTCATCCAGGTTAAAAATGAACACAAGGTCGAAGAAAAAACGAATTGCTTTTAAAGAAGCTACATGCATCTTCAATGACAACGGAACTCAATGCTTAAACATTAGACCAATTTCTTCTCCTTTCTGTGAAGAACACAGTCAGAGAAAATCATTGTCAATAACACCAGGGGTAACCTTTTTCTTTAAATTGTGTGTACAATAATTATCTGTTTTGATTTTTGTGCACAGCAGTAACAAAGTTATACAACATACTGTCAATAAAAGAAAGTAATGCAATATACTGTCATTAAAAGATAAATGCATTTACCTTTTTAACAAATAATTATAAACATTAACGATTACAAATTCATAATCAATTATGAGAATTTCATAATCAAATATAACATCAGTTCTATCAGTACTTGTTAGCTTTTTCAAGATATGGATTATGTTGCTTTAATTTGTAATATTTGATACCAAGTTGATTTTGTTTTTAATGACTAGAGACACACTTAATTGGATAAATAGCAAATACTATATCTTAATAACAAACAGTGCAAAAAACAATACATTTAAACAAGTTTTCTGTTTATATTCATTATTTAAAATTATTACATACCATATAAAATGTTGTTTAAAGCTTAAATAAAAATGACAAAATCATTCCAATATTAAACTGGAAAAAAAGATAAATACATTTAGCTTTATCATTATTGGATTTAATTAGATGTTTAGATATGCTAATATTTTAAAATAATTAATATATGTTATATAAGTTTATTGTTTTAATGATTATTTCAAATTATTACACTACTTATAAACCTTCTTTCCAAACTATGTCAAAAAGATAAATAATATTATCTTTTGTACACATTATTGTGCATGCATGGTATTGTTTGGATGATATAACATTTAATTTCTGTTTAGTATTGTTTTAATACACTCTAATAATATTTTAAACAACCTAAACTAATAATAAGATTTTTATGAATGCAGGAACAATCTAACCATGAACAGTATGAACCAACTAATACAAAAATACAAACAGAGTCTGATAAAGAAAATACAAAGTCAGATAACCGAGCGAGGACACAAATACTGACTTGGATAATGCAGATAACCAAAGTGAGGAAACAAATACTGACTTGGATGATGCAGATAACAATGAAGTTGCGGAAACAGGGAGAAAAAGAAAAAAGCAACAGTACACTGGCACATATAGATGCAATTTAGATGCAATCTATAAAGTGATGTCAGTTATTAAAAAGGAAAATATTCTTTTTCAGGAAGCAAAAGATTTCATAGAGAAAACACCTTTTAAAAATATTTTTAAATTTTTTCTCAACAATTCGATATCAAGACAAGATATAAGAAAATGTGCTTCAAATCTAGATGAAATAATTACTTCTTTTGATGTTGCTGAAAATGCTTTTAAAGTGGGAGACAAAATTTTGAAAATAACTCCCGAAGAAGTGAGTCTTATATTTGGAATGCCACTAGCTGGAGGGGAATTATTTCCTATTCCGGCTTCAAGCAAGGCTTCTGCCATGGAAAGTTTTTCTGACTTTTAAAGTTACAATTTCAATGAAGAAAATGTAATAAGTAGAAAAACAGTGACAAGCAAATTGAGTTCAATGATTAAAAAGAAAAAAGGAGATAAAAATCTAATCAAGTTATTATTATTACTACTTGTCATAACATTCCTTTTTCCAAACAATCAAAGCTATTTACCATGGTTTTTTTTGGGTAAATTGTTAAATTTTAAAAAAATGAATTCAATCTCTTGGCCGTGAGCAATTTGTCAAAATATTTTAAATAATGTTAAGGAAATACCATGCTGATCCAAGGAATACACCAGGTTGCACTATAGTATTGTTGGTATGTATTTATAATATTCGCTTAATACAAACACATTGAATATTTTCTTTATTATTAAAATATTAAACCATTTATCTTTTTCTTGCAGTACTGGTTTTGTGAAAGAACCCAAATCATTGATCAAAAAGAAGGCGTTGAAGACAAAATCCCAAGAATGAGGAAATGGGATTTACCAAAACTAAAGGACATTGACTTAACCGAAGTTGATGATAACAAGGTATATCCGGTTTATGAATATTTATTTTTGTATTTAATTTAGTTAAATTTTTGCATTACTTTCTTCTTATAAATGTTAGTACCATAGTACTGTTTTTGTAAACGATTGTTCAATTGAATTTTCTTCTGTACATACTGCATTATGTTCAACTGATTATTCTAATGAAATATAGAACTGTTTCAAATGCAGTTAACAATTATACTACATGTTACTATATACAACAATTTAAAATGATAAATGCTTTTCTTTTTTCATATTGATTAATAAATAACATATTAATCTGTAATTATATATCACAATTACTACTACATGATAAACAAATTTATCATTTTTAACATTATTTGAAGTTCTTACATAAAGTATATAAATAATTTAAACAGCATATAGAAAACATAAATGCATTTATCTTTTCAGATTAATAAATAACATATTGTACTGTAATTATATATCCTCCTTCCGAATGCATTTTAAACATATTTTTCATTTTTATCATGATTTGAAGTTCTTACATAAGGTGTACAAATGATATAAACAGAATATAGAAAAGATAAATGTATTTATCTTTTACATATTCGAATATAAGTCTTGGTATTGTATGCATAAATCGTGTACCATATTTTTGCAGTTTGTACCTTTCCTGCATACACTACGCTTTCAAGTAAGAAAAAAAAATTATGAATTGCTTCTTAAAATACAAATTCAAGCTAAGAAGAATTATATATATAGTAATGATTGTCTAGCCTAATACAACTTTTGTGTAATAGTGATGAGTAGTTGATCTGACTATTTTTTTAAAATATTTTCCATGTAGATTTTAAATTTCTTTTCAAATGTTACAAAAGAGGAGAAGGATCTTTTGTCAAAAAAAATTAAACCAGTTGAAGATGATGATGAGAAGTCTAAAAAAAGGAAATTAGATGATAATATGGATGTAATAACCCGGAAATTCGAGCCAATTTAAAAATTTTGTTTTGGCAATTTTTAATAAATTTTGAATATTTAAAATGAATTATTTTAAATAAAAATGACGAGAAATTTATTTTGAATAGAATTCGAACGAATATATTTATATAGATCGACGTTAGAATATAAATATTTTATTTTAAATTATAAAAGGAATTGAAAATGGCGCGGTAGTTCGAAAATTCGATTTCAAAGTTCAAATGAATGTACAGGATTCAAAATAAACCGGATTTTGGCGAAACCAAAAATATTTGAATCTATTTATGAATATCTTTCCAACGAATCCGAAAAATCGAAATTTCATAGCGGGGATAAAAAGTTATGCCCAGTTGAAAATTCAGAATAGTCGCTATGGAATTCTGGCCCTTAAAAATGGAAATTTTGCAAACGACCTCGGTTTTCGACGAAACCACTTTTGTTGGATCTGTGATGTCAAATTATTGCTAGGTTTCAAAATTCATAATTTTTCGAATCAATATGTGAACGTGGCGAAGGAAAATGCGTTTGACCAGTTTCAGTTGATTTTAATCGACTGGAAAATGGCCATTTTTCAAACGGTCTCAGAATTCGATGAAATTAGTTTTGTTAGGACCGTATCGTCAATACGAAGCTAGAAAATATTTTTCGGGAATTTTTAGAGTCCGTATGTGGGCTCGGTAAATTGAAATGTGCGTTCAAATTCAATATATAGATTCGTATTTTGATTTTGGCAGAAACTGATCGAAACAGTCGAACCAGCCTGTGATGCATATCCCGTTGTGTTCGGAATGGGGGTAATCAGCTAGGGGCGACAGTCGTTGGGCTCAATTTAGTGTTCGAATAAAAAAGTTACTTTTTGAAATTAATTAAATAATTAAAAAATATATATATATATATATATTATATAATATCCTTTCCCTCTCCTCTCTCCTTTCATTACCCCGTCAGAAAAAAAATAAAATAAAAAGGGGACCGCACACCCCCCTTGCCGCCGCCGCCAGCGCGAGGAACCCCCCTCCTTCGCCGCCACCTCCCCTTCGATTCCTCCCTCCTCCGCCGCTTCCTCTATCCGCACCACCCTCCACATCTTCAAATCGAGATCGCAACCCCCCTCAGCTGAATGGAGCCACCGCCTCCGACCTCGCCCCCTCTTCGCCTCCGATGCCTTCCACACTAGGGCTGGCAATGAGTACCCGAAAAATCCGATATCCGTCCGAATCCGTATCCGAAAATATGAATAATATCCGATATCCGATAAGCGTATATGGATATCCGATATCCGAAAATATTTCCGAATACGAATACAGATATGACACTATCTGTATCCGAAAATTATCCGACCGTTGTGGAATTAAATATCAATTTTTTTAAAAATTATTCAGCCCAATTTTAGGATGCAGCCCAATTCAAGGTCCAGCCCACATTTACCAGGACCAAGCTAACCAAACCCATACCCTAGCCTAGCAAGTAATGTTCAGGTCCAAACCAAAAGAAAATAAAAATGGCGAGGTACCCAAAGTCCCAAACCCTAGCAAGTAACATCCGCCGCCTCTAAGTTACAATTCCATGTTTGAGAAAAAAAACCCTAAGGAAAAAAAGGCGGCTACTCCCTCTCCCCTTCGATAATTCGGTTTCAGCATCTCCGAGCTCCCAGCAAATCAGCAATCGAGCATCGTCCTTCGATAATTGCGAGCTGCTCGCCAGTTACTCCAGCAATCGCCGCGACGCCGCCTGTACTCGAGATAGACTGATAGTGGTATGATAATATAAATTCAAAGCCTTTTTTCTGGTTTATTTATTATTTATTTTATGATTTTGAAGAACCTGGTACTCTCTTAGATGTTATATGTAGTATATGCTTAAAACTATATGCATAAAACAGTAAAATTATATGCATAAAACTGATGAAATTATATGCATAAAACTGATGAAATTATATGCTTAAAACTGTGAAATTATTTCTGAAAATTGTATATGCATTTACTATTTCTGGAAACTATACCGAAATGTATTTGCACTATTTTCAGAAATGTATAATTTTATGTATTTATACATTTTATATATTATCGGCTAAAAGCATATAATTTTCTGAAAACAGTTGCATTTATACATTTCTGAAAATAGTAAAATTATATGCTTAAAACAGTTGCATAGTTAGCCGATAACAAATCCATATGTTCTGCGTAGTCGAGATAGACTGATACTATATGTATATTGCATGTAAAAATAATTTCACATGGTTTTTTTATATGTAGCTTGCAAAAATGACAAATACATCATCAAGTTGCAGTAGCAAATCCATTCAGTGTTCGACAATGAATAATGCTAACGTCGTTGATAATATGCCTACTGTGCAAGATACTCAAAATCAAAATGTGGACACTAATTTGCAACAAAGTCTAGATATTTCAACCACTTCGGATAAAAATGAACCTGCAGTAAGACCCTTAAAATCTGATGTGTGGAAGGATTTTGATAGAACAATAGTTGTGGTAGATGGAATCAATCGTATTAAGGCCACGTGCAAACATTGTACTAGGATATTTAATGGGGCTGCCACTATGGGAACAACCCATTTAAAAAACCATTTAAAATCTTGTCCAAGAAATGCTGATAGTAAGAGGCTTGCAGGACAACAAATGCTGACTACTAATCATTCCCCCAATAAGCCTTTCAAATTAACAAGTTGGAAACTTGATCAAAATCGAATCCGAATGTGTTTTGCTCGTATGGTTGCTAAGCATGATTACCCGTTTAATATGACCGAGCATGTTTATTTTCAAGATTATATTAGAAGCATTAATCCAACGGTCAAAATGTTTTCTAGAAATACAATTAAATGTGATGTACTAAAACTTTATGTTGAGATGAGAGCAAAGGTACAAGATATGTTGGATTGTCTAACGTCTCGTGTTAGTCTTACTACAGATTTATGGACATCGGAACATCAAAATCTAGGTTATTGTTGCATAACATGCCATTATATTGACGATGATTGAAAATTACAAAAAAATCATTGCTTATCACGAGTTGCCTCCTCCACACACAGGATTGGCACTAAGTGCTGCCATGAAGGAAAAGATGTTGCATTGGAATATCGATAAAAAGTTATTTGCGCTTACAGTTGATAATGCTTCGAATAACGATGTTCTTATAATTTTTTTTAAAGAATGGCTAGTTTGTAAAGGTGTTTTGCCTTTAGATGGTGCGTTATTTCATATGCGTTGTTGCACGCACATATTAAATTTGATTGTACAAGACGGTTTAAAAGTTGTGCACGGCCTAATTGAAAAAATAAGAGAAAGTGTCAATTTTACCAAATCATCTCAAAGTAGGAAACAATGTTGGGAAAATGCATTAGCACAAAATAGATTAAGTGGAAAAGGAGTTTTTTATGATGTTCCAACACGATGGAATTCGACTTTTCTTATTCTTGAAAGTGCACTTAAACTGCGTCCTGCATTTGAGCGATTGGTTGATTTGACATATGATTATAAATCGTTGCCATCAAGTGAAGAATGGGAGATTGGGAAAGTAGTTAGTGAATGTTTGAGAATTTTTTATGATATTACTCTTACATTTTCCGGTGTCAAGTATCCAATGGCTAATCTATATTTCAAAAATGTGTGTGATGTTTATGAGAACATTATAAGTTGGGAGTTAAATGAGCATGTGTATATTCAATCAATGGCACAAAAGATGAGAATTAAATTTGACAAGTATTGGAGCACATCTAACCTAATGATGAGTCTTGGTATAGTTTTTGATCCCCGTTATAAGATGACTTACATCGAGTTTTTCTTTGGTTTGGTTTATGAAGAAAATTCACATATTCATGTTGGAAAAATAACGACATATTTGAGAACTCTCTTTTATTTGTATGAAAAGGAAAGTACTTCATCCATGAATGCATCTACCCATTCTTGTCCTAATACGGTGGATTCATCTACTAATCTTCCTAAAAAGAAACAAAAAAATGATTCACAATGGAGAAACTACGTCGACAAGAAAGTTGTAAGTTCACTAGTTGTAAAGACGGAACTTGATAAGTATTTGGATGATGGATTGTTGCCAATGGGCGAAGATGAGGATAATTTTGATATTTTGATGTGGTGGAAAACTAATAGCCCCACTTTTCCCGTTCTTGGAAAGATTGCTCGTGACATATTAGCAGTTCCGGTATCGACTGTAGCATCCGAATCAGCTTTTAATAGCGGTGGAATGGTAATTATGGAGAATAGATCTTCATTGTCTTCGGATATAGTAGAAGCATTGATGTGTATAAAAGATTGGTTACCATCTGATATTGGTTAGTTTTTTAATTTGTCTAAATGCAATAATTATTTCGTATAGTTATTCAGTTCTTCTTTTTATAGGAAATAATGTTGAGCTTGTCGACGATGCATCAATTATTATGTAGTCTATATGCACTCTTCACATATGGTAGGTATAATTCTTATGCTTCATTCTTGTAAACAATTTAAACTACTTTGTGTAGCATTATCAATTTTAACATTGTTTTTTTATTTAGCAGATATGGTATGATTCTTATGATTTGAAGTGATGTCCTACACAAGTTAGTTCACGGTTCATGGTACTTCATTTTATCATTACCTGGTAAATTCTCATTCCCTAGTAATTCTTAACAGTTCACGGTTCTTGCAAACAGCAGTCCGTGGACTGCTGTTCGCAAACAGCAGTCCGCGGACTGCTGTTCAAACAGCAGTTTGCCACTGCAGTTTGCAAACAGCAGTCCGCAAACTGCTGTTTGCAAACAACAATCCGCCACTGCTGTTTGAAAACAGCAGTCGCGGACTTCTGTTTGCAAACAGCAGTCCACGAGCTGTTTGCAAACAACAGTCCGCGAGCTGTTTGCAAACAGCAGTGCACACTGCTGTTTGCAAACAGCAGTTTGTGAACTGCTGTGCAAACAGCAGTTTTCCACTGCTGTTTGCAAACAATAGTTCGCGGACTGCTGTTTGCAAACAACAATTGCAAACAGCAGTCGCAAACTGCTGTTTGCAAACAGCAGTTTGCACTGCTGTTTGCAAGCAGTTTGCAAATTGAAAGTTTGTAACTGAGTTGCAAACAGAAAGTTTGCAACTCAGTTGCTGGAAGTTTGCAGGTTATCTGAAAATTCAATCAAGTATTTAAATCTTACACTAAAAATTCTCCAAAAAATGAATGCAGGTTATGTTGTTCAGAGAGCTTTGAAGATTCCATGGAAAAATGAATACAAGCGATCATTTTTGCTCGTGTGTTATTAAATTATGTGTTATTTAGATGATTTTTGGTATTTGCTACAATTCATGACATGTATGATGTATTTATGTTTATGATTTATGTTGTTTTAGGATAGGACTACGAATGTGATGTATTTGCTTTCTAGTTTTTATGTTGTATTTGCAGTGTTATATGAATTTGCTATTATGATGGATTTGATGGAAGTATGTATTTGCTGCAAATTATGAGTTATGCAATTTTGGATATGTAATTTTAAATTCGGATACGGATATTTTTGGATATTCGAAAATATCCGTATTCGTTGAACCGGATACGGATGTTTTCGGATATCCGCGGATACAGATATTATTTAAATGATATCTGCAGATATCGGATACGGATTCGGATATTGATTTTTTTTTGGGACACGGATTCGGATACAATACTATTCGTATCCGACTGCATCCGTTGACAGGCCTATTCCACACCCCCCTTGCCTGAGCGTGCCACCGCACACCTCCCTGCCAACGCCGCTCCAACGGCCATCACCCAACCTCACTCCTCCGACTGAAATTATGTGAGTTTTATTTTATTTTATCCTCTTTATTTACTTAAAGAAATTAGTTTTAAAAGGGTGTGATTTTTATATGTGATATTAGCAAAGAAAGGTTGGATTTTTAATGAAGTAAAGATTAAATTTTTAGCGAAGTAAAAATATAATCTTTGTTAGAAGAAGAGCGATATAAAAATATAATTTTTATTATGAAGTTAGCGTGGTAAAAATATGATCTCTATTATATGAACAGCGGGGTAAAAATAGAATTTTTATCTATATAGTAGCGGTATAAAAATGTGATTTTTATCCAAATAGAGTGAATATAAAAATGTGATTTTTATCCATATAGAGTGAATATAAAAATGTGATTTTTATCCATATAGAGTGAATATAAAAATGTGGAGTGAATATAAAAATGTGATTTTTATATACATGGCAACAATATAAAAATGTGATTTTTATATATGTAGTGGCTACGGACAATGAAATTGACAAAAGGCGAGCGACGAAGATTTCTATATATGAAGAGTCGTGGCGTTTGGTTTAGCTAATTGGTGAGAACTCCTCACCTTTAATTTATTTCTAGTTCGAAATATATACTAGGATGCAGACGGTGCTTAGCAGCACCAGACACCCGTCGTCCACAGATCACGGATGACTTGTGTGTTTGATTGTTGTGTTGTGAAATTTGATTGTGTGATGTGGAATGAAATAAAATATTCTATAGTGGAAAATATTTTATAGTTAAAAATATGATTTTTAACGTGTATATAAAATAAATAGTAATAAACAAATCGGAGATTTGTTTATATACACTGATTTGACTGATATTGATTAGGACGATAAATTTTACACATCGCCCAACTGCACAAATAAAAATCTGTGTTTGTTGATTTGAAACCCCACACGGGTATTGGGATGATATCGACGTACACTAATCCCAATGGTTTAGTGGTATGTCGATCGTTTGATTGACAGACTGTATGAGCGTTGATTAGTTATATTTAATGCTTATGCAGTTGTGTGGTGCACTTTGGATGATGGTTGATTATTTATCGTTGTTATTATATACATGTGTCGTATGAAATCCATGTAATTAACATTATATGGTAATTGATTGGGCCTCATTCCAATTTAGAAAATAAATTCATGTGTTGAATTGAAAGTAAATTCATGTGTTGAATAGAAAATAAATTCATGTGTTGAATAGAAAGTAAATTCATGTGTTAAATAGAAAGTAAATTCATGTGTTGAATTGAAAATAAATTCATGTGTTGAATAGAAAGTAAATTCATGTGTTGAATTGAAAATAAATTCATGTGTTGAATTGAAAATAAATTCATGTGTTGAATAGAAAATAAATTCAAGTGTTGAATAGAATAAACATTCATGTGTTGAATAAAAGCCGTGTTGATTAGATTGACGCCATTTTGACGTGAACGATATTTATATCGATTTTATTCATTTTTATAATGAATATAGAAAAGAAAGTGATTTCAAAATTTAACGTTTTGAAAATATTATCATTTGCATATCGATGATATGGAATATTCAATTTTGACTAGAAATTGTATATGAAGTTGAAATAGTTTTGAAAACGAATTTAAACGATTTATAAAATACGTTTTAAAAGGAAATCGATGAAATATAATATATATATATATATATTATATAATGACCTGAATAGAACGCGCCGCGCCGTGGCAGTTCGCGAATTTCGACCATTGACTTCGAATGGATATTACGGGAGATCCGACCGTCGAATTCTCCTAAAACCGGAACCGTTCGGTTCGTATCGAAAAGACCTTTCTAATGAATATTAGAGATTTGAAATCTAACGGTTGGATTTGGAATTATGTCCAAATCAAATTTGGAAAAGGTCGCTGTAAGTGCAGTTCGATGGCCGTTGATGGAAATCGACTGTAAGGGCCTTGATAAAATTATTAAAAATATCAATAATTAGTGTAAAATCATAAGAAATGATTTGTGAAGAATTGGGATGAAAAATTCCATATTTGAAAAGATCAAAATAGATTTTTATTGAAATGAGCTAGTTTTGAACCAGACTTATAATTCTATTTATTTTTTAAATAAATAAAGTGGATTTGAAATGGTTTTAAAGGTAACCAGAATTTCCAATAATTGAATTGGAATGGATTTGAATCGAAATTGTCTTTGGAATATTTCGATGTTGGATTTCGTGATTATACAGATAGTGTTATGGAAATTTGAAAGATATATTTATATCGTTATTTCCAATACGATATTTGTTGGTCGTAGAATTTGATATTGAATATAAGCCGATATATTTTCTATTCAGAGCCTTGTATTTAATATCAAATGTGATTTGGGTTTGTCGTGAATGGTGCCTTCATTAACCCTGTTCTTAAACCCAGTTGAGAAAAAGATTAAATCTTTCTATTTAGATTTAATGAAGTGTACCAATTAAATAATATTTAATTGGAATAGAATTGGTATTGATTTTTGGGTTTATCGTGAACAATGTTTTAAATAACACTTGTTCTTTAACCTGATAATTAATGGAATGTGATTTTGGGTTTATAGTGAACCGTGTTTTAAATGACATTGGTTCTTTAACCCAGTTAAAGACAGGATATGATTTCCCAAGTTAAATAATCATTGATATTGATTTTTGGGAAGATTAAAACTAAGTGGAGTTTTAATGAATCTTTAATTAGATCGAAATAATCGAGAATGGAGTATCACCAGTTTTGGTCCAGGCGATAGTTAAATCTTTAATTAGATTTGAACGTGAAATGGTAATTGAATTTACCGATAACACCGTGGTGTTAGATATGAAGTATGGCCAGTTTTACTTCATGGGATGAATAGGTTGGGATTGGAAAATAAAATAAATGATTACTTCGGTGTGATTCGCTAATCCCGACTAGTTTGAATTGATATTCGAAGAAGATTAAAGAATAAATTTAAAAAATTTATCTTTGATAAAATTAATGGGAACCTTTCTCAAAGTATAAGAATATTTGAATAAAAGAATATTCTGAATTGGAGAGAGGCGTATGTTGTGTTTGTGTAACACTTGTTTATTATATACGCGAGTTATTCAGAAAGACCAGGTTTATCCCATTCTGTATAACTAATTCGACGTGGTGTCGAGGATGAAGACTATGGTCGAAGACCGGAGGTCTTCACGTCGTTTGGATAATTACTGATGATCTTGATTGGGCCGTACACCCAAGAGGAGAGAATCAGTTGGTGATCGTCCAGACGTACTTGGAGATCGATGGATATGCGAGGTACCAGGTGCCTACGGTTTCGTTCAGACCCAGAACGAACTTGTAAATGGACTGTGTGTCTGACATTGGATTTTATTCTGTGTGATTGATTTCTATTAAATATATATCTGTTTGGCGGCGGAGAATTTATTCTCTTGCTTAACGCCCTTCTCTGAGACGTACGAGCTCAGGGGTTATATATTGATGGATATCAAACGCATGGAGTGAATTGTCTGTGTGGCATGCCTAAGTGGCAAATGATCAAGGCTTCTGTGGAAAAGCAAAGTCTTGTGGGTGATGATCAAAGCACGGCCTGTGTGGCATAGCTTTGTGTAGCGTTGATTCGCGAGCCTCACACCCCGGTTGTGAACCAAAAACGGGAGAGGACTTCAGGGACGGCATGCATTTCCTTCTAGCTAGAAGTGGCGTCAGTGGTTTTACATGCCCTGACGAGTTTGACTTATGTGGTTGTTGCTGTTGCGAGGCGCCTCGGATATATCGGTGACTGTGTAGAGCCGATGGAGTCATTTGGTTCATTTACGCCCCAAAGGGTGGGGAAACACAGTGTTCAGGCATTTTAATCCACATCAGTGGACCGGCCCTGTCGCTCCAAGGGCTTGACTGAGTACTTGTCCTGAGGCTCGGGCTAGAGAGTCTCGAAATCGGTGAGGACTATCTTTTGCCTCGGTTCACAGATGGAAATCCAGCTTCCAATACGTGACTTTGCGGTTTTATTTGTAGAACCTATATATGACGACATAGTGGTATGGGGCACTTATGTCGTATATGATTGATACTTATGATTTGTAGTTGTTTTATACACTATACACTTATAGTAATAATAAAAGATGAAATCTAGCGTATCAAGCATTCTTTGGCTATTATAAGGTAAAACCCTATCCTCCGGCTTGTGTTACATTGTGTGATGGGACCTGGGTCTTATAATAGCTTCATTTTTCTTTATTTAGCATTGCACTATTGTTTTATGCACTAGTATTCTTGGGAGGAAACCCGTTCCGTGTTATACAGCGTGGTCCCTTGATTTACCTAACTTTAAAATAAAGATTAATAACTGTTTTAGATCTCACACCAGTCCCATGACTGACCTGGAGTTTATTGTTTTAACCTAAACTCTGGGTGCCCTTATTTTGACACGGGCAGCTAGTAGTTTTGGTTTTGCAGATTTATATTCCTAGGATCCTGATTTACAGCTGGAACGATACTCGTAAAGCTCTGTATCCGTGTATTACTTTCAGTCGTTTATTGTATTATTTTTCCACTGCTATGTAATTTGTTGTAATCTCTGATATTTTCTGTTGTATAATATTTGTTTATACTCTATATATTCTTGTATTCTGATGAATTGTTGTAATATACAATGAAATGTTCTTCTGTTTGCGTCCCGATGTGGGTTGTTCTCAACTCAATCCGTGATTTCCCGTAAGGGGGATTTCAGGTCGTTTTAGTTGGTATTAGAGCTTTGGTTTACAAAGCTCGAGAACAAGACACGTTAGAACCAAACGAAAGAATTCATCAGAATTGGATTAGTAATATCCAATAAGAATGTCTCGTTAGAGATAGGATCAGTAGTATCCTAGAACGAGTGTGAAGAGTATATTTTTAAATTGAAAACAATTTTTGTTTTCAAAATTTAAATCGAATTATTCGTATTTGAATATTTATTTATACTGATTTGGACTATCCAGTATATAAAGATTTTGCGTATACGTCTGATCCACGGGTATTCAAAGTTTTAATATACTGGATAGATATAGAATCACACTCTAGTCGCCTGGAGATGACACTGATGATAGCAGCTGCATCATCAGTGGATATATGTTCGAGTGACGAAAGTGGGATTTCTATATATTTCCAATCGACTAGTGTGAGAACCAAAATTAGGTATGGCTTATTGTTGTGATTTGGCATCAAAAATCTGATTTTTGGACTATATATCAAAGTTATGAATTTGAAAAGCTAATCAACTAATTGATTGCTGATTGTGTTGTTTTATTATTGGTTGATTAATTAAATTTGAACCATTTAGCCAAATTGAACCAAATAGTGAGTGTATTGAAAATTAGTCTCATTTGCTTGCATATACATGTACTTACATTGAACAGGTCATAGCAAGGAGGTTAGAGAAGAGGAATAAAATTGTTTGCCCGACAAATAGGTACATGTTTACGAATTTATTGGGTTTGGATGATTTTATGAGCTGATTGGCTAGCCGCTTGGCTGTTTCCTTTTCTTTTTGGATTGATCAGGGCCATGGGAGGCTATTTGAAATATCCCGAAGTCCCCGGTGCAGGGGAGGTTATGGCGAAATTTTTCGAAAATTTAGGGTGTTAGCCAAATTTTTGAAAATTTGGAAAAGTTCTTAGAAACTGAAAAGTTGAAGAACTTAAGCCGTAATGAAAATAATGGAAGTTGAGTTGATAGGTTAAACAACTTTCGGCTTCGTTCCTTTTCGGGGACGAAAAGTTTTAAGTGGGGGAGATTGTAATAACCCGGAAATCCGAGCCAATTTAAATTTTTTATTTTGGCAATTTTAATGAATTTTGAATATTTAAAATGAATTATTTTAAATGAAAACGACGAGAAATTTATTTTGAACAGAATTCGAACGAATATATTTATATAGATCGACGTTAGAATATAAATATTTTATTTTAAATTATAAAAGGAATTGAAAATGGCGCGGTAGTTCGAAAATTCGATTTCAAAGTTCAAACGAATATACAGGATTCAAAATAAACCGGATTTAGGCGAAACCAAAAATATTTGAATCTATTTATGAATATATTTCCAACGAATCTGAAAAATCGAAATTTCATAACGAGGATAAAAAGTTATGCCCAATTGAAAATTCAGAATAGTCGCTATGGAATTCTGGCCCTTAAAAATGGAAATTTTGCTAACGACCTCGGTTTTCGACGAAACCACTTTTGTTGGATCCGTGATGTCAAATTATTTCTAGGTTTCAAAATACATAATTTTTCGAATCAATATGTGAGCGTGGCGAAGGAAAATGCGTTTGACCAGTTTCAGTTGATTTTAATCGACTGGAAAATGGCCATTTTTCAGTCGGTCTCAGAATTCGATGAAATTAGTTTTGTTAGGACCGTATCGTCAATACGAAGATAGAAAATATTTTTCGGGAATTTTTAGAGTCTGTATTTGGGCCCGGTAAATTGAAATGTGCGTTCAAATTCAATATATAGATTTATATTTTGATTTTGGTAGAAACTGATCGAAACAGTCGAACCAGCCTGTGATGCATATCCCATTGTGTTCGGAATGGGGGTAATTAGCTAGGGGCAACAATCGTTGGGCTCGATTTAGTTTCCGAATAAAAAGTTACTTTTTGAAATTAATTAAATAATTAATATATATATATTATATAATATCCTTTCCCTCTCCTCTCTCCTTTCACTACCCCATCAGAAAAAAAAGGGGACCGCACACCCCCCCATGTCGCCGCCAGCGCGAGGAACCCCCCCTCCTTCGCCGCCACCTCCCCTTCGATTCCTCCTCCACCGCTTCCTCTATCCACACCACCCTCCACATCTTCAAATCGAGATCGCAACCCCCCCTCCCTCAGCTGAATGGAGCCACCGCCTCCGAGCTCGCCCCCCCCTTCGCGTCCGACGCCTTCCACACCCCCCTTGCCTGAGCGTGCCACCGCACACCCCCCTGCCAACGCCGCTCCAACGGCCATCACCCTACCTCACTCCTCCGACTGAAATTATGTGAGTTTTATTTTACCCTCTTTATTTACTTAAAGAAATTAGTTTTAAAAGAGTGTGATTTTTATATGTAATATTAGCAAAGAAAGGTTGGATTTTTAATGAAGTAAAGATTAAATTTTTAGCGAAGTAAAAATATAATCTTTATTAGAAGAAGAGCGATATAAAAATATAATTTTTATTATGAAGTTAGCGTGGTAAAAATATGATCTCTATTATATGAACAGCGGGGTAAAAATAGAATTTTTATCTATATAGTAGCGGTATAAAAATGTGATTTTTATCTATATAGAGTGAATATAAAAATGTGATTTTTATCCATATAGAGTGAATATAAAAATGTGATTTTTATATACATGGCAACAATATAAAAATGTGATTTTTATATATGTAGTGGCTATGGACAATGAAATTGACAAAAGGCGAGCGACGAAGATTTCTACATATGAAGAGTCGTGGCGTTTGGTTTAGCTAATCGGTGAGAACTCCTCACCTTTAATTTATTTCTAGTTTGAAATATATACTAGGATGCAGACGGTGCTTAGCAGTACCCGACACCCGTCGTCCACATCATAGATGACTTGTTTGTTTGATTGCTGTGTTGTGAAATTTGATTGTGTGATGTGGAATGAAATAAAATATTCTATAGTGGAAAATATTTTATAGTTAAAAATATGATTTTTAACGTGTATATAAAATAAATAGTAATAAACAAATCGGAGATTTGTTTATATACACTGATTTGACTGATATTGATTGGGACGATAAATTTTACACATCGCCCAACTGCACAAATAAAAATCTGTGTTTGTTGATTTGAAACCCCACACGGGTGTTGGGATGATATTGACGTACACTAATCCCAATGGTTTAGTGGTATGTCGATCGTTTGATTGACAGACTGTATGAGCGTTGAATAGTTATATTTAATGCTTATGCAGTTGTGTGGTGCACTTTGGATGATGTGTAACACCCCACGCCCGCTATAGTCACTCGCTAAGGGAATGCCATAACATCGGTGGAGTATTTTAGTGAATATAGAACAGAAAAATATCACCAAGACAGATATAAACAGTATTTGAAATTTAAAACATCATCTCATAACAGCGGAAATAAACATGTCTGGTTACATCATAAAACCATGATAAAAGTTAAGTACAATATCTGTCTAAATAAAGAAGTACATAATCCCACTCTCTCATACAATAGCCATAAGAAAAGAAGAGATAACTGGATAACTGGAGCTTTACATCTACCCAAGCTCTGCAAGACTGGAAACAGAAATCCGATCAAGCTCTACTACCGCTAGGATCCACCGTAGGACCTGAGGGTTGGGAAAAAGATAAAAACAACGGGGTCAGACATAAGTCTGAGTGAGTCCTATAACTTTAACAATACAATCATTAAAGTAACCAGAGAAGATATAAACTTGACCACGGTAATATCTGGGTATGAATGGCTACACTAAGCAGCTTGGTAGACTTAGGATAAACTAAGATAACCGTCAGGACGCATCTACCCACCCAAGGATAATTACTAACTGCACCACACCAGTCATTTCTACTTAAGGTTGATCCCTTCCAAGGACTTAGAAAATTTCCCCAGTAATCTCATGTACTCCTAGCCCACTACATAGGTGCCGTCTGCCCCTATCTCCACTAGGTGTACCCAGTAATTTTACCCAGTAGTTTCGTGTACCCCTGCATAGGTGCCGTCTGCCCCTATCTTTACTAGGTGTACCCACTACTCCCCATCGATCGGCTCCCTACCGTAGATACCCGTGCTGGTCCCACAGTGGGGTGTATCACTCCCCTAAAGTGGCTACCCAATACTATCAACGGTGCACGGCTTTATATCTACACGATGCAACAACGACTTATCTACCAGCCCGGGCCCACACACGCATATGAAACCCGTTGGACTTGCGTTGCCACCGCTAACCCGTTTTGGCCTCTTATAATCAAGCCCAATATGCGTGTCCCGTCACTCGACATGGGTCGAGCCCACAAAGATACGTTTGGGATATTGGTTGAAATGGGCCCCCAACAAGCTACCCACCTAAGCTTGTCATATATCTAGTGTATCCCACTTAACCCTTTAATCATGTTTAATTACATGTTTCTCTTGGTTAAGTATTCTAATCGTATTTTCTATTGCCACCCAAGGCAACCCACTAGATTCCACATGCCACCCAAGGCAACCACTAAATTTCCTCATGCCACCCAAGGCACCCACTTAACCCCTCATGTCCCACTACATGCTATTATGGTTAAGTGTTTCTTAATTAATTAAGACCGTGATCTCCCGTAAAGACCTCCCACATTAGACTAGCTGTTATGACCGCCTGGTTAAGCCGGTAGAATCCGGGCAGTCTTACGTCATAACAGAGTCTAACCTCGTGTCTTTACCTTAATCACGTATTTAATTTATGGCTAAGACCTCTCACATTGGGCTGACATTTGTAGCAACTGGTTAAGCCGGTCGGGTCCGGGCAGTTTTACACTACAAATGAGTCCAACCTCGTGTCTTAGTCGATTAATTACACCTAATTAATCACCCCCATATTAATTATCCCTAATTAATATCAAGTTTTCCATAACATGGGTAGACCTAACTCAATAGGTAAATTCCCATGGGGTAGACCTAACTCAATAGGTAAATTCCCACTTATGGTAATTTATTTTTATGGTATGCTTAATCATACCCAATCATTCATTTATTAACATATTTACCACCCCATCGTTCCCCACGTAAATCGTTCTCGTTTCATGACATAACAAAGGGGAAGATCATCACAAATATCATGGGTTTAACATACAACTTTGTCATGGGTTAAGAGGATGTCAACTTGCATATATGAGCATATTAACCCAACTACATATAACCCAAACTTGCATATTATCATACACATGATTTGCATAACATGTTGCATATGAGCTTGCATATTATCATACACATATCTTGCATAACATGTTAAAACTTGCATATAGGCATTCACATACTTGCATAACTTGCATATCATGTTATTTAAGCATATACATATCTTGCATAAGTATTCATATACTCGCATAAGCATGCGTAACTTGCATATCACATAAATCTTGCATTTAACCATATACATGACTTGCATAAGCATCCATACACTTGCATAAGCATGCATAACTTGCATATCACTTTCAACTTGCATTTAAACATACACTTAACTTGCATATCACTTTCAACTTGCATTTAAACATACACTTAACTTGCATATCACTTTCAACTTGCATTTAAACATGCATAATTCTACTTATTAAACATGCATATATCAACTTGTTAAACATGCATAAATCAACTTATTAAGCATGCATAAACCAACTTATCACATATATGCATAAACATAGAACAACATAGAGTAACATATCATTATACATGATTCAAACTCACTAATCCGCATTTAAGACCATAAGTCTTATTACACCCAATCTACTTACTTTAACAATCAATGTTAAAGTGATAGAAACTCACCAAAACACAATTAGCAAGCTAATGAAGAAGATTAAGATACTTAGAATGGATTAGAGAATGATTTGAGAGGGATTTGCTTGCAACTCCTTCATGAACTAGTGGAGGCCATGCTCAAATTTCATTTTGCCATAGTTTAGTTACAAGACTTAATTATGAATGAATTAGGGTAGGGTTATGGTCTTATTTATAGGATTAGGTGAGTGTTTTAGGCCCTTAGATTAACCCTAGATTAGATTAGGACCCTTAGATTTAGGAAATCTCTAGAACCAGCCCTCCTAGCCAGCCTGAAACCCAACCTGGTGCAACCTGGTGCACCCAGGTTCACTGGGCGCCTGGACCCTGTCGACAGGCAAGTCGACAGGCATGTCGACACCCCTGTCGACAGGCCTGTCGACAGGCCTGTCGACATGGGCTGGGCGGGAAGCTTCCCGCCTGACCCCGCCTGGCCCACTCCAAATCTGAATATTTAAAAAATTTTAAATCTGTTTTAGTTTTGAATTTTCTGCAAACTTCATCGGGCCATAACTGGGCCATACGGACACCGATTTTCGAAAACTCGGACTCTATTTCGCGTATTTTTCCGAGACGAACGTAATGACGCAGCCCGTTTCCCCTAATTCCCACATCTGAGTTTATTTATCTTGTAATTAGTGAATTTTAGTATTAACTAAAATTCGGGGTGTTACATTCTCCCCTCCTTAAAGGATTTCGTCCCCGAAATCTCTAAGCTAAGGAGAATGCCTATCCTATCATCCAAACAACCATCTACTAAAACCATCAACCACGGGCATCCATTGTCCTTAGAATAATTTCTAATGATGTATGAGCATATGCAAAGAGTGTGTGTATATGTTCCCTATCTAATGTATGAACATATGCAACCCATGATAGTGCCATGCATCCATTATGTATGCGAGAAAACCCTATCGATACATACAATATCTACATGAGTGCACAACCATTCACCAAAATGCATCATCCATGTGATAACACAACCATTATACATCCATAAATATACTTTCCTACACACAATTTTATGCAATATGCAATATGAAGTGATTGAGCCGATCTAGTGCCTAGAGTGTGTGTATATGCATCCACGAGCAACCACCAGCAAACACTTGCATCCACTTGCATCCATCAACCATAACATGTCTCAAACACATGTTTCAACCATAGGTTTACCCTATCTAAAGGTCAAAGGTTCTAACGAGAGGACATACCAAAGATAAGATAAGTAAGCGATAAAGGAGAAAGTAAAGACATACCCTCAAAAAGAAATGGGTACAATGAACGCATCTTCGCTTCCGTCTCCCACGTTGCGTTGCCCTCGTCTTCTCCCCATTGCACTTTGACTAGTTGAACCTCCCGATTCCTCAACTTCCTAGTCTCTGACCCAAGGATGCGAGTAGGAGCTCGTCGAATAGTCGCATCACGCTCTACCTCTACATCTCTAAGCAAGCTTGGCTCTACCACCTCTGCGGTCTCATGTAAGCACTTCCTCAGATGTGACACATGGAATACATCATGAACACCACTAAGTCTGTCGGGCAACTCCACCCTATATGCCATCCGCCCAATCCTTTCCTTAATAGGAAATGGCCCAACAAACCTCGGTGCTAACTTCCCAGCGGATCCGAAGCGAACAACATTTCTCAACGGAGATACCTTAACAAAAACCATATCCCCAACCTCAAACTCAAGATCCGTCCTTCTCTTGTCCGCATAAGATTTTTGCCTATCCTGCGCTGCTTTCATCCTTCTTCGAATCAAGTCAATCTTCTCAGAAGTCTCCCTAACCATATCAGGCCCAAGCAAGATCTTATCCGTAGACTCCCACCAACATGTAGGTGATCGACAAGGCCTTCCATAGAGAGCTTCAAAAGGAGCCATACCAATACTGGACTGAAAGCTGTTATTATATGCGAACTCCACCAGTGGAAGATGTTCTTCCCATGAACCTCCAAAATCTAAGATACAAAGCCTCAAAAGGTCTTCTAGAACACGATTCACCCTCTCAGTCTGGCCGTCTGTCTGAGGATGATATGCAGTGCTCAGACACAATTGAGTCCCCACTGCTTCTTGCAAACTTCTCCAGAACTCGCTAGTGAAGATAGGATCTCGATCACTAACTATGCTAGAGGGTACCCCATGTAATCGAACTATCTCTCGAAGATATACTGAAGCTAGCCATGGAGCAGTCCTCTTGCTCTTCACAGGTATGAAATGGGCGCTCTTAGTAAGTCTATCTACCACTACCCAAATTCCTGTATTACCCTTCCTCGACCTGGGTAACCCGTCAATAAAATCCATCGAGACGCTATCCCACTTCCATTGCGGAACCTCCAATGGGTGAAGCAACCCACCTGGCTTCCTTTGCTCCGCCTTCACTTGCTGACATACCAAGCATCGAGCTACATATTCGGCCACATCTTTCTTCATACCGGCCCAGAAGAAAACCCTCTTCATATCTTGGTACATCTTGTCCCCACCGGGATGAATGGTCATCCTAGAACGGTGTGCATCATCAAGAATAACCTTCCTTAACCCTTCATCTTGCGGTACACAAAGTCTACCGTCTCTACGCAAACACCCCCTATCGTCTAGGGTGTACCTACTCAAATGGCTGGACGATTCCCCCCTTATGAGCTTCTCTATCAACTCAACCAACTGTGGGTCGTCCCTCTGGGCTTCTCCAATCCGCCCCAAAAGAGTAGGTCTAACTTCCAAAGAAGCTAGCAAACCGGGTACATAGTCAATGGAAGGTCTGAAATCAAACATCGAGATAAACTCCAAGCTTCGTCGTTCCACGAACAATGGACTCAAGGACAACCTCTTCCTACTCAAGGCGTCTGCCACCACGTTACCCTTGCCAGGGGTATACAATATCTCGAAGTCATAGGATGCTAAGAACTCCATCCACCTTTGCTGTCTCAGATTCAAATCCTTCTGAGAAAACAAGTACTTCAATGATTTATGGTCAGTGAACAGCTCGAATCTCTCACCGAGAAGATAATGGCGCCAAATCTTAAGCGCAAAAACAATAGCGGCCAACTCTAAATCATGGGTAGGGTAATTTTTCTCATGTGCCCTCAACTGCCTTCCACCGTAGGCTATTACCCTTCCCTCTTGCATTAAGACTGCGCCAAGGCCTGTCCCACAGGCATCGGTATAGACAACAAATGGCTTGCTCCCATCTGGCAACACTAAAACTGGAGCAGTGGTTAAAGCTCTCTTTAACCGTCGGAACGCATCATCACAATCTACGTCCCATGCGAAAACAAGATTCTTCTTTGTTAAGCGGGTTAAGGGGGCTGATATCTTCGCGAAGTCTTTGATAAACTTCCTATAATAACCCGCCAACCCCAAGAAACTTCTTACTTCGGTAGCATTCTTCGGAACCTTCCAATCCTGAATTGATACTACCTTCGCGGGATCCACAGCTATCCCTTCCTTGGAGACCACATGCCCCAAGAACCGCACTTCCCTCCTCCAGAAGTGACATTTAGCGAATTTAGCCTTAAGGCTATGTGCTCGAAGAGTCTTCAACACTTCCCCAAGATGTAGGGCATGCTCTTCCTCACTCTTAGAAAATACTAAGATATCATCCACAAAGACCACCACAAATTTATTAAGGAACTCCCTGAACACCCTACTCATCAAATCAACAAAGTATGCAGGGGCGTTCGTCAACCCAAATGGCATCACCATCCACTCATAGAAACCATCCGGAGTTCTAAAGGCAGTCTTGTCTATGCTATCCTCAGCCACCCTCAACTGATGAAACCCCGTGGCCAAGTCCAACTGGGAAAATACTGAAGCGCCAACCAACTGATCGAAAAGATCATCTATTCTCGGCAATGGGTGTCTATTCTTCTTTGTGAGCTTGTTGAGTTCTCTATAATCTACACAAAGTCTGAGGGACCCATCCGCCTTCGTAGTGAATACTACTGGAGCACCCCACTCCGATATGCTCCGTCTTATGAACCCCTTCTCAAGCAACTCCCCTACTTGCTTATGGAGTTCCCTCCTCTCACGAGGAGCCATGTGGCGCACTGGTAAAGATACCGGTTTAGCATTATCCACCAAATATATTCGGAAGTCAATCTCCCGCTTCGGAGGTAAGCCCTTCACCTCCTCAAACACATCCGGATATTCCCGGACCACTCTCATAGATTGCAAACTCTCGACCGAAGCGTCAAGCGATTCAAGGTAACTTAGCATGACAGAGTCCATGGGATTACAAGAAATCTCGAGAGTGTTACCCAAGCGGGTCATGAGCCTAACAACTCTCCTTTCGCAATCAAGAACGGCACCATTACTGGATAACCAGTCCATGCCCAAAATCAACCCATAGCCCGTGAAGCCCAACACAAAAGCATCACATCTAAACTCAATGCTAAGTATAGAAATCTTCAAACCCAAACATATCATGGACAAATAAGTGGAGCCCCCAATTGGGTTTGAAACAACCAAGGGATCATCTACCAGACTGGTGTCTAGGTGCAGTGACTCAACTAATGATGATGAAATAAACGAATGCGATGCGCCTGAATCAAACAATGCACGGACAGGATGGTCAAATAGAAAAACCAGACTTTCAACGGAAATAGTTCTACCTCTCTCCTGAGTCGGTGGAACCGCGAGAGCCTGTACTTTCCCCCTAGCCTGACTCGGTGCCATAAGAGCTTGCACCTGTCCTCCTGAGGTAGATCCCGTCCTTTGCCCTTTCTTAGGGCAATCCTTCACTAAGTGCCCTGCTTCGCCACAGTTGAAGCAGCCAGTCTTCTTTTTCTTGCGACACTCTTTGCTTAGGTGGCCAGGTGTCCCACAATTGAAACACTTCTTCTTCTTGCTCTTGCCACCGTTACCTTTCCCACCTTTGCTTTGTTGTTGTTGCTGAGGTCTCTTTTGATCTCCCTTCTTCTCGGGTGCCTTATTAGCATTAGGACCCTTCTCTTCCTCATACATGAGTGCCATGTCAACTAGCTTCTCAAAGGTGGCCCCCATAGGGATGTGAGTCATAGCCAACCCATGCATCGGTTCATTCAAGCCTTTCACGAACCTCAAAGCCTTCTTCTCCGGTGTATTCACCATGTCTAAGCCAAACCTTGCCAACTGATTAAACTTGTTAACATATTCCTTCACCGAAAGATTTCCTTGCTTTAGAGTCAAGAATCTTTCCATATACAAGTTTTCCTCCGCCCTTGAGAGAAACTTTGCCACAAATCTTTGCTTAAAATCCGCCCAAGAGTCAACGGGGCGTTCTCCATTAGTAACCTCCCACCAGAATGAGGCCTCTCCCTTCATTAACCAAGCAGCCAACTTGACTTTCTTCCCTTCTTCCATCTCAAAGATATCTATCAACTCTTCCACCTCCTTAAGCCAATCTCTAGCCTCCACAAAGGTTTCAGATCCTTGAAAAGGTTTCCCTCCCATAGCTTTAAATTCCTTGCAAGTCTTAGCAAAAGTATCCGTGCGAGGAGGGGGGGGAGGAGGAAGATCGGGTGCTACGGTTGGTGGAGGAACATTGGCTGGACCCGCAGTGGTGGCCCTGGCCTCCATCAATCTCCTATACCATACTGGTACCGTCACACCCTCCGGAAAGTTAAGATCCTCAGCCATGCTGAAACGAAAAAGGAAAGATTCAAAACGGAGAATTCGAAGGATATAGATATGGCTATTGGGGATTATGCTTTTCTTTCAAAAACTTTTCTCTTAAAAGACATGTTTTTGAAAATATTTCTTCCAAATATGTTTTAGAAAAATAGTTTTCTAAAAATTTTATCTGTTCCGGTAACCTTTGCTCTGATACCACGTGTAACACCCCACGCCCGCTATAGTCACTCGCTAAGGGAATGCCATAACATCGGTGGAGTATTTTAGTGAATATAGAACAGAAAAATATCACCAAGACAGATATAAACAGTATTTGAAATTTAAAACATCATCTCATAACAGCGGAAATAAACATGTCTGGTTACATCATAAAACCATGATAAAAGTTAAGTACAATATCTGTCTAAATAAAGAAGTACATAATCCCACTCTCTCATACAATAGCCATAAGAAAAGAAGAGATAACTGGATAACTGGAGCTTTACATCTACCCAAGCTCTGCAAGACTGGAAACAGAAATCCGATCAAGCTCTACTACCGCTAGGATCCACCGTAGGACCTGAGGGTTGGGAAAAAGATAAAAACAACGGGGTCAGACATAAGTCTGAGTGAGTCCTATAACTTTAACAATACAATCATTAAAGTAACCAGAGAAGATATAAACTTGACCACGGTAATATCTGGGGATGAATGGCTACACTAAGCAGCTTGGTAGACTTAGGATAAACTAAGATAACCGTCAGGACGCATCTACCCACCCAAGGATAATTACTAACTGCACCACACCAGTCATTTCTACTTAAGGTTGATCCCTTCCAAGGACTTAGAAAATTTCCCCAGTAATCTCATGTACTCCTAGCCCACTACATAGGTGCCGTCTGCCCCTATCTCCACTAGGTGTACCCAGTAATTTTACCCAGTAGTTTCGTGTACCCCTGCATAGGTGTCGTCTGCCCCTATCTTTACTAGGTGTACCCACTACTCCCCATCGATCGGCTCCCTACCGTAGATACCTGTGCTGGTCCCACAGTGGGGTGTATCACTCCCCTAAAGTGGCTACCCAATACTATCAACGGTGCACGGCTTTATATCTACACGATGCAACAACGACTTATCTACCAGCCCGGGCCCACACACGCATATGAAACCCGTTGGACTTGCGTTGCCACCGCTAACCCGTTTTGGCCTCTTATAATCAAGCCCAATATGCGTGTCCCGTCACTCGACATGGGTCGAGCCCACAAAGATACGTTTGGGATATTGGTTGAAATGGGCCCCCAACAAGCTACCCACCTAAGCTTGTCATATATCTAGTGTATCCCACTTAACCCTTTAATCATGTTTAATTACATGTTTCTCTTGGTTAAGTATTCTAATCGTATTTTCTATTGCCACCCAAGGCAACCCACTAGATTCCACATGCCACCCAAGGCAACCACTAAATTTCCTCATGCCACCCAAGGCACCCACTTAACCCCTCATGTCCCACTACATGCTATTATGGTTAAGTGTTTCTTAATTAATTAAGACCGTGATCTCCCGTAAAGACCTCCCACATTAGACTAGCTGTTATGACCGCCTGGTTAAGCCGGTAGAATCCGGGCAGTCTTACGTCATAACAGAGTCTAACCTCGTGTCTTTACCTTAATCACGTATTTAATTTATGGCTAAGACCTCTCACATTGGGCTGACATTTGTAGCAACTGGTTAAGCCGGTCGGGTCCGGGCAGTTTTACACTACAAATGAGTCCAACCTCGTGTCTTAGTCGATTAATTACACCTAATTAATCACCCCCATATTAATTATCCCTAATTAATATCAAGTTTTCCATAACATGGGTAGACCTAACTCAATAGGTAAATTCCCATGGGGTAGACCTAACTCAATAGGTAAATTCCCACTTATGGTAATTTATTTTTATGGTATGCTTAATCATACCCAATCATTCATTTATTAACATATTTACCACCCCATCGTTCCCCACGTAAATCGTTCTCGTTTCATGACATAACAAAGGGGAAGATCATCACAAATATCATGGGTTTAACATACAACTTTGTCATGGGTTAAGAGGATGTCAACTTGCATATATGAGCATATTAACCCAACTACATATAACCCAAACTTGCATATTATCATACACATGATTTGCATAACATGTTGCATATGAGCTTGCATATTATCATACACATATCTTGCATAACATGTTAAAACTTGCATATAGGCATTCACATACTTGCATAACTTGCATATCATGTTATTTAAGCATATACATATCTTGCATAAGTATTCATATACTCGCATAAGCATGCATAACTTGCATATCACATAAATCTTGCATTTAACCATATACATGACTTGCATAAGCATCCATACACTTGCATAAGCATGCATAACTTGCATATCACTTTCAACTTGCATTTAAACATACACTTAACTTGCATATCACTTTCAACTTGCATTTAAACATACACTTAACTTGCATATCACTTTCAACTTGCATTTAAACATGCATAATTCTACTTATTAAACATGCATATATCAACTTGTTAAACATGCATAAATCAACTTATTAAGCATGCATAAACCAACTTATCACATATATGCATAAACATAGAACAACATAGAGTAACATATCATTATACATGATTCAAACTCACTAATCCGCATTTAAGACCATAAGTCTTATTACACCCAATCTACTTACTTTAACAATCAATGTTAAAGTGATAGAAACTCACCAAAACACAATTAGCAAGCTAATGAAGAAGATTAAGATACTTAGAATGGATTAGAGAATGATTTGAGAGGGATTTGCTTGCAACTCCTTCATGAACTAGTGGAGGCCATGCTCAAATTTCATTTTGCCATAGTTTAGTTACAAGACTTAATTATGAATGAATTAGGGTAGGGTTATGGTCTTATTTATAGGATTAGGTGAGTGTTTTAGGCCCTTAGATTAACCCTAGATTAGATTAGGACCCTTAGATTTAGGAAATCTCTAGAACCAGCCCTCCTAGCCAGCCTGAAACCCAACCTGGTGCAACCTGGTGCACCCAGGTTCACTGGGCGCCTGGACCCTGTCGACAGGCAAGTCGACAGGCATGTCGACACCCCTGTCGACAGGCCTGTCGACAACCCTGTCGACATGGGCTGGGCGGGAAGCTTCCCGCCTGACCCCGCCTGGCCCACTCCAAATCTGAATATTTAAAAATTTTTAAATCTGTTTTAGTTTTGAATTTTCTGCAAACTTCATCGGGCCATAACTGGGCCATACGGACACCGATTTTCGAAAACTCGGACTCTATTTCGCGTATTTTTCCGAGACGAACGTAATGACGCAGCCCGTTTCCCCTAATTCCCACATCTGAGTTTATTTATCTTGTAATTAGTGAATTTTAGTATTAACTAAAATTCGGGGTGTTACATGATGGTTGATTATATATCGTTGTTATTATATACATGTGTCGTATGGAATCCATGTAATTAACATTATATGGTAATTGATTGGGCCTCATTCCAATTTAGAAAATAAATTCATGTGTTGAATTGAAAGTAAATTCATGTGTTGAATAGATAATAAATTCATGTGTTGAATAGAAAGTAAATTCATGTGTTGAATTGAAAGTAAATTCATGTGTTGAATAGAAAATAAATTCATGTGTTGAATAGAAAGTAAATTCATGTGTTTAATTGAAAATAAATTCATGTGTTGAATTGAAAATAAATTCATGTGTTGAATAGAAAATAAATTCATGTGTTGAATAGAATAAACATTCATGTGTTGAATAAAAGCCGTGTTGATTAGATTGACGCCATTTTGACGTGAACGATATTTATATCGATTTTATTCATTTTTATAATGAATATAGAAAAGAAAGTGATTTCAAAATTTAACGTTTTGAAAATATTATCATTTGTATATCGATGATGTGGAATATTCAATTTTGACTAGAAATTGAATATGAAGTTGAAATCGTTTTGAAAACGAATTTAAAACGATTTATAAAATACGTTTTAAAAGGAAATCGATGAAGTAATATATATATATATA
Organism: Allium sativum; assembly: GCA_030737875.1. Taxonomy (NCBI): domain Eukaryota; kingdom Viridiplantae; phylum Streptophyta; class Magnoliopsida; order Asparagales; family Amaryllidaceae; genus Allium; species Allium sativum. The sequence continues at coordinate 228,212,039 of CM060911.1, read as the reverse complement.
TATATATATATATATATATATAATATAATGGCCTGAATAGAACGCGCCGCGGCAGTTCGGGAATTTCGACCATTGACTTCGAATGGATATTACTGGAGATCTGACCGTCGAATTCTCCTAAATCTGGAACCGTTGGGTTCGTATCGAAAAGAGCTTTCTAATGAATATTAGATATTTGAAATCTAACGGTTGGATTTGGAATTATGTCCAAATCAAATTTGGAAAAGGTCGCTGTAAGTGTAGTTCGATGGCCGTTGATGGAAATCGACTGTACGGGCCTTGATAAAATTATTAAAAATATCAACAATTAGTGTAAAATCATAAGAAATGATTTTTGAAGAATTGGGATGAAAAATTCCATATTTGAAAAGATCAAAATAGATTTTTATCGAAATGAGCTAGTTTTGAACCAGAATTATAATTCTATTTATTTTTAAAATAAATAAAGTGGATTTGAAATGATTTTAAAGGTAACCAGAATTTCCAATAATTGAATTGGAATGGATTTGAATCGAAATTGTCTTTGGAATATTTCGATGTTGGATTTCGTGATTATACAGATAGTGTTATGGAAATTTGAAAGATATATTTATATCGTTATTTCCAATACGATATTTGTTGGTCGTAGAATTTGATATTGAATATAAGCCGATATATTTTCTATTCAGAGCCTTGTATTTATTATCAAATGTGATTTGGGTTTGTCGTGAATGGTGTCTTCATTAACCCTGTTCTTAAACCCAGTTGAGAAAAAGATTAAATCTTTCTATTTAGATTTAATGAAGTGTACCAATTAAATAATATTTAATTAGAATTGAATTGGTATTGATTTTTGGGTTTATCGTCAACAGTGTTTTAAATAACACTTGTTCTTTAACTTGATAATTAATGGAATGTGATTTTGGGTTTATAGTGAACCGTGTTTTAAATGACATTGGTTCTTTAACCCAGTTAAAGACAGGATATGATTTCCCAAGTTAAATAATCATTGATATTGATTTTTGGGAAGATTAAAACAAAGTGGCGTTTTAATGAATCTTTAATTAGATCGAAATAATCGAGAATGGAGTATCACCAGTTTTGGTCCAGGCGATAGTTAAATCTTTAATTAGATTTGAACGTGAAATGGTAATTGAATTTACCGATAACACCGTGGTGTTAAATATGAAGTATGACCAGTTTTACTTCATGGGATGAATAGGTTGGGATTGGGAAATAAAATAAATGATTACTTCGGTGTGGTTCGCTAATCCCGACTAGTTTGAATTGATATTCAAAGAGGATTAAAGAATAAATTTAAAGAATTTATCTTTGATAAAATTAATGGGAACCATTCCCAAAGTATAAGAATATTTGAATAAAAGAATATTCTGAATTGGAATGAGGCGTATGTTGTGTTTGTGTAACACTTGTTTATTATATACGCGAGTTATTCAGAAAGACCGGGTTTATCCCATTCTGAATAACTGATTCGACGTGGTGTCGAGGATGAAGACGGTGGTCGAAGACCGGAGGTCTTCACGTCATTTGGGTAATTACTGATGATCTTGATTGGGCCGTACACCCAAGAGGAGAGAATCAGTTGGTGATCGTCCAGACGTACTTGGAGATCGATGGATATGCGAGGTACCAGGTGCCTCCGGTTTCGTTCAGACCCAGAACGAACTTGTAAATGGACTGTGTGTCTGACATTGGATTTTATTCTGTGTGATTGATTTCTATTAAATATATATCTGTTTGGCGGCGGAGAATTTATTCTCTTGCTTAACGCCCTTCTCTGAGACGTACGAGCTCAGGGGTTATATATTGATGGATATCAAACGCATGGAGTGAATTGCCTGTGTGGCATGCGTAAGTGGAAAATGATCAAGGCTTCTGTTGAAAAGCAAAGTCTTGTGGGTGATGATCAAAGCACGGCCTGTGTGGCATAGCTTTGTGTAGCGTTGATTCGTGAGCCTCACACCCGGGTTGTGAACCAAAAACGGGAGAGGACTTCAGGGAGGGCATGTGTTTCCTTCTAGCTAGAAGTGGCGTCAGTGGTTTTACATGCCCTGACGAGTTTGACTTATGTGGTTGTTGCTGTTGCGAGGCGCCTCGGATATATCGATGACTGTGTGGAGCCGATGGAGTCATTTGGCTCATTTACGCCCCCAAGGGTGGGGAAACGCAGTGTTCAGGCATTTTAATCCACATCGGTGGACCGGCCCTGTCGCTCCAAGGGCTTGACCGAGTACTTTTCCTAAGGCTCGGGCTAGAGAGTCTCGAAATCGGTGAGGACTATCTTTTGCCTCGGTTCACAGATGGAAATCCAGCTTCCAATACGTGACTTTGCGGTTTTATTTGTAGAACCTATATATGACGACATAGTGGTATGGGGCACTTATACCGTCTATGATTGATACTTATGATTTGAAGTTGTTTTATACACTATACACTTATAGTAATAATAAAAGATGAAATCTAGCGTATTAAGCATTCTTTGGCTATTTTAAGGTAAAACCCTATCCTCCGGCTTATGTTGCATTGTGTGATGGGACCTGGGTCTTATAATAGCTTCATTTTTATTTATTTAGCATTGCGCTGTTGTTTTATGCATTAGTATTCTTGGGAGGAAACCCGTTCCGTGTTATACGGCGTGGTCCCTTAATTTACCTAACTTTAAAATAAAGATCAATAACTGTTTTAGTTCTCACACCAGTCCCATGACTGACCTGGAGTTTATAGTTTTAACATAAACTCTGGGTGCCCTTATTTTGACATGGGCAGCTAGTAGTTTTGGTTTTGCAGATTTATATTCCCAGGATCCTGATTTACAGCTGGAACGATACTTGGAAAGCTCTGTATCCGTGTATTACTTTCAGTCGTGTATTGTATTATTTTTCCGCTGCTATGTAATTTATTGTAATCTCTGATATTTTCTATTGTATAATATTTGTTTATACTCTGTATATTCTTGTATTCTGATGAATTGTTGTAATATACAATGAAATGTTCTTCTGTTTGCGTCCCGATGTGGGTTGTTCTCAACTCAATCCTTGATTTCCGGTAAGGGGGATTTTGGGTCGTTTAAATGGAGGTTAAAAATTTGACAAAAAGTTTGAAGGAGCTGGAAACAAAATTCAACGTTTTGATTAATGAGTTGAAAAGTTTTGGGGAACAATTTAACAAAGAAAGAGTTTTACGTGCGGTAGCTGAAAGAAGAATCCAAATTTTAGAAATGAGGATTCAAATACGTGATGGCCAAGAGGTCACAGAAAAACAAGATTTGAAAGAAAAGAATGATGATACTAAAGGTAAGGAAAAATAAAATTAATACATTTGGTATGACAAACAAAAATAGGTCTAATAACTTTCTATGTTTTAATTTGATAAATATTGAAAATTTCATTTTAGAAATTGAAGAAAGTTTAACATATGAAAACAACAAACAAGCTACTAATGAAATTCTTGCTGAAAAAGCAATTACCATTTAAGATGAAAGTAGTCCTAAAGAAGAAAAGAAGAAGACAAAACCAAAAAATGTTGAAAAATGTCTACTACTAAAGAATCTTAGTGAAGAACAGCAAGAAGTTGTAAAAACTTTTTTTAAAGTTTCAAGGTGATGAAAATTTAATCACCATTACAAAATGCATGATAGAAGACCTCCTATATCAACATAATATTTGTGGTCAAGTAAGTACATCAAAATATTCTTTCCATAAATATAAATTTTCTCATTTTATTAATATTATATTTCAAATGTAGGTAACCGATTGGTTTTGGTTCCGGAAAACAAAGCTGCAAGAAGCAAGCAACAACTTTGTCTATGTGAACACAACAATGATAGTAAGTGGAGTATATTATCAAATTAATATTTTGTAAACCAAAAAAAGTCTAAAACATAATTTTAACAGAAAAGTGCAACTGATGGAAACTTGGAAAAAATCAAGAAACAAATGTTCATCCCATTCATGAAAAAAGACACTTTTAAATCCATTATGTTCGAACATATTGTTCCCCATACATGGAAATGCACATTGGAGCTTGCTAGAACTAGTTGTTGGAGATTGCACCTGGAATCACTATGACTCTTTACACTTAACCACGAGATCAAAAACTAGAAGAAGCAGTCATGCACAATTTGCAATCAATGTGGTAAGTGCAAATTAAAAAAAAGATAAATGTGTTTATATTTATTATAAATTTCTTTCAATTATTCCAGAAAGCAGCAGTCAACACAATAAATAGAGAGTTACAAGATGAAGGACAAAAAACCATTCTAAAAAAAATTCAGTGATAAATTATGTTGACTGTGCTCAACAAAATACCGGGTAATTTTTAGCAATTTAATTTTCAAACATTACACAAATGGTCTAAAATTTTATGTAATGATTAAAAGTTACTAGTAACTTGATTTTCTCGAAAAGATAAATGTTTTTATAATTTCCTGATAGTAAGGTACAAATTGATTTTTTTTATAAAGTAATGCTTGTTTGCATTATCCTAATACTAATTACAAGGAATGCAGGTACGATTGTGGAATACTAGTAATGATTTTTATGCAAAAAGTAACTCAAGGAATGCAAACTTCAGCAAAAATCAGTATTGAACAAGTAGAAGCATTCCGAGCAATTATAGCTGCCAAAATACTTATTGACGAACCATACTGTTGGAAGCTCGAGAAGTAATGCACCACTGGATGAACCTTTAAAACGCTATTCATCGTGAATGATGTTTCTAAATTGTATGCTGATGTTAACAACTAGATATTGAATTTGTTGTTTAATTTGTAATAGCTGATACTGATTTGATCATAGTTGTTAGGAATTATATCTGAGTTTGAAGATTAATTACAAAATGCTGATGTACTGTTCTGTTTATAATGTTATCAATCAAAAGCTAGTTGCTGTTATCTTTTGTTTGAAAATTCAATTGCTTTTATTTGTTGGTTAAAAAACCAAAACATTAATATTTATGCTTGAATTTAGATTATATTTGTTATTAATTTTAATGCTAATATACGATCTTCTTGCAAATTTCAAAAAAATATACTCAAATAACAATCGTCTTTTAAAGAAAAGATAAAAACTTTTATCTTTTCTTTAAAAACCATCTTTATATTAGTGTGTATGATTACTTGCTGAAATTTGTTTAGTGTGTATGATTAATAGGTGGATTTGGTTAGTGTGTATGATTTAATGATATCAGGATTGTAATTATTTCAATTATTAATTCACTGATGTTAATAGAAAATAAAAAGGTAACAATATTTATCTTTTTCAACCTATAAACCACATAACATTATAATTTAACAGTGAAATAATTATGCAATTATTTACTACTGCATTGAAATAAAAATACATTATAGAACACAGATACTCAGACAACATGAACCGATTAAATTTAGTACATATAACAAAGTAAAATTATTGCCTTTACATGAAAATATAAATGCAGTTATCTTTTAAAACAATTTCTATCAAAAAAACGAAAAAAATCAAATAATCGTTGAACATAGCGCATCATAAATGTAACAAAGCTAAATAAGCAAATAATCATTCAACAAAAGAACAAGTTGAATAATATAAAATAAAAGGTAAAATTGAATATCTTTTAAATAACTTAAACCACATAATAACAAACCGTAAACAAAACTTACAGAATTTCAATCAGTTCTTAACATTAATCAGTCCTAAAAATCAACCTTCATGACATACATATAATCAAAATTTCATTTTACCATATTATTCAACTGTAACACTAAATTTAAAAAATTCATTCAAATAAAATGAATTTTAAACAACAATTCAAACATTCATAGAACAACTTCTTATATTATGCCCTAGTTTTTTACACTTTCCACATTGGTTTTGTTTAGCATGAAAATCAACAACTTCAATTCTATTCACTCTAGGCCTTCCAGCTCCACGAACAGCTTTAGGAGGAAGAACAGTACATGATTCTTTAGCTTCAATTTCTTCTTTATCAAAAGTTGGAATTGGATTTATTGCATGTGAATAAGCAGCTCGATAATACTCAATAGTAAAGTACGGCTCAACATAATCACATACAGAATTTTTAGACAAATATTATACACTTCAAAGCATGGGCACAAGGAAAACCCTTCACTTTCCATTGATTGCAACTGCAAATGTGATTTTTAAGATCTACTTTTTGCGATGTTGGAGAATGAACTTCATAAATAAATCTGCAAAATTAACAATAAATCATATTTAAATAAATAATATTATTAAATTAAAAAACCACATTAACAGCTAATCCTATATAATGTGTCTAATATCTTGATATCTCTATAATAAGCATTTTTTCAGATATTATATAATATCACACTACAAATACATAATTCCTTAAATTTTTACTACAAAATTAAATAATACTAAAATTATCCTTTTGTCACATATATCTCTTTCAACTATTTCATAAACTAAATGAGCAAAATATTAACAAGATAAATGCACATATCTTTTTCATAAACAGTTTCCACTAAAAAATAAATCTTTGTTAAATGTTTACAACGTAATAAAAAAACATACCTAGATGATTTAGTATATTCCTCCCAAACCCTTCCTCCTTCAATTTCAACAAACAAGCTTCCATTTTTGAACAAAGAACACTATTCCGGTTAGCTGCTTCTTCTCTTCGATTGGACATTTGCAACATAAGTTTAATCCGAATACCATCAAGACATGCAGTTATAGGCAGACTTCTTTCATCCAAAACCCATGAATTGAAACTCTCCGCTACGTTAGATTTATTTTTACCATATCTTTTTCTAGGAAAAAACAAATCAGCCCAATGATCATACAGCTTATCATTCAAATATTCACTAGCTTTTGCACCCCCAATTTCTTTATATTTGGCCATAGCATTTTCAAATTCATGGGCATTTGAAGCTAAAGCACACTGTTCAAGCAACTGACCTACTCAAGCACCCCTCCCACTTTTAACAATACTAGCAATATTACTTTTCATATGATGTAGACAGTAAGAATGATGGCTATTTGAAAAAAAATTAGGAATACTCAACAACAATCCCCAATGTCTATCACTTAAAAAAGTCAATGGTTTAGCAAACCTAAAAGCATCTTTTAAGTGGGTCAAAAACCAACCCTAACGCTCTTCATTTTCTTTAGGCACAAGAGCCATAGCCAATGGAAAAAACCTGAAACATAAAATAACAACACCAACAATTATTCAAAATAACATTTTTCCAACAATTTAAATTAAATTTTTCATTTATACTACAAAACATGATAAAATTAATGAACTGCATAAAAAAGATATATTGTTATATCTTTTTCTTCTATTAAATTACACAACATGATAAAAATTTAATTTATACTACAGAACATGATAAAACTAATGAACTGCATAAAAAAGATATATTGTTATATCTTTTTCTTCAATTAAATTACAGAACATGATAAAATTTTCATTTATACTATAGAACATGATAAAATTAATGAATTACATAAAAAATACATATTGTTATATCTTTTTCTTCTGTTAAATTATAGAACATGTGTGACAACCCGAACTTCCCCGCAAAGGAAAGCTTGGATTGAGTTGAGAACACGACAAATCAGAACACAAACAGAAGAACATTTCATTGCTTATTACAACAATTACATCAGAGTATAAGAATATTCTAGAGTATGAATAAACATTATACAGCAGAAAATATCAGAGATTTAAACTACACTTTAATACATAGCAATGGAAAAATAATACAAAACACAACGGAAAGAAATACACAGATGCAGAGCTTTACGAATATCCCTTCAGCTATAAACCAGGATCCTGTGAATATAATATCTACAAAACCCAACTACTAGACGCCCGTGTGGAAAATAGGGGCACCCAGAGTTTAGGTTAAAACAATAAACTCCATGTCAGTTATGTGACTGGTGTGCAAACTAAAACAGTTATTAATTTGATTTTAAAGTTAGGTAAATCAAGAGACCACGCCGTATAACAAGGAACGGGTTTAACCCCAAGGATACCAGTGCATAACACAAATAGCGCAATGCTAAATAAAGAACAATTAAGCTATTATAAGACCCAGGTCCCATCACACAATGCAACGCAAGCCGGAGGATAGGGTTTTACCTTATAATAGCCAAATAACGCTTGATACGCAAAATTTAATCTTTTATTATCACTACAAGTGAAGAAATCAACTTCAAATATAAATGTATCAATCATAGACGGCATAAGCGCCCCATCCCACTATGTCGCCATAAATAGTATTACAACTAAAATCGAAATGTCATGTATTGGAAGTTGGATTTCCATCATGAACCAAGGCAAGGGGAAGTCCTTACTGAATTCGAGACCCTCTAGCCGGTCGTCTTAGGATCGGAGCTCGAGTGACCCTAGGCAACATGCATGGCCGGTCCACACTAAGTGCAATGGTGAATTAATAATTCCTGAGCATGCGTTTCCCTGCCCTATGGGGCGTAAATGAGCCAGATGACTCAATATTCATTGGCGTCGTAGTAACCGATATATCCGAGGCGCCTCGCATTCCAACAACTATATAGGTAATAAGCAACATATGCAACATCCACATGAGTTAAATGTCAGGGCCTGCAAAACGCTAACACCACTCCTAGCTAGAAAGAAACGCACTGCCCTCCCTGCTGTCCTCTCCCGTTTTTGGTTCATACCGGGGTGTGAGGCTGTAACAACCCGTATTTTTTAATAACATGTTATAACATAAATCAAGGCAGAATTAAACTGTAAAATCTGAATCAAGGGAAACGGGCTGTGCCATTGCGTTCGTCTCGGAAAAATACGCGAAATAGAGTCCGAGTTTTCGAAAAACGGAGTCCGTATGATCCAGATAAGGCCCGAAGAAGTTTTAGAAAAATTCAAAACAGATTTAAATACAAAAATTTCAATTTTCAGAAGTGGCGGGAAAATTCCTGCCAGACCCAGGGGGTCGACCTGGGGGTCGACTGGGGAGTCGACCCGCCCACCAGGTCGACTGGGGTGTCGACCCTAGGGTCGACCTGGGGGTCGACCTCCCTGGTCGGCCAGGTCGGCCTGGTGCACCTGTTTTGGCTGTTTGGACCTGTTTTGGAGGCTTGTGACGGGATTTGATGGCTTGGATTGAATCGAGGGTTAATCCTATGGCTAATACTATCCTAATCTTCTATAAAAAGACCCTAAGCCTATCCTAAATCATCATTATTCAACGCTACAACTAAACTATGCCAAATTTGTTCCTCTCATGGCCTCCACTCTCATGCTAAAATTCCTAAGTTTATTTATATGAGAGATTTTGAGTTCATACAAGTGTATTCAAGCTTGTATGAGTGTTTTTAGTTTGCATTCAAGTCAAGTTGCAACATTTCTATTTCAAAGCAAGGGTTTTTATTGATTTGGCTCAAGGGTTTTTCATTTGGAGCTTTCATATTTGAGTCTTTTTGGTGATTGCATAAGGGCTTCGTCTCAATCTTTATAATAAATATACATTTGTGTCTTCATAGCATTGTAAGCCCTTTTCTACTTTCTTTTATTGAACTCTAAAGTTAAATGAATGATGCAAGTTTGGTTGATCATTATGATATGCAAGTTTGGTTGATCATTATGATATGAAAGTTTGGTTGATCATTATGCAAGTTGGTTTAATCATTATGTATGACACATGTTGCTATGTTATGCAAGTTGGGTTGATCATGTTATCATGTTATGCAAGTTAAACTTGAGTTTGTGAGCTTAAAGCTTCAAGCTTTATGTCAAAGGTTGCATTTTGGCAACATGGAAGTTATCATATCCCTTACGATAACTTGCATGTGAGGCTAAATGCGAACTTCTAGCAACTTCTACATGTCATTTATCACCATGTATCACTTATATGCTAAGTTTGGTTTTATGCATACTTTTGAAGCCTAATGATGCAATATGCAAGTATATGAACATATGTACATCTCATATGCCACCATGTTAAACTTGTGGCTTCAACACCTTTTTGTCATGATTATGCCAAGTTCCCTATTTTATCCTTTATGCGTTGTTGCGATTATGTAAACGATGGGATTACGTTGGGGTTGGGTAACATTATGACATAAACAAGGTTTTTATAACATGACGTGATATGTTAGCTTGTAATTATGTTTTGGAAACATAATGGACATGACACTTAGAAAATATGAGTGTGGCCAACTCGAGGTTGGGTTGAGTTTGTAGCATAAATCTACCCGGACTCGCCCGGCTTAACTAGTGGCTACAAACAATAGGACCCAATGTGAGAAGTTGGTCATGTTGTGCTCGAACCCGAGGTTAGACCAAGTTGTGGTGCAAAGCTACCCGGACCCGCCCGGCTTAACTAGTAACCACAACAAGGTCTAATGTGAGAGGTTAAAGCACATTAAGTTAATTCATGCCTCCTGATTAGGGTTAAGTCATGGTCCACTTAATACTTAACCAATTTGGGCTTGATGGGTTAATCGGGGTTAAGTCATGAACCTTGGGTACACTTAACCAATTTAATCCACGTTTGGATTGGGTTAACCACATTTAACCCGTTAAGAAACCCTAGTTGCGTGGTCCTTTGCAGCAGTAACCCTCTTGATAGTATCATAAGACCCTAGGACTAGGCTAGGGTGGGGCACGATTACTGGGCTGACATGTAAGCGACCAAAACGACGGCTGAGTAGGTACGCCGGTGTAGGTCCAGGCGGACTATGGTCGTGCACATAGTCCGGAGTTGGAGAATCAGGCACGGGTACCGGTAGATCTAGACTGTGCATACTTGATTGGTGTCCGAGGTTGACACCCTAGGGCTTGATACACCCAAGGGTGGACCTAGCGCAGTTTAACTACATTGCATGTTTGGGCCGTATGACACCAACACTTGACGAGTTAGGCTTGTAGGGAGCCGATCAACTAGACCGTGTAGTTGGACCTTGATTTAGGTCACCTCATGATGTTGGGCCAAGCTTGGGCCAAGGGATCAATTCTTGTTTTTACTTGACATGTTAGAATGCTAGTACACCCGAGGTGCAAAACTTAACCTTGATTATGCGATGACACCTTTATCTATCCTGTTAGTTAATCATCATGCCAGTATGTTGTTATCCTTATGTTCATCTCAGCTTCTCATGCCAGTTAACTTTACTAGTTCATGGACAGATAGTAGTTAGGGCTTACCAGTCTTTTTGACTGACCTGTTTTCTTTCGCCTCTTTTCTTCCGTTTCCCCCCCTCAGGTTCTCAGGGTGGGAACATTGGAGCTTAGCTTGGATCTCCATAGCTTTCTTACTGGATTTGCTCATGTACGGTTTTGGACATTGAGCTAGCTATGGTTTATCACTTCACTTTGGGGATAGTACTTTATGTATTTCAGTTTTTCAGTTTATGCTAGACTTTGTTTGTTGGAAAATAATGATCAAGTACTTTGTTGTAACATAACTATGGTTTTTGAAATGCTAGTTTGATCCGCTGCTTTATTTACTCTGTTTTACTTATATGTTCTGTCTTGTGATATCTGCATGCATGTTTACCTTGTTTAACGCCCCTCCAAAGCTAGGGTGCTTGCAAGAGTTACCCTGGCGGAGGTGGGGTGTTACATTTGGTATCAGAGCATAAGGTTTACAAGATTTGAGCAAAAGTGTTTTTGAAATTTACCTTTTGAAAAACTATTTTCAAAACCAATTAAGTATTTTCCAAGAAAAGTCTAGTTATTTTAAAAAGGCTATTCCCCAAAAGCCATAGCACTATCCTTCGTTTCTTCGTTCTGAATCTATCTTTTTCCTTTTTCAGTATGGCCGATCTTAACCTTCCCGAGGGAGTGACCATTCCCGGATGGTTCCGGAGGTACTTGGAAGCTAGGGCCAATGATGTGGGCCCAGCAAATACCCCCAACATAACTGAGGTTCCTCCTCCTCCTCCCCCTCCTCAGAATCCACAAGCGGAATTCGCTAAAGTTTGCAAGGACTTTAAGGCGATGGGTGGCAAGAATTTCATTGGGACGGAGACTTTTGTGGAGGCAAGAAATTGGTTGAAAGAAACTGAAGATCTCTTCGCCATCTTTGATGTGCAAGATCATAGGAAGGTTTTATTGGCAGCATGGTTATTAAAAGAAGAAGCTGCTTATTGGTGGGAGGTCACCAATGCTACAAGGCCTATAGAGACTTGGGCCGACTTTAGGACAAGATTTGGGCTTAAGTTTCTATCATCAGCTGAGGCGAATCTGCAATTGGAGAAGTTTATATCTTTGAAGCAAGGGGACATGACAGTGAGGGAGTATGTGAATGAGTTTAACAAGCTCGCCCGATTCGGTTTGGACATGATTAATACCCCCCAGAAGAAGGCTTTGCGCTTTGCACGAGGGTTGAATGAGCCATTACAAGGTTTAGCCCTATCTCATATACCCATGGGGGCCACTTTTGAGGGACTAGTAGACATGGCATTGCTTCAAGGAGACGATAAGAATGGCAAGAAGGAAGTCAAGGCTAATGAGACTCAAGCCAAGAAGACAGACTCCAAGTGGGGAGGAAATCAGAGCAATCAGAACAACAAAAACAACAAGAACAACAAGGGCAACAAGGCCAAGGCAAAGGATCCAAGAAAATGCCACTACTGTGGGAATGTTGGGCACGTAGCTAAAGACTGTAAGAAGAGGAAGAGGAAGAGGAAGTCGGGCGAATGCTTTCATTGTGGAGAGACCGGACATTTTAGCAAGGATTGCCCCAAGAAGCAAGGGCAGAATCAGCGTGCAGGACCTTCTGGAGGGCAAGTGCATGCTCTCAACGCTGCTCCAGCTCAGGACCGAGGTAGTATTTCTGTAGAAAGTCTTGTTTATATTTCTGATTATCCTGTTCGCACCTTGTTTGATTCTGGCGCATCGCATAGTTTTATTTCTTCTGATCTTGTTGAAAGTTTGCACCTAAGTACTAGTCTAGTTGAGGATCCCCTTTGTGTTTCAAATCCAATTGGGGGTTCCGCCCATCTATCTATGATTTGTGTGGATTTGAAGATTTCTATCTTGGCCGTAGAATTCACGTGTAATGCTTATGTTCTCGGATTCACGGGATATGGGTTGATCTTGGGCATGGATTGGTTGTCCAGTTATGGAGCCATCCTCGATTGTGAGCATAGGGTGGTGAGGCTCATGACTCGCCTCGGTAATACCCTAGAAATTTCTTGTAACCCTAGAGGTCCCGTCATGTTATGTTATCTTGAATCTCTCGACTCGTCCATTGATGATCTGCAATCTGTAAGGGTGGTCCGAGACTATCCTGATGTCTTTGAAGAAGTTAAGGGGTTACCCCCTAAACGAGAGATAGATTTCCGCATTTATCTAGTTGATAATGCCAAGCCAGTATCATTGCCCGTTAGGCATATGGCTCCACGAGAAAGAAGAGAGCTCAGTAAGCAAATCAAGGAGCTGCTTGAGAAGAATTTTATTAGACGAAGCATTTCTGAATGGGGTGCTCCGGTGGTATTCGCTACTAAGGCAGATGGTTCGCTTCGTCTATGTGTTGATTATCGAAAGTTGAACAAGCTGACAAAGAAGAATAGGCACCCTTTACCGAGGATTGATGATCTCTTTGACCAGCTGGTTGGTGCTTCTGTTTTCTCTCAGCTCGATCTAGCCACCGGATTCCATCAGCTTAGAGTAGCTGAGGATAGCATTGATAAAACTGCGTTTAGGACTCCAGATGGATTCTTTGAATGGCTGGTCATGCCATTCGGATTGACTAATGCACCCGCCTACTTCGTGGACTTGATGAGTAGGGTGTTCAGGGAGTTCCTTAACAAGTTCGTGGTTGTCTTTGTGGATGACATCTTAGTATTTTCTAAGAGTGAAGAAGAGCATGCCCTACATCTTAGGGAAGTGTTGGAGACTCTTCGAGCACATAGCCTTAAGGCTAAATTCTCTAAATGTCACTTCTGGAGGAAGGAAGTGCGGTTCTTAGGGCACGTGGTCTCCAAGGAAGGGATAGTTGTGGATCCCGCGAAGGTAGTATCCATCCAAGATTGGAAGGTTCCGAAGAATGCTACCGAGGTAAGGAGTTTCTTGGGGTTGGCTGGCTACTATAGGAAGTTTATCAAGGACTTCGCAAAGATATCAGCCCCATTAACTCGCTTGACAAAGAAGAATCTAGTCTTCGCATGGGACGTAGATTGTGATGACGCGTTCCGACGGTTAAAGAGAGCTTTAACCACAGCTCCAGTCTTAGTATTGCCAGATGGGAGTAAGCCATTTGTTGTCTATACCGATGCTTGTGGGACAGGACTGGGCGCAGTCTTAATGCAAGAGGGAAGGGTAATAGCCTACGGTGGAAGGCAGTTGAGGGCGCATGAGAAAAATTATCCTACCCATGATTTAGAGTTGGCCGCTATTGTTTTTGCGCTTAAGATTTGGCGCCATTACCTTTTGGGAGAGAGGTTCGAATTGTTCACTGACCACAAATCATTGAAGTACTTGTTTTCTCAGAAGGATTTGAACTTGAGACAACAAAGGTGGATGGAGTTCTTAGCATCCTATGATTTTGAGATAGCGTATACCCCTGGCAAGGGTAACGTGGTGGCGGACGCCTTGAGTAGAAAAAGGTTGTCCTTGAGTCCATTGTTCGTGGAACAATGAAGCTTGGAATATATCTCGATGTTTAATTTCAGACCTTCCGTTGACTATATACCCGGTTTGATAACATCCTTGGAGGTCAGGCCTACTCTTTTGGGACGGATTGGTGAGGCACAACGGGACGACCCACAGTTGGTTGAGTTGGTAGAGAGGCTCATAAGGGGGGAGTCGTCCAGCCATTTGAGTAGGTACACCCTAGACGATAGGGGGTGCTGGCGTAGAGACGGTAGACTTTGTGTACCGCAAGATGAGGGGTTGAGGAAGGCTATTCTTGATGATGCACACCGATCTAGGATGACCATTCATCCCGGTGGGGACAAGATGTACCAAGACATGAAGCGAGTTTTCTTTTGGGCCGGTATGAAGAAAGATGTGGCCGAGTATGTCGCTAGATGCTTGGTGTGCCAACAAGTGAAAGCGGAGCAAAAGAAACCCGGCGGGTTGCTTCACCCATTGGAAGTTCCGCAATGGAAGTGGGATAGCGTCTCGATGGATTTTATTGATGGGTTACCGAGATCGAGGAAGGGTAATACGGGAATTTGGGTTGTGGTAGACAGACTTACTAAGAGCGCCCATTTCATACCCGTGAAGAGTAAGAGGACTGCTCCATGGCTAGCTTCAGTTTATCTTCGAGAGATAGTTCGATTGCATGGGGTACCTTCTAGCATAGTGAGTGATCGAGATCCTATCTTCACCAGCGAGTTTTGGAAGAGTTTGCAAGAAGCAGTGGGGACTCAGTTGTGTTTGAGCACCGCATATCATCCTCAGACGGACGACCAGACCGAGAGGGTGAATCGTGTTCTAGAAGACCTTTTGAGTCTTTGTATCTTGGATTTTGGAGGTACATGGGAAGAGCATCTTCCGTTGGTGGAGTTCGCGTATAATAACAGCTTTCAGTCTAGTATTGGTATGGCTCCTTTCGAAGCTCTTTATGGAAGGCCTTGCCGATCACCTACATGTTGGTGGGAATCTACGGATAAGATCTTGCTTGGGCCTGATATGGTTAGAGAGACTTCGGAGAAGATTGATTTGATTCGAAGAAGGATGAAAGCAGCACAAGACAGGCAGAAATCTTACGCGGATAAGAGGAGGACGGATCTAGAGTTTGATGTTGGGGACATGGTCTTTGTCAAAGTATCCCCATTACGGAATGTTGTCCGCTTTGGGTCCGTTGGGAAGTTAGCTCCAAGGTTTGTAGGACCGTTTCCCATTAAGGAAAGGATTGGACGGATGGCATATAGAGTGGATCTACCTGAGAGACTTAGTGGGGTACATGATGTATTCCATGTGTCACATTTGAGGAAGTGCCTACATGAGACCGCAGAGGTGGTAGAGCCGAGCTTGCTTAGAGAAGTGGAGATAGAGCGTGATGCGACAATTCGACGAGCTCCTACCCGCATCCTTAGGTCAGAGATTAGGAAGTTGAGAAACAGAGAGGTTCGACTAGTCAAAGTGCAATGATGAGAGGATGAGAGCAATGCTACTTGGGAGACAGAAGCGAAGATGCGTTCACTTTATCCATTCCTTTTTGAGGGTACATTCTCAATCTCCTTTCTTAATTAGCATATCTTTCTATCCGTGTTTATCCTGTTTATCTTATTATCTCGTTAACCTTGTCATGAGAACCTTAGGTAGAAACCATTTGGATGAAACATGTATTTGAAACATGTTATGCTTGATGGTTGCAAGTGGTTGCAAGTGTTTGCACGTGGATACTCGTGGATGCATGATACACATTAGGCACTAAGATCGGCTCACACACTTTCATGTTGCATATGCATGAGTGCTTATACTTATTCATGGATGAAACTTGTTATGTTATCACGTGGATGTTGCATATGGATGAATGTTATGTGCACTCATGTAGAGACTACGAGCTATGTTAGGAATTTGCATACATATGGACTCATTTCACTAACATGCTTTGCATTAAGGAGGTTTACTGTATCAGTAACCGCCTGATTTTTGCATTAGATAAGTACATATACACACACCTTTGCATATGATCATACAGCATTTAGAATCCTTTAAGGACAATGACTGCACGTGGATGATGTTTTGAGTAGATGGATGATGGATGGTAGGATACGTTCTTCCTAACTTGGAGATTTCGGGGACGAAATCCTTTAAGGAGGGGAGAATGTAACAACCCGTATTTTTGAATAACATGTTATAACATAAATCAAGGCAGAATTAAACTGTAAAATCTGAATCAAGGGAAACGGGCTGTGCCATTGCGTTCGTCTCGGAAAAATACGCGAAATAGAGTCCGAGTTTTCGAAAAACGGAGTCCGTATGATCCAGATAAGGCCCGAAGAAGTTTTAGAAAAATTCAAAACAGATTTAAATACAAAAATTTCAATTTTCAGAAGTGGCGGGAAAATTCCCGCCAGACCCAGGGGGTCGACCTGGGGGTCGACTGGGGAGTCGACCTGCCCTCCAGGTCGACAGGGGTGTCGACCCTAGGGTCGACCTGGGGGTCGACCTCCCTGGTCGGCCAGGTCGGCCTGGTGCACCTGTTTTGGCTGTTTGGACCTGTTTTGGAGGCTTGTGACGGGATTTGATGGCTTGGATTGAATCGAGGGTTAATCCTATGGCTAATACTATCCTAATCTTCTATAAAAAGACCCTAAGCCTAGCCTAAATCATCATTATTCAACCCTACAACTAAACTATGCCAAATTTGTTCCTCTCATGGCCTCCACTCTCATGCTAAAATTCCTAAGTTTATTTATATGAGAGATTTTGAGTTCATACAAGTGTATTCAAGCTTGTATGAGTGTTCTTAGTTTGCATTCAAGTCAAGTTGCAACATTTCTATTTCAAAGCAAGGGTTTTTTATTGATTTGGCTCAAGGGTTTTTCATTTGGAGCTTTCATATTTGGGTCTTTTTGGTGATTGCATAAGGGCTTCGTCTCAATCTTTATAATAAATATACATTTGTGTCTTCATAGCATTGTAAGCCCTTTTCTACTTTCTTTTTTTGAACTCTAAAGTTAAATGAATGATGCAAGTTTGGTTGATCATTATGATATGCAAGTTTGGTTGATCATTATGATATGCAAGTTTGGTTGATCATTATGATATGCAAGTTTGGTTGATCATTATGATATGCAAGTTTGGTTGATCATTATGCAAGTTGGTTTAATCATTATGTATGACACATGTTGCTATGTTATGCAAGTTGGGTTGATCATGTTATCATGTTATGCAAGTTAAACTTGAGTTTGTGAGCTTAAAGCTTCAAGCTTTATGTTAAAGGTTGCATTTTGGCAACATGGAAGTTATCATATCCCTTATGATAACTTGCATGTGAGGCTAAATGCGAACTTCTAGCAACTTCTACATGTCATTTATCACCATGTATCACTTATATGCTAAGTTTGGTTTTATGCATACTTTTGAAGCCTAATGATGCAATATGCAAGTATATGAACATATGTACATCTCATATGCCACCATGTTAAACTTGTGGCTTCAACACCTTTTTGTCATGATTATGCCAAGTTCCCTATTTTATCCTTTATGCATTGTTGCGATTAGGTAAACGATGGGATTACGTTGGGGTTGGGTAACATTATGACATAAACAAGGTTTTTATAACATGACGTGATATGTTAGCTTGTAATTATGTTTTGGAAACATAATGGACATGACACTTAGAAAATATGAGTGTGGCCAACTCGAGGTTGGGTTGAGTTTGTAGCATAAATCTACCCGGACCCGCCCGGCTTAACTAGTGGCTACAAACAATAGGACCCAATGTGAGAAGTTGGTCATGTTGTGCTCGAACCCGAGGTTAGACCAAGTTGTGGTGTAAAGCTACCCGGACCCGCCCGGCTTAACTAGTAACCACAACAAGGTCTAATGTGAGAGGTTAAAGCACATTAAGTTAATTCATGCCTCCTGATTAGGGTTAAGTCATGGTCCACTTAATACTTAACCAATTTGGGCTTGATGGGTTAATCGGGGTTAAGTCATGAACCTTGGGTACACTTAACCAATTTAATCCACGTTTGGATCGGGTTAACCACATTTAACCCGTTAAGAAACCCTAGTTGCGTGGTCCTTTGCAGCAGTAACCCTTTTGATAGTATCATAAGACCCTAGGACTAGGCTAGGGTGGGGCACGATTACTGGGCTGACATGTAAGCGACCAAAACGACGGCTGAGTAGGTACGCCGGTGTAGGTCCAGGCGGACTATGGTCGTGCACATAGTCCGGAGTTGGAGAATCAGGCACGGGTACCAGTAGATCTAGACTGTGCATACTTGATTGGTGTCCGAGGTTGACACCCTAGGGCTTGATACACCCAAGGGTGGACCTAGCGCAGTTTAACTACATTGCATGTTTAGGTCGTATGACACCGACACTTGACGAGTTAGGCTTGTAGGGAGCCGATCAACTAGACCGTGTAGTTGGACCTTGATTTAGGTCACCTCATGATGTTGGGCCAAGCTTGGGCCAAGGGATCAATTCTTGTTTTTACTTGACATGTTAGAATGCTAGTACACCCGTGGTGCAAAACTTAACCTTGATTATGCGATGACACCTTTATCTATCCTGTTAGTTAATCATCAAGCCGGTATGTTGTTATCCTTATGTTCATCTCAGCTTCTCATGCCAGTTAACTTTACTAGTTCATGGACAGATAGTAGTTAGGGCTTACCAGTCTTTTTGACTGACCTGTTTTCTTTCGCCTCTTTTCTTCCGTTCCCCCCCCTCAGGTTCTCAGGGTGGGAACATTGGAGCTTAGCTTGGATCTCTATAGCTTGCTTACTGGATTTGCTCATGTACGGTTTTGGACATTGAGTTAGCTATGGTTTATCACTTCACTTTGGGGATAGTACTTTATGTATTTCAGTTTTTCAGTTTATGCTAGACTTTGTTTGTTGGAAAATAATGATCAAGTACTTTGTTGTAACATAACTATGGTTTTTGAAATGCTAGTTTGATCCGCTGCTTTATTTACTCTGTTTTACTTATATGTTCTGTCTTGTGATATCTGCATGCATGTTTACCTTGTTTAACGCCCCTCCAAAGCTAGGGTGCTTGCAAGAGTTACCCTGGCGGAGGTGGGGTGTTACAGAGGCTCACGAATTAACGCTACACAAAGCTATGCTATATTAATGTCGTGCTTTGATCATCAACCACAAGACTCTGCTTTTCAACAGAAGCCTTGATCATTTGCCACTCAGGCATGCCACACAGGAAATTCACGCCATGTGACTGATGTCTATCGATATACATCCTCTAAGTTCGTACGTCTCAGAGAAGGGTGTTAAGCAAGAGAATAAATTCTCCACTACCAAACAGATGTATATTTAACAGAGATCAATCAGCATAGAGTAAAATCCAATGTCAGACACACAGTCCATTTACAATTTCGTTCTGGGTTTGAACGAAACCGGAGGCACCTTATTCCTCGTCCCATATGTCCAATACAGGAGAGAGCCCCTCGCATATCCATCGATCTCCAAGTACGTCAAGAGATCAATGGTGTCTAACCCTAATACCAGCGATAATCTCAACGCTGAAATCCAAAACACATCGGATGAAAACAACCTTGATAATCAAGATGAAGCCTCAAAGGAAACCGATGAAGTCTAGCAGGAGGGTCGTAAGAGACGCAAATCATTTCTACAGGTGGCCAAACAGGGTGTATTACCTAATCGAACGGCAGGAAACAAACAACAAAAATAGGGATCTGAAATGGTTTTCAAATCTGGATCGCGATTATGGGCTTCAGCTGTAGAGGGTAATACAAAAATATATGGCGGTGTGATGAATTTTGAAATTTCTTTAGACGACGACGGTGAATACGCAAATCTAGATGATCTAATTTTTGATGAAGCTAAAAACATGTGGAGAAATTCTATATATATATTTAGTTGGCAGAAGGCCGTATTACGTTCATCTGAATGCGTACATCAGAAGGGAGTGGCAACCCAAAGGAAAGTGGGATGTGTTTGCAAGAGAAAACGACTTCTATTTGATCAAATTTGAATTATAAGAAGATTGTAATAAGGTGCTTAACAAAGGTCCTTGGTTCATGGACAGTAAACTGATATTCATTAAGCGATGGGAACCAAATTTAAGGCTAGAGAGAGACATGCTTGAGTCTCATCCTGTCTGGATAATATTAATTAACCTTGACTTATCTCTGTGGAATGCTAGAGGAATTTGTAAGCTAGCTAGTCTTATTAGTACCCCGCTAGCTATGGATGACCTCATTAAAAATGTTAAACGTCTAAATTATGCGAGAATTCTTGTAGACATGAAAGCTAATAAAGAAAAGAAAACACAAATCAGAGGCAAAGACAAACATGGCAACATTTATATACAAGAAGTGAAATATGAAAATATGCCTCCTATTTGCACTAGTTGCAATTGTTTTGGTCACAATTCTGACCAGTGTTGTACAGTTGCCAAACCAGTTCGACAAGAATGGGTTGCGAAAGATCCAAACAAAAATTCTGAGGAGGATGTTCAGCAGCACAATTTTTTTGCTGAGGAGAGTCAGCAGCACAAAAACACTGAAGTTCTCAGTGAAAAAACAGCTGGAGATAACACTTCCCTAAACTGTACAATTAGCAGTGGTGATAATGTGGTTACTCAGGCGGAGGTGGCCACACCTGATCAGGCGGAGCAGGCTGATACATCTGTTGCACAAGTAGAAACAATTCATTTGTCTCCTGTACATTCACAGAAGAACGAATTTGAGCCTGAAACTGTTGAGGACTTGCAGGAGTTAGATATTTCTTTAGATGACAATGACAATGATAAAGAAGATGAAGACAGTAATAAAAAAGAGAATTACACAAAGCCAAATCCAGAATTCATACAACAATTCAATACTCAGTAGAGGATTATTGAAGCTGCAAGTAGTGGGCGCGGCTTCCCTCCTTGGGATTTGAGGAGTAAATCCCAAAATTCTAAATGTCGTTGATAAGTTGGAATGTGAGAGGTCTAAATAACGATACCCGATTGTTAGACCTCCACAATCTTAGAAGGAGTCTTCTTCCTTCATTTATGGGTATCTTGGAAAATAAACTTAATGTAGATAATTTATGTTTCTTGTGTAATCAGTTGGGGAGTGATTGGGACCAAATTAATAACAATGATTTATCAGTTAAAGGTAGAATTCTTGTTGCTTGGTGCAAGTCAGTTTGGTGTTGTGTTCCTCTGGACAAAGATGAACAACAAATAACCGTATCTCTTAATAATACTGGAGGACTTAACATATGTGTTACTGTAGTTTATGCCAGTAATAATATGGGAGAGAGAACTAAACTTTGGGATAAACTTAAGTTATTGGCACAAAACATGCAGGATGCTTGGATAGTCATGGGAGACTTTAACGCTATTCTAAAACCCAGTGAAAAACAAGAGGGTGTTACCGTTAGAGTTTCCCAGTTGTCAGAGTTCAATAGCTGCATTGTTGCATCGGGATTGGTTGAACCAATCCACTGTGGCCGACATTATACATGGAGAAGTGGTGAGAGTAGGAAGATTTCTTGTAAACTTGATAGAGTACTCATCAATTCGGTGTGCATGAACAAATTTTCAGATCTGAAAATGAATGTCTTGCCGTCATCGACAAGTAACCACTGCCCTATACATGTTAGTTTAATTGAGAGGAATAATGACGCTAAAGAAAAGCCTTTTCGTTATGCAAATCATTGGAAAATGATCAATGGGTACTATGAAGCGGTTGACAGTAAAAAAATTTCACTGTCTTCATCTTGTCATTTGTTCCATTTCCTTAATTTTCTTAAAAACTCAAAAGCAAAAATTAAGGAGCGGAATACAACACGTGTGAAAGAGAATGATCATATCAAAGTGCTTGAAGACAGAAATGCAGAGTTATTACTATTAATAGATGGCGGGGATAATAGCGATGAAACGTGGGGGCTATATCAACAATGCAGAACTGAACTCAGTGAGGCTCTGAAGATCAAAGCGGTTGAATTAAAACAAAAAGCGAAGGAGAAGTGGATGACTGATGGCGATGAATGCACAAAATTTTTTTATACTAAAATGTCAGTTAGACGCATACTAATTTTAATTTTCAACTTCTTGACCAGGATGGTAATGCACTAACAGATATGAAGAAATTTGAAGAGGAAGCAGTGTCTTATTTCAACGAGCTTTACAATGGTGAATGTGCAACAGACTTACCCATTGTCAAACCCCGTAGGCTGTTGAACTCCAGAGGGCGTAGAATGCTATATAGGAGAGTGTCCGAGGAGGAATTGAAGAAAGCTATTTGGTCCATTAGCGTTGACTCCGCCCCAGGGATCGATGGGTTCATGTCTGCTTTCTTCCACAATCATTGGTGTGACCTAAAAAGCATTTTGCTGTCAGTGATACAAGAAGCTTTGAATTCAGGTAAAATAATCAAAAAATCAATCATACGTTCCTCTGCTTGATCCCAAAAAATGAAAAACCTACCAAAATTGCTGACTATAAACCTATTGCATGCTGTAATGTGCTGTACAAAATTTTGAGTAAAGTGTTGTGTAATAGAATAAAAGTGGTTTTTCCAGACATGATTGCTGAATGTCAAAGCGCTTTTATCAAAGGTAGAAGTATCTCAGAAAACTCTTTATTGGCACATGAATTAATTAGAAATTTCAACAAGAAAGGTGCTAATAAGTTTTGATTGAAAGTTTATTTGCAAAAAGCTTATGATAAAATAAATCGGCATTTCATTGTTCACATGCTTAAGGCTATGGGTTTTTCAGAGAAGATCACTAGACTGATTTCAGAATGTATTCAAACTCCTACTTTCTCTATTCTAATTAATGGAGTACCAAAAGGCTTCATCACCAGTAACAGAGGTATATGACAAGGTGATCCTCTATCCCCCTATTTGTTTGCAATTACAATGGAGTATTTTACTCTTCAGATGGAGTTAGCAGAATATGCTAAAGAGATTCAACCAATACATAATTTCCAATCGTCAATTAGCCATCTGTTGTATGCTGATGACCTGATAATTTATGCCAAGCCAAATGTTAAAGCTGCGGCTAAGATCACTAATTTATTTGACTATTTGGGGAAATATATGGGTCTTAAGATGAATGAGCAAAAATCTAAGTGTTACTTCAACAAATTTTGTGTAAACAAGAGTCATGTGCTTGATATTTTGGGGGTAAAGGAAGGTGAACTACCTGTTAAATATTTAGGTGTTCCCCTCTCTTCAAACAAAATTACTGATCGCGAGTGTGCTGAGCTTATCACTAAGATAAGGGAAAAATTAACAGGCTAGAACTCGAGACTGTTATCTTTTGCAGGAAGAATTGAACTAGTTCATACAGTAATTCATGCAAAAATCAATTTTTGGCTGCAGACTTTTCAAATTCCAGAGGCATCAATTGGAAAAATTGAAAAAGTTTGTGCGGACTTCATTTGGAAAGGGGGTTTACATAAAATTAAATATGAAGAACTTTGCAGACCAAAAGAAGAAGGAGGAGTAGGCCTGAGAAGAATTAGAGACATGAGAGAGGCGTTCACTTTGAAGCAAGCATGGAAAATCATAAATGGTCAAGGTTTATGGGCTCGATGGATGGAGAAAAGATACATTAAAAATAATTTCTGGACTATGGATATAGAGAATAATGCATCGGCAACGTGGAAAGCAATTCTAAGAGTCAGAAACAAGTTAGCAGCAAACTGCGAACGAGAATTTGCTAACGGCAATGACACTGACCTATGGAGAGACCCATGGATAAAAGGAAAATCTATGATTAACACTTTGGGTTGGGACACCTTTTCAGCTTACGGATGTCCTAATCAAACTGTTAATCACATTATTAGTGATGGCAAATGGAACTATGCCAGGCTTCCTTGCAACAATGAGATGAAAAAAGACATTGAGTACATGCCGCTTTTTATTGTCAGAGAATTTGACAAGTGGAAGTGGGTTTCAAGCAATGAGTTCAACTTAAAAGAAGCGTGGACTGCATGCAGAGTCATTGAACCCAGAGTGGAATGGCACAAAGTAATTTGGGACAAATTGTTACCCCCAAAAGTATCACACACAGCCTACAAAACTATGTTATTTCGTCTACCAACTAAAGACAAACTTTTCAGCTGGGGTATAGTTACTGATAATTATTGTACCTTATGTGACAATAACATTGAATCGCACCAACATCTGTTCTTCAATTGCAACTTTTCTAGTGAGATTCTCAGACAAATTCAGCAAAGATTAAATTTTGACAGCCAAGAAACAAACTTTCATGAAATAATTGCGTACCTGGTTCTGAATTGGGCGAATGAAGATGCTAAAGTTAAAATATACGACATTAGCATGATTACTTCATGTTGGTGGATATGGAAGGAGAGGAATAGACGTGTATTTCAAATTAAACGAAGGTCGGTGAGTGAGATTCACAAGCTAATTGAAGTGGAAACAAACTTAATCTTGAGAACAAGAGGTAGAGGACTTACTACATCAGAGGAAGCACGACAATTTCGTACTGGAGGAATGGATCGAGAGAATTGGCAGGAATCACGGCTAGAAGCTCAAAACCTACGGCCACCATGAATTCTTCATTGAAGATGATGCCGGCCGCCATGTCTTAATTTGGAAAGAATCAGTTGTGTTAATGTATTGGCTACGGTGTCTTTTATTTCCACGATTGTAAATACTGATGCGTTGTCGATCTGTTGAGAGACATGCATCGAAATTTGGGCTGAAAAATGCCTTTAATAATATTATACCAATTTTCAAAAAAAAAGTACGTCTGCCCGATCACCGCTTATTACCTCGTCTTGGGTGTATGGCCCAATCAAGACATCAGTAATCATCCAAACGATGTGAAGACCTCCAGTCTTCAACCACCATCTTCATCCTCAACTAATCGTCGTATCAGTTGTTCAGAATGGGATAAACCCGGCCTTTCCGAATAACTCGCGTACTTTATAAACAAGTGTTACACAAGCACAACATACGCCTCATTCCAATCCAGAATATTCTTTTATTCAAATATTCTTTTCACAATTTTAAACCATATTAAGGTTGATCCAAACTAATCAGGATTAGCGAAGTTCACCGAAGTAATCATTTATTATATTTCACAATCCCATCCTATTCATCCCATGGAGCAAAACTGGTAATACTCCATATCTAACACCACAGTGTTATCGGTAAATATTAATTACCGTTTCACGTTCAAATCTAATTAAAGATTTAACTATCGCTTGGAGAAAAACTGATGATACTCCATTCTCTATCATTTCAATTTAATTAAATATTCATTAAAACTTCACTTAGTTTTTGTAATGTCCCGTATTTTACATGGGTTAATATTAACTTATTTAATTATTAAATATCGATTTGGCGATATCGATAACTTAAATTAAATAATATTTATATTTAATGAATATAAATAATAGAATAATATATTTAATTCTGAAATAATCAGAATTAGCCAAAATGGCAATATGGTGTGAATTGGGCAAATTCGAAATATATAATTCAATTTAAAATTGAATTACGATAACGAATATATTTTATTAACGATGGTTGAATGTATAAATTATAATATAATTATAATCTAACTCGAAATGGCGCGACAGTTCGTAATTTGGTGATCCGAACTTTAAACGAATATACAGAAGCCGTTTTAAATCGGATTTCTGTGAAACAAGAAACGTTCAGAGCGGCTGAAGTATATTTTTCTAGTGGAAGAGAAAAATGGAGATTTCGTCATGTAGATTTTGATTTATGTCCAAATCAAATTTTAGGAAAGTCGCTATGGAATTCCTTTGAAATTTATAATTATATATTTATATTATAAAAGGAATTTAATATAAATCGAATATCGATTTAATCGGGATTTGAAATATCGAGTTAGAAATTCATATAAGAATATTCTAGAGCTGTATGATATTCTGTTGTGAATATATACGATAATATTTATTTATAAATATTTAATTTAATTGTTTTTAAATATATTTAATATTTAAAAGGGTTTATTTAGAGCTTTAAAAATAGCCTGTTTTGCAAACGACCTCAGAATTCAACGAAACTAGTTTTGTTGGATCCGCAATGTTAAATTATTGTTAGAGGTCAAGTTTCGTGATTTTTGAAGTCAGTATGTGGCCGTACGGGATTTTAATGTGAAAAACAATCGATATTTTGACAGTTAAAAATACGTTGTATGAGCAAACGGAGTCGGAATTCGACGAAACCAGTTTCGTTGGGACCGTAATGTCGAACTGCAGCTACATGACCATTTTCGCGATTTTTGAATATCATGTGTGATCACACGGATTTTTAGAAGGCGAAATGAATATAAAAACTAAAATATCCTAAGTTATTTGTGGACCTAAACAAGCCACACACTCATTGTTTTCAGCCACACAGAAATCTTAACCCTGTTATAAAATTGTTCTAAGTCACCACTTCAGGAAACCGAAACATGAAAAGAAATCCTCCTTTGAAATTCAAAATAAATCAAAAGAAAATCAAAACAAAAGCCATAAATCGGTCAACATATATACTTGAGATCTACATGAGATGCTCTTCAATTCTATGCCCTTAAACCGTCGTTCAATTGAAGTCCCGTTCGCTGAAATTAATGAGGCATGAACTACGGTTCAATGTTTGTGGATTTTAGAGAGTTAAGGCTTGAATTTGAAATCGCTTTGCGGTTTCGAAGATGGTGTAGCACCTTGTGGCAAACTTTGAGGTCCATCGGTAGACTTTGATGTCGATCGATTTCTGTCCAGTAGCGGGCTGCGGTGGAAGTCGCACCCGTAACAAGGTGTTCGAACAGGGCGAGAATGGTATGATGAGGGAGAGTGGACAATGAGAAGGAGTTTGGTGTATTCGGTTTGATGATCCATGGCTTGATGAAGGGGGATGATGAGGAGAAAGGTGCATAAATGGCTGTGAAGAGATGTGGGTTCCTCTGTAGCGTGAGTAGAAGGAAGAGCATGAGCAGATGGTTAAAGGTATATACGTGGATTTATGGCTAATTAAATTGATAATTAGTATGTAAATTTTAGTTGAATAATGTTCAAGTAAAGAGGAAGAGTTGTGGATCAAAATATACTGCAATTGGTGATGGGGAAATTTACAGATCGCTACTGGGAAGAAGGGTAGTGCGGATATGGGATTAATGGGTACAGATGGGCCAACATATATAGGTTAAGCCCAATTAGAAAAGAAGTTAAGTTTATTTTAGTTTAAAATGTGTTAAAAGCTTGTAATCTGAATAACTTATGCGTACGTCAACAGAATTCAGTAAAACTGGATCCGACAGGATCGTACGGACAGGAACAACATCATGGAATTGGTTGGGAATGATTCGAAGCTGGATGGAAGTTACGACGGGATAAAACGTGGATCTGAACCGACGACAGTTTATCGTTGTTAACGATGATCATCCAATGTGAGTAAAACTCACCAACTCTGAACAGTTATATTTTTATAACGTATTTTTAGAACTGTTAAATGATGATTGATTACTATGTGTTAAATGTTTGGTTGAATTGCTTATGTATTGGTTGAAATTATAGATAACGATATATATATATATATATATATAAATCGTTAATCAAATATTGATTATGTTTAGCAGAATATTTCATAGTGAAATGAAATCGATGTTAATTATATTGTTTAACATCTGTGATGCAGGGAAACAGGCTGGAGGGACCCAACTGGGTTCCTCAATATATAAAATACTGTTTGTTTCATATATTGTGATATATGATGTGATATATAATATGTTGTTGATTATGTGTGTTTGAATGACATCGATCACTGTTGTTTGGTATTTTAAATACCGTAAGAAAACCCTGGGATGAAAAAGGAAAATTTTCAATAACTATATTGAAATAAAATATTATATAAAATCGAAATATTTTATATAGAAGGAAGATTTCAAACTGTATATTGGAATAGACTATTTATAAAATCAAAGGATTTTATATAAAGGAATATTTATAAAATTAAGGGATTTTATAAAGGAAATTATTTGTAAAACAAATATAAAGGAAATTATTTGTAAAACAAACAGTAAGAGAAATATTTGTAAAACATTTACAAATAAAACAGAAAGAGAAATATTTGTAAAACATTTACAAATAAAACAAAAAGAGAAATATTTGTAAAACATTTGCAAATAAAACAGAAAGAGAAATATTGGTAAAACATTTATAAATAGAGTTATAAAAAAGAAATGTTTATTTAGAAAATAAATAGAGTTATAAAAAGGAAATGTTTATTTAGAAAATAAATAGAGTTATAAAAGGGATTTATTCGGAAATGAAAAGAATGTCATATAAGGAAATATTTGGCAAATGAATAGAATTTTACATTAGGAAAGTTTAGACCCGTGCTTCGCACACGGGTATAACATGATATGGGTTTAAAGCGATGATTTTAAATAGAATCTGTTGTAACTAATAGATTGAGAAGATTAATTTATAAATAATATTTTATAAATTAAATAAAATATTTATCATTGGATAAATAGAATATATAAGTCAGGGCTTATATAGAAAAGTAAGAATCAATTTCAACATCGATATTTGAAACCGAATATGGACATAGAGTTAATCAAAATGTGTTAATCAAAATGAGTTAGAGGAGTTAATCGATTAGAGTTAGAGTTGATCGATTAGAGTTAGAGTTAATCGATTAGAGTTAGAGTTAACCAGTTAGAGTTAATCAGTTAGAGTTAAATCGAACTAGAGTTATTCGAATAGAGTTAATCGAACAAGAGTTAGTCGAATATTTGTTATTCGAATGGAGTTAATTGAATTAGAGTTAGTCGAATATTTGTTATTCGAATAAAGTTAATTGAATTAGAGTTAATCGAATATTTGTTATTCGAATAAAGTTAATTGAATTAGAGTTAGTCGGATTAGAGTTATTCGAATATAGTTTATTCGAAGAAAGAGTTATCGAATAAGGTTATTCGAATAAGAGAATTATCGAATATTAGTTATTCGAAAGAAATTATCAAATATTAGTTATTCGAAAGGAGTTATCGAATATTAGTTATTCGAAAGGGGTTATCGAATATTAGTTATTCGAAAGGAGTTATCGAATATTAGTTATTCGAAAGGAGTTATCGAATATTAGTAATTCGAAAGGAGTTATCGAATATTAGTAATTCGAAAGGAGTTATCAAATATTACTTATTCGAAAGGAGTTATCGAATATTAGTTATTCGAAAGGAGTTATCAAATATTAGTTATTTGAAAGGAGTTAATCGAATATTAGTTATTCGAAAGGAGTTAATCGAATATTAGTTATTCGAAAGGAGTTAATCGAATATTAGTTATTCAAAAGGAGTTAATCGAATATAGTTTATTCGAAAGGAGTTAATTGATAAGAGTTAATTAGTTAGAGTTAATTGAATAGAGTTAATCCAGTAGGGTAAATCAAATAGAGTTAATAGAATTGAGTTAATCAAATAGAGCTAACTGATAAGAGTAAATCGATTAGAGTTAATCAAATAGTGTTAATTGAATAGAGTTATTCGAATATAGGTTATTCGAAGAAGAGAGATTATCGTATACAGTTTATTCGAAGGGAAGAGTTATCGAATAGAGATTTATTCGAAAAAGAGTTACGTAAGGAAGTTTGTTAAAGATTTAAAAGATAAACTTTGACTATTTCGAAGTTAAAACGTTGTTCAGTTAAGGTCTAGGAGGTAGTTATACCCCAATTTGATTGACTTCCTTCTTAACTAAGGAATGGTAAGGTTTGATAGTGAATGATGGTTAAGTGAATTTAGTTAATGTGTGAAATGATTTGAGTTGGCATGGCGATGTTTGATTTAAACATCAGTTTAAATCCAGTGAAGGAGTTTTGGAAATGTTTTCCAAATAAGAATCAGAAATGTTTTCTGAAAATAGAAAATAAGAATTTAGAATATATGGAAACAGAAGATAAGTAAATTAATGAACTAAAGAGATAAATGTTAAATGATGGTTGATGGTTGATCTATAAAATTTCCATCTGGAAATAATATCGTTGTTTGCATACGTGTTTTTCTTTGATAGTTAAATCACAGACTATCAAAGTTTTGACCATTTTTCCGTCGTCAATACGGAGAGACCGGTTGGATTCTTATCCAAAGAACCACTCCGTGTGGGCATTAGCGTTTCAAATCAAATAGATTGAAGACAAATTGAAGATGGAGTAAAGTGCAAGGGCTGTTGTATAAGTCCTAGGTAGAGATTGCCTAGGATGGATGTACGGAATAGTGCCTTCGGTTTGTCCAGTCCCAGGACAACTTGAATGGACGAATGTTTGGCAGAGTATATCTGGTAGATCACGTAAGTTGATCGTTTCAAACATATTTACGTTGGTGGCGGAGGAATTCGTTTCTCTTAGCTTGTACCCGTGGTGTTTTTGAGGAAATCAATTTGTGATTTGACGGGTATGACGATGTGGCATTCGAAGTAAATGGAGGAGTGATCTGTTAAAAGATACGTTTTGACCTCGAGCCTCATCAACTGGGAAATGACAGAAATTGGGCAGGCAGCATGGCTAAGTGGTTCGCAACTGAGTAGGGTATATTGTCACCATCTAGAGAATATTCATATTTGTTACTTCTTTCAATTCTGTATCTCCCGGGAATGGTTATGTTGGTTTACCAACTATAAGGTGACAATATATTCGATACACTCAAGCGAAATGAGTGGTCGGTCATGTGTGGCCGAGTTGCAAGATGTTCTTGTTGAACTCCAGTGTATCGCTTCTA
Source organism: Allium sativum (assembly GCA_030737875.1). NCBI lineage: Eukaryota > Viridiplantae > Streptophyta > Magnoliopsida > Asparagales > Amaryllidaceae > Allium > Allium sativum. Next base: position 228,180,705 of record CM060911.1, on the reverse strand, counting down.
GAGTACACTGAGCGGAAGGTGGATCCATACCTTGTCATAGTTGGAATCCATTCCCCAAATAAGAGCCCGCGGTTTTGATTGTATATTATATATGTAGAATGTTAGATGCAAACGTTTCTACTAGATTGATATTACTTGTGTTAGACATTATTATAATATCAGAATAATATTGTTTTACAAATGATTTGGGTTATCGTAAGGTAAAAACCATCCGTGTTTATGTGTGGATCGGTCTTACGATTATTCTTTCTTTGAAAGGATTTTGAAAGTTAAATCAAATAATTTGAGTTTACTCACACCAGTCACATGACTAACCCAAAGTTTATTTTGTTTTGTTTTCCCTAAACTCTTGGGTGCCCAATTTTGTATGGGCAGTCAAGTAGTCAGGATTTACATATACTTGAAGAGCTGGAGCAGGAGGCTTCAGAATTATATAGTTATGGTTATTTCCGCTGTGTTGTAAGTGTTGTACTTTGGAAATGATATGTATGTTCAAGTATAGATTGGTATTTCAAAGTTATGTTATGAAATATATTTATTCGTTCCGCTGTGAGATTCGTGTTTACTCTGATTTTGTATGTTCTTCTTCTTCTATTCTAAATTTCTATCTTATCTATCCTCACCCTCTGTTTTCTTTCATGGACTACCCTGTATTTCCGATGCTTGATTAGTCGACATGGTGTTATATGTCGATATCCAGCATCGCAAAACCCCGGGTCGTTATAGTGGTATCAGAGCAAAGGTTAAGTAATTACCTTGGCTCTGTGGCGTGACTCAGTAGAGATGGTGTTAGTAATACCATAGATTGAGTTGAGTGTATATATACGAGCGCGTATTTGTTATTGATATAAAAATTGTTTTATATTGTGGAGCTTTGTTGGTTGAGTTGTTTATGGGTTCTGGTCGATCAGTTTGATCCACTGTACCGGTAGGAGGTTATAAACACTCGAATACGATGGTTCAACACAATATGTTTGAAAAGAGGATAAATGAAATAATTTTACCCAAATTATATTTTGATATAAAGGAATTATATTGAAATGATTATAATATATTGAATATATTGGTTGTTATTATAATCGAGTAAGATTATAATTGAATGGTTATGCAAATAATCAATCAGAATTCACATAAGTGTAATATATGAAATAAGATGAAGTAAATTTGAATTTAGAATCAGAATTGGAATTAAAAGTTAGGAAAAGTGTTTGTAAATGGAATTGAATTGAATATATTGGAATTTTAAAATCCTGGGAGATTTTAAATTGGTTACAAGCATTGAAAAGGATATTTTGAAATGAATTTCAAAATGGAAGTGTTTAAATATGGTTTTGAAATTGTTATAGTATTGAACTCACTTCGGTAAGCTGGAAAATAATTCTGATGATGACTGCACAGCATCATCGGTGTTCATTTTCAAGTTCTAAGTGACGGATTACTACCAAAGGTTTTGTTTTTGAATTGATTTGAGAAAAGCAAGTTGTTTTGAATCCTGAAAAGGAAAGTTGATTTTCGATATGGTGAACTGTTTAAAATTCCCAGGGAAAGACTGTTGGAACTAAAACAAATTGAACTAAAATGTGCAAAAGCAAATTGAAGATAAATTGGATTAGAATGTTATCGAAAAATTTGGATTTATATGATCGGAATTTGAAATGGAACCAGATTAGTGGAGTTAAGAGTTTGGAATCGAAATCAAACTTGATATTGAAATGAAATTCGACTTTGGTATAAGCGAATGATTTGGTTTGAGAACGAATTGATTGGACTTTGGTTGGGATAACATTGCTATATGTTGAATTAACAGCAGATGGAAGTGATAAAGTTGATTTCCCCGACAAAAAAAGGTACAAGTTTATATTTGGTATAAGCCTGAGATTTATGAGCCGATTTGGCAAGCCGGTTGGCTGTTTGATTTTCTTTTGGATTGGGGATGGCCCAGAGAGACGAGTTGTAGTTGTACCGATTCACCAGTACAAAGGAGGTGTTGGCGAATTTTTTCGAAAAATTAAGGCATTAGAAAATTTTCAAGACTTTTGAAAATTTTCGTTGGTAAGAATTAATTAATATTTTAATTGAAGTTTATTGGTTCAGTGAAACTGAAATTAAGAAGTAAACAAATAATTTGTAACCTAGTTGATTGGGTTTATCTTCTACCATAGCAATTTCGAGGACGAAATTATTTTAAGGGGGAAGAATGTAATGTCCCGTATTTTACACGGGTTAATATTAACTTATTTAATTATTAATTATCGATTTGGCGATATCGATAACTTAAATTAAATAATAATTATTTAATTAATATAAATAATAGAATAATATATTTAATTCTGAAATAATCGGAATTAGCCAAAATGGCAATATGGTGTGAATTGGGCAAATTCGAAATTTATAATTCAGTTTAAAATTGAATTACGATAACGAATATATTTAATTAACGATGGATGAACGTATAAATTATAATATAATTATAATCGAACTCGAAATGGCGCGGTAGTTCGTAATTTGGCGATTCGAACTTTAAACGAATATACAGAAGCCGTTTTAAACCGAATTTCTGTGAAACAAGAAACGTTCAGAGTGGGTGAAGTATATTTTTCTAGTGGAAGAGAAAAATAGAGATTTCGTCGTGTATATTTTGATTTATATCCAAATCAAATTTTAGAAAAGTCGTTATGGAATTCCTTTGAAATTTATAATTGTATATTTATATTATAAAAGGAATTTAATATAAATCGAATATCGATTTAATCGGGATTTGAAATATCGAGTTAGAAATTCATATAGGAATATTCTAGAGCTGTATGATATTCTATTGTGAATATATACGATAATATTTATTTATAAATATTTAATTTAATTGTTTTTAAATATATTTAATATTTAAAAGGGTTTATTTAGAGCTTTAAAAATAGCCAGTTTTGCAAATGACCTCAGAATTCAACGAAACTAGTTTTGTTGGATCCGCAATGTTAAATTATTGTTAGAGGTCAAGTTTCGTGATTTTTGAAGTCAGTATGTGGCCGTACAGGATTTTAATGTGGAAAACAATCGATATTTTGATAGTTAAAAATACGCTCTGTGAGCAAACGGAGTCGGAATTCGACGAAACCAGTTTCGTTGGGACCGTAATGTCGAACTGTAGGTACATGACCATTTTCGCGATTTTTGAATATCATGTGTGATCACTTGGATTTTTAGAAGGCGAAATGAATATAAAAGCCACACACTCATTGTTTTCAGCCACACAAAAATCTTACCCCTGTTATATAATCGTTCCAAGCCGCCACTTCGGGAAACCGAAACATGAAAAGAAATCCTCCTTTGAAATTCAAAATAAATCAAAAGAAAATCAAAACAAAAGCCATAAATCGGTTAACATATATAGTTGAGATCTACATGAGATGCTCTTCAATTCTATACCCTCAAACCGTTGTTCGATTGAAGTCCTATTCGCTGAAATTAGTGAGGCGTGAACTAGGGTTCAATGTTTGTGGATTTTAGAGAGTTAAGGCTTGAATTTGAAATCGTTTTGGGGTTTCTAAGATGGTGTAGCACCTTGTGGCAAACTTTGATGTCCATTGGTGGACTTTGATGTCAATCGATTTCTGTACAGTAGCGGACTGCGGTGGAAGTCGCACCCGCAACAAGGTGTTTGAACAGGGCGAGAATGGTATGATGAGGGAGAGTGGACGATGAGAAGGAGTTTGGTGCATTCGGTTTGATGATCTATGGCTTGATGAAGGGGGACGATGGGGAGAAAGGTGCAGAAATGGCTGTGAAGAGGTGTGGGTTCCTCTGTAGCGTGAGTAGAAGGAAGAGGATGAGCAGATGGTTAAAGGTATATACGTGGATTTATGGCTAATTAAATTGATAATTAGTATGTAAATTTTAGTTGAATAATGTTCAAGTAAAGAGGAAGAGTTGTGGATCAAAATATACGGCAATTGATGATGGGGAAATTTACAGATCGCTACTGGGAAGAAGGGTAGTGCGGGTATGGGATTAACGGATACAGATGGGCCGACATATATAGGTTTAGCCCAATTAGAAAAGAAGTTAAGTTTATTTTAGTTTAAAATGTGTTAAAAGCTTGTAATCTGAATAACTTATGCGTACGTCAACAGAATTCAGTAAAACTGGATCCGACAGGATCGTACGGATGGGAACAACATCATGGAATTGGTTGGGAATGATTCGAAGCTGGATGGAAGTTACGATGGGATAAAATGTCGATCTGAACCGACGACAGTTTATCATTATTAATGATGATCGTCCAATGTGAGTAAAACTCACCAACTCTGAACAGTTATATTTTTATACCGTATTTTTAGAACTGCTAAATGATGATTGATTGTTGTGTGTTAACTGTTTGGTTGAATTGCTTATGTATTGGTTGAAATTATAGATAATGATATATATATATATATATATATAAATCGTTAATCAAATATTGATTCTGTTTACCAGAATATTTCATAGTGAAATGAAATCGATGTTAGTTATATTGTTTAACATCTGTGATGCAGGGAAACAGGTTGGAGGGACCCAACTGGGTTCCTCAATATATAAAATACTGTTTGTTTCATATATTGTGATATATGATGTGATATATAATCTGTTGTTGATTATGTGTGTTTGAATGATATCGATCACTGTTGTTTGGTATTTTAAATACCGTAAGAAAACCCTGGGATGAAAAAGGAAAATTTCAATAACTATATTGAAATAAAATATTATATTAAATCGAAAGATTTTATATAGAAGGAAGATTTCAAACTGTATATTGGAATAGACTATTTATAAAATCAAAGGATTTTATATAAAGGGATATTTATAAAATCAAGGGATTTTATAAAGGAAATTATTTGTAAAACAAATATAAAGGAAATTATTTGTAAAACAAATATAAAGGGAAATATTTGTAAAACAAACAGAAAGAGAAATATTTGTAAAACATTTACAAATAAAACAGAAAGAGAAATATTTGTAAAACATTTACAAATAAAATAGAAAGAGAAATATTGGTAAAACAATTATAAATAGAGTTATAAAATGGAAATGTATATTTAGAAAATAAATAGAGTTATAAAAGGGATTTATTGGGAAATGAAAAGAATGTCATATAAGGAAATATTTGGCAAATGAATAAAATTTTACATCAGGAAAGTTTAGACCCGTGCTTCGCACACGGGTATAACATGATATGGATTTAAAGCAAATATTTTAAATAGAATCTGTTGTAACCAATAGATTGAGAAGATTAATTTATAAATAATATTTTATAAATTAAATAAAATATTTATCATTGGATAAATAGAATATATAAGTCAGGGCTTATATAGAAAAGTAAGAATCAATTTCAACATCGATATTTGAAACTAAATATGGACGTAGAGGTAATCAAAGGAGTTAATCAAAATGAGTTAGAGGAGTTAATCAATTAGAGTAAGAGTTAACCAGTTAGAGTTAACCAGTTAGAGTTAATCAATTAGAGTTAATCAATTAGATTTAAATCGAACTAGAGTTATTCGAATAGAGTTAATCGAACAAGAGTTAGTCGAGTATTTGTTATTTGAATGGAGTTAATTGAATTAGAGTTAGTCGAATATTTGTTATTCGAATAGAGTTAATTGAATTAGAGTTAGTCAAATATTTGTTACTCGAATAGAGTTAATTGAATTAGAGTTAGTCGGATTAGAGTTATTCGAAGAAAGAGTTATCGAATAAGGTTATTCGAATAAGAGAATGATCAAATATTAGTTATTCGAAAGAAATTATTGAATATTAGTTATTTGAAAGGAGTTATCGTATATTAGTTTTTCGAAAGGAATTATCGAATATAAGTTATTCGAAAGGAGTTATCGAATATTAGTTATTCGAAAGGAGTTATCGAATATTAGTTATTCGAAAGGAGTTAATCGAATATTAGTTATTCGAAAGGAGTTAATCGAATATTAGTTATTCGAAAGGAGTTAATCGAATATAGTTTATTGGAAAGGAGTTAATCAAATATAGTTTATTCGAAAGGAGTTAATTGATAAGAGTAAATTAGTTAGAGTTAATTGAATAGAGTTAATCCAGTAGGGTAAATCAAATAGAGTTAATCCAATAGAGCTAATCAAATAGAGTTAATAGAATTGAGTTAATCAAATAGAGCTAACTGATAAGAGTAAATCGATTAGAGTTAATCGAATAGTGTTAATTGAATAGAGTTATCCGAATATAGGTTATTCAAAGAAGAGAGATTATCGTATATAGTTTATTCGAAGGAAAGAGTTATAGAATAGAGATTTATTCGAAAGAGAGTTACGTAAGGAAGTTTGTTAAAAATTTAGAAGATAAACTTTGACTATTTCGAAGTTAAAACATTGTTCAGTTAAGGTCTGAGAGGTAATTATACCCCAACTTGATTGACTTCCTTCTTAACTAAGGAATGGTAAGGTTTGATAGTGAATGATGGTTAAGTGAATTTAGTTAATGTGTGAAATGGTTTGAGTTGGCATGGAGATGTTTGATTTAAACATCAGTTTAAATCCAGTGAAGGAGTTTTGGAAATGTTTTCCAAATAAGAATCAGAAATGTTTTCTGAAAATAGAAAATAAGAATTTAGAATATATGGAAACAGGAGATAAGTAAATTAATTAACTAAAGAGATAAATGTTAAATGATGGTTGATTGATAAAATTTCCATCTGGAAATAATATTGTTATTTGCACACGTATTTTTCTTTGATAGTTAAATCACAGACTATCAAAGTTTTGACCATGTTTCCGTCGTCAATACGGAGAGACCGGTTTGATTCTTATCCAAAGAACCACTCTGTATGGGCATTAGCATTTCGAATCAAATAGATCGAAGACAAATTGAAGATGGAGTAAAGTGCAAGGGCTGTTGTATAAGTCCTAGGTAGAGATTGCCAAGGATGGATGTACGGAATAGTGCCTTTAGTTTGTCCAGTCCCAGGACAACTTGAATGGATGAATGGCTTATACCCGTGGTATTTTTAGGGAAATCAATTTGTGATTTGACGGGTATGACGATGTGACATTCGAAGTTAATGGAGGAGTGATCTGTTAAAAGATACGTTTTGACCTCGAGCCTCATCAACTGGGAAATGGCAGAAATCGGGCAGGCAGCATGGCTAAGTGGTTCGCAACCAAGTAGGGTATATTGTCACCATCTAGAGAATATTCATATTTGTTACTTCTTTCAATTCTGTATCTCCCGGGAATGGTTATGTTGGTTTACCAACTGTAAGGTGACAATATATTCGATACACTCAAGTGAAATGAGTGGTCGGTCATGTGTGGCCGAGTTGCAAGATGTTCTTATTGAACTCCAGTGTATCGCTTCTAGAGTACACTGTGCGGAAGGTGGATCCATACCTTGTCATAGTTGGAATCCATTCCCCAAATAAGAGCCCGCGGTTTTGATTGTATATTATATATGTAGAACGTTAGATGCAAGCGTTTCTACTAGATTGATATTACTTGTGTTAGACATTATTATAATATCAGAATAATATTGTTTTACAAATGATTTGGGTTATCGTAAGGTAAAAACCATCCATGTTTATGGGTGGATCGGTCTTATGATTATTCTTTCTTTGAAAGGATTTTGAAAGTTAAATCAAATAATTTGAGTTTACTCACACCAGTCACATGACTAACCCAGAGTTTATTTTGTTTTGTTTTCCCTAAACTTTTGGGTGCCCAATTTTGTATGGGCAGTCAAGTAGTCGGGATTTACAGATACTTGAAGAGCTGGAGCAGGAGGCTTCAGAATTATATAGCTATGGTTATTTCCGTTGTGTTGTAAGTGCTTTGGAAATGATATGTATATTCAAGTACAGATTGGTATTTCAAAGTTATGCTATGAAATATATTTATTCGTTCCGTTGTGAGATTCGTGTTTACTTTATGTTGTATGTTCTTCTTCTATTCTAAGTTTCTATCTTATCTATCCTAGCCCTCTGTTTTCTTTCATGGACTATCCGGTATTTCCGATGCTTGATTAGTCGACATGGTGTTATATGTCGATAACCAAGATCGCAAAAACTTGGCTAACACCCTAAATTTCATTTTGTCTTTCATTCTTCAACTTTTCAGTTTCTAAGAATTTTCCAATTCTTCAAAAATTTGGCTAACACCCTAAATTTTTGAAAAATTTCGCCATAACCTCCTTTGTACGAGGAGACGTTTAAAACCACAACTCGCCACACAGGGCCCACACCAATCCAAAAGAAAAGGAGAATTCCAAGCGGCCAGCCTTAGGCTCATAAACCTTTTAAAAGAAAAAGAAAATTGCCAAGCGGCCAGCCTTAGGCTCATAAACTCTTTAAAAGCAAAAGAAAACGCCAAGCGGCCAGCCTTAGGCTCATAAACTCTTTAAAAGCAAAATAAAATGCCAAGCGGCCAGCCTTAGGCGCATAAATTCTTTAAAAGCAAAAGAAAATGTCAAGAGGCCAGCCTTAGGCTCATAAGCTCTTTAAAAGAAAAAGAAAACTAGTATTCACGTGCCTATTTGTCGGGCATAAAATTTTATTTCTCTGCTCTAGCCTCTTTGTTATGACCTGTTCAATATATATGCATGCATTTGCAATCAATTTTCAATTCAGTTCAAAATTTGATTCGATTTGGCTTAATGGTTCAAAATTTCAGTTAATCAAACTAATAATCAAACAACACAACCAGCAATCAATTAGTTGATTATCGTTTCAAACTCATAACTTATATATATATATATATATATATATATATATATCCATTTTTGATGCCAAGTCACAACAATAGACCTTATCTAGTTTTTGGTTCTCACACCAGTCAATTGGAAATATATAGATATCCCACTTTCAAAACTCGAATATAAATTCTGATGATGTACGTACTATAGCGATCATTAGAACCATCTCCGGGCGACTAGAGTGTGATTCTATATCTACCCAATATATTTGAGACTTCGAATACACGCTAGTTAGGCGTATATGCAAAATCTTCGTATAATCGATTGTCCAAAAATCAATATAAAATAAATATTCGAATACGTTGAATAAGGTTTAAATCTTTAAAACAAAAATTAGTTTTCATGTTTTATTTTAAAACAAACCACTACCCTTCACATTCGTTATAGGATACTACTGATCCTATCTCTAATGAGTCATTCTCATTGGATATTACTAATCCAATCTCTAATGAAATCTTTCGTTTGGTTCTAATGTGCCTTGCTCTCGAGCTCTGTAAACCAAAGCTCCAATACCAACTGTGACAATCCAAACTTCCCCGCAAAGGAAAGCCCGAATTGAGTTGAGAACACAACAAATCAGAACACAAACAGATGAACATTTCATTGCTTATTACAATAATTACATCAGAGTGCAAGAATATTCCAGAGTATGAATAAACATTATACAGCAGAAAATATCAGAGATTTAAATTACATTTAAATACATAGCAGTGGAAAAATAATACAAAACACAACTGAAAGAAATACACGGATACAGAGCTTTATGAATATCCCTTCAGCTATAAACCAAGATCATGTGAATATAATATCTACAAAACCCAACTACTAGCTGCCCGTGTGGAAAATAGGTGTGATGACCCCAAACCCCTGTTCCACGGTGGCAAGGGCAATCTTTGGAATATAACACATAAACAGTAACAATAGAACAAAAATATATCATTACACTAGATAATGTACATCAAATTACACTGGAAATAATAATCATCAGAGTTACACAATATAACAAGATCATACTTAGTACAAAATATAGTTTCAGCTTTATATAAAATGTCTACAGCGGAATCAAACATAATATACATAACAAGAGCTGAACAACATAATAGAAGTGATAGAATCCATCTTCAACTCCATAGCTATCCAGAAAGAGCCTTCTAAAAACCTGAATAAAAGGCTGCCCGTGTAGAAAATAGGGCACCCGAGTTTGCAAGTGAAACAAACTATGAGTCAGTCATGGGACTGGTATGAGAAATCTAATTAACTTATTTTACAATAAGGCCAATCACATGACCACGCCGCTAACACGGAATGGGTTTACTCCATTGGATTGCCAGTGTTTAAAACAAGTAAATCATTTAAACATCGCAATGCTTTTTACAAAAATGAAGCCATTATAAGACTCAGGTCCCATCACACAATGCAACGCAAGCTGGAGGATAGAGTTTTACCTTATAATGGCCAAAATATGATTGATACGTATAAAACAAAAGCATTTGATATTATTACTAGTGTTATATGTTTCAAAAACAATTTCAATCATAAGTATCAATCATAGACGACATGAGCGTCCCATGCCACTATGTCGCCATATATAGGTTTACAATCAAAACCGCATGATGTCGTATTTGGAAATTGGATTTCCGTCATGAACCAAGGCAAGGGATTGTCCTTACCTCTTCGAGACAATCTAGCCCATGTCTCAGGCAAGCACGCAGACAAGCCTTGGATCGTCAGGGCCAGTCCATATGGAGTGGATTAAAATGCCTGAACACTGCGTTTCCCCGTCCTATGGGGTGTAAACTGGTCATATCCCGACCAAACCATCGGCCCCGTAGTGATCGATATAACCGAGGCGCCACACTATCCATCATCCACATAAGTAAAACGTCCGGGCGTGTAAAACCCAGACACTACTCATAGCTGGAAGGAAACGCATATCCTCCCTGATGTCCTCTCCCGTTTCTGGTTCATACCGGGGTGTGAGGCCTGCGAATCAACGCTATACACCAAGCTAGCTATATTAAAGCTATGCTTTGATCATCAACCACAAGGCTCTACTTTTCAACAAAAGCCTTGATCACTGCATCTCAGCATGCCACGTTGTCAAGCTACAATGTCAGACATACATCCATTTACAAGTCCGTTCTGGGTCTGAACGAAACCGGAGGCGCCTTATTCCTCGTCCTATATGTCCAATACAGGAGAGAGGCCCTCGCACATCTGAACGATAAAAAAGTACATCCGGACAACCACCACTGTAACCCCTTCAGAGCAGCAACTCCCATCAAAGGCATCAGTAGCCATCCATTCGATGTGAAGATCATCGGTCTTGCACCGTCTTCATGTCTTCGACTTCTAATTGTCGATCAATTATTTGAAATAAGATTTAACTCGGCCTTTTCAAATAATTCACGTATATTTGGAATTCAAATCAATTCATTTCCATGGTAAAATTATTTGACATCCATAATTCAGTTCCATAATGCAATTTTCATGTCAAACACATTCAACCATCAAATATCCAATAAACCGAGTAAATTCAGTTTATTTCCATTTCATATCGTTTATAATATTTAATAACGATTTATTGCTATTTTTATTTATTAAAAATAGCCCGTTTATTTAAACGATGCTTCAGGCCATAACGCGGCCATGGCGCTGTTTTTCTTCAGATTTGATTTATACATATTTGAAAATCTAACTGTTGGATCTTTACAAATTTTATATCATTGGAAAGATCTTTTCAAAACGGACCCAACGGTTCCAGTTTTGGGAAAATTCAACGGTCGGATCTCCCGGTATAATCGTTTAAAGTTACGATTTCAAAATACGAACCGCAGCGTCGTTATTCGTTTTATTTTAATTATATATATATATATATATATATAATTCGTTCTGGTGCTGTTTTGATTCAGATTTGAATTAAACATTTCGCACAATCTAACCGTTGGATCTTTACAAATTTGTTATCGTTGGAAAGATATTTTTAAAGCGAACCCAACGGTTTTGGTTTCGGGGAAATCTAATGGTCGGATTTCTCGGTATAATCGTTTAAAGTCACGATTCCAAAACACGAATTGCAACGTCGTTATTCGTTTTATTTTAATTATATATATATAATTTATCCTTCGATTGCCAAACAATTTTCACTTCATATACGTGTTAAAAATATTATTTTTAACCAATAAACATTTATTTCAGCACATGACTATTTTTAACACTTCATATATATAATAAAAATGTGATTTTTATTATTAAAATAATTTATTCCAAACATGAATATTTTTAGCGATTCATATATATAATAAAAATGTGATTTTTTTATTGTTAAAACAATTTATTTCAAACATGAATATTTTTAGCGATTCATATATATAATAAAGATGTGATTTTTATTGTTAAAACAATTTATTTCAAACATGAATAGTTTATCAACACATGAATATATTTCAACATATGAATATAATTCAAACACATGAATATTACAGAAAATTTCGGTAGTATAACGGTATGGGGTTTAAAGCCGGCACCGTCCGGAGTACAGCTCCTCGCACTACCTTAGGCCTAACGGCGTTCCCTAAGGGGCTTATCCTAATGATCTAATCATTTCAATCATTTTCATATCACATTGAATTTTTCCATGAACAATTCCAATTTTGTTTCAATCCAACAACCACAAACAACCATATCAACCATTCGCATTTATCAACCAAATTTCACACCAACCATAATCCAAATAATCACAACCAATATATATCGTCCATGGTTTGTGGACGAGGGGAGAGAGTGTGTGTGTGTGTGTGTATATAAACGTATATATTTCCATTTCAATTTCATTCAATGCACATATGATTTTTACAATGTATATATAACTTATAGATTGCACATATAATTTATACAACGCTTATACATGCGGTGTACAATGCTTATATAACTTATACATCGATTATATAATTTATACATTGCCATTCCATTCAAATTTGAATTTAGAAATCTCACTTTGGGTTCCACTCCTTGAAAAATTGTAGGAAGCTCCAAAAATTCTCCGGTCTCTTCTTGAATGTAGAAGACGTCGCTACGAGTCCAATGCCTCTGTTTCACTGGATTTCGACAACATAGCAAAAAGATATGATTTTTTATTGTAAATCATAATTTGTAGCGCTTTAAAGTGCTATAATCAGTTAAAATATTATAAACCATATACCTTTCCTTTTCATTCCAAACTAGGTTTGGATTTTTCCGCAAATCCGTGAACTTTGAAGATGATCGGGATATACCACGGTGTCGAGCTTGGAACGGCGCACCAGGGGGTGGCAACCTCGTCTAACTCGCATGCCGAAGGGAGGAGCAACCCAGCTCGAAACGGAGGAACTTGGGGAGTGCGATTCTCGAGGGATTCGAAACGAGAGGGGGCGAGACTTGTAATGATTTGAAGAGGATGAAAACCTCTTCAAAATCTTCTAAAGGATCGGGGTATTTTATTGAACGGATTAATCGGTTGGAAGGGAAGAAGTCTGGAGCTTTTCTTCCATTCAGTTTTTAGAGGGCGACGCATTTTTTTGGTCAACGAGGGTTTGGGGAGATAAAATCTCATTGGCCCATTATTTATATATTTTATTTCTATAATTCCATAAATACCAACTTATCCATGCGAACTTTAATTCAAACCCAACGAATGTCGCTCCCAGCTAAATACCCCCATTCCGAACACAATGGAATATGTTTCGTAAGCCCATTCGACTATTTCAGTCAGTTGTTCTTCAAATTAAAATATACAACATTCAATTTTAGATTTGAACGTACATTTTAATTCGTCGGGGTCATATACTGATTTTAAAAATTCTAGAAAAATAAATCTAGCTATATTTGGACGATATGGTCCCAACAAAACTAGTGTTGTCGAATTTGGAGACCGTTTGAAAAATGGCCATTTTCTGGTCGATCCAAATTGACTGAAATTAACTAAACACGTTTTCTTTTGCCACGCTCACATATTAATTCCAAAAATTATGAAAATTGGAATCTAGCAATAATTTGATATTCCGAATCCAACCAAAGTGGTTTCCTCGAAAACGGAGGTCATTTGCAAAATGTCTATTTTAACGGGCTATGTTTATTCCATAGCGACCATTCTGAATATTCAACTGGCCATATCTTTTGATTCCCGCTATGAAATTTCGATTTTTCAGATTCGTTAGAAAGATATTTGTAAATAGATTTAAATATTTTTGGTTTCACTAAAATCCGTTTTATTTTGAATCATGTACATTTAGTCAAAGTTCAAAGTTAAATTTTCAAACTGCATCGCTATTTCTAACTCCTTTTATATTTAAAATAAATATATACGTTCTAATTTTATTCAAAATAAATTTCTTGTCGTTATTATATAAAATAATTCATTTTAAATATTCAAAATTCATTAAAATTGCCAAAAAAATTGGTTCTGATTTTCCCGGTTGTTACAATCTCCCCCACTTAAAATCTTTTTGTCCTCGAAAAGGAACGGAGTTGAAAGTTGTTTAACTAGCCAACTTAACTTTCGTTATTTTAATTATGGCTTCAGTTCTTCAACTTTTCAGTTTCTAAAAACTTTTCAAATTCTTTAAAATTTTGCCTAACACCCAAATTTTTTAAAAAGTTTCGCCATAACCTCCTTTGTACGGGGAGGGGTTTGGAAATTTATTGGGCCGTATTAGGCACCCAATAAATCCTAAAAAGCATACACATATTTATAGTGATATATTCCGGTGTCCACAGGGGAGTGTGTATAGATCATAACTCTAGAGAATAATTTTCGTCTCCCTATAAATAATTTTTGTGCCTTAATGACTAGAGAGACGTGATTATTGTCAACTCCAGACCCGTGTGGGGTTTTTATTAATCTGGCAATTTACCGTTACATTTTATATAGTCCATATCAGTCTTCTGTTCAACCTGTAATATAGTCATCGCCATACAAGCCTCTCGCTTGTATGGTAAATCTTCAACCTCGTCACACAAGCTCCAAATGCTTATGTGGTATATGATAGGGTATGCTATCTTCAAGAAGTATGCCATGTAGTGTAGTTCAAAATTAATTGTTACTATCCTATGGCGACGTTTATGATTTCACACAGACCAACCAGCACTCCGCATCCAACGGCATTCACAGGAGTTGATATATAAATAAAATTGCGCATCCAACTCATTAAGGTTTACCTGTTTGTCGGGCACACAAATAAATTCTTTACTCTACAGCAAATCCATTTACCTGTTCAAACATATGTAATGTACATGCATGTATTCAATCAATTTTCAAATCAGTTCAATATTTGATTCAATTTGCATAAATTTACCCTTCCTTCTCATGTTGGTTTTATTATTCCAATGTTATTAATTAGTTAAACTAACAATCACACAACACAATTAGCAATCAATTTATTGATTAACTTTTTCAAATATATAGTTTGTTTATATACTTAAAAATCATACTTGCTAATGTCAGATTATGCTTAAAACTACTCATCCAAAAATGAAAACAATAGTAAAGTAGGAAACAATATGGAAATGCAAAATATGGTAAATGTACCTTGCACCAGAGTTAATCAGAGATGTCCACTCTGCAATTGGGATAGGATTGCTTAATGCTCTCTTCAGTTTCCCAAGTACAGTCTCTAGGATCTCCACTGCACTTTGACTAAGTGAACCTTCTTGTTACTCAGCTCTTTAGTTTCTTTGCCAATAATCTTTATCGGCGCTTTCCTCACTGCCAATTCCAGAGTAATTTCCAAGTCTTGTTGCACGACTTCTTCCACGACCAAGTCTGGATCATGTACATGCTATCGAAGTTGCAACACGTGAAACACATCATGTACTCCAGGCAACCAATCAGGCAATTGAACCCTATAAGCGAGAGTTCCAATCCGTTCGAGCATAGGAAATGGACCAATAAATCTGGGCGCCAACTTCCCTATTTTGCCAAATCGGATTACTCCTCTCATTGGAGAAACCCTCAAATACACATAGTCACCAACAGAAAAAGCCAAATCTCTTCTTCTCGAGTCTTCATAGCTCTTCTATCGGCTTTGAGCTGTTTGCAATCGTTTCTTAATGAAATTGACTTTGTCTGAAGCTTCACGAATCATATCAGGTCCTAATACAAGTCTATTGCCAGGTTCTACCCAACATGCGGGAGATCTACATAGTCGACCATACAGTGCTTCGAATGGTGACATTTTCAGGCTCGCTTGGTAGCTGTTGTTGTATGAGAACTCAGCCAAATGCAAGTTGTCTTTCCATGATCCGCCAAAGTCAATAATACAAGCCCGCAATAAATCTTCCAGAATACGATTCACCCTCTCAGTTTGGCCATCTATTTGAGGATGATAAGCGGTGCTCAAGTTCAGTTTTGTTCCCAATTCTGCTTGGAATGCTCCTAGAATTTACTAGAAAAAATCCAGTCTTGATCACTAACGATACTCATGGGAACTCCATGCAGTTTAACAATCTCTTTGAAATAAATCTGTGCCAGACTTTGAGCCGTTTGATTCGATTTGACAGGTATAAAGTGGACGGTCTTCGTGAAATGATCTACGATCACCCATATACTGTCATTCCTTCTCTTGGTTCTGGTTAAACCATCTATGAAATCCATAGAAATTTGTTCCCACTTCCAATTTGGAATTTCCAACGGTTGCAACAATCTAGCCAGTTTCTGTTGATCGCTCTTGACTTGTTGACAAGTAGAACACTTGCTGACGTATATAGAGATGTCTCTTTTTAACGACTTCCACCAGAATGTTTGCTTGGTATCATTATACATTTTGCTCACACCTGGATGGATACTCAACTTGGACCTGTGACATTCATCCAGTACTTCTCTTCTGAGCTCAGGAATTTCTGGAACACAAATTCGCCCTTGTAATCTCAGAATCCCTTTACTATCAAGACTGAAATCTGAAGTTTCGCCTTCTCGAATTCGCTGGCTAATTCTTTTAATAAATTCGTCATCTCTTTGGAGAATAGAGATCTTATCAATCAACGAAGGCGTGGTTATAAGATTGGCGATGATTGCGGTATTTCTGCTAAGCGCATCCGCTACCACATTGGCTTTTCCCGGCATATATAGAATATCTAGATCATACGCTGCAAGAAATTCTAGCCAGCGTTGTTGTCTCAAATTCAAGTCTTTCTGGGTGAACAAATACTTCAATGATTGATGATCAGTATATAATTCAAATTTCTCACCCAATAGATAGTGCCTCCATATCTTCATAGCAAACACGATGGCTAATAATTCAAGATCATGAGTTGCATAATTATTCTCATGCGGCTTCAACCGACGGCTAGCATAAGCGACTACTTAGCCTCTTTGCATTAATACCGCACCAAGACCCCCAATAGAAGCATTTTTCCAGAACATTAAATCCTGACTGCCATCGATAATCGTTAATACTGGAGCAGTTGTCAATCTTAACTTCAGCTCTTGGAAAGCTGCCTCACATTCTGGAGTCCATTTAAACCTTGAATGTTTCTTAGTAAGCTGTGTCATTGGACCAGATAGCTTCGAAAAATCTTTAATGAATTTCTGATAATAACTACCCAATCCCAGAAAACTTCTGACTTCTATGGGAGTACGAGGTTGTTTCCAATCCTAAATAGCAGCGATTTTACTTGGATCTACAGAAATTCCTTCCTTTGATATGACGTGACCAAGGAATTTTACCTCTTCTTGCCAAAATATACATTTGGAAAATTTTGCCTTTAAAATATTCTTTCTCAGAATCTCTAACACTTGTTCCAAATGTTTTGCATGCTCGCCCTCTGACTTAGAGAAGATCAATATGTCATCAATGAAAACCAGTACGAATTTATTCAATACTTCTTTGAATACTCTGTTCATTAGATCGACAAAATAAGCTGTAGCGTTACATAAGCCGAACGACATTACTAACCACTCATAGAATAATTCTGGACCTTTGAATGCTGTCAGAGGAACACATTCCTCGGCAATACGAAGTTGATGGAAACCTATAGCTAGGTCCATTCATGAAAATTCGTGCGCTCCATTCAGACGATCTAACAAATCATCAATTCGCGGCAATGGATATTTATTCTTTAATGTCTGCTTATTCAAGTCACGATAATCCACGCGCAGTCGGAGAGTACGGTCTGACTTTGGGACAAACACCACTGCTGCTCCCCAATCAGAGAAACTAGGCCTGATCAGACCCTTCCATACAAGTTATCGAGTTTGATTGTCTAACTCTTCTTTTTCCTTCAAGGACATTCTCCGAATAACATGCATTACTAAACTTGCATTCGGAATTAAAGCGATCTTGAAATCAATTTCTCTATGCGGAGGTAAGCTAACAACTTCTTCAAACACATCCGCATAATTCTTGACGACATGGATATTTTCTATGTCGACAGGAATATTCTCTGCGATGACAGGAATATTTTCTATTTAAGCAAGAGAAAAATCAAGAGCTGACCAAAAGTCTTTTCTATCCGAATTCGGACCTTCGCATGGTATGGTTATATAATTCCCTGATTTAATCTTTGCTTTAACGACTCTGTCGTCGCATTTAACCTCAGCTTCATATTTGGTTAACCAATCTAATCCCAAAATAAGATCAAATTCTGTAAAATTCATGACGATCGAGATGGTAAGGAACTGATAACAGGAGAAAGAAATAGTCACCCCACAAAACCAACTAAGATTGAGGGAACCCCCAACCGGATTATGGACAGTGATGGGTTCTTTGAGCTTTTTCAATTTCAAATCCAATTTCTTAACCGCATTACTTGCAATAAAGCTTTATGATGCGCCTATATCAAACAGTACTTTAACTGGAATATTTGCGTGCCTTCTAAAACATCTGGCCTTCCCTGACTAGCTGAGGGTGTCGGGACTTCTGCCACTTCATTCACTTGTGCCACTTTGGTCGCTTTCAACAGCCGGCAGTCTCGCTTTATATGACCAGCCTGATGGCAAAGATTGCACTCTCCGGTCTCCTGAAACTTCTTCTTAGACTTAGATTCATCTTTTCTTTATTTCTTTATAGATCTGAAATTCCCTTGCTTATGGCAGTTATTGCATATGGAAATCGTTACTGGTTCTTTCTTATATTTAACCCTTTTCATCTTGGCTTTAGGATTCTTACTGACCTCAGACTTCGTACTTGCCTCAGGCTGCGTACTTGTCTCTAGGCTACCAGTTTCAGACTTCCCCTTGCTGCTAGAACTGACTTCTTCTTCGTCCTCCAAAAGACCTTGCTTATCAAGATCTTCATAGTGATAAGCCATGTATATCATTTCAGAAAAAGGAAGTTTCACATGTGCAGTTACCCAATTTTTGTACTTTCTTTGAAGCCCGTTAATAAACCTCAAATTCTTCCTCTTAGGATTTTCAATTAGTTCGGGTGCAAAATGAGAAAGTCTGCTGAATTTATCCTGATACTCCTGAATGGTCATATCTCCTTGTATCAGATAGTAGAACTCATCATATAGCCGATTAGTTGCTTCTGGACGAATAAATCTTTCATTGAAAATTTCTTTAAATCTATCCCAAGTAATATTACCTTCTGGATTATCCTTAATAACAGTTTCCCATCGGATTAAAGCTTTATCTTTGAGTGCCCAAGATGCCAGTAATCTTTTTTGATCATCTCTCAGCTTTGAAACTTCAAAAATTTTCTCTACAGAGCGCATCCATGCTTGTGTTTCAATAATGGATTCTTTGCCCAAGAATGGTACTCCACCCAGATTTCGATACTTCTTTAATAGAGCTTCAATATCTGGTTCTCACCTACCTCTTCAACTTCTTCCACTCATTATCTACGATGTCTGCAAATAGCAAACAAAGTGTCAGGCCAACAGAAAAGGTATTTTAAAGCTTAGAGACATATATTTTAATGTAAATGTGTCTATTGGGGTGTATTTTATTCTGCTACACTCATTCTAGCATATTACTGATCCTATCTGAAATGAGTTATTCAAAATATAATACTTCTGATTCTATTTCTGACGAGTTCGTTAATATGTTATATTCCGGAACTAAGATTAACCAAAGCTATGATACCACGTGTGATGACCCCAAACTCCCGTTCCACGGTGGCAAGGGTAATCTTTGGAATATAACACATAAACAATAATAAAAGAACATAAATATATCATTACACCAGATAATGTACATCAAATTGCACTAGAAATATGAATCATCAGAGTTACACAGTATAACTGGATCATACTTAGTACAAAATATAGTTTCAACTTTATATAAAATGTCTATAGCGGAATCAAACATAATATACATAACAAGAGCTGAACAGCATAACAGATGTGATAGAATCCATCTTCAGCTCCATAGTTATCCAGAAAGAGCCTGCTAAAACCTGAATACAAGGCTGCCCGTGTAGAAAATAGGACATCCGAGTTTGCAAGTGAAACAAACTACGAGTCAGTCATGGGACTGGTATGAGAAATCTACTTAACATATTTTACAATAAGGCCAATCATAGGACCACGCCGCTAAGGCAAAACGGGTTTACTCCATTGGATTGCCAGTGTTTAAAACAAGTAAATCATTTAAACATCGCAATGCTTTTTACAAAAATGAAGCCATTATAAGACTCAGGTCCCATCACACAATGCAACGCAAGCCGGAGGATAGAGTTTTACCTTATAATGGCCAAAATATGCTTGATACGTATAAAAAAAAAGCATTTGATATTATTACAAGTGTTATATGTTTCAAAAACAATTTCAATAATAAGTATCAATCATAGACGACATGAGCGTCCCATGCCACTATATCGCCATATATAGGTTTACAATCAAATCTGCATGATGTAGTATTTGGAAATTGGATTTCTGTCATGAACCAAGGCAAGGGATCGTCCTTACCGCTTCGAGACAATCTAGACCATGTCTCAGGCAAGCACGCAGACAAGCCTTGGATCGTCCGGGCCGGTCCACACGGAGTGGATTAAAATGCCTGAACACTGCGTTTCCTCTCCCTATGGGGCATAAACTGGTCATATCCCGACCAAACCATCGGCCCTATAGTGACCGATATAACCGAGGTGCCTTGCTATCCATCATCCACATTAGTAAAACTTCCGGGCATGTAAAACCCAGACACCCCTCCTAGCTAGAAGGAAACGCATGTCCTCCCTGATGTCCTCTCCCGTTTCTGGTTCATACCGGGGGGTGAGGCCCGCGAATCAACACTATACACAAAGCCAGCTATATTAAATCTATACTTTGATCATCAACCAACAAGGCTCTGCTTTTCAAAAAAAATCCTTGATCACTGCATCTCAGCATGCCACGTTGTCAAGCTACAACATCAGACACACATCCATTTACAAGTCCGTTTTGGGTCTGAACGAAACCGGAGGCGCCTTATTCCTCGTCCTATATGTCCAATACAGGAGAGAGGCCCTCGCACATCCGAACGAGAAATAAGTACATCCGGACAACCACTACTGTAACCCCTTCAGGGTAGCAACTACCATCAAAGGCATCAGTAGCCATCCATTCAATGTGAAGATCGTCGGTCTTGTACCGTCTTCATATCTTCGACTTCTAATCGTCGACCAATTATTTGAAATGAGATTTAACTCGGTCTTTTTAAATAATCCACGTATATTTAGAATTCAAATCAATTCATTTCCATGGTTAAATTATTTGACATCCATAATTCAGTTCCTTAATGCAATTTTCATGTCAAACACATTCAACCATCAAATATCCAATAAACCGAGTAAATTCGGTTTATTTCCATTCCATATTGTTTATAATATTTTATAACGATTTATCGCTATTTTGATTTATTTCAAAATAGCCCATTTATTTAAACGACGCTTCAGGCCATAACGCGGCCATGGCGTTGTTTTTCTTCAGATTTGATTTACACATATCTGAAAATCTAACCGTTTGATCTTTACAAATTTTATATCATTGGAAAGATCTTTTTAAAACGGACCCAACGGTTCCAGTTTTGGGAAAATCTGACGGTCGGATCTCCCGGTATAATTGTTTAAACTTACAATTTCAAAATACGAACTGCAGCGTCGTTATTCGTTTTATTTTAATTATATATATATATAACCCATTCTGGCGCTATTTTGATTCATATTTGAATTAAACATTTCACACAATCTAACTGTTGGATCTTTACAAATTTGGTGCGTTGGAAAGATATTCTCAAAGCGAACCCAACGGTTTTAGTTTCGGGGAAATCTGATGGTCGGATTTCTCGGTATAATCGTTTAAAGTCACGATTCCAAAACATGAACTACAGCTTTGTTATTCGTTTTATTTTAATTATATTTTTATATATATAAATAAATATAATTCATCCTTCGATTGCCAAACAATTTTCACTTCATATACGTGTTAAAAATATTATTTTTAACCAACAAACATTTATTTCAGCACATGACTATTTTTAACACTTCATATATATAATAAAAATGTTATTTTTATTTTTAAAACAATTTATTCCAAACATGAATATTTTTAGCGATTCATATATATAATAAAAATGTGATTTTTTTATTGTTAAAACAATTTATTTCAAACATGAATATTTTTAGCGATTCATATATATAATAAAAATGTGATTATTATTGTTAAAACAATTCATTTCAAACATGAATATTTAATCAACACATGAATATATTTCAACATATGAATATAATTCAAACACATGAATATTACAGAAAATTTCGACAGCTTAACGGTACGGGGTTTAAAACCGGCACCGTCTCGAGTTCGGCTCCTCGCACTACCTTAGGCCTCGCGGCGTTCCCTAAGGGGCTTATCCTAATGATCAAATCATTTCAATCATTTTCATATCACATTGAATTTTTCCATGAACAATTCCAATTTTGTTTCAATCCAACAACCACAAACAAACATATCAACCATTCGCATTTATCAACCAAATTTCACACCAACCATAATCCAAATAATCACAACCAATATATATCGTCCATGGTTTGTGGACGAGGGGTGTGTGTGTGTGTATAAACGTATATATTTCCATTTCAATTTCATTCAATGCACATATGATTTTTACAATGTATATATAACTTATACATCACACATATAATTTATACAACGCTTATACATGAGGTGTACAACGCTTATATAACTTATACATCGATTATATAATTTATACATCGCTATTCCATTCAAATTCGAATTTAGAAATCTCACTTTGGGTTCCACTCCTTCCAAAATTATAGGAAGCTCCAAAAATTCTCCGGTCTCTTCTAGAATGTAGAAGACGTCGCCACGAGTCCAATGTCTCTTGTTTCACTAGATTTCGACAACATAGCAAAAAGATATGATTTTTATTGTAAAATCATAATTCGTAGCACTTTAAAGTGCTATAATCAGTTAAAATATTATATACCGTATGCCTTTCCTTTTCGTTCCAAACTAGGTTTGGATTTTTCCCCAAATCCGTGAACTTTGAAGATGATCGGGATATACCACGGTGTCGAGCTTGGAACAACGCACCAGGGGGAGGCAACCTCGTCTAACTCGCATGTCGGAGGGAGGAGCAACCCAGCTCGAAACGGCAGAACTTGGGGGGTGCGATACTCGGGGGATTCGAAATGAGAGGGGGCGAGACTTGTACTGATTTGAAGAGGATGAAAACCTCTTCAAAATCCTCTGAAGGATCGGGGTATTTTATTGAACGGATTGTTCGGTTGGAAGGGAAGAAATCTGGAGCTTTTCTTCCGTTCAGTTTTTAGAGGGCGACGCGTTTTTCTGGTCAACGAGGGTTTGAGGAGATAAAATCTCATTGGCCCATTATTTATATATTTTATTTTTATTTCTTTAATTCCATAAATACCCACTTATCCATGCGAACTCTAATTCAAACCCAACGACTGTCGCTCCTAGCTAAATACCCCTATTCTGAACATAATAGAATATGTTTTGTAAGCCCATTCGACTGTTTCAGAAAGTTGTTCTTCAAATTAAAATATACAACATTCAATTTTAGATTTGAATGTACATTTTAATTTGTCGGGGCCATATATTGATTATAAAATTTCCAAAAAAATTAAATCTGGCTATATTTGGACGATACGGTCCCAACAAAACTGATTTCTTCGAAATTGGAGACAGTTTTAAAATGGCCATTCTCTGGTCGATCCAAATTGACTGAAATTAACCAAACACGTTTTCATTTGCCACGCTCATATATTAATTCCAAAAATTATGAAAATTGGAATCTAGCAATAATTTGACTTTCCGGATCGTCGAAAACGGTGGTCGTTTGCAAAATGTCTACTTCTACGGGCTATATTTAGTCCATAGCGACCATTCTGAATATTCAACTAGCCATATGTTTTGATTCCCACTATGAAATTTTGATTTTTCGGATTCGTTAGAAAGATATTTTTTAACAGATTTAAATATTTTTGGTTACACTAAAATCCGTTTTATTTTGAATCCTGTACATTCAGTCAAACTTCAAAGCTGAATTTTCAAACTACATCGCTATTTCTAACTCCTTTTATATTTAAAATAAATATAAACGTTCTAATTCTATTCATAATAAATTTCTTGTCATTATTATTTAAAATAATTCATTTTAAATATTCAAAATTCATTAAAATTGCCAAAATAAAAATTCAATAGGGGCACCTAGTGTTTAGGTTAAAACAATAAACTCCAGGTCAGTCATGTGACTAGTGTAAGAACTAAAGCAGTTATTAATTTGATTTTAAAGTTAGGTAAATCAAGGGATCACGCCGTATAACATAGAACGAGTTTAACCCCAAGGATACCAGTGCACAAAACAAACAACGCAATGCTAAATAAAGAACAATGAAGCTATTATAAGACCCAGGTCCCATCACACAATGCAACGCAAGCCGGAGGATAGGGTTTTACCTTATAGTAGCCAAATAATGCTTGATACGCGAAATTTAATCTTTTATTATTACCTTAAGTGAAGAAATCAACTTCAAATATAAATGTATCTATCATAGACGGCATAAGCGCCCCATCCCACTATGTCGCCATAAATAGGATTACAACTATAATTGAAATGTCACGTATTGAAAGTTGGATTTCCATCATGAACTAAGGCAAGGGGTAGTCCTTACCGAATTCGAGACCCTTTAGCCCGCGTCTCAGGATCAGAGCTCGAGTGACCCTAGGCAACATGTCGGGCCTATCCACACTAAGTGCAATGGTGAATTAATAATTCCTGAGCATGCGTTTCCCCGCCCTATGGGGCGTAAATGAGCCAGATGACTCAATATCCATTGGCACCATAGTAACCGATATATCCAAGGTGCCTCACATTCCAACAACCACATAGGTAATAAGCAACATATGCAACATCCACATGAGTTAAATGTCAGGGCTTGCAAAACGCTGCTCCAAGCTAGAAAGAAACGCACTGCCCTCCCTGTTGTCCTCTCTCGTTTCTGGTTCATACCGGGGTGTGAGGCTCGCGAATTAACGCTACACAAAGCTATGTTATATTAAAGTCGTGCTTTGATCATCAACTACAAGACTCTGCTTTTCAACAGAAGCCTTGATCATTTGCCACACAGGCAATTCACGCCATGCGACTGTTGTCTATCGATATACAACCTCTAAGCTCGTACGTCTCGGAGAAGGGTATTAAGCAAGAGAATAAATTCTCCGCCACCAAACAGATGTATATTTAAAAGAGATCAATCAGCACAGAGTAAAATCCAATGTCAGACACACAGTCCATTTACAAGTTCGTTCTGGGTTTGAACGAAACCGGAGGCGCCTTATTCCTCATCCCAAATTTCCAATACAGGAGAGAGGCCCTCGCATATCCATCGATCACCAATTATGTCTGGACGATCACCACTTATTACCTCATCTTGGGTGTACGGCCTAATCAAGACATCAGTAATCATCCAAACTATGTGAAGACCTCCGGTCTTCAACCACCGTCTTCATCTTCGACTAATCGTCGTATCAGTTATTCAGAATGGGATAAACCCGGTCTTTCCGAATAACTGGCATACTTTATAAACAAGTGTTACACAAACACAACATACGCCTCATTCAATCCAGAATATTCTTTTATTCAAATATTATTTTTACAATTTTAAACTATATTAAGGTTGATCCAAAACTAGTCGGGATTAGCGAACCTTACCGAAGTAATCATTTAATATATTTCCCAATCCTAACCTATTCGTCTCGTGGATCAAAACTGGTAATACTCCATATCTAACACCACAGTGTTATCGGTAAATATTAATTACCATTTCACATTCAAATCTAATTAAAAATTTAACTATCGCTTGGAGAAAAAATGGTGATACTCCATTCTCGATCATTTCAATCTAATTAAAGATTCATTAAAACTTCACTTAGTTTTAATCTTCCCAAAAATCAATATTAATGATTATTTAACTTTGAGAAATCATCTCCTGTCTTTAACTGGGTTAGAGAACCAATGTCATTTAAAACACGATTCATGATAAACCCAAAATCACATCCCATTAATTATGGAATTTTCACGGAAAACATATCAATATATAATGGATGTCAAATTCCATATCTGACTAATAATATAAATGGAATAACGACAAAGCCTTTTAAATTCCATATATATTAACACTCTTCCTCCACAGAAGCTCACTTCGATTATTACCAAATCAAATTCCATTCCATTCCCATTTATTTTATTAAATTGGAAAACTTTACTTTGGAAAATTTCTATTAAATCTTAATAAAATCCAAATCACATTTCACTGCAAATCGGGTTAAAGAACGAATGTCGTTAAAAACACAATTCACAATAAACCTAATTCACATTCCATTTCAATTCCAATTAAATGTTAATTAATTGGTTATTCTCTAAATCTTAACTAAAAGACTTATTCTTTTATCAACTGGGTTTAAGAACAGTGTTAATGAAGACACCGTTCACGAAAACCCAATACCCAATTTGATATTAAATACAAGGCTCTGAATAGAAAATATATCGGCTTATATTCAATATCAAATTCTGAAATTAACAAATATCGTATTGGAATAACGATATATATATCTTCCAAATTCCTCCAAAATATCCGTAAAATCATGGAATCCAATATCAAAATAATCCAAAGATAATTTCGATTCAAATCCAATCCAATTTCTGTATTGGAAACTTCTGGTTATATTAAAACCATTTTTTCAATCCAATTTATTTAAAAATATGGGATTATTTTTCTAGTTAATAACTAGCTCATTTCGATAAAAATATATTTTTATCTTTTCAAATATGGAATTTTTCATCCAAGTTCTTTCCAAATCATTTATTATGATTTTACACAAATTATTAATATTTTTAATAATTTTATCAAGGCCCGTACAGTCGATTTCCATAAACGGTCATCGAACTGCACTTACAAAGACATTTTCCAAATTTGATTTGGACATAACTCCAAATCCAACCGTTAGATTTCAAATATCTAATATTCGTTGGAAATCTCTTTTCGATACGAACCCAACGGTTGTAGTTTCATGAGAATCCAACGGTCGGATCTCCCGTAACGTCAATTCGAAGTCAATGGTCGAAATTCGCGAACGATCACGGCGCGTCACGTTCTATCCAGTCCATTTAATATATATAATATATATATTTCGTCGATTTCCATTTAAAACATATTTTATAAATCGTTTTAACTTTGTTTTAAAAATGATTTCAACTTTATATTCAATTTCAAATCAAAATTGAATATTCCATATCATTAATATATAAATGATAATATTTTCAAAATATCAGATTTTGAAATCAATTCCCTTTCGATATTCATTATAAAAATGAATAAAATCGATACAAACATCATTCGCGTCAAAATGGCGCATATCTAATCAACACGGCTTTATTATTTCAATAATTTCGTGTCCATCCAAAATCGGACTTCAAAATCAGGTTTTGATCTTTTACTGTATATTATTTTAAAATATTCGTTGTTTTATTTTATTCAACACATAAATAATTTTAATCCTTTTCTGAACATTATTTTAAAATATTCTTTATTTTCCAAATTGGAGTGAGACCTAATCAATTACCATATAATGTTATTTATATGGATTCCGTACAACACACGTATATAATAACAATGATAAACAATCATCTGTCATCCAAAGTGCATCACACAACTGCATAAGCATTAAATATAAATAATTAACGTTTACACAGTCTGTCAACTAATCGATCGACATACAACTAAATAATTGGGATTAGTGTATGTCAAATATCATTCCAATACCCGTGTGGGGTGTCAAACAACAAACACAGATTTTATTTGTGCAGTTGGGCGATGTGTAAAATTTATCGTCCCAATCCATATCTGTCAAATGGGTATGCATAAACAAATCGTCCGATTTGTATATGAATGTTTATTTTATTTCATATACTCGTTAAAAATTATATTTTTAACTATAAAATATTTATTCAACACATGAATACTTTATATTCCATTCCACATCTCAATCAATTTTCACAACACATTAAAATCAAACAAGTCGTCCATGGTCTGTGGACGACGGGTGTTGCTATGCACCGTCTGCATCCTAGTATATATTTTAACTAGAAAATAAAATTAAAGTGAGAAGTTCTCACATTTGATTTCCACTCCGCCAGTTTTATTTCTGAACTTCCGAACAATTTGGATTTGCCCGAAATTCCAATGCGATCCTTTTCACGCTGTTCATAGTAAAAATCACATTTTTAATATGATGTTCATATATTTAAAAATAAATTGCATTTTAAACGGTTCCATATTTTTTTTTAAATTCATATCACATTTTTATTTCAATATTATATATATATAAACCATGTTTTTATATTCAAACATTTATATATAAAAAACCATACTTTTATTTAGCTACATATATATAAAAATCATATATTTTTATTTCAAACTATATGTAAACAAACCCATATTTTTTCAAACATTATATTTTTAAATCAATGTTATTTTTATTTTCAAAAATCAATGCTATATTATTTTATAAAATCAATGCTATATTATTTTATAAAATCAATGTTATTTTTATTTATAAAACAAATTATATTTTCATTTTCAAAACAAATTATAAACTATGTATTTTCATATTTTTAAAACAAATTATAACCTAAAATAAATAAAGGGAAAAACTCACTGTATAATCTCTCTGAACCACATTCGAACAAAGCCGCCGCCTAGGGTTACCCATTTGCGCCGCCGTTGACCACCGTGACCCCCATCAGACCCCACCACGTCGAGCGCCGCCACGCCACGCCCCTGCCCCGCCAACGCTGTCCAACTCGCGCCACCATCCAGCCCAGAAACCACCGTCGAAGTCGAGCATTTTGAGCTCCAAATCCGAGCGTAGCACTCCACGAGAAAGGGCGAGGGTGGTATGGATTCGAAGAGTAGAAAGGACACTCCAATTTTTGTTCATGAATTTCTGAATTTTATTGCACGGATTTTGCGAAAAATGGGGAGGAAGAAAGGAGCGGTTTCCGCCTTGTATCGTAGTAGCGGTGGGATTTTCTCCCTGTTGACCGCGTAATGAAAAGAGAAGGGTTTGACCACTAGTTTGACCGTATATTTTTAATTAATTTATTTTCAAAAATACACGATTTTAATACGAACTCCAAATCAAATCCAATGACTATCGCCCCTAGCTAATTAGCCCCATTTCGGACACAGTGGGATATATCCGGTAAGCCAATTCGATTATTTCAATCAGTTTTTCTTTAAATTAAAATATAAAACCATGTATATTAAATTTAAATGTACATTTTAATTTACTGGGGCCACATACTGACTCCAAAAATTCCACAAAAATTAATCTAGCTATGTTTTGATGATACGATCCCAACAAAACTAATTTCATCGAATTTGGAGACCGTTTGAAAAATGGCCAATTTCTGGTCAATCCAATTCAACTGAAATTGACAAAACACGTTTTCTTTTGCCACGCTAACATATTGATTTCAAAAATTATGAAAATTGGAATATAGCAATAATTTGATATCCCGGATTCAACAAAAGTGGTTTCATCGAGAACGGAGGTCGTTGCAGAATGGGTATTTTTAAGGGCTTTATATATATTAAAATATATATAAATTCCACAGCGACTTTTCTGAATTTTAGACTAGACATAAATCTTAACTTATAAAACGAAATCCTAGTTTCTTACATTCGTTAGAAAGATATTGTTCATTAGATTCAAATATTTCTTGTTTTGTCCAATTTTGACTTATATTGAATTCTGTATATTCATTTGAAATCAAAATTTCAAACTGCCGCGCCATTTCAGGCTCGTTATATAACTAAAATAAATTTATTCGTTCTAACTCCAATAAAAAAATCGTTGTTTTTATTTAAAATAAACCATTTTAAATATTCAAAATTCATTATAATTGCGATAATAAAAATTTTAAATTGGTTCTGATTTTCCGGGTTGTTACAACATGATAAAATTTTCAGTTATACTACAGAACATGGTAAAATTAATGAACTGCATAAGAAATATATATTGTTGTATCTTTTTCTTCTATTAAATTACAAGTTCTTATTTATTGAATCTTAAAACTATAATACAGTAACTTGATTATCAATATCTAATTATTTACTAAATTAGAAAATAATTAATAACATTACGTACCTTGATTTCCATTTTTAGCAGTTGCAGCCATCAAAATAACACTTCGAACTTTTAAAAATGTTGCATCCAAAAAAATCATAGGTCGACAATACCTAAATCCAAATATACAAGCCTCGTAGCAAACAAAAACTCTCTCAAATTGGTTAGTCTCTTCATCCACATCCATACTTGTATAACTTTTTGGATTATATTTCTCAATTGCCTTCAAATACCATAGTAAATCAATGTATGATTTTTTTTCATCACCATATATATATATATCATTAATAGCCAATTTCCTACCCTTATAAGCATAATAATAACTCAAATCCACATCATAATCTCTCCTAAAACTTTTCACAATATCCTTTGTCTTCCTTTTCGGCTCATCACGTATTTGATTAGCAATCAATGTTTTTACAAGATCACTGGTAATAACTGGGCTACTAACTGAATTAAATCCACCTCCACATGTATGACTTAGTTGAATATTTTTAACAATCAACTTATCCAATTGCTTCAATTTGCAAGAAGCATGAATTCTAAATAAACAACCATTTATAGCACATTGAACTGTAACCCGCTCCTTACAATCCTTAACATATTTTACTTTAAATCCATTTTTCAAATAATAAGCACTAACCATTCTGCGAAATCCGATAGCCGAATCAAATATTTGTCCAACACCAGTAAAAAATTCTAAATTTGAATTTTTCTTCAACAATTCATGCAAGATTTTTTCTTGACAACAAGCAGAGTCTATATCATTATTATATTCAATCAAATTACTGCTTGATTCTCCAACACCAACAACTGAGACTGATTTCCTGCTGTCAACAGCAACATCATTTGAATTATTCTTTAAGCATATAAAAAAAACCAAGAAATCCTCCTTTTTAAACCATGCCAAGCACAATATAGCTTGTAAATCACTATCCGTCTCAGTGTAAGTAGTCTTAGATTCTCTAACATAGAACACATCAAAGTATAAAGGAGTAAAAGTATTCCACATCTCACAAACCTTACTTCTTACATAACTAATTGATGCATCCAAACAAAGACGAATACTAAATGAATTCTTATTAAAATCAAATACAACCATCACAGATATATCAGACCTGCAATTCAGAACATAAATAAGTAAATAACAATACAATTAAACCATTTTACAAAAAGATAAAACCAGTTATCTTTTTTACTGCTGTTATGATAATGAATAAATTACAGAATTATACAACAATTTTAAAATAACATAATGATTTTAAAACATAATTTTATTATAATTTTTCTGTTATCTTTACATGTAATTTTTATATTATCTTTACATGCATTTTTTGTGTTATCTTAACATATAATTCTTAATCATTTATCATTTTAAATATATATAAAACATAACTGTTGCACAATATAAATTTTTTTTAATATTAACTACAACAAATTATCGTTATTTGCCATTGAAACCCAAATAAACACTTATCTTTTTATTTTATAGACAATTTGTAAAAAAGATAAAACAAGCTATCTTTTTCAATTCTGTTTTGTTAATGAAAAAAATTATCGAAACTATACAAAAGCTACAATTAAATTCACTAATAAAAAAACATTAAAATCACATTTCACATGTCATATGAAAATTTCAATTTAATTACACAATACCTTACAGCAACCTGTTCAACTAAAGGAATACTTGAACTTTGCTCTACCATTGATTTATGTAACAACCCGGAAAATCAGAACCAATTAAAAAAATTTATTTTGGCAATTTTAACGGATTTTGAATATTTAAAATGATTCATTTTAAATAATAATGACTAGAAATTTATTTTGAATAGAATTAGAACGTATAAATTTATTTAAATCGAAGTTAGAATATAAATATTTATTTAAATTATAAAAGGAGTTAGAAATGGCGCGGTAGTTTGAAATTTTGATTTCAAATTTCAAATGAATGTACAAGATTCAAAATAAATCAGATTTTAGCAAAACCAGAAATATTTGAATCTGTTTAAAAATATCTTTCCAACGAATCTGAAAAATCCAGATTTCATAACGGGAATTGAAAGTTATGTCTAGCTTAAAATTTAAAATAGTCGCTATTGAATTTAATATAATATAATATATATCCATTTTGAAAAAGACCTCCGTTTTTGATGAAACGACTTTTATTGGATCCGGAATGTCAAATTATTGCTAGGTTTCAAATTTCATAATTTTTGGATTTAATATGTGAGAAAAGTAAATTTAAACGTGTTTGGTCAGTTTAAATTTGAATTGGATCGACTAGAAAATGACCGTTTTTCAAACGGTCTCCAAATTCGACGAAATTAGTTTAATTAGGACCGTATCATCAAAACATAGCTAGATTTATTTTTCTGGAATTTTTGGAGTCTGTATGTGGCCCCGGTAAATTAAAATGTGCATTTGAATTTAAAATATAATGATTTATATTTTAAATTTAATGGAAACTGATCGTAACAGCCGAATTAGGTTACGAAACATATCCCATTGTGTTTAGAATGGGGGTATTTAGCTAGGGGCGATAGTCGTTGGGTTTGAATTGGAGTTCATACGAATTAGTGGGTATTTTCCGAATTAAATAAATTAAATAATAAAATATAAATAACCACCCAATCAGAATTCATCGTTCACAACTCCAAAACTCGTAACCTCTCTCTTGCGAACGACGGCTACCCTTCAGATCTACTCTCCTCATTTTCTCCCAATTCACTTATTAAAATTCGTTGGTCCAGTTGGGTTTTTTGTAGAGGATCTCCTAATCTTCAAATCCGTACCTATTTTGATATTTATCGTGCTGTATTTCTTGAGAACCACGCCCTAGAATTTCCTCCGTTCGTCACCGTCGATTGCCTCCGTTCAGCCATCGATCTGACCGCCACTGGTGGCACCGGGAAGCTGGCTCCAAGCTCTTCGACGTTGTACCCTCTGATCGACGCATCGCTACACCATTTGATCGAAAAATGATGACCTAGTTTTGAAGGGGTTAGCTGAGGTAACGATTTAATTATTTTAAAACTGATTTCAACACATAAAAGCGTTGCGAAGTTAATTAATCGTATAAAAATCGTATCTTTTTCGTGTGTTGTCCAAATCCAGTGAAACAAGAGACACCAGGACCGTGACGACGTCCTATACGTTCTAGAAGAGACCAGAGAATTTTTAGAGCTCGCTACACTTTTGGTCGAAGCCGAAAGCAATGTGATAGCTTCTCACTTTAATTTTTTGTACAGTTATTTATTTATTTTATAACTGCTTATATGAACTAGTCCCCGTCGTCCACAGACCATGGACGACTTGTTTAATTGTATCGTGTTGTGGAAATTGATTGTATGGAATAAAATATTTAAATAATAAAAATATCATTTTTATTGAATGAATAAAATATATAAAATATTCATGTATGGAATAAAATATTTGAACAATAAAAATATAATTTTTATTCAATATATGAACCATATAAAATGGTCATGTGTTGAAAATAAATATTCATTTACAAACTGGACGGTTTGTTTATGTACACTTATTTATTTGATATTGATTGGGACGATAAATTTTACGCATCGCCCAACTGCACAAATAATAATAAGTATTTGTTGGTTGAAAACCCCATACGGGTATTGGGATAATATCAAACAAACACTGATCCCAATAAATTAGTGGTATGTCAAACGATGGGTTGGCAGCCTGCATAAGCGCTATTTATTTATTTTAATGCTTATACAGTTGTAGAATACACTATGGATGTTGTTTGAATTTTTAATGATTGCTTATCATTACTATTGTATATATATGATGTTGAAATCCATATAAATAAAATTATATGGTAATTGATTGAGTCTGATTCCAGTTCAGAATTAACGAATATTTTAAAATAATATTCAGTGAATATTGAAATGTGAAGCTGTGTTAAGTAGTTAAACGCCATTTTAACATGAACGGGAATTTTGTCGATTTTATTCATTTTATAATGAATATCAAAAAGTGATTTCAAAATCTGATATTTTGAAAATATTATCATTTTAATATTGAAATGATATGGAAAATTAATTTTTGATTTAAATTTGAAAATCAAATTGAAATTGTTTTAAAATGAATTTAAAATGAATTTACATAAAGAATATTCAATTTTGATTTGAATTTGAAAATAGAATTGAAACCGTTTTTAAATGAATTTAAAACGAATTGAAATGGAATTGAAATCAATTTGAAATGAATTTAAAAAGAATTGAAATTAAATTGAAATCGATTCGAATTGAAATCGATTTGAAATGAATTTGAAACGAATTGAAATTGAATTGAAGTTGATTTGAAATGAATTTAAAATGAATTTATATTGGAATATTCAATTTTGATTTGAATTTGAAAATGAAATTGAAATCGTTTTAAAATGAATTTATAATGGAATATTCAATTTTGATTTGAAATTGAAATGGAAGTGGAAATCGTTTTCAAAACGAATTTAAAACGATTTATAAAATTTGTTTTAAATGGAAATCGACAAGATATAATATATATATATATATATATATATATATTATATATTATAATGGCCTAAATAGAACGCGCCGCGCAGCGACCATTCGCGAGTTTCGACCATTAACTTCAAATTGATGTTACGGGAGATCTGACCATCGGATTCTCCTAAAACCAAAACCATTGGGTTTGTATCGAAAAGAGCTTTCCATTGAATATAAGAGATTTGAAATCTAATGGTTGGATTTGGAGGTATGTCCAAATCAATTTCAAAAAAGGTCGCTATGGATGTAGTTCAGTGGCCGTTATTGGAAACCGACTGTACGGGCGATAATAAAATTATTAAAAATATGGAAAAATTATGTAAAATCCTAATAAATGATTTGGAAAGATTTTGGATGAAAAATTTCAGTTTTGAAAAGATAAAAAATATTTTTATTGAAATGAACTAGTTATTAACTAGAATAATAATTTATTTATTTTTAGAAATAAATAAATTGGATTTGAAAATGATTTTAAAATAACCAGAAATTTCCAAAGAATAAATTGGAATGGATTTGGAATGGAAATAATCTTCGGAATATTCCGATATTAGATTCCGTGATTATACGGATATTTTTAAGAATTTGGAAGATATATATATATATATAATTATTCCAATACGATATTCATTGGTTTTAGAATTTGATATTGAATGTAAGCCGATATATTTTCTATTCAGAGCCTTGTATTTGATATCAAATTGGATTTTGGGTTTGTCGTGAACGGTGTCTTCATTAACACTGTTCTTTAACCCAGTTGAGAAAAGAATAAATCTCTAAACTAAGATTTAGTGAAGTTTCCCGATTAATTAATATTTAATTGGAATTGAATAAAAGAATTGGATTTTTGGGTTTATCGTGAACGGTGTTTGAAATAACACTTGTTCTTTAACCCAATTAACAGTGAAGAATATGATTGGAATTTATAATCTTTTAATTAAAATTAATGGAATTTTCCAAAGTAAATATTTCCAATTTAATAAATTAAGTTCGAATTGAATGGAATTCGATTTGGTAATAATCTAGATGAGCTCCTGTGGAGGAAGGCTGTTAATATATATACGGAATTTAAAAGGCTTTGTCGTTATTCCAATTATATTATTAGTCACATACGGAAATCGATATCTATTATATATTGATCTATATCTGTGAAGATTCCATGATTAATGGAACGTGATTTGGGTTTAACGCGAACCATGTTTTAAATGACATTGGTTCTTTAACCCAATTAAAGACAGGATTACATGTCTAGCATTGTATTTTCATACTGTATTCGTTGATCTCTGCTAAATATATATCTGTTTTGTGCCGGAGAATTTATTCTCTTTCTTAACACCCTTCTCTAAGACGTACGAGCTTAGAGGTTATATATCGGCAGAAATCAGTGGTATGGTATAGATTGTCGATGCGACATGTTTGATTTCCCAAAGTTAAATAATCATTAATATTGATTTTTGGGAGGATTAAAATTAAGTGGAGTTTTAATGAATCTTTAATTAGATTGAAAAGTGAATGTGATAATTAAAATTATCAATTCAAGAAAATGATCGAGAATGGAGTATCACCAGTTTTGCTCCAAGCGATAGTTAAATCTTTAATTAGATTTGAACGTGAAATGGTAATTAATTTTTACCAATAACACTGTGTTGTTAGATATGGAGTATTACCGGTTTTGTTCCATGGGATGAATAGGTTGGGATTGGGAAAATAAACAAATGATTACTTTGGTAAGGTTCGCTAATCCCGACTAGTTTGGAAAACCTTAATTTGGTTTAAATTGTGAAATGAATATTTGAATAAAAGAATATTCTGTATTGGAATGAGGCATATATCGTGTTTTTATAGCACTTGTTTATAAGATACGCGAGTTATTCCGAAAGGCCGGGTTTAACCCATTCTGAATAACTGATACGACGAAAGGTCGAAGAGATTGAAGACAGTGCAAGACCGACGATCTTCCCATCGAATGGATGGGTTGCTACTGATGCCCATGATTGGAGTAACTACCTTGAAGGGGCTATAGTGGTAGCCATCCAAACGTACTTGTTGATTGTACGGATATGCGGGGGCCTCTCTCCTGTATTGGACATACGGGACGAGGAATAAGGTGCCTTCGGTTTCGTTCATACCTAAAATGGACTTGTAAATGGTTGGTGTGTCTGACATTGTTTTCCTTTATACTGTATTCGTTGATCTCTGCGAAATATATATCTGTTTGGTGGCAGAGAATTTATTCTCTTTCTTAACACCCTTCTCTGAGACGTACGAGCTCAGAGGTTATATATCGGCACAAATCAGTTGTACAGTATGAAATGATAATGTGGCATGCTGAGATGCGGTGATCCAAACCTTTGTTGAAAGGCGAATCTTGGTGGATGATGATCAAAGCACATATTTAATATAGCATGGCTTTGTGTAGCATTGATTCGTGAGCCTCACACACCGGTATGGTGGTAAACTGATGGTTAGATCAGTATACTTTAGAGATGAGGATA
Organism: Allium sativum; assembly: GCA_030737875.1. Taxonomy (NCBI): domain Eukaryota; kingdom Viridiplantae; phylum Streptophyta; class Magnoliopsida; order Asparagales; family Amaryllidaceae; genus Allium; species Allium sativum. The sequence continues at coordinate 228,143,300 of CM060911.1, read as the reverse complement.
GACATCCTACGGGTTGTCATGGATTCGGTCGACCGAGGTTACTGGGTGTGTTCGCTCCACACCAGTAGGGATAGGGCACACCCCCAGAATCCTAAATGGATAGAGTTAGCGGTGTTTTCCAATGCTTCGACGTAAGTCGCGGTACCTTGTTTCTTGGATAGTGCGGATGTGCATTACGGTGTTTTCGCATGCCTACGACGTAAACCGTTGGGAATTGCACTACGCGATAGATCTTTCGGATCAGGAGCCACCAATATGGAAATCCAAACTTCCAAATACGACATTTTGTGGTTTTCATTGTATACTATATATGGTGACATAGTGGGATGGGGCGCTCATGCCGTCTATGATTGATACATTTATATTTGAAGTTGATTTCTTCACTTATAGTAATAATAAAAGATTTGTTTTAAAACGTACCAAGCATATTTAGCTATTATAAGGTAAAACTCTATCCTCCGGCTTGCATTGCATTGTGTGATGGGACATGAGTCTTATAATAGCTTCATTTTTTTATTTAGCAATTCGCTGTTTGTTTAGGCACCGGTATTCTTGGGGGTGTACCCATTTCATGTTATACGAAGTGGTCCCTTGATTTACCTTATTTTGAAAGTAAAGTTTTAAATAACTGTTTTAGTTCTCATACTAGTCTGATGACTGACCTAGTGTTTATTGTTTTAACCTAAACTCTGGGTGCCCATATTTTCCACACGGGCAACTAGTAGTTTCGGTTTTGCAGATTTATTTTCATAGGATCTTGGATTTACAACTGGAGCTATATTCGGAAAGCTTTGTATCCGTATATTTCTTTCATTGTGTCAGTTGTTATTTTCTACTACGCATTGTATTTATACATTTTATTTCCGCTACTTTATATTTTAATCTTTGATATTTTTCTATGTAATATTTATTCATACTCTATTCTTGTACTCTGATGTAAATTGTTGTAAAAAGCAATGAAATGTTCTTCGGTTTGTGTTCTGATTTGTCTTGTTCTCGAAGCAGTCCGCCTTCTTGTTCGGTTTAGGCCGGCCGGGAAGCACAGGTCACCACAATTTAACTACACAGTCCACAAAAATAAAGAACAAATTAGCACATTACCATATCATATTCCTCAATTTCATATTCTATTAAAAATTTAAAATCGCTCGTTAAAATTATAATCCATGATTCAATTCAAAATTATAAAAATCACTTGATAAAGAATTAAATAACTACAAAATTAAAAAAATCGCCTCTTAAATATCAACAATTTGAAAATTTAACGTCGATTTATAAAATAGGAAGAAAAAAGAAATTATTAGAATTCACATGTAATAATTAACGATCGCAAATCGAATTTGAAAATATTGGAAAATTGGAGATATTGTGATCACTACGCCTGATTTATTTGATGAAATCGATGTTTTCAAAAAAGAAAATGGCTCGCCATGTTTTCTATCCTGCAATCTAATTATTTAAAAACCGCATCCTGGAAAAAAATGAAGACGTGATTTGGAGCCCTTGGAGCAAATTTCCTGTATTTTTGATTCATATTATAATTAAACATCTTATTTCATATCACACTTCATTATCATTAATTACAATGCATGTCATTTTAAAATCATTTACACCACATTTTGTTCTATATATCATCTCATATTGCTTTGCATATGACTTGCATTTCATATTGCATTACAAACAACATATTACACACATTGCATTACATATTAACTTTAACTCCACACATAACAAGCGGATTATGTAGGAAGTTCTATATTGTTGTCTTTAAAAGGTATAGGATATTAATTAACACATAACATATTTAATTTGACTTGATTAATCTGATTGACTTATTTGACTTGATTGACTTATTTGACATGATTGGATTTGATGTGTGTATTAATAGGTTAGTTTGAAATATACTTATACGTATGTAGGTATTGAATAATTATAGGGTATTGTTATTGACACTCCTTTTTATGTTAAGGGAGGGCCAAATTTTAAGGACACTCCAGTTTTTTTAAATTGTTGAGGGGGGGTCAACGTAGGGGATTAATTTTTTTTACTTCTTACACTTTTACCCTTACTTCTAAAAATTACTCATCGTAAAATCATCAGTCACCTAAATCACAAAAATCCTAAATTGCTTCAACTGCAAATAACGTCAGGGCAAAGTCGAAGAAAAAATGGTGAGAACGAAAAAACATCACTATCCTCTCTATTAGATCGTGGGATAGCGAAGAAGCTAATCGAAAGGTACGTGATATTGATCTTCATTCTTCTTTATTTTGATGGTTGTAGTTAAATTTCTTTGTTCTAAAAGTCTCGATTATGGTGTAATTAATTGAATTGACTCATTGAATTTTGAAATTTTTGGGGATTACTGGATACAATTTTTTTTATTTCGGCAGGGGATGTCGTGATAATGATTTTAGTTCAGTCAAGGGTTTGATTTCTCCACAGCTAATGGTGTTGATTAACCATTAAAAAATAGATTAATGAACATAAGAGTGGACTTAAGCCTAAATAAGTAATAAAGTAAAATTATATTTATTTTTAAGGGACTACTTTCCACATTGGTACTCCCCTTTACAATTTTTTAAAAAATAATGGTGTGCTATATATTAGGATAGGTAGAAGATATAAGAAAAGTATAAATTTGGTGCGCTATATATTTGGTACATTTGAATTTGAACTAATGGTGCGTAAAAACATGATTTGAATTAGTTGTACAAATTTGTTTGCATTGATTGTATGGTTGAGTGATAACATTATTCTAGTTTAATCTTGATATTGCTTGTTTAAATCTAGATATTGTTTATTTTAGTAGTACCGTAGTTTAAGAGGGAATATTAGAGTCATTTTTTAATCTGGATTTATTCTTATATTAGTTTAAGGGGGGTATTATAAACTAAACATAGATATATAGTTTTTTATGACAAATGGGGAGAATTACAGAATGAGGCTTAGATTAAGGGGGGGGTTAGTAGTTTCAAAATGAGTTATTGAAGTTAGGGGGAGTAATTGAAGAATAAAACTATCAAGAAAGCATATAGTAAGTGTATTTTATACACAAAGACTGTTATCATCAAAATGGGGGAGATTATTAGGGAAAGAGAACTATTATTATGAAATATATACTAACGTTTGATATATATATATATATATATATATTGGAAATGGGTTTAAATTTTATTACTAGGCATTACAGCCCAAAAGAGAAACAAAGCCCAAGGCCTTGTTACAAACGTTTATCGGGTTAGAGTTAACTAACCGACATACTCTAACTTTTCTCTGAACTGTTCGAGAGTAATAAACGAAAAGTAACATAAATTTCAAAAAGCCCAATTCTATTCCATCGAAACCCTCGTCTTCATCTCTCATCTTCTAACTATGGAGGCTGGAACACGAAGTAATTCATGCTTGTATCTCGGAGCGGATCCTGTGGCGGCATCAGATCCACGTCTTCCATTCCGTCTGCTACAAGTCCCCTTTGTGTGGTACGTTCTCCTCTCTTCCTTCGTAACGCCAGATTTAGATCTTTAATTGCTAGTTTACTGACGAGATCTACTGACTTCTCGTTGTTCTGGTGTATGCGGTTGTTCCTCTCCTTCCACGCACTCCATACAACAACTGTAAGAGCGACACTCTCCACTTCGGCTATTTGACCTACGCTCCGCCTGACCACTTTAAGGTTTGCAATGATTTCATGAAGTTTATTTTCATTTGTGGTATACTTAACCGCTACATAGAAGTTATTCCATAGCTTCTTTGTGGATTCACACTCAAAAAATAAGTGGCTGTGATTTTCTTCAGTAGATTAGCATAACACACATGTAGATTCATTTATTATACCCCATTTGCGTAGTCTGTCCTTCGTTGGTAGACGACCCAGAACTGCTTTGTAGGCACAACATGACATCTTGGGGACATTACTCTTGCAGGTATTGATTATTAAAGATTGTACAGTTTAAAGATTCAAGATTACAAAGAAAATGAGTTCAAGATTGAAGACTCATGAGTAAAAAGAGTTCAAGAAATCACAATAATTAATAGAGTCCAGATTTTTTGTTAAAACTCTGTAATAGCATTAAAATTTTTATTTCAATTTTGTCTTATAATATTTCAAAAATACTATATTTTCAAATGATTTTAAAATTACTTTTAAAAATATATGGTTTATTTCTAGAATTTTAATCTAACTTCTAATTTCACTTTTTTTTGTTTATATTTTAAATTTAAAAATTTTAGATGCAAATATTTTAGATTCAAATAACTTACATTTACTTATTTATATTAGATTCAAATATTTCAGATTTTCTTTTTTATATTTAAATATCTTAGATTTTCTTGTTTATATTAGATTTAAATATTTTATATTTCTTATTTATATTTTATTTTTTTGAAAATTGGTACGCTTTATTCAAAACCAAAGCAAACACCCCCTTTATATGCCTCGTTAAAACCCTGTAACCCCCCAACCTAGATGGGTGCCTTATAGGTAAAAAGAATACATATAAATTTGGCCTTACAAGTACAAAATCAGTTTATATGACAAGAATAAAAACAACATAAAAACCACTCAAGGCCCATACGGCCCATTACAATTAGTAGAAGCCCACACTCTCCAGATCAAATGAGTTATCCATTATCATTCAATATAATTCCCTAACGCTCCAAAATTTGAATATTTCGAGGATTCTGAGCTGTTGTACTTCCATCGTTTCTGACAAGCCATGTGATTTCCTTTTCGATTCGTGTTAACTGCGCTGTGCAATGAACTTTCTGATGATGAAAAAGATGGCGATTCTTTTCCTTCCAAATGAAGTAAATGGATGTTGAAAAAGCCACACAAGAAAAATCTCTAATTTGATCGCTATTTTTGAAAGTAGAATGAAGAAACGACGCTTCTTGTTGTAGTGTAGGGTGTAGATTAGGATGAAGTAGAAGTTTTGTGATAAGGAGCACCAAATGTATGCAGAATAATTACATTAGTAGAAGAAACTTTCAATGGATTCGTGGTGCTCTTCACATAAGAGGCAGTAGGTATTTGACGCAATTTCGTACCAGTGCAATCCATCTTTGGTATTTAATCTTCCCATGATAGCCAAATAAGCAATAAAGGACATTCTCATACTATTTTTAGTATGACAAACAAATAAAAAATTTGGATCGTGATTACCTGCACATCTGACAGCCTCCCAAGCTTTGTGAAAAGTGGAAGCACCACCATTACCACATACATTAGTATCTCGAATATTGCCAGGAAATACAGGAATAGAAGAAATTTCAGAGATTGACTCCCGAGTTGCAGGATGAAGAGAAGGTTTGATACACCATTTCGAATGATGGATGCAACTGATTGTGTAGCATTACCAATAACTGAGAACCTATTTATGCCAAGCCGATCAACCAGACATTGACTGTAGATCCACGGCTCTGACTAAAGTAGGGTATCAACACCATTTGCTATTGCTTTGTGGAAGAATTGTTTGGAATTTGAACAAAGTCTAAGCATGGATTTCCATGTAAATGAGGCATTATTATTAATGGGCATTATCCATAATTTTTTTCTATGGCAATATTCAGATCTCATCCATTGTCTCCCCAGAGAATCCTTTGCCAAGAAAGTCTAAACAACTTAATACACGTTGCTCGTTTGAGATCAAAGAAATTCTTTAAGCCAATTCCTCCTTCAGTTTTGGGCTTATATAGAATGTTCCATGCAACCTTATGTGAAGTACCACCCCAAAAATAGTCAGTGCATAAAGATTCGAGTTTATCCAATGTATATACAGGTATTTGATATATGAAAATCCAGTAAAAAACTGTGGGAGTGGTCACTATGTTAATCAGTTCAACTCGTCCTGCAAATCTCAATAATTCAGTTTCCCAGCCATGAATCTTTCTGTGAACTTGATGGATTAGGGAATGGGATTCGGAGTAGTGTAAATAATTTGATGATAGAGGCACTCCAAGGTAAGTAATGGGTAGATATCCTTGTTCAAAGCCTATTATATCCAACAAAGCAGACGAATTCAAGGTGGAAGCACTGAAGTAAATCTCTGTTTTACAAACATTAATATTTAAACCTGCAAACTGGGTTAACTTATTGAAAGTATGATGTAGGGTGGACGCATTCAAGATAGTGGATTTACCAAAAATCAAAAGGTCATCGACATAGAGAAGATGAGATATACAAGGTTGTATCATGGTAGAAAAACCGAACAAATTCAAATGCACCGCTTAATCCATAACGTAAATATTGCATAGCCAAAGTAAATAAATAGGGAGATAAAGGATCTCCTTCGCGAATGCCTTAAGTTGATGTAATATAACCTTTTGGAATACCTTGTATAAGTATTGAGAAAGTAGTGGTAGACATGCATTTATACACCAAGTTAATGAAATAGGTAGGAAATTGCATTTGTGCCATAACGTGACATATGAATTCTCTACTCACCATACCATAAGCCTTCTGTAGGTCCACTTTGATAAAAAAAATTGCACTGCCTCTTTTCTTGAAATCGCGTAAAAGCCTATGAGCCAATAATATATCGTCACCAATATATCGACCATTAATGAAAGCACTTTGGTTCTCATAAATAAGATGCGGATGAAATAACTTCAACCTATTGCATAGATTCTTGGAAAATATTATATAGTACATATTGCAACAAGATATGGGCCGGTAGTGTGATATAATAGTTGGTCTGTCTTGTTTTGGAATCAAGGTAATGAAGGTATGGTTGATGGATTTTGGAAGTTTACCAGACTTAAAATGTCTAGAAGTGTTGAATGTAAATCAGTTTTAAAGTCATCCCACTATAGCATTAATAATTTGGCATTTATACCATTCGGGCCTGGACTAGAGTCATCCTTAACTGAGAAAGTTGCTTGTTTGACTTCTTCCAGTGATATGTCTTGAAGTGGGAAGTTCTGGTCATTTATATTTATCGTAGATATAGGTTGAAAATTTGGTAATGTAGTAGGGAGGGAACCATTAAATATAGAGGTAAAATTAGAATCTGCCTTCCTTTCAATGTCCAAAGAATTAAATAACAATTTGCTATCAGGATGAATAAAAAGTCTGATATGATTATAAAACCATCTGTTTGACATTCTGGACTAAAAGAATTTAGAATTTATGCCACTTTGTTGGAGCCAAGCCACTTTATATGTTTGTTTTAAGCCAGCAAAATGTATATTTTGTAGGTCCTTAACTTGTTGCTTTGCTTGCAAGTAATCATCATATAATACTTCATTTTCTAGGTTTAAGTCAACCTCATATTCTACTGCTAGAAAATGTTGTTCAACATTTCTCAATAATAACTCATTTTTGTCTTTAATTTTATTCCAAGATTTAAGCTCTTTCTTGCAGGCTTGAAATCTGGATTGGAACTGATAACTGGGAAAACCCATGAGGTGGTAGCTAAAACCCTTTGTATACATTCCCAGTAACTTTCTAACTTTGACCATTCATTTTTGTATCGAAAGGGAAAGCCCTTAAGTTGTTGAGTGGAGATGAGATCTAATAGGATAAGGTTATGATCACTGGATGATTGGAAAGAGAAAGTGCTTTCAATTGTAGAAATTGTTGAAGGCAGGAATGGTTACCCAGAATTTTATCAATGTGAGTAGCTATGCCTTTGCGTCGCCAAGTGAATTTAAAGGCTAGTAGCTTAATCTCTGATAAACAAGTTTAAGTTACAAAATTTTAAAATTCTCGTAATTGTTTGTATGTAACTGGAAGACTGCCTTGTTTATCATACAGGGAGAATACATTGTTAAAATCACCCATCAAAATCCCAATTTTAGAAACATTAACTGATTCTTGTTGTAGGAGATGCCACAACTGTTGCCTGTCATAAAAAGAATTGCTTGCGTACACGACAGTGAAAGTCATAATAAAACCACCACTGTTTGTTGCTTGCACCGTCATATGTTGAAAAGAAGATGATATAACATCAATGCTCCACACTTTAGAGTCCCATGTGAGCAATATACGACCAGATGATGAATGCGAGTTATTGTTTAAGGAACGCCAATCAGATGGAAGATAGGAGATAAATTTAATTAAGTTGAGTGAGGATAATTTATTTTCAACTAAGCCAGCCGAAGATGGTTTATCTTGTCGAAGAAGTTCAAACACATCTGCCATACGGTGAGATATGTTCATCCCCCTTACATTCCATCTCAAGAGCATCATTTATTTGAGGATAAGCTCCTGAATGATCTTTTATTAGGAGAAGAGTCAATGGCTTTTGTTTTACCTTTTATATAATTTGGATTAGGGTCAACCAAATATGATGTATCTTGTGGTTGTTCAGTATTAGTCTCCTTTGTGATCATTTCAGCAACATAGCTTATATCATCAGGAGTAATATCATACGGAAGCTTGGTACAAAGAAAACTTATATCATCCCCTTTTGTCACTCTGTTGATTTTCTGATTGATTAACATCTTGAACATCGGCTGCAGTTGAAGAAACAGATATATCAGTAGACATCCAGCGTGACTCATCATGTGATGCATGCAAGCTTTCCAAATGACCAAAACATTGGCATTTGTGGCATTTTTTTAACACCCCACGTCCATTAATCTCACTCGCAAAGGGAATGCATTAACTTCCATGGAGCATTTTAAGTGAATATAGAACAGAAAATCACAACAAGACAGATATAAAGCAGTACTTGAAAATTTAAAACTTTATTTATTGCAGCAGAAGGTAAATATGTTTGGTTACATCATCAAAACCATAAACCAAAGTCAAGTACATCATATCCATCTTGATAAAACAAAGTACATAAACTGAAAGACATAATCCCCAACATTAAAATAGCCATAAATAAAGAGAAGCTGAACTTTACTTCAGCGATCCAAGAAATCTTCTAAAAACAGTCCAAAATCAAGCTCTACTGGTGCTAGTTCCAACCTGAGCACCTTGGGGGGGGGGGAGGGAGAAAAGAGGAGGAAACAAAGGGGGTCAGACATAAAGTTTGGCGAGTGCGATAACTTTAGCAATATAATTAACAAAGTAACTAGGCTAAGGCATAAGTTGGAAAATAAGGAAATGACCATGAACCATTGAGTATGGCAGAGTAAACAAGGAAACAAGATGAACAACGATATCGTTTAAGCGCACCTAAACCACTATAGGATGATTACTAAACTATACCAACACTATAGGATAATTGCTAAACTGCACCACCACTATAAGATGATTGCTATACTGCACCACCACTAGTCCCACTAAGGTTGATCTCGCCTATAGACTTAATAATGATTTTGGTAGTTTCGTGCACCCCTAGCTGCCTTCATAGGTGCCACCTGCCCCTATCTCCACTAGGTGTACCCACTACCCCCAAGCGATCGGCTCCCTAACTCGTAGATACCCGTGCTGGCCCCACAGTGGGGTGTATCACTCCCCAAAGTGGCAACCCGATACAACCAAGAATGCACGGCTTATACCTACATGATGCAACAACGTCTTACCTACCAGCCCGGGTCCACACACGCATATGAACCCGTTGGACTTGCGTTGCCACCGCTAACCCGGTTTGGCCTCTTACAGTCAAGCCCAGTATGCGTGTCCCGTCCTCGACTTGGGTCGAGCCCACAAAGATACGTATGGGTTACTGGTTGAAATGGGCCCCCATTACTTGACACAAGCTATCCACCTAAGCTTGGTCCCCTCTAGTACATTCCACTTAACCCACCTCTTATTCATGTTTCAATTACATGTTTCAATTTTTGGTTAAGTGTTTCTAATCGTATTTCCAAATGCCACCCAAGGCACCCACTAGATTCCACATGCCACCCAAGGCACCCACTTAACCCCCTCATGTCCCACTACATGTCTATCTGGTTAAGTGTTTCTTAATTCATTAAGACCGTAACCTCATAAAGACCTCTCACATTAGACTGGCATTTGTGGCAGCTGGATTTGCCGGGCGGGTCCGGGCAGTCTTACACCACAAAAGAGCCTAACCTTGTGTCTTAGACGATTAATTACTCCTAATTAATCATTCCCCAAATTTGAATTACTTTCCCTATTCAAATTATCAATCAATTCCAAATTTAACGATGTCCATAATTGACTCAATTATGTCCATCCATTTATGGTATGTAAAATCATACCAATTTTCACCACAATTATATTTTATGCCTTTTAAGGCATTTATTCCAATTAAATCTTTTTAATATTATCCCCTTTACCCCACGTTGTACGTTTGTTTGTTTAACGTAAAATATACGTTAGACTCGAATAGTCTAACTGATGAAATAAAAGAAAACATCACAATATATACACATAATTAAAACATAGATCTAACATAGTGGTGAACTTGCATATGTGAATGATGTTATACATCTAAAACTTGCATAGGCCAAAGTTACAACTTGCATAAACAACATATGTCATGGATCCAAATCTAAAGGTGTGAACTTAATGAGATAATGGCCACAAACTTGCATAAACATCATATGTCATGGATCCAAATCTAAAGGTGTGAACTTGATGAAATAATGGCCACAAACTTGCATAAACAACATATGTCATTGATCTATATCTAAAGGGGAAAACTTACATAGGTAATAACATAACATGATTCATATCCAACTCATAAACTCACAGATGTGATTTATACATCGCAACAATGGTGTAAACTAGTATCTAACATGTAAAGTATCATGTATAATTTAGCATATGTCATGGCCTAACTTTCAATTAAATTTTCACATAAACTAGGTGCCATAGCCATGTAAGGTCACATATAATTCTACCCAAACTTGTATATGGTTCATGTTTGAATCAACATCTAAACTTGCCTACATATGATTTATCATATGAATCAACATAACCAACTAGCATAAGAAACATGATGATTTGCTTGTATATAAAATTACAACATGGATGATAGCAACATAACTTTACATCATAAATGATAGCATCACAACATAACGTCATAGAGATTTAAATCATAATCCTACAACATAATTACAACATGCAATCAATACTTCACATCACATCCATACAATCCGCGTTATAACTTAATCCAATTAAATTACTAATTATTTTATTAAAACTATCGAACTCACAACTCAAAAGCAGTCTTGAGTTCTGAATTCTGATTTCTGGAGTTGAATTAGCTCTCCTTTGAAGAAGATTCGCTGTTAGGGTTGAGTAGAACTGATTTGATTTGTTGTTCTTCCTCTTTAATTTAGTGGCGGCTGCTCTAGGGTTCAAGACAACAGCATGACGACCATAGTTTTAGTTTTAATTCTGACTTAGGGTTTGAGTCTATGGGTCTTTTTATAGAGTTTTGAATTAATTTAAGTCGTCGGATGATCTTAGGGTTAATCGAAACCATTCAGTCGGGATAGGGTGACACCTCAGCCCTAATGACTCAAGAAGGAGTCAGAAAGGACTCAGCAACATGGGTCAGCCTGAACCAGAAAGTTGTGCAGGCTTGCAGCCTCGGCCTGGGCGCACTTGGCAGGTGCGCCAGTGCAAATTTGTACTGGCGCACTTCCCAAGTGCGCCAGTGCAATTTTTTTTCCTTTTTGCCACCAATCTTCGTTCGTCCATAACTCCTTCATCCGATACCCGTTTTCCGCAAACTCGGACTCTATTTCAACCAGAATTCCGAGACGAACACAATGGCGCAACCCCATTCCCATAATTCTCACGTCTGAGATTAATTATTCTTTATTTTAGTTAATTTGATTATTCAAAAATCCGGGGTGTTACATTCTCCCCTCCTTAAAGGATTTCTCCCCCGAAATCTCCGAGTTAAGGAGAATGCATATCCTACCATCCAAACAACCATCTACTCAACCATCAAACACGGGCATCCATTGTCCTTATAAAATTTCTAATGCTGTATGAACATATGCAAGAAGTGTGTGTATATGTTCCTTATCTAATGCAAAATCAGGAGGTCTACTGAATCAGTTGACCTCCTTAATGCAAACCATGATAGTGCCATGCGTCCATTATGTATGCGAAAGAACCCTATCGATATATATTATTTCTACATGTGTGCACAATCATTCACCAAAATGCAACATCCATATGATGGTACAACCATTATACATCCATTACTTAAATATGTACACACATTTATATGCAATATGCAATATGAAGTGACTGAGCCGATCTAGTGCCTAAAGTGTGTGTATATGCATCCACGAGCAACCACTAGCAAACACTTGCATCCACGTGCATCCATCATACATAACATGTCTCAAAAACATGTTTCAACCATAGGACTATCCTATCTAAAGGTCAAGGATACTAGCGAGAGGACATACTAAAGATAAGATAAGTACAAGGTAAGCGATAAAGGAGAAATTTAAAAGACATACCCTCGAAAAGAAAAGGGTACAATGAACGCATCTTCGCTTCCGTCTCCCAAGTAGCGTTGCTCTCATCATCTCCCCATTGCACTTTGACTAGTTTGACCTCTCGATTCCTCAACTTCTTAATCTCCGACCCAAGAATGCGCGTAGGAGCTCGTCGAATCGTCGCATCACGCTCGATCTCCACCTCTCTAAGCAAGCTCGGCTCTACCACTTCCGCGGTCTCGTGCAAGAACTTCCTCAAATGTGATACATGGAATACGTCATGTACACCACTAAGTCTCTCGGGCAACTCCACTCTATACGCCATCTGCCCAATCCTTTCCTTAATAGGAAACGGCCCTACGAACCTTGGTGCTAACTTTCCAATGGACCCAAAGCGAACGACGTTCCGTAATGGAGACACATTGACAAAGACCATGTCCCCAACATCAAACTCAAGCTCTGACCTCCTCTTGTCCGCATAAGATTTCTATTTATCTTGCGCCGTCTTCATCCTCCTTCGAATCAAATCGATCTTTTCCGAAGTCTCTCTAATCATATCGGGCCCAAGCAAGATCTTATCTGTAGACTCCCACCAACATGTAGGCGAACGACACGGCCGTTCATAAAGAGCCTCGAACGGTGTCATGCCAATGCTAGACTGAAAGCTGTTATTATATGCGAACTCCACCAACGGAAGATGTTCCTCCCATGTACCTCCGAAGTCTAAGACACATAACCTCAATAGGTCCTCTAGAATACGATTCACCCTCTCGGTCTGGCCGTCCGTCTGAGGATGATACGCGGTGCTCAAACATAACTGAGTCCCTACCGCCTCTTGTAAGCTCTTCCAAAATTCGCTAGTAAAAATAGGATCGCGGTCGCTCACTATGCTAGATGGAACACCGTGCAAGCGAACTATCTCTCGAATTTATACGGAGGCTAACCATGGAGCAGTCCTGTTACTCTTTACGGGAATGAAATGGGCGCTCTTAGTAAGTCTGTCTACCACGACCCAAATCCCCGTATTACCCTTCCTTGATCTTGGTAATCCGTCAACAAAGTCCATCGAAACACTTTCCCACTTCCATTGTGGGACCTCTAATGGGTGAAGCAATCCACCGGGTTTCTTTTGCTCTGCTTTTACTTGTTGGCACACCAAGCATCTAGCGACATATTCGGCCACGTCCTTCTTCATACCGGCCCAAAAGTAAACTCGTCTCATGTCCATGTACATCTTGTCCCCGCCGGGATGGATGGTCATCTTCGAACGATGTGCATCATCAAGAATGGTCTTCCTTAGGTCATCATCTTTTGGTACACAAAGTCTACAATCCCTACGTAACCAACCCTTATCATCTAGGGTATACCTACGGAGATGGCTCGATGGCTCCCCTCCTTTGAGCTTCTCTACTAACTCAACCAACTGTGGGTCGTCTCGATGTGCCTCGCCAATCCGTCCCAAAAGCGTAGGTCTGACCTCTAAGGATGCTAGCAAACCGGGTAAAAAGTCAACGGAAGGTTTAAAGTCAAACGTAGAGATGAACTCTAAACTTCGCCGCTCAACAAACAATGGACTCAAGGATAACCTTTTTCTACTTAAGGCATCTGCCACCACGTTACCCTTGCCAGGGGTATATGCTATCTCGAAGTCGTAGGATGCTAAGAATTCCATCCACCTTTGCTGCCTTAAGTTCAAGTCCTTCTGAGAGAATAAGTATTTTAGCGATTTGTGGTCAGTGAATAATTCGAATTTCTCGCCAAGAAGATAATGACGCCAAGACTTAAGCGCGAAGACAATAGCGGCTAACTCTAGGTCATGTGAAGAATCAATATATAAATATTTAACGGTTTGTGTATATATATAATTACATATATATATATATATATATATATATATATAATTTTCACTAACTGACTAGCAGTTCAATCAAACAATCAACACGAAGTCAATCAGCCAATTTCTAACTGTTCTAAAAATACAACATGAAATTATAAATTGTTCAGAGTTGGTGAGATTTACTCACATTGGACTGTTATCGTTAAAAACGATTAACTGTCTTTGATTTAGACAGACAATTTATTTCGCCATAAATTGTAACGAACCCCAATCCACTCCCAGTCAGCTTCATTGTGAAGCTCTCGTCCATACGGTCCCAACGTGACTGACGGTTTGTGATTCTGATTTCATATGACCGAGATATACATTTTTAAAGTATGATTACAAATTTAAATCAAAAATAAAGGCTACATTTCCTTTATACACTTTTATTGGGACTTACCTTATACGTTGGCCCATATCCCTTCATAACTACCCGTACCCGCTTACCCAATACCCCTCTTCCCCGATCTACTTTCCACGCTCTAGGCAAACCTCGAACACCATTTACCACGTTCATCCACTTCGTTCTCCTCCCCCTCTTCCACGGTTCCAAATCAAAAACCACCGAAGTGCTCCTCGTTCCGACCTCATCCTTCCAGTACCCTGAGCAGGCAACTCGCACTACCTAATAGGAACCCGACGCCAGCCTCAAACCGCAACTACAGTACACCGCATGGCCAAAATCATGACCGGAATCCACCAACTCCTCATACCAGGTGCGGTTTTGATCATCGAACCCAAATCCAACATTGAATCGAACCAAAAATGATTCGAAATCACAAATTTCCTAACCTTAGGTGCGACTGTCAAAACCGAGCATCACTGAACTGACGTCGAACCCCTTAATTCGCATATCCAGTCGAAGATAAAGACTCAGGGATCATCAATATACAAGTATTATGATTTATAGAATTTCATTTGAGTTGTTTGAGATTTTTGAAGGAAGAACTTTACTGTGTATTTTATTTTTTTGAGGCAACGGCGCAAATGTTTGGCCTCTGCAGAAATGAAATTAGGTTTAGAATTTTAGTTGGGGTATTTATAGGAGGATTGAGATATTTTAGATATTTTATTTTTATCATTTTATATTCATTTCCGTCTTCTAAAAATCCGTGTGATCACACACGATACCTAAAAATCATGAAACTGGACATGTAGCTAGAGTTCGACATTACGGTCCCAACGAAACTGGTTTCGTCGAATTCCGACTTCGTATGCTCACACAGCGTATTTTTAAAGGTCAATTTATCGACTGTTTCTCACTCTAAAAATCCGTCCGACCACACAGTGACTCTAAAAATCACGAAACTTGACATCTAGCAATAATTTAACATTGCGGATCCTACAAAATTAGTTTCGTCGAATTCCGACTTCGTTTGCAAAAGTGGCTATTTTTAAAGCTCTGGATGACCCTTTTAAATATATAAATATATTTAAATATAATTAAATTTAATATTTAAAAATAAATATTATCGTATATATTCACAATAGAATATCATACAGCTCCACTGGGATTTATAACTCGATATTTCAAATCTGGGTCAACCCGATATTCGATTTATATTGAAATTCCTTTTTAAAAATATAAATAATTCCTTTATAAATTATAAAGGAATTCCACAGCGACTTTTCTAAAATTTGATTTGGACATATCTCAAAATCTACATGACGAAATCCCGATTTTTCTCTTCCACTAGAAAGATATACTCCACCAGCTCCACGCGTTTCTTGTTTCACAGAAATCCGGCTTAAAACGAATCTTGTACATTCAGTTGAAGTTCAAATCGCCAAATCGCGAACTACAGCGCCATTTCAAGCTCGATTTTAATTATAATATAATTATACGTTCAAACTGTCATCGATTGAATATATCCGTCAATATAATTCAACTCTAACCTGAAATATAAATTTTGAATTGCCCACTTCACATTATATTGTCAATTCAGCTAATTCTGATTATTTCAGAATTATATATATTATTTAATTATTATATTTAATTAAATATTCCTTATAATTTAATTAACGACCATTATATCCTCTAAACTCTATTTAAATAATTAAATAAATAAATTATTATATCGTCGAAAAATGCGGGTCATTACATTCTTCCCCACTTAAAATAATTTCGTCCTCGAAATTGCTAAGTTAGAGGACGACCCTATCTATTGGAATTCCTAAGATTTGTTTACCCCTTATTTCTGATTTCAACTGAGCCAATTAATATCGACTAAAATATTAATTCCTTCCGATTAACTAAAATTTTCGAAAATTCTGAAAATTCTCTAACACTTTATATTTTCAGAAAATTTCGCCATAACCTCCTTTGTACAGCCCTATCGGTAAAACCATGACTCGCCTCTCTAGGCCTTCTCCAACCCAAAAGAAAATCAAAACGCCAAGTGGCTTGCCAATTCGGCTCATAAATTCCAAACTCATACAAAATATAAACTTGTACCTTTTTGTTGGGCATATCATTATATCTCTACCATCTATTATCAACTCGGCATATACAAATGCCATCCCAATCAACCCCAACCAAGTTATTTTTAACACAACCATTCGCTTATTCAAGCCGAATTAAATTTCAAATTCGAGTTTCAAATTCCAAACTCTCAAATTATCATTTCAAATCCAGATTATTCTCTAATCACTTCAGTTTTTCTTAACCTATCATCTCAAGTTAAATTCTGGTTTATTATTTACTTTTACCATCCCATTCGAATTAACTTCACAAGTTAAATTTTAATTTCTAGAACTTAAATTCCCGATTTTATTTCAAATCAAATTTGAAATCATAGTACCAATTCAAAACCTTTGAATTTCTAAACAACTTGTTTTCTCAAAACAATTCAAATCAAAATCTTTGGTAGTAATCCACCACTTAGAAACTCGAAAATCACACCGATGATACTGCGCAGTCATCATCGGAATTATTTTCCAGCGACCCAAGTGATTTCAATACTATATCATTTCAAAACCCTTACTAAGTACGTCCATTTTGAAAACATCTCAAAATCTCCTAGGAACTTAAAATTTCCTTATTTTAATTCCAAATCTGATTTAAATTCATATTTAATTCATCTTATTTCATATACTTTACTTATATGATTCTGATTGGTTATATATAACCATTTCACTTTATAATCTCATTCGATTATAATTACAACCAATATATCTAATATATGATAATATATTACATATCCATACTGTGTCGGTCCATCGTATTCAAGTATTTATTTACTCCTACCGATACAGTGGATCAAACTGATCGACCAGAACTCATAAACAACTCAGCCAATGAATCTTTACAATATAAAACCATTTTTATATCAAATACAAATACGCACTCGTATATATACACTCAACTCAATCTAGGGTATTACTAACCCTATCTCTACCGAGTCACGCCACAGAGCCAAGGTAATTCTTAACTTAAGCTCTGATACCAACTGTAACGACCCGGATTTTTAGCGGCTTTCGTTATCGACATAAGCTCGATGTCGATAACCAAAACATCGAAAAATCCCGGTAATTAATGAAAGAAATTAGAAGGTGAGAATAGATAAGATAGATACTTAGAATAGAAGAAGAAGAAGAACACAACATCAGAGTAACACGAATCTCACAGCGGAACGAATAACATATAATATATAACATAACTTTGAAATATAACAGTTATGTATACAATAGCACTTATCAGAGTACAGCACTTACAACACAGCGGAAATAACTATAGCTATATGATCTTGAAGCCTCCCGCTCCAAGCTCACCAAGTATATCTGTAAAACCCGACTACTTGACTGCCCGTACAAATTAGGCACCCAAGAGTTTAGGGAAAACAACAAAGTAAACTCCGGGTCAGTCATGGGACTGGTATGAGTAAAACAGTATAAAATAGTTGAACAAGTAAACGATATCTCATAAGACCACACCGCAGAACGGAACGGGTTTTTCCCTTATGAGAATCCAAAATATCTTTATATCAAAAACCTTTTGATATTATAATAATGTCTATGTACAAATAGATATCAACTAGCAGAAACCCTTTCATCTCACGTTCTACATATATAGTATACAATCAAAATCGCAAGCACGTATTGGATAATGGATTTCCAACTATGACAAGGTATGGAACCACCTTCTGATCAGTGTACTCTAGGAACGATACACTGGAGTTCAACAAGAACATCTTGTAACTCAGCCACACATGACCGACCACTCATTTTGCTTGAGTGTATCGAATGTATATCACCAACGGTTGGGATCAGCAACCGTTCCCGTATATACATGGGACAGCATTGATAGATAAAAGAAGCAAATGAATATTCTCTAGATAGGTGATTATACACCCTACTTCGGTGCGACCGACTTAGCCATGTTGTCTGCCCGATTTCTGTCATTTTCCGGATGATGAGGCTAGAAGTTACGCGTTATCATCACATCAGATTCACTTTGAATGCCACATCATCAAATCCATCCAATCACCGATTGACGTCCTCAACAATACATTATGTGTTAGCTAAAAGAAGTTTCCTTCTTCGCTTCCACTCTTGGTACGGTTGAAGAAATCAATGTACGTGACCCTTCTGGAAATACTCTGTCAGACATTCATCCATACAAGTCATCCTCATTCACTTAGAATGTCACATCGTCATACCCGCCAAATCACAAATTGATTTATCCAAAAATAACACGGGTATACAGCTTAGAGAAACGAATTCCTCCGCCACCAAACGTGAATATGTTTGAACAGATCAACTTACGCGATCCATTGGATATACTCTGTCAGACCTTCATCCATACAAGTTGTCCTGGGACTGGGCAAACCGAAGGCACTATTCAGTATATCCATCTTAGTCACTGTTATCTAAGACTTATACAACATCCCTTGCATTTTACTCCGTCTTCAATTGTCTTTGGCATATATGATTCGCAATACTTATGCCAATACAGAGTGGTTCTTCGGATAATAATCCAACCGGTCTCTCCATATTAACAACGTTAAAATGGTCAAAACTTCGATAGTCTGTGAGTTAACTATCAAAGAAAAACAAGTGTGCAAACAACGATATTATTTCCAGATGGAAATTATATCGAACAAACATCATTTAACATTAATCTCTTTAGTTCATTTATTTACTTATCTCCTGTTTCCCTATATTCTAAATTCTTATTTTCTTTTATCAGAAAACATTTCTGATTCCCGTTTGGAAAACATTTCCAAAACTCCTTTACGATCAAACCTTACCATTTCTTAGTTAAGAAGGAAGTCACTCAAGTTGGGGTACAATTACCTCTCAGACCTTAACTGAACAACGTTATAACTTCGAAATGGTCAAAGTTTATCTTTAAATCTTTAACAACTTCTTTACGCCTTTCTCGGATCCAATTTTACTAATCCACTTCTATATTTAAAACATTGGTTATAACGATAACGTTATAATCTGTAATGACCCGCATTGTCAGGGGTATTACAATTAATTTATTTAATTATATATATCGTGATGTAGTGAATTAAATAGAGGTTTAATTAAATAATATGGAATATTTAATTAAATTAAATAATTAAATAATATATTTAATTCAGAAATAATCAAAAATATTGGAAATCACAATATTCTGTGAACGGGGTCGTCCCTTATATTTAATTCAGCTTAGAATTGAATTATATTGACGAATATATTCAATCGACATCAGTTTAAACGTAGAATTTTAATATAATTAAAATAGAGCTTGAAATGGCGCGGCAGTTCGCTATTTGGCGATTCGAACTTCAACTGAATGTACATGATTCGTTTTAAGCTGGATTTCTGTGAAACAAGAAACGTGTGGAGCTGGTGAAGGATAATTTTCTAGTGGAAGAGAAAAATCGGGATTTCGTCGTGTAGATTTTGATTTATGTCCAAATCATATTTCAGAAAAGTCGCTGTAGAATTCCTTTATAATTTGCAACGCTTTATTTACGTTATAAAAGGGTTTTCGATATAAACTGAATATCGATAAATCTAAAATCTAAAATATCAAACTGTAAATTCTGATATGATATTCTGGAGCTGTACGATATCATATGTGAAGATATACGATAATATAAATTTATTTATATTTAATTTAATAATATTTAAATATATTTATATATTTAAATGGGTCATCCAGAGCTTAAAAAATAGCCACTTTTGCAAATGAAGTCGGAATTCGACGAAACTAATTTTGTTGGATCCGCAATGTCAAATAGTTGTTAGATTTCCAGTTTCGTGATTTTTAGAGTCACTGTGTGGCCGTACGGATTTTTAGGGTGAGAAACAGTCAGTATTTTGACAGTTAAAAATACGCTGTGTGAGCATACGAAGTCGGAATTCGACGAAACCAGTTTCGTTGGGACCGTAATGTCGAACTCTAGCTACATGTCCAGTTTGGTGATTTTTGAATATTGTATGTGATCATATGAATTTTAGAAGATAAATATAGACAATGATTGGTTATTTATGAATAAAATATTCAAAAATAAAATATCTAGATATTTTTCCTATAAATATCTAACACTTATCTCCTTAAAACCTAATTCAACTCATTCTAAAGTCAACCAAATTTCCGCCGTTCTTCTTTATCTTCTTACAGCAACATTTCGATCTTAAGAAAAAATCAAAATCAATTCAAGATAATTTCTAAAAACCAAACTACATATGGATTGGAGATCCGCATATCCTACTCTTCGATTCGATGCCACTTTTGTGCTGTGCGATTCAGAATTTGTGAACCCGACAATTTACAGCGCTAGTCGCTTTGTTCTAGGGCTCGAAATCTCTGGTTATACAAGCATCGATGCAAGGTTTCAATATCGGATTCAAGTTCGTAGAAGAGTTTAGCATCTGTGGTGGATTTTGGGGTTTTTCTGTGAAAATGGGGTTCGGTGATTTACTGTACTGAACGGGATTTTGGCTGTCGACGGAAATATGGGGGGAGGGTGCGAGTCGAGCAAAAGTGGTATAGGGTGGAAGAGATTTGAGTGAGAAGAACGATGGTGCTAATGGTTTTGAATTCGGTTGAGGGGTGGTGGAAATTTGGGTTGATGAAGGTGCGGCTATGGCTATCGAAGTGATTTCCTGGAGCGTGTTTTGATTTGGGAAGAAGGTGATTAGGTTGCGGGTCTGGTACTTCAACGTGGGGGAATAGTTGGGCCAATTGGTTGGGTAAAGCCCGAACTTTCTAATTTAAATCCAAGTTTTAATTTATTTAAAATTGTTCAAACTTTTAAATCGAATATCTTAATCATACAAGATCAGATTGACGAACCGTAAGTTACGTTGGGATCGTATGGACGGGAGCAACACAATGAGACTGACTGGGAGTGAATCCGAGCTCGTTACAATTTATGGCGAAATAAATTGTCCAACTGAGTCAAATAACGCAAACCGTTATTTAACGGCTAACGCGCAAATGTGAGTAAAACTCACCAACTCTGTACGGTTCTATTTTTACAACGTATTCTTAGAACTGTTAAATATTGTCTGTTTGATTGTGTGTTCACTGTTTGATTGAACTGCTAGTCAGTTAGTGAATATTATATATATATATATATATAAACAGTTAAATAGTTATATATTGATTCTGTTAACAGAATATTTCATATTTAACTGGAAGTGATGTTGATTATACTGTGTAACATCTATGATGCGGGGAAACAGGTTGGAGGAATCCGACTGGATTCCTCAACAGTTATTTTATTATTTTTCATATATTGTAATATATGATGTAGTTTATAATCTGTGGTTGATTATATGTACTTGGACGATATTGAACATTGTGATTTGATATGATTGAATACCATAACATACCGAATGTTGATAAGGGGATTTTCAAAGTGATATTGAAAATAGAATATTTATAAAATGGGATATTTATAAATAAGAGATATTTATAAAGTGGAATATTTATAAATAAGAAATGTTTATAAATTGGAATATTTATAAATAGGAGATATTCAAAAAGGAAATAATTACAAACCATTTTCTTTTTGAATGGAAAGGCCTGTATGGCGGGTTTGGGAATTTTCCCGATGCTCCCGTTACAAAGGTGGTTATGGCGAATTTTTCAGAGAATTTAAGGAGTTAGAATATTTCAAGAATAAATTTGAAAAGGAAATATTTGTAAACCATTTACAAATAGAATTGAAAAGGAAACGTTATAAAAAGGAAATCATTTTTAAAGTGTAGAACCGTTATTTAAAAGTAAATCTTTTCAAATGAATAAAACGTTGTTAAAAAGGAAATCTTTATAAAGTGAATAAAGTAAATCGAATATGGTATTCGAAGGGAGTAAATCGAATATGGTATTCGAAAGTTAGTAAAACGAATATGCTATTCGAAAGGGGATAGTCGAGTTAGTTGAATAGAGTTAACCAGTTCAATAGAGTTAACTAGTTGGGTTAAGTAAGTCAAGTTAACCAGTGAGTTAAGTAAGTCAAGTTAACCAGTGAGTTAAGTAAGTCAAGTTAACCAGTTGAGTTAAGCAAGTCGAGTTAATCAAGTCGAGTTGATCGAGTTAGAGTTACTCAGTTAGAGTTAATCGATTAGAGTTTAAACGAACTAGAGTTAATCAAATATAGTTATTTGAGACAGAGTTAGTCAAACATAGTATTCAGGGTAAGTTGCCATCTCGTACGACTGCTAGCGTAATTCGCAGGGCTGTAAATAGCCTACGGCGGTTGGATGTTTCCTTAGGGAGTCAGGCGTAACCATTGTGATCGCTGTGATCTAGAGTCAAGCGAATGGAGTTAAATCAAATTTAGTTATTCGGAAAGGCGTATCGATGTTAGTTTCATCGAAGGGAGTTATCGATTATAGTTAAATCGAAAGGAGTTATCGATTAGTTAAATCGAAAGGAGTTGTCAAATTTAGTTATTCGAAAAGGAGTTATCGATTTGTTAAATCGAAAGGGAAGATTATCGAATATCGTTTATTCGAGAGGAGATTATCGAATGTAGTTTATTCGAAGGAGTTATCGATTATTAGTTAATCGAAGTGAGTTATAGAATATTAGTTAAATCGAAGGAGTTATCGAATATAGTTTATTCGATAGAGTTAATCGATTAGAGTTAAATCAAATGAGTTGATCGAATATAGTTTATTCGAATATAGTAAAGGAGTTAATCGAATATAGTTTATTCGAATAGAGTAAAGGAGTTAATCGAATATAGTTTATTCGAATAGAGAAAAGGAGTTAATCGAATATAGTTTATTCGAATAGAGTAAAGGAGTTAATCGAATATAGTTTATTCGAATAGAGTAAATGAGTTAATCGAATATAGTTTATTTGAATAGAGTTAGAGGAGTTATCGAATATAGTTTATTCGACAGGAGTTAAGTGAATTAGTTAAGTTAAACTAAGTGAATTAGTTAAGTGAATTGGTTAAGTTAACCAAAGTGAATTAGTCGAGTTAATCAAAGTGATTAGTTCAGTTAATCGAGATAAGTAAATCAAGTTAGGTTAATCGAGTTGAATTAGTCAGTCGAGTTAATAAATTGAGTTAGTCAAACCAAGTAAAACCAGTTAGAGTTAATTAATTAAGGTTGACCAGTTAGAGTTGATCGGTTAGAATTAACCAGTTAGAGTTAATCAATCAGAGTTAATCAAATAGAGTTAAGTAAAATTAGAACTAACTAGAGATTAGTAAATTGAATGGTTTTCTAAGTGTCTATCTGATGTTGGTTTCGGCCTTCGGGATTTACACTTAGGGGATTGTTCTCATACTAGTTTACAGTCAGGGACTGATAGTTGGGGAAGAGTAGTGATTTGTAAATAAGCAGATGGAAACGTTTTCCAGTGTTAATAACATAACTTTTCTAAACATAGAAAATAAGGCAATTTGAATATATATAGATATATGTCGATGATTGATCGATATAATTTCCATTTGGGAATGATATCATTGTTTGCACACTTGTTTTTCTTTGATAGTTAACTCACAGACTAACGAATTTTTGACCATTTTAACGTTGTTAATATGGAGAGACCGGTTGGATTATTATCCAAAGAACCACTCTGTATTGGCATAAGCGTCGCGAATCATATATGCCAAAGATAATTGAAGATGGAGTAAAATGCAAGGGCTGTTGTATAAGTCTTAGATAACAGTGACTAAGATGGATATACGGAATAGTGCCTTCGGTTTGTCCAGTCCCAGGACAACTTGTATGGACGAAGGTCTGACAGAGTATATCCAATGGATCGCGTAAGTTGATCTATTCAAACGTATTCACGTTTGGTGGCGGAGGAATTCGTTTCTCTAAGCTGTATACCTGTGTTATTTTTGGATAAATCAATTTGTGATTTGGCGGGTATGACGATGTGACATTCTAAGTGAATGAGGACGACTTGTGTTGATGAATGTCTGACAGAGTATTTCCAGAGAGGTCACGTACATTGATTTCTTCAACCGTACCAAGAGTGGAAGCGGAGAAGGAAACTTCTTTTAGCTGACACGTAATGTATGGTTGTAGACGTCAATTAGTGATTTTCGATGGATCTGACAATGTGGCATTCGAAGTGAATCTGATGTGATGATAAAGCGTAGCTTCTAGCCTCATCATCCGGTAAATGACAGAAATCGGGCAGGCAGCATGGCTAAGTCGGTCGCACCGAAGTAGGGTGTATAATCACCTATCTAGAGAATATTCATTTGTTTCTTAAATCTATCAATGCTGTCCCATATATATACGGGAACGGTTGCTGATCCCAACCGTTGGTGATATACATTCGATACACTCAAGAAAAATGAGTGGACGGTCATGTGTGGCTGAGTTACAAGATGTTCTTGTTGAACTCCAGTGTATCGTTCCTAGAGTACACTGATCGGAAGGTGGTTCCATACCTTGTCATAGTTGGAAATCCATTATCCAATACGTGCTTACGATTTTGATTGTATACTATATATGTAGAACGTGAGATGAAAGCGTTTCTGCTAGTTGATATCTATTTGTACATTGACATTATTATAATATCAAAAGGTTTTTGATATAAAGATATTTTGGATTCTCATAAGGGAAAAAAACCCGTTCCGTTCTGCGGCGTGGTCTTATGAGATATCGTTTACTTGTTCATATACCTGTTTAAACTGTTTTACTCATACCAGTCCCATGACTGACCCGGAGTTTACTTTGTTGTTTTCCCTAAACTCTTGGGTGCCTAAATTTGTACGGGCAGTCAAGTAGTCGGGATTTGCAGATACATTGAAGAGCTGGAGCAGGAGGCTTCAGAATCATATAGCTATAGTTTATTTCCGCTGTGTTGTAAGTGTTGTACTCTGATAAGTGCTATTGTATACATAACTGTTATATTTCAAAGTTATGTTATATATTATATGTTATTCGTTCCGCTGTGAGATTCGTGTTACTCTGATGATGTAAGTTCTTTTCTTCTTCTATTCTAAGTTTCTACCTTATCTATCCTCACCCTCTAATTTCTTTCAATAATTATCAGGATTTTTCGATGTTTGGGTTATCGACATCGAGCTTATGTCGATAACCAAAGCCGCTAAAAATCCGGGTCGTTACAGTTGGTATCAGAGCTTAAGTTAAGAATTATCTTGGCTCTGTGGCGTGACTCGGTAGAGATGGGGTTAGTAATACCCTAGATTGAGTTTGAGTGTATATATACGAGTGCGTATTTGTATTTGATATAAAAATGGTTTTATATTGTGGAGATTCATTGGCTGAGTTGTTTATGAGTTCTGGTCGATCAGTTTGATCCATTGTATCGGTAGGAGTAAATAAACACTTGAACATGATGGACCGACACAGTATGGATATGTGATATATTATCATATATAGGATGTGTTGGTAGTGATTTTAATCAGATAAGATTATAAAATGTGAAATGGTTATATATAACCAATCAGAATTTATATAAGTGAATTATATGAAATTGAAATGAATTAAATCTGAATTTAGATCAGAATTGGAAATTAAAATCCCAGAAATGGGAAAGGTGTTTGTAAATGAATCTGGATTTAATATATGTGAATTTTAAGATCCTGGGAGATTTTAAATTTGTTTACAACATTGTAAAAGGATATTTGGTATTGATTTCAAGGTGGAAATGTTTAAAAATGGGTTTTGAAAGTGCTATAGTATTGAACTCACTTCGGTAGCTGGAAAATAGATTCCGATGTTGATCATGACATCATCGGTGTTCATTTTCGAGTATGTAAGTGACGGATTACTACCAAGGATTTTGTTTTGATTTTGTTTTGGGAAAACAAGTTGTGTTGAATTTCAAAAAGGAAAACTTGATTTTTGAAAGAGGTAAACTGTTTAAAAACTTCCAGGAAGAAAAGGTTGTTTGAATTTAAACAAATTAAAGTAAAATTTGTAAAATCCAATAGAATTGGGATTGAATTAAAAGCCAGTAAGTGAAAATCATTTGAAATAGATTAGTGTCAAGTAGAATTAGAATTGATTAGAGATAATCTTAAATTATATTGGACCGGTGAGTTATGGATTTGAAATCAAGAATAGAACTTGAGTTTGAAATGAAATTCGACTTAGGTATAAGTGAATGGTTGTGTTAAAGATAAATTGATTTGAGATCAAGTTGGAATTGCATTGGTATATGTTGGATTGATAACAGGTGAAAGTGATAGAGTTGGTATACCCGACAAAAAGGTACAAGTTTATATTTGATATAAGCGTGAGATTTATGAGCCGAATTGGCAAGCCGCTTGGCTGTTTGATTTTCTTTTGGGTTGGAGAAGGCCTAGAGAGGCGAGTTGTGGTTTTACAGATAGGGCTGTACAAAGGAGGTTATGGCGAAATTTTCCGAAAATTTAAAGTGTTAGGAAATTTTCAGAATTTTTGAAAATTTTAGTTAGTCGGAAGGAATTAATATTGAAATCGATATTAGTTCGTTCAGTTGAAACCAGAGATAAGGGGTAAACAAATCTTAGGAATTCCAATAGATAGGGTCGTCCTTTAACTTAGCAATTTCGAGGACGAAATTATTTTAAGTGGGGAAGAATGTAATGACCCGCATTGTCAGGGGTATTATAATTAATTAATTTCATTATATATATCGTGATGTAGTGAATTAAATAGAGGTTTAATTAAATAATATGGAATATTTAATTAAATTAAATAATATATTTAATTCAGAAATAATCAAAAATATTGGAAATCACAATATTCTATGAACGGGGTCGTCCCTTATATTTAATTCAGCTTAGAGTTGAATTATATTGACGAATATATTCAATCGACGTCAGTTTGAACGTAGAATTTTAATATAATTAAAATAGAGCTTGAAATGGCGCGGTAGTTCGCTATTTGGCGATTCGAACTTCAACTGAATGTACATGATTCGTTTTAAGCCGGATTTCTGTGAAACAAGAAACGTGTGGAGCTGGTGAAGGATATTTTTCTAGTGGAAGAGAAAAATCGGGATTTCGTCATGTAGATTTTGATTTATGTCCAAATCAAATTTCAGAAAAGTCGCTGTAGAATTCCTTTATAATTTGCAACGCTTTATTTACGTTATAAAAGGGTTTTCGATATAAACTGAATATTGATAAATCTAAAATCTGAAATATCAAACTGTAAATTCTGATATAATATTCTGGAGCTGTACGATATCATATGTGAAGATATACGATAATATAAATTTATTTATATTTAATTTAATAATATTTAAATATATTTATATATTTAAATGGGTCATCCAGAGCTTTAAAAATAGCCACTTTTGCAAACGAAGTCGGAATTCGACGAAACTAATTTTGTTGGATCCGCAATGTCAAATAGTTGTTAGATTTCCAGTTTCGTGATTTTTAGGGTCACTGTGTGGCCGTACGGATTTTTAGAGTGAGAAATAGTTAGTATTTTGACAGTTAAAAATACGCTGTGTGAGCATACGAAGTCGGAATTCGACGAAACCAGTTTCGTTGGGACCGTAATGTCGAACTCTAGCTACATGTCCAGTTTGGTGATTTTTGAATATCGTATGTGATCATATGAATTTTTAGAAGATAAATATAGACAATGATTGGTTATTTATGAATAAAATATTCAAAAATAAAATATCTAGATATTTTTCCTATAAATATCTAACACTTATCTCCCTAAAACCTAACTCAACTCATTCTAAAGTCAACCAAATTTCCGCCGTTCTTCTTTATCTTCTTACAGCAACATTTCGATCTTAAGAAAAAATCAAAATCAATTCAAGATAATTTCTATAAATCAAACTACATATGGATTGGAGATCCTCGTATCCTACTCTTCGATTCGATGCCACTTTTGTGCTGTGCGATTCAGGATTTGTGAACCCGACAATTTACAGCGCTAGTCGCTTTGTTCTAGGGCTCGAAATCTCTTGTTATACAAGCATCGATGCAAGGTTTCAATATCGGATTCAAGTTCGTAGAAGAGTTTAGCATCTGTGGTGGATTTTTGGGGTTTTACTGTGAAAATGGGGTTCGGTGATTTACTGTACTGGACGGGATTTTGGCTGTCGACGGAAATATGGGGGGAGGGCGCGAGTCGAGCAAAAGTGGTATAGAGTGGAAGAGAGTTGAGTGAGAAGAACGATGGTGCTAATGGTTTTGAATTCGGTTGAGGGGTGGTGGAGATTTGGGTTGATGAAGGTGCGACTATGGCTATCGAAGTGATTTCCTGGAGCGTGTTTTGATTTGGGAAGAAGGGGATTAGGTTGTGGGTCTGGTACTTCAACGTGGGGGAATAGTTGGACCTAATTGGTTGGGTAAAGCCCAAACTTTCTAATTTAAATCCAAGTTTTAATTTATTTAAAATTGTTCAAACTTTAAAATCGAATATCTTGTTCATACAAGATCAGATTGACGAACCGTAAGTTACGTTGGGATCGTATGGACGGGAGCAACACAATGAGACTAACTGGGAGTGAATCCGAGCTCGTTACAATTTATGGCGAAATAAATTGTCCAACTGAGTCAAATAACGCAAATCGTTATTTAACGGCTAACGTGCAAATGTGAGTAAAACTCACCAACTCTGTACAGTTCTATTTTTACAACGTATTCTTAGAACTATTAAATATTGTCTGTTTGATTGTGTGTTGACTGTTTGATTGACCTGCTAGTCAGTTAGTGAATATTATATATATATATATAAATATATATATATAAACAGTTAAATAGTTATATATTGATTCTGTTAACAGAATATTTCATATTTAACTGGAAGTGATGTTGATTATACTATGTAACATCTGTGATGCAGGGAAACAGGTTGGAGGAATCCGACTGGATTCCTCAACAGTTATTTTATTATTTTTCATATATTGTAATATATGATGTAGTTTATAATCTGTGGATGATTATATGTACTTGGACGATATTGAACATCGTGATTTGATATGATTGAATACCATAACATACTGAAATGTTGATAAGGGGATTTTCAAAGTGATATTGAAAATAGAATATTTATAAAATGGGATATTTATAAATAAGAGATATTTATAAAGTGGAATATTTATGAATAAGAAATGTTTATAAATTGGAATATTTATAAATAGGAGATATTCAAAAAGGAAATAATTACAAACCATTTTCTTTTTGAATGGAAAGGCCTGTGTGGCGGGTTTGGGGATTTTCCCGATGCTCCCGTTACAAAGGAGGTTATGGCGAATTTTTCAGAGAATTTAAGGAGTTAGAATATTTCAAGAATAAATTTGAAAAGGAAATATTTGTAAACCATTTACAAATAGAATTGAAAAGGAAACGTTATAAAAAGGAAATCATTTTTAAAGTGTAGAACCGTTATTTAAAAGTAAATCTTTTCAAATGAATAAAACGTTGTTAAAAAGGAAATCTTTATAAAGTGAATAAAGTAAATCGAATATGGTATTCGAAGGGAGTAAATCGAATATGGTATTCGAAGGAAGTAAATTGAATATGGTATTCGAAAGTTAGTAAAACGAATATGTTATTCGAAAGGGGATAGTCGAGTCGAGTTAGTTGAAAAGAGTTAACCAGTTCAGTAGAATTAACCAGTTCAATAGAGTTAACTAGTTGGGTTAAGTAAGTCGAGTTAACCAGTGAGTTAAGTAAGTCAAGTTAACCAGTGAGTTAAGTAAGTCAAGTTAACCAGTTGAGTTAAGTAAGTCGAGTTAATCAAGTCGAGTTGATCGAGTTAGAGTTACTCAGTTAGAGTAAATCGATTAGAGTTAAAACGAACTAAAGTTAATCAAATATAGTTATTTGAGACAGAGTTAGTCAAACATAGTATTCAAGGTAAGTTGCCATCTCGTTCGACTGCTAGCGTAATTCGTAGGGCTGTAAATAGCCTACGGCGGTTGGATGTTTCCTGAGGGAGTCAGGCGTAACCATTGTGATCGCTGCGATCTAGAGTCAAGCGAATGGAGTTAAATCAAATTTAGTTATTCGGAAAGGCGTATCGATGTTAGTTTCATCGAAGGGAGTTATCGATTATAGTTAAATCGAAAGGAGTTATCGATTAGTTAAATCGAAAGGAGTTGTCAAATTTAGTTATTCGAAAAGGAGTTATCGATTTGTTAAATCGAAAGGGAAGATTATCGAATATCGTTTATTCGAGAGGTGATTATCGAATGTAGTTTATTCGAAGGAGTTATCGATTATTAGTTAATCGAAGTGAGTTATAGAATATTAGTTAAATCGAAGGAGTTATCGAATATAGTTTATTCGATGGAGTTAATCAATTAGAGTTAAATCAAATGAGTTGATCGAATATAGTTTATTCGAATATAGTAAAGGAGTTAATCGAATATTGTTTATTCGGATAGAGTAAAGGAGCTAATCGAATATAGTTTATTCGAATAGAGAAAAGGAGTTAATCGAATATAGTTTATTCGAATAGAATAATGGAGTTAATCGAATATAGTTTATTCGAATAGAATAAATGAGTTAATCGAATATAGTTTATTCGAATAGAGTTAGAGGAGTTATCGAATATAGTTTATTCGACAGGAGTTAAGTGAATTAGTTAAGTTAAACTAAGTGAATTAGTTAAGTGAATTGGTTAAGTTAACCAAAGTGAATTAGTCGAGTTAATCAAAGTGGTTAGTTCAGTTAATCGAGATAAGTAAATCAAGTTAGGTTAATCGAGTTGAATTAGTCAGTCGAGTTAATAAATTGAGTTAGTCAAACCAAGTAAAACCAGTTAGAGTTAATTAATTAAGGTTGACCAGTTAGAGTTGATCGGTTAGAATTAACCAGTTAGAGTTAATCAATCAGAGTTAATCAAATAGAGTTAAGTAAAATTAGAACTGACTAGAGATTAGTAAATTGAATGGTTTTCTAAGTGTCTATCTGATGTTGGTTTCGGCCTTCGGGATTTATACTTAGGGGATTGTTCTCATACTAGTTTACAGTCAGGGACTGATAGTTGGGGAAGAGTAGTGATTTGTAAATAAGCAGATGGAAACGTTTTCCAGTGTTAATAACATATATTTTCTAAACATAGAAAATAAGGCAATGTGAATATATATATAGATATATGTTGATGATTGATCGATATAATTTCCATTTGGGAATGATATCTTTGTTTGCACACTTGTTTTTCTTTGATAGTTAACTCACAGACTATCGAAGTTTTGACCATTTTAACGTTGTTAATATGGAGAGACCGGTTGGATTATTATCCAAAGAACCACTCTGTATTGGCATAAGCGTCGCGAATCATATATGCCAAAGATAATTGAAGATGGAGTAAAATGCAAGGGCTGTTGTATATGTCTTAGATAACAGTGACTAAGATGGATATACGGAATAGTGCCTTCGGTTTGTCCAGTCCCAGGACAACTTGTATGGACGAAGGTCTGACAGAGTATATCCAATGGATCGCGTAAGTTGATCTGTTCAAACGTATTCACGTTTGGTGGCGGAGGAATTCGTTTCTCTAAGCTGTATACCCGTGTTATTTTTGGATAAATCAATTTGTGATTTGGCGGGTATGATGATGTGACATTCTAAGTGAATGAGGATGACTTGTGTTGATGAATGTCTGACAGAGTATTTCCAGAGAGGTCACGTACATTGATTTCTTCAACCGTACCAAGAGTGGAAGCGGAGAAGGAAACTTCTTTTAGCTGACACGTAATGTATGGTTGTAGACGTCAATTAGTGATTTTCGATGGATCTGACAATGTGGCATTCGAAGTGAATCTGATGTGATGATAAAGCGTAGCTTCTAGCCTCATCATCCGGTAAATGACAGAAATCGGGCAGGCAGCATGGCTAAGTCGGTCGCACCGAAGTAGGGTGTATAATCACCTATCTAGAGAATATTCATTTGTTTCTTAAATCTATCAATGCTGTCCCATATATATACGGGAACGGTTGCTGATCCCAACCGTTGGTGATATACATTCGATACACTCAAGCAAAATGAGTGGTCGGTCATGTGTGGCTGAGTTACAAGATGTTCTTGTTGAACTCCAGTGTATCGTTCCTAGAGTACACTGATCGGAAGGTGGTTCCATACCTTGTCATAGTTGGAAATCCATTATCCAATACGTGCTTGCGATTTTGATTGTATACTATATATGTAGAACGTGAGATGAAAGCGTTTCTGCTAGTTGATATCTATTTGTACATAGACATTATTATAATATCAAAAGGTTTTTGATATAAAGATATTTTGGATTCTCATAAGGGAAAAAAAACCGTTCCGTTCTGTGGCGTGGTCTTATGAGATATCGTTTACTTGTTCATATACATGTTTAAACTGTTTTACTCATACCATTCCCATGACTGACCCGGAGTTTACTTTGTTGTTTTCCCTAAACTCTTGGGTGCCTAAATTTGTACGGGCAGTCAAGTAGTCGGGATTTGCAGATACATTGAAGAGCTGGAGCAGGAGGCTTCAGAATCATATAGCTATAGTTTATTTCCGCTGTGTTGTAAGTGTTGTACTCTGATAAGTGCTATTGTATACATAACTGTTATATTTCAAAGTTATGTTATATATTATATGTTATTCGTTCCGCTGTGAGATTCGTGTTACTCTGATGATGTAAGTTCTTCTTTTCTTCTTCTATTCTAAGTTTCTACCTTATCTATCCTCACCCACTAATTTCTTTCATTAATTACCAGGATTTTTCGATGTTTTGGTTATCGACATCGAGCTTATGTCGATAACCAAAGCCGCTAAAAATACGGGTCGTTACATAATCCCTCCTTTCGAATTATCTAACTTTAATTATAACTTCTATTCTTATTAGTGAATAATTAACCTAACACTTATTTATTTATAAATAAATAAATCTCTATTTAAACACTGGAAAGTATAAGTACTTTCCCGAATTCGATATAATCGAATTCGCCGATTAGCTCTCTTCGAGAAATCTCTATTTGATTAACTCTTCTTCGAATAACCTATATTCGATTAACTCCTTCCTTTCGAATATACAATATTTGATTACTCCTTCTCGAATAAACGATATTCGATAATCTCTCATCGAATAACTAATATTCGATAACTCTTTCTTTTCAAATATCTCATATTTGAAAATCTCACTTTCGAATAAACTATATTCGATAATCTCTTTTCGAATGACTCTTATTCGATAAATCTCACTTCGATCAAACTATAATCGATAACTCCTTTCGATGAAACTAACATCGATAACTCCTTTCGATGAAACTAACATCGATAACTCCTTTCGATGAAACTAACATCGATTAATTTAACTTGACGAACTTAACTCGACTAACTCGACTTACTTGGTTCGACCAATTCGATTCGATTAACCTAGGCTCGACTAACTTGGTTTTATTTAACTCAACTTGATTAACTCCTATCGAATAACTAATATTCAATTTAATTCCATTCGTTTGACTCTAGATCGCAGCGATCACAAATGGTTACACCTGATTCCCTCATGAAACATCCGACCGCCTTAGACTATCTGTAGCCCTGCGAATTTTGCTTGCAGTCGTACGAGATGACAACTTACCTTGAATACTATGTTTGACTAACTCTGTCTCAAATAACTATATTTGATTAACTCTAGTTCGTTTTAACTCTAATCGATTTACTCTAACTGATTTACCTACCTGATTAACTCTAACTGATTAACTCTAACTGATTAACTCTAACTGGTTAACTCTAACTGGTTAACTTTTACTGATTTACTTGACTGACTTAACCCAATTGGTTAACTCGACTTACTTAACCCAACTGGTTAACTGGAATTACTTAACCAAACTGGTTAACTGGACTTACTTAACCAAACTGGTTAACTGGACTTACGTAACCAAACTGGTTAACTCTACTGAACTGGTTAACTCTACTGAACTGGTTTAACTCTACTGAACTGGTTTAACTCTACTGAACTGGTTTAACTCTACTGAACTGGTTAACTCTACTGAACTGGTTAACTCTACTGAATTACTCTTCTCGAATACTATATTCGACTAACTATTTTCGAATACCATATTCGACTAACTCTTTCGAATACCATATTCGACTAACTTTATTCACTTTATAAAGATTTCCTTTTAACAACGTTTTATTCATTTGAAAAGATTTACTTTTAAATAACGGTTCTACACTTTAAAAATGATTTCCTTTTAACCACGTTTTCCTCTTTATAACGGTTTCTGCTTTATAACGTTTTCCCTTTTTATAACGTTTCCTTTTCAATTCTATTTGTAAATGGTTTACAAATATTCCCTTTTCAAATTTATTCTTAAAAATATTCTAACTCCTTAAATTCTCGGAAAAATTCGCCATAACCTCCTTTGTACCGGGAGCATCGGGAAAATCCCCAAACCCGCCACACAGGCCTTTCCATTCAAAAAGAAAATGGTTTGAAATTATTTTCTTTTCTAAATATTTCCTATTTATAAATATTCTAATTTATAAATATTTCTTATTTATAAATATTCTAATTTATAAATATCTCTGTTTTCAATATCACTTTGAAAATCTCCTTTTCCCATTCCTATATTTTATGGTACTTAACACATCAAATCACGATGACCAATCTCATCCAAACACATATAATCGCCCACAGATTTTATATCACATCATATAACAATATATGAAAAACAATAAAATAACTGTTGAGGAATCCAGTCGGATTCCTCCAACCTGTCTCCCTGCATCCACAGATGTTACACAATATGATTATCATCACTTTCAGTTCAATATAAATTATTCTGATAGCAGAATCAATATATAAATATTTAACGGTTTGTATATATATATATAATTACATATATATATATATATATAATTTTCACTAACTGACTAGCAGTTCAATCAAACAATCAACACACAGTCAATCAGCCAATTTCTAACAGTTCTAAAAATACAACATGAAATTATAAACTGTTCAGAGTTGGTGAGATTTACTCACATTGGACTGTTATCGTTAAAAACGATTAACTGTCTTTGATTTAGACGGACAATTTATTTCTCCATAAATTGTAACGAACCCCAATCCACTCCCAGTCAGCTTCATTGTGAAGCTCTCGTCCATACGGTCCCAACGT
This sequence comes from Allium sativum, assembly GCA_030737875.1. Lineage (NCBI taxonomy): Eukaryota > Viridiplantae > Streptophyta > Magnoliopsida > Asparagales > Amaryllidaceae > Allium > Allium sativum. The sequence goes on along the minus strand of CM060911.1, from coordinate 228,107,582 downwards.
GACTGACGGTTCGTGATTCTGATTTCATATGACCGAGATATACATTTTTAAAGTATGATTACAAATTTAAATCAAAAATAAAGGCTACATTTCCTTTATATACTTTTATTGGGCCTTACCTTATATGTTGGCCCATATCCCTTCATAACTACCCGTACCCGCTCACCCAATACCCCTCTTCCCCGATCTACTTTCCACGCTCCAGGCAAACCTCGAACACCATTTACCACGTTCATCCACTTCGTTCTCCTCCCCCTCTTCCACGATTCCAAATCAAAAACCACCGAAGTGCTCCTCGTTCCGACCTCATCCTTCCAGTACCCTGAGCAGGCAACTCGCGCTACCTAATAGGAACCCGACGCCAGCCTCAAACCGCAACTACAGTACACCGCATGGCCAAAATCATGACCGGAATCCACCAACTCCTCATACCAGGTGCGGTTTTGATCATCGAACCCAAATCCAACATTGAATCGAACCAAAAATAATTCGAAATCAAAAATTTCCTAACCTAGGTGCGACTGTCAAAACCGAGCATCACTGAACTGACGTCGAACCCCTTAATTCGCATATCCAGTCGAAGAGAAAGACTCAAGGATCATCAATATACAAGTATTATGATTTATAGAATTTCATTTGAGTTGTTTGAGATTTTTGAAGGAAGAACTTTACTGTGTATTTTATTTTTCTGAGGCAACGGCGCAAATGTTTGGCCTCTGCAGAAATGAAATTAGGTTTAGAATTTTAGTTGGGGTATTTATAGGAGGATTGAGATATTTTAGATAATTTTAGATAATTTATTTTTATCATTTTATATTCATTTCCGTCTTCTAAAAATCTGTGTGATCACACACGATACCTAAAAATCACGAAACTGGACATGTAGCTAGAGTTCGACATTACGGTCCCAACGATACTGGTTTCGTCGAATTCCGACTTTGTATGCTCACACAGCGTATTTTTAAAGGTCAATTTATCGACTGTTTCTCACTCTAAAAATCCGTACGACCACACAGTGACTCTAAAAATCACGAAACTTGACATCTAGCAATAATTTAACATTGCGGATCCAACAAAATTAGTTTCGTCATATTCCGACTTCGTTTGCAAAAGTAGCTATTTTTAAAGCTCTGGTTGACCCTTTTAAATATATAAATATATTTAAATATAATTAAATTTAATATTTAAAAATAAATATTATCGTATATATTCACAATAGAATATCATACAGCTCCACTGGGATTTATAACTCGATATTTCAAATCTGGGTCAACCCGATATTCGATTTATATTGAAATTCATTTTTAAAAATATAAATAATTCCTTCATAAATTATAAAGGAATTCCACAGCGACTTTTCTAAAATTTAATTTGGACATATCTCAAAATCTACACGACGAAATCCCGATTTTTCTCTTCCACTAGAAAGATATACTCCACCAGCTCCACGCGTTTCTTGTTTCACAGAAATCCGGCTTAAAACGAATCTTGTACATTCAGTTGAAGTTCAAATCGCCAAATCGCGAACTGCAGCGCCATTTCAAGCTCGATTTTAATTATAATATAATTATACGTTCAAACTGTCGTCGATTGAATATATCCGTCAATATAATTCAACTCTAACCTGAAATATATATTTTGAATTGCCCACTTCACATTATATTGTCAATTCAGCTAATTCTGATTATTTCAGAATTATATATATTATTTAATTATTATATTTAATTAAATATTCCTTATAATTTAATTAACGACCATTATATCCTCTAAACTCTATTTAAATAATTAATTAATTATTATATCGTCGAAAAATGCGGGTCATTACATAACCACCCCAAACCCCCACCCTAGACCTCATAATTTCATTCTAAGAAGCCTTCATGCCGTCCATCTCCATTCTAGCGTAGCCTCCATCTTCTCCAAACTAGAAAGCAAGATTAGAAAGCTACAAACCAAATCTAAACTAGAAATCAATTAGAAGAACTAGAGAATCAAACGTCTACATCAAGGGATAGCTTTTCAAATTCAGAAATCAGATCCCAGAAATCAAGATCCGTCCTTTTTATGTAAGTACAGTTATTGTTTAGATGTGAACACCTAATAAGAAATCATGACTGTAATAACTGGATCTAGAACTATGCCTAATTCTATTCGTGCCTATCCTTTTATCAATTCTGAATTGCCTATGCCTATGAGACTATTGTGATTAATGTAATGACAACTATCGTGCCTATGAGACTATTGTGATTGACATAATGAAACCTAACATGCCTATAAGACTGATGGATTGACAAAATGGAACCTATCATGCCTATGGGATTGTTGTGATTGATTTATCATGTTGTACATCCTATGCCTATGAGATTATTGGATTGACACAATTGAACCTACCATGCTGTATATGCAAATTACATGATAAGTTATGTTCATACATGCTTACATGTTTAGATCCAAGCTAGTACCCATGTTTAAGATCTATATAAGTTCATGCTTATACAATTAGATCTATGCTAATTCGCATGTTAATTGGATCTAATTTAAATGTAAGATCACATTCATGTGATTAATTAAGTTTATGTCATTCTATCCCAAATTTATACTCCGCATGTTGATCTATATTGTTTATGCCTGTTGGAATGTTACATGTCCCTTTCTTTTCCCTTTTGTTTATAAGTAAGTCTAATTTGCTAGCCTAGCGTTCTATGTGAATTATGCGAACGAATAAGGGGGGAGACGTTGGGGAAAAATATTAAACTACATGCTATTGGCATAGATTGGCTCATAATCATGTAAATGATTGGTAGCATGAAATGGTAGAATTTGTATACCTAGAATTACGGACATAATTTAGAGGGTAAATGGGGCATGACTTGAATTGTCAACACTTTGTGGATAATTTACATATGAACATAAATTGTAAATATGTAAATTAATTAAAAGATGAACATGCCTAACTCGAGGTTAGATTGAGTTGCGGTGTAAAACTGTCCGGAACCGCCCGACACATCCAGTAACTGCAACAACACAGATCTAATGTGAGAGGTTAATGCATTTATCCCAAAACCCTAGGTTAGAATGAGTTTGCGATAGAAGTATGCCCGGAACCGCCCGGCACATCCAGCAACCGCAAACAATAGTTCTAATGTGAGAGGTTGGGGCATTAATAAATTAATTAATGCCAATAAACAGACCTTCTAAGAATGGTGAGGTTAAGTAACATATGAATAGGCGACACTTAACCAATACAACATGTTAATTAGACAAGAAGGTGGGGTTAAGTAAATTTAGAACACTTAACCGTTATAACATGTTAATTAGATAAGAAGGTGGGGTTAAGTAAATTTAGAACACCTAACCGTTATAACATGTTAATTAGACAAGAAGGTGGGGTTAAGTAAATTTAGAACACTTAACCGTTATAACATGTTAATTAGACAAGAAGGTGGGGTTAAGTAAATTTGGAATACTTAACCGTTATAACATGTTAATTAGACAAGAAGGCGGGGTTAAGTAAATTTAGAACACTTAACCGTTATAACATGTTAATTAGACAAGAAAGTGGGGTTAAGTAAATTTAGAAACACTTAACCAATATGGCATGATGAATGAGTAGGGTTAAGTTAATAAGAAACACTTAACCAATATAACATGATGAACGAGTGGGTTAAGTTAATAAGAAACACTTAACCAATATAGCATGATGAATGAGTGGGGTTAAGTTAATAAGAAACACTTAACCAATATAACATGATGAATGAACATGGTTAAGTTAATAGGAAACACTTAACCAATACAACATGATGTGTGGGTTGGTTAAGTTAACATGAATGGACAGCACTTAACCAATATTACATGAACAAAGTGGATAGGGTTAAGGCAAGCCTAACCAATAAAACATATTGACTTGATCAGTGAGAGGGTTAAGTACATCTCTTGTAGGTGGGTAATATTAGTATATATATAGGCCCACAAACTTAACTGTTAAATAAACATGTTTGAATCAGTAGGAGGGTTAAGTACATCTCGTGTAGGTGGGTAATATTTGTATATATAGGCCCACAAACTTAACCAGTAGGAAACCCTAGTAACGGGGACCCATTTCAGCAGTAACCCACATAGATGTATCATGGTACCCTAAACTAGGCAAGGTGGGGCACGATTACTGGGCTGATTATAAGCGGTCAAAATAGTGGCTGGGGTGCAGTAGTGTAGTTCCGACGGAGTATGGACGTGCACGTGCTCCGGAGTGGAAAAGCAGGCACTAGGCATCAGTAGTATACATTGTGCATCTTGAATCGTGTCGGGTCGCTATCATAGGGATTGATACCCCTTATGGTGGGGCCAGCACAGGGTATCTACACGCAAGAGAGGGCAGATTGACACAGACACAAGGAAAATTAATACAAGTAGGGAGCCGATCGATAGGGTAGTATGGGTACATCTAACATCTTCATGGCAATTAGGCTGATTGAGGAAATATCCTCATACTAGATGTACACCCGAAGGCTACCATAATTGCGGGGTTGGGATCAACTTATTTTATAACATAGGATACTAGTTGGGACACTAGTAGGGGATACAGATCCTTTTTCACAGGATACTAGTTGGGACACTATTAGGGAATACAAACCGTTCTATAAAAGACACTAGTTAGGATGCTAGTTGGGTGGTGCAGAGAAAATAGGAAATCAGAGAAAGAACCGAAGCGCATTCAGTGTATCTTACCTTGTCATATCTAACGATCATCATTTGTTGTCTTGCTATGCTTATCATCATGGTTATGTCTGGTATTTAGTTTATTCATGTCATGATCCTTTTTCCTGTTTACATGCTAAATAATCACTGGACTTACCAGACTTATGTCTGACCCGTTTTCTTCGCCTTCTTTTCATCCGTTCCCCTCCCCCCCCAGGTTCACAGGGTGGGAATATCACCACTTAGCTCAGTTTTCTTTCCAAGATCAAAGATAGACGATGTATTGCTTTGGACTCTCTTTTCCACTGCTATGGCTGGCTCATGCTTTATTGGGGAATATCATTGTTATTTTATGCTTCTTTATTTTGTTAAACAAGACAGATTCTTTGTTGTAATGGGTAAGGGTGTTTTGGTGTTGGAAAACAAATCTTTGTACAAGCTGTTTTACCAAGCTGCTGTTTTATCAATGAAGTAAAGTTTTATATATTTTTCCGCAGTTTAAAATTTTGTCTGTTTTGTAATTTATCTGTTCTATACACTTAGGACGCTCCACTGAAGTTAATGCATTCCCTTTGTGAGTGACCTGAACGGAGGTGGGGTGTTACAAAATGGGTTTGTTTGATCTTATTTTTATCTTTCAAGTCATTTTTACCTAGATCTAATCGAGATAATTCTATTTCATTTGGATCGCCATAGGATCTAATCTAGCAAGAATATAAAGGTAAACCATATGATAATTCTATCTTTATGCAAGTTTAGATCCATTTATTGATTTGTTTATCATTTTTATCATGATTTCGTGAAGTTCATATGATTGTATGACGATTGTTGATGTGCTAATGTTTGTGGATGATTGTTATTGATTATTTGGTTGAAATTGGTCGATTTGGATGAGATGGATGCATAAATGCTCGTCGAAAAGTGAATTCTGGGCATAAATCGTTCGTAAAATGGGATGGATCGGCGGATTGTTGCGCAAAAAATGGATGGGTCATTCTTATTCATGGGGATGGTTCGCACGAATTTGGAGTTGGATGAGTCATGTCTTGTGGTGCAAGAAACGGTGGACCGGTGATGCTTGGATCTCATGGATCGGGTTGATGCACGCTTGGGTGGATCACAAGGTTTTCATGGATCAGCCAGCGATCTTGCAGTGGATCGCGCATAGCAGCTGGGTCGGCCAAGGATTAGCTTGTGGGGAAAAAATGTGGATCAGAACGATTGCAACATGGTGGATCGGTATGGTTTTCTTTTGGATGGATCAGGCAAAAGAGAACTGTGTGGATCGTTGGAGAGCGCATGATGGAATCAATGGATTGGCTGATGCGCAAATGATGGATCGCATGGCAAAATCAATTGATTGGGAAATTGAATGGACCGAGCGCAAACCGATGGATCTCTAAAAAAATTTGAAGCACACACAAGGGATCGGTGGAACGTGGATCACCTGGCAAAGTCAATTGATCGGGTAACTTGAAGGGATCGCTGCGCATAGCGTTGATGGAATGTTATAGGAAAATGGATGAAATGCTGTGAAAGGTTATGGATAGTGGGCGACCCATAGGAGGGGCGATCCATCTATTGAGGAACAAAATAAATATTTGTTTGGTTCGATGATGGGTATAGCTTCGAGACGAATTCTGACGGAATGTTTGAAGCATCGTGAAGTGTTCGTTGATCGATGAAATGCAACGTATGGGAAGACGACTCAAGGATTTTTGAGCACGTAGATAATGGTTGCTCAAGAATGAAACACCCTGCATTTTTAACTCAAGATAATAAAATAAGAATAACTTAATTAAATATTAAGAATTAAGTGAAAGGACTGCGCCATTGTGTTCGTCTCGGAATTCTGGTCAAAATAGACACCTGGTTTGCGTAAAACGGATAACGTATGAAGAAGTTATGAGCCTCAGAAGTTTATATACATATAAGGAACTTATATGTATTATAAATGAATAAATTTATCCAGAAAATCAAAACACGAAGCGGGAAAATAGAGTGGAATTTTGCCCATTGGGGGTCGACCCATCAACAGGGGGTCGACCCATCAACAGGGGGTCGACCCCACCGCGGATCTGGGCAGATTCTGGAGGGTGAACGTGGACTATTTTCTGGTCTAAATTCGTAGCTGAACACCTATAAATAAGTATGTAGAGCCAACCCTAAATATCATATTTCTGAGACTACGTAAAAGCTCTGTCATTCCTCTTCCTCCTCAAATCTATTCAGAAAATTAAGATTATTAGTTTAGGAAAAAATCTGAATCGAGATCTGAAGGAAAGGAACGTATGTTTGTAAATGGGTGTTCAGTTCTCTTATTGAAGTGAGGTAATTCCTAGATCTGGTCTATTTTCAATTCACTTCTCTTTCTTCTTTTTCTTTCTTCCTTATAGTAAAAATTATGAATCCATGGTTGTTAGGTTCTGAATCCAATTAGGGGAAAAACTATGGAATGCTAGATTTGGACCAGATCCAGGATTTGGAAAGCATATGAGGTGAGTGGACTTAAGTTATATCATTTTAGATAATGATATATTATCATTTAACATTCCCTATTATTATATGTGAATTTTCCAAAATAATTAAGATTTACTATTATAACAAGTTGAGATATTAATATGAATGTTTTGGAAAATTCATATGTTGAATCAGTTAAAGCGTTGAAATGTTTACATGATGAAAAACAAACTTGTTAGAATATGGGTAGCAACTACTGTTGTTACGATTACATGATTCACTTGTGGCATACTATGTATTTGAATTATTAGATGTAGAATTGAGAAAATGACATGTTAACACTTGTCACGTTTATATACATGCATCCTTGTATGAATTGGAATATTTATATGCTTAAATGGTTTCATCTTAGCATATTGAATACATGAATATGGGTTTGGGCCATAAATCAAATTATGATTAAAGATCTTAATTTACGCATGTGGTATATGACTTGGGAAAGGAGAATGAAATATGAATAATTGTTAAAGAATGAACATGCCTAGATTCACAGTAATTTGACACTATAACGCACTTAGATTCGAGGTTATATTACAATTTTGATAGAAGCCTGCCCGGAACCGCCTGGTATATCCAGCATTCACAAGTGGTAAAGCTAATGTGAGGGGTCTAAGTGCATAAATAAAACATGTAATGGTGCTAAGACACGAGGTTAAGTCAACTTGTGGAAGAAGTCCGCCCAGAACCGGCCAGCAAGTCCAGCATCCACAAGTGTAGGCTTAATGTGAGAGGTCTAGTGCATAAATAAATATATATATATATGTAAATAACAGGACTAATAAAAAGCATTAATTGTAATTAATGGAAATAAATGGAAATGAAAGAAAGTTACAATATAAAAAGGAATGGAATGAACGGGGAATGATAATAACCAATTATAAATAAATTACATTAATAAGAATGTTGTATAATAGGTAGACTTGTCCTAGAGACAAGTGAAGATTATAACTTAGGTTATAATAAACTATTAAGGACATGAGATAACTAGTGAAATGAGATAAGTGGCACTTAATTTTAAATTAAGTAATCAGTGAATGGGGAAAACGGAAACCAGTTATTTGTAATAAGTAGAAAAGTTTATGAAATATAAGAAGTTGTACTTAATTATAAATTATGTAATCTATAAACTTGGAAGTATGAACTCTGCTGATAAGAATAACATGTTTAGCCTTGTCCAAGGGACAAGTGGAAATTATAACTTAGGTTATAATAAACAATAAATGGAATAGAATAACTTATGTTAGGGGATAAGTTGTAGTTAATTGTAAATTAAGTCATTTACAAGAACAAGAATCTGAAATCTACGGATGAGGACAACATAAGTTATATTTATTGGAAGAGAAACTTATTAGTGGACCTTAGTTAAAAGAACTAAGTTAATAAGTAAACAACGATAAGTTGTAATGACGGTATAAAATGGAATTATGATTAAATGAGAAAGAATGAGGAAAACTTATGAAATGAAATAAGTTATATCTAATCATAAATAATGAATGACATGTTAAAAAGAAAACATGTGAATTGAGATATACTTAGTTACATATTAAGTAGAACATGTTATTATAACGATGAAAACAAACAAGAATATAAAGGGATTGTGGATTACAGACCTTGGATCACAATCTAGAGAATAACATGTTGCGGGCTTATTAATAAACTTAAATAGGTTAAGTTATGTGACTGAATTAATAAGCAAGAGAAACTTGGTAACTTGAATAAGAATTCAATGTGAAAGGGGATAACTAAGTTAAATGGAAACCTGGTGAGGTAAAGCAAGCGCGTAAAAGAATATTTAGACATAGGGTCTAATGACACATTAAAATGAGGCGCTTGGACCAATTTGTACATTTGAGGGTGAATAACCCAACGGGGTAGATCATCGTGGTGTCATGAGGCACGAGGGGAGTGCACGTTCATCTGATTATTTTTTCAGCTCCGAAGGACTGGAAAGGGAAGCACGCGGCTTCCTGAGATACATAAGGTGCTCCTGGTTGTCCTCTATGCGGTGGCAGATGTTTAGGCTGCGCTCGCAGAGGTTGGGCTTGCATGTAACTACTAGGTGGGTGGGCCTTGACTGCAAGAGCAGCTTTGCAGTCAATGCTGTGATGAGGTGACACTAAGGTGATTCGGTGATCGCCTCAACGGGAGGCGAGGTCAGGACCAACAAGGATAGTAGATCGTCGGGTACACGTCATCGGCAGCCAGTGGGATGAGAAAAGACTAGAGCTAAACCCAATAGACCGTTCACCTTTCACTATCGAGATACGGTGGTTGAGGGGAGACACCAATTGGATGTTTAGATTGTTTGTTAGGGGCAAGTTGCTTGGCTGTTGTAGTCTTTACTAGTTGAGGGAGGGGACAAGGTGGGGCCATAGCCACCATGAAATACAGACCTTAGGAATATCTGTATTTTGCGGCTCTTAAAGGCGGTCCTGTACAAATATGGAAAAGCTCCCGACCGAGTTCCATGTTTCTTGTATAGCCCTACCACGGAACTTGGTGCACATTAGAGGACATGCGGTTAAGGCATCGAGCTACAATTGATGATACGTATGTGAGACAGTATAGATACATGCATGTCTACTCTGGGTGGTGTATCGTAGACTTGAGGGCATTACTCTTGTATGAAATCTGATTCGATCGAAGATGGCAGTCCGTACGCTTACGTAGCATAAAATTGATAGATATATGTGGAACGTAACATTGTTATATAGAGATCCATACGTCACTCCAGCGTAGGATGAAGGACTGCGTATATTTCGGTGGTATTACAGTGGAGACTGTACGAGTGGGGTTCGTGGGGTGTATCTTAATATTGGGAGTAGCTACATATATATTGTATTAGGTTAATCCACTGGGAAGTAAATGGGTACGACGTGTGTGTAAGCCTTGAGTGCTGTTAACCCAAGTAAATGGGTACGACGTCAAAAAACTCCTGTTCAGTGATGGAGGATCTCTCCTTTCGCTTCCCTGTTCCATTTAAATATCATTCTTCTTTTCGTCATCGTTCATCTCCTTTTTCTTCCGTTCATCTTTCTCATCCTCCTCGTTCCTCTCGTCTCGCTTCTGCTCTCCTCTCCCAGCCTCCTCGTGCTTCTTTTCCTCCTCGTGCCCTCTCTCAATCGCTTCGTCAATCTAATCTTCCCAATCTATCTCGTGCTTCACTTGGTTCAATTCCTCCCAATCGTCCAGTTCCAGTTGATCTATCTGCTAAACGTCCAGCGGATCCTCCTCCCACCAGTGATCCCATCCTTCCATCACCTTCTCATGTTCAATCTCGTTCTCATCTTCCTCCAGCCCCCAAGTTACAATGTCACAATCATTTTGAGCCTCTTGCTGTCAGTCAATCTGAGCCACAATTCAAATCTTATGTTCAAGTGGCATCATCTGCACCGTTGGTTCCACCAAAACCAATCGTCATAAAAAGTAAAACCCCTCTCCCAAAATTCAAAAGTATTTCAGATACAGTCAATTTTATGAAGAGGGAACGTCGTTGTCTTCAGTGTGCATGTAAAGGACACGTGGCAAAAGTTTGCAGGGAACCCAAATTTTGTTATTATTGTGGTTTTTATGTCACTCGAGCCCATATTGCAATACAAATCGAATGAACCAGAAGGCTTCGAAACACGTGCGAAAAGGTGTCTCTTGGAATTCTGCTACATGAGCCAAGTGGGTCCCTCGAGGCAACACTTCAACTGAAATTCCTTCAAATCATATGTCGCTTCAAAAAAATTCCACTTGTCAACAATCGGAGCAACCATCTCACACTCACATAAGCTCTCCATCCCCTCCCTCTCCTTCTCAAGCAGAAAATATGAACCGCTTCTTAATGGAAGAACCTTCTCTTTACATTGTCGGAACTGTTCTCACCGGCAATTGGAATGCAGACTCACTCTCATACTGTCTCTCTGTAACCCTAAATCATCAGACATGGCCTATGTGGATTTTCGCTAATAACTCATTCCTGATATCATGTCCAAATAGTGAAATAAGGGACTTGGCTCTACGTTTAAATTTTTTTGCTAAACCTAGTGGTGCTATATACTTTGAACCTTGGAACGAAGGTGAACGTGAACCCTCTCCAGCTTTAGAAATCGAATCTTGGGCTAAAGTGGAGGGGTTTCAAGAGTTTTTGAGATATAATGCAACAGTAGTAAAGGAGATTCTCAAACCTATTGGTGTAGTCTTTCCGTTGGATGATTGTGACTGGGCACACTATGATCACCGCTCTCTACTAGTTAAGGTTGCATTTTATGAAGGAATTAGCTCTTGTACTAAGTTCGCAGCAAACATTAATGAAAAAATTCATCTTCTTAAGGTGGAACGATGCGTTCACGAGCACCCTGGTACTAAACCGAAAACACTATTTATTAGAAACTTTGAAGAACAGAAAATCTGGTATATTCATGAAGATTTGCTCCTTCCAAGTTCTGAAGAGTACCATGATGTTATGGTGGACGAAGTAGCTTTGCATGTTTTTAATCAAGCTAATCTCATAGCTAGTGAACATCATCAGCATGAAGTAGATCAACAAAATGAAATTAATGATGAGGTTGACACTGATGAGGTTCAACATAACATTAATGACATGCAAGAAGACAATTTGATGCCTCCTGCTTCTATGCAACTTGCTACAATCCCACAATTTGTTCCTTTCAATCTCGAAGTACCTCAACCTGATGTGTATCCTGTTAATCCTTCTTCCCCTCAGCTCAACATGCCCATTCAACAAATTTTACCCCTTTTGGATGCACCTCAGATGGACATGGAGGTTGAATGGCCTCAATTTCTTTCCCCAGTGATGGTCCGTCGAAGTGCTAGGAACAACAAAATGGAATTTTGTCCTGAAGGCTTGGGTAGCTTTTTTACTCCTATTATTTTTTCATCTCATAATAAAAGTTTGAATAAAAAAAATTCTCGTTGCATGGGGGTGAGTTTGCATGACGTGCATTATTTAGCCATGCAAGAACTTGAAAAGGAGCGTATCAATGATTCCCAATGAAATTGGTATCATGGAATGTTAGAGGATTAGGGGTTTTTTCTAAATGTCACGCAATTAATCTGATTCTTGCCCCTTTGAAAGTTGATATCCTTTTCTTACAAGAAACTAAACTTCATAACCCTTCTGATTATCATTTTAAACACATTGGTGGATCTTTTTTAACTTGTTGGTGTCACGCTGATGCTATTGATACTAAAGGTGGTTTAATTACAACATGGGATGAGTCTGTTTGGTCTCTCCTTTGGACTTCCTCTAGCACTTCTGTTTTGCATGTAGCACTTTGTCATCTCTCATCAAATAAAACATATTATTTCTATAACATTTATGGACCTCAGAATGTTCATGATAGAATCCATCTTTGGTCTGAATATCGAGTTGTAGCATCCCAGTTTTTTGGTCCATGGGTATTGGGTGGGAATTTAACACAACAAGAGTTTCTTCTGATAGAAATTCTGGTAATATTTCCACTAATTCAGATGCATTTAATTCGTTTATTTTTTATTGCTCGTTGATCGACCCACCCATCAATAATCAGCTTTGTACATGCTCCTATGCAAGATTTTTTCCATCTTTAGCTAAACTTGATCGTTTTCTCTATAATTGTGACTGGGATGATTCCCATCCTTTAACTACTGTCCGTGGCCTTGCTACCAAAATTTCTGATCATTGCCCTGTCTTACTTAACTCTGATCTTCTTTCTGGTTCCAAAAGGCCTTTCAGATTTGAAAGGCTTTAGCTTCTTAAACCTTCATTTGATGATTTTATTCACTCTATCTGGTTCCAACAATTCAATTCCTCTTTGGCTACCCATCATATCGTATTGAAATTGAGATCATTGAGGAAAATTATAAAGCCTTGGGCTAAATCAGTATGGGGCTCTATTCGTTCTCGCATTTCTTTGATTCAAAATGATATTCTTGATCTTAACATTCTTGAAGAGTCCCGTCCCCGATCTCCAGTTGATAAAAACAATTTGTCTGACCTTGAAAAAGAGTTAGAAAAGCTTATCAAACAAGAAGAGATAGGCTGGAAGTAAATATCGAAAGCAAAATGGCATGAAGAGGGGGATAAAAATACTTCATATTTTCATCGTTTAGCCTATGGTCGTCGTAGATCATCTCACATATCTGAAATCATTCATAATGATGAGGTGTATTCTGATCATGATGGTATCCTTCGTCTTTTCTCTGATTATTATCGTTCTATCCTTGGTAAATCTTCTTTCCATATCCCTGATATCGATTGGTCTTCTCTTTATCCTAATCCTCAATCATTATTGATCACCCATTCACTGAACAGGAAATTTGGGCCGCATTGAACGACATGGCTGATGATAAGGCTCCTGGGCCAGATGGATTTGGCCCAATTTTCTTCAAACATTTTTGGGCTTTAGTCAAAAATGATGTTTTACAAATGTGCGATGAATTTCAGCATGATCCTTCCTCCATTGTTAGAATTAACTATGCTAATATCATCCTCTTACCAAAGCATACAGGGGCTAATAGTTTATCCTCTTTCAGACCCATCAGTCTTTTGAATACAACTTTCAAAATTATCACTAAGGTCCTAGCCAATTGCCTTCAATCAGTCATAGCAAATTCAGTCGGTCCAGAGCAGTCAGCTTTTATTTTGGGACGAAACATTATGGATTGTGTAGCCATAACTCAAGAAGTCATTTCTTTCTATCATATCTCTTCCACACATGGTTTTCTTCTTAAAATTGACTTTTGCAAGGCATTTGACTCGGTTAATTGGTCTTTTGTTCTCAGTTTGATGAAACACAGGGGTTTCTCTGATAAATGGTGTAAGTGGATTGAAAATGTTCTCACTGCCAGTTTTTCATCTGTAACTGTAAATGGTAAATATGGTAGTTTACTCAAATCAAAATAGGGTCTTAGACAAGGTGACCCCCTTTCTCCTCTCAGTTTTGTGCTAGTAGCTGATGTGTTTAATCAGATGGCTAAGTATGCTACGCAGGGAGGTTTCTTAGCAGGTATTTCTCTTCCAAACACAAACATGTCCATTTCCAATTTGCAGTTTGCTGATGACACCATTATTTTTTCATCAACTGATCTTAATCATATTCACGGTCTTAAAGTGCTACTATATGTTTTTGAACTTATTTCTGGTCTTTCAATCAATTTTAGCAAGAGTTCCATTACAATGATTGGAAAATCTAATCACTTAGCAATCTTATCTCCTCCATTCTTAATTATCAAGTGTCTAGTTTCCCTTTAACTTATCTTGGTGTTCCACTCAAGCCCACGAAGCTTTGTAAAGCTGATTGGTATCCTCTTATTAACAAAATTGAGTCCAGACTTGCTTCATGGAAAGCTAATTCTCTTTCATCTATGGGTCGTTTGGTGTTGGTTAAATCAGTTCTCTCAGCTTTCCCTACTTATTGGATGTCATTTCATAAACTATCAGCTTGGATAATATATAAAATTGATTCAGTTAGAAGCTCCTTTTTATGGAGTGGTAGAAAATGCAAGAAATTGGTTAACTGGCAAACTATTTGCCTTCATCAGAATCAGGGGGGTTTGGATGTCATAAATCTTTCTTTATTCAACCTTTCATTGCTATCAAAATGGATTTGGAGATTAATTACTCCAGGGTATTTCATTTGGAAAGAATGGATTTTAACTAGTTATTACAGGTCTAACCCATTCCTTGTTCTTCATATCAAGCCTGATTTTAAAGTGTCCCCTTTTTGGTATGGTGTACTTGCATCCCTTCCCCGTACTCGTAATCTCTTTCATATATCTATTGGAGATGGTGTAAACTGTCTGTTTTGGCATGATATATGGTATGGTCAGCTCCCTTTATCATCTGTGTTCTCAACTCTTTATTCACATATTAACCACTCTCTTCTCTCGGTGGCTAGTACCCTTGATGCTGGTATTATTGGTCTTTGTCCACAAGGTTCATTTGGCACCTCTGTTCTCATGAACTTGTTTTCTATCAATAATGTTCTTTCTGGTATCCAAGCTGTTGATTCACCAGATCACTATTTTTGGGATCTCTCTCCTTCTAAAGATTTTTCTGTTGCTTCATGCTATCGGTTTTTAAGTCATACTAGGAGATGTTTTTCTTTTGCTAGACTTTGGAAATTCAAAACTTCTCCTAAAATGTTGTTTCTTCAGTAGTGCTTGATTCACAACAAAATCAATACTCGTAGCAAATTGTTTCGTTTCAGTATTGTCCCCAATCCCAGCTGTGTCTTCTGTAATGATCATGATGAAACTGTTCAGCACTTGTTTTTTGAATGTGATTTCTCTTATCTAATTTGGGTAGCAGCTAGTATTCATCTGTTGGGTCTCATGCCAAATATAACATCACTTTATGATTACTAGCAATATGCATCAACTGACACGCAGAGGGATACTTTCATTGTGATATATTGTTCGTGTATTTGGAAGCAACGCACTGATTTTGTTTTTAACAAAAGAAAAGGCAATGTTCTGAGTTTTTGCAGGCAAATTGATTACTTTTATCGACTTTGGACAGGATTGCAGGTTATTCCCCTTAATCTTGCTTTGCCACAGCCATCTCCTGCTGAATCAGTGGGTAGCAACTCTGATAATTCAAGTCGTGAGCTCGTCTGATGCTGTTTGATTTCCTTGGTAGCCTGCTTATTATGTTGCAGTATATGTAAATTATATTATGTTGTGGTTTTAGTTGTTCAGTGGCTTGACTAGTTGTATGTATATGGGTAGTTGTCGTTGAGCAGCTTGAATCTTTTGCTTTTTAGCCACCAGTTGGGCTTGTCAACTGGATATTATCTATATTAATATAATATTAACCGGCTGTGTAGCATCATGCTACACATTCGTCTGCTCAAAAAAAAATAAGAAAATGTGATTGAACGGTATATGTAGGATTATCCAAAGTTTATAGTTTAAATCCAGTCCCCAGAACTTGTGTTCTGACCCCCTACTCATCACATACTCGTAGGTTAGATTTGCGGTAGAGACATGATAGCTTTGGATACTGGTTAGGCAGTATTATTACTACAGTAAGGCTATATTTTGATTACATTATATTTCATCCATTCCGCTGTGAGATATTTTCTGAGCTCTGACATATTTTATGTCTTTGTCTTTTCTGCGGGATACCAGAGCAAACCAACACGAGTTTCGATAGATTTGAATGTTGAAAAAAATCCGGTCTATCGGAATTAAGGTTGTTACATCTGGTATCAGAGCTTAGGTTTATGATTCCCGTATAAATAGTGAGTGAATGTATTTGTATTTTTAAAAAATATAAATATCATATATATATATATATATCTAGATCCATAGAGGAACCCACTAAATAGAAAGAGCGTAATATGGTAAGAATTGGAATACTTGTTTTGTACGCTAAAGGAATAAATACCGAAATCAGAGACCCTTAGGTAACTTGGGTGGAAAGTGTACAATATACTTTGTATGGAAGAAAGATGAATCCCATGAGTTAGTATTTTGAGTTAGTGGGTTTGGCAGTCAAACCTTATAAATTGGAAAAAGGTTTAAAAGAGAAAAATGGATTAGGGATATATATATATATATATATATATATATAGTTGAGAGAATTGACTTTGTGGGAGTGTCTAGGAAAGCCCAGAAAAATTGGAAACCCGCTTTGAATCTAACCGCATTGTTAACTTTTAAGAACTTGAAATTGTAAAAGTTTTGGGAAAATGGTTTATGGTGTTTTCAAGTTTTAATCTTAGAAGTTATAGTTTTAAATATGTAAAGTACACATATTGAGTTTTAAAGTAAAATGGGGTATATTTTGTAAATAGTGATTTCTTGCGAAAATTTTGTTTAAAGTAAAATTCTCTCAGTAAAAGGTGCATATTATAGAGCATATATAACTCGCTAGTTTTCTTGTTATATTACATGTAAGGATTTAAAAGCAAAACTTAGGAAGTATTGCATCTTGTTCTCAATAAAGAAAGATTTGAAATCTCTATTCTTTTGACAATCCTTTTTGATAAATTGTTTTAACAAGAGAAAATTTTGTTGGGTGGACAAAATAAGTTGTTGAAATTAAGAATAGACTAGATGGACGCACCTTGTAGTAAGAGACTGAACCGCCCTTATAGGTAAGAACAAGTTATTAACCCGATTAAGGAATAGTTGTCCTTATCTACTCCAGTTTTTTTGATTTGAAAAAAATGATTTACATTTTTTTAAGATGACGTGTTTTTATGGTTTGGCATAAGTAAGTTTTGATGAGGAAAATAAAGTTTTGATACTTTTTTGAAAGAAAAGTAAAATGAAAAAGGCCAAACCGTGTTTTAAAAGTATGGAGTATGAAAGGATTAATGCCTAGGAAAGACGGGAAAAGTTTTGATGTTATGAAGTAGATAGCGAGAATTATCTTGGAATAATGGTAAGTTCTCGTGGAATGCGTAAGCATTAAAAAGCCTAGGATGTTGCTTGAAATGACTGTTGGTACACAGCTAGAATTAGTGGTGACTACTAGATAGAAAAAGGGCAAGTAAATGTTTAGATCCTATTGCTAATTTTCTTGTTAGGGGTGAAACCCATTATTACATTTCTGCTGGGATTGTACCGTTATTTTGTTCTTGTTGGGTAGTTAGGGTAACACCTAAACCTGTTGTGGATCCCATGGTTTGGACTTTTCTATCTAAGGGGGACATAGTCTCGAGATTCTTGGCCCTTCGTAGTAGTTGTGTAGAGTCTTTATTTTCCAGTTTTAGTTGAAAGACTAGATGGCTTATTTGAAAACTAAACCTAAATCTGATAATTAAATAAGCTAAGCAAAGAGAAATGGTACAACTAAAATGGAAACATCAAATTAAGTAAAGCAAAACATGATAAATTATGAGAAAAGATGGATAAAGAAAAAAAATTCTAGGATAAAATGAAAAAGAAAATCAGCAACAAAAGAAAATTTTCTTATGTGGCCTGTGCTTGGATAGGAAAATATGGAGTCTTTATAAATAGTTACATAAAATCCAAGTACAGTTGGAAAAGGGTACATAAAAGAAAAACGGAAGATGTGAAATTTTCCGTTTTCCACCTTTTTGTAACATAAGAAATCAAATTTAGAAAATTAAATTTTTCTAAAATTCAAAAAATAAAGTTGGCTGGGAGGATTATAGATTCAACAATTGGATGAACAACGCTCTTACTTAGTAAGAGTGTGGGAAAATTTGGATGAAAAAGCATTTTGATTTTCAAAATATTACATTCATGTAGAACTGCCAGTATATTTAGGATGTGAGCATCATATTTTAAAAGGATTTTTGAAAATTTTGCATACACATAGGAGGTACCTCTTAGGCATACATGCATTATTATGTTGTATTTCACTTTGCACAAGTGCACAATGGTTGCAAAAATTGGATGCACACATGATGGATGGATATTATGCGAGTGGTTATTTGATTTTACCCTTATCAAAATTCAGGGACGAAATTTCTTAAGGGTGGGAGAATGTAACACCCCGCATTTTTTACTCAAGATAATAAAATAAGAATAAATTTATTAAATATTTAGAATTAAGTGAAACGGGCTGCGCCATTGCGTTCGTCTCGGAATTCTGGTCAAAATAGGCACTTGGTTTGCGTAAAACGGATAACGTATGAAGAAGTTATGAGCATCAGAAGTTTATATACAGAAAAGGAACTTATATGTATATATAAAAGAATAAATTTATCCAGAAAATCAAAACACGAAGCGGGAAAACATAGCGGGAATTTTGCCCGCTGGGGGTCGACCCATCAACTGGGGGGTCGATCCCACCGCAGATCTGGGCAGATT
Source organism: Allium sativum (assembly GCA_030737875.1). Classification (NCBI taxonomy): domain Eukaryota; kingdom Viridiplantae; phylum Streptophyta; class Magnoliopsida; order Asparagales; family Amaryllidaceae; genus Allium; species Allium sativum. The sequence goes on along the minus strand of CM060911.1, from coordinate 228,088,589 downwards.
CTAGAGCGTGAACGTGGACTGTTTTCTGATCTAAATTCGTTGTTGAATACCTATAAATAAGTCCGTAGAGCAAACCTTAAATCTCATGTTTCTGAGACTGAAGCTCTGCCATTCCTCTACCTCCTCAAACCTATTCAGAAAATTAAGATTATTAGTTTAGGAAAAATTCTGAATCCAGATCTGAAGGAAAGGAACGTATGTTTGTAAATGGGTGTTCAGATCTCTTATCGAAGTGAGGTAATTCCTAGATCTAGTCTATTTTCAATTCTCTTCTCTTTCTTCTTTCTTCCTTTTAGTAAAAATTATGAATCCATGGTTGTTAGGTTCAGAATCCAATTAGGGGAAAAACCATGGAATGCTAAATCTGGACCAGATCTAGGATTTGGAAAGCATATGAGGTGAGTGGATTTAAGTTATATCATTTTAAATAATGATATATTATCGTTTTACATTCCCCGTTATTATATGTGAATTTGCCAGAATAATTAATAATTACTACTATAACAAGTTGAGATATTAATATGAATGTTTTGGAAAATTCATATGTTGAATCAGTTAAAGCGTTGAAATGTTTACATGATGAAAAACAAACTTGTTAGAATATGGGTAACGACCACTGTTGTTATGATTACATGATTCACTTGTGGCATACTATGTATTTGAATTATTAGATGTAGAATTGAGAAAATGACATGTTAACTTATCACATTTATATACATGAATCCTTACTTGTATGAATTGGAATAGTTATATGCTTAGATGGTTTCATGTTAGCATAAAATTGAATACATGGATATGGGTTAAGGGCATAAATCAAATTATGATTAAAGATCTTAATTTGCGCATATGGTACATGATAAATATGACTTGGGAAAGGGGCATGAAAACCTATAATGAATTAGGAATAATTGTTAAAGAACAAACATGCCTAGATTCACAGTAATTTGGCACCATAACGCGCTTAGACACGAGGTTAGATTACACTTGTGATAGAAGTCAGCCCGTAACCGCCCGGCATATCCAGCATTCACAAGTGGAAAATCTAATGTGAGGGTTTAAGTGCATAAATAAAACATGTAATGGTTCTAAGACACGAGGTCAATCAACTTGTGGAAGAAGTCCGCCTGGAACCGACCGGCAAGTCCAGCATCCACAAGTGTAGGCTTAGTGTGAGTGCTCTAGTGCATAGATATATACATACATACACACACACACATATATATATATATATATATATATATATGGGGCAGGTTCAATGGCACCCCAAATAGTGAGCACCCCTTTAGCCTACCACTTTTCCACCACACATTTCCTTCCTCTCTCCTTCCACTCATTCTCTCACCTCCCACTCACTTTCCATTCACTTTTTTTAATATAAACGAGTGGCTGAAATTGGGGTGCAAATGGGGGGTTGAAATTCAAGGGGGCTCCCTGATCCTATCCCTATATATATATATATATGTAAATAGCAGGACTGATAAAAAGCATTAATTGTAATTAATGGAAATAAATGGAATTGAAAGAAAGTTACAACAGTAAAAAGGAATGAAATGAACGGGGAATGATAATACCCTATTATAAATAAATTACATTAATAAGAATGTTGTATAAATAGGTAGACTTGTCCTAGGGACAAGTGAAGATTATAACTTAGGTTATAATAAACTAGTAAGGACATGAGATAACTGGTGAAATGAGATAAGTGGCACTTAATTTTAAATTAAGTAATCAGTGAATGGGGAAAAATAAAATTAGTTGTTTGTAATAAGTAGAAAAGTTTATGAAATGTAAGAAGTTGTACTTAATTATAAATTAAGTAGTATGTAAACTTGGAAGTATGAAATCTGCTGATAAGAATAACATGTTTAGGCTTGTCCTAGGGACAAGTGGAAATTATAACTTAGGTTATAATAAACGATAAAGGGAATATAATAACTTATGTAAGGGGATAAGTTGTGCTTAATTGTAAATTAAGTTATTTACAAGAACAAGAATTTGAAATCTACAGATGAGAACAACATAAGTTATATTTATGGGAAGAGAAACTTATTAGTGGACCTTAGTGAAGAGAACTAAGTTAATAAGTAAACAACGATAAGTTGTAGTGACGGTGTGAAATGGAATTATGATTAAATGAGAAAGAATGAGGAAAACTTATGAAATGAAACAAGTTGTATTTAATCATAAATAATGACTGACATGTTAAAAATAAAACACGTGAATTGAGATATACTTAATTACATATTAAGTAGAACATGTTATTGTAACGATGAAATCAAACAAGAATATAAAGGGATTGTGGATTACAGACCTTGGATCACAATCTAGAGGATAACACGTTGTGGGCTTATTAATAAACTTAAATGGGTTAAGTTATATAACTGAAATTAATAAGCAAGAGAAACTTGGTAACTTGAATAAGAAGTCAATATAAACGGGGATAACCAAGTTAAATGGAAATCTGGTGAGGTAAAGCAAGCGCGTAAAAGAATGTTTAGATATAGGGTCTAATGACACATTAAAATGAGGCGCTTGGACCAGTCCGTATGTTTGAGGGTGAATAACCCACGGGGTAGATCATCGTGGTGTCATGAGGCACGAGGGGAGCGCACGTTCATCTGATTATTCTGTCGGCTCCGAAGGACTGGAAGGGGAAGCATGCGGCTTCCTGAGATACGTAAGGTGCTCCTAATAGTCCTATGTGCGGTGGTAGATGTTTAGGTTATGCTCCCAGAGGTTGGGTCCGCGCGTAACTACTAGGTGGGTGAGCCTTGACTGCAAGAGTTGCTTTGCAATCAGAATGCTGTGACAAGGTGACACTAGGGAGATTCAGCGATCGCTTCAACGGGAGGCGAGGTCAAGACCAACAAGGATAGTAGATCGTCGGGTACCCGTCATCGGCAGCCAGTGGGATGCGAAAAGACTAGAGCTAAACCCAATGGACCATTCACTTTCACTATCGAGATACGGTGGTTGAGGGGAGACGCCAACTCGATGTTTAGATTGTTTGTTAGGGGCAAGTTGCTTAGCTCTTGTAGTCTTTGCTAGTTGAGGGAGGGGTCGGGATGGAGTCATAGCCACCATGAAAACCAAACCCTATGAATATTTGTATTTTGAGGCTCTTAAAGGCGAGCCTGCACAGATATGGAAAAGCTCCCAACCAAGTTCCATGTTTCTTGTATAGCCCTGCCATGGAACTCGGTGTACATTAGAGGACGTGCGTTTAAGGCATCGAGCTACAATTGACGATATGTACGTGGGAAAGTCTAGATACATGCATGTCTGCTCTGGGTGGTGTATCGTAGACTTGAGGGCATTACTCTGATATGAAATCTGATTCGATCGAAGGTGGCAGTCCGTACGCTTACGTAGCATAGAATTGACAGATATATGCGGAATGTAACATTGTTATATGGAGATCCGTAAGTCACTCCGGTGTAGGATGAGGGACTGCGTTCGTTTTTGTGGCATTACGGTGGAGACCGTGCGAGTGGGGTACCATGGGGTGTACCTTAATATTGAGGGGAGCTACATGTATATTGTATTAGGATAATCCACTGGGAAGTAAATGGGTACGACGCGTGCGTAAGCCTTGAGTGCTGTCAACCCAAGTAACCTAATAAATAAGAAAATGTGATTGAATGGTATATGTAGGATTATCCAAAGTGTATAGTTTAAATCCAGTCATCAAAACTTGTGTTCTGACCCCTCCTCATCACATACTCACAGTTAGATTTGTGGCAGAGACATGATAGCTTTGGATACTGATTAGACAGTATTATTACAACGGTAAGGCTATATTTTGATTACATTATATTTTATCCGTTCCGCCGTGAAATATTTTCTGAGCTCTGACATATTTTATCTCTCTGTCTTTTCTGCAGGATACCAAAGCGAACCAACACGAGTTTCGATAGATTAGAATTTTTTAAAAAAAATCGGTCTGTCGGAATTCGGGTTGTTACAGAGAAGGTGCTTGAGCTTATGGATAGCCGTTGATGAGGACAACTAGAGTTATTAAAGGCCGAGGGATTATCATTAGTCGGCAATTCTAGCGGACTCAAAGCAGGGGTATAATCGGGACGCCCGAAAGACTAAATGAGTCGAGTACCCCCGGTATCGACGAAAGGCCTAGATATGTATTTAACAGGAAGTTTGAATCCTACGTTCAGAAAGGATCTTGTATTTTGAGTATCCTGATTCAATTGATTTGATATGTATCATACTTCAATATGTTGATTATGACTTCTGAGTTTCTTTGTTTCCCTTTGAATTTCAAGATGATGACGACATATACGTGATTTATTTTATTCATGAATATTTTTTTTGTGTTTCGGCATGTTTCGGGTTAGCCACCCAAGTAGGCAATTGAGTTTCATATCGATTTTATTCCCAGTGCTTAACCTGTTGGTTGTCCCCCCATGAGGATATCTATTAAACAGAATAAGGAACTCAAAATTCAGTCGACGGAACTAGATATTTTATCTCTTTGTGATATTCAAAATCGTTCCCTCACATCATTTTTTCCCACTCCATTGTTTAGTATGGAGGCTCCTCCTAGTCTATGGGATTATATTACGGATGCCTAGAGGACAGATCAAGATCTTATTTTTCATGTTCAGCTTTGCGAGTCAAAATCCTGTACAATGACTTAATTTCTAAGATGATATGTGAGACTTCTACCACGATAATAAATCTGAATAATTTAGAATTAACCAAAGTGTGCATCAGAAATTAGTTGGTTGTTCGACTGAGTGCATAATTTAATAATTTACATGGGGGTTAACTGGAGGGTATATATAGTTGATAAGTTGTTAAATTTTATTTGCTTTTATTTATTTGAAAATAAAGTAAATGGATGTTGGCGGTAATAAAATAAATACAACTAAGGAGAATTTGTGATTATCTATTGTGTTAACGTGTTCGAGCATTATTTACGGATTCTCGTCGGTATATGGGATGTCATGTTACTGATAAAGGTTCCTAAACATCGTGAGAGACATTTGACATTGGACAAAAAATAGTTAATTCAAAAAAATTGAATTTAAATAATGTTAAGCCATCGAATCAATTATGAAAAGTGGGAGAACATGGCGAAGCAATATCGATATTGAACCAACTTTGCAACCAAGTGATGAATGGATCATTAAAATTTAGTGGCTTAATATTATTTCGATACAAGTTGAAGAAATTACTATAGAGTGAAGTTGTATTTTGAGGACAAAAGAAATAAATATATACAATTATGTGTAAAGATATGATTTAAAAAGAATAAATATCTTGAGCATATCAATATTTTAAGGAATGCAATCTCCAATTTTCGATGACGTATGAAATCATCGAGTTGTATTAATAAGCAGGGAATAATTTCGTAAGATTGTTTTGATTTTGTAATCAAATCGCGGCCATTCGACAAAGTATTTGCTATAAAAAATAGCGAGGCAGCGTCATGAAGCTATAGAAGGGTTGGAAAGCAAAGAGTGTGATTCGGAACATATGCAAAGGAAAAGATAATACATGATAATTTGATATACGTTTATATATATATCTTTACATAAAGATTTGGATATGAGTTAAAATTTTGAAACTTTATATTTAATAATTCAAATTATATTCCTTGAAAAGAGGAAAAATTGCAAAGAGACGTTTAGATATTGAAACTATATATATTATCGTAATGAAAATTGCGGGTGCACAATTTCTTTAAGGTTGAGAGTCTATAACAACCCTGGTTTTCGGGTACCTATGTAAACAAATTATAATGATGTTTATAATTTGATAGTTGAGAAAACAAATGAATTTAGAGAGGATAACTCATATAATCATACAAGTATAATGGATTATGATTTGATAGTAGAGAAAACAAATGAATTTAGACAGTTTGTACTTTTATTTTGATAACACAATGAATTTTGTGTGAATTTGGATGATAATTAAAAACGCATAATAAACATTTAATTGAAATTGTGAATTTCATGGTGAATTATACTTAGTTAGTTAAAGGGTCTTTTAAAACATGTTGTCAATAATTTTAGTAAAGTTAGAAAATGTAAAACAAGTTTTATTTGGTGTGTTGTGGGTTAAAGATGGAACAAAGCTTGTGTTAATTACTAAGTAATGGCTTAATTGACTTAATTTAAGTATATTAAGGCCAGTGTGTTGGTTCAGATTCAAGCCGAAACCCACTTATAGATTTCTGGGTGAGGCAGGAGAAGAAATACAAATAGAGTACGTATTTTCTCCCTATCTTTTCAGAATCGACCCAAACTCGCCCTTACGGGAAAGCCCGGATTGAGTTGAGAACACGACAAATTAGAACACAAACAATAGAACATTTCATTGCTATTACAACAATTACATCAGAGTACAAGAATATAACAGAGTATGAATAAATAATATACATCAGAAAAATATCAGAGATTAAAATACATTACATAGCAGCGGAAAAATAATGCATAACACAACGAAAGAGATACACGGATACAAAGCTTTCCGAATATAGCTCCAGTTGTACATCCAGGATCCTGCATAAAGAAAGATCTACAAAATCGAAACTACTGACTGCCCGTGTGGAAAATAGGGGCACCCAGAGTTTAAGTTAAAACAATAAACTCTAGGTCAGTCATGTGACAGGTGCGAGAATGAAAACAGTTATTTAAAACTTTACGTTAAAATAAAGTAAATCAAGGGACCAAGCTATATAACACGGAACTAATTTTCTCCCAAAAATACTAGTGCATAAAACAGTTTATAAATAGCGCAATGCTTTTCGAAAAATGAAGGTATTATGAGACTCAGGTCCCATCACACAATGCAACGCAAGCTGGAGGATGGAGTTTTCCCTTATAATTTCCAAACATGCTTGGTACGTTTAAAACAAAAATCATTTGATACTATTATAAGTGCATAGTGCATAAAACAACGTCAAATATAAATGTATCAATCATAGACGGCATGGGTACCATATATCATGTCGCTAATACTAGGCTCTACAATCAAAACCGAAATGTAACGTATTGGAAATTGGGTTTCCATCTATGAACCAAGGCAAGCGATCGTCCTTACCGATTCGAGACTCTCTATCCCGATCCTTAGGATATAGTCGCAATTGCACCTGCAGTTAGCTGTATGGCAGGTCACCCGTCGACGATTAGTAATACCATAAACTATATGTTAGCCTATCCTATGGGGCATAAAATCTGGTTAGTACATCGACCATAACATCCATCGGCCCTGTAGTGACCGATATATCCGAGGCGCCTCTCTCTCCATCAAGTAATAATAAGCAACATCCACATGAGTAAACAGTATGGGCTCCATACCATGATGTTACTCCTAGCCAGAAACTAACATATTTCCATTTCCATATGTTCCTCATCTGTTTTAGGTTCATACCGGGATGTGAAGCTCGCAAATTAACGCTACACAAAGCTATGCTATTTAAAGTCATGCTTTGATCATCAACCACAAGACTTTGCTTTTTAACAAAAGCATTGATCATTTGCATCTCAGCATGTCACACTGACAATTCACGCCATGCGACTGATGTCTATCGATATATAACCTCTAAGCTTGTACGTCTAAGAGAAGGGTATTAAGCAAGAGAATAAATTCTCCGCCACCAAACAGATATATATTTAATAGAAATCAATCAACACATAATAAAATCCAATGTCATGCACGCATCCATTTACTAGTTCGTTCTAGGTCTGAACGAAACCGGAGGTACCTTATTCCTCGTCCCATATGTCCAATATAGGAGAGAGGTCCTCGCATATCCGGTCGATCTCTAAGTACGTCTGGACGATCACCACTTATTACCTTGTCTTGGGTGTATGGCCCAATCAAGACATCAGTAATCATCCAAACGATGTGAAGATCTCCGGTCTTCAACCACCGTCTTCATCGTTGACTTATCGTCGTATCAATTATTCAGAATGGGATAAACCCGGTCTTTCCGAATAACTCGCGTATATTATAAAAAAGTGCTATAAAAACACAACATACAACTCATTCCAATCCAGAATATTCTTCTATTAAAATAATCTTATCCTTAGGGATAGGTTCCCATTAATTTTATCAAAGATAAATTCTTTAAATTTATTCTTTAATCTTCCTTTGAATGTCAATTCAAACCAAATTAAGGTTTATCCAAACTAGTCGTGATTAGCGCACCTTACCGAAGTAATCATTTGTTTAATTTCCTAATCCCAACCTATTCATCCCATGGAGCAAATCTGGTAATACTCCATATTTAATACCACGGTGTTATCGGTAAAAATAATTACAATTTCATGTCCAAATCTAATTAAAGATTTAACTATCGCCTGGAGTAAAACTGGCGGTACTCCATTCTCGGTCACTTCCCAAAATTTGATAATTTAAATTATCCCATTCACATTTCAATCTAATTAAAGATTCATTAAAACTCCACTTAGTTTTATCTTCCAACAATCATTATTTAATGATTATTTCACTTTGGAAACACAAACATCCCACATCGACAATCTACACCGTACCATTGATTTCTGTCGATATATAACCTCTAAGCTCATACGTCTCAGAGAAGAGTGTTAAGCAAGAGAATAAATACTCCGCCATCAAACAGATACATATTTAGCAGAGAACAACAATACGGTTCGAAATACAATGTTAGATATGTAATCCTGTCTTTAACTGGGTTAAAGAACCAATGTCATTTAAAACATAGTTCACGATAAACCCAAAATCACATTCCATTAATTATGGAATGTTCACGGAAAATAGATAAATATATAATCGATATCAATTTCCGTATCCGACTAATAATGTAAATGGAATAACGACAAAGCCTTTTAAATTCCATATATATTAACAGTCTTCCTCCACAGAAGCTCAATTCGGTTATTACCAAATCTAATTCCATTCAATTCCAATTTAATATATTAAATTGGAAAACATTACTTGGAAAATTTCCATTAAATCTTAATGAAAAGATTTATAAATTCCAAATCACATTTCACTGTTAATCGGGTTAAAGAACGAATGTTATTTAAAACACCGTTCAATATAAACCCAATTCACATTCCATTTTACTCCAATTATTTTATATAACTGAAAATCCTAATAATCTCAATTAAAAGATATATTCTTTTCACCGCGGGGTTTAAGAACAGTGTTATTTAAGAAACCATTCACGACAAACCCAAAATCCAATTTAATATTAAATATAAGGCTTTAAATAGAAATTATATCGGCTTATATTCAATATCAAATTCTGAAACCAACACATATCGTATGGGGAATAACGATATATACCTATCTTCAAAATTCCTCCACAATATCCGTATGGTCACGGAATAAATCTCTCGAAGATGATTTCTATGCAAATCCATTCCAATTCATACATTGGAAATTCTTGGTTAAATTAAAACCATTTCCCTATCCAATTTATTTGTTTAAAACCAACGGATAATTTTTCTAGTTAATAACTAGTTCATTTTGATAAAAAATAATTTTTATCTTTTCAAATATGGAATTTTTCATCCTAATTCTTTCCAAATCATTTATTATGATTTTACACAAATTATTAATATTTTTAATAATTTTATTAAGTCCCTTTCAGACGATTTCCATAAACGGTCATCGAACTGCACTTACAACGACCTTTTAAAAATTTGATTTGGACGTAATTCCAAATCCAACCATGAGATTTCAAATCTCTTATATTCACTGGGAAGCTCTTTTCGATGCAAACCCAACGTTTTCGGTTTTAAGAGAATCCGACGGTCGAATCTCCTGTAATATCAATTCAAAGTCAATGATCGAAATTCACGAGCGGTCGCGGCGCGTTCTATTCAGGCCATTAAATATATATTATATATATTTCATCGATTTCCAGTATTTTATTAATCGTTTATAAGTTCATTTTGAAACGATTTTAACTTCATTTTCAATTTTAAATTAAAATTGAATATTTCATATCATTATAATATTAAAATGATATTGTTTTCAAAAATCAAATTTTGAAATCATTTCTTTTTCGATATTCATTATAAAAATGAATAAAATCGATATAAATATCGTCCACGTCAAGATGGCGCATATCTAATCAATATGGCTTCACATATTTCATTATTTTCGTGTCCATCCAAAATCGGACATCAAATTCACATTTTAATCCTTTACTAAATATTATTTTAAAATATCCGTTATTTCAAAATATTTCCTTATTTTGAAATATTCGTTCCTTTTGAATTGGAATCAGACCCAATTAATTACCATATAATTTATTTATATGGATTTCATACACACATGTACACTACAATAATCATGCACAGTCAACCATCATCCAGAGTGCATTACACAACTGCGTAAGCATTAAATATAAATAATTGAAGCTTACAACAGTCTGTCAACCAATCGATTGACATACAACTAAACAATTGGGATTAATGTATGTTAAATATCATCCCAATACCCGTGTGGGGTTTCAATCAACAAACACAGATTTTATTTGTGCAGTTGGGCGATGTGTAACATTTATCGTCTTAATCAATGTCAGTTAAATCTGTGTACATAAACAAATCATCCGATTTGTAAATGAATATTCATTTTCATCTCAGGAGAATTTAATGTCGTTCATTTATACGTTAAAAAATATATTTTTAACGATAAAATATTTATTTCAACACATGAATATTTCTAATAGTTCATACATTCAATAAAAATAATATTTTATTGTTCAAATATTTTATTCAACACATGAATATTTCATACAGTTCATATACACATTAAAAATTATATTTTTAATGAATAAATATTTATTTCAGAAAATTTCGGCATTATAATGGCGCGATATTAAAACCGGAGTAATGTCTAGTGTAACAACCCGAAAAAATCTGAACCAGCTTAAAAATTTTAAATTGGCTATTTTAGTGAATTTTAAATATTTAAAATAAATATTTTAAATAATAACGATGTAAAGTGTGATTGAATCGATGTTGAAAATGAATATAATTAATTTGAATTATAAACATGGCTGAAATGGCGCGGCAGTTTCGAAATTTGAATTCAAACTTTGACTGACTGTACTAGGAGCAAAATAAAACGGATTTTAGTGAAACCAAAGATATTTAAATCTGTTAGTGAATTTCTTTCTAGCGAATCTGAAAAATCGAAGTTTCGTAGCAGGAGTCAAAAGTTATGGCCAAATGAATTTTCAGAAAGGTCACTATAGAATTTATATAGCCCGTGAAAATAGACATTTTGCAAACGAGCTCGGAATTCGACAAAACCACTTTTGTTGGATCCGGGATGTGAAGGTATTTCTAGGTTTCAAAATTCGTAATTTTTGAAGCTAGTATGTGAGCGTGGCAAAGGAAAATGTGTTTGGTCGATTTCTATTAAGTTGGATCAACCAGAAAAGGGCCATTTTTTCAAACGGTCTCAGAATTCGACGAAACTAGTTTTGTTGGGATCGTATCGTCAAAACATAGCTAAATTTATTTTTCTGGAATTTTTCGAATCAGTATGTGGCCCCGGCAAATTGAAATGTACGTTCAAATTAAATATTGAATGTTTTATATTTTAATTTGAAGGAAAACTGACTAAAATAGTCAAATGGGCTTACGAAACATATCCCATTGTGTTCAGAATGGGGGTAAAACGCTAGGGACGACAGTCGTTGGGTTTGGATTGGAGTTCGTACGAGATAGGGGGTATTTTCGGATTTTTGAAATTAATAAATATAGAAAAAAGGGGCCTGGACCAATCATTTTCTTCCACGCCGCTTTCTCTCTCCCCGATCCACCAATCGTGCACGCAAAAACCCCTTCCCCCTTCTCTCTTCGATAACTCCTCCAGCACTCCACGATAAACCCTGCCACCACCAACGTTCGAAAGCCCTCTCCTTCCTCTTCCAATCCATGCCAGCATTGCCCCCTATCGCTTCGCCTCCCTCGAGAACCGCGCCCTCAAAGTCGCCGTGTTTCAAGCTCCGCCGCCGCCACCAGGGTGCACCGCGCCTGACCCCACCACCACGCGCGCGAAGCTCTCTCCTCCCCCTTCGACGCTGCACCGCCCGATCCTCACATCGTTGCTCGGATTTGCCGCAAATCTGAAACCTAGTTTTGAACAGGTTTGAAAAGTTATGGCTGTGTATATTTTGAACTGTTTTTACACTTTTAAGTGTTGCAAACTCGTAAAAATCATATCTTTTTCATTTCTTGAGGAAATTCAGTGAAACAAGAGACGCCGGAACCATGAGGACGTCTTCTACATTTTAGAAGAGACCGCATATTTTTCTGATCCTTCTGCAATTTTTGGTGGAGTGGAACCCAATGTGAGATTTCTAATTTATAAACGATATGGAAAACAACGATGTATAAATTATATAGTCGATGTATGAGTTATATAAGCGTTGTACACCTCATGTATAAGCGTTGTATAAGTTGTATGTTCGATATATAAGTTATATATGCGTTGTAAAAATTATATGTGTGTTGAAATGAATTGAAGTGAATCGAAATATATTTATATACGAATATATATACATATATATATATATACTCCCCTCGTCCACAGACCATGGACGATATTTATTGTTTGTGATTGGTGTGAAAATTGGTTGATAGTGAATGATTGATTATAATTGTTTGTGGTTGAAATTGATTGGTTGTGGTTGAAAAATACCCATTGGTGATTGAAACAAAATTAGAATAGATTGTGGAAATGAAAATAAAACATGTCGCCTGCGTGCGAACTAGATGCATGAATCCCCATTGTCAAAAGCTGCGAGGCTTTAAGGTAGAGCGAGGAGCTGTACTAGGAACGGTCCCGGTTTTAACTACTCTGCCGTTATGCTGCCGAAATTTCCTGAAATCTTTCTGTGTTTGGTTTATTTTCATTTGTTGAAACTATATTCATTTGTTGAATAGAAATTCATGTATATAAAATAATCGTGTTTTGAAATAAATTGTTTTATATTAAAAATCACATTTTTATCACCTGTTCGAACTATATAAAATAATCGTGTTTTGAAATAAATTGTTTTAAAGTAAAAATCACATTCTTATCACCTGTTTGATCTATATAAAATAATCGTGTTTTGAAATAAATTGTTTTACAATAAAAATCACGTTTTTACTATATACATGAATTTTTGAAAATGGTGATGTGTTGAAATAAATATCTGTTGGATAAAACTATCATTTTTATCGAAAGTATGAAATGAATATGGTTTTGAAATTGAAGAATGAACTATATAGAAATATATAGAATTATAATATATCGAATAACGAATCTGCAGTTCGTATTTTGAAACCGTGATTTCAAACGATTATTGTGGGAGATCTGATCATCGGATTTTCCTGAAACTGCAACCGTTGGGTTTGCCTTGAAAATATCTTTCCAATGGCACCAATTTTGTGAAGATCCAACGGTTGGATTGTTTGGAATGTTTAATTCAAATCTGAAGAAAAACAGCGCCAGAATCGATTATAATTATATATATATAATTAAAATAAATCGAATAACGATGCTGCGGTTCGATATTTGAAATCGAAACTTCAAAGGATTGTACCGGGAGATCCGATGGTCGGATTTTCTCAAAACTTAAACCGTCGGATTCGTTTTGAAAAGATCTTTCTAATGATATAAAATTTGTGAAGATCCAACGGTTAGATTTTCAGATATGTGTAAATCAAATCTGAAGAAAAACAGCGCCACGGCCGCGTTATGGCCTGAAGCGTTGTTTGGATGAATTGACTATTTTTAAATAAATAAAAATAGCGATAAATCGTGATAAAATATTATAAACGATATGGAATGGAAATAAACTGAATTTGCTCGATTTATTTGATATTTGATGGTTGAATGTGTTTGGTGTGAAAATTACATTAAATAACAAAATTGGTGTTGTCGAATAATTTAACCATTGAAATGAATTGATTTGAAATTCTAGATATACGTGAATTATTTGAAAAGGCCGAGTTAATTCTCATTTCAAATAATTGATCGATGAGTGAAAGTCGTAGATATGAAGACGGTGCAAGACCGATGATCTTCACGTCGAATGGAGGGGTGCTACTGATGCTCATGATGGGAGTAGCTACCTTGAAGGGGATGAAGTAGTAGCCGTCCGGACGTACTTGTTGATTGTATGGATATGCGAGGTATTGAGTGCCTCCAGTTTCGTTCAGACCCAGAACGAACGTGTAAATGGACTGTGTGTCTGACGTTGGATTTTGTTCTGTGCTGATTGATCTCTATTAAATATATATCTGTTTGGCGACGGAGAATTTATTCTCTTGCTTAACGCCCTTCTCTGAGACGTACGAGCCCAGAGGTTATATATCGATAGAAATCAGTCGCACGGGGTGGATTGCCTGTCTGGCACGCCTAAGTGATAGATGATCAAGGCTTTTGTTGAAAAGCAAAGTCTTGTGGTTAATGATCAAAGCACAGCCTGTGTGGCAAAACTTTGTGTATAACGTGAATTCGCGAGCCTCACACCCCGGTATGGACCAGAAACGGGAGAGGACTTCAGGGAGGACATGCGTTTCTTTCTAGCTAGAGGTGGTGTCGGTGCTTAAACTGGCTGACATTTATATTATTTTCACCTGTGTGGTTGTTGCTGTTGCGAGGCGCCTCGGATATATCGGTCGTTCTCGAACCGATGTAGTCATTCGTTGGCTCATTTGCGCCCCAAAGGGCGGGGAAACGTAGTGTTCAGGCATTTTAATCCACATCGGTGGACCGACCCTGACGATCCAAGGGGCAGTTGCGGCTGTTCCTGAGACATGGTAGGCTAGATTGTCTCGAAGCGGTGAGGACGATCCCTGACCTCGGTTCATGACGGAAATCCAATTTCCAAATACGACATCGTGCGGTTTTGATTGTAGACCTATATATGGCGACATAGTGGTATGGGGCATTAATGCTACCTATGATTGATAGTTATGATTGAAATTGTTTTTGAAACATATATACACTAGCAATAATATCAAATGATTTGTTTTGCTCGCACCAAGCATATTTTGGCCATTATAAGGTAAAACTCTATCCTCTGGTGTGTGTTGCATTGTGTGATGGGAACTGAGTCTTATAATGGCTTCATTTTTTGTAAAAAGCATTGCGATGTTTAAAAGATTTATTTGTTTTAAAGCACAGGCAATCCAATGGTGTAAACCCGTTCCACGAAAGTGGCGTGGTCCTGTGATTTGCCATATTTGAAAATGTGTTAAGTAGATTTATCATACCAGTCCCATGACTGACTCGTAGTTTGTTTCACTTGCAAACTCGGGTGCCCCTTTTTCTACACGGGCAGCCTTGTATTCATGATTTAGCAGGCTCTTTCTGGATAGCTGGAGCTGAAGATGGATTCTATCATTTATCTCTTTTTATGCTGTTCAGCTCCTATTGTACATATTATGTTTTCTTATCCGCTGTAGACATTTTATGTATAGCTGAACTGTATTTTGTACTAAGTATGATCCTATATACTGTGTAACTCTGATGATTATATTTATCCAGTGTATTATATTGTACATTATCTGGTGTATTTATTTATTTCTGTTCTGTTGTTATCTGTTTATGTGTTATGTTCCAAAGATTACCCCTTTGCACCGACTTATCGGGAATGGGGTTGTCACAAACGTGGTATCAGAGCTTTGGTTAAGCTTAGTGCTGGAATATAACATATTAACGAACTCGTCAGAAATAGAACCAGTAGAGTTCTAGGACGAGTGACTCATTACAGATAGGATCAGCAATATCCTAGTATGAGTATAGCAGAATCAGAATACCTCGTTTGAGATGGGGTCAGAAGTGCCCCAGAACAAGTCGAGAGTTATATGTTTATAAATAACGTATTTGTGATTATATATATAGTTTGGTTTTAGAAATATGATTTTTGAATATATAAAAGTATATATTTTTTGAAAAGTTAAAAACAAATTGATTGTTGTTTGTGTTGTGTGATAGTAGATTTGATTAATTAAATTATTAAAACGATAGTTAATTTAATCAATAAGAGAATAATGGTAGAATTTATTCGATTAAATCATACATTGAACTGATTTAAAAATAGATAGCAATATATACATGTGCATTATATATGTTTGAACAGGTAAATGGATTAGCTGTTGAGTAAAGATTTTATTTGTGTGCCCGACAAATAGGTAAACCTTAATGAGTTAGATGCGCAATTTTATTAATTTATCAACTCCTGTGAGTGCCATTGGATGCGGAGTGCTGGTTATACTGTGTGTAATTAATAAATGTCGCCATAGGATAGTAACAATTAATTTTGAACTACACTGCGTGCCATACTTCTTGAAGATGGCATACTTCTTGAAGATAGCATACTTCATCATATACCACACAAGCATTTGGAGATTGTGTGACGAGGTTGAAGATTTACCATACGAGCGAGAGGCTTGTATGGCGATGACTATATTTTACATCTAGCATTACCCCTCTCCTAATACGGGCTCGCGCCATACAAAATCAATCCAATCAATTCCAAAATCACAATACAATCAATTTCACAACCATAATCAAATCAAACAGAACATCCAATAAATAAATACTCAACTACCCCAATGCCATTTACGGCGCCATAAGTGGCTATTCGCGGAGTATGAAATCCGTGTGTCGGTAATATCCACACATCACTTCCAATTTATGTGATTGTGCGAATTTGAGTGTTGAACTCCATGTAATTCAAATTTAAATCTATACTGGAAATTTCTATTTATTTACAGTTATAAAATACATTAACTAACTGTACAAAATTTTAATGAGAAGGAGTTCTCACATTGGGATCCACACCGCCGTGCTTTCCTGAAGTTCTGATTCGCTGTTCTGATCTCAGAATTTGCAAATGAGCTCTAATATTCACACCGTCTTTTTCACTAGCATAAGCACGCCATTTCGGACAACTTTCGCCCAGTGGCCTTTCTTCCGAAATTCGCCCATTTTGCCAGAAATCGTGAAAAGACAATTTTTGGACAGCAAACTTTGGACGCGTTTCCTGAACAACTCCGCAATCCAAAGTATGACTTCCATATAGCCAAATCGAAGAGAAAATTGTGCTCTTCAACTTTGTTAATGTGGAGTTTTGGCCAGAAGCGCACGGTTGGAGAGTGAATGGCTCGAGAATGTCAGGGTGCTAATTGCAAAAACTGAAATTATAAAAATTAGGGTTTTTGGGGAATGGGGTTCCCACAGTCAGAGCTAGGGTGGGGGAAGGTGGCGCTGGGGGCTGCAGGCCAGGGGCGTACGGCAGTGACGAGGTGGCTTGCCTAGGGCTGGGTGGCGGTGGTTTTTGATGGGTTTAGGTGGATTGGGGTGCTTTGAAATGGAGAAATGAGAAGAGGAGGGAGGAGAGGAGGAAGGAGCTAAGGGGGTGGGGCGGCGCGCTGGCCAGAGGCGTGGCGACCTGAGCTGGAGGCGGCGGCGGAATCGGGGGGGGGGAGGATTGGGGACGACGGATTTATGGCTTGTTATTATTATTTTTCTTGAAAATTAGGGTTATGTTAAGTGTGTATATATATATGTATATATATATGTATATATTTCAATCTCCATAAAAAGTAACTTTTTCATTCGAACTCCAAATCATACCCAACGACTATCGCCCCTAGCTAATTACCCCTATTTCGGACACAATGGGATATCTCCGGTAAGCCAATTCGATCGTTTCGATCAGTTTTCATCAAAATTAAAATATAAATTAGTTTAACGTTCATAATTGATTTCAACGTACATTTTAATTTACCGGGGCCACATACTGACTCCAAAAATTACAAAAAAATAAATCTAGCTATGTTTTGATGATACAGTCCTAACAAAACAAATTTCGTCGAATTTGGAGACCGTTTGAAAAATGGCCATTTTCCAGTCGATTAAATTCAAACTGAATTATCAAACACGTTTAGATTCACCACGCTCACATATTAATTCCAAAAATTATGAAAATTGGAATCTAGCAATAATTTGACATTCCGGATCCAAAAAAAATAGTTTCATCAAAAACGGAGGTCGTTTTAAAAATGGCTATTTTTAAAGGCTATATATTATATAAAATATATATAAATTCCATAGCGACTATTTTAAATTTTAAACTAGGCATAACTTTCAATTTATATTATGAAATCTAGATTTTTCACATTCATTAGAAAGATATAATTAAACAGATTCAAATATTTCTAGTTTTACTGAAATCCGATTTATTTTGAATTCTATACATTCAATTAAAATTTAAAATCGAATTTTCAAACTAACGCACCATTTCAAACTCTATTTATAATTAAAGTAAAATTATACATTCTAACTTCGATTAAAATAAATTTTTAGTCATTATTATTTAAAATAAATCATTTTAAATATTCAAAATCCATTAAAATAGCTAAAATAAAAAAATTAAATTGGTTCTGAAAATCCGGGTTGTTACATTTTCTCTTCTTCTCCGTTAAACTATCCTCATAGAAAATAAAACTAGTTCCTCTAAATTGTTATTTCCAAGTTTCCCCAGGTTAAAATTTAGAGGAAGAGTTGAAAATCTAGTTATATTGGATGTACTATTTAAATCTTGTAATGATTTTATCTAATTCTCATATTTAAGGATGATTGTTCACTATAAATTTATGTTTTTTCTTGCATGTCAGTTATCTAATTATCATTGATTATAAAATATATACTAACATCTTTATCTAGTATATATATACACACACATATATGCAGGATTTGTATACAGGAATTAATACGGAAGACTATAAAGTTTTAGAGTTCCAAGATTCAGAATTCAGAAGGAGATTCAAGACTCATGAGTAATCAAGATATCAAGAGTTCAAGACAAATATAGTAATAGAGTCTAGTTTATATGTAAGACTTCGAATAGTACTCTAGGTTCAAATTCTGTTTTTACAAATTCTGATTTTCAAAATTCAAATTCAAATTTCAAATTGTTTTTATATCTTTCTTTTGATTTCAAATATAAGTTTTAATGTTTATATATAAGTTTATGTATATTTATATAGTTATATACTTTTATTGCTTTATATTTATATAGTTTTAAACCTTATAAATTTGTAAATATGTTTATATAATATATAATTATGTTTTCATATGGTTTTATACTTTAGAATACTCATTTATATCACTAAGTTTTAATTCAAGAATTTCCAGAATAATATATACAACTAAACACTTGAAAAATAGTTTTAAAAATATTTTGCACATGCTTATGTCGACATACATATATGTCTATGTCGACATACAACTGTCATTTTTTTTCAATTTCCAAAGGAAGTGTCTTTTCACTATTTGTAACATTTCAGACTCGTTGCAACCTTTCAAATCTTAAAAATAGGGGTTGATTTCGAATTTTTTGATTATTCTTCTTCTCCATCTTCACCCCTCTTTATCCCTCCATTAATATTTCTTATTTTATTGATTTCTACACTTCTACTTTATCGTTTTCTATTCTAATTACATAAAACTTCTTCTTTTGTCACCTCTACTCATTACTCTCTAAATTGAAGAGTTATGGGGTTGTTGTAATCATTTGGGAAGTGTTTGGGAAAGGGTGTGTTCCTTGTAGCCCTAAAACCAAAGAAAGAGAGCGGTGGTAATCATGTAGCCATGAAATTAAGAGTGTTTGGAGCGGTGTTAACCTTGTAGCCGAGAAATCAAGGGGATTGTACATGGATATTGATATAGTAATAAAACTCTACGCAATCCCGCGTTGCGTGGGTCTGAACGTAGGAGTAATCCGAACCATAAAAAATCTGGTGTCTTCTTTCCTTTTCCTGCATTTTTTTGTTTATTTCTGTGTTTATGTTTGATTTTGTGTCTGTGATCATCTCTACTGTGTGATTCTTATAGTAGATCATATAAGTTTTAGATTTTCATAAATTTCTTATAAACACTATTCACCCACCCCTCTAGTGTTAGTCTTGCCTTAAGATCCGCATTCCGCATTCTTTAACAATTAGTATCAGAGCAAGGTTTTTAAAAAAGTTCATAATTTGATTTTTGGAAATATTAAATGACAACCAACACTGGTAATAATAGTTACCACCACTATTTAATGGTAGTAATTATTCATATTGGGCATGTAGAATGAATGAATATATATTTACAGTCAATAGAATTAGACACATGGAATATCACACAGACTGAATATGTAGAACCCACAACTAATTTTGTACAATGGACAAATGAACAAAAGGCTGCTGCATAAAGAAATTATGAAGCCATAAATATGCTATTCTGTTCATTAGATAGGAATGAATTTAACAAAGTGTCGGTTTGTAAATATGCGTACAAAATATGGAGAACTTTACAAGTTACTCATGAAGGAACCAATAAAGTTAAACAGACTAAGATATCAATGCTAAATAACCAGTTTGAGTTATTCAAAATGAACGAGAATGAATCTAACTCTGATATGTACTATAGACTCCAAGAGATAGTGCATTCATTAATAGCATTGGGAAAAACTTATTCAGAAGAAGATCAAGTCAGAAAAATATTGGGTTCATTGACTTCAGAATGGGATCAGAAAACAATGGTGATTGAAGAAGCCCATAATGTCAGTGAAATGAGGATTGAATAGTTAATCGGAAATCTGATGTCTTCTAAAGTCCAATTACGAAAAGAAAGGAAATAAGAAAACTAAAAAGAAATCCATACCCTTTAAAGCGACAACAAATGGTTCTGAATCAATTAGTGGAGACGATGAAGAAACAACCTTAATGATAAGACAATTCAGAAAATTTCTGAGATACAGAAGAAAAAATAACTTTCAAAGAAATAACCAAGGAAGTTCAGGAAGAAATGATGATCGATGTTAACTGCAATAAACCAGGCCATATAATGAGAATGTGTCCATATCCAGATAAATTAATTCAACAGACGGACAATAACAATTCATCAAAGAAAAGAAAAGGGGAATACGCAGCAATTTTAGACGATTCAGATTCATCATCAAGCGATGAATAACCAGAAACCGGAAATTCAAATATGTGTTTCATAGCAATTCAGAATTCAGAGAATGTCGAAGAAATTGATCTAAAAACCGAGTACACCTTAATTAATTTTTAGTTTTTTTGGTTGAATGGATGTTTTGTTTGCTTTGTTTTGAATTTGAAAATTAAACTTCAAATTTCAAACTTGAAATTTAAAAATCAAATTTGAATTTTGAATTTTAAAATTCAAATTTGAATTTTGAATTTTAAATTTCAAAATAATTATAATAATATAATAATTAATAAAATAAAATTTGGATGTTAGTTAGGATTAATATTCAGGAAATAATAAAACCTGAAATATAAATCGATAAATATAAAACCAAAACTCAAAAGCCGTATGTCCTTTGAATTTCTGCATGTATGTCGACATACATAGAGGGGCATGCCGATATAATGACCAGAAAATGAAATTCATATTTTGAATTTCAAATCTTTCAAACTTCCCTCAAACTTTTCACCAACTCCTACGGTTTGAAAAGGTGTCATTGATTTCTGAAAAGTTGTGCCCATTCAATCTCTATTTATATATCTATTCAATTTTATTCTCTCTATCTCTCATTCAAAATTCAAACTACTTTCTTCATATCAATACTCATAAAAACACTCTAATGGCTTCCTCTAGCAATCCTCAAACTGTAAGATTATCCAAAACCATCAAAGGATATCTCCACAATGATAAAGAAGCAATCAAAACCTATGTTAACTATGTAGCAAATGCAAAAGTCAATACTGGAGCTTTCGCCATCTTTAGAGATTTTCCATCTTATGATCTTACTTCTCTTTTCAATCATAATGAAGTATTGAGCTTGATTGACGCTCGGGATAACGATGAAGTGTGTTGCCCAAGACTTGTCAAAATGTTCTTTGCAAATCTTAATTATGGCTTTTACGAAGGAGATGAAAATCAAATTTGGAGTAGCGTAAAAGCACACGAATCATTTTAGATTGTGAAATTCTAGGCAATATCTTAGATAGCAAAAGTACGGACTCGGATTTTTGGAAACTCGAAATCGAAGAAACGGATTTAGAAACCTATCATCACACATTTGAAAGCGATGCTCACATGGAATTCAAAATTCACTTTTTCCGTTCAAAAACAAGATTCGTAAAACTCCTCCTTCCACATACCATCACTCCTCATTCCGGAAACTTTAACAGCCCAACTCTCAAAGTGGAAAAGGCACTCTTTGCTACTATTGATGGCTATGACATCAATTGGGCTGATATGTTCTTAAAAGAATTCAAGCCAATAGAAACATCAACAAGAGAAAACACTCTTTATTATGGACTTTATCTCACTCGAATTTTCAAATATTTCGGAGTTGATCTCAAAGGAGAAGATTTTGTACCAAGAACGGTGTTTGACTCCACAAATATACACCTTATGCAAATTCCACTCACTTTCAAATCTTATGAGACATTCGAAGACAAACAAGTTCAAATGCAACAAGAACAAGAGACTATGGAAATCGAAGAAGAAACTTCTTTGGAAAGTGTAGAGTGTCCACTCAAAACTAGAACAATTTCCAAAGAGACGCTTGTTCAAAATCAAGTGAAAATAGTCAAAAATCAAAAGAAGCTAAAAAAGACTCTTACCAGAATGAATGAGTTCATGGGGCAAATAAGAAGAAAATTTGGAATTTCATCTTCCTCCTCATCGTTCGCTGAAATCTAGCCTATCTAGTATAAGTTATCTTTAGTATTTGTGTAACATCCCGGAATTTTAGCGATTAAATAATTAGTTTATTTAATTATTTTAATATATTGGTTTGACAATTTAAATTAAAATATTTCGAATATTTAATAATGAGATAATAATATATTATATCCCAAGATAGTCCGGAAGTAAGTTGAAGTTGTCGTCTTGTGTGAATTAGATAGATTTAATTCAGTTTAGAATTGAATTATTTATAATGAATATATTATTTAAACGACAGTTGAACATATTAATTATAAAATAAATTATAACCGAGCCCGTATTGTCGCGGCAGATCGTAATATTTCAACTTGAACTTCAACTGAGTGTATAGGATTCGTTATAAGTCAGATTTCTTCGAAACAAGAAACGTTTGAATCTATTTAATTGTAATTTTCTAATGGAAGAGAAAAACAGAAATTTCTCTTTATAAATTGTAAGTTATGTCCAAATCAAATTTTCAAATAGTCGCTATGGATTCATTTATAAACCATAACGATTATTTAATTATAATTAAATATTGGTTTCGAATTTGGATAAGATTTTTGAGACGTAGTTATAATATAATTTTTAGAATTTTAGTATAATTTTTAATTTGGGAAATAAGCAACTATTTATTTGGTGTATTTTACATCCTATATCAGCATTTTAGGGTTTCACAAAAAAGCTGACTAGTCTATTTTATTATATTTTTGAGGTCGTGACACATTGCTCGCCACAACGGTATTTTTATTTTTGTCGATAACGGTTCGGACGTGTTTAAATAACTTTACATAACCTCATATGAAGCCCGCGCTACATATCGTACCAAATAGTCTTAACAAAATAAAAATTATGATGGACGGCCTTGCTTATTGTGCAGCAGTGCATCGGAGTGTATGTGCTAGTGCGTAGGTTACATTATTCATCTATGCGTGGCGAGTGTGTGTAGTACCCTTGTGCATGGAACATTCAAGTTTTTAGTGATGAGGATGAAAATGATGAGCAACATAAAACTAATAATGAACTGCATAGAAGAAATACACTCGATTTAATGTCAGCTAGTATTGTTGCTTATGACTTGAGAAGCGACTCTTGATGTTAATTCACATTAGGCATTTCTATATAGATGTCAAATTACGTCCGAACAGCAAGGCAACAGTCACCTAAGAACTACCCTAATCTAAAGTTCTACCCAGAGACAATTCACATAGAAGCTAAGACATTTAATTTTGAAACACAGCTACTACCCTAGAATTTCAGACTAAAGAACATGTTACCCCTAATGCTTCACAAGCAAGGAAAAATATATATCTAATAAATGGGGTTCTTCATGTCATAAGTACAAGATAACGCAAAACTTAACGTATATAAATAATATACTTAAGTTAACTTTCACTTGCCCACTAAGCATGGTACACCCTGTATATTTCACGCAGCTCTATTGAAGAGAAACTCAGACCTCTAGCTTCATCCTTAAGTAAAACATATCCTATACTACACCAAAGCTTACGCCTAACATTAGCCATCCTGTAGCTCATGAAAAACCATTGTAGTAGATGTCCTTTCTCCCATCAATAAACGTAGCCTTCCCTGTCCACTACAAGGCCACGTTAAGGCTTATCACCATTTAAGAATCTGCAAACCTATGCTTAGATAATCAGCCTAACTTAATAAATCATAACATGAGTAGGTCTGCAGTGCATATAAAAAAAATCGCAGCGTGTTTTCAAATTGTGGCCGAGCTACCCTCAAGTCTAGCAGCCAACCTATATTGTACGATAATTCCTTGGCATCCACGGCATAGTAACCCTATAAATAAACGATGTTTTTAGTATTCTCCTTCAGCAAATTAAATTGAGCTTTCCATGGCGTGGAGAGAAAATAATAGAAAAACCCGAGGAGCAGCATTGTTATTCAAACGAAGAAGGGATCACGATCCTGTTGCATGAAAGCTCAAAGTCGCGGCTTGGCTTTGACGTCGGAGTCTGCTCTGCTCTGGTGAGCTGCATACAGTAGTGTACAGGAGGCGCGGCTTGTTCTTTTAAGTGAAAGGTGCGGTGTAGAAGGAGCTTGTACAAGCTGGAGCGTACATTTCCATGGAAGAAAGAAGTTGTGGGATTAAGGAAACGATGGAAAGTTTAGCCACTGGGAATGTGAATGGAAGTTAGTAGATATTTGGTGTTGAAAGGGAAGAAGCATACTAAAGAACGTATTGCGGTAGTCTTGGTTTTGGGAGTCAGTGGAAGCGGAGGCATGTGATGCAAAGTAACGGTAGTAATGGGAAAAAAATCTAGAGCAGGCACTTAAGTTTAAAAATGTAGAAGAAGAAGCTTAGAGCTTTATACGGTTGTGGGCTTTAATAATGAACATTGGCCGAAATTCAAAGTAGGAAGCCCAAGTGTAAGGAAAAGGGAATTTGACGTAAAAGGAGATAATACGCATGGAGTATGTTCCTACAGGAGCTCGCGGATGTTAGTTTGGAGAGGATGTGGAACAGGGCGCGGGTTTGGTCTCTACTAATAGTAAACGCTGGCTAGGGTATAAGAAGAGTAAGACCCTATATAATTTAAATTTTTGTTTCATTAGCATGATACCCGAAAGAATTAACCAACTAACGTTTGTTGGGAATTTTGTTGGCATGCATTAACAGTCTTGTAGGTTATACAGAACAACACGTTTGTGAGGGAGAAAGAATTGTAAAGAAGTGGGTCGGTTCTCTATGCAATGGTTTGAAGTGGCATTAGGCTGGAAAAAAAGGGTTAAGCCCATATAATAATTTAAATAAATTAAAGTTTGTTTTGATATGGATAGCGAATAACTTGGAATTTAAATATATGGACCGTAAGACATCAGAATATCGAACGATTGGGCACAATGGGATCGTGTGTTCGAAGGCTATATATTGGACCTAGTCTAGAGCCATTTAGAGCTCGGTTGAATTTATAGTATAATAAGACGCCTGATCAGATCTACCAACCATTAATCGTTATTTAATGATTAACGACCAAGGTGAGTAAACTCACCATCTCTGTCCAGTTTTATAATTTTATAAATGTTATTTAATATTGATAAAAAATGGTTGAATGTTGTGTATGGTGGTTGTTTGGATGGGTTGCAAATAAATTAGTTGATAGTTATATTTATTAGTGTTATTTATGTTGATTAATATCTTTGGATGCAGGGAAACAGGTTGGAGGAATCCAACTGGATTCCTCAACAATTTTATTGTTAATTTTCATATATTGCATTTTATAATGTGACAAATAATCGGTGATTGATTATTGTGTGTTTTGGGATGTTTGAACAACACTGATCTGAAATAATTGGTATATGAATACCGTAAAATATATTCGAATATATTGGAAAGAAATTAGGTTTTAAAAAGGGAATTTCTATTTTAAATAGAGATTTGAATTTTGATTAGCTAGAATATATTAACTTGTTTGTAATTATATTAAAACAAGTGATTTGATTTATAATCTGTATTTTTGAATGATATGAAAAAATTGTGATTGAACAAATTGGAAATATAAATTCAAGAACGAACTAATAAATACGGAAATCAATTCAAAAAAGGAAACGATGAAATTATTTCGATGTTCGAAATGTAAGTAGGATTGAAATAAATCTGTAAGGTTTTATAACTAGAATTCGACTGTGTCTAATATTATAAAAATAATAATTTAGTTTCATAAGTTATATACATTGACAATCAGAATTTGACGAGATAAATAAATATTTGGATTTATCATCGAATATGTAATCGAGATAAGTTATAACTTATAAAACAAGCTTAGAAATAGAATATGCAGTATAGATTTATAACATAACAAGATAAATGAAATATTAAACTGTATATTTGGTATTTAAATCAAGATTTGATTTCATAAAATGAGTCTAGATTTCTATAGAGAAATAATATTCACGTTTAAAGTGAATAATGGTTTAAACGAAACGATTTGCAAATTGGAATGGTTATAAAGGAAACTGGTAAATATTTGAAGTGATAAATTCGAAAGTGGATTTTGAAATGTTAGTTGACCTGAAACGGTGAATTTAATTTGAAGTTCGGAACGTGAATTGAATAGAGATTATTCGTAAGAGAGTTATAAGTTGAAATTCGATTATATCAAATCCTGGAAAGTAATATTTACTTTCCGTTTTTAGATCAATATTACTTAGTTAATTAATCAATTAATTAAATATTATTTATTTATCCGAATAAAGAATCAAAGTTATTATTTCAATTATTTTAGAAGCAGGTATTATAACGCTATCGTTACAACAAATGTTTTTGTACAATGTTCATGGAATCTATATAAATGGATTTTGGAAATGTTTTCCAAATATAACCAGAGATGTTTTCTAAATATAGAAATGAAATCATTTTGAAGATAAGAAATGGAATTAATCAAATTAGGAACTAACTGAAAATTAGTTAAGAGGAATAGCCTTCTGAATAACGATCTGATGTTGGTTTCGAGCTTCGTGGTTGATATTTTAGGGAGTTGTTCTCTTACTGGTTTACGGTTAGAGACTAATGGATAGCGATGCTTGAATAAGATATGGAAATGTTTTTTCGAGGTTAACGACATATATTTTCTAAATACAGAAAATAAGAGTCGTAAATATATGGAATTAATTCTCAATGTTAAAAAAGAGATATT
Source organism: Allium sativum (assembly GCA_030737875.1). Classification (NCBI taxonomy): domain Eukaryota; kingdom Viridiplantae; phylum Streptophyta; class Magnoliopsida; order Asparagales; family Amaryllidaceae; genus Allium; species Allium sativum. The sequence goes on along the minus strand of CM060911.1, from coordinate 228,061,227 downwards.
TCTAAATATAGAAAATAAATCGTTTAAAATAGACGGAATGTTTCCAAGGATCATGTGAGGCGAAATGGGGATCGGGAAATATTTGGGAAAATATGGGAAACATGAAATTGGGGAAATGGATAAATTACTGATAAATCACTTTAAGGGGTTCAGTGTTGATTAATGGTTGATCGATATAATTTCCATTTGGAAATAAGATCGTTGTATGTATGAATGTTTTCCTTTGATAGTTAAATCACCGGCTATCAAAGTTTTTGACCTTTTTTCCGTTGTCAATACGGAGAGACCGGGATCAGATTTATTATCTGAAAATCACTCCGTATGGGCATTAGCGTTGCGAATCAAATATAATGAAGATAATTGAAGGCGGAGTTTATGCAAGGGCTGTTCTGGCGATCCTAGGTAGAAATTGCCTAAGATGGATTTACAGAATAGTGCCTTCGGTTTGTCCAGTCCTAGGACAACTTGTATGGACGAGTGTCTGATGGAGTATATCTAAGAGATCGCATAAGTTGATCTCTTCAGACGTATCCATGTTTGGTGGCGGAGGAATTCATTTCTCTTAGCTTTATACCCATGATATTTTTGGGGAAATTAATTTGTGATTTGGCGGGTATGACGATGTGGCATTCAAAGTGGAAGGTGGTCAGGTGTTCCAAATGATACGCTGTGGCCTCAAGCCTCATCAACCAAGAAATGATAAAAATCGGGCAGGCAGCATGGCTAAGTGGGTCGCACCCAAGTAAGGTATATTTTCACCATCTAGAGAATATTCATATTGGTTACTTCTTTTCATTTTTTTATCTCCCGGGAACGGTTATGTTGGTGTACCAACCATTAGGTGATGATATATTCGGAGCATTCAAGCGCAATGAATGGCCAGTCATGTGTGGGCCGAGTTGCAAGATGTTCTTGTTGAAGGCCAGTATATCCCCTCTAGAGTACAGTGATCGGAAGGTGGTTCCATACATTGTCATAATTCGAAATCCAATCTCCAATAAGAGCCCGCAGTTTTTGATTGTATACTATATATGTAGAGCATGAGATGCAAGCATTCTGCTAAATTGATATTTATTTGTATTTAGACATTAATATAATATCAGATAATATATGATTTTCAAAAATGCTTTTGGGTTATCGTAGGGGAAAAATCATCCGTGTTAATGTGTGGATCAGTCTTACGATTATCTTTTCTTTCGAAAAGGATTTTGAAAAGTTAAACCAAATGGTTGGAGTTTACTCACACCAGTCCCATGACTGACCCAGAGTTTATTTTGTTTGTTTTCCCTAAACTCTTGGGTGCCCAAATTTGTACGGGTAGTCAAGTAGTCAGGATTTTACAGATATACTTGGAGGAGCTTGGAGAAGGAAGCTTCAACACTAAATATATATATATATAGTTTATTTCGGTTGTGATGATATGTTATAATGGTATGTATATACTGATACAAGTTGTATTTCCAAAGTTATGTTATATAATATATTTCCTTCGTTCCGCTGTGAGATTCGTGTTACTCTGATTCTGTCCTATTGTGTTCATCTTCTTTTATTCTAATTTTGTTTATTTCTATTTCTCACCCTCTAACTTCTTTCTATTAATGATCTGTTATTTCCGGTGCTCGAATAGTTAGTGTTTTGTGTCAATTTTCGGGATCGAAAATCCTCTGGTCGTTACAATTTGCTTCCAAATTTCGTATTTAGTGTCTCGTAATTAGTTGGATGTATTTTCCTTTTTAAGAAGCAATGAATGAAGTTTATTTATGTCAAACCATCTTTAAGTTACTGTGAAAACATTAGAATTAAATATATTAATATAACATAATAACAAATAACTTAAAATTGAAAATTTCAAAAAAAATATAGTATGTCGACATACATTTGTCATTATATTGACATATAACTGCCATTTTTTCAAAATTGTTCAAAATTTAAATTTAAATAACTAACTCATGTCCATTCAAATCCAACGAATTCCAGATCCTATTTAAGTCTATTTCTTCCAGAAAAATTCATTATATCATTCCTCCTTCCTCTCTAATCAATTCTTAACCAAAATTATCAAATTATGGCAAATCCAACACATAATTTGAGTGAAAATCTTGAGAAGACTTTGAATTTCTTCAAGAACTTCCTATCTATAGTACTGTGAAACCAGCGTCATCTTGAATTAAGTCAAATCAAAATGGTAGAGCAACAAGAGAAGCACTTTGGTGTCATCCGTTGGCTAATCTCTTCCCTTTTAAGAGATGAAGAAAACAATCTTGCTAAAGCATCACCCACAAAAGAAGATGAATACTGGGAGGCCATCAAAAAGGATCCAATCTTTGGAGGAGATGGATGGGTAGAAGTTCCACCAGACGTTTGATTGTTTGTTATGATTTGATTGGTTTGATTTGTTTGAATTTGTTTGGATTGCTTGACTTAAGACCTGTATATACATATATCTATATATACACACACACACACACACACCCCAAAACATATGTAACTATTGCTTGGATTTAGAAATTTTACGTATATGAATTTATACACTTGTAAATATTAAACATTTGGTATTGGTCATGAATTTAGGGGGAGTAATTTATTATAGGATATGTAAAAATAGATATAGGATTTAGTGGGTACATTTAGAATTTCTTTATGATAATGAAAAATGGGGAGAAAATATACATAGTATATAGAATTCATGATGACATGGGGAGTATTAGAAGGATCAGAGTCAACCAGTTTGAACAGGCATGAATATTTTATAAATCAAGGTTGTAATCATAAAAAAGGGGGAGATTATTGGAAAATGGAGTTTTGACGATAACAACCTTATTTCAATTATCATTGATTATAAAATATATACTAACATCTTTATTTAGAATATATATATATATACATATATGCAGGATTTGTATACAGAAACTAATACCGAAGACTGTACATTTTTAGAGTTTCAAGATACAAAATTCAGAAGAAGATTCAAGACTCATGAGTAATCAAGTAATCAAGATATCAAGAGTTCAATACAAATGTAGTAATAGAGTCTAGTTTATACGTAAGATTCTAAATAGCACTCTAGGTTCAATTCTGTTTTTCAAATTCTATTTTTTTTAAATTCTGATTTTCAAAATTCAAATTCAAATTTCAAACTGTTTTTCTATCTTACTTTTAATTTCAAATATAAGTGTTAAAGCTTATATATAAGTATATATATATTTATATAGTTATATACTTTTATAGTTTTATATTTATACAGTTTTAAACTATAAATTTATAAATATTTTTATATAATATATATAATTATGTTTTCATATGGTTTTATACATTAGATTACTCATTTATATCACTAAGTTTAATTCAAGAATTTCTAGAATAATATATACAATTAAACACTTGAAAAATAGTTTTAAAAATATTTTACACATGCTTACGTCGACATGCATATATGTCTATATCGATATACAACTGTCATTTTTTTCAATTTTCAAAGGAAGTGCCATTTCACTATTTGTAACATTCCAGAAGCGGTTGCAACCTTTCAAAACTTATAAACTGGGGTTGATTTCGAATTTTTTGATTATTCTCCATCTTCACCTCTCTTCATCCCTCCATTAATATTTCTTATTTCATTGATTTCTACACTTCTACTTTGCGATTTCTATTCTAATTACATAAAACTTCTTCTTTTGTCACTCTTTACTCATTACTCTCTAAATTGAAGTGCTATTGAAGAGTTATAGGGATGTTGTAATCATTTGGAAAGTGTTTGGGAAAGGGTGTGTTCCTTGTAGCCCTCAAATCAAGGAAAGGGAGCGGTGGTTATCTTGTTGCCGTGAAATCAAGAGTGTTTGGAGCGGTGTTAACCTTATAGCCGGGAAATCAAGGGGATTGTACTTGGATATTGATATAGTAATAAAACTCTGCGCAATCCAGCGTTGTGTGGGACTGGACGTAGGAGTAATCCGAACCAGTATAAAATCCAGTGTCTTATTTCCTTTTCTGCATTTTATTTTTGTTTATTTCTGTGCTTGTGTTTGATTCTGTGTTTATGATCATCTCTAGTGTGTGTGATTGATATAGTAGGTCATATAAGTTTTAGATATTCAGAAATTTCTTATAAACATTATTCACCCCCTCTAGTGTTAGTCTTGCCTTAAGATCAACAATCTGCATTCCCTAACAGTTTTGTGCTTGAGTTTGAGAGCCAAGTGCTTCATCATTTTATGTTGAATTCTTATTGAAATTATCTCAGACTAATATTCGCATGTTGCTCATTGTGCATGCTTGAAGTCACGTTCTGATTCATGCTGAAACCTGATGAAATTTCGCTAAAAACGAACATGAACAACGAACATGAACAACGAACAAGGTGCTTGTAATTTTCACGACCCTCGGGTCGGCCTGGACTTTAGCTAGGTTGACCCTAGGGTTGACCCATGAAAAGCTTGGGTCGACCTGGACCATGTAAAATTGGTGCCAAGTCGAACCATATCGTGTGTGTTCTTTGCTTGGAAGTTTTCTTTTGATTTTGAGTGCCTGAGCGTTTTTCAGCACCCTTATAGATTTTCATACAATGCTTTGGTGATCGTTGATACCATGATTTGAGTTGTTTCCAAAAGGCTATTCTTCAAATATTGGAGAGTCGACGTTAAATATCAATTCATATAACAAATTGACAGTTTTTTGCGAGTTTTTGTATATTCTGGTTTTTTATTGAATTTCATTGATTTTGTGCACATGTTTTATGAAATCGATTTCTATAGAGTTTTCGATCTAAAAAAAAATTCAGAATAAATAATTATTTTATAAAGATGTTTCTTATTTATATAATTCTATTAGAAAGATATTTTTAAAGAAATCATTTCCAAATAGTTTTCGAAAATCATTATAAAAACTCATTTTCTCAAAATAAGTATTTTCATATAAAGTCACACGTTTTTGCACTCTTTGAGGGATTGAAGAAGCGATTTAAGCAATATAATAAACTATGCGGTATGGGAAACGTTGGTATATTATATTAGTTAATTCCGAACTTGTTCAATTGAGTTTATTTTAGTGTAAAATTGACCTACTTTTAGTGAGCAAATAAGTGAGGACATGTGGAATGTGACGCAATGTTATCACTATTTGGGTTACTATTAGGAAGTTCTTGACACATTCCCGAAACTAGGTGAGACCTTTGGTTCATGTGGTTGATGTTACAAAGTACTAGGCTGTGTCCATCGGTTGGATTTTCTAGGTAGTATTTATTATGCCTCGTCCATTTGCTGGACTTTCTAGGTGGTATTTATTGGGTTTTGACAATTGATTGAACCTTCTAAGTGGTATTTGTTGAACGCTGTTGGAACTAGAATAACCCTAGAGGGGGGGGTGAATAGGGTTTTTCACAGTTTTTTAACTGAATTAAAAACTTAACGAGATATATAATAATAAACTGATCACAGAAAATAGCAGAAACTGAAATGCAGAAAATAAATCACACACAGATATACCCAGCTTCGGCAAAACCCTGCCTACTGCTGCATTTCTAAGGTTTCTACTAGGTGATAGAACAGTTCCCGCATACAAGACCATGTACACTCGCAAACCCCTGCTCCTATTCTAACCCTACGCTCAAAACCGTAGACTGATCTAATCCCCTAGATCAGATTTCCCGAATTACAAACCCTGTAACTCGTAACTCAGATTTACAGACTCTGAAACTGACAGTCAACACCTTGACTAAATCCCCCTAGATTTTACAGACCTAGAACTGTTCAGAAATGATTTTACAACACAATTTAAAAGACAACAGAATGAAGAAAAAAAATGTAAAACCAAATTCTTAAAAAAAATAAAAAAAAGTTTTATATTAAAGGGGTCATCCCCTTTAAACAAAACCAAAACCCCTTTTTATCTTGGCCGGCCCATTTGTTCATTTGCCCGATCACTTTTGTTTTTGCTCTGGAGAAAAAAAATGGCGGCGGCGATTCTAGGGTTTCTGAAATCGATTCCCAAATCGAAATCGATGCTTCTGAAAATTTGATCTCTGATGGCTCTTGTCTTTGTAGCTTGCGTGCTGATGTCGATTTGCTGGAGTTCTCACTTGAACGAAACCCTAAAAATTGTGAGTAATTCGGATTTTATTGTTTGCTTTGATTTTGTGGGTTTTCGATTTTCTCTCTATGTCCCTTTGCCTATGATGAGTTGGTGTTACATATAGGGTTAAGAACGAAACCCTAACCCTCTGATTTCAGTATGATGGCTTGACTGATTTGTGTGTGTTTCCCTTTTTGATTTGCCTTGATTTCTCGGCTTTGATAAAATTGACTCTGTTTAAATTTGAATCGGCCTTTGGTTAAAAAAAAACTGCTTGATTGTCTGCGTGAATTTCTGCAATTCTGGTTTCCTCGGCTTTGAATTTAGTTTGAACTTGTTGATGAGATCCTCGAATAAATCTGGAAACAAATTGATGCTCTGGTCCAAAATTAAATACTGTTTCCTTTCTTGATTTGGATTCCATGAATTTGCTGGAAAAGATGTCTAGAATTTGAAATTGATTTCTAATATTTCTTCAATGAATTCTGGATCATTTTTGGAAATAAAGAAAGAAATCTCGCCCACTATTTATTTGCACACTTTCAAAATTACTTTGAATTGATAGTAAAATTCAGAACTGGAAACCTTTCAATTTCTCAATACCATATATGAATAAACTGAACTTCACTCACGCTCTTCACCGATGACACATCCTTACTGATTTGTGAGAGGAAAGAACTGGAAAGATTTGTTGCCCCTTTTAAAAAAAATTCTTCCTAAAAAAAATCATGACTTTGTTTATTCTGGAAAGAATTTGAACCAAAAAAAAACTGTTGCCAAAACTGTATTTTGATTTCTTGAAAGAAATAGTTTGAATCGAGAATGCATTGAATGATTCCTCTAGTCTTTGAAAGCACCTTGAGAAATTTTGGCAACATTTGCAAACAAAATGATTTGTTTCCAGAAATAAAAAAAATGTTGAATTAAAAAAAAACTTTCCTTTTGTTGCCTTGAATGAAATAGCTTTAAATGATCCCTGAAAGCATATTGATCAAATCTGGAATGTATTGATGTTATTCTTGCCATATATATACATATGTACCAGTGTGATTTCTTTGATTTAATTAGTCATGAATCCTTGAATATAACTTGTCCTCATGAAATTGCTTGATTGATAAATTGCATTTCCTTGGTCCTGAATATTGCGTGAGTCTTGTGACATAACCCCTTGCATGTTTTCTGTTTCTTTATGCTCTTGCAATTCTGTTGCTCGAACCAGTTTGAGTTCACTGTTGTTTGTGATATTTCTTAGCCATACATTTGACATTAGAACCGCATCATGTAGCCATGCTGTTGCACCTTGTTCTTGCTGGTTTGAGCTTGCATGTGTTTTTTTTTAATGCTATTTTGGTCCGTGAACATGCATTGGACTTCCATGTCATTGCTGTGTTTGATTTTGAGTGCTACTTCACCTTCGAACCATTTCTATCACTTGTACATGCATTCAAGTTGCACTATATATCCATTAGTTGAGCTCGGCCATTCTGATTTGTTTGAACTTGCCATTCATTCACGTGAACTTGGGTTTATACACTTGCACTCCATTACCATTTGCCTTTGGCTTGAGTATTTGCTGGCTTGCATTCCATGTTGCCACCTTATTGCTCGAACCATGCTCACTGTTTTGCTTTGCCATGTTTCATGCTGCACTTGAAAATTTCCTTGATGCTTTAAACTTGAGAATGCAGTGTCCATTAGTTGCATTCAAATAAACCTGATTCCCTTCTTGCCACTTTGGTTTGACATTTCTGAAACTGATTTTGTCGAGTGTCAGCTTTGTCTTGTGCATTCTTTGAAACTGCCTTGATCACTGAAATGTGCTCGGCCCTGCACTTGCTCGCCATGTACACTGTTTATGCCTTTGAAACTGGGCTGTCTTGTTGCTTCATCACTTCTTTGCTGTGTAATTTCACTTTGGCTTGTTTTGCTTAGCATGGCTCGACCATTTTTACTCTTTGTTAGCTTTGACATTTGCTGGTTGACATTTGTTTTGTTGCTTTTACTGTTGTGCTGCCTCGACACTTTGAATTATTGTTGACTTGTGTATTGCACTGAGTTGAGCAGGTCCTCGTGGCTACTCCTCAGTTGCAATCTGACTGGCGTGGCAGTGCACACGTGTACACGTGTGTACATGCAGCCATCAAACGAGTTGTCTCTGTCCCTGCATTGAGATATATGTTGTCTGCCTTGTGGTATTTACAGTGTATCACTGTGAATATCACAAGCTGTCTAGACACAGATTGTTGGTTTTATAATTCAGATCAAGTCATGAAAAATGATGAGAAACACACCAGAAAACTGAGGCAAATAAAATTTTAAAAATAAAATTTATATTTGCATATATTCTGTTTTATTTCTATTGCAGTGTACTGTGTGTGTGTTTCACATGTGACAGGTAGGCAGGAATGACTGGACTGACTGTGATGACTGGACTGAAAGCTGAAGATAAGAAGACAGTGTGTGTTGTCAATGAATGTATGAGTCTGTATATACAAGTGAAAAAGGATATATATGAAATGTAGCTGTATATATGTTGTGTGTATGTATGACTGAGTGACAATGAATGAACTGTACTGAGGAGCTGTGAGAGAATTGTACAGATATATGTAATAAACAAATTTGATTGAAATAAAATATCATTTTATTGTTATCAAACGAACTTGTCTATTATATTCTGTTTATATACAAGTACAATATACAGTGAATGTTTAAATAGTGGAGTTATACAGAGTTGTACTGTTTGAATGTTAGAAATATAATATTCAATTCAAATATTATATTCCTATCTGTGTTGTATATATAAAACATTACAATAACAAACACATTTATAATAATATATATTTGTTTGTTATCATCAAACAAAAATCATATAATTGTGTATACCACTGCGTTATATACAACAATCTCCCCCTTTTGATGATGACAAACAAATAAAAGATTTTGATTACAATAAATGTGTTTGACTGTGAATTCTGAACTCCCCCTATTTATTAGCTCCCCCTACAACAGAAACTCCCCCTATAACTGTGCATGAGTGAACTGTATGATATGAAACATTATGAAATTTTCAAAATTAATAATATTTATAGAATATTCACTCATAAATCAAAATCTCAACCCATTCTCCCCCTTTTGTTATCATCAAAAGGGTACAGATTTTAAAATACAGATGAAAATTGACTAAAAATATAATTTCAGCTTAAGAGAAAGAATGATCATCACAAATCTCAATCAGTCAAACAAAAATCATAATATTCTGAGAACAGGTGGCATATTTCACATTGTAGATAATGATGGATTTACGATGAGATTTATATAATGGAGAGAGTTAAAAAAAAAATTTCAATTATTTCCAAGGATTCTTATCAAATTAAAGCACAAGAACAGTGATGAATTCCGACTATAGTTAATAATTCAATTTAAGTGACAAAATCAAATCATCTCAAATTCCAATATCAATCAACAAATCATAATACGTCATAAAATTTCAACACATTTCACAGATTAGAAAGTGGATTGATAGGCTGGTTAATATACACCAAGGAGAATTTCACATAAAAATTTATTTATTGCAAATTATTTTCTTTTCTTTCTCTTTTGATTTAAGAGCACCCTGACCACGCATAACCAGAGCTTGGATTTTTAAATGAGGTCAGTCGCAGCTTAAATTATAAGTTGTCTCTTAACCATTCATGACCAGAGCTTGGATTTTTAAATGAGGTTAGAAACACACTTATATATTAATTATATCATTTTCAGCTTTTAAAGAAAAAACTCCTCGATATATAAAACCAGTATGAATGATAGAAATGTGGTAAGTACAGAGATGGACTGTGAAATAAATTTCTAAATTAATTATATTATGAGATATGCATGAACTGTACCGGGATTATTGAAAATTTTCATTTATCACTAATTCTGAATAATAATATAACCACAATTCCATCACAAATATTTTCACTGTTTATTTAAAATGATTTTGAGGAAAAAAAATTAAACTCTCCATATTTATATAAAATCATAACGAATGGCAGAAGGATGATAAGTAATGAAGATGGCCGTGAAATAATTTCCAGTTCAAAGATATTATAATAAATATTCAACCATCATGAAGATCTAAATAAAATTCTCCTCTTGTTGTGAAATATACTGCCGTCACAATTCATCACAATTTCTAAATCTGATTATAATTTTGATGAATTATAAATACAGTTTAATTTGGATATTGATTTCAATTTCTGAAAGAATAATCAATAAATAATTTTAAAATTGAAAATCAATTACAAGTGTAATATGCTGATCTATACATGACAGGAGGGAAGAAAAAAAATATATATATACAGCAAAAAAAATATGCAGCACTTTTAAACTGATACCACATGGTGTCTCTACAAAGTGAAAAATCAGAACAGATGGATGTGACAAATATAAGGCGCTTCTGATGCCAAATGTTCTCGCTTTCTCAAGGATTTTAATGACACCCTGGTGGCAAACAATGGTACCTCAGTCAACAGAAAAGACTTAATTACAAAGCAAGCAACTGAAGCACACAAAATTCATTTAACAGAACACGATAAATCTTTGATACCAGATCAAGCAGAAAAAAGAAATTACAAATCAATTTCTTATAATCAGAGCAGCATGATTCCAAAACAAACATTTTTCAAAAAACAGTATCAGAGCAGCACAGAAAAATCAATATCACAACAAACTTGTCAAACGATATTTCTGAAGGTCACAAAAACAATATATTCCATGATCCATGATTATAAAATTTAGTTTATTTTAAATCATTTGAAGAAATGTGAATATATCAGAATTTAATGAATCAATCACACAATATTATATTTCAGATTCAAGATATGTGTGTGATTCAATAAATCAATAATTTCAAATGATTTTAAACAAACATATATTCAAATCAAATAATCATGAAATAACAATGATTTTCAAAGATCATTTTCAAAAAGAACATTTTCAAGAATTTCTCAAAAACTATTTCCGACAAGCCCAAGAGAAATTTCAGGTCATTTACATCAAATTTGAAAATATTCATGATCGGGATAATTTATTTGAAATCACATGAATCAATGTAAAGTTTTGGGATATAATGAATCAGTCACACGAGATTGACAATTTCAACAATAAGAGGTGTGTGATATTCAAAATATCTAGAATTTCAGATGATTTCAAACAAACATATTTCAATATAATGATCATGAATAAAGATGAATTCCAAGATGTATCACTGATACAAGCCAATCTGAAAATCAATGAAATTACCACAACTGATAAATAACAGAGTGTTGTAATGAGTATAATATTTTGAGCTTTTCTAAAATGAATTAGAATAAACTCAGAACAACAAAGGTGTGTGACATTTCATTAAATATTCAGATCTTCAAAAATTTAGAATTCAAACTAACAGTGTTCAAGATATGACAAGAATACATCAACACCGTTATGAATTCAGAAATAAAAAAAATCTCAAAAACAATTGCAGATATTTACAAGATTAAATTTAGGAGATGGAAATGATTAACACACGAAGATTTTATACAAATAAAGTATATTTCCAAAAAGATCATGAATTCTGCAACTGGAAGTTTAAGAAGTACAGACAAAGAAGAATATGGCAGTGTCAAATCAAAAAACAAAAAAAAAGGAGATAGAGGAAGGAATAAAAACAGATAATAAAAACAAAGAGAATATACAAAGGTGAGTTTAGAGATTATACCAGAATCCAATGTAAAGCAGAATCTCTACCTCAACAAATGTTGGCCTAAGGAACTGTAAATGACACAGAATTATAGACAATCTTGATTTCAAAATTCTTCTCAGCACAGCAGTTCCTCAGCCTTCACTGGTACCTAGCAGTTGAGTGAATTAAGTGGTCTAACGAAATTTGTAAAACCACTCTGAAATACGTTTACCACTTTTGGTACCCAAACCTGTTTGTATAACAAACCATCAGAATTAACCTTTGTACCCTTAGGAACCCAAATCTGTTTAAATTTAGTCAAAGTCGTTTTATTTTTATTCGGGATCCAAGATTGTTTAAATGGTTTATTATAAAACGATTTCTCATCACAATTTTGATTCAAAAAACCTTTGAAATTTTCAGAGTTCAAATTTTCAACGTAGTTCTTTCCAAAGCAATTTGAGGGATTTTTCAAATCATTTGAATTTTGTTTTCCAAAAACATTATTCTTCCCAAAACCAAGACCACGTTTATTTCCAACAGAAAGTTGGTTTTTCAACAACATATCCAAAGATCTTTCACCGTTTGAAAATTTAGATAGAATTGTTTCAAGTTGTTGAATTTCAGTTTTAAGATCATCGTTTTCTTTTATTAAATCTGAACAGCGACTTTTAGTGATCTTACACCTTTCAAACTCAGATTTCAAAACCAAATTTTCATCATTAAGCAATTTGATTTTGGTTTGGGACTTAGCCATTTCAGAATCAAAATATTTTCGACTTTCAGATTCAAGTTTCTTCCAATTTTCAATTTCGATTTCAAGCTCTTTCAAAATTAGATCTGTTTTCAACAAACTATCATTTTCAGCGTTTTCATGTTTGGAATTTTTGATAGCCTTGAAATTTATAAATTCCTTTTATAAACAATTGTTTGCATCTTTTAGCTCAATCTCGTTATCTTTTAAAATTAAAATTTCTTCTTCAAGCCTTCGAATATTATTATTGAAATGAACGAGATCAGTTTTTAATTTCAAACAATTTTCACAATTAGGATTTTCAAATTTCACGATATTTGACAATTTCGATTCCAAACAATTCATCTTGTTGGTCAACTCAGAATTTATAGATTTCAGAGATTTATTTTTCGATTGGAGTTTGTCAACAGATTTGGTTAAATCAACACAAAAATAAACCAGATCTTCATATGAAAAATTTCTTATCTCATCATCTGTTGAGTCTTCATCAGCTGATTCATCTGTTGAACAAAGATCTGAATCTGAGTTGACAGTTGAGGGTTTTGAGAAGTTGCTGTCGTTTCCATATCTTGTAGTTAGAGCTGTCCAAATTTCCTGCGCAGTTAAACAATGAGAAATAAGACTGTATTGATTATCATCTAGGTGAGAATACAGAATATGTGTAGCACGAGAATTAGAAGCTTTATCTAAAATGTCAAACCCATTGATAACAACATCCCAACATTTAATATCAACAGATTTTAAATAAAATTCCATTTCGGATTTCCAATTTAAAAAACCTGTTCCAGTGAAAATAGTTGGAGATGAACTGGACTGACTCTCTGTGGACTGACAGCAAGGGTTACCCATGACTCTAGAGTTAATGAAATTACCAGGCTCTGATACCAATTGTTGGATCTAGAATAACCCTAGAGGGGGGGTGAATAGGGTTTTTCACAGTTTTTTAACTGAATTAAAAACTTAACGAGATATATAATAATAAACTGATCACAGAAAATAGCAGAAACTGAAATGCAGAAAATAAATCACACACAGATATACCCAGCTTCGGCAAAACCCTGCCTACTGCTGCATTTCTAAGGTTTCTACTAGGTGATAGAACAGTTCCCGCATACAAGACCATGTACACTCGCAAACCCCTGCTCCTATTCTAACCCTACGCTCAAAACCGTAGACTGATCTAATCCCCTAGATCAGATTTCCCGAATTACAAACCCTGTAACTCGTAACTCAGATTTACAGACTCTGAAACTGACAGTCAACACCTTGACTAAATCCCCCTAGATTTTACAGACCTAGAACTGTTCAGAAATGATTTTACAACACAATTTAAAAGACAACAGAATGAAGAAAAAAAATGTAAAACCAAATTCTTAAAAAAAATAAAAAAAAGTTTTATATTAAAGGGGTCATCCCCTTTAAACAAAACCAAAACCCCTTTTTATCTTGGCCGGCCCATTTGTTCATTTGCCCGATCACTTTTGTTTTTGCTCTGGAGAAAAAAAATGGCGGCGGCGATTCTAGGGTTTCTGAAATCGATTCCCAAATCGAAATCGATGCTTCTGAAAATTTGATCTCTGATGGCTCTTGTCTTTGTAGCTTGCGTGCTGATGTCGATTTGCTGGAGTTCTCACTTGAACGAAACCCTAAAAATTGTGAGTAATTCGGATTTTATTGTTTGCTTTGATTTTGTGGGTTTTCGATTTTCTCTCTATGTCCCTTTGCCTATGATGAGTTGGTGTTACATATAGGGTTAAGAACGAAACCCTAACCCTCTGATTTCAGTATGATGGCTTGACTGATTTGTGTGTGTTTCCCTTTTTGATTTGCCTTGATTTCTCGGCTTTGATAAAATTGACTCTGTTTAAATTTGAATCGGCCTTTGGTTAAAAAAAAACTGCTTGATTGTCTGCGTGAATTTCTGCAATTCTGGTTTCCTCGGCTTTGAATTTAGTTTGAACTTGTTGATGAGATCCTCGAATAAATCTGGAAACAAATTGATGCTCTGGTCCAAAATTAAATACTGTTTCCTTTCTTGATTTGGATTCCATGAATTTGCTGGAAAAGATGTCTAGAATTTGAAATTGATTTCTAATATTTCTTCAATGAATTCTGGATCATTTTTGGAAATAAAGAAAGAAATCTCGCCCACTATTTATTTGCACACTTTCAAAATTACTTTGAATTGATAGTAAAATTCAGAACTGGAAACCTTTCAATTTCTCAATACCATATATGAATAAACTGAACTTCACTCACGCTCTTCACCGATGACACATCCTTACTGATTTGTGAGAGGAAAGAACTGGAAAGATTTGTTGCCCCTTTTAAAAAAAATTCTTCCTAAAAAAAATCATGACTTTGTTTATTCTGGAAAGAATTTGAACCAAAAAAAAAACTGTTGCCAAAACTGTATTTTGATTTCTTGAAAGAAATAGTTTGAATCGAGAATGCATTGAATGATTCCTCTAGTCTTTGAAAGCACCTTGAGAAATTTTGGCAACATTTGCAAACAAAATGATTTGTTTCCAGAAATAAAAAAAATGTTGAATTAAAAAAAAACTTTCCTTTTGTTGCCTTGAATGAAATAGCTTTAAATGATCCCTGAAAGCATATTGATCAAATCTGGAATGTATTGATGTTATTCTTGCCATATATATACATATGTACCAGTGTGATTTCTTTGATTTAATTAGTCATGAATCCTTGAATATAACTTGTCCTCATGAAATTGCTTGATTGATAAATTGCATTTCCTTGGTCCTGAATATTGCGTGAGTCTTATGACATAACCCCATGCATGTTTTCTGTTTCTTTATGCTCTTGCAATTCTGTTGCTCGAACCAGTTTGAGTTCACTGTTGTTTGTGATATTTCTTAGCCATACATTTGACATTAGAACCGCATCATGTAGCCATGCTGTTGCACCTTGTTCTTGCTGGTTTGAGCTTGCATGTGTTTTTTTTTATGCTATTTTGGTCCGTGAACATGCATTGGACTTCCATGTCATTGCTGTGTTTGATTTTGAGTGCTACTTCACCTTTGAACCATTCTATCACTTGTACATGCATTCAAGTTGCACTATGTATCCATTAGTTGAGCTCGGCCATTCTGATTTGTTTGAACTTGCCATTCATTCACGTGAACTTGGGTTTATACACTTGCACTCCATTACCATTTGCCTTTGGCTTGAGTATTTGCTGGCTTGCATTCCATGTTGCCACCTTATTGCTCGAACCATGCTCACTGTTTTGCTTTGCCATGTTTCATGCTGCACTTGAAAATTTCCTTGATGCTTTAAACTTGAGAATGCAGTGTCCATTAGTTGCATTCAAATAAACTTGATTCCCTTCTTGCCACTTTGGTTTGACATTTCTGAAACTGATTTTGTCGAGTGTCAGCTTTGTCTTGTGCATTCTTTGAAACTGCCTTGATCACTGAAATGTGCTCGGCCCTGCACTTGCTCGCCATGTACACTGTTTATGCCTTTGAAACTGGGTTGTCTTGTTGCTTCATCACTTCTTTGCTGTGTAATTTCACTTTGGCTTGTTTTGCTTAGCATGGCTCGACCATTTTTACTCTTTGTTAGCTTTGACATTTGCTGGTTGACATTTGTTTTGTTGCTTTTACTGTTGTGCTGCCTCGACACTTTGAATTATTGTTGACTTGTGTATTGCACTGAGTTGAGCAGGTCCTCGTGGCTACTCCTCAGTTGCAATCTGACTGGCGTGGCAGTGCACACGTGTACACGTGTGTACATGCAGCCATCAAACGAGTTGTCTCTGTCCCTGCATTGAGATATATGTTGTCTGCCTTGTGGTATTTACAGTGTATCACTGTGAATATCACAAGCTGTCTAGACACAGATTGTTGGTTTTATAATTCAGATCAAGTCATGAAAAATGATGAGAAACACACCAGAAAACTGAGGCAAATAAAATTTTAAAAATAAAATTTATATTTGCATATATTCTGTTTTATTTCTATTGCAGTGTACTGTGTGTGTGTTTCACATGTGACAGGTAGGCAGGAATGACTGGACTGACTGTGATGACTGGACTGAAAGCTGAAGATAAGAAGACAGTGTGTGTTGTCAATGAATGTATGAGTCTGTATATACAAGTGAAAAAGGATATATATGAAATGTAGCTGTATATATGTTGTGTGTATGTATGACTGAGTGACAATGAATGAATTGTACTGAGGAGCTGTGAGAGAATTGTACAGATATATGTAATAAACAAATTTGATTGAAATAAAATATCATTTTATTGTTGTCAAACGAACTTGTCTATTATATTCTGTTTATATACAAGTACAATATACAGTGAATGTTTAAATAGTGGAGTTATACAGAGTTGTACTGTTTGAATGTTAGAAATATAATATTCAATTCAAATATTATATTCCTATCTGTGTTGTATATATAAAACATTACAATAACAAACACATTTATAATAATATATATTTGTTTGTTATCATCAAACAAAAATCATATAATTGTGTATACAACTGCGTTATATACAACAAACGCCATATTTGTTGATTTGTACTTGGCATGTTTCAGCTATCTGGGAGGAGCATGTGCAAGCGTAGCTTTATATCGCCGTAAATTTGAGTGGTATTTCTATATCGCAATATTCCTTGATGTCTATTATTTCTATTTTTAATCATTTTCATCATTTTGCGAATGACTATTTGATTATTTATGCTTTGGAAACATGTTTCTAGTGGTTTCCATTTTTTTTTGTTTCTTTATATTTGGGATTTACACACAAATATATATATATATATATACACAGCTTAGCCTTAGGGATTAAGCTACTCGTTGTTAACATGTTTTGGAAAATGGTTCAGAATCAAAATAGATTTGGAATAGAATAATTAAATAAGATAGATAAATTTAATACCTTAGTTCTAATAAAACAATGGTAAAACATATAACGGTTGTAAAATAAATAATACTAACTTCCAAAATAATATTCCAATTCGAATCAATTTTCCCAACTTTCAAAATTTTAGTTGACATTAATCCCATTGTCAAAGTTAAACTCAATTTTAACTTAAGATTCATTGGAAACTTTTCAGTTTGAACCAAGTGTTCAAGTTAGATCACCACTCAAATTTCTCATTCAATTTCTCATTTTCAATTTTCATTTGAAGTTTGCATTCTTCCTTCATTCCATCTTAATGGTTTTTAAACCAACTTTCAAATTTCGAATATTTAGTTCGTCCCTTAAATCGATTCCTTACAAGTCAAATTTTTTCCCTTATTAATCTATTAAACCATTAAACTCAATAGAATCCTTAAGTTAACCAATTCAAATTTTAAATTTAAACACCATTTACCTTGCATTTATATTCTATTGTCAAAATACTAACTAAATTTCAATAAATAAAAGCCATTCATTGAATTAGTTAAGTTGATTTATTTCCTTAATTTAAATATTTTAACACATTAATCTACGTTTGTAATTTAATATCAAAACCATTTGACTCATAAGTCAAGCTAAAATAAATTTTCACAATTATTACTTTCATTAAAATATTCCTTAAAACAACATTTTATTCAAGGTATTTCAAATTTTCATACTTATAAAATTTCCTTTATTTCCATTTTCAATATTTAATTGCTTTGAGTTCATTTAAATTGAACTCAACTTAAAACTCAAATCTTATTATCAAAGATTAGATTATTCAAATAGTTGGAAAATCTATCTAATATACTCAAACTTATTTTACCAAAACCTATCTTATTTCAAGCTTACTATTTAAACTATTTTGCATCTAGATATTTTGAGATAAAGTATTTATTTCTGATCCAAGCAATTTAGTCTGAAATGATTGAATATAAAGATTCAATTAAAAATGATATCTTATTTCAACCTCTTGGATGCAGGCTGATTTTGTGCTTAGAAAGCAATTATTTAGGGTTCTTCGGAGCATTTTGGTGAAGAGCTAGTTTTCTAAGTGTCTTATTTCCTTTTGTATATGCGTTGTGTCCTGTTTTCGATGTGGCACGTGTCAGTTCTGGGTGCCCTGTTTTTATTTTCTGTCGGTTTTGATATGTTTATAATTCTAAGGGTAGGCAGCAGGTTTATTTGTTGTATTGTTGTTCAATGTACTTTGTACATTTTTATTGATGCGTTATCAACAAAGCACTGCACTCTTTTTCCCTGCCTAGTTCTCACACCAAGTCCTAGCGCAAGTTTTTAATGAGGCAGTCACCTATTTAAAAAAAAAGATATTTGGAAATGTGTAATCCAAACGAATGTGAAGTTTTAATAATGAATTGATGTGAACTAGATTTGAATAGATATTGAATATTCAACTCGGTTGTGAAATCAATAATGAATTGGTATTAAAATAGAATTTTGATAATCTTTGATTTTATTATTTGATATGAAGGTTTTAAACCTTATATATGGAAGATTTATATAAGAATTATGATTAACTTGGAAGCTATTGATTTGGAAGGTTAATTGACTTGAAATGAAATCCTATATAATGAAATTTATATAAGAATGATATGTTTGAAAACATGATTTGAAAAGGAATCATATATAACTTGATACTTATATAAGTGTGATATATGCGAAAATGAAATGTAGTGGTCTTGCTTGCTAGAGGTAGCGTGAACGTGATGGAGGGTTCTCGCTATGTGTTTGGTGGAAAGCAGTGGACTCTTACCCCTACACATCCTTGAGGGGTTGGTCGTAAACCCAAGAGGGCGACTGTAAAAGCATTTCTGTGGTACCGGTGCAATGTCATGGCAGAGGTTAGCCGCTGGTTGATGGTTGAAAAGTCTAGACCCGTTACAGTGTGCTAATGCGATCTTGACACCATATTGGAATTCAATGGGGCGTGATGCCTTGAGTACAAACAACTCTACTGAGATAGTAGCGTCACCACCGTGTAACTCTGATCTATGGCAAACAATCATGGCAATGTTCGAGGGGTGTGATACTTGTGGACATAAGAAATTCTACTAGGATAGTAGTGTAACCGCTGCGTGTTTGCGATCCATGGGGGAAGTGAAGTACTTTCCATATCTATTTTTCTAAAAAGAACTTAAAGTATTTTAACTCGAAGTTTAACAAGTTGTTGTCGTTCTCATAGACGTTAGACATACGCTTTAGTATGCCTTGTCATCACTGCTATTAAATAAAATAATAGATGTAACGACCTATCTTTCTGACCACTCCAAATTGGTAATTAAACCAATTCAAAACAATCACAAAGACAGATATTTATTAGCTTACAGGGTTTAAACAGAATATCACGCAGAATTACAAACATAGAATAGATAACACAATATCTTGCAATGGAATTTTATTATATAGAATATCCGAGTTTTACAAAATTATATTTATAGCGGAAGATATTACAATACATACATAACTTAAGGAAAACATAAAAAAGGATGAACCAAAGCGAGCGCATCTTCAGGTGCTTCTAGCTTTGATAGCTGGAATCTCTAGAATCTGCAACACTCGGGTCTGACCTAAGCGTTTCATGCAAAATACAAAGCACTCAAGTCAGGATTAATCTTTGTTCAAGTGAATCAACTTCAATAAATACGGAAATATAATAGTTAATGCTAACTATTTATTAGAATCCGAGTATGTCAATACCCATGATAAACTGCCCAGTATATTTGCCAAAAAGGATCAAAGAAAAACAAACAAAAAGAAATGCAGCATACATGGCTGTAGAATAAAGGTGGCCAACATATAATAGGGGGTATCTTTACAGTTCACAATCCAAGTAAGCACAGTAACACATAATGCAGAAATGGTTGTATGTCCACTTATATGTAAACTATATATAGTCCCATTTGAACACAGGCAGACCCAAAAGTAAGGTTCAAAATGCATGCAGCAGGTATTTGTTCAAAAATAGAGATGTAAGTGTGCATACTTTTGGTTTTAAGTTTTAACAATCACTAGAGTGTTTCCCCGGTTTAAATAACAGGACAGATTTCCAGTGTGTGACAAAGGTGGGGTACCACTCTTTTTTTTATGGAAATTGAAATTCTAGGCAAAACACTGGTATATAAGGCAGAGTACACAAATCTGTATGGTAGCGGCATGCACATTCAAGCAAGACTATGAACAAATAAGGCAACTAATCAATTGGAAGGCAGGGACCAAAATGTAAGGTGTATGATATTCTAAAATAAATAAAGTAAGGTTCCTATTTAAAACCATATATCAGGTTTCAAGTGGCAACTTTACATAACAAGCCAAGATTTTACCACATTCTTTATTTTGCATTTATAAGCATGTTAGCTTATGTTTATCAAATTAGCATAAAAGCGTGCTCATATGCAAAGTGCACGCCATGACTTCCGACTAAAACATTTAACAAATGATGAGAATCATATACTACATGAGACCATATACCTGAGTTAGTTAAAACTATCTCATGTACCTTATGTTGATTCAAGATTATGTTGCTTCTTCTCTGTTGAGAAGAATTATCAAATTATGACACTGTACTTCACCTATATCATATTTTAATCATCTTAATTAATCTAGACAGACTCGTGTATTTTATATACTCAAGTCGGACCGCTATTTCAAATCTCGAAAATATCATCCGAGATCTCGTTTTAAACTCCTCCCGAAACGAAACAGCAAATCTCACTATAAATCTCGTTTCGTATATATCATCTATGATATAACAATATCGAACGATATATCGACTGAGACAAGATACAAAGATATCACTCGAGATCTTTGTTTTTTCTAGCTCAAATTTAAACTGTGCCTAAACCAAAATAATAATTAAGAAAACTCAAATCCAGCTATGATAATCTCCTGCTATTTTATATTTTGCATGTTAAATGAGCATATCATATATTCATATATGTTCTACAATGCATATGATTTTCATATTCGTCATTTTTAGTAACATGTTACCTATGAAATTATGCATTTTATTTTCTACTTTTTTATGTTTTGGATTCTTTTTGTGTTCTTTATATAACAGTAATCCATGTTCATGGATCATAAGTTGTAAGCACTAATCTATCTGTTTTAATTTTATTTTAAGCATATTATGATTTATCAATATGAATGTTCTTTCGTAAATTAAGAACGATGAGGTGATTTTGCTATTCAAGTTTAAACTACTATTTTTATAATGGCATTCATGAAAATTATTTTGTAAGAATATCAGATTTTAACATATCACATACCCTGAGATTATTCCGATATAAGATTTCAGACCCGAGGTGGAAATCCAAGACAAAACTCGAGTTAGACTCATCTCATCCGAGATCTCCCCTGATATGAGACCAAGTTCTAAAATCGCCAAGACTAAATGTGACCAATATCCGATATTTAAAACCCTAGGTTAGACTGATTTGTTACTAGTTAGCCATTTTTTGTAGATTCGTGTTATACTTGCTTCTGCCATGGATAATCTTATTGTCCTTTTGATGTTAGCTCTTGTTTTTTAGTTATTTTAATCATATTTTGATATTAATATTATGTGAACTTGTTATATGTATGGTTCATAAGAACAATTAATGGTATGACACTTGTACGTAGTACTTATGGGTACATGTACCTAACTTAATCTCATCAACTAGAGAAGTTGTGGTCGATATAAGTTCGATTGTATTAGACTCGACCAATGCTGAGGATTACTGGACTATATTGGGTTGTACTCAATTTCAGTTCAAACAGGTTTGGAACGCTACACGATAATTGAATACTAAACAGTTTTGGAGCAAAGTGGTGTAGCATAAAATGTCAGCTAAGAAAATTTTCACTGTATACAAGGCTTGTTTGCGAAAGTTGTACACTAAGGACCATCTCAAAGCATGGGGTTTAATCAATGATGATCGATGTCCACTATGTCAACAATTTGAAGAAAGTCATGAACATTTTTTTTACCTACGAGTACAGTAAGTTGCTCCTTAATTGGCTCCATGCTCGAATAGGCCTCCAATTGCGACAAAGGACAATGTTGATGGCTGAAATTCAAGAGTTGACTATCGAATTCCATTCAAGTGGCTTCGAGCAAAGCATGGCGTTGTGGGATTGATTACTCTTGTCCATCATCTATGGCTTGAGCATAATCAACGGGTCTTCCAATCGAAACATTCAAGTGTTGGACGACGATGGAAGTTGATGGAGATGGGCTGGTGATTTCAGTTGTAAGACAGACGATTTGGGGATTCGGAGAAGGAAGCTGCAGTTCAATGGGTGTGCCATTTTGATCCATGCTTATTTGGGGCTTTTCAGTTTTATTTGTGATAAGGGTTGTTTGGGTTTGACTTTTGTAAGCAAGGGGTTGTTCATTTGTTTTTGTTTTCTATGTGCTCTCTAGAAAATGTATAAGAATCGCTGTGCTCTTTTTCCTTACTACACAGGTAAGGTTTTTTAAGGAGGCAGGTTTCTTAGTGTTCTTTTTCGTTATTAATAAAGAACCCATTTTCAAAAAAAAATGTTTATGTTCATTTTTTGTTCTGTAATTGTTACATATGATATTGCAATACTTTGTTCTGGATAGATCCCTAGCCACTGTAGTTTAGTATTAATCTTGAATTGAGTCCGTTGATCCATTTATTGTAGTACAAAAAATAGAGTAATTAACCAACATATTTGATACCTATTTATTACAAAACTCACAGATGGTCACTCCTAGCCTGCCATATTCTGTGCACTAGCAGGTGGTATTACCTAGTTATGTTATTTGTTTGTGTGGGTTTTGGAATGGGGCGTCACACCTATTATATTATCCTGCATGCTAGGACAGGACCAGATTATTCCTTTTACTGTTGGTTGCGATGGATGCATGTTTTATTTGGATGATTTTATATGGCAGTTAGGTATGCGGGATGGCCAAATTTGCTTGTTTGTGTGATTTTGGAAGCGATATTCTTAAAGGTCGGGAGAATGTACGACCCATAGCTTTGCACATTTTTAGCTTAAAAATAAGAAATATTTTTTCATATGATGTCATATAATTCTATAATTTTAGGGAATGGCTGATAGGGACATTTCCCACGTATAGGTTTTTATCAAATTTTTCAAGGCTCGTTTTCCCCTTAATGAAATCTTATTTAGTTCATAACTTCAGATTGGAGTGGAGTTTGGACCTGAAACCGCTTCTATTGGATTAGATGATGATTTCCCTTTCCGTGAAGTGATTGTATGTTAAAAACAGACTAGACATTTGAGAGTTATTGCTATTTAAACTATTTTTCCATTTTAAACAGTTTAATTCAGCAACTAAGAGCCATTAATAGTTAGGCCCCTTCATAATTTTGGGATTAAGAGAAAAAGTCTAAAATAGGTAATTGTAACCTCATTTTTCTTATTTACTTCTTTCTAAAACCTTTTCTAACATCCGTTAAAAATATTCACTTCAGATCTACGTTTATAAGATGTGAAATTTCAACTAAGTTAACAAACTAAAAGAAGATAAACTTGATATACACCTAAATATGAAGGTCTACTATTTTGGGAGTGAGGAATCCATTTTATCATTATTTTATCTCATATCTAGAAGGATTTCTTAGATATGGAATTGTAGGCAAAGGCGAGTGGTTTGATCTTTCACCTTTTGATTATTGTGATCTTCAATGTGAGATTTCTTCTGAAATTTAAACTTGTCATGATTCTATTTATTGTAAGAAATACATCACGATATAATTTTGCAAATAAATTTTATATTCCTATATTAGATCTACACATCCTAAACCTATGCAAATTAATTGACTGGATGTATGCACTTTTTCTCATAAGTTCTATATCTCTATCATAGCTCTAAGCATTCTGAATTTGTGAGAAATTGATGGATCGAGTATTTTATTCTTTTAAATATGATTCTATGCGTGATTTCTCCTTGATTTAATGTGTGAAAATACGAATTAATAGCAACCTAGATTTTGGACTGAATTTGGTGTTTTATGGAAAAGTCCAAATTATTGATTCCCCATATTTGCAAGCAAATTTGTAGAGGTGACAAGGAAGGTATCAAGATGTTGCACGTTAAATTTCAAGTCTTTTGGAGTCCGTGTACTCAAGCTATGGCATTAGGAAGATTAGATCGGCATATGGATTGACGTCGGATCGACGTGAAGACTTATGCTTAGATCGGTATGATAGCAAGTCGATATCTGATCGAAATGCCAGGTTTACCTCAGATCAGTGTAAGCGCTTGAGCCTAAACCGTCATCGAGTGTTTGGCTCCGGATCGACGTGTCAAGGAGGCTTGAATCAAATCAACAAAGGCCTTCAGGACCAAGTCAAGTTGAAGTAAAGAGGTCAAATATGTGTGTTGTGCATACTGAACTGGGTCGGACCGGCTACCGAACCCATGAATGGATCGGTACCAATATAATTCCATTTAGGTTTTTGGTCATTAGACCCCTAGGGAGAGGTGATTTTGTTTGTAGGAACACAATGGTGAAGCTTGGTTCGTTACTTTTCGCAGTTCATTCGACAACCTGATTCGGTGATGATTCTATTCCGTTAAAAACGACTCTAGACAATGATTTAACATATCCCCAAAGGTAGAGTGAGCTATGGAGAAATCGATGTGATCACTTTAAGGGCATTTGGAGGGTAATTAATGAGGTCTCATAGCACTTGATGTTCGTAGGGATGACCTCCATCTCTTACAGCTTGGAGGACAATTGATAGTGTCCCACAACAATTGATGCAGACAAGGATAGGACACTTGTCGCATGACTACTGGTGTCAGTCTTTGTAGCTAAAGACCTGACAAAGCCCCGTAAGCTGCCCACTATATCATGTGTTCTCTTTAACCGCTATGTTGTTTTAGCTTAGCGCTAATTAATAGTAGATCTACTTTTAACCCCGCTATTTCCCGCTACACCTGCTAAATCAAGGAATTTTATACCCACTTTAGCAATATTTATATATATTGTGTGATTTGACCCATTCTTTAAAAAAAAAATCAAATTTAGTGCAAAGAGCTAATTATAATCCTTAAATGCCAAATATATGGTAAAAATCTATTATAATCATTAA
This sequence comes from Allium sativum, assembly GCA_030737875.1. Taxonomy (NCBI): domain Eukaryota; kingdom Viridiplantae; phylum Streptophyta; class Magnoliopsida; order Asparagales; family Amaryllidaceae; genus Allium; species Allium sativum. The sequence goes on along the minus strand of CM060911.1, from coordinate 228,035,694 downwards.
ATCTAGTGTTCATAACCATGATATTCTTTGGTTTTGTTATATAAGATTAATTGATATTTGCTTCTTATACATATATAATGTAATAATGATAATTAATTTCAAATATTCGATTTTGAATCTAGGGGTGAGCGTTCGGTCGGTTCAGTTGGATTGGACGTAAAAAAATTCAAACTGAATTAAAACCGAAAATTTTCCAATCCGAACCAAATTAATTTCGGTTGATTCGGTCGGTAACGGATTTTACCGAACTTGAAGGATGTATTATTATTCAAATAATGGATTCACTCAAAATAAAACATAAATTCATGTTTAGAAAATTTTTATATAGTAAATTTTATGTTTATGATAATATTTGATCTATTTACAATAAATGCCTTTGAATTTTATAACTGAACTAATTATTTAAGTTATTAAAATACTGTAAAATTAGATAATAAATTAAAAGTTCAGTTAATTCGGTTAAACCGATAACTTAAACAAATTATTTTACAACCCGAATTCAAACCGATTTAGTTTTAAAGCCGAACCGAACTGACCGAAATTAACCGGTTTGGTCGGTTAATTCGGTTTGAACCGAATATTGCTCACCTCTATTTACATCTAATGAACTTTTCTACGCCTCCGTTGTATCCCCGACATTTCACTACTTTTTCCTCACTATACCCTTTTGCATCTTCATTGCTACAGAACTGATAAGCACGTTAACTGCACAAGTTTGAGTCACATGATCAATTACTCGGTAGCTAACTCTAATAGGGAGGGATGTTTGGAAAGGTATTGTCATTATTGGGAATTATAAAGACATTTGGAAAATAAGGGTGGGTTGTGATGAATGTTTTGAGAAGAAGAGTCCAAAAGATGTAAGAATTGCCCCTACCCTCCTAGGTCGAGTGTTTTTTTAAGTTCGAAATATTGTATATCCAAGGCATTGAGTGAGTTAATGTAAGGATGAATAATAGATGTTTATGCTTGATTATTTCCTACTGCCCGATCACGTATACATCTATTCGCATCTAGTGATATGAAGACCTTAGAGTAAAGTACGTTATTACATGTGTTAATTATTTGAATGTGGGGACGGATCAAGTATGATTCCTTATATCTAATAAATTACTTTGATTTAGTATTTGAGATTACTATCACTGATACAGGACTATGTATGACCCGACGTTTTATGCATTGCTTCTTATTACTCTAGGTGCTCTTAAATGAGTAGATCAGAGACATGTTAGGAATGGGCAAGAAGAGATGACCAGAGTGACAAGTAGGAGGCTATTCCACATATTATTTATATGTACACCATTACTTTCCACTGTTCACTACGATAGGGATTAGTAGTATTTTTGTCTTAGAGACTTTCATTAAGTTATTTACACTTATGTGACACTATTTCCATTATGCCATATATTGGAAATATTACTCTGACGTTTATGGTTCATTATCAGCTATTTACTATTTTGCAAATTTTATATCAGTTATGTGTTACTATTAAATTTTATTTCATGCGTTGTGAGATACATGATAGGTTTTTTGAGTTGTTTTTCTTTTCTTCAATCTTAATGACTGTTTTACATCGGTCGAGCACCACCATAACACACTATTTAGGTGTCGAAGCTGTAGGGCGGTTGTTAGAAATAAAGGTTTTCTCTCTCATTAAAGCTTCCTTCCGTGCTTGGGACTGTTTCTTAAAGTCTCAATCTTGGTGGCAACTTACCAAAACCATGAATAAATATTAATTTTTTATGATGAAAACTTCGTTATATGCTCTCTTGTTTCATCCGTAGCTTCTAATTGTAGGATTGAAATTAACTCTAGAGTAGGTGAATAGGATTGTAACAACCCACCCGAAATGGGCCTAAATTTCGCCCAGAAAAGGCCCATCGAAACTTAGAGCCATTCTAAACAGTCGTTGGTTCCTGTAAGGATTACATTTGCACAGAATATATATATATATATACAGATACTTCGAATGCAAATCTTACACAGCGGAAAGAGAAAATATAATGTTAAATAAGATGTACCATTTATTTAAAAATCACAGAAATACAACAGTCACAGTTACATCTGTTCGATCGGTACATCAAATAGTTCATTCTCACAAGTTTCCAAAAGAAGTAAAGCAATAACTATGAATAATAGCATAACAACTTCATCTTCTTCATCAGCTTCAATCATGACTTCGTCCATGGTTTTTACCCCATCTACTGACTTGCTGGATAAGTTAAGGAGAGGGGTCATAACATAAAGTTCTGTGTGACTGAAATATGGTGTTACTTAATGTCCATACCCTATATTTTTAGCAGGTTGCATATGTCAATGTATGTCTACGCAGCACATAAGATTCACACAAACACCAACTATCTAACCAATGGGGTGGATATCCAAGTCAATCGCTCATTAGTGTTTTTAGGATAAAGACCCAATGAGGTGGGCATTCTTGGTAAACTATGGCCCTATTAAAGGTGGATTCTTATGATCTCTTATAACCATGAGGCGGACCCCAATACCCTTAAGACCTCGTCTTAATACGTTAACATTCTTAAGTCTATACTCTCAATTGTAATATGAGAATTAGTATTGCGAACGTTACTACTTAACAGATATTACGGTAGGACACTTATGTCGCTTAAGACTTCCCTTAGATAGTTGGTTAGCATGCAATAGCCACATATCTACTATTTACCAAATATGTCCCTAGTTGAGCCCTTACATGCTTCTAGAGGAAGTGAACATCCCCCGTGTACTACCCTACTCTGTTATTGTTTATGCCTAACCATTTTAGAGAAGGAGAACCCAAAGACTTACTTTAAATCTAATGAGGGTGGATCCTTTGACTTTGGTTCCACTCCAAGGAGTAAACCTTCGGAGGGATCCTAGTGCTAACCACTTAAGACCCAAACTAGATAAAAAGAGAGTCAGTCACTTAAGACCTTCTCCACGTGTAGTAAACCTACTTAGTTTCACATGCAATAGACTTATATATATAGTTATATATATACACACTAGACCTCTCACATTAAACCATATACCTGTAGATGCTGGATATTCCCTCAGTTCTGGATGGACTTCAACTGCAAATTGGTTTAATCTTGTGTCTAGTGCAATAAGTTTTTGAATGGCCTATGGCATCTAGACATCTCACATTAGTTGGGCCTACTCATGGTTGTTGGATTTGTCGGTCGGTTCCGGGCAGATTTCTACCACAAATGGCAACTAACCTCGTGTCTATGTGCCACTGTTAATATATATATATAAAGCCATTCTATATACGCACACACAACAATCAATATATTCATATATGGAGACAATTCGAATTCAAACCTTATCCTATTCGCACTTAGTACGTTAATATTACGTCAACTATGTTGATTACGCTATATTAATAATATAGAAATGACGCGTAACAACGTTGAATATTCGTATAAACGAGCAAATGTTCTAATTAGGTGGAAATTGTCAATTTGTCTAAATCAAGGCATTCAAGTTAGTTTTTCCATACTTTTACCGCTACATCTTAGGCATGATGATGTAATAACAAGATAGCATATAGAAGTGGATGGAAAATACACATTCACACAAACTTCCAACTTGCATCCTAGGCTTGTTGGAATGATCTTAATACTGGATTAAAAATAGAGTATTACATAAATATATACATGTATGTTTATCATTACCACTTTGTCTAATTCACCCCTTTTGGGTATTATACACATAAAAGTGTTTGAATTGACATATTTCAAGTATGAATACGTTTGGAATCAAAATAGTATCCAAACCTAATCAAATCATGAAATACCCAAATCTAACCCCTTTTAGGTTACAATCAAATATTTGATAAAGGTGAATTATACAAAATAGAAACAATAGTAGCAACAATCATTTTCATCTTTAACCCAATATTAATTCAAAAGTCCACAAAACCCAAATAATCATGACAATTCATATGCAAATGTAGAATAGAGGATTTGGGGGGTTTTAGTATTTTTGTTTTCAAATTTCCAAATCCTTGTAGGCATATCTATCAACATGATAATATAATAAAAATATGAATATGCCATAAGTAAACGATATTCCACTCACAGCTCTAGGCAGAATAGAGAGAAATCAGTAGTAGATCTGCACTAATTCTTTGCGGTCAAACGTGCTCCAATAATCCTCCTAATTATATATATATATAAGAGAGTGTATTAGAATCACATATATATATCTATATGTGTGTGTGTGTGTTTGTGTAACACCCCACCTCCGCTAGGGTCACTCACAAAAGGGAATGCACTAGGTTTGGAGGAGTATTATTGGTAAACATGCACAGAAATATTACAAGATAGAACATATATAAAACAGCGGAAGTAAAACAATTTCATTACCTTATAAAATAAGGCCTAAAGCCTTTTACATCAGAATACATCAAAACCTGCCTTGCAATAATAAAGAAGCATAAAAACCTTTTAATAAATTATTCCCCAAAATAAAGCGGTGAAGCAGCCATAGCCAAGAGAAGACCAAGCTATACATCAAGCTATACATGATGACCTTCAAGCATAAGAGGTCCGAACTAAACAACATCATTTCCTCCCTGGAACCTGGGGGGGAAACGGAAGACAAAGAGGCGAAAGAAAACGGGGTCAGTCATAAAGACTGGTAAGTCCTATCTACTTCCAGTATAAAAACAGGTAAAGGTAACATGACATGCATAAACTGAAAGTAAACATAAGGATGACTACAAGATAGATAAACTAAACCAGGGTAACAGGCTGAACTACTGTAGCAAGGTAAACTAAGATATCGTGATAAACTACGGTGTCATGATAAATCAAGGTATCACATCGTAAGGTTTCTATCAAGTATACTATCCCAAGGTATCTACCCTGTCTAACATCCCCCGGTGTCTATTATGTATATTTTTCCTGGTTCTAACATGTATATTTGCTCTGCACCTCTCGTACTAGTATCCCAACCCGCGTCATGTGTTAACTATAAATGTCCCTTGCCCAATGTCATGTAATGGTCCGTGTCAACCTAACATATAGCATATGTAGGTTTTCCCTACTCGCATGTTTCTTTCCATGTATAAGTTCAGTCCTCTGCCATAGGCCATACGGGCTTTCCCATGTAAACGTTTTATCCTTGAAGTTGTTTTGGACTGCAACCCTTGATCTAGTTGTGTTTCCCTACCATGAACTATCGCGCGTCCACTTAGGATTTATGCCACCTAGGGCCGCTAGGGATTATGCTACCTAATGAACGTTTCCGTGTCTCGGTTTGGGTTTTGGCCACCTAGGACCACTAGGGATTACGTCGCCCGTCAACCGCGCCCTTGATCCCACGTATGTATCGTGAATCGTTTTCCATGTCTAGATGCACATGTTCCCCAATGTGCCATCCGAGTTCCGTGCCAGGGCAAATCAAGAAATACGGAACTCGGTCGGGAGCTTTAAATCGTCTGCCGATGCAGATATCAAGGTCTGTTTTTGTACCCGTGGCTATGGTCCCACGTGACCCCTCCCTCAACTACTGAAAGGCAATCCAAGAAAAATCATGTATAAGAACCACTCCCCGGCCCCACTATAGCCCACTTTCCTACGGGCCAACCTCACCCATGACTCGATAGCAAGCACATGGTCTGTTGGGGGTTCCCTGCCTTTCCGCACGTACACGATTGACTAAAGATGGTAGGTAGTCGGCGATGTGCTATCCAGGGCAAAAACCAAGAATCGTCGACTCCACGCTAATCCATCCCAGTCTTTAGGTCGCTCGCATAGCAACCAAGGCATACTCTTGGTCCTTCTAACGCAGACCTTAACCTCTCATGGGCCTAGTATAATTACCTGGCAGCCCACAGAGGGATCCCAAGAATATCCTCACGTCCCCCGAAGCTTCCACTTCGGCACCCAGTGCGCTGGAGCTTTTATCCAAGTCAGACAACTTGCTCCTCCTCGTATACTAAGCGATGACCTACCGTATCAGGTTACTCATCGCTTTGTGAATTAGTCCTATGTCCTTAGCTAAGAATTATTACTTAGTTACCCTTAACTAAGGTTTACCACTTAGCTTCCTTTCCCGTTATCCTTGATTAACCACGATTTTCTACCTAGTTCCTCTAACTAGGGTTTGTCTATTGGGTTAAGTGTTATCATTCAAGTCAATGACTTAACCCGCCCACGAATCACGTCAAGATTGGCTAAGTATTGAAGTTCAAGACTTAGCCCTACAAGTTGGTTAAGTGTACCCAGAGGCTCATGACTTAACCCTATCGAGTCAAATTGGTCAAGTACCAGTTTACCTTAATCCTATCGGGTTATCTTGCTAGATTGATTAAGCATAGATTATCTTAATCCCATCCAATTATCGAGTCGGATTGGTTAAGTATAGGTTGTCTTAACCCCATCCTCTAATCGTACTAGAATGGTTAAGTATATTCTAAAAAGGTCTTGTGACTTAACCTTATCAGGTCCGCGTATTGGATTGGTTAAGTGTAGGTTACTTAACCCCATCAAATCATCATGTATAATTGGTTAAGTATAAGTTGCTTAACCTCATTAAATTATCATGTTAAGTTGGTTAAGTATTGGTTACTTAACCTCATTGAATTACCAAGTTGAAATTGGTTAAGTGTTTAACTTAACCCCATCGAATTACCGTGTTTAGATTAGTTAAGTCTTAATTACTTAACCCCATCTAATTACCGTGTTTAGATTAGTTAAGTCTTAATTACTTAACCCCATCTAATTACCAAGTCGGATTAGTTAAGTGTAAATTACTTAACCTCACCCACTAATCATCTTGCATGGTTAAGTGTCATTAAGAAATCAAGTCCGGTCCCACTTAACCTACCCATTCGTGTCATATCGGTTAAGTGTCATTAGTCAAATTTACTTAACCTTATCAAGTGGCATTAATTTAATTAATGCACTTTCAACCTCTCACATTAGACCTTGTTGTGGTTACTAGTAAAGCCGGGCGGGTCCGGGTAGATTTACACCACAACTTAGTCTAACCTCGGGTCTTAAGCGCGACATGACCAACTTCTCACATTGGATCCTATTGTTTGTAGCCACTAGTTAAGCCGGGCGGGTCCGGGTAGATTTATGCTACAAACTCAACCCAACCTCGAGTTGGCCACTTTCATGTTTGGTCTAGTGTTATATTACACTTACAACCCATACTTGTCAAGTTTCAAGTCCCATGTTTACCCCACGTGTCATGCCCCCATTTTGGTTCAACTTACATGTCGTGTTCACATGTAACCTCAAGTCAAGTTTTCATGTCATATTCAAGTCAAGATTTCGCGTCATGTTCATGTTTATCTAACTACCCCAAAGTCGTGTTTTCCAACGCAAGCAAAAGCGAGTCAACATAGTAAGGATACTACGTCACATATTGGCCTCAAAACATGCATGATGCCAAAAAGGGATTGGCTTCCACATGCACAACCTTGGCCAAAAACATGCATAGTGTCATAAGGTGATTTGGCCACAAACATGCATTCTATCACAAGGAAATTTGGCCACAAACATGCATAGTATCTCAAGGGGATTTGGCCACAAACATGCATAGCATAAAAAGGGGATTACTTGCATAAGTGTTCATGTCATAAACCTATCATGAAGGGATGAACATGCACATGTTACTCATGTGATAAAAAGGGTAAACTTGCATATTATCATAAGGGATTTCGGGTTCATATACTTGCATAGCCTCAAAGTCACATTCATGCACATGTTTCATGAGTCAAAGTGGTTTCAAGTGTGCATGCTAACATACCACAAGCAAAGGTCCAATCTTGCATGGCAAACTAGGTCCAATGTAACATGAATAGCATGGTTTAGTCGCTACAACATAACCCAAAGTCATATGTTCATGATAAAGGGGCAAACTAGGTTCCCATAGGCTAACATACTCATGTTACTTTGCATTTTATCCCATGTCACATCAAGATCATCGTTTAAATCTACAAGTAGCTAGAACTTACATAGCGTGGCAAGAGGACTAGGAGCATGAATCGTTTTGACGAAGAAAGGTGGCTCCTTTGATGAAGATCCGTCATGAAACTCGCATAGCAACGTTGATTTGGCCTCTATTTGGTGTAGCAAGCTTGCACCTTTTGATTTGAACCCGATTTGAATGCATAGGCTCTAGGGATTGGAGATGGAGGCCATGATCAAAATTGATTTTGGCAGCACTTAGTTGCTAGGTTTGATTTTTAGGGATTTAGGTTAGGTTTAGGGTCTTTTTATAGAGATTAGGATAGTTTTAGGCCCTTAGATTAACCCTAGGATAGATCTGAACCATCAAACCACGTCAGAAGCTTCCAGAACAAGACCAGAGACCAGTGCAGGTGCACCAAGCCAGGAATGCTCGTCTGAGCCAAGTCGACAGCCAAGTCGACAGGGCTTTCGACTTGGTCAGACCAAGTCGACTCCCAAGTCGACAGGGCTGTCGACTTGGGTACTGTGGCGGGTATTTTTCCCGCCTGGCCCAACTGGCCCAATTTTCCAAATTCAAGTTTGAATTTGAAATCTGTTTTTACTTAGAAATTTTCTGAAAACTTCGTTGGGCCTTAACCGGGTCATACGGACTCCGATTTTCGAAAACTCGGACTCTATTTCGCGTATTTTTCCGAGACGAACGCAATGGCATAGCCCATTTCGCTTGATTCAGAATTTAAAATTAAATTCTGCCTTGATTCTCGTCTTAATCATGTTATCGAAATACGGGTTGTTACATTCTCCCCACCTTTTAGGATTTCATCCCCGAAATCTCCAAGTTAGGAAGAACATATCCTACCATCCATTATCCATCTACTCAAAACATCATCCACAAGCAACCATTGTCCTTAGATGATTTCTAATGCTGTATGAATATATGCAAAACGTGTGTGTACATGTTCCTTAGCTAATGCTAATGATCAGGCCTGAATAATCTTTCTAATGCAAAAATATGTATAGTGCCATGAATCCAACATGTATGCAAATAGTCCTAGTCATATAGATACTATATGCATGCACAATCATTCATTCATATGCAACAACCGCATGATAACACATTCGATTTCATCCATAAACAAGTATAAATACTCGTGCATATGCAACATGAAACGTGATCGCGTCAATCTAGTATCTAACGTGTATTCGCGCATCCACGAGCAACCACTTGCAACCATTTGCAACCATATCAATCATAACATGTCTCAAATACATGTTTACATCCATAGCGTTCTTCCTAAGGTTCCCAAGATAAGATCGAGAAGATAAACAAGACAAACTCCTTACGGGGTTTGTAACAGAAACAGGACCGAGAGGATATCCACCAAGCGATAGCATGCAAGTAAGCTTTACAGGTGAACCAAGGATCAAAGATATACTCTTAAAAAGAGACGTGATGCGCGTGTCCAAGCCGTATTTCCATGAGCTTAATTCCATCATGCCTTGACCGCCTTTGACTTCATGATTTCGTAGCTTCTTGATTCCTATTTCCAAGGTGTGAGTGGAACTCATTTCACTGTCGCCTCTCGTTTCACTTATTCTTTCCCTAGTATGCTTGGCTCAAACATATCTGCGTACTCATGCAAGCTCTCCAAAATTCACTAGTGAATTCTGGATCTCGTTTTCCGATGCCAATCCAAGTTGCCAAGAGTTCTTACTAGGGTGATTCCCATAACTCATGCATAATCGAAACGAACCATCCGCCTTAGCGGCGAATTCTATTCAAACGGATTACCAACAACTGCATCATGGGATTCTAGGTAACTAGCCATGACAGAACCCAAAAGGTTACACGAGACTTCGAGGGCATCACCAAGATGAGTCGAGAGTCTAACTACTCTCTTTCCAAAACCAAGAATGGCACCCCTTATTGGGTGACCACTTTATCCTCAGAATCCATCCGTAGTTGAGACATGTCATTCCCAAATCCAACAAGTCATGAAGAAATGGACCAACTCTCCACGGGACTTGAGACAAAAATGGGATTCTCTATTATGCTAGTACTTAAGGTGCAGGGACTCATTATCCAAGCAGACTTAGATGATGCGATGATCAAAACAAAGTCTGGACGGGATGATAGAAAAGGAAGGCTGAACCTCGAATAGAAACGGTACCATTTCTTTTAGGCACCCTAGAAATGAGAGCGTACTATTTCCCTCTCCACTGATCTTGTCCTTGTCCTCCTTGATGGACTAAGCCATAACAACAGTTGCTTATCCTTAAGCTGGTATCCTTTACCCTTACTCTTATTATCCTTTCTTGTAACACGGCAAAGGGTCTCTCGAGAACCACCTCCATCGTACGGGAAACACCTACGTGGCTAGACAAAGATTAGTCACAGTTAGAACTACTGTGACCACAGATGGAGGAAAGAAAGGAAACGAGATTCAATCAAGGAATCAAAGGATGGTGCTAATGGCTTTTGGGGAATAGCCTTTTTAAAACAAACTTTTCTTGAAAAATGCTTCTTTATAAACGGTTTTCAAATAGTTTTCAGAAGGTTTTAAAAACTTTTGCCCAGTCTGGTAACCTTCTGCTCTGATACCAAATGTAACACCCCACCTCCGCTAGGGTCACTCACAAAAGGGAATGCACTAGGTTTGGAGGAGTATTATTGGTAAACATGCACAGAAATATTACAAGACAGAACATATATAAAACAGCGGAAGTAAAACAATTTCATTACCTTATAAAATAAGGCCTAAAGCCTTTTACATCAGAATACATCAAAACCTGCCTTGCAATAATAAAGAAGCATAAAAACCTTTTAATAAATTATTCCCCAAAATAAAGCGGTGAAGCAGCCATAGCCAAGAGAAGACCAAGCTATACATCAAGCTATACATGATGACCTTCAAGCATAAGAGGTCCGAACTAAACAACATCATTTCCTCCCTGGAACCTGGGGGGAAACGGAAGACAAAGAGGCGAAAGAAAACGGGGTCAGTCATAAAGACTGGTAAGTCCTATCTACTTCCAGTATAAAAACAGGTAAAGGTAACATGACATGCATAAACTGAAAGTAAACATAAGGATGACTACAAGATAGATAAACTAAACCAGGGTAACAGGCTGAACTACTGTAGCAAGGTAAACTAAGATATCGTGATAAACTACGGTGTCATGATAAATCAAGGTATCACATCGTAAGGTTTCTATCAAGTATACTATCCCAAGGTATCTACCCTGTCTAACATCCCCCGGTGTCTATTATGTATATTTTTCCTGGTTCTAACATGTATATTTGCTCTGCACCTCTCGTACTAGTATCCCAACCCGCGTCATGTGTTAACTATAAATGTCCCTTGCCCAATGTCATGTAATGGTCCGTGTCAACCTAACATATAGCATATGTAGGTTTTCCCTACTCGCATGTTTCTTTCCATGTATAAGTTCAGTCCTCTGCCATAGGCCATACGGGCTTTCCCATGTAAACGTTTTATCCTTGAAGTTGTTTTGGACTGCAACCCTTGATCTAGTTGTGTTTCCCTACCATGAACTATCGCGCGTCCACTTAGGATTTATGCCACCTAGGACCGCTAGGGATTATGCAACCTAATGAACGTTTCTGTGTCTCGGTTTGGGTTTTGGCCACCTAGGACCACTAGGGATTACGCCGCCCGTCAACCGCGCCCTTGATCCCACGTATGTATCGTGAATCGTTTTCCATGTCTAGATGCACATGTTCCCCAATGTGCCATCCGAGTTCCGTGCCAGGGCAAATCAAGAAATACGGAACTCGGTCGGGAGCTTTAAATCGTCTGCCGATGCAGATATCAAGGTCTGTTTTTGTACCCGTGGCTATGGTCCCACGTGACCCCTCCCTCAACTACTGAAAGGCAATCCAAGAAAAATCATGTATAAAAACCACTCCCCGGCCCCACTATAGCCCACTTTCCTACGGGCCAACCTCACCCATGACTCGATAGCAAGCACATGGTCTGTTGGGGGTTCCCTGCCTTTCCGCACGTACACGATTGACTAAAGATGGTAGGTAGTCGGCGATGTGCTATCCAGGGCAAAAACCAAGAATCGTCGCCTCCACGCTAATCCATCCCAGTCTTTAGGTCGCTCGCATAGCAACCAAGGCATACTCTTGGTCCTTCTAACGCAGACCTTAACCTCTCATGGGCCTAGTATAATTACCTGGCAGCCCACAGAGGGATCCCAAGAATATCCTCACGTCCCCCGAAGCTTCCACTTCGGCACCCAGTGCGCTGGAGCTTTTATCCAAGTCAGACAACTTGCTCCTCCTCGTATACTAAGCGATGACCTACCGTATCAGGTTACTCATCGCTTTGTGAATTAGTCCTATGTCCTTAGCTAAGAATTATTACTTAGTTACCCTTAACTAAGGTTTACCACTTAGATTCCTTTCCCGTTATCCTTGATTAACCACGATTTTCTACCTAGTTCCTCTAACTAGGGTTTGTCTATTGGGTTAAGTGTTATCATTCAAGTCCATGACTTAACCCGCCCACGAATCACGTCAAGATTGGCTAAGTATTGAAGTTCAAGACTTAGCCCTACAAGTTGGTTAAGTGTACCCAGAGGCTCATGACTTAACCCTATCGAGTCAAATTGGTCAAGTACCAGTTTACCTTAATCCTATCGGGTTATCTTGCTAGATTGATTAAGCATAGATTATCTTAATCCCATCCAATTATCGAGTCGGATTGGTTAAGTATAGGTTGGCTTAACCCCATCCTCTAATCGTACTAGAATGGTTAAGTATATTCTAAAAAGGTCTTGTGACTTAACCTTATCAGGTCCGCGTATTGGATTGGTTAAGTGTAGGTTACTTAACCCCATCAAATCATCATGTATAATTGGTTAAGTATAAGTTGCTTAACCTCATTAAATTATCACGTTAAGTTGGTTAAGTATTGGTTACTTAACCTCATTGAATTACCAAGTTGAAATTGGTTAAGTGTTTAACTTAACCCCATCGAATTACCGTGTTTAGATTAGTTAAGTCTTAATTACTTAACCCCATCTAATTACTGTGTTTAGATTAGTTAAGTCTTAATTACTTAACCCCATCTAATTACCAAGTCGGATTAGTTAAGTGTAAATTACTTAACCTCACCCTCTAATCATCTTGCATGGTTAAGTGTCATTAAGAAATCAAGTCCGGTCCCACTTAACCTACCCATTCGTGTCATATCGGTTAAGTGTCATTAGTCAAATTTACTTAACCTTATCAAGTGGCATTAATTTAATTAATGCACTTTCAACCTCTCACATTAGACCTTGTTGTGGTTACTAGTAAAGCCGGGCGGGTCCGGGTAGATTTACACCACAACTTAGTCTAACCTCGGGTCTTAAGCGCGACATGACCAACTTCTCACATTGGATCCTATTGTTTGTAGCCACTAGTTAAGCCGGGCGGGTCCGGGTAGATTTATGCTACAAACTCAACCCAACCTCGAGTTGGCCACTTTCATGTTTGGTCTAGTGTTATATTACACTTACAACCCATACTTGTCAAGTTTCAAGTCCCATGTTTACCCCACGTGTCATGCCCCCATTTTGGTTCAACTTACATGTCGTGTTCACATGTAACCTCAAGTCAAGTTTTCATGTCATATTCAAGTCAAGATTTCGCGTCATGTTCATGTTTATCTAACTACCCCAAAGTCGTGTTTTCCAACGCAAGCAAAAGCGAGTCAACATAGTAAGGATACTACGTCACATATTGGCCTCAAAACATGCATGATGCCAAAAAGGGATTGGCTTCCACATGCACAACCTTGGCCAAAAACATGCATAGTGTCATAAGGTGATTTGGCCACAAACATGCATTCTATCACAAGGAAATTTGGCCACAAACATGCATAGTATCTCAAGGGGATTTGGCCACAAACATGCATAGCATAAAAAGGGGATTACTTGCATAAGTGTTCATGTCATAAACCTATCATGAAGGGATGAACATGCACATGTTACTCATGTGATAAAAAGGGTAAACTTGCATATTATCATAAGGGATTTCGGGTTCATATACTTGCATAGCCTCAAAGTCACATTCATGCACATGTTTCATGAGTCAAAGTGGTTTCAAGTGTGCATGCTAACATACCACAAGCAAAGGTCCAATCTTGCATGGCAAACTAGGTCCAATGTAACATGAATAGCATGGTTTAGTCGCTACAACATAACCCAAAGTCATATGTTCATGATAAAGGGGCAAACTAGGTTCCCATAGGCTAACATACTCATGTTACTTTGCATTTTATCCCATGTCACATCAAGATCATCGTTTAAATCTACAAGTAGCTAGAACTTACATAGCGTGGCAAGAGGACTAGGAGCATGAATCGTTTTGACGAAGAAAGGTGGCTCCTTTGATGAAGATCCGTCATGAAACTCGCATAGCAACGTTGATTTGGCCTCTATTTGGTGTAGCAAGCTTGCACCTTTTGATTTGAACCCGATTTGAATGCATAGGCTCTAGGGATTGGAGATGGAGGCCATGATCAAAATTGATTTTGGCAGCACTTAGTTGCTAGGTTTGATTTTTAGGGATTTAGGTTAGGTTTAGGGTCTTTTTATAGAGATTAGGATAGTTTTAGGCCCTTAGATTAACCCTAGGATAGATCTGAACCATCAAACCACGTCAGAAGCTTCCAGAACAAGACCAGAGACCAGTGCAGGTGCACCAAGCCAGGAATGCTCGTCTGAGCCAAGTCGACTCCCAAGTCGACAGGGCATTCGACTTGGGTACTGTGGCGGGAATTTTTCCCGCCTGGTCCAACTGGCCCAATTTTCCAAATTCAAGTTTGAATTTGAAATCTGTTTTTACTTAGAAATTTTCTGAAAACTTCGTTGGGCCTTAACCGGGTCATACGGACTCCGATTTTCGAAAACTCGGACTCTATTTCGCGTATTTTTCCGAGACGAACGCAATGGCATAGCCCATTTCGCTTGATTCAGAATTTAAAACTAAATTCTGCCTTGATTCTCGTCTTAATCATGTTATCGAAATACGGGTTGTTACAGTTTGTGTTTATGCCAAATTCCAGAATACTAAACTTATATGAATTAGAATAGAGAGAGATTAAGAATAGGATTGGAGGAATAGAAGAAATCCTTAACCTCTTCTTTTATTCTTTTCTAGAATTTAGTAATGGCAGAGAGGCAGCAGGGATAGTGAATGATTAGGGTTTCATAGTGTGATAGGAGGGGTTATATATAGTTGTCCGTGTGAACATAGACCGTTGGATTTCTTAGAATTAATCCAAGACATTTAATTATATATATCCCTCTAAAAAACATAACCAGCTAGATTTATTAGGCTGTCCAACCGGCAAGCGGTCGACCGGAGCGGTCGACCGGCGGTCGACCCCTTGGGGTCTGGAACGCCCAATAAAGGAGCATTGCTGAGTTGTTTATTTTAATTAATACGTTCCTTAATCTCTTAATCTTATTCCGTATATACAATATACTTTGTCCCCAAGATCTTATCTTCATTTGTTCATAACTTCTTCATACATTGACCGATTTCAACATATTATATATGAAAACGATTCTTAATTTCACCATGAATCCAAATAAAAGAGTTTCGTAGCCAAATTCCTAAAGCTGCAAAATATCATTTTCTAACCATATTATTTAATTGCTTGTTTTTATTTATTTATTTATTTATTATTAATACTTATGAATTTTATGGGGTGTTACATTCTTCCCCCCTTAAAATAGATTTCGTCCCGAAATATGTTTAAGGGGAGAAACATCCATGTTGTACACCCATGTTCTTTATAATTCATCCATAAACATACATGACTCGCAGTGATTATGAACTGCAGACCCACTAAAGTGAGCTCTATCTTAGCATGTAAGTGTAATAAGTGATGCAATATGTATGCAAACAACCTAAATATGCATACATTTTTATGAGTACTCGGTGCAATGGTGTTGCATTCATTTCCTAACATCCAATCTAGCAATCACGATGCATCCATAAACATTATTTTAAAGAAAAATTACCCATGAAAATCTCTGGGTGAGTTTGTTTCATCTTATCCTCGGTCTTCCATGTGCTTTCTGCATGATCATTTCCCCATTGTACTCGAATGGGGCGAACGGTTTTGTTGTAGAGTCTCTTGATTTCGAGCTCTATAATCCTTGCAGTGGCATGAGGCACCTTGGACTTCAACTCGAGTTTTTCTACGTTCCCAATTTCATCAAGCTCTAGTCTGATAGCAGAATCATGAAGGCATTTCCTTAGATGAGATACATGAAAATCATTATGGATTTCCGATAGACGCTTTGGGAAATCCGCTCGATAATCCAAAGATCCTATCTTCTGATGATACGAAAAGGCCCAATAAATCTAGGCCAATTTCCCAGTCTTCCGAAATCGAACAATCTTCTTAAGCGGAGATACTTTTACGAATATTAAGTCTCCAACATTAAACTCAAGTTCCCTCCTTTTCTTATCGGCATATGATTTCTGATGATCTTGGGCTGCCTTTATCCTCTACCTAATCAAAAATATCTTCTCTGTGGAATCACGGACGAAGTCTGGTCTGAGTAGAACCTTGTTGATAGTTTCCCACCAACAAGTTGGCGACTTGCATGACCTCCGATAAAGCGCTTCAAAAGGGGCCATACCAATAGTCGTTTGAAAACTATTATTATATGTGACCTCCACAAGCGGGAGGTGCTGCTCCAAACTCCTCCAAAGTTGATGATGCAAGGTCTGAACAAGTCTTCTAAGATTCGGTTTACTCTTTCTGTCTGTCCGTCGGTCTATGGATGATAAGTAATGCTTAAGTTAAGGGTCGTTCCTAATGATGCTTGTAGGCTTCTCCAAAATTCACTTGTGAACAAGGGGTCTCTATCACTCACGATACTTGATGGAATATCATGTAGTCAGACAATCTCTTTGACATATAATTGGGCTAATGAGGCTGCAGTCCTGTCTACTTGACTGATATAAAATGGGCGTTTTTGGTTAGACGATCCACCACAAACAAATGGCCTCATTCCCCTTTTATCTTCTAGGAAGTCCATCTATAAAGTCCATGGAAATATGTTCTCACTTCCATGTGGGGATCTCTAAAGGTAACAACAATCCTTCTGGCTTCCCTTGTTCTGCTTTAACTTTTTGGCATGTTAAACTTTTGGCCACGAATTCGGCTACATCTCTCTTCGTTCCTTCCTAATGGAGATTCCTATTTATATCCTTGTACATCTTATCCCCACCGGGTTGTATGGTAAATTTTGACCTATTGAACTCCTCTAGAATTTCTTTCCTCAACCCTTCATCCTTTGGGATGTAAAGTCGTCCATCTCGAAGTAAACTTCCATCATCGTCGATCGAATATCTAACCGAATGGGGAAAGGTTTCTTTCCTTCCCACTTTCTCTTTTATGTTTCTTAATTCCTCGTCAAAGTCTTGTGTGCTTTGGAACCTTTCTCTTCGGGTAGGTCTAAGCATCTTAGCCCTAAGAAAACCATTAGAAGTGGTTGGCGAGGGTTACAAATTAAAATTAGCAAGGAACTCTAATTGTTTCCATTCTACGATTGCATTCAAAGTCGGATGTTTCCTACCTAAAGCATCCACCACAACATTCCCCTTGCTCAGGATATACTGAATCGTAAAGTCAAATGAGGCAATTTATTCCATCCATCGTTGTTGTCTCAAGTATAAGTCACGTTGAGAAAATAAACACTAACGGGGTTTGTGGTCAGTAAAGAGTTCAAATTTCTCCCTTAAAAGATAACGCCTCCACATCTTAAGTGTGAACACTACTGCGGCTAACTCAAGGTTATGTAATGGGTATCTCCTTTCTGGATCCTTGAGTTGTCTACTAGTGTAAGCAACTACTCTTCCTTCTTGCATAAGGACTGCTCCTAAACCGGTCCCACATGCATCGGTGTATAACTGTAAACAGATATGGACCGTCAGGTATAACTAGGACAGGGGCGCTGGTTAATACTTCCTTTAATTTCTTAAAGGCTATATCACATTAATTACTCCAAGAGAACACCAAATTCTTCTTTGTTAATTGGGTTAAAGGAGTAGCAATCTTTGCGAATTCTTTAATGGATTTCCTATAATAACCAGCCAATCAAAGGAAACTTCTCACCTCCGTAGCATTACGAGGTGTCTCCACTCCTTGATTGCCTTGATCTTTGCAGGATCTATGGCCAAGCCTTCACTTGACACAATATGTCCTTAAAATCTTACTTCTTCCCTCCAGAAATGGCTCTTCGAGAATTTTTCTTTCAATTGGTTCTTTCTTAATATCCCTAACACTTGTCTCAAGTGTTTTTCATGCTCTTTACGATCTTTTGAAAATATAAGAATATCATCTACGAAGACTATCACAATTTTATTTAGAATGCCCCTAAACACTCTACTCATGAGGTCAACAAAGAAAGCCAGTGCATTCGTTAGTCCGAAGGGCATAACTTCCCATTGGAACAATCCATCCGGCATCCTAAATGTAGTTTTATCCTTGCTGTCCTCCACATTTTTTTACTGTGAAACCCAGTAGCAAGGTCTAATTAGGAAAATATTCAGGCTCCTCCCAAGTGGTCAAAAAGGTCTTCAATTCTAGGTAATGGGTATCTATTCTTCTTAGTTAATTTATTGAGTTCCCTATAGTCCACACAAAGTCTCAAAGATCTGTCTTCTTTGGTGGCAAACACAACAGGTGCACCCCATTCTGAGGTACTTCGACGAATGAAACATTTTTGCAACAATTCTGAAATCTACTTATCTAACTCCCGTCTTTCCTTTGGCACCATATGCCTCAAGGGCAGTGCTACGGGTCTAGCGTCCTTCTCTAGGTCAATACGAAAAGAGATTTCTCTATAGGGCGGAAGTCCCATGACTTCCTCGAAGACATCCAAGAACTCACAAATTATAGGGACCGAAGATAGTCCTTCAGAACTAGGATATAAGGAATATAATAAGGCTTTATTCTTGTTTCTAATATTACAAAGAATATTTAGGTTCGCCCTCCTCGGCTCCTAAGACGAATGATTCTCTTATCGCAATCTAGGACGGCCCCATAAAAAGATAGCCAATCTGTACCTAGGATAAGGTCATACCCTATAAAATCTAACGCATATGCTTTGCAATTGAACTCGACATTGTCGACCTTTGGCCACCTCTATCGGATGGTCCGAGACAGATATGGAAAGATTCAACAAATTTACTAATTGCTTGGAGATAAAAGAATGGGTTGCTCTGGAATCGAACAAGGTGTATACTGAATTTCCTAAAACATAAGTTATACCTTCAAATACGGGATGCCCTTGGTCTGTTGGGGGTCGGCTTTGAATTGGTACTGCTCTATTTCATAGTTCTGGCCACTTTTGACAACTTTGGGCTTTGGTTAGCCTTTGGAAATGTGTCATACTTCATAGCAATTGTAACATTTTCCCTTGAACTCCTTTTTGAATTTGTTCTTCTTGTTGTTTTTCCACTATTCCTTCTTCTTATTTTTGTTGGAGCTTTCTTCTTTCTCACCTTCTTTATCCTCCTTGGCGCCTTCAGCCATGCATAGGATAGCTGTCTGAACTAAGGTTTCAAAAGTTCCCCAAACGTTACTTGGGCTAATAAAGTTCCCCCAAAAATTTGCACAGAATATATACACAGATACTTTGAATGGAAATCTCACACAACGAAAAGAGAAAATATAATGCTGAAATAAGATGTACCATTTATTTAAAAATCACAGGAATACAATACTCATAGTTACATATGTTCAATAGGTACATCAAATAGTTCATTCTCACAAGTTTCCAAAAGAAGTAAAGCAATAACTACTAATAATAGCATAACAATTTCGTCTTCTTCATTAGCTTCAATCATGACTTCGTCCATGACTTTTACCCCATCAATTGACTTGCTGGATATGTTAAGGAGAGGGATCAGAACATAAAGTTCTGTGTGACTGAAATATGGTGTTACTTAATGTCCATACCCTATATTTATAGCAGATTGCATATGTCAAGGTATGTCTACGCAGCATATAAGATTCACACAAACACCAAGTATCTAACCAATGGGTTGGATATCCAAGTCAATCGCCCATTAGTGTTTTTAGGGTAAAGACCAACGAGGTGGATTTCTTGGTCAATTATGGCCCTATTAAAGATGGATTCTTATGATATCTTATAACCCTGAGGCGGACCCCTAGCCTACTAAGACCTCGTCCTAATACGTTAATGTTCTTAAACCTATATTCTCTATTGTAATATAAGAAGTAGTATTGTGAATGTAACTACTTAACCAATATTACGGTAGGACACCTATGTCACTTAAGACTTCCCTTACATAGTTGGTTAGAATGCAATGGCCATATATCTTTAATTTACCTAATATGTCCCTAGTTGAGCCCTAACAAACTTCTAGAGGAAGTGAACATCCAATGTGAACTAGGCTAATCCGTTATCGTTTATGCCTAACCACTTTTAGAGAAGGGGGACCCAAAGACTTACTTTAAATCTAATAAGGGTGGGTCCTATGATTTGGTTCCACTCCAAGGAGTAAACCTTCGGAGAAGTCCTAGTCCTAACCACTTAATACCTAAACTAGATAAAAAAAGAGTAGGCCACTTAAGACCTTCTCAAAGTGTAGTAAACCTACTTATTTTCACACGCAATGGACTTATATATATAGTTATATGTATATACACAGTACACCTCTCACATTAAACCGTATGCCTGTAGATGCTCGATATGTCGGTCGGCTCTGGGCAGACTTCTACTACAAGTTAGTTCAACCTTGTGTCTAGTCTACTAAGTTTTTGAACGGCCCATGACACCTAGACATCTCATATTAGTTGGGACTACTTGTGGTTGCTAGATTTGCCGGTCGGTTCCGGACAGACTTCTACCACAAATGGAAACTAACCTCATGTCTATGTGTCACTATTAATATATATTTAAAGCCATTCTATATACGTACACACAAGCAATCAACATATTCATATATGGGGACAATTCGAATTCAAACTTTATCCTATTCGCACTTATTATGTTAGTATTACGTTAACTACGTTGATTACACTATATTAATAATATAGTAATAACGCGTTAAAACGTTGCATATTCGTATAAACGAGGAAACGTTCTATTTAGGTGGTAATTGTCAATTTGTCCAAGTCAAGGCATACAAGTAAGTTTTTCCATACTTTTACCGCAACAACTTAGGAATGATAGCATAATAAATCGATAACATATAGCAGTGGATGGATAATATACATTCATACAAACTTTTAACTTGCATCCGAGGCTTGTTGGAATGATCTCAGTATTGGATTAAAAATCGAGTATTACATACATTTGTACATGTATGTTTATAATTTCCACTTTGGTTAATTCACCCCTTTTTGGGTATTATACAAATAAAAGCGTTTATATTTGGCATATTTCAAGTATAAATACGTTTGGATTCAAAATAGAATCCAAACCTAATCAAATCATGAAATACCCAAATCTAAACCCTTTTGGGTTACATTCAAATATTTGATAAAGGTGAATTATACAAAATAGAAACAATAGTAGCAACACCCATTTTCATCTTTAACCCAACGTTAAAATCAAATGCCCACAAAACCCAAATAATCATGACAATTCATACGCAAATATAGAATAGAGGATTTGGGGATCTTAGTATTTTTGTATTAAATTTCCAAATCCTCCTAGGCATTTCTATCAACATGATAATCTAATAAAATGTAACAACCCGTATTTTCAGAACCAATTTAAAATTTTTATTTAGGCTATTTTAAGGAATATGCGAATAGAAATTGGGTATTTCTGCTAAATAAAATTTGAGAATAATTTCAAAATTAGGTTTTATATTTTATTTGACTAACAATAAACTTAGTAAAATTATTTAATTGATTGAAAAGCTTTGTTTTGGAAATTTTGAAAATTCGATGTTTAAAATCAGTACATAGCCCTTAAGAAGTGAAATTTTGCATATGAGCTCAGAATTCGACGAATTAAATTTTTCTGGATTCATAATGATAAATCATTGTTGAGTTCCAAAATGCGCGCCGAACGGAGTTAGTATGTTGTCGTGAGAGGCGAAACCATTTGTTCAAAAACACGCAGTCATTTTACAAAGGAACATTATTGATGCGACCTCGGAATTCGATTCTACTTTTTTTTCAGATTCATATCGCCAAATAATGCTTAAATCCAAAAGGCCATGATTTTTGGAGTAGCCTTTTGGGCGGGCAAGAAGAAAAGGTACGCTAAAATCGCATTTTCGAACAATATCTAAGCATCTTTGAGAATTCTAAAGGAATGTCAAACGAACTCGGAATTCGATGAAACTTGTCTCGTTGGACTCGTCTTGACGTCTACTATCTCGTGTCCAAAATCCGCGACAATTGGAGATTATTTGTGTTCCATCGATCGGATGGAAAGAGAGATAAAAGCACTTATCTTCCCTTTCTTTCTTCACTTTTCTCTTCCTCCTCTTTCTTCCTCTTTCCCTTTTAATGGGGAGCTCCACCCTCATGCCGCCGCTCCTCTCCCTCCTCTAGCCTCCGAAAGCCCTCTTCTCCTCTTCCTCCTCCTCCTCCTCCTCCTCCTCCTCTTCCTCCTCCTCCTCCTCCTCCTCTTCCTCCTCTCCTCTTTCCTCTTCCAAATTTCAAAACCCTTCTCCAAACCCTAGCTACCCCCGCCACTACCACCACCACCTCCCACTCCCTACAGCCACCACCAGTGGCCTCCTCACGTCAAATTAGGTCCGCTGCCCCTCCCCCACCAGCCCAATTTTGGTCGTGGGCTCCATTTCACCCAAAAATTCATTTTCTCCAAAATTCCCATTTTGCAAATAACCCCCGTCACTATTTTGCCAATAACTCTCAAACCGTGCGTTTCTAGCCAAAACTTCACAGCACCAAAGTCGAAGATCTCGTTTTTCTCTTCGATTTGAGTATATGGAAGTCCTATTTTGGATTGCGGAGATGTCCGAAAAACGCGTCCGAAGATCGCGGATCTGCTGCTTTTTTCGCGATTTCCGGCGAATTGGTGCAGTTTTGGAATAAAGTCCACAGGTAAAAGTTGTCTGGAATGACACGTTTAGGCTAGTGACAAAGTTTGGTGAAGATTGGAGGCCGTATGCACATTCTAGAGCCAAAGAGACGAATTCAAGTGCGTAGAACGACAAAAGCGAGCGTGGCAACAAGAATTTTCTACATTAGAAGAATCGCGATGAATTGGTTTAGCTTCTGGGTGAGAACTTCTATTTCTAATTTTGTTTACAGTTAAATATATACTAGGTTGCAGATGGTGCTTAGTAGCACCCGAAACTTTTGATTGAAACCATGGATGTTTGGTTGTTTGTTTTATTTGATCGATTGGTAATAAATAGGGTTTGGCAACACTATTAAGAATTTGGTTGAATTTGATTTGGGATGTGGATTGAATTGAATGAATTTGGTTTGTGTATGGCACGAGCTATTATTAGGCGAGGGATAAGGCTGGACCTTATTCCGGTTCTAGTATCGCGTCGTTATACAGCCGAAATTTCCTAAAATAAAATGTGTTAGTTAAAAATAACATTTTTAATGTGTGTATGAAATATTAAAAATATTCATGTGTTGAAATAAATATTTTATAGCTAAAGATATATTTTTTAATGTATATATGTTCACGAAATAAACTTCTCCTGAAATAAAAATAAATATTCATTTACAAATTGGACGATTTGTTTATGTACCTCATTTAACTGATATTGATTGGGACGATAAATTTTACACATCGCCCAACTGCACAAATAATAAACAGTATTTGTTGTTTGAAAACCCCACACGGGTATTGGAATGATATTTGACATACACTGATCCCAATAATTAGTTGTATGTCAATAGATGGATTGACAGTTTGTGGTGAGCGTTATTTATTTATTTTAATGCTCACACAGTTGTAAATTGCACTCTGGATGTGGTATGAATTTTTAATGATTGTTTATCATTATTGTTATATACATGTGATGTATGAAATCCATATAAATAACATTATATGGTAATTGATTGGGTCTCATTCCAATTTCGAAAATAAAGAATATTTTAAAATAATATTCCGTAAAGGATATAAAATATTTATGTGTTGAATAGAAATATTTAAACAATAAAAATATCGTTTTTATTGAATATACGAACCAATAAAATATTCATTGTTTTGGAAAGAAAATGTTTATACAATAAAAATCACATTTTTATTGTATGTATGAATAAACAAAATATTCATTGTTTGAAATAGAATATGTTAACAATAAAAATATACATTTTTATTATGTATGTAGGAATGATTGAAAATATTCAATGTTTGAATAAAATGTTTTAAACAATGATAATTACATTTTTATTGTATTATAAAATCATTAAAAAGAATCATGTTAAATAAAAAGATTAGACAATAAAAATTATATTTTTATTGTATGTTTGATTCATTAAAGAGATTTTGTTAATTAAAATGTAAATCGTTTTAATGATAATTACTTTGCTATGGATTGTCTCTCTTTTTTTGTTGTGGTAATGTGGATTGTGATGATGTTTATTAGGGCAGTACTTATTGTATAATTACTACTCTTTGGACACAAATCTTAGCGCTACTAGTTGGGCTTGTCAATTGGGTTATATAATTATTTATATTAAGTCTAATCGGCTGTGTAGTTTCGCGCTACACATCCGTCTTTCTAAAAAAAAATGTAAATCATTTACGTGATCGTAAAGTAGAAAAATGATCATTTATTAATACATGTTTTTTTTATTAAAATGTAAATCATTTACATGATAGCAAAGTAGAAAATGGTCATTTATTAATCATGTTTGTTTATTAAAATGTAAATCATTTACAAGATAGCAAAGTAGAAAATATTATCATTTATATATTAATGTTATGGAATTTCAATTTTGATTTAAAATTGAAAAGGAAGTTGAAATCGTTTTAAAATGAAATTACAAATATTTTATAAATACGTTTTAAATAGAAATCAACGAAATATATATAATATATATTATAGATATTTAATGGCCTGAATAGAACGCGCCTCGCAGCGACCGTTTGCGAATTTCGACCATTAACTTCAAATTGGCGTAACGGGAGATCCGACCGTCGGATTCTCCTAAAACCGGAACCGTTGGGTTCGTATCGAAAAGAGCTTTACAATGAATATAAGAGATTAGAAATCTAACAGTTAGATTTGGATATATATCCAAATCAATTTCAGAAAAGGTCGCTATGGATGCAGTTCGGTGGCCGTTTTTGGAAACCGACTGAACGGGCGATATTAAAATTATTAAAAATATGGAAATTTTATGTAAAATCGTAATAAATGATTTGGAAAGATTTTTGATGAAAAATTCCAATTTTATAAAAATATATTTTTATCGAAATGAACTAGTTATTAACTAGAATAATAATTTAATTATTTTTAAAAATAAATAAATTGGATTTGAAAATGGTTTTAAAATAACCAGAATTTTCCTACGAATAAATTGGAATGGAAAAATCTTTGGAATATTTCAATATTGGATTCCGTGAATATACGGATATTGTTATGGGAATTTGGAAGATATACGTATATATATATATATCATTATTCCCAATACGATATTTGTTGGTTTCAGAATTTGATATTGAATATAAGAGGATATTATTTCTATTCAAAACCTTATATTTAATATCAAATGGGATTTTTGGTTTGTCGTGAATGGTGTCTTTAATAACACTGTTCTTAAACCCAGTTTAGAAAAGAATAAATCTTTTAATTAAGATTTAGGGAATTTTACCAATTAATTAATATTTAATTGGAATTGGATAAAAGATTGGATTTTTGGGTTTATCGTGAACGGTGTTTTAAACAACACTTGTTCTTTAACCCAATTAACAGTGAAGAAATAATTTGGAATTTATAAATCTTTTATTAAGATTTAATGGAAATTTTCCAAAATAAAGTTTTCCAATTTAATATATTAAATCGGAATTGAATGGAATTTGATTTGGTAATAATCGAAATGAGCTCCTGTGAATGAAGACCGATACTATATATGGAATTTAAAAGGCATTGCTGCTATTCCATTTATATTATTAGTCTGATATGGGAATTTATATCGATTATACACTGTTATGATTTCCGTGAAGATTCCATAGTTAATGGAAGAAGATTTGGGTATATCGTGAACAATGTTTTTAAAAGACATTAGTTTTTTAACCCAGTTAAAGATAAGATTAATTTCTTAAATTCGAATAATCATTAAGTAATGATTTTTGAGATTAAAAAGAATAAATTTAAATGAATTTATCTTTGATAAAATTAATGGGAACATTTCCGTAGAAATGTAAATATTAGAATAAAAGAATATTCTGAATTGGAATGTGGCATAGGATGTTTTCTTATAGCACCTGATTATAAATTACGCGAGTTTTTCGGAAAGACCGGGTTTAATACATTCTGAATAATTGATACGACGACTAACAATCGAAGAGATTGAAGATGGTGCAAGACCGACGATCTTCACATCGAATGGATGAGTTGCTACTAATGCCCGTGATTGGAGTAGCTACCTTGAAGGGACTCCAGTGGTGGCCATCCAGACATATTTGTTGATTGTTCGGATATGCGAGGGCCTCTCTCTTGTATTGGACATATAGGACGAGGAATAAGGTGCCTCTGCTTTCGTCCAGACCTAGAATGGACTTGTAAATAGATGGTATGTCTGACGTTTTATTCCTTTATGCTGTATTCGTTGATCTCTGCTAAATATATATCTGTTTGGTGGCGGAGAATTTATTCTCTTGCTTAACACCCTTCTTTGAGACGTACGAGCTCAGAGGTTATATATTGGCAGAAATCAATGGTATGGTATGGATTGATAATGTGGCATGCTAAGATGCATGGATCAAGGATTTTTTTGAAAAGCAAAGCCTTGTGGATGATGATCAAAGCATAGCTTTAATTAGCATAGCTTTGTGTAGTGTTACTTTGCGAGCCTCACACCCCGATATGATGGTGAACTGATGGTCAGGTCAGTATGCTTTCGATATAAGGATGGATCTGGTCGACCGACATGAGCTGAGTGTGGTCGCTCCACGCTCAGAGGGATAGGGCACACCCTCCGATTCCCAAATGGATAGTGTAAGCGGCGTTTTCTCATGCACGGGACGCAAATCGCGGAGATACTTGATATATCCTAGATATAGTGCGGATGTGCATTACGGCGTTTTCTCATGCCTGGGACGTAAGTCGTGGAGAATTGCACTACACGATAGAACTTTCGAATTAGGAGCCATCATGATGGAAATTCAACTTTCCAATACGAGCTTTGCGGTTTTAATTGTAAACCTATATATGATGACATAGTGGGATGGGGCACCCATGCCGTCCATGATTGATACATTTACTTTCGAAATTGATTTCTACACTATACACTTATAGTAATAATAAAAGAGAAATTTTGCGTACCAAACATATTTGGCTATTATAAGGTAAAACTCTATCCTCCGGCTTGCGTTGCATTGTGTGATGGGACCTAAGTATTATAATAGTTTCATTTTTCTTTAATTAGTTTTGTGTTGTTTATTTATGCACTGGTATTCTTAGGGGTAAACCCGTTCCTTGTTATACGGCGTGGTCCTTGATTTACCTAACTTTAAAATCAAATTAATAACTGTTTTAGTTCTCACACCAGTCCTATGACTGACTTGGAGTTTATTGTTCCTTCCTAAACTTCGGGTGCCTATATTTCCACACGGGCAGTCAGTAGTTTGGGTTTTACAGATTTCTATTTAACAGAATCTTGGATTACAGCTGGAGCTATATTCGGAAAGCTTTGTATCCGTATATCTCTTTCAGTTGTGTCAGTTGTTATTTTCCGCTACGCATTATACATATATATTATTTTCAGCTGCTATGTAATTTTTAAATCTCTGATACTGTATTTCCAATGTGTAATAATTATTCAAACTCTGGAATATTCTTGTACTCTGATGTAATTGTTATAATAGCAATGAAATGTTCTATTGTTTGTGTTCTGATGCGTCGTGTTCTCATCTCATTCCGGGCTTTCCCGAAAGGGGAAGTTTAGGTCGTTTCATTTTGGTATCAGAGCTTTGGTTTACAGAGCTCGAGAACACGATACATTAGAACCGAACGAAAGAATTCATCAGAGATTGGATTAGTAATATCCAATGAGAATGACTCGTTAGAGACAGGATCAGCAGTATCCTAGAACGAGTGTGAAAAGTGTTATTTAAAAAAAAAAATTAAAACAGATTTAATTTTGAAAATAATGTCTTATTATACGTATTTGATTATTTATTTTATATTAAATTTGGACAATCGAGTATATGAAGATTTTGCATATACGCCTAGCTGGCGTGCATTCGAAGCCTCAAATATACTGTATAGATATAGAATCACACTGTAGTCACCCGGGAATGATTTTGATTAATGCTGCAGCATTATCAGTATTTATGTTCGAGTTTCGAAAGTGGGATATCTATATATTTCCAATTGACTGGTGTGAGAACCAAAACTTAGTTAGAGTTTATTGCTGTGATTTGGACTGAAAATATGATTTTTTTAAGTATATATAGAAAGTAATATATATTTGAAAAGCTAATCACAAAATTGATTGCTGGTTGTGATGTTTGATAATTAGTTTAACTAATTAAAATATTGGAATGATAAAAACTAAAAAAAATGAATGGTAAATTAAGCCAATAGAATCAAATGCTGAACTGAATTGAACATTTGTTCGAATTGCATACATACACATGTATATAATGAACATGTCATAGAAAAGAAGCTAAGAAGAGGAATAAAATTGTATGCCCGACAAATAGGTACATATTTACTGTATTTCTTGGATTTGATAATTTTATGAGTCGATTGGCTCTTTCTTTTTCTATTGGATTGGTGAGGGCCCTTCGTGGCTAGTTGCAGTTTTAAAGGTCTCCCCGTACAAAGGAGGTTATGGCGAAATTTATCAAAAATTTAGGGTGTTAGCCAAATTTTTGAGAAATTAGAAAATTCTTAGAAATCGAGAAGTTGAAGAATGAAAGACAGAATGAAAGTTGAGTTGGTTAGTTAAACAACTTTCAGCTCCGTTCCTTTTCGAGGACGAAAAGATTTTAAGTGGGGGAGATTGTAACAACCCGTGTTTTCAGAACCAATTTAAATTTTTTATTTAGGCTATTTTAAGGAATATGATAATAGAAATTGGGTATTTTTGCTAAATAAAATTTGAGAATAATTTTAAAATTAGTTTTTATCTTTTATTTGACTAAAAAATAAACTCAGTAAAATTATTCAATTGATTTAAAAGCTTTGTTTTGGGAATTTCGAAAATTCAATGTTTAAAATCAATACATAACCCTTAAAAAGTGAAATTTTGCATATGAGCTCAGAATTCGTTGAAATAAATTTTTCTGGATTCATAATGGTAAATAATTGTTGAGTTCAAAAATGCATGTCGAACGGAGTTAGTATGTGGTCGTGCGAGGCAAAATCATTTGCTCAAAAACACGCAGTCATTTTACAAAGGAACATTATTGGTACGACCTCGAAATTCAATTCTACTTTTTTTTTCCCAGATTCGCATCACCAAATAATGTTTAAATCTAAAAGTCAATGATTTTTGGAGTAGCCGTTTGGGCGGGCAAGAAGAAAAGGTACGCTAAAATCGCATTTTTGAACAATATCTGAGCATCTTTGAGAATTTTATTAGAAGGCCAAACGAACTCGGAATTCGACGAAACTTATCTCGTTGGACTCGTCTTGACGTCTACTATCTCGTATCCAAAATCTGCGGCAATTGAAGATCGTTTTCGTTTGGACGATCGGACGGAAAAAGAGATAAAAGCACTTATCTTCCCTTTCTCTCTTCACTTTTCTCTTCCTCCTCTTTCTTCCTCTTTCCCTTTTAATGGGGAGCTCAACCCTCATGCCGCTGCTCCTCCTCCCTCCTCTAGCTACCGACAGCCCTCTTCCTCCTCCTCTCCTCCTCCTCCTCTTCCTCCTCTCCTCTCTCTCCTCTTTCCCTCTTCTAAATTTCAAAACCCTTCTCCAAACCCTAGCTCCTTCGGCCACCACCACCTCCCGCGCCCCACCGCCACCACCAGTGGCCTCCTCACGTCCAATCAGGTCCCCCCCCCAACCCAGTCCGGCCGTGAGCCTCATTTCACCCGAAAACTCATTTTCTCCAAAATTCCCATTTTGCAAATAACCTTTTATCACTATTTTTCCAATAACTCTCAAACCGTGCTTTCTAGCCAAAACTCCACAGTACCAAAGTCAAAGATCTCGTTTTTCTCTTCGATTTGAGTATATGGAAGTCCTATTTTGGATTGCGGAGTTGTCTGGAAAACGCGTCCGAAGATCGCGGATCTGCTGCTGTTTTTTGCGATTTCCGGCGAATTGGTTCAGTTTTGGAAGAAAGTACACTAGGCAAAAGTTGTCCGGAATGGCCCGTTTAGGCTAGTGACAAAGTTTGGTAACGATTAGAGGCCGTATGCAAATTCTAAATCTAAAGAGGCGAATTCAAGTGAGGGGAACGACAAAAGCGAGCGCGGCAACAAGAATTTTCTACATTAGAAGAATCGCGACGAATTGGTTTAGCTTCTGGGTGAGAACTTCTCACTCTAATTTTGTTTACAGTTAAATATATACTAGGATGCAGACGGTGCTTAGTAGCACCCGACACCTTTGATTGAAACCATGGATGTTTGGTTGTTTGTTTTATTTGTTTGATTGTTAATAAATAGGGTTTGGCAACCCTATCAAGAATTTGGTTGAATCTGATTTAGGATGTGGATTGAATTGAATGAATTTGGTTTGTGTATGGCGCGAGCCAGTATTAGGCGAGGGATAAGGCTAGACCTTATTCCGGTTCTAGTATCGCGCCGGTATACTACCGAAATTTCCTAAAATAAAATGTGTTAGTTAAAAATAACATTTTTAATGTGTGTATGAACTATTAAAAATATTCATGTGTTGAAATAAATATTTTATAGTTAAAAATATAATTTTTAACGTATATATGTGAACGGCATAAAATTCTCCAGAAATAAAAATAAATA
This sequence comes from Allium sativum, assembly GCA_030737875.1. Lineage (NCBI taxonomy): Eukaryota > Viridiplantae > Streptophyta > Magnoliopsida > Asparagales > Amaryllidaceae > Allium > Allium sativum. The sequence goes on along the minus strand of CM060911.1, from coordinate 228,004,642 downwards.
TTCATTTACAAATCGGACGATAAATTTAACACATCGCCCAACTGCACAAATAATAAATAGTATTTGTTTTTTGAAAACCCCACATAGGTATTGGGATGATATTTGACATACACTGATCTCAATAATTAGTTGTGTGTCAATCGATGGATTGTCAGTCTGGATGCTCACACAGTTGTAAATTGCACTCTGGATGTCGTATGAATTTTTGATGATTGTTTATCTTTATTGTTGTATACATGCAATGTATGAAATCCATATAAATAACATTATATGGTAATTGATTGGGTCTGACTCCAATTTGGAAAATAAAGAATATTTTAAAATAATATTTTGTAAAGTATATAAAATATATATGTGTTGAAAAAAATATTCATGTGTTGAATAAAAATATTTAAACAATAAAAATATCGTTTTTATTGAATGTATGAACCAATAAAATATTCATTGTATTGAAAAGAAAATGTTTATACAATAAAAATTACATTTTTATTATATGTAAGAATATGCTAACAATAAAAATATACATTTTTATTGTGTATGTAGGAATGATTGAAAATATTCAATATTTGAATAAAATGTTTTAAACAACGATAATTACATTTTTGTTGTATTATAATCATTAAAATGAATCATGTTAAATAAAAAGATTAGAAAATAAAAATTATATTTTTATTGTATGTTTGATTCGTTAAAGAGATTTTGTTAATTAAAATGTAAATCATTTACATGATAGTAAGTAGAAAAATGATCATTTATTAATACATGTTTTGTTTATTAAAATTTAAATCATTTACGGATAGCAAAGTAGAAAATGGTCATTTGTTAATGCATTTTTGTTTATTAAAATGTAAATCATTTACATGATAGCAAAGTAGAAAATATTATCATTTACATATTAATGTTATGGAGTATTCAATTTTGATTTAAAATTGAAAAATAAGTTGAAATCAATTTAAAATGAAATTATAAATATTTTATAAATACGTTTTAATTAGAAATCAACGAAATATATATATATATATATATATATTATATTTACTGGCCTGAATAGAACGCTCGCGCAGCGACCGTTCGCGAATTTCGACCAATAACTTCAAATTGGCGTAATGGGAGATCCGGCCGTCGGATTCTCCAAAAACCAGAACCGTTGAATTCGTATCGAAAAGAGATTTCCAATAAATATAAGAGATTTGAAATCTAAAGGATAGGTTTGGAGATATGTCCAAATCAATTTTAGAAAAGGTCGCTATGGATGCAGCTCGGTGGCCGTTATTGGAAACCAACTGTACGGGCGATATTAAAATTATTATAAATATGGAAAAAATATGTAAAACCATAATAAATGATTTGGAAAGATTTTTGATGAAAAATTCCAATTTTGAAAAGATAAAAATATATTTTTATCGAAATGAACTAGTTATTAACTAGAATAATAATTTAATTATTTTTAGAAATAAATAAATTGGATTTGAAAATGGCTTTAAAATAACCAGAATTTTCCTACGAATAAATTGGAATGGATTCGAAATGGAAATAATCTTCGGAATATTTCGATTTTGGATTCCGTGATTATACGGGTATTATTATGGGAATCTGGAATATATATATATATATCGTTATTCCCAATACGGTATTTGTGGGTTTCAGAATTTGATACTGAATATAAGAGGATATTATTTCTATTCGGAACCTTATATTTAATATCAAATGGGATTTTGGGTTTGTCATGGACAGTGTCTTAATAACACTGTTCTTAAACCTAGTTTAGAAAAGAATAAATCTTTTAATTAAGATTTAGGAAATTTTACCAATTGATTAATATTTAATTGGAATTGAATAAAAGAATTGGATTTTTGGGTTTATAGTGAACAGTGTTTTAAATAACACTTGTTCTTTAACCCAATTAACAGTGAAGAAATAATTTGGAATTTATAAATCTTTTATTAAGATTTAATGGAAATTTTCCAAAATACAGTTTTCTAATTTAATATATTAAATTGGAATTGAATGGAATTCAATTTGGTAATAATCGAGATGAGCTCCTGTGAATGAAGATCGATACTATATATGGAATTTAAAAGGCATTGCCGCTATTCCATTTATATTATTAGTCTGATACGGGAATTTATATCGATTATACATCGTTATAATTTCCGTGAAGATCCCACAGTTAATGGAACAAGATTTGGGTTTATCGTGAACAATGTTTTTAAAAGACACTAGTTCTTTAACCTAGTTAAAGATAAGATTAATTTCTTAAATTCGAGTAATCATTAAGTAATGATTTTTGAGATTAAAAAGAATAAATTTAAAAGAATTTATCTTTGATAAAATTAATGGGAACCTTTCCCTAAAAATGTAAATATTTGAATAAAAGAATATTCTGAATTGGAATGAGGCATAGGATGTGTTCTTATAGGACCTGATTATAAATTACGCGAGTTATTCGAAAAGGCCGGGTTTAACACATTCTGAATAATTGATACGACGACTAACAGTCTAAGAGATTTAAGACGGTGCAAGACCGACGATCTTCACATCGAATGGATGAGTTGCTACTGATGCCCATGATTGGTACCTTGAAGGGGCTACAGTGGTGGCCGTCCGGACATACTTGTTGATTGTTCGGATATGCGAGGGTCTCTCTCATGCATTGGACATATATATGGGACGAGGAATAAGGTGCCTCCGGTTTCATTCAGACCCAGAACGGACTTGTAAATTGATAGTATGTCTGATGTTGTATTCTTTTATGTTGTATTCGTTGATCTCTGCTAAAGATATACCTGTTTGGTGGCAGAGAATTTATTCTCTTTCTTAACACCCTTCTCTGAGACGTACGAGCTCAAGGGTTATATATTGGCAGAAATCAATGGTATGGTATGGATTGACAATGTGGCATGCTAAGATGCATGGATCAAGGCTTTTATTGAAAAGTAAAGCCTTGTGGATGATGATCAAAGCATAGCTTTAATTAGCATAGCTTTGTGTAGTGTTACTTCGCGAGCCTCACACCCCGGTATGATAGTGAACTGATGGTCAGGTCAGTATGCTTTCGATATGAGGATGGATTCGGTCGACCGAGATGAGCTAATGTGAAAACCCGTAACTTCCCCGTAAAGGAAAGTGTCGGATAGTTCGAGAACAAGCCACAACAGAACGCATATAAAAGAACGTTTCACTGTATATTACAACAATGCATCAGATTACAAGAATATACAGAGTATAAATGAATATTACACAGAAATATCAGAGATTTAAATTACATTTAAATACATAGCAGCGGAAAATAATACAATACACAACTAGAAAGAGATATACGGATACAAAGCTTTCCGGATATCGTTCCAGCTGTAAACCAGGATCCTGTGATTATAAATCTGCAAAACCAAAACTACTAGCTGCCCGTGTCAAAATAAGGGCACCCAGAGTTTAGGTTAAAACAATAAACTCCAGGTCAGTCATGTGACTGGTGTGAGAACTAAAACAGTTATTATTCTTTATTTTAAAAGTTAGGTAAATCAAGGGACCACGCCGTATAACACGGAACGGGTTTCCTCCCAAGAATACCAGTGCATAAAACAAACAGCGCAATGCTAAATAAAGAAAAATGAACCTGTTATAAGACCCAGGTCCCATCACACAATGCAACGCAGCCGAGGATAGGGTTTTCCCTTATAACAGCCAAAGAATGCTTGATACGGTTAAAACAAATCGTTTGATACTATTATAAGTGCATAGTGTATAAAACAACTTCAAATCATAAGTATCAATCATAGGCGGCATGAGCGCCCCATCCCACTATGTCGCCATATATAGGATTACAACTAAAACCGCAAAGTCACGTATTTGGAAATTGGATTTCCATCTATGAACCGAGGCAAAAGATAGTCCTCAACCGATTCAAGACAATCTAGCCTACCATGTCTCAGGATCAGAGCTCGAGTGACCCTAGGAGCGACAGGGCCGGTCCACCGATGTGGATTAAAATGCCTGAACACTACGTTTCCCCGCCCTTTGGGGCGCAAACGAGCCAACGAATGACTCCATCGGTTCGAGAACGACCGATCAATCCGAGGCGCCTCGCAACAGCAACAACCACATAAGTCAAACTCGTCAGGGCGTGTAAAACCACTGACGCCACTTCTAGCTAGAAAGAAACGCAAGTCCTCCCTGAGGTCCGTCTCCCGTTTTTGGTTCATACCGGGTGTGAAACACGCGAGGTAAACGTTACACAAAGCTACGCCACAAAGGCCGTGCTTTGATCATCACCACAAGACTTTGCTTTTCAACAGAAGCCTTGATCATTTGCATCTTAGCATGCCACACAGGCAAACCATCCTATGCAACCGATATCAGTCACACAGAATGAAATCCGATGTCAGACACACAGTCCATTTACAAGTCCGTCCTGGGTCTGAACGAAACCGGAGGCACCTAGTACCCCGCATATCCATCGATCTCCAAGTACGTCTGGACGATCACTAACTGTTTCCATCTTCTTGGGTGTACAGCCCAATCAAGATCATCAGTTATCACCCAAACGACGTGAAGACCTCCGGTCTTCGACCATCGTCTTCATCTTCGACTTATCGTCGTATCAGTTATTCAGAATGGGATGAACCCGGTCTTTCCGAATAACTCGCGTATATTTTAAATAATTGTTACACAAACACAACATACGCCTCATTCCAATTCATTAGTCACTAACCGTAAATTAATCAAGAGAATAATTCCCCAAATATTAACCCCGAAGGCCGAAACCAACATCAGATCAATATCCAGAAAACCATTCTGCTTGGCTAACCGACAGTTAGTTTCTAAATTTCACGTTCAAATCTAATTAAAGATTTAACTATCGCCTGGAGCAAAACTGGTGATACTCCATTTCGATTATTTCAATCTAATTAAAGATTCATTAAAACTCCACTTAGTTTTAATCTTTAACTGGGTTAAAGAATCCGTGTCATTTAAAACACGGTTCACGATAAACCCAAAGTCACATCCCATTAATTATCGGGTTAAAGAACGAGTGTTATTTAAAACACTGTTCACGATAAACCCAAAAATCAATATCAATTCAATTCCAATTAAATATTATTTAATTGGTACACTTCATTAAATCTAAATAAAAAGATTTAATCTTTTCTCAACTGGGTTCAAGAACAGTGTTAGTGAAGACACCATTCACGACAAACCCAAATCACATTCGATATTCAATACAAGGCTCTGAATAGAAAATATATCAGCTTATATTCAATATCGAATTCTACGACTAACAAATGTCGTATTGGAAATAACGATATAAATATATATATCTTTCAAATTTCCATAACAACACCTGTATAATCACGAAATCCAACATCGAAATATTCCGAAGACAATTTCGATTCAAATCCATTCCAATGCAATCATTGGAAATTTTGGTTATTTTTAAAACCCTTTTCGAATTCAATTTATTTATTTAAAAATAAATAGAATTATAATTCTAGTTCAAAACTAGTTCAATTCGATAAAAATCTATTTTTATCTTTTCAAATATGGAGTTTTTCATCCCAATTCTTCTCAAACCATTTCTTATGATTTTACACAAATTATTACTATTTTTAATAATTTTATCAAGGCCCGTACAGTCGATTTCCATCAACGGCCATCGAACTGCACTTACAGCGACCTTTTTCAAATTTGATTTGGACGTAACTCCAAATCCAACCGTTAGATTTCTAATTTATCACATTCGTTAGAAAGCTCTTTTCGATACGAACCCAACGGTTCCGGTTTCAGGAGAATCCGACGGTCGGATCTCCCGTAATGTCCGTTTGAAATAAATGGTCGAAATTCACGAACTGCCGCGGCGCGGCGCGTTCTATTCAGGCCATTATATTATATATATAATATATATAATATATATATCGTCGATTTCTATTTAAAACGAATTATATAAATAGTTTTAAATTCGTTTCAAAGGCAATTTCAACTTCCATTTCAATTCAAATCGAAATTGAATTCTTCTTTATAAATTCGTTTCAAAATTCATTTCTATTCAATTCAAATTTCAATTCAATTTGAATTCATTTCAATTTGCTTTCAGTTCAACTTGAATTCGTTTTCAATTCATTTCGAAATCGTTTTCAATTCAATTCATTTCGAAATCGTTTTCAATTCAATTCATTTCGAAATCGTTTTCAATTCAATTCATTTCGAAATCGTTTTCAATTCAATTCATTTCGAAATCGTTTTCAATTCAATTCATTTCGAAATCGTTTTCAATTCAATTCATTTCGAAATCGTTTTCAATTCAATTCATTTCGAAATCATTTTCAATTCAATTCATTTCGAAATCGTTTTCAATTCAATTCATTTCGAAATCGTTTTCAATTCAATTCATTTCGAAATCGTTTTCAATTCAATTCATTTCGAAATCGTTTTCAATTCAATTCATTTCGAAATCGTTTTCAATTCAATTCATTTCGAAATCGTTATATATATCGTTCACGTCAAAATGGCGTCAATCTAACCAACACGGCTTCATAAATTTCTATTTTCAAATATTCTATTTCTTTTTCAAAATAGTTGTTATTATCAAAATATTTCGTTCAACACATGACCAATCTCAATGAATGAGTACTGTCAACACATGAACTTTTATTTTATATCGATAAAGATGTAAATTTTAATATTAAAATATTTCGTTTAACACATGACCAATCTCAATGAATGAGTACTGTCAACACATGAACTTTTATTTTATAATATTCTTTATTTTTCAAATTGGAATGAGACCCAATCAATTACCATATAAAGTTAATTATATGGATTTTCATACAACACATGTATATCATAGCATTGAAAAATAATCAACCATCAACCAAAGTGCACTACACTGTATAAGCATCAAATATAGATATTCAACGCTTAAAACAGCCTGTCAATCAACCGATCGACATAATTAATAAATCAGGATGAGTGAACTTCAAATTTCATCCCAACACCCGTGTGGGGTTTCAAACAATCAAACACACATTTTATTTGTGCTGTTGGGCGATGTGCAAAATCTATCGACCCAATCAATGTCCTTCAAATAGGTGTACATAAACAAACCGTCCGGCTTGTAAATGAATATTTATTTATTCACATTCACGTTAAAAATTATATTTTTAACGATAAAACATTTTATTTTAACATATGAATTTCTATTCAGTTCATTCTTTAAATAAAATGGTATTTTTATTTTTCTAACATATTTTAGAAAATTTCGGCAGCATAACGGCACGATACTAGAAACGGGACGAGGCCTAGTATTATCCCCGGTCTAGTGAAGGCCCACGCCATTCACACATCAATCAAATCAATTCGTTATGCAAACCACAAAATTTGGAGTAAGAGTCTAACCTAGCCTTACTCCTTCGCCTTATAACGGCGCACGTCTAATCCTAACCAATTTATCGATTCGATTTTTCACACCACAAATCACATTCAAACCAATATCGCAATCAATCACCAAACAGTCAAACAAACAAGTCCATGGTCTGTGGACGATTGTGTCGGGTGCTACTAAGCACCGTCTGCATCCTAGTATATATATATAACTAGAAAAAGAAATTGAAAGGTGAGAAATTCTCACTTATAGCTATCCTAGCTCCACGGCTCTTCTTTGGTAGAAATCTTCATCGCTATCGCATCTTCGTCATCTTCGTTGCCCGCTTTCACTACCTATGTAAAAATCGAATTTTTACTTCACTATTCAATATATAAAAATCGAATTTTTACTTCGCTATTCAATATATAAAAATCGAATTTTTACTTCGATGTTCAATATATAAAAATCATATTTTTCTATCGAAGTTCAATATATAAAAATTCTATTTTTTTTCTTTCGAAGTTCTATATATAAAAATCATATTTTTAGCCGAAGTTCAATATATAAAAATCATATTTTTATGCCGAAGTTCTATATATAAAAATCATATTTTTTTCACAATTCAAAATACGACCTTTTCACCTTTTAAAGTTCTAATCTTTTTCCATTTTAAAATTCAAATCTTTTTCTATTTAAAATCTTAAAATAAAATCAGTTTTTAAACCTAATAAAAATCAGTTTTTAAACTTAATAAAAAATCAGGTTTTTAAACTTAATAAAAAATCAGGTTTTTAAACTTAATAAAAAATCAGGTTTTTAAACTTAATAAAAAATCAGGTTTTTAAACTTAATAAAAAATCCGGTTTTCAATATAAATAAAAAATCAGGGTTTCAATATAAATAAAAAATCAGGTTTTTAATATAAATACAATAAAGTAATAATTAAAATAAACTTACATCGACTGTTGAAAGGGGGGGGGTCTCGCGGTGGATCTGGGGCTAGGGTTCGACAAGGAGAAGGGGGTGGCGCTTGCGGGTGGCGTCGGTCTTCGACTGGGGTGCGAATTGGTCCTCGCGGTGCTGGAGGGGTCGTGGTCGGAGGGGGAAGGTGTTGGAGATGGCGCGGAGAAGAAGGGTGAGGGGTAGCGACTGGGAGGGGTGGATGGAGCGATGGCAATCGCCTGCGATGGAGGCGCTCGTTCGTTTTTTTTTCTTTTTTTTTTTAATCTGATCTGAAATAAATTGGGGGGGGGGGGGGGGCAGAGCGGTTAAAGGGGGGGGGGAAGAAATTATTTTTTATTTTTTTATTATTTAATTATTAAAAAGTTGACTTTTACATATGAACTCGAAACGAGGCCCACCGCCTGTCGTCCATAGCGTTTTACCCCCATTCTGAACACAATGGGATATGTATCGCAGGCTGATTCGGTCGTTTGAATCAGTTTCCTTTTGAATTTTCATTTAAATCACTATTTTGAATTTTAAACGCACATTTCAAATTACCGGGGTCACATACTAACTAGAAAAATTCCAGAAAAATATTTTCTAGCTTCGTATTGACGATACGGTCCTAACAAAACTAGTTTCGTCGAATTCTGAGACCGTTAGAAAAATGGCCAATTTCCAGTCGATTAAAATCAACTGAAACTGGTCAAATGCGTTTTCCTTTGCCACGCTCACATATTGATTCGAAAAATTATGAAATTTGGAATCTAGCAATAATTCGACATCACGGACCCAACAAAACTGGTTTCGTCGAAATCCGAGGTCATTTGCAAAATGTCCATTTTTAAGGGCCTGAATTCCATAGCGACTATTCAGAATTTTCAACTGGACATATCTTTTGATTCCCGCTATGAAATCTTGATTATTCGGATTCGCTGGAAAGATATTCACTATTAGATTCCATTATTTTTGGTTTCACTAAAATCCGGATTGTTTTGCACCCGGTACATTCAATTGAAGTTTGAAATCGAATTATCGAACTACCGCGCCATTTTCAATTCTATTTATAATTATATATAAATATTCATATTCTAACGACGACGCGTAAAATATATACGTTCGAATTATTTTTAAAATAAATTTCTCGTCGATATTATTTAAAATAATTGATTTTAAATACTCAAAATTCGCCAAAATTGCCAAAATAAAAATTTTAAACTGGCCCAGATTTTCCGGGTTGTTACAGCTAAGTGTGGTCGCTCCACACTCAGAGGGATAGGGCACACCCCCGATTCCTAGATGGATAGAGTAAGCGGCGGTTTCTCATGCACGGGACGTAAGTCGCAGAGATACTCGATATCCTAGATATAGTGCGGATGTGCATTACGGCGTTTTCTCATGCCTGGGATGTAAGTCGTGGAGAATTGCACTACGAGATAGATCTTTCGAATCAGGGGCCATCATGATGGAAATCCAATTTTCCAATACGAGCTTTGTGGTTTTAATTGTAAACCTATATATGGCGACATAGTGGGATGGGGCACCCATGCCGCCTATGATTGATACATTAACTTTCGAAATTGATTTCTACACTATACACTTATAATAATAATAAAAGAGAAATTTCGCGTACCAAACATATTTGGCTATTATAAGGTAAAACTCTATCCTCCGGCTTGTGTTGCATTGTATGATGGGACCTGAGTCTTATAATAGCTTCATTTTTCTTTAATTATCATTGCGCTGTTTATTTATGCACTGGCATTCTTGGGGGTAAACCCGTTCCATGTTATACGCCGTGGTCCCTTGATTTACATAACTTTAAAATCAAATTAGTAACTGTTTTAGTTCTCACACCAGTCCCATGACTGACCTGGAGTTTATTGTTCCTTCCTAAACTCTGGGTGCCCATATTTCCACATGGGTAGTCAGTAGTTTGGGTTTTGCAGATTTCTATTTAACAGATTCCTCGATTACAGCTGGAGCTATATTCAGAAAACTTTGTATCCGTATATCTCTTTCAGTTGTGTCAGTTGTTATTTTCCGCTATGCATTATACTTATGTATTATTTTCCGCTGCTATGTCATTTTTAAATCTCTGATACTGTATTTCCAATGTGTAATAATTATTCATACTCTGGAATACTCTTGTACTCTGATGTAATTGTTGTAATAGCAATGAAATGTTCAATTGTTTATGTTCTAATGCTTCGTGTTCTCATCTCAATCCGGGCTTTCCCGAAAGGGGAATTTTGGGTCGTTTCATAAAAATATGAATATGCCATAAGTAAACAATATTCCACTCACAGTTCAAGGTAGAATAGAGAGAAATCTGTAGTAGATCTAGATCTGCACTAATTCTTTACGGTCAAACATGCTCCAATAATCCTCCTAATTATATGTATAAGAGACATGTATTAGAATCTCATATATATATATATATGTATGTGTGTGTGTGTGTATATATATATATTTGTGCCAAATTCCAGAATACTAAACTTATATGAATTAGAATTGAGAGAGATTAAGAATAGGATTAGAGGAATAGAAGGAATCCTTAACCTTTTCTTTTCTTTTTCTCTAGAATTTAGTAATGGTAGAGAGGCAGCATGGAGGCAGGACAGAAAATGATTAGGGTCTCATAGTGTGATAGGAGGGGATATATATAGTTGCCCGTGTGAGCATAGACCATTGGATTACTTAGAATAATCCAAGCCTTTTATTCATATATATCCCTCTAAAAAAAACTAACCAGCTAAATTTATTCGGTTGTCCAGCCGCTAGGCGGTCGACCGGAGGTTTATACCCCTTAAGGGGGAAGGTCAACCCCTTAAGGGGGGCGGTCGACCCCTTCGGGGCTGGAACGCCCAATAAAGGAGCGTTGCTGAGTTGTTTATTATAATTAATACGTTCCTTAATCTCTTAATCTTATTCCATATATACAATATACTTTGTCCCTATGATCTTATCTTCAATTCAAAATTCAGTTTCTCCATATTTATTTTGAATTTATCTTGGACATGTATATATATATATATATTATCCGTTTAATTAAGTATATATATATATTCTGTGTTTACTATCCAAATTTATTTGTTCATAACTTCTTCGTACATTGACTATTTTCAGCATATTATGTATGAAAACGATTCAGAATTTCGCCATGAATCCAAATAATGGAATTTTGTAGAAAAAATCCTAAAGCTGGAAAATCTCATTTTCCAGCCATATTATTTAATTTCTTATTTTTAAATAATTATTTATTATTAATACTTATGAATTTTACGGAGTGTTGCATGGATTTATTATAATTTTCGTCAAATGGCAATAATAAAATTATTAGTACAGATTTTAACCAAGTAATTGCAAAAAATAATTGACATGTAGAAATTACTCAGCTTTGGAAAAAGTCTGCTTACTTTTCCCCCCAAGGTTTCTAATAGAAATTAAACAATACAACCATTGTAAACTCGCGACTCTTGCTCACCTAATTGTTCTAACCCTACACTCAAAACTCTACCAGGAATTAACCCATGTGATGCTTATATACATAATAAACTTGTGACTCTTGCTCATCGGATTGTTCTAACTCTATGCTCAAAATCCTACCACAAGTCAAAGACTAAGTTGTGAATTCCCAAATCACTCCCCGTGGATTACAACCTTGGAAAATCTAGAGCTTTTAAAAGAAATATGATTCAAAATAAATAAACTAAAACATAAACCATGATAAAAGAACAAGACTGGTTACAACTATATTGAGTAATTAAAAAAGGAAGGCTCGTTTAAGTTTTATATGCCAGTTGCTTCTTCTTTCATTTCTTCCTAATCTCCTTTTTTGAGCTAGGATTTCCTCCAAAAAAAGTCACTGCTCTTATACGTCGATCAATTAATTTTCGAATCTGATTGAGCTTTCTATGAATTGATTTCTCTCTGATTGACGTATGATTGTTTCATTGTTGTCGAGTTCCATTGCTTGAAAACTCGTATGGTTTTTCGGCTTCTTTATAATTTGATTTGCCCGACTTGAATTATTAATTATGCTAATGATAGAATTTTGTTTGAATAGGAATTTGAATCCTATTATTTCTCTATGTTTAGATTTTGACTTCGGGTAATGATTTCTGATTAAGCACTCTTGATTTTCTTACTTTTCGCTCACTCATGTTGACTCTTTCATATGTGATATATTTGAATATATTGCCACATATATTTGACTTGGTTAGGTATTTATTACTTTGGTTCTAATAATGTTGGAAAATCTGATTTATACTCTGAATACGTTGGAACAAATTCGTCTTGACTGAATCTTTAAATTCAGTTTTGAACTGGATTTCGAACTTGTGACTACGATATTGAGCTTATTAGTCTGAGCTGCTACCCTATTTAATTTTTAGTTGTTATTCATAACATGTATGAATATACATACATATGTATGTGTACACATGTATATGGACTTTTGTTCTTCTTGAATCCTTGCACTCGACCATATTTTGTTGTATGTTACATTTTCCCTACCTTATGCATTTGGTTCCCTTTGTGTTGTTGCTCGGCTTTCTTTAAGCTATTGCAGCCTTGAATTGTTGGCATTGTCCTCATTCTGCCTTGATTTTGACATTCTATATTTAAAGTCGAGGCTTTTTTGTGAGTGTTTTCATGCATTAGACCACATTGTTGCAGTTTTGACTCATTATCTTATGCACATGTGTGTTTGGTTCGGGTTTGTTGTTGTTGAGCATGTGTACTACACATGATTTAGTAGCACTGACCTGATTTGCTTTGTGCTCTTAAACTGCACCATCCTCTTTATTGGAACTGAACCTTTACATTTGTTGCGTACCCTTATGTTTTCTGACTTATTTGGTTTCAGCCTATGCTTTGTACTTGATTCACTTTGCATTGATTTGGTTTGTGCATTCTTTGCACCTAACCACTATGCTGAACTGTTTTCTTTGAGCATCCTTTCTCTGTACCACTGCTTGACCATATTTTGTAGTTTTGCCTTCAATTGTTTCGAGCAGTTGTGTCGCTTCCTTTTGAACAGTTTTGAATTGAAAATTATGATTACTACATTTGGTCTTGTCAAGCCAGTTTGTAATTGATTTATATCAGATTACTTGTGTACACGTGCGCTTGAGTTGAATTCAGCTTGGCTCGAATTTGATCTCATGCTCACTTGCACTGAGTTGAGCCACACTTGACCTTTTGTAGTTGTCCATGAGGGTGATATTGTGCTTTGCCTTGTGATATTTACAGTGTATTGCCGTAAATATTATAAGTTAGTCGAGCGCGCACACACAAACACACACACACACACATACACACACACACAAACACATATATATATATGCATATTTGTCCCCGTCTGAAGCATAAAGAGAAATACATCCAAATATTGAGGCAAATAGAAAATCAAATTAAATCTATATTTGCAGTTTATAATTGTTTCTTTTTTCAGCTTAGTGCATTTTTTTTATTTGATAGGTATATAACGGGCGACTGCACAATTTCTTAATCAACCAAACGAAGAATTTAATTGAGTGTTAGTGAGTGAGCACGTGTTGTACATAAGTGTATGAGTGTGTAGTGAGGATGTGAACATACAAATATGAGAGTTTTTATAGTGATTAAGAATTGTAAAATTTGAGAACCGAAATGTATACTATTCAAGTATGTAATAAAATATTTGTTTGAATAAAATATTCATCAAAATTAAAATTCAGAGTTTTAATATCTTATTCTTGTAAACATTATTTATTATTTGTTAAAAATAAAATAATACATTACCAAACACATTTATTGAATATATATGTATATATATGAGCATTCCGAGGATCCCATGTTTTGCAGCACCCCTACCCTACCGTAAGCTACGGTAATCCAAACCCAACAAAATTTTGTAGATGTTCAATCCACATGTATATTATCATCTATCCAAATTTTGAGCTTGTTCCGACATTAATAGAATAATATGTTTGATGTTTAAATTTAACGGTTTGAATAAATGTTTAAATAGTAAATAACTGAGCTAGGATTTTGAAAATGTTACGAATGTCGAAGCGAGCTCAAATTTTGGATAGATTATAATATACAAGTGGATTAAACATCTATAAAATCTTGTTGGATTTGGATCAGTGTAGCTCACCGTAGGGTAGGGGTGCTAAATTGATGCCCCGGAACGCTCCTCGTATATATATATATATATAGTTATATAATTATATATATAATTATACATATAGAACCATCAAACAAAAATCATATCAATATATTTAACACTATGGAGTATCTATGAATCTCTAACAAATGACATTTAAGTGCTTTAATTGAATTATTTTGTTTCTACCTAGGGGGCGACCGTCATTGTTTCCATACAATGACAATTTTTCTTGAGAACTAGGAACAGTCGTTGAGCTTGAACCAGAGTATTTCATTTATATAGCCTTATTATGTCGCTCAAACGTAAAGTTGTTTGGTTTTGTGAAAACCCGTAACTTCCCCGTAAAGGAAAGCGTCGGATAGTTCGAGAACAAGCCACAGCAGAACTCATACAGAAGAACATTTCGTTGTATATTACAACAATGCATCAGATTACAAGAATATACAGAGTATAAATGAATATTACACAGAAATATCAGAGATTTAAATTACATTTAAATACATAGCAGCGGAAAATAATAAAATACACAACTAGAAGAGATATACGGATACAAAGCTTTCCGGATATCATTCCAGCCGTAAACCAGGATCCTGTGAATATAAATCTGCAAAACCTAAACTACTAGCTGCCCGTGTCAAAATAAGGGAACCCAGAGTTTAGGTTAAAACAATAAACTCCAGGTCAGTCATGTGACTGGTGTGAGAACTAAAACAGTTATTAATCTTTATTTTTAAAGTTGGGTAAATCAAGGGACCACGCCGTATAACACGGAACGGGTTTCCTCCCAAGAATACCAGTGCATAAAACAACAGCGCAATGCTAAATAAAGAAAAATGAAGCTGTTATAAGACCCAGTTCCTATCATACAATGCAACGCAAGCCGGGGGATAGGGTTTTTACCTTATAATAGCCAAGAATGCTTGATACGTTTAAAAGAAATCATTTTGATACTATTATAAGTGTATAGTGTATAAAACAACTTCAAATCATAAGTATCAATCATAGGCGGCATGAATGCCCCATACCACTATGTCGCCATATATAGGTTATACAATCGAAATCGCAAAGTCACGTATTTGGAAATTGGGTTTCCATCTATGAACCGAGGCAAAAGATAGTCCTCAACCGATTCGAGACGCTCTAGCCCGTGTCTCAGGATCAGAGCTCGAGTGACCCTTGGATCCTCAGGGCCAGTCCACCGATGTGGATTAAACTTAAACCCTGAACATGCGTTTCCCCGCCCTATGGGGCGTCAACGAGCCAACTAAATGACTCCATCGGTTCGAGAACGACCGATCAATCCGAGGCGCCTCGCAACAGCAACAACCACATAAGTCAAACTCGTCAGGGCGTGTAAAACCACTGACGCCACTTCTAGCTAGAAAGAAACGCATGCCCTCCCTGACGTCCTCTCCCGTTTTTGGTTCATACCGGGTGTGAAACACGTGAGGTAAACGTTACACAAAGCTACGCCACAAAGGCCGTGCTATGATCATCACCACAAGACTTTGCTTTTCAACAGAAGCCTCGATCAATTGCCACTTAGGCATGCCACATAGGCAATTCACTCCATGCGTTTGATATCCATCAATATATAACCCCTGAGCTCGTACGTCTCAGAGAAGGGCGTTAAGCAAGATAATAAATTCTCCGCCGCCAAACAGATATATATTTAATAGAAATCAATCACACAGACTAAAATCCAATGTCAGACACACAGTCCATTTACAAGTCCGTTCTGGGTCTGAACGAAACCGGAGGCACCTAGTACCCCGCATGTAACGACCCAGATTTTTGAACGGTTTATTTTAAATATTTAGTATGGTTTAAATATTGAATTTATAATATAAATGGTATTTTATTGGGTTATCGATTAAATAATCATACGAGGAACTGAAATTATTTAATTCAAAGATAAAACTGAACCGAAAACAATTCGTGAATATAAATTTCATTTGAATAAGAATGATGAAAATTATTTATTATCATGGATTTAAATTGTTTGAAAACAATTTATATTTTTAATCGGATTTAATTTAAATCGTTAATTTAAATTATTATCTTTTCTGTACAGTCGAATTAAAACTCGGAATCAGTTCCATTGAGTTCAGAGCAGCATTATAACCTTATAACATCAGTCAAAATAAGGGTTCGCTGTTGAAGATAAAGGACCATGGGATATTTTCGAACAGGAAATAAAATATAATTCAAATCAATGTTTATAAGAAAATAATAATAATAAAATATAGTAAAAAGAAATGTGGCCGACCTATCTCTCACCTAAAGCTACCCTAAGTAGTAAAATCACGCAGATGTTTCTTCTCGAGCACAATTTTCTGTCTTCCCTCTTCGTCATCAGGGAAACATCAATTTAATGGCCGACTTTTTGCTCCCTACCTCGAGCAGCAATACTTGTTCCCTCTTTGTATATTTAAAGCCGATCCCCTCCATTCTTTTTCCCCAGTCGCGAAATTTTAAATCGATACCATCCTCGGTAAAAAAAAAAACAACAGAAAAGGGAAAATCAAAATCGCAGTCAAAGATGGACGTCGTCTGGGACACTCGCGAGTGAGGGGGTCGCGACGGAGTTCGGATCTCGATCTATGATTTTTCAGTTTCCGATAGTAAGCGCGAGGACCAAAGTACGGATAATGATGAACTGGAATTGTGCTCGATTTGTGGAAACGCCGGGGGTTGGAGGAGATTGATGCTTCGAAGTCTGACGTTGGGTTTTGGGAAGGGCTCTAAGGGCGGTCGCGATGAGTACGAACTGAAGTTCGAACTGTTGATGATTGGAAGGGGTTCGGACCTGTGCTTCAGGGAAGGAGGCCGATGATGTATTGAAGGGGGACTGGGCGGAGTTCAGACATGATGTAAATGGAGTGTGGGTTGCTGGTTCTTTTTCTGGCATGATCAACAGTGGGAAGGTAGCCGATTGTAGGTGATTAAAAAGGGAATTTAGATCGCCGATGAAATGTTCGTGGAAATGTCAAAATGGGATAAAGCTGTTTTGGGGGCTGATTTCAATGTGAATGGATCGGTGAATTGCTGGGCTGCTTAGTGGTTAGTCGAGTGATTTCAGTGGCAACAAGGTATATGTTTAATAAATTTGAATTCATAGAATAATTAATTAAATTGTGTTAAGTTAATTTAAATTAATAATGTTTAATCAATAAAATGAAATAAATCATCGTAGGTACGAAATGGATTTGGTTGAAACAAGCCGAGACGATATGGCAACTTAATCGGATATTCGGCAATATAAATAAAAATCGAGGTGAGTAAATCTCACTCACCTTTAGAATTATTTTTATTTCGTTAAAAATAATTGTTGTTGCTTGTTTGAATTTTTCTGCTTGTTTATATATATTAGTTATTTAGGCTATATATATATATTGGGTTGATTGATTGGTTGGATTCCCGCAGTCTTATTAGCGGATGCCCGCAGTTTCATAGCGGATGATTACCCTATACGCCCCACGCTATGATTAGTGGATGACCTTCTATACCGCGATATTCTGCCACGAAGCAGAATGGGTATTATTTATGTGCTAACATCTGTGGATGCAGGGAAACAGGTTGGAGGAATCCAACTGGATTCCTCAAAAATATATTATCTGTTTGTTTATTTGTTTGCATATATATTGTTATATATGATGTGCTAGAAAAATAAATAATTAATTGCTTGTGTGTGTTTAAATATCACTGGGCTTAAGTAATGATATTTAAAAATATCGTAAAAAGGATATTTGAGATTTAAAAAGGGAAAATTCTATTTTTAAATAGAATTTGAATTTTAAATGGAAATAAAATATAAAACTTGTTTTTGAAAAATATAACAAGTAGTTCCTTTATAAACGAAGTTTATAAATAGTTCTTTTATAACGAAGTTATAAATGAAGTGAAAAGAATTATCATTTGATAATTCAGAAATAGAAATACAAGTGTGAAATTTGGATTTGAAATGAAATTTCAAAATAGGATGTGAAATGGAATTTTTAAATATATAACTCAAATGAAATTTGAGTATGACATTGGAATTTTAAAAGGGGTTTAAATATTTGAATTTTAAGAAGAGATTGAATATTAGAAATTCAAATAGAAGTTCAAATAGAATTTGAATAGACGAAATTAGAATCAAAATAGAATTTGAATTCAAGAAATTTAAATAAAATTTGAATTCAAAGGAATTCGAATAAAGAAATTCAAATAGAGATTTGAATGTAGAATTTCAAAATAGAATTGGAAATAAACTTTGAAATAGGATTTCCAAAGCAGAATTTGAAATAGAATTTCAAATAGGATTTCAAAATAGGAAATCCGAATAGTTTTGAAATGGGATTTGAATTCAAGGGAATTCAAAAGGGATTTGAATATGAAATTCAAATGGGTTTTAAACTATGGAATTTTGAATATAGAATTTAAAAAGGAATTTGAATATTTGAATTCCAATAGAATTCAAATATAGAAATTGGAATATAGAAGTTTCAAATGGAATTTAAATATAGAGTTTGAATAAAAGAATTCAAATGAATTCGAACATAGAATTTGAATATGGAATTCAAATAGAAATTCAAGTATTGAATTTGAATATCAAATAGAAAAGGGATTGAAATTTGAATATGGAATTTAAAGTGAGATTGGAATTTGAACCAAGGAATTCAAATAGAATTAAATGGAGTTGAATTTATATAAACGAAGTTTAAAAGGTTTATATATATAAATATATATATAAAACGAACTCGCCGCAGCGCTGCAGTTCGTAAAATAGCGATTCGAACTTCAATTGAATATACAGAACTCAATTGAAGTCGGAATTCTGTGAAACAAGAAACGTCAGGACCGGTTTGATAATAGTTTTCAAATGAAAAAGAAAAATCTGAATTTCGTCGTATAGATTTTGAGTTATGTCAAAAATCAAATTTTCAGAAAAGCAGCGCCAGAACCATTATAAAAACCATAACGGTTTATTTAATGATATTAAAGGATTTTAAGCAAATAAAAATCGAAATTTCTATTTAGAAAAAACCAGATTTGAGTTATAAAATATATGTGAACTCCAGTGGAGTAATGAGTTGATTTCTGAAACAGAAATCAGATTTTTGATTTATTGAATAGAGTTAACTAATTCGAATAGAAATTAGTTAATGAGATTTCGAATGAATATTGAGCTTTAAATAAGTGAATCCGATTTGAAAATTTATTCGAAATAGAAAAAGAGAACTAGAATTGAAATTGAAATTCAATTTGGTTATGAACGAGTTAAACATTTTGTTTGAACATGTTATGTTCAACAAAAAGTGAAATAGGCAAAAGGGCCAATTTAAAGAATAAATGTGCGAAACTGAATTCAAGCGATTAGATAGTATTGAATTGAATTGCAAACAGGTGAACATGTGTAAGCAGGTTTGATATGGAGTGTATGAAGATTTGAATTTATGTGCTCGACAAAAGGTACATGTTTAATTCATATATGGGTTTTATGCGCCGTATCGGCAAGCCGCTTGGCTTTTCCTTTTTCTTTTTGATTGAGGAAGATACCGGGAAGCTATTTGAAATTTCCCGATGCTCCCGATACAGGGGAGGTTATGGCGAAATTTTCCGGAAATTTAAGGAGTTAGAATATTTTTAAGATATTTTGATAATTAGAGATCATTATATCGACGTATCGAATTCGATAGTAAAGTGAATATAAAAATCGAATATTGCAAACAAAAAGGGGTAGAGATAAGTGATTGAAATTGTTTCAATTGCAAATAGAGATATTTTCTAATATATAGAAATAAAAGAAGTTAATATTTGGAAATGTTTTCCAAATGGCATAAGAGCCAAGAATGATTATTGAAAATATTTGGCTAACAAATATTGATTGAGAAAATAGAGAAGTGGTTTAATTAATGAATATTAATTAAAGAGCCCAGTGGTTTGTTTGATATGTTTGGATGAACACTTGTTTTTATTCGATAGTTAAATCACAGACTATCGAAGTTTTGACCATCGTTGTCGATATGGAGAGACCGGTTGGATTATTATCCTAAGAACCACTCCGTATTGGCAGTAGCGTTGCGAACCAGATTATATGAAGATAATCGAAGACGGAGTAAAGTGCAAGGGCTTTTCTATTTATAGAAATTGTGCCTTCGGTTTCGTTCAATCCCAGAACGAACGTAAATGGACGAATGTCGGACAGAGTATTTCCAATGATCAAATGGGTTGGTCTGTATGAATATATATGGTTGCAACGGATTTATCCCTTAGCATAATATCCAGAATATTTGTGCAAACTCAACTAGTGATTAACGGATCTGACGATGTGGCATTCAAAGTGATTGTGCTATCAATGAATGGTAAGTATGCGTAGCCTCAGGCCTCAACAACCGGGAAAGGACAAAAATCGGGCAGGCAGCATGGCTATGTGGGTCGCACCCATTAGGGTGTATAATCACCTATCTAGAGAAATTCCTTTTGTTCTAAATCTATCGATTCTGCCCATTCGGGAAACGGTGGTTTGAGTCCAACCGTTGGTGATATACATTCGATACACTCAAGCGAAATGAGTGGTCGGTCATGTGTGGGCCGGGTTGCAAGACGTTCTTGTTGAACCCAGGTGTATTTGCCTCTAGAGATACATCATCGGAAGGTGGTCCCATACCTTGTCATGTTGGAAATCCAATCTCCAATAAGCGCCATGCGGTTTTTGATTTTATACTATATATGTGGAGCGTGAGATGCAAGCGTTCTGCTATTTGGTTATTTACTTGATGTAGACATTATTATAATATCACTGGATTTGATATCAAAGTGTTTTGGGTTATAGTAAGGTAAAAAACCGTCCGTGTTTATGTGTGGGCTGGTCTTACTATTACCTTTTCTTTTGAAAGGATTTTTAAAGTTAAACAAGTGTTTGGAGTTTACTCACACCAGTCCCATGACTGACCCAGAGTTTATTTTGTTTTGTTTTTCCTAAACTCTTGGGTGCCCAAATTTGTACGGGCAGTCAAGTGTTTCAGGCTTTTACAGATACACTTGGAGGAGCTTGAAGCAGGAGGCTTCAACGTTAGTTATTTAGAGTTACTTCCGCTGAATCAAATGTTATGTGTACTCTGATGATGGTATGTATATATGTACAAAACAGATTTGTATTTCAAAGCTTATGTTATATAATATATTTTATTCGTTCCGCTGTGAGTTGTGATCTTCGTTTTTTCTTCTATTCTAAGTTTTCTATCTTATCTATTCTCACCCTCTATCTTCTTTCTAATAATGAGTCGTATTTCTGTGTTATTTGGGTTGGACGTGTGGTGTATTTAGTCAACTCAGATAGCTCGGATTTGCGGGTCGTTTCAGTTGGTATCAGAGCTGGTTGCTTAATTGGTACGGATGATAGGGGGTTCTCGCTTTGCGTTTGGTGGCGAACGAGAGACTCTTACCCCTACATCTCCCGACAATGTGGGTTGGTCGAGTCGCGAGGCTGGCCGTAAAAGCAGTTCTGAGGTATCTCTGTAAGCCACGCTGGGAGGTTAGCCCAGTGCCGAGGGAGGAAAGGATGGTTGAAAAGCCTACTCGAATCCCGGGGTCATTACAGTTGGTATCAGAGCTTAGGTTGAGCGAACGCCTAGGCTTGTGTGGCATGTGCTCATTAGAGATAGGGTCAGTAGTACCCTAGAATGAGTTCAGTATATATATACGAGAGAGCGTATTTGTAAACTGATATAAAAGTTGTTTTATATTGTGTTGGCTAGTCTGTTGGGTAATTTATGAATTCTGGTCGAATCGTGGGACGCCACGACGTCGATAGGAGTTTCTAAATACTTGAACAGAAGATTGAACACAATATAGTTTTAAAGAGGGTAAATGAAATAATTTTACCCAAAATTTCTATTTTGATATAGAAAGAATAATTTTCTAGAATTATTATTATATGGATGTGTTGGATGTTGACTTTATAATCAAATAAGATTATAAAATTTGAATGGTTATTTATAACCAAATAAGATTTGTATAGGAATTAAATATACAAATGAGATGAATTAGAATTTAATTCAAACCAGAATTAAGAATTCAAAATCCTGGGAAGTTGAAAAATATTTTTCAAAGTATATTCAAATCATATAGATTTGTTTTAGAAGGATTTGAATAAAAATCATTTTTAATGGATTTTGAATGTGGTAAAGCACTGAACTCACTTCAGTGGCTGGGAAATAATTCTGATGATGATTGCAACATCATCAGTGTTCATTTTCAAGTTCCTAAGTGATGGATTGCTACCTTAGAAAAATTTTGATGGAAATTTGTTTGGAAGAAAACAAATGGTTTGGAAATATTCAAATGTTTTGAATTTGAATTAATTATAAAATATGTGATTTCAAAAAGGATTTGAAACGAAAAACCCTGGGATTTGAATTCTGGAATTGGAATTTAACTTAAGCAAGTTAAATGGTTCAGGGTGAATAAATTGACTAGAATCAATTTGAATTAGTTTAATAGGACATAGATTGGATATAAATGGATTGATCGTAGATCATTCAAATTAAATGAAGGAAGACCAAAAGTTTTGGTAGAACTAAAATTTGTTGAAATGTGAAGAGATGAGTTTCAACATAAAGAATTTTTGAAAAGTAATAGATTTGTACCATTTTCCTACCTTAGCAATTTCGAGGACGAAATTATTTTAAGGGGGGAAGAATGTAACGACCCAGATTTTTGAACGGTTTATTTTAAATATTTAGTATGGTTTAAATATTGAATTTATAATATAAATGGTATTTTATTGGGTTATCGATTAAATAATCATACGAGGAACTGAAATTATTTAATTCAAAGATAAAACTGAACCGAAAACAATTCGTGAATATAAATTTCATTTGAATAAGAATGATGATAATTATTTATTATCATGGATTTAAATTGTTTGAAAACAATTTATATTTTTAATCGGATTTAATTTAAATTGTTTGAAAACAATTTAACTGTATCTGAACCATTCAACGAACAAATCGAGGTGAGTTAAACTCACTCAGTTACCCTTTTTATATTTTATATAAATTGGGTATTTTTATTTTGTGTGCTTTGCTTGCTAATGGTTGCCTGCTTTGCTAGTTATCTAATTAACTGTGGATTTAAACGATGAAATTAAACTGTGTTTAATTTCAGTGAAATATCAAATCGTTATTTTTAACGATTGGTTCCAATAAAGGTAACTCACCTTGGTTGGTCACGTTTATTTATAAACGTGTTTAAATGGTTGAATTGTTTGAATTGCTTATGGTTGATGTTAAATGGTCGTTATTTAATTTATCAGTTAAACAAAACTGAACCGTCTGATTTGAGATAACCATTTGAATACAGGGAAGAACAGGTTGGAGGGACCCAACCGGATTCCTCAAATGTATCATTTATTTTCATATTATCATATATGAACTGATCTGTTTGTGTGATTGATTTGATGGTTGATTATTGACTGGATATTCAACATCTGTTTGGTCTAAAACCAATGGGTGATATTGGTTAAGTGTTTGGCAGAGTATGGCCTTAAAAAATCAATCGGTTTATAGATATGGATTCACCGTTAGGTGAGTCGATAAAAGTGAAGTTATAAAGTTTATTTTATAACTGGAAACAAATAATTAGAATTTATTTAAATTAATTATATTTTTAATTAATTTAAAGCGAGTATTTTTGAAATCGGTTAATGAGATAATCAAGTTTTTGAGTTTATTAAATCGACCGTTTGGAATTAGAATTGTTTATCAAGTTAATGTGTTTTGACTAAAATAGTTAAATGAATATTGTTTGAATTTAAATAAGGATTTAAAAGGGATTTAATATTTAATTTAGTAATAAAGGCATTAACTACTAAAGTAGTTAATGTTTGAAATAAGTTATTATCTAAATTAATGATGAATTTAGGAATATATTTTTAAATGGGAATTCATTTAAAAAGTTACCGAATGTGAGATGCAAGCCAATTGAATGGTGAAAGGAAATAAACGTACTCAATTATATGAATTAAGTGAAAGGAGATTACGATAAAAAGGGTTTATTATAAACCAGAGTTTTAAGTGAGATTCAAAGTGTTAAGACGTTAATTTTACATTAACGTTATTTGAAAACGAGATCGAGTAAAAAGGAGAATTTTAAATGAGATTTCAAAATGGGAAATTGAATGTAGTTATTCAAGATAGAATTAGCCAAACATAATTAGTCGGCTGAGTTGCCATTGCGTACGACTGCTAGCGTAATTCGCAGGGCTGCAGATAGCCTACGGCGGTCGGATGTTTCCTGAGGGAATCAGGCGTAACCATTGTGATCGCTGTGATCTAGAGTCAAGCGAATGGAGTTAAGACGAATGTTAGTTAATCGATTAGAGTTATTCAAATATCATATTTTTGAATATTAAAAGAGTTAGAAGTTTTAATTTAACAAAAGTAAATCAGTTTTGTTAGAGGCCAAGTGATGCTGAATACTGAATCAGTGAACTCATTGGAGTGTCATGATTGAAACACTGTATATTTTGATAGTTAAAACACCGACTATCAAATCTGACCAATACGATTGTTGGTACGGAAAGACCGGGATCGAATTTATTCGAAAACCATTCCGACCAACAAATACGTGAAGATTTCAGAAGATGATCGAGATGGAGCATTGAAGACCGTGGGTTTTCATAAACGGAAGAACCACTAATGTTCTCTGCCTGGCAAGCAGAGATAAACTGTGATTTTGTCGTAGTTGGAATCTACGGGGTTGCAAGGACTTCTCGCTACTGATCCATGGGGTGATTCCTATATGGATGCGGCAGGAGAGTACCTTCGGTTCATCCTGTTCCTGGATGACGTATATGGACGGATGTCTGACAGAGTATTTCCAAAGGGTCACGTACGTTGATTTCTTCAAACGTACGATAGTTGTTGGCGGGGAATCGCCGTTCTCTTAGCTTAACTGCTAGAGTATTTTTGTGGACGTCAATTAGTGATATCTGACGGATCTGACGATGTGGCATTCAAAAGTGAATGACGACCAGATGATCAAGAGTAATCTAGACCTCAAGCCTCATCAACCGGGAAATGACAAAAATCGGGCAGGCAGCATGGCTATGTGGGTCGCTCCCATTAGGGTGTATGATCACCTATCTAGAGGAAATCCTATTGTTTCTTGTATCTATGTTTCGATGTTGTCCCTTGTCGGGAGACGGTTGCTGATCCCAACCGTCGGTGATATACATTCGATACTCTCAAGCGAAATGAGGGGTCGGTCATGTGAGGGCCGGGTTGCAAGATGTTCTTGTTGAACCCAGTGTATTCGTCTCTAGAGATACACTATCGGAAGGTGGACCCATACCTTGTCAAGTCGGAATCCAATTTTTAATAAGAGCCTGCGGTTTTGATTGTATACTATATATGTGGAGCGTGAGATGCAAGCGTTCCACTAGATTCTATTTACTTGTATTTAGACATTATTATAATATCAGAAAAGATATTGGTTTTCAAACTGTTTTGGGTTATCGTAAGGTAAAAACCGTCCGTATTTATGTGTGGATTTGGTCTTACGATTATCCTTTTCTTTTGAAAAGATTTTGAACTTTAAAATCAAGTTGGATGATTCACCCTTATTACTGTGCGAGTTTATCTCACTCTGGTTCACCAGACTGACCCGGTGTTTTGTAAATGCTCGGGTTAGACCGGGTTGTACAAGTTCAGGTTATCGACTGCTGTGAAGAGACGAGCTGGAAGAGTCCAGATGTATGATATTACTAGTATTCCGCTGTGTGTCGTATATGGGAACAGGCTAGTATAACTGTCCCAGTGTATGATGTACTCTGATACTGTAAGTATTTTAAAGCTTTCAATAAAGATTATTTCTGTATTATAGTTTGTTCCGCTGCGATGTGAGACTCTGTGTGGTGTTCTTCTTCTTCTTCTATTCTAATATTTCTATCTTATCTATTCTCACCCTCTAACTTCTTTCTATTAATGATCTGGAATATTCGATGTCTGAATGGTCAACATGATAGTTTGATGTTGATTTTCGGAGTCGAAAATCCCGGTTCGTTACAGTATAGGAATCACCCCACGGATCGGTAGCGAGAAGTCCTTGCACTCGTGGATTCCAACCACGACAGAACCACAGTTTATCTCTGGCCGCTAAACCAGAGATTCTTCGTCATCAGGGAAACATCAATTTAATGGCCGACTTTTTGCTCCCTACCTCGAGCAGCAATACTTGTTCCCTCTTTGTATATTTAAAGCCGATCCCCTCCATTCTTTTTCCCCAGACGCGAAATTTTAAATCGATACCATCCTCGGTAAAAAAAAAACAACAGAAAAGGGAAAATCAAAATCGCAGTCAAAGATGGACGTCGTCTGGGACACTCGCGAGTGAGGGGGTCGCGACGGAGTTCGGATCTCGATCTATGATTTTTCAGTTTCCGATAGTAAGCGCGAGGACCAAAGTACGGATAATGATGAACTGGAATTGTGCTCGATTTGTGGAAACGCCGGGGGTTGGAGGAGATTGATGCTTCGAAGTCTGACGTTGGGTTTTGGGAAGGGCTCTAAGGGCGGTCGCGATGAGTACGAACTGAAGTTCGAACTGTTGATGATTGGAAGGGGTTCGGACCTGTGCTTCAGGGAAGGAGGCCGATGATGTATTGAAGGGGGACTGGGCGGAGTTCAGACATGATGTAAATGGAGTGTGGGTTGCTGGTTCTTTTTCTGGCATGATCAACAGTGGGAAGGTAGCCGATTGTAGGTGATTAAAAAGGGAATTTAGATCGCCGATGAAATGTTCGTGGAAATGTCAAAATGGGATAAAGCTGTTTTGGGGGCTGATTTCAATGTGAATGGATCGGTGAATTGCTGGGCTGCTTAGTGGTTAGTCGAGTGATTTCAGTGGCAACAAGGTATATGTTTAATAAATTTGAATTCATAGAATAATTAATTAAATTGTGTTAAGTTAATTTAAATTAATAATGTTTAATCAATAAAATGAAATAAATCATCGTAGGTACGAAATGGATTTGGTTGAAACAAGCCGAGACGATATGGCAACTTAATCGGATATTCGGCAATATAAATAAAAATCGAGGTGAGTAAATCTCACTCACCTTTAGAATTATTTTTATTTCGTTAAAAATAATTGTTGTTGCTTGTTTGAATTTTTCTGCTTGTTTATATATATTAGTTATTTAGGCTATATATATATATTGGGTTGATTGATTGGTTGGATTCCCGCAGTCTTATTAGCGGATGCCCGCAGTTTCATAGCGGATGATTACCCTATACGCCCCACGCTATGATTAGTGGATGACCTTCTATACCGCGATATTCTGCCACGAAGCAGAATGGGTATTATTTATGTGCTAACATCTGTGGATGCAGGGAAACAGGTTGGAGGAATCCAACTGGATTCCTCAAAAATATATTATCTGTTTGTTTATTTGTTTGCATATATATTGTTATATATGATGTGCTAGAAAAATAAATAATTAATTGCTTGTGTGTGTTTAAATATCACTGGGCTTAAGTAATGATATTTAAAAATATCGTAAAAAGGATATTTGAGATTTAAAAAGGGAAAATTCTATTTTTAAATAGAATTTGAATTTTAAATGGAAATAAAATATAAAACTTGTTTTTGAAAAATATAACAAGTAGTTCCTTTATAAACGAAGTTTATAAATAGTTCTTTTATAACGAAGTTATAAATGAAGTGAAAAGAATTATCATTTGATAATTCAGAAATAGAAATACAAGTGTGAAATTTGGATTTGAAATGAAATTTCAAAATAGGATGTGAAATGGAATTTTTAAAT
This sequence comes from Allium sativum, assembly GCA_030737875.1. NCBI lineage: Eukaryota > Viridiplantae > Streptophyta > Magnoliopsida > Asparagales > Amaryllidaceae > Allium > Allium sativum. Next base: position 227,976,367 of record CM060911.1, on the reverse strand, counting down.
ATATAACTCAAATGAAATTTGAGTATGACATTGGAATTTTAAAAGGGGTTTAAATATTTGAATTTTAAGAAGAGATTGAATATTAGAAATTCAAATAGAAGTTCAAATAGAATTTGAATAGACGAAATTAGAATCAAAATAGAATTTGAATTCAAGAAATTTAAATAAAATTTGAATTCAAAGGAATTCGAATAAAGAAATTCAAATAGAGATTTGAATGTAGAATTTCAAAATAGAATTGGAAATAAACTTTGAAATAGGATTTCCAAAGCAGAATTTGAAATAGAATTTCAAATAGGATTTCAAAATAGGAAATCCGAATAGTTTTGAAATGGGATTTGAATTCAAGGGAATTCAAAAGGGATTTGAATATGAAATTCAAATGGGTTTTAAACTATGGAATTTTGAATATAGAATTTAAAAAGGAATTTGAATATTTGAATTCCAATAGAATTCAAATATAGAAATTGGAATATAGAAGTTTCAAATGGAATTTAAATATAGAGTTTGAATAAAAGAATTCAAATGAATTCGAACATAGAATTTGAATATGGAATTCAAATAGAAATTCAAGTATTGAATTTGAATATCAAATAGAAAAGGGATTGAAATTTGAATATGGAATTTAAAGTGAGATTGGAATTTGAACCAAGGAATTCAAATAGAATTAAATGGAGTTGAATTTATATAAACGAAGTTTAAAAGGTTTATATATATAAATATATATATAAAACGAACTCGCCGCAGCGCTGCAGTTCGTAAAATAGCGATTCGAACTTCAATTGAATATACAGAACTCAATTGAAGTCGGAATTCTGTGAAACAAGAAACGTCAGGACCGGTTTGATAATAGTTTTCAAATGAAAAAGAAAAATCTGAATTTCGTCGTATAGATTTTGAGTTATGTCAAAATCAAATTTTCAGAAAAGCAGCGCCAGAACCATTATAAAAACCATAACGGTTTATTTAATGATATTAAAGGATTTTAAGCAAATAAAAATCGAAATTTCTATTTAGAAAAAACCAGATTTGAGTTATAAAATATATGTGAACTCCAGTGGAGTAATGAGTTGATTTCTGAAACAGAAATCAGATTTTTGATTTATTGAATAGAGTTAACTAATTCGAATAGAAATTAGTTAATGAGATTTCGAATGAATATTGAGCTTTAAATAAGTGAATCCGATTTGAAAATTTATTCGAAATAGAAAAAGAGAACTAGAATTGAAATTGAAATTCAATTTGGTTATGAACGAGTTAAACATTTTGTTTGAACATGTTATGTTCAACAAAAAGTGAAATAGGCAAAAGGGCCAATTTAAAGAATAAATGTGCGAAACTGAATTCAAGCGATTAGATAGTATTGAATTGAATTGCAAACAGGTGAACATGTGTAAGCAGGTTTGATATGGAGTGTATGAAGATTTGAATTTATGTGCTCGACAAAAGGTACATGTTTAATTCATATATGGGTTTTATGCGCCGTATCGGCAAGCCGCTTGGCTTTTCCTTTTTCTTTTTGATTGAGGAAGATACCGGGAAGCTATTTGAAATTTCCCGATGCTCCCGATACAGGGGAGGTTATGGCGAAATTTTCAGGAAATTTAAGGAGTTAGAATATTTTTAAGATATTTTGATAATTAGAGATCATTATATCGACGTATCGAATTCGATAGTAAAGTGAATATAAAAATCGAATATTGCAAACAAAAAGGGATAGAGATAAGTGATTGAAATTGTTTCAATTGCAAATAGAGATATTTTCTAATATATAGAAATAAAAGAAGTTAATATTTGGAAATGTTTTCCAAATGGCATAAGAGCCAAGAATGATTATTGAAAATATTTGGCTAACAAATATTGATTGAGAAAATAGAGAAGTGGTTTAATTAATGAATATTAATTAAAGAGCCCAGTGGTTTGTTTGATATGTTTGGATGAACACTTGTTTTTATTCGATAGTTAAATCACAGACTATCGAAGTTTTGACCATCGTTGTCGATATGGAGAGACCGGTTGGATTATTATCCTAAGAACCACTCCGTATTGGCAGTAGCGTTGCGAACCAGATTATATGAAGATAATCGAAGACGGAGTAAAGTGCAAGGGCTTTTCTATTTATAGAAATTGTGCCTTCGGTTTCGTTCAATCCCAGAACGAACGTAAATGGACGAATGTCGGACAGAGTATTTCCAATGATCAAATGGGTTGGTCTGTATGAATATATATGGTTGCAACGGATTTATCCCTTAGCATAATATCCAGAATATTTGTGCAAACTCAACTAGTGATTAACGGATCTGACGATGTGGCATTCAAAGTGATTGTGCTATCAATGAATGGTAAGTATGCGTAGCCTCAGGCCTCAACAACCGGGAAAGGACAAAAATCGGGCAGGCAGCATGGCTATGTGGGTCGCACCCATTAGGGTGTATAATCACCTATCTAGAGAAATTCCTTTTGTTCTAAATCTATCGATTCTGCCCATTCGGGAAACGGTGGTTTGAGTCCAACCGTTGGTGATATACATTCGATACACTCAAGCGAAATGAGTGGTCGGTCATGTGTGGGCCGGGTTGCAAGACGTTCTTGTTGAACCCAGGTGTATTTGCCTCTAGAGATACATCATCGGAAGGTGGTCCCATACCTTGTCATGTTGGAAATCCAATCTCCAATAAGCGCCATGCGGTTTTTGATTTTATACTATATATGTGGAGCGTGAGATGCAAGCGTTCTGCTATTTGGTTATTTACTTGATGTAGACATTATTATAATATCACTGGATTTGATATCAAAGTGTTTTGGGTTATAGTAAGGTAAAAAACCGTCCGTGTTTATGTGTGGGCTGGTCTTACTATTACCTTTTCTTTTGAAAGGATTTTTAAAGTTAAACAAGTGTTTGGAGTTTACTCACACCAGTCCCATGACTGACCCAGAGTTTATTTTGTTTTGTTTTTCCTAAACTCTTGGGTGCCCAAATTTGTACGGGCAGTCAAGTGTTTCAGGCTTTTACAGATACACTTGGAGGAGCTTGAAGCAGGAGGCTTCAACGTTAGTTATTTAGAGTTACTTCCGCTGAATCAAATGTTATGTGTACTCTGATGATGGTATGTATATATGTACAAAACAGATTTGTATTTCAAAGCTTATGTTATATAATATATTTTATTCGTTCCGCTGTGAGTTGTGATCTTCGTTTTTTCTTCTATTCTAAGTTTTCTATCTTATCTATTCTCACCCTCTATCTTCTTTCTAATAATGAGTCGTATTTCTGTGTTATTTGGGTTGGACGTGTGGTGTATTTAGTCAACTCAGATAGCTCGGATTTGCGGGTCGTTTCACCGCACATCCATCGATCTCCAAGTACGTCTGGACGATCACCAACTGTTTCCATCTTCTTGGGTGTACAGCCCAATCAAGATCATCAGTTATCACCCAAACGACGTGAAGACTTCCGGTCTTCGACCATCGTCTTCATCTTCGACTTATCGTCGTATCAGTTATTCAGAATGGGATAAACCCGGTCTTTCCGAATAATTCGCGTATATTTTAAATAAGTGTTACACAAACACAACATACGCCTCATTCCAATTCATTAGTCACTAACCGTAAATTAATCAAGAGAATAATTCCCCAAATATTAACCCCGAAGGCCGAAACCAACATCAGATCAATATCCAGAAAACCATTCTGCTTAGCTAACCGACAGTTAGTTTCTAAATTTCACATTCATAGGGAAAGGTTCCCATTAATTTTATCAAAGATAAATTCTTTTAAAATTTATTCTTTAATCTATTTTTGAATATCAATTCAAACTAGTCGGGATTAGCGAACCTTACCGAAGTAATCATTTGTTTTAATTTCCCAATCCCAACCTATTCATTCCATGAAGTAAAACTGGTAATACTTCATATCTAACACCACAGTGTTATCGGTAAATTCAATTACCACTTCACGTTCAAATCTAATTAAAGATTTAACTATCGCCTGGAGCAAAACTGGTGATACTCCATTTTCGATCATTTCAATCTAATTAAAGATTCATTAAAACTCCACTCAGTTTTAATCGTTAACTGGGTTAAAGAATCCGTGTCATTTAAAACACGGTTCACGATAAACCCAAAGTCACATTCATTAATTATCGGGTTAAAGAACGAGTGTTGTTTAAAACACTGTTCACGATAAACCCAAAAATCAATATCAATTCAATCCCAATTAAATATTATTTAATTGGTACACTTCATTAAATCTAAATAAAAAAGATTTAATCTTTTCTCTACTGGGTTCAAGAACAGTGTTAGTGAAGACACCATTCACGACAAACCCAAATCACATTTGATATTCAATACAAGGCTCTGAATAGAAAATATACCGGCTTATATTCAATATCAAATTCTACGATTAACAAATGTATTGGAAATAACGATATAAATATATATCTTTCAAATTTCCATAACAACATCTGTATAATCACGAATTCCAACATCGAAATATTTCGAAGACAATTTCGATTCAAATCCATTCCAATGCAATCATTGGAAATTTTGGTTATTTTTAAAACCCCTTTCAAATCCAATTTATTTATTTAAAAATAAATAGAATTATAATCCTAGTTCAAAACTAGTTCATTTCGATAAAAATCTATTTTTATCCTTTCAAATATGGAGTTTTTCATCCCAATTCTTTCTAAATCATTTCTTATGATTTTACACAAATTATTAATATTTTTAATAATTTTATCAAGGCCCGTACAGTCGATTTCCAACAATGGCCATCGAACTGCACTTACAGCGACCTTTTTCAAATTTGATTTGGACGTATCTCCAAATCCGACCGTTAGATTTCAAATTTCTAATATTCGTTAGAAAGCTCTTTCCGATACGAACCCAACGGTTCCGGTTTTAGGAGAATCCGACGGTCGGATCTCCCGTAATGTCCGTTTGAAATAAATGGTCGAAATTCGCGAACTGCCGCGGCGCGGCGCGTTCTATTCAGGCCATTATATTATATATATAATATATATTTCGTCGATTTCTATTTAAAACGAATTATATGAATAGTTTTAAAATTGTTTCAAAAGCAATTTCAACTTCCATTTCAATTCAAATCAAAATTGAATTCTTCTTTATAAATTCGTTTTAAAATTCATTTCTATTCAATTCAAATTTCAATTCAATTTGAATTCAATTCAATTTGAATTCATTTCAATTCGCTTTCAATTCAATTTGAATTCGTTTTCAATTAAATTCGATTTCGAATTCGTTTTCAATTCAATTCATTTCGAAATCGTTTTCAATTCATTTCATTTCGAAATCGTTTTCAATTCATTTCATTTCATTTCGAAATCGATAAAATCGATATAAATATCGTTCACGTCAAAATGGCGTCAATCTAATCAACACGGCTTCATAAATTTCTATTTTCAAATATTCTATTTCAAATATTTCTTTTTCAAAATAGTTGTTATTATCAAAATATTTCGTTCAACACATGACCAATCTCAATGGATGAGTACTGTCAACACATGAACCTTTACTTTATATTGATAAAGATGTAAACTTTATTATTAAAATATTTCGTTCAACACATGACCAATCTCAATGGATGAAACTGTCAACACATGAACTTTTATTTTATATTGATAAAGATGTAAACTTTATTATTAAAATATTTCGTTCAACACATGACCAATCTCAATGGATGAAACTGTCAACACATGAACTTTTATTTTATATTGATAAAGATGTAAACTTTATTATTAAAATATTTCGTTCAACACATGACCAATCTCAATGGATGAAACTGTCAACACATGAACTTTTATTTTATATTGATAAAGATGTAAACTTTATTATTAAAATATTTCGTTCAACACATGACCAATCTCAATGGATGAAACTGTCAACACATGAACTTTTATTTTATATTACTCTTTATTTTCAAATTGGAATGAGGCCCAATCAATTACCATATAAAGTTAATTATATGGATTTTCATACATCACATGTATATAATAGCATTGAAAAATAATCAACCATCAACCAAAGTGCACTACACTGTATAAGCATCAAATATAAATATTCAACGCTTATAACAGCCTGTCAATCAACCGATCGACATATTTAATCAATCAGGATGAGTGAACTTCAAATTTCATCCCAACACCCGTGTGGGGTTTCAAACAATCAAACACAGATTTAGTTGTGCAGTTGGGCGATGTGTAAAATTTATCGTCCCAATCAATGTCCTTCAAATAGGTGTACATAAACAAACCGTCCGGTTTGTAAATGAATATTTATTTATTCACATTCACGTTAAAAATTATATTTTTAACGATAAAACATTTTATTCCAACATATGAATTTCTATTCAGTTCATTCTTTAAATAAAATGATACTTTTATTTTTCTAACTTATTTTAGAAAATTTTGGCGGCATAACGGCACGATACTAGAAACGGGACGAGGCCTAGCCTTATCCCCGGTCTAGTGAAGGCCCACGCCATTCACACATCAATCAAATTCACCAAACAACCAATTCACATCAAGTCATCAAATTAATTCATGCAACCAAACAAACAAGTCCATGGTCTGTGGACGATTGTGTCGGGTGCTACTAAGCACCGTCTGCATCCTAGTATATATATATATATATATAACTAGAAAAGAAATTGAAAGGTGAGAAATTCTCACCAATAGCTATCCAACTGCACTTTTAGAAATCTTCGCCTTTACGACTCTGTCGCTTCGTTGCCTTTATTCTCTACATATGTAAAAATCGAATTTTTACTATGTTATTCAATATATAAAAATCGAATTTTGACGTCGCTATTCAATATATAAAAATCGAATTTTGACTTCGCTTTCAATATATAAAAATATGATTTTTCTTTTGACTTTCAATATATAAAAATATGATTTTTCTTTTGACTTTCAATATATAAAAATATGATTTTTCTTTTGACTTTCAATATATAAAAATATGATTTTTCTTTTGACTTTCAATATATAAAAATATGATTTTTCTTTTGACTTTCAATATATAAAAATATGATTTTTCTTTTGACTTTCAATATATAAAAATATGATTTTTCTTTTTAAAGAAATCAGTTTTCAATACCTTTTTAAAAATCAGTTTTTATATCTTTAAAAAAAATCTGCTTTTATTCTTAAAAAAAACTGTTTTTATTCTTCTTAAAAAAACTGTTTTTATTCTTCTTAAAAAAACTGTTTTTATTCTTCTTAAAAAAACTGTTTTTATTCTTCTTAAAAAAAATCTGCTTTTAAATCAATACTATATATAAATTCAGTTTTTTTTTTTCAAACTAGATCATGGCTTTTCAAAAATTTAATTACTGCTTTACTTACGAAATTAAATAAACTAATTATATAAAATAAAATGAAAAAAAAGAAAGGAAGAAGCTCACAGTTTACATTGCTCAGCCCTGTCGGACCTGAGCTCGAAACTAGGGTTCCGCCGCCCCCATCGATCTCGACCCCTGAGAGTTCATCGGAGTGCGCCTCCCTGGAGAGCCTGATGTCGCCTTTCCCTTCCGAGGAGCTCGACGAGCTCGGTGATCTCCAGCGGTTGAAAATTGGGTCGAGGCGGCGCTTCGTCGGCGATCGATTAGGTTTAGGGTTCTCTTTTTTTTTTTTTTTTAACTGAAATAAAAGTGAACGGGGGGGGGGGGGGGGGGCAGGAAGAAAGATAAAGGGAGGGAATTTAGATTTTTTTTTATTATTATTATTTAATTATTTAATTTTGCAAATAGGTTGACTTTTACATACGACCTCGAAACGAGGCCCACCGCCTGTCGCCCATAGCGTTTAACCCCCATTCCGAACACAATGGGATATGTATCGCGAGCTGATTTGATCGTTACAATCAGTTTCCTTTCGAATTTACATTTAAATCACTATATTGAATTTTAAACGTACATTTCAAATTACCGGGGTCACATACTAACTAGAAAAATTCCAGAAAAATATTTTCTAGCTTCGTATTGACGATACGGTCCTAACAAAACTAGTTTCGTCGAATTCTGAGACCGTTAGAAAAATGGCCAATTTTCAGTCGATTAAAATCAACTGAAACTGGTCAAACGCGTTTTCCTTTGCCACGCTTACATATTGATTCGAAAAATTATGAAATTTGGAATCTAGCAATAACTTAACATCACGGACCCAACAAAACTAGTTTCGTCGAAATCCGAGGTCGTTTGCAAAATGTCCATTTTTAAGGGCCTGAATTCCATAGCGACTATTCAGAATTTTCAACTGGACATATCTTTTGATTCCCGCTACGAACTTTTGATTATTCGGATTCGTTGGAAAGATATTCACTATTAGATTCCATTATTTTTGTTTTCACTAAAATCCGGATTGTTTTGCACCCGGTACATTCAATTGAAGTTTGAAATCGAATTATCGAACTACCGCGCCAATTTCAATTCTATTTATAATTATATATAAATATTTATATTCTAACGACGACGCGTATAATATATACGTTCGAATTATTTTCAAAATAAATTTCTCGTCGATTATTATTTAAAATAATTCATTTTAAATAATCAAAATTCGCTAAAATTGCCAAAATAAAAATTTTAAACTGGCCCAGATTTTCCGGGTTGTTACAGGTTTCTTCCATTTTAGTAAAGAGGAGAGAAAATTAAAGCAATTTTGAAACTTGAACGAATGGTCGTACAGCGTATGGTAAGCCTTGCATGCTTCTGTTTATAGAACATAGCCCAATTTATATGAATAAAATGTACAATTTGAAAACCATGCAACAAAATTAAAATCAAGATTACGATGTTATAAGGAGCAACATTGCTTTGTTTCTTATTCTTCAGTCTTGTTAGAAGTAAGATTTTTCTGGTGTTTTCACTTCTTTTATATTTCACATAGCAGACCATTGCTAAATGAGTTGTGGCCCATTATCTCGTTACATTATTATTGCTATAATACAGTCGTTGCATTGAGCAATACAACTCCATAATAACCATTTTTTGTTGTTGCAATACATTTGAAAAGCGATCTTTTCTTTTATGGTATTAGAGCCACCATTTCCAAATGGCATCCATCTTGCTTCACATCAAAGAATCAATCGACACAGTATCCATTCGTACATTGTTACAAGTTTGGGGTTGTTTTATTTCACTCCTCAGATTATATTTCATCACTGGAGTTGTTGCCTTTTTCTTGTCAGCTTTAATCTGTTCTTATTAGTTCTCACTACCGTGTTGCCACTCGCCTAGAGGGAATCATATTAATCATCACCATCTTCTTCTTTCTGGATGCGAATTTTAATTCTTTTCTGATCATTAACATTCTGTCAGTGGTGTTATTCAATCCTGACATTCTGTTTGGCTTCTTGAATTCTGTTTCAACAATTATTGACTGCAAATTTTCTTCCTTACCAAGAATGATTCTCTTTTGATCAACCATGGCTAACGATGACTTCAACCTCGACCAGTTATAGAAATGATGCCACCGCAACAAGCATCTCAGCCACCTCTTTATTCAAACCGAAAAACCAAATCATGTCCATTCTCCTCGATGAAGACAGATACATTTTGTGAAACTACCGTGGAAATGACTCTCAAAGGCTATGGTCTGCTAATTACACCAGAGGCACGATCGATATCCTACCAATGATGATTGTAGATAGAGAGGGAAACATTATTAGTAATCTTGCACATCTAAGGTACCTAAAAAAAGATAGTTTATTATCCTTACGACTTCTTTCATCTATTAATGCCAACTTACTGTCACAAATAATAGGGTGCAACACTGCTCATGAGATCTTGTTATCTATTAAACAAAATTTTAATCCCCAATCATCTGCTAGAGTTATGCACTGCAGAAGTGAATTACACAATTCAAGAAAATGAGATATGAGATATGAGTATGAGAAATTACCTCACTAAAATCAAGATTTTGTGTGACAGGATAAGTGTTGTAGGTCACAAAATATACAATAGTGAGCAGATACTTGTGATCACAAATGGTTTAGATCAAGAATACGAGTCTCTAGTTACTTATATTACCCCACAACCCACTCTACCTGATATGCAATTTGTTCATTTGGCATTACTAGCTCACGAAGGCAGGGTTGAACAAAGAAGAATTATGCAAGGTGAGCATTCAGCCAATTTTGTTAGTTCCAAGAACAAGTCACAACAAAAAGGGAATTTCAATTAATAAAGGAAAGAAAACTAGGATTCGAGAGGTGGACAGTCTCAAAGAGGTTGTGGCAATGGTAGATGGAACAATAACAATCGTGTAAAGTGTCAGATATGTGAGAAGTTTGGCTACATGGCCAACAAATGCTATATCAGATTCAGCACAGAATATAATGTTGTTCAGTAAAACCAACTTCAACAAAAAAGTGCTAACTTGGCTCAAATTCAACACAAACAAAAGCAAAAGTGACAACATCAGAGGTCACGGGACAAGTGGTGATGAAACAACAAAAACTAATGATATTAGCATGGATGATTGGTATCCAGACTTAGGGGAAACCAACCACATCACCAATAATTTTCAAAATTTAAATCATGGCAAAAAAAAACTACTTGGATATGCAAAAATTACACATGGGCTATGCAATTAAAGCCCCGCAAAATCCCTACTATATCCTGTAGCGCCCTTTAACCGCTACGCTATTTCTATTCAACGCTGATGAACAGTAGCTCCGCTTTAAGCCCTGCTATTTTTCGCTGCACCCGCTAGATCAACACTTTGTAGCACCCGCTTTAGTAATATTAGTATACGAAACTTGACTTGACTAGTTCTCTTTTAAAACAAATAAATAAAGTTAGTGTAAAAAGATAATTTTAACACATAAGTGTCTAATATATGATAGAAATCTATTATAGTCACTAATTCTAATGTGATTAACCATGATAATCTTTGATTTTATTATATAAGATCAATAGATATTAGTTTCTTCTACACAAATGAAGTGAGAATGATAATTAATTAATTGTAAAATACTTATTTTTACATCTAATGTACCTTTTTGCACCTCCGCTATTTCCCCGCTTTATCCCCACTACACCTTTTTAAACCTCCACCGCTATAGAACTACTAAGCGCTTTAACTGCACAGCACATGGGTGATGGTGAAGCCATAAGTATTTCACATGTTGGTAGTGGTTTTATTAAAGGTAAAAGGGAACTTTACTTAAATAATTTGCTAAGAGTGCCTAGTATAAAAAAGAACTTAATTAGAGTTTCCCAATTTGCCAATGACAACAATGCGTACTTTGAGTTTCACCCAAAGTTTTGCCTTGTTAAAGATTTACTGAAAAAACGACATTGTTGCAAGGTAATATGCACAATATATCGTACAAGTTTAGCAATAATAAGTCCAAGAATGCTAGTAATTAGGAACCCAGGTGCAACAATATAAATTCTAACAGTATCAATGTCAACAAAGTGAATAATGTGAACAGTGATGCTTGCACCAGTGATTGTAACAAGAATGGTATTAGAAATGACAATTTCTTTACTTGTGACTATGTTAATAATATTGACAATATTGATACCAATGATGTTCAAACTAGTTGTGCATATTTCTATAATAATGACAATGTTCATACTAACTATGTGCAGATTAATCAAACTGACATCAACCAAAATTATAATGATAATGATCATGATAAGTCTGGTTCTGATCATGATAAAAGAAATTTTGAATCATGGCATTGCGGACAAGGGCACCCCAGTTTTAGCACAATTAAACAAATTTTGAAAGACTATAGATTCATTTGTAAAAATTTACCGGAGTCATACACTTGCACACATTGTCAATCAGGCAAGAGTCACAAGTTACCTTTCTATAATTTTGACACTATCTATAGTAAACCTCTAGAATTAATTGTTGTAGATGTATGGGACCAACACCATTGCATTCCACACAAGGCTACATGTATTATCTTTCCTTTATTAATGCATATACTAGATACACTTGGATTTATTTCCTTAGAAACAAGTCAGAAGCACATGCCATAGTTGTACAGTTTATAACTTTCACTGAAAAACAAACAAATTGCAATGTTAAAACTTTGCAAACTGATGGTGGTGGAGAATTTATGCCACTAAAGAAATATTTTCATGATAAAGGCATACTTCATATAATAACATGCCCATGCACATCAGAAAAACGGTCTAGTAGAGAGAAAACATAGGCATAGTTGAGACAGGGTTAATTCTCCTATCTCAGACATATCTACCAATGAAATATTGGTACGAAGCTTTTAGCACTATTGTCTTTTTGATCAATATGCTTCCTATGAGGGGTTTGGATAACAAAAGTCCACATGAAATGTTGCTCAAAACTAAACCTGATTATAAAGGTTTAATTTCTTTTCGATGTTTACGTTTTCCCTATCTCAGACCATATAACAAGCACAAGCTTTGTCTAAGATCCAGTCCCTACACCTTTTTGGAACATGGAAATAATAAAAAAGGATACAGATGCTTGGATAAAAGAGGAAGGCTATTTATCTTAAGGCATGTAGTGTTTAATGAATCTATATTTCCTTTTGCATAAAAGAATGTCAAGCAAAAGGAAAGTGGTGGTATTGTCAGTATAAAAATGCTAACCTACCAATTTTGTCAAAATGGAGTAATGAGGTTGGAATGAAGGCATGTCAAACTCATTCAGACAATCAACAACCAACCATCTCTACAACTAAATAAGACTACAGCTCTAATAATTCCAATATTCATTTTCCTTCAGTTCAACATGATGAAGCACAACATGATGAAAACAGTGAAAAAGACAATGCAACTGGGTCTACAAATAATTCACACTCAAGTGATCAAGGAAGAGACCAACATCAGAATCAATCTAATGCAAGTCATCACATGGTCACAAGGGGAAAAGGTGAAATATTCAAACCCAAAGTTTACACTACCTATGTTAATAACAAAGAACCCATCACATATGAAGAGGCTATCAAAGATAAGAAATGGAAAGAGGCTATGGACAACGAGTTCAATGCACTGGTAAAAAATGGTACATGGTCTATAATTAAGGCCCCAAAGCAAAAAAAACATTATGTGATGCAGATGGACATATAAAATTAAAAGGAAGGTAGATGGGGGCATTGATAAATACAAGGTCAGAGTTGTTGCAAAAGGCTATTCAAGGTAATTTGGTTTTGATTTCAATGGGACATTTTCGCAAGTGGTCAAACGTACTACTATTCAAATTGTTCTGGCTATTTCCCTATACAAGCAGTGGAGAATAAGACAGCTAGATATGAACAATGCCTTTCTTAATGAAGTATTACAAGAAGAAGTCTACATGCAGTAGCCCAAAGGGTAATATTCAGGAAATGAAAAAAATGTATACAGACTACACAAGGCAATTTATAAATTAAAACAAGCATTTAAGCATGGTATGAAAAGCTCAAATCGACATCAACAAAACTAAATTTCACCCCTACCAAGTCAGACACCTCTCTCTACACCAAAAGCAACAAGAAGTCAATTGTCTACACATTGGTATACGTAGATGATATACTTATTACTGGGGACAATAAGCACGAAATTGACAAAGTTGTGAACTATCGGTGTAACGTCCCGCATTTTTACCGGTTTGTATCTGAATATTTAAATCAGTTTAAAAATTGAATACATAATATAAGTGGATTTATATATTAATTAAAACGAAGTTGAACGTATAAAAATATATATTAAATATAATCGAACCCGTAATGTCGCGACAGTTCATAATTTAACGTTTTGAACTTCAACTGAGCGTACAGGATTCGTTATAAATCGGATTTCTTCGAAACAAGAAACGTTTGGATCAGTTGAATTATATTTCTCTAATGGAAGTGAAAAATCAAAATTTTGGATTATATATTGTAAGTTATGTCCAAATTAAATATTCAGAAAAGCAGCGGCATATTCGTTTATGGCCATAACGGTTATCTAAATATATTTAAATAACGGATTAGAATTTGGATAAGAATCTTTTGAGACATAGTGATAATTTAATTTTTAGAATTTTACTGTAATTTTTAATTAATTAAATACGCAACTTTTTCTTTGGAGTATTTTATACCCTATATCACCAATTTGGGGTTTCACAGAATAAGCTAACCGGTCAATATTATTATATTTTTGGGATCGTGGCTTATCGCTCGACACGGCCGTACTCGTATTTCTGTCCGTTACAGCTCGGATATGAATGAAATTTTACTTAAGCATGGTACACTAAAATTTTAAATCATAAAGTATATACAAATGGATGTCTTCATTGCCAAGCTAGGTACACCTCCTTTCATAGTAAGGAAAAAACGTGTCACCCTATTACTACGAACATACACTGCTAACCTAGATTGATTTCGCAACAATCTATACTTTCAAATCCACAGTAACCCACGAAATAAACGCGGACCTATACATTTAATACCACCACATGCCTAGTTTGGACGAATTCACATGCTACCCTATAAAATCACGAAGCTGCCTTCGCAGTTCGCACATGCAAGTATTGACATATGAAGCACCATATGCCTACTCTTTTTCTCACTGTTATCAAGACCGGACCGAACCGTCGGTCTGATCGCTGGAACCGCTAACCTTCAGCCATAACGGTCCGGAGGTGATTCAAACCCTAGCCTGCAACGGATCGCGGTTGGACCTCAAGAAATCTGGTCGAACCTTCACATTACCGCGATTTCGAGAGATAATTCTAGATTTTCCTCCGTGTTTCTATAGATTTTGATGGGAATTTTTTTTTTTTTTGGATGGGTTAATTTTTGAGGAGGAAGAAACGTTTGAAGAAGATGAAAATAGGCAGGCTGGCAGGTTGTAAGCTGTACGATTAGCACTAAAGCTACTTTAACATATACATCCATGCTTTATTTCAATTTATTTGGCAACTTTTTTGCATTTAGATCCTTGTTTTATTTCAGCTTTGGATGCATTGTTTTATTTTATCCCCATATTTATGTTAATTTTATATTTAATACAATTGTTTGTTTATAATAAAACATGCACGGTTCCGACGGCTCAACCGGTTCAACCATGAAAACTTTCGACCTTTGAGCACTGCGGTAACGGTTCGGTTATGATAACTATGCTAATTCTACAGCACCATACGCCTTCAAATCCATTGAAAACACATGAAAAGAAAACTCAAAAATATAGGAGCAGCTATCCTATAAATCTAAAGCTTGGATGCCCAGTAATATAGTTTATATAAACCCTGCCGGTACCTTATAGTTAGCCATGAAGTCATACTTACACCATAAAGCCGAACTCAGCTATGAAGCAAGACTTAACACGGCGTACCCTATTTCTATGGCTACCCTACTCCACGGGGCTACACCATACCCTGTTGCTTAACATCTAAGGAACGCTATATCTATATATAAAAGCATAGTGTTTTCGTTTATCCCTTCAAAAAGTAGCCGAGAAATACCATGGCCTCTTAAAAACAAATAAATCAAAATTAAATACTGCGAGCGTGTTGAGAGGGGCAGGGAATAGATCCGTGGAGTTTGTTTAGAATCCAAGGAGTGGTGTAGTTCGTAAAGAACTGTTGTGCAAGGCATTTGGAGAATGAGAGTACTTTGGTAAGACTGGATTTTGATTTCGAAAGGAGAACTGTAGGAGATAAGTAAGACGTGCGGTGTGAGTTTCTATTGCACAAGACATTCATACAGTAGTAGGAGATGCTTGTGCATGTGTTGTAAGAAGTGTGATGGGGAGTTTGGGTCGATCAAAGTGTGGTACGAATGAAGTGGTCTGGCGTAGGCAAAGTGGACGCAAGTGATGGTACATGGCGCATAAGGGAAAGATGAATGTGTTTCTAACTGAAGGGGAGTTTAAGTCTGGGGTCATGGAGGTTGCGTGACCACGTACTACAGTTGTTTGGTAAGGGAAGATTATGGCATGGAATGGGTGACAGCAGGACGTTTTCTCCTGTGCTTTGGGATGGGAAAATAAGGGAGTTTGGTTTCTATAGTTCGGCCATGAAGGAAAAACCGAGGAGAGGATTAATTGGTTCGTGGAAGAAATACTGTATGCATTCATATGTGAAGGCTAATGTTATACGGGTTAAATACAAAAGGGCCTGGGCCATTTGTTTTCCTCGTAAGGCCCATTTTTTCTGTTTTTTTTAAAAAGGAGTTGTCTGGGCATTTCTAAAAACAAACACGGCAATGATTTTTGGATAGGGAGCAGACGGAAGGCCAAAGAAAGAGGTCAGGGCTTGAGGACGTGTGAAGTGCACACTGTTTGGATGGTGTCTGCGTGTACATTGGGGCGTTCATGTTATGTAGATGGGCTATAGTAAGGAGCACTGCACGCACGCCGATCAGGGTTTTAACAGTATGATACTATTCTAAAAATAGCAACGCAATGGCTCCAATGGGGAGTGATTTGGAGCACGTTACGGTTTTAGGCAATTAAAGCACTGGATATAATCAACTGACGCAAATCGTTATTTAACGGTTAACGCACAAAAGTGAGTAAATTCACTAACTCTGGTCTATTTTAAAATATTATAATTATATTTTAAATATTGGTTGAATGTTGTGTGATGGTCGTTTAGGTAAATTACAGTTAAATTGGTTGAAATATATACATCGTTGCATAGATACACATCATTTGTTGGATACTGATTTGACTAATATCTGTGGATGTAGGAAACTGGCAGTATATGAACTGGTTGTTTTATGTTATTTATATATGCATTGTTTGAACCCAAATGACATTAAAAACCTATGTGGATATTGATGTTGAACGGAAATTCAACGTTATTTTGATTTAAATCAAATAGACGATATCGATTAAGAAAGTGGCAGCACCGACTGTAAACCCATCTTTTTGTTAAGAAGATGATTGGCCACTAGGCAATTCAACGAAGTTAATTATGAAAATTATATTTTTATAATTAAAGAGAAGTCCTAGATTATAATAGAAGTCCTATAATAAACATTTTGTAGTTAATTTTTATTAATAAATTATAAGCGAATATTTTTAATCAGGTAAAGCTATAAATTTGTCCTATGAGGATAATCGTCTTAAGACAAAAAGGATTAAGCAATATTTTAGATTAATTTTATTAATCTAATGGTAAGGAGTAATTACGATCAGTTAACAAATTTACTGATGATTTGAAGTTGATTAAATCAACTGTTTTGTTAGAAATTGATTATTTATTAATTAATCTTCGATTAATCAAATAATAATGGTTTTAGAAATTCATTATTTAAATGAATAGGATTCCTTAATTATTAATTACTTTTTAATCAAGTATTAAATAATTATTGAACTAAGATAATTAGTTATTGTAAAATAAGCAACAAATCTATTTTAGGTTATTGACGAAGTAAACTGTTTACTTCAGCAATGATAAAGTAAATATTATTTAATTATTTTTAATTAAATAATTGTTCTTATATGGATTCCATTTAAGGGGATATTGAGCTTATAATAAGATGTTACTTGAATTAAGTATAATGATTCAAATAAAAGTAAAACGCCAGAAGACCAAGAACGTCAATAGGTCTTGGTAAAGAAGTTATAAATAGAACTGTGGAATGAAGTTAAAGCAAAGAATTAATGTTTAATATAAATAGTTATAAACAATAGAGATTTCGAAGTATGAATACGGTGTTATAAAACCATATTCCAAATAAAACAAGAAATACGGTTTGAAGGATACTATAAGTAATAAGGAGTTTAGAGTTACGGACTTATATCTATTCTAAGATAAGAACGTTGTCGATCAAGGTCTGAGAGGTAAATAAAATACCCCAACTTGAATGACTTCACTATTATCGAGGGATGGTATTGGTTTGTAATGGAAAGAGATGTCGAGATTAGTTATAAAGTGGAATATAGCAGCGTATTGCAAGTATTTGAACTATCACGATAGAATGACGTTGTTGACCAGGCTTAAGCGTGACTGTGATGTCGATATTAGTATAAAGAGGAATATTACAACGTATTGCAAGTTTTTGAACTGTAACGATAAATTAACGTTGTTGACCAAGCTTAAGCGTGATTTTTATATATAACACTATTAGGAATTGGAACTATAATTCGACGATGTCGAATGTATTGAAGTAAATTATTATAGGAATTATAATCTGATAGGATATTTAATATTTAGTTTAAAGCAATAGATTAGAATAAGGATACGTAATCAATATTTAGTTATAAACTTGATTTTGACAAGAAGTTGACTTAGAAACAAAGTTTATAAAGAGGAATGGAAATATAAAATTATGAAGAGATTTCGGTAAACAAGATAAGGGTATTTATTACTCGAATAAAGAGTTATTTGACAAAGGTGTTCAGATTTCTATAATAGGTATGATATTCACATTTTATAGTGAATAATGTTTTAAAAGTGAACGTTTGGCAGATTAAAATATTTATAATGAAATTGCAGATATTTTTCAAATGTAGATAGGGTATTTTATCCAAGTGTAAAAAATAAAGAATGTAAAAAGAATGAAAATGTTTTCGAACGTAAATAACGTATATTTCTGGAACATGGGAGGATAAGAGTTTATAATAATTAGAAATGTTTTCCCAAGAAGTGTGAAAAAGGCTAAAACGGGATTTGAGAAATATCTGGTAAGATATGGGAATTCGAATAATAAAAACGAATGTTAAATAAAAAGTGCCCGTGGTGTGATGTTTAGTTGCACATTTGAATGAATGTTTGTTTTTACTTCGATAGTTAAATAACCTACTATCGAAGTGTTTTGACCATCGTTGTCAATACGCAGAGACCAGTGGGATTTATTATTCGAAAACCACTCCGTATAGGCATAAGCGCTGCGAATTAGATATGGCTGAAGACAATTGAAGACGGAGTGAAATGCAAGGGTCGTCCTGTTCCAGAATAGGTGTTTTTTGTTTGTCCAGACCCAAAACAACTTGTATGGACGAGTGTCTGACAGAGTATACCTAAAAAATCACGTATGGTTGATCTTTTAAAGGTGTTACGTTTGGTGGCAGAGGAATTCGTTCCTCTTAGCTTTTTATACCCGTGATATTTTTGGAAATCAATTAGTGAATTGACGGATTTGACGATGTGGCATTCAAAGTGAATGGTGATCAGATGTTCTGAAGATAGACGTAGCCTCTAGCCTCACAACCGGGAAATGACAGAAATCAGGCGGGCAGCATGGCTAGTTGGGTCATACCCAAGCAGGGTGTATTGTCACCGATCTAGAGAAAATTCATATTTGTTCTTCTTTCGTTTCTGTATCTTCAGATTACGGTTGGATGGCCAACAACCGTGGGGTGACAATATATTCGAAACACTCAAACTAAATGAGTGGTCGGTCATGTGTGGGTCGGGTTGCAAGATGTTTTTGTTGAACCCCAGTGTATCCCCTCTAGAGTACACTGATCGGGAGGTAGGCCCATACCTTGTCATAGTTGGAATCCAATCTCCAATAAGCGCTCTGCGTTTTTGATTTTATACTATGTATGTGGAGCGTAAGATGCAAGCATTCTGCTATTTGGTTATTTATTTGATTAGACATTATTATAATATCACTGGATTTTGATATCAAAATATTTTGGGTTATAGTAAGGTAAAAACCGTCCATGTTTATGTGTGGGTTGGTCTTACTATTATCCTTTCCTTTTAAAAGGATTTTCAAAGTTAAACGATATGGTTGGAATTTACTCACACCAGTACCATGACTGACCCAGAGTTTATTTTGTTTGTGTTTTTCCTAAACTCTTTGGTGCCTAACTTTGTACAGGCAGTCAAGTGTTTCAGGATTTTACAGATACATTTGGAGGAGCTGAAGCAGGAGGCCTTACCGTTAGTTATTTTGAGTTATTTCAGCTGTGATGTATATTTGTTGATCTCTGATAGTGGTGTGTATATATGATACAGAATTTTGTATTTCAAAAGTTATGTTATATAATATATGTTATTCGTTCCGCTGTGAGATTCGTGTTTACTCTGATTCTGATGTTCTTCTTATTCTTCTATTCTATTAGTTCTATCTTATCTTCCTCATCCTCTTATTTCTTTCTATTAAAGATCTGTATTTTCTTGCACTTTGAGTTGAATGTGTAGGATATTAGTCAGCTCAAATTGGTATGGATTTACAGGCCTTTACAGTTGGTATCAAAGCTGAAGGTTAAGTTATTTACCTTGGCTCTATGGCATAACTCAATAGAGATGGAGTTAGTAATACTCTAGATTGAGTTTGAGTGTATATATATGAGCACGTGTTTGTGAATTAATATAAAAAGTGTTTTTATATTGTGTTGACTTGTCAGTCGAGTGGTTTATGAATTCTGGTCTAAATAGTAATGCAAACTGTGTCGATAGGTGTTTCTAAACTCTTGAACAGAGTATTTCGACATAGTATGTTTTGAAAAGAGGGTAAATGAAATAATTTTACCTAAAATATATTTTGATATAAAAAGGAGTATATATCTTGAGATTATTATAGTGTTGATCATTATTATGATCGAATAAGATTTATAATTGAGTTGGTTATATAAATAACCAATCGAAATATTATATAAGTATAATATGCAAAATCAGATGAGCTGAATCTGAATTTAAAACCAGAATTGAAATAAAACTCTAGAAACTTGGACAAAAGTTGGAAATAATGTTTGGATTAAATATATGGGAATTCTAAAATCCTGGGAGATTTGAAATTGTTTTCCAAGTGTTATGAGAGATATTTTGAAGTAATTTTCAAAAAAAAGTGTTTGAAAATAAGTTTTGATATAGTACTGAACTCATTTCGGTTGCTGGAAAATAATTCTGATGATGAACCGCGGCATTATCGGTGTTCATTTTCGAGTTTCTAAGTGACGGATTACTACCAAAGATTTTGTTTTGAATTATTATGAGAAAACAAGTTGTCGGAAATTCAAATGTTTTGAATAATATATGATTTCAAACTGATTTGAAATAAATCCCAGGAATTTGTATTATGAAATAAAAATTCAACTTATGAAGTTAAAATGGTAAAAGTGGAACTTAAACTAAGATAAACAAATTTGGACTGAATTTGGAACAATCCAGAATAAAAAATGTAAAAGAGAAATATTGGAGATTCGAGTTATTAAAATGAATTGATTCTTGGAGAATAAGAATCGAATTTTGAATTGGGAGATGAAGATTACTGTTTTGAGAAATAAATCAGTAAATGGAATGTCGAAATAAAACTTAACAAGGTTAAGAGTTTGGAATTGAGAATGGAATTGGGAGTTTGAACTGAAAATTTGGCTTAGTAAAAGCGAAAGATTGGTTTGAGAATGGATTGATGGGAGATCTGTAACACCCCACGTCCATTAATGTCACTCACAAAGGGAATGCATTAACTTCCGTGGAGCATTTTAAGTAAGTATAGAACAGAAAATCACAACAAGACAGATATAAAGCAGTACTTGAAAATTAAAACTTTATTTCATTGCAGCAGATAAAACAATATGTTTGATTACATCATCAAAACCATAAACCAAAGTCAAGTACATCATATCCATCTTGATAAAACAAAGTACATAAACTGAAAGACATAATCCCCAACATTAAAATAGCCATAAATAAAGAGAAGCTGAACTTTACTTCAGCGGTCCAAGAAATCTTCTAAAAGCAGTCCAAGATCAAGCTCCATTGGTGCTAGTTCCAACCTGAGCACCTGGGGGGGAAAGGAAAGAGTTGGAAAAAGGGGGGTCAGACATAAAGTCTGACGAGTGCGATAATTCTAACAATATAATTAACAAAGTAACTAGGCTAAGGCATAAGTTGGAAAATAGGGAAATGGCCATGAACCATTGAGTATGACAGAGTAAACAAGGAAACAAGATGAATTACGATATCGTTAAAGCGCACCTAGACTACTATAGGATGATTACTGAACTACACCAACACTATGGGATAATTCCTAAACTGCACCGCCACTAGTATACTGCACCGCCACTAGTCACCCTAAGGTTGATCCCGCCTACAGACTTGATAATGATATTGGTAGTTTCATGCACCCCTAGCTGCCTTTATAGGTGTCGTCTGCCCCTATCTCCACTAGGTGTACCCACTACCCCCAAATGATCGGCTCCCTAACTCGTAGATACCCGTGCTGGCCCCACAGTGGGGTGTATCACTCCCCAAAGTGGCAACCCGATACAACAAAAAATGCACGGCTTATACCTACACGATGCAACAACGTCTTACCTACCAGCCCGGGTCCACACACGCATATGAACCCGTTCGACTTGCGTTGCCACCGCTAACCCGGTTTGGCCTCTTACAGTCAAGCCCAGTATGCGTGTCCCGTCCTCGACTTGGGTCGAGCCCACAAAGATACGTATGGGTTACTGGTTGAAACGGGCCCCCATTACTTGACACAAGCTATCCACCTAAGCTTGGTCCCCTCTAGTACATCCCACTTAACCCACTTCATATTCATGTTTCAATTACATGTTTCACATTTTGGTTAAGTGTTTCTAATCGTATTTCCAAATGCCACCCAAGGCACCCACTTAACTCCCTCATGTCCCACTACATGCTTACCTGTTTAAGTTTTTCTTAATTCATTAAGACCGTAACCTCATAAAGACCTCTCACATTAGACTGACATTTGTGGCAGTTGGATTTGCCGGGCGGGTCCGGGCAGTCTTACACCACAAAAGAGCCTAACCTCGTGTCTTTACAATTGTTACGTATTTAGTTTATGCCTAAGACCTCTCACATTAGACTGGCATTTGTGGCAGCTGGATTTGACGGGCGGGTCCGGGCAGTCTTACACCACAAAAGAGCCTAACCTCGTGTCTTAGACGATTAATTACTCCTAATTAATCACCCCCAATTTGAATTACTTTCCCTATTCAAATTATCAATCAATTTCAAATTTTACGATGTCCATAATTGACTCAATTATGTCCATCCATTTATGGTATGTAAAATCATACCAATTTCACCACAATTTTATTTTATGCCTTTTAAGGCATTTATGCCAATTAAACATTTTTAATATTATCCCCTTTTTCCCCACGTAGTACGTTTGTTCGTTTAACGTAAAAATATACGTTAGACTCGAATAGTCTAACTCATGAAATAAAAGAAAACATCACATATATACACATAATTAAAACATAAATCTAACATAGGGGTGAACTTGCATATGTGAATGATGTTCTACATCTAAAACTTGCATAGGCCAAGATTACAACTTGCATAACAACATATGTCATGGTTCCAAATTTAAAGGTGTGAACTTGATGAGAAAATGGCCACAAACTTGCATAAACATCATGTATAACATAGATCCAAATCTAAAGGTGTGAACTTGATGAAATAATGGCCACAAACTTGCATAAACATCATATGTCATAAACCTATATCTAAAGGGGTTAAACTTGCTTAGGTAATAACATAACATGATTCATGTCCAACTCATAAATTCACATATGTGATTTATACGTCGCAACAATGGTGTGAACTAACATGTAAAGTATCATGTCATAGCCTAATCTTTCAATTTAATTCTCACATAAACTAGGTGCCATAATCATGTAAGGTCACATGTAATTCTACCCAAACTTGTATATGGTTCATGTTTGAATCAACATCTAAACTTTCCTACATATGATTTGTCATATGAATCAATATCACAAACTAGCATAAGAAACATGACGATTTGATTATATATAAAATTACAACGTGGATGATAGCAACATAACTTTGCATCACAACATAACATCATAGATATTTCAATCATAATCCTACAACATAATTACAACATGCAATCAATACTTCATATCACATCCATACAATCCGCGTTATAACTTAATCTAATTAAATTACTAATTATTTTGATAAAACTATCGAACTCACAACTCAAAAGCAGTCTTGAGTTCTGAATTCTGATTTCTGGAGTTGAACTAGCGTCCCTTTGATGAAGAATCACTGTTAGGGTTGAATAGTTCTGATTTGGTTGCTGTTCTTCCTCTTTAATTTGGTGGTGGCTGCTCTAGGGTTCAAGACAAAAGCATGACGGCCATAGGTTTAGTTTTAATTCTGATTTAGGGTTTGAGTCTATGGGTCTTTTTATAGAGTTATGAATTAATTTAAGCCGTCGGATGTTCTTAGGGTTAATCAAAACCATTCAATCATGATAGGGCGATGAGTCAGCCCTAATGACTCAGCAAGGAGTCAGAATGGACTCAACAACACGGGTCAGCCTGAACCAGAAAGCTGTGCAGGCTCCAGCCTCGGCCTGGGCGCACTTGGCAGGTGCGCCAGTGTTAATATGTACTGGCGCACTTCCCAAGTGCGCCAGTGCATTCATATTTTTTTTTCTTTACTTTGCCACCAAACTTCGTTCGTCCATAACTCTTTCATCCGGTACTCGTTTCCCGCAAACTCGGACTCTATCTCCACTAGAATTCTGAGACGAACACAATGGCGCAACCCAATCCCTATAATTCTCACGTCTGAGATTAATTATTCTTTAATTTAGTTAATTCGATTATTCAAAAATCCGGGGTGTTACAAGATCAACCAAGGTTGCTTGGATATATTTTAAAGTGATAGCAAATGGCAGAGATAGAGTTAAATTCCAACAAAATGATACAAGTTTACATTTTATTTAAGTATGAGATATTTGAGCTATTTTGGAAAGCCGCTTGGATGTTTGATTTTCTTTTGGATTGGAGAATGTTCAGAAAGGCAAGTTGTAGTTATACCGAATGAGCCGTGCAGAGGAGAGGCTAACGAAATTCTCCGAAAATTTAAGCTATTAGGAAATTTCCAGAATTTTCGAAAATATTCGTTAATAAGAAGGAATTAATATTTTAATTAGAATTAATTGGTACAGTTGAAACTAAGATTAAGAAGTAAAAAGAAAGATTTTAATCTGGTTATAATAGAGTTTGTAGCATTTTTTCCTACCTTAGTAATTTCGGGGACGAAATTCTTTTAAGGTTAAAGGAATGTAACGTCCCGCATTTTTACCAGTTTGTATTTGAATATTTAAATTATTTTAAATATTGAATTCTTAATATAAGTGGATTTATATATTAATTAAAACGAAGTTGAACGTATAAAAATATATATTAAATATAATTGAGCCCTAATGTCGTGACAGTTCGTAATTTAACGTTTTGAACTTCAACTGAGCGTACAGGATTCGTTATAAATCGAATTTCTTCGGAACAAGAAACGTTTGGATCAGTTGAATTATATTTATCTAATGGAAGTGAAAAATAAAAATTTTGGATTATATATTGTAAGTTATGTCCAAATTAAATATTCGGAAAAGTAGCGGCATATTCGTTTATGGCCATAACGGTTATCAAAACATATTTAAATAACGGATTCGAATTTTGGACAAGATTCTTTTGAGACATAGTGATAATTTAATTTTTAAAATTTTACTATAATTTTTATTTAATTAAATATGCAACTTTTTATTTGGAGTATTTTACACCTTATATCACCAATTTGGGGTTTCACAGAATAAGCTAACTGGTCAATATTATTATATTTTTGGGACCGTGGTTTATCGCTCGACACGACCGTATTCGTATTTCTTTCCGTTACAGCTTGGATATGAATGAAATTTTACTTAAGCATGGTACACTAAAATTTTAAATCATAAAGTATATACAAATGGATGTCTTCATTGCCAAGCTAGGTACACCTCCTTTCATAGTAAGGAAAAAAACGTACCACCCTATTACTACGAACATACACTGCTAACGTAGCATGATTTCGCAACAATCTATACTTTCAAATCCACAGTAACCCACGAAAGAAACGCGGACCTATACATTTAATACCACCACATGTCTAGTTTGGACGAATTCACATGCTACCCTATAAAATCACGAAGTTGCCTTCGTAGTTCGCACATGCAAGTATTAACATATGAAGCACCCTATGCCTACTCTAATTCTACATCACCATACGCCTTCAAATCCATTGAAAACACATGAAAAGAAAACTCAAAAATATAGGAGCAGCTATCCTATAAATCTAAAGCTTGGATGCCAAGTAAAATAGTTTATATAAACGCTGCCGGTACCTTTTACTTAGCCATGAAGTCATACTTGTACCATGAAGCCGAACTCAGCTATGAAGCAAGACTTAACACGGCGTACCTTATTTCTATGGCTACCCTACTCCACGGGGCTACACCATACACTGTTGCTCAACATCTAAGGAATGCTATATCTATATATAAAAGCATAGTGTTTTCGTTTATCCCTTCAAAAAGAAGCCGAGAAATACCATGGCCTCTTAAAAACAAATAAATCAAAATTAAATACTGCGAGCGTGTTGAGAGGGACAGGGAAGAGATCCGTGGAGTTTGTTTAGAATCTAAGGAGTGGTGTAGTTCGTAAAGAACTATTGTGCAAGGCGTTTGGAGAATGGGAGTACTTTGGTAAGACTGGTTTTTGATTTCGAAAGGAGAACTGTAGGAGATAAGTAAGACGTGCGGTGTGAGTTTCTATTGCACAAGACATTCATACAGTAGTAGGAGATGCTTGTCCATGTGTTGTAAGAAGTGTGATGGGGAGTTTGGGTCGATCAAAGTGTGGTACGAATGAAGTGGTCTGGCGTAGGCAAAGTGGACGCAAGTGATGGTGCATGGCGCATAAGGGAAAGATGAATGTGTTTCTAAGTGAAGGGGAGTTTAAGTCTAGGGTCATGGAGATTGCGTGACCATGTACTACAGTTGTTTGGTAAGGGAAGATTATGGCATGGAATGGGTGACAGCAAGACATTTTCTCCTGTGCGTTGGAATGGGAAAATAAGGGAGTTTGGTTTCTTTAGTTCGGCCATGAAGGAAAAACCAAGGAGCAGATTAACTGGTTCGTGGAAGAAGTACTTTATGCATTCATATGGGAAGGCTAATGTTATACTGGTTAAATACAGAAGGGCTTGGGCCATTTGTTTTCCCCGTAAGGCCCATTTTTTTGTTTTTTTTTAAAAAGGAGTTGTCTGGGCATTTCTAAAAACAAACACGGCAATGATTTTTGGATAGGGAGCAGACGGAAGGCCAAAGAAAGAGGTCAGGGCTTGAGGACGTGTGAAGTGCACACTGTTTGGACGGTGTCTGCGTGTACATTGGGGCGTTCATGTTATATAGATGGGTTGTAGTAAGGAGCACTGCATGCACGACGGTCAGGGTTTTAACAGTATGATACTATTCTAAAAATAGCAACGCAATGGCACCAACGGGGAGTGATTTGGAGCACGTTACAGTTTTAGGCAATTAAAGCGCCGGATATAATCAACTGACGCAAATTGTTATTTAACGGTTAACACGCAAAGGTGAGTAAATTCACTAACTCTGATCTATTTTAAAATATTATAATTATATTTTAAATATCGGTTGAATGTTGTGTGATGGTCGTTTAGGTAAATTACAGTTAAATTAATTGAAATATATATATCGTTGCATATATACAAATCATTGGTTGGATACTGATTTGACTAACATCTGTGGATGTAGGAAGTCGGCTGTATATGAACTGGTTGTTTTATATTATGTATATATGCACTGTTTGAACCCAAATGACATTAAAAACCTGTGTGGATATTGATGTTGAATGGAAATTCAACGTTATTTTGATTTAAATTAAATAGACGATATCGATTAAGAAAGTGGCAGCACCGACCTTAAACCCATCTTTTTGTTAAGAAGTTGATTGGACGCTAGGAAAATCAACGAAGTTAATTATGAAAATTATAATTTTGTAATTAAAGCGAAGTCCTAGATTATAATAGGAGTTCTGTTATAAACATTTTGTAGTTAATTTTTATTAATAAACTATAAGCGAATATTTCTAATCAGGTAAAGCTATAAATTTGTCCTGTGAGGATAATCATCTTAAGACAAAAAGTATTAAGCAATATTTTAGATTAATTTTATTAATCTAATGGTAAGGAGTAATTACGATCAGTTAACAAATTTACTGATGATTTAAAGTTGATTAAATCAACTGTTTTGTTAGAAATTGATTATTTGATTAATTAATCTTCGATTAATCAAATAATAATGGTTTTAGAAATTAATTGTTTAAATGAATAGGATTCCTTAATTAGTAATTACTTTTTAATGAAGTATTAAATAATGATGAACTAATATAATTAGTTATTGTAAAATAAGCAACTAATCTGTTTTAGGTTAATGACAAAGTAAACTGTTTACTTCAGCAATGGTAAAGTAAATATTATTTAATTATTTTTAATTAAATAATTGTTCTTAAATGGATTCCATTTAGGGGGATATTGAGTTTATAATAAGATGTTACTTGAATTAAGTATAATGATTCAAATAAAAGTAAAACGCCAGAAGACCAAGAACGTCAATGGGTCTTGGTAATGAATTTATAAATAGAACTGTGGAATGAAGTTAAAGCGAAGAATTAATGTTTAATATAAATAGTCATAAACAATAGAGATTTCGAAGTATGAATATGGTGTTATAAAATCATATTCCAAATAAAACAAGAAATACGGTTTGAAGTATACTATAAGTAATAAGGAGTTTAGAGTTACGGACTTATATCTATTCTAAGATAAGAACATTGTCGATCAAGGTCTGAGAGGTAAATAAATACCCCAACTTGAACGACTTCACTATTATCGAGGGATGGTATTGGTTTGTAAAGGAAAGAGATGTCGAGATTAGTTATAAAGTGGAATATAGCAGCGTATTTGAACTATCACGATAAAATAACGTTGTTGGCCAGGCTTAAGCGTGACTATGATGTCGAGATTAGAATTGTAACAACCCGTAAAATGCGAGCCAGTTTGAAATTTTTATTTTGGCCATTTTAGCGAATTTTGATTATTTAAAATGAATTATTTTAAATAATATCGACGAGAAATTTATTTTGAATATAATTCGAACGTATATATTATACGCGTCGTCGTTAGAATATAAATAATTATATATAATTATTAATAGAATTGAAAATGGCGCGGTAGTTCGATAATTCGATTTCAAACTTCAATTGAATGTACCGGGTGCAAAACAATCCGGATTTTAGTGAAACCAAAAATGATGGAATCTAATAGTGAATATCTTTCCAACGAATCCGTCAAACTGAGATTTCATCTTAGAAATGATAAGATATGTCCAGTTTAAAATTAGAAATAGTCGCTGTGGAATTTATATATATTTTTATATATATAAGGCCCTTAAAAATAGCAATTTTGCAAACGACCTCGGATTTCGGCGAAACCACTTTTGTTGGATCCGCAGTGTCAAGTTATTGCTAGATTCCAAATTTCATAATTTTTCGAATCAATATGTGAGCGTGGCAAAGGAAAACGCGTTTGACCAGTTTCAGTTGATTTTAATCGACTGGAAATTGGCCATTTTTCAAACGGTCTCAGAATTCGACGAAACTAGTTTTGTTAGGACCGTATCGTCAATACGAAGCTAGAAAATATTTTTCTGGAATTTTTCTGGTTAGTATGTGACCCCGGTAATTTGAAATGTACGTTTAAAATTCAATATATAGAGTTAAATGAAAATTTAACGGAAACTGACTCAAATGATCGAATCAGCCAACGATACATATCCCATTGTGTTCGGAATGGGGGTGAAACGCTATGGACGACAGGCGGTGGGCCTCGTTTAGAGGTCGAAAATAAAAGTTGCTTTTTAATGATAAATAATATAATAATAATAATAAAAAAAAAATATAACCCTCTCTCCCTATAACCTTTGCCCCCCCCCCCCCCGATTTCAGTTAGAAGATAAGAGAAAAAAAAACCCTCGGAGGAATCGCGATCCGCCCAGTGGCGTTCGCCGCCCACCGCGCCGCCGCGCGAGGCGCGCCTCCCCCCTCAGCAACCGCCTCCCCCTCCTCCTTCTTCCCCATTCTCTTCCTCCTCGCTCTGCCCTCCTGGAAAACCCCTACACGCGCCACCGAACCTCCTGCCGCCACCGCACCCACAACCGCCCCTCACCCCGGACCTCCGACCACCTGCCACGCCTCCCTGACCTAAGACCGCCGCCAGAGGCCAGAACCCCCCCCTCGGCTGTAAGTTTTGTTTTTTTTTATTATTATTAATATTTTATTTTTGTTTTATTTATTTAGTTTAGAAACCTGATTTTATTTAGTTTAGAAAACTGATTTTATTTTGTTTAGAAAAATATGATTTTTATATTTTTAAAGAATTAAAAATATAATCTTTACTATATAGAATATGTAAAAATATGATTTTTGGTTAGGTAGAGAATTAGAATTATAATTTTTACATGATAGGAATATTAAAAATATCATCTTTATATGTGTAGAAGAAGAAAAATGAGATTTTTATAAAGATGAAATCTTTAAATTTGAAAAGGCGAAGTCTATATTTTTATAAAGGCGAAATCTTTATTTTAGAAAAGGCGAAATCTTTAGGTGGAAAATAGCGTGATAAAAATATAAATTTTTTATCTATACAACATAGTAGTATAAAAATATGATTTTTATATATTGAACTTCGAAAGAAAATTCGATTTTTATATATTGAACCTTGAACTAAAAATTCGATTTTTATATATTGAACTTTGAACTAAAAATTCGATTTTTATATATTGAACTTTGAACTAAAAATTCGATTTTTATATATTGAACTTTGAACTAAAAATTCGATTTTTATATATTGAACTTTGAACTAAAAATTCGATTTTTATATATTGAACTTTGAACTAAAAATTCGATTTTTATATATTGAACTTTGAACTAAAAATTCGATTTTTATATATTGAACTTTGAACTAAAAATTCGATTTTTATATATTGAACCTTGAACTAAAAATTCGATTTTTATATATTGAACCTTGAACTAAAAATTCGATTTTTATATATTGAACTTTGAACTAAAAATTCGATTTTTATATATTGAACTTTGAACTAAAAATTCGATTTTTATATATTGAACTTTGAACTAAAAATTCGATTTTTATATATTGAACTTTGAACTAAAAATTTGATTTTTATATATTGACCTTCGAAATGAAAATATGATTTTTATCTATTGAACTAAGAAATAGAAATATGTTTTTATCTATTGAACTTCGAAATAAAAATTCGATTTTTATATATTGAGAAGCAAAGTAAAAATTCGATTTTTATATATTGAGAAGCAAAGTAAAAATTCGATTTTTATATATTGAGAAGCAAAGTAAAAATTCGATTTTTATATATTGAACTTTGAAGTAAAAATTCGATTTTTATATATTGAGAAGCAAAGTAAAAATTCGATTTTTATATATTGAACTTTGAACTAAAAATTCGATTTTTATATATTGAGAAGCAAAGTAAAAATTCGATTTTTACATATGTAGTGAAAGCGGACAACGAAGGCGAGTTGGCGAAGATTTCCTGCATTAGAAGTGCCGTGGAGCTAGGATAGCTATAGGTTAGAACTTCTCACTCAAATTTACCTTTTTCTAGTTATATATATATACTAGGATGCAGACGGTGCTTATTAGAAGCACCCGACACCCGTCCACATACCATGGACTTGTTTGTTTGGTTGTGTAGTTGGTTAGATTATTTGATTTGAATTTGGTTGTTTGGTGAACTTGAATTGATTAGAATTTGATAAGTGAATGGCGTGGGCCTTCACTAGACCGGGGATAAGGCTAGGCCTTGTCCCGTTTCTAGTATCGTGCCGTTATGCCGCCGAAATTTTCTAAAATATGTTAGAAAAATAAAAATATCATTTTATTTAAAGAATGAATTGAATAGAAATTCATATGTTGAAATAAAATGTTTTGTCGTTAAAAATATAATTTTTAACGTGAAGTGAATAAAATAAAATATACATTTATAAACCGGACGGTTTGTTTATGTACACCTATTTGAATGACATTGATTGGGACGATAAATTTTACACATCGCCCAACTGCACGAATAAAAATCTGTGTTTGATTGTTTGAAAACCCCACACGGGTGTTGGGATGAAATTTGAAGTTCACTCATCCTGATTGATTAAATATGTCGATCGATTGATTGACAGGCTGTTATAAGCGTTGAATATCTATATTTGATGCTTATACAGTGTAGTGCACTTTGGTTGATGGTTGATTATTTTTCCATGCTATGATATACATGTGTTGTATGAAAATCCATATAGTTAATTTTATATGGTAGTTGATTGGGCCTCATTCCAATTTGAAAAACAAAGAATAATATAAAATAAAAGTTCATGTGTTGACAGTACTCATTCATTGAGATTGGTCATGTGTTGAACGAAATATTTTAGTAATAAAATTTACACCTTTATCGATATAAAATAAAAGTTCATGTGTTGACAGTACTCATTCATTGAGATTGGTCATGTGTTGAACGAAATATTTTGATAATAACAACTATTTTGAAATAGAATATTTGAAAATAGAAATTTATGAAGCCGTGTTGATTAGATTGACGCCATTTTGACGTGAACGATATTTATATCGATTTTATCGATTTCGAAATGAAATGAATTGAAAACGATTTCGAAATGAATTGAATTGAAAACGATTTCGAAAGGAAATGAATTGAAAACGAATTCAAATTGAATTGAAAGCGAATTGAAATGAATTCGAATTGAATTGAAATTTGAATTGAATATAAATGAATTTTAAAACAAATTTATAAAGAAGAATTCAATTTTGATTTGAATTGAAATGGAAGTTGAAATTGCTTTTGAAACGAATTTTAAAACTATTTATATAATTCGTTTTAAATAGAAATCGACGAAATATATATTATATATATTATATATATAATATAATGGCCTGAATAGAACGCGCCGCGCCGCGGCAGTTCGCGAATTTCGACCATTTATTTCAAACGGACATTACGGGAGATCCGACCGTCGGATTCTCCTAAAACCGGAACCGTTGGGTTCGTATCGAAAAGAGCTTTCTGATGAATGTTTGAAATTAGAAATCTAGCGGTTGGATTTGGAATTATGTCCGAATCAAATTTGAAAAAGGTCGCTGTAAGTGCAGTTCGATGGCCATTGGTGGAAATCGACTGTACGGGCCTTGATAAAATTATTAAAAATAGTAATAATTTGTGTAAAATCATAAGAAATGATTTGTGAAGATTTGGGATGAAAAACTGCATATTTGAAAAGATAAAAATAGATTTTCATCGAAATGAACTAGTTTTTGAACTAGAATTAGAATTCTATTTATTTTTAAATAAATAAACTGAATTAGAAATGGTTTTGAAAATAACCAGAATTTCCAATGATTGCATTGGAATGGACTTGAATCGAAATTGTCTTCGGAATATTTCGATGTTGGATTTCGGGATTATACAGATGTTGTTATGGAAGTTTGAAAGATATAGATATATATATCGTTATTTCCAATACGATATTTGTTAATCGTAGAATTTGATATTGAATATAAGCCGATATATTTTCTATTCAGTGCCTTGTATTGAATATCAAATGTGATTTGGGTTTGTCGTGAATGGTGTCTTCATTAACACTGTTCTTGAACCCAGTTGAGAAAAGATTAAATCTTTTTATTTAGATTTAATGAAGTGTACCAATTAAATAATATTTAATTGGAATAGAATTGATATTGATTTTTGGGTTTATCGTGAACAGTATTTTAAATAACACTTGTTCTTTAACCCGATAATTAATGGAATGTGATTTTGGGTTTATCGTGAACCGTGTTTTAAATGACCCTGATTCTTTAACCCAGTCAAAGATTAAAACTAAGTGGAGTTTTAATGAATCTTTAATTAGATTGAAAAGATCGAAAATGGAGTATCACCAGTTTTGCTCCAGGCGATAGTTAAATCTTTAATTAGATTTGAACGTGAAATGGTAATTGAATTTACCGATAACACCGTGGTGTTAGATATGAAGTATTACCAGTTTTACTTCATGGGATGAATAGGTTGGGATTGGGAAATTAAAACAAATGATTACTTCGGTAAGGTTCGCTAATCCCGACTAGTTTGAATTGAGATTCAAAAATAGAATAAAGAATACATTCAAGAAATTTATCTTGGATAAAATTAATGGGAACTTTTCCCTATGAATGTGAAGTTCAGAAACTAACTGTCGGTTAGCCAAGCAGAATGGTTTTCTGGATATTGATCTGATGTTGGTTTCGGCCTTCGGGGTTAATATTTGGGGAATTATTCTCTTGATTAATTTACGGTTAGTGACTAATGAATTGGAATGAGGCGTATGTTGTGTTTGTGTAACACTTATTTAAAATATACGCGAGTTATTCGGAAAGACCAGGTTTATCCCATTCTGAATAACTGATACGACGATAAGTCGAAGATGAAGACGATGGTCGAAGACCGGAGGTCTTCACGTCGTTTGGGTAATTACTGATGATCTTGATTGGGCTGTACACCCAAGAAGATGGAAACAGTTAGTGATCGTCCAGACGTACTTGGAGATCGATGGATATGCGGGGTACTAGGTGCCTCCGGTTTCGTTCAGACCCAGAACGGACTTGTAAATGGACTGTGTGTCTGACATTGGATTTTAGTCTGTGTGGTTGATTTCTATTAAATATATATCTGTTTGGCGGCGGAGAATTTATTCTCTTGCTTAACGCCCTTCTCTGAGACGTACGAGCTCAGGGGTTATATATTGATGGATATCAAACGCATGGAGTGAATTGCCTGTGTGGCATGCCTAAGTGGCAATTGATCGAGGCTTTTGTTGAAAAGCAAAGTCTTGAGGTTGATGATCAAAGCTCGGCCTTTGTGGCATAGCTTTGTGTAACGTTTGATTCGCGAGCTTCACACCCGGTATGAACCAAAAACGGGAGAGGACGTCAGGGAGGGCATGCGTTTCTTTCTAGCTAGAAGTGGCGTCAGTGGTTTTACACGCCCTGACGAGTTTGACTTATGTGGTTGTTGCTGTTGCGAGGCGCCTCGGTTATATCGGTTTCGACCGAATGCATTCTGGTCGGCTGACGGACCAGACTTACACCCCATAGGGTGGGGAGACGTAGTGTTCAGGCATAATAATCCACATCGGTGGACCGACCCTGAGGATCCAAGGCTTGCCTGCGCGCTTGCCTGAGACACGGGCTAGAGCGTCTCGAATCGGTTGAGGACTATCTTTTGCCTCGGTTCATAGACGGAAATCCAATTTCCAAATACGTGACATTTGCGGTTTTATTTGTAAACCTATATATGGCGACATAGTGGCATGGGACGCTCATGTCGCCTATGATTGATACTTATGATTTGAAGTTGTTTTATACACTATGCACTTATGATAGTATCAAATGATTTGTTTTTAAACGTATCAAGCATTCTTTGGCTGTTATAAGGGAAAACCCTATCCCCCGGCTTGCGTTGCATTGTGTGATAGGACCTGGGTCTTATAACAGCTTCATTTTTCTTCAGTTAGCATTGCGCTGTTTGTTTTATGCACTGGTATTCTTGGGAGGAAACCCGTTCCGTGTTATACGGCGTGGTCCCTTGATTTACCTAGCTTTAAGATAAAGATTAATAACTGTTTTAGTTCTCACACCAGTCACATGACTGACCTGGAGTTTATTGTTTTAACCTAAACTCTGGGTGCCCCTATTTTCCGCACGGGCAGCTAGTAGTTTTGGTTTTGCAGATTTATATTTACAGGATCCTGGTTTACAGCTGGAATGATATCCGGAAAGCTCTGTATCCGTATATCACCTTCAGTTGAGCTTTGTATTATTTTCCGCTGCTTTGTAGTTTATTGTAATCTCTGATATTTATCGAATGTAATTTATTCATTTATACTCTGTATATTCTTGTATCTGATGGAATTGTTGTAATAGCAATGAAATTTTCTTCTGTTTGTGTTCTGATTTGTCATGTTCTCAAACGATAGGGCGTTTCGAACGGCCTGAATCGGTTTAGCGACTGGTTCGGACCGAGCGAAATTCCTTGCCGTCACAGTTGGTATCAGAGCCTTGGTTTACAAAGCTTAGAGAACAAGACACATTAGAACCATACGAAAGAATTCATCAGATATTGGATTAGTAATATCCAATTAGAATGACTCGTTAGAGATGGGATCAGTAGTATCCTAGAACGAGTGTGAAGGGTATATTTTTGAAAATGAAAACAAATTTTTGGTTTTGAAGATTTAAATCAATTATTCGTATTTGATTATCTATTTATATTGATGTGGACAATCCAGTATATATAGATTTTGTGTATACGTCTGATCCGCGTGTATTCGAAATTTTAATATATTGGGTAGATATAGCATCACACTCTAGTCGCCCGAAGATGGTACTGATGATTGTCATGACATCATCAGTATTTATGTTCGTGTTTCGAAGGTGTGATTTTCTATATGTTTCCATTAGGCTGGTGTGAGAACCAAAACTTATATATAGCTAGAACACATTGTTGTGAATTGGCATCGAAAACACAATTTTTGTATATGTATCAAATTATGAATTTGAAACTCTAATTCACTAATTGATTGATGTTTGTGTTGTTTGTTTATTTGTTTGCTAATTTTTAGCCATTTATGCCTAATAGCATCAAATATTGAATTGTATTGAAAATTGGTCGCATTTGCTTGCATATACATATATATCATTGAACAGGTCATAGCAAGGAGGCTAGAGCCAGAAAATAAAATTTGTTTGCCCGACAAATAGGTACATGTTTACTACATAATTTCCCGTTTTGTTTGGGTGATGATGATTTTGTGAGCCTATTGGCTAGCCGCTTGGCTTTTTCTTTTTCTTTTTGAGATCTGAAGGACCGGGGAAGCTATTTGAAATTCCCCGATGCTCCCATTGCAGGGGAGGTTATGGCGAAATTTTTCGAAAATTTAGGGTGTTAGCCAAATTTTTGAAGTTTTGAAAATTCTCAGAAATTAAAGAGTTGGAGAATGGAAGCCAGATCGAGCGTAGGGCTGATTAAATCAAACAACTTTCGACTTTGTTCCTTTTCGGGGACGAAAAGTTTTAAGTGGGGGAGATTGTAACAACCCGTAAAATGCGAGCCAGTTTGAAATTTTTATTTTGGCCATTTTAGCGAATTTTGATTATTTAAAATGAATTATTTTAAATAATATCGACGAGAAATTTATTTTGAATATAATTCGAACGTATATATTATACGCGTCGTCGTTAGAATATAAATAATTATATATAATTATTAATAGAATTGAAAATGGCGCGGTAGTTCGATAATTCGATTTCAAACTTCAATTGAATGTACCGGGTGCAAAACAATCCGGATTTTAGTGAAACCAAAAATAATGGAATCTAATAGTGAATATCTTTCCAACGAATCCGTCAAACTGAGATTTCATCTTAGAAATGATAAGATATGTCCAGTTTAAAATTAGAAATAGTCGCTGTGGAATTTATATATATTTTTATATATATAAGGCCCTTAAAAATAGCAATTTTGCAAACGACCTCGGATTTCGGCGAAACCACTTTTGTTGGATCCGCAGTGTCAAGTTATTGCTAGATTCCAAATTTCATAATTTTTCGAATCAATATGTGAGCGTGGGAAAGGAAAACGCGTTTGACCAGTTTCAGTTGATTTTAATCGACTGGAAATTGGCCATTTTTCAAACGGTCTCAGAATTCGACGAAACTAGTTTTGTTAGGACCGTATCGTCAATACGAAGCTAGAAAATATTTTTCTGGAATTTTTCTGGTTAGTATGTGACCCCGGTAATTTGAAATGTACGTTTAAAATTCAATATATAGAGTTAAATGAAAATTTAACGGAAACTGATTCAAATGATCGAATCAGCCAACGATACATATCCCATTGTGTTCGGAATGGGGGTGAAACGCTATGGACGACAGGCGGTGGGCCTCGTTTAGAGGTCGAAAATAAAAGTTGCTTTTTAATGATAAATAATATAATAATAATAATAATAATAAAATATATAACCCTCTCTCCCTATAACCTTTGCCCCCCCCCCCCCGATTTCAGTTAGAAGATAAGAGGAAAAAAAAAAACCCTCGGAGGAATCGCGATCCGCCCAGAGGCGTTCGCCGCCCACCGCGCCGCCGCGCGAGGCGCGCCTCCCCCCTCAGCAACCGCCTCCCCCTCCTCCTTCTTCCCCATTCTCTTCCTCCTCGCTCTGCCCTCCTGGAAAACCCCTACACGCGCCACCGAACCTCCTGCCGCCACCGCACCCACAACCGCCCCTCACCCCGGACCTCCGACCACCTGCCGCGCCTCCCTGACCTAAGACCGCCGCCAGAGGCCAGAACCCCCCCCCCTCGGCTGTAAGTTTTTTTTTTTTTTTATTATTATTAATATTTTATTTTTGTTTTATTTATTTAGTTTAGAAACCTGATTTTATTTAGTTTAGAAACTGATTTTATTTTGTTTAGAAAAATATGATTTTTATATTTTTAAAGAATTAAAAATATAATCTTTACTATATAGAATATGTAAAAATATGATTTTTGGTTAGGTAGAGAATTAGAATTATAATTTTTACATGATAGGAATATTAAAAATATCATCTTTATATGTGTAGAAGAAGAAAAATGAGATTTTTATAAAGATGAAATCTTTAAATTTGAAAAGGCGAAGTCTATATTTTTATAAAGGCGAAATCTTTATTTTAGAAAAGGCGAAATCTTTAGGTGGAAAATAGCGTGATAAAAATATAAAATTTTTATCTATACAACATAGTAGTATAAAAATATGATTTTTATATATTGAACTTCGAAAGAAAATTCGATTTTTATATATTGAACCTTGAACTAAAAATTCGATTTTTATATATTGAACTTTGAACTAAAAATTCGATTTTTATATATTGAACTTTGAACTAAAAATTCGATTTTTATATATTGAACTTTGAACTAAAAATTCGATTTTTATATATTGAACTTTGAACTAAAAATTCGATTTTTATATATAGAACCTTGAACTAAAAATTCGATTTTTATATATTGAACCTTGAACTAAAAATTCGATTTTTATATATTGAACCTTGAACTAAAAATTCGATTTTTATATATTGGACCTTGAACTAAAAATTCGATTTTTATATATTGAACTTTGAACTAAAAATTCGATTTTTATATATTGAACTTTGAACTAAAAATTCGATTTTTATATATTGAACTTTGAACTAAAAATTTGATTTTTATATATTGACCTTCGAAATGAAAATATGATTTTTATCTATTGAACTTAGAAATAGAAATATGTTTTTATCTATTGAACTTCGAAATAAAAATTCGATTTTTATATATTGAGAAGCAAAGTAAAAATTCGATTTTTATATATTGAGAAGCAAAGTAAAAATTCGATTTTTATATATTGAGAAGCAAAGTAAAAATTCGATTTTTATATATTGAACTTTGAAGTAAAAATTCGATTTTTATATATTGAGAAGCAAAGTAAAAATTCGATTTTTATATATTGAACTTTGAACTAAAAATTCGATTTTTATATATTGAGAAGCAAAGTAAAAATTCGATTTTTACATATGTAGTGAAAGCGGACAACGAAGGCGAGTTGGCGAAGATTTCCTGCATTAGAAGTGCCGTGGAGCTAGGATAGCTATAGGTGAGAACTTCTCACTCAAATTTACCTTTTTCTAGTTATATATATATACTAGGATGCAGACGGTGCTTAATAGAAGCACCCGACACCCGTCCACATACCATGGACTTGTTTGTTTGGTTGTGTAGTTGGTTAGATTATTTGATTTGAATTTGGTTGTTTGGTGAACTTGAATTGATTAGAATTTGATAAGTGAATGGCGTGGGCCTTCACTAGACCGGGGATAAGGCTAGGCCTTGTCCCGTTTCTAGTATCGTGCCGTTATGCCGCCGAAATTTTCTAAAATATGTTAGAAAAATAAAAATATCATTTTATTTAAAGAATGAATTGAATAGAAATTCATATGTTGAAATAAAATGTTTTGTCGTTAAAAATATAATTTTTAACGTGAAGTGAATAAAATAAAATATACATTTATAAACCGGACGGTTTGTTTATGTACACCTATTTGAATGACATTGATTGGGACGATAAATTTTACACATCGCCCAACTGCACGAATAAAAATCTGTGTTTGATTGTTTGAAAACCCCACACGGGTGTTGGGATGAAATTTGAAGTTCACTCATCCTGATTGATTAAATATGTCGATCGATTGATTGACAGGCTGTTATAAGCGTTGAATATCTATATTTGATGCTTATACAGTGTAGTGCACTTTGGTTGATGGTTGATTATTTTTCCATGCTATGATATACATGTGTTGTATGAAAATCCATATAGTTAATTTTATATGGTAGTTGATTGGGCCTCATTCCAATTTGAAAAACAAAGAATAATATAAAATAAAAGTTCATGTGTTGACAGTACTCATTCATTGAGATTGGTCATGTGTTGAACGAAATATTTTAGTAATAAAATTTACACCTTTATCGATATAAAATAAAAGTTCATGTGTTGACAATACTCATTCATTGAGATTGGTCATGTGTTGAACGAAATATTTTGATAATAACAACTATTTTGAAATAGAATATTTGAAAATAGAAATTTATGAAGCCGTGTTGATTAGATTGACGCCATTTTGACGTGAACGATATTTATATCGATATTATCGATTTCGAAATGAAATGAATTGAAAACGATTTCGAAATGAATTGAATTGAAAACGATTTCGAAAGGAAATGAATTGAAAACGAATTCAAATTGAATTGAAAGCGAATTGAAATGAATTCGAATTGAATTGAAATTTGAATTGAATAGAAATGAATTTTAAAACGAATTTATAAAGAAGAATTCAATTTTGATTTGAATTGAAATGGAAGTTGAAATTGCTTTTGAAACGAATTTTAAAACTATTTATATAATTCGTTTTAAATAGAAATCGATGAAATATATATTATATATATTATATATATAATATAATGGCCTGAATAGAACGCGCCGCGCCGCGGCAGTTCGCGAATTTCGACCATTTATTTCAAACGGACATTACGGGAGATCCGACCG
This sequence comes from Allium sativum, assembly GCA_030737875.1. Classification (NCBI taxonomy): domain Eukaryota; kingdom Viridiplantae; phylum Streptophyta; class Magnoliopsida; order Asparagales; family Amaryllidaceae; genus Allium; species Allium sativum. Next base: position 227,935,394 of record CM060911.1, on the reverse strand, counting down.
TCGGATTCTCCTAAAACCGGAACCGTTGGGTTCGTATCGAAAAGAGCTTTCTGATGAATGTTTGAAATTAGAAATCTAGCGGTTGGATTTGGAATTATGTCCAAATCAAATTTGAAAAAGGTCGCTGTAAGTGCAGTTCGATGGCCATTGGTGGAAATCGACTGTACGGGCCTTGATAAAATTATTAAAAATAGTAATAATTTGTGTAAAATCATAAGAAATGATTTGTGAAGATTTGGGATGAAAAACTGCATATTTGAAAAGATAAAAATAGATTTTCATCGAAATGAACTAGTTTTTGAACTAGAATTAGAATTCTATTTATTTTTAAATAAATAAACTGAATTAGAAATGGTTTTGAAAATAACCAGAATTTCCAATGATTGCATTGGAATGGACTTGAATCGAAATTGTCTTCGGAATATTTCGATGTTGGATTTCGGGATTATACAGATGTTGTTATGGAAGTTTGAAAGATATAGATATATATATCGTTATTTCCAATACGATATTTGTTAATCGTAGAATTTGATATTGAATATAAGCCGATATATTTTCTATTCAGTGCCTTGTATTGAATATCAAATGTGATTTGGGTTTGTCGTGAATGGTGTCTTCATTAACACTGTTCTTGAACCCAGTTGAGAAAAGATTAAATCTTTTTATTTAGATTTAATGAAGTGTACCAATTAAATAATATTTAATTGGAATAGAATTGATATTGATTTTTGGGTTTATCGTGAACAGTATTTTAAATAACACTTGTTCTTTAACCCGATAATTAATGGAATGTGATTTTGGGTTTATCGTGAACCGTGTTTTAAATGACCCTGACTTTAACCCAGTCGAAGATTAAAACTAAGTGGAGTTTTAATGAATCTTTAATTAGATTGAAAAGATCGAAAATGGAGTATCACCAGTTTTGCTCCAGGCGATAGTTAAATCTTTAATTAGATTTGAACGTGAAATGGTAATTGAATTTACCGATAACACCGTGGTGTTAGATATGAAGTATTACCAGTTTTACTTCATGGGATGAATAGGTTGGGATTGGGAAATTAAAACAAATGATTACTTCGGTAAGGTTCGCTAATCCCGACTAGTTTGAATTGAGATTCAAAAATAGAATAAAGAATACATTCAAGAAATTTATCTTGGATAAAATTAATGGGAACTTTTCCCTATGAATGTGAAGTTCAGAAACTAATTGTCGGTTAGCCAAGCAGAATGGTTTTCTGGATATTGATCTGATGTTGGTTTCGGCCTTCGGGGTTAATATTTGGGGAATTATTCTCTTGATTAATTTACGGTTAGTGACTAATGAATTGGAGTGAGGCGTATGTTGTGTTTGTGTAACACTTATTTAAAATATACGCGAGTTATTCGGAAAGACCGGGTTTATCCCATTCTGAATAACTGATACGACGATAAGTCGAAGATGAAGACGATGGTCGAAGACCGGAGGTCTTCACGTCGTTTGGGTAATTACTGATGATCTTGATTGGGCTGTACACCCAAGAAGATGGAAACAGTTAGTGATCGTCCAGACGTACTTGGAGATCGATGGATATGCGGGGTACTAGGTGCCTCCGGTTTCGTTCAGACCCAGAACGGACTTGTAAATGGACTGTGTGTCTGACATTGGATTTTAGTCTGTGTGGTTGATTTCTATTAAATATATATCTGTTTGGCGGCGGAGAATTTATTCTCTTGCTTAACGCCCTTCTCTGAGACGTACGAGCTCAGGGGTTATATATTGATGGATATCAAACGCATGGAGTGAATTGCCTGTGTGGCATGCCTAAGTGGCAATTGATCGAGGCTTTTGTTGAAAAGCAAAGTCTTGAGGTTGATGATCAAAGCTCGGCCTTTGTGGCATAGCTTTGTGTAACGTTTGATTCGCGAGCTTCACACCCGGTATGAACCAAAAACGGGAGAGGACGTCAGGGAGGGCATGCGTTTCTTTCTAGCTAGAAGTGGCGTCAGTGGTTTTACACGCCCTGACGAGTTTGACTTATGTGGTTGTTGCTGTTGCGAGGCGCCTCGGTTATATCGGTTTCGACCGAATGCATTCTGGTCGGCTGACGGACCAGACTTACACCCTATAGGGTGGGGAGACGTAGTGTTCAGGCATAATAATCCACATCGGTGGACCGGCCCTGAGGATCCAAGGCTTGCCTGCGCGCTTGCCTGAGACACGGGCTAGAGCGTCTCGAATCGGTTGAGGACTATCTTTTGCCTCGGTTCATAGACGGAAATCCAATTTCCAAATACGTGACATTTGCGGTTTTATTTGTAAACCTATATATGGCGACATAGTGGCATGGGACGCTCATGTCGCCTATGATTGATACTTATGATTTGAAGTTGTTTTATACACTATGCACTTATGATAGTATCAAATGATTTGTTTTTAAACGTATCAAGCATTCTTTGGCTGTTATAAGGGAAAACCCTATCCCCCGGCTTGCGTTGCATTGTGTGATAGGACCTGGGTCTTATAACAGCTTCATTTTTCTTCAGTTAGCATTGCGCTGTTTGTTTTATGCACTGGTATTCTTGGGAGGAAACCCGTTCCGTGTTATACGGCGTGGTCCCTTGATTTACCTAGCTTTAAGATAAAGATTAATAACTGTTTTAGTTCTCACACCAGTCACATGACTGACCTGGAGTTTATTGTTTTAACCTAAACTCTGGGTGCCCCTATTTTCCGCACGGGCAGCTAGTAGTTTTGGTTTTGCAGATTTATATTTACAGGATCCTGGTTTACAGCTGGAATGATATCCGGAAAGCTCTGTATCCGTATATCACCTTCAGTTGAGCTTTGTATTATTTTCCGCTGCTTTGTAGTTTATTGTAATCTCTGATATTTATCGAATGTAATTTATTCATTTATACTCTGTATATTCTTGTATCTGATGGAATTGTTGTAATAGCAATGAAATGTTCTTCTGTTTGTGTTCTGATTTGTCATGTTCTCAAACGATAGGGCGTTACGAACGGCCTGAATCGGTTTAGCGATTGGTTCGGACCGAGCGAAATTCCTTGCCGTCACAAGAATAAAGAGGAATATTACAACGTATTGCAAGTTTTTGAACCGTAACGATAAATTAACGTTGTTGACCAAGCTTAAGCGTGATTTTTATATATAACACTATTAGGAATTGGAACTATAATTCGACGATGTCGAATGTATTGAAGTAAATTATTATAGGAATTATAATCTGATAGGATAGTTAATCTTTAGTTTAAAGAAATAGATTAGAATAAGGATATGTAATCAATATTTAGTTATAAACTTGATTTTGACAAGAAGTTGACTTAGAAACAAAGTTTATAAAGAGGAATGGAAATAAAAAATTATGAAGAAAATTCGGTAAACAAGATAAGGGTATCTATTATTCGAATAAAGAGTTATTTGATAAAGGTGTTCATATTTCTATAATAGGTATGATATTCACATTTTAAAGTGAATAATGTTTTAAAAGTGAACGTTTGGCAGATTAAAATATTTATAATGAAATTGGAAATATTTTTCCAATGTAGATAGGGTATTTTATCCAAGTGTAGAAAATAAAGAATGTAAAAAGAATGAAAATGTTTTCGAACGTAAATAACATATATTTCTGGAACATGGGAGGATAAGAGTTTATAATAACTAGAAATGTTTTCCCAAGAAGTGTGAAAAAGGCTAAAACGGGATTTGAGAAATATTTGGTAAGATATGGGAATTCGAATAATAAAAACGAATGTTAAATAAAAAGTGCCTGTGGTTGTGTGATGTTTAGTTGCACATTTCAATGAATTTTTTTTACTTTGATAGTTAAATAACTGACTATCGATTGTTTGACCATCGTTGTCAATACGCAGAGACCGGTGGGATTTATTATCCGAAAACCACTCCGTATAGGCATAAGCGTTGCGTATTAGATATGGCTGAAGACAATTGAAGATGGAGTGAAATGCAAGGGTCGTCCTGTTCCAGAATAGGTGCTTTTTGTTTGTCCAGTCCCAAGACAACTTGTATGGACGAGTGTCTGACAAAGTATACCTAACAAATCATGTATGGTTGATCTTTTAAAGGTGTTACGTCTAGTGGCAGAGGAATTCGTTCCTCTTAGCTTTTTATACCCGTGATATTTTTGGAAATCAATTAGTGAATTGACGGATTTGATGGTGTGGCATTCAAAGTGAATGGTGATCAGATGTTCTGAAGATAGACGTAGCCTCTAGCTCACAACCGAGAAGTGACAGAAATCGGGCGGGCAGCATGTCTAGTTGGGTCATACCCAAGCAGGGTGTATTGTCACCGATCTAGAGAAAATTCATATTTGTTCTTCTTACGTTTCTGTATCTTCAGATTATGGTTGGATGGACAACAACCGTGGATGACAATATATTCGATACACTCAAGCTAAATGAGTGGTCGGTCATGTGTGGGCCAGGTTGCAAGATGTTCTTGTTGAACCCCAGTGTATCCCCTCTAGAGTACACTGATCGGGAGGTAGACCCATACCTTGTCTTAGTTGGAATCCAATCTCCAATAAGCGCCCTGCGTTTTTGATTTTATACTATGTATTTGGAGCGTGAGATGCAAGCGTTCTGCTATTTGGTTATTTATTTGATTAGACATTATTATAATATCACTGAATTTTGATATCAAAATTTTTTGGGTTATAGTAAGGTAAAAACCGTCCATGTTTATGTGTGGGCTGGTCTTACTATTATCCTTTCCTTTTAAAAGGATTTTCAAAATTAAACGATATGGTTGGAACTTACTCACATCAGTCCCATGACTGACCCAGAGTTTATTTTGTTTGTGTTTTTCCTAAACTCTTGGGTGCCTAAATTTGTACAGGCAGTCAAGTGTTTCAGGCTTTTACAGATACATTTGGAGGAGCTAAAGCAGGAGGCCTCACCGTTAGTTATTTAGAGTTATTTCAGCTGTGATGTATATATGTTGATCTCTGATAGTGGTGTGTATATATGATACAGAATTTTGTATTTCAAAAGTTATGTTATACAATATATGTTATTCGTTCCGCTGTGAGATTCGTGTTTACTCTGATTCTGATGTTCTTCTTATTCTTCTATTCTATTAGTTCTATCTTATCTTCCTCATCCTCTTATTTCTTTCTATTAAAGATCTGTATTTTCGTGCACTTTGAGTTGAATGTTGTAACAACCCGGAAATGCGAGCCAGTTTAAAAATTTTATTTTGGCAATTTTAACGAATTTTGAATATTTAAAATGATTATTTTAAATAATAACGACGAGAAATTTACTTTGAATAGAATTCGAACGTATATATTTATATAGATCGTCGTTAGAATATAAATATTTGTTTTAAATTATAAAAGGAATTGAAAATGACGTGGTAGTTCGATAATTCAATTTCAAACTTCAATTGAACATACCGAGTGCAAAATGAACCGGATTTTAGCGAAACCAAAAATAATGGAATCTAATTGAGAATATCTTTCCAACGAATCTGAAAAATCAAAATTTCATAGCGGGAATCAAAAGTTATGTCCAAATGAATTTTCAGAATAGTCGCTATGGAATTTCGGCCCTTAAAAGTAGCCATTTTGCAAATGACCTCGGATTTCGACGAAACCACTTTTTTTGGATCCGCGATGTCAAGTTATTGCTAGATTCCAATTTTTGTAATTTTTCGATTCAATATGTGAGCGTGGCAAAGGAAAACGCGTTTGACCAGTTTTAGTTGATTTTAATCGACTGGAAATTGGCCATTTTTCAAACTGTCTCAGAATTTGACGAAACTAGTTTTGTTAGGACCGTATTGTCAATACGAAGCTAGAAAAATATTTTTCGAGAATTTTTCTAGTTAGTATGTGACCTCGGTAAATTGAAATGCGCGGTCAAATTCAATATATAGAGTTATATGTTGATTTTGACGAAAACTGGTCGAAACGATCGAATCAACTTATGATACATATCCCATTGTGTTCGGAATGGGGGTAATTAGCTATGGACGACAGGCGGTGGGTCCCGTTTCGAGGTCGAAATAAAAAGTACCTTTTTGAAAATAAAAATAAACAAAATATATATATATTATAACTCTTCCTTTCCCTCTCCTTTCTCCTCGTACCTCAGATCGATTTAAAAGAAAAAAGAAAAGGAAAAGGGCGCTCGTGCCCTAGCCCTCCCACCACCGCCCAAGGCGGCGCCGATCACGTCGCCCCCCTCTCTTCTTCCTCCTCCCACTTCCTCCATTCCTCCTTCCCTCTCTCCTCCGTACGAACCACGACACCCAAACCCCATCGCCACCTTGGAGCCGCCTCCGCCTGTAGACCGCACCGCGCCACCCCCTCAGACCACCCGTCGTTCTCCCTCCCCCTTGCGGTTCAATCTCCTCCTTTCCGCCCTCAAAAACCGCCCCTCCTCCATCGTAGGAAGCTCCACCGCAAACCTGAAGCCATCTCCCCCCCTGTAACACCCCGTAATTCTGTAACGCTAAGATTCACAAATCAAGGCAGAATTAAAAGTTAAAATCAAAATCAAGGGAAACGGGATGCGCCATTGCGTTCGTCTCGGAATTCTGCATGAAAACGAGTCTGAGTTTGCATAAATCGGAGTCCGTATGAGGGAGATATGGCCTCCGGAAGTTTCAGAATTCAGTTTAAAATTCGAACAGACAGAAAATAAATTCAAATTTCAAAATCGGGCCGGATTGGCCAGGGCGGGAATTTTCCCGCCCAAGACACCCAGGTCGACTGGGTAGTCGACCTGGGCTACCCAGGTCGACTGGGTAGTCGACCTGGGGCACCCAGGTCGACTACATAGTCGACCTGGGGGTCGACCCCCCTGCTTTTTCCAGCTTTCTGCACTGGTTCGTTCTGATGTATCTGGTTACGTTTTCTGACCAGGTTCGTCCACCTAACACTATATAAACAGCCCTAGTCTCCTTCTCTGTTCACAATTATTTTCTATCCTTATGCTGCCTCTGAGAAAATATATAAATAAATAAAAAATAAGAAAATACTGCGAAAATCCAAGACAAGGTTATGCTGCTCAAATTGTCCAGAAGAGATTCAAATCAAGATCAAAGCTTCAAGATAAGGATTAAAGGCTAACACCGCACGAATCATAGCAACGCCTTCTTTCTTTTCTAATCTGAATCTCTGTAAGTCAGTTATTTCTAGATTTGAACGTTTCTTTTTTCGTGACATGAAATTAAAGGAATAAAAGAGTATGCCAATTCTTTCTATTCGAATCAGTACCTATTTCTTTGGACCTAATTAAGAACTGTCATGATTCGAGGACAAATAAGACTGTGACTATGAAACTATGGACCTTAGAACCATATGCCTATGACTATGAACATTGCCTATGACTATGAACATTGCCTATGACTATGGACATTGCCTATGACTATGAATATTGCCTATGACTGTGACTGTGACTATGAGGGATATTTCCTTGATTAAGTCTATGCCTTTGATTAGAAAACATAAACTATTGCCTATGACATAACAAGGACATCTGTGATTAAACACCTGTGATTCATGACTAGGAAAGTGTTGCTTAAGTTTTGTGACTATGAAATTGGGTCTAAACCCGATCATCTATTCTGTCTATTTTTTGTTATCTTTGGTTTTAGACCTTGGGAATTTACCTATTAAGTTAGGTCTACCCATGTTCTTGAACCTGCGTCTCTATTCTGTCTATCCTTGGTTTTAGACCTTGGGAATTTACCTATTAAGTTAGGTCTACCCATGTTCTTGAACCTACGTCGTTATTCAAACCTTTTATGCCAGTTATTATGTCCATCCTTTTCATAGCATCTTTGGTTCGTTCCCTATTTTCTATGAGTCTAGATTTATCCATAATCTAGATTGAATCGCAATTATACGAACGGTGGGAATACGATTTGGGCATAATGTGAAATGTACTAAAAACATAGTTATAAACTTGGAATTTGGCATAAATTGGGAACATGAATTATGGCATGTTCATAGAAATACAAATTGGATAAATTTAACATGAATTGTAGGATGTGTAATTTGAATCTAGTATTGACTTGTAAATCTAGTATTTACATGAGTTATGAACTAGAATAATAAGTCTAGTTTGACGTGAACTGTAGTTAGAATATTAAATCAGGATTGGATTAGCTAATTTGGCGTAATAAGTATATTGGTACAAATTTGAAATTGACCATAATTGGGAATAACCGTCAGGTTTAGCAAAATCATGGTTAGTGACACTTACTTGGTATAGTTTACATACCAAAAGGCATAAATATGGTATAGAGGAGAAAATGGGCCATAAGAATAAATGTTGACAGTTTACATTAAAAGGGTAATTGGGAAATAAGTAAATTAGGAATAATTTACATATAGAATCTGGCTTAAATGAGGAAATGTGGATTTAGACAAATTAAAGGTTTATTAACGACATCTCTTTTAATAATACACCAGAAAGTTCTAGGGTGACAGAGAGGATAGTGTCTAGGCTTGGGTTTGGAAAATACAAGTTTCCTGCTCTCCCTGGCTATCCCTAACTGATCCGACGGACGGGATGGTTACTTTCAAAACCTGATTTGAAAACTAATCAAAACCCTTTGAACCTAGAAAACACGAATATGCCTAACCCGAGGTTAGACTGAGTTGCGATGTAAACCTGCCCGGAACCAACCGACACATCCAGTATTCGCAACAATATCTGTCTAATGTGAGTGGTCGCGGCTTTAATTTATTTAGTTAAAGCTAGAACAAGAATGGTAGGGTTAAGTTAACTAAGACACTTAACCAGTTCAACATGATAACTAAAACTGATGGGTGGGGTTAGGTTCAGACTGACACTTAACACAGTTAAGCTAGAATGGGAGGGCTAAGTCCATAGAGACACTTAACCAAACTCAAGGTAGCAAGACAAGATTTGTAGGGGTTAAGTAAAGTTAATACACTTAGCCAAAGTAACATGTTAATTAGACTAGAGGTTGGGGTTAAGTAAAATCTAATACACTTAGCCAATTTGATATGTTATCTGGGCTTGACCGTAGGGTTAAGTAAACTTGAACACTTAACCATCAGATTGTGATAAAAGAATAGGGTTAAGTCTAAACATGAAGGGATAATACTTAACCATTAATAACATGTTAGTTAAGACAGACGGGCAAGGTTAAGTTAAAAAGGAACACTTAACCAATACAGGGTGAATGGGTAGGGTAAAGTAATAAGAAATACTTAACCAATATAACTTGGTTTGTGGTGGGGTTAAGTCAACATGAATTACTGATAACACTTAACCAGTATAACAGGATGAATGAAGAGGGTTAAGTTGGCTTGAATTGACTAATGACACTTGTAACGACCCGCCATTTTGACCGTGCCGAATCGACAAAACATATCAACTCGAAACGTCCAAAACAACAGATTGTTATTAGCTTCGGGGTAAACAGAATAAATCACAGAATCACAGATCACAGATATAGTGCAATATAATATCTCGCAGCGGAAAAATACAAAATACAATGGTAGTTCATGAAGCTACTAAATAAATTTACATCAGAGTTTACATAAATAATGCAGCGGAAGACTTAAACAATAAATTTCAGATACATAAATAAATGATAATAATTTGAAATAGAAACGACAGAAATAGCTGGATGACTGGACCAACAGAACAGGTAGATACAGATGAGCAATCCAATATAAACTCCAACTCCGAAAGTGAATCTCAAAAGCTGTAATGCTCGATCTGACCCGAGCAATAATGCAAACAAAACAACTCGGATCAGGACTAACATTCTCGTGGAAGTAAATCAATTCAAATGAAATGTTCGATGAAATGCAATCAGTAACTTAGAGGATGTTTGGGATCACCATCCTCTAAGGATCCGTCAAACTAATACTATATAGTATAATACGCTATATACAATAGTGTCTATCAGTAAAGTAAAAATATCAAAATAGCGTAAGCGGGATTACCATGATTACCCTTACACCGTTTATATATTCCCATAGTATATACAGTACCGTAATTCCTCCGTAAACCGGAGGTTGATCAGAGGGCACTCCATATAAAACAGTACAAAACAAAATCGTAGTGGGCTCGTATAAGGCATGTGACAAGGCACGCAAGGAATGCCAGGGTGGATTCACCATTTGCAGAGCCGGACTGGTGGTAACGCATAGTAGCTACTACCGCCCACCTCGATACACACTCCCATAATCAAAAGGGCCCAAATCAAATCTCAACAGTAATAGAATAATATCGAAGAAGTGTGCTCGATAAGAGGTATGACCTCACTTGGTCCGTGCGTAGCTCCTGTTTTAGCCACATCAAGCTGACTCAAGGTAGTCAGGGTCTCGTAATTAATATGAAATAAAAATGGAGTCGTTCGCCAAATCATCCCCTTCATTCTGGAACTCCACCGCGTACACAGTTGTCAAAGTGGTTTTCGGTATTGGCAGAGAGTATGACAATAGCCGATCCCGGTCTCTTTAACAACCAATCGTTTACATCTTTCACACCGTGGTCATTATTTTATAAATCACTTTATAAAATAGTTTATACAAATTCTCATATTCGAATTTGAATTTAAAAATAAATATCTAACTTCGAATATATTAAATTTTGAAAACAACCCATTTTAGTCGATTAATGAAATTCGACACTTAGGTTCAAATTTCCTTTTATATAATTTAAAACGAAATATTAAACTTCAATATAAACCAAATCGTCTTATAACTATAATTCAAGTTATATAGTTCAAAACTATTACTTCTACATTTCAAATCAAAATCTTATATTTCATTCAACCAAATTATGATTTAAAACCATTCTTATACATTGATTTAACAAATTCTTAATTCAAACCAAACGATATAAAAATCAATTCCGCATATAACATCTATATATTCCAATTCATAATTAATCACTTAAAATTGAATTTAATTCTTATCGACTATAAATTCAAAATAAATCAATTTACCCAATTCACATTCATTTCTTATCAAGGTTCATAATTTAAACCAAATCAAATTCAATTTCTTAAATTTACCAATTCAAGTTCATCTCTACAAAAATTCGTATCGATTCCAATTTATAACTTAATATGAGTTCATTCGTTATTCAAATATCGTTATATAGATTTACATCTTTAAACTTCGAATTTAAATCGCGAAATATAAACTATCCATCTTGACTTTATTAAAGTTTATAAAATATATATATAAGAAAATTAACTTTGAAAATAGATATGTATATATATATAAGTTTATAAAAGTCTTAAATAACTTAGAAATAGATTATAAACATATATAAGTTTAAAATAATATAAAAATAGATTTAAAGAAATATTTATAATAATATAAAAAGGTTAAAATACTTATAGGAATCGATTATATGGTTTAAAATAAATAAATTTCTAAGTAAAATCTTAAATAAACATTTAAATCCCTATTTACAAATAAATCATTTTAAAACACATAATTTAAAATATACAAAATAATTTATATTTAAAAAAAATATGAACATAAATATAAATATAAATATATAAAGTCTTAAGTAAATATTTTAAAATAAAACTCATTTTACTTAGAAAACATGACCGACGGTGTCCGTATATAGTTTTCTACCCTATGGTCAAGTGATACGGATATTTATCATTTCAACCCGCAATTGATAAAATTTCTACGGGTCTATCATTTCAACCCGCGATCCCAAATTCAATAAAAATCGTTCAGATCTATCATTTCAACCCATAACGATTTTTTCCTATTCTAATGTTCGTTCGGGGGTATGTATCATTTCAACCCTTAGTGATTTTCCTAAAACTAGGGTATCAACAATCACATAGTATCAATCATAACATATATATCATCAGTGCAACTACGTGTCATATGAGTATATCGTGTCGCATATGAAATGTGCATACATATCAAATCAAACAATTTCTATTAGCAACCTATACATTTCATGTAACAGGTCATTATTGATCTAACATCCATGAAAAATGTAAGTCAGGCGTGAGATAAACTCACCTTTCGTGGCAATAGAAATGAAGAGGACAATGAAGAAGAATGTGAAGTGAACAACGAACGAATTTTATTTCTCTTTATTATTAACTTCCAAATCTGGAAACAAAAATATAATGAAAATTTAAAACTTGCATATATATATATATATATATACATTATATTAATCAACTTTATAAATGGTTTTTTTTTTATAAATCCCGAAGATAACACACTTGACAAATCGAAAATCCAATTTTCATATACTGCATAAATTTTATTCACAATAAAATAGTTTGTAAATTATTTGTCAAACAAGGTTTTCAAATCAGAAAACAAGACTCACCCAATCATGCGTATAAATTTCTAAAACTGATGTACATAATGCTGCATGCATATATACACAGCGCGACATACATATATACACAAGCATATGTTTGGAAACAAATACATGACTCACGCAAATATATATATATATATATAATGCAAACTTAACAAATTCTCCTTTTTCCATAAGTATGCATCACAAAGAAGAGAAAAAAAACATTTGAAAGGGGACTCACGTCGCCTGGAAGGTGGATGCCAAAATGTTTGCTACAGGAAGGAAGAGATGTGTTTATTCCTTTAACCCCTTTATGCTTCTTCTTCTTCTTCTTTTTTTTTCAAAGAGAATGGCGACTGGATGGAGTGGAGCTCAGGAGGAAAGCTCGGCACGTGAGAGAACAGATACATTGGCAAAAATTGGCGATGGAAATGATTTATGGGATGGATACGGTTGCGTTGGAAAGGGTATATGAAAAGGATGTGACGGGAAAAGTTGATGGGAGAAGACAATACGACGGCTTGATGGGACGGAGCTCGGCTTCGCCTAGGGAATAGTGGCGCAGTCGAAGACCTTGTCGGAGCAGGCCGTGAGGGATTGGCTCGGTTGGAAGAATGCGGTGGGCTGAACGGTGAAGAAGTGGCGCAGATCTAAAAGGAAGTGGGAACAAAAATAAAATGAAGCAGCCCTTCATTTTTTTCTCTCACAAAACAGACGAGCAGATATAATTAAAAAGGAGAACGGCTACGTTATCAAAGAACCAATCTGTTTGAACGGGTATTTAGGAGAAAGAAATGGTCTCTGGAAAATGGAGAACGTGGCATTTGAAACGATCAAAGCTTGGGAAATAGAAGGCACGAAGGGGTATAGAAAGATAAAACGGTTTAACTAATTAAAAGGGCGCATGCGTGGCTTTAAAAATTTAAAACAAAAAGGAATGGGAATTGGTAACATGAAAGGAACGCATAGCAAATGAAAAGGTGGCGTTTGGAATAATAGAAATGTCATGTGTGGTTTTGGAAACAAGAAGTAAATGGCGTGCATGCTCTCCAAGTTGGGTTTTGGAAATATATGTATTGAAATGGAGTTTTAGGTATGCATGCATGGTCTTAGAAACAACATGAAGTAATTGAAAACAAAATTTAAACGCATGAAAAGTTGGTTGGGAAATAAAATTGCAAAATGGCGCATGCATGTATATGATTTAAGTAATGAACGTATGGTTTCAAATAACCAAATACGCATGCATTAAAACATGCCCATTATAAGCTTTGAAAGAAAAAAAGAAAAAATGGATAGCTTAGTAAAATAAAATGACAAGTTTTGCAGACCCAAAATGACTAGAAAAATACGTAGAATCAGAAAAGGGACACATCGAACTCAAATGTCACTATTTCAAAAATGAACTGCGCAAGCCTTTTCGCAGTTTCAGCGCGAACCGAGCACCAAAACTGACAAATAAATATATTTTGGTAATCAGCTCGACGAGACGGACACAACGGTGTATAATTTGCAGTGTCAGGATGCTCCGTTCAAAAGCGCGTTACGGACCCCTTTGACGTAAAAATGCGGACGGAAAACGGAGGTCAAAATGTCCGGTTTTCACGAAACGAATTTCGCCGTCGGATTCGTGACAACGAATAGAATATTTTTCGTGTTTGTCCGAACTGGTTTTGGAGAAATTTTAAAATCGCTAAAATTTGATCTGTTATGCGCAGCTTTGCACTGAAAATTGCACGACCGACAACAGTCAAATTTTCCGACGAAATTTTTACAGTTGCTACATCTCACTGTACGTATTACAAATTTCGAATTCCCGTTATGAAAAAAACCATAGAATAATTTCAAAATAAAATTTTGATTTAAATCGGATTTTATATCGTTAAAAATTACCGGTTGTTACAACACTTAACCAATCCAAATTGACGGGAAAGGGAACTAAGTAGTAAACCTTAGTTAAGAAAACAACGATTCTGGAAACTAAGTGGTAAATCTTAGTTAGTAAAACTAAGTAGTAATTCTTAGTATAACACGGGAAGGAGCGAATGCCCGTCTGAGTAAAAAGGAGGCTCCAACGAATTGGGTTACGAAGCCCGAGGCTTCGAGGGGACGTGAGGGTACTCTTGGTATCCCTCTGTGAGGATGCAGATGATCCTCCTGGGCTCACAGAGGTTAAGGTCTGCGTAGAAGAACCAGGGGTATGCCTTGGTTGCAATACATGGCAACCTAAAGACCAGGATGGACCGGCGTGATTCGGCGAGAAAACGGTAGCCCTGTGATAGCAACTCGTCGTCTACCATCCATCTTGAGTCAATCGAGATACGTGAAGCGGAAAGGCGGAGAACTCCAAAAGACCATATACTTGCTATCTAGTTATGGGTGAGGATGGCCATAGGATAGAGGGGCACCGGGGGCCGGCGTATAGTTCTCATTTTACAAGGTGTGCCTTTCATTAGTTGAGGGAGGGGTCAAGTGGGACCATAACCACTGGAATAAAAACAGACCTTAGCATCTACATCGGCAGATATCTGAAAGCTCCCGACCGAGTTCTATATTCCTTGATTTGCCCTGTCACAGGACTCGGACCGCACATTACAGGACATGTGCATCTAGACAAGCGATAACAATTCGCGATACATGCGTGGGGAAGTATAGGAACATATACCACTCTAGGTAGTGTGTCCTAGACTTGGGGGCATCGTTCGACAGGTAGCATAATCACTAGTTGGACTAGGTGGCATAAATCCTGAATCCAAGAAGCGTTCAGCAGATAGCGTAAACTCTAGTTAAATCTAGAAAGCACTTGATAGAAAACCCTAAATTTGATCTAGGTAATAAATAATGAATGTATGGCAGAAGGCAATGGAAAATACAGGGATTGGGATCACGTTATCGTTACTAGTTAGGGCACTAGATAGGCGGTGCAGAGATATAGAAACCAGTATAATAAGGAAATAGCGAAGCGGCAAAAGTATTAGAGCATATCCAGTTTATCGTAGCTTAGTATATCTTGTGTTACTCTTGTCTAATCTTGCCAACCCTATCATCATGGTGTTATCTTGTATTCAGTTAATTCATGTCGTTTTGTTTTTCCATGTTCACATGCTAGAAGTTACTGAACTTACTCAGGCTTTATGTCTGACTCTGTTTTTCTTTTGTCTTCTTTTCTTCCGTTCCCCCCCCCCCCAGGTAGTAAAGGAGGGAATAGTATAACTCAGGTTAAGTTGGATTGTCACTCTTTCCCAGCTTGAAGATTTGCCGAAGTTTTACTTGGATTCTCTTTTCAGATGCTATGGCTGGCTCTTGCTAAAATTGGGGAATATAAATGTTGTTTTATGCTTCTTTATTTTGTAAGACAGATGATACTCTGATATTGTAAAGAAATCATTGTACAAACTATTTTATTAATAAAGCAAAGTTTCATTTTCCGCTGTTTAATTTCTGTCTGTCTTGTAATTTATCTGCATCTTTTACCCTAAATGCTCCACAGAACTTAGTGCATTCCCTTTGTGAGTGACACTAACGGATGTGGGGTGTTACACGTGGTATCAGAGCTGAAGGTTACCAGATCATATAAAGGATTTGAAAAATTATTTTCAAAACGGTTTTTAAAGAAGCATTTTCAAGAGAAAAGATTTGTTTTAAAGACATATTCCCCAAAGCCATACGCACTATCTTCTCTTCCTCTGTTTAAATTCTTGTCTCCTTCTTTCTTGAGTCTCTGGGGCTCCTGGCTTCCTGGGAGGTAACCTCATCGAAGGGCAAAGTAGTGCTCGGCTTCCATCCATAGCCGTAGTTGTTTCATCTACGGGCAGTTTTCTTTCAAAGCTTATAGGGTTTTCCGGACGATGGAGGCAGTTTTCGAGAGATTTGTCAACATGACTACACATGGAAGGGGATGAGGAGTTTGGCTAAGGAGCATAACCCTAGGATGAGGAATTCATGGATGTAGACTTAGCACACGAAGGAGGAAGAAATTATAAAACCTAAGACAAGAGGAAGTTTCTTTACTAGGGTATGATAGGGCATATACTTAAGGACAAGGGCAAGAACGAGGACGAGATTTTCAGAAGGACAAGTACATGCTTTCGCCACCAAGCGTACCTAGGAGAAAGGTAGTCCGGTTGGAAGAGTCTAGTTTTCTGTTCGTACTATTTCCTTAGGTTCTAGCGCTTCTCATTTGTTCATATCCACTTCCATAGTTGGGTCTCTGCACCATAGTACTTGTATAGTAGAAAGATCCCACTAGAGTCTCAAATCCAATTGGTGGTCCGACCAGTTTATTTTTGGTTAGTAGGGATTTGAGAATAGCTATCGAGTTTGCTTATATCATCTCACGTAGATTGTCTAAATTCGGGGGAGATATTCCTTGGGTGCTTGTCTGATATTGGTTTAGGCCTTTGGGGCTTGTACTTGAGGAATGTCGAGTTCGGTTTGGATGGTTTGCGTGAGAGATGAATAGTTGTGGCAGGCACTCCAAAGAGCACGTAGTGACCTTTCGACTCTTATAGTTATGGCATGGCGGATAAGAGGGAAACCTCTAATCATCTTAGTACGTATACTTGGTACCGTGATTGACATCTGTTTATTTTGGAAATGGAGATCCGGAACTTCACAATCGTGAAGTTAAATTAGTTAAGATACAGTGGAGTAAAGCTCAAGAAGGCTAGATACTAGCATCATACCCTTTTCCTTGAGAGTGCATCCTTGATTTCTTTGTTTTAGGAGCTTTACGCATAATTGTCTCTCTCTTTCCGAAGTATATCACCTAGGTCGTATCTTCGATCTTTAGGTAGAAGCCAATGGATGAAAACATGTGTTTGAAACATGTTATGGTTGGTGGTTGCAAGTGATTGCTAATGGTTGCTCGTGGATGCATATGCGTACGTATTAGGCTCTAGATCGGTTCGGACACCTTTATATTGCATTTACAGATGTATTTGTTAGTAAGTTGAGCTTGATATGTTATCATATGGATGTTGCATATGGATGAATGGTTGTGCACGCATGTAGTATTTACATAAGTAGGGATGCTTGCATACATGATTGGACGCATAGCACCGACATGACTCGCATTAAGGAGGTCGACTGAATCAGTAGACCACCTGATTTTACAGTAGATAAAGACATATACACACACTATGCATATGAACATGAAAGCATTAGAAATCTTTTAAGGACAATGGATGCCTATGAGTGAATGGTTGAGTAGATGGGTGATTGGATGGTAGGACACATTCTTCCTAACTTGAAGATTTCGGGGACGAAATCCTTTTAAGTGGGGGAGAATGTAACACCCCGTAATTTTGTAACGCTAAGATTCACAAATCAAGGCATAATTAAAAGTTAAAATCAAAATCAAGGGAAACGGGCTGCGCCATTGCGTTCGTCTCGGAATTCTGCATGAAAACGAGTCCGAGTTTGCGTAAATCGGAGTCCGTATGAGGGAGATATGGCCTCCGGAAGTTTCAGAATTCAGTTTAAAATTCGAACAGACAGAAAATAAATTCAAATTTCAAAATCGGGCCGGATTGGCCAGGGCGGGAATTTTCCCGCCCAAGACACCCAGGTCGACTGGGTAGTCGACCTGGGGCACCCAGGTCGACTGGGTAGTCGACCTGGGGCACCCAGGTCGACTACATAGTCGACCTGGGGTCGACCCCCCTGCTTTTTCCAGCTTTCTGCACTGGTTCGTTCTGATGTATCTGGTTACGTTTTCTCACCAGGTTCGTCCACCTAACACTATATAAACAGCCCTAGTCTCCTTCTCTGTTCACAATTCTTTTCTATCCTTATGCTGCCTCTGAGAAAATATATAAATAAATAAAAAATAAGAAAATACTACGAAAATCCAAGACAAGGTTATGTTGCTCAAATTGTCCAGAAGAGATTCAAATCAAGATCAAAGCTTCATGATAAGGATTAAAGGCTAACGTCGCACGAATCATAGCAACGCCTTCTTTCTTTTCTAATATGAATCTCTGTAAGTCAGTTATTTCTAGATTTGAACGTTTCTTTTTTCGTGACATGAAATTAAAGGAATAAAAGAGTATGCCAATTCTTTCTATTCGAATCAGTACCTATTTCTTTGGACCTAATTAAGAACTGTCATGATTCGAGGACAAATAAGACCGTGACTATGAAACTATGGACCTTAGAACCATATGCCTATGACTATGAACATTGCCTATGACTATGAACATTGCCTATGACTATGGACATTGCCTATAACTATGAATATTGCCTATGACTGTGACTATGAGGGATATTTCCTTGACTAAGTCTATGCCTTTGATTAGAAAACATAAACTATTGCCTATGACATAACAAGGACATCTGTAATTAAACACCTGTGATTCATGACTAGGAAAGTGTTGCTTAAGTTTTGTGACTATGAAATTGGGTCTAAACCCGATCATCTATTCTGTCTATTTTTTGTTATCTTTGGTTTTAGACCTTGGGAATTTACCTATTAAGTTAGGTCTACCCATGTTCTTGAACCTGCGTCTCTATTCTGTCTATCCTTGGTTTTAGACCTTGGGAATTTACCTATTAAGTTAGGTCTACCCATGTTCTTGAACCTACGTCGTTATTCAAACCTTTTATGCCAGTTATTATGTCCATCCTTTTCATAGCATCTTTGGTTCATTCCCTATTTTCTACGAGTCTAGATTTATCCATAATCTAGATTGAATCGCAATTATACGAACGGTGGGAATACGATTTGGGCATAATGTGAAATGTACTAAAAACATAGTTATAAACTTGGAATTTGGCATAAATTGGGAACATGAATTATGGCATGTTCATAGAAATACAAATTGGATAAATTTAACATGAATTATAGGATGTGTAATTTGAATCTAGTATTGACTTGTAAATCTAATATTTACATGAGTTATGAACTAGAATAATAAGTCTAGTTTGACGTGAACTGTAATTAGAATATTAAATCAGGATTGGATTAGCTAATTTGGCGTAATAAGTATATTGGTACAAATTTGAAATTGGCCATAATTGGGAATAACCGTCAGGTTTAGCAAAATCATGGTTAGTGACACTTAATTGGTATAGTTTACATACCAAAAGGCATAAATATGGTATAGAGGAGAAAATGGGCCATAAGAATAAATGTTGATAGTTTACATTAAAAGGGTAATTGGGAAATAAGTAAATTAGGAATAATTTACCTATAGAATCTGGCCTAAATGAGGAAATGTGGATTTAGACAAATTAAAGGTTTATTAACGACATCTCTTTTAATAGTACACCAGAAAGTTCTAGGGTGACAGAGAGGATAGTGTCTAGGCTTAGGTTTGGAAAATACAAGTTTCCTGCTTTCCCTGGCTATCCCTAACTGATCCGACGGACGGGATGGTTACTTTCAAAACCTGATTTGAAAACTAATCAAAACCCTTTGAACCTAGAAAACACGAATATGCCTAACCCGAGGTTAGACTGAGTTGCGATGTAAACCTGCCCGGAACCAACCGGCACATCCAGTATTCGCAACAATATCTGTCTAATGTGAGTGGTCGCGGCTTTAATTTATTTAGTTAAAGCTAGAACAAGAATGGTAGGGTTAAGTTAACTAAGACACTTAACCAGTTCAACATGATAACTAAAACTGATGGGTGGGGTTAGGTTCAGACTGACACTTAACACAGTTAAGCTAGAATGGGAGGGCTAAGTCCATAGAGACACTTAACCAAACTCAAGGTAGCAAGACAAGATTTGTAGGGGTTAAGTAAAGTTAATACACTTAGCCAAAGTAACATGTTAATTAGACTAGAGGTTGGGGTTAAGTAAAATCTAATACACTTAGCCAATTTGATATGTTATCTGGGCTAGACCGTAGGGTTAAGTAAACTTGAACACTTAACCATCAGATTGTGATAAAAGAATAGGGTTAAGTCTAAACATGAAGGGATAATACTTAACCATTAATAACATGTTAGTTAAGACAGACGGGCAAGGTTAAGTTAAAAAGGAACACTTAACCAATACAGGGTGAATGGGTAGGGTTAAGTAATAAGAAATACTTAACCAATATAACTTGGTTTGTGGTGGGGTTAAGTCAACATGAATTACTGATAACACTTAACCAGTATAACAGGATGAATGAAGAGGGTTAAGTTGGCTTGAATTGACTAATGACACTTAACCAATCCAAATTGACGGGAAAGGGAACTAAGTAGTAAACCTTAGTTAAGAAAACAACGATTCTGGAAACTAAGTGGTAAATCTTAGTTAGTAAAACTAAGTAGTAATTCTTAGTATAACACGGGAAGGAGCGAATGCCTTCTGAGTAAAAAGGAGGCTCCAACGAATTGGGTTACGAAGCCCGAGGCTTCGAGGGAACGTGAGGGTACTCTTGGTATCCCTCTGTGAGGCTGCAGATGATCCTCCTGGGCTCACAGAGGTTAAGGTCTGCGTAGAAGAACCAGGGGTATGCCTTGGTTGCAATACATGGCAACCTAAAGACCAGGATGGACCGGCGTGATTCGGCGAGAAAACGGTAGCCCTGTGATAGCAACTCGTCGTCTACCATCCATCTTGAGTCAATCGAGATACGTGAAGCGGAAAGGCGGAGAACTCCAAAAGACCATATACTTGCTATCTAGTTATGGGTGAGGATGGCCATAGGATAGAGGGGCACCGGGGGCCGGCGTATAGTTCTCATTTTACAAGGTGTGCCTTTCATTAGTTGAGGGAGGGGTCAAGTGGGACCATAGCCACTGGAATAAAAACAGACCTTAGCATCTGCATCGGCAGATATCTGAAAGCTCCCGACCGAGTTCTATATTCCTTGATTTGCCCTGTCACAGGACTCGGACCGCACATTACAGGACATGTGCATCTAGACAAGCGATAACGATTCGCGATACATGCGTGGGGAAGTATAGGAACATATACCACTCTAGGTAGTGTGTCCTAGACTTGGGGGCATCGTTCGACAGGTAGCATAATCCCTAGTTGGACTAGGTGGCATAAATCCTGAATCCGAGAAGCGTTCAGCAGATAGCATAAACTCTAGTTAAATCTAGAAAGCACTTGATAGAAAACCCTAGATTTGATCTAGGTAATAAATAATGAATGTATGCCGGAAGGCAATGGAAAATACAGGGATTGGGATCACGTTATCGTTACTAGTTGGGACACTAGATAGGCGGTGCAGAGATATAGAAACCAGTATAATAAGGAAATAGCGAAGCGGCGAAAGTATTAGAGCATATCCAGTTTATCGTAGCTTAGTATATCTTGTGTTACTCTTGTCTAATCTTGCCAACCCTATCATCATGGTGTTATCTTGTATTCTGTTAATTCATGTCGTTTTGTTTTTCCATGTTCACATGCTAGAAGTTACTGAACTTACTCAGGCTTTATGTCTGACTCTGTTTTTCTTTCGTCTTCTTTTCTTTCGTCCCCCCCCCCCAGGTAGTAAAGGAGGGAATAGTATAGCTCAGGTTAAGTTGGACTGTCACTCTTTCCCAGCTTGAAGATTTGCCGAAGTTTTGCTTGGATTCTCTTTTCAGATGCTATGGCTGGCTCTTGCTAAAATTGGGGAATATAAATGTTGTTTTATGCTTCTTTATTTTGTAAGACAGATGATACTCTGATATTGTAAAGAAATCATTGTACAAACTATTTTATTAATAAAGCAAAGTTTCATTTTCCGCTGTTTAATTTCTGTCTGTCTTGTAATTTATCTGCATCTTTTAACCTAAATGCTCCACAGAACTTAGTGCATTCCCTTTGTGAGTGACACTAACGGACGTGGGGTGTTACACCCCCCTTTTAGAGCAACACGGTAAGTTTTTTTCCCTCCCCTTTTCTTTATATCATTTATTAAAAACTGATTTTTACATTGTTTAAAAACTGAATTTTTCATTGTTAAAAAAAAACTGATTTTAGTTAGAAAAAAAAACTGATTTTACTTAGAGATAAAAACTGAATTTTTATGATGTTAAAGATTAGATTTTTATTATAGGAAAGTTTTGATTTTTATTTATATAAAGGCGAAATCTTTATATTTGAAAAGGCGAAATCTTTATATTTGAAAAGGCGAAATCTTTATATTTGAAAAGGCGAAATCTTTATGTAGAGAATAGCGTGATAAAAATATAATCTTTATTATATGAACACCGTTGTAAAAATAGAATTTTTATCTATATAATAGCGATGTAAAAATAGAATTTTTATCCATATAGCATAGTTATAAAAATATGATTTTTATACAATAGAGAATATAAAAATGTGATTTTTATATATGTAGTGAACACAGACGGCGAAAGTGATAAAAGGCGAGCACGACGAGATTTCTACATGTGAAGAGTCGTGGTATTGGATTAGCTAGTCGGTGAGAACTTCTTACTTTAAATCTTCTTTTCTAGTTGAAAATATATACTAGGATGCAGACGGTGCTTTGCAGCACCCGACACCCGTCATCCACAGACCATGGATGGCTTGTATGTTTGATTGTCTGTTGTGGTGAAAATTGATTGTGAGATGTGAAATGAAATAAAATATTTATATAGTTAAAAATATTTTATCGTTAAAAATATAATTTTTAACGGGTATGTGAATGAATAAAAATCTGTGTTTGTTGATTTGAAACCCCACACGGGTATTGGGATAAAATACGGCATACACTAATCCCAATAATTAGTTGTATGTCGATCGATTGATTGACAGGCAGTTATAAGCGTTAGATATCTATATTTGATGCTTATACAGTGTAGTGCACTATGGATGATGGTTGATTATTTGTCAGTGCTATTATATACATGTGTTGTATGGAATCCATATAATTAACATTATATGGTAATTGATTGGGCCTCATTCCAATCGGGAAAATAAAGAATGATCATGTGTTGAAAATTATCATGTGTTAAAAGGAATATTTTAACAATAAAATTTACATCTTTATCATATTTAAAATTTAGAAACTAACTGGAAAATAGATAAGATGAGTGGTTTCCTGGGTATTGATCTGATATTGGTTTCGGCCTTCGGGGTTAATACTTAGGGAATCATTATCTTACTACTTTACGGTTGGAGTCTGATTTAAAAATCAAACGATAGATACCATAATTTTATAAAATATATTAAATAACAAAAATAGTCATGTGTTGACAGTGCTCATGTGTTGAGATTATTCATGTGTTGAAAGAAATATATATATTCATGTGTTGAAGAAAATATTCATTTGTTGAATAGAACAACGAATTTAATGAAATATATATAAAGTCATGTTGATTAGAGATGTGCCATTTTGTCGTGAACGATATTTATATCGATTTTATTCATTTTTTTAATGAATATCGAAAAGTGATTTCAAAATCGAATATATAGAAATGAATTCGAATTGAAATTGAATTGAAATGAATTCGAATTGAAATTGAATTGAAATGAATTCGAATTGAAATTGAATTGAAATGAATTCGAATTGAGATTGAATTAATTTGAAATTCAAATTGAATTGAAATTGAATTAAAAATCGATTTGAATTGAAATCAATTCGAAAACGAATTTAAAACGACTTATAAAATACGTTTTAAAAGGAAATCGACGAAATATATATAATATATATATTATATATATAATGGCCTGAATAGAACGCGTCGCGCTGCGGCAGTTCGTGAATTTCGACCATTGGCTTCGAATGGACATTACGGGAGATCCAACCGTCGGATTCTCCTGAAACCGGAACCGTTGGGTTCGTATCGAAAAGAGATTTCCAATAAATATTATAAATCTGAGATCTAACGGTTGGATTTCGAATTATGTCCAAATCAAATTTGGAAAAGGTCGCTGTAAGTGCAGTTCGATGGCCGTTGATGGAAATCGACTGTACGGGCCTTGATAAAATTATTAAAAATATCAATAATTTGTGTAAAATCATAAGAAATGATTTGGGAAAAATTGGGATGAAAAACTCCACATATGATAAGATAAAAATAGATTTTTATCGAAATGAACTAGTTTTTGAACTAGAATTAAAATCAATTTATTTTTGAAATAAATATATTGAATTTGAAAGTGGTTTTAAAAATAACCAGGTATTTCCAATACGTGAATTGGAATGGATTTGAATCGAAATTATCTTCGGAATATTTTGATGTTGGATTCCGTGATTATACAGATATTGTTATGGGAATTTGAAAGATATATTTATATCGTTATTTCCAATGCGATATTTGTTGGTTCCAGGATTTGATATTGAATATAAGCCGGTATATTTTCTATTCAGAGCCTTGTATTTAATATCAAATGTGATTTGGGTTTGTCGTGAATGGTGTCTTCATTAACACTGTTCTTAAGCCCAGTTGAGAAAAAGATTAAATCCTTCTATTTAGATTTAATGAGGTGTACCAATTAAATAATATTAACTGGAATTGAATTTAAATTGGTTCTTGGGTTTATCGTGAGCGGTATTTTGAATAACACCTGTTCTTTAACCCGATTAACGATAGAAGTGATTTTGGGTTTATCGTGAACCGTGTTTTAGATGACATTGGTTCTTTAACCCAGTTAAAGACAGGATATTGATTTTTGAAAAGATTAAAACTAAGTGGAGTTTTAATGAATCTTTAATTAGATTGAAATGTGTATTGATAATTTGAATTATCAAATCTGAAAGGTGATCGAGAAGGGAGTACCACCAGTTTTGCTCCAAAGCGATAGTTAAATCTTTAATTAGATTTGAACGTGAAATGGTAATTAACTTTACCAATAGCACCGTGGTGTTAGATATGGAGTATTACCAGTTTTGCTCCATGGGTTGTATAGGTTGGGATTGGGAAATAAAACAAATAATTACTTCGGTGTGGTCCGCTAATCCCGACTAGTTTGAAAAACCATAAAATGGTTTGAAATGATATCTAAAGGAAGATTAAAGAATAAATTTAGAAGAATTTATCTTGGATAAAATTAATGGGAACCTTTCCCTAAGAATGTGATTTTGTGAATAAAAAAACATTCTGAATTGGAATGAGGCGTTTGTTGTGTTTGTGTAACATTTGTTTATTATATACGTGGGTTATTCAGAAAGGCCGGGTTTCTACCCATTCTGAATAACCGATTCGGCGATAAGTCGAAGAAGAAGACGGTGGTTGAAGACCGGAAGTCTTCACATCGTTTGGGTGATTACTGATGATCTTGATTGGGTTGTACACCCAAGATGAGGGAATCAGTTGGTGATCGTCCAGACGTACTTGGAGATCGATGGATATGCGAGGAAAGTGCCTCCGGTTTCGTTCAGACCCAGAACGAACATGTAAATCGACTGTGTGTCTTACATTGGATTTTATTTGTGTTGATTGATCTCTATTAAATATACATCTGTTTGGCGGCGGAGAATTTATTCTCTTGCTTAACGTCCTTCTCTGAGACGTACGAGCTCAGAGGTTATATATCGATGGACATCAGTCGCATGGAGTGAATTGCCAGTGTGGCACGCATAAGTGGCAATTGATCAAGGCTTCTGTTGAAAAACAAAGTCTTGTGGTTGATGATCAAAGCACGGCCTGTGTGGCACAGCTTTGTGTATAACGTGAATTCGCGAGCCTCACACCTCGGTATAAGTCAAAAACGGGATACGGGCCGTTGGGAGAACACGACGTTTCCTTCTAGCTATGGGTGGTGTCAGTGCTTAAACTGGCTGACATTTATATACTTTTCACCTGTGTGGTTGTTGGATGAGGCGCCTCGATATTAGGTCTGTTAGGACCGGGAAACGTGTGTTCAGGAATTGCCAATCCTCTAAAGTAAGAGAGGACCGGCCCAACCGATTCCAAGGATCATAGTGGGGTCCTGAGACATTTGCTAGAGTGTCTCGAACGGAGAGGAGCTTGCCCCTTGCCTTGACTCATGACGGAAATCCAATTTCCAATACGTGATATTGCGGTTTTATTTGTAGAGCCTAGTATGGCGACATGATATATGGTACCCATGCCGCCTATGATTGATATTTATGATTGAAATTGTTTTGACACTATACACTTATAATAGTATCAAATGATTTGTTTTAAACGTACCAAGCATGTTTGGCTATTATAAGGGAAAACCCTATCCTCCGGCTTGCGTTGCATTGTGTGATGGGACCTGGGTCTTATAATAGCTTCATTTTTCCAAAAAGCATTGCGCTGTTTTGTTATATGCACTAGTGTTCTTGGGAGGAAACCCATTCTGTGTTATACGGCGTGGTCCCTTGAATTACTCTCTTTTAAATATAAAGATTAATAACTGTTTTAGTTCTCACACCAGTCACATGACTGACCTGGAGTTTATTGTTTTAACCTAAACTCTGGGTGCCCCTATTTTCCACACCGGCAGCTAGTAGTTTTGGTTTTGCAGATTTATATTCACAGGATCCTGATTTACAGCTGGAACGATGCTCGGAAAGCTCTGTATCCGTGTATTACTTTCAGTTGTGTTTTGTATCGTTTTTCCGCTGCTATGTAATTTATTGCAATCTCTGATATTTATCGAATGTATTTTATTCATTCATACTCTGTATATTCTTGAATCTGATGGAATTGTTGTAATTAACAGTGAAATGTTCTTCTGTTTGCGTTCTATTTTGTCTTGTCCTCAACGCAATTCGGGCTTTCCTTACTGGGAAAGTTCGGGTCGTTATAGAGTAGTATCAGAGCTTTGGTTTACAGAGCTCGAGAACAAGACACATTAGAACCGAACAAAAGAATTCATCAGATATTGGATTAGTAAAATCCAATTAGAATGACTCGTTAGAGATAGGATTAGTAGTATCCTAGAACGAGTGTGAAGAGTATATTTTTCAAATGAAAACAATTTTGTTTTGAAATTTAAACCATTTTATACGTATTTGAATATTTATTTATTTTGAATTTGGACAATCGAGTTTATAAATATTTTGCATATACGCGTCATGAACGTATATTCGAAGTTTTAATATACTGGATAGATATAGAATCACATTCTAGACACCCGGGCGTAATTCTGCTGATGTGGCCACATCATCAGTATTTATGTTCGTGTTTCGAAGGTGTGATTTCTATATATTTCCATTAGACTGGTGTGTGAACCAAAACTAGATAGGATTATTTGTTGTGAATTGGCATCAAAAACATGATTTTCTGTATATATATCAAAATTATGAAATTGAAACTCTAATTCACTAATTGATTGATGGTTGTGTTGTTTGTTTATTTGTTTGATAATTTTGAACCATTTAGCCTAATTGAACCGAATATTGAATTGTATTGAAAATTGGTCGCATTTGCTTGCATATACATGTACTTACATTGAACAGGTCATAGCAAGGAGGCTAGAGCAGAAGAATAAAATTTGTTTGCCCGACAAATAGGTACATGTTTACCATAATTTACTGTTTTGTTTGGGTGATGATGATTTTATGAGCCGATCGGCTAACCGCTTGTCTTTTTCTTTTTCTTTTGAATTGAAGAAGGCCATGGGAGGCTATATGAAATATCCCGAAGTCCCCGGTGCAGGGGAGGTTATGGCGAAATTTTTCGGAAATTTAGGGTGTTAGCCAAATTTTTGAAAAATTTGAAAAGTTCTTAGAAACTGAAAAGTTGAAGAACTTAAGCCGTAATGAAAATTTTGGAAGTTGAGTTGATTTGTAAAACAACTTTCGGCTTAGTTCCTTTTCGGGGACGAAAAGTTTTAAGTGGGGGAGATTGTAACAACCCGGAAATGCGAGCCAGTTTAAAAATTTTATTTTGGCAATTTTAACGAATTTTGAATATTTAAAATAATTATTTTAAATAATAACGATGAGACATTTATTTTGAATAGAATTCGAACATATATATTTATATAGATCGTCGTTAGAATATAAATATTTATTTTAAATTATAAAAGGAATTGAAAATGGCGCGGTAGTTCGATAATTCGATTTCAAACTTCAATTGAACATACCGAGTGCAAAATAAACTGGATTTTAGAGAAACCAAAAATAATGGAATCTAATTGTGAATATCTTTCCAACGAATCCGAAAAATCAAAATTTCATAGCGGGAATCAAAAGTTATGTCCAAATGAATTTTTAGAATAGTTGCTATGGAATTTCGGCCCTTAAAATTAGCCGTTCTGCAAACGACCTCGGATTTCGACGAAACCACTTTTGTTGGATCCACGATGTCAAGTTATTGATAGATTCCAATTTTCGTAATTTTTCAATTCAATATGTGAGTGCGGCAAAGGAAAACGCGTTTGACCAGTTTCAGTTGATTTTAATCGAATGGAAATTGGTCATTTTTCAAACGGTCTCAGAATTTGACGAAACGAGTTTTGTTAGGACCGTATTGTCAATACGAAGCTAGAAAATATTTTTCGAGAATTTTTCTAGTTAGTATGTGACCTCGGTAAATTGAAATGCGCGTTCAAATTCAATATATGGAGTTATATGTTGATTTTGACGAAAACTGATCGAAACGATCGAATCAGCTTACGATACATATCCCATTGTGTTCGGAATGGAGGTAATTAGCTATGGACGACAGGCGGTGGGTCCCGTTCCGAGGTCGAAATAAAAAGTACCTTTTTGAAATTAAAAATAAATAAAAAAATATATATATATTATAACTCTTCCTTTCCCTCTCCTCTCTCCTCATACCTCATATCGATTTAAAAAAAAAAAGGCGCTCGTGCCCTAGCCCTCCCGCCACCACCCAAGGCGGCGCCGATCACGTCGCCCCCTTCTCTTCTTCCTCCTCCCACTTCCTCCATTCCTCCTTCCCTCTCTCCTCCGTACGAACCACGACACCCAAACCCCATCGCCACCCTGGAGCCGCCTCCGCCTGTAGACCGCACCGCGCCACCCCCTCAGACCACCCGTCGTTCTCCCTCCCCCTCGCGCTTCACTCTCCTCCTTTCCGCCCTCAAAAACCGCCCCTCCTCCATCGTAGGAAGCTCCACCGCGAACCTGAAGCCATCTTCCCCCCCCCCCTTTTAGTGCAACACGGTAAGTTTTTTCCCTCCCCTTTTCTTTATATCATTTATTAAAAACTGATTTTTACATTGTTCAAAAACTGATTTTTTCATTGTTAAAAAAAAACTAATTTTAGTTAGAAAAAAAAACTGATTTATTTAGAAAAAAAATTTGATTTTAGTTAGAGATAAAAACTGAATTTTTATGATGTTAAAGATTAGATTTTTATTATAGGAAAGTTTTGATTTTTATTTATATAAAGGCGAAATCTTTATATTTGAAAAGGCGAAATCTTTATGTAGAGAATAGCGTGATAAAAATATAATCTTTATTATATGAACACCGTTGTAAAAATAGAATTTTTATCTATATAATAGCGATGTAAAAATAGAATTTTTATCCATATAGCGTAGTTATAAAAATATGATTTTTATACAATAGAGAATATAAAAATGTGATTTTTATATATGTAGTGAACACGGACGGCGAAAGTGATAAAAGGCGAGCACGGCGAGATTTCTACATGTGAAGAGTCGTGGAATTGGATTAGCTAGTCGGTGAGAACTTCTCACTTTAAATCTTCTTTTCTAGTTGAAAATATGTACTAGGATGCAGACGGTGCTTAGCAGCACCCGACACCCGTCATCCACAGACCATGGATGGCTTGTATGTTTGATTGTCTGTTGTGGTGAAAATTGATTGTGAGATGTGAAATGAAATAAAATATTTATATAGTTAAAAATATTTTATCGTTAAAAGTATAATTTTTAACGGGTATGTGAATGAATAAAAATCTGTGTTTGTTGATTTGAAACCCCACACGGGTATTGGGATAAAATACGGCATACACTAATCCCAATAATTAGTTGTATGTCGGTCGATTGATTGACAGGCTGTTATAAGCATTAGATATCTATATTTGATGCTTACACAGTGTAGTGCACTTTGGATGATGTTTGATTATTTGTCAGTGCTATTATATACATGTGTTGTATGGAATCCATATAATTAATATTATATGGTAATTAATTGGGCCTCATTCCAATCGGGAAAATAAAGAATGATCATGTGTTGAAAATTATCATGTGTTGAAAGGAATATTTTAACAATAAAATTTACATCTTTATCATATTTAAAGTTAGAAACTAACTAGAAAATAGATAAGATGAGTGGTTTCCTGGGTATTGATCTGATATTGGTTTCAGCCTTCGGGGTTAATACTAAGGGAATCATTCTCTTACTACTTTACGGTTGGAGTCTGATTTAAAAATCAAACGATAGATACCATAATTTTATAAAATATATTTAATAACAAAAATAGTCATGTGTTGACAGTGCTCATGTGTTGAAAGAAATATATATTCATGTGTTGAAGAAAATATTCATTTGTTGAATAGAACAACGAATTTATTGAAATATATATAAAGCCGTGTTGATTAGAGATGCGCCATTTTGACGTGAATGATATTTATATCGATTTTATTCATCTTTTAATGAATATTGAAAAGTGATTTCAAAATCGAATATATAGAAATGAATTCGAATTGAAATTGAATTGAAATGAATTCGAATTGAAATTGAATTGAAATGAATTCGAATTGAGATTGAATTAATTTGAAATTAAAATTGAATTGAAATTGAATTAAAATTGAATTAAAAATAGATTTGAATTGAAATCAATTCGAAAACGAATTTAAAACGACTTATAAAATACGTTTTAAAAGGAAATCGACGAAATATAATATATATATATATATATTATATATATATATATAATGGCCTGAATAGAACGCGCCGCGCTGCGGCAGTTCGTGAATTTCGACCATTGGCTTCGAATGGATATTACGGGAGATCCGACCGTCGGATTCTCCTGAAACCGGAACCGTTGGGTTCGTATCGAAAAGTGCTTTCCAATGAATATTAGAAATCTGAGATCTAACGGTTGGATTTGGAATTATGTCCAAATCAAATTTGGAAAAGGTCGCTGTAAGTGCAGTTCGATGGCCGTTGATGGAAATCGACTGTACGGGCCTTGATAAAATTATTAAAAATATCAATAATTTGTGTAAAATCATAAGAAATGATTTGGGAAAAATTGGGATGAAACACTCCACATTTGAAAAGATAAAAATAGATTTTTATCGAAATGAACTAGTTTTTGAACTAGGATTAAAATCAATTTACTTTTGAAATAAATATATTGAATTTGAAAGTGGTTTTAAAAATAACCAGGTATTTCCAATACGTGAATTGGAATGGATTTGAATCGAAATTATCTTCGGAATATTTCGATGTTGGATTCCGTGATTATACAGATATTGTTATGGGAATTTGAAAGATATATTTATATCGTTATTTCCAATGCGATATTTGTTGGTTCCAGGATTTGATATTGAATATAAGCCGGTATATTTTCTATTCAGAGCCTTGTATTTAATATCAAATGTGATTTGGGTTTGTCGTGAATGGTGTCTTCATTAACACTGTTCTTAAGCCCAGTTGAGAAAAAGATTAAATCCTTCTATTTAGATTTAATGAGGTGTACCAATTAAATAATATTAATTGGAATTGAATTTAAATTGGTTCTTGGGTTTATCGTGAGCGGTGTTTTGAATAACACGTATTCTTTAACCCGATTAACGATAGAAGTGATTTTGGGTTTATCGTGAACCGTGTTTTAGATGACATTGGTTCTTTAACCCAGTTAAAGACATGATATTGATTTTTGAAAAGATTAAAACTAAGTGGAGTTTTAATGAATCTTTAATTAGATTGAAATGTGAATTGATAATTTAAATTATCAAATCTGAAAGGTGATCGAGAAGGGAGTACCACCAGTTTTGCTCCAAAGCGATAGTTAAATCTTTAATTAGATTTGAACGTGAAATGGTAATTAACTTACCAATAACACCGTGGTGTTAGATATGGAGTATTACCAGTTTTGCTCCATGGGATGTATAGGTTGGGATTGGGAAATAAAACAAATAATTACTTCGGTGTGGTTCGGTAATCCCGACTAGTTTGAAAAACCATAAAATGGTTTGAAATGATATCCAAAGGAAGATTAAAGAATAAATTTAGAAGAATTTATCTTGGATAAAATTAATGGGAACCTTTCCCTAAGAATGTGATTTTGTGAATAAAAGAACATTCTAAATTGGAATGAGGCGTTTGTTGTGTTTGTGTAACATTTGTTTATTATATACGTGGGTTATTCAGAAAGGCCGGGTTTCTACCCATTCTGAATAACCGATTCGGCGATAAGTCGAAGAAGAAGACGGTGGTTGAAGACCGGAAGTTTTCACATCGTTTGGGTGATTACTGATGATCTTGATTGGGCTGTACACCCAAGATGAGGGAATCAGTTGGTGATCGTCCAGACGTACTTGGAGATCGATGGATATGCGAGGAAAGTGCCTCCGGTTTCGTTCAGACCCAGAACGAACTTGTAAATGGACTGTGTGTCTGACATTGGATTTTATTTTGTGTTGATTGATCTCTATTAAATATACATCTGTTTGGCGGCGGAGAATTTATTCTCTTGCTTAACGTCCTTCTCTGAGACGTACGAGCTCAGAGGTTGTATATCGATGGACATCAGTCGCATGGAGTGAATTGCCAGTGTGGCACGCGTAAGTGGCAATTGATCAAGGCTTCTGTTGAAAAGCAAAGTCTTGTGGTTGATGATCAAAGCACGGCCTGTGTGGCACAGCTTTGTGTATAACGTGAATTCGCGAGCCTCACACCTCGGTATGAGTCAAAAAGGGATACAGACCGTTGGGAGAACACGACGTTTCTTTCTAGCTATGGGTGGTGTCAGTGCTTAAACTGGCTGACATTTATATACTTTTCACCTGTGTGGTTGTTGGATGAGGCGCCTCAATATTAGGTCTGTTAGGACCGGGAAACGTGTGTTCAGGAATTGCCAATCCTCAAAAGTAAGAGAGGACCGGCCCAACCGATTCCAAGGATCATAGTGGGGTCCTGAGACATTTGCTAGAGTGTCTCGAACGGAGAGGAGCTTGCCCCTTGCCTCGACTCATGACGGAAATCCAATTTCCAATACGTGATATTGCGGTTTTATTTGTAGAGCCTAGTATGGCGATATGATATATGGTACCCATGTCGCCTATGATTGATATTTATGATTGAAATTGTTTTGACACTATACACTTATAATAGTATCAAATGATTTGTTTTAAACGTACCAAGCATGTTTGGCTATTATAAGGGAAAACCCTATCCTCCGGCTTGCGTTGCATTGTGTGATGGGACCTGGGTCTTATAATAGCTTCATTTTTCCAAAAAGCATTGCGCTGTTTTGTTATATGCACTAGTGTTCTTGGGAGGAAACCCGTTCCGTGTTATACGGCGTGGTCCCTTGAATTACTCTCTTTTAAATATAAAGATTAATAACTGTTTTAGTTCTCACACCAGTCACATGACTGACTTGGAGTTTATTGTTTTAACCTAAACTCTGGGTGCCCCTATTTTCCACACGGGCAGCTAGTAGTTTTGGTTTTGCAGATTTATATTCACAGGATCCTGATTTACAGCTGGAACGATGCTCGGAAAGCTCTGTATCCGTGTATTACTTTCAGTTGTGTTTTGTATCGTTTTTCCGCTGCTATGTAATTTATTGTAATCTCTGATATTTATCGAATGTATTTTATTCATTCATACTCTGTATATTCTTGTATCTGATGGAATTGTTGTAATTAACAGTGAAATGTTCTTCTGTTTGCGTTCTATTTTGTCTTGTCCTCAACGCAATCCGGGCTTTCCTTACCGGGGAAGTTCGGGTCGTTATAAATGTGCAGGATATTAGTCAGCTCAAATTGGTACGGATTTACAGGCCTTTACAATCTAGATCAAATTTTTGCTATCAAAGATTTATAGGAGCTAAATTATTTTCTGGGGATCCAAATCAAAAGGAAGTCTCATGAAGAATTGTACTTGTCTCAAAAACATCATATAACTGAAATACTGGCAAGAGCTAATATGGATCAAACCAAATCTTTACCTACTCCTATGACAAGTAATCTCATATTGTAAAAGCATAAAGGTGGACCAATCGACAATATTAAGCAGTATAGAAGCATAGTGGATGCTTACAGTATGTGACTATTACTCGACTAGAGATAAGTTTCAATGTCAACAGAGTGTGTCAGTTTATGCCACATCCACTTAGCGATTACTGGAAGGTAGTGAAACGCATTCTAAGATATCTAAAAGGCTCACTTGATTATGGATTATTAATCAAATCTCATAAAAATTTAAACTTGAATGCCTACAGTGATGCAGACTAGGAAAACAATCCAAACGATTGTAAATCCATCACCAATTATTGTGATGTATCCTCATTTCTTGGTGCACGAAGAAGCAAACTATTGTCTCTCAATCTAGTACAGAGGTAGAATAAAAATCTATTGCAAGTGTAACAGCAGAAATCATTTGCATCAAGAGCTTACTACATGAACTAGGGTTTGACGCACTCGAAAACCGGTGATTTGGTTTGATAATCGAAGCTCAATCTCCCTCTCCATGAATCCATTTCAACACTCATGAATGAAACATATAAAATCGATCTTCATTTGGTTCGTGAGAGGACCATTTGTGGGAAGCTAATGATAAATCATCATTAAAAGAAACATTGCTATTCTCGATAAAAGGGGGCGATGACTTGCATCGGCTCATTTCCGACGGTTTTCGACAGGTCGTCGGCAGCTGTCGGAAATATTCGGGATAGACAGAACACCCAAGAACATTCTTCCCCATTTTTCGACTCGACATTACTTTTGCTGCTGCGGGTTTTAAAACCCTACCACCCCAAATTTGACTTTTTTGGTCTCCAAACACCGAATTCTTCACGTTAACCTCACGGGCTTCCACTCAAACCTCCAAAGCGATTAATTTGAGATATAATCTTTTTTTCCTTAAAAATCCAATTCTTACCTAAATCTATATTTGTTTAAATTAGAAAATTAGGGTTATCTATTGATTGTAATTGGTTCCAATAGTGTTGTAGTGGGTTATAGCTAGGGCTGCACACATCCCATATCCAATCCGACCCAACCCACCAACCCGACGCAACCCACATAAACCCAACCCAACCCAGTTCGGGTCGGATATGGGTTACAATTTGTAACCCATGCTATATACGGGTTGGGTTTGATATTTTGTCCAACCCAATCTTATTTTAATCCAACCCAACTCTACATTAAAAAACTAATTTAATATCAGTCCACTTAAAATTAGAATAGTATAATCCTAGAATAATGTTTGTGTATTCTATGATAAATATAAAAAATGCATATTTTATGTCAATCCAAACTAGATAGAATTTGTCAAATATATTTTAAGGAGCATTTTAATGTATTTTTAAATGAAACACTTGCTCAACTATGTAGTAAATTAATTTCATATGATGTGTTTTACAATGAAATTTTAATAAAATATGTCTTATAATGAATCGATTATTTTTAATGCATTATGCTAGCTGAGATCTGGTATATTATGCTGAATATTGTTTAAAAAAATCCTTCATATTCTCAATTTTTTATTGTATTCAAGAAACCCAGCCCATACTTCAACCCAACCCATATCCAACCTCATATAGGGTCAGATACGGGTTGAACTACCTAAAACCCATACATATGTGGGTCAGATGAAGTATTTGGTCTAACCCAACCAACCCATACTTTGTGCAGCCCTAGTTATAGCATCCTATTATGTGCGTATTTCATGTGATATACTGAAACTTAAAATTAAATGTGCAATATTTGGTTATTTGTGCATATTTTGGTTGGTTTGCCTACGTAACACAACATTGCTTTTTTGTGATAGTGGTGTGAGCGAGTGAACTTAGTAGGTGGTTTAATTAAAAAAAACTAATGCACATATGTTCGTTGTATATGTTCCATTTTGTTCGTTGTATGAATATTTATAAAATATGAATAAGAATATTTGTTCATCGATATAAGAAAAACTGAATGCATGAGCTAGGAATGGAACATTGTGCACAATTTGACTTATGCACAAAAAAACATGAGTCTAAATTCTAGTTGAGTCTATCAAAACGACAATAATAGTAAATTAGCTTTAAATTAATTGATACGTTGAGCAAATGTGATTAAAAAACATACAGGAGGTCATTTGGTAGGATGTCCTTGTAAATCTTTTCTTATATATATATATATATTTATATATATTCATTTTAATTTTTTTAATCGTTGATATATTGTACATATTTTACTACTAATGTTTGTTTAACATGAAATACAAGCCGAGGTGGATATACAGACACATGACTTACAGTTGGCTCAGACCTATTGGATGCAAAAAATGAGATAGAATTATAAGGATTGCATATCAACAATGAAAAAAACATGAAAAAAAACTAGTTGGATGGGAGCAGTCGTGTGGGATGGATTTTTTTAGGTATTGGGAGAGTGGTGAGGCGAAGTAAGTGTTCTATTTTTTTTTAAATATCAAAAATATTTACTTGATAAGTAATGTATCAAATTTTGAATGTATAGGCATAGTCAAAAAGAAACTCTGCAAATAGGAATAAAAATCCAGTCACGCATCGAGGAGGATCCAAGTCATTTCAACAGTATCGGCAGGAGTTGGTATATTTTATAAATGTGAATTTATGTAATAATAAAATTTAGGAGGCTGAGGGGATGTGTCCAGTATCATATATGGACGTATTCACTCGTACGCATGTCATCAAGCATGTCGATTTAGATGGGAACATTACATATACATGGCATGATGACAAATCTAGGAAGAGTCATGTAAGATGTCATTTTATGTAGAAGCATTTGTAGTAATTGTTAAATTATAATAAAATAAGATATCATGATATTAATTTTATCTACATTCTTATTTGGTCTTGCAGGAGAAGTTTATGGAGCAGCGCCAGAAGCATCTAGCTGAGACTGGACATGAGCAGCTCACGACTGACAAGAAGGACATTATATTCTAGTTAGTAATGGATCCAGTGACGTGGAACAGACTTTATGGATCTGGAAATCAAGTGGTAAACGATTTGACCCTTAATTTAATTTTTAGTTTAAAAATAAAATAACTTTTACGAGTTACAGGTTATTAATATAATATCACATGATTAAAAGATTTTTAAATAATTGTTACAGGCTAGCAGTCAGCAGGGACGGGGCAGGTGTACTAGAGCTGATATAGACGCTGTAGAGATTGAGCAGTTGAGAGCTAAGATGGTGGAGCTTGAGGACCAGAATCGTTGGCAAGCCATTGAGATGACTCAGCTTCTAGATCAGCGTTTGGCGGAGTTTGCGCAGCAGTACAGTCACTTTCCCTTTTCAGTCAGTTCCGCAGGCGATGATCAGTGATGGAGTGTTAGGTACTTTTTTTGTTGGGGCATTGTACATATGACTGTGGGTTGTTATGTATTATAATGGTATTATTGATGGTTGACTTGACTGTAGAATTTTTATGGTAGACATGATGTTTGACTAGATGTATTTATGTTGTTATGATGTTAGATTGTGGTATGTACATATTTATGCATTGTATAATTAGTGATTTGAATTTGCGGTTTAATTTATGCTGTTTTTGTTGATTTTTCGAGTTAGAATTGGTTTCATTTCGATACTTGCTTGGTATATGGTATGCTGGGATTATATATTGTTGTTGAGATAGTGGTTTGTGTGAGAAATGTAGTTGTAAGGCTAAGTAGCAGTTGAAATGCAAAAAAAAGTGTAGATTTTCCGATGGCTTATAGGTTCACCAATCCGTAATGGTTTCCGACACCTTACAACGGTTTATTGGCATAGCGTATGCAACAGTCTCTGACGGCCGTCGGAAGTCGTCGGAAACCAATGCCAACCGTTTTAAGCCGTAAGAAATATAATCGACGGACTATATTGATAGTCGTCAGAAACTCTGTTCCTCCACGCCCTTAAAATCTACGGCTATTTTCGACGGTTTCTGACGGCCGCCGACAGATTTCAACCATCGGAAATAGTATGTTTTTTTGTAGTGCATGTGCCTTCGTTCTATCAGTGTGCCAATCTATTAACGAATGCATTATCCAGCAAGAATATTACTAGATTAAAATATACGGCTATTTTCGACGGTTTCTGACGGCCGCCGACAGATTTCAACCATCGGAAATAGTATGTTTTTTTGTAGTGCATGTGCCTTCGTTCTATCAGTGTGCCAATCTATTAACGAATGCATTATCCAGCAAGAATATTACTAGATTAAGAGGAAATAGTATACTTTTCTACTTCTAGAGTTTTCTTTTTCTACACTTCTCTTTTTTCTCTATGTCTTTCCTTAATTCTCTTATTTTCTAAATTTTTCATTCTCTAGAATTTTCAAATTACATAATTAAGAAATCTAGATTTTACTTCCACTAATTTAGACCTTTCCTAATAAAAGAATTTAATTTGTTACATAATTGACGTTATAAAAACAAGTTTATTTGTTTTATTTTATTTTCAACATCCCCCCGTAAACTTGGTTTTATTACTCCAATCAGATTCCTCGACCTAATAAAGTCTTCATACTTGAGCGGCTTGGTGAAAATATCAGTAATTTGATCATTGGACTTCACGTATTAAGCTGGACTTCCTTTCTAGTGAAGCACTCTCTAATGTAGTGATAGCGTGTATCAATATGCTGGCTTCGATCATGAAAGACTGGATTTTTGGCCAAAGTAATTCCTGACTTGTTATCCACAAAAATCTTGGTTGGCTCCTTTTGTGGCAAATTTAATTCTTTTAGCAAGTTCCTTAACCAAATTGCATGACAAACACATGAAGTAGCCGCTACATACTCTGCTTCGCATGTGGAAATCATGACAATTGGTTGTTTTTTCGATATCCATGTGAAAGTTGTGTCTCCCATGTAGAACACGAAACCACTTGTGCTTTTCCGATCATCTATATCTCCACTCTAATCACTATCGCTATATCCAACAAGATCATAATTATTAGAAACAGAGTAGTACAAACCAAAGTTTTTTGTCCCTTTAACATAGCGAAGAATCCTCTTTGCCGCCTTCAAATGTGTTGTGGTTGGATTCTCCATGTATCGGCTCACAACTCCAACCGCATATAGAATGTCGGGCCTTGTGCACGTTAAATATCTCAAGCTGCCAACCAAGCTCTTGAACAGTGCAGAGTCTACTTTTTCTCCTTTTTCATGCCTTGACAATTTGATTCCACATTCAATTGGCGTGCAAACTAGATTAGAGTCATCCATCTTGAATTTTTTTCAATATTTCCTTTGCATAGCCTTCTTGAGTGATTAGAATGCCTTCATCTTCTTGTTTTACTTCAATGCCAAGTAATAAGACATGAGCCCAATATCAGTCATCTCAAACTCCTTTGTCATCTCTTTCTTAAATTCTTTAAACATGCTTGCATTGCTACCTGTGAAAATCAAGTCATCTACATACAAACATACAATCAATGTATCACCATTTTGGATTTTAATATATACTGCATGCTCATATAGAAACTTAATGAAGTTTCTCTCTTTCAAATATTTATCAATTCGAGCATTCCAAGCTCTTGGAGCTTGTTTCAATCCATAAAGTGCCTTCTTTAGCTTTAAAACTTTGTCTTCTTCTCCCTTGACTTTGTAGCCTTGTGGTTGCTCGATATAAACTTCTTCTTCAAGAACTCCATTTAGGAAGGCAGATTTCACATCCATTTGATGTATCTTCCAATTGTTTTGAGCCGCTAAAAAATTTATCAATCTTACAGTTTGTAGTCAAGCAACTGGAGCACATACCTCTTCGTAGTCAATGAGAGCTCTTTGAATATTAGCCTTTTGCTACCAATTTTGCCTTGTATCTTTCAACTTCTCCTTTGGCATTTTTCTTTACTTTGTACACCCACTTGACACCGATCACCTTGTGTCCTTTTGGAAGTTAAGCTAGCTCTCATGTGTCATTTTTCTTGATCGCCTTAATTTCTTCGTCCATAGCATTTCTCCAACTCTTCTTTTGCAAAGCTTCTTGAAAATTTATGGGCTCACAATCTGCAAAAAGACAAAAAAAAAGTAATATTGTCTTGGTTTTTTGTTACATCATAAATTTCTTGAAGGCTTCTAAAACAAGGAACCCTTTCACTTGAGCTCCCATCTTCTTGACAATTTGTTGTCGGTGAGGCTAGTGGGAAGTAGGCTCTTCACTTGATTGTTCGATCCTTGGTTGTTGTATTTCATCTTCTTCAAAATATGGAAGGAAGTTGTAAGTTTCATCATACGATTTCCAATCCCACTCTCCTTCTTCATCGAATACAACATCTCAGCTAATTTTTTTTTTCGTATCAGGATTATAAAGTTTATAGCCTTTAGAATTGTGTCATAACCAATAAAAATATACTTTTCACTTTTGTCATCCAATTCGCTTCTCTTTTCATTCGGTACATATACATGAGCTACGCTTCCAAAAACTCTTAGATGAGAAATACCAGGCTTCCTTCCGCTCCATGCTTCTTGTGGTGTCTTTCCTCACACACTTCTTGTTGGAGATCGATTTGATAGATAAATAGCGCATGCCACAGCTTCAGCCCAAAATTCGTTTGGTAGTCTCTTACTTTTGAGTATGCTCCTTGCCATTTCAACAATTGTCCTTTTCTTCCTTTCTGCTACTCCGTTTTGCTGAGGAGATCTAGGCACTGTTAGTTGGTGTCGAATTCCATTATCTTCACAATACTTCTGAAATTCTCTTGATGTGAACTCTCCTCCACGGTTAGATCTCATAACTTTTGTCAAAAGGCTGCTTTCCTTCTCAACATGAGCTTCGAACTTCTTGAAGTTCTCAAATATCTCTGATTTCTCCTTCAAAGAATTCACCCATATTTTTCTTGAAAAAACATCAACAAATAGAAGGAAATAATTACTTTTACCTAATGAGCTTGGCTCGATTGGTCCACGCATATCTGTATGTATGAGTTCTAATTGTTTCTTGACCCTTGAATATGACTCCTTTGGAAAGCCCAGTTTGACTTGCTTCCCAAGTAGACATCCTTTGCACAGGTGATTATGATGAGTTATGCAAGGCAATCCTTTCACCATTTCTTTCTTGAAAAGCAATTCTAGTCTTCTGAAGTTAAGATGTCCAAAACGAAGATGCCAAAGCCATGAGATATCTTGCTAGCATGCCTTAAGACATTGGGCGACATCATGTTGAATGTTGAGCACAAACATTCTATTTTTTGACATTGGTACTTTAGTAATGAAATTGCTTGCATTGTCTCTTATGGAAAGGCTTTTATCTTTTAATTGAATATCATAACATTTCTTTAAGAGTTGTCCTAAGCTCAAGATGTTATTTTTCATGTTTAGCACATAGTAAACATTAGAAATAAATTGATGTTCTTCATTCTTCAGTCGGATAAGAACATTAACTTTGCCTTTTACTGCTACCTTTGATTCATCTCCAAGTGCCACATTGCCCTTTATTGTTTCATCAAGCTCTACGAACATATTTTTTCTTTCGCACATATGGTTGCTTGCGCCGCTATCTAGGTACCATTGATTGTCCTCCCCTTTTTCATTTTCTTTATGGGCCAATAATAATGTGTCATCTTCTGTAATTCTTTCTTCAGCATAATTCGTCTTCTCTTCAACTTTATTGTTTCTTGGAGTTCTACATTTAGAAGCATAGTATCCAAATTTGTTGCAGTTATGACATTTGATCCGTGATTTGTCATTCCTTGAATTTGAATTGCCTCTCGCACGACCTCTAATTGTGCTTTCTCCTCTTTGATTATTGTTGCTTTGGTTGCTTTCATAGTTGGGCCTCCAACCTCGTCCATATCCATATCCACGTCATTTTCCTCGTTCTTGACCATGACCCCATCTTTGTTGGCTTTGATTACTTTCTTCCTTTTTTGAATCAATTTGTGTCTTAAGAACATGCTCCATGGTCTTCAAAATTTTTGTTTCTTCAATAATGGCGACAATACGTTCAAACTTTGGATCTAATGATGTAAGAATCTTCCCATGATTCTGACATTATCTAATTTTTCACCGTTTCTTTTCAAATTATTAGTAACAACTAAAACCGTTGAAAAATAATTAGAACAAGTTCACCTTCTTTCATATGCAGAGATTCAAATTCTCCTCTTAATATTTGAAGACACACCTTTTTGATTTGATCGGCTCCCTTGTAAAATATTTGAAGCTTTTCCTATGCTTCCTTTGCTGACGAAATCTTTTCAAAAGTGTCATCATCCAATGCTTGATAAATTAGACTAACAACCTTCTTGTCTCTCGCCCTCAAGTTTCTTAATTCATTCCATTAACTTTGAGATAGACTATCTTCGTCTTCTTGTTCAGTATAGCTTTTCCCAACTATCTGTCATACATCATTTGCTCCAAGGAGGACCAACATTCTTAAGCTCCAATTGGTCTTGGTAAGCATTGGAATTGGTACGAGAACGCTGTTATTCGCCATCTTTTAGGATCTTCAATCTTCTTCTTCTTTTTTGATAAAAGGATTTTCAAGCGCTTCGATACCACTTTGTTGAATATTTTTTAAGGAGGAAGAGGGAGAGAATAAAAGAAAGAAACCTTGAATTATTAAAAAAAAGTCTCTTTATTGATTGTTTATTCTTGCTTAATACAACAAATGAGGGAGTAGACCTCTATTTATAACATAGTCATGCTTCTACACTTTTCTGCTTCTAGAGTTTTCTTTTTCTACACTTTTCTTTTTTTCTAGGTCTTTCCCTAATTATCTTATTTTCTAAATTTTCATTCTTTAGAATTTCCAAATTACATAATTAAAAAAAATCTAGATTTTACTTCATTAATTTAGACCTTTCCTAATATATACAAGAATTTAATTTGTTACATAATTGACGTTATAAAACCAAGTTTATTTGTTTTCTTTTATTTCAACACTCCGTCGTTGCCCTTTTGTTAATTTTTGCATTTGCATCTTGGACATGTTCTACTTCTTCCTTAATATTGCTACCTACATCGACATTGGTGAGTGCGTTATGCACGTACGAATGCTTCCTTGAAAGATTCCGCATTGCTTCTCAGTCGTCAGCCCATAAATAGCAATTTTGTGGATGTTGATTTGATGTCAGTAAGTTGCACTTTATTATTATAGACTTTTAGTTTTAGGTTTGAAATTAAAATGCGATCTAATTAAATTTAACAAACCGAGGACTGTTTAGTGAGTCTTTATCTGCTTGATGGCCTATTATTAGACCGCACTAACCAACGCTAGTCCTATTTCCCACTAGCTCTTGTTCTTTTTTTGTCTTATGCTACCAACCGCTTCATGCTTGACGGTGTAGCTCAACATGAATTATGTAACCCCACAAAGAATGCACTTAACCTATTCTCGTGGCGGTGCATTTAAGAGGCCAATTTTCGTGGTGGTCCACCCAATGTGAGCCCCTGATTTCCACCCTTTGCAATTAAGTTTCTGTGACAATTAAGGATTTAACCATAAAAAGTGAAAATCAAGGAGCTTCCATTGGATGGGCACAGGAGACAGACCCAAAATGCGAAAATGGATACACAACAATTCATTCCTGCAATTACAAACGAAAATTATTCTTTTTGTCTTTCTCCCAAGTGATTGGCTAGGACTACCAACAGGTATCTAAATTTTTTGATTTATGATGTATCTGTATCAAAAGAAAAGTATAATATTTGAAAAAAAAATGTGGATATAAAATTAAAAATTCTGCTGTATACAAAAAAAAAATAAAAAAAATGAATATTTAATATTTAAAAACACATGAATTTCTTTTTTTCCTCTTCTTATGTATTCAAATTCTAAACTGACAACTTTAACATGTACTATAACGCTATGAGATATGAATATAAAATTAATA
This sequence comes from Allium sativum, assembly GCA_030737875.1. Classification (NCBI taxonomy): domain Eukaryota; kingdom Viridiplantae; phylum Streptophyta; class Magnoliopsida; order Asparagales; family Amaryllidaceae; genus Allium; species Allium sativum. The sequence goes on along the minus strand of CM060911.1, from coordinate 227,891,291 downwards.
ACACATGTTAAACTTGATAAAATCACTTAAGTATCCTCTTAATTTCAATTTTTTATTTAACATATGGTTATAATTTATATATAAAAAAAAGAAATAGGGACGGATGACAAATTTCTTATGTCTCAACATTTTCCTTGAGTCTTCTCTCCTTTTTTTTTGCATCTTCAGTTTTTGCTCATTTTATTTATATGTAAATAATCCCCATATTCTTATCGGTTTTTGTTCTACATATGGATAAGTTCTGCAATTTAAAAAGGGAAGAAGAGGCTCAAGATGCAGTGACCAATGGAAAAAAAAACTTAAGTGACTTAAGTGTGTTTGCTTTATTTTATGTTTTGAGTTTTCAACTTTAATTTTTAAAGATGCAAAGATTTGACGGGTAATGTGGGTGACGGACTAAATAAGGAGGGGATGATGATGGATATGGAGAATGGTGGATGAATAAATTTGACGTCGTCCTTCCGTTATTTCTTAAAATACAGAAAATGGAAAAAAGTTTTTTTTTTTTTTTTTTTTTACTTCATTTTGTAAAATAATCGTATGTGTGCGTTGTACGTACTTTTATACGTACGAAAACCACCAAAAATTAGAAAGAGAACGAACCCTTAAGTTTTCATGTTGGTTAATTTTTCTACTGATTAGGCTGAATTCATGAGTAGTCAGTCTCTCATTCGTTATGATATCAGTATCAACAAACCGTTGAAACTTGCAGCGGCCAATACGATTGTTCATCCTCTAATTTGATTTGATCCATGGTATTCATGAGATTTTAAGGTCTTCATATCCGTTTCCTTTTCAACTATTTGTTTACATGCATCAATTAGTTAATCAGTCATTGTTTTCCTTTTATGCAAGAGTTGATGACGAATATTATTTGATCTTTTCCTCTGATTAAATATGATAAGGTGCTCTTACCTACTGATCATCCGGAATCATCCATACATTTCATGGCCCAACCGTTAGATTCAACCTCGAATAATTCATACTACATAATAAACGGATTCGAACCTGTGACATCTCGCATTATATTAAGATTTTTTAACTATTTGGACAGTGGTGATCGTCATATTTGTTATTTTTGTTTTAATATTTTTACATATAACTTTCATTTAAATGTCTAACTTTTTTTTATAATGATTCTAACAGTTTGATCGGTAGAATCACTAACGGTTTAAATCACAAGTGATAACGACTGGATTTACGGTCCGGTTATCAAGAGTATGATCCTTGATAATAGTCTTGAAAGCATGTTACAGTTGTTAGTTCATCTGCTTGCATTTTACAAACAGAATTAAGTACGGTGTATTGCTATATTTGTTGCCGAGCAAAAACTTAAGTACATATTTTTTCTAAGAAAGCGAAGGGAGATGAGGCAAAGATCAAAGTAGATATGCTTACAGTAACATGAATAAATATGCAGATATAATTCAAGGTTTCTATTCGAGGTACTATTTGGGTTTGAGAGAGAACCTTCTGGCTTAAATGCTGTGCCTATCATTAGGATTATGCTTTGACTAATCATGGGATTCGCTTGGCTTCAGCAGTGTTCCACTGATTGTTTGTTTGAGTATGATTTGTGCTTTAGGTACGTTTAAGGGACGTTGGACTGTTGGAATAGTTAGATGGAAAACTATATGAAATGCGTCCAAATATGTTACCGATATGGTACATGCATGTATAGTTGTTCTTTGGTTATCCATATACAGTGGTTGTTCTGTTGTTTATATGTCACTACATTGTTTTGTTAGTGAGTAGAAATTACGAGGGGGCTTTCTAAAACAATTTGATGTAGCTAAAATTATGCTTCAATAGTTCTCCCTCTACGTTTACCCTAGAAGTTCATTAATTTTCCTAAATGTGGTGCATTGTTAGGTTCATCTGCATGTTTAGTGTTATATATATGTGGAGCATAACGCTATTTTCATAGGACTTTTTGATCTGCTTCTACTTTATGACGAAATTCCTCTGGCGTTTTTAACTGTTATTCCTCTGTAGTTTATTATCTAGGACTAGTTTACCTTTTTTTTTTTTTTTTGTACGGTGCGCGGACTTGGTCGTGCTTGTGTGATTCCTTATACTTTATTCACTGTTCACTAAAAATATGCTTAAGTTAACAATTATTAAAACTCAAAAAATATGGATAAGAATATGTCTATAACATGTAAGATTTAAGATATGCAATATAACATGTCTCATATTACCGAACGTCTGTTTTGCCCTTTGCTTCAACTTAAGCGCTTGACCAAAATGGTTAGATGTTCGACTTAACTCACTGGTTCCAAAACCATTTAGATCAGACGTCTTATCCTTTTCCGTTGATATACGCTTCATCTTTTAATCTATAATTTATTCTTACGAATACCGATCTGCAAACTGTATTCTTTGTTAGAAAGCTACATATATATATATATATATATATATATATATATATATATATATATATATATATATATATATATATATATATATATATATATATAGTGGGGTCTAATTTTGACACGTTGTATGTTTTATCTGATTTCATTTAGAACATAAACCAAATGTGCATCTCCCTGGTTTTATTGTAAACGTTCCAACAATTATAATTGAAAAATGAAAATGTACTCCCTATTAATTTCCTTTAAGAATGTTCATCGAGAAGAAATGTAATTCGGCCTGGTAATTAACAGTACGAGTCATGTTCAACGAAAATGGAAGCACGAAACAAATAATGGAACGTGATCGAAGCTTTTAACCGTAAGGTGACTAGGGGTGAAAATATAGCGGTAGGAATTGAGGGAACGCGAATTAATTCATGGACAAGATTAGCCGTACTGCATGGTAGGTTGAATCAGCATTATTGACAAATAATGGGACGTGCGTGAGTAGAGCGACCGGGCATTTAACAAATCAGGTGAGGTGAGTACGGATGAAATATAATGCTGCAGTATCCTGAAATAAAGTTGAGCATTTAAAAAGTAACATTGAAGTTGGTATTGCTCATTCATCTACGTGTCAATGCATGATTTTGCAGTAGAAATGTTGCAACTTTAATACAGCCGAAAGTGCAAAGTAGTTTGTTTTCTATAAGTGCGTCAAAAACGTGGACGGAAAAGATGTAAAAACAATGCGCACGGGTGGGTGCAGAAGAGCGCACGGGTGGATTTTCAATGGCTGCCGACGTTCGAGTCAAATTTGAGTTACCAAGATTCGACATCTGGGGGAAGATCGGATGTTACCGCCTTAGCAGACAGACAAAAAAAATATGATTTGGACAATAAGATATGATCGCATCTTTTGCTCCGTGTAGTCAACAATGTACGAACGTCTATAGACCCGTCTATGGCGTTGAAGCATCAAATAGTCCGTTCACAAATGTAAAGTTTGATTGAAGGTCCACTAAGGACAAAAGTACTGCAACTATTGTTGAACTAATCAATAATGCTGCTGTTTTCTTTTAGGCCATCAACAACGTCGGTCAATATCATTTTCACAATGAACAACACAGTGTTTTCAAGGACGATATCCGTGAAAAACAATGTTGATCAACAATCGTTCTAAGTAGAAAAACAACTTTACGACGTGGTTGATTGTTATTTGAAATGGCTTTGACATTAGAAAGTATAATAAATTTACTTTGCCTTTTTTTTCCTCCAATACCGTACACTTGTATGGTTGTCGTACCACTTTTATTATTATATAATAAAGAATAGATGCTTTGCACATGAACTGAATAACTAAACTAAAATATAATGTCTAGAGCATTATATAAATAACATATACATTAATGTAGCCGAAGTGTCACAACTAAAGTGACCTAAGTTAGTCCCCACATCAAAAGAGGAAGAGCTACTAGTCATCGCCCGATCAAATTGCATCGATGAATTCGGAGAACCTCAATGCAAGGTTAGGTGTATACCATAGATTAGGTCTTCGAAAGACGTAGGTCATATCCCATGTTGTATCACCGAACAAAGTCTTGTTCACTTCACCTAACTCGCCCTACTTGATGGGCTCAATATCATCATCCTCTGCCTAGTAAGACAGTTTCCTTAAATCCTTTATATCATCAGAAACATACTTGAAATAAGTGACATCACCAGGAGAGTATCTCATATTAGACATTACATGCACCCAAGATCAAGCGCCAGAGTTTTAGAAAAAATCGTTAGAAGAGGTTTTCACATCAAAGGCCTTCGAAACAACATTATCGACAAGAGGTGCGGTAATAACGGGGAAGACCTTCGGCATCCAATTTATGGCAAGAGGTCGAGGAAGAGTTACCCGATCAATAACAGGAATAGAGGAGGGGATTGGAATAGAGGATTTCCCAGAGCAGGTATCCTGTAAACTGCCAAAGGAGTAGCAAGCAATACAAATATCGGGAATCCAATCATATCTTACACGCACATCGACCACAAAAATATCTGCAACTCTCGCCTTGATCATGTCCGAAAGAGGCTTATCAGGCAATACTTCAATTAATGCCTTAGCGTAAAACAATTTGTCTCTTGCTACAATGTCTGCATCAAAAAGCTTTAATTTCCCAATTGAATTAGAGAACCGATTATACCCAATCAGAGTTGCAAAACGGAAGGGACGTGAGATATCCATGTTTTTCCAAAAAAATTCTCTTCATATAAAAAAATTAAAATTATAAAAATGGTTGTTCCCATATTTATCTCCAACAATTAAATCTTTGGCCTCTTCTTCTCCATTGACCCAAGATTTATATGTTACTCCTCATCTCCGCCATCGATTTCGTCTAGTCACTCTCCATCTATTTCGCGTCACCTTCTTCTCTCCATGCCTCGTAAAAGAAAATCCAATTTCTCGATTTTAGATCTCGTTGATTTGACCTCTCGCTCTGGTATGCGAGTTGTGTCTCTGGTTTCTAGCTAAGCATCTGACCTGTTTGTGATGCTTCCTAATGCTGACACATCCATAGACCCACTTGACCCAACGTAGAAATTGGAAAGTGCTTGCCTTAGCTCCACCATCTGCAGCTATTTTAGTGCCTATCTCCAAAGCTGCTACTTCAACCTGAAAGCGATTCAGTGCTTCCCGTTCCTCCTAGTAATTCGCAAGTGAAACACACTCCACTTTTCTTGCTACTATTGGCCCTACTAGTTGTGTGAATACCAGTGTTTTTTTAGACACAGACGTGGTCTTGGCAATGCCCAAAGATTTGAATCTAACTGGTATTCCACTTGTGAGTGGTTTTGTGGGTTTGCGAAATGATGTCTCATATGGGTTTGAAGAATGACACAACTAAGGATGCCAACCCTCTGCATTGTTCGCTTCCTGTCCGGGAACTATGTTTGGCTACATATATGTTGAGCAGGTTAATCTTTCGATCCGTATTAGTATTACCATGCCTAAATGTATGTCAATTTCTGAAAATTGCCCTCGTAATATGGGTGATTATGACCCTTGTGACTTCGTCTATGCGGAGAGAGACGGGATTAGTGAACTTCCGTCCGAGATAGTTCAGGTCGGGGTTGATTTCTGGATTGATTGTTTGGTTGGTTTCTTCCCAGATATGAAACCCCCATATTTGGTAGTTAAAGAGAATTGTGGTAAAGTATGACAACTCAGAGGTGGTCTACGAGTTTGCTTGAAAATATCCGTGTTTTTCCAAAAAAAAAAAATCCCTTCTTAAGGAGCTCTCTATGTGATGAGTGCGGAGCCAATCATTATTAAAGGAAAATTGTTTATCATTACTTTGTAGTCCTCATCTGCTGATAGATATGGGGAACTCCCCCCGAGCCAAACCCAATCCCTTGAGCTTTGCTCGGTCGGACCCCAATAGCTGCATTTTGGATTTCTGGTCTTCGAAACTCTTCCATCCATAAGAGAAAATTAGTCATCATCTCCTCTTGTTGTTTGAGGAGTCCTTCCAACCGTTCGAAGCGAGAATCCATTTTCTTGACCACTCTTCCATATCTTCTCGAGTTAGATAGATAAAGAGGTTCCTAGCGGAGGAAGACTCCTGAATCCCTTCCAATCTAGCCTCTTTTGCCTATATAGAAGCATCTGCTTTCTTCCTTGTCACCATGGTTAAGTCCTAGAGCAATCAAAATCCAAAGGCTATCACCGGATAGTTTTAATATGATTCATTTAGATCTACTCACAGATAAACAAAATAAGTAAAATAGTAAAGACAAAGATTTATAGTGATTCGGTTATTAACTGAATCTATGTCTAGTTTATAAGTTTTCTTTATTCTCCTTTACCCATCACCAGTAGCTTGAACACAATATATTAAATAGGGATGCAAAAAAAGTACAAAGGCTGATTGGAGTAGATCACAATAGCCTTTTTGCTTATTGTTGCATGGTAAGAGAAAGAGAAGGTTGAAGAATTACCCGGTAGCATGTATGCAAGGAGAATTGTAACAACCCAAATTTCAGCGAATCTGTATTTTTTGTAATATGCTAAAATCCAAGTCTACTGAAACATAAGTTGGCTTGTCTGGTATTCTGCATAAACTAATATATAAGTATATCAGAGATCACAATAAAATATCTCATGGCGGAATGAATAAATTATAATAGTAATTAAATACTCACCATAATAATGACACTAACTAGCAAGTTTCTCTAAGCTTTAAAATCTCTACCGCTTGTCTAACCTGCGGGTTGATTATGAAAAGGGGGTCAGACCAAATGTTCTGGTGAATGGATAAATTATACTTTCTAAGAATAACACTACATATATGGTTATATCACTGATTAACTTTTATTAGGTTTTTTGGCTTTATTACACATTACACTTCCGATATTTTGCATAACTCATATCCATCTACTCTCAAGTAGATTAACCTAATAAATCATATATATGTAGTTAATTATATTCCCCTCATCTTAAGGTACTCCCCCATAGTACCCTTCTCGAGTGGTCTCTATCGTGGCACTGCGAACATGTACTAAATCTTCATCGCCACACTACAAAAGCGTACTAGACCATGCTATAAAGGCACACTAAGTCTTTATTGCTGCATTACGAAAGTGTACTAAGCCACGCCACAAAAGCGCACTAAGCCTCCATCGCCACATTACGAAAGCATATCATATACTATCCGAGTTTCGCTATAAAACTCGGTCGGGGGATTTTTACATCTGTAAAGGACATCTTCGTTTAGCCTACAATACAGATATCCACAAATTTGGTCTGTCTGTTTTCTCGGTGGCTAAGGCTCCACTCGACCCTCTAACCAGTGAAAGATCATTTCATGAGCTAAGTGACTGTGCCCATAACAAACAATCTAAACGTCCAATTCGTCATTGTCCCTCATCCAATGTCCCGATAATGAAAGATCATTGGCCTATTGGTTTGGCTCCGGTATTTCCCCATAGTTGCTCTGACTGATGATAACAGATATTCAACGACTTGCTATTCTTATTAGTTCCTGACCAAGAAGCCTGCTCTCAGAGCCGAGGCAACCGCCGAATCCTAAGATCATCCCATCAATCTTCTGACTACCCTCAACATAAATGCAGCCAAGGCATACTCCATGGATGGAACTGTACAAACCTTCCTCTAGGGGTATAACTTAGTTAGGCTTACCTCATAGGTCATCTAAGAGTATCCTTATGATCTGTAAAAGTCTCGCACTTTCTTCAAGTCCATCGAATAATAAGTTGGATGTGCTTTCACCATGTCTCCTGACACCTATGATGATTTTCACCGTTGGTTTCTTTATCCCTTCGAACAAGACCAAATGCATATCGCTATTTTATTAGACCCTATGTCTAATTTATCATTATGCATTCTAGTTACTTTTCTTTTCATTGATTGTAATATTCTTTAATCCATTTAATCCAAATATTTATTATTTGTTAGTTAACTTCATTAGATACTATAGAACCATTTAATAACCATATAATTGCCTAGTCGCAAGGCCACCATAGAATATCGTATAATCACAAGGCTTTTATAGAATATCGCTAAACGCAAAACTAAAGAATATCGCCTAATTGAAAGGCTACCATAGAATTGCCTAATCACAAGTCCACCATAGAATTTCGCTTATAAATCTTTGTTCACATTTTAAACTTTATTCATAATAAGCTTTCCTTATTTCATTTCACTTTCTAAATTATAACTTTTATGTTACAATCTTGTTTTTACCATAGAACCATTACTATAGAATTTCATTCCATTGTCATAGAATTTTCTTACTATTGTAAGTTTTTAATTAGCCTTTCTTATTCTACTTCACTTTTAGTTACACTTTCTGGTTATTGTCTTTACTTTCACCGTAGAACCATAGTCATAGAATTATGTTTATTAAACTTAATCTATACTTTAAGTTCATTTAAAATAAGCCTTCATTTTGCACTTAATTATAACCTTTATATTGTAACCTAAACTGCCTATTATGATTCATTTTTGTCTTCATACAATTATCATAATAAATTACATTCATTTCTAATTTTTTGAGTGTTTAACCTGATTTCTTACATCTTTTCTCTATATAACGTCTTTTAGTGATGTTTCCCTTATTCTTTCCATGTTTGCAGTCTATTCTTTTGAAAGTAAGGCATATTCCTATTTGATTGGTTATTTAAATCACACGATAATTTATGTTCAAATTTAAGGTAATTGTAGCAATAGAAACCAATGATTGCAATATATCCTTTTTAATCATTTTTAGGATATTGGAAAGTGCGCAATATGGTCAAGTCCCTATTTCGCACTAATCCATACCTTTATTTTTTTAAGCTTGCAATTATTGTAACACCCCGTATTTTCTATGAACGTATAAGTAACAAATTAGAGAATAATTAATTTTTAAAATAAGAATCTAGGAAACAGGTTGTGCCATTGTGTTCGTCTCGAAATTCTGCTTGGAAAAGAGTCCGAGTTTTCAAGAAACAGAGTCCGTATGAGGGAGATATGACCCTCCGAAGTTTCAGAGAATTTCAGAAACGAAAACAGCTCGAAAATTCGAATTCAAATTCCCAGAACAAGCTGGGCGGGAAAATTCCCGCCCATGGACCAGGTCGACCTGGGGGTCGACCATAGTGTCGACCTCCCAGGGGCCAGGTCGACCATAGTGTCGACCTCCCAGGGGCCAGGTCGACCATAGTGTCGACCTGGGGGTCGACCTGCCTCCCGAACCCACTTTCTGAACCTGATGCATTCTGATGTATTTAGACTCGTTTTCTGTCCAGATTCGTCTGCCTAATCCTATATAAACTCAACCCTAGCCTCATTCTCTCCACACCATTTCATTCTGTCTATATTCTGCCTCTGTTCTAATTAAAAACAAAAATGGTGTCGCTACTCTGCTGGAATTAAAACTTGGACTGATGCATCTTCTTCTAACCTGAATAGAATTTAAAGCTAAATCAAATCTCAAATCCAAGCTTAGAGCTAAGACAATTAAAGAGGAATAATTCAGCATTTTTGCATCAATAACAGTTTATTATCCTTTCTTAAAACCACGAAAGGCAAGTATAGTTATTTTCCGCTATAAACTGTAATTACAATTGTGACATGATTATAAATCTGAATCTGAGGCTATGTATATTATTATCCGTCAGGTCTGTTTTTCTGTGACTATTTTGTACCTCTTTCTTCTTTCTGTTTTATAACCAGGCAACTACGAGCCTGCGCCGAATCTCATAAGAGATTAACGCACGAGCGCTAAATTTTGGGACAAATAACAATGCATAATTGGACATGAAACTGTTGCCTATGAGACTATTGCCTTGACTATGAGACTGTTGCCCATGACTATGATTCATGACTATGAGACTATGGCCTATGACATTGAATAAGAAACTATTGTAATTAGTCGCCCATGACTATTGTGGTTAGTTGCCTATAACTATGGTAATTAGTTTCTTATGCCTATTCCCTTAATGATGTTAGATCTCATATTTAGTATGTAACTTTGCTAGTTTATTCCCATTCACTGTTATGCCTATAGGGCCATTTCATGAGTATTTAGAGAACTTGTGGAAACATGTTATATGGGGATTGGGCGTAGCTTAATTAAGTAAATATGGCATAGAAAATATGTTGGCATAATCTGAGTTGGCTATAATAGAGAATGATTTACATGTGTATTAGTCTTGGACATAAATGGTTAACTAGAATATTGAATCAAGCTTTGACATGAACTGTAAATGGGAATATTAAGGCTAAGATTTTGGCATATATTGTATTATGAATTATGACCTTGATTTAGGCATGTAAGTTTAGGCTAAGTTTATGATTGGGCAAGATATGTAAATAGAGTTTTAGATATATATATAATCTGTTATCTGCTAAATCTATTATATTGCCAAATCTGCTAGTTCTGTTATATTGCCTAAACTGCTAATTAGATTGAATTGCCTAATCTACTAATTATGTTAAATTGCCTTATCTGCTAAATTTGCTGAATAGCCTAATCTGCAAGATCTGCTATCTGTTTAATCTACTGAATGACGTAATCTGTTGGAACTGAAATGTTGAAATTTGAAGTATGTGAATCTGTAGGCTCGACTTAAAATTGAGCAAAACTTGTTAATAGAACCTCGATTAATCTGCTGTAACTTGTACAAAAGTTTAATCTGTTAAATAAACAGAATTAGTCTGATATATGAAAAATATGTATTGGAATGAATTGGCTATAACACGAGGTTAGACTCTGTTTGCGGTAAAAGCCTGCCCGGAACCAACCGGCTTAACCAGCGACCGCAAACTGTCAGTCTAATGTGAGAGGTCGTAGGCATAACCAAAATATGCTTAGACACGAGGTTAGGTCTGGCTTGTGGCAGAAGTCTTCCCGGAACCGCCCGGCATATCAGCAGCCACAAGCTACCAACCTAATGTGAGAGGTCTGTGCATTAATATTTAATTAATGCAAATCTGGGATAAATATGATGTCTAAAATGTGTTGGGTGGATAGGGTTAAACCAATTGGACTAATGAATTAAACAAACCCGTTTTATGAATCTGTAGGCCCAATTACAAAGTTAGACAAATCTGTAAATCTGTTAAATCCGTATATCTGATCCGTTAGTCTGAAACTTGTTTGATCTGTGAACAAGTTGATCTGAACTCTGTATGTCTGAACTTGTAAACAAGTTAATCTGAAATCTGTTAGTCTGGGGACACAAGGTTAAGAGGGAAATTACTTGTGTCATCTGTTGTTTGGGACCCATATTAGTCAGTAACCCTTTCTGGTATCAAAACTTTGACCCAACAGTAGGTAGGGTCCGGGCACGCTTACTGATCTAATTATAAGTGGTTCATTCTGATAATGGCGAGGGGTGTTGATGGTGCGTTCCAACCGGGTCATGTGCGTGCATGGATCCCGGTTTGCCTCTGAGGATGTAAGACGTCGTGACATCTGTAAATAGGCCTGTGCCAATTGGTTGTCACTTTAGGGAGTGATACACCCTATTGTGGAGCCGACACAGGGTATTTATGTAATAGGGAGCCGATCGCTTGGGGTAGGGTTTTAGGGTACCCTTAGTTCTGTCTGTTTCTGTTGGTACTGTTTGTTTCTGTGGGGTGGCAACACCTGTCTGTTTCTGCGTGGTACCGTCTGTTCGGGTGGTAAAGGCCCATTTACTAGTGTACACCTAATTCTACATTCTGTTTCCGTAGGGATTAATCTGTTTCTGTTTCTGTACCTTCTGTTCGGGTGGTAAAGGCCTACTATTAGCATTCTGTTTCTGTCTGTTTCTGTTCTGGTGGTAAAGGCCCATTACTAGCATTCTGTTCTGTGGAAATTATTCTGCTCCCGTTTCTGTTTCAGTTTAGACATTAGGGTGACACCTAATCCTGTTATACTAGTATTAGTGGAGAGAAATGAAAAGTAATATTATTCTGTTTCTTCTGTTTAACCTAAGTACATCTGTTGCTCCTGTTACTGTTATCTCTCATCCAGTTTTATTAGCATGCCATGATTATTATTATCTGTACATATGCTGAAAGTCACTGGACTTGCCATACTTTATGTCTGACCTTGCTTATTTTCGCCCCTTTTCTTCCGTTTTCCCCCCAGGTTTTCCAAGGAGGGAATACTTTAGCTTGATCCGGATTTCTTCTGCTTGAAGTACTTAGAGTGCTTAAAGTATGGCTTGACTCCTTATGGCAGCTTCTATGGGGATTATGATTTTAAAGTTTTGTACTCCGATGATTTCCTGAACAAGACTGATATTTATGTACTTGAGTTTTTTTGTAAAGATGTAACCATATTGGTTTCTGTATTCCGTTGTAATAAAGTTGTAATTTCTCAAGTATTGTTTATCTGTCTTGTAAATTTCTATTCTGTCTACTAAAACGCTCCATTAAAGTTAAGGCATTCCCTTTGTGAGTGACCTTAACGGAGGTGGGGTGTTACACTTGGTATCAGAGCTGAAGGTTACCAGATTGGGTAAAGTTTTTGAAAACTATTTTCAAAAAGGTTTTAAAAAGGAAGTATTTTCAAAAGTAAAGATTATTTTTGAAAAACATAATCCCCAAAAAGCCATATATCTATCTTTTTAGTTCTCCGTTTTAAATCTTTTTCTTTCATTCCAGCATGTCTGGGAATCTTAACTTTCCAGAGGGCATGCCAATACCTGGCTGGTTCAGGAGGTACTTAGAGGCTAGGGCCAACGATACAGGCCCAGCAGATATTCCTCCTCCAGCTGCAGCGATTCCTCCTCCTCCGCCCCCTCCTCGTGCTATTGCTTTTTCAAAGATCTATAAAGATTTTAGGGCCATGGGTGGAAAGGATTTCAAGGGAACTGAATCATTTGTAGAAGCAAGGAACTGGCTCAAAGAAACTGAGGATCTGTTCATTATTTTCGAGGTGGACGATAGACAGAAGGTACAATTGGCAGTATGGTTGCTCAAGGACGAAGCTTCCTATTGGTGGGAAGTCACTAACGCCGAGAGGCCGGTCGAAACATAGATGGATATCAGAACAAGATTTGAGACGAAATTCCTCTCGCAAGCTGAACGAAGTCTACAACTGGAAAAGTTCTTATCTCTTAAGCAAGGAAGTATGACGGTCAGGGAATACGTCAACCAGTTCAACCAACTAGCTAGGTTCGGACTAGATTTAGTCAACACCCAGCATAAAAGGCTCTCCGCTTTGTTAAAGGATTGAACGAGCCACTGCACAGCTTAGCCATGACCCATGTACCCATGGGGGCGACTTATGAGAGATTGGTGGATATGGCACTACTGCACGAGGAAGACAACGACAAGAAAGAAGAGGCAAAGAAGGAAGAACCACAGAACAAGAAAGCATGGCCCAAAAAGGAAACACAAAAGAAGGGTGCAAAGTTTGAAGATAAGAAGGAGAAAAGGTGCTTTACTTGTGGAAGCTCGACTCATCTGAACAAGGATTGCAGAAAAAGAAAGGGCACTTGCTTCAACTGTGGTGAGATGGGACACTTCACTAGAGACTGTCCGAAGAAACGAGGGCAAGGGCAGAGAGCAGGACCGACTTCTGGAAGGCAGGCGAACACTCTCGAGGCTAGTGGATAGGATAAAAGTAGGAAAACTTTCTGTAGGAGGTTTAATTTCTTTATCTTGAGTTAAAACTCTTTTCTGATTCTGGCATTTCGATTCTGTAATTGATACTCTGCACTTGAATACTAGTATTGTTTCTGATTCCGCTGTAGATTCAGACCCATAAGGGTTGTGACTCATCTAAGCGTGGTAAATTGGGTATCTGTGTTGAGCGTTAAGTTGACTATGACGCATACATTCTGGTTTTTTTTATCATGCTTAGTTTCCTAAGAATCATTTAGTAATCTGCTCTGTACCGGTAATCTGTAAATATCTGAATATTTCTGATAAGGTTGAGATTTCCAGTTTTGACATTGTCTAAAAAGGTAATCCTCTGGGTGTCAATCTGATGTTGATTCGGGGTTAATACTTAGGGGAATTTGTCTCTCAACCAAGGTCTAATGGAAACCAAGTTTTTGTTTATCTACACTCGCTCCCATCACTCGACTGTATCCTATCAATCGAGTCTTCGACCTATAGATAGGAATCCTATGGATGTAAACATGTGTTTGAGACATGTTATGCTTGATGGTTGCAAGTGGTTGCTAGTGGTTGCTCGTGGATGCATATACACACACTAGGCACTAGATCGGCTCGAATACACTCTCATACCGCATATGGATGTGTGAGCATTTTTCAATTTTTGTGGATGCAAGATGATTTACTCATCACATGGATGTTGCATATGAATGAATGGTTGTCACTCATATAAGAATAATATGTATCAAATAGGAAAATTGCATACATGTTGGACTCATGACACTAACATAGTTCGCATTAAGGAGGTCAACTGAATCAGTGGACCGCCTAATCTTTGCATTAGATAAGGAACATATACACACACTTTTGCATATGTTCATACAACATTAGAAGTTTTCTAAGGACAATGGATGCTTGTGGATGATGGTTGAGTAGATGGATGACTGGATGGTAGGACACATTCTTCTTAACTTGAAGATTTCAGGGACGAAATCCTTTAAGGAGGGGAGAATGTAACACCCCGTATTTTCTGTGAACATATAAGTAACAAATCAGAGAATAATTAATTTTTAAAATAAGAATTAAGGGAAACAGGTTGCGCCATTGCGTTCGTCTCGAAATTCTGCTTGGAAACAAGTCCGAGTTTTCGAGAAACGGAGTCCGTATGAGGGGGATATGGCCCTCCGAAGTTTCAGAGAAATTCAGAATCGAAAACAGATCGAAAATTCGAATTCAAATTCGAATTAAAATTCGAATTCAAAATCCCAGAACAGGCTGGGCGGGGAAACTCCCGCCCATGGACCAGGTCAACCTTGGGGTCGACCTCCCCGGGGCCAGGTCGACCATAGTGTCGACCTGGGGGTCGACCTGCCTCCCGAACCCACTTTCTGAACCTGATGCATTCTGATGTATTTAGACTCGTTTTCTGTCCGGATTCGTCTGCCTAATCCTATATAAACTCACCCCTAGCCTCATTCTTTCCACACCATTTCATTCTGTCTATATTCTGCCTCTGTTCTAATTAAAAACAAAAATGGTGTCGCTACTCTGCTGGAATCAAAACTTGGACTGATGCATCTTCTTCCAACCTGAATAGAATTAAAAGCTAAATCATATCTCAAATCCAAGCTTAGAGCTAAGACAATTAAAGAGGAATAATTCAGCATTTCTGCATCAACAACAGTTTATTATCCTTTCTTAAAACCACGAAAGGCAAGTACAGTTATTTTCCGCTATAAACTGTAATTACAATTGTGACAAGATTATAAATCTGAATCTGAGGCTATGTATATTCTTATCTGTTAGATCTGTTTTTCTATGACTATTCTGTACCTCTTTCTTCTTTCTGTTCTATAGCCAGACTACTACGAGCCTGCGCCGAATCTCATAAGAGATTAACGCACGAGAGCTAAATTTTGGGACAAATAACAATGCATAATTGGACATGAAACTGTTGCCTATGAGACTATTGCCTTGACTACGAGACTATTGCCCATGACTATGATTCATGACTATGAGACTATGGCCAATGACATTGAATAAGCAACTATTGTAATTAGTCGCCTATGACTATTGTGGTTAGTTGTCTATAACTATGGTAGTTAGTTTCTTATGCCTATTCCCTTAATGATGTTAGATCTCATATTTAGTATGTAACTTTGCTAGTTTATTCCCATTCACTGTTATGCCTGTAGGGCCATTTCATGAGTATTTAGAGAACTTGTGGAAACATGTTATATGGGGATTGGGCGTAGCTTAATTAAGTAAATCTGGCATAGCAAATATGTTGGCATAATCTGAGTTGGCTATAATAGAGAATGATTTACATGTGTATTAGTCTTGGACATAAATGGTGAACTAGAATATTGAATCAAGCTTTGACATGAACTGTAAATGGGAATATTAAGGCTAAGATTTTGGCATATATTGTATTATGAATTATGACCTTGATTTAGGCATGTAAGTTTAGGCTAAGTTTATGATTGGGCAAGATATGTAAATAGAGTTTTAGATATATATAAATCTGTTATCTGCTAAATCTGTTATATTGCCTAATCTGCTAATTCTGTTATATTGCCTAAACTGCTAATTAGATTGAATTGCCTAATCTGCTAATTATGTTAAATTTCCTTATCTGCTAAATCTGCTAAATAGCCTAATCTGCAAGATCTGTTATCTGTTTAATCTGTTAAATGACGTAATCCATTGGAACTGAAATGTTGAAATTTGAAGTATGTGAATCTGTAGGCTCGACTTAAAATTGAGCAAAACTTGTTAGTAGAACCTCGAATAATCTGTTGTAACTTGTACAGAAGTTTAATCTGTTAAATAAACAGAATTAGTCTGATATCTGAAAAATCTGTATTGGAATGAATTGGCTATGACACGAGGTTAGACTTTGTTTGCGGTAGAAGCCTGCCCGGAACCAACCGGCTTAGCCAGCGACCGCAAACTGTTAGTCTAATGTGAGAGGTCGTAGGCATAACCAAAATATGGTTAGTAACGAGGTTAGGTCTGGCTTGTGGCAGAAGTCTGCCCAGAACCGCCTGGCATATCCAGCGGCCACAATCTACCGACCTAATGTGAGAGGTCTGTGCATTAATATTTAATTAATGCAAATCTGGGATAAATATAATGTCTAAAACGTGTTGGGTGGATAGGGTTAAACCAATTGGACTAATGAATTACACAAACCCGTTTCGTGAATTTGTAGGCCCAATTACAAAGTTAGACAAATCTGTAAATCTGTTAAATCCGTATATCTGATCCGTTAGTCTGAAACTTGTTTGATCTGTGAACTAGTTGATCTGAACTCTATATGTCTGAACTTGTAAATAAGTTAATCTGAAATCTGTTAGTCTGGGGACACAAGGTTAGGATGGGAAATTACTTGTGTCATCTGTTGTTTGGGACCCATATTAGTCAGTAACCCTTTCTGGTATCAAAACTTTGACCCAACAGTAGGTAGGGTCCGGGCACGCTTACTGATCTAATTATAAGTGGTTCATTCTGATAATGGCGAGGGGTGTTGATGGTGCGTTCCAACTGAGTCATGTGCGTGCATGGATCCCGGTTTACCTCTGAGGATGTAAGACGTCTTGACATCTGTAAATAGGCCTGTGCCAATTGGTTGTCACTTTAGGGAGTGATACACCCTATTGTGGAGCCGACACAGGGTATTTAAGTATTAGGGAGCCGGTCGCTTGGGGTAGGGTTTTACGGTACACTTAGTTCTGTCTGTTTCTGTTGGTACCATCTGTTTCTGTGGGGTGGCAACACCTGTCTGTTTCTGCGTGGTACCGTCTGTTCGGGTGGTAAAGGCCCATTTACTAGTGTACACCTAATTCTACATTCTGTTTCCGTAGGGATTAATCTGTTTCTGTTTCTGTACTTTCTGTTCGGGTGGTAAAGGCCCACTATTAGCATTCTGTTTATGTCTGTTTCTGTTCGGGTGGTAAAGGCCCATTACTAGCATTCTGTTCTGTGGAAATTATTCTGTTCCCGTTTCTGTTTCAGTTTAGACATTAGGGTGACACCTAATCCTGTTATACTAGTATTAGTGCAGAGAAATGAAAAGTAATATTATTCTGTTTCTTCTGTTTAACCTAAGTACATCTGCTGCTCCTGTTACTGTTATCTCTCATCCAGTTTTATTAGCATGCCATGATTACTATTATCTGTTCATATGCTGAAAGTCACTGGACTTTCCAGACTTTATGTCTGACCTTGCTTGTTTTCGCCCCTTTTCTTCCATTTCCCCCCTAGGTTTTCCAAGGAGGGAATACTTTAGCTTGATCCGGATTTCTTCTGCTTGAAGTACTTAGAGTGCTTAAAGTATGGCTTGACTCCTTATGGCAGCTTCTATGGGGATTATGATTTTAAAGTTTTGTACTCCGATGATTTTCTGGACAATACTGATATTTATGTACTTGAGTTTTTTTGTAAAGATGTAACCATACCGGTTTCTGTTTTCCGCTGTAATAAAGTTGTAATTTCTCATGTATTGTTTATCTGTCTTGTAAATTTCTGTTCTGTCTACTAAAACGCTCCACTAAAGTTAAGGCATTCCCTTTGTGAGTGACCTTAACGGAGGTGGGGTGTTACAATTATGATTTTTATTTTCTGACAAACCAAACTATGGAAATATATTCACTTTTTCCTAACCAATCAATCCAGGTTATTTCTAACTTCATAATTTAATCTTTATACATAAATTCATGTTCACAATTTATATTCCCAATTTGGCATAATTATATTAAATTTGGATGTAATTTGGCTTATACCCCTTTTTCTTTCACTTCCAACAATTTCTATATTTATTCAAATATGAATCTAAATGGGAATTTTAACAAGTAAATTGGAAATTCTCAAATTTACTACTCAACTACAAATTTATTATATGTAATATTAATTATGTCTGGTCAACCTGTGTTACAATTATTTGGCAAGTTTTACCAAGTTTTCCCATTTTTTGTCCTAATTCCCTTTTACTGCAGTTTTGGCATTTCATGTTCTTTTAGCCCCAAATTATCAAAACCCTTTTTATTCATGATGTCACTTGAATTATATTTTCTAATGCATGAAAATAAAAAGGATTATAGCCGGTCGCATAGAATTACATGCATAATTCAGTTGTAGACATATGCCAATAGTGCAGATTTATGCATATTTCGTGCATAACTAAAATTCTGTATAAAATGTAAAATCCTAGGCAGAAAGAGGGAAAAAAGGACTGAGAGAATATCTTGTTATTTTAACAAGAATTAAACTTATTTAAATCCACTTACCTTGGATTTGTGCTTCAAGCTCTGGATTTGATTTGGATTTTGATTTGTTATCCCTAGTCTTTTCGACATGAATCTACAAACTATATTTTTCATGGATTTACAAATTTGTATCCAAAAAGAATAAAAGAAATTATTAAATTCAGATCCAAAGTACTTATCTCATATGGATGGAGAATTTGGGCATTTAAACCTTAAATCTATAACATATGCCACCGAATCTGGAATTAAATAACTTAATTCAATATTTTTTATTTTTTGAAGAATTGGAGGAGAAAAGGGAAATGGCATGGGTTCCGCGCCCACTCGGAATAATATGAGTTGGGGGCTAACCCTGTAGGTTTATTTATAGATGTCCAAATGAATCACATCCGCCCGATTCAAAGAGATTTAATCCAGGCCGCTCGTACCCTAAAAGAAATCACGTTGATTACCAATATGGGTCGACCAAGACCCATACCTGGGTCGACACATGGGTGGACTCTTCTCCTAAATGGGTTAACACATGGGTCGATCAATACTATATATGGGTCGTCCCATAGGTGTACCTATGTTTATTTTGGGTTGACCCAGACGTGTATTAACACATTGGGCCAATATTCCTTCCTGTCTTGATCATGCATGATTAATTTTTTATGAATGTTGTTTTCATCAATACTTTTATTCTCGATTTTGTTTGGTTTTCTTCCGTTTTTAACACACATTTAATTTTAAATTCAATTGAACACAATTCCTGAATTAATACGCAACTATATTTTAGAAATAAATATATTTACGCACATTTACACTTATAAATAGTTTTTCGACAAAAGACTTCGAACATTAATAACTTTTCTGTATGAACTCCATTTGGAACATATTATTTATTTATATTGTTCAGAAAATTTATACGAACGCAATGGTACATGTTTCATAACCAAATTCTGATAATTCCAAAAATGACCATTTTTATTGTCAATTATTTTGATTACTTTTATTATTAAAAATGCGGGGTGTTACAAGAATTAAGATCATTTTCATATCGGACATAGTTAGATATTTGTAAGAGTTTGGAGACGAGTAAGGCCAGGTCATTACACCAAGATGTTTGTATTGGAAAGGGAAGGTACACCTTAAGTTTCAAAGCCATTTGTCTTAACGTAATGGACCATCATCGACACATAGCCTACAGATCGGTACCAAGCCATAATGTATTATCTTTTTATGATGCTTCATGCAAGGTTTAATTGTGTTCGGACTTTGTTTAATAGGATTTCATACTTGAATCGTGTTAAACGAAGCTTTAAGATGGAATATCCGTTTATAGTTTGAGTTAATACATCAGGGTGTAATTACATTTGGAGGAGAGGCAAAAGGAGTGGCCATGATCATAATAGTGTCAACCTTGACGGGTTTCACCTAATATCTATGAATCAGTATCAATCCATAGGGGATGGATCAGTACCAATCCATGCATTCATCCTATTTTCTTGTTTAGTTTTCCTAGGTTCCATTTTGTCATCTTATGAGAATTCTTTCCATGTTTCAAGTGATTGGGACTTTGTTTTGGCAATCTATCCTTATGAATTTCATTCTATGAAAAGGGGTTAACATTTATCACCCAGGGTACGCCTCCATTCAAAACAATACATGCTCTATAACGAAACATCCTTTGAGTTGTTGACTTCGTCGATCATGTTAACCATCTGGAGTTATTTTTGAGGAACCATGACTGACTTTTTAGCTACTCGATTATGCTTTTAGGTCGAATATCCATGACTGTTGAGAACCTTGGAAATCTCACTTTAAATTTCATAGGATGTACTAGAATGTAGTATAGGTGGTGACGGGAATTTTTGAATCCACACGGCGAATGTATATCGGTACCGATCCATTCGTATAGAAAATTTTCTAATTTTTTACTTTCTTAAACTCTATGCCCAATTGATTCACTTCCCTTTGTTATTTTTTACGTCTAGGGAGCAGACCCAACCTACTTGAAATGGTAGTTGTCGATCCTTTGATTTTGACCTATATCCTTCATTACTGGTTAACTTTTCCCATCGCACCCTACTATTATTGGTGCATGCTTTCATTTTATATGCCTCGAGCGAGTCGCTTCTGTTGAATCACCATCATGTCGAGTTGGAGCCGAACCATACACCTTGCAACACCAGATAGTTGTTTCTTTATGCTTGCCCAGGCCCTAACCACCACTTTTTATTTTTGACCGGCAATGCCCGTTGCCCCTAGGATTGCTCAATCTATACATTTACAGCTTGATTAGAGAACTCAAAATGTTAAATTGCATGTGGTTCTTAAGTTTTAAGTTTTAATGATCTTAGGATTTAGGATCATATCACCTTCATGGTTTACGCCTAAGTTTGCAGGATTTAATGATGCTTAGACTTGGTTGGATCTTGTTTGAAATTAAGACAATCGACTTAAAAACTCAAACTTGTGCACATGTTTGAAATTTAATCGGAATCACCGTCATCTTTAGTACATGTGTCCTTTATAGGACGAGTAAAACACTCCATTTGAACTTAGATCAATTTATCAAATAAAATTGATCTTGAACTTGACATAGACACATAAATGTTAGGGATTGCGGAGTGGATCATTAAGGAAAAAATAACACTAGAAGGGGATGGTGAATAGTGCATTTGAGAAATTAAACAAAAATTAAAACTTATATGATATATTATACGAATTACACACCACAGAAACAATCACAGACACATGATCAAACACAAAGACAAAGATAAACAAAAATATAATGCAAAAAGTAAAGAACACACTGGATTTTATACTGGTTCGGATTACTCCTACGTCCAGTCTCACGCAACGCCATATTACGCAGAGTTTTTTTAGTATATTAATATCCAAGTACAGCCCCCTAGATTTCACGGCTACAAGGTTAACACTGATTCCAAACACCCTTGATCAAGTATATTCCCCTTGATTTCACAGATACAAGGTTAACACTGATTCTAGACACCCTTGATCAAGTATATTCCCCTTGATTTCACGGCTACAAGGTTTACACCGCTCTGGTTCCATGACTTCATGACTATAAGCAAACATCTTTTTCCCAAACACTTCCCGAATAATTACAACAACCCTATAACTCTTCAATAGCACTTTGATTCAGAGAGTAAAGAGTAGAGAGTGAGAAGAGAATAAGTTTTATATAAATAGAATTGAATTTGGTAGAGTATAAGTGTAGAAATCATAAAAATAAGAAACAATAACGGTGCAAAGAAAGGGGATGAAGATGGAGAAGACGAATGATGAAAAAAATTCGAAATTAGTCCCTATTTATGAGATTTGAAAGGTTACAAAGCTTCTGGAATGTTTCAAATAGTGAAAAGACACTTCCTTTCAAAATAAAAATATGACAGTTATATGTTGACATAGCCATCTTTGTATGTTGACATATCATAGTTCAAAATTGATTTTTGAGCCTTTTTCAACTGTTTTGATATATATATATATATATATATAATCCTAGAAACTCTTGAATTAAAACACAGTGTTATAAATGAATATTATAAAGTAGAAAATCATTTGAAATTATAAATATAAACTATATAAACATATTTATAAAATTATAAAGTTTAAAACTACATAAATATAAAGTATATACGTACATAATATATAAAACTTATAAACTATAAAACTTGAGTTTAAAATAAAAAGTAAAATAGAGAAAGTAATGTAGAGAAGACAAAAATTGAAGATAGAATATGAAAATAGGATTTGAAATCAGAATTTGGATTTGAATTTTAATTAGAACCTGGAGTGCTTTCCAGAGTCTTACATAAACTAGACTCTATTACTATTTTTATCTTGAACTCTTGATTATTCATGAGTCTTGAATTATTTCTGAATTCTAAATCTCTAATATCTATAAATTATACAATCTTTAGTATCTTCAGTATTAATTCCTGTATGTAAATGCTGCATATGCATATATATACATATTCTAGATAAAAGTGTTAGTATATATTTATAATCAATTAGTATTGAAATAAGGTTGTTGTCATCAAAAATCTATTCTCCAACAATCTCCCTTTTTTTGATGATGACAACCTTAGTTTATAAAATATCATGCCTGTACATACCTGTTGATGATGATCCTTCTAATACTCCCCCTATCTATATGATTCCTATAAACTAATTCTATATTTTATAATTTCTCCCCCTTTGGCATTATCAAAAAGAAATTCGAAAACTACTCCCCCTAAATCCTATAATTATCTAAATAGTTCCTATACTAAAAACTCCCCTTAATACTTTCCCTAAATTTATGATTACAATAATCAATACAAGCCAATCTAAGTATCATAACTACATATGTTTAAGTCATATATATGTTGATACATGAGATTTTGATTAATGAAAACAAAGAAATGGAGATCATTAATGAGCTGAATTCATATACATTGAAGAAATGGAAATCAATAAAGATCGTATTGAAGAGATAAAGGGTCATATATATATATATATATATATATATATATATATATATATATATATATATTGAGTCTTGTTATTAGATTTATGTTAAAATCTATCCTTAAAGTATAACACGAATGCACGAAACAATTTTATATATTTATATAGATAATATAATAGAAAGCAGCGAGACTGTTCAGAGTTTACTGAACCAGTCAACTGGTGGATTTTTGACTAGTCGACTGGTCAGTAAAATTTCTGACAGTAATGACTAGTTTTCTAAGTTATTTTAAATATACGATTTTACAGTATTTTGATCAGCTGACTGATGGATTTCAGACCAGTCGACTAATCCAAAATAGTATTTATTTTTCTGAAAGGTTGCTTTGATTCATGAAGAGATTCCTCTTCATTTCTGAAAGGAATGGATGTTTCTATTGATCATAACTCTTCATGAAGAATTATTATCCTTCTAACATTATATAAACATGTCAATCATAATTTACAAATAACACGAATCATTCTATTTCTTATCTAATTTCTGAATTGCATTTCTATACTCTTGCAATACAAAAGCTTTCATAAATTCAAATACTTGTTGAATTCTTGAATTGATTTAATATCACTTGATTCAACAAGCAATATACTTTCTTTAATCTTCGCATTCGAATCATATAGTCGAGGATAAGATTATAGGAAGGGTGTACTTAAATTATTGACTATCCGTGTTGATTCAAGAACACAAAATAGAAGTCAAAACACTAGTAAATGTTGAAGTCCTATGTAGTTTCTCAAGCGAGAGGCATCCTTGTTGGGGCTCGGGTGTATTGACCAATTCTTTCGGGTTAAGAGAGGGCGTGATAGTGAATTCTGAACAGCAGCTTCGGGACTGGACGTAGGGCGGGAAGTCCAAACCAGTATAAAATTCATATTAGTATATCATCTACATTTCCGCTATATCCATACAGATCCTGCTCAAGTCGTACACATCGACCTTTCAATTGGTATTAGAGCCTGGTATTCTAGATATCGTAACAGCATCCTAGAATAAATGAAAATAAAGAAGTCTAATTAAGGAATTAGAAAATGGAAGAGCAACGAAGAAGAATCAAGAGATCAAAGAAGAAAATGTCTCATGGCTAAAGTCAGATCACAATCGGTATGTGTAGATTCACTGTATAAAGATATTTTGTTAGACCATGAAAAACTATTGAAAGTTTTTAAAAGTTTGGGTAAACTTAATGCTGATATTTTAGCCAAGCCTAAAAATTGTGAGCAAGAAAATTCCAAATTAGAAGAGGAAAACAATTTTTTAGTAAAAAAAGCCAAATGTTTTGAAAACTCTTTAGAAGAGCTTGTATTTCAAAAAGATTTCCTTCAAAAAGAAAATGAGCAAATAGAAGATAAAAACAATGTTCTTTTAAAGGAAATTGATCTTTTGCAAAATAGAAATAAATCATTAGAAGAATCTTTAAATAATTCTAGTTCTTCAAATTAGTCTCTTAAAAAAGAGAATGAGGCTCTAACTGAAAAGAATTTAGATATATCTAAAGAATATGAGATTTTAAAAGTTAATAATAATTTTTTGCAAATTTCTGAATCAAAAGAATATTTTGAAAATTTAAAATCTTCTTAAGATAATTCAGAATCTCAAAATTTTGATCTCAAAACTGAGAATGGTACTTTAAAAAGGAAGAATTCTGAATTAAATAAGGAAATTGATAATTTAAATTTTGACAAAATTTCTTTTGAAAATGTGAATCGCGATTTTGGAATCAAATTGAGTGAATGTACAAGTATGTTCGCGAAATTTAATATAGGTCAAAATGATTTAAATATGATTTATTTAGATCTCGACCTTTATATGACAAAAGTGGTTTAGGATATAATTAAAGTGATTATGTAAGAAATAGTAATAGATATGTTTTCATTTACAATAGAAATATCACTACTAGTACTAATGCTCATCCTAGATCCAATTATTTTAGAAATCCGAATACTTCTATGACTAGAGATATATCTAGAAATACAAAAGGAAATGCAAATAGAAGTTATTTAAATATTTGGGTTCCTGTAAAGTGGAAAAAACATAGAAAAATATATTGATGATTACTTTACTTCAGTGGTTAATAATATAAATTTCATTTTTAAAGGTTCCATTAAACCCTCTTGGGTATGGTTACCTTCCATCTAACCCCTGGACCCTAACAAAAGAAGTGGGTACCAAAGTATATATATCATATTTTTTGCAGGTACACCCAACAAAAAGAAGGCTATTTTCAATATCTCTAAATATCTATGAAAACAAATTTTAGTTTTATCAAAATACGCTTGATCCAATATCTCCGGAAGGTGCTTGAATTATTTATGCCTTATGATCAGTTATCGTTTTATCATAGTATTTATTCTTTTTAATCAATGACAAAGGGGGAGAAATGTGTCATTATATTTCGTATATATTATATGCATTAACATTTTGTTACCGGAAAAATAGTAAGTACACTTTATGTGCTAACAAAATGTTGCAGAAAACTTTTAGACAGGGGGAGATAAAAATATATACAAGCATACCTTTAGGAGGAGCTACTCATTATTTCAAACATAATGCAAGGTGCTGTCATCAATCAAAAAGGGGGAGAATGTTGGCACACGTGATTTTGATTAATGACAACAAAGAAATGGAGATCATTGATGAGCTGAATTCATATACATCGAAGAAATGGAAATCAATAAAGATCTTATTGAAGAGCTAAAAGGTCATATATATATCGAGTCGTGTTATTAGATTTATGTTAAAATCTATCCTCAAAGTATAATACGAATGCACAAAACAGTTTTATATATTTATATATATATATATATATATATATATATATATGATAGAAAGCAACCAGACTGTTCAAAGTTTACTGAAACAGTCGACTGGTGGATTTTCGACCAGTCGACTAGTCAGTAAAACTTCCGACAGTAACGACCATTTTTCTAAATTATTTTAAATATATTGTTCTACAGTATTTTGAACAGTTGACTGATGGATTTCAGACCCGTCGACTGATCCGAAACAGTACTTATTTTTTTGAAAGGTTGCTTTGATTCATGAAGAGATTCCTCTTTATTTCCAAAAGGAAATGGACGTTTCTACTGATCATAACTCTTCAAGATGAATTATTATCCTTCTAACATTATATTAACATGTCAATCATAATTTACAATTAACCCGAATCATTCTATTTCTTATCTAATTTCCAAATTGCATTTCTATACTCTTGCAATACATAAGCTTTCATAAATTCAAATACTTGTTGAATCCTTGAATTGATTTAATTTCACTTGATTCAACAAGAAATTACTTTCTTCAATCTTCACATTCAAATCATATACTTGAGGATAAGATTATAGGAAGGGTGTACTTAAACTGTTGACTATCCGTGTTGATTCAAGAACACAAAACAGAAGTCAAAACACTTGTAATTGTTGAAGTCTTGTGTAGTTGCTCAAGAAATAGGCATCCTTGTTGCGGCTCGGGTGTACTGAATTATTCCTCCAGGTTAAGAGAGGTCGTGATAGTGAATTCCGAAGAGGAGATTCGGGACTGGACGTAGGGTTGGAAGTCCGAACCAGTATAAAATTCCTGTTAGTATATCATCTATATTTCTGTTATATCCATATACATCCTGCTTAAGTCATACATATCGACCTTTCAATATAAACCAATCAAAGCACACTACACCGTATGTTTAATATATACAAGTTTTGAGTCAAACAATCCAAATCAAACAAATTCAAACAAATCAATCAAATCATACCAAACAATTAAACATTTCTTGGGACTTCTACCTAACCGTCTTCTCCAAAGATTGGATCCTTCCTAATGACCTCCCAATCTTCATCTTCTTTGGTTGGTGGTGCCTTGTGAGATTGTTATCTTCATCTCTGAAAAGAGAGGAGATCAGCCACCGAATTGCATTAAAATGCTTTTCTTATTGTTCAAACATCTTTATTTGGTTTAATTCAAGATGATGCTAGTTTCATAGAATTATAGAGAGGATATTCTTGAAGGAATTCAATGTTTCTTCAAGATTTTCATTTAGATTATGAATTGGATTTGCATAGTGTTGATAAGAAATTAACAGAGAAGATGGATAAATGAAATAATAAAGTATTCTGGAAGAAATAGGCTTAAATAGGGTCTGGAATTTATTAGATTTTGAATTTACATGAGTTAGTAATATAATTTTAAATTTTAGTAAGTTTTGAAAATATGGTAGTTGTATGTCGATATAACAACATATGTATGTCGACATATCTATTAAAAAAATTGAAAAATTGAAAATTTTGAATCTTTTGATCTTTAATTTCTATATTATATTATATTTGATTCTTAAGTTTTACAGTAACTTAAAGATGATATCTCAATTGATTACTTCATAAAAAGTAAATACATTCAACTAATTAAGACACACTAAATACGAGATTTGAAAGAAAATACAAGAAAATATTTAAAGATAAATAAAATTGGATAGGCTAGTTTTCATCGGATGATGAGGAGGAAGAAGAAATTCCAAGCTTTCTTCTTATCTTGACCACAAACTTAGCCATTTTAGAAAGGTTCTTTTTAAGTTTTTTTTTATTGTTGACAATCTTCACTTGGTTTTGAACAATCATCTCTCTGGAAATGTGTCTAGTGTTGATGGGACACTCAACACTTTCTAAAGAAGTTTCTTCTTCTTTGACTTCCATAGGTGCTTGTTCTAGTTGCATTCGAGCTTGTTTGGCTTCGAATGTCTCATATGGTTGGAAAGTGAGAGGAATTTGCATGAGATGTATATTTGAGGAGTCAAACACTTTCATTGGCACAAATCCTTCTCCGTGAAGATCAACTCCAAAGCATTTGAAAATGCGGGTGAGAAAAACTCCATAGTAAAGAATGTTCTCTCTTGATGAAGTTTCTATGGGCTTGATTTCTCTTAAGACCATGTTGGCCCAATTGATGTTATAACCACCAATAATAGTAAAGCGAGCCTTTTATACCTTGAGAGCCGGGTTGTTAAAATTTCCGGAACGAGGAGTGATGGTATGTTGGAGGAGAAGGTTTGCGGTTCTCATTTTGGGATGAAAACACGATTTTTGACATCCATTTGAACATCGCTTTCAAATATATCATGATAAGTTTCTGAATTGGTTCCATCGATAATGAAATACGAAAAATTCGAGCCTATACTTCTACAATTTAAAATATTGCCCAAGGCTTCTGCATCAAGAACAATTTGCGTGCTTTTGACGCTACTCCAAATTTGGTCTTTGTTGCCTTTGTAAAATTCGCAATTAAGATTCACATAGAACATCTTGAAAAGCTTAGGATAACACACTTCGTCATTATCCCGTGAGACGACTCAAGAATTCATTATGTTGAAACAGAGAGATAAGTTCATAGGAAGGGAAACCTTCAAAGATGGTGATAGCTCCCGTATTGATTTTAGCTTTTGCTAGATAGCCAACTTAAGTTTTGATAGCATCTCTATCATTATGAAGATGCCTTTGATGGTTTTGGTCAACTTCAATTTATGAGATGAACTAGAGGAAGCCATTGAATTGATTGTTTTGAAGAGAATATATATGAAGAATATAGTTTGAATTGTGAACGAAAGGTAAAGAGAATATATGTATCTATAGAAATTAAATGGATATGAATGGAATAGGCACAACTTTTTAGAAGTCAATGACACCTTTTCAGAACTTGGGAGTTGGTGAAAATTTTGAGGGAAGTTTGAAAGTTTAAACCTTTGAAATACAGATTTTAAATTTTAGATTTCAAATTTCAGGTAGATATGTCGACATATGGACACATATATGTCGATATATGAGTTAATTTACAAAGGACATTTGGTTTTTGTGACTTGTGCTTTAAATTATCGATTTATATTTTAGGTTTAACGATTTGCTGAAATAATTCTAATCCTAGCAAACATCCAAAAAAATTATTTTATTATTTTATTTATTATTATTTTGAATTTCAAAATTCAAAATTTCAAATTTGAATTTTAAATTTCAAGTTTTAATTTTAAATCCAAAACAAACCAAGCAAACAAACAAAGCAACCATTTAACCAAAGAAAAATTAAAAATTAATTAAGACGTACCTGGTTTTTAGATCCTTCTCTTTGAAATTTTCTGAATTCTGAATTGTCGTGAAGCACATATTTGAATATCCGGTTTCTGGCTCTTCATCACTTGATGATGAATCTGAATCATCTAATGTTGCTGTATAAGCTTTCTTTCTTTTCTTTGAAGAATTGTTGTTGTCTATTTGTTGAGTTAATTTATCTGGATATGGACACATTCTCCTTATATGGCCTGGTTTGTTGCAATCAGAACATCGATCATCATTTCTTCTTGAACTTCCTTGGTTATTATGTTGAAAATAATTTTTCCTTTTATATTTCAGAAAATTTCTAAAATGTCTTGTCATGAGGGACGTTTCTTCATCATCTTCACTACTTGAGTCAGAATCATTTGTTGTTGCTTTAAATGCGATGGATTTCTTCTCAGTTGGCCAGTTTTCCTTTCTTTTTTGTAATTGGACTTCAAAAGACATCAGATTTCCGATTAATTCCTCAATTTTCATTTCACTGACATTGTCAGCTTCTTCAATCGCCAATGTTTTCTGATCCCATTCTGGAGTTAATGGACTCAATATTTTCTAACTTGGTCTTCTTTAGAATAAATTTTTCCAAGTGCTGTTAACGAATGCACTATCTCTTAAAATCTGCAATACATATCGGAGATAGACTCATTCTCGTTCATTTTGAATAACTCAAACTGATTAACTAACATTGATATTTTTGTTTGTTTAACTTTACTAGTTCCTTCATGAGTAACTTGTAAAGTTCTCCAAATTTCATAAGCAGTTTTACATACTGACACTCTATTAAACTCATTCCTATCTAATGGACAAAATAACATATTCATGGATTTAGAATTGTTTTGTGCATCAGCCTTTTGTTCATTTGTTCATTGCGTAAAAGCAGTTGTGGGTTCAACAAACTCATTATGTGTACTACTCCATGTGTCTAATCCTACCGATTGTAAATATATTTTCATTCTACATGGCCAATATGAATAATTACTAGCATTAAACAGTGGCGGTCTAACAGTGGACTGACCCTCTACAAAAGAACTATTATTGCTACCAGTGTTGATTGCCATTATAACTATTTTCAAAAATCAGATTTTGAACTTTTCGAAAGACCTTGCTTTGATAACAATTGTTAGGGATTGAAGAATGGATCGTTAAGGCAAAACTAACACTAGAGGAGGGGTGAATAGCGTTTTTGAGAAATTAAACGAAATACAAAACTTATATGATCTACTATATGAATCACACTCCACAGAAACAATCACAGACACAAGATCAAACACAAACACAATGATAAAGAAAAATAAATTGCAGAAAAGGAAAGAACACACCAGATTTTATACGTCTAGTCCCACAAAATGCTGGATTGCATAGAGTTTTATTACTATATCAATATCCAAGTATAACCCCTTGATTTCACGACTACAAGGTTAACACCGATTTCAAACACCCTTGATCAAGTATATTCCTCTTGATTCCACGGCTACAAGGTTAACACCGATTCCAAACACCCTTGATCAAGTATATTCCCCTTGATTTCACGGCTACAAGGTTAACACCACTCCGGTTCCTTGATTTCAAGGTTACAAGGAAGCACCTTTTTCCCAAACACTTCCCAAACAATTACAACAGCCCTATAAATCTTCAATAACACTTTGATTCAGAGAGTAATGAGTAGAGAGTTAGAAGAGAAGAAGTTTTATATAAATATAATTGAATTTGACAAAGTATAAGTGTAGAAATCATAAAAATAAGAAATAATAACGGTGTAGAGAAAAGGGATGAAGATGGAGAAGAACAATGATGAAAAAATTCGAAATGAGCCCCTATTTATAAAATTTGGAAGGTTGCAACGCTTCTGGAATGTTACAAATAGTGAAAAAACACTTCCTTCCAAAATAAAAAATATGACAGTTATATATCGACATAGCCGTCTGTGTATGTCGACATATCATAGTTCAAAATTGATTTTTGAGCATTTTTCAAGTGTTTTGATATATATATATATATAATACTGGAAACTCTTGAATTAAAACATAGTGTTATAAATGAACCAGTACGGAGGCATGTCCGATGGATGTATGCATAGATAAATGTGACAAAAGCTGCAAATGATTTAAACCCTGGATTTTTCCTAATTATTGTCTTGTTTGTTTGTTCAAAGGTTTGTGATTGCAATGTATACAGGAAAAAACAACGTGGAAGTGAACCATGTTACGCTAAAAGGTCGATCCACGACTCACAATGGACTGAAAATGAACAATATTTGCATGCTTATTGCAGTATTGGAGAAAAAATAAACAAAAAATCATTATCATGTCATATCATATATTATATGCACCAAGCAGAGCAAAAATAAGCACATAATAAAGAATAAAAAAGGACGTAGATTATTGAATACAGTGCTAAACAGAAATGTTTTTAAGTTTCCCCTGCATTTTCTTAGTATACGCACTAACATGAGCATTTTTTTAATGCAGTTTTGTACATAGCAGCAGCCGTACGGACAACAGAGTTTTATTTTCTTTCGTGTTCCAACTTTTTTAAGATGCTGCTAATAGCAAGCAGAGTTTGAGCTATGCATAATCAATCAATATACACAACAAATAGCA
Organism: Allium sativum; assembly: GCA_030737875.1. Classification (NCBI taxonomy): domain Eukaryota; kingdom Viridiplantae; phylum Streptophyta; class Magnoliopsida; order Asparagales; family Amaryllidaceae; genus Allium; species Allium sativum. The sequence goes on along the minus strand of CM060911.1, from coordinate 227,859,352 downwards.
TTAAGATACTATAAAAACTCAGTAAAAGCAGTAGTACAGCTCGTAGGTTTAAACTATTATTAGTAGCCACTCATACACATATATGCAAAATAATACAACAATAGGCAAAACATGCGTCTGGAAAAGTGGATGAATAGGGTATAGAAACAGTATTGAAATCTAAATACGGAAGGATATACCCAAATCGTTGTAGCGGCCGACCCATTTATATCTTCTATTCCCTTTCTTCTTACTTTGTGGCTGGAAAACCGGACATTGAACAAAAAAATTCTCATCTTCTTTAAAGCTTCCCACATCAGTTGGTATATCTATATGACAGTGGTTAACAAGAGCAATAGCATCAGTCAAATTCATCCATATTGTTACATCATCAAGAGCGAATTAGCCAGTGTACAATCATAGCTAACGAATCCAATGAACCAAAATCTGTAAGGACTTCAGGCTATTCTCGGTGAGCACGCATCATTCATAGTCCTGTATAAACCAAAAATACAATGAAAAGGGCATGACAGGATGTACGAAAATGGGACATTCTGCTTCTATGAAATAAAGAAATGTATTGAATAAGTTAACAGATAACTTGTTTAATTCGCGGTAGGAAAAATTCTTGTTACCCCAGCATACCACTGTCACCTTAAGTAAACATATACATGACATCATTGTTTTGCACAACAAATGATATATGACTATAAAAAAATGAAAATGATAATATAGAAAATATAAAATTGTATGTGCTTATAAAATAAAACCATAAGGATAGAAGATACTAATTGTACCTCTAAGTTTTTCCATTAATTGAACCTGGTAAAGTTTGGATCTGGAATAGAAACCCAGAAAAATGAAAGAAGAATAAAAAACCCATAATTTTTGACGGAAAATGGCAAGATCCTTTTGTTTTGTTAGAGAGCCGAAAGATAAAGAACAAATCAATAAGCTTATGTACATCCAAAAATTTAAATATAGCAATACCATATGAAAGTTCACGTGCAAACAAAGCATCGTCGAAGCATAAAATTTTCAACGTAGAGTATTCTTTCTAACAATGTTCAAAAACCTTACATAGGAAGACTCAAAATGCAGAAAGTTGCTTTGCCGAAAAAAAAAAGCGGAAAGTAAGTTACTAAAATGCTGAAAGAAAGAAAAATCTTTGGATTGACATATAGATGAAATTACTTCGACTAAAACTTTAGGTCTATACCACTAAATGCCAAGCGATCTTGCTAATGCATCAGACAGTTCGATATCTGTATTCATATATCCAAGACCAATATGTCAAAAACAACCAAGTGAAGAACATACAGCCATGCTGCAACCCAGTCTAGACCTAGTAATGAAATGTCGTCTTTGGATTGACATATAGATGAAATTACTTCTACTAAAATAGGTGCAACTATAAAAGATTTTATTATTTATCTTGAAAAGAAGCTCACCCAAGTGGACAATTTCCAAAAGATAAAATCCCATTTTGTTTGTTAATATATATTGGATTTAAAAAATGTGATTATGAAATGAAACATATTCTAATCCAATCTTCCATTTAAACATATACATTAACCTAGGTATACTATGATTGATTCATTTCAGCAAGAAAACATTATTTTCAACTGGTTAATCTGCAATTAGAAAATAATGTACAAATATGTATTGTTACTAAAATAAATTGGATAAGTGGAATAGAATTATGGCTTGAAATCCTGCGAAAATTGTCATATCCATGCAAATTTCCCATTTATTATAAACTAATTAAACATTGAAACAATTGCCATTTATAAGTACAGTTCAAGTACTAATTAGACAAAGGAATACCCTATTTACCTAATATACACATGTGTCTTAATCTCATAGAAGATTTATTAATCAAAAATCCACTGATCAAGTTAAAACTGGAACAGATCAATACTATAAATGGCTATATTGTTAAAAAAGACATGATCCTCGGATGTTTAACTGATTACAATAGGCTATGGGTATTTTTAGGAATTCATAATTAAGAAAGTTTAAGAAGTTTAGCTGTATGTGTGTGATAGTAGGACAAGTATGATCCGACAATTTATATGATGCAACATGAAGAAGCACCTTAAGGTGACGATTAAATCTAAAACAGTCACATGATAGAAAATGGAAAAAAGGTGATTAAAAAACTTGAAAATATTTGTCACCTGGATTAGAGTTTTACTTGCTTTAACCTTGCCTCTAGTTGAAGTACATCTTGCGGTCACTCCATCCTATCCGTAGTCATGCCACCACAGTTACTGCTATCACAAGCATTCAAATTAGACATAATCTCTCAATGGCAGTTTGAAATATCTTAGGAGTCGATTATTTTTCGCAGAACTTGGTCAGATATATTGGTGTATGCTTGAAATAATATAACTAAACAAAATTAATAAACATATTCTATAATCTTACTGCTAACACAAATCATCTATTGACTTATAAAGTAAGTAGTGAGCACAATTTTAACATAAACTTTTTAGACGAAAATGTTTTCTTTTTCTCGTGTTAAAACACTTGCCAACTGTACTTCGTAAGTTTGTATCAACAACATGTGTTGTGCTAATCCGTATTACTAATTCAATTACTCATATCATCTTTGAATTTCTTTCAATTCTAGTGATTGTGCAGGCAAATTAATTGTGGGTGCAGTGGCTTGAACATTGATTGACCTTCTACGAAGTACATGTACTCATGCATTTTGCATCATATAAAGCAAATTGCTTGCTCAGGCGATACTACCTTACATGAGCAGCATAATATATAACCAAAAGTGCGTTAACATTTGAAATTAGCATACCTACAACAACATGCCAATTAGAGAAACAATGTAGATTAATATGGAGTCTGTATCTTCTTCTCCCACCACTTTATTCTCTTTAGATCTGGTTATTTTCCCTCTGAAAACCACTTCTTTTCACCTTAAATTTCATCTGTGTGTACTTCTATCTCTTGTTCCACTCTTTATTTATCCCCGGCTCTTTCCTTTTCTCTCTTTTTCTAATCCCCAAATATTAGTTGCTCACAGACCCGCCTCTCGCTTCCATCTTCCACCTAAAATATACATGTTTCTACTCTCCTCTACCCCACGTTGAGTTCGCCGAATCTCCTCTCCGTCCTTTCCACCTTGTGCCACTTTTGCTTCGTTCCCTGGTTTCCAGGTTTTTCTTCTACTCTTCAAATAGGAAGATCTGAAGCAACCGTTTTTTCGTCCAAATGAGCAAGGAAAAAGGTTCAGCTAGTACATCTAAACATATGCAACAATTAGAATGAATTAGCTATAAGAATAAATAGGAAGAGCTGAAATACAAAGAAAATTTACCACCGCTGTTAATCCAGTGTCAAATCGGAAGACGAGAAGCACATCTCAAAATAACGGGATGGAAGCATGTGAATCTGAAAAGGAGGCTGTCAGAGGAGGTAGAAGGGTGGTAATTTGGTTGGTTTCATGAACGGGCAAGGAGTGGGGAAGAAAGGAAAAATGAAGGAAATAGCATATACGTGGAGAATAGAGGAAAAGGTTGGAAATATGCTAGATCGGTTATTCAACCGCACAAAAGTGTAGTGGCAAGTAGAACATGGGTAGGCCAAAAGACGTGTATGTCCTCATCTTAATATTCTGCTTGTATACATGGTAAGGGATATATTTGGCAGTTCAAAAAAGCTTCACCACCCCTAAAAGATTTCCTTTATTAGTAGAGATATTATAAAGTAGAAAATCATTTGAAATTATAAATATAAACTATATAAACATATTTATAAAATTATAAAGTTTAAAACTATATAAATATAAAGTATATAATATATAAAACTTATAAACTATAAAACTTGAGTTTAAAATCAAATAGAAAAAGAAAGACAGAGAAGATAAAAATTGAAGATATATTTTGAAAATAGAATTTGAAGTTAGAATTTGAATTTGAATTTGAGTTTGAATTAGAACGTGGAGTGTTATTTAGAGTCTTACATAAACTAGACTCTATTACTATTTTTATCTTGAACTCTTGAATCTTGATTACTCATGAGTCTTGAATTATTTCTGAATTCTGAATCTCTAATATCTTTAAAATGTACAATCTTCAGTATCTTCAGTATTAGTTCCCGAATGTAAATCCTGCATATGTATATATATATATATATATATATATATTCTAGATAAAAGCATTAATATATATTTTATAATCAATTAATATTGTTGTCATGAAAATTCCATTCTCCAATAATAAATATACATATACGACCTCCAAAGCTTAAGATGAACACCTAAACTTGAATTACACTTGATTGGGAACATGTGATCTTTTAGAAAATACATGACTCTCGATTCATCCGAACTTGACTAACTTTTTATAGATTTGAGCCTATGTACTTAATGTCCCACTATTTCCCAACTATAAAGTCACTATATCCCATAGCGGATTACTACCGCTACGCTTTTCTCAAACGGCCTCTGATATAGCCTTTCTGCTTTGATCCCTGCTATATTAAACTATTCCCGACATATCCTGTTATTTGTGTTATATTACGTTATTCCCGTTATATTTTTTATTTAAGAAATGAACTGGAAAATGACATTTATACATTATAAAATTTATGAAGTTTGATTTTTTGATTGAATTTTTTAACATAAATTTTAAAAACAATAATAATCTTATATTCTATTAAATTTAATTGATTTAAATAATAGTTTACTTCTATCCACAGATATTTGCATATGTTCTTATTTAAAATTATGAATGTACTAATTATAGTTAAACTGAGTGTTAGTTTTTCATGTAATTATAACTCGTATATTCATAAAAACATTATGAATGAGTTATATGTGTTATTTTACAATTATCCTTTATATCCTACTATTTCCTCGCTTTATCGCTGCTACTACTTTTTTGACCTCCACCGCATTGGATCTGCTAAGCACTTTAATTGTGCAAATTTGACTAAGTCAAAATCGTTGAACTGAGCATAATAGAGTTTAAGCATAATGGTAATTTGACCACTTCTCATCATCAAATTTGCATGTCCAATGGTCTAGAAAAGAAAATCTTCTCATTCCATTTTGGGCAATAGAACCATTGTCAATTTTTCAATAGATAAGCGGTAAGTTCTGAAAGGAGAGTAGAAGATTGTATAGATCATTTTTCTAGTATAACTAAGATATCGACACAGGATGGCTTGCTTAAAGAATTTGAGACTCTGTAATACCCCACGTCCATTAATGTCACTCTCAAAAGGGAATGCATTAACTTTCATGGAGTATTATTGGTGAATAGAACAGAATATAACAAGACAGATATATATATTGGTACTTGAAAAATTCAAAACAACTTTTATTACAATAGAGAAATAGTTTGATTACAAAAACATCATAAACCTACTGAAAAACCAAGTACACTTAGTAACCGTCTTGACAAATTGTTTACTGAGTACATAAATTAAAAAGCATAACCCCAACATAAGTAGCCATAAAAGAGATGAGCTGAAATTTACTTTCCGCAATCCAAGCACTTCCAAAAGAGAGAGGAAGATCCAGATCAAGCTCCACTAGTACTAGTCCCACCCTGAGAACCGGAGGGGGGGAGGAAGAAAAGAAGCGAAAACAAAAGGGGTCAGACATGAAGTCTGGCGAGTACCATAACTTTAACAATATAATTATTAAAGTAATTAGGATAAGGCATAAACTGGTAAAACAAGGAATGACTGTGAAGCAAGTGGGCAAGACAAAACAAACAAGAGGAATATTCTGGCACTAATCTCGCTCTTAATCACTATAGGATAATTACTATACTGCACCACTACTAGTCACCCAAAAAGTTGATCCCGCCTACTGAACATAATAATCATAATGGCAGTTTCGTGTACCCCTGGCTGTCTTCATAGGTGCCGCCTGCTCCTATCTCCACAAGTTTATCCACTACCCTCCCATTCTAATTTCAACATTTATTCATAATTTGGTAGTTGTACTTCTAGCTGTCTTTATAGGTGCCGCCTGCTCCTATCTCCGCTAGTCATACCCACTACCTTCCCCATTCGATCGGCTCCCTAACTCGTAGATACCCGTGCTGGTCCCACAGTGAGGTGTATCACTCCCCAAAGTGGCAACCCGATACCACTAAAGATGCACGGCTTATACCTACACGATGCAACAACGTCTTACCTACCAGCCCGGGCCCACACACGCACATGACCCCGTTGGACTTGCGTTGCCACCGCTAACCCGTTTTGACCTCTTACAATCAAACCCAGTAAGCGTGTCTCGTCCTCGATCTAGATCAAGCTCACTTAGATACTAAATGGGTAACCTCGTTGAAAAGGGTCCCGACGCTTGACACAAGCTTTCCACCTATGCTTGGTCTCCAATAGGATTTTCCACTTAACCCCCTCTTATTCATGTCTTCTTACATGTTTCAACTTGGTTTAGTGTTTATGATTATATCCCACATATCACCTATGTTACCCACTTATCATATCAACATGCGTTATTGGTTAAGCTTGTCTTAACCCTATCCGCTTATCAGATCAATATATATATTATTGGTTAAGTTTGTCTTAACCCTATCCACTTATATATTATTGGTTAAGTTGGTCTTAGCCCTATCCACTTATATATTGTTGGCTAAGTTGGTCTTAGCCTTACCCACTTATAAAATTAATATATATTATTGGTTAAGCTGGTCTTAACCATACCCACTTATATATTATTGGTTAAGCTGGTCTTAACCTTACCCACTTATCAAATTAATATATATTATTGGTTAAGCTGGTCCTAACCCTACCCACTTATATATTATTGGTTAAGCTGGTCTTAACCTTACCCACTTATCAAATTAATATATATATTATTGGTTAAGCTGGTCTTAACCCTATCCACTTATTAGATCAATATTGGTTAAGTTTGTCTTAACCCTATCCACTTATCAGATTAATATATTATTGGTTAAGCTGGTCTTAACCCTACCCACTTATATATTTTTGGTTAAGCTGGCCTTAACCTTACCCACTTATCAAATCAATATTTGTTAAGTTTGTCTTAACCCTATCCACTTATCAAATCAATGTTGGTTAAGTTTTTCTTAACCCTATCCACTTATATATTATTGGTTAAGCTGGTCTTAACCCCACCTACTTATCAAATTATTGGGTAAGCTGGTCTTAACATTATCTGCTTATCAGATTATTGGTTAAGCTGGTCTTAACCCTATCCACTTATCATGTTATGTATCATATATATATATATATCATATAACATGTTTTACTTAATTTATGATTAAGTACATCTTAGTTCACAAAGAGAATAACTCCCTAAGTATCAACCCTGAAGACCGAAATCAACATCAGATTGGTACTCAGAGAATTACTCCACTCAACCAAATTTTTGTTTGCCATTCATATTCGTCTTTGATCAGCATTAATTAATTATTAATGCACAACCTCCCACATTAAGTCGATTGCTTGTGGCCGCTAGATATGTCGGGCGATTCTGGGCAAACTTCCACCATAAGCCAGACTTAACCTCATGTCTAAGCATCTTTTAATTATGCCTACGACCTCTCACATTAGACTGTCGTTTGTAGTTGTTGGATGTGCTCGGGGGGGGGGGGGGTCCGGGCAGTCTTATACCACAAATGAGTCTAACCTCATGCCTTAGGCGTTTACTACGCATTTAATTTATGCCTTTGACCTCTCACATTAGACTACCGTTTGTGGTTGCTAGATTTGTTGGGCGGGTCCGGGCAGTCTAACACCACAAACGAGTCTAACCTCGTGTCTTAGGCGTTCATTATTACATATTATTATTCGACCCCAATTTGAATTAATATCTCTGTTTCAAATTGTCAATAACTTCCAAATTAATCTATGTCCATAATTATCACCTAAATTATGTCCATAATTTCTATGCATATAAATTAGGTCAATTAATGTCTCAAATTTATTATATGCTTTTAAGCCATTTTTATGCCAATTCGCAATATTAATATTTAATATTTTCCCATTGCCCCCACGTCGTTCGCACGTTTAATATGAAATATGTTAGACCCGCAAATAGTCTAACTCATAAAAAGAAAAGAAACATCACAACTTGCATAGCACATAAAAATAGATCTAACTTGCAAATAGGAATTATAACATAAATTCGCATAGCCAATAATTTGCATAGACAAGGCTCATATAGAATCATATATTTGCATAAACTACCATGGATCTAAATATAGATCTAAACATGAAACTGTGAACTTGCATATATAAATTATGGGTCTCACTTAACTTGCATACGTGAATATAATTTTCACCCAAAAATGTGAATATAGTTTTTCACCTAAACTTGAATATGGATTTCTACAACTTGCATATGAATTTACCACATGTTTTTGCATATAAACTAGCATATGTATATACTTGATTCACATATAAACTTGTGTACAATTCACATATAGACTTGCAGAAGATTCATATTCAAACTAGCATACAATTTAACATCCAAAACTTGCATAAAGTTCACATACGAATTAGCATATGATTTAACATCCAAACTTGCATAAGATTCACATAAGAATTAACATATGATTTAACATCCCAAACTTGCGTAAGATTCACATATAAATTAACATATGATTTAACATCCCAAACTTGCATAAAATTCACATATGAATTAACATATGATTTAACATCCCAAACTTGCATAAAATTCACATATAAAATGAATTAAGTTAAATATGAAATAGATCTACCAACATAAGATAACAAAGTTAGACCACATCACGTGATTCAACAGACATGTTCTCATAATCCAATTACAACCCATCATAATTAATTTATTAATTATATTGTGAAAGAAATAGTACTCACAAATATAGGTTAGAGAAGAGAATGATTTTTTCGTCTTTTGAATTAGAATTCTGACTTGCTAATCCATAAGCTTTAGGAAGGAGAACTATCCTAGCAGCAGCATGGTGGCCAAGAGACAAATTTTGTTTTTGTTTAGGGTTTGAGTCTAGGTACTCTTTTATAGAAGTTTAAATCAACCTAAGCCGTTAGATTAACCTAGGACTAATCAAAGCCATTCAAACCTAAAAGAACCAACCAGAACTTGCCACACAAGCCCTAATGAGTAAGAAAATCATCACATAAAGAAACACGTCAGGTTTCAGATCTGGCCCGAGGGGGAGGTCGACCCCCAGGGGGAGGTCGACCCCCAGGTCGACCTGTATATAGGGAGGTCGACCTGGCCTTGGGTAGGTCGACCCCCAGGTCGACCTGCCTAGGTATTTGATTTTCTGAATTGTTTTATATAAATATCTGAAAGTTCTGAGGGCATAACTTCTTCATACGAAGTCCGATTTTCGAAAACTTGGACTCTATTCCAAGCAGAATTTCGAGACGAACGCAATGGCATAATTCTCACTTTAACAATTAAGTATTCTTAAATTTTTTAATTTTAATATTTAAAATTACGGGGTGTTACAACTCATTGGATTTAAATCACGTAGAAAGTGTGTCTCACTTGCCTAAGTTAATGTTTGGTATTCAATTGGGCAATACACATAAGTTTCCTTTGAATTACAAACATATTTTGTTTTGGTAAATATTTAGGAGTAAGAATGAATGTGACTGCCTTAAGCTCAAGTTTTGTTGAGTATAATGACTTCACGACTCTAATCTAGTGGAGAAACTTCGTCTTGCTTTGAAGCGGAGTCTTCCACGGTTACGTATTCGCTTCCGCCCCGGTCGAGAATCTAGCTCATCTTCTAGTCCATTCAAGGTTTTAAATCTCGGATATCGATCGCGTTTCGTCTCGAGAATTTTATAGACTCGGTCTCATATCAGAGGAGATCTCGGACGAGATGAGTCTAATTCGGGAGTTCGTCTCGGATTTTCATCTCGGGTCTAAAAGTTCATATCGGAACAATCTTGGGGTACATGATTTGTTAAAAATGATATTTTAACATAATGATTTTTATGAATGCTATTAAAAACATAGTAACTTAAACTTAAAATGCAAAATTACTTTATTATTCTTTATTTTGCGAAAGATCATTCATACTTTGAATCGTAATATGTTTAAAACAGAAATATTGTTAGGCAGGAAACATTAAAAGGATCCAAAACATTAAAAAATTCAGCATAAATAGACCATAAAATACATAATTTCATAAGTAACATGTATGTATAAAGACGAATATGAAAATCATAAGCATTGTAAAACATATACTAACATACAATATAGTCATTTAACATGCAAAATGTAAAATAACAAAAGTTTGATATGGCTAGATTTGAGTTTTTTAATTATAGTTCCAGTTCAGGCACAAATCTAAATTTTAACCAAAAAAACTAAGATCTCGGGCGATTTTCCAGTATTTCGTCTTGTTCGATATATCGTTCGATATTGTAATATCTCGGGAGATATATTCAAAAGGAGATTTAGAGTGATATTTGTTGTTTTGTTTCGGTAGGAGCCCAAAATGAGATCTCGGAGGAGATCTTAGGTGATATTTGCGAGATTTGAAACAATGGGCCCATTAAGTCATGATTCCTGGAGGTCCAATCGTTAATCTGTCGCGTCCCTCCTAAGGGTCGACTCTGACCTACTGGAGAGATATTCTATTATATTCTCTGGTAAGACACTCAAAGACATTTACTTGCAATTTGGTATCCCATAAGGGGACGTAAAACTGTCGTCAATGAGTGAGTTTGCCGATAGGTCGTTACTTGGATTTATAGCTCTCCACCGTTTTATGTGCTCCAATGATGCAGTACCCCTTTTTAACCTATTTTCTTAGATGATACTTCAGGGGGTGGGAATCACACTCTTTTAGATGATCTCAACGGTTATTTTGTTTTAACCTACCTTCACATTCATTTCATGTTGAGCTTTGACATCCGTTGTCCTTTGATGAACCAAGATATTTTTTATTGTTCAAGAAGACACAAGACTGCCCCTCAGTTGTTTTTGTCGAGGCTCAAAGGAATCACTAGGTTATACGGGACACTCATAACAAATCGTCAAGTTTTAAGAACCAATTTTTCTTTGTTCCATGTCCCAATGGTATCAATAAACTATGGATAACTGGAGGTGAGTGCTTATATTTTGGCTTTACTTAAAACGGAGCACTCAGATTTTTGATCAGTTCTTGTCTATCGCTTTTCCTACTTCTAATAGGCACAATGCACATGAGACTACTCTTAATATCCTAAGAGTAGTTCCAACATGGGAAAATATTAGAGAACTTCTTATGATGGATGAAAATCTCTATAGATAAGGATTATTACATCCTAAGAAATCGTACGTTCCTCGTAAAATAATTAATCTTGCTCGCTTCAAAGTTAAAATCCTTTTTATTTCCTGTATTATGGTTTATTCTCGGCTCTTCAGGTTGGATTTTGGCATTCTATTTTAGGCTCGTTTATTGCCATTCCATTTGATTTATTTGTATCAATATCCTTTGATTGGCAATGCTGAAGCAGCGTTTGGGTATTTGACTGTTAAGCCGATTTTGGAGCACATCTAAAAGCTTGTGAGAAGCGTTTGGCTTGATATTTCATGATCTGACTCCCTTAATAGCGATATTAAATTGGCTAGAGCTTTTAGATAAACTAGTTTCACTAACTGAGGGTTATAAAAGATGTTTTTGAATTTTGTTGGACCGACTTCAACAGGTGAAGGTTTTTTTGAAAATGATTCGAGCTTTTCTGAATCAACCTTAGAGTATGAGGGTTTAGGAAATGATTCGAACTACAAAGATCGACCTCAGTGGATGAGCATTTTAGAAAACAATTGGAACTATGCGGATCCATCCAAGGGAGCAAGGGATTTTGAAGATTGTTTGAACTTTGAAAATCAACCTCCACGGGTGAAGTTTTTCGAAAGTGATCCTAACTTCGCTAATCTACCTCAAGGAGTTAAAAAAGTATATGAACATTGGGAATTGACCTAAGTGGAAAAGGGTTTTGGAAACGATCAAAACTTTTTGGATTTACATTTGTGGGTAAAGGTTTTGAATTTCATTTAATAACTCGAAGAACAAGGGAATACGCTATGCATAAACACGCTTTTATTGGTTCTAAGGGACTTAGATATTTTGAATCACTCCATTTGGAGACCCTTCATACTTTCGTTTGCGAATAAAAAAGACTAACAAGTTTGTTTAGTTCATAATCTAACTTTATTTATGCTTGAAGGACGAATGCATAGTTCTCCCAAGGAATGGTGCCCTAAATATACTCAAGTGGCTTCTTTTGCTCAAACAAGAAAATGCTACAAGCTTTAAACATAGTACGATCCAACATATCATGGTTCTAGGCCAATGGAATAGAGATTTTGTGTACTATTGTGAGCCCGAAGGTTCCATCGTAGAGCTTTTGACCAATATGGTTGGGCATTTCCTAAACTATTTTGAATACATCAGTGTTTATTATTGCTCATTTAGGGATGAGATTTCCGACTTCAGAAGTTTTTCTATGGACTCTAGCATCGAAATATCTTGCCTCTCCCTTTTGATGCTGGCCATCCTCAATTCCACTTCTTCCCATTTCTACTTAGTCAAGTGCTTCAAGAGGTAACTGTTCATTTTCATCTTGATTGAAGTGTAATCGTCGATGAATGCAGACATACAACTCTACTGAAATCATAGCTTTTGAAATATATGCCAAGGTAATTGATGTATGACCGGTCGTAGAATTTTATGTTGTTTTATTAACCTATGGTGCAAGTGATATCTTGTCAACCCAACATCCTTTAGCCTTTACGAGATATTTCTTTAAGATGGACGTAATGATTTTGTTTGATGCTCTCACTTTCCCATTAGCCTGTGGATATGCTAACATGGAAAAGATTATCTTGATTTGGAATTGGCTACATAAGTTTTAAAACTTGACCTTTTCGAAGTAAGCCCCATTGTCAGTTATGATCTTTTGTGCTACTATGAACTAATAAATAATCTTTTTAGTCACAAGGATAATCAATTTTCAATTGAGTGGATAGCATATTTTATCCTATGGAGTGATAAATAATAACTATTGCACAATTTTCCTCTCCTTATGCCATTTGGAAGATACCAATGAGATCAATGCACTGGGCTGCAAATGGCGATAGACTGATTATTTATGTCAAATCAATTGAGGGGAGCTCTCGGTATTCCAAAGAACCAAATTAAATATAGTCAAGAGCGAGCGTTTCTCCTATGGAGTGATAGGCACAATTTCCTTTATGTACCTTATGAAAATTCGTTTGGCTTCATCTCGAGTCGCACATCATAGGAGCAACATGGAGAATCCACGTCTTTAGAGCTTTCTGTCCTATATGATAAATCTTGGAGCTTTTTGAGGACTCCTTCTATGAATGGATCTCTTTAAAGGGTTACATTGACCAAGTAGTCATTTATTAGTATCACCCATGAGTTTGGCTCTCCAATACTCTAAATCCACTCTAGATCCACGTCATTGATGCTCGAGATCGTTAGACCTCCGACCGGTACGAGTATGAGGAGTTGAGCTTCTCTAAAGTTAGCATATTTAGCTAAGGGGTCGGCTTTCATATTCTCTTCTCTAAGGATACAAGTTATAATTAGCGCTCAAGATTGTTGAGTAATTTTGATGTCCTTGATAAGTAAGAGAGAAAATATCCTCCTTTCACTTGAAATTCTCCTTGATCCTGGCAGACGTCATGCTGCGAATCACTAAATATTTATAGAACTCAAATTCTACATTCCTTTTCTATTTTCGATCATGCAATTAATGATTATACTCTGCTTCGTAGTTGATTGAAAGGAATTCTAATCTCAAAACGTAGTTAGAGCGCACTTTGAGAGTCTTAAGTATGACTCTAGTTCCTGAAAAGCAGTCATACATTGTACCATATCAACAAATAGCTCCTATTACATAACAACGATTGACATCTCTTCTTCCTCATCGCACCGTATTATGAATTCTGCAGGTAAACCAACTAGGTTACGTCCATTGATTGCTCTTCGCGGATTATAAGTCACATTGCATTTGCTTACATTGATATTCCATTATAGAAATCGCTCTGAAGTTTTGGGGTGGAATAACACCTGCTTTAAAGGTTGGTTAGTAAGCACCTTTATTGGGTGTGCTCATTCTAGGACATTACTAATCCTATTTCTAGAGCTACTCATCTTAGAATATTGCTAATTCTATCTAGACGAATAGTTCTAAAAATGTTATACTCCGAAGCCAAGGTTAACCTATAGCTCTGATGCCAACTGTGATGACCCCAAACTTCCGTGGTATGAAAGTAAGGATAATCATAGGAGCATAACATAATTACAACAATAACAAATCTCAGATAATAGCACAACACATAAATCATTGCGGCTGAAATAAGAATGTCATCACAACATAACATCATAGACTTCAGAGTACGTAGTACAGGATACACTTAGCAAAATAGAAGTCTTAAACAAGGAAAGAAATAAGGTCTCAATCTCCACCAAATACATCAACGCTCTATAATGTCTAAATGTCTCAAGAAGCAAATGAAAAGATAAAAAGAAAGGTTCTTCATCTTCTTCCTTAGCAAGCTCCAGTCCAAAAAGTATCCATACCTAAAACCTATCATTTACCTGCTCGTGTGGAAAGTGGGCACCCGAGTTTGCAAAGTGAAACAAACTACGAGTCAGTCATGGGACTGGTATGAGAAATCTTTCTTAACTAACAATATGGCTAATCACAGGACCACGCCGCTAATGCGGAACGGGTTTACTCCATTGCATTGCCAGTTCATAAGTTTAATAAATTTTATTTAAAAAACAACGCAATGCTTTTTAGAAAATGAAATCATTATAAGACTCTAGTCCCATCACACAATGCAACGCAAACCGGAGGATAGAGTTTTACCTTATAATGATAAAAAATGTTTGATACGTGGAAAATAATGTTTTTAATATTATTATTAGTGTCAAACCATTATTAAAATACTTCAAAGTAAATGTATCAATCCTAGGCGGCATATCTACCATATACTATGTTGCTATATATAGGTTTACAATCAAAACCATAATGTCGTATTGGAGATTGGATTTCCATCATGAGTCAAGGCTAGGGACGATCTCCTAACCGATTCGAGACACTCTAGCAATGTCTCAGGATTCGGACGCTGGCGAACCCTTGGATCCTGCAGGGCCGGTCCACAAATACTTTAGTGGATTGGCAATTCCTGAACACACGCTTCCCAGTCCTATTGAACCTATATAATGGTCACAACCGACCAGTAAATCCGAGGCGCCTCATTCCATCAACCACATAAGTAAAAATGTCGGGTCTTGTAAAAACCCAAACACCACTTCTAGCTAGAAAGAAACGTGTACACTCCCTACGTTCCCTTGTTCCGTTTTTGACTCTACCGGGGTGTGAGGCTCGCGAGGTAACGTAATACACAAAGCTAAGGCTATGCTTTGATCATCATCCACAAGGCTCTACTTTTCAACAAAAGCCTCGATCAATTGCATCTTGGCATGTCACATTGATAATTCAAGCCATGCGATCGATAACTACCAGTATTTAACCTTTGAGCTCATGCGTCTCAAAGAATGGTGTTAAGCAAGAGAATAAGTTCTTTGCCACCACAGATATATATTAAATAGAAATCAATTAATTACATGGAATGAAATTCAATGTCGGAGATACATCCATTTACAAGTCCGTTCTGGGTCTGAACGAAACCGGAGTCACCTTATTCCTCGTCCCGTATGTCCAATACGGAAGAGAGGTGCTCGCATATCTGGACAATCAACAAGTACATCCGGACAACTACCACTTTAACCCTTTACTGGTAGCTAACCAATGCCGGGCATTAGTAGTTATCCTTTCGATGTGAAGATCGTCGGTCTTCAATCGCCGTCTTCAAGATCTTCGATTTAGATCGTCGTATAATCATTTTAAATGAGATTTAACTCGGTCTTTTCAAATGATTCTCGCATATATATAGTTTAAAATCATTTCACATCGTTAACAGTATTTAATAACGATTTATCGCTTTTTTTATTTATATAAATATACCTAAATTTATTAAACGACGCTTCGGGTCAATGGGCGACCCTGGCGGTGTTTTTTTTTTGAAATTTGATTTACACTTATCTCGAAATTCAACCGTGGATTATAACAAAATTGATATCGTTGGAAAGATATTTCCAAAGCGGTCCTAACGGTTCCAGTTTTGGGAAAATCCGACGGTTGGATCTTTCGATATAATAGTTTAAAGTTACGATTCCGAAACGCGAACTACCGCGCACGATTCGTTTAATTTTATTTTATATATATATATAATTAAATATATATATATACATAAACCATTCGACGAATTCACTAATGTATTTAATATGCCAAATAAAAGAATGTTTTTATTGGCATATCATAACCAAGTACTGTGAAACAAAGTATAATTCATTTACATGAAAATTTATCCAATGACAAGCCAACTTTGCATATTATATAAGCAAAGGTAAATATAAATGTAATTTTGACAACGCATATACATTCTAATACATGCGATGTAATATAAATGAATTTTAACAACGCATGTAAATTCTAATATATGCTATGTAATTATAAATGTAATTTTAACAACGCATATAAATTCTAATATATGCTATGTAATTATAAATGTAATTTTAACAACGCATATAAATTCTAATATATGCGATGTAATTATAAATGTAATTTTAACAACACATATAAATTCAAATATAAGCGATGTAGTTATAAATGTAATTTTAACAACGCATATAAATTCTAATATATGCGATGTAGTTATAAATGTAATTTTAACAACGCATATAAATTCTAATATATGCGATGTAATTATAAATGCAATTTTAACAACGCATATAAATTCTAATATATGCGATGTAATTATAAATGCAATTTTAACAACGCATATAAATTCTAATATATGCGACGTAATTATAAATGTAATTTTAACAACGCATATAAATACTAAAATATGCGACGTAATTATAAATGTAATTTTAACAATTTCATCAAAAACAAAGTTTTTAATGTAAATATGTTTAATTTTGAAAACATGAATGTTTGACCAACTTCTATTATTACATTGAAATGTGAATTTTTAATGTAAAACATAATTTCTTTTTAAAACATATTTCTTTACCTTAAATTTTTAATATTACACTATGAAGTATATTTTTTTATGCAAAACATAATTTCATTTTAAAAAATGTTTCTTTTTCTACATTTCTATTATTACATTAAAAGTGAATTTTTAATGTGAATGTTTTCCTTTACAACATCAAGCTTTTCACTAATTTCTAATATTACATTAAAAAGTATATTATTTTAATGTAATCATGTTTTGACTTTAAACCATGAACACTTTTCTTATTTTTAACATTTCATTAAAAATGTATAATTTTTAATGAAACCATGTTTTGATCATAAAACATGTACATTTTTCCTACTTTCAACATTACGTTAAAAATGTATATTTTTAATGGAATCATGTTTTGATTACAAACATGTACAATTTTCACTACTTTCAACATTACATTAAAAATGCATATTTTTGAATGTAATGTTCTGTTTATTATTTTCTTTTCTTTTTTTCTAAAACATGAACATTTCTATTATTATAATAATTCCATAAAATGATAGAAATTTATATTTCATTTTTGTTGAATATTGTAATTCAACAAAATGACAAAATT
Source organism: Allium sativum (assembly GCA_030737875.1). Taxonomy (NCBI): domain Eukaryota; kingdom Viridiplantae; phylum Streptophyta; class Magnoliopsida; order Asparagales; family Amaryllidaceae; genus Allium; species Allium sativum. The sequence continues at coordinate 227,841,680 of CM060911.1, read as the reverse complement.
TTATATATTTTTTGTAAACTCTAACCCAATCAAATAACAAAAGTGTATGTTTCCTTTTGGTTAGAGATTCTATTTCAATCAATAACAACAAAAGTGATGTTTTATTTTGATTGAAAATTCTAATTCAATCAATATCGATAAAAGTTATATTTTTATTTTGATTGAAAATTCTAATTCAATCAATATCGACAAAAGTGATATTTTTAATTTGATTGAAAATTCTAATTCAATCAATATCGACAAAAGTCTAATTCAATCAATATCGACAAAAGTGATATTTTTATTTTAATTGAAAATTCTAATTCAATCAATATCAACAAAAGAGATATTTTTGTTTTGATTGAAAATTCTAATTTGATCAATATCGACAAAAGTGATATTTTTATTTTTATTCAACTCTATTTCATATTGACTAATTGAAAATAAAAATTCAATCTTTTATTTCAACCAATCTAGGACTAAAAATGCAATCTTTTAGTTGAAACAAAATGATGCTAAAAATATGTTTCTTTTAATTGAAAACAAGATGATGCTGAACATATGTTTCATGTTCATGTAAACAATAATAATGAAATTTCATTGTAAACCTAGCCTTGTTGTTCATGTATTAAACAAAGATAAACAAATCAATACTCATGGATCTAAGTAAAAGATGCAATCTTTATTTTAAAACAAATCTATATCCTTGGATCTAAATTAAAAGTAAAGTTTTTTTTATTTCAAATCCAATCAATATTCACGGATCTAAAATACAAATAGGATTTTTGTTCCAAATCCATGACTAACAGTAAACTATAGATTCAAGTGGAAGAATTTTCATTGAAAATCCAAATCTAACCAAGCATGTACATCACAATCATCATAATCAACAAACAACAATTCCAGTATCATACATCGTATATCTGAATTAATTAACATACATACATGGAATTTAAATAGCGAGAAATAATTAATATTTTAATTATTTTTAAATATAGAAATCTCACCTTGGTTTGAAGCGGCTCTAAAATTCTAAAAAGTTCAGAATCTGTTCCAATCTCTTTAAAAAGTCATATTCGGTGTCACAGTCCCAACGTCTCCTGTATTGCTGGATTTGGTCGTCATATGAAAAAGATATAATTTTTACAATTTAATTAATAATTTGTGACACTTATTAGTGTTAAAAACAATTTGATTTTATACCTTTAGATAATTATTTTCAATTTTGTTCAAATCTTCAGATCCAATTATTGATCAATTGGAGAATCGATTCGAGGATCAGATGGTACGACGTCGTCGTGCCTGGAGCGGCACACCGTCGGTAAGGACTCCGGCGAACTCAGCGATTCAGACGAGGCGGGGCGACAGTTCGATGGTGGCGGGTTTCGGGTCCTGGATCCGGCGATTCGGGTGTCGGTGGGAATCGAAATCCGTATGGATTGAAAGCTTTTCAGATCCTCTTCAAAAAGTTCTAAAGGATCAGTGAATTTCAGTGTAAGGATTGGTGGGTTTTAATGGAGGAAAATGGAGCGGTATTGGCCATTGAAAAGGAAGAAGATGGCGGCCGTAACTTTTTGATTTGGGTTTAGTATATACACAGTATTTATACAGTATAATTTATATTAATTAATTATCTAATTAAGAAAGTAACCCGTTTAATCTATATGGACTCCAAATCCAACCCAACAAAAGTTGTTTCTACCTAATTGTCCCTGTTCTAGAACCAATGGGCTAGGTCCCATCAGCCCAAACGACTGTTTTTCGCATGATTTCTTCAATTTAAAATTTAAATCCTTTATTTAATTAATTCGACCGTATATTTAAATTCACCGGGGATACATACGGCCCATAAAAATTATAGAATTTTTTTTTTTGATGATATGGTCCTAACAAAATTAATTTCGTCGAATTTAGAGATCGTTTGAAAAATGGCCTTTTTAACGGTCGATCAAATTCAATAGAAATTGTCGAATCACAGCCTAATCTACTACGCTCACAAATTAATTTCAAAAATTATGGAAAATTAAACTTAGCAGTAATTTGACATTCCGGATCCGACAAAAGTGGTTTCGTCGAAAATGGAGGTCGTTTGTAAAATGGCCTTTCATACGAGCTATAAATTGTACAATAACGACTGTTCTGAATATTCAACTGGCCATAACTTTCGATTTCCACTATGAAATTTTGATTTTCCGGACTCGTTGGAAAGATATTATTAAACATACTTATATATTGTTGGTTTCACTAACATCCGTTAAATTTTGAATCATTTATATTCAGTCAAATTCAGATTTGACTTTTTAAACTACCGTACTATTTCTAATTCCTTTTGGGAATAAAATAAATATATTTGCTCTAACTTCGATTAAAATAAATTTTTAATCGTTGTTGTTTAAAATAAATTATTTTAACTATTCAAAATTCACTGAAATAGCCAAAATAAAAATTTTAAATTGGTTCTGATTTTTCGGGTTGTTACAACAGGTCAATCAGGCATGCAACATGGGGGTCGACTGCCCCATGCGACCTACAGGTCGCCAATTCCGGTGGTGGCTAGAGTTTTAATATGTATATTATTATATTGATGGATAATTTTTTATTTAATCCAATCTAATGGTTTTGGATCATTTGAGTGCCTATGATTAAAGGCCTAAACCCCTTACTCTTTTCTCATATTTTCTGGAGGTAGCAGCCAAGCTCTATCATTTCCACTTCTCCAATCTCTTCCAAATACTCTGAAATATAATTCACTCTTCTTTCAAACAAATAATAATTGTATAAGATGAATCTATAAATATGAATTAACTTTGTGTATTGGCTAAACATCTTTACCTTTTTCCAATTCTTTTTCAGATCTATAAATCTTATTATGTATGCCTGTATCCTTTTTATACATATTATAAATATGTAGGGATTTGGAAATGTAAACCTAAAAGCTGTGTTTAGATTTGGATTTGGAATAGTTTTTAGATGAGTGGGAAATCCATTCATTGTTTCTAATATCAGATTTATTTCATATTTATAAAATCTGATATACATTTGTAGGCTTTTCAGTTATAACATTAAAACTCTGCCTGCACTTCTTTCTTATATCTCGTAGTAAGTGTGTACACCTTAAATTTATACATCGGTCCTTAAATATAATTGAGAATGTGTAGTTGTGTATTCTAGATTTGTAGGATTGAGTGTAGCTTGTAAGAAATATGTAAATTGCTACCTTGAGTTGAAAATCTATTTTTGTTCGATATTGTTTTTGAGTATTTGCTTGACTTTTGTAAATTATCCCTTTTGGTTCTTTTTCAATAAAAAGGCATTGTTAGGAATCAACAACAAATATTAGCAAAAAATATAGGAAGAGATGCATAAATGCACATATTTTATACGTAGTTTCTATCATCTATTCAATATAGAATATTTTTTGTTTCTTTTGACTTCGAATATGTTAATATTTCCTCTTTTTAACTAATTAGGAAAAACTTACAAGAAATGGGATGACCTGCCATACAGTACCGGTGCTCATGACAAAATTTTGTGTTGTATAAGCACCTGATCAATGTAAAGCGATCATCAAGAGAAATAAATAGCAGAAAAGAAAGGAAAATAAAAAGGAAAGAGAAGAAAGAAATAGAAGAGAATGAAGTTAATAGAACATAAACACAACCACATAAACTGTCGTATATCTTATACCGCATCAGAAAACATATAATAATAAAAATCACAAATATAAAACTAGAACTATATAAACCACATAATCAAAGTATACAATCTCACATGATTATACATAACAACAATAGAGTTTATACAGGTGATAAATAAACCCAAACTGATAATTCGTCTTTAATAAGAATACATAATACAGTCTAGGCTCCACAATGTCATATAGCGGAATAAACAAAAGGTAATACAAGTATAATTATGGAAAGGCGTCATCTCTTGCTAGTCTACCTATACTACTCCAAGTAATGTCGATACTTGTCACATGTCTTCTTATCAGCATCATTGATGAGCACCCAAGGTAATAAGAGGGAAATAAAACCTTGGGTCAGACAACAGTCTGATGTGAGCAATAAAAAAATCTCATAGCACTGTAAAATTCATAATAATATATATATGGTATTGAGGGAATGGAGAATCATACATGTCCTGCCCCTGCATCCACAAAGTTAGCACATAATAGTCGATATATGCTACACTAGGATAAACATCAAGTATAGAAGGTGTGACAAATGTCTAAGTACAAAATGGTGATAAATGAATAAACATCCATCAACCACCGTCAAATTCACCCACTCAATCTGTAAAGCATACGGAATCTAGTTCTCTGGTTACCAAATCAATTGAGGCACTGTTGGGCCCCACTGCATGAGCTCTACCAAACTATCGATGTACATGAACTATACCGATAACCCTACCATGTCCAAACTATATGGGCTCTAGGTTACGGGCCAATCAATCCTCACTACATAGGCTTTAACCTGTCCTTGTGCCAATCTCTCAAAGGCGTACCGAAGTAACAAAGACCAACAACCCATTGCACACGTTTTACGCGGTAGAATCCATTCCGTTGACTGTCTATGAGACTTCCATCTGAATTCATCACGATCTTGGAATTGTCCTAGGCGATCATCGTACGTAGTAGGATATCATCATGTATCTCTCGTCCTCTTGCTCTCCAACAATCACCTTAATACTATATAATGTCATCTTTTCTGCATTTCAAAGAAAATTATACATCGTAGCAGCCTTGCTCCCTATCCTGGAATCAACGTCAATGGATGACAAGTCCCCTTATAAAAGCACCACATCATTGTTTCACGTCAAATCTATTGATTAAAGAGCTACCTATCGAAATCTTGATCGAACGAACCATCATGTCATGCTCCACGAAATCGCAACATCGTCCATGTCAAATTCACCGAAGAGGCCAATAACAATAGTAGTCGATATCAATCACTTCATAGTAATCGACAATGACTACTCGGATCACCTATCTATTTAACCAAAATTGTTTAAATACGCATCCAGGGAAAATGTATGGCTTTCATTGTGAAACCTAGCTCTGCCCCAAGTCTTGTCCTTCATCTTCAGATTGGCCACCAAGCTTCAGTGTCGTTCCATCTTTAAATTCATCGACAAGCTCTAATGATGCCTAGTCGTCGAGTTCATCCATGCACTCTGAAGCTCCTTCGAGAATTTATCTCATCCGTTCGAGTCTACCAACTTGGTGCATTCAAATAATCTACACCGATATGTGCATTTGATCGAAAGCAACCTAAACTCTAAAGAATAGGATTTCTTAATACCATATCTCCTACGGACGACATTTTAAGCTAAAATAAGAAAACAATTCAACCATGCAACCAATAATTATACAATTAACTAGACTAGCATAGAAACGTCCATAATAGCAATAATAAATTAAGTAAAACCTATCTATAACAATCAAAGTAAATAAGTGCCCAAATAACCTCGATTTAACGGCATGGTATAGCGCGCAAATAAATAAAAATGTGACAATCAAGTTAAATCTACTTAAATCACTATATAATCATTTTACTATTTACTAGGTTCAATTATCTTAAATATTATGTTTTATAATTAACAATCATTATTAAACGTCAAAATTACACTATAAGAACAAACATAGTCCAGAGAGACAATATCACTCACCTTAGCCAGATCAGTCCAAACTAGCTCTAATTCATAGAGCTCACCAATAAGATTTATCGGAAGAAACAACGTCCAATTTCGACCTCAAGCGCAAAAGATATCAATGATATAAGTTATCATTTTTTTAATAAATAATAAAGCCAACCCTACCAACTAATTCACTATTAATATAATTAATTACCTCATTATCTTCCTAATAACCACCTTCCCCTGAACGTAACTCCATGTACTCCTAAATTTCATGGCCTTACACATTTTATGGTGATAGGAGTTTGGATGAATGAATGGAAATCTGACTTCACCACCGCATTGCTAGTCCCAAACTGCATTTGCATGTACCCCATTCATCCTCGTAGGATCCCCGAACGAGATTGCCTCCTGATTATCATGAGTTATACGAAATTACAACTTTAAAATTTTTGCAGCTCCCATGAAGATCGGATCCACCTAAAAATCATTCCCCGGCGCGCCTCTCCACCCTAAACCTGAATCCTATCACAGCTTTACCCATCATCACATCCAAGTCATGAAATCAAAAACCCAAATTTTGAGCATCCTATGTCGACGAGGATATAGTATGCTTCCATACATTTATAGAAGGTAGATCTTACCCATGCGATCACAACGAGCTTAAAATCACGATTTTAGGGTGAGTGAATTAGTAGATTTGTTTATCAGAAGTAAGAAAGAGTGGCGGAATTCTTAGGGATGGAATATTAAATTTTGGGAATGAAGAAAGCGAACAGTGCATGATTGTACTGTAGCAAATAGGATTAAGATATTATTTATTTTCTTTAATTTCATTTCAATTTCAAAAGGAATTGATGTACATTTCAAGCTCATGATCAAACGACATGCTCGATCACTATGAAACTTGAAAGATTGAATCACCTCAACGATACAGCTTCGATGGTATATGTTTCATCGTATTCCAAAACTGCACCCCAGAATGACAAATTTTCACATATTTCGAGATCATTTTGACTATTAAATGGTCCAAACTCAAAACATAAGGATCCATATACTTTTCTCGTACATAACGAACCATATAAACTCGATGGAACTAGTCCCAAGTCTTGATTCGATTGTTTAAGAAAAACACCATTTTGGAATCGTCAATGAAATAATTAATGGTCGATAGTTAAATAAAATATTAAAGCATCCAATCGTTAAAATAAGAGTCGTTACATTCTCCTTCCTCTATGGATTTCACCCCAAAAATCCTCAACGATGAAACAATATTACCATATACTCTCAAATAAGTAAAGAAACAAGATAAATTGTCACTTAACACTCTCAGCAACAACAATCGAAAGTGATCATAACAAAGGAAACAGACTCGGAATTTGGAATGAAGCCAACATTTCCATTCTTAAGCTTAATCTCTATCAAAATTGGGATTAACGCGACCAAGCCAAACATAAGTCGTGCACCTATTTCTCAAATAAACAGACGATGCAGAACGTAAGTTATTACTTATTAGTAGAAAGACAATTAAACTTAGCATAGTGTATTAAATTTCTTTTCAAATATGGAAAAACTCACAGAAATTTTTGCCAGTGCCTCTTTTCTATGGCTCCACTCGGAAAAACCACAAATCGCCATGCAGGGGCCATCTCAATGAAAGAAAACAAAAGCCTAAAAGTAATTACCCATATCATGGAATAAAATCTCCAAAAATGCACCACATGGAAAAAACCACATCTATACATCTACTACATACATCTTTTTTAAGTCAAGCTTAGCATTGAGATGCAAATAAAAGTGAATAACACCTAAACAATCAAATCTTACTTCTATTTACTGGACATGAACTCAACAAAGAGGACTAGGCACAATAGTAAGAATAGCAACACGAGAAATAAACATGTTAAATAAATAGAATTTATGTAATATAAACATGTCAAGTCATGTATGTACTTTATATTAAATAAAGGACTACACAACATGCATGCCTAACAACGTATAGGTATAAATAAGCATGCAACATCAATAATCAAACATGACTAAGCAAGGTAACGACAATTATAAAAACTAAAGTCTGCACCTATCCTAACATGCAGGATATTAACCAAACTAATAAGATGCATCAAATATTAAATTCAATTCATATATGACTCAACATTTTGGTTGCCGTTCCAAAAATCAAGAATATTAATCAGCCATCTCTCGTCAACGAATTGAGTATGTCTTAAGCGCTATCATACTATTCTTAATTCATATGGAAACAAATCGATGAAAACCATTGACAACTATTCCGACACCTTTTGGAAATCTCAAATAGTTGTAGAAAACTATTTAATTCATTCCACTTAGGTACTGCCAGCTGATATCGGTCGAGTCCAGACTACTTCATTCCAATTTATGGAATCATATCCAGTAATAAAAACAAGAGATGTTCATAAAAGAAATATCGCTTCCAAACTGGTGCATTTCAGACTCAACATACACAAACAACTGCATTTTCCATGTGTACCTGCAGGAAACTTTAGACTCGTAGGAGGCCTAGAATTTCCAACCATTGCGGCTAGAAAAGGTTGAGATACCTTTCAGGGAAGAGAAATCTCAGTGATGCGACATCACCAATGAATCATAACACCTTACTAGTAAATTTTGCCTCCAGCTAAGCAAAATAAACTCTATCGCCATCGACTCTGAATTGGGACTCGATTAATCCTTCTCACGTGGTTTTAATTATTGATAAAAACACTAAAATCTATCATTCGAAAACAAACCCACTTAAACCACCCACATAGCCAAGTACTACTATCAGCCTCTCATTCCTGCTTGAAATGAGAAATCAACACACTTATGAGTCAACTCTAACTTCCAAACCGTCCAAACTCCCGTAGGACCCATGATGACATCCTACTCGAGAAGACATGACCCAAGCACTCCACTTTTCTCAATGAAAAGTGAAACTCCAAAAATCGACTGTAAAATGTGCCTAATCACTGATTGCCCCCAAACGGCCCAATCAACCAGTCAAGATCAATGCAGCGTGGGAGACGCTACAATCAGTATACATCAACTAACTATGCATAATCGATAATCCCATAGGAATTCCCAACCGAAAGAACATCCATAACCAGATCCATATGAAACTCAAACCAAACACGGTGGCAATCTGGTCACTCATCGAATGTGTCCGCATACTCTCAAGCTACAAGCTCAGGTGTCGGCTCGCTACTAGAGAACTATCTCAGCCTGCATCGTCGAATCATAAGCGACTCGTCTACTAAAGATCTAAATATCATCCCACTATCGCTAAATCGAAGACCATTCACTCTTAAATAGCTTGTCTTAACCAACTATCGTCACAAACTACCTCTTACTACCATCGATATTATTTATTCTCCTAGTAAGTGAACTAATAGGCTCAAATATTAAACAATCAACACAAGAAAAGATGCTAGGAAACAAGCAATCTTGACTCGACGAAATTTGAGTTTTGATGAACAGTGTGTATTGCCACATATATACTAACTATACCTGTTGGCTAGCTTTTTGACCAAGCCACCAAGGTTCACACATAAGAAGAAAATATGAAGTTTCACGCCTTTAACCCTCGAAGACCCGATGGATCGCCGTACCCCCCTCGGTTCGCGATCGCCCCCCATTGACTACGATCTGATCCGTCCATCGCTAGCTCGATCCGATCCGATCCCCTAGGCTGATGGATGATGACCAAGACCAAGTCCACCACGATCCGAGAATGCAGGATCTCGCAACACGTGTCACCAACTGTCATATTGACCAATTCTTCATCAAGCTACGAACCGGTCCGAGATCTTTGGGATGTGGGCCACGTATGACCGCGATCCGTCACTAGAAATCAGCTATAAATAGCCCAGAGCTTGGCATTTTTGAGGATCTTTTGGCAGTATTGAGTATTGATTCCACCATTACTGTCATACCACTATTTCTTATCAGTTTTACTTCGAGATTACTAAGAGAAATCATAACTGTAAGAGTGAGTTTGAGAGAAATCATTGATTGTACTAGCATTCAAAGTATAATCAATAATATATAAAGTGGACGTAGGCTCGTTAACGCCGTTCCACTATAAATCCTGTGTGTTTCTTCATTTTTCTCTATTCTCTACATATAATTCTCTGCATATTATAACGATTTAGGTGTTAGGTCCAAATTCTGATCTAACATTTTGGTGCTTTCACTGAGAACTTGAACTCAGGATATTGGATTGTTTCTCCGTTGTTTGGATATTCAAGTCCGAAGAAAACAGTCTCGAAGCCTCACTGTTCAGACTTTTGGAGATTTCAACGATACCTGATATCATGGCTGGAAAGAATTCTAAGGAAGTACGAGCTTCATAGGCGAATGAAGCTGCGAATGAAGCGATTGAAGAGAGCGTGCATGAACAGGTCAACGAAGGACCCTCGGATCGTAGAACGGAGATGGCGAATCGAACCGTGGAGGGCGACGCGAACCGAACAGTTGAAGGGGTCGTCACCCGGTCCCACGATAACACCACGAACCCCCCTCCCAATGTTACCACGATCCGATCCCAGGGGTGCTGCGAGCCACCGACACCGATCCACCACGATCTGAAGTGATGACCGGATTACAACTCGACCTGGAAAGGAGCCTATGGCTCGCTCTTCCCGTCCTGGTCCCTCTGTTCGACCTAGCTCAAGATCTCTGCGCATAAGGGAAAATGTTGGTGATCGGTATGACCCCTCTGCTCCAGTTACTGAAGGAGATCTCTCTCGCTTTGTTGAAATGTGGGATAGGCTGTTTGACGAAATAGCTGCTCAAAGGCAGGAAAGCTCCATGCTGCGACAAAATTTGACTGCTATGGATAGACGTTTGGATGATCTTGTAAGGCAAAGAAGCCTCCTCCAGTCCGTCCGCTCACCCCAGAGTACTCTTCTTCATCGGAGGAATCGCCAAGACCTCCGCGGCGACCGTATGAGCGGGCTGAAAACATAGAGAAGCTCCGATTTGGAACCTTGCCAGCACGAGAGGAAGAAACACTTGGTGTAGGACCCTCAAACTGCAACTTGAATAATCATGCTGCAACTCCTAGAGCTCGAATTGTGGATAATCCTGTTGAGAATAGACCACCTCAGCCCCTCCGCCGTACAAATACTCATAGTAACAGGGGGCAGCGAAGCCCAATCCGAGCTCCGGACTTCGTGGATGTTCCTAGAAGAGAGATCGGAGAATTCCACCGAGCTAGGAGCACTGACCCCGAGCCCCCGATGACCAGTGCAAATGTTGCAGCTATGATCCATCAAATCCTGGCGGATAGCCATGGACAAAGGAATGAAGACTGGGGAATTGATCGCAACCACACCCCTTTTACCGACGACATTCTAGATGTAACATTCCCGAGGCGCTTCAACATGCCTCAAATGAACCGTTATGCAGGTAGATCTGATCCAATCCAGCATCTAATGAGATATTCTTGGTCCATGACCGCTGCCGCAGCTTCCGACGCTGTAAAGTGCAAAGCATTCCCTATATTCCTGGAGGATGTAGCGTTATTATGGTTTACTCGCTTACCAGCAAGGTCAATTTCCAGTTTCAGGGAATTGAGTGAAAAGTTCGTAGAACAGTTCTGCATTTATGCACAAAGGTCGAAAAGTGTGATTGACCTGTTCCTTGTCAAACAACGACCAGGTGAGAGCTTGAGGGTGTATCTGGATCGTTTCAACCTAGCCGCCACCGAAGTCAAGGATCCCCATGAGCCGACTGTTGTGGCAGCCCTAATTGATGGGGTAGATAAAGATACTGAATTTGGGAGATACCTGGCCGGCAAACCACCTCATACTAGAGAATTGTTTTACGAGAAAGCAAACGTACGCTTACATCGGGAGGAGGTATATGCTAACCGGGAAATGAAAAAGGCAAGTAAGGAGGAAATCCAGAGTAATATCGCCATCAAGCAAACCGGAGACAGCTCGGGAAAGGTTGAAGTCAACGTCGGAAACCGAAACCAGGGCGACGGCCGCCAGTCAGGAAACAATGGTAACAACAGTAATGGCAATAATCGGAAGAGAAATCGTGGGAACGATTCCCAGAGAAGGACCCGTCCCAGGTCTTTCGAAAGTTATACGCCAATAAATGATGCTTTAGAGAATATATTCGTCGACTCATACAACGTTCTCCAACATAAAAGGCCTCCTCCAAGAGATTCGATGGAGAAAGAACGTGAGACGGGGAAGTTTTGTCTCTTCCATCAAACTCACGGCCACTCTACAAATGAATGCCGTCATCTGAGAGACGTAGTTGAGAGGTTGCTCCGAGAAGGGAAGTTGGATGAGTACCGGGTGACTCCTAGAGACAGGGGGCAAGCTATTCAGACCACGAACCAAAACCAGAATCAAGCTACTGCCAGGCCAACTGTCCAGCAAAAAGGAAAGGATCTTGTTATCAATACCATAATCAGAGGGCTTCACCTAGCCGGGCATAGTTTCAAGGCGATGGACCAGTACGTAAACGCAGCAAAGCATCATCTTGAGGCAGGAGAGTGTAGCAACCCTGAGGACAATGTCCCGGTAAAACAACAAAAGATGATGTCAGATGACGTCATTTTCCGCAACCGAGAGAGTATTGGAGTCCACGCTCCGACCGAAGATCCATTTGTAATCACAGTTCCTATTGGCCCGGCCACTGTCCATAAAGTTTTAGTGGATAACGGGAGTTCAGTCAACATTCTATTCAAAAAGACGTTCGATCTAATGAACCTTGAATTGAAAGATTTAAAGCCATGTGAAGGATGGATCCGTGGATTTAACGGGGCTTCAACTGCTCCAATGGGATATGTAGAGCTGTCGGTAACACTTGGGGAAGGAGAACGCCAGAGAGTGAGAATTCTTCCCTTCGTAGTTTTGGATATTGAATCGCCTTATAATGCCTTCTTGGGCCGACCGGCCCTAGCAAAGTTTAGAGCTTGTATAGCCCCCTGGTGCTTGTTATTAAAGTTTCCTACGGAAGCTGGTGTTGGCATAGTCAGAGGAGATCAGGTTGCTGCACGTACATGTTACATTGCAGAGCTAAAGCTACTCCATAAAGGAAAAGATATTGAGATTAAAGACGCTTCTTCCGCCATAAGGGAGGAGACGTCATAGCAATTAAAGAGAATGACTATAGGTGAGTCACCCAAAGAACTGCCCGAGGATATGGATCCCAGAAAGGACGAAGAGACTGGGGGTAGAATGGCGGCTCCCAACGAAACGACTGTGGATGTACCAATCGATGATAGCGACCCAGAGAAGGTCCTGAAGATTGGATCCCAGTTGGATCCAGTTTGAGCTAAAGAACTGACAGATTTCCTGAAAGATAACTTGGATGTATTTGCTTGGACCCACGCGGACATGTGTGGGATATCTCCATCAATCATGAGCCATTCGTTGAGCATTAACCCAAAGCATCCCCCTATAAAACAAAAAAGGCGAATGCTGGGCCCAGAGAGGTCCGCAGCCTTGAAAGAAGAAGTTGAAAAGTTAAGAAGTAACGGATTCATCAGAGACTCAACCTACCCAGATTGGATTTCAAATCCAGTTTTGGTAAAGAAGGCCAATGGGAAGTGGCGTACGTGTATTGATTTTTCGGATTTGAATAAAGCCTGCCCAAAAGATAATTTTCCGTTACCCAGAATTGATCAGTTGGTAGATTCAACGGCAGGTCATGAGCTTCTCTCTTTCATGGATGCTTATCCAGGATATAACCAGATTCCTATGCATGTTCCAAATCAAGAACACACTAGCTTCATTACTGATATGGGATTATACTGCTACGTGGTAATGCCTTTTGGTTTGAAGAACGCAGACGCTACATATCAACGGTTAGTGAACAGAATGTTCTATAACCAGATTGGGAAAACGGTGGAGGTGTACGTTAACGACATGTTGGTTAAGTCCAGACAATCGTCCGATCACACTACAAACTTGGCAGAGATGTTTGGTATTCTTTGAAAGTATGAGATGAAACTCAACCCAACGAAATGCTCATTTGGGGTTGCATCCGGGAAATTCTTGGGATTCATTGTCAGCTCGCGCAGGATTGAAATTAATCCAGACCAGATTGCAGCAATCAGAGACATTCAGGAGCCTAGACAAATCAAAGATGTGCAGAGCCTTGCGGGGAAAGTAGCAGCATTAAGCATATTCATCTCTAGAGCGACAGACAAATGCATTCCGTTCTTTGAATTGATAAAGCGAGGAAAACGCAATTTTAAGTGGACTCCTGATTGCATTGAAGCATTTCAGAACCTGCTGAATCATCTGGAGAGACCCCCGATACTGTCCAAGCTAGTGGATCACGAGGATTTATTCGTGTACTTAGTAGTGTCATCCCACGCGATCAGCTCAGCGTTAGTGAGAGAAAAAGACAAGGTTCAAAGGCCAGTGTACTACGTGAGTAAAAAATTGGCGGTAGCTGAACGCAATTATTCGAGGATCGAGAAGCTGGCGTACAGTTTATTGATTGCATCTAGGAAGCTTCGACATTATTTCCAAGCTCATCCTATCACCGTGTACACGGATCATCCGCTCAAGTAAGTTCTACAGAGACCAGAAGCTTTTGGAAGGTTGCTCAAGTGGAACACTGAACTGAGTCAATTTGATTTGAATTTTCAGCCCCGACAGTCGCTACGGGGGCAAGCGCTGGCAGATTTCATAGCAGAATTTACTACCTCGGAGGACGACATGGTAAATGAAGAGGCTGACCCACCAAAGTTACTTCTCGATCCTAGTGCATGGAAATTGTACGTTGATGGTGCTAAGAATGATAAACGATCTGGTGTTGGAGTGGTGCTTGAAACTCCTGAGAAAAGACTGATATCCTATGCTATCCGGTTGGAATTTCACGCCACTAACAACGACTCCGAATATGAAGCCCTGATAGCCGGGTTGAGGATCGCAAAGGAATTAGAGATCGCGAAGCTGGACATATTTTGTGACTCCAAGTTGGTTGTAAATCAGGTTTCTAGAAAATTTTGAGCTAAGAGCCCAAGATTGATTTCATATTTGGAGAAAGTGAAGGAGTTGCTGATAGGTTTTGATCACTACAGTATCTCTCATATTCCGCGGTCAGAGCACCAACAGGCAGATAAATTAGCCAAGATGGCTAGTTCCGACGATCCTGAAGAGATCGGGCTAGCCCCAGTTGAAGTGCTTCGGTTCCCTAGTATAAATCAGATGGAAATTGATCTGGTACTAGAAACTGAGCCGGAAAGGGAGTCATGGATGACCCCTATAAAGAATTTCCTAATGAATGGAACGCTTCCGACCAAGAAGAGCGAGAGGCGTAAAGTAATTCGTAAAGCTTCCCGATATGTTCTGCAAGGTGGAGTCCTGTATAGGCAGGGATTTTCGATGCCTCTCCTTCGGTGTATAGCCCATGACGACATCAAACGTGTACTGCAGGAAGTGCACGAGGGTGAATGTGGCGATCACACTGGAGGACAAACTCTGGCAAAAAAGGTGCTGCGGTTTGGTTATTTCTGGCCTACCATAAACAAAGACGTGACAAAGTACGCTTGACGTTGTGATGCTTGCCAAAGATTTTCAAGGATTCCCAGGGCACCTCCTGGTTAGTTAAAAACAATGACAAGTCCGTGGCCTTTCGCTATGTGGGGAATTGATATCATTGGAACCCTCCCTATAGCAAAAGGCGGAGCTAAGTTCGCCATTGTAGCTGTAGACTACTTCACCAAATGGGTTGAGGTCGAACCGTTGACTGCAATTACAACCAAGCGAGTGATAAATTTCGTTGTTAGGAACATTATTTGCCGGTTCGGGATTCCGAAGATCGTCGTAACTGACAATGGAATCCAATTTGACAGCAGCGAATTCAGGAACTTCTGCTAGAAATACCACATCGAGAAACGGTACACCTCTGTGGCATATCCGCAGTCGAACGGACAGGTCGAAGCGGCGAATAAAGTGATCAAATCCATTCTAAAGAGAAGATTGAAGCGAGCCAAAGCTATGTGGGTCGATGAGTTACCCTTGGCATTATGGGCCTACAGGACGACATATAAATCGGCAACAGGCCATACCCCCTTCTCCCTTGCTTTTGGAGCAGAGGCAGTCATCCCGGTTGAGCTAAAAGTACCATCTCACCGAGTTACTTATTACGATCCGATGACTAATAAAGAGTTGCTCCTTGAATCCCTAGATTCAATAGAAGAGAAGAGGGATGAAGCAGACTTGCGTGCCTTGAGACACAAGCAACAGGTTGCTCGATGCTACAACAAAAAGGTTCGAGCCCGAACCTTTGAACTCAGAGACTTGGTTCTGAAGCGTGTCTTTCCGCCCCTGACTCATATGGGTGCGAAGTGGGAAGGACCGTACTCCATTCTACGAAGGCTTGATAATGGAACCTTCAAGCTAGCTACAGTAGATGGAGAAGAAATCCCCAGAGTGTGGAATGCCCAACATTTGCGGCCTTATCTGACATAAAGATGTCGGATTTATCCTTTTGTTCCATAGGACCATGTAAAAGGCACGACTTGCCTAGAATAGTCCAATTTTTTGAGCAAAAGATTATAAAGTGGACGTAGGTTACGATTTGACCGAACCACTATAAAAATACCGTGTGTCGTTTACCTTTATTGCACTATTATTTATCCGCTTTTCTATCTTTATGAAATTTGCTGTAAACTATGCGGCAATCACAGGAACATGTGACTCCAGGTTCCTTCCATCAGAATGGAGAGCAATCTGCAGCTAGAACTTTGAAGGTAAAATAAAGTGAATCACATCATTGACAGAACTCTAACCTTGGCGACCGCCAGGAGAGTATAAAAGCGTCCATGATTGAGCGCTGAGAAAGAGCTCTTACCCCGCTGAAGGATCGGGGGGCGACTGAACAACCGAGCTTGAACTCTAACCTTGACGACCGCCAGGAGAGTATAAAAGCGTCCATGATTGAGCGCTGAGAAAGAGCTCTTACCCCGCTGAAGGATCGGGGGGCGACTGAACAACCGAGCTCGAACTCTAACCTTGGCGACCGCCAGGAGAGTATAAAAACATCTGTGATTAAGCGCTGACAAGGATGCTGGAGACTCAGCGTCCCCAGAATTCCTGCCCCGTTAAAGAATCGGTGAACAGATCATGATACGAGTTTGAACTTTAACCCGCTGATGGATCGGGAGACTATAGAGGCACCGGAGATTCGGCGCCTCAAGGACTATAATTCTACTAAAAAATTCCAAGTCCCCCGTATTCAAATATAGGGGGCAACATGCATAGAAATTGTTAAATTATTTCTGTTGCTTGAATAATTTGTGATATAATTTTAGTTTGGTTATAGCCAAACGACTTGTGACTAAATGTGAAGAGTTTATTGACTGCAGCTACACGATGATGCAAAAGAAATAAACTTTCATTCATAAACTGCAAACCTACAAGATAAAGAGGAACTTAAACAAAAGTGAGGGCCATTCTCACAATTACATTTCATGGCCAGTGGAAAGCCTAAAAATCCTAAGGACAAAATATGAACTGATATCTGCATCCTACTTATGCTGGGGGGAGGGGGCTATGTAGGCTTCTTGCTCTTTTTCTGCTTCCGCGACTCCTCCTTGTCAACATCCGAACGATCACCTTTTTTCCTCTTCCTCTTATCAACAAGAGGCTCCGGCGAAGAACTAGAGGGCTGAGAAGCTAGTTGTGAAGTTATTGATCGGGAGGAAAATCTTACGACCAACCCAGTTTTGGGGTCGATCTCGGAAATAGGTGGCACATATACTGGATCCTATCCCCCTTTCATAAGGAGCAGCTGCTTCTCCTCTTCGGCCTGCTGTTCAGCCAAGGTTTCCTCATCATCGCCTCTGCTTTCTTTGGTAATGGCGACTTCCTCTTCATCGCCGTCGTGGCGCCCGTCCATGTCTCTCAAAGCCTCGATGGGTTCAGCATCTGGGGGGACATCAGCACCAACACTTGACAGGATGTCAATCTTCTCTGCCTCTGCCTTCTTTTCAACATCCTTATCAACTGGCCCGCCACCTGTATCATGAGAAACAAATGTTATTTTGGGAGAGAATGCGGTTTACTCAGTTGATTGTCCGACCAGACGACGACAAGTGACAATTGCTTTGGCAAGTTGCGGAGAAAATATAGAGATACCTTCCGCCGATCCTCCATCCAAGCTAGCAGCAGAACCCCCGACAGCTGGAGGGGTTGGACCCAGAGGAATCAATGGATAGTCTGGATTGTATTCCTCAATTTTGGAGGCCTTGGACTCTGCAGCTGAGCTCGGGCCTTCTTCCATTTTATCTTTGCCCTTCGCCTGAGTTTTCTCTTTATCAATTTCTTCTTGGAGTAGACGTCTGCCTTTCTCTAAATCCTCAGGTTCATTATCCCTAAGAATGGTCCGCATCAACTCATTCTCGTCAATCTCATCAACTCCTAATCGCTGTTTCTCGCTCTCAACGATTGCATCCCATATGTTGGCTAGAGTGACATGGTAGTCTGGGATCCAGGAGATGTTACGAGTCTTGATGACTTGGCCAAGGAAGTCGAACAACATTTCTTCAAATCCTTCGATATCCTTCTCTCTCTCGAGGAGCTTTTCATTAGGAACAGTGGCCATTTCAATGGCACTTTCCACATTATTTTCAGCAAGAATAGCGCGCTTCTCTGCACGCGCGAGTTGATAATTCAGATTCGCCTTCTCCTTTTTCGGCTAGAGCTAAGCTATCTTTCAACCTTGCCTTTTCTTTCACCCAGGCAGCTCTTTCGGCCTCGAAATCATCCTGTGCTGTTTTCAGTTCGGTGTTGGGCATCCTGAGATCTTCCACCTCTTTCTTCAATAACGCTCGCTCTTTGCTGTTAGAATCAAGCTCATTATGAAAACGTTGCCTGGCCTCCTCCAGCTCTGTTTTGTAATTTTTAGCATCTCGTTGAGCCAAGGCAAGCAAAGATTGTGCATCTTCTAAGTCCTTCTCCATTTTTATCCTGGCCCTTTCATTGTTATCTATCTTCACTTTGGACCTATGCGCTTCCATCTCAAGCGTTCGGATGACGTCTGAAAGATTGACAGCATGTTTCTTCATCGCCTCATACTGCTTGGCAACATCGCGAACGTGTCCGATGACTTCAGTATCCCAATTCTTAGGGACTGGTTCCAAAGTTGGAACGAACATCATCCTTTCGAAGAAGATATCAGAGAATTGTTCTCGTAATCTTTCCAACTTGGCCTGAGTCTCCGGGCCATGGATATAGTCTCGTGATCCGGGGGCACTCAAACTTTGTTGGCTGGAAGGGAAAATGTCAATTTTCTCCTTCTCAGAATCCTTGTTTGGATCTTTGCTTTTATCCTTAGGCTCATGGCGCTTTTTGGATGATCTGCTGTGAGAGGGTGCACTTTTTGGAGCGGTTAAGTCTTTGGGAAGTTGTTTTCCCCCTATAGGTGGCACCGGATGGCTGGGAGGCTTTCCAGAGGTTTGTTTAGACGGAGATCTGGACTGTGAAGAAGTAGGCTTGTGAGAATCCTGGGACCAATGACTGTCTCCCCCACGGGTGCTGCTACGAGCCCGCTCAGGATTTGGATGAAGACTAGGTGTGCCTTCACGAAGAGAGCGATAGGAATAAGATCGTTTGCGAGACATCTTTCCTGCAAAAGAAACAAGTACATATTAAAACCTTGAATACTGTTAGTATAAAAGTGTAGGATCAGACAGTGCATGTGATTTGTGCATCCCATATAATTCCCCCTAGCAGACCAGGGCCCGAAGCCAGGCTCATCTGGGTAGTCTCTCGTTCTCCAACTGGAACAGTTGTTCCTCAGAAATAGGGAAAAATGGCTCCCCTTTGAAGTCTCCCTGTGTATATACATCATCAGGTAAAGGAATCTTGCTCAGTTCTTTAAATAACTGCTCCTCTGTTAAATCATCGGGAGCAGCAGGTTCAACCGGTAGGGAGGCCCTTGAGGGGAAACCCCCCGGAGAGACTGGGATTTCCTTAGACTCGTCAGCACGGGCCTCATCTCCTTTATATACATTTAGGTCTTCGTCGTCCTGGATAATTATCGGCGAAGGACTCTTGCGAAATTTAGTTGTTTCTGCTGCCCGTGACGTTCCTTCTCCCTCAGTCGAGGGCACGTATTTGTAAGGTTTGCCACCCGCACCAAGTCCAAACCTTATATCCAGAAGGCGGTGCTTGTGAAGATTCTCGTCAGCAATACATTTCTTGATCTTCAGGAAGTCGGATTTGCTTTGCAGAAGAAGGGACAGTCGATTATTGTACACCGAGCCTTCCGTCTTTGGAAAGGCGTGATCTGCTTAGAGAAAAGAAGCATGTTAGCGCTTAGATTTCTTAAACAAGTTATTCATTCAAAGGTTTAAAATTTACTTGATTTAAGCCATCTTCTTGGACACCCAGCCTATCTCTTTATGTAGAACCAATCGGCCTTGGGATCCCCTATGTTGATGTACCCGTCAGACAAAACCTTCCTATTTGCTACTGATTCGAAGAAAGAAAAATTTGGCTTTGCCGTGGAGCGATGCTTGAAAAGGTAAAAAAAATTCAAATCTTTAAACGTGAGCTCAGTTTGTAGGATTTCCGCATATGCGATGTATAGGGTGTATAGTGCTGCGTAGGCATTGGGATGAAGCTGCATTGGAGCAATACCCAATCGTTTTAGGGTCTCAATGACGATTGGAGGAAACGGAGGAATAGCGCCTACCTAGCAATAAGTCGGCTAACTGTCATATACCCCTCCGGAGCCAAACGAGGTCTATCTTCGCTACCAGGAGTCCTCACGTCATCCCAGGGGATCCCGTGTCTCAAGCAAATTCTCTTAAGCTTTATGTCATCAAGTTTGGAAGCTAAAGAGTCAGTGAATTTCTCTATTTCTATTGCACCAGGAATTTCGTCGGGAGCTCGGTCGTCTACTTCGGACTCCTCATCAAGCGAGGTACTCTCGGACGGATCTGATTCTGTTTCTGCCTCATATTCGGATCCAGAATCCGCACCCTCTGGATTAATTGGAAGAACCTCGGGGTTGTGGTGCTTAGATGTCTCGGGATCCATCTCCGTGTCAAATCTTGAAGGGGAACAGTTATCCGACATTACTGTTTAGGCGAGTAAACATGAGAAATAAGAATATAATTACCCGTCCCCCGTGTGTGCAAGTGCAAGTGTGCACCTGTGCATGTATTAAAGAAAAAACGTAAAAGTTATCAAGATCATCGAAGTATTAGTCGTCATATGCGGTCAAGTTATGTTGTCGTTCGGTCCTGAAAGACCGTATTGAAGGCTCTAACCTAACTGTTCAGAATCTGGCAATAGCAAGGCATTGTTTAGAGTTCAGAATATGTTTGGATCGTGGGCTACGGGTCTGATCGCGATACATATAATGGATCGCCCTCTTTCGGATCGCAAGGCAGCATGGATCGAGGTTCTTGTCGGATCGTGGAAGGCTTCAAGTCGTGTATTTTGCCAGGGGGATCGTGAGAACCCACCACGATCCAGCTTACGACTCGATCCCACGAACTACCGATCCCATATCTCCACGATCCAGCTTCTCCCGATCCGAACCGTTGGCCAGAATACTGCTCCCACTTTCCGATCTCCACCCTTCTCGCGATCCGACATGAAGCTCCCCCCACGAGTCGTCCATATCCTTATTTCCTTTCCTCCCCCTCGTTTCTCCTCCTCACCCACGGACCAACCTGGCTCCCTCTTTCTCCTTCTTCCTCAACTTAGCTCCTCGATCTCGAACTATTGAAATCAGAGCTCTCCACTTTCTAAATCGATGGAAGCGAAAATGAAAGTGTACAATTACCTTAGGTTTAAAATTGATGGGGTATGGGGAGATTAAGGTTGGATTTTTGGTCGGAATCTCCAAGCAGTGGTAGCCAAAAACGAGGAAGAAGAAGGAAAGAAGAGAAGAAAGGGGTCCGGTATATATAGGCGAATGGGTGACTTCTCATCTTCCGCTCTTTGTATTACTCGATCCACGGGGGGCTAGCGGGCCGCGGATCCGAGCCCATCAGAAAAGAGGAGGCCGGTCCCTGGATCAACTCACAACGGAAGGTGGCCCGTCGCACAAGGCCCACACGAAAAGCGGACCAGGACGAACGCCTCGTGTCGTGAACCATGGGGGATTTGGGCGATCCGACTCGACAAATTTTTGTCAAAATCAAATTTCGGAAATTGTTTGAAGGAAAATTAATAAAAGTTTACCTGAAGTATCTAGAAATCCCAGAGAGAAGAGCTGCTCGATGACCAAAGAAACGATTGAAGATTTCATTGGGCATTTATACTAATCAGGAAACACAACTTTTCAGAAACGGCACAACGATATGAACAGACACGGCCTTTGATTTGCATCTTCCTATGAAAAGATGTTTCCGCAGTTTCGAAGCATATTCCATCTCTAATAAAATATACTTCGAGGGGGCAAAATGTTGGCTAGCTTTTTGACCAAGCCACCAAGGTTCACACATAAGAAGAAAATATGAAGTTTCACGCCTTTAACCCTCGAAGACCCGATCGGATCGCCGTACCCCCGTCGGTTCGCGATCGCCCCCCATTGACTACGATCCGATCCGTCCATCGCTAGCTCGATCTAATCCGATCCCCTAGGTTGATGGATGATGACCAAGACCAAGTCCACCATGATCCGAGAATGTAGGATCTCGCGACACGTGTCACCAACTGTCATATTGACCAATTCTTCATCAAGCTACGAACCGGTCCGAGCTCTTCGGGATGTGGGCCACATATGACCGCGATCCATCACCAGAAATCAGCTATAAATAGCCCAGAGATTGACATTTTTGAGGATCTTTTGGCAGTATTGAGTATTGATTCCACCATTACTGTCATACCACTATTTCTTATCAGTTTTACTTCGAGATTACTGAGAGAAATCATAATTTTAAGAGTGAGTTTGAGAGAAATCATTGATTGTACTAGCATTCAAACTATAATCAATAATATATAAAGTGGACGTAGGCTCGTTAACGCCGAACCACTATAAATCCTATGTGTTTCTTCATTTTTCTCTATTCTCTACATATAATTCTCTGCATATTATAACAATTTAGGTGTTAGGTCCAAATTCTGATCTAACAATACCGTAGAATTCCCTTACCTCGAGGTCCAAAATTAGTCGCTATGGATGTTGCAGTCACCCAGTGTATTAAGTCCTGGCAACCAAACATGGGATGTTACATAAGTATATAATTTAACCAAGCCCTCGACATGGTAAGTCACAATTAATAAAAGTAATTAATTATCATGAGTCCCAATATTGTTCCATCCATCGAACTACAAGATCAGATGAAAAAATGAATCCTCGACGCCAAATCAAAACATGTTTGGAAACACCATAATGGAAATATATATCGGGTGGTGAAATCGCTTCCTTTTTCCTTCGTCGAGGGAGCACTGGACAAAACATAAATGAGATCGGTAGATATCTCCATGATTTTTCCTGACAAGTTAGGAAGAAATTCCATAGTAGGTAGAAGACCGAAAATCGCAAGCTTTCTCGATCAACTCCTCTAAACCATCATTTCCTCAGAATAAGATCAACTACCATTTCGATCGATCAGTCAACCTTGACACAAACTTCAGACTTCGAAGTGACAACAAGGAGAATAATCGTACTTCGATAGCACATCGAATGAGGTCACACTCTCCAATGCAGATATTTTATCTAAATTAATGAATTCCTTATTGACTTCTAAGAAGTCGATACAAATCTCTTCGAAACGAACTATGAACTGGTCTCAATCAAATCGGCTTTAAAACCCGAAACAATAAAGACTTCTGAAAAATTCAATTCTCAACCCTAGAACCTCTTAGGAGCAAAATCCTAGTTCGTTAAGCATCCAACTCCAAGTCATCGAAGGAAACCCTATGAGAACCCAAACAGTCGTTGCAACACAACATTCGACTTTGTCCTAAGGAGCAGCTCACCACATAGACACGTAAGTGTCCACACAACACGGCATAGTCGACTCACTGCACTTGAGCATCATAAACGAATAGAGATTTTAGGGTATCCTAGACAATGGGTCGGGTCATTACTGAAAACATGAACTGTAAATCGAAACTAGAGGTTCTCGATTCTTTCCAACTCTCAACTTCGTGATGGAGTTATTAGTCGTATTTCCCACTAGCTAAATCATCTCAGATAATTGGTTAGGACGTTCAATCACTAATAAAAATAGACTATTTCAATGGCACTCGTGTGCAGAACAACCTACACTATATATACTATAAATATGTAGATTTGAAAACCAAAATACAAACAAATATATACTCTCTTATATATATGTTAACTCTTTAATTCAGTACTTCTTAGGTTAATTAATGCAACCTAAGATCTGATACAAAATCTAATGACTTGATATACACCACCAGTGCTCATAACCACAAAATTTCATTGTACGAGTACCCGATCGATGTAAAGCGATCGTCAAGAGAAAGAAATTAGCAGAAAAAAGAGAAAAAGAAAAAAAGGAAGGAAATAGAAGATAAAGAAGAGAACATAATATAAATACAATCACATAACATGTCTTATATCCTATAGCTCATCAGATAACGCATAATAATAGCAATCACATATGTAAAATAGGCAAGATAGTACTAACTATATAAACCACATAATAAGAGTATACATGCTCATATGATTATACATAACAACAACAAAGTTTATCAAAGTGATAAGTAAATTCAAAATGATAATCTTCCCTATTTAGAATACATAACAAAATGTAATACAAGTATAAGTATGGAAAGAAGTTATCTCCTGGTAGTCTACCTATACTGCTCTGAGTAATGCTGATACTTGTCACATAGTTTGCTTATCAGCATCATCGATGACTACCAAAGGTAAGAAAAGGGAAATAAAACCTTGGGTTAGACAACATTCTATGGTGAGGATAAAAAATATATCAAAGTGCCATAAAAGTCATAATAATATACATGGAAAAAAGGGCGTGGAGAATTATACCTGTTGTGCCCTTACATCCACAAAGTTAACCCATAATAGTCGATATATACTGCATTATGATAAACAACAAGTAGAGAAGGTGTGATAGATGTTTAAGTACAAAAAGGTCATAAACGAGTGAACTTCCATCAACCATTCTCACATTCACTCACTCTATGCGTAAAGCATATGGAATCCAATACTTTGATCACCAAATCCATTGAGGTACTGGTATGCCTCACTACAAGAGCTCCACCAAACTAACGCTATGTCCCACTACATGAACTATAACTGGTTACCCTACCCAGTCCAAACTTCATAGGCTCTACGTCTGGGTCGATTAGTCCTCACCATATAGTCTCTGATCCATCCTTGTGCCAATCTCTCAAAGGTGTGTGAAAGTAATTAATACCAGTAATCCCATTGCACACGTCCTCCATAACAAAATCCATTTCGTTGACTGTTCATAGGACTCCTATCCGTAGTTGTCACGATATAGGAACTATCCCCAATAGTCATCATATGTTATATGATATTATCCTATGTCTCACATCCCACTCCCTGCGTCTGACTCCTCAGTATGACTAAGGCTAGTTTGCTTGCCAAACTATTCTTGCTTACAAATTATGATTCCATTTATGCGCCCGAATATACTCGGAGCCCGAACTCTCGAATCAAAGGACGAAGTAATGTCATCTTTTCGGCATTTTAGAGATAACTATGCATCGTAAAAGCCTTGCTCCTCATCTTCGAATCACCATCGTCGAATGATAAGTCACCATACAGAAGCACCACATCATTGCCTCACGCCAAAGCTACCGATCGAAGAGCAACCGTATCGAAATCACAACCGAACAAACTATCATGTCCTGGTCCTCAAAATCGCACCATCGTGCATGTCAAATTGACTAAAGTAGCCAATAACAATGATCATCGATATCGACCACTTCATAGTAATCGACAGGGACAATTAAGATCACCTATTTAACCAAAATTAGTTAAATATGCATTAAGGGAAAACGTCTAGCATTCTTTGCGAAATCTAGCTCATCGCCAAGTTCATCCTTCATCTTCAAATTGGCCACCAAGATCCAGTGTCTCTTTTTTTTTTCAAATTTATCACCAAGCCAAAATGTTGCCCTGTCGTCAAGTCCATCCATGTGCTCTGAAGCTCCTTTAAGGATTTATTTCACCCGTTCGTGTCTACAATCCTTTTGCATTCAATCAATCTACACTGACATGTACATTTGATTGATAAGCACCTCATACTCTAACGAATGATTATTCTTAATAATAGGCGCCGACAAACGACATTTTAAGCTAAACTAAGCAAACAATTTTAACTATGCAATAAATAGTCATACAATTTTATAAACAAGCATATAAATGCCCATAATAGCAACAGTTAATTAAATAGAACCTATCTATACCAATCAAAGTGAAATAAGTTTCCAAATAATCTAGATCTAACAGTGTGGTCAAAATGACGCATAACAACGCATAAATGGCTGGATAGTGCATAAGAGCACGTAAATAGATAAAAATGTGACAATCAGGTTAAATATACTTAAATCACTATTTAATATTTTTATTTATTATTTACTAGGTTCCTAAATATTATGTTATATAATTAACAATCAGTTTTAAACGTCAAATTTACACAATATGAACAAACATAGTTCAGTAGGAGACAATATTACTCGCCTTAGCCAAATCAGTCAAAACCAGCTTTAATGTGTAAAACTCACCAATATAAGCATTAGAAAAAAACGAAATTTGATTCCGACCTTGCACGGAAAAGATATTAACTATATAAGTTATTGAATTATTTTAATAAACAATCAAGCCAACCCAAATAAACGAATTAATTATTAATATACTTAATCACCCCATTATCTTCCTAATAACCATCTTCCCCTAAACGCAACTCAAGGTACACCAAAATATCAAGGCCTTGCGCATTTTACTGGGATACGGAGTTCGGCTTGAAAAAATGGAAATCTAACTTCACTATCGCATTGCTATTTCCAAATTGCATCTGCTTATACCCCGTTCATCTTTGCCGAATCCCCGAATGAGATTGAATCCTACTTATCATGAGAAATATGAAATTGCAACTTCAAAAGTGTCACACCTCCTATGAAGATTCAATCCACCTGAAACTCTTTCCCCCCGGCGTGCCTCTTCACATTAAAACCAATTCCGATCACCGCTCCTCGC
Source organism: Allium sativum (assembly GCA_030737875.1). Classification (NCBI taxonomy): domain Eukaryota; kingdom Viridiplantae; phylum Streptophyta; class Magnoliopsida; order Asparagales; family Amaryllidaceae; genus Allium; species Allium sativum. The sequence continues at coordinate 227,814,887 of CM060911.1, read as the reverse complement.
ATCATTACCTCTAATTATGAAAACCGAAACCCTAATTTTGAGCATCTCACAACGATGAACACTATATGCCTCCAAACTTTTGAAGGAGGTTAACCTTTCCTGTGTGATCATAACGAGCTCAAAAACAAGATTTTAGCCGAATGAAGTAGTAGATTTATATTTAGAAGTATGGAAGATGGACGACATTCTTAGGGACGAACAGTAAACTTTGGGTATGAAGAAAGTGAATAGTGCGGGATTATACTGTAGAAAATAGTATTAAATTATTATTTATTTTCTTTAATTTCATCTCAATTTCAAAAGGAATCGACGTACGTTACGAGCTCGCTCGCTACTGAACCTGACAGCGTGAATCACCTGAGCGATACGGTTATAATGGTATAAGTTTCGTTGTATTTCGAGACAACGCCCCAAAATCATAATTTTTCGCATATTTTGAGGCCGTTTTGACCATCAAATGGTCCAAGCTCAAAATATAGCGATCCATATATTTTAATTGCACATAATGAGCCATATGAACTCAATGTAACTAGTCCCAAGTTCTAATTCAATCATTTGTAAAAAAAAAATCTCATTTTGGAGTCGTTAAATCAAATAATTAACGATGAATATTTAAGTAAGATAACAAAAATCCAGGCGTCAAAATACAGATCGTTACAAGAATTATGGTATATAACCTTTTATGAGAATTTAAATCTCAGCAAGACTGAACATGAAAATTTTGTTTTAGTTGTTAATTTAGACTAGAATGTAAAATAATGGGAAAATAAAATAATAAGTAACTATGTAGATATCGCACGAACAATATACACATATATAATTATGTTATAAATTTGTCCACCTAGATTAAATGTAAATAACGGTATCATCATCATTATTATTAATTATGTAAACGCTTATTAGGGTTTGAATTTGAATGTTTTCAATTAACGATGGGTATATAATAGTGTTTCCCGTAATGAATGGAAATAAGTATTTGTAACTGTTATATTTATTAGCATTAAATGTCAAATTAATTGGTGTAACTCAAAGGGTTACAATTAACTTTAAAAAGTTAACTATAACCATGAATGTTGGGGGAATAAATGTCAAGATGTTATAATTCAAAATGAATAAGATTAAATATTGTAACTCTAATTAAGGAAATTAATATAGTAAACTTACATTCATTATCTATATATATATACATATATGAACTAATAAAGAAAATAACAATACTAGAACAAATGGGAGTTACAATAAATAAATTTAATGTAATTAAATGGGACCGATATTAAGGGCATTTAATAGGCTGTCCATTGCCTTAGGAAACATGAAATTTATGGTCATTAATGGCATGTGATCATTACAGAAATAAATGGATTTAATTGAGTATCCATTACCCATTACCCTAGAAAACATGATCGTTATGGTCATTAATGGCGTCTGATCATTGTAGTAAATTTGGGTATTAGTAATTATCGTAGTTAATACTAAGTCCAATAAACTAAATAATATTGGAATTGTTAATCTTACGGAAATCATTGTTATCTTAATTTTAGATTAATTTTACAAAAAAATCTTTAACTAATATAAGGATTGAACTTAGTTGGTTAATGATGCGAGGTCAGTTGCGTTATTCGACAGAAGTCTACACTTTCCAACGGTCGGATATATGTACAACTAATGTGCGATATCATTACCTATAGGAACCTGTGGCGATCAATAATTATTTTCATAACATTCATTTATCCTAAATGTTTAATTCAAGTGTTGAGGTATTAAGTGGCAGCGGGGCATGTCTCCCTTTCGAAAGAAAAAACCTAAGGTAATTATTTAATTGCGTAGCCTACTTCGAGATAAGAGGTACTAAGTAGCGGGAATCCGCCTATTGGGAATTAAATGATTGGATTCACCCTTAGGTCCACCCTTATATGGAATTAAGTGATTAGGTAGGTCGCCTCCCTATAAATAAGAAGCATTAAATAGCTAATTAGGTACGAGATTTACCAATCTCTGCGATAGTCCATGTCCTCTTAGTAGTAAGTGACCGGATTAGAGTCCGCCTTAAGTGATCATAGGAATCTGCTTATATATTAAATTGTGAGTGTGGTCATAAGTGGCCATATAACTCACCTCCTTTATTAATAGGGTATTAAGTAGTTTGAAAGCCCGCCTCTTAGTTTTGGTATCAGTTTGTGCGGTGGTTTAAAGACTTCATATTTATGCGTAAAAGTTCTATCTCAGTATATTATAGTAAAATATCTTTGGGATGTTCTACCTTGGGTATGGTAGTTAATCGTCGTGCGTAGTCTTTTCAAGGTTAGGTTAGAATTACTAGTCTTGTTAGACATATGATTTGAGTGAAAGCAAACAAAATGCATTTGTGTACTGTAAATAGTGTTATGCAGTTTATACCCAACAGGGCTTGTTGTTCTGACCTCCTCCTCATAACAACTCTCAGGTTTATCTTGGGAAAGACAGGTCTTTGCAAGTATTCAAGTTTGGGTTCCTTTTCTTGTTCTCTCATGCTCGATATTGACTTGGTGATTCACTATTAAGGTAGCTGTCGTAGTTGATACTTGTTATTTTATTTGGTTTCCGCTGTGAGTTAGATTCATTGTACTTTGATTATGCTCATGATCATTATTTGTAGGTACCCGATTCATACTATCCATGTTTGGATAGGTATGAGTTTCGAATTTTGTCAAAATTCGGGCTTAGAAAATTATGGGGGTGTTACAAGTTCCTTTTTGATATACTCGTATTTTTATTGTGACCTTATTGTTTTACAATAGAATGCTCTCTTTTCCAGCAGTCCAGTTACTCAAGATTACTAATCAAAATTTGTCAAGTTGCAGAGAGAATATCGGGAAAACCCCTACTAATTAAGACTTCTAACTGGTGAGATACTGCTTTCATAGGGGATTCACACAGGCTTCACATATTGTGCCCTTGGTTTTGTTTTTATTTTTTGGGTTGTGAAAAGGATAAACTTTTACAAGAAAGCATGATCTGTTACTTAAGAATGATTAGTGGTCATGATACCCCACCAATTGAAGGGTGGGATTATCACCTTTTCCCTCCAGTCTTTACACTGAATGGCTTTAAGACATTTTTGATACAACCACCATTCTATCTCCTAAACCACTAGATAGGATTAAGGATGCTATATTAAAGCTCTTAGTTAATGTATCTTCTTGTACTTTTATTATTAATAAATAGAAGATCATTTCCTTTCAGAATTTAAATGGGTATCTAACTCTTTCTTTTTGGTAGGTTTCTCAATCAGTCATTTTAAATCTCCCAGAAGATCTCATTTACCATATTCGAAGGGTCAGAGATAAAATGTTTGAAGAACACGAGCATCGGAAAATTTTCAACTATTCCTTCCGCTAAAAATTTAAGGACAAACCCCTTGAACTTGAGTGATTCAATAGGTATTAAAAACAAGGGTTCTTGCACAAAGTCTCAGGGACCAGATGGGGGAATGGATACCAAGTTGCTATAGTAGAAAAAGAATCTTATCAAAACGAAACATCAAATAAAGGCAAATTCTACTGTAGATTTTGATAATGATATGGACATGCTTCGAGAACAAGTTTTTGATTTGGCATTTCAGTCAGAAGATTGTCAAACCTCTTGCAAATCAATGGAGTTTATTTTAAATGACGATGTCCTTAATTGTACAATTCTTTCTTTTGATGTTTCACCCGACCCAGTTGGAGCTATAAGACTTGAAAAAGAATTTTCCCAAGGTTTCCTCATTCATCAAACCCTTTGATAAGAAATTTGTGATAGACTGGGTTAAAAAGGTGAAACATAAGATTTGGAAATATAATAAGACTAAAGAAATGATGACACTAACTGTCGTATCTGTGATTATGTTAACCAAGTTACGCGGGTGAAAAAGAAGATATACTTCTTTAAGAAGAGCAATGTTGAATATGAAAGTGGAAACAAATTTCTTGTGTAAACAAATAGAGCCTTTAATGTTTCTCTTAGGACTCGGATCGACTTAATTAATGAGGCCGATGTTATTAAAGACAAAGTGAAAAGGCATAAATAATTGCTATAGTTTTCTCTAAGCCACCTTTCAGATTCTGTAGTGTCATAGAATTCGATGAGAAACTTAGAACTTTATTATTTTCATCCTGTTAGTATGTAAAATCGTATACTTTTATATAATTTTTAAATTATAAAATTTGAACCTAGTTGCAGCTTTTACTTTTCCTTTCATTTTATTTGCTAGAGAAAGTCTTTTATATGTCGATCCATTTGCCTGCCTTTCTTTTAATAAACACAATAGAAGAACGATAACCATATTCAGGTATTTGTGTAATAGAAATTTCAAAAGTTCTCAGCTTTCAAAGACCCGGAACACCTTTCGGTTGTCTATGTAATAGAAGTACAGAATCCATCTTCTAGGAATAATTGATACAGAAGAAGCCACCTTCGTCTCATAGAAGATCCAAAACCTAGATTCTAGTATTAAAATAATAAAATTTCAGAAACCTACTTCTGAAAGTAATTAGTTTAAACAAAGCCACCTTCGGCTCAATGAAGAACGAAACTTCGATTTAGGTATTAGAATAATAAAAAATCCAAAAATCATCTTCTCGAAATAATTAATATAGATGAAGCCTCCATCAGCTCATAGAAGACTCGAAACCCAGATTCAGTTATTAGAATAGTAGAAATCCAGAAACCATCTTTTAGAACCATCAATGTAGATGATACCTCCTTCGGCTCATAAAAGACCCAAAACCTGAATTCAGGTACTGGATTAACTGAAATCCAGAAACCATCTTCTGGAAGCATTAGAAATGAAACCACCTTCGATTCTGAAAGATTTGATGCTCATTTCACGGCTTTTTCTTAAAGCTGGGCATGCTTTAAGTGCTCGTTTGAGCTTTTATTCCCTTCTACAGGATGGGGCATAAGTGGGTGCAAGGTATGCTCATATCTAAGAGCAAAGGCAAGGCATGCTTATCCAAAAAATAGGCAGAGCTTGTCCTAAGAAGAACAAAGTAAAAGTGTGCTTCATTTGGAGCTTGATGCATGTCCTTGCACTTAATAATCCCACCTCTAGAGGGCGCTGTGATGACCCCAAACTTTCGTAGTACGAAAGCAAGGATAATCATTGGATTATAACACATTTAAAACAACAACAGATCTCAAGTAACATCATAACAAGTAAATCATTGTAGCGGAAATAGAAATGTCATCAACATCACAATATCAGAACATCAGAGTGGCACAGTTACATGATACAACTCAGCATATAAAAGTCTCAGCAAATAGAAATAAGTCTAAAACTCCATCAAGTACATCTTAGATAAAGGATGTCTAAATGTCTCAAAATAGAAAAAAAAATATAAAAATGTTCTTCGTCTTCCTTCCACAAGCATACTTCAATCAAGCATATGTCCAAAATAAACTGAACCTGTCGCTTGGCTGCTCTTGTGAAAAAGAAGGCACCCAAGTTTGCAAAGTGAAACAAATTACGAGTCAATCATGGGACTGGTATGAGAAATTTTTCCTAACTTATCTAAAAATATGGCTAATCACAGGACCACGCCGCTAACGCGGAACGGGTTCACACCATTGGATTGCCAGTGCATAAATTAAATAAATTTTTTATTCAAAACAATGCAATGCTTTTTAGAAAAATGAAATCATTATAAGACTCAAGTTCCATCACACAATGCAACGCAAACCGGAGGATAGGGTTTTACCTTATAATGATCAAACATGCTTGATACGTAGAAAATAATATTTTAATATTATTATTAGTGTATAATCAGTTTAATAATACTTCAAAGTAAATGTATCAATCCTAGATGGCATAGCTACCATATACTGTGTCGCCATATATAGGTTTAAAATAAAAACCGTAATGTCGTATTGGAAGTTGGATTTCCATCATGAGTCGAGGCTAGGGATGGTTCCTCACCGATTCGAGATACTCTAGCAAATGCCTTAGGATTCGGATGCGGGCGAACCCTTGGATGTGTATGTTAGTGGATTAATTATTCCTGAACAATGCATTTTCCAGTCCTATTGGATCTATCAATTAGCCACTATCGACCAATAAATCTGAGATGCCTCATAATCCATCATTCACATAAGTAAAATGTTAGGGCTTGCAAGTTACGCTATACACAAAGTTACGCCTAAACAAGCCGTGATTTGATCATCAACCACAGCCGTGCTTTGATCATCAAGCACAAGTGTAACGACCCGCCTTTTTGACCGTTCCAAATCGGTATTTAAACCGACTTAAAACGTTCAAATCGACGGACCATTATTTAGCTTACTGGGTTTAAAACAGAATCGACACATAAATACTGAATAAACAATAAACATGGTATTGAACAGCAAAATAAACTTTTATTGATAATCAGAAATTTTTGAATACAAGATTTCCGTACAGCGGAATTTGAAAATAAATTTAAATACATGAAAATCTTTACTGTTTGAAATCTTCAGAGTGCGCGTCTTCAGAATCCCCAACTTCGCCATTCTTCGAATTCTCCGCTGTTATATCTAAATCTGAAATGCTCGGGTCTGACTCGAGCATTCCATGCAAAAACATAAAAATACTCGAGTCAGGATTAATCATAGTTCAAGTAAATCAACTTCAATGTAAAACTGAACTATAATAGTTAATCCTAAATCTCAACACAGAAGTCATATGTAAATTAAACAAGTATGCCATCTGTTTATATCGGTTTCACTTCTCCACGAGGAGTGGCCACAGGAGCTTGCATATGCACTCATGTATAGATAATATACATGAGTACACTGCCTCAGCATCCCGTAATAATAAAATAACAAGTATGATAAAGGTCACAAAATCTACACGAATTTGGAATCAATACAAGGCAGCAAGAGTGAAAATCACGAAGTGGGTACAACACCATACAAACGGTTCTGCAGGTGGAATATATCAAAATATACATGCAGCATGTAGATGCTACATGGGATAAGTCGAACAGAGCAACTTAAGATAATGTTGCAGTATAAATCAAGAATGGAAAAAATAAATATTCAAGGGGTTTGGCCACAGTATACAGGCAATTAGGTCATGGCATATACATGCAGACCCAGTTTTATTTTAATGTACCCAGTACTACTGCAAGTGATCAAACCAGCCCACGAAAGTGATCAAGACCAACCCAGTTTTAAATTTACGAGAGTACGAGTCTACATGAGAACATATATATGTACAGATCAAAAGGGTAGCCCAACACACATAGGTATCAAGTCCAGATGCATCAGACTCAGATATGAACAGATAAAAATGGGTTATACTGAACCGATTTAAAGGGTACAAAGTGTCACTTATGCTGAACATATTCAATGGGTTTAAAATGCCAATCTATACGGAACAGAACTAAATAGGTTCTCAAGCGAAACACGATCAGTTTCAGGTCAAAGTATGTCCTTAATTGAAACCAAAGTGTCAGGTTTGGCAAAATAAGGTAATAAGTATTGTTAAATGATATATTTTTGATTCACCAACGAAGAGAAAAAAAAACCTACTTTAGAACAAACTAAGTGGGATAAACATGTCCAGTGCATTCTAATCAATTCAATACCCAAGTAAATTGTTTCACATTTTCCAGTTTCGGCCACAACATATTTCAGGTTCTATTATAGCATAGGCAAACCGTCTCAGCCGGGTATATAAGAATAACAAGCGCTAACTTTCAACATGCATTAACATTTATGCATCTAAGTCCTCACATGTTAAGTAACGGGGATAATTTAAATAACTGTATTCTCTACAGGGTCACATAATGTACGTATAAGCAACAGATGGTTTAATATAAGGTTGCAAGCTTCTTCCTTAGGGAGTTTGTATATGTTTTATTAAGGCAAATGTAAACACAGTATGTGTTTATGGTTTATAAACTAAGACAGTATGAAAGGAGGTGCTAAATCACATGTAACATATCTAAATGTTCATTTCAGGAGATAGCATTCAGTCAAGTAAAAAGTGTGGCCAAAGCCTGCAAAAAAAATATGGACAAAAATCATGTTTACAGGTTATATATATTGAGGTACATTCAGCGAGCCTAACATACAATAACTAGGGAACTTCAAATGCAGCCCATCAATACCATGGCATAATAGCATGATATTGGTTTCCACTTTATGGGTATACTTTGTTAATAATAGTAATATTTTCTTTTGAATTACATTCATAAGTAGGTGGAAACATTGTATAAGTAAGGTGAACAGAAATTTGCTACTGAAAATCAAGATCTGGGAAATTTAGTAACCAAGAACATGGATTACTGAAAAAAAATATTTCCAAAATATTATACTAACACGTTACTCCAGACTGAAATTCCAGCATAGCATAAATGACTGAATTCTACACACAATACATTCACATATGCATAGTCATGTGTACACACACAAATGCAGGTACATATACAAAGTCACACATATGCAATCACATATACACAGTTATACACAGTCGCATGAAGTTTGTCAAGACAACAGATGTATACCACATTGATTTGGAATGGGTACTTACAACCGAAGAATATGTATATAGCATACAAGACTCCCGGCAGATCAACAAGAGATTCTCGGCCACCATTAAAAATGTTACAGCCTCAAGTGTTCATATCCGGTCAGTGTTTCAAAGAGGCAAATTCAGTTATCATAAGTTCTGGGCTAACTCAAGGTGACCACGCTGATATATTGTCCAAGTTAATTTTAGTTTACACACACAAAATGCTGATGCTTTTCTTTTCCATTTTTAAACCAAATTTTTGTTTTTAATTTATCAAACCGGAAGTACAACTTCCCAAATCAAAGTCCTTCAACTAAATTCCAATCGGAACCCATAACCTTAAGACAGTCTATACGTTCGGCTCATAAACATAGTAATACAGTCCATTTAAGGGTAATACACATTCAATTAAGGTCTCGACGAAGCATGGGGGTTCAGTTTTTCCTAAAAATAGCAGGCTGCAACCAGCACATAAGTGCAATAACACACAAATAGTAACAACTTAGCCAACAAACCCAACAAATCAACTAAACCAGCAACTATGATATTTCTGTTTAAATGAAGTTAAAAACTTGAACCCATGATTAATCGCGAGTGAATTCTCACCTTAAAACCCTGAATAAGACGAGACGACGGATTTGGGTTGCTGGAGTTCATCTGAGCAGCAACTTGCAGCTTCAAGAGGGGAGGCGCCGTCAGTTTGCTGTGCTCGAGCTGATGATGTCCTTCAATTTGGGGACAAAGACTTCAATTAGGGTTCGGAAACGATTTAACTTCAGAGGAAGGAGAAGCGAAGTTGTGGTTTCGATCCACTGGAGTTTCAATTGGAAAGAATAGGTTTTGTTTGGGGGAGAAGAAAATTCTCGGACGCCATGAAATTAAAAAGGAGAACAGACCTTAATTTGTTTCCTGAGAAAATGGAACGCGAAGTGATTTTTATAGAAAGAGAACCGTGGTTACCACGTTTACGTGGATATGAAGGAATCGATAGTGGCCATAGCTGTGAAAGTTTCAGAGGTAGGTCTGCGAATGTTAACCGAGGAAGGTTGCGTTTAAGGGAGGTAATTCTTCGGAAGAGTCTATTTACATTTAATATTATTTTATACCGCGAGTTATTGTCGGACGCTCGGTATTTGTACCGTTAACAAAATCTCCGAGCGTAACGAAATTGGATGTACCACCATATTTCAGCGTTTTGAATCTAATAAAATTAATTCAGTTGTAATCTGACTCTGTTTGTATCTGACGTTATTTTATTTTTAAATTATTTATTGGTTCACCGATTTTTGTTTACACAACAACTCGGTTTGCTTTCCAATTTAGGACGTTAAATTTCAATTTATTTGTATATGCGAATACACACATAACCAATTCAATTCTCCATATATTTAAACAAATAAAATTCACCAATTTATTTAACGTCAATAACGTATATTTTTAAATCCAACCATTTATATATATTTTTCCGTCGAATCAATATCTAACAAATTTTCACTTTAAAATATTCAACATTAATATCTGATTTCCAACCAACCACTCTGAATTAAATATTTTCGTTAAATTCATACACAAGACAAATATAATTGATTTTTAACCCAAATATCAAAATAAATCCATTATTAAAAATAAATTCTTTAATTAATCGCATATTCCAATTGTCGAAATTGCTGGGTCGTTACATTCTTCCCCCCTTTAAAACTTTTCGTCCTCGAAAAGGAGAAATCGTTAGAGTTATTCATCTGTACTCTTCAAATTTTTATCTTTGTGTGAAATTATTCCACAACTGATTTAAATATCGATATTCGAGTCATCGATCTTCTTTATTTCCATCATATTCAATTTACTCAGATCATTAAATTTCCCTTCACAACTAAACCTCTTCTTAAATTTCAAAATTCGCATAAGTTGGATTTACACCTCTCAAATTATCCCAAATTTCCTTATAGACCCCCACCTGTCAAAGTTTACTTATCCATCATTGCGATTGAAATAGGTCCAGGCTTAGCAGCCCTCAACCTAATTTCCTTACATTCCATTCACTTAATCTTTCTCAACACTCATTGAGGAGTGTAAATAACACCTTGTCTTCAAGTTACCATTTGTCAACTTGGAAATTTTCAAGCGAAATCTTTTATAACCTTTGTACATAACACGAAATCTGTGCAAACATATTAGTGTTATTTCTCCAAAGCTATAAAGTTGAAAATACTTTGAAATCTTTTTCTTAATTTATCCATTTATGTACATTTTAATTTCAACTTATTGATTTGAAAATATTTGATAACTCGAAGTCTGACAAGGCTATTGTCGTTCTCACAGATGTTAGGCATACGCTGGCCAGGCGCACGACTAAAATCTCCAAGCACTAAATATCCTTGCTTCGACTCCCAGTTGAAAAATATTTCAAAATTTTCTTTTATAAACAGATACGGAAAGTACCAATGTGATATTGATATGTTGATTGTTCATGAATCGCAGATACACAATGGTTTCGTCTGGATCCCCCAGAAAACATCCGTATCCGTAGGTAATCACTTCCCTGCGAATTTCGTCATGGACAGATCAACAGATAATATTTTAAGAATCAAAAGACATTCTGATGTCACTGAGCGTTGATTGCTCGGTCTCAGAATCACGGAACAGATCAGGGAATTATGAATATACTTGAAGTCACGGGAACAAAACAAGTCCCAAAGACAAATCAGGTCACGAAGACCAATCAAGTCACGAAGACTAACTGCTGCATCAAACAGGTGGCTCACTATCACTAAGATATCTCAAATACTGTGGACCGCAGGTACACAATGGTTACGCCTGGGTCCCCCAGGAAACATCCATACCCGTAAGCTTTCACAGCTCTGCGGATTACGCCCTTACATTCGACTGTAGATCGCAGCAGTCACAATGGTTACGCTTGGTTCCCCCAAGAAACATCCGTCCGCCGTAGGCTATCTACAGCCCTGCGAATTTCGCTACACGGTCGAATTTCCAACGACTCTAGATCGCAGCGATCACAATGGTTACGCCTGATTCCCTCCAGAAACATCCGACCGCCGTAGGCTATCTGCAGCCCTGCGAATTACGCTAGCAGTCGTGCTCAATGGCAACTCATGAGTTTTATGTCCGGACAACCTACCACCACCAGCAGCATATCTCAACCAAGCTCGAAATTCAAGAGAAGGAAGGTACTTTCCTTATCTTTACCTTGAAAAACATACTATACTATATACATATAGTATTTTATTTCATAAACCATACTTATGTCATTTACATAAGATTTTTTTCCAAATCATATTTCAAACATCTCGCCTTATATAAATTCCGTTATATAATATTTTATCTAAATCGATTACCTTTCAAATCAATAGTTCTCGACTTCGCTATATTTTTATGCATTTCTCATATAAGTTCTGAAAATTTCTATATCCACTATCTCACATCGAGCATCCTCAAATCTCCATTCAATTCCAGTTTTGATCTCTTATCCAATTCAGATATCTAATATTTCCTTTAACCCGAATTTATGAATCTATTGGTTATAACCAATTCTTCTTCCAAACCTCTAATTAAAAATTCATCACTTCAGTCACAACTTTATTCTCTCAAAATTCCATATTTTTTCTTTCTCTTTTTTTTTTTTTTTCTCTTTTCACAAATTTTCCTTCATGCATTGTCACTCCTTCACGTCCACATTTCGACCGTCAATTAGTAAGCGAACAATTCCCTAAGTATCAACCCGAAGGCCGAAACCAACATCAGATCAATACTCAGAAAACTATTCAACTTAACTAATCTTTAGTCAGTTTCTAAATTCCTTAACTCCACTTCTTAATTTCTTATCAATCATTGTTTACGAAATTCTCGGATTCAATTTACAATTCCACTTCTCTTTACGTTCTGCCCTCCTTCGTCTTCGACGTAGCTCTTTGTTCTTCAGTTCTTGTTATTCTGAATTATGTTAACCTCTCACTATCCTTTGAAAATATTTCCAATTGTTCTATTCATTTTCTCCATTCTTAAAAATCATTTATTGTCACCGGAAAATATTTCCATATATTCACAAAGCTTTATTTTCTATCGAGAATATACTTTATTCTTGCAACATCTCTAAATTTGTTAGTTTGATTTAAACAAATGTTAAATAAACATCGTCATCTCTTCACTTAACCCTTTTTATTTGATTTTTCATCAACTTATATTCTTAACAAAATTCATCGTTTCTTCTTTGAAATGATTTCAAATTTCCTTTTTCTATTCAAATTGAATTCTCATTTACAATCAACTTCAGTCATCTTTGATTTCTAAAATTCACGCTTAACGAAATTAATTCGTTGATTCTCTCCTATCTATCCTAGATACCATCCGATGATGGATTCTAGATTCAAATCCTAAGGGAACTTATTGAAGAATAATTCTCGCAAACCTGGATTCGAAGACTTCTGAAGACTGGGGATTCCGAACAAAATTTTAAATCTCAAAATAAATTTTTATTTCCGCTGTATTAATTTCAAAACACTAGTTTCAAAATATTTGATATTTCAAAAATAATTATTTTTCAAAATCGCTTTATTTCCAAGATCCGTTTTTAAACTCAATAAGCTAAGCTTTGAATAAACCAAAGCTCTGATACCACCTGTAACGACCCGCCTTTTTGACCGTTCCAAATCGGTATTTAAACCGACTTAAAACGTTCAAATCGACGGACCATTATTTAGCTTACTGGGTTTAAAACAGAATCGACACATAAATACTGAATAAACAATAAACATGGTATTGAACAGCAAAATAAACTTTTATTGATAATCAGAAATTTTTGAATACAAGATTTCCGTACAGCGGAATTTGAAAATAAATTTAAATACATGAAAATCTTTACTGTTTGAAATCTTCAGAGTGCGCGTCTTCAGAATCCCCAACTTCGCCATTCTTCGAATTCTCCGCTGTTATATCTAAATCTGAAATGCTCGGGTCTGACTCGAGCATTCCATGCAAAAACATAAAAATACTCGAGTCAGGATTAATCATAGTTCAAGTAAATCAACTTCAATGTAAAACTGAACTATAATAGTTAATCCTAAATCTCAACACAGAAGTCATATGTAAATTAAACAAGTATGCCATCTGTTTATATCGGTTTCACTTCTCCACGAGGAGTGGCCACAGGAGCTTGCATATGCACTCATGTATAGATAATATACATGAGTACACTGCCTCAGCATCCCGTAATAATAAAATAACAAGTATGATAAAGGTCACAAAATCTACACGAATTTGGAATCAATACAAGGCAGCAAGAGTGAAAATCACGAAGTGGGTACAACACCATACAAACGGTTCTGCAGGTGGAATATATCAAAATATACATGCAGCATGTAGATGCTACATGGGATAAGTCGAACAGAGCAACTTAAGATAATGTTGCAGTATAAATCAAGAATGGAAAAAATAAATATTCAAGGGGTTTGGCCATAGTATACAGGCAATTAGGTCATGGCATATACATGCAGACCCAGTTTTATTTTAATGTACCCAGTACTACTACAAGTGATCAAACCAGCCCACGAAAGTGATCAAGACCAACCCAGTTTTAAATTTACGAGAGTACGAGTCTACATGAGAACATATATATGTACAGATCAAAAGGGTAGCCCAACACACATAGGTATCAAGTCCAGATGCATCAGACTCAGATATGAACAGATAAAAATGGGTTATACTGAACCGATTTAAAGGGTACAAAGTGTCACTTATGCTGAACATATTCAATGGGTTTAAAATGCCAATCTATACGGAACAGAACTAAATAGGTTCTCAAGCGAAACACGATCAGTTTCAGGTCAAAGTATGTCCTTAATTGAAACCAAAGTGTCAGGTTTGGCAAAATAAGGTAATAAGTATTGTTAAATGATATATTTTTGATTCACCAACGAAGAGAAAAAAAAACCTACTTTAGAACAAACTAAGTGGGATAAACATGTCCAGTGCATTCTAATCAATTCAATACCCAAGTAAATTGTTTCACATTTTCCAGTTTCGGCCACAACATATTTCAGGTTCTATTATAGCATAGGCAAACCGTCTCAGCCGGGTATATAAGAATAACAAGCGCTAACTTTCAACATGCATTAACATTTATGCATCTAAGTCCTCACATGTTAAGTAACGGGGATAATTTAAATAACTGTATTCTCTACAGGGTCACATAATGTACGTATAAGCAACAGATGGTTTAATATAAGGTTGCAAGCTTCTTCCTTAGGGAGTTTGTATATGTTTTATTAAGGCAAATGTAAACACAGTATGTGTTTATGGTTTATAAACTAAGACAGTATGAAAGGAGGTGCTAAATCACATGTAACATATCTAAATGTTCATTTCAGGAGATAGCATTCAGTCAAGTAAAAAGTGTGGCCAAAGCCTGCAAAAAAAATATGGACAAAAAACATGTTTACAGGTTATATATATTGAGGTACATTCAGCGAGCCTAACATACAATAACTAGGGAACTTCAAATGCAGCCCATCAATACCATGGCATAATAGCATGATATTGGTTTCCACTTTATGGGTATACTTTGTTAATAATAGTAATATTTTCTTTTGAATTACATTCATAAGTAGGTGGAAACATTGTATAAGTAAGGTGAACAGAAATTTGCTACTGAAAATCAAGATCTGGGAAATTTAGTAACCAAGAACATGGATTACTGAAAAAAAATATTTCCAAAATATTATACTAACACGTTACTCCAGACTGAAATTCCAGCATAGCATAAATGACTGAATTCTACACACAATACATTCACATATGCATAGTCATGTGTACACACACAAATGCAGGTACATATACAAAGTCACACATATGCAATCACATATACACAGTTATACACAGTCGCATGAAGTTTGTCAAGACAACAGATGTATACCACATTGATTTGGAATGGGTACTTACAACCGAAGAATATGTATATAGCATACAAGACTCCCGGCAGATCAACAAGAGATTCTCGGCCACCATTAAAAATGTTACAGCCTCAAGTGTTCATATCCGGTCAGTGTTTCAAAGAGGCAAATTCAGTTATCATAAGTTCTGGGCTAACTCAAGGTGACCACGCTGATATATTGTCCAAGTTAATTTTAGTTTACACACACAAAATGCTGATGCTTTTCTTTTCCATTTTTAAACCAAATTTTTGTTTTTAATTTATCAAACCGGAAGTACAACTTCCCAAATCAAAGTCCTTCAACTAAATTCCAATCGGAACCCATAACCTTAAGACAGTCTATACGTTCGGCTCATAAACATAGTAATACAGTCCATTTAAGGGTAATACACATTCAATTAAGGTCTCGACGAAGCATGGGGGTTCAGTTTTTCCTAAAAATAGCAGGCTGCAACCAGCACATAAGTGCAATAACACACAAATAGTAACAACTTAGCCAACAAACCCAACAAATCAACTAAACCAGCAACTATGATATTTCTGTTTAAATGAAGTTAAAAACTTGAACCCATGATTAATCGCGAGTGAATTCTCACCTTAAAACCCTGAATAAGACGAGACGACGGATTTGGGTTGCTGGAGTTCATCTGAGCAGCAACTTGCAGCTTCAAGAGGGGAGGCGCCGTCAGTTTGCTGTGCTCGAGCTGATGATGTCCTTCAATTTGGGGACAAAGACTTCAATTAGGGTTCGGAAACGATTTAACTTCAGAGGAAGGAGAAGCGAAGTTGTGGTTTCGATCCACTGGAGTTTCAATTGGAAAGAATAGGTTTTGTTTGGGGGAGAAGAAAATTCTCGGACGCCATGAAATTAAAAAGGAGAACAGACCTTAATTTGTTTCCTGAGAAAATGGAACGCGAAGTGATTTTTATAGAAAGAGAACCGTGGTTACCACGTTTACGTGGATATGAAGGAATCGATAGTGGCCATAGCTGTGAAAGTTTCAGAGGTAGGTCTGCGAATGTTAACCGAGGAAGGTTGCGTTTAAGGGAGGTAATTCTTCGGAAGAGTCTATTTACATTTAATATTATTTTATACCGCGAGTTATTGTCGGACGCTCGGTATTTGTACCGTTAACAAAATCTCCGAGCGTAACGAAATTGGATGTACCACCATATTTCAGCGTTTTGAATCTAATAAAATTAATTCAGTTGTAATCTGACTCTGTTTGTATCTGACGTTATTTTATTTTTAAATTATTTATTGGTTCACCGATTTTTGTTTACACAACAACTCGGTTTGCTTTCCAATTTAGGACGTTAAATTTCAATTTATTTGTATATGCGAATACACACATAACCAATTCAATTCTCCATATATTTAAACAAATAAAATTCACCAATTTATTTAACGTCAATAACGTATATTTTTAAATCCAACCATTTATATATATTTTTCCGTCGAATCAATATCTAACAAATTTTCACTTTAAAATATTCAACATTAATATCTGATTTCCAACCAACCACTCTGAATTAAATATTTTCGTTAAATTCATACACAAGACAAATATAATTGATTTTTAACCCAAATATCAAAATAAATCCATTATTAAAAATAAATTCTTTAATTAATCGCATATTCCAATTGTCGAAATTGCTGGGTCGTTACAACAAGGTTCTTCTTTTCAACAAAATCCTCGATCATTAGCATCTTGGCATGCCACATTGACAATCCACGCCGTGCGATCAATAACTATCAATATATAAACTCGGAACTCGTGTGTCTCAAAGAAGGTTGTTAAGCAAGAAAATAAATTCTCCGCCACCAGGCAGATATATATTAAATAGTAATCAATTCACATATTATGAAATTCAACGTTAGACACACATCCATTTACAAGTCCGTTCTGGGTCTGAACGAAACCGGAGACACCTTATTCCTCGTCCCGTATGTCCAATACGGAAGAGAGGTGGTCGCTTATCCGGACAATCAACAAGTACGTCCGGACAACTACCACTTTAACCCTTTACTGGGAGCTACCCAATGTGGGGCATCAGTAGTCATCCATTCGATGTGAAGATCGCGGGTCTTCAATCACTGCCTTCAATATCTTCGATTTAAATCGCCGTATAATTATTTGAAATGAGATTGAACTCGGTCTTTTCAAATAATTCTCGCATATACATATATATATATATAATTTAAACCATTTCATATCATTAATATTATTTTATAATGATTTATCGATATTTTTATTTATATAAAAATAGCTCAATTTAATTTAACGGCGCCTAGGGTCAATAGACGGCCCTAGCGCTGTTTTTAATCAAAATTTGATTTACACATATCTCAAAATCTAACTGTTGGATTTTAACATAATTTATATCGTCGGAAAGATCTTCCCAAAGCAGTCCTAACGGTTCCAGTTTTGGGAAAATCCGACGGTCGGATCTTTCAGTATAATCGTTTAAAGCTACGATCCCGAAACACGAACTACAGCGCGCGATTCGTATAATTTTAATTTTAATTTATATATATAATTATATATAAATATAAATCTTTCGACGATTCCACTAACGTGTTTAACACGCCAAATAAAAGAATATTTTATTGGCACAACACATCTACATGTTCATAATGTCAAATAAATATTTATTTTATTTACATGACATTTTTGCTAATGACAAATAAAAAGTTAATTTTTATTTTCACTATTCGTATGCAATTTCTATTTTTAACTTAAACAAATAAAATGAAATATTTTATTTGTATATAGTTTTAAGGTATATTTTGACAATAACAATAATTCTTTAACTTACATACAAATTCTGATGTATGTTGTGACAAATAAAAAAAGTGATTCTTTAATTCACATACAAATTCTAATGTATGTTGTGACAATAAAAATGATTCTTTAATTAACATACTAATTCTATTTCAACAAATGCATAAAAAATGACACATTTATTTTTGTTGACAATTCTATTTCAACAAAATGATTAAAAGTGATTCATTCATTTTGTTGATAATTCTATTTCAACAAAATGATTAAAAAGGTGATTATTCGTTTTTGTTTACAATTCTAGTTCGACAAAATTAATATTTTTGCTCAAACACAAATATATTTAACCAAAAAAGTAATTTTGTTATAAGTCCAATCTATTTAACAAAAATGTAATTTTTGTTATAACTCAAATCTATTTAACCAAAATGTAATTTTTTTTGTTTTCAACCATTTTATTTTGACAAAATGTAAATCTTTGTTTCAACTAATATATTTTGACAAAAATGTACATTTTGTTTCAACTAATATGTTTTGACAAAAATGTACATTTTGTTTACAACTAATATGTATTGACAAAAATGTATATTTTGTTTTCAGCTATTCTAATTTGTCAAAAATGAGTATTTTGTTTCAACTAAACAAGTTTGACAAAAATGTATATATATTTTGATTCAATTAATCTACTTTGACAAAAATGTATAATTTTGTCCAACAATTATATTTTTACAAAAATGTATATTTTTATTTCAACTAATATGTTTTGACAAAAATGTAAAATTTTGTTTAACAATTCTAATTTGACAAAAATGTATATTTTTGTTCAATAATTCTAATTTGACAAAAATGTATATTTTTGTTCAACAATTATATTTCTAGAAAAATGTATATTTTTGTTCAATAATTATAATTTGACAAAAATGTATATTTTTGTTCAACAATTCTAATTTGACAAAAATGTATATTTTTGTTTCAACTATAAAAACGATAATATTTGTTTCACTATCTTCTTACAACAAAATGTCCTTTTTTATTTTCAACTATTTTGTTACAACAAAAATGTCCTTTTTATTTCAACTATTTTGTTACAACAAAAATGCCCTTTTTATTTCAACTATTTTGATTTGACAAAAATGACAAATTTAATTCAACAATTGTATTTTAACAAAAAAATAATGTCAATTTTTATCCAATAATTATATTTTGACAAAAATGATAATTTTAATTCCATTATTCTAATTTGACAAAAATGATAAATTTTGTTTAACTCAATTCTAATTAACAAGAATGTTAATTTTTGTTTAACTAAATTAAAATTAACAAAAAATGTTAATTTTTGTTTAAATAAATTCTAATTAACAAAAATGGTAATTTTTGATTCAACTAATCTAATTAACAGAAATGATAATTTTTGATTAACTAATTCTAATTAACAAAAATGTTAATCTTTGATTCAACTAATGTAATTAACAAAAATGTTATTTTATGTTTAACTATTCTAATTTAACAAAAATGATCAAGTCAACAAATCTACATAACACGCCAATCACAGATCAAATCACGTATGACAATCAATTGAATATTACAGCGTATGAGTAATACCACAATTATGATAAATACGTTTTAATTATATACAAGAGTAGAATTTCTCGCAGTGCTTTTAATTCTGAATAATTCATATTTGATTATTTTTTCCAAAATCTGATCCGCTCTGAATTCGATCTAATCTGTCTAGAAATGTAGATCTCGGGCTCATGATCGCAACGTTTCTGAAATTATTCAATTCCGAGTTCGTATGCATTAGTTATGAATTAATATAGGTTGACATATTTTTAAAGTTAATTAACTAATTAATTAATAAAGGAAAATATCCTTTCTCTTCCACCTACAGATCAACACCGCACTCCTTTTAGTTTGTTCAAAACTAGGTCTAAGGTGATCGATCCAATCACTTGACTTCACGACAATCCGTCACCACCACATCGGAGAGAAAGGAGGCGTGCCCAAAGGGGGACCCACGCGTGCAGCTCGATCGGAGCAATTGGGCGGCGCAGCGAGGCA
This sequence comes from Allium sativum, assembly GCA_030737875.1. Lineage (NCBI taxonomy): Eukaryota > Viridiplantae > Streptophyta > Magnoliopsida > Asparagales > Amaryllidaceae > Allium > Allium sativum. Next base: position 227,794,588 of record CM060911.1, on the reverse strand, counting down.
AACGACCGGAGTTTGGGGGACTGTAACTCGACAGAAGTTCAATATCAATAGGGGTTATCCGTACTGATGTGGAGAGGATGAAAAGTTCTACGAAATTGTCAAAAGGCTGGGGTAATTTTACTGTGTGGATTGGAAGTTTTTAATGGAGGAAGGATCGCGCGTTCATGGCCATTGGTATCGGGGGCGGCGGCCGTAGCAAATGGGAATTAGGGTTTAAGGGGTATATATTTATAATAAAATAATATAAAACCTCTTAATTATACGGTTTAAGCCCGTTAACCTTTTTCAGCTCCAATTTCAGCCCAATGAAAATTGTTCCTACCCAAATGCCCCCGTTCCAGACACAATGGGCTAGGTCCTGTTAGCCAATCGATCATTTTCAATCTGTTTTCTTTAATTTAAAATATAAATCATTTATTTATTTATTTATTTCGATCGTACATTTAAATTTACCGGGGCCATATACAGACTCCAAAAATTCCCCAAAAAATAAATCTAGCTATGTTTTGACGATACGGTCCTAACAAAATTAATTTCGTCGAATTTGGAGACCGTTTGAAAAATGGCCCTTTTTAACAGTCGATTTAATTCAACAGAAATTATCGAACGCAGTTTAATTTACCATGCTCACAAATTAATTCCAAAAATTATGGAAAATTAAACTTAGCAATAATTTGACATTCCAGATTCGACAAAAAAGGTTTCGTCGAAAACGGAGGTCATTTGTATAATGGCCATTTATACGGGCTATAAATTATATCAAATTCCATAACGACTATTCTGAAAATTCAACTGGCCATAACTTTTTATTCCCGCTATGAAATTTCAATTTTTCGGATTTGTTGGAAAGATATTTTTAAACAGATTTAAATATTTTCATTTTTACTGAAATCCGGTTTATTTTGAATCCTGTACATTCAGTCAAAGTTTAAATTCAAATTTTCAAACTACCGCGCTATTTCTAACTCCTTTTAAAATTAAAATAAATATATTCATTCTAACTTCGATTAAAATAAATTTTAAATCGTTATTGTTTAAAACAAATTATTTTAACTATTCAAATTCAATAAAACAGCTAAAATAAAATTTTTAAATTGGTTCTGATTTTTCGGGTTGTTGCATGCGCCTTGACTATGTCAAGGGCTTATTGTCCGTTAGCCATGCTATATAGACAAGACTAGTGGCTTACCATCCTCCTTCCAAGAGGCCCCTGGGGTATACCTAGGGCTTGAAGTCAGGCGCATTTCCATTGACTTACCCTCCTCTATCTTTGTGGAAGAACCTTGGTACCAAGGTTCTAAGTTGGTGCCTAGCTCATGTCCCTGGGTTTACCCCGCCCCCCTTTTAGGAAGCACCTTGAATATATTAAGAACTTTTTAGGTTAATCCATAAAGAGAGGGAATTTCAACCCAAACAATAAAATTTCTTATTTAGAATTGATTCCGATCATTACCCACGTAGAATCCCTTGTTAATAATAGGAATCAAATTCTCATTAAACTCATTAACAATCTCTTATATATTCTCTTAATTTCCCTTGTCTGCAGAAATGGAGTATCATTTTTCCAAGGGCTTTATAATAATTGGTTTTGTAAACATACGTTAAGTACTAATGATAATAAAGTCATCCTTTATTCCTTTTGAATTTGAAGCTTTTTCTTTGAGGGCTAATAGTCGAGCTCTTTTCTTCCCAACAAGTAAATGTTTCTGATTGATTTAGTTAAGTTGCATTCCATAGGCAACTTGAACTTAGATTTTTCCTTCAGAGACTTAACCTTTAACTTTTAATTCCTTTGCGATGGCTCTTGGTTTCCATCACTAGTCATTTTTCTTTCAAGCTCCATTTTCGGTATACAACCTGGAAGGGTTCCATTCATGATATTAAATTTTCTTTCATATTCATTCCATTGGATGAAAAATGATAAAGGTTCACTTATGTAAGGTTGATACATGATATTAACTTTTTTTCAGAATCTTTCTGTTGGATGTTTAATGGTGAAGGGCTCACTTATATTTGGCTGATACCTTTGAGCAAAGGCTATGTAGTATTTTATAATTTCCTTTTCAAACATTGTTCCCCTAGAGTAGGTTTAAATTGCCTTTTTCATCCATGAGATCAAGTTGTTATCCACTCCAAAGTTTGTTCAAAGGTAAAGAAAGGTGTCGCTGTGAGATGGATTTGTACTCTAATTTTCTGGATCATAAACTTCAATCTTCTTCGGATTAATTTTACTCAACATTCTTAGCATTTGTCCCTTATAGAGCCTTAAATCCACATAAGCTAGCTTTGGTATAAGCAGATCAGAAGATCCTTACTCAGATTTATTCAGTCTATCGTCTTTGCTAGATATTTGTCTTGTTGGAGGAGTAATGCTTCCTTAAGAGGTAAATTTTCCATTGATCCCTCTTTATTATTTCTCTGTTGATAGAAAAACAGAGCCATTATCTTTTCCCTTTATAAAATTGTGGGGGTGTCTAATACTCTTTCTTGGGCTTATGCTTAGTTTCTTGGAGATATCCCTTGGGGTTGTAGGAATTCTTTCCTGAACTATGTTAATACCTTTCGGTCTATATTCGGCTTTCATCGATGCATAAGAATTTTTTTGTAGATTATGTTGAGTTTTCTCAGGCATATGATCTATTTCAATTTCTATTAGAATGAGTCTTTTTTATAAATAGCAAATTTAGTAGGTTTTGGAATTCAAGCCCTCCTTCTAGCACAAAAATGTTAGTAAAAAATATTCTTAACACTTCAAAAAGGTGTATTCCTTGTAGAATTTTCTACTTGTGAAAGGGTTAACTTGGGTTAAACTATTTTTTATGTTATATAATTGCTATAGATAGCTCCCGTTAATCTCCGAAAGTGGATTCGTGTAGAAAACAAAAGACAACGATCGGTTGTAGGCCGGTTGAAGTTGGAAAGACCAACCAGAAGAAAATCTATTATTTGGTATTTTAATTTCTATCATCTAACTTTTCTTGACTTCGTAGTAAGCCTTTCGGTCAGGCCACTAGATCCTTTGATAGGGCATTGAAACTCTTAAATCTCCTTAGTGGGTACAAGATAGATAATTGTTACTTAAAGGGTTTCAAACGGGATTACAAAGGACCTCTCGAATCTTTCAAAAGAGATTAGGAATCCTAACCAGTTCATATATCTTAAGAAACCATCGATGGGTCATGAATTGTGAGGTTTTAGATACTCTATCCTAAAAATGACCATGGTTAACTTATTCTGTTACTCATATCTACGGGACTTCCGAAAGATGCTTTTATTAGATTAATTCCTTTCAGTGCTCTCAGTTATGCAAGCGAATATTTTTATTTATGAATTTGAGTATTATAGATTTTTTCCTAAATCAATTTCGAAACTATGGTTTATGACTTAGACTTTCAGATACAAGAGTGAGAATGAGAGACTCTGACTTGATTCTGGGCCCCCAAGGTCGTATTTATAGGTGTAGGCTTACCCCATTTGTCATATGGGCTTTGTCTTGGTATTTATGTGGAAGTTCATACGAAGACTTGATGAAGGTGCTCTTGGTCGGTAAGTAGCTTATTCCCTTGGTGTCCCCCAAAAGGGTAACTATTGGCTTGCCATAGGGTTCTTTGGAAGGATTTTTTTGGATTAGAGACTTTGGCTATTTATGGGAGGAGTAAGCTTGTAGGTTCTCTAGGCTTTTGACACTGCTTGAAGTGTCGTCCTTTCTTGGATGAGGTGCTTGCTTGTGCAATAATCACCTGATGGAGACTCAAGATCTTGGGGTATCCTCTTTTGGTTGTCCGAAGTGTATACCTTGTTCTTTTCTTAATGTTGGAAGATGACTACTCCGAAGTGCGTGCCCTTTAGGTTTTTACCGATAAGGGTTTTGCCTTGTAGGAAGGAGTTCTTTTTTCTTCAATCGTGGGTTCGAAAGCAAGTGTTGAAGGAATAGTTTCGATTGCGCTGAAAGCCTGGTACCTCTAACTTCCCTTCACCTCAACTTTGGCTTTCGATCCTTCTATAATTATTTTGGTTCTAACATAACTGAATATTTGTTGTATTAAACTTCTATTCATTATTGTAAGAAAGATACGAAGCAAATAAAGCTTGAGTGACGTACTTCAATAGTCGTAGGTTGACCTCAAAGGAGTCGAACCTTGTTTGGGATGTTCTCATTGCCCTGCCTTCGCGAAATAGGCGTTATATTAAGGAAATCAAGAGGAAAACTGCTTTATTAACTAATATATAAATTATGTTTAATTCTGGAGCATGTATTATAACTCCAATAAAATAACTTACGAGTGGTGATGATTTAGACGACTTACAGAAGATCACAAGCCAGAAAGGAGACAATTCTACTGAAATAGTTCAATGAGTGATGGAAGAGCCAGGCTTGGAACAACTACTAGATGAGCAGAGATTGCAGCTTATGTAGCAACGCATAGGAGAATGCCTAGAGAGGATGGGTTAGGAAATGATGATAAGTAGGTATGATTTTTTTTCCCCGTTGGATTTTGATTTTTTGTAATTATTAGCATTGTGTTGATGGATTTGATACTTTATTGGTCGTCGTAAAGTTTGATCGACATGAGTATTTGTAGATATAGCTGTGATGGGTGATGTTATATTGGTGTTATTTGACGAAAGTTTTATGTAAATATTGATGTTTGCATTGTATATTTGATTATGTGTGATATATTTATGAGATTATACGATGCATGTTATGGTAGTAGTTGTGAAATTAGGTTTATATGTTTCATGGATGAAGTGGATAGAGATATTACATTTGTAGTGTTGTTGGATGACTTAAAAGTAGTTGAATTGAATTCAGGTTTTGGATTTGTAATGGCTAGTGACATCATTGTAGTTGACGGCTAGCGACAGCTAGCAACGCACTTTTGGTTCCATTATAGCGACACTTGACGACGACTAGCGACCACAGTTCGACCTTCCATAAAATGCCATGTGTCCACATTTCTGATACTAATCGTTGCTAATATAACGATGAGTCTGTTGCTATAGTCATCGCTATTCTGCTAGTGACGAGAGTTTTTTTTACGGATTTTTGTGATGGCTATTAACGGTTACCCGTCATCGCTAAAGCCAACCTTTCTTGTTGTCCTGATCCAGATCTCATTTAGTGTGCAAATTTATTCTTAGCTAAATTTTGAAGGTCGTTTGCCTGGTTTTTCTTAACTGATGTCCTGCGTTCTCATTCTTTTAGATATTTGGACCATTAGATCGTCGCATTGGGATTTCTATCTCAATACACCAAGTCTGGCTTGTTCAGTTTATCCGAGCATGGTCAATCCAAAGGGATAGTAATAATATTAAACTTGTATCATCAGGTTACGACAAATTTTAGCCAACACCAATAGGTGGGTCGATCGCCTCTATCTAGCAATCGACCACCTTGTCAACCACTTAATATAAGCGGGTCGACCCCAACATTTAATGGAATATTATATATTTTGCTTATTTTCATATCGTATTTGTTTTTATGTTCGTGACTTCTTTGTATAAATTTTTTCGTCCAATTTTTAGAACTCTAAGTATGAGAGTTACTTAAATTTTCACTGTGAACGCAATGATACAAGTTTCGTTGGGAAACTTAATCATTTGCAAAGATTCCATATTAAAAATCTAACTAACTAACTAGAATAACTAACGTCAAAATTATGGGGTGTTTCAAGTGACGCGTCAGATTAAATTTTAATAAAAGAGAAACGTGAAGGATGTGAGAGTTTTAAGGAAAGGGCCACCTTTTAGCATCAAAATGTTGACTAAAGATTAACCAGCATCTTACTATATATTAGTGCATTATTAAGGCAAAAATAATTTACTAATCACTATGCTTAAAAAGGTAAAATAATGGGAAAAACAATTTAACTAAAGTTTTAAAAAAACAAAGGCATAACTGGTTTGACAAGTTTTGATATGTTCACAGTGAAGATCTCGTACATAATTTCTCTTACAACTACAAAAGAACATATGAAATTAGCATTTAAAAAAGGCAACTAATGTTAAGAGTTCATGGTGTTGATTTGCCATGAGAAGTTATGTATATGTGATAATAACCAAAATTCTTACAATTTCTAATTTCTTTGAAGTGGTAATGCATGAGATATTTGTACTGACAAACTATACAGTGAATGATTGAGACTGCATGATAAAATACGCAAGAATCATACTTGGTTGTTGATTCGATTTCACGTGCCGATGGAAGACAAATGTAAAAGCAAAAATGAACTTGTGGATGAGAAGGATATCAATTGTCCCTTTGTACGAAGTCTACATATTGGGTGTAATGTACATAAAAAGCCAATGGCATGCTAGAAAAGGATTTATGCTTTTAGCTGCTTTGCTACAACACATAGCACGACTAGCTATATGCTTATTGTTTACTTTTGCACGCCTACATGGCAAGGTGGATGAGTTGTTCAGGGCACAAAAAAAAGATGAATGTTGCGTAGGACAAAATTTCAAGGAGAGTGTCGAATCGGCCATAAGATGCTGTGACAGGCCGCTTGGGACAATTAGAGGCAACTAGAATGTATTGATTTGAAGCAATGTCGAATGGACGAGTTGACGTAGAGCCACCTAACTTCGTCGGGCTTAGTCATTTTGTCTTTATTTGATGAATTGGTGTTGAAGCCGAGTCAAGCGTTGAGTCAACTAGTTGTCATTCTGTTGTGCTACTAAGCATATGAGTTGGCTTAACACCAGCTTGAGGTTGGACGATATAAGTAGGTTGGCTGCAGATTAGCAAGATCGACTTAAATTGGGATGAGATGTGCTTTATTTAGTTTGCTAATCATACTTGCGAGTAATTCGAGTAACACAACTGCTTCTATGTAATGTTTGTAAGCAAATACTTTTGATCAAAGATACTGTCATATCCACATTTATATTGAAAATCATTTTTCAATACCACACACACACACACACATATATATATATATATATATATATATATATATATATATATATATATATATATATAAAACTGAACATTGTATAAATCTTATTCGCCAACAACCGAAAAATTAGTATTTTTTATTTATTATAATTATTTCTGTCCAATATAAAAATCAACAAATATGATAATGATAAATAGTTTTGTATAGTTTACAGGCATGACATGCATATAATATAAATTATAAATTTAATAAAATGATAAATACATACGAAGTAAGATACAATCACAAGAATAATCAAGTGAATTATTTTTGAATTTGGTCGTACACATATTTCGTTTTTTAATTTTATTATTATAATAATAATTATTATTATTTTGATGCAATGCAAGTAGATTTAGTTATTCTGGTTTTCAATAGCAAGTTAATTTAGTCTATTAACATTCACTAGCATTTCAGATATTAGAAGTTGGTAATGCAGCTCTTTCCAAAATTAGTTTTACCATGTGTGGCCGCTCAGTTTGGTTGGGAGCACGATTAAAACCTTGTGGAAGTCAGTTATATAAACCAACTCCAAATCAGTTTCCTTCCATACATCCACTCCACTTCAGACAACCAAAAAGGGGAAAAGCAGAAATTATGTCCAACTATGATGACGATAAACTAAACTACGAGATTTTCTCCATCCTCGAATCCAACTTCCTCCTCTCCCAACCCCCTCACAAAATCCGCCTCCTCACCATCGATTCCTCCTCCGACAACGCCCTCATGGCCGCCACCGTCCTCTGCCGCCTGGAATCCCTCCTCCAACAACACACCTCCGACCCCACCGCCTCCATCTCCGACTTCTTCGACCTCGCCGCCGGCTCCGGCTCCGGTGGCCTCCTCTCCGCCCTCCTTTTCACCCGCAACCCCCACGGCCGCCCTCTCTTCACCGCCCACCAAGCCCTTAGCTTCCTCGCCACCTCCAGCAAAAACACCGTCCTCTCCAAAATGTTCTCCCTCAACGACCGCAAGTTAAAGTCCCTTTTCTCCGACCTCACCCTCTGCGACGCCATCAAGCCCCTCCTCATCTCCTGCTTCGACGTAATCACCTCATCCCCCTTCATGTTCTCTCGCTCAGACGCCGTCGAGTCCGAAACCTACGACTTCCACCTCCGCAACGTCTGCAAAGCCGCCACCAGCAAGCACGCCTTCCCAACCGCCTCCCTCAACAAAACCACCGCACTGAAAGCGGTCGGGGGTGGCGTCGGTATCGGAAACCCGACCGCTGCAGCCATAACCCACGTCCTCAACAACAAACAAGAGTTCCCCTTCGCCAACGGCATGGATGACCTGTTCGTCCTCTCGATCGGTGGGACCACATGGGATGCCACGGCGGAGGTGGTCGACCAGTCCGTCGGCATGGCCTTCGGAGGAGAGGCGATGGAACGCAGCCACAATTACGTACGCATCCGCGGAACTGGCGCGGACTCTGTTCTGAAGGAACGGTATGTGAAGACCGTGATGTTCCGTGGATGCACAGTCGGCGAGGAGACGAACGGAGAGAAGGTCGAGTGGGTGGCTAAAGAGCTTGTAGCTGAAGGCGAGCGCAGAAAGAAAAGCGATGTGTCTGTCGTTCTGGTGAAGCCAGCTCTGACCACGCCGAGGTCGTCTTCTGTTACCACCACCACTACCGTTATGTCCTCCGACACGGCATCGTTATAATGCATATGATGATATAATTCTCTTTTCATACATATTGTGTTAAAATGATGTTTCAAATTTAGATTGTTTGGGAACAAAGAGGTGTGAATAATATTTGTTCAAATTGTGTGCGCATACATGCTTTCATAAAAATAAAACTGCTTGGGTTCTTTCAGCCATATGCATTCAGACCTCTTTAAGTCAGACTGTAACAGTTGATAACTGTTGGAAATCGTGTGAAAATAGGATACGCGTATGATGCATGTATGAACAAAATAACGTTCATGCAAGGGGTCCTCATGTGGTCGACGGCGATAAGCCAAGCTTTGTGCCAGTGACCGTTCAACGACCAGGATATTATTATTGATACTAATATGGCGATTTTGGAGTTTTACTCATATCGCTCTCGTGTATATCTATGAGGTGCCATTAGATTCATCAGTCATTGCGTATCAGACAAGGAGATGAGCAGTTGATGTGGAGGCCGTACAACTGGTCAGTGAATGTGGGTCCAATGAAAACTAGGCTTTAATGGAATCGAGCTACGTGTTCTTGATTTCAATCGCTACATTCTAAATCGTATGCTACTATTTATTTGTAAAATTTAATAACGTGGGTCAGTAATAATTTGCATGGCCTCCCTCGCTGCCTGACTTCATAATAAATAACGCAGATGCAGAAATTATGGAAGATTGTACAAAACCTTGCCATTTCTTGCAAGTAACAAGATGCTTTCTCATGAAGTTGGGAAGTACTTCTAAACATTTCATGCCCACTGAATTAACTCTAAATAAACGTACGTAGATACATCTTCTCTTTGAGCATTCCCGACACTGTGTCAATTTTCAAGACGAGAAAAAGTAAAAAAAAACAAGAAAAAGCTCCATTTAAATTCGTTTCTCACGCTGCAATCGACACTACTGCAGTAGTCATATTTTGTTGACATTAGTGTCAAGTAACCTTATTTGGTGATTGAAGGAAATCAGAAAAGTCCATATATGCCCCACTCATTTCCTCCAATCACCAAATGAGGTTACTCAACACTAGTGTCAACAAACTAGTGGTACTACTGCAGTACGCGTGATTTAAGCGGGGATTGTCCCTTGCTTTCTCAAGTATTCCCGCTTTTGGGAATGCTCTAAGTATTGATTGTAATTTAAAGTATATAATAAATTAACTATTTTCTGTGTTTAAAATGATCGCACTCATAATTTTTTTCGGTCCAATCAATCAACGACTCTAATCTATTGTTAGTTAAGCATGAATGATCATGATGTATGATCATTTGTTATTATTTAACAACATAATGCACTGAATGTAAAATATTTGCAATCCCATCTTTATCACTAGTAGGACATATTTTTGGAGTATAATAATGTAGTGACAAAAGGGGAAAGGAGGAGAAAACGACTTACATAAAAAATTAGCTTGTTTAATCTATAATTTGTTCAACATCCAATCAAATTTGTGTTGTTGTCATAAAAGTTAAAATCTTCAATCAAAATAGCAACCCTCCAAAATATAAAATAGGCTCAGGGTACACGCTAAAATAATATATAAACATGATCACAAATCCTTGCTTATGTTAGTAGTATTCAGAATGATGAAGCTTGCAGCGGATGTTTTGCAGTCTTGTCTTTTATTATTAGTATAGTATTTGCATTCATATTTGGTTATGATTGGACATGTATAATAAAGAATCACAATTTGGTGGGTTAATACGTATAAAGGGTTTAATTATTATCCAGTTCTTTGGGTTAGTGTGAGTGGTGGTTTGGAGACAGTTGCGAAAGTCTAAATGATTAAGATGATTATAGTGTTTGGGATCAGCAAAGTGTTTGGTGTAGGATCACGATCCAAGCAACAGATAGAATCTTGTTAACGAGTATATAAAAATATATAGCTTCATCATTCATGTATGTATGTGAAGTGATGATTAATATTGATCCATATGTGAGTATCAACCAAAACTTACATATTAATCTTTTATATATGACATGCTACTTTGAACGTTATGCTCAGTTAATAGTATTTTGCATTTAGTTAGTGAAATTATGCTCAGTTAAACATATTTATTTACATTATACACATGCTTCTGCTTCTTCCCGGGTTTTGATCCTCCTATACCTGGTGGTAGAGCAAATCACCTGTATCCAAATCCTCTATCCTTTCTATAACCAGCCAATCAGGATCTCTTAATTATAAAAAGATGGAGTTCAGAGGGTCCCCATTGGCTGGGTGCAGAGGGACAGAGGATACTATGTACCTACATATATATATACATATGTATGTAGGTAAAAAAAAAATCCCCTTTCCCAGTGAAATTTAAACCTACTGGCGATTTACTATCGATCTCTTTGATTTGGACTTTGAACTTGCCTGCAGATATATATAAAAACGCATGCAAAGGGCAACGAAACTAAGAACTCTTGGAAGAAGACTGTTTCATGTGCATATCTTGTATCATCTTCAGTTAAATGCGCATGTTCCGTGCACAGGAGACCAATTCTTCTGTGCCCAATTCCTCTATGTCTCATGTCCTCTTCAATCAAATCTCCATATTTCGGTTTTTTTGCATTTTAATCCCCGGACAATCAAATGGTTTAACTGCAAAAGACGAAAATCAGAGGGCTATGATTGGTTGGAGACACAGAGCACACCGAATTTCGGCACAGAAGAATTGGTGCGCATGTACAACTAGATAAGAGCACAACCAATAATGGTTTGTTCAGTTATTAAACAAGCTACGGAGTAATCAGACATAGCTTGTTCAATCACCCGTGGCTAGTTTGGTTGAGTGAACAAAGTCTTTGCCATTATAAACAGGGACGGAAGTATGGGGGGAGTGGCGGCAGCGCCCTCCCCCCCCTCCCGATTTTAAAATTATAATTTTTTTTAATCACTTTGATACAAAAGTAACCATTTTAAATGCATTTTTATTAGTATTTATGCAATATTTTTGTTTAAAACTTAACAATATGAAACACTAAAGGTTGAAATTATGATAAATTCAGGGTAAACTGGTATAAATTTTTTTTAGGTCCCTCTTCGAATTCACCCCCACTGAGCGGATTCCTGGTTCCGTCTCTGGTTATAAACTTTTAATAATAAAAAAACATGCAAACGCTGTATGCTGCGTTGCAGCGGTGAAAATAAGTAATATTGAATGGAAGGGGTGTTTACTGTTTTGTACTGTTTGTATTATGTAATATATTTTTTAAATGGTTTGTGGCTGGTTGTGGCTAGTTTTGTATTGCTGGGTGCGTTGTGGTTTGTTTGAATGAAAGAGAAGAAGTGAACAGAACGGATTGTTGGCTATGGTCTAAGCTTGGAAATCAGTTCATTTAGTGTGAGGAGGGAAAAGTATACTTCATCATCCAAGAATGCCTTTCTTTCATGGCTGATTTTTCCACTGATTTATTCATTATGATGCTTGCATGGTCAGTTGTAATGGTCACAAATGGCCCTTTCTCGCTTGTGGTGTTCTTACTAAACTGTTGTTCTCAAGCAATCCAAATTAGAACAAGCGGAAAACAACATTTTAACTAGAACAATAACCTTTTAGCTTTAGAGCGCTCTTTGCTTTGTAATTTTGGTGTTTGGATCCGAGCAGTCTCCATTGTCCAGTCTTGATCAAGAATTTGGGATCATTGAATTTATGTGGTTTTGTGTTGTGCTGATGTCGTTGCCAATTTGGGCCTTTGTCAATGTTTCTCCTTTTGCTTTTTGGGGTCGCGGCATGACTAAGTCTCCCCTTTGCGTTTTCTTAGTCTGTCTTTTGTGAACCACCGGAGATGGACGTATTTTCTTCTTGTTATAGAAATCTAAAATATTTGTGATAAGAAAAATAGATAACTTCTTCTAATCAAAATGGAATTTTGGCCTTTGTTTTAACATTCATGCATGGGTTAATAGATTTTTTTTTTTTTTTTTTTTTTGAAAGGCAAGTGAAAGTTTTTATTCACCACTTCAAGAGTTACAAAATAACAAAAGATATAGTAACGCGATACAGACTGTTGACATTTCTAGCCTTGTACTTACTAAAAGAAAATATTAAAAGATTTCTGACTTTATACTTGTCTAGATGAGAACACAAAATTTCTTCTACCCAGCTTAATGTCCAAATAGCTTGCTACCAATTTCAGAAGAAAATTTCCAATAATAGTTCACTTTGTTAACGACGGTTAGCGTAGACAAGGATCAAACATAGGACCAGGATTTTTCCTAGTATGTCTTTTAGATGATTTCATCGTGTTGCGAGGTAGTACATCTTCAGGATTGTAGTCGATACCATCATCTAAATCAGTATCATCCCTGAATTTTTCTTTAAGCTTTTTAGATTTAGACAGTAGTGAACTAGCAGGGGAAGACATGTTAACTCGTGGAAAAGTCAATCCACAGCCAGAGACTGGAGGTGGAAGAATAATATTCTGAGGAGGCTTCAAGTGTGCATAAGGGGAGGTTGCCATTGCGGAGCGTGTCATGGAGTTATTATTTTCAACAGCAGAGGAAGGAGTAGCAAGTCCAACAGACAGTGGACAAGGCCTAGAGATGTTTGGGCTTGATAAGTTAGGTGAAGACATACCTGATTGATTTGTCGTATTTGTATCACCTTCAAAGAGATTGCCAAACAGTGCATCATCATCAAACTGCACCCCATTATTAACTTCAATATTTTGTGTTTCTCCTGTGTTTCCTACCACTTGCGCTTGAATGTCAACAGCACTATCAAGTTCTCCACTATTAGATTGCGATTGAGTATTGGATCCCCTATCGTTGCCATAACTTTGCAAATCAGCTTGCGCTTCCTTGCCAACATCACTGTCAAGTGTTCCACTATTAATCTGCGTTTGAGTATTTGATCCCTCTTCATTGCCATTACTCTGCAAACCAGTTTCTAGTGCACTAAAAGGATTGACATTAACCATTGGTATCTCAGTATCTTTATCGCCTTCCTTATTATTCCTCACTTCTTTCCTTTTCCAATTCTTCTTCCGCTTATTGAAGACATTATTCCATTGGTCCTGATTTGCATTTACTCGGATATTAGTGTGAGGCCTGTGAATGTGCTCCTCTGAATGCTGAGGCCTTAAATTCTCATCAACAACATTATCCATATTATTGTTAGCATGCAACTCACAACTGATTGAATCATGTCCAAATACTTTACAGTGTACACATATCCTTGGTTTCCAATCATACCTAACCTTAACACTTGGACAATTTTCTCCCAAACCGTCAAACTCAATAATATTAGGTAACTCATATTCGGCTGATACTTCAACCAAGGCCTTCGCATATCTGAACCGATCAAGTCTTTCAGTACTGATATCATAACAAATTAGTCTTCCTATATGGTTAACAAGCCAATTGATGCCTATTAATGTCCACAACACCATGGGAATATTGTATAATTGGATCCAAACAGGGACTTTTTTAACCTGAGACTGGGCACAACCAATGGATGGATCCCAAACTGAGATGATAAACATCCTACCACGTATGAAGACTGGGTCTGATCTAAGGATTTTCTCCCTATCAGAGGCATTGGAGAATTTAAAATAAAAATGAAACCCATCGGTTTTGATATCAACTTCCCCAATAAGCTTCCAACGCGTTCGCAAATAATTTGAAACAGCGTGATAAGATAACGTACCATCAAGGAAGAAACCGATTAAAAAATCATTCCAGTAGTTTAGGCCCTTCTGTTTAACGAGATCTGGAACCAATTGCTTCTTACCATTCCTCGGTATGTTGAAATCAATCGGTTTACAGATGAGAAATTCAAATTATTCAGATCGGGATCTGACGAGGAGGAAGGATTTGCTGAGGAAGTGGAGGGATTTGCTGAGGAAGGAGGTGGTGGATCGGGGGGTTTTGGAGGAGCGCGAGATGGAAGAGGTGGGAAGGCATCGGAGGCGAAGGTGGAGGAGATGGAAGAGCGGGATGTTGCTGCCGCCGCCATTTCTAGGTCGTGAAGCAATTTTTGCATCGCTAAATGTTTTTGAATTTATTTATTTATAGGGTTAATAGATTTTATTAAATATCAAGTAGAAACTCAAGTGATCAGGGCCGGCGCTGGCCTAGTGCGAGCCGTACGACCGCACAGGGCCCATTAGGTCAAGTGGCCAAAAAAAAAAAAAAAAAAAAAACCGTGTTATCGTTACTAGAGCTGCTTTTTCTTTTCAGGATACGTGTACTTGATAGTAATTTATCTATGCAAAAGTAGATATGATTGTATGCTTCGTTGACATTAATCAATATATTAAAATGGAGATGTGGCTTGTGTAGACCTCTAGTTGACAGATTGAAAATATGGGTAAAAACTTTATGAATTTGCTGAAACACGCAATTTTCTCAATAGAAATGAACAGTAGAAAAAGCACATTTTCACTTATGTTCAATTTCATAAAAAAAAATAAAAAATTAAGAACCCAAAATTTTGGGCTCGCACTAGATCCATAAATACTCAGGACCGGCCGATCTACTGTACATAATTTACTTTATAAACAAGGCACTGAGCAGTCATCATATAAATTTAGTACCACTACAACTTTTTGCCTTGCGTGCATGATTACTGTACCATGTATGATTTAGATGATAAAGCCAAATTGGAGTAACACATACAAAATCCTTATATGCCGAAGAATCCAAGTAGCAGATGTTAGCTAGCAAGTATAATTTTTGCTGCGTTTAGCATAGAAATGTTGGCATATAATTTTTGCTGCATTTAGCATAGAAATGTCAGCATTTCTCAACTTATAAGGCAATAAAATTATCGTTATATATCCTTATAAATTGTGGGTTTATATTTTCTACAAATTGGTATCAGAGCCTTGTTCAATCAGAATGAGCAATTCTATTCCCCTCGCTTATGTTCCTGAAAAACAAAAGGAAAAGAAAACGAAAAAGAATGTATTTGTCAATTGTCAATCAAGAAATTAAGAAAAAACAAGCAATAAAATATTTCTTCCTCTCCAATCAATATTCTAACAAAATTTCTTCGTCTTTCTCCTCTAAAATATTTTCTACAAATTGGTATCAGAGCCTTGTTCAATCAAAATGAACAGTTCTTTCATTATTCCTTTTGTTCCTCAGTTAACCAAAGAAAACTATGGTGAATGGAGCGTGCAAATGAAAGTTCTTCTTGGATCTCAAGAATTATGGGAGATTGTTGAAAGCGGGTATACCGAAGTTGAAAATAAGGAAAAATTAACACAAGCTGAAAAGGATAAATTAAGAAGATTGAAAATGAAAGACAAACAAGCTTTGTCTTATATCTATCGGGGAATAGATACATGTGATGACGCTTTCGAAAAATATATCGTGCCACTTCTGCAAAGCGAGCTTGGGAGATCTTGCAAAATTGGGAGATTTTGCAAAGCTCATTCATTGGAGAAGAAGATGAAAAAGTTGAAGAAGAGAAAGAAAAGAAGATTGTTGATGAAGATCAAGAAGAAGACGATAGCGAGGGCAATGGCGCAAAGGAGATAAAAGAAAAGAAATAAGGGAAAGAAATGAGGGACAAAAATGAAGAAAATGGGGATGAAGGCAATGAGGTAGAGAAGAAGAAAGAGAAGGAAAAACAAAAGGAAAAGAAAGGAAAACAAGAAGAAGATAAAGAGGAGGTCGAAGAAGAGAACGAAGAAGCGGACGAAAACAGAGGAGTTGAAAAAGAAAATATTGGGAGTAAAGAAATTGAGGATGAAAACAGTGAAAATGAAAAAACAAAGAATGAAGAAATTGAATACGAAGATGAGGAAAATCAAAAAGTTACTGCAGATTTTAATAACAAATCTAATTAAAAAGAACATGAAGAAGACAAAATTGAAGAGAATGAAAAAGCAGAAGAGGTTGTGACTAATGTTACTATTGAAGAAATGGACTTCTACTCCACCATCACTCGAGGAAGGTTCGAGGAGCTGAACATGGATTTGTTTAGGAAATGCATGGATCTAGTTGAGAAATGCTTAAGGGGTGCGAAGATGGACAAAAGTCAGGTGCACGACATAGTGCTTGTTGGTGGTTCTACTAGAATTTTTAAAGTGCAACAGCTGTTTCAGGATTTCTTCAATGGGAAGGAGCTCTGCAAGGACATTAACCCGGATGAATCGGTAGCATATGGAACAGCTATGCAAGCAGCGATCGTCAGTGGAGAAGGCAAGCAGAAGGTGTATGAAGGAGAGAAAGCAAGGGTGAATGACAACAATTTATTAGGAAAATTTGAGCTATTTGGACAGGAGTATGCAATATTCAAACAAGGAGCTTCAGCAGGCAACGTAGGCAATGAGAAGATAGTGGAAAAGCAAGAGCCAAAATCAAAACAAACAGCTAAAGCAAAACCTAAAGTCCCTACTAGTGAAGAAGCAAAAGAAGAGGAGCTGATGATTAAGAAAGTCTGGATAATATCGTTCTTTTTCTTGCCAAAGCACGTGAGGTATAAATAAATCAAAATCGAGATGTTCTCAAAACAGGTGTTCAGATGATTGATATTTTGACAAAGCACTCAGCGCATAAGTCTTCAGAAGAAGTGCAGAAAGTTTGGGCAAAGAAAGCAAGTTTAATTTAGGGGAGACATTGTTGGCAATAAATTAAATTTGCAATAAATGTTGCCTAAATTGTGGTTTTTTATTTGGTATAAAATTATCCTTATATATTCTTGTGAAGAGGATAAGGATAAGGATGATGCGTTTGCACTTATCTATTAATTGGATTTGTATAAATAAGGGCATGTATTTGTCAATTGTCAATCAAGAAATTAAGAAAAAAAACAAAAAATAAAATCTCTGTCTTTCCAAAACTTTTTATCTCTTTCTCCTCAAAAATATTTTCTACAAATAAATTTCTTCGTCTTTCTCCTCAAAAATATTTTCTACAAGAAAGAATTGTTGTAATTCTTTAGTACTGCAATTCAAAACTGTAAGAAAACTTCTATAGTGTAAAGAAACATATACATAAAAGGTCAGTCAATTTACCTCTAATTCAAATGCTACTCCTAAGGTGATCAAAACCTGCACAGAGTAAGCATGTACCATCGTAAACCCAACATAAAGGTAGTTTACAGTAGATAACAAAACAGAAGCATGCTGAGTAGCCTAAACAACTCTGACTCCATGTGAAGCATATACTGTGAAATTGATGTCGGTATAACTATATCTAGTTCTGCTAAACAAACAAACTAATAATGTAAACTCAAGAGAATGCATGTGAAAGTGATGTAAGGCAAACAATAAAAGTAGTCAACCATGCTTAGGATGTAAATTTAAACATAGTATGATGGTTATGAACATTGTGTTTAATAGAAAAAAAAACAAGTATTCTAATGGAATACGTGAACAAACCGGATATGCCACAAAGTAAAATGATGGTTAGCATAGGTCCAAATGCACAAAACCAAAGCAAAGTAAACCAAAGCATGATAAATAAAAATCAATGCATAAGATAATTAGAATGCAAAGAAACATCAAAGTTTCTCAGCATCCAAGTGGTCAAATAGAAAACTCAGTAAAGACGCTAAACAAGTATAAAAGGTTAAATAACTTGCCCTGGTTATGTGCTTTAACAAGCAAGTCAATAGACTCCTCCACCGTAAGCACTACAAGACAAGCAGGAAAAAAGTTTACTTAATAAATTGTATTAGAATGAATAAAAGAAACACACTCGTTCTCTTTGGTACATTTTATATTTTCTCTCCTGGATTGCAGACGTGGCATCATATCTGCCATCAGCCCAACGATATCACAGTCATTCCTTCTTGCAATCTGAAACAGTATTTTGTATCTAATACTATTACAGTCCAAAGCCCATCCTGTAAACTATATATATATTCTGGGCTTATCTCATTGTAAAAAAATTTAGAATACAATTCAAAATTTAGTTTTACTTGTTTGATTTCTTCTCAAATTGCTTTGTACCATTTCTGCTCCAAATATTAATTTGGTATCAGAGCATCTTCAAAGTCTAACGGCATTACAATTCTTGCAATTATTTGGTATGAAGATACCCATCAGATAAATTTCATCATTTGGGTATATTTTCTCTCATTCGTGATAACTCACATCATCTGAGAGATCAAATACAGTGTGATCATCGGTGTCGTGCCTGCATCTCAATAATACACACTGTATTTTCTGAAATTCAGTATCAATCACCAGGAATCCAATACAAGAAAGTCAAGAAACTCACCAAAATCAGTAGAAGCATCGCCTGAAAGACTCATCAGAAAGTTATATCACCAAAGGCATACTTCATCATCAAATCTTTCTGCTGCTTCATACCTGAATCTCAGTTATTTCTTCCCTTTTGATCAGAAACGGTATTCGATCAGAATTTCTTGTTTTTCCTGTGTTCTTTTCATCATAGTGGACCCACCCACTTCTTCCGCATCAGCTACAGGAACTGCTACTGGAGTTACTCTAGAAAACCCACTGAATACACATTTTCAACAATTAGTAAAGACTGGTATAAGTTCCCAAAACCAATTGATCACAATTCAACTTCAAGAAGAAAATTATCTACAATGGAAACTACAAGTAGAAACCGCTATACAAGGCTATGGTTTGGAAGGTTTCATTCTGGGTACGACTCCTATTCCTGCAAAGTTTGTTACAGATTAAGACAATAGAACTGTTACTAATGAGGCATTCATACAATATCATAGGCAAGATCGATTAATTAGTTCCTCGCTTCTATCGACTATAAGTGAAAACTTATTGCCAACTATCATTGGGTCTACATATGCAAACGATATATGGACAACTATTGAAAAAGAATTCAACAATCAATCGTCTGCAGAAGCATTGCACTATAAAAGACAGCTTCAGAATATTAAAATGAAAAATCTAGATATGAGAGATATATCTCGAAGGTAAAGAAACTATGTGATCTACTCAGCGCTACAGGAAATAGGATATCCAATGGAGATCATGTTCTATATTTGCTAAATAGATTAACTGAAGATTATGTGGCAGTTGTTGTAGTTATCACAACTCAAAGAATTGTTGCCCCCATTGACGAAGTGCATGCCATTTTATTGTCTCATGAAGCAAGAATAAGCAGCAAATGAATTCAAGAAAATGATCACAATGCAAATCTTGCTACAGCTAACAAAAATAAAAGCCAAAACAACAATAGATCTGAAACATCTTACCACAGAGGTGGTAGTGCAAATAGAGGCAGGTGCCGAGACAGATGGAACAATAGTAACAGACCAGAGTGTCAGATCTGTGAAAAGATTGGTCATGTAACACCCCGTAATTTTAAAACATTAAAATTCACAAATTAAAGTATACTTAATTTTTAGAAAAGAATTAAGTGAAATGGGTTGCGCAGAGAAATATATATATATTGATATATATATATAAAAATTAAAAATTAAATAAATAAATATGCGAAAAAGTTCAAAACAGCGAATTGGAAGGGGGAATAACCGAACCGGCCCATTTTTGAGGTCGACCCGAGCCACGCTGGGTCGACTAGGGGTTAATCCAGGGTGTTTGGCTGTCAACCCGTGGGCCGATTCGCTCAAATGCAGATTTTGCATTTGATTGGTTCTCATGGTTCAGGGTTAATCTAATGGTCCTAAATAACTTCCTACACCTATAAATACATCCTAATGCTAACCCTAAACCTAATTAAAATAGAATAGTTACCGTCATACCATCACCATGGAAATCAATGGAGCCGCCGCCAACTAAGAAAGAAGAAAAGCAAATTCAATTCTAATTCTCTCAACCCTAAAGCAAAGCAAAACTCTCTCTTTTCTTCTCTAAATTGTGAGTATGATGATCTTAACAAGATTATTATCATTTTAATTAGGTTGAGTTATGAATGGATTATGAGTAGATGATGTGAATTATCATATATGTTGTTGTAAACCCCTTTTGCTATCATGTATATTGTAAATCCAATGTTATGTGATGATGATATCTTATATGTTGTAAATCATGCTATGATGATGTTATGTATGTTGAAAGTTTCTATGCTAAGTTGTGATGAATCATACATGTTAAAAAGGCCATGATGTTACCATCTATGCTAGTTAGTTCATATTAATTAAATCATCATGTTTGGGTTATGTTGATCTATATGACAAGTCACATATGCAAGTTAGATTGATTAGAAAAGTTATGAACATATGCCAAGACATCTATTATGACATCTAGAATTATGCTATGACATATGTGATATCCTATGCTAGTTCACACCATCATTATGTTGCCTAAAAACCCCATATGCAAGTTTATGTATAGATTTGGGCTATGATCATATCATGTAAATTGAGACATTTAACAAGTTGACACCTTTTGATCCTTAACATGTGTAGTTTATGCAAGTTTCACCCCTAATATGATTAGATTTATTTTAATTGTCTATATGTTGTGATAATTTATCTTTGTGCTAGGTGTTAGACTATACAAGTCTAGCCTATATTATGCGTTGAATAAGCGAACGTATAAACGTGGGGTAGGGGTAATATTAAGGATTTAATATTAAAAAGTTGGGGTGCAATTGATATGATTTTGCATGCCATAAGTGGATGGGCATAATTGAGTCAATTATGGACATCATTAAAAGTTGACTTAATTAATAATTTGAATAGGGAATTATTAAAACTGGGGTAAAAGATTTTAAGTGTTAACCAATGCTTAGGACACGAGGTTGGACTCGTTTATGACGTAAACCTGCCCGGACCCGCCCGACAAATCCAATGGTCACAAATGTCAGCCCAATGTGAGAGGTCCTAGGCCTAAACTAAAGCATAACGGTTGTAAAGACACGAGGTTAGACTCTTTTATGGTGTAAGACTGCCCGGACCCACCCGGCAAATCCAGCTGCCATAAATGCCAGTCTAATGTGAGAGGTCTTTATGAGGTTATGGCCTGAATGAATTAAGAAATACTTAACCAGATAAACATGTAAGGTGGGACATGGGGGTTAAGTAGGTGCCTTGGGTGGCATGAGGAATCTATGGGGTGCCCTTAGTGGCATGTGAAATACGATTAGTAAGACTTAACCAAACACACATGTAAATGAACATGACTAAGAGGGTTAGGTGGGATATACTAGTGACAAGCTTAGGTGGGTAGCTTGTGGGGGCCCATTTCGACCAGTATCCCAAACGTATCTTTGTGGGCTCGACCCAAGTCGAGGACGGGACACGCATGCTGGGTTCGACTGTAAGAGGCCAAAACTGGGAGCGGTGGCAACGCAAGTCCAACGGGTTTCATATGCGTGTGTGGACCCGGGCTGGTAGGTAAGACGTTGTTGCATCGTGTAGGTATAAGCCGTGCATTCTCAAGTTGTATCGGGTTGCCACTTTAGGGGAGTGATACACCCCACTGTGGGGCCAGCACGGGTATCTACGAGTAGGGAGCCGATCGAAAGTGGGTAGTGGGGTACACCTAGTGGAGATAGGGGAAGACGACACCTATGTAGTCAGCTAGGGGTACGTAAGCCTATTTATAAAGTTTCTGTGTGAAGCAAGTGGGATCAAACAATAGGGTGACTGGTGTGGTGCAGTGTAGTAATGTGCGGTGCAGTGTAGTAATCATTCGTTAGTAATTAGGTGTGCCTTTACCGTTATCTTTACCGTTATCTTTAACGTTATCTTAGACGCTATCTTTATCTTCCTAAGAGTTCATAGACATTTACTTGTCTTCCAGCTTATGCCTTAGTCTAGTTATTTTGATAATAGTATTGTTAGAATTATCATACTCGCCAGACTTTATGTTTGACCCCCTCTATTTCTATCCTTTTTCCCCCTCCAGGTCCTCAGGTTGGGCCCAGCTCTAGTGGAGTTTGATTGGATTGCTTCATCTCTTTGGAAAGCTTGGACCGTTGAAGTAAAGTCCAGCTTGTTATTTTTTTTAATGGCTATTTATGTAATGGGATTATGTAATTTGTTTTTATGAAGATGGATATTGTACTTGGTTTTATGATGTAACAAACATGTTTAATTTCCGCTGCAATAAAATGAAGTTTTAGATTTCCAAGTACTATTTATTATCTATCTTGTTGTAATTTTTCTGTTCTATATTCACTTATAACCTCCATGGAAGTTAATGCATTCCCTTTATGAGTGACATTAATGGACGTTGGGTGTTACACGTGGTATCAGAGCTTAAGGTTACCAGAACAGATAAAAATACTTTAGAAAAATAGTTATTTTTGGAAGAAGTGTTTTCAAAAACATGTTTTAATGAGAAATTTAAAGAGAAAAGTTTTTAAGAAAAACATAATCCCCAATAGCCACATATCTTTATCTTTCGAATTCTCCATTCTGAATCTTTCCTTTTTTCGTTTCAGCATGGCTGGTATAGGAGGCTAGGGCCGCTGCAGGTCCAGCCAATGTTCCTCCACCACCAGTTGCACCCGTTCCTCTTCCTCCTCCTCGCGTAGATAATTTTGCAAAGACGTGCAAGGAATTCAAGGCTATGGGTGGAAAACCATTTCAAGGGTCAGAAACGTTTGTGGAAGCTAGAGATTGGCTTAAGGAGGTGGAAGAATTGCTAGAAATCTTTGAAGTAGAAGAAGGGAGGAGAGTTCGATTAGCAGCTTGGTTGATGAAGGGAGAGGCCTCATTTTGGTGGGAGGTCACTAATGGGGAGCGTCCTGTTGACTCTTGGGCAGATTTCAGACGTAGGTTCGAGGCGAAGTTTCTCTCAAGGGTGGAAGAAAATCTATATATGGAAAGGTTCTTGACATTGAAGCAAGGAAGCTCATCAGTGAAAGAATATGTCAATAAATTTAATCAGTTAGCAAGGTTTGGCTTGGACTTAGTGATCACGCCGGAGAAGAAGGCGCTGAGGTTCGTGAATGGCTTGAATGAACCATTGCAACGGTTGGCTATGACCCACATCCCTATGGGGGCCACCTTTGAGAAGTTAGTAGAAATGGCGCTTATGCATGAGGAGAAAAGCGCTAAAGCTGATAAGGCACCCGAGAAGAAGGGGGATCAGAAGAAACCACAACAGCAAAACAAGAAGGGTGGAAAAGACAATAATGGCAAGGGAAAGAAGAAGTGCTTTAACTGTGGAACCCCAGGCCATCTCAGCAAGGATTGCCGAAAGAAAAAGAAGACAGGTTGTTTTCATTGTGGCGATGCGGGACATTTAGTGAAGGACTGCCCAAAGAAGGGGCAGAGGGCAGGAGCTACCTCGGGAGGACAGGTGCAGGCTCTTATGGCACCAGAGCAGGCTAGGGGACAAGTTCAGGCTCTCGCGGTCCCACCGCTGCAAAAACGAGGTAGAACCATTTCTGTTGAAAGCTTAGTTTTTCTGTTTGATCATCATGTCCGTACCTTATTCGATTCGGGCGCATCACATTCGTTTATCTCTACATCATTAGTTGAATCACTCCACTTAAACACCAGTTTAGTAGAGGATCCCTTAGTTGTTTCGAATCCAATAGGGGGCTCAGCTTATTTGTCCATGATGTGTTTGGATTTGAAAATTTCCATACTTAGCGTTGAATTTAGATGTGATGCTTATGTGTTGGGCTTCACGGGCTATGGGCTAATTTTAGGAATGGATTGGTTATCCAGAAATTTGGCCGTTCTTGATTGTGAAAGGAGAGTAGTTAGGCTCGTGACTCGCCTTGGCAACACTCTCGAAATCTTCTGTAATCCCATAAATTCGGTTATGCTAAGTTATCTAGAATCGCTTGACGCGTCTGAGGAAAATCTACGATCTGTTAGCGTGGTCCGAGAATATTCGGATGTGTTTGAGGAGGTGAAGGGCTTGCCTCCGAAGCGGGAGATAGATTTTCGAATATATCTTGTGGATAATGCGAAACCAGTATCTTTGCCAGTACGCCACATGGCTCCACGTGAAAGGAGGGAACTCGATAAGCAAGTGAAGGAGTTGCTTGAGAAGGGGTTCATAAGACGAAGTATATCGGAGTGGGGTGCTCCAGTAGTATTTGCCATGAAGGCGGATGGGTCCCTTAGACTGTGTGTGGACTATAGAGAACTTAATAAACTTACTAAGAAGAACAGACACCCACTGCCGAGGATTGACGATCTCTTCGATCAGTTAGTTGGCGCCTCAGTGTTTTCGCAGTTGGACTTAGCCACTGGGTTCCATCAGTTGAGAGTGGCTGAGGATAGCATAGACAAGACTGCCTTTAGGACTCCAGACGGTTTCTATGAATGGCTAGTGATGCCCTTCGGTTTGACAAACGTCCTAGCATATTTTGTTGATTTGATGAGTAGGGTGTTTAGGGAGTACCTTAACAAATTTGTGGTAGTCTTTGTAGACGACATCTTGATCTTTTCTAAGGATGAAGAAGAGCATGCTCTACATCTTAGGGAAGTGTTGGAGACTCTACGAGCGCATAGCCTTAAGGCTAAATTTTCTAAGTGTCACTTCTGGAGGAAGGAAGTACGGTTCTTGGGGCACGTGGTTTCCAAAGAAGGGATAGCCGTGGATCCCGCGAAGGTGGTGGCCATCCAAGATTGGAAGGTCCCTAAAAATGCTACCGAAGCGAGAAGTTTCTTGGGGTTGGCTGGCTACTATAGGAAGTTTATCAAAGACTTCGCAAAGATATCAGCTCCATTGACACGCTTGACGAAGAAGAACCTAGTTTTCACATGGGACGTAGATTGTGATGATGCGTTCCAACGTTTGAAGAGAGCTTTGACTTCAGCCCCAGTCTTAGTATTGCCAGACGGGAGTAAGCCGTTTACCATTTATACTGATGCTTGTGGGACAGGACTAGGCGCAGTTTTAATGCAAGAGGGTAGGGTAATAGCCTATGGTGGAAGGCAGTTGAGAGCGCATGAGAAAAATTATCCTACACATGACCTAGAATTGGCCGCTATTGTTTTCGCGCTTAAGTCTTGGCGTCATTATCTTCTTGGCAATAAATTCGAATTATTCACTGACCACAAGTCTTTAAAATACCTATTCTCTCAAAAGGACTTGAACTTAAGGCAGCAAAGGTGGATGGAGTTCTTAGCGTCCTACGACTTCGAAATAGCCTATACCCCTGGCAAGGGTAACGTGGTGGCAGACGCCTTAAGTAGAAAAAGATTATCCTTAAGTCCTTTGTTTGTTGAGCGGCGAAGTTTAGAATTCATTTCGATGTTTGACTTTAGACCATCCGTTGACTTCGTACCCGGTTTGCTAGCATCCTTGGAGGTCAGACCTACGCTTTTGGGATGGATTGGCGAGGCACAGCGAGATGACCCGTAGTTGGTTGAGTTAGTAGAAAAACTCAAAGGAGGGGAGTCATCAAGCCATCTCCGTAGGTATACCCTAGACGATAAGGGTTGGTTACGTAGGGATGGTAGACTTTGTGTACCAAAAGACGATGACCTAAGGAAGACTATTCTTGACGAAGCACATCATTCGAAGATGACCATTCATCCCGGCGGGGACAAGATGTACAAAGACATGAAGAGAGTTTACTTTTGGGCCGGCATGAAGAAAGATGTGGCCGAGTATGTCGCTAGATGCTTGGTGTGCCAACAAGTAAAAGCGGAGCAAAAGAAACCCGGTGGGTTGCTTCACCCATTGGAGGTCCCACTATGGAAATGGGAAAGCATCTCGATGGATTTTGTGGATGGATTACCGCGATCGAGGAAGGGTAATACAGGAATTTGGGTTATAGTAGATAGACTTACTAAGAGCGCCCATTTTATTCCCGTGAAGAGTAAGAGGACTGCTCCATGGTTAGCCTCCGTATACGTTCGAGAAATAGTTCGTTTGCACGGGGTTCCTTCTAGCATAGTGAGCGACCGCGATCCTATTTTCACTAGCGAATTTTGGAGAAGCTTACAAGAGGCGGTAGGGACTCAGTTATGTTTGGGCACCGCATATCATCCTCAGACGGACGGCCAGACCGAGAGGGTGAATCGCATTCTAGAGGATCTGTTGAGGCTATGTATCCTAGACTTTGGGGGTACGTGGGAAGAGCATCTTCCATTGGTGGAGTTCGCATATAATAACAGCTTTCAGTTCAGCATTGGTATGGCACCATTTGAAGCTCTTTATGGACGACCTTGTCGTTCACCTACATGTTGGTGGGAATCTACGGATAAGATCTTATTTGGGCCCGATATGATTAGGGAGACTTCGGAGAAGATCGACTTGATTCGAAGGAGGATGAAAGCAGCACAGGATAGGAAGAAATCTTATGCGGATAAGAGGAGGACAGATCTCGAGTTTGAAGTTGGGGACATGGTCTTTGTCAAAGTGTCTCCATTACGGAACGTTTTTCGCTTTGGGCCTGTTGGGAAATTAGCACCAAGGTTTGTAGGGCCGTTTCCTATTAAGGAGAAAATTGGACAGATGGCGTATAGAGTGGAGTTGCCCGAGAGACTTAGTGGTGTACACGACATATTCCATGTGTCACATTTGAGGAAGTGCTTGCACGAGACCGCGGAAGTGGTAGAGCCGAGCTTTCTTAGAGAGGTGGAGATAGAGCGTGATGCGACAATTCGACGAGCTCCTACGCGCATTCTTGGGTCGGAGATCAAGAGGTTGAGGAATCGAGAGGTCAGACTAGTCAAAGTGCAATGGGGAGATGATGAGAGCAACGCTACTTGGGAGATAGAAGAGAAGATGCGTTCACGATACCCTTTTCTTTTTGAGGGTATGTCTTTTAATTTCTCCTTTATCGCTTAGCTTGTACTTATCTTATCTTTAGTATATCCTCTCGCTAGTATCTTTGACCTTTAGTTAGGATAATCCTATGGTTGAAACATGTGTTTGAGACATGTTATGTATGGTGGATGCAAAGTGGATGCAAGTGTTTGCTAGTGGTTGCTCGTGGATGCATATACACACACTATTAGGCACCAGAACGGCTCAGTCACTTCATATTGCATATTGCATATATATGGATGTATTTAGTAAAATGGATGTATAATGGTTGTATTATCATATAGTTGCTGCATTCGGGTGGATGGTTGTGCACGCATATAGAATTAATATGTATCATTAGGAATCTTTTGCATACATATTGGACGCATGGCACTATCATGAATTGCACTAAGGAGGTCGACTGAATCAGTAGACCGCCTAATTTTGCATTAGATATGGACATATACATACACTGTGCATATAAACATTAAAGCATTAGAAGTCTTTTAAGGACAATGGATGCTGGTGTTTGATGGTTGAGTAGATGGACGATTAGATGGCAGGATATATATTCTTCTTGACTTGGAGATTTCGGGGACGAAATCCTTTAAGGAGGGGAGAATGTAACACCCGTAATTTTATAACATTAAAATTCACAAATTAAAGTATACTTAATTTTTAGAAAAGAATTAAGTGAAATGGGTTGCGCAGAGAAATATATATATATTGATATATATATATATATATATATATAAATTAAAAATTAAATAAATAAATATGCGAAAAAGTTCAAAACAGCGAATTGGGAGGGGGAATAACCGAACCGGACCATTTTTGAGGTCGACCCAAGTCCCGATGGGTCGACTAGGGGTTAATCCAGGGTGTTTGGCTGTCAACCCGTGGGTCGATTCGCTCAAATGCAGATTTTGCATTTGATTGGTTCTCATGGTTCAGGGTTAATCTTATGGTCCTAAATAACTTCCTACACCTATAAATACATCCTAATGCTAACCCTAAACCTAATTAAAATAGAATAGTTACCGTCATACCATCGCCATGGAAATCAATGGAGCCGCCGCCAACTAAGAAAGAAGAAAAGCAAATTCAATTCTAATTCTCTCAACCCTAAAGCAAAGCAAAACTCTCTCTTTTCTTCTCTAAATTGTGAGTATGATGATCTTAACAAGATTATTATCATTTTAATTAGGTTGAGTTATGAATGGATTATGAGTAGGTGATGTGAATTATCATATATGTTGTTGTAAACCCCTTTTGCTATCATGTATATTGTAAATCCAATGTTATGTGATGATGATATCTTATATGTTGTAAATCATGCTATGATGATGTTATGTATGTTGAAAGTTTCTATGCTAAGTTGTGATGAATCATACATGTTAAAAAGGCCATGATGTTACCATCTATGCTAGTTAGTTCATATTAATTAAATCATCATGTTTGGGTTATGTTGATCTATATGACAAGTCACATATGCAAGTTAGATTGATTAGAAAAGTTATGAACATATGCCAAGACATCTATTATGACATCTATAATTATGCTATGACATATGTGATATCCTATGCTAGTTCACACCATCATTATGTTGCCTAAAAACCCCATATGCAAGTTTATGTATAGATTTGGGCTATGATCATATCATGTAAATTGAGACATTTAACAAGTTGACACCTTTTGATCCTTAACATGTGTAGTTTATGCAAGTTTCACCCCTAATATGATTAGATTTATTTTAATTGTCTATATGTTGTGATAATTTATCTTTGTGTTAGGTGTTAGACTATACAAGTCTAGCCTATATTATGCGTTGAATAAGCGAACGTATAAACGTGGGGTAGGGGTAATATTAAGGATTTAATATTAAAAAGTTGGGGTGCAATTGATATGATTTTGCATGCCATAAGTGGATGGCCATAATTGAGTCAATTATGGACATCATTAAAAGTTGACTTAATTAATAATTTGAATAGGGAATTATTAAAACTGGGGTAAAAGATTTTAAGTGTTAATCAATGCTTAGGACACGAGGTTGGACTCGTTTGTGACGTAAACCTGCCCGGACCCGCCCGACAAATCCAATGGTCACAAATGTCAGCCCAATGTGAGAGGTCCTAGGCCTAAACTAAAGCATAACGGTTGTAAAGACACGAGGTTAGACTCTTTTATGGTGTAAGACTGCCCGGACCCGCCCGGCAAATCCAACTGCCATAAATGCCAGTCTAATGTGAGAGGTCTTTATGAGGTTATGGCCTGAATAAATTAAGAAATACTTAACCAGATAAACATGTAAGGTGGGACATGGGGGTTAAGTAGGTGCCTTGGGTGGCATGAGGAATCTATGGGGTGCCCTTAGTGGCATGTGAAATACGATTAGTAAGACTTAACCAAACACACATGTAAATGAACATGACTAAGAGGGTTAAGTGGGATATACTAGTGACAAGCTTAGGTGGGTAGCTTGTGGGGGCCCATTTCGACCAGTATCCCAAACGTATCTTTGTGGGCTCGACCCAAGTCGAGGACGGGACACGCATGCTGGGTTCGACTGTAAGAGGCCAAAACTGGGAGCGGTGGCAACGCAAGTCCAACGGGTTTCATATGCGTGTGTGGACCCGGGCTGGTAGGTAAGACGTTGTTGCATCGTGTAGGTATAAGCCGTGCATTCTCAAGTTGTATCGGGTTGCCACTTTAGGGGAGTGATACACCCCACTGTGGGGCCAGCACGGGTATCTACGAGTAGGGAGCCAATCGAAAGTGGGTAGTGGGGTACACCTAGTGGAGATAGGGGTAGACGACACCTATGTAGTCAGCTAGGGGTACGTAAGCCTATTTATAAAGTTTCTGTGTGAAGCAAGTGGGATCAAACAATAGGGTGACTGGTGTGGTGCAGTGTAGTAATGTGCGGTGCAGTGTAGTAATCATTCGTTAGTAATTAGGTGTGCCTTTACCGTTATCTTAAACGCTATCTTTATCTTCCTAAGAGTTCATAGACATTTACTTGTCTTCCAGCTTATGCCTTAGTCTAGTTATTTTGATAATAGTATTGTTAGAATTATCATACTCGCCAGACTTTATGTCTGACCCCCTCTATTTCTATCCTTTTTCCCCCTCCAGGTCCTCAGGTTGGGCCCAGCTCTAGTGGAGTTTGATTGGATTGCTTCATCTCTTTGGAAAGCTTGGATCGTTGAAGTAAAGTCCAGCTTGTTATCTTTTTTAATGGCTATTTATGTAATGGGATTATGTAATTTGTTTTTATGAAGATGGATATTGTACTTGGTTTTATGATGTAACAAACATGTTTAATTTCCGCTGCAATAAAATGAAGTTTTAGATTTCCAAGTACTATTTATTATCTGTCTTGTTGTAATTTTTCTGTTCTATATTCACTTATAACCTCCATGGAAGTTAATGCATTTCCTTTGTGAGTGACATTAATGGACGTGGGGTGTTACAGGTCACACTGCCCTAAAGTGTTATTTCACGTACTCTAACAATTCTCAAAAAAAGAAGAAGAAGTAATAACTCAAGTGCAAATGTGGCACAGATAAATCAAAAAGCCAACATTCCAGACAAGGGTAATGATGCTGCTAGAATGGATTAATTACAAGATGATAGTTGGTATCCAAATTCAAGAGCAACAAAACACCTTACAAACAATCTTGACAACTTAAACATTAGATGTAGGGAATACAGAGTTAACAACTCTATTTCTATTTCTAACGGCAAACACATTCAAATTACACACATTGGTAATACTTATATTAATGGCAGGACATTTGTATAATTTGCTTAGAGTTCCTAAAATCACCAAGAATCTGATTAGTGTATCCCAATTTACCAAAGATAATAATGTTTATTTTGAATTCTTTCTAAAATATTGTCTAATTTGGGATATTCTAACTAGAAAAATTATTTTACATGGTGATTTGACCAATGAACTATACAAATTTAATTTTTCTAAATGCCAAAGTGATGTTAGTGATGCAATTAATTGCGAAAGTTGTAATTTGAGTATTAAAGATAAGACTGAATGCAACACAAATGTATTTGATCTCTGGCATTATAAACTTGGGCATATAAGTGTTAAAATTGTTTTGAAAATACTGAATGATAATAATATCAAGTTTGATCCTGTATCCTTACTATATGTATGTGAATACTGTCAAATGGGTCAAAATCACAAACAAACCTTTACTGATTCTGACACAGTTTATACTGAA
Organism: Allium sativum; assembly: GCA_030737875.1. Classification (NCBI taxonomy): domain Eukaryota; kingdom Viridiplantae; phylum Streptophyta; class Magnoliopsida; order Asparagales; family Amaryllidaceae; genus Allium; species Allium sativum. Next base: position 227,763,175 of record CM060911.1, on the reverse strand, counting down.
CCACTACAATTGATTGTTATAGATTAATGGCATAACACCTCGTAATTTTAAAGAACACTATAATGATAAACTTAATAATACTTAATTAAATATTGGGGATTAAGTAAAATGGACTGTGCCACTTGGAATTCTGCTTGAGATAGACTCCGAGTTTGCGTAAAACGGACATCGTATGAAGAAGATATTAAGGTTTCAAGTCTATATACATATAAGCAATATATATATAGTATATATATAAAATCCAAAAAAATCAAAATGACAGAGCGGGAAAGGGAGGGAAATCAGCCCGTTAGGGTTCGTCCCCATCCCTTATGAGTGTCGACCCATAGGTCGACCCCTACACGGGGTGTTGACCCCTATGTCAACCCCTGGGTCGACCCCACCGAGATCTGGGACAGATTCTTCCCCTGCACTTGGACGCATTTGACCTTAGGCTATAAGTAGGACCTCATTTCCATTGTTTTATTCACTAAAAACAATGTAGACAACGAGGTGCTGCCCCAACTCAGATTGATCTAGCCTATTCTTCTGCAGCAACAACAACATATACGTGTCCAAGAATATCTGCTACAACACCAATAGTCAATTCTCTGTTCTTTAGATCCAGTCACAGTGAGTTCATGTTATTTTTAGATATCATCATTTAATAGTAATCTTGACATGTTTATAAGCTTGGATCTAAACTTGTTCATGTTAATAACCCGAATCATAACTAAACAGATCTGCCATTACTTGTACACCTAATCCTCTGTTTAGTTCTTACATGCCTATCTTTATTATGTCAGTTTTGTCATTATGCCTAATAGTATCGGCATATGCCTATTCTGTTAGTTTTCCTAATCATGTCATCATATGCATATTCTTTTAGTATGACCAATTCTATTAGCATATGCTTGTTTTATTATTATGCTTATTCTTGTTCTCTTCTCTCCTTCCTTCCCTTTTTATTTTTATAGCCAGGCTACCTTCGAGCCTAGGTCCACCGCTGAAATGTGCGAGTGCACGAAATTGGGAACGGTTAGGGAAGATAAACTGGGACATAACTTATATTGTAAATCAAGATTAGGATTTGGGGCATAATCTATATCTTAATCTAAAACTTAAATTTGGTGCATAACTTGTATCGTGAATCAAACTGGGATTTGGGCATAACCTTGGATAAATATAAAAAATTGTTTAATAATGAACATGTCAAGATTTACAGTAATTAGGAACTGTAACCGCACTTAGACACAAGGTTAGATTACACTTGTAGTATAAGTCTGCCAGGAATTGCCCGACAAATCCAGCGTCCGCAGGTGGTTAATCTTAAGTGAGGGGTCGAATGCATAAATGTACATGTAACGGTGCTAAGACAAGAGGTTAAGTCCGACTTATGATGGAAGCTTGCCCGGAACCGCCTGGCATATCTAGCATCCACAAGTGGTAGGCTTAATGTGAGAGGTCAAATCCATTAACTGCCATAAATGGATGAATGATAATAACTTGTTAAACTGTAATACTTAACCTGTTTAAATCTATGGGGGTTACATGAACCTTTCAAATTGAGTAAGAGTTAAGTAAACTTGCTTGAATCAATAGGGTTAAGTTAATCTTGTTAAATCTGTAGGGGTGGGTTATATATAAATAAACCCGACAAACTTAACCTGTTTTTTATGTTGGGGTTATGCAACCTTGTTAAACTGTTAGGCATAACCTACCAAAATCCTAGTAGTGGGGATGCAAGCCTAGGGGGAAGCTTGTATCATCCGCTGTGTGGGACCCGTATCAGTCAGTAACCCATCTTGGTATCAAATGGGGAAGCCGAACTAGGTCGGGGTCTAGGCACACTTATTGAGTTAATTGTAATAGGTTCATTTAAGTAGGGATGTTGACGGCGCACTCCGTTTGATTCATGTGCGTGCATGAATCTGCTTGCGTTGGGATAATAAGACGCTGTGATATCAATAGATGGCTTTGCATCTTGTTAATAAAGGGGTTGTCGCTTTAGGAAGTGATACATCCTATTGTGAAGCCATCACAGGGTGTCTACAGGATAGGGAGCCGATCGATTGGGGTAGTAATGAGGGTACATCTAGTCTTTCTTGTTTAGGAGTCCGTTATTATCGTTGGGGGTAACACCTTTCATTTCTATTGGGCTACCTGTTATTATTATATGGGGTAAAATCCCTCACTAGAAGTACACCTAAGTTTACCATCTTGTTCTTGTTGGGATCATATTGTTTCTGTTATACTAGTATTGGTGTAAAGAAATGTACTTGAGAAGAGCAATATATTCTGTCATGTTTATTTTGTTTATCCTGCTTAGTCTATTATACCTGCCTTATGATATTGTTATCTCTCTTATCCCGTTTATATGCATGTCATGATGCTTTTACTTATTTATATACTAAAAGTAACTGGACTCGCCAGACTTTATGTCTGACCTATTTTGTTTCCTCTTCTCTCTCTTCCGTTTCCCCCTAGGTTCTCAGGGTAGGAATACTTAGGCTTGATTTGGATTCTCTCTTTTATTATGCTTGGAACTGCTTAGTTGCACCACTTTGATTTCCTATCTTCTCGGATATGGCTATATTTTAGGGACTATGCTTTTTAATTATTATTGTACTCTGATGATTTTAGTACAAGACAATAGTTTTAAATTGATGTAATGGGTTTTCTGTATTTTCAGACTTATAATGTAACTGGCTTTTGGACCACGATGATCCCTGTTTAATAAAGTTTTAAATTCCGCTGTTATTTTATATCTGTTTTGTAATGTTTCTATTTCGGTTTACCTATAACACTTCACGAAACTTAATGCATTCCGATAAAGAGTGACATTAATGGACGTGGGGTGTTACATTTGGTATCAGAGCTGAAGGTTACCAGATCAGATAAAAGAGTTTGAAAATTGTTTTTAGAAAGGTTTTAAAGAAAGCATTTTCAAAAGAAAAGTCTGTTTTTGAAAAAAAACATATTCCCCAAAACCATATAAAATACCTTTCGACTCTCTATGGAATCCCTTTTTCCTTTTCTTTTCAATAGGCCTGGGGAACCGATTCTTCCTGAGGGTGTTACGATTTCGGCTTGATTCCGTAGGTATCTTGAGGCTACGGCGCCTGCCAGAGGCTAAGCAGACGACCCTCCCCCAGCTGCAGCCGTTGTTCCTACTCCTCCTCCACGAGCGGATAATTTCTCCAAGATATGCAAAGATTTCTGTGCTATGAGAGGAAATCCATTCTGAGGGACTAAGACTTTTGTAGAAGCAAAGAATTGGCTTAAAGAGACGGAGGCTTTGTTTGGGGGTTTTTGTGGTTGACGACCGTAGGAAGATTTAGTTGGTTATTTGGCAGTTGAAAGATGAGGCTTCGTTTTTGTAACGACCCAGATTTTTGAACAGTTAGTTTAAATATTTAGTATGGTTTTAAATATTGATTCGAATGTAAATGGATTTTTATTATGGAATTTATCGGGTAAATAATCGATATACGGTTTAATATCGAATATATTGAATAGTCGTATACGAAAATGAAAACAATTGAATTTACAATTAAAATCTGAATCAAAACAATTCTAAATGCTAATATAAACCCTATATGAATTACAATGATAATAACAATTTATTATCAATGGGTTTATTTGTTTAAAATCGATTTTTATTTTAAATCAAAATTTATTTAAATCATTTATTTAGATTGTTATTTCCTTTATACAAATGAATTAAAATTCAGAAACTGTTTCGTTGAATTCAGAATAGTGAATAATGTTGGGAACATCAGTTGTTTTGCTGAAATAGTGGTTCGTGGTTTCAAATTAAAGGACCACAAGATATTTTTAACTAATTAAAATCAAATCAAGTTAATTAAAAATCCTATCAGCCGACCTAAGAAGTGTTTAAACGCAGACCTAAATGAAGTCGCACACCCTATATTTCATCTCGAGCAACCAACTTTGTCTCTAAGCTTCACGATCAGGCAAACAGGATTTTAATGGCCTTTGTACCTTATTGTCTGCTATCGCACTTCTATAAATTGAAGCCGTCACCTTCATTTTCCAGAGGAACGAAAATAAAACCCAACTCCTTTTCCATTTTCCCCTAAATCAATCGGAAACGAAAATCGAAACCACACCTTGCTCGATACCAATGGCATACGCTAGTCTGGGAAGCTCGATAGTTCGACAGCTCGAGCGATGATTCTAGGGTTCCGATCGTCGAAGGTCTGGAGCATCACAAGTAGTTCGATGGGCTTCAAATCGAGTTCGACTTCGAACCCGTGAGTCTAGGGTTCAACGTCACAGTGGGGTTGCCGAGGCTTCAGGGTTCGACATTGGGTTCTTCGGGGTGGGATCCGGAGATGCGACGAAGGGGTCGGTCAGAGGAATGCGATGGGATGAGAGAGCGTGGCGGTTTTAGGGGATCGACACAGTGAAGGCGCGATGTCTAGATGACGAACTGGAGTTGTTCGATGGTTGACAGAGGGAGTGCGATAGGTTTGGGTGCTTCGAGTTGATGGAGTTTTAGGGTTCGATTTTGGTGATAGTCAGAACTGGAAGGAAGAAGAAAATTAGACAATGGCTTAAGGTAATCTTCTAATTTAAATTAATTCATCACTTAGTTAATTAGAAATTTATTTTTTAGTTCAAATTTGAAATTTAAATATAAAGTTGGGATGAAGGATTCATTGGCAGTAAGGTATTTTTGAATTAGAATTTAAATGTTATTATATCGGTTTATAGGTTGATAACTAATTTAAAGAAAATTATTGTAAAGAATTAAAATTTTAGATAAGTCATTTGAATATGAAAGTAAGGTTAATCTAGGATTGGTTTACATGTTAAAATTTATTTATAAATCAGTATGCTTAGATAACTGGAATTTTATTAATATTGTTTACATTGGAAAAACCAGACGTATGAGGGAATCATCGTGAAATCTATAAAATTGGCTGCATTGGATATTCTACAAATGAAAATCCTGGTGAGCAAATCTCACTCACCTTTAGAATTATTTTTATTTTTTAAAAATAATTGTTTGCTGCTTGTGTTGTTTTCTGGTTGTTTTATATATATTAGTTATTTAGGCTATATATATATATATATTGGGTTGATTGATTGGTTGGATTCCCGCAGTCTCATTAGCGGATGCCCGCAGTTTCATAGCGGATGATTACCCTATACGCCCCACGCTATGATTAGTGGATGACCTTCTATACCGCGATATTCTGCCACGAAGCAGAATTGGTATTATTTATGTGCTAACATCTGTGGATGCAGGAAAACAGGTTGGAGGAATCCAACTGGATTCCTCAAAAATATATTATCTATTTGTTTGTTTGTTCTGTTTGATTTCATATTCATATATGATGTGTTAAAATCAAATGATTGGAAATTGATTGATTTGGTTGTTTAAACTATCACTGGGCCGAAGTGTAAATTTATATAAATATCATGAAAGGATCGTGGAGATTTAAAAAGGAAAAATTCTATTTTTAAATAGAATTTGAATTTTTAATGAATTAAAATATAAACTTGTTTTTTGAAAAATAAAACAAGTAGTTCTTTATAAACGAAGTTTATAAATAGTTCTTTTATAACGAAGTTATAAATGAAGTGAAAAGAATTATCATTTGATAATTCAGAAATAGAAATACAAGCGTGAAATTGGGATTTGAAATGAAATTTCAAAATAGGTTTTGAAATGAAATTTTTAAAAATATAACTCAAATGAAATTTGAGTATAACATTTGAATTTTAAAAGGGAATTTAAATATTTGAATTTTAAGAGGAGATGGAATTTTAGAAATTCAAATGGAAGTTCAAATAGAATTTGAATAGACGAGATTAGAATGAAAAGTAGAATTTGAATTCAAGGAATTAAATAAGATTTGAATTCAAAGGAATTCGAATAAAGGAATTCAAATAGAGATTTGAATGTAGAATTTCAAAATAGAATTTGAAATATAAAATTTCAAAGAAGAATTGAAGAGAATTTGAAATATAGTATTTCAAAGAAGAATTGAAATGTGAAATTTGAATAGAGATTTGAATTGGAATTCAAATATGCAATTTGAATTGAGATTTGAAATAGAAATTCAAGTATTGAATTTGAACATGGAATTGGATACAGAAATTCAAGTAGAAATTTGAATATGAGGTTTCAAAATAGAATTTGAAATAAACTTTGGAAATAGGATTTTCAAAGTAGAATTGGAAATAGAATTTCAAATAGGGTTTCAAAATAGGAAATCCAAATGATTTTGAAATGGAATTTGAATTTAAGGGAATTCAGATGGATTTGAGTGAAGTAATTCAAATGGTGGAAAAAAATAAGTTTGAATATTAGAATTCAAATGGGATTGGAGATGAATTTGAATACTAGAATTCAAATGGAAACGGAAAATGGAATTTGAATATAAGAGATTCAAATCGAATTCAAATAAGATTTAATCTATGGGATTTGAATATGAAATTCAAATGGAATTTTAAACTATGGAATTTTGAATATAGAATTTAAAAAGGAGTTTGAATATTTGAATTTCAATAAATTTCAAATATAGAAATTTGAATATAGAAGTTCCAATGGAATTTAAATATAGAGTTTGAATAAAAGAATTCAAATGAATTCAAGTATCGAATTTGAATATAGGGAGTTCAAATAGAAATGCAAGTATTGAATTTGAATATCAAATAGAAAAGGAATTGGGATTTGAATATAGAATTCAAATAAAAGTGAGATTGGAATTTGAATCAAGGAATTCAAATGGAGTTAAATGAAGTTGAATTCATTCTAAAGAAGTTTAGAAGTTTATATATATAAATATAATTAAAACGAACTCGCCGCAGCGCTGCAGTTCGTAAAATAGCGATTCGAACTTCAATCGAGTATACCGAACTCGATTGAAGTCAGAATTCTTTGAAACAAGAAACGTCAGGGCCGATTTGATAATAGTTTTCTAATGAAAGAGAAAAATCTGAATTTCGTCATATAGATTTTGAGTTATGTCAAAATCAAAATTTCAAAAATGCAGCGCCATAAACCATTATAAACCATAATGGATTTTATATATAAAAATTGGGATTTTTAAGCAAATAAAAATCCGGATTTCCATTTAAAAATCCAGACTTGAGTTAGAAAATAAATGTGAACTCAAGTGAAGTAAAAAAAGATGATTTTTGAAACAATAATCATATTTTTGATTATTGAATAGAATTAACTAAATCAAAGGAGAATTAGTTAATTGAGTTTGAACTAAGGTCGAACTTTGAAAAGTGAAAATTTGGGATTTGTAAATATATATTCGAAATCGAATATAGAACAAAAAAATTGAAATTTGAATTCAATTAGTTGATAAGTATGTTGGAATATATTTGAAATATGTTATATTCCAATAAACAAGCGAAATAGACCAACGGGTTAATTAACGAGTTAATTAACGAGTTCGGTCAAAACGAGTGTGTGAAGTTGAAATAAATTTGACAGGTATAGACATACAGGAGACAGGATGAGACAAGAATAATGCAGGTATATAAATAATGTGCTCGACCAAAAGGTACATGTTTAAATTCATATATGGGTTTTATGCGCCGTATCGGCAGGCCGCTTGGCTTTTCCTTTTTCTTTTTGATTGAGGAAGATACCGGGAAGCTATTTGAAATTTCCCGATGCTCCCGATACAGGGGAGGTTATGGCGAAATTTTCCGGAAATTTAAGGAGTTAGAATATTTTTAAGATATTTGATAATTAGAAATCATTGTATCGACGTATTGAATATTCGATAGGAAGGTGAATATAAAAAATCGAATGTTATAAACAAAAGGGGATAGAGATAAGTGATTGAAATTGTTTTCAATTGCAAATAGAGATATTTTCTAATATATAGAAAATAAAAGAAGTTGATATTTGGAAACGTTTTCTAAATAGCATAAGAGGCCGAGACGATTATTGAAAATATTTGGTTAACAAATATTGATAGAGAAAATGTAGAAGAGATTTAATTAATGAAATATTAATTAAAGAGCCCAGTGATTTGTTTGATATGTTGGATGAACACTTGTTTTATTCGATAGTTAAATCACAGACTATCGAAGTTTTTGACCATCGTTGTCAATATGGAGAGACCGGTTGGATTATTATCCGAAGAACCACTCCGTATCGGCATAAGCGTTGTGAACCAAGTATGCTGAATATATTGAAGACGGAGTGAAGTGCAAGGGCTTTTTCTATTTATAGAAATAGTGCCTTCGGTTTCGTTCAATCCCAGAACGAACGTAAATGGACGAATGTCTGACAAAGTATTTCCAATGATCAAATGGGTTGGTCTGTATGAATATATATGGTTGCAACGGATTTATTCCCTTAGCATAATATCCAGAATATTTGTGCAAACTCAACTAGTGATTAACGGATCTGACAATGTGGCATTCAAAGTGATTGTGCTGTCAATGAATGGTAAGTAATCGTAGCCTCAGGCCTCAACAACCGGGAAAGGACAAAAATCGGGCAGGCAGCATGGCTATGTGGGTCGCACCCATTAGGGTGTATAATCACCTATCTAGAGAAATTCCTTTTGTTTCTAAATCTATCGATTCTGCCCATTCGGGAACGGTGGTTTGAGTCCAACCGTTGGTGATATACATTCGATACACTCAAGCGAAATGAGTGGTCGGTCATGTGTGGGCCGGGTTGCAAGACGTTCTTGTTGAACCCAGGTGTATTCGCCTCTAGAGATACATCATCGGAAGGTGGTTCCATACCTTGTCATGTTGGAAATCCAATCTCCAATAAGCGCCATGCGGTTTTTGATTTTATACTATATATGTGGAGCGTGAGATGCAAGCGTTCTGCTATTTGGTTATTTATTTGAGGTAGACATTATTATAATATCACTGGATTTGATATCAAAGTGTTTTGGGTTATAGTAAGGTAAAAACCGTCCGTGTTTATGTGTGGGCTGGTCTTACTATTATCTTTTCTTTGAAAGGATTTTTAAAGTTAAACAAGTGGTTGGAGTTTACTCACACCAGTCCCATGACTGACCCAGAGTTTATTTTGTTTTGTTTTCCCTAAACTCTTGGGTGCCCAAATTTGTACGGGCAGTCAAGTGTTTCAGGCTTTTACAGATACACTTGGAGGAGCTTGAAGCTGGAGGCTTCAACGTTAGTTATTTAGAGTTACTTCCGCTGGATCAAATGTTATGTGTACTCTGATGATGGTATGTATTTATGTACAGAACAGATCTGTATTTCAAAGCTTATGTTATATAATATATTTTATTCGTTCCGCTGTGAGTTGTGATCTTCGTTTTTCTTCTATTCTAATATTTCTTTCTTTCTATTCCTCATCCTCTAACTTCTTTCTAATAATGAGTCGTATTTCTGTGCAATTTGAGTTGGACGTGTGGTGTTATTAGTCAACTCAGATAGCCGGATTTGCGGGTCGTCACAGTTGGTATCAGAGCTTAGGTTGAGCGAATACCTAGGTTTGTGTGGCATGTGCTCATTAGAGATAGGGACAGTAGTACCCTAGAATGAGTTGAGCGTATATATACGAGAGAGCGTATTTGTTATTTGATATAAAAGCTATTTTATATTGTGTTGACTAGTCTGTTGAGTGGTTTATGAATTCTGGTCGAATCGTGGGACGCCACGAAGTCGATAGGGATTTCTAAACACTTGGACAGAAGAATCGACACGATATTGTTTTTAAGTGGGTAGATGAAATAATTTTACCCAAAATTTCTATTTTGATATAGAAAGAATAATTTTCTAGAATTAATATATGGATGTGTTGGATGTTAACATTATAATCAAATGAGATTATAAGAAGTGAAATGGTTATAGAACCAAATAGAATTTGTATATGAATGAAATATATACAAATGAGATGAATTAGAATTAAATTCAAACCAGAATTTGGAATTTAAATCCTGGGAAGTTGAAAATATTTTTCAAAGTATATTAAAATAATATAGATTTGTTTTAAAGGATTTGAAAGAAAATCATTTTAGATGAATTTTGAAATAATAAAGCACTAAACTCACTTCAGTGGCTGGGAAATAATTCTGATGATGATTGCAACATCATCAGTGTTCATTTCCGAGTTTCTAAGTGATGAATTGCTACCTTAGATAGTTTTTGATGGAAATTTGTTTTGAAAGAAAACAAGTGGTTTGAAAATTCAAATGTTTTGAATTGGAAATAAAAATAAATATATGTGTATATTTATGGGATTTCAAAAGAATTTGAAAAGAAAAACCCAGGGATTTGAAATTCTGGAAGTTAAATTTAACTTAAGCAAGTTAAATGGGTCGAAGTAAATGAATTGATTAGAATCAATTTGAATAAGTGTATTGGAATATAGATTGGATATAAATGGATTGATCATAGATCATTCAAAACAAATGTGTGGAAACCAAAAGTTTTGGTTGGAGTTAAATTATTGAAGTACAAGGAGTTGAGTGTCAACATAAGGGAGATTTTGAAAAGTAATGGATTTGTACCATTTTTCCTACCTTAGCAATTTCGAGGACGAAATTATTTTAAGGGGGAAGGAATGTAACGACCCAGATTTTTGAACAGTTAGTTTAAATATTTAGTATGGTTTTAAATATTGATTCGAATGTAAATGGATTTTTATTATGGAATTTATCGGGTAAATAATCGATATACGGTTTAATATCGAATATATTGAATAGTCGTATACGAAAATGAAAACAATTGAATTTACAATTAAAATCTGAATCAAAACAATTCTAAATGCTAATATAAACCCTATATGAATTACAATGATAATAACAATTTATTATCAATGGGTTTATTTGTTTAAAATCGATTTTTATTTTAAATCAAAATTTATTTAAATCATTTATTTAGATTGTTATTTCCTTTATACAAATGAATTAAAATTCAGAAACTGTTTCGTTGAATTCAGAATAGTGAATAATGTTGGGAACATCAGTTGTTTTGCTGAAATAGTGGTTCGTGGTTTCAAATTAAAGGACCACAAGATATTTTTAACTAATTAAAATCAAATCAAGTTAATTAAAAATCCTATCAGCCGACCTAAGAAGTGTTTAAACGCAGACCTAAATGAAGTCGCACACCCTATATTTCATCTCGAGCAACCAACTTTGTCTCTAAGCTTCACGATCAGGCAAACAGGATTTTAATGGCCTTTGTACCTTATTGTCTGCTATCGCACTTCTATAAATTGAAGCCGTCACCTTCATTTTCCAGAGGAACGAAAATAAAACCCAACTCCTTTTCCATTTTCCCCTAAATCAATCGGAAACGAAAATCGAAACCACACCTTGCTCGATACCAATGGCATACGCTAGTCTGGGAAGCTCGATAGTTCGACAGCTCGAGCGATGATTCTAGGGTTCCGATCGTCGAAGGTCTGGAGCATCACAAGTAGTTCGATGGGCTTCAAATCGAGTTCGACTTCGAACCCGTGAGTCTAGGGTTCAACGTCACAGTGGGGTTGCCGAGGCTTCAGGGTTCGACATTGGGTTCTTCGGGGTGGGATCCGGAGATGCGACGAAGGGGTCGGTCAGAGGAATGCGATGGGATGAGAGAGCGTGGCGGTTTTAGGGGATCGACACAGTGAAGGCGCGATGTCTAGATGACGAACTGGAGTTGTTCGATGGTTGACAGAGGGAGTGCGATAGGTTTGGGTGCTTCGAGTTGATGGAGTTTTAGGGTTCGATTTTGGTGATAGTCAGAACTGGAAGGAAGAAGAAAATTAGACAATGGCTTAAGGTAATCTTCTAATTTAAATTAATTCATCACTTAGTTAATTAGAAATTTATTTTTTAGTTCAAATTTGAAATTTAAATATAAAGTTGGGATGAAGGATTCATTGGCAGTAAGGTATTTTTGAATTAGAATTTAAATGTTATTATATCGGTTTATAGGTTGATAACTAATTTAAAGAAAATTATTGTAAAGAATTAAAATTTTAGATAAGTCATTTGAATATGAAAGTAAGGTTAATCTAGGATTGGTTTACATGTTAAAATTTATTTATAAATCAGTATGCTTAGATAACTGGAATTTTATTAATATTGTTTACATTGGAAAAACCAGACGTATGAGGGAATCATCGTGAAATCTATAAAATTGGCTGCATTGGATATTCTACAAATGAAAATCCTGGTGAGCAAATCTCACTCACCTTTAGAATTATTTTTATTTTTTAAAAATAATTGTTTGCTGCTTGTGTTGTTTTCTGGTTGTTTTATATATATTAGTTATTTAGGCTATATATATATATATATTGGGTTGATTGATTGGTTGGATTCCCGCAGTCTCATTAGCGGATGCCCGCAGTTTCATAGCGGATGATTACCCTATACGCCCCACGCTATGATTAGTGGATGACCTTCTATACCGCGATATTCTACCACGAAGCAGAATTGGTATTATTTATGTGCTAACATCTGTGGATGCAGGAAAACAGGTTGGAGGAATCCAACTGGATTCCTCAAAAATATATTATCTATTTGTTTGTTTGTTCTGTTTGATTTCATATTCATATATGATGTGTTAAAATCAAATGATTGGAAATTGATTGATTTGGTTGTTTAAACTATCACTGGGCCGAAGTGTAAATTTATATAAATATCATGAAAGGATCGTGGAGATTTAAAAAGGAAAAATTCTATTTTTAAATAGAATTTGAATTTTTAATGAATTAAAATATAAACTTGTTTTTTGAAAAATAAAACAAGTAGTTCTTTATAAACGAAGTTTATAAATAGTTCTTTTATAACGAAGTTATAAATGAAGTGAAAAGAATTATCATTTGATAATTCAGAAATAGAAATACAAGCGTGAAATTGGGATTTGAAATGAAATTTCAAAATAGGTTTTGAAATGAAATTTTTAAAAATATAACTCAAATGAAATTTGAGTATAACATTTGAATTTTAAAAGGGAATTTAAATATTTGAATTTTAAGAGGAGATGGAATTTTAGAAATTCAAATGGAAGTTCAAATAGAATTTGAATAGACGAGATTAGAATGAAAAGTAGAATTTGAATTCAAGGAATTAAATAAGATTTGAATTCAAAGGAATTCGAATAAAGGAATTCAAATAGAGATTTGAATGTAGAATTTCAAAATAGAATTTGAAATATAAAATTTCAAAGAAGAATTGAAGAGAATTTGAAATATAGTATTTCAAAGAAGAATTGAAATGTGAAATTTGAATAGAGATTTGAATTGGAATTCAAATATGCAATTTGAATTGAGATTTGAAATAGAAATTCAAGTATTGAATTTGAACATGGAATTGGATACAGAAATTCAAGTAGAAATTTGAATATGAGGTTTCAAAATAGAATTTGAAATAAACTTTGGAAATAGGATTTTCAAAGTAGAATTGGAAATAGAATTTCAAATAGGGTTTCAAAATAGGAAATCCAAATGATTTTGAAATGGAATTTGAATTTAAGGGAATTCAGATGGATTTGAGTGAAGTAATTCAAATGGTGGAAAAAAATAAGTTTGAATATTAGAATTCAAATGGGATTGGAGATGAATTTGAATACTAGAATTCAAATGGAAACGGAAAATGGAATTTGAATATAAGAGATTCAAATCGAATTCAAATAAGATTTAATCTATGGGATTTGAATATGAAATTCAAATGGAATTTTAAACTATGGAATTTTGAATATAGAATTTAAAAAGGAGTTTGAATATTTGAATTTCAATAAATTTCAAATATAGAAATTTGAATATAGAAGTTCCAATGGAATTTAAATATAGAGTTTGAATAAAAGAATTCAAATGAATTCAAGTATCGAATTTGAATATAGGGAGTTCAAATAGAAATGCAAGTATTGAATTTGAATATCAAATAGAAAAGGAATTGGGATTTGAATATAGAATTCAAATAAAAGTGAGATTGGAATTTGAATCAAGGAATTCAAATGGAGTTAAATGAAGTTGAATTCATTCTAAAGAAGTTTAGAAGTTTATATATATAAATATAATTAAAACGAACTCGCCGCAGCGCTGCAGTTCGTAAAATAGCGATTCGAACTTCAATCGAGTATACCGAACTCGATTGAAGTCAGAATTCTTTGAAACAAGAAACGTCAGGGCCGATTTGATAATAGTTTTCTAATGAAAGAGAAAAATCTGAATTTCGTCATATAGATTTTGAGTTATGTCAAAATCAAAATTTCAAAAATGCAGCGCCATAAACCATTATAAACCATAATGGATTTTATATATAAAAATTGGGATTTTTAAGCAAATAAAAATCCGGATTTCCATTTAAAAATCCAGACTTGAGTTAGAAAATAAATGTGAACTCAAGTGAAGTAAAAAAAGATGATTTTTGAAACAATAATCCTATTTTTGATTATTGAATAGAATTAACTAAATCAAAGGAGAATTAGTTAATTGAGTTTGAACTAAGGTCGAACTTTGAAAAGTGAAAATTTGGGATTTGTAAATATATATTCGAAATCGAATATAGAACAAAAAAATTGAAATTTGAATTCAATTAGTTGATAAGTATGTTGGAATATATTTGAAATATGTTATATTCCAATAAACAAGCGAAATAGACCAACGGGTTAATTAACGAGTTAATTAACGAGTTCGGTCAAAACGAGTGTGTGAAGTTGAAATAAATTTGACAGGTATAGACATACAGGAGACAGGATGAGACAAGAATAATGCAGGTATATAAATAATGTGCTCGACCAAAAGGTACATGTTTAAATTCATATATGGGTTTTATGCGCCGTATCGGCAGGCCGCTTGGCTTTTCCTTTTTCTTTTTGATTGAGGAAGATACCGGGAAGCTATTTGAAATTTCCCGATGCTCCCGATACAGGGGAGGTTATGGCGAAATTTTCCGGAAATTTAAGGAGTTAGAATATTTTTAAGATATTTGATAATTAGAAATCATTGTATCGACGTATTGAATATTCGATAGGAAGGTGAATATAAAAAATCGAATGTTATAAACAAAAGGGGATAGAGATAAGTGATTGAAATTGTTTTCAATTGCAAATAGAGATATTTTCTAATATATAGAAAATAAAAGAAGTTGATATTTGGAAACGTTTTCTAAATAGCATAAGAGGCCGAGACGATTATTGAAAATATTTGGTTAACAAATATTGATAGAGAAAATGTAGAAGAGATTTAATTAATGAAATATTAATTAAAGAGCCCAGTGATTTGTTTGATATGTTGGATGAACACTTGTTTTATTCGATAGTTAAATCACAGACTATCGAAGTTTTTGACCATCGTTGTCAATATGGAGAGACCGGTTGGATTATTATCCGAAGAACCACTCCGTATCGGCATAAGCGTTGCGAACCAAGTATGCTGAATATATTGAAGACGGAGTGAAGTGCAAGGGCTTTTTCTATTTATAGAAATAGTGCCTTCGGTTTCGTTCAATCCCAGAACGAACGTAAATGGACGAATGTCTGACAAAGTATTTCCAATGATCAAATGGGTTGGTCTGTATGAATATATATGGTTGCAACGGATTTATTCCCTTAGCATAATATCCAGAATATTTGTGCAAACTCAACTAGTGATTAACGGATCTGACAATGTGGCATTCAAAGTGATTGTGCTGTCAATGAATGGTAAGTAATCGTAGCCTCAGGCCTCAACAACCGGGAAAGGACAAAAATCGGGCAGGCAGCATGGCTATGTGGGTCGCACCCATTAGGGTGTATAATCACCTATCTAGAGAAATTCCTTTTGTTTCTAAATCTATCGATTCTGCCCATTCGGGAACGGTGGTTTGAGTCCAACCGTTGGTGATATACATTCGATACACTCAAGCGAAATGAGTGGTCGGTCATGTGTGGGCCGGGTTGCAAGACGTTCTTGTTGAACCCAGGTGTATTCGCCTCTAGAGATACATCATCGGAAGGTGGTTCCATACCTTGTCATGTTGGAAATCCAATCTCCAATAAGCGCCATGCGGTTTTTGATTTTATACTATATATGTGGAGCGTGAGATGCAAGCGTTCTGCTATTTGGTTATTTATTTGAGGTAGACATTATTATAATATCACTGGATTTGATATCAAAGTGTTTTGGGTTATAGTAAGGTAAAAACCGTCCGTGTTTATGTGTGGGCTGGTCTTACTATTATCTTTTCTTTGAAAGGATTTTTAAAGTTAAACAAGTGGTTGGAGTTTACTCACACCAGTCCCATGACTGACCCAGAGTTTATTTTGTTTTGTTTTCCCTAAACTCTTGGGTGCCCAAATTTGTACGCGCAGTCAAGTGTTTCAGGCTTTTACAGATACACTTGGAGGAGCTTGAAGCTGGAGGCTTCAACGTTAGTTATTTAGAGTTACTTCCGCTGGATCAAATGTTATGTGTACTCTGATGATGGTATGTATTTATGTACAGAACAGATCTGTATTTCAAAGCTTATGTTATATAATATATTTTATTCGTTCCGCTGTGAGTTGTGATCTTCGTTTTTCTTCTATTCTAATATTTCTTTCTTTCTATTCCTCATCCTCTAACTTCTTTCTAATAATGAGTCGTATTTCTGTGCAATTTGAGTTGGACGTGTGGTGTTATTAGTCAACTCAGATAGCCGGATTTGCGGGTCGTCACAGTTTTGGTTGGAAGTGATGTAAGCAGGATTTTGGATTTCCGACTGAGATTCGAAATGAAGTTTCTTTCTCAAGCTGAGCAAAGTATGCAAATGGAAAGGTTTTTGGCACTTAAGCAAGGAGGCATGTCTTTCAAAGAGTATGTTAATAAGTTCGATTAATTGGCGAGGTTTAGAGCTAGTGAATACCCCACACAAGAAAGCTTTGAGGTTTGCTAGAGGATTGAATGAACCCCTTCATGGGTTGGCCATGTCTCATATTCTAATGGGAGCAACTTTTGAGAAACTCATTGATATTGCATTGATGCACGAAGAAGATAAAGGTGAAAAGAAAAGGCTAAGATTGATGAAACATAAAACAAGAAAGTGTGGCCCAAGAAAGAACAACAACAGCAACAAAAGAAGGGCGGAAAGAACAACAAATCCCAAGAAAAGAGGAAATGTCATAATTGTGGGCGCGTGGATCATTTGAGAAAAGATTGTAGAAAAAATAAAAATGCTTATTTCCATGGTGGAGAGGTCGGACATCTTATTAAGTATTGCCCGAAGATGTAAGGACTGGGCCAAAGGGCAGGAACTTCTAGAGGGCAGGTGCATGCTCTCGTGGCTGGTGTACTGGATAGAGGTAGGAAAGCTTCTGTTGAAGGTTTGATTTCTCTTTCCAATCATCCTATTAGAAATCTTTTTGATTCTGGCGCTTCGCGTTCTTTTATATTTGATTCTGTGGTTGAGTCTCTCCACCTTAGTACTAGTATGATTTTGGATCCCATCGTTGTCTCAAACCACATTGGAGGTACGACTCATTTGTCAATGATTTGTCGGGGTTTGAGAATATCTGTGTTGAGCGTCGAGATTGAGTGCGATGCATATGTGCTTGGTTTCATGGGCTATGGTTTGGTTCTAGAGATGGATTGGCTAGCCATGTATGGTGTCATTTTGGATTGTGAGAGGAGGGTCGTTAGACTTTTGACTTGCCATGGGAGGACCCTCGAGATTTCTTGTGACCCGAAGGGGTCTGTCATGCTTAGTTTCCTATATTCGCTTGATGCATCTACCATTGATTTACGATCTGTACCAATAGTCTGTGAGTATCCTAATGTGTTGTGAGGAGGTTCGGGGATTACCTCCGAGGCGTGAGATTGATTTTCGCATATACTTGGTGGAAAATGTGTAACAACCCGGAAAATCAGAACCAATTTAAATTTTTTATTTTGGCTAACTTAATGAATTTTAAATATTTAAAATGATTTATTTTAAATAAAAACAATTTAAAATTTATTTTAATTGAAGTTATAACGAATAAGTTTATTTTAATTATAAAACGAGCCTTAAATGGCGCGGCAGTTTGAAATTCAAATTTCAAATGAATGTACATGATTCAAAATAAATCGGATTTCAGTAAAACTAGAAATATTTGAATCTATTTGAAAATATCTTTCCAACGAATGTGAAAAATCTAGATTTCAACGGGAATAAAAAGCTATGCCCAATTTAAAATACAGAATAGTCGCTATGGAATTTATGTATATTTTAATATAAAAAATAGCCATTTTGCAAACGACCTCCGTTTTCAGTGAAACCACTTTCGTTAGATCCAGAATTTCAAATTATTGCTAGATTCCAATTTTCATAATTTTTATAATCAATATGTTAGCGTGGTAAATTTAAACGTGTTTGGTAATTTCAGTTTGAATTTAATCGACTAGAAAATGACGTTCAAACGGTCTCCAAATTTGACGAAATTAGTTTTATTAGGACCGTACCGTCAAAACATAGCTAAATTTATTTTTTTGGAATTTTTAGAGTCGGTATGTGTTCCCGGTAAATTAAAATGTATGTTGAAATCAATTTTGAACGTTATATTAATTTATATTTTAATTTTGATAAAAACTAATCGAAATAGTTGAATCGGCTTACGAAACATATCCCACTATGTTCGGAATGAGGGTATTTAACTAGGGGCGACAATCGTTGGGTTTGATTTGAAGTTCGATTGTAAAAACATGTATTATTGGAAATTAAATAATAATTAAATATATTATATAACCCTTACTTTATCAAACCCTAAGTCAAAGCAAACCATCGCGGTCAACCCCCTTTTCTTTCAGCCGCAACCCCTGGGCCAACGATCATATTCGTTCGATCCCTCTTCAATTTTTTTCATCCAACCTATATAATAAAATTCAAGCCTCCTGAAGGGAAAATCATATAGAAATCTATGAGCTTTAAATCCATATAAATATGATAATTTTTCATGAAGAGAATTGGGCGAATTTCTGGCCTAATCATCCACCGTTCGACTTTGTTTTCCGCGCCATGAGGACCACCGAGCTGCTCGCGGTTGGAGGCGCAGGGAGGTGGCGGCTGGGTCTTCGATGTGGCATACTCTGATCGACGTCCATCGCCTTGGATTGCACGCAAATCCGAGCTCTAGATCTGAGCATTGAGGAAGCACGTCGGCCTAAGTTTTGTGACGAAGAAAAGGGTTAAGTTTTTATTTAATTAATTCAAATTTAATTATCTCGCAAAGTAATCAATGTCCGTAACCTCATATCTTCTTCATTCGAGGTCCAAATCGCGCAAAACTAGATCCATTGCGATCGTGAGGACGAGAGCTTCACAACAAGACTAACTGGGTCCAATTTGGAGCATGTTAGAATTTTGGGCAAATTCAAATCCGAATGGTGCTGAATTCGCCAAATAAAGACTGGCGGAGTGAAACCCAAAGTTAGAACTCCTTCTCACTCTATTTATTTTCCAGTAAAATATATACTAGGATGCAGATGGTGCTTAACAGCACCCGACACCATTGATTGTACAAACCATGATTGTTTGTTTCGATTAAATGGACTGTATTATGTTTATTGATGTGATGAATAAAATATTTGAATAATAAAAATATCATTTTTATTGTATATATAAACTGTATAAAATATTCATGTGTTGAAACAAATATTTCATCATTAAAAATGCAATTTTTAACATGCATATGAATAAAATAAAATATCCATGTACAAATCGGACGATTTATTTATGAAAACTCATTTGACTGATATTGATTGGGGGGATAATTGTACACATCGCCCAACTGCACAAATAATATTCAATATTTGTTGGTTGAAACCATACACGGGTATTGAGATGATATTTGACGTACAATAATCCCAATTGTTTAGTTGTATGTCAATCAATTGGTTAATAGGCTGTTGTAAGCGTTAATTATTTATATTTAATGCTTATGCAGTTGTGTAATGAAATCTGGATGACGGCTGACTGTGTTTGATTATTGTCGTGCACATGTGTGTATGGAATCCATATAAATAAAATTATATGGTAACTGACTGTGTCTGATTCCAATTCAAAAGAAAAGAATATTTTAGAATAACGAATATTTTAAAATAACTAATATTTTAAAATAATATTCAGTAATGGATCAAAATATGATTTTGATGTCCGATTTGAGATGGACACGAAAATATTTAAATATTTAAAGCCATGTTGATTTGATACGCGCCATTTTGACGTGCACGATATTTATATCGATTTTATTCATTTTTATAATGAATATCGGAAAGGAAAATATTTAAAAATATGATATTTTGAAAATATTATCATTTATATATTATAATGATAAGGAAAATTCAATTTTGGTTTAAAATTAAAAATTAAGTTGGAAATCGTTTTTAAAATGAATTTATAAATGATTTATAAAATACGTTTTAAATGGAAATCGACGAAATATATATAATATATATATTAAATGGCCTGAATAGAACGCGCCGCTCCGCGGTAGTTCGCGAATTTCGACCATTGACTCCGAATTGACATTACAGGAGATCCGACCGTCAGATTCTTCTAAAACCGGAATCGTTGGGTTCGCATCGAAAGAGCTTTCCAATGAATATAAGAGATTTGAAATCTAACAGTTGGATTTGGAAGTATGTCCAAATCAAATTCGGAAAAGGTCGTTGTAAGTGCAGTTCGTTGGCCGTTATTGGAAATCGACTGTACGGCCTTGATAAAATTATTAAAAATATTGATAATTTGTGTAAAATCATAATAAATGATTTAGAAAGAGTTAGGATGAAAAATTCCGCGTTTGTAAAGATAAAAATATATTTTTATCAAAATGAACTAGTTATTAGCTAGATTTGAAATCCAATAATTTTTAAATAAAATAAATTGGATATGTGAATGGTTTTAATATAACAAGAAATTTCCAGCGAACAAATTGGAATGAAATTGGAATGGAATTGGAATGAAAATAATCTTTGGAATATTTCGATATTGGATTCCGTGATTATATAGATATTATTATGGAAATTTGGAAGATATATTTTATATCATTATTTCCAATACGATATTTGTTGGTTTTAGAATTTGATATTAAATATAAGTCGATATAATTTCTATTCAGAGCCTTGTATTTAATATCAAATAGGATTTTGGGTTTGTCGTGAATGGTGTCTTTATTAACACTGTTCTTATGCCCAATTGAGAAAAGAATAAATCTTTTAATTAAGATTTAGAGAAGTTTTCCAATTAGTTAATATTTAATTGGAATTGAACGAAAGAATTGGATTTTTTGGGTTTATCGTGATTGGTGTTTTAAATAGTACTTGTTCTTTAACCCGATTAGCAGTGAAATGTGATTTGGAATTTATAAATCTTTATTCTAAGATTTAATGGAAAATTTCCAAAGTATAGTTTTCCAATTTAATATATTAGATTAGAACTGAATGGAATTCGATTGGTAATAATCGAAGTGAGCTTCTGTGGAGGAAGACTGTTAATACATATGGAATTTAAAAGGCTTTGTCATTATTCCATTTATATTATTGGTTAGATACGGAAATTGATATTGGTTATATATTGATTGTTTTTCCGTGAAGATTCCATTTTTATGGAAAAGGATTTGGGTTTATCGTGAAATGTGTTTTAAATGACATTAGTTCTTTATCCCAGTTAAAGACAGGATTACATGTCTATCATTATATTTCGAACTGTATGGTTGATCTCTGCTAAATATATATCTATTTGGTGGCAGAGAATTTATTCTCTTGCTTAACACCTGTAACACCCCGTATGTTAAATAACTTGTTATAACATAAATCAGAGCAGAATTAAATTTAATATTCTGAATCAGGGGAAACGGGCTGTGCCATTGCGTTCGTCTCGGAAAAATACGCGAAATAGAGTCCGAGTTTTCGTAAATCGGAGTCCGTATGACCAAGTTATGGCCCGTCAAAGTTTCACGAAAAATCAAAAACGAAAACTGCTCATGTTTTGAGGCCCGGGATGAGTTTTGGGCTGTTTTTTTTGGGCCCTAAATGGTTCCTACACTTGACTTCTTCCCCAAGACATGCTTTAAAGGCTAGGATTGGTTCTAGGGTATATCCTATGGTCCTAAAACATCTAACTAATCTATATATACACCCTAATACCCCCCTTATCCTTACCAAAAATAGATCTAAGGCCATTATGCCACCACTTAGAAAATTGGAGAGCCTCCACTAAAAATCCTAAGAGGGTTTGCAAGCTAATCTACATCTTCTTCTACTTAATCATTGGGATTTGCTTCATTTAACTTGCTAATCTTGTTTTGGTGAGCTTCTATCCCCTTAATAATCAATTATTGAATTGATTATGATAAGATGGGATAAAGTATGGCTATGTTTGTGGATCCATATATTTATGCAAGCTTGATGTAGTGAATATTATGTGTTTTGCAAGTTATATGCCTTATGTCATGCAAGTTTCATAATATGTAATCATGATATTTTTATGCAAGTTGTTTCATGATGTTTATGATGCAAAACACTAAGTGAATATGGATCCATTATGCAAACATGTTATGCAAGTATGTGAGTACTTATGCAAGTTATGTATATGTTGAAATGCAAGTTTAACATAATATGCAAGCCTATGCAAGTATGTGAATGTTTATGCAAGTTATGTATATGTTGAAATGCAAGTTTAACATAATATGCAAGCCTATGCAAGTATGTGAATGTTTATGCAAGTTATGTATATGTTGAAATGCAAGTTTAACATAATATGCAAGCCTATGCAAGTATGTGAATGTTTATGCAAGTTATGTATATGTTGAAATGCAAGTTTAACATAATATGCAAGCCTATGCAAGTATGTGAATGTTTATGCAAGTTATGTATATGTTGAAATGCAAGTTTAACATAATATGCAAGCCTATGCAAGTATGTGAATGTTTATGCAAGTTATGTATATGTTGAAATGCAAGTTTAACATGATATGCAAGCTTATGCAAGTATATGAATGCTTATGCAAGTATGTGAGTGCTTATGCAAGTTAAGTATATGCTAAAATGCAAGTTCTACATGTTATGCAAATCACATGTATGATGATATGTAAGTTCATATGCAACATGTTATGCAAATCACATGTTTGATGATATGTAAGTTCATATGCAACATGTTATGTAAGACACATGTTTGATAATATGCAAGTTTGGGTCGAATATAGTTGGGTTAATACATGCTCATATATGCAAGTTGACATCCTCTTAACCCATGATAAAGTTATATGCTAAACCCATGTTATGTGTGGTAAATCTTCCCTTTATTATGTTATGTCATAATGACGATTTACGTGGGGAACGATGGGGTTAATTAATATGTTAATTAAAAGTATGTTGAAATGGGTATGATTAAGCATACAATAAAAAAATAAATTACCATAAGTGGGAATTTACCTATTGAGTTAGGTCTACCCCATGGGAATTTACCTATTGAGTTAGGTCTACCCATGTTATGGAAAATCTGATATTAATTAGGGATAATTAATATGGGGGTGATTAATTAGGATTAATTAATCAACTAAGACACGAGGTTGGACCCTTTTGTAGCGGAAGTCTGCCCGGAACCGACCGGCCATCCAGCGGCTACAAATGATTGGCCCAATGTGAGAGGTCTTAGTCATAAATTAAATACATGATTAAAGTAAAGACACGAGGTTAGGCCCTTTTTATGACGGAAGTCTGCCCGGAACCAACCGGCATATCCAGCAGTCATAAAAGACGGTCTAATGTGGGAGGTCTTTATGAGGTCATGATCTTAATTAATGAATTAAGAAACACTTAACCATATTAGCATGTAGTGGGACATGAGGGGTTAAGTGGGTGCCTTGGGGTGGCATGATGAGACTAGTGGGTTGCCTTGGGTGGCAATAGAAAAATACGATTAGAATACTTAACCAAGGTGGAACATGTAATTAAACATGATAAAAGGGTTAAGTAAGTGCCATGGGTGGCATGTGAGAATACGATTAGAATACTTAACCAAGGTGGAACATGTAATTAAACATGATTAAGGGGTTAAGTAAGTGCCATGGGTGGCATGTGGGAATCTAGTGGGTGCCCTAAGTGGCAATTGAAATATGATTAAAGGACTTAACCAAGATTTATAACATGTAAGGGGACATGGTTAAAGGGTTAAGTGGGATGCACTAGATTAAACGACAAGCTTAAGTAGTAGCTTGTGGGGGCCCATTTCAACCAATATCCCAAACGTATCTTTGTAGGCTCGACTCTTGTCGGGTGACGGGACACGCATATTGGGCTTGACTATAAGAGGCCAAAACGGGTTAGCGGTGGCAACGCGGGATCAACGGGTTTCATATGCGTGTGTGGACCCGGGCTGGTTGGTAAGTCGTTGTTGCATCGGGTAGATATAAAGCCGTGCACAGTGATATTATATGGTAGCCACTTTGGGGAATGATACACCCCCTTTTGTGGGACCAGCATGGGTATCTACGGTAGGGAGCCGATCGCTTGGGGGTAGTGGGTACACCTAGTAAAAATAGGGGCAGACGGCACCTGTGTAGGGGTACAAGAAACTACCGGGTGAAAAATTACTAAGTACACTTAGTGGGATCAACCTTTAAGTAGGAATTACTCTTGGTGGGTAGAACTGGTGTGGTGCAGTGTAGGAATTACCTTTGGGTGAATAAGTCTGGTGTGGTGCAGTTAGTAATTATCCTTGGGTGGGTAGATGCGTCTTTACGGTTATCTTAGTTCGTCCTGTGTTCGTGGGCAACTTAGTGTAGTCATTATCCCCAAAGATACCATACCGAGTTCATATCATACCCTAATTACTTTAATAATTGTATTATTAAGGAGATAGGGTTCACTCAGGCTTATGTCTGACCCCCGTTGTTTTTATCTTTTTCCTTCAGGTCCTCAGGTTGGGCCTAGTGCTAGTGGGCTTTGATCAGTTTGCTTTATCTATCTCTTGGAGCTTGGACCGTAGATGTAGAGCTCAGCTTATCTTATCTTTTCTGTTATGGCTATTTGTTATGAGTAGTGGGATTATGTACTTATTTTATTCAGGATGGATATTTTGTACTTGACTCTTGTTATGGTTTTATGATGTAACCAAACATGTTTTACTTTCCGCTGCTATGAGATGATGTTTTAAATTTTCAAGTATTACATTATATCTGTCTTGTTGTAATTTTACTGTTCTATACTCACTAAAAATACTCCACCGATGCTATGGCATTCCCTTAGTGAGTGACTATAGCGGGTGTGGGGTGTTACACGTGGTATCAGAGCTTAAGGTTACCGGAACAGATAAAATTTTTAGAAAAACTATTTTCTAAGAATATTTTTGGAAAGGAGTATTTTCAAAAACATGTCTTTTAAGAGAAAAGTTTTTGAAAGGAAAGCATAATCCCCAATAGCCATATCTATATCTTTCGAATTCTCCATTTTGAATCTCTCCCTTTCTCTCGTTTTGAGTTTCCCCTCCGCGTATAGATGATCTTTCTAAGATAGATAAGGATGGAAAACCACTTCAAGGGACTTAGACGTTAGTCGGATTAGAAGTTGGTTCAAGAAGGAGGAGGACTGGTAGGTATCTATTGGATAAACGATGGGAGGAAGGCTCAAATAGTTGTTTGGTTAATGAAAGATGAAACCTCATTGGTGGGAGGTTACGAGTGGAGAATAGGGAAGAAGAAGGCAAGTGGTTATCCTTTTAAGAGGAATAGGACACCTTATTAGGATTGTTCAAAGAAGCAAGGGCAAGGTATGGAATCTTCTGGAGGGTAGTTGTATTCCCTCATGACTAGGGTACCAGATGGGAATATGACCGTCTAGGTTGGAATTTGGATTTCCTTATCATCCGATTCAAGCTTTATTTGATTCTGATATATTGAGTTCGTTTATCCCACCATTGTTAGTTGAGTCACTGCACTTAGACACCAGTTTGGTAGATGATCCCTTAGTTGTTTCAAACCCAGTTGGGGCTCCATGATATGTTTGGGTTTGAAAGTTTCTATACTTAGCGTTGAGTTTAGATGTGATGCTTGTTGGGCTTCACGGGCTATGGGTTAATTTTGGGCATGGACTGGTTATCCAGTAGGAGTGTTGTTCTTCATTTTCAAGGGAGAGTTGTTAGGCTTATGGGCCGCCTAAGTAACACTCTCGAGATCTCTTGTAATCCCATAGAATCTGTTATGCTAAGGTATCTAGAATCGCCTGACACGTTGGTCTTGAGTCTGCGATCTGTTAGAGCGGTCCGGGAATACCCGGATGTGTTTGAGGAGGTGAAGGGCTTACCTCCGAAGCGGGAGATTGACTTCCGAATATATCTGGTGGATAATGCTAAACCAGTATCTTGACCAGTGTGCCACATGGCTCCTAGTGGGAGGAGGGAACTCCATAAGTAAGTAGGCGATTTGCTTAAAAAGGGGTTCATAAGACGAAGTATATCGGAGTGGGGCGCTCCAGTAGTTTTTGTTATGAAGGTGGATGGGTCCCTCAGACTTTGTGTAGGCTAAAGGGAACTAAAGAAACTCACAAAGAAGAATAGATACCCATTGCCGAGGATTAATGATCTCCTTGATCAGTTGGCTGGCGCCTCAGTATTTTTGTAGTAGGACTTAGCCACGGGATTTCATCAGTTGAGAGTGGCTGAGAATAGTATAGAGGAGACTGCCTTTGGGACTCCGGATGATTTCTTTTATGAGTGGCTGGTGATGCCATTGGGTTTGACGAACGCCCCCGCATACTTTGTTGAGAAGGGTGTTCAGGGAGTACCTAAATAAGTTCGTGATGGTCTTTGTAGATGACATCTGGGTCTTTTCTAGGAGCGAAATAAGTTTTCGTATGTGCTCAATAGGCTGAGCAGGGCCAGTATAGGATAAACGACGGTTTTGGAGCGAGACTGGCGAGAACATCCAGAATTGGTCAAGGGCTTAATTATTTAGCCATTTTTACTAGTATCGTCTCACGTAGGTCGTCTAAATTCGAAGGAGGTATCCCTTGGGTGTTTGTCTGATATTGGTTTAGGCCTTTGGGGCTTGCATTTGGGGGATGCCGAATTCGACTAGGGTGGTCTGCGTGGGAGACAGTTGTGATGATTTTGGATGATATTCTGGTGGAGAAGAGCATGCCCTACATCTTAGGGAAGTGTTGGAGACTCTTCGAGCGCATAGTCTTAGGACAGCAAAAGTGGATGGGATCCTTAGCATCCTATGAGTAAGGGTAACATGGTAACGGACACCTTAAGTAGAAAAAGGTTGTCCTTGAGTTCATTGTTCGTTGAACGACGGAGCTTAGAGTTTATTTCTAAGTTTGACTTTAGACCTTCCGTTGACTTTGTACCCGGTTTGCTAGCTTCTTTGGAAGTTAGACCTACTCTTTTGGGGCGGATTGGAGAAGCACAGAGGGGCGACCCACAGTTGGTTGGGTTAGTAGAGAAGCTCATAAGGGGGAGTCGTCCAGCCATTTGAGTAGGTACACCTTAGAGATAGAGGGTGCTTGCGTAGAGACGGTAGACTTTGTGTACCGCAGGACGAGGGTTTGAGGAAGGCTATTCTTGATGACGCACACCGTTTTAGGATGACCATTCATCCCGGTGGGGGTAAGATGTACCAAGACATGAAGAGGGCTTTCTTCTGGGCCGGTATGAAGAAAGATGTGGCCGAGCATGTCGCTCGATGCTTGGTGTGCCAACGAGTGAAGACGGAGCGAAAGAAACCAGGTGGGTTGCTTCATCCTTTGGAAGTTCCGATATGGAAGTGGGATAGTGTCTCGATGGACTTCGTTGATGGTTTACCGAGATCGAGGAAGGGCAATACAGGAATTTGGGTCGTGGTTGATAGACTTACTAAGAGCGCCCATTTCATACCCGTAAAGAGTAAGAGGACTGCTCCATGGCTTGCTTCAGTCTATGTTCGAGAGATAGTTCGATTGCATGGGGTACCTTCCAGCATAGTGAGTGATCGAGATCCTATCTTCACTAGTGAGTTTTGGAAGAGTTTACAGGAGGCGGTGGGGACTCAGTTGTGTTTGAGCACCGCATATCATCCTCAGACAGACAGCCAGACCGAGAGGGTGAACCGTGTTTTGGAAGACCTTTTGAGGCTTTGTATCTTGGATTTTGGAGGTACATGGGAAGAGCATCTTCCTTTGGTGGAGTTTGCATATAACAACAGCTTCCAGTCTAGTATTGGCATGGCACCTTTTGAAGCTCTTTATGGAAGGCCTTGTCGATCACCTACATGTTGGTGGGAATCTACGGATAGGATCTTGCTAGGGCCCGATATGGTTAGAGAGACTTCAGAGAAGGTTGATTTGATTCGAAGAAGGATGAAAGCAGCGCAAGACAGACAGAAATCTTACGCAGATAAGAGGAGGACTGATCTTGAGTTTGAAGTTGGGGACATGGTTTTTGTCAAAGTGACTCCATTACGGAATGTTGTTCGCTTTGGATCCGCTGGGAAGTTAGCACCGAGGTTTGTAGGACCGTTTCCTGTCAAGGAAAGAATTGGACGGATGGCATATAGGGTGGAGTTGCCAGACAGACTTAGTGGTATACATGATGTTTTCCATGTGTCACATTTGAGGAAGTGCCTACATAAGACCGCAGAGGTGGTAGAGCCAAGTTTGCTTAGAGAAGTGGAAGCAGAGCGTGATGCGACTATTCGACGAGCTCCTACTCGCATCCTTGGGTCAGAGACTAGGAAATTGAGGAATCGAGAGGTTCGGCTAGTCAAAGTGCAATGGGGAGAAGAGGAGAGCAACGCAACTTGGGAGACGGAAGCGAAGATGCGTTCTTTGTATCCATTTCTTTTTGAGAGTATGTCTTTTAACTTCTCCTTTATCGTTTGACTGGTACTTATCTTATCCTTAGTATGTCCTCTCGTTAGTACCTTTGACCTTCAGATAGGATAGTCCTATGGTTGAAACATGTGTTTGAGACATGTTATGATTGATGGATGCAAGTGGATGCAAGTGTTTGCTAGTGGTTGCTCGTGGATGCATATACACACACTTTAGGCACTAGATCGGCTCAATCACTTCATATTGCATATTGCATATAAATGTGTGTAGGTAGCTATATTAATGGATGTATGATGGTTGTGCTATCATATGGATGATGCATTTATTCGGTGAATGATTGTGCACGCATGTAGAAATAGTATGTGTCGATAGGGTTCTTTCGCATACATATTGGATGCATGGCACTATCATGGTTTGCATTAAGGAGGTCAACTGAATCAGTAGACCGCCTGATTTTGCATTAGATAGGGAACATATACACACACTTTTTGCATATGTTCATACAACATTAGAAACTTTAAGGACAATGGATGCCAGTGTTTGATGGTTGAGTAGATGGTTGTTTGGTTGGTAGGATACGTTCTTCTTGACTTAGAGATTTCGGGGACGAAATCCTTTAAGTAGGGGAGAATGTAACACCCCGTATGTTAAATAACTTGTTATAACATAAATCAGAGCAGAATTAAATTTAATATTCTGAATCAGGGGAAACGGGCTGTGCCATTGCGTTCGTCTCGGAAAAATACGCGAAATAGAGTCCGAGTTTTCGTAAATCGGAGTCCGTATGACCAAGTTATGGCCCGTCAAAGTTTTACGAAAAATCAAAAACGAAAACTGCTCATGTTTTGAGGCCCGGGATGAGTTTTGGGCTGTTTTTTTTGGGCCCTAAATGGTTCCTACACTTGACTTCTTCCCCAAGACATGCTTTAAAGGCTAGGATTGGTTCTAGGGTATATCCTATGGTCCTAAAACATCTAACTAATCTATATATACACCCTAATACCCCCCTTATCCTTACCAAAAATAGATCTAAGGCCATTATGCCACCACTTAGAAAATTGGAGAGCCTCCACTAAAAATCCTAAGAGGGTTTGCAAGCTAATCTACATCTTCTTCTACTTAATCATTGGGATTTGCTTCATTTAACTTGCTAATCTTGTTTTGGTGAGCTTCTATCCCCTTAATAATCAATTATTGAATTGATTATGATAAGATGGGATAAAGTATGGCTATGTTTGTGGATCCATATATTTATGCAAGCTTGATGTAGTGAATATTATGTGTTTTGCAAGTTATATGCCTTATGTCATGCAAGTTTCATAATATGTAATCATGATATTTTTATGCAAGTTGTTTCATGATGTTTATGATGCAAAACACTAAGTGAATATGGATCCATTATGCAAACATGTTATGCAAGTATGTGAGTACTTATGCAAGTTATGTATATGTTGAAATGCAAGTTTAACATAATATGCAAGCCTATGCAAGTATGTGAATGTTTATGCAAGTTATGTATATGTTGAAATGCAAGTTTAACATAATATGCAAGCCTATGCAAGTATGTGAATGTTTATGCAAGTTATGTATATGTTGAAATGCAAGTTTAACATAATATGCAAGCCTATGCAAGTATGTGAATGTTTATGCAAGTTATGTATATGTTGAAATGCAAGTTTAACATAATATGCAAGCCTATGCAAGTATGTGAATGTTTATGCAAGTTATGTATATGTTGAAATGCAAGTTTAACATAATATGCAAGCCTATGCAAGTATGTGAATGTTTATGCAAGTTATGTATATGTTGAAATGCAAGTTTAACATAATATGCAAGCCTATGCAAGTATGTGAATGTTTATGCAAGTTATGTATATGTTGAAATGCAAGTTTAACATGATATGCAAGCTTATGCAAGTATATGAATGCTTATGCAAGTATGTGAGTGCTTATGCAAGTTAAGTATATGCTAAAATGCAAGTTCTACATGTTATGCAAATCACATGTATGATGATATGTAAGTTCATATGCAACATGTTATGCAAATCACATGTTTGATGATATGTAAGTTCATATGCAACATGTTATGTAAGACACATGTTTGATAATATGCAAGTTTGGGTCGAATATAGTTGGGTTAATACATGCTCATATATGCAAGTTGACATCCTCTTAACCCATGATAAAGTTATATGCTAAACCCATGTTATGTGTGGTAAATCTTCCCTTTATTATGTTATGTCATAATGACGATTTACGTGGGGAACGATGGGGTTAATTAATATGTTAATTAAAAGTATGTTGAAATGGGTATGATTAAGCATACAATAAAAAAATAAATTACCATAAGTGGGAATTTACCTATTGAGTTAGGTCTACCCCATGGGAATTTACCTATTGAGTTAGGTCTACCCATGTTATGGAAAATCTGATATTAATTAGGGATAATTAATATGGGGGTGATTAATTAGGATTAATTAATCAACTAAGACACGAGGTTGGACCCTTTTGTAGCGGAAGTCTGCCCGGAACCGACCGGCCATCCAGCGGCTACAAATGATTGGCCCAATGTGAGAGGTCTTAGTCATAAATTAAATACATGATTAAAGTAAAGACACGAGGTTAGGCCCTTTTTATGACGGAAGTCTGCCCGGAACCAACCGGCATATCCAGCAGTCATAAAAGACGGTCTAATGTGGGAGGTCTTTATGAGGTCATGATCTTAATTAATGAATTAAGAAACACTTAACCATATTAGCATGTAGTGGGACATGAGGGGTTAAGTGGGTGCCTTGGGGTGGCATGATGAGACTAGTGGGTTGCCTTGGGTGGCAATAGAAAAATACGATTAGAATACTTAACCAAGGTGGAACATGTAATTAAACATGATAAAAGGGTTAAGTAAGTGCCATGGGTGGCATGTGAGAATACGATTAGAATACTTAACCAAGGTGGAACATGTAATTAAACATGATTAAGGGGTTAAGTAAGTGCCATGGGTGGCATGTGGGAATCTAGTGGGTGCCCTAAGTGGCAATTGAAATATGATTAAAGGACTTAACCAAGATTTATAACATGTAAGGGGACATGGTTAAAGGGTTAAGTGGGATGCACTAGATTAAACGACAAGCTTAAGTAGTAGCTTGTGGGGGCCCATTTCAACCAATATCCCAAACGTATCTTTGTAGGCTCGACTCTTGTCGGGTGACGGGACACGCATATTGGGCTTGACTATAAGAGGCCAAAACGGGTTAGCGGTGGCAACGCGGGATCAACGGGTTTCATATGCGTGTGTGGACCCGGGTTGGTTGGTAAGTCGTTGTTGCATCGGGTAGATATAAAGCCGTGCACAGTGATATTATATGGTAGCCACTTTGGGGAATGATACACCCCCTTTTGTGGGACCAGCACGGGTATCTACGGTAGGGAGCCGATCGCTTGGGGGTAGTGGGTACACCTAGTAAAAATAGGGGCAGACGGCACCTGTGTAGGGGTACAAGAAACTACCGGGTGAAAAATTACTAAGTACACTTAGTGGGATCAACCTTTAAGTAGGAATTACTCTTGGTGGGTAGAACTGGTGTGGTGCAGTGTAGGAATTACCTTTGGGTGAATAAGTCTGGTGTGGTGCAGTTAGTAATTATCCTTGGGTGGGTAGATGCGTCTTTACGGTTATCTTAGTTCGTCCTGTGTTCGTGGGCAACTTAGTGTAGTCATTATCCCCACAGATACCATACCGAGTTCATATCATACCCTAATTACTTTAATAATTGTATTATTAAGGAGATAGGGTTCACTCAGGCTTATGTCTGACCCCCGTTGTTTTTATCTTTTTCCTTCAGGTCCTCAGGTTGGGCCTAGTGCTAGTGGGCTTTGATCAGTTTGCTTTATCTATCTCTTGGAGCTTGGACCGTAGATGTAGAGCTCAGCTTATCTTATCTTTTCTGTTATGGCTATTTGTTATGAGTAGTGGGATTATGTACTTATTTTATTCAGGATGGATATTTTGTACTTGACTCTTGTTATGGTTTTATGATGTAACCAAACATGTTTTACTTTCCGCTGCTATGAGATGATGTTTTAAATTTTCAAGTATTACATTATATCTGTCTTGTTGTAATTTTACTGTTCTATACTCACTAAAAATACTCCACCGATGCTATGGCATTCCCTTAGTGAGTGACTATAGCGGGTGTGGGGTGTTACAACACCCTTCTTTGAGATGTACGAGCTTAGAGATTATATATAGGCAGAAATCAATAGTACGGTGTCGATTGTCGATGCGACATGTTTGATCTCCCAAAGTTAAATAATCATCAATATTGATTTTTGGGAAGATTAAAACTAAGTAGAGTTTTGGTGAATCTTTAATTAGATTGAAATGAGAATATGATAATTTAAATTATAAAATTTGGGTAATGACCGAGAATGGAGTATCACCAGTTTTGCTCCAGGCGATAGTTAAATCTTTAATTAGATTTGAATGGGAAATGGTAATTAATTTTACCGATAACACCATGGTGTTAGATATGGAGTATTACCAGTTTTGCTCCACGGGATGAATTGGTTGGGATTGGAAAATTAAACAAAAGATTACTTCGGTAAGGTGCGCTAATCCCGACTAGTTTGGATAAACCTTAATTTGGTTTGAATTGATATCCAAAGGAAGATTAAAGAATAAATTTAAAAGAATTTATCTTTGATAAAATTAATGGGAACCTTTCCCTAAAAATGTGAATATTTGAATAAAAGAATATTCTGGATTAGAATGAGGCCTTTTTTGTGTGTTTATATCACTTGATTATAATTTACATGGGTTATTCGGAAATGTCGGGTTTATACCCATTCTGAATAACCGATTCAACAATAAGTCGACGATGAAGACGGTGATTGAAGACCGGAGGTCTTCACATCGTTTGGATGATTACTGATGTCTTGATTGGGCTGTACACACAAGATGAGGTAAAAGTGGTGATCGTCCAGACGTACTTGGTGATCGACCGAATATGCGAGGACCTCTCTCCTGTATTAGACATATGGGACGAGGAATAAGGTTCCTCTGTTTCGTTCAAACCCAGAACGAACCTGTAAATGGATGTGTGTATGACATTGGATTTTATTCTGTGTTGATTGTTCTCCATTAAACATATACCTGTTTGGTGGCGGAGAATTTATTCTCTTTCTTAACACCCTTTTCTAAGACGTACGAGCTCAGAGGTTATATATCGATAGACATCAATCGCATGACGTGAATTGCCTGTGTGGCATGCGGGGATGCAAATGATCAAGGCTTCTGTTGAAAAGCAGAGTCTTGTGGTTGATGATCAAAGCATGGCTTTAATATAGTATAGCTTTGTGTAGCTTTAATTCGTGAACTTCACACACCGGTATGAACCAGAAACGGGTTGAAGGACGGTAGGGAGGGCATGCGTTTCTTTCTAGCTAAGAGTGGTGTCATGGTATGGAGCCCATACATTTATACTTATGTGGTTGTCGGAAAGCGAGGTACCTCGGATATATCGGTCACTACGGAGCCGATGGATTATATGGTCGACATATTGACTATTACGCCCTATAGGGGAAATGTATTGTTCAAGAATTACTAATCCTTTAAGGTAGTCTGGCCCTGCATTTTCCTAGGTGTAGTTGCGACAATAGCTTAAGACATGGTAGGCTAGATTGTCTCCAATTCGGTAAGGATGATCCCTTGCCTTGGTTCATGATTGAAATCCAACTTCCAATACGACATCATGCGGTTTTAATTGTAGAACTAGTATGGCGACATGATATATGGTACCCATGCCGTCAATGATTGATACATTTATATTTGAAGTTGCTTGATACGCTATACACTTACAGTAATATCAAAATGATTTGTTTTAAACGTACCAAGCATGTTTGGCTATTATAAGGGAAAACTCTATCCTCTTCCTTGCGTTGCATTGTGTGATGGGACCTGAATCTTCTAATAGCTTCATTTTCCAAAAAGCATTGCGTTGTTTGTTTTATGTACTGGTATTCTCGACAGGAAACCCATTCCGTGTTATACGGCGTGGTCCCTTGATTTACCTTACTTTAAAACCAAGTTAATAGCTGTTTTTAGTTCTCATACCAGTCACATGACTGACCTTGAGTTTATTGTTTTAACCTAAACTCTGGGTGCTCCTATTTTCCACACGGGTAGCTAGTAGTTTTGGTTTTGTAGATTTATATTCACAGGATCCTGGTTTACAGTTGGAACGATATTCGGAAAGCTCTATATCTGTGTATCTCTTTCAATTATGTTATGTATCATTTTTCCACTGTTATGTAATGTATTTTAATCTTTGATATTTTCCTTATGTATATTATTTATTCATACTCTATATATTCTTGTAATCTGATGTAATTGTCGTAATAACAATGAAATGTTCTTCTGTCTGTGTTCTGACTTGTCGTGTTCTCAACTCAATCCGGGCTTTCCCGTAAGGGCGAGTTTGGGTCATATCAGCTTAGTATCAGAGCTTTGGTTTTACAGAGCTCAAGATCAAGGCATATTAGAACCAAACAAAAGAATTCATCAGAGACTGGATTAATAATATCCAATGAGAATGACTCATTAGAGATAGGATCAGTAATATCCTAGAACGAGTGTGAAGAGTGTTATTTTTAAAATAAAAATTAAAAACAAATACTATTTTGAAAATTTAAAACTTATTATACGTATTTGAATATTTATTTTAGAATGATTTGGACAATTGAGTATATGGAGATTTTAATATATGTCTGATTCACGTGTATTAGAAGCCTCAAATATACTGGATGGATATAGAATCACACTCTAGTCGCCGGGGGTGATCCTGATGAGGAGGCCTCATCATCAGAGTCTATGCTCGAGTTTCGAAAGGGGAATATCTATATATTTCCAATTTGATTGGTGTGAGAACCAAAACTAGATAGGGTTATTGTTATGAATTGGCATCAATAACACGATTTTGTGTATATATATATATATATCGAAGTTATGAATTTGAAAATTTAATGAACCAATTGATTGCTGAGTGTATTGTATGATTATTAGTTCAACTAATAAAAATATGGGAATGATAATTACTTAAACCAATATGAAAACGAAAGGTAAAATTTAGCCAAATTGTGTCAAATATTGAACCGAATTGGAATTTGTTTGGAAGTGCATATACGTATATATGTGTGAACAGGTCATAGCAAGGAGGCTAGAGAAGAGGAATAAAATTGTATGCCCAACAAATAGGTACATATTTACCATTTCTTGGGTTTGGATGATTTTATGAGCCGATTGGCTTTTTCTTTTTGGTTTATGAGGGCCCTGCGTTGCTAGTTGAGGTTTTAATGGTCTCCCCATAAAAAGGAGGTTATGACGAAATTTTTCAAAAATTTAGGGTGTTTGCCGAATTTTTGAAGAATTGGAAAATTCCTAGAAACTGAAAAGTTGAAGAATGAACACCATAATGAAAGTTGAGTTGGTTAGTTAGACAACTTTTAGCTCCGTTCCTTTTCGAGGACGAAAAGATTTTAAGTGGGGGAGATTGTAATAACCCATAAAATGAGAACCAATTTAAAATTTTTATTTTGGCTAATTTATTGAATTTTGAATAATTAAAATGATTTATTTTAAATAATAACGATTTGAATTTTATTTTAACTGAAGTTAGAACGAATAAATTTATTTTAATTATAAAACGATCTTGAAATGGCGCGGCAGTTTAAAATTCGATTTCAAATTTCAAATGAATGTACAAGATGCAAAATAAATCGGATTTCAGTAAAACCAGAAATATCTGAATGCATTTGAAAGTATCTTTCCAACGAATGTGAAGAATACAGATTTCATAACGGGAATAAAAAGTTATGCCCAATTTAAAATATAGAATAATCACTATGGAATTTATATAATTTTTAATATAAAAAAATAGCCATTTTGCAAATGATCTCCTTTTTTGACGAAACCACTTTTGTTGGATCCGGAATGTCAATTTAATGCTAGATTCCAATTTTCATCATTTTAGGAATCAATATGTGAGCGTGGTAAATTAAAACGTGTTTGGTAATTTTAGTTTAAATTTAATCTGTTGGAAAATGACCATTTTTCAAACGGTCTCCAAATTCGACGAAATTAGTTTTGTTAGGACCGTATCTTCAAAACATAGCTAGATTTATTTTTCTGGAATTTTGGAGTTAGTATGTGGCCCTAGTATATTAAAATGCATGTTGAAATCAGTTTTGAACGTTATATTAATTTATATTTTAATTTTGACAAAAACTAATCGAAACAGTCGAATCGGCTTACGAAACATATCCTATTGTGTTTGGAATGGGTGTATTTAGCTAGGGGCGACAGTTGTTGGATTTGATTTGAAGTTCGATTGTAAAAATATGTATTATTGGAAATTAAATAATAATTAAATATATTATATAACCCTTATTTTATCAAACCCTAGTTCAAAGCAAACCATCGCGGTCAACCCCCTTTTCTTTCAGCTGCAACCCCCCGACCGACGATCCTATTCGTTGGATCCCTCTTCAATTTTTTTCATCCAATCTACACAATAAAATTCAAACCTTCTGAAGGGAAAATCGTAGAGAAATCTACGAGCTTTAAATCCATATAAATATGATAATTTTTCATGAAGAGAATTGGGCGAATTTCTGGCCCAAACATCCACCGTTCGACTTTGTTTTCCGTGCCATGAGGACCACCGAGCTGCTCGCGGTTGGAGGCGCAGGGAGGTGGCGGCGGGATCTTCGATGTGGCATACTCTGATCGACGTCCATCGCCTCGGATTGCACGCAAATTCGAGCCCTAGATCTAAGCATTGAGGAAGCATGTCGGCCTGAGTTTTGTGAAGAAGAAAAGGGTTAAGCTTTTACTTAATTAATTCAAATTTAAGTATCTTGAAAAGTAATCAATGTTCGTAACCTCTTATCTTCTTCATTCGAGGTCCAAATCGCGCGAAACTGGATCCGTTGCGATCGTGAGGACGAGATCTTCACAAAAAGACTAACCGGGTCCAATTTGGAGCACATTAGAATTTTGGGTAAATTCAAATCTGAATGGTGCTAAATTCACCAAATAAAGACTGACGGAGTGGAACCCGAAGTGAGAACTCCTTCTCACTCTATTTATTTTCTAGTAAAATATATACTAGGATGCAGACGGTGCTTAGCAGCACCCGACACCATTGATTGTAAAAACCATGATTGTTTGTTTGGATTGAATGGACTGTATTGTGTTTATTGATGTGATGAATAAAATATTTGAATAATAAAAATATCATTTTTATTGTATATATAAACTGTATAAAATATTCATGTGTTGAAACAAATATTTCATCATTAAAAATACAATTTTTAACACGCATATGAATAAAATAAAATATCCATGTACCAATCGGACGATTTATTTACGAACACTCATTTGATTGATATTGATTGGGACGATAATTGTACACATCGCCTGTAACGACCAGCCATATTCACACCATAAGTCATGTAAAACACACACACACGCACCATGATACTCAAGCATATATAATAACATACAGAGGTAGGATGGTTAGCAAAGGGAGTCGCAGGCTTTGGGAAGGCTCCGCATAGTCTGTCGGTTCGGGAGATGCGGTTTTGGGTAGACGGAGGCTGAGGGAATGGTCGGAAACATGGAGGATCTCGTCATTTTCGGATTGGAGATGACAGCGGGTTCGATTAATAGGCTCGAAGCAGGGTGCGGTTTCAGGGGTTCGGCTTGGTTCAGTCCTGGAGTTAGCTCGGCTGGTGGAGTTCGGCAGTCAGCTGGTGGGGCGTCGGCTTCAGTTGGTGGAGCAAGCGGCGCGGTCGACTTGATGGATATGGGGTTGTGTGGAGAAAGACTAAAGGGGTATACGGTTTGACAAAAGACGAAGCAGTTATTTGAGAAAAAAAAAAAAACAAAATATAGATGGGGAATGAGATGAACGAAAGTGGGCAGCTGTCCTTATGATCCTTTTATATATATATATATGTATATGTATATATATATAACAAATAATGGCAGAAACTTGTTTGGAAGGAGAAAAAGAATGATAAGAGGGATAGTGGCATGCGAAGTGATGATGAAAGTTCGATTACTTGATCCATAAATAATGCATCAGCTGTTTAAAAATTTGAACTTGTCTTCTCAAATTTAGAGACAAAGCCGGAAATTTAATTGCAGTACACCCCTTTGAGTGAACCAATATTCAATTATATATATATATATGGGACGAACGTGCCCATGACAAACCCACCGAATGGAAGCAAGACGGGAAAGGAGCAAATGCATTGGATATTGAAACTTTAACGTATACAAGCTTTGAAACTTTAAGTTTTCCCAAACATTGAATGTAAGATGCTTCACATTCCATCCCAGAGAGGCAACGTTTGGAAAGAGAAAATAACAAGCTTTGAAAAACAAATTTGCATGCATTGAATATTGAATTAAAAGCGAACGTGAATGCATTGAAAAATATAAAAGGAACGTACATGGCTTTGGAATTTAGAAAGAGAAATGGAAACAACGTGCATGCCTTTTGTAATATACAAATATAAATGCCAACCAAAACTTGCATGCATGGTTCATTCATGTTGAAATGAAAGTGCCCAACCTAAGCAAAAAATGAAAATAATGCACCATAGTAAAGTTACCGACTGGGTTTGCAGATCCAAATTGGATAGAAGAGCATGTAGAATCGTAAAAGGGACACATCGAACTCAAATGTCACTGTTTCAAAAATGAACTGCGCAAGCCTTTTCGCAGTTTCAGCGCGAACCGAGCACCGAAACTGACAAATAAATATATTTTGGTAATCAGCTCGACGAGACGGACACAACGGTGTATAATTTGCAGTGTCTGCATGCTCCGTTCAAAAACGCGTTACGGACCCCTTAAACGTAAAAATACGGATAGGAAAACGGTGGTCAAAACGTCTGATTTTCGCGAAACGAATTTTGCCGTCGAATTCGTGACAACGAATAGAATATTTTTCATGTTTGTCCGTACCGTATTCGGAGAGATTATAAAATCCATAAAAATTGAACTGATATGCGCAGCTTTGCCCTGAAAAATGCGCGATCGACAAACATTCAAATTTTTCAATGAAATTTTTACAGTTGCTACATCTCACTATACGTATTTCAAATTACAAATTCCCATTACAAGAAATTGCATAATGTTTTCAAAATAAAATTTGATTTAAATCATTAAAAATAGCAGGTTGTTACAATCTCCCCTACTCAAAACTTTTCGTCCCCGAAAAGGAACGAGGCCGAGAACTAGCAATTGAATAATTAATACATTTAAACAAATGATTCATACTTATTATCATACATATATATATATATAATTTTTTGAAATATATATAAATCAAAAGTTAAAATATTTTCGAATATTTCAATACAGTTTTAAGTATTTATTTGACGTCTCGACTGGCGATATATATCTATCCCACTTTCGAAACCCGAAAATAGATATCGATGATGCTGTAGTCATCACCAAAATCATTTTCAAGCGACTAGAGTGTGACTCTATATCTATCAAGTACATATAGGATTTAACATAGACGTTGATCAGACGTATACCCCAAGTCACTAAGTATTCGATAGGCCAATTTTAACGTCAAATAAGTACTCAAAACATCTTTTTATATTTAAATAGAATATATACCACACTCTAAATCATATATTATAAATAATATATTTCAAATCATTAAAATTTCAAGTAGGGAAAATGTATCTCTCCCCCACTCATTTATTTGAAAAATTCAACTACAATTCTAAAAAATATACAACAATATTATTATTAAATCAAATATATAACAAAATCATTCTATACTATATCTAAATCTTTCAAATTCATGTTATCAATATTTAAACTTATAACACTCAATTAATTCTATAAGTTAACATATGAATACATTACGCATAAAATCTTTACAAACCATTGGTATTACCAAATTATTTACAAATACCAAATTAAATATTACATTAAGAAGATCTTATATAATAATATCTTTCAAAATATAAATTTCAAACCAATATTTAGTAAGGATGAATTCGTTAGAGATTTATACTCTCTTTTTACTTCTTACCTTGGGATGGACAAGGATAAGTACTAGAATTCAAGTTAAAAACTGAACGGACGAAAGTACCTAATCAAAAGGATCTACGAAGGAAGATAGATTCAAAGGGAAAGGAAACTCAGAAGAAGATTTAAATATTAAACAGAATTTTATATTCGAAATACTTATTTAAAAACATTTTAAAAACAATTTTGGAAACTATTTTTTTTTTACTTCAAAAATACGCTCTCTCAAGAAGGATTCTGCAACTGATTCCACTCATTCTAGGGTATTACTACCCTATCTCTAATGAGCTTTTACCCCATAGGCTAAAGCTTTGAAAAACGAAAGCTCTGATACCAAATGTAACGACCAGCCATATTCACACCATAAGTCATGTAAAACACACACACATGCACCATGATACTCAAGCATATATAATAACATACAGAGGTAGGATGGTTAGCAAAGGGAGTCGCAGGCTTTGGGAAGGCTCCGCATAGTCTGTCAGTTCGGGAGATGCGGTTTTGGGTAGACGGAGGCTGAGGGAATGGTCGGAAACATGGAGGATCTCGTCATTTT
Source organism: Allium sativum (assembly GCA_030737875.1). Classification (NCBI taxonomy): domain Eukaryota; kingdom Viridiplantae; phylum Streptophyta; class Magnoliopsida; order Asparagales; family Amaryllidaceae; genus Allium; species Allium sativum. The sequence goes on along the minus strand of CM060911.1, from coordinate 227,721,798 downwards.
TGGATTGGAGATGACAGTGGGTTCGGTTAATAGGCTCGAAGCAGGGTGCGGTTTCAGGGGTTCGGCTTGGTTCAGTCCTGGAGTTAGCTCGGCTGGTGGAGTTCGGCTGTCAGCTGGTGGGGCGTCGGCTTCAGTTGGTGGAGCAAGCGGCGCGGTCGACTTGATGGATATGGGGTTGTGTGGAGAAAGACTAAAGGGGTATACGGTTTGACAAAAGACGAAGCAGTTATTTGAGAGAAAAAAAACAAAAACAAAATATAGATGGGGAATGAGATGAACGAAAGTGGGCAGCTGTCCTTATGATCCTTTTATATATATATGTATATGTATATATATATAACAAATAATGGCAGAAACTTGTTTGGAAGGAGAAAAAGAATGATAAGAGGGATAGTGGCATGCGAAGTGATGATGAAAGTTCGATTACTTGATCCATAAATAATGCATCAGCTGTTTAAAAATTTGAACTTGTCTTCTCAAATTTAGAGACAAAGCCGGAAATTTAATTGCAGTACACCCCTTTGAGTGAACCAATATTCAATTATATATATATGGGACGAACGTGCCCATGACAAACCCACCGAATGGAAGCAAGACGGGAAAGGAGCAAATGCATTGGATATTGAAACTTTAACGTATACAAGCTTTGAAACTTTAAGTTTTCCCAAACATTGAATGTAAGATGCTTCACATTCCATCCCAGAGAGGCAACGTTTGGAAAGAGAAAATAACAAGCTTTGAAAAACAAATTTGCATGCATTGAATATTGAATTAAAAGCGAACGTGAATGCATTGAAAAATATAAAAGGAACGTACATGGCTTTGGAATTTAGAAAGAGAAATGGAAACAACGTGCATGCCTTTTGTAATATACAAATATAAATGCCAACCAAAACTTGCATGCATGGTTCATTCATGTTGAAATGAAAGTGCCCAACCTAAGCAAAAAATGAAAATAATGCACCATAGTAAAGTTACCGACTGGGTTTGCAGATCCAAATTGGATTGAAGAGCATGTAGAATCGTAAAAGGGACACATCGAACTCAAATGTCACTGTTTCAAAAATGAACTGCGCAAGCCTTTTCGCAGTTTCAGCACGAACCGAGCACCGAAACTGACAAATAAATATATTTTGGTAATCAGCTCGACGAGACGGACACAACGGTGTATAATTTGCAGTGTCTGCATGCTCCGTTCAAAAACGCGTTACGGACCCCTTAAACGTAAAAATACGGATAGGAAAACGGTGGTCAAAACGTCTGATTTTCGCGAAACGAATTTTGCCGTCGAATTCGTGACAACGAATAGAATATTTTTCATGTTTGTCCGTACCGTATTCGGAGAGATTATAAAATCCATAAAAATTGAACTGATATGCGCAGCTTTGCCCTGAAAAATGCGCGATCGACAAACATTCAAATTTTTCAATGAAATTTTTACAGTTGCTACATCTCACTGTACGTATTTCAAATTACAAATTCCCATTACAAGAAATTGCATAATGTTTTCAAAATAAAATTTGATTTAAATCATTAAAAATAGCAGGTTGTTACATCGCCCAACTACACAAATAATATTCAATATTTGTTGGTTGAAACCATACACGGGTATTGAGATGATATTTGATGTACACTAATCCCAATTGTGTAGTTGTATGTCAATCGATTGGTTGACAGGCTGTTGTAAGCATTAATTATTTATATTTAATGCTTATGCAGTTGTGTAATGAAATCTGGATGACGGCTGACTGTGTTTGATTATTGTTGTGTACATGTGTGTATGGAATCCATATAAATAAAATTATATGGTAATTGACTGTGTCTGATTCCAATTCAGAAGAAAAGAATATTTTAGAATAATAAATATTTTAAAATAACTAATATTTTAAAATAATATTCAGTAGTGGATCAAAATATGATTTTGATGTCCGATTTGAGATGGACACGAAATATCAAAATATTTAAAGCCATGTTGATTTGATACGCGCCATTTTGACGTGCACGATATTTATATCGATTTTATTCATTTTTATAATGAATATCGAAAAGGAAAATATTTAAAAATCTGATATTTTGAAAATATTATCATTCATATATTATAATGATAAGGAAAATTCAATTTTGGTTTAAAATTGAAAATGAAGTTGGAAATCATTTTTAAAATGAATTTATAAAAGATTTATAAAATACGTTTTAAACGGAAATCGATGATATATATATAATATATATTAAATGGCCTGAATAGAACGTGCCGCGCCGTGGTAGTTCGTGAATTTCGACCATTGACTCCGAATTGATATTACGGGAGATCCGATCGTCGGATTCTCCTAAAACCGGAACCATTGGGTTTGTATCGAAAAGAGCTTTCCAATGAACATAAGAGATTTGAAATCTAACGGTTGGATTTGGAATTATGTCCAAATCAAATTTGGAAAAGGTCGTTGTAAGTGCAGTTCGGTGGCCGTTATTGGAAACCGACTATACGGGCCTTGATAAAATTATTAAAAATATTGATAATTTGTGTAAAATCATAATAAATGATTTGGAAAGAGTTGGGATGAAAAATTCCACGTTTATAAAGATAAAAATATACTTTTATCAAAATGAACTAGTTATTAACTAGATTTAAAATCCAATAATTCTTAAATAAAATAAATTTGATATGTGAATGGTTTTAATATAACCAGAAATTTCCAACGAACAAGCTGGAATGAAATTCGAATGGATTTAGAATGGAAATAATCTTCGAAATATTACGATATTGGATTCCGTGATTATACGGATATTGTTATGGAAATTTGGACGATATATTTTATTTCGTTATTTCCAATACGATATTTGTTGGTTTCAGAATTTGATATTGAATATAAGCCGATATAATTTCTTTTTAGAGCCTTGTATTTAATATCAAATGGGATTTTGAGTTTGTCGTGAATGGTTTCTTTATTAGCACTGTTCTTAAATCTAGTTGAGAAAAGAATAAATCTTTTAATTAAGATTCAGAGAAGTTTTCCAATTAATTAATATTTAATTGAAATTGAATGAAAGAATTGGATTTTTGGGTTTATCGTGAACGGTGTTTTAAATAACATTTGTTCTTTAACCCGATTAACAGTGAAATGTGATATGGAATTTATAAATCTTTATTCTAAGACTAAATGGAAATTTTCCGAAGTGTAGTTTTCCAATTTAATATATTAAATTGGAATTGAATGGAATTCGATTAGTAACAATGGAAGTGAGCTTCTGTGGAGGAAGACTGTTAATATATATGGAATTTAAAAGGCTTTGTCGTTATTACATTTATATTATTTGTCGAATACAGAAATTGATATCGATTATATATTGATTGTGTTTCCGTGAAGATTCCATTTTTATGGAAGAGGATTTGGGTTTATCATGAACTGTGTTTTGAATGACATTAGTTCTTTGACCCAGTTAAAGACAGGATTACATGTCTATCATTGTATTTCGAATTGTATGGTTGATCTCAGCTAAATATATATCTGTTTTGTGGTGGAGAATTTATTCTCTTGCTTAACACCTTTCTCTGAGACGTACGACCTTAGAGGTTATATATAGGCAGAAATCAATAGTACGGTGTAGATTGTCGATGCGACATGTTTGATCTCCCAAAGTTAAATAACCATTAATATTTGGGAAGATTAAAACTAAGTAGAGTTTTAATGAATCTTTAGTTAGATTGAAATGAGAATATGATAACTTAAATTATCAAATTTGGGTAATGATCGAGAATGGAGTATCACCAGTTTTGCTCCAGGCGATAGTTAAATCTTTAATTAGATTAGAACGGGAAATGGTAATTAATTTTACCGATAACACCGTGGTGTTAGATATGGAGTATTACCAGTTTTTCTCCATGGGATGAATAGGTTGGGATTGGGAAATTAAACAAATGGTTACTTCGGTATGGTGCACTAATTCCGACTAGTTTGGATAAACCTTAATTTGGTTTGAATTGATATCCAAAGGAAGATTAAAGAATAAATTTAAAAGGATTTATCTTTGATAAAATAAATGGGAACCTTTCCCTAAAAATGTGAATATTTGAATAAAAGAATATTCTGGATTGGAATGAGGCGTATGTGTGTGTTTATATCACTTGATTATAATTTATGCGGGTTATTCGGAAAGGCTGGGTTTATGCCCATTCTGAATAACTGATTCGACGATAAGTCGACGATGAAGACAATGATTGAAGAACGGAGGTCTTCACATCGTTTGGATGTTTACTGATGTCCTGATTGGGTCGTACACCAAAGATGAGGTAATAAGTGGTGATTGTCCAGACGTACTTGGAGATCGACCGGATATGCGAGGACCTCTCTTCTGTATTGGACAAATGGGATGAGGAATAAGGTGCCTTCGGTTTCGTTCAGACCTAGTGTAATGACTCGGAAATCCGGTCCACTTTGAGCTGACCAAAAATACAAGTCCAACCCCAAATTAAACTGAAAATCAGGAAATTAACTGAAAGAAAATAGAGGGTGAGGAAAGATAAGATAGAAATTTAGAATAGAAGAAGAAGAAGAACACAACATCAGAGTAACACAAACCTCACAGCGGAACGAATAACATATAATATATATAACATAACTTGAAATATACATCTGTACTTGAATATACATCATTATCAAAGTACAACACTTACAACCCAACGGAAATAACTATAGCTATATAATCCTGAAGCCTCCTGCTCCAAGCTCTTCCAGTATATCTGTAAATCCTGACTACTTGACTGCCCGTACAAAATTGGGCACCCAAGAGTTTAGGGAAACAAACAAATAAACTCCGGGTCAGTCATGGGACTGGTGTGAATAAAAATAGTTAAAACCGTTCAAGCAGGTAAACGATATCTCATAAGACCACGCTGTATAACGGAACGGGTTTTTTCCTTATGAGAATCCAAAATATCTTTATATCAAAAACCTTTTGATATTATAATAATGTCTATCAGCCACAATATAATAATCATCTAGCAGAAACGCTTTCATCTCACGTTCTACATATATAGTATACAATCAAAACCGCAAACACGTATTGGGTAATGGATTTCCAACTATGACAAGGTATGGAACCACCTTTCTCTAGTGTACCTCTAGAAAGGAATACACTGGGTTCAACAAGAACATCTTGCAACCCGGCCACACATGACCGACCACTCATTTTGCTTGAGTGTATCGAATGTATATCACCAATGGTTGGGATCAGAAACCGTTTCCCAAATGGGATAGCATCAACAATAGATTTTTAGAAATAAAAAAAACTCTAGATCAGGTGATTATACACCCTACTTCAGAGCGACCGACTTAGCCATGCAGCCTGCCCGATTTCTGTCATTTACCGGTTGATGAGGCTTTAGGTTACGCTTCATCATCACATCAAATTCACTTCGAATGCCACATTGTCAGATCCATCGAAATCACTAATTGACGTCTACAATAGTACATTACGTGTTAGCTAAAGAAGTTTCCTTCTCCGCTTCCACTCTTGGTACGGTTGAAGAAATCAATGTACGAGACCTTTCTGGAAATACTCTGTCAGACATTCATCCATACAAGTCATCCAGGAATAGGATGAACCGAAGGCACTATTCAGTACATTCATCTTAGGCACTGTTATCTAAGACTTATACAATAGCCCTTGCACTTTACTCCGTCTTCAATTATCTTTGGCATATATGATTCGCAACGCTTATGTCAATACATAGTGGTTCTTTGGATAATAATCCAACCGATCTCTCCATATTAACAACGTTAAAATGGTCAAAACTTCGATAGTCTGTGATTTAACCATTAAAGAAAACAGGTGTGCAAACATTTATCTCCTTAGTTCATTTTTCATCTCCTGTTTCCCTATATTCCACATTTCTTATTTTCTAAATTTAGAAAATATATGTTATTACTATTGGAAAACATTTCCATTTCTGGTTTTCTATATTAGAAAACATTTATGATTCTTGTTTGGGAAAACATTTCCAAAACTCCTACGTTTGGATTAAACAGATGTTTAGATAAAACATCGCTATGCCAACTCAAACCATTTGCTTTAATTACTAAATTCACTTAACCATCCTTTACTGCCGAACCTTAACCATTCCTTAGTTAAATACGAAGCCAATCAAGTTGGGGTAGAACTACCTCTCAGACCTTAACTAAACAACATTTCTAACTTTGAAATAGGCAAAGTTCACTTTATATTTCTTTAACTAACTTCCTTACTTAACCTTCCTTTTCGAATAACTATATTCGATTAGCTCCTTTGGATTAACTACTTCGATTAACTCCTTCAACTTGGTTTGATCAACTCATTTAACTTGGTTTGACTAACTCATTTGACAATCTGGTTTAACTAACTCATTTGACAAATCTAGTTTAACTAACTCATTTGATTAATTTATTCCCTGAATAAATACTCCCTTTTAATAATTCTGTTTATTCTAACCAATAATATTTCCTTTATTATAACTTATCCTTTGATTTTTTAATTATTCTCTTTTATAAAAATCCTTTTCCTTTTCTATATAAAATCCATCGATTTTATATAAATAATTCATTTTCAAAATACACTTTGAAAATCCCCTTTCCCACATCCAGTATTTCTTATGGTATTTAACATACCATATAACAACGATAAATATCGTCCAAACACACATAATCAACACAGATTATATATCACATCATATATCACAATATATGAATCACAGTAAAATAAATGTTGAGGAATCCAGTTGGATTCCTCCAACCTGTTTCCCTGCATCACAGATGTTAAACAATATAGATAACATCACTTTCAGTTCCATATGATATATTCCGTTAAACAGAATCAATATAGAAATTCAACTAACTGACTAGCAGTTCAATCAAACAGTCAACACACAGTCAATCAGCCAATATTTAACAGTTCTAAAAATACAACATGCAAATATAAACTGTTCAGAGTTGGTGAGATTTACTCACATTGGACGATCATCGTTAATAACGATAACCATCGCTTTATTCCGACGGACAATTTATTTTGCGATAAATTGTAATGAGCTCTAATGGACTTCCAGTCAGTTCCATGTTGCAGTGCCCATCCATACGATCCCAATGGATCCGACCGTTTGAAATTATGATATCGTATGACCCAGATATTTAATTTAAAAGTCAAACATATATTTAAATTAAATAAAACAAAACTTGGACTCTAGATTATTGGGCCTCACCCTATCTTAAAATTGGCCCAACCATCACAGTATACACCCGCGTGGACCTCTTCTTCCTCAATTACCAGTTCGAACCGTTTCCTCCTGCTGCCATTAACGCAACCTTCTAGCTCAACCACCATTCAATCTTTTAACCGAATTAAAAACTGAAAGCACCAATGATTGTATCTTCCTTTACTCTCTCTCCTCGTATCACTTAACCTCAATTCGACCCTTCCAACCAAAATGCGTCTTCCTGCTTCCGTTCAAGCCACCACAAACAGGTGCGAACTTTTCTAGTTCGAAAGCCAGAAAGAATTAACCCAAAACCTTCGATACTTTCCAAATATCTCAACTACAATCACCATTTCCAACCCCATTGCTTACATCGAATGTACAACGAAACCCTAGGTTTCGCTAGAGAAAACCCATCGACAGAGAACGAACCGAACACCACCATACTCAAATCAAAATGAAGAGCAAGTCCCATAGATCTCAAATATACTAACTACAGGATTTATAGAATTTTATTTCTATTTTTCATTGATTTTTAAAACATGGAAATTTTAGTAAAAATATTAGGAACCGACGGCACGAATTCCATTTGACTAGAGAATGAAATTAGGTTTAGCAGATGTTAAGGGGTTTATATAGAGAAGTATAAATATTTTAATATTCATTAATTTATTTATTTTTAGTCTCACGCTACTTATATTTCACAGTAAAAATTTGTATGGTCACATACGATACCCAAAAATCACGAAAATTGACATACAGCTAGAGTTCGACATTACGGTCCCAACGAAATTGGTTTCGTCGAATTCCGACTTCGTATGCTCACACAGCATATTTTTAACTGTCAAAATACTGACTGTTTTTCACTCTAAAAATCCGTACGGCCACACAGTGACCCCAAAAATCACGGAACTTGGAATCCAACAATAATTTGACATTACGAATCCAATAAAATTGGTTTCTTCGAATTCTGAGGTCATATGAAAAACTGGCTATTTTTAAAGCTCTGAACGACCCATTTAAATATATATAAATATATTTAAATATAATTACATTAAATACAAATAAATTTATATTATCGTATATACTCACAGTGGAATACCATACAGCTCTAGAATATTCCTATATGAATTTCTAACTTGATATTTCAATTTGGGTCAACCCGATATTCGATTTATATTGAAATTCCTTTTTAAAATATAAATAATTCCTTTATAAATTATAAAGAAATTCCACAGCGACTTTTCTGAAATTTTATTTTGATGTGAATCAAAATCTACACGACGAAATCCTGATTTTTCTCTTCCACTAGAAAGATATACTCCACCAGCTCCACACGTTTCTTGTTTCATAGAAATCCGGCTTAAAACGAATACTGTACATTCTGTTGAAGTTCGAATCGCCAATTTACGAACTGCAGCGCCATTTCAAGCTCGATTTTAATTATATTATAATTCTATGTTCAAACTGTCGTTTATATAATATATTCGTTATTCAAATTCAATTCCAAGATGAATTAAATATCACAGATGATCCGGTTCACACCATATCGTCATTTCATCGAATTCTGATTATTTTAGAATTAAATATATTATTTAATTTATTACTTTAATTAAATATTCACCAATATTTAATTCAACGATCGTTAAATTCTCTATACCACCATTTCAATAATTAAATAAATTAATTATTATACTGCTGAAGATGCGGGTCATTACACCTAGAATGAACTTGTAAATGGATGTGTGTCTGACATTGGATTTAATTCTGTGGTGATTGATCTCTATTAAATATGTATCTGTTTGGTTGCGGAGAATTTATTCTCTTGCTTAACACCCTTCTCTGAGACGTCGAGCTCAAAGGTTATATATCGATAGACATCAGTCGCATGGCGTGAATTGCCGGTGTGGCATGCGGAGATGCAAATGATCAAGGCTTCTGTTGAAAAGCAGAGTCTTGTGGTTAATGATCAAAGCACGACTTTAATATAGCATAGCTTTGTGTAGCGTTAATTCGCGTGCTTCACACCCCGGTATGAACCAGAAACGGGTTGAAGAACGGCATGGAGGACATGCGTTTCTTTCTAGCTAGGATTGGTGTCATGGTATGGAGCCCAGACATTTTTACTTATGTGGTTGTTGGAAAGCGAGATACCTCGGATATATCGGTCTCTACGGGGCCGATGGATTATATGGTCGACATACTGACCATTACGCCCCATAAGGCAGGGAAACGTATTGTTCAGGGATTACTAATCCACTAAGGTGGACCGGCCCTGCATTTTCCTAGATGCAGTTGCGACTGTAGCCTGAGACATGGTAGGCTTGATTGTCTCGAATTCGGTAAGGATGATCCCTTGCCTTGGTTCATGATGGAAATCCAACTTCCAATACGACATCATGCGGTTTTAATTGTAGAACTAGTATGGCGACATGATATATGGTACCCATGCCATCTATGATGGGTACATTTATATTTGAAGTTGTTTGATACATTATACACTTATAATAATATCAAAATGATTTGTTTTAAACGTACTAATCATGTTTGGCTATTATAAGGGAAAACTCTGTCCTTCGGCTTGCGTTGCATTGTGTGATGGGACCTAAGACTTATAATAACTTCATTTTCCAAAAAGCATTGTGTTGTTTGTTTGATGCACTGGTATTCTCGGGAGGAAACCCGTTCCGTGTTATACGGCATGGTCCCTTGGTTTACCTTACATTAAAACCAACTTAATAACTGTTTTTAGTTCTCACATCAATCACATGACTGACTTGAAGTTTATTGTTTTAACCTAAACTCTGGTGCCCCTATTTTCCATACGGGCAGCTAGTAGTTTTGGTTTTGTAGATTTATATTCACAAGATCCTGGTTTACAGCTGGAATGATATTCGGAAAGCTCTGTATCTGTGTATCTCTTTCAGTTGTGTTATGTATTATTTTTCCGTTGTTATGTAATGTATTTTAATCTCTGATATTTTCCTGATGTATATTATTTATTCATACTCTGTATATCCTTGTAATCTGATGAAATTGTCGTAATAACAATGAAATGTTCTTATGTTTGTGTTCTGATTTGTCGTGTTCTCAACTCAATCCGGGATTTCCCATAAGGGCGAGTTTGGGTCGTGTCAAAATGCAAAGCCACTTGCATTGCCTTTGCCCCACATGGCTTCAGGAGAAATAAGGGAGCTCAGCAAGCAAGTGGGGGGGGGGGGCGACTTGAGAAATGGTTTATTAGGCAAAGCATATATGAATGGGGTGCTCCTGTAGTATTCGCCACTAAGACGGATGGTTCGCTTCGCTTGTGTATGGATTACAGGGAGTTGAATAAGTTCACTTAGAAAAATAGGCACCCACTTCAACGGATAAATGATCTGTTTGACCAACTTGTTGGTGCATCTTTTTTCTCCCAGTTAAACTTAGCCATGGGGTTTCATCAATTGAGGGTGGCCGAGGACAGTATAGACAAGACCGCTTTTAGAACTCCAGATGGTTTCTTCGAATGGCTCGTCATATCTTTTAGGTTGATGAATGCACCCGCCTATTTTTCAGATTTGATGAGTAGGGTGTTTCAGGAGTTTCTAAATAAGTTCGTCGTGGTCTTTGTTGATGAAATCTTGATTTTCTTGAAGAGCGAGGAAGAGCATGCCCTACATATAAGAGAGGTTTTGAAGACTCTCCGAGCGCATCAGCTTAAGGCGAAATTCTCCAACTGTCAATTTTGAAGAAAGGAAGTGAGATTTCTAGGGGATGTGGTCTCTAAGGATGGGATAACAGTAGATCCCGCGAATGTAGTTGCAGTTCAAGATTGGCTGATCCCAAAGAATGCAATGGAGGTGAGGAGTTTTCTTGGTCTAGCGGGTTATTATAGGAAGTTCATTAAGGACTTTGCAAAGATATCAACCCCATTCACCAGGCTGACAAAGAAGAATATGACATTTGCATAGGATGTAGACTATGAGGATGCTTTTTAGCACTTGAAGAGGGATCTGACAATAGCCCCAGTCTTGACTTTGCCTGATGGAAACAAAGTGTTGACAGTGTACACTGATGCATGTTGTACATGTCTTGGTGCGGTTCTGGTGCAAGAGGGAAGGGTAGTATGTTATGGAGGTAGATAGTTAAGAGTTCATGAGAAGAAGTACCCTACCCATGACTTAGAGTTGGCTGCCATAGTATTTGCGCTTAAGACTTGGCGTCATTATCTACTTGGAGAGAAATTCAAGCTATGCACCGGTCATAAATCTCTCAAGTACTTGTTTTCGCAGAACGATCTCAAATTAAGGCAATAAAGATGGATGGAGTTCCTAGAGTCCTATGACTTGAGATCTTTATACCCCTGGCAAGGGTAATATGGTGGCGGATGCACTGAGTAAGAAGAGGATGACCTTGAGTCCTTTATTTGTAGAGAGGCAAAGCTTGGAGTATATACCGACATTTGATTTTAGACCCTCTACCGAGTTCATGAAAAGTCGGTGTGTGACTTAAATAGGATCTTTGTATGGATAACAGAAATGTATATGATAAGCTAACTTGTAAACTACAATAGTTATGCAAATAAATCTAAGTAGTGAAGATATATCACAAATAAGAAAATGCAGTAAGAAAAGACACCAGGAATTTTATACTGGTTCGGACTTCCCGTCCTACATCCAGTCCCAGACTCCTTATGGAATTCACTATCAACACCCTCTCTTCATCCGGAGGAACAAATTCACGACAATCTGAGCCCCAACAAGGATTTCCCGCCTGAGTACCAACACAGGACTTCTCGCCTAAGCACCAACACAGGACTTTTACAAAAAACAAGAGTTTGACTTCTGCTTGTGTTCTTGAACAACACTGAATAGCCAGCGACTGAGTACACCCTTTCTATAATCTTATCCTTAAGTATATAGTGTGTATGTGAAGATTGAAGGAAGTATATTACTTATTGAATCAAGAGATTTGAAATAAATTAAAAAATTCAATAAGTAATTTGAATATTTGAGAGAGCTTTTAGAATGCAAGAGAGTATAAAGTTTAAGATCATAAAATATAAGAAGATTCAATGATTTGAAAAACATGTTTGTGATGTATATATAATCATTGAAGAGTTGTCAACTTCCATGAAGAGTTTTATCAAAGAGATGCACCCATTTCCTTTCATAAATGAAGAGGAATCTCTTCATGAAAGATGATGCCTTTTAGAAAATATGGTTGTTGTAAATATGACCGTTGGAAAATACAACCGTTGGAAAATACAACCGTTGTAAAGTATGATCGTTGGAAATATGAAGTGTCTTTTCTAAAGTGTTTTTTCGTGAATTGTCTTTTCATGAAGTATCTTTTCGGGGTGTCTTTTCGTGAAGTGATGAAGTATCTTTTCTTGAAGTGTCTTTTAACGAAGTGTCTTTTCGCGAAATTTCTTTTTGCGAAGTGACAAGTATCTTTTTGTGAAGTGTCTTTTCACAAAGTGTCTTTTCGAGAATTGCCTTTTGTGAAGTGTCTTTTCATGAAGTGTATTTTCATAAGTACATTAATGTACATTATATATTTGAGGATATATTTTAACAATATATAACACATCTATGACATAATTATATAGATAATCATAACCTATATCACTTTTCCTTTTGTCAACTCCCATGAAGAGTTTTATCAAAGAGATGAACCCATTTCCTTTCATAAATGAAGAGGAATCTCCTCATGAAAGATGATGCCTTTTATAAAATATGGCTATTATAAAATATGACCGTTGGAAATATGATCGTTGGAAAATATGACCGTTGAAAAATACGACCATCGTAAAGTATGACCGTCGGAAATATGAAGTGTCTTTTCGCGAAGTGTCTTTTCGTGAAATGTCTTTTCATGAAGTGTCTTTTCAACGTGTCTTTTCGTGAAGTGACGAAGTGTCTTTTCGCGAAGTGTCTTTTCACAAAGTGTCTTTTCGCGAAGTGTCTTTTCGTGAAGTGATGAAGTGTCTTTTCGCGAAGTGTCTTTTTGCGAAGTGTCTTTTTGCGAAGTGCCTTTATGTGCTTTTATATATTTGAGGATAGATTTTAACAATGTATAACACATCTAGGACACAATTATATATATAATCATAACCTATATCACTTTTTCTTTGATCTTTTCTTCTTCCTTGTCATGAATCAAAAATTTGTGATCTAACATTCTCCCCCTTTTTTGATTGATGACAACCTCTTACAATCTTGTAGAGTTATTTATTTTCTCCCCTGAATGTATGATTGCATATATTTATCACCTTCTGAATATAAAGCTAGTCTGCAACATTTTGTTAGTGCATATGTAAAAAAACACTTACCATTTGTTTTCCTATAACAAAATTTTAGTGTATAACGCATATATATTCCATAATTTTTCTCGCCCTTTGTCATCGATTAAAAAAAAAAGGTAATATGATAAAGCAATAATCGAGCACAAATAAGAGAAAACATGCATAGCTAGTTTTCAAAGATCATACGAGACTATTTATTATATGTCCAATAGAGATATTGATACAACCTTCTCTTTGTTGTGGTGTACCTGCAAAAAATATGATGTATATACTTTGGTACCCACTTGTTTCGTTTGGGTCCGGGGGTTAGATGAAAGGTAACCATACCCAAGAGGGTTTGATGGAACCTTTAAAGATAAAATTTTCATTATTAACTACTAAATCAAAATAATCATCGATATTTTTTTTCTGTTTTTCCAATTTGTAGGAACCCAAATACCTAAATAATTTCTATTGATATTTCTTTTCTTACTTCTAAATTTATTATGAAGATCTCTAGTCATAGAAGTACTCAAATTTCTATAATGATTGGATCTTGTAGGTGCATAGCTTTTATTATATCCTAAACCACTTTTGTCATGTAATGGTCGAGATCTAGATAAGTTCGTATTTAAATTGTTTTGACCTTTATTAAATTTCGTGAACTTATTTATACATTTTTCAAATTTGATTCCATAGTCGCGATTGATATTTTCAAAGGAAACTTTGTTATCATTATCCCTATTTAATTCAAAATTTTCCGTTTTAAAGTACAATTCTCATTTTCGAGACGACTAATTTGAGATCCTGAATTATCTAAAGATGTTTGTAATTTCCAACATTTTCTTTTGATTTAGAAATTTCTTTTTGCAAAATATTATTATTAATTTTTAAAATCTCACATTTTTTAGATAATTCTAGATTCTTTTATGTTAAAGCCTCATTCACTTTTTCAAGAAACAAAATTAAAGAACTAGAATTATTTAAAGAATCTTCTAATGATGTATTTTTATTTTGTAAACCATCGATTTCCTTTAAAGAACATTGTTTTTATCTTCTAGTCGCTCATTTTCTTTTTGAAGGAAATCATTTTGAAAAACAAGCTCTTCTAAGGAATTTTCAAACATTTGGCTTGTTTAACTAAAAAATTGTTTTCCTCTTTTAGTTTGAAATCATCTTGCTCAAAATCTTTATACTTAACTAAAATAACTGCATTAAGTTTACCTAATCTTTTAAAATCTTTTAACAATTTTTCATGATCTAACTGTAACACCCTGCAATTTTAAATCGGGACATAAGATATAATTAAAGAATAATTAATTATTGAAAGAAGAATTAGATGAAACGGATCATGCCATTGCGTTTGTCTCGGAATTCTGCTTGAGATAGATTCTGAGTTTGCGTAAAACGGATAACTTATGAAGAAGATATGGACGAACGAAGTTAGGCAAGAAAACCGGAAGTCAACCAGAATACACTGGCGCACTTCACAACTGCGCCAGTACAAAAATGCACTGGCGCACTTCCCAAGTGCGCCCAGGCCGGGCTAAAAACCTGCACAGGTTTCTGGAGTGTTCTGGTCCGGATTGTGAGTCATCGCTGAGTCCTTTCTGACTTCTTGTTGAGTCATTAGGGCTGAGGCGTCACCCTATCCTGACTGAATGGTTATGGTTAGCTCTAGGTTCATCCGACGGCTCTAATTAAATTGAAATTCTATATAAGAAACCTAACTCTCAACCTAAAATCACACAAAAATAACTGGAACTGTCATCCCATCAATAGAGAACTTGGAGTAGCCGTCACCGCTTTCAATTCAAAGACAAGAAAAAACCTACATCAAAATCAAATTAAAACTAATCTAATTCAACGATCTACATCAAAGGCGAGCATTCCAACTTCAGAATTCAGATTCCAGAAATCAAGAATTCCTTCTTGTTTGTAAGTTTGGTTATTCTTTAGGTTTGAACGTGTAATTGGAATCGTGAATGTAATAAATCAAAATATAGAACTGTACCTATTTGCAAGTTAATTATCTTTGATTCATGCTTATGACAAATCTAAAATTATCTATGCCTTTGGATTTGATTCACGACTATGAGACTTTTGCCTAAGACTATGACTATGAAACTGTTGCCTATGAAGCTATTGCCTATGGCTATGAAATTGTTGCCTATTAGACTATTGCCCACGACTATGATTCATAACTATGAGACTATTGCCTATGACATTTATTAAGAAATTATTGTGAGTAGTCGCCCATGATTATTGTGGTTAATTGCCTATAACTATTGTTGTTAGTTGCTTATGCCTATTCCCATTGTTACGATTAACCAATCATGTTGTACCTTGAACTGGCATTATGTTGGATCAAATCACCTATGCCTTTTCCCTTAATTATGTTGGATCTCATATTTAGTGTGTAACTTGGCTAGTTTATTCCTATTCACTATTATGAACATCGAACCTGTTGGAGCCATTATTTTTGCATGCCTATTCTTTTATATCAATTCTTGTGCTTATCCCCTATTCCTTTTGTTAGTGCCATTTCATGAGTACTTAGAAAACTTGTGAAATCATGTTATACGTACGATTATGATGCGGGGATTGGGCGTAGCTTAATTAAGATAATTTGGCATAATAAATATATTGGAATAATCTGAATTGGCTGTAATAGTGAATAATTTACATGCATATTAGACTTGGGCACAAATGATAAATTATAATTGGCCGCAAAGTATGTAATTGGCATGTAAACCAAGTTTTGGACATAAATAGTAAACTAGAATATTAAATCTAGTTTTGACATGAACTGTAAATTGGGATATTAATCTAGATTGGGCATGAACTGTAAAAGGGGAATATTAAATCTAAATTGGTATAAACTGCAAGTTGGGTTAATTGATAGGTAAATCAAGTTTTGGGCATAGAATATAAGTATGTTACTTTTCATGACAAATGAGTATGATCTAGGCTAAATTGATTTATGGAAAATTTAAATGAATAGTAAATATGTAAATAATAGAAGAGGAAAATGCCTAACCCGAGGTTTGACTGAGTTATGGTGTAAAACTGCCCGGAACCGCCCGACACATCCAGTAACCACAACAATACCTGTCTAATGTGAGAGGTAAGTGCATCAAGCCCAGAAAGACCCGAGGTTAGACTGAATTGTGGTGTAAAACTACCCGGAACCGACCCGCACATCCAGTAACCACAACAATACCTGTCTAATGTGAGTGGTTGGTGCTTTAATTAATTAATTAAAGCTCATGAACAATCAAGCTAGAAATGGTGAGGTTAAGTAATTAAGGAAATACTTAACCAACTTAACATGTTAACAAGGCAAGATTTGTGGGGCTTAAGTAACTAAGGAAACACTTAACCATTATAACATGTTAACTAGACAAGTGGGTAAGGTTAAGTAAATGTTTAACATGCTAACTAGACTAGATGGTGGGGTTAAGTAAACTTGGAACACTTAGCCGTTATATGATGATAAATAAACATGGTTAAGTTAATGAGAGACACTTAACCAGTATAACCTGATAAAAGAGTAAGGTTAACGAACATTTAACAAATTTGACATGTTATATGGGTAGGTTAAGTCAACGTGAACTACTGGATAACACTTAACCAATTTAACATGACAAATGAATGGGTTAAGTTAACTTGAATTGACTGATGACACTTAACCAATCCAACATGACGAGAAAGAGAACTACGTAGTAAACCTTAGTTAAGAGAACTAAGTAGTAAACCTTAGTCAAGAAAGCCACGTAGAACACAAAAAGGAGCGAACGTCCGTCTGATCATGAAGAAGGCTCCAATGAACTAGGTTACGAAGCACGCGGCTTCGAGGGGACGTGAGGGTACTCTTGGTATCCCTTTGTGAGGCTGCAGATGATCCTTTTGGGCTCACAGAGGTTAAGGTCTGCGTTAGAAGAGCCAAGGGTATGCCTTGGTTGCAATAATAAGGCAACCTAAAGACTAGGATGGACCAACGTGATTCGGCGGGACCAGTTTTTGCCTTGTGATAGCAACTCGTCGTCTACCTACCATCTTGAGTCAGTCGAGATGCGTGAAGCTGAAAGGTGGAGAACTCCAACAGACCATATACTTGCTATCTATTTATGGGTGAGGTTGGCCCATAGGTTTGTGGGGGCATAGAGGGGCCTGCGTACAGTTCTCATTCTTGATTTCTTGGGTGCCTTTCATTTGTTATTGAGGGAGGGGTCTAGTGGGACCATGGCCACTGTAAAAGCAGACCTTAGCATCGGCAATCAGAAGATATCTGAAAGCTCCTGACCGAGTTCCGTGTTTCTTGACTAGCCCTGCCATGGGACTCGGGTCGCACATATAGAGGACATGTGCATCTAGACATCGATAACGATTCATGACACATACGTGGGGAAAGTCTAGGAACATATACCGCTTTGGATAGTGTGTACTAGACTAGGGGGCATCGTTCGATAGGTAGCATAATCCCTAGTTGGACCTAGGTCGCATAAACCCTGAATCCGAGAAGCGTTCAATAGGTAGCATAAACCCCAGTGGCCCTGGGTAGCGTAAACCCTGGTTGAATCTAGGAAGCGCTTGATAGTAAACCCTAGATTAGATCTAGGTAATAAATAGAATCTCCATAGTAGATGTACACCTGAAGGCAACCACAATTACGGGGATTGGGATCATGTTATCATATGATCATTTTATATAGATTACTAGTTTGGACACTAGTTAGTTAGTGCAGAGATATAGAAATCAGTATAACAGGGTAGTCGCGAAGCAGAGAAGGAGTAGAAGCGCATTCAGTTTATCAGTATATTCAGTTTATCAGTATCCGGTTTATCGGTACATTCAGTTTATCTTGCCATAACATATCCCATGGTTATCCCATGTTATCTTGTTACTATGGTTTAGTCTTATATTGTCATGACCCTTTTTCTCATTTAAATGCTAAGAATCACTGAGCTTACCAGGATTTATGTCTGACCTTGTTTGCTTTCACCTCTTTTCTTCCGTTCCCCCCCCAGGTAGTCAGGGAGGGAAAAGCTTAGCTCATTTTGGACCGTTACTCTTTCCGAGCTTGAAGATTCTTTGATGCATTGCTTTGAACTCCATTTTCTACTGCTATGGCTGGCTCATGCTTTATTGGGGAATATCATTGCTAGTTTGTGCTTCTTTATATTAAACAAGATGGATGCTTTGTTGTAATAAGTATTGGTGTTGTAAAACAATCTTTGTACAAGCTGTTTTAATCAATAAAAGTTATTTATTTTCCGCTGCTTTATTTGTCTGTCTTGTAATTTTTCTGCATCTTGTACTAAAATGCTCCACCGAAGTTAAGGCATTTCCTTTGTGAGTGACCTTAACGGAGGTGGGGTGTTTCACTTGGTATTAGAGCTGAAGGTTACCGGATCAGATAAAAAGATTTGAAAAATTATTTTCGAACGCTTTTAAAAGAAGCATTTTCAAAAGAAAAGTTTTGTTTTAAAGGCATATTCCCCAAAGCCATATGCACTATCTTTGGATCCTTTGCTTGAATCCTTATTTCCTTCTTTCTTGAGTCTCCGGGGCTGCTGGCTTTCTGGGAGGTAACCTCATCGCGGCATGGTTCTGTAGGCTTGATGAGACTACGACACTTTTCAAAGGGAAAATAAGTGCCTAACTTCCATCTGTAGCTGTAATTTTCTTTCGAGCTTTGTAGGATTCTCCGTGCGATGGAGGCAGCTTTCGAGAGACATGTCAACAAGTTACTCAAGGATGGCAAAGTTGAGAATGAGAGGGTTTGGCTAAGGAGCACAACACAAGGATGAAGAACCCATGGATATGGACTTGGTTCACAAAGGAGTGGAGGAAAGAATAGTGAAACCAAAAACAAGAGAAAGTATCTTTATTTTGGTATAACGGGTCGTATAATTGAGGGCAAGGGAAAGAACAAAGGACAGGATTTTCCAGAAGGCAAGTGCATGCTCTCACCGCCAGCATACCTGAGAGAGAGACAGTAAGATTTCTATTGATAGTGTTTTTCCCTTTGATCATCCTGTTAGTACTCCTTCTGATTTTAGCGCTTCACATTCGTATATATCTACTTCCATAGTCGAGTCTCTACACCCTAGATATTGTATAGTAGAGGATCCCATTATAGTCTCAAATCCAATTGCTGGTTCGGCTCATTTATCTTTGACTTGTGAGGATTTGAGAATAGATATACTTATGCTTATGTTTTTGGTTTCATGGGCTATGGGTTGATTTTAAACATTGATTGGTTAGCTAATAATTGTGAAACAAGGGTAGTTAGACTTTCGACTGGCCTCGGGAACACCCTCGAGATTTCGTGCGATCCTAAGGGATTAGTTTGTCTTTTAGCTACCTAGAATCACTTTATTTATCTATCGGCGATTTTCGATCCGTTGGAGTAGTCCATGAGTACGCAAGATGTTTTGATTAGGGTAGGGGTTTTCCCCCTAAAACTCGAGACAGACTTCCGCATGTATCTAGATGACACTGCAAAGCCAGTTATGCG
The DNA here is from genome assembly GCA_030737875.1 of Allium sativum. Classification (NCBI taxonomy): domain Eukaryota; kingdom Viridiplantae; phylum Streptophyta; class Magnoliopsida; order Asparagales; family Amaryllidaceae; genus Allium; species Allium sativum. The sequence goes on along the minus strand of CM060911.1, from coordinate 227,701,785 downwards.
ATCAACGATAATTCTGGAGCAAGATTGGCGAGGATAACCAGAGTCGGTAAAGTGCTCAATTTTTTGGTTGTTTTGTTAGTATCATCTTACATAGATCATCCAAACTCGGAGGAGGTATCCCTTGGGTGCTTTTCTGATATTGGTTTAGGCCTTTGGGGTTTGTACTTGAGGGATGTCGAGTTCGACTAGGATGGTTTGCGTGAGAAATAAATGGTTGGGGATGGCACTCTAAGTTAGACTGACCTTAAGAGAGGAAAAATCACATAGTAACCATTAGCTTTAGACCCTCAGATTTGCAGCATGATGAATAAGCTAAGTAGAGGAGAGACCTCTACTTAGCTTAGGATATACACTTGGTATCATGGTTAATATCTATTTATCTTGGAAAGATAGTTCGACTACATTGGATACCCTCTAGCATAGTAAGTGATCGAGGTCCTATCTTTACTAGTGGGTTTTGGAAATGGAGGTCGAGAAGCTTCGCAATCGTGAAGTTAAACTAGATAAGGTACAGTGGAGTGAAGCTCAAGTAGATGCGACTTAGAAGACTGAAGACTAGATACGCGCATCATACCCTTTTTAAGGGTGTATCATTGATTCCTCTTTTTCTGTAAAGTTCATTTGCATGCTAGTCTTTATCTTTTAAGTATATCCTCTCGGTCCTGTCCTCGATCCTTAGGTAGAAGCTAACAGATATAAACATGTGTTTGAGACATGTTATGTTTGGTGGATGCAAGTGTTTGCTAGTGGATGCATATACACACATTAGACACTAGACCGACTCAGTCACTTTTATATTGCACATGCATGAGTGAATTTTTACATATATGGATTGAAACTTGATATGTTATCATGTGGATGTTGCATTTGCATGAATGATTAAGCACTCATGTAGAAGTCATAAAGTACGATTAGGAATAATTGCATACATGATGGACTCATGGCACTAACATAATCCACATTAAGGAGGTCAACTGAATCAGTAGACTGCCTGATTTGGCATTAGATAAGGACATGTACACACGCTATGCATATGATCATGAAAGAATTAGAAATCTTTTTAAGGAAAATGGACGCCAGTGATTGAATGGTTGAGTACATGGATGTTGGATGATAGGACATGCATTCTTCTTAACTTAGAGATTTCAGGAACGAAATCCTTTAAGGAAGGGAGAATGTAACACCCCGCAATTTTAAATCGGGACATAAGATATAAATAAAGAATAAAGAAGAATTAGATGAAACGGGTTACGCCATTGCGTTTGTCTTGGAATTCTTCTTGAGATAGAGTCCGAGTTTGCGTAAAACGGATACTGTATGAAGAAGATATGGATGAACGAAGTTAAGCAAGAAAACCGGAAGTCAACCAGAATACACTGGCGCACTTCACAAGTGCGCCAGTACAAAAATGCACTGGCGCACTTGCCAAGTGCGCCCAGGTCGGGCAAAAAACTTGCACAGGTTTCTGGAGTTTTCTGGTCCGGACTGTGAGTCACTGCTGAGTCCTTTCTGACTCCTTGTTGAATCATTAGGGCTGAGGTGTCACCCTATCCTGACTGAATGGTTGTGGTTAACTCTAGGTTCATCCGACGGCTCTAATTAAATTGAAATTCTATATAAGCAACCTAATTCTCAACCTAAAATCACACAAAAATAACTGGAACTATCATGCCATCAATAGAGAACTTGGAGTAGCCGTCACCGCTTTCATTTCAAAGACAAGATAAAAGCCTAAATCAAAATCAAATTAAAACTAATCTGATTCAACGATCTACATCAATGGCGAGCATTCCAACTTCAGAATTCAGATTCCAGAAATCAAGAATTCCTTCTTGTTTGTAAGTTCAGTTATTCTTTAGGTTTGAACGTGTAATTGGAATCGTGAATGTAATAAATCAAAATATAGAACTGTACCTATTTGCAAGTTAATTATCATTGATTCATGCTTATGTCAAATCTAAAGTTATCTATGCCTTTGGATTTGATTCACGACTATGAGAGTTTTGCCTAAGACTATGAAACTGTTGCCTATGAAGCTATTGCCTATGACTATGAGACTTCTGCCTATGACTATGATTCGTGACTATGAGACTGTTTCCCACGACTATGATTCATAACTATGAGACTATTGCCTATGACATTTATTAAGAAATTATTGTGATTAGTCACCCATGACTATTGTGGTTAATTGCCTATAACTATTGTAGTTAGTTGCTTATGCCTATTCCCATTGTTACGATTAACCAATCATGTTGTACCTTGAACTGGCATTATGTTGGATAAAATCACCTATGCCTATTCCCTTAATTATGTTGGATCTCATATTTAGTATGTAACTTGGCTAGTTTATTCCTATTCACTATTATGTACATCGAACCTGTTGGAGCCATTATTTTTGCATGCCTATTCTTTTATATCAATTCTTGTGCTTATCCCCTATTCCTTTTGTTAGTGCCATTTCATGAGTACTTAGAAAACTTGTGAAATCATGTTATACGTACGATTATGATGCGGGGATTGGGCGTAGCATAATTAAGATAATTTGGCATAATAAATATATTGGAATAATCTGAATTGGCTGTAATAGTGAATAATTTACATGCATATTAGACTTGGGCACAAATGATAAATTATAATTGGCCGCAAAGTATGTAATTGGCATGTAAACCAAGTTTTGGACATAAATAGTAAACTAGAATATTAAATCTAGTTTTGACATGAACTGTAAATTGGGATATTAATCTAGATTGGGCATGAACTGTAAAAGGGGAATATTAAATCTAAATTGGTATAAACTGCAAGTTGGGTTAATTGATAGGTAAATCAAGTTTTGGGCATAGAATATAAGTATGTTACTTTTCATGATAAATGAGTATGATCTAGGCTAAATTGATTTATGGAAAATTTAAATGAATAGTAAATATGTAAATAATAGAAGGGGAAAATGCCTAACACGAGGTTTGACTGAGTTATGGTGTAAAACTGCCTGGAACCGCCCGACACATCCAGTAACCACAACAATACCTGTCTAATGTGAGAGGTAAGTGCATCAAGCCCAGAAAGACCCGAGGTTAGACTGAATTATGGTGTAAAACTACCCGGAACCGACCCACACATCTAGTAACCACAACAATACCTGTCTAATGTGAGTGGTTGGTGCTTTAATTAATTAATTAAAGCTCATGAACAATCAAGCTAGAAATGGTGAGGTTAAGTAATTAAGGAAACACTTAACCAACTTAACATGTTAACAAGGAAAAATTTGTGGGGGTTAAGTAACTAAGAAAACACTTAACCTATGTAACATGTTAACTAGACAAGTGGGTAAGGTTAAGTAAATGTTTAACATGCTAACTAGACTACATGGTGGGGTTAAGTAAACTTAGAACACTTAGCCGTTATAACATGATGAATAAATAGGGTTAAGTTAATGAGAGACACTTAACCAGTATAACCTGATAAATGAGTAAGGTTAAGGAATACTTAACCAATTTGACATGAAATATGGGTAGGTTAAGTCAACGTGAACTACTGGATAACACTTAACCAATTTAACCTGACAAGTGAATGGGTTAAGTTAACTTGAATTGACTGATGACACTTAACCAATCCAACATGACGAGAAAGAGAACTAAGTAGTAAACCTTAGTTAAGAGAACTAAGTAGTAAACCTTAGTCAAGAAAGCCACATAGAACACGAAAAGGAGCGAACGTCCGTCTGATCATGAAGAAGGCTCCAACGAACTAGGTTACGAAGCATGCGGCTTCGAGGGGACGTGAGGGTACTCTTGGTATCCCTCTATGAGGCTGCAGATGATCCTCCTGGGCTCACAGAGGTTAATGTCTGCGTTAGAAGAGCCAAGGGTATGCCTTGGTTGCAATAATAAGGCAACCTAAAGACTAGGATGGACCAGCATGATTCGGCGAGACCAGTTTTTGCCCTGTAATAGCAACTCGTCGTCTACCTACCGTCTTGAGTCAGTCGAGATTCGTGAAGCGGAAAGGCGGAGAACTCCAAAAGACCATATACTTGCTATCTAGTTATGGGTGAAGTTGGCCCATAGGTTTGTGCGACATAGAGGGGCCTGCGTATAGTTCCCATTCTTGATTTTCTTGGGTGCCTTTCATTTGTTAGTTGAGGGAGGGGTCTAGTGGCACCATAGCCACTGTAAAAGCAGACCTTAGCATTTGCAATCAGCAGATATCTGAAAGCTCCCGACCGAGTTCCGTGTTTCTTGACTAGCCCTGCCACGGGACTCGGGTCGCACATATAGAGGACATTGCATCTAGACATTGATAACAATTCACGACACATACATGGGCAAAGTCTAGGAACATATACCGCTCTGGGTGGTGTGTCCTAGACTAGGGGGCATCGTTCGATAGGTAGCATAATCCCTAGTTGGACCTAGGTCGCGTAAACCCGGAATCCGAGAAGCATTCAATAGGTAGCATAAACCCCAGTGGCCCTGGGTAGCGTAAACCCTGGTTGAATCTAGGAAGTGCTCGATAGTAAACCCTAGATTAGATCTAGGTAATAAATGGAATCCCCATAATAGATGTACACCTGAAGGAAACCACAATTACGGGGATTGGGATCACGTTATCATATGATCATTTCATATAGATTACTAGTTTGGACACTAGTTAGGTAGTGCAGAGATGTAGAAATCAATATAATAGGGTAGTCGCGAAGCAGAGAAGGAGTAGAAGTGCATTCAGTTTATCAGTATATTCAGTTTATCAGTATATCCAGTTTATCGGTACATTCAGTTTATCTTGCCATAACATATCCCATGCTGATCCCATTTTATCTTGTTACTATGGTTTAGTCTTATATTTAGTTTATTCATGTTATGACCCTTTTCCTTATTTAAATGCTAAGAATCACTGAGCTTACCAGGCTTTATGTCTGACCTAGTTTGCTTTCGCCTCTTTTCTTCTGTTCCCCCCAGGTAGTCAGGGAGAGAAAAACTCAACCCATTTTGGACCATTATTCTTTCCGAGCTTGAAGATTCTTTGACGCATTGCTTCGAACTCCATTTTCTACTGTTATGGCTGGCTCATGATTTATTGGGGAATATCATTGTCAGTTTGTGCTTCTTTATATTAAACAAGACAGATGCTTTGTTGTAATAAGTATTGGTGTTGTAAAACAATCTTTGTACAAGCTGTTTTAATCAATAAAGGTTATTTATTTTCCGCAGCTTTATTTGTCTATCTTGTAATTTTTCTGCATCTTGTACTAAAAATGCTCCACCGAAGTTAAGGCATTTCCTTTGTGAGTGACCATAACGGAGGTGGGGTGTTTCACTAACAAAAGATCTTTATATAATGAATCTACACATACCGATTCGGATCTAACTTTAGCCATTAGACATTTGCTTCCTTGCTCTCTTGATTTTTCTTTATTGTTCTTCCATTTTCTAACCCCTTGACAAGATTTCTTTATTACCATTTATTCTAGAATGTTGTTACGATCTCTAGAACACCAGGCTCTGATACTAATTGAAAAGTCAGTGTGTGACTTAAATAGGATCTTTGCATGGAAAGCGGAAATGTATATGATAAACAAACTTGTAAGCTATAATAGTTATGCAAATAAATCTAAGTAGTGCAGATATATCAAAAATAAGAAAATGCATTAAGTAAAGACACCAGGAATTTTATACAGGTTCGGACTTCCCGTCTTATGTCAAGTTCGAGACACCTTCTGGAATTCACTATCAACACCCTCTCTTCACCCGAGGAACAGGTTCACAAAAATCCGAGCCCCAACAAGGATTTCCCGCCTGAGTACCAACACAGGACTTCCTTCTTGAGCACCAACACAGGACTTTTACAAAAAACAAGAGTTTGACTTCTGCTTGTGTTCTTGAATAACACTGAATGGCCAACGATTGAGTACACCCTTTCTATAATCTTATCCTTAAGTATATAATGTGTATGTGAAGATTGAAGGAACTATATTACTTATTGAATCAAGAGATTTGAAATAAATTCAAAGATTGAATAAGTAATTTGAATATTTGAGAGAGCTTTTAGAATGCAAGAGAGTATAGAGTTTAAGTTCAGAAAATATAAGAAGATTCAATGATTTGAAAAACATGTTTGTGATGTATATATATTCATTGAAGAGTTGCCAGCTTCCATGAAGAGTTTTATCAAAGAGATGCACCCATTTCCTTTCATAAATGAAGAGGAATCTCTTCATGAAAGATGATGCCTTTTAGGAAATATGGCTGTTGTAAAATATGACTGTTGGAAATATGATCATTGGAAAATATGACCACTGGAAAATACGACCGTTGTAAAATATGACCATTGTAAAATATGAGCGTTGGAAATATGAAGTGTCATTTCGCGAAATGTCTTTTCACGAAGTATCTTTTTGAAGCGTCTTTTTGTGAAGTGACAAATTGTCTTTTCGCGAAGTGTCTTTTCATGAAGTGCCTTTTCGTGAAGTATTTTTTCGCGAAGTGACGAAGTGTCTTTTCACGAAGTGTTTTTTCGCGAAGTGTCTTTTCATGAAGTGTCTTTTCGTAAAGTGTCTTTTCACGAAGTGTCTTTTCATAAGTGCATTTGTTTACGTTATATATTTGAGGATATATTTTAACAATATATAACACATCTAAGACACAATTATATAGATAATCATAACCTATATCATTTTCCTTTGATCTTCTCTTCTTCCTTGTCATAAATCAAAAATTTGTGATCTAATAGTTCACACCTTGTCTATTGGCATCATTAGAGGTGCGACCTACTCTTTTGGATCAGAGAGGAACTCCGCAGCGAGAGGACCCACAGATAGCATACATTTTGGATAGGCTCAGTCGAGGGGAGACTTCCATTCACCTCAGTAGATATTCCACGGACGATAAAGGCTGGTTGCGATGAGATGGAAGACTTTGTGTCCCCGATTTGGGAGTCTTTTGGAGGTAGTCCTTAAGGAAGCCCATCGTTCTAGGATGACTATTCATCTCGATGTTGATAAGATGTATAAAGATATGAAGAGGGTTTTCTTTTGAGTTGGGATGAAGAAAGATGTAGCAGAGTTTGTTTCTCGATATTTGATTTGCCAACAAGTAAAAGCTGAGCGAAAAAATCCCGGTGGTTTACTTCATCCTTTGGAGGTCCCATAGTGAAAGTGGGAATGCGTCTCTATGGATTTCATTTATGGTTTGCCTAGATCGAGGAAATGCCACACCAGTATTTGGGTTATAGTTGACAGGCTTACTAAGAGCGCTCGTTTCATCCCTGTTAAGAGTAAGAGAACATCAGCATGGTTGGCAGCAGTTTATCTTCGCGAGATAGTCCGTCTACATAGAGTACCTTCTGGTATTGTGAGTGATCGTGACCCCTTATTCACCAGTGAGTTTTGGAGGAGCTTGCAAGGGGCACTAGGTACGTAGTTGTGTTTGAGCACCGCTTATCACCCTTAGACCGATGGACAGATGGAAAGGATGAACAAAGTTCTTGAGGATCTTTTAAGACTGTGTATCCAAACTTTGGAGGGACTTGGGAAGAGCATCTTCCTTTGGTAGAGTTCACCTATAACAACAGTTATCAGGCTAGTTTTGGCATGGCACCCTTCGAGGCATTGTACGGAAGACCCTATAGACCATCGACTTGTTAGTGGGAGTCTACCGAAAGACTTCTACTTGGATCTGAGATGATTAGGGAAACTTTAGAGAAGATTGATCTTAGTCATAGATGCATGAAAACAGCTCAGGACAGGAAGAAGTCCTCCACAAATAAAAGAAGGATCGATATTGAGTTTGAAGTAGGATATATGGTTTCCATCAAGGTATCACCTTTGAGGAATGTGGTTCGTTTTGGATCTGTAGGAAAATTGGCACCAAGATTTGTAGGGCCATTTCCCACAACAGAAAGGATTGGTCAGATGGCTTATAGAGTAAAGTTACCAAAAGGACTGGCTGGTGATCACGATGTTTTCCATGTTTCTAATTTACGGAAGTGCCTGCATGATACCGCAGAAGTAGTTGAGCCGAGTATGCTTGAGGATGTAGAGGTGGAACGGGAGGCGACAATTAGACGAGTTCCTATCCATATTCTTGGATCAGAGGTTAAGAAGCTACGCAACAGAGAGGTCAAGTTGACGAAAGTTCAATGGGGAGAAGACCCCGAGAATGCAACTTGGGAAACTAAACACAAGATTCACGCTTCGTATCCTTTTCTTTTCAAGGGTTGTTCTTAACTTCTTTTCCAAAGCTTTTATTTGTACTTACTTCTGTCATTTTAGTATATCATATCGATCAAATCTTCGATCTTTAGGTAGGAATACAATGGATGTAAACATGTGTTTGAGACATGTTATGTTTGATGGATGCAAGTGGATGCAAGTGTTTGCTGGTGGTTGCTCGTGGATGCATATACACACATACACTATACACTAGATCGACTCAATCACTCTCATACTGCAGATGGATGTATGTGCAATTTTCTTCTTTTATTGATGGAAATGGGTGTATCATCATATGAATGATTGCATTGGATGGATAATCGTGTACACATATAAAGGTCACATGATATACTAGGATCGTTTGCATACATGTTGGATTCATGGCACTAACATACATCACATTAAGGAGGTCAACTGAATCAGTAGACTACCTGATTTTTCGCATTAGTATAGGGACATATATACACACACCTTTGCATATGTTCATATAAGCATTATAAATCTTTTAAGGTCAATGGATGCCTGTGATTGGTGGATGAGTAGATGGTTGATGGATGTTATGATATACATTCATCTTATCTTAGAGATTACGGGGACGAAATCCTTTAAGTAGGGGAGAATGTAACACCATGTAATTTTAAAGAACACTATAATGATAAACTTAATAATACTTAATTAAATATAAGGAATTAAGTAAAACGGACTACGCCATTGCGTTCGTCTCGGAATTCTGCTTAAGATAGACTCTGAGTTTTCATTAAACATACATCGTATGAAGAAGATATTAATGTTTGAAGTTTGTATACATATAAGAAATATATATGTATATATATATATATGTATATATATACAACTAATCCATAATATCAAATCATAAAGCGGGAAAGGGAGGGAAATCTGCCAATTAGGGGTCGACCTCGTCCCTTATGAGTGTCGACCCATGGGTCGACGCCTACACGGGGGTGTCGACCGTTATGTCGACCCCGGGGTCGACTCCATCGAGATCTAGGGCAGATTCTTCCCCTACACTTGGACACATTTCTAAACAAGATACGCTGACTTAGGCTATAAGTAGGACCTCATTTCCATTGTTTTACTCACCAAAAACAATGGAGACAACCAGGTGCTACCCCAATTCAAATTGAGCTAGCCTATTCTTCTGCAACAACAATATATACATGTTCAAGAATCTTTGCTACAACACCAACAGTCAATTCTCTGTTCTTTAGATCCATTTACCATGAGTTCATGTTATTTTTAGATATAAATATTTAATAGTAATCTTGACATGTTCATAAGCTTGGATCTAAACTTGTGTCTGTTAATAACCAGAATCATAACTAAACAGATCTGCCATTACTTGTGCACCTGATCCTCTGTTTAGTTCTTACATGCCTATATTTATTATGTCTATTCTTTCTTTATGCCTAGTAGTATCACCATATGTCTATTATGTCACTATGCCTAATAGTATCACCATATGTCTATTATGTTTGTTTGCCTAATCATTTCACCATATGCCTATTCTGTTAGTATGACCAATTCTATCAGCAAATGCCTATTTTATTATCATGCATATTCTTGTTCTCTTCTCTCCTTCCTTCCCTTTTTATTTTTATAGCAAGGCTACCTTCGAGCCTATGCCCACCGCTCAAATTTGTGAGCGCACAAAATTGGAAATGTTTGGGGATGATAAACTGAGGCACAACTTATATTGTAAATCATGATTGGGATTTGGGGAATAGTCTATATCTTGATCTAAAACTTAAATTTTGGGCATAACTTGTATCGTGAATCAAACTAGGATTTGGGGCATAACCTTGGATAAACATGAAAAATTGTTTAATAATGAACATGCCTAGATTTACAATAATTAGAAACTGTAACCGCACTTAGACACGAGGTTAGATTTCATTTGTGGTAGAAATCTGTTCGGAACCGCCCGACAAATCCAACGTCCGTAGCTGGTTAATCTAATGTAAGGGGTCGAGTGCATAAATGTAGATGTAACGGTGCTAAAACATGAGGTTAAGTCCGACTTATGGTAGAACCCTGCCTGGAACTGCCTGGCATATCCAGCATCCACAATTGGTAGACTTAATGTGAGAGGTCTAGTCCATTAACAGACATAAATGGATGAATGATAATAACTTGTTAACCTATAATACTTAACCTATTTTAATCTGTGGGGGTTACATAAACCTGTCTAATTGAGTAGGGGTTAAGTAAACTTGCTTGAATCAGTGAGGGTTAAGTTAATCTTGTTAAATCTGTGGGGCCAGGTTATATATAAATAAACCCGACAAACTTATCATGTTTTATATGTTGGGGTTATGCAACCTTGTTAAACTGTTGGGCATAACCTATCAAAATCCTAGTAGTGGGGATGCAAGCCTAGGGGAGCTTGCATCATCTGTTGTGTGGGACCCGTATCAGTCAGTAACCCATCTTGGTATCAAACGGGGAACCCCAAATTAGGTCGGTGTCTGGGCACGCTTACTGAGTTGATTATATGAGGTTCATTTAAGTGGGTATATTGACGGCGCACTCCGTCTGATTCATGTGCGTGCATGAATTTGCTTGCGTTGGGATAATAAGACGTTGTGACATCAGTAGATGGCTGTGCATCTCGTTAATAAAGGGATTGCCACTTTAGGAAGTGATACATCCTACTGTGGGGACAACAAAGGATGTCTACAAGATAGGGAGCCGATCGATTGGGGGTAGTAATGAGGGTACATCTATTCTTGCTTTTTTAGGATCCCGTTATTATCGTTAGGAGTAACACTTGTCGTTTTTGTTGGGCTACCTATTATTATTTTATAGGGTAAAACCCCTCACTAGAATTACACCTAAGTCTACCATCTTGTTCTTGTTGGGATCATATTGTTTCTGTTATACTAGTATTGGCGTAGAGAAATGTGCTTGAGAAGCAAAATATATTCTGTCATGTTTATTCTGTTTATCCTGCTCAGTCTGTTATACCTGCCTTATGATATTGTTATCTCTCACATCCCGTTTATGCGCCTGCCATGATGTTTTTACTTATTTATATGCTAAAACTGACTGGACTCGCCAGACTTTATGTCTGACCTGTTTTTTTTTCTCTTCTCTCTCTTCCATTCCCCCGTGGTTCTCAGGTTGGGAATACTCAGGCTTGATTTGGATTCTCTCTTTCATTCTGCTTGGAGCTGCTTAGATGTACGGCTTTGATTTCCTGTCTTCTCAAATATGGCTATATTTTTGAGACTATGCTTTTTATATATTACTGTACTTTGATGATTTTAATACAAGACAAAAGTTTTAAATTGATGTAATGGGTTTTTTGTATTTTCAGACTTATGATGTAATTAGGTTTTGGACCACGATGTTCCTATTTAATAAAATTTTAAATTCTGCTGTTATTTTATATCTATCTTGTGATGTTTCCGTTTCGGTTTACCTACAAAGTTTTACGAAACTTAGTGCATTCTGATAAAGAGTGACATTAATGGACGTGGAGGTGTCACATATGGGGTCCATCACCTATCCATTCTGATTTTGGTTATAGATATTATGTGTCATGTATGGATGCCTACACTAGATTTACTTGGATATACTTTCTTAAAGCCAAATATGAAATACATAATGTTATTATAAACTATATAACCATGGTTGAAAAACAGTTTGATTATAAAGTGAAAATCATTCAGGCAGATGGTGGAGGCGAATTCAAAAATCTATGTAAGTAGTTTTAGCAAAAAGGAATTATCACAGAACCACGTATCCATATACATCTCAACAAAATGGACTTGTTAAGAGAAAACACATGCATGTTGTCAAATCTGTTTTAACATGCTTGCACAAGCAAGTATGCCATTAAATTTTTGGCCAAAAGCCTTTAATACTGCTATTTATCTGATCAACAGACAACCAACTAGTGTATTAAAGGATCTATCACCATTTGAAAAATTGTACAATGTTAAACAAAATTACAAAAATCTTAAGACCTTTGGATGCTTGTGTTTTCCATATTTGAGGCCTTATAATGCTAAAAAACTTAATTTTAGATCAAAATAGTGCATCTTTCTGGGTTATACTAATAATCAGAAAGGATATAAATGCATTGATTACACAGGCAGAATTTATATTAGCAGGCATGTTACTTTTGATGAAAAGATTTTTTCATATAGTACAATAGATATAAGTACCACAAGAAAAGTCAGAAATCGAAAGGTTTCAATACCTGTTGTATCGCATATTGATGAAAGTTGGCAGCAGACAGAAAGTGATTAAAGATCTGATACTCAAAGTTCTCAAATCAATGAAGATCATGAAAACTTTGAGCCACCCAGCATGACACCTCTTCCGCCTGCACACAGTCACAGTTATGAGGATAATGAAAGAGGATCACACACTCAACAATCTAGTTCAGAAAATTCCGATAGCATTAGCAACTCACTACCAACTGAACAACCATCTCAGCTTGGTCATCCTATGATCACAAGGGAAAAAAGTGGTATCTTTAAACCCAAAACATTTGCAGCCATATCCAGTTCAAATGAACCTAAATCTTTCGATCAGGCAATAAAAGATAAAAACTGGAATGCTGCAATGGATGAAGAGTATAATGCTCTAATCAAGAATAATACTTGGGATCTTATATGTCCACCTGCTAATAAAAATATAGTAGGCTGTAGATGGACATAAAAACTGAAAAAGAACCCTAATGGTTCAATAAACAAGTATAAAGCTAGATAGTAGCCAAGGGTTTTACACAAGAATATGGTTTCGATTTTACTCAAACCATTTCTCAAGTTGTAAAATCCACCACTATAAGATTAATATTAACTTTAGCTATTAGCAAACATTGGCATATCAAACACTTGGATGTCAATAATGCCTTCCTGAATGGGGTTCTCAAAGAAGAAATCTATATGTGTCAACCTCTAGGTTATAATGTTAATTCAAACTATGTCTGCAAATTGAATAAGGCCATATATGGTCTTAAACAACTCCCTCGAGTATGGTTTGATATACTGAAATATATTTTATATAAACTAGGTTTTCAGTCTACCAAATCAGATAATTCTTTGTTTACCAGAATGAAACAGTCATCAGTAATCTATATATTAATATATGTAGATGATCTGATAATAACTGGTAACAAAGTTGAAGACATAGATGAATTAACAAATTACCTAGATAAACAATTTTCTATCAAAAATCTTGGGGATCATTTCATAGGCGTAGAAGTAACAAGAGCCAACAACAAAATATTGCTATGCCAAAGAAAGTATATAAATGAGCTACTGAACAAAACAAATATGTTTAACACTAAATCTCAATCAACACCAATGGTTGGTAGTCAACATTGTTCAAAATTTAGAGGAGAAGCTATTTCCTTCATCACTAAATACAGGAAAGTTGTAGGAGCATTACAATATGCTACTATAACTAGACCTGACATTGCTTACATCCTTAATAAAGTATCTCAATTATGCAGAAACCTCTTGACACACACTGGAAGGAAGTCTAAAGAATCTTAAGGTATCTCAAGGGGACAACAGATTATGGCCTTACACTAAAGAGCAGTCAATATCTAAACATAGTAGGGTATGCAGATGCTGACTCGGCTTCTGATCATGATGACAGAAGATCTACAAGTGGGTACTGTGTTTACATTGGTCAAAGTTTAATTTCATGGAGCTCAAAGAAACAAGCAACCATTTCCAGATCGAGTACTGAATCAGAATAAAGGAGCATAGCTAATGCTACCGCAAAGATAAAGTGGATCCAATCTATGCTAAATGAGCTACAACTAATATCTACAACAAAATCAATACTGTGATGGACAACAAAAGTGCCGTATACATGTCATAAAATCCTATTCAACATGCTAGAACGAAACATATAGAGATTGACTTACATTTCATTAGAGAATTAGTGCAAAGAGGAGAAATTAAGATAAGGCATATACCTGGATCTTACTAGAAAGCAGATGCACTAATTAAAGCAATTTTAGCAAAGAGGTTTACCAGATTTCGTGCCGAAATGAATGTTGTTGACCAAAGAGAAGCAACCAGAAAGGAAGCAGCACCAATAAAGGACCAAATTACACTGATACGAGCTTCCTTTAACTCAAATTTGATGATAGAAGATCAACCCATGGCTGCATAAGACCTCTCAAGTCTAAATCCAAAATCTTTAAAATGGAAAGCTCCATTGAGAAGAAATTTCGAGGGAAAACCGGCGAAATTGGTGAAGCGCCGCCATGGAAATGTGGAAACTAGGGTTTCGGGAACCCTAATTTCTATAGGAGCGTATTAGATGAATAAAAGAAATGCACTCGTTCACTCTGGTACATTTTATATTTCCTCTCCTAGATTGCATACATGGCCTTATATTTGCCATCAACCCAACGATATCACAACCATTCCTTCTTGCAATCCGAAACAGTATTTTGTATCCAAATGCTATTAAAGCCCAAAGCCCATCCTGTAAACTATATATATTATGGGCTTATCTCATTGTAAAAATTAATTGGAATACAATTCAAATTTTAATTTAACCTTATCGATTTCTTCTCAATTTGCTTTGTACCATTTCTGACATGTTCAACAATTGGTAAAGACTGGTATAAGTCCCAAAGCCAATTGATCACAATTCAACTTCAAGAAAAAAAATTATCTACTGTTGAAACTACAAGTAGAAATTCTATACAAGGATACAGTTTGGAAGGTTTCATTTTGGATACTACTCCTGTTCCTGCAAAGTTTGTTACAGATCAAGACAATAGAGTTGTTGCTAATGAGGCATTCGTACAATATCATAGGCAAGATCGATTAACTAGTTCCTAGCTTCTATCGTCTATAAGTGAAAACGTATTGACAACTGTCATTGGGTGTACATCTGCAAACGATATATGGACAACTATTGAAAAAGAATCTAACAATCAATCGTCTGCAAAAGTATTGCACTAAAAAAGACAGGTGTAACACCCCGCATTTCATAAAATTAAATAATTAAATAATGCATATGTATATAGATATGCATTGACATGAATATATATGAGGAAGAAAATATTAATGCAAATAAAAATGGAATGCATGCATTAAAATAAAGAAAGGATTGGTTGCAGGCGGTGTAAATATGTTGCATGCACTGGTTATGCATTAATAATAAAAGAGAAATAAAAAAAAGATTCATGCAGTGGTTTAATTAAAATATTGCAAAAAACAAGAAAAAGGGAAGTAAGAAGAGAACAATAATTACTAATGTTCTAAGCTTTTTTAACAATAGCCTTGGTAGCCTAGTTGGTTAGAGCATGTGACTTGCATACAAGAGGTGCAGAGCTCGATCCCCGCCATCGTCATATTTATGTTTTAAGGGAACGACTAAAATAACATATGTCCGTGAGAGAAAATATGCATAAACACACATATAAGGAAAAAATACATATAAGGAAGTAAAGAAAATATGTGTATATGAGAGTATACACGTATATATGTGTAGGAATATACATACACAAGAGATAAAATTCAAGATAAGGCTGAAATCATAGAAATATGGAAAGAATCAAATAACGGTGCAATGCCGTTTGTATTTTGATAACGAAACGGAAGTTATTCGTATATATATATGCGTAAAATGGCCATTACAAGTTTTGTATACATATAAGAACCTTATATATGAACATATTCAAATCAATTCAAAACTTAAGACCATATGCAGAAAAAAAAAATATAGTCGGGGTCGACCCACCTGAAGAGGGGTCGACCCACCCAAGATCCAGTCAGGTTCATTGGCGTATCTGGACTATTTTCTTAACCAAGTTCAATGCTGACTCAGCGCTGCGTGTACGATAAGATCCTGAAAATCTATAAATAGGCTAGCAGAACCTAGCTAATTTTCCCAGTTTTGAGACGACGTCTATACTCTTCCATACTTTCTCCTCTTCATATCTCTTTAGGAAAATAAGATAATTAGTTTAGGAAAATTCTAAATTAAGATCTGGAGGAAAATAATGAATATTATTTAGAAGGCGCTCAGAATCATATTCTAAGAGAGGTAATTTTCTAGATTTGGTCTATTCAATTTTCATCCTCTTTCTTCCCTTTTTTTAGTAAAAATTATGAATCCATGGTTGTTAGATTCTGAATCCAAATAGGGGAAAAACCGTGGAATTCTAGATCTGGACCAGATCCAGGATTTGGAAAGCAAATAAGGTGAGCGAATTTAAGTTATATCATTTTAAATAATGATATATTATCGTTTAACATTCCCCGTTATTATACAATGTGAATTTGCTAGAATAATTAAAAAGCATTGAACTGTGATATATGACAATTTGAAATATGATATGTTGAAATGTTTAAACATATGTTAAAAGGTTTAAAGTGATGAATATGACATGTTGGAATATTAATATGCTAAGATATTAATATATTGAAAAAAATTTATGTTGAAATATAAACTTGTCACAATATGTGTAGCGACTACTGTAGTTTCAATTCCATGTTGATTTGTGATAGTTATGTACTTGTACCATTAACGGTAGACTCTGAGAACATTACATATTAGTTTGTGTGATTTGAAAAATTACATGATAGAATAGAATTTATTGTATGTTAAGAAGAACATGAGATATAAAATGGGTTAATATGATGACATGTAAAATACAGACTTGAAAGAATGGAAATGCCTAAATTATATAGAAATTTGCAGTGAATAGGAAACTGTAACCGCGCTTAGACACGAGGTTAGATTACACTTGTGGTAGAAGTCTGCTCGAAACCGTCGGCATATCTAGGGCCCACAAGTGTTAAATCTAATGTGAGTGGTCTAAGTGCATAAAAAAATATGTAGTGGTGCTAAGACACGAGGTTAAGTTAACTTGTGGTAGAAGTCTATCCGGAACCGCCCGACAAGTCTAGCATCCACAAGTGTGGGCTTAATATGAGAGGTCTAGTGCATAAATAAATACATATATATAAATATATGTAAATAGCAAGACTGATAAACAACATTAATTGGAGTTAATGGAAACAAATGGAATTGAATGAAAGATATAACAGTAAAAGGATTGGAATAAATGGGGAATGATAATAACCTATTATAAATAAATTACATTAATGAGAATGTAGTATAATAGGTAGATTTGTCCTTGGGACAAGTGAAGGTTATAACTCAAGTTATAATAGACTAGTAAGGAAATGAGATAACTGGTGAAATGAGATAAGTGACACTTAATTGTAAATTAAGTAATCAGTAAGTGGGGAAACCTGAAACCAGTTGTTTGTAATAAATAGAGAAAAGGGGGAAAATTTATGAACTGCAAGAAGTTGTACTTAATTATAAATTGAGTAATCTGCAAACTTGGAAATATGAAATCTGCTGATAAGGATAACATATTAAGGCTTGTCCTAGGGATAAGTAGAAATTATAACATAGGTTATAATAAATGGAAAGGAGACTTATTAATAAACCTTAGTTAAGAGAATTAAGTTAATAAGTAAACAACGATAAGTTGTAATGACAGTATAAGATGGAATTATGATTAAATAAGAAAGAATGAGGCAAACTTATGAAATGAAATAAGTAATATTTAATCATAAATAATGATTGATATGTTGAATAGAAAACATGTGAATTGAGATATACTTTATTACATATTAAGTTGAACATGTTATTGTAGCTTTGAAATCAACAAGTATATAAAGGGATTGTGGATTACAGACCTTGGGTCACAATTTGGAGAATAACATGTTGTGGGCTTATTAATAAACTTAAATGGATTAAGTTATATGACTAAAATTAATAAGCAAGAGGAACTTGGTAACTTAAATAAGAAGTCATTGTGAATGGGAATGACCAAGTTAAATGGAAATCCGATGAGGTGAAGCAAGTGTAAAACGAATGTTTAGACATAGGGTCTAATAGCTTATTAAAATGAGGTGCTTGGACCAATCCGCACGTTTGAGGGTGAATAACCCAATGGGATAGATCATCGTGGTGCACGCGGCTTCCTGAGATATGTAAGGTGCTCCTGGTAGTCCTTTGTGTGGTGGCAGATGTTTAGGCTATGCTCGCAGAGGTTGGGTCTGCGCGTTACTACCAGGTAGGTGGGCCTTGACGACAAAAGTAGCTTTGCAGTCTGAGTGTTGTGACGTGGTGACACTAGGGTGATTCGACGATCGCCTCAACGGGAGGCGAGGTCAGGACCAACAACGATAGTAGATCATCGGGTACCGTTATCGACAGCCAGTGGGATGCGAAAAGACTAGAGCTAAACCCGATAGACCATTCACCTTTCACTATCGAGATATGGTGGTTGAGGGAAGACGCTAACTGGATGTTTATATTGTTTGTTAGGGGCTAGTCGCATAACTCTTGTAGTCTTTACTAGTTGAGGGAAGGGCCGAGATGGGGCCATAGCCACCATAAAAAACAGACCCAAGGGATATTTGTATATTTGATGCCCTTAAAGTCCGGACTGTACAGGTATGGAAAAGCTCCCAACCGAGTTCCGTGTTTCATGTATAGCCCTGCCATGGAACTCGGTGCACATTATGTGCAGTTAAGGCATCAAATACGATTGACGATATGTATGTGGGAAAGTCCAGAAACATGCATGTCTGCTCTGGGTGGTGTATCATAGACTTGAGGGCATTACTCTGGTATGAAATTTGATTCGATTGAAGGTGGCAGTCTGTAAACTTACGTAACATAGAAATGAAAGATATATGCAGAACGTAATATAGTCATGTAAAGATCCATACGTCACTCTGGCGTAGGATGAGGGACTGCGTTCATTCTGTCACATTATGGTGGAGACCGTGCGAGTGGGGTACCATGGGTGTACCTCAATATTGAGGGGTAGCTACATATATATTGTATTAGGTTAATCCACTGGGAAGTAAATGGGTACGACGTGAGTGTAAGTCTTGAGTGTTGTTAACCCAAGTAACCTAATAAATAAGAAAATGTGATTTAATGGCGTATGTAGATTATCCAAAGTGTATAGTTTAAATCCAGTCACCAGAACTTGTGTTCTGACCCCCTCGTCATAACATACACGCAGGTTAGATTTGTGGCAGAGACGTGATAGCTTTGCATACTGGTTAAGCAGTATTATTAATACGATAAGACTATACTTTGATTATATTATGTTTTATCCATTCCGTTGTGAGGTATTTTCTAAGCTCTGACATATTTTATCTCTCTGTCTTTTCTGCTGGATACCAGAGCAAACCAACACGAGTTTCGATAGATTAGAATTTTGAAAAAAATCGGTCTATTGAATTTCGGGTTGTTACATCTGGTATCTAAGCATAGGTTTAGGATTCCTGTATAGATAGTGAGTGAACGTATTTGTGTTTTTAAAAATATAAATATTATACATATACCTAGATCCATAGAGGAACCCACTAAATAGAAAGAGTATAATATGATAAGATTTGGGAAGACTGTTTTGTACACTTAAGGAATGAATATGGAAATTTGAGACCCTTAGGTAATTTGGGTGGAAAGTGTACAATGTACTTTGTATGGAAAGAAGGTGAATCCCATATGATTAGTATTTTGGGTTAGTGGGTTTGGCAGTAAAACCTTATAAATTGGAAAAGGTTAAAAAGATAAAAATGGATTATGAATATATATATTTGAGAGAATTGACTTTGTGGGAGTGTCTAAGAAAGCCTAGAAAAAAATTGTAAACCCGCTTTGAGTCTAACCCCATTGTTAACTTTTAAGAACTTGAAATTGTAAAAGTGTTGGGAAAGTAGTTTATGGTGTTTTCAAGTTTTAATCTTAGAAGTTATAGATTTAAATATGTAAAGTACACATATTGAGTTTTAAAGTAAAATGGGGCATATTTTGTAAATAGTGATTTCTTGCGAAAATTTGGTTCAAAATAAATTTCTCTTAGTAAAAGATGCATATTATAGAGCATGTATAGCTCGCTAGTTTTCTTGTTATATTTCATACAAGAATTTTTTATATAGAAAGTTTTGAAGTCTTTATTCTTTTGACAATCATTTTTAATAAATTGTTTAAAAGAGAAAATTTTTGTTGGGTGGACAAAATAAGTTGTAGAAATTAAGAATAGAGTAGATGTCTACACTTTGAAATAAGAGACTGAACCGACCTTATAGGTAAGAACAAGTTATAAACCCGATTGAGAAATAGTTATCCGTATCTACTTCCATTTTTGTGATTTGAAAAAAAAAATGAATGATTTACATTTTTTCAAGATGACATGTTTTGTGGTTTTGCAAAAGTAAGTTTTCATGAGGAAAATAAAGTTTTGACACTTTTAAATCTTTGGAAAAAAAATTAAATGAAAAGGGCAAAACAGTGTTTTAAAAAGTATGCGGTAGGTAAGGATTAGGGCCTGGGGAAGACGGGAAATGTTTTGAAACAATAAAGTAAATAGCGAGAATTATCTTGGAATAACTGTAAGTTCCTGCAGAATGTGTAAGCATTGAAAAGCCTAGGGTGTTGCTTGAAATAATCGTTGGTACATAGCTAGGACTAGTGATGACTACTAGATAGTAATGGGCAAGTAAGTGTTTAGATCATGTTGCTAATTTTCATGTTAGGGGTAAAACCCGTTATTACATTTCAGATGGGATCATTCCGTTATTTTGTTCTTGTTGGGTACTTAGGGTAACACCTAAACCTGTTGTGGATCCCATGGTTCATACGTTTCTATCTGGGGGAGGGGGAAGGGGAGGGGGTATAGTCCCGAAATTCTTGTCCCTTAGTAGTAGCTGTGTAGGGTGTCTGTTTTCCTGTTTTAGTTGAAGACTAGAAGGCTTATTTGAAACTAAACTTAGATCAGATGATTAAATAAGCTAAGAGAAGAGTAAATGCATTACTAAAAAGGAAACAACAAATTCAGAAACCGACAAACTTGACAAATTACGAGAAAAGATGAATAAGAGTAAAATTTCCAAGATAAAACGAAAAAAAAAGTTACAACATAGAAAATTTTCGTATGTGGGTTGTGCTTGGATAGGAAAATAGGGGAATCTTTATAAATAGTTTCATAAAATCAAGTACGGTTGGAAAAATGTCGAAAAAGAAAAATGGGAGATGTGAAGTTTTCCATTTTTTTTTGCCTTTTTGTAACATAAGAAATCGAATTTAGAAAAAAAGTTTTTTCTGAAATTTGAAAAAATAGAGTTGGTCGGTAGCATTTTGGATGCAACAATTGGATGAACTGCGCTCTTTCACTGCAAGAATGTTGGAAATTTGGATGAAAATATATTTTGATTTTCAAAATATTGCATTCATGTAAAACTGCCAGTATATTTAGGATGTGAACATCATATTTTAAAATGATTTTTGAAAATTTGGCATACACATAAGAGGTACCGCTTAGGTATACATGTATTATTATGCTATATTTCACCTTGCACAAGTACATAATTTTTGCAAAAATTGGATGCACACATGACGGATGTATATTATGCGAGGGGTTAATTGATTTTTACTCTTATCAAATTTCGAGGAAGAAATTTCCTAAGGGTGGGAGGATGTAACACCCCACATTTTATAACAATTAAATAATGCATATGTATATAGATATGCATTGACATAAATATATATGAGGAAGAAAATATTAACGTAAATAAAAATGTAATGCATGCATTAAAATAAAGAAAGGATTGGTTGCAGGCGGTGTAAATATGTTGCATGCACTGATTATGCATTAATAATAAAAGAGAAATAAAAGAGAAAGATTCATGCAGTGGTTTAATTAAATTATTGTAACAAACAAGAAGTAAGAAGAGAACAATAATTACCATTGTTTTAAGCTTTGTTAACAATGGCCTTGGTAGCTCAGTTGGTTAGAGTATGTGGCTTGCATACAAGAGGTTCAGAGTTCGATCCCCGCCGCCGTCATATTTTTGATTTAAGGGAAATAACGCATGTTCATAAGGGAAAATATGTATAAACGCACATATAAGGAAAAATATACATATAAGGAAGTAAAGAAAGTATATGTATATATGTACATGAGAATATACACATATATATGTGTAGGAATATATGTATATATATACAAGATATAAAATTCAAGATAAGGCTGAAATCATAGTAATATGGCAAGAATTAAATAACGGTGCAATACCGTTTGAATTTTGAAAACGAAACGGAAATTGTGCATATATATATATATACGCGTAAAATGGTCATTACAAGTTTTGTATATATATAAGAACGTTATATATGAACATATTCAAATCAATTAAAAATTGAAGACCATATGAAAAAAAAATATAGCCGAGGTCGACCCAGGCATGGGGGATCGACCCATGGGTTGACCCACCCGACCCCAGCGTAGACCCACCATAGATCCAGTCAGGTTCATAGGCGTATCTGGACTGTTTTCTTAATCAAGTTCAATGCTGACTTAGCGTTGCGTGCACGATAAGATCCTGTAAATCTATAAATAAGGCAGTAGAGCCTAGCTAAATCTCACTTTTCTGAGACGACGTCTATACTCTTCCATTCTTTCTCCTCTTCAAATCTCTTCAAAAAAAAAATAAGATAATTAGTTTAGGAAATTTTTTAATCAAGGTCTGGAGGAAAAGAATGAATATTAATTAGAAGGTGTTCAAAATCATATTTCAAGATAGGCAATTTTCTAGAACCGGTCTATTCAATTTTCTTCCTCTTTCTTCCCTTTTTCTTTTAGTAAAAATTATGAATCCATGGTTGTTAGGTTCTGAATCCAAATAGGGGAAAACCATAGAACGCTAGATCTGGACCAGATCGAGGATTTGATTAGCAAATAAGGTGAGCGGATTTAAGTTAAATCATTTTTTATAATGATATATTATCGTTTAACATTTCCTGTTATTATATGATGTGAATTTTCTAGAATAATTAAAAAGCATTGATGTGTTATATATGACAAGTTGAAATATGATATGTTGAAATGTTTAAACATATGTTAAAAGGATTAAAGTGACAAATATGACATGTTGGAATATTAATATGCTAAGATATTAATATGTTGGAAAATACATATGTTGAAATATAAACTTGTCAAAATATGTGTAACAATTACTGTTGTTTCAATTCCATGTTAATTTGTGACATTTATGTACTTGGACCATTAAAGGTAGAAATTTAGAACATTACATGTTAGTTTGTTTGATCTGAACAATTACATGATTAAACGATTACATGTTAGAATAGAATTTATTGTATGTAAAGAAGAACATGCGACGTAAAATGGGTTTAATATGATAACAGGTAAAATATAGACTTGAAAGAATGAAAACTCCTAAATTATATAGAAAATTTATAGTGAATAGGAAACTGTAAACGCGCTTAGACATGAGGTTAGATTACACTTGTGGTAGAAGTCTGCCCGGAACCGCCTAGCATATCCAGTATCCATAAGTGGTAAATCTAATGCGAGGGATCTAAGTGCATAAATAAAACATGTAGTGGTGCTAAGACACGAGGTCAAGTCAACATGTGGTACATGTCTGTCGTTAACCGCCCGACAAATCCAGCATCCATAAGTGTAGTGAAATGATCCGAACTTCCCCGGTCTCTGAAGAGAAGAGAAAGAACAGATTGTCTGAGAACACGACAAATCAGCACGCAAACAAAAGAACATTTCATTGCTTATTACAACAATTTACATCAGAGTACAAGAATAAATAGAGTATGAATAAATATTACACATTGTAAAATATCAGAGATCAAAATAAATTACATAGCAGTGGAAAATAATACATAACATAACTGAAAGAGATAAACGAATACAGAGCGTTCCGAATATAGCTTCAGCTGTAAACCAGAACCTTATGAATATAATATCTGCAAACCAAAACTACTGGCTGCTCGTGTGGAAAATAGGGGCACCTAGAGTTTAGGTTAAAACAATAAACTCCAGGTTAGTAATGTGACTGGTATGAGAACTAAAACAATTATTTAAAAATTTACTTTAAAAGAGAGTAAATCAAGGGACCATGCCATATAACACGGAACGGGTTTCCTCCCAAGAATACCTGTGCATAGAAAAAACAACGCAATGCTTTTTGGAAAAATGAAGCTATTATAAGACCCATCACCCAATGCAACGCAAGCCGGAGGATTGAGTTTTCCCTTATAATAGCCAAACATGCTTGGTACGTTTAAAGCAAATCATTTGATACTATTATAACTGCATAGTATATAAAACAACTTTAAATGTAAATGTATCAATCATAGGCGACATGGGTACCATCTATCATGTCGCCATACTAGGCTCTACAATCAAAACTGATATGTCACGTATTGGAAATTGGATTTCCGTCATGAGTCTAGGCAAGGGATGTACTCCTAACCGCTTCGGGACACTCTAGCCAGTGCCTCAGGAATACACACTCTGGGCAACCCTAGATCCTGTAGTGCCGTTCCTCCCTTACGTTTAAGGATTAGTTATTCCTGAACACACGTTTTCCCACCCTATGGGGCGCAAATGATCCAGATGACTCAATATCCATCGACTCCGTAGTAACCGATATATCCGAGGCGCCTCGCAATCCAACAACCACATAAGTGAAAATATAAATGCCTGGGCTCCGTACCATTACACCACCCATAGCTAGAAAGAAACGTTATGTTCTCACTGCATTCCCTTATCCCATTTTGACTCATATCGAGGTGTGAGGCTCGCGAGTTAACGCTATACACAAAGCTATGCCCTTTAAGGTTGTGCTTTGATCATCAACCACAAGACTCTGCTTTTCAACAGAAGCTTTGATTACTGCATCTCTGCATGCCACACAGGCAATTCATGTCATGCGACTGATGTTTATCGATATATAACTTTTGAGCTCGTACGTATCAGAGAACGGTGTTAAGAAAGAGAATAAAGTGTCCACCATCAAATAGATATATATTTAATAGTGATCAATCAACACATAATAAAAACCAATGTCAGACACACATCCATTTACAAGTTCGTTCTGGGTCTGTATGAAACCGGAGGCACCTTATTCCTCGTCCCGTGTCTAACACAGGAGAGAGGTCCTCGCATATCCGGTTGATCCCCAAGTACGTCTGGACGATCACCACTTATTACCTTGTCTTGGGTGTACAGCCCAATCAAGACATCAGTAATCATCCAAATGACGTGAAGACCTCCGGTCTTCAACTACCATCTTCATCGTCGACTTATCGTCGAATCAGTTATTTAGAATGGGTATTAACCCGGCCCTTCCGAATAACTTGCATATATAATAAACAAGTGCTATAAAAACAAAACATACGCCTCATTAAAATTTTGAATATTCTTTTATTTAAATATTCATATCCTTTGGTAAAGGTTCCCATTAATTTTATCAAAGATAAATTCTTTAAATTTATTCTTTAATCTTCCTTTGGATATCAATTCAAACCAAATTAAGGTTTATCCAAACTAGTCGGGATTAGCGCACCTTACTGAAGTAATCATTTGTTTGATTTTCCAATCCCAACCTATTCATCCCATGGAGCAAAACTGCTAATACTCCATAACTAACACCACGGTGTTATTGGTAAAATTAATTACCATTTTCCGTTCAAATCTAATTAAAGATTTAACTATCCTTAGGAGCAAAACTGGTGATACTCCATTCTCGATCATTTCCCAAATTTGATAATTTAAATTATCAATTCCCATTTCAATCTAATTAAAGATTCATTAAAACTCCTCTCAGTTTTAATCTTCCCAAAAATCAATATTAGTGATTATTTAACTTTGGAAACACAAACATGCCGCATCGACAATCTACACCGTACTATTGATTTTTGCCGATATATAACCTCTAGGCTCGTACGTCTTAGAGATGGGTGTTAAGCAAGAGAATAAATTCTCCGCCACCAAACACACACATATATATATATATATATATATTTAGCAGAGATCAACCATACAGTTCGAAATACAATGTTAAACATGCAATCCTGTTTTTAATTGGGTTAAAGAACTAATGTCATTTAAAACACAGTTCACAATATACCCAAATCACATTCCATTAATCATGGAATCTTCACGGAAAACAGATCAATATATATAATCGATATCAATTTCCATATCCGACTAATAATATAAATGGAATAACGACAAAGCCTTTTAAATTCCATATATATTAACAGTCTTCCTCCACGGAAGCTCATTTCGATTATTATCAAATAGAATTCCATTCAATTCCAATTTAATATATTAAATTGGAAAACTTTACTTAAATCTTAATAAAAAAGATGGGAAAGTCTATTGGGACACAAAAGTTAGACACAATTGGTGACACAAATAATCTACACCATTGGATTACCCCATGAACTACACCTCTCCACACAAAGACAAAACGATCCAACGGTTGAGGCTTGTGTCTCTAAGTTTATGTCTAATTTTGTGTTCCAATAGCCGGGCCCTAAAAAGATTTATAAATTCCAAATAACATTTCATTGTAAATCGGATTAAAGAACGAATGTTGTTTAAAACACAGTTCACAATAAACCCAATTCAAATTCCATTTTATTCCAATTAAATGTTAATTAACTGGAAACACTAATAATCTTAATTAAAAGATTTATTCTTTTCACACGGGTTTAAGAACAATGTTATTTAAGACACCATTCACGACAAACCCAAAATTCAATTCTTTTAATCTATTCCAATTAAATATTAATTAATTGGAAAACTTCCTTAAACCTTAATTAAAAGATTTATTCTTTTCTCAACTGGGCTTAAGAACACTGTTATTTAAGACACTGTTCACGACAAACCCAAAATCCCATTCGATATAAAATACAAGGCTCTGAATAAAAAATATATCGGCTTATATTCAATATCAAATTCTAAAATCAACAAATATCGTATAGGGAATAACGATATACATACATATATATATGTGTATCTCCCAAATTCCTCCACAATATTCGTATAATCACGAAATCCAATATCGAAATATTCTGAAGATAATTTCAATTCAAATCCATTACAATTCATATATAGGAAATTCTGGTTATTTTTAAAACCATTTCAAATCCAATTTGTTTATTTAAAAATACTAAGTTATAATTCTAGTTTATAACTAGTTCATTTTGATAAAAATATATTTTATCTTTACAAACTTGGATTTTTTTCAACCCAATTCTTTCCAAATCATTTATTATGATTTTACATAAATTATTAATATTTTTATTAATTTTATCAAGCCCGTACAGTCAGTTTCCATAAACGGTCATCGAACTGCACTTACAACGACCTTTTCCAAATTTGATTTGGACATAATTCCAAATCCATCCGTTAGATTTCAAATTCCTTATATTCGTTGGAAAGCTCTTTCCGATATGAACCCAACGGTTTCAGATTTAGAGAATTTGACGGTTGGATCTCCCGTAATGTCGGCCATGGCGCGGCGCTTTCTATCCAGGCCATTAAATATATATAATATATATTTCATCGATTTTCATTTAAAAAGTGTTTTATAAATCATTTTAAATTCGTTTTCAAAACGATTTCAACTTCATATTCAATTTCAAATCAAAAATGAATATTCCATATCGTTAATATATAAATGATAATATTTTCAAAACATTAGATTTTGAAATCACTTCCTTTTCGGTTATCAGTATAAAAATGAACAAAAATCGATATAAATATGTTCGCGTCAAAATGGCGCATCTCCAATCAACACGGCTTTAGAAATTTTAATATTTCCTTGTCCATCCCAAATCGGACATCAAAATCATATTTTGATCCATTACTGAATATTATTTTAAAATATTCGTTATTTGCCATTTTAAAATATTCGTTATTTTAAAATATTCATTCTTTCCGAATTGGAATCAGACACAGTCAATTACCATATAATTTTATTTATATGGATTTCATACACACATGTACACAACAATAATAAAACAAGTCAACCATCATCCAGAGTGCATTACACAACTACATATGCGTTAAATATAAATAATTAACGCTTACAACAGTCTGTCAACCATAGATTGACATACAATTAAATATTGGGATTAGTGTATGTTCAATATCATCCCAATACCCATGTGCGGTTTTAAAACAACAAACACTGATTATTATTTATGCAGTTGGGCGATGTGTAAAATATATCGTCCCAATCAATATCAGTCAAATGTGTGTACATAAACAAATCGTCCGATTTGTAAATGAATATTTATTTTATTCATATACACATTAAAAATTATTTTTTTAACTATAAAATATTTATTTCAACTCATGAATATTTTATACACTTCATTTATATAATAAAAATGATATTTTTATTGTTCTAACATTTTTAGAAAATTTCGGCAGCATAACGGCGCGATACTAGAACCGGAATAAGATCTAGCCTTATCCCTCGCCAAATAATGGCTCATGCCATACATATACCAATTCTAATTAATTCATTTCATTTCCCAAACCAAATTCAAACAAATAATCCAATCAACCAAACAAACATGGTTTTAAACAAAGGTGTTCGGCGCTACTAAGCACCGTCTGCATCCTAGTTTATATATTTAACTAGAAAATAAATTAAAGTGAGAAGTTCTCACCTTTAGGGTCCACTCCTCCAGTTTTATTTCTGAATTTCTGAACCATTTGGATTTGCCCAAAATTCCAATGCAATTCTTTTTCCATGCTGCTCATAGTAAAAATCACATTTTAATATGATGTTTATACATATAAAAATCACATTTTTATAGCGCTACATCATATATAAAAATTATATTTTTATACCATTGCTTGTTATATAAAAATCTAATTTTTATATTGCTATTCATATGATAAAAATCGAATTTTTATATTTTTAAGAATCTCATCTTTATTTTTAAAAATCTCTTCTTTTATAATTTTAAAAATCTCTTCTTTTATATTTTTAAAAATCTCTTCTTTATATTTTTAAAAATATCTTCTTTTATATTTTTAGAAATCTCTTCTTTTGTATTTTTAAAAATTTCTTCTATATTTTTAAAAATCTCTTCTTTATATTTTTAAAAATCTCTTCTTTATTTTTAAATCTCTTCTTTATATTTTTAAAAATCTCTTTTTTATATTTTTAAAAATCTCTTCTTTATATTTTTAAAACTTTCTTCTTTTTATAATTAAAAATCTAATCTTTTTATAATTAAAAATCTAATCTTTTTATAATTAAAAATCTAATCTTTTCTATTTTAAAAATCAAATCTTTATGTAAACAAAAATCGTAATTTTTCCTAAACAAAAAATCATAACTTTTCCTATACCAAAATCATAACTTTTTATCGCTACCTATATAATAAAAATCAAATTTTTATAAAGCTACATATATAATAAAAATCAATTATTTATCAAAATACTTATATATATAAATTTCAGATTTTTCTACACGGTTATTATATCTTAAAATTGAAAATAAAATAAATGTAAATAAATAAATGAACTCACTGCTTTTAGGATCTGGGGGTTGGAGGAGGGGATGGGCGTCACCCGGAGGTGGCATAGGGGATCGTGGGTGGTCGGACAGTCGGCGTTGGGGCCTAGGGAGTGGCGGCGGCCTACATTTGCAGGTTTGGGGGGTTTGGGTTTTGGGGCTTTCTCGTTTTGGAGGGGGAGGGGATCATCGGAGGAGGGGGGAGTGGGTTTCTCACCTGACCGGCGGCGGCTGAAGGGGAGGGCCGCGACGACGATCGGTGGTGGGAAGGCCTTGGCGAGGCGGCGACTAGGGGTTTTCCTTTTTTTTATTTGATCGAGCTTTGACCCGATAAAGAGAAAAGCGGTGAGAAAGGTAAGTATAAAATTAAATGTTTTATTATTTTATATTTTCTCCATTTGATTTCAAAAGGTAAGTTTTATTTCGAACTCCAATTCAAGCCCAACGACTGTTGCCCCCAGCTAATTAGCCCATTCCGGGCACAATGGGATATGTCCCGTGAGCCAATTCGACAGTTACGATCAGTTTCCTTTAAATTTATATAAATCAATTTGTTTTAAATTCAAACGCATATTTTAATTTACCGGGCCACATACTGACTCCAAAAATTCCAGAAAAATAGATCTAGCTATGGTTTGACGATATGGCCCTAACAAAATTAATTTTGTCGAATTTGGAGACCGTTTGAAAAACGGTCATTTCCAGTCGATTAAATTCAAACTGAATTGACCAAACGCGTTTAAATCCACCACGCTCACCTATTAACTCCAAAAATTATGAAAATTGGAATCTAGCAATAATTCGACATTTCAGATCCAACAAAAGTGGTCTCATCGAAAACGGAGGTCGTTTACAAAATTGCTATTTTAAGGGCTATATTTTATATAAAATTCCATAGCGACTATTCTGAATTTTCAACTGGACATAACTTTTTATTCCCGTTTGAAATCTGGATTTTTCACATTCGTTGGAAAGATATTTTCAAACAGATTCAAATATTTCTGGTTTCACTAAAATCCGATTTATTTTGAATCCTGTACATTCATTTGAAATTGAATTTTCAAACTACCGCGCCATTTCCAATTCCTTTTATAATTAAAATAAATATTTATATTCTAAATTCGATTTAAATAAATTTATATGTTCTAATTCTATTCAAAATAAATTTCTAGTCATTATTATTTAAAATAAATCATTTTAAATATTCAAAATTCATTAAAATTGCCAAAATAAAATTTCTAAATTGGTTCTGATTTTCCGGGTTGTTACTTGTAGGCTTAATGTGAGAGGTCTAGTGCATAAATATATATATATATATATATATATATGTAAATAGCAGGACTGATAAACAACATTAATTGGAATAAATGGAAATAAATGGAATTGAATGAAAGATACATAACCTATTATAAATAAACTACATTTATGAGAATGTTGTATAATAGGCAGACTTGTCCTAGGGACAAGTGAAGATTATAACTTAGGTTATAATAGACTAGTAAGGAAATGAGATAACTGGTGAAATGAGATAAGTGACACTTAATTGTAAATTAAGTAATCAGTAAATGGGGAAACCTGAAACCAGTTGTTTGTAATAAGTAGAGAAAAGGAGGAAAATTTATGAATTACAAGAAGTTGTACTTAATTATAAATTAAGTAATCAGTAAACTTGAAAATATGAAATCTGCTGATAAGGATAACATGTTAAGGCTTGTCCTAGGGATAAGTGGAAATTATAACATAGGTTATAATGGAAAGGAGACTTATTATTAAACCTTATTAAGAGAACTAAGTTAATAAGTAAACAACGATAAGTTGTAGTGACAATATAAGATGGAATTATGATTAAATAAGAAAGAATGAGGCCATAGCCACTATAAAAAATAGACCCGAGGGATCTCTATATATTTGAGGCTCTTAAAGGCGAGCCTATACATGTATGGGAAAGCTCATGACCGAGTTCCGTGTTTCTTGTATAGCTCTGGCACGGAACTCGGTGCACATTATGTGCAGTTCAGGCATCGAATACGATTGACAATACATACATGGGAAAATCTAGATACATGCATGTCTGCTCTGGGTGGTGTATCGTAGACTTGAGGGCATTACTTTTGGTATGAAATCTGATTCGATCGAAGGTGGCAGTCCGTACGCTTACGTAGCATAGAAATGAGAGATATATGCGGAATGCAATATTATCATGTAGAGATCCGTACGTCACTCCGACGTAGGACGAGGGACTGCGTTCATTCCTGTGGCATTACAGTGGAGACCGTGCTGGGTACCATGGGGTGTACCTCAATATTGGGGGGAAGCTACATATATACTGCGCTAGGTTAATCCACTGGGAAGTAAATGGGTACGACGTGTGTGTAAGCCTTGAGTGCTGTTAGCCCAAATAATCTAATAAATAAGAAAATGTGATTGAACAATATACGTAGGATTATCCAAAGTGTATAATTTAAATCCAGTCACCAGAACTTGTGTTAACCCCTTCCCTATAACATACTCGTAGGGCAGATTTGTAGAGATGTCATTATAGCTTTAGATACTAGTTAGGAAATATTAATAATAGGGTAAGGCTATACTTTGATTATATTATATTTTGTCCATTCCGCTGTGAGATATTTTCTGAGCTTTGACATATTTTATGTCTCTGTCTTTTATGTAGAATACCAGAGCAAACCAACACGAGTTTCGATTGATTAGAATTTTGAAAAAAAATTCGGTTTGTCGAAATTCGAGTTGTTACAACAGCTTCAGAATATTAAAATAGAAAATCTAAATATGAGAGAATATATTTGCTAAATGGATTAACTGAAGATTATGAGGCAGTTGTTGCAGTTATCACAATTCAAAGAATTGTTCCCCTGTTTGATGAAGTGCATGCCATTTTATTGTCTCATGAAGCAAGAATAAGCAACAAATGAATTCAAGAAACTGGTCTCAGTGTAAATCTTGCTACAGCCGACAAAAATAAAAGCCAAAACAACAATGATTTGAAACATCTTACCAAAGAGGTGATGGTGCAAATAGAGCCGGGGCCGAGGAAGATGGAACAATAATAACATACCAAATTGTCAGATTTGCGAAAAGATTGGTCACAATGCCCTAAAGTGTTATTTCAGGTATTTTAACAATTCTCAAAACCAGAAAAACAGTAATAACTCATCTTCAAATGTGGAACATATAAATCAAGAAGCCAACAATCTAGACAGGAGTAATGATGCTACCAGAATGGATCAATTACAAGATGACAGTTGGTACCCAGATTCAGGAGCAACAAATTACCTTACAAACAATCTTGACAACTTAAACATTGGATGCAGGGAATACAGTGGTAACAACTCTATTTCTATAACTAATGGTAAACACATTCAAATTACAAATATTGGTAATACTTATATTAATGGCATCACCAACATCACTTTGGCATTTAACAGAATTAAATTTGTATAGTATTTGAAATGTAAAATAACGAAAACTAAAAATGTTTGAAGTTAAGTGTGCATTTTTTGGGGTTCTTCGAAAAGATACTTAAAGTATCTACACCAGGGGTCGCCGAAAGAGTAACATCATCACTGGAATCTTTGGATTCATTACCAACCATACCAAATTCACCCACATCATCACATGTCACCTCATTTACATCTGCATCGCATCTAATAGCTACCAAAAAGCGAAAAATCGATTATGTAATTTAGCAATTTGCATTGTTAAACTGACAACACCAACTACAGTCTTCACATGTTAGTTTCTTACTTATAGGGGATACTTGCATTACACTGGCAACTTAGAACATATTCCATGACAATAACAGTACAAGCACATTCAGTTTGACATCACGATGTACATGTAGTTAATCATTAAAATTTGTTTGTATTCACCTTAAAATGCTATAAAACTTTTTAAGGAAAATCAACTTCCAGTTGTTAGAGCATCTCCAACAGTTCGAAGTACAGATTTTTGTTTTTTCGCACCCCGAAATGTTAAAATCGTAGATTTCCTAACAGCTTTGAGAACAAGCTTTTGTTCACGAACACCTGAGCATCATACGTTTGTTGAACAAACGCCCAAAAGTTTAAAAGTATCGGGCGCTTGTTGAACAAACGTTTATAAAAGAGCGGACGTTTGTTCAACAAACGCCCGAAGCCCAGGCGTTTGTTAGACAAAAGTTTGGGCTTTACATCTATATTAGGCGCATTCGGTCGTTTTTAAGTTTATACATTATAAAATTTTCGTTTTAATTTTTTTATTAGTTATTACGTCAATATGCCGCCAGTATGTCAGGTGAAAACCGGTAGACATATTGTTCGATATTTGACAGATGTCAATATCGGACCAGCTCATGTCGCGCCCGGTGCTACTATTACTGCGGACAACCTACGGATCTTGCACGACTTGCCTCCGAATATTTCGCATCGAGTGACTGTGGCTATTGAGACGCCTCAAGCATACGTTTTATTTATTATTACGTAGATATCAACCATTCTACTGTACATGATTGTTAATTATTAGTTTACTTTTACAATAAATAATCATATGTTGTCATGCAACGTAGCAGGTTACGTTGTATGACGCAGTATTATGATCATTTACTAGAGCCGATTTTTTTTTGGCTTCGTGCGACACCAGTCAGAGACTTCTTAGATTTATTCAAGTTTTCCATGTAGACCGGTGCCTTGTAGAGGCTCTTAGTGAGTGATGGTGTCCTAGTACACACACCTTTCGATTTCCTAATTTCGAGTTGGGGCCGGCTCCTTTAGATTTTTACATGCTCATTGGGATAGCAGTTGGTCGTCCCAACCATCTCCTTATTCCTTCTGATGCAGCATATGAGGAGGTTAATTTTTTTTCTAATCATTTACTGCGTTTAGCCCCGTATTCGGTTAGAGGAGGTGCTGTTACCCTCCTTACTCTGCACCCGTATATAGTAGATCATCAGGCCATTGAGGAGATGCATACTCCGGTGATCATGGCCTTTTTTATTATACCTTTTCGGATCCACATTTTTTTAGTAATAATAAGGGGATTGTTAAACTTGGTTTTTCGGATGGCCTGGTAGATGTTGATCAGTTGCATAAACATGATTACGGTACAATTATTTTGGGTTAGTTGTATGTAAAATTGGATACATATGCAGTACAATGCTCTAGATAGCTCTATGGTTTATGGTTTTTTGGTACCAATTTTTCCATTTCGGTATTATGAGCACACCTCTAACATGCACCCTAGACTTATCCTTGAGGCGATCAGTACACCTTGTATACACTTTCCTAGACTGCACCGTTAGGGTATGGCTCTGCATGTCCCTCGTGTTGCACAGGGAGTACAAAACGATCTTATGGAGGCGCGACATTAAATGGATCTGAGGCGGTAGAGTAGCATTATTATATGTCCATGGGAGCAGTGCATAGGGTTTTAAGCGTCTGGTCCTAACCATCCCCTCACATTTCAGTGTAGTATTTCAAGACATAGGTTTTTTTTAGGTACCTACTTGCCCATTCATATGATACTTGTGGGAGTGTTGTTGGTTTAAACACCCAACCTTCGTTAAGGTCACTCACAAAGGGAATGCCTTAACTTCGGTGGAGCATTATAGGTAAAAATATATAGATAATTTACAAGACATACATATAAACAGTGGAAAATAAATAAATAAATTTCATAAGTACGTGGTTCAGTTAAAACAATACAACAACTGTCTCAAACCAACTTCCAAATTATTACAACAAAATCTCTGTCTTGAATTAAAACATAAAGAAGCATTAAAACAATAGTAAGGCAGCATAAATCCCCAATAAGAGAGTATCCAAATCCATAGCCCAAGGAAAGAGATTCCAAGCAATACATCTACTCTCTTCAAGCTGGAAATGATTCGAACTAAGCCAAAGTATTCCCTCCCTACGGACCCGGGGGGGGGGGACAGAAGAAAAGAAGGCGAAATAAAATCGGTTAGACATGAGTCTGGTAAATCCAGTGATTATTTAGCATGTAAACAAGAAAAAGGATTATGACATGAATAAACTGAATCTAGGACAACACCCTCGAAATAAGATAATAAGACTGAATATGCTATCGCACTCATTTCAACTTCTCTGCACCCCCTTAAAAGTGTTTCAACTAGCACCATGTGTTCAAGATAAATGATCCCCTTTTTATCGAACGGCTCCTACTCGTATACGTTTACCACTTGTGTCTTCGGCCCTGCATAATTGTAGATACCTGTGCCGGTCCCACCATGGGGTGTATCAAATCCTATGGTGGCAACCAGACACAATTCAAGATGCACAGTGTATAACTACTAATGCCCAGTGCCTTCTTTTTCCACTCCAAAGTACGTGCATGACCGCACTCCGTCGGAACCTACATCGATGCACCACCCGCCGTTGTTTTGACCGCTTATAATCAACCCAGTAATTGTGCCCCACCCTGCCTAGTTCAGGGTACCATGATACATCTATGTGGGTTACTGCTGAAATGGGTCCCCGTTACTAGGGTTTCCTAATCAATATGTTAAAATGGTTAAGTGTTCTCAAATTAACCTAACCCCACCCATCAGTTTAGTTAACATGTTGTATTGGTTAAGTGTTGCCTTAATTAACTTAAACCTACCATTCATGTCTTAGCTTTAATTCATTCATCAAAGCACCAACCACTCACATTAGATATGTATTGTTGATGGATGTGCCGGTCGGTTCCGGTCAGTCTTGCACCGCAACTCAGTCTAACCTCGGGTTCTTTTGGGTTTGATGCACTAACCTCTCACATTAGATATATATTGTTACGGTTGCTGGACGTGCCGGGCAGTCTTACACCGTAACTCAATCTGACCTCGAGTTAGGCATATTCGTCTTTTAATTAATTTACCTATTTACCTTTCATATTTATATGTAAATTATCCACAATTATTGCCATTCAAGTCATGCCCCATTTACCCTCTAAATCATATTAAAAAATTTTAGGTATATAAATTATACCATTTTTATGTCACTAATCATTCATATATTTATGGGCCAAATTATGCCAATAATATGAAATTTAAGGTTTTCCCAACGTTATTCCCGTTATACGTTTGCAAAATTAACACAAAATGTTAGGCTCGCAACTTAGCCTAACTTTTATACAAAAGGGGAAAGAAAGGAGCATATACCATTCATACAACATAAAATAATAAGGATCTAACTAAACATGTGTCTTAGCATAAAATAATGAACTTGCATTTTTTGGATCCAATTAACATGAGTATTAGGAATATGAAATTACCCAAATCCAACTAGGCATGTAAATGTAAACTTTTATTTTGGATCCAATAAACATGAATCTTAAGCATATAGAATTATACAAATCCAATTGGGTATGTGAATGTAAATTTTTGTTTTGGATCCAATAAACATGAATCTTAAGCATATGGAACTACACAAATCCAACTAGGCATGTAAATGTAAACTTTTATTTTGGATCCAATTTTCATAGATCTAAATGTAGATCTAAAAGTAATACATGTCTTAGCCTAACAACTTGCATGTAACATAACATGAAAAAGTCACCAAATTTACATAATACATGATTGGTTTAACATCAACATAGTAACCACAATAGTCTCTTAAGCTACTACGATAGAATCGTTACAAGAATAGACATGAATCAGCATCACCGTTATCTTACAAGTAGGAATAACTCTAGTTTTCACTTTATTACAAAATCATAACTTTTAATCGATCACATCTAAATAATAACAGGACTTACAAACAAAAGAAAGTCTTGTTTTCTGGGATCTGTTTTCTGAAACTGAAAAGCAATCCCTTGATGAAGACTATCAATTCTCTAAGTTAGTTTTGATTCGTAGCTTCTAACTTGCTTTCTAGTTGAAGAAGAAATGGTGGCTAAGCTGGGACGATCATGGACAGCATGCTGGCTCCTTGGAATGAATTTGTGTGATTTAGGGTGGAGGAATAAGGTTGCTTTTATAGAGGTTTAAACTTATATGAGCCGTTAGATCATCCTAGGAGCAATCACAACCGTCCAGACTAGATAGAGTTATCCAGAATTGCCACCTATGCCCTAGTGACTCAGAAGCAAGTCAGGAAAGACTCAGCAGTAGGTCAGAAAATCGTCACTGTTTGGATCTGAGCAAGGGGGTAGGTCGACCCCTAGGTCAACCCCCAAGTCGACCTGTATAGGGGAGGTCGACCTGGCCTGGGGCGGGAAAAATCCCGCCCAGCCCCCTTCTTTGTTTTCGTTTGAATTTTGAATTTAAATCAGAGCTGTTTTAATTTATTTAAATTCCTGAAACTTCTGAGGGCCATAACTTTCTCATACGAAGTCCGATTTACGAAAACTTGGACTCTGTTCCAAGAAGAATTTCGAGACGAACGCAATGGCGTAACCTGTTTCCGTTAATTCTCACTTTTAAAATTAAGTATTCTTTAATTCATTCTTTTAATAGACACAGAAAATTCAGGGTGTTACATTCTCCCCTCCTTAAAGGATTTTGTCCCCGATATCTTCAAGTCACGAAGAATGTATATCCTACCATCCAATCATCTACTTACTCAACCATCAAAAACCGGCATCCATTGTCCTTAAAAGATTTCTAATGTTTTCATGATTGTATGCAGAGTGTGTGTATATGTCCTTATCTAATGCAAAATCAGGTGGTTTATTGATTCAGTTGACCTCCTTAATGCAAATTATGTCAGTGCCATGAGTCCATTATGCATGCAATTGTTCCTAATCATACTTTCTACATGAGTGCACAATCATCCATACAAATGCAGCGTCCATATGATAACATTCCAAGTTTCAATCCATATACAAATACATATATGCATATACAATATGAAAGTGACTGAGTCGATCTAGCACCTAGTGTGTGTGTATATATGCATCCACGAGCAACCACTTGCAACCATCAACCATAACATGTCTCAAATACATGTTTACATCCATTGGTTTGTACCAAAGAATAAGGAATAGAACCGAAAAGATAGATATAAAATTTATGGAAAAAGGGATCAAGGAGGTACCCTCAAAAAGAAAAGGGTAGGCTGCATGTATTTTTCTCTCAATTTCCTAAGTCGCGTCTTCCTCAGCGTCACTCCATTGAACTTTAACAAGCTTGAATTCTCGGTTGCGTAGCTTTTTGACTTCTATACCCAAGATATGAGTTGGAACTCTTCTCACAGTCACTTCTCGTTCCACTTCTACTTCCTCTAGTATGCTGGGCTCCACAACTTCCGCAGACTCATGTAAGAACTTTCATAGTTGAGAAACATGAAAAACATTATGAACTCCAGCCAGTCTTTCAGGTAGCTCTACTCTATAAGCCATCGTCCCAATCCTTTCAATGATAGGAAACGGACCTACAAATCTTGCTGCCAACTTTCCTATGGACCCAAAGCGAATGGCATTCCTCAAAGGAGATACTTTAAGGAACGCCCTATCTCCAACCTCAAACTCAACGTCAGTCCTTCCTTTGTCTGCGTAGAACTTCTGCCTATCTTATGCAGTCTTCATCTGTCTTCTTATCAAGTCCACCTTTTCTGATGTTTCTCTAATCATGTCTGGCCCAAGTACGAGCTTGTCTGTAGACTCCCACCCACAAGTTGGTGATCGGCATAGTCTTCCATATAAAGCCTCGAAGGGTGTCATGCCTATGGTGGCTTGGTAGCTATTGTTGTAAGCGAATTCCACCAAAGGAAGATGATCCTACCATGTTCCTCCAAAGTCAAGAATGCACAATCTCAAGAGGTCCTCCAATACTCTGTTCACCCTTTCCATCTAACAATCGGTTGGGGGTGATAGGCCGTGCTTAAGCATAGTTGTGTGCCCACAGCCTCTTGCAAGCCCCTCCAAAGCTCGCTTGTGAAAATAGGATCTCGATCACTCACTATGCTGGAGGGTATCCCATGGAGTCTAACTATCTCTTTGAGATAAATGGATGCTAAAGATGAGGCAGTCCTTCTACTCTTGACAGGTATAAAGTGAACGCTTTTAGTAAGCCTGTGCACTATTACCCAAATACCGGTATTACCCCTTCTTGACCTAGGCAACTCGTCAACAAAGTCCATCGAAATGCTATCCCATTTCCGTTGTGGGACCTCTAGAGGATGAAGAAGACCACCTGGCTTCTTCTGCTCTGCTTTGACTGGCTGGCATATCAAACACTTAGCAACGAACTTAGCTACATCCCTCTTTATGCCATTCCAAAAGAAAACCCTTTTTATGTCTTTATACATCTTGTCTCTGCCTGGGTGTATGGTCAGCTTAGAATGGTGTGGCTTCTTCGAGAACCATCTTCACCAAATCCCTTGCTTGTGGGAGCATATTCTTCCATCCCGTCTCAACCAGCCCTTATCATCGATGGAGTATCTATTGAGGTGACTATAAGTCTCACCCCTAATTAGCTTATCCATCATATCAACTAGCTGAGGTCTTCTCGTTGCGTGGTTCTTATTGAGTTCAAAAGAGTAGGCCGCACCTCTAGCGATGCTAACAGACCAGGTACAAATTCATAGGAGGGTCTAAAGTCAAAGTTTGCTATGTACTCCAAGCTTTGCCTTTCTACAAAGAGAGGACTCAAGGTCAGCTTCTTTCTACTCAAGGCGTCTGCTACCACATTACCCTTGCTAGGGGTATAGGAAATCTCAAAATCGTATGAGGCCGGAAATTCCATCCACCTTTGTTGTCTTAAGTTAAGATCTTTCTGTGAAAAAAGGTACTTTAATGATTTATGGTCAGTAAACAATTCACATCTTTCTCCTAGTAGATAATGACGCCATGACTTAAGAGCAAAAACAATGGAAGCTAGCTCCAAATCATGAATTGGGTAGTTCTTCTCATGTACCCTCAACTGCCTTCCCCCATAACAAACTACCTTGCCTTCTTGCATCAAGACAGCGCCTAATCCTGTACCGCATGCGTCTGTGTATACGGTAAACATTTTGCTCCCATCAGGCAACGTCAGAACTGGGACTGTTGTTAGAGCCCTTTTCAAAGGTTGGAAAGCAACATCGCAATCCAAATCCCAAACGAAAGTTAGGTTCTTCTTTGTCAATCTTGTGAGTGAGGCTGAGATTTTCGCAAAGTCTTTAATGAACTTTCGGTAAAAGCCCGCTAGCCCGAGAAAGCTTCGTACTTCGGTTGCATTCAGTGGAACCTTCCAATCTTGCACCACAACTACTTTTGCAGGGTCCACAGCCATCCCCTCTTTGGACACCATATGTCCAAGAAGCCTCACTTCTTCTCTCCAGAAATGGCATTTGGATAATTTGGCTTTCAGCTGATGTGCATGAAGAGTATCCATGAATTCCCTTAAATGCAAAGCATGCTCTTCTTCATTCTTCGAGAAAATTAAAATGTTGTCTATGAAAACCACCACAAACTGATTAAGGAACTCCCTGAACACCCTGCTCATCAAGTCAACGAAAAAAGCGGGTGCGTTTGCCAAGCCGAAAGGCATGACAAGCCATTTGAAGAAACCATCCGGGGTTCTGAACGCGGTCTTATCAATGTTGTTTTCAGCCACTCTTAGCTGATGAAACTCGGTAGCCAGATCTAGTTGGGAGAAAACCGACGCACCTATAAGTTGATCAAACAAGTCGTCTATTCTTGGAAGCGGGTGCCTATTCTTCTTGGTCAACTTGTTTAGCTCCCTATAGTCAACGCATTGGCGAAGTGAACCATCTGCTTTGGTTGTGAATACTACTGAAGCACCCTATTCATAAATGCTCCACATTATGAACCCTTTTTCGAGCAGCTCTTTAACTTGGTTGCTGAGCTCTTTCCTCTCCCTTAGAGCCATGTGTCTAACAGGTAGAGCTACGGGTTTTGCATTATCAACAAGGTATATGCGGAAGTCTATCTCCCGCTTCGGAGGTAAGCCCTTCACCTCTTCAAATACATCTGAGTATTCACGGACTACTCTAACAGACTGCAAGTTTTCAACAGACGCATCAAGAGATTCTAGGTAGCTAAGCATAACAGAATTCATGGGATTACAAGAGATTTCGAGAGTGTTACCGAGGCGAGTCATAAGTCTAACCACTCTCTTTTCACAATCGAGGATGACACCATTACTGGATAACCAATCCATGCCTAGAATCAACCCATAGCCCGTGAAGCCCAAAACACAGGCATTACATCTAAACCCAACGCTTAGTATAGAAATTTCCAAATCCAAACAAATCGTTGACAAATAAGCCGAGCCCCCAATTGGATTTGAAACAACCATGGGATCCTCTACTATACTGGTGTCTAGATGCAGAGATTCAACTAAAGCAGTAGATATAAAAGAGTGCAATGCGCCAGAATCAAAGAGTGCACGAACATGATGATCAAAAACATAAACTAACTCAACAGAAATGTTTCTACCTCGTTCTTGCGGAGGTGCTATGAGAGCATGAACCTGGCCTCCAGAAGTAGATCCAGTTCTCTGCCCTTGCTCTTGCTTTCTTGGGCAGTCCTTAGCCATGTGTCCTGTCTCACCACAGTAAAAACAACCACCCATCTTCCTCTTTTTCTTTCCGCAGTCCTTAATCAGATGTCTAGGAATGCCACAAAAAGTACACTTCCTCTTGTTACGGGGTTTGTTTTTCTACCCGCCCTTCTTTGAGTCTGTCTTCTTATTCTGCGATCCCTCCACTTTCTTATCTTGAGGTACTTCCACCTTTGCCTCTTTCTTTCCATCCTTGTCTTCCTCCTGTAACAGTGCCATGTCCACCGGTCTCTCATAAGTTGCACCCAGAGGTATATGGGACATAGGTAGGCTGTGCAGTGGCTCATTCAACCCTTTTACAAAATGGAGAGCCTTCTTATGGGGAGTGTTCACTAACTCCAGTCCGAATCTAGCTAGCTGGTTGAATCGGTTGACGTATTCCTTGACCGACATACTTTCCTGTTTGAGAGCTAAGAATTTCTCCATCTGTAGGCTACATTCGGCTTGTGAGAGGAATTTCATTTCAAACCTCATTCTGAAATCCTCCCAAGTTTGAACTGGTCTCTCAGCATTAGTAACTTCCCACCAACAAGAGGCTTCGTCTTTAAGAAACCACACGGCTAACTGTATCTTTTGCCTATTGTCCACTTCAAAGATAACAAACAAGTCCTCGGTTTCTTTGAGCCAGTTCTTGCTTCTACAAATGACTCAGTCCCATTAAAGTTCTTTCCACCCATGGCTCGAAAATCCCTGCATATCTTTGAGAAAGCATTTGCACGAGGAGGAAGAGGAGGAGGAACAACTACAACTGGGGGAGGAGTAACGTCTGCTGGGCCTGCATCATTAGCCCTAGCCTCTAGGTACCTTTTGAACCAGCCAGGTACCGGTACGCCCTCTGGAAAGTAAGGATCGCCAGATGGAAAAGAAAAGGTTCAAAACAAAGGATAGAAAAGATAGTGCATATGGCTTTGGGGGGATTATGCCTTTTTAAAACAACACTTTTTCTTGAAAACGCTTCTTTAAACTTGTTTTTGAAAATTAGTTTCCAAAAATTTTATCTGATCTGACAACCATCAGCTCTGATACCAAGTGAAACACCCCACCTTCGTTAAGGTCACTCACAAAGGGAATGCCTTAACTTCGGTGGAGCATTATAGGTAAAAGATACAGATAATTTACAAGACAGACATATAAAAGTGGAAGAAAACTAAATTTATTCCATAAGTACGTGGTTCAGTTAAAACATTACAACAACTGTCTCAAACCAACTTCCAAATTATTACAACAAAATCTCTTTCTTGAATTAAAACAACAGTAAGGCAGCATAAATCCCCAATAAGAGAGTATCCACGGCCTTAGCCCAAGGAAAGAGATTCAAAGCAATACATCTACTCTCTTCAAGCTGGAAATGATCTGAACTAAGACGAAGTATTCCCTCCTTGTGGACCT
Organism: Allium sativum; assembly: GCA_030737875.1. NCBI lineage: Eukaryota > Viridiplantae > Streptophyta > Magnoliopsida > Asparagales > Amaryllidaceae > Allium > Allium sativum. Next base: position 227,658,281 of record CM060911.1, on the reverse strand, counting down.
AGGGGGGAACATAAGAAAATAGTATGAAAGAAAATGGGTCAGACATGAGTCTGGTAAGTCCAGTGATTATTTAGCATATAAACAAGAAAAAGGAATATGATATGAATAAACTGAATCTAGGACAACACCCTAGAAATAAGATAATAAGACTGAATATGCTATCGCACTCATTTCAACTTCTCTGCACCCCCTTACAAGTGTTTCGACTAGCACCATGTGTTCAAGATAAATGATCCCTTTTTATTGATCGGCTCCTACTCGTATACGTTTACCACTTTTGTCATTCGTCCCTACATGATTGAAGATACCTATGCTGGTCACACCATGGGGTGTATCAAATCCTATGGTGGCAACCCGACACAATTCAAGATGAACAGTGTATAACTACTGATGCCCAATGCCTGCTTTTTCCACTTCGGAGTACGTGCATGACCGCACTCCATCGGAACCTACACTGATGCACCACCCGCCGTTGTTTTGACCGCTTATAATCAGCCCAGTAATCGTGCCCCACCCTGCCTAGTTCAGGGTACCATGATACATCTATGTGGGTTACTGTTGAAATGGGTCCCCATTACTAGGGATTCCTAATCAACATGTTAAAATGGTTAAATGTTCTCAAATTAACCTAACCCCACCCATCAGTTTAGTTAACATGTTGTATTGGTTAAGTGTTGCCTTAATTAACTTAACCTTAACATTCCTGTCTTAGCTTTAATTCATTCATCAAAGCACCAACCACTCACATTAGATATGTATTGTTGCGGTTGTTGGATGTGCCGGTCGGTTCCAGGCAGTCTTACACCGCAACTCAATCTAATCTCGGGTTCTTTTGGGCTTGATGCACTAACCTCTCACATTAGATATATATTGTTATGGTTGCTGGATGTGCCGGGCGGTTCTGGGCAGTCTTACACCGTAACTCAATCTAACCTCGGGTTAGGCATATTAGTATTTTACTTAATTTACCTATTTACCTTTCATATTTATATGTAAATTATCCACAATTATTGCTATTCAAGTCATGCCCCATTTACCCTCTAAATCATATTCAAAAATTTTAGGTATATAAATTATACCATTTTTATGCCGCTAATCATTCATATATTTATGGGCCAAATTATGCCAATAATATGAAATTTAAGGTTTTCCTAACGTTACCCCCGTTATAAGTTTGCGAAATTAACACAGAATGTTAGGCTCGCAACTTAGCCTAACTTATATACAAAAGGGGAAAGAAAGGAGCATGTACCATTCATACAATATAAAATAATAAGGATCTAACTAAACATGTGTCATGTAAATTTGGCATAAAATAATGAACTTGCATTTTTTTGGATCCAATTAACATGAGTCTTAAGCATATGAAATTACCCAAATCCATCTAGGCATGTAAATGTAAACTTTTATTTTGGATCCAATAAACATGAATCTTAAGCATATAGAATTATACAAATCCGACTAGGCATGTGAATGTGAACTTTTATTTTGGATCCAATAAACATGAATCTTAAGCATATGGAATTACACAAATCCAACTAGGCATGTAAATGTAAACTTTTATTTTGGATCCAATTTTCATAGATCTAAATGTAGATCTAAAAATAAAACATGTCTTAGCCAAACAACTTGCATGTAACATAACATGAAAAGTCACCAAATTTACATAATACACAATTGGTTTAACATCAACATAGTAACCACAATAGTCTCATAAGCATATACGATAGAATCGTTACAAGAGTAGACATGAATCAGCATCACCATTATCTTACAACTAGGAATGACTCCAGTTTTCACTTTATTACAAATCATAACTTTTAATCGTTCACATCTAAATAATAACAGGACTTATAAACAAAAGAAAGTCTTGTTTTCTGGGATCTGTTTTCTGAAACTGATAAGAAATCCCTTGACGAAGACTATCAATTCTCTAAGTTAGTTTTGATACGTAGCTTTTAACTTGCTTTCTAGTTGAAGAAGAAATGGTGGCTAGGCTAGGACGATCATGGACAGCATGGTGGCTCCTTGGAATGAATTTGTGTGATTTAGGGTTGAGGAATAGGGTTGCTTTTATAGAGGTTTAGACTTATGTGAGCTGTTAGATCATCCTAGAAGCAATCACAACCGTCCAGACTAGATAGAGTTATCCAGAATTGCCACCTATGCCCTAGTGACTCAGCAGCATGTCATAAAAGACTCAACAACAGATCAGAAAATTGTCATTGTTTGGATCTGGGTGAGGGGGTAGGTCAACCCCCAGGTCGAACTGTATAGGGGAGGTCGCCCCCCTGGTCGACCTGGCCTAGGGCGGGAAAAATCCCGCCCAGCCCGCTTCTTTGTTTTCGTTTGAATTTTGAATTTAAATCTGAGCTGTTTTAATTTATTTAAATTCCTGAAACTTCTGAGGGCCATAACTTCCTCATATAAAGTCCGATTTACGGAAACTTGGACTCTATTCCAAGCAGAATTTCGAGATGAGCGCAATTGCGTAACCTGTTTCCCTTAATTCTCACTTTAAAAATTAAGTATTCTTTAATTCGTTCTTTTAATGGACACAGAAAATTCAGGGTGTTACATTGGTTGTAGTTATACAATATAGTTTGTATTTTGTCTGATCCACTCCTATAGGACTATATGTTTGGCAATATATGGGTAGGACCGACGTATATTCAGAGTATGAGGGTTGTAGGATAGGTAGACGGTGAGACCTTTACATTTTTCGGAGACTTTGATTAATTTTGGGTTCGAATTACCCTACGAGCTTATGCTTTACCAGATTATATTCGGGGTTTGAACTCCGACCATATTGGTCCATCTATAGTTTCCGGGAGAGTTCTGATGCCTCCTGCCACATTTGAGCCAATGTCGTCTTAGTATACGTAGTTTGGTGAGTTGGACCCCCTCCCTCACACTTTTAGGGCGTATGATGTACAGGGTCAGATAGTAGAGTATCCATTGCAATATCCGTCAGTTGTCCCTCCCGGTGTACCATTAGCCGAATTATATCATCCACATCAGGTATGTAAGCTTTTAAAAATTTATTTATAGATGTTGTTCATCTCTTATTTGTCTTCGTATAATTCTAGTTGTCACAATATCAATATTCGCTGTATATGGAGCAGAATAGAAGACAGCTGGCTTCATTTGAGCATATGATGCTTGATTACACACAACTGATGTAGCTTTGGCCGAGCATCATGCTCATTACGAGGTGCAGATAGCTGAGTTACATGCCCAGATCCAGCAGCAGGGTCATGGTCCCGATTCACCTCCACTCGATAATTTTGATGATGTCGATGATGACAGTTCCAGTGCGTCGGGTAGCAGATCTCATCACATTGATTGATGTTAATGTTATATGTCTATCTATATATGCTACATCATGTTGTGTATATTATGGTTATGTTTGGCATGTTGTATATTGTATATCATGGTACGTGTAGTGATATTAGTATTGTTTCTATGTTGTTCTATATGTCAATATTGTTTATGCCATGTGTTGTTCTATATGTCAATATTAATATAGTTATACTCTTTTTTGTTAGTGATCAATTTATATTAATTTTGTGAATGTAAAGTCACTTTGAATTACTGTTTTTCCTGTTCTTGGTCATGTATGTAATCGAACTAACTTCCCAATTCGATACTTCTTAATGTTGAATTACATTTTGTTAAGCCATATATAGGAAATAGGTACAACAACTTAGGATACAATGGATGCTAACTAGAAAAATACTTAAGCAAGCAAACTTCATGTTCCGTTCAATCTGAAGAGATTCTAAAGCAGTTCTAAGATGTCGTATCTCTTGTTCTAACTCATTGGCGTAAGAAATACCCATTGGACATAAACGGTCGTCAATCCTTTCAGAGTAACTGCAGCCGATCGTACTACTTGTTCATATAGAGGCCAAATAACTGAAAAATGTTCTGTCACTTCTTCATTTGGAGGTAGAGCAGCTAAAACAAGATGACCCTCTTATTCAAAAGGAGGTTCAATATGTTCCTGAAGTCTAATTTGGCTCAGATTTGGGTAATCATGACGCTCATCCTCATAGTGCTGCTCTTGGTAATTGATAAGCCAATCAACATCGGTTCTTGGACTATTTGAAGGTGCTTGAGCTGGCCACCAGTCAGAATCAACAGATGAGCGACATGAAGGCATAACTTTTGGTATGCTAAGTAGTGGAGAACAAAAAACTTGTTTGAGTGAAGTAGAATTGTGAGTAAGACCCTTATATATATATATAGCCGCATTGTATCTAGTGAATAAAAGAAATTACGATGTTGACAACACCCATAGATAATTTACGTCTACAGCCACATTGCTCTGACATAGATATGATCAGTCACTATTCCTACTTTATATTGTAGCCACTTTGACTGACATTTAGTATGATGTTATATTGTAGCCACTTTGCTTTATGTACTGGCCTACACTATTAGGCCTAACACTGATTGTGACTGCATAATGCAATCAACATTAACATGTCTGCATATGATACTATTTAAGCTGCGATTTCCATAGTCTATGAATGATTAACTAAACCGAGGAAGATATGAATCATTTAACTCCATATGTATTGTTAACGACATAGGACAACCCGATTGTTTAACTCCTTAATTTACAATATTGGGTTTGGTTAATTTATTACGACAATTAGTGTATCCCGAATTTCTAACTAAACAGAGGACAATCTGAATCATTTAACTCCATATATATCCTTAACGACATAAAACGACCTGATTGTTTAACTCCTTATTAAAGGAATTTATTAATTAACCAAAGTTTGTTTGTATTAATATATATTAATTAAAAATGAGATTGTAACGTCCCGTTAGTTCGTAGTTTTATGATTTGAACTTTAATTGAGTGTACAAGATTCAATATAAGTCAAAATTTGTTAAAACAAGAATCCTTTGGATCTATTAGATTATAGTTTTTAATAAAAGAGAAAAATTGAGATTTCAAATTGTAGATTTTGAGTTATGTCAAAACTAAATTTTCAGAAAGTCGTTGTAGAATCATTTATGAACCATAATGACTTAATTTATAAAATTAATGGATTTTTAGTTATTAAACTACCACTACGTGATGACCTTAATTTAATTATTAAACTATAGCATTATGAGTTGTCACAATCATCCTATAGCCAAAGCTTTTGATACAACACAACCTGTCACCTACCTTGATCATATAAAATGGACAATACAACACAAGCTGATATAAAGTGGATGAGATAATACAACCTGCCACATATCTTAATCATATAAAGGTGACAGCATAACCAACTTTAATTAGTTAAAGGAGATAGCAAAGCATGCACACATGACCCAATACAATAGAATCACTAATATAGCAAAGATGATACTCAATTATTTGGTAAATGATAGCATCCCGCAAGCATTTCATTCTTGATTACTTTATTCAATCTTTTCAAGTGGTTTACATCAGCTTGCATTTCAAGTGCATATCGGGTTCCCCTTTCTATCAGTAGAGGATCGATCCAACAAAAAAATTGCACCCTTGCCGACTTTGGCGTATCTCTACATCGATATACGCTTTACAACCATAAAAGCAACGTCCTGCATTCATCTGAATTTTAGACAATAAAGGTACAGTCAGTGCCGCAGTAGTAATGGATTACACGACCCATCATACTAGAGCTTAACCTATCGGGGTTTTGACGTGCAAGTACCCCCGTCAGTCTAGCATGGAGTGATTGTCTGATTGGTTTGAGTTTCTCCACTGGGACATTAGGTTGCATAGCCCTAACTAGTTCAACCTCCACTTGTTCGTGCTCCACTTGAAATTGGGTCTCTGGAACAATTTCCACATTCATATTCTATTCATATTCATCATATATGTTAACCATAGTTTCATCATTGATCTCCCAATCACTCATTTTGGCCTAGATAAACAAACGAATAAGCTAGTAGTATACAGCTGTAAATGAGAGCATATTTAATATATAAACAATGCAAAGTGGTCTTCTTTGTGGGTATGCGAGTATTGTTTCCAAGAAGCATGCGAGTGCAGTATCCAAGAAAGATAGTGCAATGTGGGTGCATTGGCCTTGATTTTGGCACTTCACTGCAGCGACGTGGCATTCTTTGTAGGCATGAAAGTGTGGTATCCAAGAAAAATAGTGCAACGCGGCTACAACGGCCTTGATTTTGACATTACACTTCAGCCACATGGCCTTCTTTGTAGGCATGCGAGTGTGGTATCCAAGAAAGACAATGTAATGTGGCTATAACGGCCTTGATTTTGAATCTACACTGCAGCCACTTGCCTTCTTTGTCTTTTAATCACATGAAGGAGACAACTCATATTCAGTGATAACTTTACCACATATTAAATTCATTTGTTGCAACAAAAACTTCATATAATAGTGAGAAGACTTACAACTTTTATTACTTAAACGAATTCCATTGAATTCGGTATCTTATCTACTCCAAAACTTCAAAAAAAAATGTCCATTGAAGAGTGTATGTTGTTCGATGATAACGACAAAGAATTTGATAGTATGATAGAGGATCATTTTCGTCGACGGGAGGAGCTAATTGTTGCACTACATGTTGATGGAGAATCTAGAAGGCAATATGGTGGTTATGTTGAAGGCCGTCGATTAAAAAACAGACGCCATGCGTGGCATAATGAAAGAGTTATAAAAGACTATTTTGTTTAAAAACCAACGTACATAGATGAAGATTTTAGGAAGAGATCCTGCATGAGGCGACCTTTGTTTCTTCGAATCCTATAGTGTATCCAACAACATGACTCATATTTTACCTACAAACACAACGCATCTCATACGATGGAGCTGACTGGAATTCAAAAGATGACATCTGCACTATATATGATTGCATATGGAGGTCCAGATGACTCTCAAGATGAAAATTTAAAAGTGGGGGAAAACATAGTATTAGAGTTCTTGGACCATTTTTGCTAAGCTATCATAGACATTTAGAGCATCTCCAACAGAAGCATATTCCTATCCGTAATTCATAATAAGGGGTGAAATTTGGTCCGAACAGACATTACGCAGCGTAATATTAAAGTAAATATTTTGGGGCCAATCCTGAATTAGGAATTGGCCCGACGCGCTAATTTTTTCGGCTCCTAACACGGCGAGCTGCGTTAGGAGCCAAAAAATTAGCTTCTCAAAACAAACTCTCCTAAATTGTCAAACAGTCATATTCCACCAACAACTATAAAACGGTCATAAATTTTCAAACGGCTATATTTTCAATTACAAAATGGTTCTACTTTACCATTTTACATCCCATCTTATTCATAATTCTCTTCTATCTCTATAATCTAAACAAACTCTAACTTTGTAACGACATCACCATTTGGAGATTTCTCACATCCGACATTGGAAGGAAGCCAGTTTTCCCAAGGCAACGCGAGCAATTTTATGGGAACTCAGTCAAGCAGACAAGGAATCATGCCGTGGACCAAGAGGACATCGACCTATGCAACATCTATTGTCATTTCTCACAAGATCCGGCAACGGGGAACGACCAATCAGCTGTTACATTTTGGAAAAAAATTAAGACCGCGTTCGTTGAGAAGCATCCAGAATGCGGACGGACGTTATCGGCGATTCAAGGCCGTTTTGGAAAAATAAGCCGTCAAACCCGGTTTTATGAGTCACAAGTGTACAAAATAAAGATAGCGAATACAAGTGGCATGGGAGGGGAAGATAATCTGGTATATTTTCTTACTACTTACGTTTGTGTTTGGTAGATTGTTTTTATGATTTATATTCCCTTTTTTAAATAGAAACGAATGGCAAACGAGGAGTTTAAGAAGCTTTTTCCTAGAGAAAATGGAACGAAAAGGCTACAATATTATCAGTTTATGCATTGTTATGATCTGCTTACTTGTCATCCGAAATGGAACTCCGGGCTTGCTTAGAGCCTCTGCAATGTTCAGTCCGCTAGCAAGAGCAAGAAAAAAGCTCCTAAATCGGGGTATTCTTTGAGTCCAAGCGATTCAACTACCAAAATTTCGCAATGTGAAGGGGAAAACCTACTCGATGAGTTTAATGCCACGACGGACGAAGATTTTAGACATGGGGGAGTCAAATTTGCAAAAAGAAAGGAAAAAACAGCGGTCGAACTTGAAGCAAAAGTGAACGCATGCGACGAAAAACATAGTCGTAGAGCTGAAAAAGACATGTAGAAGCCAAGGAAAGTACAGATGTTATGAAATGGATTACTGATCTGGAAGAGAAGAAGCTACAAATTCTAACGGAGGAATTAGCGCACAAGAAAAAGCAAGATGCATATAAAAAAGATCAAGACGAGATTTCTATCATGAACAAAGATCTGAGTGGAATGCCATAGTTGGAGCAGGAATTTTGGATGGGGATGAAACACCGTATTATAACGTCACGGTTTCCTCACTTATAAGTTGATTGTTCACCACTATTTGTATTACTAGTTGCTTGTATTATGTTGTTGTAGTAATCTTATATTCCCTGCTGTAGTAACGATTTTCTTATTAATGAAATGTGTGCTTTTTTATATCGCTATTGTTTTCCTAAGCTGATAGTTTTATAACTTCAGTAAAGTATCAAATTAGACGAAATCTCAAAATTTTTACATAGAAGCATCAAATAACTAAAAGATTCAACAAGCACTAAGCAAAACCATTAGCCTATTCAGCACCATATCGGGTTAGCCAACTATAACATAGTTTGTAGGCTTCGTACCCAACAAAATTAGTTCCATACTCTGCAAGGTAACGAGAATCAAAAGTTGCCCGAGTCGTTTTAAATATGTCTTCATCTTCAACTGTTTGTGTAATCTTTTTGTATCATTCACAAGTTTTAACGAAACGTCGATGAGCCATATGAATTTCACCAGAAGTTCATGTAGTGGTGCAGTTACGATGATAATTATGTATTCTTATTATCATGGACCAAAATTCTTTATAGGTTAGCCCCCCTCCATTTTGCATCAGCGGAAAATCTCTTTTATCAACTTCGATATAGGATTTCACGAGTATAAATTAGTCCTTAGGATATAATTCTGTTGTAGTAGCACTGGAGCTAGCATTATTTTGGTTGTGACGATTACGATTAACAACTTTCCTCCTTTTGTTTTTGCGTGGACGTGCTTTTGGTTTTTGAACTTCAACTAGTTGTTGAGTACCACGAACAATTTCATTTTGAACTGGTTCTTCCACCTTTTCTACTTGTGTATCTGGAACGAATCAACCCTCTTTCTCCTCCTCCTTGTTCCTTTCATACTCATCAAACATTTTATCTACAAGTTCATCACTTATTTCCCGGTCGTCCATTTAAGCTACACAGAAACAAGAAACATATTACGTACACAAAGAAGTACTTAAACAAGGGGGAAAAATATGATAGGATTATTATTTTCTCACCTTAATGTCGGGGTTGATCTAGAATGCATAAATTTTAGATATGGTTGGGGGAGGAAGTCTAAATTATTTAAACAAGGGGGTTGCTTTTTGGTAATGCTCTATCATCATTAGTTGAGCAGTAGGATATAGACATATGACAGGATTACCCTCTGTCCGCAACAGTTGAGTTGCTATTGCTCTGCCTTAGATCAGTTGATGTTACTACACTCTGCAACACTCAAGTAACATGCAATAAGTTGTCCAACGACTAGAAACAACAAGACTTGACAACTTGTACTAATTAAAGATGACTTGACCGCTGCTTTAATAAAGCAAAGCAAGAAATCAGGCGACTTGTCGACTATTACTATATCACAGCCCTCTACCTTTAAATTCAGCACTTTCAAAGACTTAGGCTTGTCAAATTAATTATTTTATCTATCTACCACTTTTCAAGTAGTTCAACATGTCTACTTGGGAATACGATGATGAAACCATGGTCGAAATTTACGATCAGTATGAAAGAAATAAGCAACCAGTCAAGTTTGTGCCCAATACACAATTGGATGATCAAGTGGAAGCTGGAGAAATGGAGTCTGAGCTCTTCAGTGCCACGCAACCGAACGTTGCCAACCCATGTATTGGGCCTCTTCAAAAAACCCACAATGATCGATTAAAGGAAGTAATTGCTCGGGAGAACCCAGATAGGTCAAGCTCTAGCATGATGGGTCGTTCAGTACTTTGCTACTGCGGAGTGGAATGTAATGTGATTATTTTTAAAAGCCAGAGCAACGCAGGTCGTCGGTTTTATGGGTGCAAAACGTACATTACTGCACTAAACCGACAGGGGTTGGAACGTTGTTATTTTTCCTCATGGATCGACCCACCGCTAATGGAGAGGGGTGTCACGTACGCCTTAGCGATGCAAGCGGAGGTAAGTCGCTTGGAAAGGGTCATTGTTGCAGCAAAGGCTGAAATGTTATATGGGTTCAACGGTTCGGCCCGAAACTAGGTTCTTAGTTATATGGTGCTACGTCTTAATTATATGTATTGTAATCCACATTATGTCGTGCTTTATCGTAGTTGTATGGTGGGTCGAACATGCACTGTATCATGTATCTTATATTTTGTTATATTGAACGAAGTTTGTACGCAGGTTAATAGGTATTGTTTATATTTATGAATGCAAGTCATCCCCATATAAATTAAACATTTCAATACACAAAGGAGTTAGAAAATTGGGTCATACTCATCCACTTGAGCATTATTGCTGACAAATGCTTTGAAAATCGCATCACGTAAAGAAAAAGTGGAACCAGTGACCGTTCGCATCATGGCAGTATGAAAAGCAGATTCCCTACACTTTTACGTCATGCGAAACAATGTCGGGCAGCACGTAAAGCACAGTCGTAACAGTGACCAATTACATCACATCATTATTTCTTTAATTAACTTATACTACGTAGCTATATATTTCTATCAAATTACTCAAAACTTTCCTCACTCAAACAAATTTGTTTCCATTCTTGTACTACCTCCTCCATTTATCACTCATTCAAAATGCCTTCTTGGACATCGAATACCGACTCTGATGAACAGGCGTACGAACAGATGAGACTTCATCATCTCGAAGATGAATTCCAGTTTCTAAACCAAATAAGACCCCGGGATGAACCATCGGATGAACAGGGGAACATAAATCTTACACATGAAGCTCAAGCATCACATGTTCAACTATCATATGAAAAGGCGGTTGCTCAACCGCAACAAGAAGTAGAGTTCTATCGAGTACCACCGTATGAACAGGGAGTTGATTCATATCCAGTACTTTGCTACTGCGGGTATGCGGTTGAAGTTGTGGTTCTGGCAGAGTACAACAATATATGTTGACGCATGCAGAAATGTCCATCCTATCCAAACGGATGCAATTACACGGAATTGGTAGACGAACCATTATGCCCAAGGGGGAATAACATATGCACGATTTTGAACGAGAGATTAGACGTCTCCAAAATGATATTGAACATTATGAGATTCCCTTGAGATTGAATGCATAACATCTATGCTTGATTTGGTGTTTTAGTTGGCATCGACTATCATTAGTTGTTGTACCTTTTAATGACCGGTTGTATTTGTATGTTTTATTGTTAGTGTTATCGTAATGCAAAATATTAGTTGAATCATTTTGATCATAACAACTTGTTTTCGTGTGTTCAAACATTGTGTATCAACCTTAAAAGTATGCATGTTTCAAAATAATAACATCCACAAGCCAATTTAATCGTCTCGTGAGGTCAGACGCCGATTTTATCAGCGCGCCATGTTAAAATCAGGGCGCGCCGATAAAATCAACGCCCGACCGTTGGGAGATATCCGAGATGTCTTCCTGAATATTACGGGTCGTAATGTTACGACCCGTAACCTTGTTGGAGATGCTTTTACGACAATCAGTAATTATGTAGACCAAATAAGGACGGTATAGCGATGTTAATGAATATGCATGGTGGTAGAGGATGGCCTAGAATGGTGGGTAGTTTTGACTGCATGCATTGGGAGTGGAAGAATTTTCCAAAAGCATATGCCGGAGTTTATTTGGGTAAGTCCCGTACGTCAACTATTATCCTTGAAGCTATAGCATCGTACAATTTATGTATATGGAATGCATTTTTTGGAATACCGGGTTCGAACCATGATTTAAACATAGTTGAACGTTCAACGTTATTTAATAATTTAACAAAGGGTAGATCAACTCCCTATGCTTTCACTTTTGAGGGTAACACATACGATCATGGATACTTTCTAGGCGATGGTATATATCTGAAATTGAGTCTCATTGTTAAGATAATTCCAAACCTACAAAGCAATAAACAATCAAGGTTTGCAGTAATGCAAGAAGGACAAAGAAATGATGTTGAAAGAGCGTTTGGCAATCTTCAATCAAGGTTTGCTATAGTCAGTAATCCATGTAGACATTGGTCACTAGTTAAAATGACTAATATTATGTACACTTTTGTTATTTTACATAACATGATTATAGAGGACGAAATAGGCATGGAAGATGATTTCAATCACGAGAGAACTATTTCACCGCCTGTTGTTTGGCGCAAAAATATGATTGGAGGTGAACTAGATCTTGAGTTTCATGTAGAAAGCCAAATGTCTTCTCGTAATGCTCACATACATTGAAGACTCCAAAATGATCCAATAGACCATCTTTGGAACTTTGTTGGAAGTCAATGAAACCATGTACCCTTCGCTGTTGTTCCTTCTATTGTTTAAGTGTTTCTCATCTTGTACTGTAACTGTTAATTATTTATGTATAATTAGAGCTTTGATTCTCAAATGCTCCGTCAATGCGGATAACCCAGTAACTACATAGATTCATAGTAACATACAACTACTAATTTCTCAATGATAGCATCAAGTAAACAAAATGATTACATTAATAATAAAAGACACATACTGGAAATTTAACAATACAGACATACTACATAGTCAACTAAAACTATAGAACTTCTTCTCTTCTTTGACTCATTATTTCTCTTCTCCTCGACTCCGTATATTTTCGTTGTTCTTCATTCATGTGCGAAGTATCCAGTAACATTCTTGCATCTTCCTCTCTTTCTCGCTTTACATCGAAAAGTTGACCAAGTCTACAAATCCTTTCTTGGTATTAACTGGCTCTGCTCTCCATTGCACGATCATATCTTTCATCAAACTCCTCCAGAAGTTTTTTGATTTCAGCTTGAATACCTACAGCGTCTTACTTTTTTTTGGCCGCCTTGGCTCCTTCTGGCATAACATATCGATCATCAATAGGAGTTAACTCTTCTTCTAATCCTAAACCAAAATTGTCTTGCGATTCTCTAGGATTTGAACTTTGTCCCACTCTTGTAACTCTTCCACGACTACTGCTTGTTTGGACGTCTTGGACAGTTTTATGAAGTGTTGATTTCCATTTCACGTAATTAACTAGGAGGTCATACACATACATGAACTGATATAAATGAGGTGCCTGTTTACTATCTGGTTTATATATCGGTTTGAATAACTTGTTTGTGACAATTCTCTGAAACAATAATATAATACTTCAAAAAGAGTTTATGACAAACAGTATAACAACCAATATTAATTATATCTTACCATATGGGTATCACTTCTGAATCCGCTCAGTTTACTCTGCTTCATCTTGAACATTTGAGAATCATAACACTGGGTTTGACGATTTAGTTTACAGTAACGACCTTTGATCAAAGCTAAGCTTTTATTTCGATCCATGTTATTCCTGTTGTACACATTAGTTTTTCTTCCCCAGAAAGTTTCACCACTTTGATCGGCACCTCAAACATGATCGAGGGAAAGTAAACAACAAATATAACAAAGATCATTGTAACACCCCGCGAATTCTATAACTGTAAAATCCACAAATTAAAGTATAATTCATTACAGATCAAAGAACTAAGGGAAACGGGATACGCCATTGCGTTCGTCTCGGAAAAATACGCGAAATAGAGTCCGAGTTTTTGAAAAACGGAGTCCGTATGAAGAAGATATAGCCTCCGGAAGTTTCTGAATTAAGTTTAAAATTCGAACAACTCAGAAAAACAATTAAAAATCAAAAATCGGGCCCAATTGGCCAGGGCGGGAAAACTCCCGCCTAAGCCACCCAGGTCGACTGGGCTGTCGACCTGGGCTAGCCATGTCGACAAGGCTGTCGACAGGCCTGTCGACCTGGTCCAGAGCCAGGTCGAACCCAGCCCACCCTGGCTGGCCAGGTCTGTGTTTGGCCGATTTTCAGAAGCTTGCTTTGTCATTAGGGCTAGGTGGCAGGCTCTAATTGGTCTCTCTTTCGAATGAATGGCTACGATCAATCCAGGCAGCATCGATGGTCCTAATCAGTTCATAAACTCTATAAAAATGACCCTAGACTCAACCTAATCTATTCATTCAAAAATAAGAACGAAGCCACCATGCTGCTGAGGAACGACTAGGAGTAGCCACCAAATTGGAGAGAAGATTAGGAGGAAAATTCTAAAGCATAAAGCAACTTAAACAAATCAAATCAACGCCTACGTCAAAAGGAGTCGCATCTCTAAATTCCTGAATTAGAGAATTCGCCACACGATTGTAAGTAGAGTATTATTTTGGTATGAACAAATAATTGTGTTGGTTTGTATACTTGATTTGTGGCGATAAAGTAATTCATATTTGTGCGTTGCTATCGATTTGGAATATTGTATACGTTTGGATATTCTCGAATTATGTTATTCATTATAAAAACTACATGTTTGCGGTAGTTTTATGCAAGTATACGTTTGGAATATTTGTAAATTATGTAATTCATGTTGAAACTACATGGATAGAGTTGTTTAATTGAAATTCATGCAAGTTTGTGGTTTTGCCACTATGCCATCATAATGTGTATTCTTGTACAAAAAGCATTTTTGTGAGAAATTGGAACAGATTTGGGTTGTTATAATCCATATGAAATTATGTTGAAAACTTGGCATCATGATCTATGTATTAAGCCATACTTTTGTACTAGAAAACCTCTTTGCGAACTTATGAATATGACTAGGCTATGATTGATATTTTGCATAATTGAAAACCATGTTAGCTCTATGTTGTTAACAAGAATTATATGATGACATAGGTGGTACATAGCTAGGTTAGACTCAAAATCCCATTTGCAAGTTTGCATGACTAAAGTAAAAATCATGATTTCCTATTTAGAAATATTTATGCCATAAGTATATGTGCGCCATGGTTAGGTGAATAGATTTAAAATCATGATTAAGTTGGAATAATTCAAGTTGAACTATGCCTTTGTATTAAGAAGTAAACCCCTTTGCAAACATGTAGGAATCTTATGAACATGATTTGCTTATGTTTGACATTATGCCTAAATAAAAACATAGGTTTATGTTGTAGTTAAGACTATGTGTCAATAATGATATCCAATTTAGATTCTTATCTTAACTACAAGTTTACATGCTTTGATTCATGTCACTTATGCTTTATGACCAAAGTATACATTACTACTATGCAAGTACACCAGTTTCTATTTTGTAGTTCAACGCTATGTTGCAAGTTCATGCGTTCACATTCCCCTTTTTGTGTATGTAATCACGCTTTAAGCCTCCCCTCTTTCGCATGGCTAAGTTGGGCTTAAAAAGGTTGAGCCCAACATATATATAATAAACGAACGTATTTAACGGGGGAAAATAACGTTGGGTTAAATTTATTAATAAATGAAAAGATAAAGTATAGGGGCCCAAATTCAAGTTTGGGTTGGGCCCATGATTGGTGTAAGTCTTTACACCATTAACTTAATAATGGGCCGCAAATATTTACATATAAGAAAATAAAGAAGAAAGACAAAATATGTAAATGTAGAAAATACGATGTGTTTAACCCGAGGTTGGATTGAGTTGTGATGTAAACCTGCCCGGAACCGCCCGGCTGTCCAGTAGTCACAACAATACCTATCCAATGTGGGAGGTTAAACATGGAGCCCAATAAGGACCCGAGGTTAGACTGAGTTGTGGCGTAAGACTGCCCGGAACCAACCGGCAACAGGCAGCCACAACAATACCTGTCTAATGTGAGAGGTCAAGGCTTTAATAAGACAATTAAGGCTGAGTCAGGATTGTTAGGATTAAGTGAACTAAAGACTTAATCAAAATGGAACATGCTAAACTAAACGGACTGGTGGGGTTAGGTTAGAAAACACTTAACCAACTTAGCATGTTGGCTAGAGATAGAAAACCTAGTAACGGGGGACCCTTTTCAGCAGTAACCCTATAAGGTGTATCTGATACCCTGAAACTAGGCAGGGTGGGGCACGATTACTGGGCTGATTGTAAGAGGTCAAATCGACGGCGGTGGTGTAGCAGTGTAGGTTCTAACGGGGTGCGGGCGTGCACACACTCCGGCGCAGAAAAATAAAGCACTGGCACCAGTAGCATACCTGTGCATTCTAAGGTTGTGTCGGGCCGCCGCCATGGGACTTGATACACCCCATGGTGGGACCAGCATAGGTAACTACAACATCGGGGGCCGTAAGACACATGTAACTATGCGAGTAGGAGCCGATCATCATAGAATGGATCACTTCACCCTGATTATGGGGTGCCAGTTGGGATCTAGTTTATATGGGTTCAGAGATTAACATGGGGTACAATAGTATATTCGACCCTAGACAACTTAACCAAGTTTATAGTGCTTTCCCACTTCTTGTTTATACTTATCATACCCAGTTCTTTGTTCATAGACAGAATAGTCCTAGACTTACTCAGGCTTTATGTCTGACTCTACTTTTCTTTCGTCTTCTTTTCTTCCGTTCCCCCCCCCCCCCCCCCGGTCCACAGGGAGGGAACACTGCAGCTTGACCGTCCTTAACATCCAGCTTGAAGAGGAGAAATGTATTGCTTGGATCTCTTTCACTTTGAGCAATGGCTTTGGATAGCAATTGCGGGGACTTATGCAGTTTACTTATGTTTTATGCTTCTTTAAGTTATGAGAATAAAGACAGTTTTATTTGTTGTAATAATTAGAAATGCGATTTTGAGACAATTATGGAAATGCTGATGTAAACACTTATTTTATGAAATAAAGTCTGTTGTTTTCCGCTACTTATTTATTTATGTGTTTATATCTGTCTTGTGCTTTTATCTGTGACCTCTTACCTATAAACCTCCACCAAAATTAGGGCATTCCCTTTGAGAGTGACCCTAACGGAGGTGGGGTGTTTCACTTGGTATCAGAGCGAGGTTTACCAGGTCAGATAAAAAGTTTTGAAAATTTATTTTCAAAAGAAAATTTAAAGAAGCATTTTTAAAGGATAAAATATTATTTTATTTTAAAAGGCAAAGTCCACTCCCCAAAGCCATAGGTATTATCTCTCATCCCTCGTTTTGAATCTATCCTTTTTGTTTCAGCATGTCCGAAGAACTTAACTTGCCAGAAGGGGTGCCAATACCTGGTTGGTTTAGACGGTTCTTAGAAGCAAGGGCCACTCAGCCAGGTCCTACCGTTCCTCCTCCCCCAGCTGCAGGAAATCATCCAGCTGCAGCAGCACCTTTTCCTCCACCTCCTCCACGGGGAAACACGTTTGCTAAGATATGTAAAGATTTTAAAGCTATGGGAGGAAAGGATTTCCATGGAACTGAGTCCTTCGTGGCAGCTAGAAATTGGCTGAAAGAAACTGAGGACCTATTCATCATCTTTGAGGTGGAAGATAGACAAAAAGTACAACTGGCAGTATGGCTATTAAAGGGCGAGGCTTCCTACTGGTGGGAAGTCACTAATGCAGAAAGACCAGTGGAGACATGGGAGGACTTTAGGGCAAGGTTTGAGACTAAATTTCTCTCAGATGCGGAAAGAAGTTTGCAGTTGGAAAAATTCTTATTTCTCAAGCAAGGGGACAAGACAGTCAGAGAGTATGTGAATCAGTTCGATGAGCTGGCTAGGTTTGGGCTGGATCTAGTCAACACCCCGCACAAGAAGGCTCTCCGTTTCGTCAAAGGGTTGAATGAACCATTACACAGTTTGGCCATGACCCATATACCCATGGGAGCCACGTATGAAAGATTGGTGCAAATGACACTGCTGAACGAAGAGGATAAGGGTAAGAAGGAGACAAAGGCAGAGAGCTCTCAAGGAAAGAAAGAGGGTTTGCAGCCTAAAAGGACAGACTTTAAGAAAGGCGGGAAAGGCAACAAAGAGAAGAGGAAGTGTAATTTATGTGGCAAAGTGGGGCACTTAGTAAAGGACTGCCGGAAAAAGAAGGCCAAGGAGAGTGGTGGGTGCTTTTCTTGCGGTGAGACAGGCCACAGGGCTAAGGACTTCCCAAAGAAACGAGGACAGGGGCAGAGGGCTGGATCCACCTCAGGGGCACAGGTTCATGTGCTAGAAGCGCCACCTTTGCAACAGCGAGGTATAAATACTTCTGTAGAAAGTGTAGTTTATCTTTATGATCACCCCGTTCGCACTTTATTTGATTCTGGCGCATCACACTCCTTTATCTCGTCTGCTTTAGTAGAATCTCTGCACCTAAAAACTAGTATGGTAGAGGACCCCTTAATTGTTTCAAACCCAATTGGGGGCCCAGCTCATTTGTCTATGATCTGTTTGGGATTGAAAATTTTTATTCTAAGTGTAGAATTTCAATGTAGTGCCTTTGTTTTGGGCTTTTCGGGGTATGGTTTGATTTTGGGCATGGATTGGCTATCCAGTAATGGGGCCATCCTTGATTGTGAGAAAAGGGTTGTTAGGCTCCTAACCCAGCTCGGTAATACTTTGGAAATTTCTTGTAATCCCTCGTATGCGGTTATGCTTAGTTATCTTGAATCGCTAGATGCCTCTGTTGAAAATTTGCAATCAGTTAGAGTGGTCCGGGAATATCCGGATGTCTTCGAAGAGGTGAATGGTTTGCCTCCGAAGCGGGAAATAGACTTCCGCATATATCTTGTAGATAATGCAAAGCCCGTTGCGTTGCCCGTTAGACACATGGCTCCACGGGAAAGGAAAGAGCTCAGTAAACAGATTAAAGAGCTTCTAGAAAAGGGGTTCATTAGGAGGAGCATTTCAGAATGGGGCGCTCCAGTGGTGTTCGCTACAAAGGCGGATGGTTCACTCTGTCTATGTGTTGACTATAGGGAGCTCAACAAGCTAACAAAAAAGAATAGGCACCCTCTCCCTAGAATTGACGATTTGTTTGACCAGCTTGTAGGAGCGTCTGTTTTCTCCCAACTCGATTTAGCAACCGGCTTTCATCAGCTAAGGGTGGCTGAAGATAGCATCGATAAAACGGCATTCAGAACCCCAGACGGCTTCTTTGAGTGGCTTGTCATGCCTTTCGGCTTGACAAATGCACCTGCTTACTTCGTGGACCTGATGAGTAGGGTATTTAGAGATTTCCTCAACAAATTCGTAGTGGTCTTCGTAGATGATATCCTTATCTTTTCAAAGAGTGAAGAGGAACATGCTCAGCACTTAAGGGCAATCATGGAAACTTTGCGAGTCCATCAACTAAAAGCCAAATTCTCCAAATGCCACTTTTGGAGAGAAGAGGTGAGGTTCCTTGGGCACATAGTATCCAAACAAGGGTTAGCAGTGGACCCTGCTAAGGTAGTGGCGGTACAGGATTGGAAGACACCAAAGAATGCAACTGAGGTCCGAAGCTTTCTAGGACTAGCAGGTTTCTATCGAAAGTTCATAAGGGATTTTGCGAAAATCTCAGCTCCGCTCACAAAATTGACCAAGAAGAATCTAGTGTTTAATTGGGACTTGGATTGCGAGTTTGCTTTCCAACGACTAAAAAGGGCTCTTACAACAGCCCCAGTTTTGACGCTGCCAGATGGGAGCAAGATGTTCACTGTTTATACGGATGCATGTGGGACAGGGCTAGGCGCCGTCTTAATGCAAGAAGGAAGGGTAGTAGCTTATGGCGGGAGGCAGTTGAAGGTGCACGAAAAGAACTACCCGACCCACGATCTTGAGTTAGCTGCCATCGTCTTTGCACCCAAGTCTTGGCGACACTATCTCCTAGGTGAGAAGTTCGAACTTTACACTGACCATAAATCATTGAAATATCTTTTCTCGTAGAAGGATCTTAACTTGAGGCAACAGAGATGGATGGAGTTTCTTGCCTCGTACGATTTCGAAATCTCCTACACTCCGGGCAAAGGCAACGTAGTGGAAGACGCGTTGAGCCGAAAGAAATTGACCCTAAGCCCGCTGTTTGTTGAAAGACAAAGCCTAGAGTTTATAGCCAACTTCGACTTTAGGCCCTCCTCCGATTTTGTACCAGGCCTGCTAGCATCTCTCGAAGTGCGCCCAACTTTAATGGATTCAGTAGGGACAGCACAACGCGAAGACCCTCAGCTTGTGGAAATGATGGATAGGCTAATTAGGGGTGAGACTTCAAGTCACCTCAACAGATACTCCATCGACGATAAGGGTTTGCTAAGGCGAGACGGAAGACTATGCGTCCCACAAACAAAAGATTTAGTAAAGAAGGTTCTCGAGGAAGCACATCACTCTAAGATGACGATACACCCAGGCGGAGATAAAATGTACAAAGATATAAAAAGGACTTTCTTCTGGAACGGCATGAAAAAGGACGTGGCGGAATTCGTTTCTAAGTGTATGGTGTGCCAACAGGTTAAGGCGGAACAGAAAAAGCCTGGCGGACTGCTACATCCTCTAGAGGTCCCACAGTGGAAGTGGGATAGCATCTCAATGGACTTCATCGATGGGCTGCCTAGGTCTAGGAGAGGCAACACTAGCATTTGGGTAATAGTGGATAGGCTTACTAAAAGCGCCCACTTTTTACCAGTCAAAAGTAAAAGAACTGCCTCATCCCTAGCATCACTTTACCTCAAGGAAATCGTTCGACTCCATGGAATACCATCTAGCATTGTTAGTGACCGAGACCCCATCTTCACCAGTGAGTTTTGGCGGAGTCTGCAAGAAGCAGTAGGAACGCAGTTATGCTTGAGCACAGCCTATCATCCCCAAACCGACGGCCAAACAGAGAGAGTAAACAGAGTTTTGGAAGACCTTTTAAGACTATGCGTCCTTGACTTCGGAGGGACATGGGAAGACCACCTTCCTTTGGTGGAATTTGCCTACAACAACAGCTATCAAGCAACCATCGGAATGGCGCCCTTCGAAGCTTTATATGGAAGACCGTGCCGATCGCCCACTTGTTGGTGGGAGTCTACTGATAAGCTCATACTTGGACCAGATATGATCCGAGAGACTTCAGAGAAAGTAGACTTAATACGAAGAAGGATGAAGACGGCCCAAGACAGACAAAAGTCCTACGCCGACAAGAGGAGGACCGACCTTGAATTTGAGGTTGGGGACAGAGTTTTTCTCAAGGTATCTCCGCTAAGAAACGTTGTTCGTTTTGGAACCACAGGAAAACTGGCACCAAGGTTCGTAGGGCCATTCCCTATCATCGAGAAAATTGGGAAAATGGCCTATAGATTAGAGCTACCCGAGAAGTTGACTGGAGTCCACAATGTCTTTCACGTTTCACATCTCCGAAAATGTCTACATGAGTCTGCTGAAGTGGTAGAGCCAAATATCCTCGAAGAGGCCGAAGTGGAACGCGAAGCAACCATAAGAAAAGTTCCAACCCGTATACTAGGAACGGAAGTGAAGAAGCTACGCAACCGCGAAGTCAAACTCGTCAAAGTTCAGTGGAGCGACGCCGAGGGAGACGCGACTTGGGAAACTGAAGCTAGAATACGCACTGCCTACCCTTTTCTTTTCGAGGGTACATCCTTGATCTTTCTTTTTCCTTAAGTTGCGCTTTTATCTATCTTTTTAGGTATATTCCCTCGACCTTATCTTTTAGGTAGAAACCCTTTGGATGAAAACATGTAATTGAAACATGTTATGGATGATGGTTGCAAGTGGTTGCAAGTGATTGCTAGTGGTTGCTCGTGGTTGCATATACACACACAATCTAGGTTTTAAATCGGCTCAGTCACTTCATATTGCATATGCATATATGTTTGCATTCGTATATGGTTGAACTTTAATGTGTTGTCATATGGATGTTGCATTTGTATGAATGATTGTGCACTCATGTAGAATCATGAATAGGAAAATTTGCATACATAATGGATTCATGGTACTTACATGATTCGCATTAAGGAGGTCAACTGAATCAGTAGACCGCCTGATTTTGCATTAGATAAGTACATGTACACACACACTTCGCATATGATCATGAAACATTAGAAGTCTTTTAAGGACAATGGATGCTCGTGTTTGATGGATGAGTAGATGGATGATTGGATGTTAGGATATACATTCCTCCTAACTTGAAGATTTCGGGGTCGAAATCCTTTTAAGTGGGGGAGAATGTAACACCCCGCGAATTCTATAACTGTAAAATCCACAAATTAAAGTATAATTCATTACAGATCAAAGAACTAAGGGAAACGGGATACGCCATTGCGTTCGTCTCGGAAAAATACGCGAAATAGAGTCCGAGTTTTTGAAAAACGGAGTCCGTATGAAGAAGATATAGCCTCCGGAAGTTTCTGAATTAAGTTTAAAATTCGAACAACTCAGAAAAACAATTAAAAATCAAAAATCGGGCCCAATTGGCTAGGGCGGGAAAACTCCCGCCTAAGCCACCCAGGTCGACTGGGCTGTCGACCTGGGCTAGCCATGTCGACAGGGCTGTCGACAGGCCTGTCGACAGGGCTGTCGACCTGGTCCAGAGCCAGGTCGAACCCAGCCCACCCTGGCTGGCCAGGTCTGTGTTTGACCGATTTTCAGAAGCTTGCTTTGTCATTAGGGCTAGGTGGCAGGCTCTAATTGGTCTCTCTTTCGAATGAATGGCTACGATCAATCCAGACAGCATCGATGGTCCTAATCAGTTCATAAACTCTATAAAAATGACCCTAGACTCAACCTAATCTATTCATTCAAAAATAAGAACGAAGCCACCATGCTGCTGAGGAACGACTAGGAGTAGCCACCAAATTGGAGAGAAGATTAGGAGGAAAATTCTAAAGCATAAAGCAACTTAAACAAATCAAATCAACGCCTACGTCAAAAGGAGTCGCATCTCTAAATTCCTGAATTAGAGAATTCGCCACACGATTGTAAGTAGAGTATTATTTTGGTATGAACAAATAATTGTGTTGGTTTGTATACTTGATTTGTGGCGATAAAGTAATTCATATTTGTGCGTTGCTATCGATTTGGAATATTGTATACGTTTGGATATTCTCGAATCATGTTATTCATTATAAAAACTACATGTTTGCGGTAGTTTTATGCAAGTATACGTTTGGAATATTTGTAAATTATGTAATTCATGTTGAAACTACATGGATAGAGTTGTTTAATTGAAATTCATGCAAGTTTGTGGTTTTGCCACTATGCCATCATAATGTGTATTCTTGTACAAAAAGCATTTTTGTGAGAAATTGGAACAGATTTGGGTTGTTATAATCCATATGAAATTATGTTGAAAACTTGGCATCATGATCTATGTATTAAGCCATACTTTTGTACTAGAAAACCTCTTTGCGAACTTATGAATATGACTAGGCTATGATTGATATTTTGCATAATTGAAAACCATGTTAGCTCTATGTTGTTAACAAGAATTATATGATGACATAGGTGGTACATAGCTAGGTTAGACTCAAAATCCCATTTGCAAGTTTGCATGACTAAAGTAAAAACCATGATTTCCTATTTAGAAATATTTATGCCATAAGTATATGTGCGCCATGGTTAGGTGAATAGATTTAAAATCATGATTAAGTTGGAATAATTCAAGTTGAACTATGCCTTTGTATTAAGAAGTAAACCCCTTTGCAAACATGTAGGAATCTTATGAACATGATTTGCTTATGTTTGACATTATGCCTAAATAAAAACATAGGTTTATGTTGTAGTTAAGACTATGTGTCAATAATGATATCCAATTTAGATTCTTATCTTAACTACAAGTTTACGTGCTTTGATTCATGTCACTTATGCTTTATGACCAAAGTATACATTACTACTATGCAAGTACACCAGTTTCTATTTTGTAGTTCCACGCTATGTTGCAAGTTCATGCGTTCACATTCCCCTTTTTGTGTATGTAATCACGCTTTAAGCCTCCCCTCTTTCGCATGGCTAAGTTGGGCTTAAAAAGGTTGAGCCCAACATATATATAATAAACGAACGTATTTAACGGGGGAAAATAACGTTGGGTTAAATTTATTAATAAATGAAAAGATAAAGTATAGGGGCCCAAATTCAAGTTTGGGTTGGGCCCATGATTGGTGTAAGTCTTTACACCATTAACTTAATAATGGGCCGCAAATATTTACATATAAGAAAATAAAGAAGAAAGACAAAATATGTAAATGTAGAAAATATGATGTGTTTAACCCGAGGTTGGATTGAGTTGTGATGTAAACCTGCCCGGAACCGCCCGGCTGTCCAGTAGTCACAACAATACCTATCCAATGTGGGAGGTTAAACATGGAGCCCAATAAGGACCCGAGGTTAGACTGAGTTGTGGCGTAAGACTGCCCGGAACCAACCGGCAACAGGCAGCCACAACAATACCTGTCTAATGTGAGAGGTCAAGGCTTTAATAAGACAATTAAGGCTGAGTCAGGATTGTTAGGATTAAGTGAACTAAAGACTTAATCAAAATGGAACATGCTAAACTAAACGGACTGGTGGGGTTAGGTTAGAAAACACTTAACCAACTTAGCATGTTGGCTAGAGATAGAAAACCTAGTAACGGGGGACCCTTTTCAGCAGTAACCCTATAAGGTGTATCTGATACCCTGAAACTAGGCAGGGTGGGGCACGATTACTGGGCTGATTGTAAGAGGTCAAATCGACGACGGTGGTGTAGCAGTGTAGGTTCTAACGGGGTGCGGGCGTGCACACACTCCGGCGCAGAAAAATAAAGCACTGGGCACCAGTAGCATACCTGTGCATTCTAAGGTTGTGTCGGGCCGCCGCCATGGGACTTGATACACCCCATGGTGGGACCAGCATAGGTAACTACAACATCGGGGGCCGTAAGACACATGTAACTATGCGAGTAGGAGCCGATCATCATAGAATGGATCACTTCACCCTGATTATGGGGTGCCAGTTGGGAACTAGTTTATATGGGTTCAGAGATTAACATGGGGTACGATAGTATATTCGACCCTAGACAACTTAACCAAGTTTATAGTGCTTTCCCACTTCTTGTTTATACTTATCATACCCAGTTCTTTGTTCATAGACAGAATAGTCCTAGACTTACTCAGGCTTTATGTCTGACTCTACTTTTCTTTCGTCTTCTTTTCTTCCGTTCCCCCCCCCCCCCGGTCCACAGGGAGGGAACACTGCAGCTTGACCGTCCTTAACATCCAGCTTGAAGAGGAGAAATGTATTGCTTGGATCTCTTTCACTTTGAGCTATGGCTTTGGATAGCAATTGCGGGGACTTATGCAGTTTACTTATGTTTTATGCTTCTTTAAGTTATGAGAATAAAGACAGTTTTATTTGTTGTAATAATTAGAAATGCGATTTTGAGACAATTATGGAAATGCTGATGTAAACACTTATTTTATGAAATAAAGTCTGTTGTTTTCCGCTACTTATTTATTTATGTGTTTATATCTGTCTTGTGCTTTTATCTGTGACCTCTTACCTATAAACCTCCACCAAAATTAGGGCATTCCCTTTGAGAGTGACCCTAACGGAGGTGGGGTGTTTCAATCATAGTCTTCCGCACGACTCCAACTTGTAGTAGTAACCATTCTAACAATTGGATGTGTACCATCTTGTAAATCAAAATCTTTAAAGCTACTTCTTGCTGCATCAAGATCAAATACAGTATTCATTTTAGTTTAGAAATTTAGATTTGTGGAATAAGATTAGTTGTTGAATATAGAAGAGGAGTGATATATTTATAGGAGGAAAGGAAAAGAGCCATTTGAGGTTTCTAGGCGTTTGTTCAACAAACGCCTGAGATAATAAAGTCATTGGAAGTTAGGTGTTTGTTGAACAAACGCGTGGAAACAAGCGCCTACTCAACAGATGTTTTACTTGGGCATTTTCGAATAGCCGCCTGATTTAAGGCATTTGTTCAAGATGCACCTAAATAATTTGTAGATTCCGGAATGAATGCTCCCGAAATCCACACAATGGGGTGTTCCAGAACTCTGTTGCGCCATTATCTAGGTGTATATTTTATAAATGTGCAAATCCAAGATTTAGTTGGAGATGCTCTTACTCTTTCGTATGCTCTGTGGACTTTGTCCTTTCTTTAAGTAAGGCCCATCTCAATAATCAGTGTCAACATCTTTTTCAATTTTAAATGTCTCTACCTGTAAATTTCTTGTTGCATAATTTGCTTGCATCTTCCATCTTACTAACAGGTTATTGTTCCTAGTTTGTCAACTGAAATTTATGGAAGCTTTACCTATCTTTTATTTAAAGTTGAACGTGGCTACCTCTATCTTTACTGTGAATGATATTCAATGGTTTTTATCTACTGTTTTATAGTAATCTTGTAACGACCTGACATTTTGTCCGCCTCAAGTCGGTAATTAAACCAACTCGAGCCGTTCAAACGATAGATTGTTATTGGCTTACACGATTTAAACCGAATCAATGCAGAATCACAGAATACAATAATTGCAGCGGAATAAAGATTTCATATAAATATCCGAGTTCTATAAAAATTTGTACAGCGGAAGGTAAAAAAAAATATGTACATGAATTCTTTCAACAAATTTACTTTTCCTTTTGTCGAGCTTAGCGAGCATGCGTCTCTAAGTCTTTGCATCCTCTCCAGTTTGCGAGCT
The DNA here is from genome assembly GCA_030737875.1 of Allium sativum. Classification (NCBI taxonomy): domain Eukaryota; kingdom Viridiplantae; phylum Streptophyta; class Magnoliopsida; order Asparagales; family Amaryllidaceae; genus Allium; species Allium sativum. Next base: position 227,631,545 of record CM060911.1, on the reverse strand, counting down.
GATATTTTTAAACCTGGAACACTTAGGGTCTGACCCGAGTGTCCCATGCAAAACACAAAACACCCGAGTCGGGATTAAACTGATTTCAAGTAAGTCATTTCGGAATGATCACACAAATATAATTATAAATCTCGACTAAATTAATCAAATAATTCGAGTATACTAATTTGTGAACTACCGAAATATCCATAGACAAATCATAGACAAATCAAACGGAATAACACAAGGCAACCTATGTACCAAAGAGTATACATGACGAGACTACGACTATCCATATCGAAATATGCACGACTTCCAGTCAAAAATAAAGCTGATGTGCATGAGGCAGCCCAGAATATATGCGACAATAATTGTGTAAATTTGTGGGTGCTACAATAAAAGGGTACCTCGGTTACATGGCCAGAAGTTTCAATGTAGAAGGACACGCAAACGGATGCGGTTCCCTTGGATCAGCCACGGACAGTAAGGAACTATGTATAGTTGCTTCAAAACCCAAAATCGATGTTTAAAATACTGATATAAGTGAGGCTGCATGGGTTATTGGATAGATGGCGAGAAGGTTAGCAAGAACTCAGCAAACTTTACGAGTAGTACAAGGATCCCAACGTGGCATCTTTGTACTTTAAGGTGGTTTAAATGAATGGGCAGGTTTCTCATGAGCTTAAAATATATCTATAACTTAATTGTAAATAAACCATGCTGGACATAAACAGGAGAGCCAACAAGACAGTACTGAAATAGAGCTATACGGTGGACTTAAAGTCAACACTTAGGATATTCAAGATGGGTCATTACCAAAATGAAATATTCATAAATGAGTAGAACTATATAGTAAGCAAGTGGGTATAGCGTGGCAAATGAAATAAGCCAGGACTTGTGTCTACCCAAAATCGAAACATGCCTAGCTAGGAAAACTTTTCTGAATAAGTTCTCACTTTTATGAAATTATGAGTTTATGCTATTTTAGTTCTAGTTTATTTTGACATTAACGAGACAACCATCTGCCAAAATTTACCAGTTAATATAGTTAAATATTTGTGCAACGAAAATGTCCGAAAATCATGACCAAAGAAGACAGTAAAGGGTTTTCCCAGTTTAGATTATGGGTTCAGTTAATTAAATGTTCGAATATCTACCTGACGTTATATTTATCAAAAGGCACAACTGGACGACAAATACTTGCATGGGTTTCAAGTTATCTGTTACAGTAGAAGGGTTCAAGGAAAACATTTAAATCATTACGTCCATGTTTATGACAAAAGGGGGAGACAATTTGCCAATCAAGTGAACGAACTACTTGCCATTTATGTATGGATGGGTTCCAATTTATCAAAACATTAAAAGGGTTTAGGAAACTGCTAACTAAAAAGGTGTCCCATACGTGCACAATCAAGTTCCCAAATTAGATGGGAGTAACCCAAGTAGGTGTGTTCCAGTTTAAAATGGGAACAATATAATTGTTCTTTTAGTGTATGCATGCATTAATTTCTAGCTTTAAAATGACTACAAATTTGGAAGGAACCTGTTGGTCTAAAGTCAAGGACGTATGGTTTCCACAGAAATATAATATGAGATTCTTTGCTTACAACCAATGCATACAACAGAAATGCGAAACCAAATGTCCAAATATAACACATGTGGCCAAAGGGAAACCGACTCTAATTATATGAAAATGGCCAGTATTGAAAGGGAAATTTGGGACCAAAAGTTGGTTCTACAAATCAAGGAAACTTACATGAAATGGGTACTACAGTAAAGACCAAAGCATTAAAACATGCAAGAGTTACATGCATATATACAAGCAGCCATGGACCGTATATAACAGTAGTGTATTGAATGACACCATAAGAAGGGAACTCCAGTAAAGATTAAAACATGAAATGACACTCAAAGTTAGTAAGCACATATATGTGACGACTGCCCAAATATACAGTTCCAATATGAAAAGTCGAGTAGGAAATGCACACAAAAGGACTACAGTAGCAATATGATAATAATATTAAGCGAGACATAACACGACGATCAAATGAAAAATGTAGTAGAAAGCAACAGGCATCAACAATCATACTTAGTGAAGACCGAACTAGCGAACTTAAAGGAAGTTTAATCTATAAGAAAACTTACCTTAAGACCGTGACAGGTAAAGCAAAACAGTGGTGGCCGATTTTAACTTGTCGGAATATAGCAGTGGAGAGCTTCGCTAGTCGGAGTCATGCTGCGCCGACAAACCGAGCTGCTGTCTCTCAGTGGCCCACGGAAGCACGTCCACGAAAAGGAATAGCAGCAGTTGCTGCTGTGAGGAGGCTTGCGTATGGACAAGGAGGCGACGCCGGGTTCAGGCACAGTAGAGGAGATGGGCGACAGGATAGATTTGCTGAGGAGGCCAAGCACACCGAACGGCGGCCATGGATCCTTTTGAATTGATTTTGGGAAGAAAAGGCTCAGCCTTTATTTTGATTTTTGGGAAGAATTAGCGAAATCAATTTGATTTAGGAACATTGGCTGGTAAAAGAAATAAAGAAAGGCAATTTTCAGTGGTGAACACACGAAGAGGGCACGCGCTTTATAATAGGAAATAAGGGAACCGGACGTAGAAGAAGAACAACACGTAAATCAAAACAAAGTGGTAAGAACAAGTGGCAAACTATTTTAGAGCAATATTTCTTGGTGCTACGACCAAATATTTAGCAAGATTTTCTCAGATATGGTTGAATTCAAACGTTGGGCTGACGGTGAAAATGTTTGAACGTTGCTGAAATAAAGAGCATGGTTGAACGTACACTATACATGAACGATTTATAACGCTGTTTACATATTTTAACTACATCATAAATTCAACAATAAATTAAATTAAAGGTTAAAACAATAATACACAAAAATTCTTACACAATTTACTCCATTGTTTAGTTATCATAACTGTATTGCCATTCGGAATGAGTTTACATTTATCGTTTTATTCGTAACAAGGTGGTGTAGAAAAATAGTTAGTAAAACAATCAAAGTCATTTGGACGAAATTCAATCGCTTACTAAAGATTGGTTGAAATAAATAGATAAGTAAGACAAAAATTAAATACTGTAAATTGGTTAAATACAATAATTTAGGCAAAATAGAATTTTTTGCAAAAGAGTTTAACCAAACCAAAAATATACTATATAAAAGCTAAACACAATAATTTAGTAACTTCATAAGTTCAAACGAAATGATCTGATATAAATGATATAGAAAACATAGTTAAGATAAAGCAGAAAAATTAAATTTGAATGAAATAAACACTTCTAGTATAAAGTAAGTAAAACAAAATATGTTTAATATAATTAAAATAAGAATACAAACTAAAGAAAATAAAATACTGTACTATTAAACACAAATAATTAAGTCAAAAGTAGAATGTTATAAATACAAAAGAGTTATAATACAACAAAGGACATAATATATTGAGCTAAATAAAAATGAAACCGTACACCGTTTAATTCAAACTTTAAATTTCTACAAACATTCATATTAAAAATTTAAATCTACAAAAAGGAATTTTCTTTTTTAGTTTATTAAAAATACATTCAAAACCAAATTTAAAGTTCAAACTCTAAATTGAACTCCAAATATGAATATATTCAAGTATGTTCCAAATAATTGAAAGTTTAAAATTCTATATCAAAACCCACTATAAACATTTATTTTAATGATAAATTCTAAGTTGATTTATATTTCAAATGTCAAAAACTCTGGGTCATTAAAAATCTTCTTATGGAGTTTGTTCTCAAGCTATAGACAAAAGCAAACCCCCAATATTTTATGCAATGTGATTTATGTGTTATTTCTAAAAAATTACCACAAAAGGCAACTTTTATGCACTATAACATTGGCGTAATTCTGAAGCTCCAAAGCTTTGTGCCCATAAAAAGGATAGTCCAATTTATTTTTTTAAGAAGGTAGGGTATTCAAATATTTAAATATCACATATATTGGCACAAAAGGCTTAGAAACTAGTTTTGAAGATTTTTTTTTTCTAAAGTGGCCTCTCTTAAACCTTCACAACCTTAACAACAAGATGCGTTCATGGAAAATGTTATTTAATAGGAATCTCTGATGTGTTACTCAAGGTTCAAATGGGTTTGACTCGACCGGACAAGGTAATCATTCTTGTTTATTATCATGAATTAGAATAGAAGGTCATTTTTATATAAATTGATACCAAAAAATAAAATAAAAATCAAAGCACGAGAGGAAAAACAAATTAGGTTATATCGAAATATGAAAATTGTTCTGTACTAAAACAAAAAGTGAAATGAATTGAAAAATGAGTAATACCAATAAAAATTTCATTACGACAAAAATTCGAACTTTTTTTTTTTGAAATGGATGATTTTATTATGTATTCGAATATACATGTTGTTGACGTAGGTAAACGAATATTCGCACACGCCAACGCCCGAGTTTATGTTTTGTAGAAAAACGATAATCCAAATCCAAAGAGTAGTGAATGTAAAGCAAAGACATAGGTTTTTATAGTGGTTCGGCACTTATTCGTACGTCCACTTCATAGTAATCATTCATTATATAATTATCAATTACAAATGTTGTACAAGCTTGTACAACTTCTGTGTACGAAGTTATATAGTTGAACAACAAAATGTTTATTAATTCTAAAGTTTGACCAAAATACCCTCTGTCCTCTTCGTTGAGTCAAACTGCGCAAATATATCTAAGAAATAGCTCATATGTCCAAAACTGTGAAACTATGTCCAAAAGCGTGCAAAAAGTCCAATTAAATGTCCAAAAGTTGAAGGAAAACATTTTCCCAATGTTTAAAGGTACATACTAGGTCCAATAGTCATGGAGAAGAAGATGACAGCCATTAATGATGCTTGAGAACTCCAATGTAGCATCCTACTATTTAGTATAGTTTAAACTGACATTTATCAAACCATCTCAACTCAAATTATACAGAAAAGCAGATAGTTATTAGACAGAAATCAGAGGGTGAGATAAGAAAGAAAGAAATATGAGAATAGAAGAAGAAGAAGAACCAACACAACACAAAGTCTCACATCGCAGCGGAACAAAATATAATGTAGAAATAAATCTTTATTGAGAGCTTGAAATAAAACTTACAGTCATCATAGTACATCACACATCTGGACAGTTATATTAATCTATTCCCATGTACAACACACAACGGAATACACACGAAATAGATCATACATCTGAACCCTTCGAGCTTGTCTCTTCATAGCACCCGATAACCTAAACCTATACACCCGGTCTAACTCGAGCATTACAAACATCGGGTCAGTCTAGTGAACCAGAGTGAGAAAAACACATTAAGTTTAAAGGTATCATCCAACTTGATTTACAGTCAAATTCTTTTCGAAAGAAAAGGAAAATCGTAAGACCAAACCATACATAGATATGGATGGTTTTTACCTTATGATAACCCAAAACATTTTTGAAATCACTATATTTTCTGATATTATAATAGTGTCTAAATACAAATAAATATCAATCTAGCAGAATGCTTGCATCTCATGCTCTACATATATAGTATACAACCAAAACCGTGGGCTCTTATTGGACAATGGATTTCCTTGCAAGGTATGTGACTACCTTCCCACCAATGTACCTTTGGAGATAAATACATTGGGAGTTCAACAAGAGTATCTTACAACCCAGGATAAACATGACCCGTCCCTTACTTTCTTTTGAGAGTACCGAATATACCATTATCACAGTTGGGGGCTGGCCAACCGAATCGATAGCATACATATAAAAATAATAGGGATAACTGAAGGCATTTGATTTCTCCAGATCAGGTAATGAAATACCCTTTTGATGGATGCGAGCCACATAGCCATGCGACCAACCCAATTTTGTGTCATTTCCCAGTTGATGAGGCTTGAGGTTTAAATTAACTTTTTAGAACATCTGGCCACCATTCACTTTGGATGCCACATTGTCAGATCCGCCAAATCACTATCTGACATCCATAAAAATACTCTGGGTGTTAGCTAGCACCAACAGAAGTACGTTTGTAAAAATCAAAGTACATGATTCTTAAGAAATACCCTGTCAGACATTCGTCCATACAAGTCATCTAGGAACAGGATGAACCGAAGACACCCTGCTACCACATCCTAGGTATCACCCTATAGATTAGTAGCGAGTAGTCCTTGAAAATCCGTAGATTCCAACCACGGCCGAATCACATGTTATCTCTGGGGGCTAACCGGAGATTATGAGTTATCCTTCCACTTGTGAAGATCCACGGTCTTCAATGCTCCATCTTCAATCAACATCTTCCACGTATTTGCTGGTTCGGAATGGTTTTCGAATATACATTCCATACCGGTCTTTCCATACCAACAATTGTATTGGCCAGATTTGATAGTCGGTTATCTAACTATAAAATAGATAATCATGAGAATAAAATGAGTTCACTGATTCAGTACTTGGCATTAGTTGGCCTCTTTAATTAAAAACGATTAACGAAAATCTCTTATAACTCTAAATATAACAAATATAGCTTTTTGCTTCTTATCTAACATAGGATTATTTTCAAACCTATTTTATATTAATACTTAGGACAATATTCTGTAATCATATCCAATTTTCTATCTTATTATCATTTCGTAACATTTGCTATATCATTACTCATTATCTATAATTGGGAAATAAATTCACCTTATTGCTCATAAACAATGTCACGAAATCTTTCTTGTTTTATTTTTTTGAAATAATAACCAACCCTTTATTCTTTGGAATTCATCCATTCCGAACTCCCTTTTTCATTTCCTTTTTATCTCAAAAATACCATTATAATTTCACATAATCTCCTTTTATCTCCTTTACTCCGGGAATTTCATTATATTTGTATATTCTCCAATCTTACCTTTTCCATCACTTTGGAAATCTCATTATACATATTTCGAATCTTTTTAATTATCACTCCGTTATTATTTCTCATATGGAAATAATAAATCACTCTATACCTCTTTACCATTACAAGTAATAGTATCCTCAGATAATCCTGAAGTCATTCTAGTTAGGGTGTTTTAATTACCTCTCAGACCTTGATCAACACGTTCTTATCTTAAGATAGAAATGAGTTATAATTCAAAAACCAATATTTCATTCTAATATCAAAATAAATCCCATTTAACTATTTTATTCAAAATATGATTTTACAAAACCTTCTTACTTTTGAAAATACCCTTCTCAATATAACCATTATTTATTAATTCATCGATTTAGTAATTGCTTATTAAAAACATCACCTTTTAACCTTTTCTTCTTCAAACAATTTTTTTTTAGTAATTCGGATTTGGTCATAAGATCCTATTCCTCACTTCTTTGCCAGATTCATTTTTAATAATCCCTTTTTATAACCCATTGGACCATTTTCCGCTATTGAGAATCATATTTAATTTCCCTCATTTTACTTAATTTCATTATTAAGTAACAATAATTTAAAATTAACGCTCTAACTTCTCATCTCTTTTGTAAACATCGTTTATACCACTCTGGTTTAATATAAACCCTTTTTCTTAATTCAAAATTAAGTAAACATTTAATTTAAGCTATCATACTCGCTTAAAATCCCTTTTATAACTTTGTTACAAAAACTCGGGTTTTTAATTAAAAAAACCGTTCATACCTCCTTTCACACTTCAATTATATTATATTACCACAACACTTAAACTATTATTATTTAATTATAATAATTTATTTCATCATTAACTACTGTAGAAGTAGTTAACTTCTTTTATTAACTTACATAACTAGTAAATTCCTTTTTAAAATCTTATTAAAATTAGAACAAATATTCTTTAAGTTATTACGTTAGGTTAATCAACAATAGACTAATTTAATAATCGATCCTAATTTAAAATGGTCAACTTACCCAACTCAAAACACGATTATCTCGTTTACCGTTTCCAATTAATTTTACACTTTAAATTAATCAATAACCTAATTAATTTAAATAATTCCTTTTAATTGTTCTTAAAAACAATTATCTAATTCTTAACCATTAGGTTAATTTTCTACTCTCTTACTTATAAATCTTATTAATATCAGAATTTGCTTTATAAAATCATTTAATAATTAATTATAAACTTAAACAATAAGCAATAAATATTTATTTCCTTTTTACAAACTTTTATTCAAAATACAGATTTAAAAATTTGTCTCTAGTTATAAAATAAATTTTATAACTTCATTTATATCGATCCGCCTGATGGTAAATCGATATTTATAAAACAATGTATTTTCAGGCCATATGTTGTCTGTTACTCAACTAATACTGCCCATTGGTTAATAACGAAGCAATCGTTGAATTTCTAGTCAACGATCAACAACCAAATCAATCATCCAATCGGAACAGTTCATATAAGGATAATATGAAAATAAATAACATTTAACGTATTTGAGGAATCCAGTTGGATCCCTCCAACCTGTTCTTCCCTGTATCAAAATCGATTATCTCAAATAAAATCGTTAAATTCAGTTTAAGTGATAATTTCTATAACAGCAAATAACTACTATTTAACATTAACCAAATTATTTAGCACCACAAACAATTCAACAATTCCATACATTTGACACGTTTATTTTATAAACGTGACCAACAAGGTGAGTTACCTTCATTGGGTCCAATCGGTTAAATAATGATTTGGTTTTCACTGAAATTAAACAACATTTAATTTCATCAATTCAATCACTATATAATATATATTAAACAAATAGTTAACCATTAGCAACTATCACACACAATTATAAAACCCGACTTATATAAAATATAAATAGGAAGAACTGAGTAAGTTTAAATCACCTTGATTTGATTTATCGCTGAAGTGGTTCGGCTACAGTTAAATTAAATAATGGTTTAATTTAACTGAAAATTCCCATTGTCCTCATTTCCGTCCAAACTAACTCCATCATGTTGTGCTCGTTTCCATGATTCCATCGTAACATTTTTTATTAATTTCTATTAACAAGGGTAAAAGTTATACACAACTTAATTTAAATCATTAACTAACCCTCTTGATTATAATTTTAATTTAAATAACTAAACCCTAACTTTCTAATTATTGTTAATTAACTAAATTAATTACGTATTAATATTTTCAAACAGCCTGTCATGTTGATTTTCGAAACCTGACCTAGCTTTGCTTAGGATATAACAGCCGAACTCAAATTTTCTGTTTAGTTCACAAATCATTTATTAATATAATACAAGTTACTTGTACAGAAAAAACTGGTTGATTTATACACTTGCCAAACTCTTAAACTGGCCAATCACTTCTCTTCTAGTCCGGCTTTGTTTTTGCACCAATACCCTGCGCAACGAAATTAACATTCTAAGTCAATATAATATGTATTAATTGATTATATAATTTATATTACTAATCGTGTTTATAATCTTTCACCAGACCGGCCCTTCACGTTTCTTCTCCGTTCCGGGCATCCTCCCTTTACTGCTTCTCTTCTTTCCAAAACAGTGCCCAACTTTCTCCTTTACTACCTTTAATCACTTTCGTTCCTGAAGTTCTAGAACGCATAGCAACTCAAAAATAGACGTGCTTCATTGTTTAATTGGAACCAACCCTTCCATTTATCACCTACAACGTGCACTACTCCTCACGCACGGAATAAACCTCCACCTCTGCACTAAAATTCTGACCACCGTACACCCATCCATGACCACTGGTAGACGCGCGCAGCCCTCCTCCGTCCTCGCCTTGAGTCACTTGCCTTCATCCTCCACCGTTCGCGGCCAAATCCTTCCCAAAGTCGTCGCCTTTCGAGGCCATTTCCGGTCACTCCGACGATCGAAATCATATAGTAGCCGTTGGATTCCTTGATCTCATTACGCTCTATAATTTTGTAGTTGAGCAAATGTCCATTCGATGAACGTATATATTGATTTTGAAGGGAGAAAGATCGGACTGTTACTGTCCGTTAAAAAGTGGAGGCGGCTTGAAAAAAAAGTTGACTCCAGAATGTAAACAAATAGGGTTTGACGTTTGAGTTGTATGTATAGTATAAGAAAAATATTAATATTATATTATATGAAACTTCACGATGAAATAACACTCCAAAACAATTCCTTACGATCCCAAATTGGGATGGAAAAATAGAATCTTAGCATAAAAAATATTCTGGATCCAATGGGATGGGTTTCGTCGAATTCCGAGGTCGATTGCAAAAAGTCCTTTATAAATCACATGTTTGAATTAGCCAATGAAACTTGTACTTGACCTTTTCCTTACGGATCCAATGAAATTTATTTCGTTAAAATCGAAGGTCGCTAGGCCAATCATTTATTCCTCTAAAGTTACCCATGTCTGAATTAGCCAAAATAATATAAATGATTAAGGCGTTTATCTTTGCCCAAAAATTGAAATCATATAATAATTAATTTATACGAATCCAATGGCACAAGTTTCATCACATTCGAGACTGTTTCCCGGTACGCTATTTTTATACGCATCGCAATGCTATTTTGGATACCTAGTTAGCCGGTCTCCAAAAATAACAAACTATATACCTATCCTGGCTCTAAACGTCGATACGAATTCAACTAAATTAGTTTTATGGCTTAATTCGATCGTCTTCTCAAGTTATACACAAACATCCCTTTATTAAATTAAATGAATTTAATCATGCGCTATAGAAAATGGCAGGGCGTTTATGACTACCGTTGTCACATACGACATCGGTTCGCCACGAAATTTAATATCATACAATAATTTAACATTACGGTTCCAATGAAATTGATTTCATTGAAAACGGAGGCCGTTTGCAAAAATCGCTATTTTAAGGCTTATATAATATTAATAAAATATTATATAAATTCCAAAATAATCGAATTAAATAATAGTTAATTATTATAATCATATATACCCACTGGAAATATCATATAGCTTCAAATATAAATAATGCAACTCGATATCATCAATTTTGAGTTGAACAATATCCAAATATATATTAAAACCTTATTATATTAATTAATAAACATTATATTTTATTGCATAGCGACTATTTTAAAATTTGATTTGGACATAACTAACATTCTATAACACGAAATCTCGATTTTTCTCTTCTATATGAAAATTACAATGTAACATTTCTTTTGTCACAGAAATCCGATTTAAAAACGAATTATGTATATTCAATTCAAGTTCAAAACTCAATATTACGAACTACCACGCCATTTCGAGCTCGTTTTATAATTATATATAAATTTAACGTTTCAACGTCGTTTTAAGTAAATGACTTCAATATTAAAATCCATTAATAATTCAAATTAAATATTTAAATTAAATTAAATATTCAAATTAAAATGACTGACCAGGTCGTTACATCTAAGAAGTCCAAAATATTAAATGAGAACCGACCCCTTTGTATTCCAAGTTGGGTGTATTTATATGTGAGTTTTGGGAGTGTCGGCCCGAATTTCATATCCTTGGAGGATGCGAAATTCACATCCCAAAAATGAAGCCGAAAAACCGAGCCAAAGCTGAACAATCGATCCTAAAATTCAAAAAAATTGAATCCTAAAAAACTACTTAAAGCACATGCAGACCAAAGAAAAAAGGGTGATCTGCTTGGTAAAATCAATTTGCTAAATGATCTGGCCTTTTTTTAGATTTCGAGTTCGTGCTAGATTCGAAAATTCGCATCATAAAAAGTCGCGACATGCAGCATTGAAACTTCGAATCCCGGCTGAGTTGATCACTAGATTTCGCGGTGCCAAATTCAAACCCCGCCTTGTCATGCTAATTTCGACTCCCGAATCCATGATGCGAAATTGGGATTTTGCCTCCCAGACCTATGCGGATCCATGCTTTTCGAATTGCCCAAATTTCGACACCCATCCGTGCCAAGCCAACCTCGTACCTCGAATCCCCGATGCAGAGTCGAAGGATCCTGGAAAAACCAGGATGCGATCAGGTCGAATTTTGCTAAGTCGAAAAATCAAAGACGATCAGCCCGATGCACGCACGTAAAAATCACTAATTTTCTTGTGTCGATCAGGCATTTTCAAAGTACTAAATATGATGATAATCCAAGCACGAACACATGGTTTTCTGTGATTTTCACGTGTCATCACCTGTTTTTGAACGGTCCAGACCAGAAGTTTGTCATGTGTCAGATTTTGATGTCGTGAGTCGCGCAAGCCATTTTTCGTTATCACGCCGTTCCGATCGGCTGTTTTAGAGTGTACAAAACCAAATTTTACGAAAATCCATATATTTTTCCTTGACGAGTTTTGCTACATGATCGTACCGACACGCTCAAGGATTTTGAGCTGATCGGGTCAAGTCTATCACATGGTTTTACCATGCCGGTTTTTCCAAGGTTATTAACGACTATTTTACGAGTCGACACTATTTCCAACCTTTCCGAACATGTCATGACTTCGACCAAATCACTTTATGCTATCTGACAACATTCTCAAGACTTGGGCACGTTGCTAACCAAAATATCGACGTGTAACAGTTTTGACCAAAAAGCATGTCTTTCTTGGTAGAAGGAAGATGTGTTTTGCGAGAAAACAAGAAATCCAGAAACTAAAGCTAGGAGAAATTCTATAACCAGAAAACCAAAGAGCTATGATTGCGCCGGATCGTATTAACCAAAATCCAAATCCAATAAAAGCCGACGATTTCTCCAGATCGTCGTGTAATAGATAACCAGGATAGCCGAGCAACTAGAATAACTAAAGTCACTACAAAATTGGAAGGATTGCGGGAGTCCAAGAACCTCAATAACCAGAACAACAATATAGCCAGAATTCCAGATGAGTTCAAGGCGGCTTTGCTAAGGCAAGACAAACAAGAATAATTCAAAGAGGTCTAAGATGGCCTTGCCGGGGCAAGACGACCAAGGACGAGCTAGAGTAGAAATCCAACGACCATTGAGGTCGTATTTAAGTAGAAAATTGACAACCATCTGAGATTGTAATAATATATAACTTTGATGAGTGCTGAGATCGTATTTGGATGGAGCACTGAGCTCGGGATGCATAGAATCCAGAAGATAGGAAGCCATGGGCTTGTCGAGTCTTGCCGGAGCAAGTTTCTACCTACAAACGAGGATTTTATACTTGGCAGACCATGTCTTGTAATATTATGTGCTTGAAGGGCTAGGTTGTTAAGATTCTTATGATGAGAGGGTTACGATAAGGAACTTATGTGCTTAGCGGCGCGAGTCGGGCTGTTCTTATGTTTGGTAAACCCATTTGGAGGATCTTACCACCTAATAGACCAATTTTTCGCAAAAATCGAGGACCATTGTCCAAAGTTGAGAACTAGAGTTCAAATCGGGAAGGGGGAGACCGGAGTCTTATGTTTATACTAAATGGATCCAGTGTGGAGCCGGAGTCCTATGTTTATACTGGACGGATCCAAGGGGAAATGCCCTATGTTTATACTGGACGGATCCAGTGTGGAGCCGGAGCCCTATGTTTATATTGGATGGATCCAGTAGGGGGGCCGGAGCCTTATGTTAATACTGGACAGATCTAGTGTGGTGCCAGAGCTCTATGTTTACACTGAACGGATCCAGTGTGGGGCCCGGAGCCCAAAGACAATCTTAGTTAATAGCATGGGAGTAAAACGGTCGATGGTCCAACCCAAAACACGAATGGAGACCACAAGTCGGTTCAGCGCGCATGTGGGATGACATTGCCGCTTTGATTACGTGCAAAGAAAGTTAAAAAGGTGAGAAGTCACCATCAACAAGAACAAGTATAAGTAACGTACCGGAGTTCGAAAAAGCTAAGAAGATCTGTAAAGTCGGATCATTTGATAACGAGCCCTTGCGGGCGCCCAGTCCTGCCCCTATCCTAAGATGTGGCAGGAGGTTGAGCATGAGTCACTGGTACCGTAAGATTCTTGACATACTCTGGTAGTTCATCGCGCCTGACTGGGGTTTCGATAAGATCATGGAACTGCCTGCAGTGGTCGGTGTCATGAATAGGTAGTTCAAGGAATAAACAGTAGTTATCAGAGCTTGCTTGATTTAGAGCCGGGTCCCACTTGGGAGGCTTCTAGAAAGGTGAAGTTTCATGACTGTCGAGATAAATCCTTCCCAAGCCCTGATTGAGTTCATTATATGTTGAGAACTTTGGCTCGAAGTGAGGCTGTGAGTTCCGGTGGTCCCAAGATATAACTTTTCTTATTTGGATTGCAAATGTCCTTGCGCCTGTTGCAGAGTTGGTTTGATGCACAGGTTTCTCGTCGTTGGTCCTCCCTAAGAAATCTTTTTGCTTCGATGTAGAATTTAGTGAGATCCCTCAGCGGGTCTCGTCGCAGTGAAATCTTGGAATCTATTTTGTCAACAATGCTGGAGACGATGGACATTAGAACCATAGACGTATTCGGCTTGTCTATAGAGGCCACTGCCATGTTGAATCATTCAAGAAATTTGCGCAGAGTCTCGCCTGATCTCTTCCTAACTACTATAAAAGTCATAACATTCCTCAGTTGGGCAATGTGAACCCTGAATTGCTCAACGAATTTCCCAACCAAGACGTTCCAGCTGTTAATAGATTTTGGTTCCAATTGTCTGAACCATAAAGCAGCAATGTCTGTGAGATAGAGTGGGAAGCACTTTGCTATAATGCTATCCGAAGCTCAGTGTAATTCTATATGAAACATGTAGCGCTTGAGGATAACCGTAGGATCCTTCCTACCATCAAAAGCTTCTAATACCGGTAATTTGAAGTCCGCTAGGTTTTGAGAATTCTTGACATCTTGAGAAAATGGGTTGTGAGTAGCGCAGTCCAAACTAACATGGGTGCTCCGCGACGAGTATAGTTTCGAATGACATCAGCGACTTGACTTTCACTACCTATGCTAAGAAATCGATTCAAATTATGTGAATTGAAGCTAGAATCCCCAGCGTCAAGTCCAATATTAGCCAAAGGCAAGCGCCAAGCAAAATATCTGGCTCGATCCAGACTTAAGGTAGCTCGATGGGCAAAAATCTAACATTCATAACAAGGGAGTTCCTATGTCCAAAGCTGTGCGCACTGGCGCTTGAGTGATGTTTCCGATACATGATCCTGAAACTTGATTGGCTGCAACCTGAGCTAAGCCTTGAATGGGAAATGGAGTGTTGCCTCCGAGCCTGACCGATCCAGTTGCTGCCTGCAGATTCGTGTCGACACAGGGTTGTACTTTGAGATTACCCCCAAGTCCCGAGCTATTCCTTATGGAATACTAGCGCTTTTTCCAATCATGTTGCCCTGGCCCGACTGCCTCGTAAATCCTTCGAGTCGGCGAGAAGTGTATTCGTGGTAGCTTCCTGTCGACCGAAATGCTCTTCCTATTGTTTTAAGCGAGAAGTGAGATCTTTAGTTAGAACTTTGATGAGTCTGTCAATGTCGTCTCGAGTGACGTTGTTTGATGGGTGTCCGATCGAGGAGAGTTCTTGTTCTTCCTCCACACCAGCTCCTTTCGAGCGAGCTAACTGCTTCCTTTTAACTGTGGTGGAATCCGAGAAAATTCCGAGAATGTCTGTGAATGAAGACGATAACCAAACTGAAGTTGATGTCGAAGTCCGAGAAAAAAACTGAATCCAAAGTCAAATAAACAAAACCAAAGCAGAAGTCGAAGTTGTGCGCCCCCTCTTGGCGCACTAAAGTGTTGACATTGGGAAATGGTTATTCGCGCACTTCATTGCCCGAGTTTATGTTTTATAGAAAAACAACAATCCAAATCCAAAGAGTAGTGAAATATAAAGGGAGAAAACAACTTTTTATGATGGTTCGGCACTAATTCCTACATCCACTTCATAGTAATCATTCATCGTATAATTGTCGATTACAAATGTTGTACTGGCTCGGACAATTTCTATGTACAAAGTTGTATAGTAAAACAACAAAATGTTAGCTAATTCTAAACTTTGACCAAAATGCCCTCTGTCTTTTTCGTTGTGTCAAACTGTGCAAAAATATCCAATAAATAGCTCCAATGTACAAAGTTGTGAAACTATGTCCAAAAGCATGCAAAAAGTCCAATTAAATGTCAAAAAGTTAAAGGGAAACATTTTTGCAACGTTAAGAGGTCCAAGAAATTTCCAATAGTCATGAAGAAGAAGATGACATCCATTAATGGTGCTTGAGGTCTCCAAGGAGTCCAAAATAACAAATAAGGACCAACCCCTTTGATTTCCAAGCTTGGGGATATATAGGTGAGTTTTGGGAGTGTTAGTCCGAATTTTGTATCCTTGGGGGATGCAAAATTCATATCCCAAAGGTGAAGCCAAAAAACTGAGTTAAAGTTGAAAATTCGCATCCCGAAGTTCAAAAAATTCGAATCCCAAAAACCTGCTTCAAAATACATGCAGATCAAGGAAAAAAGGGTAATCCGCATAGTAAAATCAATTTGCCAAATGATCTAGCATTTTTCCAGATTTCGAGTTCCTGCCAGATCCGGAAATTTACATCACAAAAAAGGGTGATACCTCTGTGCTAACAACAAAAGGCTTCAAATCTAATTATGTGATCAAATTTGCTTAACAGACCTGAATTGTAAAGTCGAGCCTTACCACCAGCTACTTCTTATTGTAATCTACGCATCACTAGATCCAATGGGAATGTTACTGAAATATGCATATCAAATTTAGAAGCGAAAGATAAGTGAGTATTATTGGTAATTTTTTTACTATTTGAATAATACTG
Organism: Allium sativum; assembly: GCA_030737875.1. Taxonomy (NCBI): domain Eukaryota; kingdom Viridiplantae; phylum Streptophyta; class Magnoliopsida; order Asparagales; family Amaryllidaceae; genus Allium; species Allium sativum. The sequence goes on along the minus strand of CM060911.1, from coordinate 227,614,852 downwards.
AAATCACGTACCTGTTGAGGATACAATGCCAGAAAGACTACCACATACTAGGCTAACAAAAATAGTAGAGTCAAATTTAGTAGCTTTCTCCTTCTTAATCTCATCTCTCCTCCTCTTACGGTATCTCGCACTATCTTCAAACTACTACACCCATCTTCCTCCTTATTCTTATTCAAGCTTGCTACAATCTCAATCTTTAAAATACGATTCGAAAATTTTCTATAATTGAACATGAACTCGAAATTGTTATTGTTATCGCTGGTGTTGCCAGAAATTAAATTATCAACAATACGCTCAAAATCGATCTCACATGGTGAAAGGAAATCCAATTCTTCACTTGTAGCAGACGAGGAAAAAGTAAGGAAAGGGGTGGACTTGTATTTTCATAAGAGAGGGGAGCGAACAAAAGTATGGAAAGCGGTAAGACGAAAATAGTTCACAGTCATCTAAACGAAAATTGGATGGAGCAATTTCATAGCAGTGAATTTTATATTATTTCTATTTTTTTACCTCCAAGAGTTCATTTATTAGAGCATATCTAATAACCTCTAGTTACATGTCTGAATTTGGAACAGAAGGAACGAAACGTCCCCATCAGTTGATTTTTCCTTGAATATTCACGACAAAATTCAGGGATCAATTCAGAATTCAGCTAAGAAGCTCATTTAATCAGCGCCCAGAAATAAGGAGCTGATTAGTAAGGGTGTTGATTAGTAAGGGCGCTGATTTAATCAGCGTCTTATCTCTGTGCGCGATTTAATTAGCATGAGAAAATACTCCCCTAACTCAAACTTTCACCAACTAGAATACTGTCATATTTTACCTCCTTACAGTTATATTCGCCTCCAACTGCTATAAATTGGTCATATTATCCTTCAACAGCTATAAAATGATAATGCATGTTTGATTTATTTTGATAGTTTTGCCATTAACTGTTAACTTTAATTTCATTAGTACTATGAGTAACAATAACAAGTTGAAGCTAGTGGTTTTCTCTCTTGATATAATACTAAATCATAAAGACTACATAAGTTCATACAACCATAAAGACAATGCCTATTCATACAATCGTACATAAACATAAAACTGTTAAGTCTAATTACCTCCATAATGGTTCCATATATGGCCCATAAGATCTTTCTGTAGCCTATTATGCAGTTGCGCATCTTTGAATGAAAGTTAGTTGTCTAAATAAATGTTGAAGGCGTCTTCTGTTATCCAGGTGTTGTCTCAAAATACATCTGATGGTTGCAAAGCACCTTCATATTCGTAGTGTCATTGCCCTTCATCCGTATCTCTTTCATCTTCAATGATAATGTTGTGTAGAACAATGCAGGCAAACATGATTGCAGAAATTTTTTCCTAGACCTCAAACGACATGGATTACTGATCAGTGCAAATCTAGATTGTAAAATGCCAAAATCTCTTTCTATGGCATTTCTTTGTACCTCATACACCGCGGCAAATTTCGCTTGTTTTGGTGTTAAGGGATTTGGACAAGTTTTAACAGTGTTGCTCCATTTTGGATAAATGTGATCGCCTAGGTAATACCCATGATTGTAAGCATTTTGCTCGACAGTGAATGTTACTGGAGGTACCTAACCTTGAGCTAGATTATTATATAAATGTGATCTTTGAATAACATTTAAGTCATCATTAGAACTGGGCATTCCGAAGAAAGAATACCAAATCCACAAAGCATACGGCGTTACGACTTCCAAAATGATGGTCAGACATCTTTCCTTGCTGTTGTAAGAACCTTGATTTGCCTAGAGGAAATTCTTCCATCCCCAAAGAATATAGTCAATACTTCCCAACATGCCTGGTCGTCCTTTGCTTTCATGCATTTCTCTGATGTGCACTATATTGGCTTCATTTAAAGACCATAAGTACCACATCTGTTGACATCTACCATGGACTGATAGAATTTTTCTTATATTTCAATTGCCATGCTCTCCGCAATTGCTATGCATCGTCCAATGCATCTGCAGGACTGCCATAAGTTAACATTCTTATAGCGGCCATCATTTTTTTGTTCATCAGTATGCCACTGTGTTTTTGAAGCATTTTGTTTGTACTTAAAGTATTTGTTACTTGGTATGATAGGAGATTCATGATATGCAACTTGGTTACGATTTATGAACTTCCTTTCAAGAACTGAACCGCTTCACTTTTTGGATGATGAACCATAAGCTTCTTGACATATGTCGAAAGCTAGCATGCACTCGAGAAACCATGATGAAATCATTTTTGTGTTTAATGTTATTTGATATGAGCTATTCCTTTCAATTTTATAGCCTTATATAAGAAATGGCTTGAAAACATTGTCACATGCCACATAGCATGTTATCATATGGGATTAGATGATTGTGACAACTCATTGCATTATCCCATGGCACGTGGTATAGATTGGAATCATTAGCACTAAAGACAAGATAATACATCACATGTGTTATGACTAAATCACAAAGCACATCGTTAAGTGTGTAGCTTAAGTCAAACCAAGCATAGTGTCTTGTCACTTTCATTTACTATTGCCATGATAGATTGTCTCCCAATTTAAATTATGGAGTTAAAAAGTACGGGGTCCTCTTCTGTTTAGTTAAACAAGAGTTCATGTTAAATAATTAAAATTGGCTTCATATTGAGTTAAAACTTTTGGGTCATCCTCTTTTTATTAAATTTTAATGAATAAACAAAAATTAATTTGATCAATCTCGACGCGTAGTGGTAGTACATAATTTTATGAAACGAATTTCAAATTAATATATATAATAAAAAAGTGTCGGATTCCTTCCAAACAAGATTCTTCAAGACTTATTCGACTAGAGCTTTCAAATGAATGCCACGACCTATGATTTGGTCTTGTATATTATGAGATACGTTTAAATTAATTTTTCAAAAAAATTGCAGTTAGTCCATTTGTAAACCACACCTAATTAATTAACTAAATCGAATACTTTAAATTACGGAGCTAAAAAGTACGGGATCGTCCTCTGTTGAGTTAAACAAGAGTTAATGCTACAAAATTAAGGTTAGCTTCATATCGAGTTAAAACATTCGGGTCGTCCTCTTTCTATTAATTTTTAATGAATAAACCAAAATTAATTAAATTAAGCTCATCGCGTTGTGATAGTTTGTAATTTTATGAAATGAATTTTAAATTAATATAAAATCTTAAAAGTGTTGGAATACTTCCAAATAAGATTCTTCAGGACTTATTCGAATAGAGCTTTCAAATGAAAGCCATAGGCTGTGATTTACTATTGTACATTATAAGATATGTATAAATTAAAATTTCAAGAAAAACGCGGTTAGTTCGTTTGTACACAATACCCATTTAGTTTATGTTGACACACTCTTTGGTAAAAGCTTTCACACTGAATATCTAGATAGCATCGCGCTCGGATATGGAGAACAACATCAGAAGACAGGCAGCGATTTGGTCAGTCGCATCACGAACAAAGAAAGGCCCGAAACTCCTATCAGACGACCTTTTTTGGGCCCGAAAACAGTAGTAACAAAGTAGATCTCTGTAAATCTTGTAGATCTCCGAATTAGCTTCAGTTTGAGATTTGTTTTGGCTCAATCGGACTTACGGTTTGAAAGTTACGCCCGTTTCCGTGAATGGGTGTAATCTGGCAATTTCCTGGATAAAGCGACGAAGCGTCACACGATCGGAGTACGGCTCGTGCATCTTCTCTGGCTCGTGGTGCACCCACGATTCGCTCTTCATCGGATCGCCCCCCCTCGGATCGTGGCGCACCCTCAAACCACGACCCGTTCGTGGTACACCTCCTGATCACGACCCGCTCGTGACACACCAGCTTCACCATACAGTTCACGATCAAACCTTGGTTCATGGAGCCCATATCACGATCCGATCCCATGACCACGAACCGACCCCTGCACCTACTGATACACGCACTGTTTTGACCTGTTCTCATGCCACATCTTGCTCCTACTTTTCCGGATCGTGTGCCACGTACCCCATCACGAACCGGTCTTCCCAGAAGCTCTCCTACAGCTATAAATACACCTCTACATGGAATTTTAAGTGGATCCTCTCTGACTTTTTGGCGGAGACTTTCTCCTACATCTAGATAGCCTCTTCCATTATCGATTGCAAGGACTTTGCACCTTTCTACACATAAATTCTCCTCTTGTAATCTCAATTAACACACGGATTGTGTGTCTGCATATAACTGATTCTTGTAATCTGTCAGTATAACAATGAGATTATAAAGTGGACGTAGGCTACATCTATAGCCGAACCACTATAAAAATTTCGTGTGTCTCCTCTTATTTATCATTTTCTGCATTCTGTGATCTGCATTTGGGTGTTAGGCCCAGATTTTTGTCTAACATTTTGGCACGCCAGGTAGTGGGGCACACGACAACTCAACTTTTGCTTGGATTTTTTGGCTATTGGATAAATGGCAAACAAAACGAAGAAGACTGGAACTTCTGCTCATGCCGATGATGCTGACGCTGAAGACGCAAGGAATGAGGCAAGCCTGGAGGCTTCCTCCCATGAAGACCCATCAGCATACTTGACCAGAGAAGAGATGGACGGCGTTCTCGCTGAATTGAGGGATCAAATGGCAAAGCAAGATGATCTCCTCAGGAACCTACAGGAAATGATCAACCAATTCTTTGCTCGGATGGATTTGAAGGCCGTGAAACGCTCAAGTCATTGGAAATGAAAAAACAGAAGCGGCTCATGCATCACATGGACTCGAGGGCAACCCCCTCCTTATTGGAAATGCACTTCTATCTACTTCAGCTCCAGATCAGATGAACACCGGATTGCGAGCTTCTTCTCCGCAACAACATCAACCATCTCGTGATACACCTCTGAACCGCGACCCGGATCGTGGCGCACTGCTAGGCTCACAAGCCGATCCCAGCAACTTGCTCCCGCCTACTCAACATCAACCGGTTCGTGACCTACTTCCAGGATCTGATCGGATCGCACCTCGTGGACCACGAACCGGCCACCATGATACACTCCACCTCGACCCGCGAGCCCCATGCTCCACGAACCGGTCTCCACGATCCACTCCCAGCTCACCAACAGCTTCCATCCTCCCTTGCATTCAACGCTGGGGGCACCAGCTCTGATCTTTGCAACTTGCAACAACTTTTTGAAGGCGATCGGCTCGCAAATCTGATTCAACGCCTCTCAAGAGGCCGCACTTATCAGAACGATGTGGATGACATCAATCACAACCCGTTCACACAAGAAATCAGGAATTCTCGCAATCCCCCGGATTTCAAACTTCCACAACTAGAGCCCTACAATGGCCGGACAGATCCTACCGTGCACTTGATGTGCTACAAATGGCATATGGAAGTTCAATCAGCATCGGAAAACGTCATGGCTAAATGTTTTCCCCTCTTTCTAACTGATATAGCAGCCATGTGGAATCGACAGCTAGAAATGGAATCGATTAGCAGTTGGAACATGTTGGTCGCACGCTTCTTTGAACAATTTCAGGTCCACATCGCATGACCCAAGAATGTCATGTCCCTCACCACAATCAAGCAGAGGCCCAGAGAAACTCTGTGTTCATTCTTGGAAAGATTCAACGTTGCAGCAGCATCAGTTGATCGTCCTGAACCATCGATGGTACGGATGGCAGTAGTATCCGGCGTTCTAGATAACTCTGAGTTTAAAAAATCCTTGTACCGAGATCCACCACGAAATCTCAGCGAATTCTACCTTGAAGCAGATAGATTTCTGCGGGAAGAAGATGTAAGTTCCGAGAAGAAAACCCTCGAATTCAACATGCTCAAAGATAGAGAACCATCTGATTCTGGAAAAGGCAAAGGAGCAGCCAATGCAAAGAATGATCGTAATGCTCCACCCCAGAGAGGGTCCAGATACGACAAATACACTGAACTGAATGACACCCTGAGCAATACCTACGTAGATACAGGGGGTGCTACCTCATATCCAAGGTCTCCCAAGAGGGAACCAACACTATCACAACGCACTCTGGCAGACACTGCATATTTCATGACATGGATGGTCATAACACTGATGACTGCAGACATTTGCGAGACCTTATCGAGGACTGGGTCAGGCGAGGAGAACTACCCGAGTACGTCATTCAACCAACAACGCCTACATCTACCCCTGCGCTACCACCACCGACTCCCAGAGAGGAAATGACCCTAGATCAAGCAATCGCGGGATTATTATCAACAGATCCCACTCAGCGGATCCCTTCAGTTTATCGGACTCTGGTTCATAGTTCATGTTTTTAGGTTTTTAGGCAACTTCTCGCCCCGCTTTGTTTTCAGCGCATGTAATAAGCGCGGCAACATCGGCACACACGCACGGACCTGACCTGTAGTCTCCAGTTGTGTTTGGGGTTAGAATAACTGCCGCTTAGCTTTCATGAATCAATAATGATCACTCTTGAGCCCCGGCTCCTAACTGGATCCGTCCAGTATAAACATTGAGCTCCGGCCCCCAACTGGATCCGTCCAGTACAAACATGAGCTCCGGCTCCCAACTAGATCTGTCCAGTATAAACAAATTCTCATGTGCTTTTCCTTGGTTGTCTTACCCCGGTAAGGCTGTCTTGGAACTTCAGGTGCTTTTCCTTGGTCGTCTTACTCCGGTTTGGCCGTCTTGGAACTCTCATGGCATTTCCTTGGTCGTCTTACTCAGGTAAGGCCGTCTTGGAACCCCTCTAACATCTCCTCCGATGGTTTACTCTGGTAAGGCCATATAGGAAATATTCTTGCATTATTTGTTTTATCTTCTTGCGGGTATAAACTCCTGGTCTTCTTGGATTTCTCTGGCCCTAATACGATCCCGTGTGATCGTCGGTTTTTTGTCCTTAATACGATCAAATGTGATCGTCGCATTCTGGGTTTGGATTTCTCAGATTATCCAGAACACATCTTCTTTCAACCAGCAAGATATGTTCTGGAGGGCAAACATGTTGACACACTTTTTGGTAAAAGCTGTCACACTGAATATCTGGATAGCATCGCGCTCGGATATGGAGAACAACATCAGAAGGCTGGCAGCGATTTGGTCAAAGTCGCATCACGAACAAAGAAAGGCCCAAAACTCCTATCAGACGACCTTTTTTGGGCCTGAAAACAGTAGTTACGGAGCAAATCTCTGTATTACTTGTAGATCTCTGAATTAGCTTCAGTTTGAGCTTTGGTTTGGCTCAATCGGACTTACGGTTTGAAAGTTACGCCCGTTTCCGTGAATGGGTGTAATCTGGCAATTCCTTGGATAAAGCGACGAAGCGTCACACGATCGGAGTACGGCTCGTGCATCCTCTCTGGCTCGTGGTGCACCCTCGGTTCGCCCTTCATCGGATCGCCCCCCTCGGATCATGGCGCACCCTCAGACCACGACCCGTTCGTGGTACACCTCCTGATCACGACCCGCTCGTGAGACACCAGCTTCACCATACAGTTCACGATCAAACCTCGGTTCATGGAGCCCATATCACGATCCGATCCCATGACCACGAACCGACCCCTGCACCTACTGATACACGCACTGTTTTGACCTGTTCTCATGCCACATCTTGCTCCTACTTTTTCGGATCGTGTGCCACGTACCCCATCACGAACCGGTCTTCCCAGAAGCTCTCCTACAGCTATAAATACACCTCTACATGGAATTTTAAGTGGATCCTCTCTGACTTTTTGGTGGAGACTTTCTCCTACATCTAGACAGCCTCTGCCATTACCGATTGCAAGGACTTTGCACCTTTCTACACATAAATTCTCCTCTTGTAATCTCAATTAACACACGGATTGTGTGTCTGCATATAACTGATTCTTGTAATCTGTCAGTATAATAATAAGATTATAAAGTGGACGTAGGCTACATCTACAGCCGAACCACTATAAAAATTTCGTGTGTCTCCTCTTATTTATTATTTTCTGCATTCTGTGATCTGTGATCTGCATTTGGGTGTTAGGCCCAGATTTTGGTCTAACAGTTTACTAAATCGAATATTTTAAATTATGGAGTTGAAAAGTATAGGATCGTTCTCTATTGAGACAAACAAGAGTCAATGTTACAAAATTAAAATTTGCTTCATATTAAGTAAAAACATTCGATTCATCCTCTTTTTATTAATTTTTAACCAAGAACCAAAATTAATTAAATCGAGCTCGTCGCATAGTGGTTTTTTGTAATTTTACATAACTAATTACAAATTAATATATAAAATAAAAAAATGTTGAAATCCTTCGAAACAAGATTCTTCGGGGTTTACTTGAATAGAGCTTTTAAATGAGTGCCACAACCTTTGATTTGGTCTTGTAAATTAAGAGATATGTATATACTAATTTTTCAAAAAAAAAAAATTTGTGATTATTTCAACCATTCCTATTTAAATAACTAAATCGAATATTTTAAATTATGGAGTAAAAAAGTACGGGGCCATCCTTTGTTAAGTTAAACAAGAGTCCAAAATTATAGTTGGCTTCATATTGGGTTAAAACATTCAAGTCGTACTCTTTTTATTAATTGTCTTCATATGGAGTTTAAATTGGCTTCATAGTACTTTCATAACAACTGTAATACATTGCGAAAACATATTACATAAACTTGCAATCATTTTCAACTGATAAACATAAATAACCTAGAAAAATACCATAAGCCTAAAATTGTAGTACTGCTTATTTAGAGTTATATCGCATAATCCAACTATAGAGAAGTTCATATGCTTCATGACCAACAAATTCGATTCGGTATTCTAATAGGTAATGCGAATTAAATGTATATTTATTTTTCTAAAAAAGTCTCTTTTTCAACAATCTCGTTAATCTTGTGATAACGATCACAAGCTTCTGTAAACCCACGATGTGTTTTATGTATTTCAAAAGACGACTGTCTAGCGAGGCAATTTGGATGGTTATTAGAAACTTTGTCACCATGTTCCATAACCCTTCATGGCTTAAACCCCCACCGGTTTGTAGCATTAAATCATGCCTGCGATTAACTTCAATATATTCTTTCACTAGAACATGTAACTCCAAAGAATAAAAATAAATGTTCTACATTTTTATTTAGTAAGTTATGTTTATAATCTTTAGAAACCCGAAATTTAAAAAGTCTCTACCACAATACATGTTGTTGCTAGTCCCATTGCCCAGTTGTATTCGGTGTCAGGAGAATCTATGTAGCCATGTTACATAAAGAAAGTGGCTACAATATCCAACCGCATTCATTACCAGGACATTTTGTGGAACCCTTAAGTGGAAACAGTGTCCTATCGTATTTAGTGTCAGGGTACAGACTGCAACAACTTTATGTAAAGAAAGCCAGTGTCAAGTCGCATTTGGTGACTGTAGCTAACGTTACATGGTATTCTTTGCACTTGCTAGCATTCACTCATTTTTCAAATGAACAATCGAGTATTCTTTTGCCTGCATTCACTCATAAATACCAGCAAATGTGAGATAAACTGATCTGCAAATTTATCTCAACTCATATTTTTCTGGACCATCAAATCCTAATCCATCTTCACCTAGAAAGCCGACTGAATGGTACATTGAAATGGGAGCGAAACATTACGAGGAATTGCGACAAAGAGAACTTGATGATGGGATTCTTCAACTGCAAATTGACCATCAACAACAACAACAATTCCATCAACGTACCCAAAAATCACAAGTTGTTTTTCCTCCTACTCAAAATGTTGTTGAAGTGAATGAGGTACAATATGCAAATATTGTATGTTTCTGTGGTTTTGAAGCACCACTATCGTCCGACATGGAAGCGATGTTGGTGATATATATTGTCGTTGTCTGGTACGTTCAAATAGATGTGCATTTGGACATTGGGTAGACAATCGTTTTCCTTTCCAAGACTATTATGTATGCTTTGGAATTGGAAGAAAAAATTAGGAAGCTACATAATCAAATCAATGATCTTATTCAGGCAAATTACCGACTTCGCAATGGTTTAAATTAGAAGTTTTCATATTTTATTTTATGCTTGTTACCAATTTTATTTCAACGGTTATTGTCATTTCATGATGTATACATGTCAAAAATGTAATTCAGTTTATTAGTTTACAAGTAGATCCGGTTATTTAACTAGTTTGCTTGGAAAATACACATGATTAACAACACAATAACATAATATAAAGTACCAATATGAAACATACAATGATCAACAACACATTGACGGTCCGTTAATCGATTTTGGTCACATGATGCGGCATCTCAACGCGATATTCGATTAGAAAAAAAAATTCATGAGGGTGGAATTGGAAATAGCCGGTAAGACCTTGGGCTGATTTAATCAGTGCCCAATATCTAGGCACTAATTTAATCAGCTCTTTATGGCTAAGCGATAATTTAATCAGCCCCCGCCTATTGGCTCCGACACCGAATATTCAACTGTAATATTGTGAATCGTAATATTGCGATTCATAAATCGTTGGACAAGCTCTTATTGAACAGTACTATTTTTGCAACTAAAGACATTTTATTATACTGTATACCTTTCATTTGTTGGCATCTTGTTTATGACTGCCTCATAGACACGAACTGCTAATTTGAAGTACTATGTTTTATCCTATGAGAATTTATACTACTTTTCAGTTTGATCGATGCATAGTTCTGATTCCTCCATTTTAACATAGGGATACACACCACTAGTTGTTAATATATGAACTCTAAAGTTTCCTCCATATATTTTTAACTATTACCTTATTCGTCATTCGTTCAGCTTCTACCTTTCCAAAATGATCCGCCTCTAAGCCATCAATCAGTTTCCATCATCTAATCGAGGATCCTATGACATTTTTTTACTTTTCCATTTGCAATCCTTAGTCTCATGCACCTTAAATCTTTCACCCTCGCTTAAAAAATAAGTTTCCAATGCTGAAATGCTATAGTAACAAGTCACTATCAAAATAACAAATTTTCCATTTATGGTTGTTCACTTAAAATTTTAAACATATTCGTCTCATCTCCAGTACCAGATTATATCATGTTGAAATTAGAGTAAAATGACCACTTAAAAGGCACAATTGAATTTTGTTAAGGACAAAGATGGCTCTAACCCCAAATGGAATGTTGTAGAATATGTAATTGAATAAAAAAAGTAAATAAAAACACAATATTTTGTAGTGATTTGACATAGTCCAACCTGCGTCCACTTTAGAAGATATTCCTTGTATTTATACTTTTGGTTATAGTTACAATCAGGGGCGGGGCCACTCTTAGTGCAACATGGACAACCAAGCCTCTTTCTGAGAAAACTAGAATTTGATATTTAGCCTTACTTGAATTGTGTTCTTGGCCCATACCTAAAAAGTAAGAAATAGGCTTTGGATTATTTTCCCTTTTTTTCTCACATATATTTTTGTCCGATTTGAACGCAGAAGGTTTTAGCTTATCTCTTATTGCGTATTTATGTGTATATAGTAAAATATAGTCTTAACTAAGCTTACAGGCTAGCCTATATTTTTGTCCTATTTAAACCCGCTAGGTTTTAGCTTATCTCTTATTGAGTATTTATGTATATATAATAAAATGTGGCCCTAACTGAACCAACATGCTTCACAATTTGTTTGAATCTTAGGAATGATAAAAAGGACAGAGTGCAGCTATGAAAGAACCAGAATTGATCCGTTGTAATGAGTCATTTATCTTATATTTATAGATAAAGATATCCAAAACATCTTGCCCTGTAATCTCCATCAGAACCTCCAAACTCCCAACAAAAATTTGGATATTTGAGCCCATACTATGGGACTGTCGTCAAACCCTGTAGGTGGATGGCACCAATCCCAAGGTTTCTTAAGTAGCCCTGATAAGGATCTAGCTCATCCATACATACATCATCCTAAGTCACTGGATAAGGATTTAGCCCATCCATACACACATCATGCTGAGTCACTGGATAAGGACATAGCTTACCCATACACCCATCATGTTGCGTCACTGCCTTATCCATACATACATCATGTTGAGTCACTGGATAAGGATCCAACTCATAATATATTATTTTTCCTTTTATAAAATTTTACCGTTACATTGTTATTTCAGCCCACCTTATGTACTCCATTTATATAAAGCACTGTACCATACATATCTTGTAATTAATTCTCTATCAATAATATTACAAAATTGTATCTACTATACAACCTCCGTCTCTATCAAAAAATCAAAAAAGCCCCCTACAATCCCATATGTAGAAATCCATTTCGATGTTTAGTGCATTTCAGGGACTTGTTTGCATTGTTGCCTATTTTTTTAGGAGTAATCGATTGATTTTTGATGTGTTGTACTGTCAGTTTAAGTTTTCTATAGCCATAGTGATCCATGCTAATCCCTTTCCTAGGGTAAGAGAAAGGTATTGATATCCTACCTAAGGGAAGCACTGATCTATACTTAGCCAATTCATGGAGGCCATTTGCTTGATTATGCTTGATTGTTGCTTCATAGCATTATACATGCTTGGTTTTCGAGCCCAGTAGTCACCTATTCATCCTTCCTACCTTGGTAATCTCGATCATTCAAATTCGTGTAGCAAGAAAAAATGCGGGTTTATGTTTGCCCCATAAAGCATGCCTTGTAAATGTAAGTCTTGCTTTATATGTAATCCTATTTCAAATCCATAAGTAATTGAATTTCCAAACCAGTTTTCGATTAGCTTGTTGCGAATCATCTCTAGTTTGCTTGGGGAAGAAGTGATTTCTTGTCAAATTCTTGATCGCTTTGGATTGACAACTAAAATTTTACGATTTTTCAAAGCTAATAGCCGAGCTTGTGATCTTTTCGGATCATTTTCCAAATCCGTAGCCATTCAGAGCTAGTAACCAAATCTGCTAACTCCGGACTAATCAATGGTCTTTTCGGATCATTTTCCAAATCCGTAGCCATTCGCGATCTTCCTAGATTGTTAATCAGGTTCATGCTCTCTCCAGACTAATCAATGGTTTGTTCGGACCTTTGCTAAGCCCAATCTGCTAACTCTTTGGCGAGAGGACTTAAAGGACATGTAAGCCGATCATGTCGCTATCAACAAAGTGACTCATTCCCTGTGCACCATCCCCAACACTCTAGAGAGACATATAATGATATCATGACATCTTTAGATCGACCACTGCCTCTTAGAGCCCTAGCTAGACCTTATCTGTTTACTCTCTAGCGAAAGAGGAACAAAGAAAGGTAAGCTGATCATGTTTCTCTATGGCAAAGTGGTGTACTACCTGCACTCTGATTTAGTCTATCTGAACAAAAACATAACATGATGTTATATTCAACTTAGGCAGTTTGTGGTTTCTTCTGACCCTAATTGGATGCCATATGCTCACTCTTTGACCGGAAGGGGACGCAATAATAAGTAAGACAGTCATGTAACTCTATGATGAAGTGGTAAACTCCTTGTTCTCCACTCTTAACCCTCTGATTAGTACTTCATATGATCAATATCATATCGACTTCTTTCTTACGACAACCAAAACATGGATTTATTGACATGTACATTTTCTGTTTGGTGATACTTATTACGATGAAAGAAGAATGACCCATATATTTATCATAAACGATAAATACATGTTAGTGAAGGGGAAAATATTATAATGGAAAGAGAATTATCACTAACACTTATACCTATTATAATACTTGATAAAATTGAAAATGTGATAAAGGAGAGGGGTGGCATGGTAATATAATCTTCTACTACACTTTCCCTTCCTAAACTTCTCCTTCACATTGTATCAGTTCAAAAGATGATAATATAAGGAATAAAGCATTGTCAAAAGAAAATATTATTGGTTATGATCCACATCTTCTCTAGCTCAATCATCACGAAAGAAACTCCTATGATTTCTCTTAATTTATAGAGTTATTTCTAGTAATTTCATGCATTGGCCACTGTTAATCTACATTTGTAGATTTGATCTTCACTTCTAGCATTCGTTTAATATTTTAACTGTAAATTATTATTTTGATTCTTGCTTTAAATTTGTGCTTCATGATTTGGATGATTGAGTAAATTATGGCTCTTGAGGATATTTTGGGTGTAATTTTAAGTTTTGATTGTCTTATTTTGTTGTTTAGACATTGCTGCTAGATTCAAATTCTTTTAGTTGGTAGACTTATTTATTATTTATTAGATAAGAATAAGAGATAGAGCGAAGAAACCCTAGCTTAAAATGATGGGGAGAGTTAAATTATCAATTCTCCAATCGCTACATTCATATAATTAGGGTTTTAGGGGCATGTGTGTCTTTTCTTATCTTTGTACAGCTGTGTAATAACGTTACATTATTCAACTAATATATAAATTACATGTTCACTTTGTAATACATTAAGTTTTCAGTTATAAAACTTTCACTTTACATTCTTATCTCTTTTTTCCCAACAAAAGCTATTTAGGATTAACTCTTGCTTTTTTTTTTATTTTCCAAATAGTATTATCCTATTGAAAGCCTATGACGATTTAATAATATATTTTTGGATATAGACGTAACAATCTATTTTTCTTGATTATGACCAGCTTCCATACAATTATGCACAATCAACTGTAAGAAAAAAATAAAAGAATACAATCATAATGGACTAGTACAAATGGCACTGAATTTGGTCCTGGAAAAAGTTACAACACAATGGGATGGAAGAATACATGTTAAAATAAAAATCTCATATAGAACATAAATATGGGAAATGAAACGACCCAAACTTCCCCATAAAGGAAATACGGATTGCTTTGAGAACAACACTCATCAGAACACAAACAGAAGAACGTTTCATTGCTTATTACAAAAATTACATCAAAGTACAAGAACATTCCAGAGTATGAATAAATATTACACATTGGAAATACGATATCAGAGATTTAAATTACATTTAAATATATAGCGGCGGAAAAATAATACAAAATACAACTGAAAGAAATACACGGATATAGAGCTTTCCGAATATCGCTTCAGCTGTAAACCAGGATCCTGTGAATGTAATATCTGCAAAACCAAAACTACTAGCTGCCCATGTGGAAAATAGGGGCACCCATAGTTTAGGTTAAAACAATAAACCCATATCAGTCATGCGACGGGTGTGAGAACTCAAAACTGTTATTAATCTTAAATTTTAGAGTGGGGATATCATGGGACCACGCTGTTAACCGGACTTTTGGTCCGGTTACTGAAAGTACACAAGACGCGCTCGTCTCAACATATTGCGTGATATTACAGCCCGGAGGCATCGCCAATATCATCTGGGGTCCAGTACCATAAGACTTGAGTCTGGCCACTAGCAGGATGTCGCATCCCTCAAATGTAACATCCATTAATATTCGTCTACATCCGAGCCAAAGGCGAGCCGTGCTCCAAGCCGAAGGCGAGCCGTCAAACGGGTCCGGGCGCAGCGCCGGTGGTGGTCCGGGGCCCCACAGTCCCAGCGGTGATCGACCTAGCCGGTTAGTTCGAAACTGTTGGCACCGCCCGATTCATCCGATTTCCGCCAACAAGTGTGTTGCCCAGAATTACCAGATCAGCTCAAAGTCAAGATTCAGCCAACAACTTCAGCGAGCCTCGCCGCTCCTCCAGCACATTCCCAAACCAAGGCCTCGACATCCCAGGATGCACCGACCAGGATTTCGAGCCCCTAAGCCACTCCGACAGATCTCGCACCTCTCAAACAGAATTTTCGTACCCCCGAGTGGTGCGAAATTCCACACCCTCGAGGTGTGAAATTTCGTACCTGCGAGGTGCGAAATTTCGTACCCTCGAGGTGCGAAATTTCGCACCTGCGAGCTGCGAAATTTCGTACCCTCAAGGTCCGAAATTTCACACCCTCGAGGTCCGAAATTTCGAACCCTCGAGGTGCGAAATTTTGCACCCACGAGGTTTCGAAATTCTGCACCCTCGAGGTGCGAAATTCGTACCCTATGGGATACGAATTTCGCACCCCCAGGAGGTATGATTTTCGCACCCCCGAAGTGCGAAATTCGCACCCTCTGGGGAAGGTGCGAAAAAATGGGGTGCGAGGGCCTGAGGTGCGAATTTTCTGTAGATGGTCCCCATTTCTACCTACTCCTACCTAAGCCCTACCTAACCACTTCCTATAAATACCCCATGGCCTCACACTTCGAAAGGGAGAGATTCTTGAGCTTTGAGACCTCCATAGAGCTTCATTAATGGCACCTTCTCTTTGAGGAAGAAGAAGGGCAAAATTGTCCATTTTACTATTTCTTGCAAATATACCTATTGTAACTTCATGTAGCATAGTCAACAAATGTAATGAGAGGGTCTCAACCTTGTAATCTTTCAAGTGATCAATAAAATTCCAATGACTCTTCAAAGTGGACGTAGGCCCTCGCTGAGGCCGAACCACTATAAATCTCTTGTGTTATTTACCGCTTTATGCTCCGTTTTATGTTCTTGTCTATGCGACCATATTTATAATTCTTAGTAATTGGAATCTTTGGTGTTTACGACATTTTTTACCGTCAACATTTGGTGCTTTCACTGAGAAAACTCGGATTTTGCGCCTTTGTCGCACGTTGTCATCTCGACCCCCGACGAGCTTAAGGTTCCTTGCTAAACCTGTTGTCAAGTCTGCTCACGATGGAAAAGTGACCAAAGGACGCAATGATCAGCTCTTCAGCCGCAGCCGAGGCCGGGACATCCCAACCACCTCAACCCGCGCACATCCCGACCACTAATGAAACCTTCTCTCCTATTGTGGACTCCGGAGTGCCTGCAACACAAGCTCAAATCCGTGCGCTTAATGAAAGATATGAGAACACGGATGTCGAGCTCAACCAAGCATTAAGGAATAACATCGACCTTATGCAACAACTTCAAGAAACTCAGCGCATCGTAGCTCGACTTCAACTAGCTCGGAACAACGTTCGACCTCGACCAAGTGTCTAAGAAACTTCCTCTTCCGAGTCGAGGGGCCCACATCAAAGAAGGAGGTTTGATCTCATTAACAACATCGCCACTCGTACTAATGCCCTCGACAACGGCAATGGGAACGACAATGGCGACCGAACTACAATCACGTATAGCGAGGGGGCACAGTACCAAAGTCGCTCTTGCTTGATTATCAATGACGGATCAGGTCCTACCAACCAACCTCTTCCTCGACACAACTCAACGTTCGCTAATCAGGATGATGGCGCCGCTAGTCCAGCGGTCCGCGTCCCTCCAGAACAGGATTCGCATCAACCCGCTCCTTACCAAGATCCGATTCTAGATGTCGAGGACATGGAGGAAGACGATCCAGACGTCCGTCATAGAAGACGCCCTCGCAACAGGACTGCGGAACCTCGCCAAAACCCATGGGACCCGATGTCGGATCCCCTTCCAACTTACCATCCCGACATGGTCCGAAGGATCATGAGGGAGAGGTGAGGAAACATGCATGATTCATGGGAAACGCACATTAGGCGCAACTCCTTCACAAGAAGGGTAAACGAAGCTGAGTGGCCGCGATGCTTCAACATGCCACAGATGTCGCTCTATGAGGGCAAAACCGACCCTTATACCATCCTAAACCAATACGAATGGAAAATGGACTCGAGCCTGGGCAACGATCCGGTAAAATGCAAGTGCTTCCCTGCCTTCTTATCAGGAACCGCTTTGTTATGGTTCTCTCACCTCCCACTTGATTCCACTAACAACTTTGGCCAATTAGCAACAGAATTAGTCAAGCAGTTCAGGGTGCATATCCCAACTCTAAAGAATGCCCTCACTCTGTCCAATCTATACCAAGGACTAGCCGAGTCACTCAAAAGCTACCTCTCCCAGTTCAACATCGCCTTACCGAGGTCGAGGACCCAGACCCTCGCGTCGTACTCTTTCAGTTAGCAAAGGGTGTTCTCCCTACTTCCAAATTCGGGGCATGGATTAATCGGAAGTAGCCAAAAAGCCCCGACACTTTCCATAAAAAGGCTAGGCAATACTTATGTCAAGAAGAAGCGAGACGAAACCGGCTCTCAAGGGCCAGTCTTCCCACATGCGAATACCATCGGTGACAACGTCAAAGGGAAACAGATAGGGAAGCTCTTCGACAAGGGAAAGGGGGCAGGCCCCCAACAAACAAAGACCGAATAACAGTAGGCAAGGCGACCGCAACAACGACCAGATTTCTACAGAACCCAAAAAGCCCAGCTCTCGCCGGACATACGAGATCTACACCCCGCTGAATGAAGACTTGGAAACAATCTACCAGCAAATGTGCAACACGCTTCAATACAAGAAACCATACAACAGGGAATCTACTAATCATGAGAAGAAGACCGACAAGTATTGTCGGTACCGCGACATATACGGGCACAATACCAATAATCGCCGTGAATTCAAAGACGTAATCGAAAAGCTTATCTGCGAGAAGCACCTTGAGCAGTACGTCCGATAAGCATCATGCCTCTCACCAGCCCCGAGCAGCAGAGGACCTGCTGGAAACGGATCTCCTTCCACTTGTGGACCCCGAAGCTCCTGCGACTCAAGCACAGATTCATACGGTTAATAAGCAGTATAAGAATGCATCTCTTGCGCTAGGCATTGAAGGCTAGCATTAACCTTATGCGCCAACTTCAAAAAAGTCAATGCATCATCATTCTGCTTCAGCTTGCTCAGAACCATGTCCACTCGTGGCACACCGCATTAGAAATTTCTTTTATCGAAGCTAGGGGCCCACGTCGAGGAAGAAGGTTCAACCTCATTAAAAACATCGTCGTTCGCTCCAACACTGATACAACGACATCAACGACAACAGAAATAAGATGATGATCGAACCATCATCGCTAACGGCCAAGGAGCACAATAAAAAACTGAGTCCGAGTAACCAACCTTCTGCTCGGAAAAGCCCACTTGTCGCCACTCAGAACCAGAGTCCCACTCTTCCAGCAGCCCATCGGGCCAGAGTACTCCCGGACCAGGGTACACATCAGCTCACCCAAACTCGACAACCATACCAAAACCATACCATCCGTGACATAAAAGAGAGAGAGAGCCGGATGTGTACAACAGAAGACGTCGACAGAAGGGAAACTCCCAAAGTTCGCCAAAGTTAATGGGTTCCATTAGAAAACCCCCCTTCAGCATATCTCCCTGACGCTTCTATATTCCAAAGGTGGCGTCCTATGACAGCACGACCGATCTCTAATCTCGACAATGTCAGAATCACCATCCGGAATGGAACGCGTCAACCTGGCTGCCCCCCGGCTGTGGCGCTCAAGCCTCTGCTAGGCGGACTCAAACTGCTGCGAGTCCAAACTTATCGCCTATGCGTCCAATTGGGCCCAAGTTCACTTCAACCGACTTCCATAGAATCATGCAACCGAAGTTGGAATACCTTCCGCCAAGAAGGCGTGCTAGGCTCCAAAGTCCTGGACCAGATCAAGACCTCTATAATGAGGTCGGAGCCCGACTTCCAATTATCGCCAACACGATCCCTGGAGTTGTGAAGAAACCACGGGGGAACGCCCACGACATCTATGAAACCAGTACAAGGCGCAACCCATTCACTTCGATTATCCTTACTGCCGAATGGCGCCAGCACTTCAACATGCCAACACTTACCCATACATAAAGAGGCCATGATTCTCGAAGCTTCATTAGCCGCCACGAATGGCACATGGATTCATCATACGCCGCTAGTGCCATCAAGTGCAAGTGCTTCCCCATCCCAATCCACGTCGGCGCTATACGGGTTCTCTCGACTTTCACCTTAAACAATCTCAACTCCCGACCAACTAGCCAAGAGATTGGCCTTGCAGTCCAAGATGCATGCCGTAACGCCTAGAGATATCCTCTCAGTCTCGAACACTTATCAACACCCCCGAGAAAATCTATCTTGCAACCTGCAGTTACCAACCATGCAAAAGGCCAAGACCTAAAAGTCCGACGAGCACACCAAGGGACTCCACAGGATATTGTCGGTTCTACAGCATCTGCAGACACAATGCTCATCAAAGACTCCCACTGCATGGGATCTTTGAGCTACTCAGCGCTCATCAAAGTTTCCCGCTAAACATGACCTCGACCGACAACTAGTCCCTCAAGATCGTCCCCCCACCTCGTCATAACTACAGCTTGCATGGCGCAGTTGACCTTAGGTTGTCATCAAAAATGTCAGTTTGCAACTCCTCCCTGCCCCTGCCTCCCTCATTGAAAGCAGAACATAAACTAAAAGCGAACTTTCTCCCATAAAAGACACCTCCTTTCTGCTGCGTCATGGCCCCTTTTTATCCTCCATGCGGCGCTCCCGCTCAGCAGGGGCCACGCTGGGAAGTATTGCCGGAGGAACATTTGGAAGCGAGCCCGAGAATTCCATTCTCTACCATCCCTACGAGCGTCGTCTACGATACAACTATCCCCGAGGTTATCATTGGAGATATCGGCCATCGACTCATTAACACCATCATCTTGCCCATATAAACAAAAGAGGAGGCGAGAGAGATGATTCAATAGCATAAAGAAGGCATACGCACTAATGTTTAAAGGTCAAAAAAATAAGACCTTGAGCACAATTGATGACAGAATTGTCTGTGGGTAAAGGGTCGCAACCTTTCCAATAGTCGTTACCATTGCAATTCAAACAGAACCATCCATTCACGGATAGATGCCTCATTCCGGCCAATATATATAGGCCTACAAGAAAAAATGAAAACAAGAAGCAAAGCCCCTTCTCCAAGACATACCTCCTCTTTGTTGTATCACAACCATCCTCCTCCAACTAATTCTCCGGCCACTTGAGGGCATGGTTGGAAGCTCAACCAAAGGCCCGCTCGAACGCACATCGGCAGCCTCGACTTCAAACGGGCCTTCCCTTCACCTGCAGGCCTCGCTCCTCAGCAGGGTGGCCCATGCCCACACAGCGGAAGCTCGGCGATGGAACTTTCAAACTCTCAACCATGGACGGAGCCAAACTCCCAAAAGCATGGAACAACGAACATACTCACCTCTACTCTGCATAACCTAATGTACAATTAATTCACGCACTCCAATGATGTTTTGTTTGCCTGCAATTCAAGGCATTGTAAAGGCTATCACTGCCAAAGTTATCCTTAGAAATGATGTTCAGTTTCCCGTCTCCCTTCCATGTTTTCTCCGTGCATGATGTGTTTGATCAATCCTGACAACCAGATTGCATACAAACTTTCAATCGACGCCCTAAGCATGGGAGTCGGTGATGCCTTCAAGGCATCGATCCGGCATCGAGGCCAAACAACAACGGCTACGACCTGCACCCCGAGCACGGGAACCGACATCTACTCGAGTTGCCGGCCTACGGCGCGATCGAGTATAAATAACCACGAACTCGAACCACGGCCCCGTGCCGAGGCCGAGGATAAATCGTTCCGCGCCCAAGTCCCAAGCGACTTGGGGCTGCCCAACAGACAGCCGGGAGCAATGTTAACTTCCCCTGGCTACGAGTACCTGTCGAATCTTAGTGCAGCACCGAGACCGACATTAAATTGTTTCTCCCCGAAGCTCTTAAGGCTTAGGTGCATCTCACGACCACGATCGGACCCTACGGGCTGATAATCAGAGCTTTTCTCCGGGGAATAAATGATGCCGTCACTCGCTCCAACCCGATGAATGACGGGAGAGCCATACACTGGACGGACCGCATAACGCGACGTCAATCGCATCCGCTACACTTGGGATTTACTCTGGGCAACCCAAGTACACAATAGGCGCTCAACCTGGCTTCACAAACTACGGGTTTCCTGAGCTGAGGGAAACTTACTAGAAGCGTACGCTCTATCACACCCCTCTGGAATAATTGACCCGAAGTGCGGTACACAATCACACTCCTCTGGAATAATCAACCCAGAGCGCGGTCTCCGATCGCATTTCTGTTGGCATAACTACAAGTACGCTTATGCAAGTACGGGACGCCAGAAAACATGAGAAGAACGTTTGAACACTTAAACACGAAATGCGATCTTTACTAATTCATATTCCATTTCACACACATACGTTATACAGACTACATGTCTAACATCTCTTCTCTCTGATGACAGGGTATACATGAATACCACGCCATGTCTTTAAGAAACAAAAGCGAGGACCGCACTCGCATATACTAATGGTTTACCTAATTCAAAGTATCTTTAGTTCCTTTAACAATTGCTAATGTTATTCATCCTTTTCTTTTCTTTTCTTTTGTCTCTATAGGTTCGACACAGGCAGGTCACCGCCACTGCCGGGCCCTTTCCTTCTAGAATTGCATCCTTCTCCTCTACTCTACACAGGAGTAACAGATTCATGAGGCACCGATGCGCGCCTTCTGCCATCATCCGCGCCGCTTGTAATCATCATAACCTCCTCGAGAGAAATACATGGCATCAGCTTGGGGACGATGAAAGAAGCAAGGACCAATGTAGCCTGGGTTCTCCCCAAGCCTTCCTGGCGCACAGCTCTGCTCTCTTCTCGGCAGCCTAGGCAGTTTTCGGATCAGATGGCTCCCTGTTCTGGAATCACATAACTGCATCCGCTTTAAGTTTGTTAGGGTCCACTCGCCCTCTTCCGGTGGGCATCATCGACGGCTCTCCTTTTTCCTAGCCTACTTAGAGGCCCTCTCCTTCTCCGCCTCAGCATCGACCTACCTTTTCGCCACCAAAGCGGCAGATTTCTCCTGGGCATCCCGACTAGCCTTCGCCCATGTATCTTGTATGGCAACCACATCCTATCCCTCTTCCCCTCCGGCTCCTCCGAATTTGCCACCAACCGGGCTTCCTGACCTTCCATCGTAGCTTGCTTTGTTTGCACACTTACATCAGCTACGCCCGTTGCATGAGCGCTTCGTCCAGCCACAGCTTCTCCTCCTCTAAGGAGGCTCATATAAATATGGGATCTCGAAGCCACGGGTTCTCCTACTACTCTAGATTGTTTCCGCTGTAACTCCAACCGGGACTCGGACACTTGAGGAAGCATGGGGCAAAGCCTGGCGTCGCCTCCGCTCCGGGGGAGGGGTGGGGGCTTCCCAACAAAAGAAGCAACTATTTGACCTCTAAGGGTTCATCGCTTGCATCCTCTTCAGTTAGCAAGTACTCGAACTTGGGGGTAGTCCTCCACCTATCTCCGCAGCAGCTTACTCATCGTAGGACCCGAGGAGGATCTCCACTAGCTTCAGCACTGGCTTTTTATCGCCACAACCATCGGGGTGTAGAAGCCCGCACCAAAGAACAGAATGAGCAATATAATCACCGTTTCCCCGAGGAACTGGAGAACTTAGATAAGTTCCCAATATGCAAAATAAAAAATCCATATTTCAGTGCAAGTTCTTGGGTTTCCATGGCCGGTTCATTGGGTTCGCAAAGTCTCAGGGCCCTGCCAGCAAACTCTTACTTAAACACAACATGAAGCTAACTCACACCCCTCGATGCACACCTACAAGCGCATCGGAACGCGGCAACGACACCTAGTTTGGATAATTATGGAAGTGGTTACCGGTAAACGTCAGCGCCATTTTCGGGTTGGATAATGATCCCGACATAATTGGGTTGGAGACTAATGACTCGACCGTATGCCCGCATCTTGTGCGCATATCCGAGCGGTCAGTCCAAATAAGTTCATTTCCAGAATCATTCGCCAACCAATTGTGTTACGTTCAACTCTAGTTACCGACCGGACATGAAACATTGAGCAACGATCCGAGCTTGCTAGCTCGTCTCTGATGTCGAGCAGAATCAAGCAGGTACCCGGGCTTGGGGGCAACCCTCTACGGATTATCGCACCGACCTGGCAATCTCAAGACCCAAATAGATCCCCTTAAGTCTCTGCACTGGCGTCATCTTCACAGCATCCTACGGAGCCACCATCTTGAGAGCACCTTCACCTCGCAACGAAGGAAACCCGGAGTCAAAGTTCAGGCCCTGGAGGCTTCTCGGCTTCCATCAGTACCCAGACTCCACAAAAAGCTGACATTCCGGAACATGGTGGCAGCCTTTAGCCTCAACAGCTAATGCCACGACCATCATCAACCGCCAGTTCAACACCTAAGTCAAGATGTAGCCGCATCGTGGTTAAGTTATTGATCAGATCCCAAGACTAACAGCTCGACTATGTGTCGATATCTTACATAAGAATTCAAGCTGACAATCCAAGCAGGTCCATTCCTTGAGGACCGCGTCGCGAGACCGAAAATCACTAATCACTGTCCGCTCATATGGCGCCATGCAAAGGTTCAAGTTTACAAACTCAAGATCTAAGATAGGGCTCGACAAAGTCATTGTAATGCGAAGTTATGTCTCGTGCCCCGCGTGCCTACTTAGTTGTCATGTCCTCAACCAAGATTCGAATTCCTGAGGAGCGTAAAAGACTTAATAAGCATTTAGGACACAAAGCCCAATCCTGTATTCACACATGCTTGGCGACCTTTATTCAAATTCCTAATCCCATTTCCCAAGGTCCGCCGCTCCACGTTCTTGAATACCAAATCCGAAAGCCCTCTTACTTTCCATATCTCTCTTCCCTTCTCCCGAAAACCTAACAACACCTCGAACATCCAAAGTACAAAAGAAGTATTTTGGCATCCTTCATGCCTTACGATGATTTTTTATCCGGAGAAGAGAAGAAAGGATGAAACTACAATCAGGGGATTGGTATGCCCCAAACGAACATTCCGGGATTGGAATTCGGGATCGTATGCCAAGCTACGATCATATTCACTTAACTTTGAAGCTCCAACTACCCAGTCAATCACGACTCAACGACCACCTGGGTACTCACCAAGTGCTCAATCATCAAAGTGCCCGCACCCAGCATTTGGGTCCGAGCTCGCCTCAAAGAAGAATCCATATGAATCCATGCCATGGCATATGACCAGTATTGTCCTAACAATGGCATTCGCATACACGAGTTGCCTAAACTTTGATCAATAGGACTAGCTTGGATCGTTGAGCGACCTTGGGCTCACCTAGTCCAAGTGATTTAACGGATACTCCAAATAATCAAGCTCCATCCCAATGACGTTTCAACAACCACTTAGGGCATTCATGCGCCTAAGCCATGGCAATGACCATGCGTACACGCTTTGGGAATCTCAACTGAGCAGACCAACTTGATTCAAATGCGCGCCCACAAGCCTTAAGGGTTTAAGTATACACACCAAACAGTCGGCCCTCGATCCAAAAACTCCTCAAAAGCTAAAACTGCGTGATCATAAGCCCTGGGCATATAATTCACTTTCGTATTACCTATTCTAACTAAGATCGCATCGCACAAAACCACGCACAAATTTGTGATTATATACGCAATTAAAAACTGATAACGAACCGTTTGCACTTCGAAGCAATCGGAAGTCAGCAACTAACTTTTATTGTCTTTAATCTACAAGAAGTAGGTGCCTTAGACAGGTTCCCATCCAAGCCGCCATACTCAAGCGAGTCAAAGCTCTTAGCAATGCTGGAATCCTAAGCTCACACCCACATATTTCAACAAGGCATCCCAACCACTCCAAAGCAGTGCGCTCTCGGCATACAACGCAAGAGGAAGGTCATAACCGATCGCTAAGTACTGCATGGAGAAGTTTGCTCCCATATCAAACCCATCTCACTTCAAAGCATGTCCCGCTAACACAAAACATACTTTGAGGGGGCAAATGTTAACCGGCCTTTTGGTCCGGTTACCAAAAGTACACAAGACACGCTCTCTCAATATATCGCGTGATATTACAGCCCGGAGGCCTCGCCAATATCATCCGGGGTCCAGTACCAGAAGACTCGAATCTGGCCACCAGCTGGATGTCGCATCCCTCGAACGTAACCTCCATCAGTATCCATCCTCATCCGAGACGAAGGCGAGCCATGCCCCGAGCCGAAGGCGAGCCGTCAAGCGGGTCCGGGCGCAGCGTTGGTGTGGGGTCCGGGGCCCTACAGTCCTGGCGGCGATCAACCTAGCCGGTTAGTTCGAAACTGTGGGCACCGCCCGATTCATTCGATTTCCGCCAACAAGTGTGTTGCCCAGAATTACCAGATCAGCTCAAAGTCAAGATTCAGCCAACAACTTCAGCGAGCATCACCGCTCCTCCAGCACATTCCTGAACCAAGGCGTCAACATCCCCGGATGCACCGACTAGGATTTCGAGCCACCAAGCCACTTCGACAGACCTCGCACCTATTAAAAAGAATTTTCGTACCCCCGAGAGGTGCGAAATTCCACACCCTCGAGGTGCGAAATTCCGCTCCCTCGAGGTGCGAAATTCCGCACCCTCGAGGTGCCAAATTTCGTACCCGCGAGGTGCAAAACTTCGTACCCTCGAGGTGCGAAATTTCGCACCTGCGAGGTGCGAAATTTCATACCCTCGAGGTGTGAAATTTCGCACCCAAGAAGTGCGAAATTCTGCACCCTCAAGGTGCGAAATTCGTACCCTATGGGGTACGAATTTTGCATCCCCAGGAGGTACGAATTTCGCACCCCCGAGGTGCGAAATTCGCATCCTCTGGGGGAGGTGCAAAAAAAGGGGTGCGAGGGCCTAAGGTGCGAATTTTCTGTAGATGGTCCCCATTTCTACCTACTCCTACCTAAACCCTACCTAACCACTTTCTATAAATACCGCCTGGCCTCACACTTCAAAAGTGAGAGATTCTTGAGCTTTGAGACCTCCATAGAGCTTCATTAATGGAATCTTCTCTTTGAGGAAGAAGAAGGGAAAAATTGTTCATTTTACTATTTCTTGCAAATATGACTATTGTAACTTCATGTAGCATAGTCAACAAATGTAATGAGAGGGTCTCAACCTTGTACTCTTTCAAGTGATCAATAAAATTCCAACGACTCTTCAAAATGGACGTAGGCCCTCGTTGAGGCTGAACCACTATAAATATCTTGTTTTATTTACTGTTTTATGCTCCGTTTTATGTTCTTGTCTATGCGACCATATTTATAATTCCTAGTAATTGGAATCTTTGGTGTTTACGACATTTTTTAACGTCAAAACATGCCGTATAACACGGAATGGGTTTACTCCCCATGAATCTTAGTTTTAAAATAAAACAACGCAATGCTTTTTAGAAAAATGAAGGTATTATAAGACCCAGGTCCCACCGCACAATGCAGCGCAAGCCGGAGGATAGTGTTTTACCTTATAATAGCCAAACATGCTTGACACGTATAAAACAAATTATTTTGATATTATTATTATAAGTGCATAGTGTCAAAAACAACTTCAAATATAAATGTATCAATCATAGACGACATGGGTACCATATATCATGTCGCCATACTAGTTCTATAATCAAAACCACATGATGTCATATTGGAAGTTGGATTTCCATCTATGAACAAAGGAAAGGGATCGTC
Organism: Allium sativum; assembly: GCA_030737875.1. Classification (NCBI taxonomy): domain Eukaryota; kingdom Viridiplantae; phylum Streptophyta; class Magnoliopsida; order Asparagales; family Amaryllidaceae; genus Allium; species Allium sativum. Next base: position 227,587,577 of record CM060911.1, on the reverse strand, counting down.
CTTACCGATTTCGAGACTCTCTATCACGAGCCTCAGGATTCAGTCGCAACTGCACCTAGGTAACATGCAGGGCCGGTCCACACTAAGTGCGATGGTGGATTCATAATTCTTAAGCATGCGTTTCCCCGCCTTATGGGGCATAAAATCTGGTCAGTAATGTCGACCATAACAATATCTGAGGCGCCTCTCTGTCCATCAAGTAATAATAAGAAACATCCACATGAGTAAAATGTCCGGGATTGCAAAAACCTAACACTCCTCCTAGCTAGAAAGAAACGCAATGCCCTCCCTGCTGTCCTCTCCCGTTTCTGGTTCATACCGGGGTGTGAAGCTCGCGAAGTAACGCTATACACAAAGCTATGCTAATTAAAGCTGTGCTTTGACCATCATCTACAAGACTCTGATTTTCAACAAAAGCCTTGATCATTTGCATCTTGGCATGCCACATTGTCAATCCATACCATGCTATTGATTTCTTCCAATACATAACCTCTAAGCTCGTACGTCTCAGAGAAGGGTATTAAGCAAGAGAATAAATTCTCCGCCACCAAACAGATATATATTTAGTAGAGATCAACGAATACAACGTCAGACATACTATCCATTTACAAGTCCGTTCTAGGTCTGAACGAAACCGGAGGCACCTTATTCCTTGTCCCATATGTCCAATACAGGAGAGAGGCCCTCGCATATCCCCCGATCTCCAAGTTCGCTTGGACGATCACCACTTATTACCTTGTCTTCGGTGTACGGCCCAATCAAGACATCAGTACTCATCCAAACGATGTGAAGAACTCCAGTCTTCAACCACCGTCTTCATCTTCGACTCTTGATCGTCGTATTAATTATTTAGAATGGGTTAAACTCCGTCTTTCCGAATAGCTTGCGTATTTTATAATCAAGTGCTATAAAAACACAATATACGCCTCATTCCAATTCAGAATATTCTTTTAATAAAATATTCACATTATTAGGGAAATGTTCCAATTAATTTTACCAAAAATAAATTCTTTAAATTTATTCTTTAATCTTCCTATGGATCTCATTTCAAAAGATTTTATTTTATCTTTTCACAATTTTAAACCATATTACGGTTTATTCAATAGTCGGGATAAACGAACCTTACCGAAGTAATCATTTATTATTTATTATCCCAATCCCAACCTATTCATCCCATGGAGCAAAACTGGTAGCACCCCATATCTAACACCCACAGTGTTATTAGTAAAATTAATTATCATTTCACGTTCAAATCTGATTAAAGATTTTACTATCGCCTGTTGTAAAATTGGTGGTACTCCATTCTCGATCATTTCAAGAATTCGATAAATTTAATTATCTCCTTCGCATTTTAATCTAATAAAGGATTCATTAAAACTATAGTTTAGTTTCAATGTCAAAAATCATTACTTAATGATTATTCAAATTGAAGAAATTAATCTTATCTTTAACTGGGTTAAAGAACAAATGTTATATTAAAACATTATTCACGATAAACCCAAAATCATCTTCCCTCAAAATGGAATCTTCATAGAAATTAGATCAAAATATAATCGATATAAATTCCCATATCTGACTGATAATATAAATGGAATAACGACAACGACTTTTAAATTCCATATATAGTAATGGTCTTCATTTACAGAAGCTCATCTCAATTTTCATTAAATCGAATTCTATTCGATTCCAATTTAATATATTAAATTGGAAAACTTTACTTTGGAAAATTTCCATTTAAATCTCAATAAAAGATTTATAAATTCCAAATTATATTTTCACTGTTAATTGGGTTAAAGAATAAATGTCGTTAAAACACAGTTCACAATAAACCCAATTCACATTTCATTGTATTCCAATTACAGAATATAATTGGAAACTCTAATAACCTTAGTTAAAAGATTTATAAATTCCAAATTATATTCTATTTAATTCCAATTAAATATTAATTGGAAAACTTCATTAAATATTATTTAAAAGATTTATTCTTTTCTAATCGGAGTTTAAGAACAATGTTATTAAAGACACAGTTCACGACAACCCAAAATCCAATTTATTCTCTTTAATTCCAATTAAATATTAATTAATTGGATTTTTATTCTAGTTAATAACTAGTTCATTTCGATAAAAATATAATTTTATCTTTTCGAATATGGAATTTTTCATCCAAAAACTTTCCAAATCACTTATTATGATTTTACATAATTTTTCCATATTTTTAATAATTTTATCAAGGTCTGTACAGTCGGTTTCCAATAACGGCCACCGAACTGCATTTACAACGACTTTTTCCAAAATTGATTTCGATATATTTTAAAATCTAGCCATTATAATTAAAATCTATTATATTCATTGGAAATCTCTTTTCGATACAAACCCAACGGTTCCGGTTTTAGGAGAATCTGATGGTTGGATCTCCCGTTACGCCAATTTGAAGTTATTGGTCGAAATTCGCGAACGGTCGCTGCACGACGGTTCTATTCAGGCCATTAAATATATATATTATATATTATATATATAATATATATTATATATATTTTGTCGATTTCCATTTAAAATGTATTTTATAAATCGTTTATAAATTCATTTTAAAATGATTCCAACTTCTTTTTCCATTTTAAATCAAAAGTGAATATTCCACATCTTTATCATATTAAAATGATAATATTTTCAAAATATTAAATTTTGAATTCTCCTCTTTTCGATATTCATTTTAAAATGAATAAAATCGATCGATAAACCCATTCGGGTTAAAATGGCGTTTCTATACTTAACCCGGCTTCATATTTTCATATTTTTGTGTCCATCTAAAGACGGACATAAAAGTCATAATTTTATTCTTCACTGAATGTTATTTTAAAATATTCGTTATTTTACAATATTCATTATTTAAAAATATTCTATATATTAGAATGATCTTTTACATTAAAATGTTCTTTTACCTAAAAATGGTTCTTTACATTAAAAATGATTCTTTACACTAAAATGGTTCTTTACATTAAAATGGTTCTTTACATTAAAAATGATTCTTTACATTAAAAATAGTTCTTTTATATAAAAATGATTCTTTACATTAAAAATGTCTATTTCAAAAAAATGTCTTTATATTCTAAAATGCCTTTTATATTCCAAAATGTTATTTATATTCTAAAATGTTATTTTATATTCTAAAATGTCTTTTTAATTCTAAAATGCCTTTTTCTATCATAAATGATATTTTATTCTAGAATGATATTTTATTCTAGAATGATATTTTATTCTAGAATGGCATTTTATTCTACATTATTCACATTATTTATTATAAAACATTATTTATTTCTGAATCGCAATGCTACTCAATCAACTACCATATAATTTTAGTTATATGGATTTCACACACTACATGTATTCAACAATAATGATAAATAATCATTAAATAGTCCATTCACATTCAAAGTGAAATTTAGAACTGGGTGAGCATTAAAATAAATAAATAACGCTCATCACAGACTGCCAATCCATTGATTGACATACAACTAAATTTTGGGACTAGTGTATGTCAAATATCATCCCAGTACCCATGTGGGGTTTTCAAACAACACAGTTTATTTACATAAATTATTAGTTAATAAATTTAACCAAATTTCACTGTTAAAATTATAAATGAATATTTATAATTTAATTTCACTATCCTATTAATATTAACATCATCTTTAATATGTTAAACATTTCACATCACAACCAACATGCAATACAATCAATTGGAATCGTCCATGGTTTGTGGACGAGGAAGGTAATCTAACATGTACCGTATACAATTTATAATGATTAAACTGGTAAAAATCTAAACTGGCAATTCAATATATATTTTCACTTATGAAAACAAATAAATAGTTGTGCAAAATTTTCTAGTGAGGAGTTCTTACCTTTGTTTCCACTCCGTCATTCTTTATTGGCAATTTGTTCGCTTTCAGTCGGTTCTATCGCCATTTGTTTTCACGTGGTTATATATTAAAAATCATATTTTTATAACACTATATATATTAAAAATCATATTTTTATATCGTTATATATATAATAATATTTTTAATTTAAAACCACCTTGCAAAAAAAGCCCAGTTTTTATCACAATGTTATTTTATGTAAAAATTCTATTTTGAAAAACAATGCAAATTTTATGATTACAAACAATGTATATTTTATTTTTCAAAACAATGTTTATTTTATTTTTCAAAAATAATGCTATTTTAATTTTCATGTTATTTCTATAAAAATCACATTTTTATAAACGATATATATAATTAAAAATCACATTTTTATATTAATGCTTTTTCATATAAAAAATTTGATTTTTAAGCTAACGGTTTTCATATACAAATTTGATTTAGATTAATTAACCTTGCTTTTAACTTAATCCATCTTCATCAGTATTGCTCTTCTCCACATTGCTTCTTAATTTGTTCCTGTCCATTTCATGTTGTAGATCTTATTAACACGATTGCAACGGACTTGATCTCGTCCGAATCTGATCATGAACGATTTAGTTATTAGGATTTAAAGTCAGTACAATATAATTTAACTAATTTAATTTCCTTTTCTTTTCCCACAGTTGATCCTATGATCCAAGGCCTCACGCTTCTTCCCTCTTCTTCGTTCTTCTCCAAGCCCGTAACAGGAACCCATCATCGACATATAGGGTTCCAAATCGCACGCTGTACAAGGCGTCTGACCTCAATCCATGAACACCCCTCCGACCACCTCCGAACCCTCTTTCTTCGCCCCTGGCCTCGCCGTGATCGCTGAACCCCTAAGCCCTAAAAATGGGTGCGAACAGAAGTACTTCGGGGACCAATTTCGAATCATTCTTGCAACGAAACACCATCATAACCATTGGATTTAATCATCTCGAGGAGTGGATGAATTTTTGTATTTGAGACGACGTGGAGAAGTGGGGTGGATTGGAGTGGATTTGGGGGAAAAGCATGGAACAGTTTCGGCCATTGAATTCTGAAGTGGCGGCTGGTTTATTTGTTCTAGGGTTAGGAGTAAACTTAGGGGTATTTATAATTAATATTTTATTATTTTTAATTCTATTAATTTCAAAAATACATGCCTACCGATACGAACTACAAATCAAACCCAACGACCGTCGCCCCTAGCCAAATACCCCCATTTCAGACACAATGGAATATGTTTTGCAACCCAATTCAGCTGTTACGATCAGTTCTTTTTTAAATTAAAATATAAATCAATTTATATTTAATTTAAACGTACATTTAAATTTACTGGGGCCACGTACTGACTCCAAAAATTACAAAAAAAATTATTTCTGACTTTGTTTTGATGATACAGTCCTAACAAAATTAATTTCGTAGAATTTGGAGACCGTTTGAAAAATGATCATTTTCTGGTCGATTAAATTCAACTGAAATTAGCAAAACACGTTTTCTTTTGCCGCGGTCACATATTAATTTCAAAAATTATGAAAATTGAAATCTAGCAATAATTTGACATTCCGGACCCAACCAATGTGGTTTCATCGAAAACGGAGGTCGTTTGCAAAATATTTATTTTTAAGGATTATATTTTGTATTAAAATGTATGTAAATTCTACAACGACTTTTCTGAATTTTAAATTGGACATAACTTTCAATTCCCGTTATGAAATATGGATTTTTCACATTCGTTGGAAAGATATTTTTTAATAGATTCAAATATTTCTGGTTTCACTGAAATCCGATTTATCTTGAATCTGTACATTCAATTGAAATTTGAAATCGAATTTTCAAACTGACGCGCCATTTCAGGCTCATTTTATAATTAAAATAAAATTATTACGTTCTAACTTCAATTTAAATAAATTTTTCATCGTTATTATTTAAAATAAATTATTTTAGATATTAAAACCCATTAAAGTTGCTAAAATAATAATTTTAAATTGGCCCAGAATTTCTGGGTTGTTACAGGAAATTCATTGGGTAGATGTATATTAAATAGAAAGTTTTTTAATACATGGCACGGTAGTTTTGAATATTAATAATTCTAAAACTATATGTTCAAAGCTCCAGCCGTTTACTATTAATAGGAAGTACAATATCACATAAAATATATTTAGTTTCATCTTCGAAATTCAATACCACGTCAAATCAGAATTTTACGTATTTTAACTTAAAATATATTTAGTTTTGTAAACATCAATCTGATTTCAAATCTTATATATTTCTTTTATCGTAAATCAAATCATTTATAAATTCCTTATAAAATTAAGTTAAATCATTTATAAGTTAATTTATAAATTTCAAATTTTTTATATTATTATAAGTATCAGAAACCATTTTAAAGTGGTTTATTAGTTCATAAAAATTATTTTAGAAATAGTTTGTAATCAGTTATAAAACTTAATTTGTTAATAAAATATTCTTCTATAACTTCAATAAACTTATTGCAAATTTTGGTTAAATATAAAGCACTTAAAACTATTTTTATAATTTTAATACACAGTTCTTTCGCCTTGAACAGATCATCGTATTTCAAAATACCAAGTTTAGCCATCTAACATCAAATACTTAACCAATACCATATATTGATTATTTTTATCTCACGGTTCAAATTCAACATTTGTTAATTTCATAGAGCAATCATGGTTCAAAATCGGGTTTTATGTTAAACATATCATATATGAATAATATGAATGCGGATAACATAACAATCATACTAAAAAATCATGTTGGATTCAACCAACCTATCCGCCTATATCACAACTCATATATCATTACATATACATATAAATATGTAAATAGATCAATAGTTTTGAGAAATCCTATTAAATCCCTCCAACCTATCCCCTTGCATGACCAATAGCATATAATCATTCAATATGATTCATCCGTTATTAAGCAGTTAATGTCAAAGTTCATCCATTCCAAAGGCGGAAACACACACACACACACACACACACACACACACATATATATATATATATTCAAACTGATTAAATAAGCAGTAAATCATCGAAACAAGAAATCACAAAGTTATGCTATTATATTGTATAGTAGTATTCATAAAGTGCGAGTTTTCACTCACCAAGACATCCAAATAATGTTTTTGCGTCATCGAATAATTAAAATCAAAAGCATTCGATCTAAATTAGAAGCCCAATGAGCTCCAAATGCAACCCATCCAAATCCTATGATAAGATTTCATAGATGTGAATCAAATGCTACTTATAGCATCCAAATATGATCTCATATGAAATATATATAACAATTACAATTTAAATAGAAACTAAAATAATTTGAACAAGCTAATGATGTAATTCGCAGATTAGTTAACCTTGAATAACACTTAATCAAACGCGCTTAAATCGTTATTAATCATGCACCTAGCACCAAGCTTTTTGGTCCAAAATATGAACAGAACCTGACTTCATTAACCTCCCTTTACACCGCCTTAGGATGACCGACCTTCGACCACACCTAGCCATCACCTCCGCCACTTTGACCTTTTCCCTCGTCAGAAATGGTTAGCACTCACGACCACTTTTTTCATTGGAAAACGCTGATATATTCCATATTTTTCCATCGTTCGACAATCTTTATCACTTTAAGAAGCATTACTATCTTATATTTCACTTTTTTCCATTAGAGCCCAAGCCACTGCAGTCGATGATGAAGGCGCGACGATGGGAAAAGCAAAACTACCGTAATCAATAGTTTCTTAAGATTCTGACCACATCATCAGTCCAACTGAAGAACAACGAGTGTGGATGTGTTCATATCGATGGTACAAATAACTTTCATGATGGATGTTTGGCTAAAAATGGACGTATTAAAAGAAGAGTCTTGGACCATTGATTGAAGCTTCAAAAATAGCAGTTAGAATTTTATCTCTAAAACTATAAAGAGATGAGATGCTTATATAGCATTCCCCAAAAACATTTTTCATCGAGTGAAATTTTTTTAAAATTCAGTCGAGACTTGCTCGCTGGCTTTCGTAGATAATAACCACTATTCCAAACTCAATGGAACTAGCTTCAAAAGCTAGTTGAATTGTATATAGAATACAAGTTTATAAATCATACTATAATAATTAAATCTTTAATGCTATGTGTCAGTAGCATGCATGATGACACAATAAGTTTGATCGTTACAAAAATTGAAATCTTACAATGATTTACAGTTTGAATCCGATAAAACTGGTTTCATCAAGGTTTGAGATAATTTGCATAAAAGCTATTTTACATGTTAACAAAATCGAGTTAGTATTAACTGATTTTAAAACACTTCAATTGTTTGATAAAAAATTATTATTATTGTTCTTTTTTTGAATTTGTTTAGGAGGGAAACCGACCGAAGTCGTAAAACCCTCCCCAGTACACCTAGTCCGATCCACGAGCACCATATAAGTAGCTAATCTTAGGATATGCCCATGGTAAGCTCTTAGCATGTCATTCCGGGTTTTGAACCCATCCCACTATTACCATGGTGGTTCTTAACCGTTGGGCTATTGATAAAAAATTATTATTATCGTTCTTATTAATATAGAATTTCTTATAAGACATTATTTTGTTAATTCCAATATTAAAGCACTTATGTAAATTTAGTTTAGGTCATTAAATTTCAAAATAAATTATTTTTATATTTAAATCCACCAATATTTGGGTATCAAAAATCTGGTTGTTACATTCTCCCTTCCTTAAACAACCAAGAACAATGCCATAAAAACTCGTTAACTTTTCTCAAAAATATTTTCAAAATCATTCTTAAAATTTTCTAACACATGAAATTTTGGAAAATTTCTGCAATACCTCCTTTGTGTGGCTAGGTAAGAAAAAATCTCAATATCCGCTCATTTCTGAGACCTCCTATATCTGGGGACAATATACTTACATATTCATACTTGTAGAGGTATACATCACATAACATACATACCTATTATTCAAATGTGCATACCGTTTGCCAAGCATACAATCTTTACCAATGGAACCAAAAGCAATAAGCAAGCCTTTGCTTCTGTATACCTATATTTACTTACATACCCAAAAGAGAGTTAAAAAAATAAATAAGTAATATAAGGACTACTTTCATATGCATAAGCAATCGAGAACATCATAACAATCTTGTACAACAAGGAAATATGATGCAACTGATAATCATGATGCAAATCAGTAAGCAACATAAGTGTAACATAACGTCACACGAAATCAAAAATAATCATCTCATAACACTGCAATATAGTTTCACAGTTACTAATAATCATAAATCATAGATTACTCAAGTTCTAAAAACTTATCATCGCTCAATTATGAAAATTAATCCATCAAGAATCACCTTGCGCTCAACGGCCTCAGGTTAACATTTAACCGATCATTCATGTTATCCTAAACAATTAAAAGATTTGATTATTTAGTTCACCATAAGATAATCAATATAGCGTGAAATATTTTTGAACTTCATAAGATACATGTAAAGACCTAACTTTTTGACCCTTAGAAATTGACATAAATATGCCCATGGTATTTACATGCCGAATAACCAAGTGCTAGAAAATTTGAAAGCTATGGGAAATGAAAGAAAAGACAGAGTAGAATATCACAATAGGACAAATAATATATAATATATAATGATATTTTTACAAATGAAAACCGGAATTTTATATATACACATAAGAGCACAATTTATAAATCAGAATTGGACACTTATAACAACTTATCCCTACAAACTCCAATAATCTTAGACAATGACATACACAACAAAATAATATAGAGTAGGAGAATATGTCTCGAATCTCTAGTTCCTCCTTTGTATCTCCAAAGCAATCCAAGCCTAATCTAAAATATACTCAGCTTGACTTGAGCATTATCGCAAAATAAAGCTTAGATCAATTGGAAAACCAGCATAAGGAAACTCAAGCAACTGGAAACTTGTTTCTTTTATGTCCAATTCCATTGATGGTTATTAAAATAAACTATCCTAAAGCAATCATATACGATTTACGAAGGATATTACTAAGCCTCATATAATAAGTTACTTTTCAATTCAGTCTCTTCGATTATATTCACTTAAAATAATTAATATATTTAACCCTTTGATAGAAGTATATACTAATTTTTTTTAGAAAGGTTCTTGCCCAAATCAAATAAAATAGTTAAACAATGTTTATCTGAAAGTATTGATTATTATAAACCAATCACTTGTTTACAAACTTGAATTCTTTAAGTCCATAAATTTGTTTATGGATTTGTATTTAATTCCAAAATATCAATCTTGTTATCAAACTAATACTATCCATCAGATAACAATGAAGTCGTTCAAGTTGGTTTATTATTACCTTACAGACCTCGACTGACAATATTCTTATCCTCAAGGTAGATACAAGTTCGCTATCCAAAATATTTCCCAAATCAGAGAATTTAAATAACTTTTCCAATCTTTAAAACATTTTCCGAAAACCTTGTTATTTGCGACTATTTATTAAATTAGCTTAACTAACAAAAAATTAAATCAAGAAACTTATCTAATTAATTTACTTGATTTTTTTAAGATAATTTAATTATATTTAGCACTAAATTAAATAAAGATTAATTAATTGTAAAACATTTTTCTTGCTCAATTTCAGTTTGAATTATACTATTTACTGAGTAATTAACTTGCCAAAATTTGTTAATCAGATTAATAATTAACTTCATATATTATTTAGAAAAGAATTAACTTTATAACTACATTAATTATTATCAAAATAATAATAAACTTCACCATTAACTAAAACAAAAATAGTTAACTTCTTTTGTAGTTATTAAAATAATAGCCAACTTCGTTAATAATTATTAATCAAAATATTATTTTAAAACCTAGTTAATTAAAAGATTAATTAACTTTTATACACATTATTAAGTTTAAACAATCATTTATAATAAAAATTCATTTGAATTAATTTAACTAACAATTTCAATTAATATATTTCATTTAATTTAATTGAAAATAAAATTACTTTTATAACTAATTATAATTAAACCATCCCATTTATGTTCATTAAAAGCATAATTAATTGTTAATTAAATAATTATATCAAATTATTATTTTTGGAAAGGCCGACCGGTTGTTAAGGTGAGCGTAAACACCTGCATAAATAATAAAGGAACTGGTACTCTGCACATGCACGGAGTAACATATTTGGTTTAAAGTGTCCAATCACTATCAAAACATCACAATATCTAAGATAACAACATAACCGAGTACTATATGAATAACACTAGGAAAGTTACACCACTACACTAGAAAACATAACTACTCATCGTCTGAGTCATCCCCATAAAAGGTACCAGTGTAAGGTGTCATGCTACGTTTGTAGGACCAAAAGCGGAAGGCCAAATCATCGTATTTGGAAGGAGAAATTAAACGGATACTATCCCATGAATCATTTTGCATGTGCTCCGAGTTCACTTCACCAATTTCCCCGTCTTCCCACATTACCAATTTCTAGCCTTCCGGCCAGTGGAAAAGACGTCTGCGCTTAACTACCTCGTCACCAATAAAAATAAAGAAGTAGTTCTCAGTATCACAATGCATACCAGAGAGGGCATGTACCCAGGCAGTCTCTATCTCATTCCAAGAGATATCAGGATCAAGAGGAACATCAGGCAGTACAGAAAATGAAGGAACATCCTCCATATTTACTGTTGTCCGAGCAGTAACAGAAACATCCTGTAACAACCTGAAATTTTGGAACCAATTAAAAAAAAATTATTTTAGAAATTTGTATGGATTTTGGATATTTAAAATAATTTATTTTAAATAATAACGATTAAAAAATTATTTAAATTGAAGTTAGAACAAATATATTTATTTTAATTATAAAAGGACTTAGAAGTAGCACAGTAGTTTGAAAATTTGAATTTGAATTTTGACTGAATGTACAGGATTCCAAATAAATCAGATTTCAGTCAAACCAAAAATATTTAAATCTGTTTAATTATATCTTTCTAACGAATCTGAAAAATTGAAATTTCGTAACGGGAATAAAAAGTTATGTCCAATTTAAAATTTAAAATTTAAAATAGTCGCAATGGAATTTATATATATTTTTTAATATAATAAATAGCCATTTTGCAAACGACCTACGTTTTTGACGAAACCACTTTGGTTGGATCCAGAATGTCAAATTATTGCAAGATTTCAATTTCCATAATTTTTGGAATTAATATGTGAGCGTGGCAAAAGAAATTGTGTTTTGTCAATTTTAGTCAAATTGGATCGATCAAAAAATGGACATTTTTCGAACGTTCTCCAAATAGGATGAAATTAATTTTGTTAGGACCGTATCATCAAAACATAGCTAGGTTTACTTTTTGAGAATTTTTGAAGTCAGTATGTAGCCCCGATAAATTTAAATGTACGATCAAATTAAATAATTAAATGATTTATATTTTAATTTGAAGAAAACAAGCTGAAAACGATCGAATGGGCTGACGAGACCTAGCCCATTGTGTCCGGAATAAGGGTATTTGGTTAGGGGAGGCATTCGCTGGGCTGAATTTGGAGTTGGTAGGAATTAATGGTTTTTTTTATAAATTATAGAATTTAATAATATTATATTATAAATATCTCAGATAATCTAACCCTAAACCCTAAACACCCCGTACATTATTCAGCTGCTAGGTCCAAGATGAATGGCCGAAAACCACAATTTCAAATCCCTTAAAATCTTTTAATCCGCAAATTAAATTTGATTGCTCAATAAACAAAAATCAAATAACTTTCCAAGGCCTATAAAACCATAAGGTGATGATCGAATTTCAAGCAGTATTTCATTCGATTTTATCTCAGATTATCATTTTTATATGTTTTGTTGAAATAGAATTGTCAACAAAACAAAATTATCATTTTTTTTGTTTTGTTTTAATAGAATATTCAACAAAACAAAATTATCATTTTTATTTGTTTTGTTGTAATAGAATTTTGAACAAAATAAAATTATCATTTTTATATGTTTTGTTTAAATAGAATTATCAACAAAAAAATTATCATTTTTATTTGTTATGTCGAAATAGAATCGTCAACAAAATAAAAGAATCATTTATGTTCGTTTGTTGTAATAGAACTTTCAACAAAACAAAACAATCATTTTATTTGTTTTGTTGTAATAGAATTTTCAACAAAATAAAATTATCATTTTTATATGTTTTGTTGAAATAGAATTGTCAACAAAACAAAATTATCATTTTTATTTGTTTTGTTGAAATTGAATTGTCAACAAGATAAAAGAATCATTTTTGTTTGTTTGTTGTAATAGAATTATTGACAAAATAATAGTATCAATTTTTTTTGTTTTGTTGAAATAAAATTGTCAACAAAATAGAAGTATCATTTTTATTTGTTTTGTTGAAATAGAATGGTCGACAAAATAAAAATATCATTTAGTGTTGAATTAGATTTGTATGCAAATGAAAATGTCATTTTTATTTGTTATATTACATGTTAATGTAGGAATTGTAAAACACATAAAAATATAACTTTATGTTACATGTTAAAGTAGGAATTGCAAACAAATAAAAATATCACTTTTTATTTGTTATGTTAAAAATAGACTTGTATACAAATAAAAATATTATTTTTATTTTTCAAATTATTGTAGGAATTTATATACAACATTAAAATATCATTTCTATTGGCTATGTTAAGATATTGAAATATCATTTGTATTTGTTATACATTAGAATTGTATACAATTTAAAAGAGACAATTTTTATCGTCATGTTATACATTATAATTGTATACAATTTAAAAGAGACATTTTTTTATTGTCATGTTATACCTTAGAATTGTATACAAATTAAAAGAGATATTTTTTTTTGTCATGTTATACATTAGAATTGTATACAAATTAAAAGAGGCATTTTTATTGTCATGTTACACATTATAATTGTATACAAATTTAAATAGACATTTTTACATGTCATGTTATACATTGAAATTTTATGCAAACAAAAATATTTCTTTTTATTTGTTAAGTTAAATATAGAAATTGCATACAAATAATGAAAATAAAAATTATCTTTTTATTTGTCATTAGCGACAATGTAATGTAAATAAATTTCATTTTTGTTTGACATTAGAAAAATGTAGTGAATGTAATATAAATAAATTACATTTTTATTTGATATTAAAAACATGTAGAGAATGTATGCAAATAAATTACATTTTTATTTGACATTAAAAACATGTAGTGAATATAATGTAAATAAATTACATTTTTATTTGATGTTAAAAACATGTAGAGAATGTATGCAAATAAATTACATTTTATTTGACATTAGAAAACATGTAGTGAATGTATGCAAATAAACTACATTTTATTTGACATTAGAAAACATGTAGTGAAGGTATGCAAATAAATTACATTTTATTTGACATTAGAATCATGTAGAAAAGTTATGCAAATAAAATACATTTTTATTTGACATTAGAAAACATGTAGAAAAGTCATACAAATAAAACTTCTCCTTGTATTTGGCATTAGAATACATTGGAAATGTATGCCAACAAAAAACTCTATTTATTTGTTATTAGAAAATATAGGAATTTGTTTGCAAATATAATATCTCTGTTTATTTATCATTAGAGACATTTAAATGGTTATGCAAAATAAAACATTCTCTTATTTGGCATGTTAAATTCGTTAGTGGAATCGTCGAATGATTTATATTTATATATAATTTTATATATAAATTAAAATTAAAATTAGACGAATCGCGCGCGGTAGTTCGCGTTTTGGAATCGTCACTTTAAACGATTATACTGAAAGATCCGACCGTCAGATTTTCCCAAAATTGGAACCGTTAGGTCTGTGCTAGGAAGATCTTCCCAACGATATAAAATTTTGTTAAAATCCAATGGTTAGATTTCGGGAAAAGTGTAAATCAAATTTGGGTAAAAACAACGATGGGCCGCCTATTTACCCGAAGCGTCGTTGAATTAAATTGGACTATTTTTATATAAATAAAAATAGCGATAAATCATTATAAAATAATATTAATGATATAAGATAATTTAAATTATATATATTCAAGAATTATTTGAAAAAACCAAGTTCAGTCTAATTTCAAATAATTATACGACGATTTAAATTGAAGATATTGAAGACGGTGATTGAAGACCGGCGATCTTCACATCGAATGAATGACTACTGATGCCCTGGACTGATTTGTTCCCATGTAAGGGTTACAGTGGTAGTTGTCCAGACGTACTTGTTGATTGTCCGGATAAGCGAGCACCTCTCTTCCGTATTGGACATATGGGATGAGGAATAAGGTGTCTCCGGCTTCGTTCAGACCCAGAACGGACTTGTAAATGGATATGTGTCTGACATTGGATTTCATTCTATGTAAATTGATTTCTATTTAACATATATCTATTTGGTGGCGGAGAATTTATTCTCTTTCTTAACACCCTTCTCTGAGATACACGAGCTCAGATGTTATATATTGATAGTTATTGATCGCATGGCGTGGACTGTCAATGTGGCATGCCAAGATGTAAATGATCGAGGCTTCTGTTGAAAAGCAGAGCCTTGTGGTTGATGATCAAAGCACGACCTATTTAGGGATAGCTTTGTGTATAAGCATTACTTCACGAGCCTCACACCCCGGTATGAGTCAAAAACGGGATAAGGACCGTAGAGAGTGCATGCGTTTCTTTCTAGATAGAAGTGGTTTCATGGTATGGATCCCATACATTTTTACTTATGTCGATGATGGATTACGAGACCTCGAATATATTGGTCGATAATGGCCAATTGATAGGTCCAATAGGACCAGGAAACGTATTGTTCAGGAATAATAAATCCACTAAAGTATTTGTGGACCAGCCCTACCGCATCCAAGGCTTCGCCAGCGTCTGAATCCTGAGGCATTAGCTAGAGTGTCTCGAATCGACAAGAAGCCATCCCTAGCCTCGACTCATGATGGAAACTCAATCTCCAATACGACATTACGGTTTTGATTGTAAATCTATATATGGCGACATAGTAGGATGGTGTACTACGCCGTCTAGGATTGATACATTTACTTTGAAAATATTTTAAAAATGATTAGGCACTAATAATAATATTAAATATTATTTTATACGTATCAAGCATGTTTGATCATTATAAGGTAAAACTCTATCCTCCGGTTTGCGTTGCATTGTGTGATGGGACTTGAGTCTTATAATGGTTTCATTTTTCCAAAAAGCATAGCGTTGTTTTAAAAGATTTACTTATTTTATGCACTGGCAATCCAATGAAGTAAACCCATTCCCCGTTAGTGGCGTGGTCCTGTGATTAGCCTTATTATTAGTTAAATTAAGTAAAGATTTCTCATACCAATCCCATGACCGACTCATAGTTTGTTTCACTTGCAAACTCGGGTGCCCATATTTTCCACACGGCCAGTCGAGTAGCTTATTTTGCATATATATTGAGCAAGATTCTGGATCGAAGTTTAAAGCTGTGTCCAGAGCACTGATAGCCTTCCGCTTTGTTAGTTTAATTGTTCCGCTGTGCACTGTATTAAATTTATTGTAAATTATCTTCCGCTGTATTATAGGTCGATCTACTCTGATATATTCTGTACTCTGATGTAACATTATTTTAATGTTTATAAAAGTCTGAAGTTATTTGTTCTGATGTGTTGTATGCCCAAAGTTAGCGTATGAGGGATTCGAACGGCCTTGGTCGATTTAGCGATCGATTAGGTTCAGGAGAAATCCGTGTCGTTACAGCTGGTGTTAGAGCTTTGGTTAACTCAAATATTTGGGGTACAACTCGTTAGAACTGAACAAAAGACTCATCAGAGGTAGGATTAGTAATATCCTATAAAAGAATACTCATTAGAGATAGGATTAGTAGTATCCTAGAATGAGAAAACTCGTTAGAGATGGGGTTAGAAATGCCCTAGAATGAGTTAAGAGTGACAAGTTTATAATTAACGTATTTTTGATTATATATATAATCCGATTTTAGAAAATATGATTTTTGAATATATAAAAGTTATATATATTTGAAAAGCTAATCAACTAATTGATTGATGATTGTGTTGGCTGATTATTAGTTCAAATAAAAAATTATTTAAACCAATAAAAGAATGAAAGTTGAGTTGGTTAATTAAACAACTTTCAGCTTCGTTCCTTTTCGAGGACAAAAAGATTTTAAGTGGGGGAGATTGTAACAACCCGGAATTTTGGAACCAATTTAAAATTTTTGTTTTAGAAATTTTTATGGATTTTGGATATTTAAAATAATTTATTTTAAATAATAACGATTAAAAAGTTATTTAAATCAAAGTTAGAGCGAATATATTTACTTTGATTATAAAGGGAGTTAGAAGTAGCATGGTAGTATGAAAATTTGAATTTGAACTTTGACTGAATGTACAGGATTCAAAATAAATCGGATTTCAATAAAACAAAAAATATTTAAATTTGTTTAATTATATCTTTCTAATGAATCTGAAAAATTGAAATTTCATAACGGGAATAAAAAGTTATGTCCAATTTAAAATTTAAAAAAGTCGCTATGGAATTTATATATATATATATTAATTTAATAAATAGTCATTTTGCGAACGACCTCCGTTTTTGACGAAACCACTTTGGTTGGATCCGGAATGTCAAATTACTGCAAGATTTTAATTTTCATAATTTTTGGAATTAATATGTGAGCATGGCAAAAGAAAATGCGTTTTGTCAATTTTAGTCAAATTGAATCGACCAAAAAATGGCCATTTTTCAAACGGTCTCCAAATTGGACGAAATTAATTTTATTAGCATTGTATCATCAAAACATTGCTAGATTTATTTTTATGGAATTTTTGGAGTCAGTATGTAGCCTCAGTAAATTTAAATGTACGATCAAATTAAATAATTAAATGATTTATATTTTAATTTGAAGAAAACAAGCTGAAAATGATCGAATCGGCTGATGAAACCTAGCCCATTGTGTCTGAAATAGGGGTATTTGGTTAGGGGAGGCATTTGCTAGGCTGTATTTGGAGTTGGTAGGAATTAATGGTTTTTTTTGTAAATTATAGAATTTAATAATATTATATTATAAATATCTCTGATAATCTAACCCTAAACACCCCGTGCATTATTCAGCCGCCAGATCCAAGATGAATGGCCGAAAACCTCAATTTCAAATCCCTTAAAATCTTTTAATCCGCAAATTAAATTTGATTGCTCATTAAACAAAAATCAAAGAACTTTCCAAGGCCTATAAAACCAAAAGGTGACGATCAGATTTCGAGCAGTATTTCATTCGATTTTATCCCTCAAAGTGCTGGCGTTCTAGACTATTTTCCGAGCACCTGAGAGGTGCGAGCGCGCCGCCATGACTGGAAATGGAAGAGGAGATCGAGGCACTCCTCGTGGTGTGGTGCGATGTCTCCCGGTCATTAGGGTGGAGGGCGGCAATGATGTTTTTCTCGTGTGATTGGGTTCGTGGTTCTCTGCGTAGAAGACAACGTGACTGGAACGAAGAAAACAGTTAATGTTGGTAATTAACATGGAAATTAACTTAATTAATTATAATAATTAATGTAATTAATATTCAAAGGTTTAGAAATCCATATCTCTTTCAAAGTGTAACAGAATTGAACGAAATCATATTCGTTGTAACCGGGAAGCGGAGATCTACAACATGGAACTGACTGGAACAAAAACGGAGCTAGCTACAAATTCAAAAAAAATCGATGTGAGAATTCTATATAATTAAAATTAATTAATTATGATTGTGTTTTTACTAATCCGCTGTTAAATTCAATTTGTTGTTATACGTGATTTGATTTGGGTTGATGATGCTGTTATGTTGATCTGAACAAAAATATCATTTTTTGTTGAATAGATTTTAGATAAAACAAAAATAACATTTTTGTTGAAATAAATAAGATAAAAAAAAATTCATTTTTTGTTAAAATAGATTTGTATGATATAAAGTTGTCCTTTTTGTTGAAATTAGAATTGACAAAATAAAATTGTCCTTTTGTTGTATTAGAATTGAAAAAATAAAATTGTCAATTTTTTTGTTAGAATTGACAAAATAAAAATGCCATTTTTGTTGTATTAGAATTGACAAAATAAAATTGTCATTTTTGTTATATTAGATTATTGTCAAAACAAAATGTCATTTTTGTTGTATTAGATTATTGTCAAAACAAAATATCATTTTTGTTGTATTTGATTATTGTCAAAACAAAATATCATTTTTGTTGAATTAGATTATTGTCAAGACAAAATATCATTTTGTTAAATAGATTTATATGAAAACAAAAACATCATTTTTGTTGAAATAGATTTGTATGAAAACAAAAACATCATTTGGTTGAAATAGATTTGTAAAAATAAAATTATCATTTTTATATGTTTTGTTGAATTAGAATTTTCAACAAAACAAAATTATCATTTTTATTTGTTTTGTTGTAGTAGAATTTTCAACAAAATAAAATTATCATTTTTATATGTTTTGTTGAAATAGAATTGTCAACAAAACAAAATTATCATTTTTAATTGTTTTGTTTTAATAGAATTTTCAACAAAACAAAATTATCATTTTTATTTGTTTTGTTGTAATAAAATTTTCAACAAAATAAAATTGTCATTTTTATATATTTTGTTGAAATAGAATTGTCAACAAAACAAAATTAACATTTTTATTTGTTTTGTTGTAGTAGAATTTTCAACAAAACAAAATTATCATTTTTATTTGTTTTGTTGTAATAGAATTTTCAACAAAATAAAATTATCATTTTTATATGTTTTGTTGAAATAGAATTGTCAACAAAACAAAATTATCATTTTTATTTGTTTTGTCGAAATAGAATCGTCAACAAAATAAAAGAATCATTTTTGTTCGTTTGTTGTAATAGAATTGTCAACAAAACAAAACTATCATTTTTATTTGTTTTTTAATAGAATTTTCAACAAAATAAAATTATCGTTTTTATATGTTTTGTTGAAATAGAATTGTCAACAAAACAAAATTATCATTTTTATTTGTTTTGTTGAAATAGAATTGTCAACAAAATAAAAGAATCATTTTTATTCGTTTGTTGTAATTGAATTATCGACAAAATAAAAGTATCAATTTTATTTGTTTTGTTGAAATAAAATTGTCAACAAAATAGAAGTATCGTTTTTATTTGTTTTGTTGAAATAGAATGGCCAACAAAATAAAAATATCATTTAGTGTTAGAATTAGATTTGTATGCAAATGAAAATGTCATTTTTATTTGTTATGTTACATGTTAATGCAAGAATTGTAAAACACATAAAAATATCACTTTTATGTTACATGTTAAAGTAGGAATTGCAAACAAATAAAAATATCATTTTTTATTTGTTATGTTAAAAATAGACTTGTATACAAATTAAAATGTTATTTTTATTTGTCACATTAATGTAGGAATTTATATACAACATTAAAATATCATTTCTATTGGCTATGTTAAGATATAGAAATATCATTTCTATTTGTTATACATTAGAATTGAATACAATTTAAAAAAGACATTTTTTGTCGTCAGGTTATACATTAGAATTGTATACAAATTAAAAGAGACATTTTTTATTGTCATGTTATACCTTAGAATTGTATACAAATTAAAAGAGACATTTTTAATGTCATGTTATACATTAGAATTGTATACAAATTAAAAGAGGCATTTTTATTGTCATGTTACACATTAGAATTGTACACAAATTTAAATAGACATTTTTACGTGTCATTCTATACATTGAAATTTTATACAAATAAAAATATTTCTTTTTATTTGTTAAGTTAAAAATAGAAATTGCATACAAATAATGAAAATAAAAATTATCTTTTTATTTGTCATTAGCAACAATGTAATGTAAATAAATTATATTTTTATTTGACATTAGAAACATGTAGTGAATGTAATGTAAATAAATTACATTTATATTTGATATTAAAAACATGTAGAGAATGTATGCAAATAAATTACCTTTTTATTTGCCATTAGAAATATGTAGTGAATGTAATGTAAATAAATTACATTTTTATTTGATATTAAAAAAATGTAGAGAATGTATGCAAATAAATTACATTTTATTTGACATTAGAAAACATGTAGAGAATGTATGCAAATAAATTACATTTTATTTGACATTAGAAAACATGTAGTGAAGGTATGCAAATAAATTACATTTTATTTGACATTAGAGTCATATAGAAAAGTTATGCAAATAAAATACATGTTTATTTGACATTAGAGAACATGTAGAAAAGTCATGCAAAAAAAACTTCTCCTTGTATTTGGCATTAGAATACATTGGAAATGTTTGCAAACAAAAATCTTCATTTATTTGTTACTAGAAAATATAGGAATTTGTTTGCAAATATAATATCTCTTTTTATTTATCATTAGAGACATTTAAATGGTTATGCAAAATAAAACATTCTTTTATTTGGCATGTTAAACTCGTTAGTGGAATCGTCGAATGATTTATATTTATATATAATTATATATACAAATATAAATTAAAATTAAACGAATCGCGCGCGGTAGTTTGCGTTTCAGAATCGTCACTTTAAACAATTATACTGAATGATCCGACCGTCGGATTTTCCCAAAACTGGAACCGTTAGGTCTGCTTTGGGAAGATCTTCCCAATGATATAAAATTTTGTTAAAATGCAAAGGTTAGATTTCAAGAAAAGTGTAAATCAAATTTGGGTAAAAATAGCGCCAGGGTCGCCTATTGACCCAAAGTGTCGTTGAATTAAATTGGACTATTTTTATATAAATAAAAATAGCAATAAATCGTTATAAAATAATATTAATGATATAAAATGATTTAAATTATATATATTCGAGAATTATTAGAAAAGACCGAGTTCAATCTTATTTCAAATAATTATACGACGATTAAAATCGAAGACACTGAAGATGGTGATTTAAGATCGGTGATCTTCACATCGAATGGATGACTACTGATGCCCTGGACTGATTTGCTCACACGAAAGGGTTACAGTGGTAGTTGTCCAGACGTACTTGTTGATTGTCCGGATAAGCGAGCACCTCTCTTCCGTATTGGACATACGAGATGAGGAATAAGGTGTCTTTGGTTTCGTTCAGACCCAGAATGGACTTGTAAATGGATGTGTGTCTGACATTGGATTTCATTCTATGTAAATTGATTTCTATTTAATATATATCTGTTTGGTGGCGGAGAATTTATTCTCTTGCTTAACACCCTTATCTGAGACGCACGAGCTCAGAGGTTATATATTGATAGTTATTGATCGCATGGTGTGGACTGTCAATGTGGCATGCCAAGATGCAAATGATTGAGGCTTTTGTTGAAAATCAGAGCCTTGTGGTTGATGATCAAAGAACGGCATGTTTAGACATAGCTTTGTGTATAAACGTTACTTCGCGAGCCTCACACCCCGGTATGAGTCAAAAACGGGATAAGAACCGTAAGGAGTGCATGCATTTCTTTCTAGCTAGAAGTGGTGTCATGGTATGGAGTCTAGATATTTTTACTTTTTTGGATGATGGATTACGAGGACTTGGATATATTGGTCGATAGTGGCCAATTGATAGGTCCAATAGGACCGGAAAACGTTTTGTTCAGGAATAATTAATCCGCTAAAGTATTTGTGGACCGACCCTACCGCATCCAAGGGTTCGCCAGCGTCCGAATCCTGAGGCATTAGCTAGAGTATCTTGAATCGGCGAGGAGCCATCCCTAGCCTCGACTCAAGATGGAAACCCAATCTCCAATACGCCATTACGGTTTTGATTGTAAATCTATATATGGCGACATAGTAGGAGGGGGTTCTATGCTGTCTAGGACTGATACATTTACTTTGAAAGTATTTTAAAAATGATTAGACACTAATAATTATATTAAATATTATTTTATACGTATCAAGCATGTTTGATCATTATAAGGCAAAACTCTATCCTCCGGTTTGCGTTGCATTGTGTGGTGGGACTTGAGTCTTATAATGGTTTCATTTTTCTAAAACGCATAGCGTTATTTTAAAAGAATTACTTATTTTATGCACTGGCAATCCAATGGAGTAAACCCGTTCCGCGTTAGCGGCGTGGTCCTGTGATTAGCCTTATTATTAGTTAAGTTAAGTAAAGATTTCTCATACCAATCCCATGATTGACTCGTAGTTTGTTTCACTTGCAAACTCGGGTGCCCATATTTTCCACATGGGCAATCGAGTAGCTTATTTTGCAGATATATTGAGCATGATTCTGGATCGAAGTTTAAAGTTGTGTCCATAGCACTGATAGTGTAACACCCCACGTCCGTTAATGTCACTCACAAAGGGAATGCATTAAGTTTCGTTCAGTATTATAAGTAAACAGAACGGAATATTACAAGACAGAGAAAGTAGTACTTGAAATTTTTTATAACTTTATTGCAGTTGAAACAGAAATAAGTTTGATTACATTTCCAAATACCAAAACCAAGTAAATAATATCAGTCTTGTACAAATTGTTCAGAGTACTTAATATTAAAACTGTAATCCCCAACAGAAAATGCCATAGATAAGCTGAATCAAAGCCAAGCAATCCATCTTTCAAATTCAAGCTGGAAGAAGGGATATCTGAACTAAGCTTGAGTATTTCCTCCCTGAAAACCTGGAGGGAGGGGGGAAAGGAAGAAAAGAGGAGAAAACAAACTAGGTCAGACATAAGCTGGTGAGTCCAGTGACTTTAACAATATAATCATTAAAGTAACAGGATAAAAACATAAACTGGAAACTAAGAAATGACAATACATAAATATGCATGACAAGGTAAGCAGGATGAATAAGATAAATGTTGATCGCGCTTCTAATCACTAAAGTATAATTACTACACTGCACCAATGCTAATTTCACGGCACCGTTACTAGTTCCATACTGAAAGTTGATCCCCATCTTGTAATTGGTAGTCCTCAGGCGTATCATCTAGTAAGAGGTATTCACCCCATACAATCCTTACTTGCCCATACTAAATACTAGATGTCCCCACACTAGCCCCCTATCGCTTAATCGATCGGCTCTTTAACTTGCATGTATTTATTACTTGTGTCATTCGGCCCCGCTTGTTTACTTGTGTCATTCGGCCCTGCTAGTTTACTTGTGTCATTTGGCCCTGCTTGTTTACTTGTGTCATTCGGCCCCGCTTTTATGTAGATACCTGTGCTGGTCCCACCATAGGGTGTATCAATCCCTATGATGACAACCCGACACAATTCAAGATGCACAGTGTATACTACTGATGCCCAGTGCCTGCTTTTTCCACTCCGGAGCACGTGCACGCCCATACTCCGCCAGAACCTACACTGCTGCACCACCCACCGCTATTTTGACCGCTTATAATCAGCCCAGTAATCGTGCCCCACCCTGCCTAGTTTAGGGTACCATGATACATCTATGTGGGTTACTGCTGAAATGGGTCCCTGTTACTAGGGTTTCCTACTGATTAAGTTTGTGCATCTATATATGCAAATATTACCCACTTACACGAGATGTACTTAACCCTTTCACTGATTCAAACATGTTTATTTGACGGTTAAGTTTGTGGGCCTATATACACGAATATTACCCACCTACCCAAGGTTTACTTAACCCTCCTACTTACCAAGTCAATATGTATTATTGGTTAAGCTTGCCTTAACCCTATCCCCTTTGTTCATGTAATATTGGTTATGTGCTGTCCATTCATGTTAACTTAACCCACCCACACATCATGTTGTATTGGTTAAGTGTTTCTTATTAACTTAACCTTGTTCATTCATCATGTTATATTGGTTAAGTGTTTTAAATTTACTTAAACCCGCCCACTTGTCTAATTAACATGTTGTGTTGGTTAAGTGTTCTCGATTTACTTAACCCCACCCACTTGTCTAATTAACATGTTGTATTGGTTAAGTGTTCTCAATTTACTTAACCTCACCCATTTGTCTAATTAACATGTTGTATTGGTTAAGTGTCGCCTATTCATATGTTACTTAACCCTTCCGTTCTAAGCATGTCTGTTCATTGGCATTAATTAATTTATTAATGCACTAACCTCTCACATTAGAACTGTTGTTTGCGGTTGCTGGATGTGCCGGGCGGTTCCGGGCAGACTTCTACCGCAAACTCATTCTAACCTCAGGTTTTGAGCTTAATGCGCTAACCTCTCACATTAGATCTGTGTTGTTGCGGTCGTTGGATGTGCCGGGAGGTTCCGGGAAGTCTTACATGGCAACTCAATCTAACATCGGGTTAGGCATGTTCTTCTTTTAACCAATTTACATATTTACCATTTATGTCCAAGTCTAGATTTATATGTAAATTATCCATAAGTGTGGTCAATTCAAGTTATGCCACATTTACTAGATATGCCCAAAATTAATTATATGATTACAACACATTTTATGCCAATTACATAATGTCCAATATTTAATGTTTCCCAACTGTTTCCCAACGTCAATCGTTCGTATGATTCATATAATACGTTAGGCTCGCAATTAGCCTAAGTCATAAGAAAAAGGGAAAGAAAGAGACGTATAACATCCAAACTGGCATAAAACAATATAGATCCAATTATGAACATAACTAGCATATAACAAAGATCCCATTTATGAACTTGCATAACAAAATAAAACTAAATTAACATATGAACTTGCATAACAAGTTAGATCTAAATTAACATATAAACTTGCATAACAAATTAGATCTAAATTAACATATGAACTTCCATAACAAATTAGATCTAAATTAACATATGGACTTGCACAACAAATTAGATCTAAATTAACATATGGACTTGCATAACAAATTAGATCTAAATTAACATATGGACTTGCATAACAAATTAGATCTAAATTAACATATGAAAATAGACTAGCATGGATCACAAACTTGCATGATCATAATTTATATTGACATAAATTTGCATAATCAATGACTTGCATAAGCAATAGACATATAAAATATGAATTTGCATAAACATATAAACTGGCATGGGTCTAATCATATAAAATATGACTTGCATAGATCTAAACATATAAATAGGAACTTGCATGTATGAATATGATTTTCACATAAACTTGCATATGATTTGCATGCAAACTTGCATATAAAGTTGCATATGTGATTAGACATGTAGACTAATATCACATGATTTACATATAAGCTTGCATATGATTTGCATACAAACTTGCGTACAACAACATCATAAAATGAATCTAATCGAGCATACACAATTAGACACATGAATTAAGATCATAAGATGGAATTAATCAAGTATATGTAATTAGTCATATTCATATAGTCCAAATTATAAACCCATCATAATTACGTTCAACAATTATCTTGTTAAAGAAGCTGTACTCACTATGAATGGATTAAAGAAGAGAATAGATTAAGCGTAGAATCCTTTTTCCACCATCCTAAGTTTTAATTCGTTGAATAAGAGAAGCTTGCTCAGTCTATGTTGCAGCAGCATGGCGGCTTGAGAATAATTTTTGTTTTGATTAAGGGTTTAGGTTAGATGTGATTATATAAGAGTGTAGGATTAATTCTAGCCTTTAGATCGGTCCAGGAGTAATCAGAGCCATTCAAACCAAAGAGATATGTTACTCAGCCAGTCACAGCACGACACATAAGCCCTAATACCTTAGAATTCGTCACCAGGCCAATCATAGAAGGCCACGTTCGAAAAAAAAAACAATCCTTGACAAACAAAAATGCACCACGTGCGCCACATGATGCGTACACGTCATATATATATATATTTATTATTATTATTTTCAATTAACATAAGTGACAAATTATCATATTCTCTTTAATGTTAATTGACGTAAGTGACAAATTAGCATAAGTATTCATACAAATTAAGATTAATTACTTGTTTTCTAATCAATGTCATATTAAACATATCTACAAATCAATGTTTTTGTTTCTTTTGTTGCAATCAATTTATTGCATGTATTGATTCCTTCTGTACTCACACATTTTTAAATTTGTATCTTTATAACATAATTGCACATATGTACATATATGCATCTATTTATTTAATATTTTTACCGTATGCATTATTGCGTTAAATCTCCTTATTTAACGCACGTACTAATATGTTAATCTTCTTACCTTTAATTTGTCACATGCGTTTCTTTACATTAATGCTTTTCTACATTTTCTTGCGCACTTTTGAATTTTCTTCCTTAATTAATTAATCCATAAATTAATTATATAAAAAATTGAGTTATTACATTCTCCCCACCTTAAAGGATTTCGTCCCCGAAATCTCCAAGTTAAGAAGAATGTTACCATCCATCATCCATCTACTCATCCATCAATCACAGACATCCATTGTCCTTAAAAGATTTGTAATGCTTTAATGAACATATGCAAAAGTGTGTGTATATGTTCCTACTCTAATGCAAAATCAGGCAGTCTACTGACCCAGTCGACCTCCTTAGTGCAATTCATGATAGTGTCATGAGTCCATTATGTATGCCAAAGAATCCTAATGATACATATCATTTTTACATGCGTGCACAATCATTCATTCAAATGCAACATCCATATGATAACACATTCAATATACATCCATCAAATTAATTATGCACACTTATTCATATGCAATATGAAAGTGATTGAGCCGATCTAGTGCCTAATGTGTGTGTAAATGCATCCACGAGCAACCACTAGCATACAGTTGCATCCACTTGCATCCACCAAACATAACATGTCTCAAACACATGTTTACAGCCATAGGATTTTTCTACCTAAAGATCGAAGATGTAATCGAGAGAACATATTGAATGATGGAACAAGTATAAACAAAGCGATAGAAAAAGGAGAAGTTAAGAACATACCCTCGAAAAGGAAAGGGTACAGCGTACGCATCTTGTCTTCCATCTCCCATGTCGCGTCTCCTTGATCATCTCCCCATTGGACTTTAACCACTTGACCTCTCGGTTATGTAACTTCTTGACCTCCGATCCAAGGATGCATGTAGGATCTCGTCTAATCGTGGCATCTTGCTCCACTTCCACTTCCCTAAGCATGCTCGACTCCAATACTTTCACGGTATCATGTAAACGCTTCTTCAAGGATTGTCTTCCTCAAGCTCTTGTCTCGTGATACGCAAAGTCTATTTCGCGCCACGGGGGTAAATCCCGAACTTCATCAAAGACGTCATCAAACTCACGGACCACACGAATAAATTTCAAATCATCGATGAATGCGTCAAGAAATTCTAGGTAGCTAAGCATCACTGAACCCCTAGGGTCGCAGGAAATATCAATGGTCTTTCCACAATGAGTTAACAGTCTAACTACCCTCTTTTCACAGTCTAGGATAGCACCATGCCTGGCTAGCCAATTCATTCCTAGAATCAAGCTATAGCCCATGAAATCAAGAACGAAGACGTTGCATTCAAGCCCAACGCCCAAGATAGACACTCTCAAATTTCGACAAACCATAGATTAGTGAGCCGAACCACCAATAGGATTTGAGACTACAATAGGATCCATTACTAGACTAGTATTTAGGTGCAGTGTTTCAACTATCAAAGCAGATACAAACGAGTGCGAAGCGCAAAAGTCGAAAAGAGTTCTAGGAAAATGAAATGAAATCTTCAACCAAAACTTCCTATCTCTTTTCGATATACTGACCACGAGAACACAACCTGCTCTTCTGAAGATCATGTACTTTGTCCTTACCCTTACCCTTGCCTCTTTGGATAATCCTGATAAGATGTCTTGTCTCTTCGTAATGATAACAACTAGTCTTCTTCTTCTTTCTAACGTCTTTCTTTAAGTGGCCAAGTATTTCACAATTGTGGTATTCCTTTTTATCTTGGCCCTTGTTATCCTTACCGCCTTTCTTTGGATCCACTTTCTTATCCTGTGTCCTATCCATGTCTCCCCTAAACGTTTTCCATTCGTTACCTCCCACCAAAATGAAGCTTCATCCTTTATTAACCAAGCAGTTGTTTGAACCTTCCTCCCATCGTCTATCTCAAAGGTACCAACAAGTCATCCACTTCGTTGAGCCAAATTCTAGCCTCGACAAATGTATCAGTCCCATGAATCGGTTTTCTGCACGGAAGTCCTTACACATCTTAGAAAAAGCATCTATACGCGGAGGAAGAGATTCAAAAGGGAAAGAGGAAGGAACTCGAAATAAAGAATCGGAAGAAAGATATATGGCTTTGGGGATTATGTTTTTCAAAATAAACTTTCCTTTTTTAAAATACTTCCTTTTAAAACCTTTTTGAAAATAGTTTTCAAAAACTTTTATATAATCTGGTAATCTTCGGCTTTGATAACAAGTGTAACACCCTACGTCCGTTAATGTCACTCACAAAGGGAATGCATTAAGTTTCGTGGAGTATTATAAGTAAACAGAACGGAATATTACAAGATAGAGAAAGTAGTACTTGAAAATTTTTATTACTTTATTGCAGCGGAAACAGAAATAAGTTTGGTTACATTTCCAAATACCAAAACCAAGTAAATAATATCAGTCTTGTACAAAACCTTCAGAGTACTTAATATTAAAACTGTAATCCCCAACAGAAAATGCCATAGTTAAGCTGAATCAAAGCCAAGCCATTCATCTTTCAACTTCAAGCTAGAAGAAGGGATATCTGAACTAAGCTTGAGTATTTTCTCCCTTAAAACCCTGGAGGGGGGGGACGGAAGAAAAGAGGCGAAAACAAACTAGGTCAGACATAAGTCTGGTGAGTCCAGTGACTTTAACAATATAATCATTAAAGTAACAGGATAAGAACATAAACTAGAAAGTAAGAAATGACTATACATAAATATGCATGACAAGGTAAGCAGGATGAATAAGATAAACGTTGATCGCGCTTATAATCACTAAAGGATAATTACTACACTGCACCAATGCTAATTTCACGGCACCGTTACTAGTTCCATACTGAAAGTTGATCCCCATCTTGTAATTGGTAGTCCTCAGGCGTAGAATCTAGTAAGAGGTACTCACCCCATACAATCCTTACTTGCCCATACTAAATACTAGATGTCCCCACACTAACCCCTTATCGCTTAATCGATCGGCTCCCTAACTCGTATGTATTTGTTACTTGTGTCATTCGGCCCCGCTTGTTTACTTGTGTCAATCGACCCCACTTGTTTACTTGTGTCATTCGGCCCCGCTTTTATGTAGATACCTGTGTTTGTCCCACCATAGGGTGTATCAATCCCTATGATGACAACCGGACACAATTCAAGTTGCACAGTGTATACTACTGATGCCCAGTGCCTGCTTTTCCACTCCGGGGCACGTGCACGCCCATACTCCGCCGGAACCTACACTGCCGCACCACCCGCCGCTATTTTGACCGCTTATAATCAGCCCAATAATCGTGCCCCACCTTGCCTAGTTCAGGGTACCATGATACATCTATGTGGGCTACTGCTGAAATGGGTCCCCGTTACTAGGGTTTCCTACTGGTTAAGTCTGTGGGCCTATATATGCAAATATTACCACCTACACTAGATGTACTTAACCCTCCCACTTATTCAAACATGTTTATTTAACGGTTAAGTTTGTGGGCCAATATACACTAATATAACGCACCTACCCAAAGTTTACTAAACCCTCCGACTTACCAAGTCGATATGTATTATTGGTTAAGCTTGCCTTAACCCTATCCCCTTCGTTCATGTAATATTGGTTAAGTGATGTCCATTCATGTTAACTTAACCCACCCACACATCATGTTGTATTGGTTAAGTGTTTCTTATTAACTTAACCCTGTTCATTCATCATGTTATATTGGTTAAGTGTTTTAAATTTACTTAACCCCACCCACTTGTCTAATTAACATGTTGTATTGGTTAAGTGTTCTCAATTTACTTAACCCCACCCACTTGTCTAAATAACATGTTGTATTGGTTAAGTGTTCTCAATTTACTTAACCCCACCCGCTTGTCTAATTAACATGTTGTATTGGTTAAGTGTCGCCTATTCATATGTTACTTAACCCTTCGTTCTAAGCATGCCTGTTCATTGGCATTAACTAATTTATTAATGCATCAGCATCTCACATTAGAACTGTTGTTCGCGGTTGCTGGATGTGCCAGGCGGTTCCGGGCAGACTTCTACCATAAACTCATTCTAACCTCGGGTTTTGGGCTTAATGCGCTAACCTCTCACATTAGATCTGTGTTTTTGTGGTCGCTGGATGTGCCGGGCGGTTCCGGGCAGTCTTACACCGCAACTCAATCTAACCTCGGGTTAGGCATGTTCATCTTTTAACCAATTTACATATTTACCATTTATGTCCAAGTCTAAATTTATATGTAAATTATCCATAAGTGTGGTCAATTCAATTTATGCCACATTTACTAGATATGCCCAAAATTAATTATATGATTACAACCCATTTAATGCCAATTACATAATGTCCAATATTTAATGTTTCCCAACTGTTTCCCAACGTCAATCGTTCGTATGATTCTATAATACGTTAGGCTCGCAATTAGCCTAATTCATAAGAAAAAGGGAAAGAAAGAGACGTATAACATCCAAACTGGCATAAAACAATATAGATCCAATTATGAACATAACTAGCATATAACAAAGTTCCCATTTATGAACCTGCATAACAAAATAGATCTAAATTAACAAATGAACTTGCATAACAAGTTAGATCTAAATTAACATATGGACTTCCAAAACAAATTAGATCTAAATTAACATATGGACTTGCATAATAAATTAGATCTAAATTAACATATGGACTTGCACAACAAATTAGATCTAAATTAACATATGGACTTGCACAACAAATTAGATCTAAATTAACATATGGACTTGCATAACAAATTAGATCTAAATTAACATATGGACTTGCAAAACACATTAGATCTAAATTAACATATGGACTTGCATAACAAATTAGATCTAAATTATCATATGAAAATATACTAGCATGGATCATAAACTTGCATGATCATAATTTACATTGACATAAATTTGCATAATCAATGACTTGCATAAGCAATAGACATATAAAATATGAATTTGTACAAACATATAAACTAGCATGGATCTAATCATATAAAATATGACTTGCATAGATCTAAACATATAAATAGGAAATTGCATGTATGAATATGATTTTCACATAAACTTGCATATGATTTGCATACAAACTTGCATATGTAATTAGACATGTAGACTAGTATCACATGATTTACATATAAACTTGCATATGATTTGCATACAATCTTGCATACAACAACATCATAAAATGAATCTAATCGAGCATACACAATTAGACACATGAATTAACAACATAAAATGGACTTAATCAAGTATATGCAATTAGTAATATTCATATAGTCCAACTTATAAATCCATCACAATTACGTTCAACAATTATCTTGTTAAAGAAGCTGTACTCACTATGAACGGATTAAAGAAGAGAATAGATTAAGCGTAGAATCCTTTTTCCACCATCCTAAGTTTTAATTCGTTGAATAAGAGAAGCTTGCTCAGTCTATGTTGCAGCAGCATGGCAGCTTGAGAATGATTTTTGTTTTGATTTAGGGTTTAGGTTAGATGTGATTATATAAGAGTGTAGGATTAATTCTAGCCTTTAGATCAGTCTAGGAGTAATCAGAGCCATCCAAACCAAAGAGATGTGTCACTCAGCCAATCACAGCACGACACATAAGCCCTAATAGCTTAGAATTCGTCATCAGGCCAATCAGAGAAGGCCACGTTCAAAAAAAAAAACAATCCTTGACCAACAAAAATGCGCCACATGCGCCACATAATTCATACACATCATATATATATATTATATATATATATATTATTATTGTCAATTAACTTAAGTGACAAATTATCATATTCTCTTTAATATTAATTGACATAAGTGACAAATTAGCATAAGTATTCATACAAATTAAGACTAATTACATGGTTTCCTAAATTATCATCAAATAAACATAATTGACAATCAATCGAACATAAATGACAAATTACTTGTTTTCTAATCAATGTCATATTAAACATATCTACAAATCAATGCTTTTCTTTCTTTTGTTGCAATCAATTTATTGCATGTATTGATTCCTTTTGTACTCACTCATTTTTAAATTTGTATCTTTATAACATAATTGCACATATGTACATATATGCATCTATTTAATACTTTTACCGTATGCATTATTGCGTTAAATCTCCTTATTTAACGCATGTACTAATATGTTAATCTTCTTACCTTTAATTTGTTACATGCATTTCTTTATATTAATGCTTTTCTACATTTTCTTGCGCACTTTTGAATTTTCTTCCTTAATTAATTAATCCATAAATTAATTATATAAAAATTTGGGTTATTACATATAGCCTTCCGTTGTGTTAGTTTAATTGTTCCACTGTGCTCTGTATTAAATTTATTGTAAATTATCTTCCGTTGTATTATATGTCGATGTACTCTGATATATTCTGTATTCTGACGTAACATTATTATAATGTTTATAAAAGTCTGAAGTTATTTGTTCTGATGTGTTGTATGCCCAAAGTTAGCATATGCGGGATTCAAATGGTGTTGGTCGATTTAGCGATCGATTAGGTCCGGGAGAAATCCGTGTCGTTACACATCCGAAGCCGGAACATCTTCAAGAACTTCATTTCTTTTAGCCTTAGGAGCCTTGATTCTAACTGGAGGACGAGAAAGAGGTATTTTTTGCTTTGGCACAGCAGTACCAATTTCATTACAAGAGTCAATCGTGTGACCAAAAGCCTTGCATGTCGTGCATATTATCTCAAATTGTTAACACTTAAATTAAGTTCGAATTTACTTTACAAAGGATTTAGGAACTTAGTGGTTCCCATGACACTTAGCAAATTCTTTCCATTTAAACGACAATAAATTCATGCACATACATTTACATAAACGCATATGTAGTAGAAAACTCTACTATCAATCGATGACAATAAAATCCTATTGATAGATAAATATACGCCTAAATTAACACAATAGCTGAATGGTGTTTATTTTTGCTATAAAAAGGTTCAAAAATAATATGTTTAACTCAACTTAATCGACTGGCATTTTTATAGGCAAATAGATGTCGCCGATAAAGTATAATTAATCAAAATGAAGTAATTAATTTTAAAATAATTTAATTAAATTTAGTCCTATTAAAATATCGTAAATCTTAATGTCGTCCAATCTAACAACTAATTACACTACATTGTTCTTGTGACGGCCCGCCCCGCACCAGCCGATATTCCAACGAAAGTGCACTGTGCCAATGTCCAACCAGCACGGGATGGTCGCCAAAGAAAGGAAAGAAGGGAATTTGAAATTGCAAGGTACCTGTAGAATGTCTCACAGCGCATGCGATAAAATATTATAATAACATAACTTTGACATAAAACAGGTGAGACAGTGCATAAGCTGAAAACTAAACCATCATAGCAGCGGAAAAACTAAAATACAGCTTATGTTCCACATAATCATTATTACAACTTAAAAAAAAACTGTCTCTAAAGCAAAACAAGAAAGGTACACTACTAATGCCCAAAGTAGTGACCAGCAGCGGCACATGGAGAACATATGTATAAATGGTACGTGTAAGCCTCCTGCTCGTCTCCGGACATCTACTCGTGCATATCCACCTGACCTGTCTCTAGTCTGCTCGTTTAGGAGCACCCAGAGTAATAAAAAGAGACATAAAACTCTAGGTCAGACAAAAGTCTGGTATGAGCGATAAGCAACAAAACAAAACAATAACAGGTATAATCCAACCATACCTGAACCTGGACCTGCAACCAAAGAGTTAGCACAACAGGATGTATAATACTCTAAGGTGACACTAACACAAGGTGTAAATGGGGGTTTTGGGGGTCATGGTGATAGCAAACATCAAACATAGCAATCATCTTAACATCTCTCACTCAGTGCGTAAAGCATACGATACCCACTACTCGATCACCCAATCTTTTGCTATGATCACTTTGCTCCATGGAGTCACTATGACCCCATTGCACTGATCCATAGCCACTAACCCGTCTCTAAGTGGTGAACTAAAGTTATGGATATCGATAACCCCTTTGCACACGTCCGCAGCAAAGCCCAATCATGAAGTTGACTCGTTGGTTCCCATCTGGATCCTGAGTACAAACTTCTCATTTAAACTACCTTTACATCTCGGGTTTTGGTCTCCTCCGGATCGATCTTCATTTAGTTCGTGGCTCATGCCTTACGTCCAAGCTCCTTTGTTGGGTTCGGTCGTGATGCTCAATCTAGGTCAACGTTCGGATCGTGATCTCCCCTCCGGATCGGGTTGGGTTCCTCCTCCGGGTAGGCTCGTCTTCTTCCTCCAACCAGATCGGTTCGTGTTCACCATTCAGGTTCGGGTCGTGGTTACCCAACTGGGTCGGGTCAGGTGTATCCACCTAGGTCACCGGGTCGGGTCGTGGTCTTCAAGTGCTGACTTGTCTTGGTTTATGGTCTTCAAGGCGATCGGCTCGTGGATGCTCGGCTCATGGCGATCAACTCGAAGAAGTGAAAAACATCTAGCGACTCGTGGTGTATGGTGCTCCACGTCTTGTGATACATTGGCTCGATCCGGTCGGCTCGTGGGGTAGGACTCACAATCTGGTCCGTTCAGAGGGGGCGATCCGATCCGGTTTCTACACAAATTTCCTACAACTTTTCCAGCGACTGTTTTACGCTATCTGATGGCATTTTCGACCAATCTAACTTCACTTAGCAACTATAAAGCATTCCAAAAAGTAATAGCAACATAGGGAATCAACCATTAACACCAAACCAACAATTTGATGTATTAAAATGGATCAAACATACCCAAAACCCATATTTTCCCCTTAAGCATGTTTAAGCAAATCTAATGACATGATTAGCAAAACTTATCCAAATTAACCCAAACTTCTAACAGAGGCCTGAAACGGTGTTTAAGAATTTCTAAACATTTTTCCAGATTTTATTGATACATAAATTTACTAATTAACACTAATTACCCCTAATTAACCATAATTAGTGTACAAACAATGCTAATCACTCACCTTTGCCACAATTAAAACTTTCAGAGCTGAAACTCTGATTTGGGTAAATACCAATGTCTAACAGCAGCTCCAACCTTGCTTTGGTGCTATTTCTCCTTAATTTGGTGTAGATTAGGCTAATCCTTGATTAAACGATGATTAGAAATGATTCCAGAAAGTGGAGGCCATTGCTAGGGTTTCCAAGAGGTAAATGGCGGCTAGAAAACTGAAATAGAATGAAAACCTAACTCATTTTAGCCTCCCCATAACCATAATCCCGAAATGGGTTATGGGCCCATTCACTAATCATCTCATTTGGCCCGGTTAAGCAGTTTTTCACTTTCTAAACCTTATTTCGGCCATATCTCCCAAACGGTAGGTCTGTTTTTCACATATGACCACTCTACGGAAAGGTAAACCATCATCCGGATCTAATTGAAGTGGTTTCAGGTCAAAACTCCTTTCCAATCAAAAGTTATGGCCGAAACAAGGTCAGCTAGAGGGCAAAACAGTCATTTAAAAATTGGCAAAAATCATGAACATGGGAAATGACCCCAATAGTTGTCTCCCAAAGTTACTTGACCATACGACTTTACATGTGAAAGAAATAAATATTCTACGATCCTTCGATGCATAGAATGCGGATCGTTACATCCTTCCCCCCTTAAGAAATTTCGCCCCCGAAATTGCTCAACTGAGAAACAAGTAAAGGATCCCGCATGCCAACCAACCATTCACAACAATCAAACATACAAAACAACAAACAAGTCTATCCTAGCATGCGGAAAACTAAATTGTGATTAAAATCTTACCAGGCAAAGAGTTCTGGATACGTCTTCCTAATGCCCTCCTCTGTCTCCTAAGTACAGTCATTCTCATTCTCGCCCCACTGAACTTTGACTATATTCACCGCTTTCCTCTGAAGTTGCTTCGTATCGTGCTTGACAATACGAATCGGCTTGCGGTTCCCAACCGCCTTGGGTTCTACTTTGATATCATCCAACTGATCAGGTGAAATAGCCACATCGGGGTTGTGCACGAATTTCCTTAACTGGGAAACATGAAATACGTTATGAACTCCCGCCGTCTTGTCTGGCAACTCAACTTTATATGCCAAATTCCCAACTTGCTCGAGGATTGGGAATGGACCAACAAATCTTGGTGTTATCTTACCTCTCCTACCAAATCGTATCACGCTCTTTAACTAAGAAATCTTAACAAATACCAAGTCGTTAACGAAGAATTCCAAATCTCTTTGTCTTCTATCAGCCTAACCCTTCTGCCTATCTTGGGCAGCCATCGTTCGCTGTTGGACAACCTTGTTCTTATCTGAAGTTTTTCTTATTACTTCTAGTCTAAGCACAAATTTCCCACTGTTTTCTAACGAACATGATAGTGAGTTGCACGGTCTTCCGTACAAAGCTTCAAATGGAGCCAATTCAATACTAGACTGACAACTATTATTATATGCAAACTCAACTAGGTGCAAATGGTCATCCCATGATCCACCAAAATCCAATATACAAGCTCTCAAGAGAACTTATAATACTCTATTCACCCTCTCTGTTTGACCATCGTTTCGAGGATGATACGCGGTACTGAGATGTAATTTTGATCCTAAAGCCTCTTGTAAGCTCTTCCAAAACCCACTAGTAAATAATGGATCTCGGCCACTCACAATGCCTTTGGGTACTCCATCAAATCTCACTACCCACTTCATATACAGTTTTACTAACTTAGCTGTCGTTCTATTCGATTTGACAGGTATAAACCTTACACTCTTGGTCAATCGGTCCACAATCACCCAAATGCTATCATGGCCCGATCTAATCCTCGGTAAACCATCTTTGAAATCCATTGAGACTTATTCCCAATTCCATTCGGGAATTTTCAACGGTTGTAACAAACCACTAGGCTTCCTTTGCTCAGCTTTAACTAACTAGCAATTCATACTCTTGGAGATAAACTTCCCAACGTATCTCTTCATCCTTTTGCAGTAGTAGGTCTGCTTCATGTCTCGATACATTTTATTACCACCGGGGGTGCATAGTCAGTTTTGAGTGATGACGTTCTCTAAGAACTTCATCTCTCAATCCATTGATATTGGGTACAACTTGTCTATCATTCTTTCGAAGCCATCTTCCTCGATCAAGTCCATACTTTTTCATCTTCTCACTGTCGATGCCCATCTCTACCTTGGAGATAATTTCCAATATATTAGGATCGTCCCTCTGACTGGAACCAATCCTCTCAATCAAAGTCGGTTGGGTCGTCAAACTTGTTAACATTTCTTGATCCAATCCATACTTAGGTCTAAAATCATACCCCATGATATACTCCAGTTACCTTCATTCAAGAAACATAGCACCTAAACTGGCATGTCTCCTACTCAATGCATCAGTACATCACCTAGTCTGGTACCACATGCATTTGTGTATACCGTAATCTCTTCGTTCTCTATTACCAGAATCCTACAGGTGATAGTCTACTCAAGGGAATAAAACAGGAACAAACATAGCAACCATAGCATCCATCAAACATGTCCTATCTATCACCTGCTAAAGCCATACACACGTCGATACCTACTTGACTGGTCCAACCAATCCCAAAGCTAACAGAAGCCCCGCCCCCATACATACGTCGATGCCTACTTGACTGGTCCAACCAATCCCAATGCTAATGGAAGCCCCGCCTTCATACGGACTACCGTACGTCCAACGCACGTTTATCCTCCAAGGATAACTAGATCACATCCAACGGATCCAAGGTAATGGGCGTCCCCAGATACCCCTGCTTCTAGTCCGCCTAAAACACTCGAGTCCCACCCAAGTCTATCCATTATCTTGCTGCCCTCTCGAGTCCAACTCGAGCCAATCCATTTCCTTGCAGCCTTCTCGAGTCCAACTCGAGTCAATCTATTACCCATAAACTCAGACCCAGTCTTGAGTATCCATTACCGACAAACTCTAATCCAGCGTGAGTCATCTCCCTATTCGTTGCATCTCCAAGATCAATGAACACCTATTTTATTTTACGAGTTCAAGTCCAACTTGAGTCGTCCTAATCCTTCGTTGCATCTTCCATGATCAATGAACACATCCTATTCCTTCAAAAAGAGAATCAACATAGGGTCCTAAGCAATCCATTACTTCGCATCTTTCTCGAGTCCCACTCGAGTCATCTCATAACCCTATCGAGTCTAACTCGCATTAGCCCATACCATTGAACAGTCTTATCATGTCATGGCTACACATCACTCCTCGAATATGCCAAGATATTATTCAATGGAAATCACAACAACTACTTATATCTCATGCAAACCATCCTAGTCGGACTCGACATTCCCTAAGCACAAGCCCTAAAGGCCTAAATCAATATCAGACAAGCACTCAAGGAACATCTCCTCCGAATTCAGACAATCTACGTGACATGATACTAGCAAAACAACTAAGCAATCACAAGCAAACATACATACATAACTCGATAAGACCACATTATAATAAATCATGCAAAGACTAGTCGAACCACCTATCGGGTTCATCACAACTAAAGGTCTATCGACTATCTCAGGTTCCAATCCCAACTTATCTACTAGGTCACTAGATATGAAGGAATGAGAGGCCTCGCTATCAACAAAACTAGAACAGAAACATCATAAATAGAAAGCATACCTCGAATAATGATGCCCTTTCCCTTCCCGCCGCAGTTGGGGGCATTCGACGAAGAAGGAACAACGTTAATATCATATGCATTCATAATCTGCTTCTCTTTAGGGGGTTGCGAGCAATTATCCTTGTGATGTCCCACTTGGCCGCAATTGAACCACTTCCTTTCCCCAGGCTTTTCCTGACAATCTCTAGCATAGTGGCCCTTCTTGCCACAACTAAAGCACTCTTTATTCTTCTTTTTCTGACCACCCTTGGTCTGATCTTGTTTTCTCTTATTCTGAGACTCCTTCTTATATCCACCGCTTGCTTGCAGTTTTGGTTCCTCTACAGATGCAATAGCAACATCGGCCTTTGACTTAGGGTAAAGACTCTCCGATCTCAATGCTTTCCGCACTATAGACTCGAATGTCTCGTCGATGTGGTTTATCAGCCTTTCCCCTAAGTACTCATCTAAGCCGATTATGAACTTCTCGTTCTTCTTCTCGGCAGTGTCGATAAGAGATAATCCATACTTCGATAAAGTATTGAACTCAGCAATATATTCCGAGACTGCCCTGCCTTTCTACTTAAGCTCTAAAAATTTCCTAAACAATTTAGATTTGTGAGCAGCTGAAATGAATTTTTCGCTGAAACGAGTCATAAACTGATTCCAAGTAACTTGATCTTCAGGAGTAGCTGCTTTAATAACATTCCACTAATTCATAGCTCATCCTTGAAGCTGACGCGATGCTTACTTTCTCTTCATGGCATCATCGATCCCCAAGTCCTCGAAGATGCGCTCACAACTATCCAACCAATCTTGAACATCTGTAGCCGACTCCGTTCCATGGAACGACTTCCCGCCAAGACTAGTATAATCCTTGTTAAGCTTAGCGAAATTGGCCCTAGGTGCCTGCACTACTGCAACACCACCGTTAGCAGCATTAGGAACTGCTCCACGAGCATCTCTAAGCATCTCTCGCATGAAGGTAGTAAACATCGTCCTCATATCAGGAGCATTCCCATTATTAGCTCCTCTACTAGTACCCCTAGTATATCGGCTCATCGTTCAATCTGTAAGGAGAAAATGATTAACCATCTCTTTAGTGGTGCCAGTGCAGTGCGACTTCATCCTTAAATATATTAATAGTATACATATATAGCTTTTGAAAACCAAAATATCACCAATAGGCGCTCTCATATACGTATACTATCTCTC
The DNA here is from genome assembly GCA_030737875.1 of Allium sativum. Lineage (NCBI taxonomy): Eukaryota > Viridiplantae > Streptophyta > Magnoliopsida > Asparagales > Amaryllidaceae > Allium > Allium sativum. The sequence goes on along the minus strand of CM060911.1, from coordinate 227,546,676 downwards.
CCTGGTGTCTTTCCCTATGTTAACTACGCAACCTAGAGCTTTGATACCAAATGTGATGGCCCGCCCCGGACCAGCCGACATTCCAATGAAATTGCGCTGTGCCAATGTCCAACCAGCATGGGGCGGTCACCAAAGAAAGGAAAGAAGGGAATTTGAACTAGCAAGGAACTTTTAGAATGTCTCACAGCGCATGAGATAAAATATAATAATAACATAACTTTGACATAAACAGGTGAGACAGTGCATAAGCTGAAAACTAAACCATCATAGCAGCGGAAAATCCAAAATACAGCTTATGTTCCACATCATCATTATTACAACTTAAAAAAAAACTGTCTCTAAAGCAAAATAAGAAAGGTACACTACTAATGCCCAAAGTAGTGACCAACAACGACACAGGGAGAATACATGTATAAATGGTACGTGTAAGCCTCCTGCTCATCTCCGAACATCTACTCGTGCATATCCACCTGATATGTCTCTAGTCTGCTCGTTTAGGAGCACCCAGAGTAATAAGAAGAGACATAAAACTCTAGGTCAGGCAAAAGTCTGTTATGAGCGATAAGCAACAAAACAGAAAAATAACAGGTATAATCCAATCATACCAGAACCTGCAACCAAAGAGTTAGCACAACAGGATGTACAATACTCTAAGGTGACACTAACACAAGGTGTAAACGGGGGTTTGGGGGTCATGGTGATAGCAAACATCAAACATAGCAATCATCTTCACATCTCTCACTCAGTGCGTAAAGCATACGATACCCATCACTCGATCACCCAATCTTTTACTACGATCACTTTGCTCCATAGAGTCATTATGACCCCATTGCATTGATCCATAGCCATTAACCTGTCTCTAAGTGTTGAACTAAAGTTATGGATATCGATAACACCTTTGCACACATCCCGCAGCAAAGCCCAATCATGAAGTTGACTCGTTGGTTCCCATCTGGATCTTGAGTACAAACTTCTCATTTGGACTACCTTTACATCTCGGATTTTGGTCTCCTCCGTATCGGTCTTCATTTGTTTCGTGGCTCATGCCTCGCGTATAACTCCTTAGTTCGATTCGGTCGTGATGCTCCATCTAGGTCGACATTCGAATCGTGATCTCCCCTTCGGATCGGGTCGGGTTCCTCCTCCGGGTAGGCTCGTCTTCTTCCTCCAACCGGATCGGTTCATGATCACCATTCGGGTTCGAGTTGTGGTTACCCAAATGGGTCAGGTCGGGTGTATGCACCCAGGTCACCGGGTCGGGTCGTGGTCTTCAAGTGCTGACTTGTCTTGGCTCATGGTCTTCAAGGCAATCGGCTCGTGGATGCTCCTCTCGTGGCGATCAACTCAAAGAGGTGAGGAACATCCAGCGACTCGTGGTGTATGGTGCTCCACGGCTCGTGATACATGGGCTCGATCCGGTCGGCTCGTGGGGTAGGACTCACGATCTGGTCGGTTTAGAGGGGGCGATCCGATCCGGCTCCTGCACAAATTTCCTGCAACTTTTCCAACGACTGTTTTACGCCATACGACGGCGTTTTTGACCAATCTAACTTCACTAAGCAACCATAAAGCATTCCAAACAGTAATATCAACATAGGGAATCAACCATATACACGAAAACAACAATCTAATGTATTAAAATGGATCAAACATACCCAAAACCCATATTTTCCCCTTAAGCATGTTTAAGCAATTCTAATTATAGGATTAGCAAAACTTAACCAAATTAACCAAAACTTCTAACAGAGGCCTGAAACGGTGTTTATGAATTTCTAAACATTTTTCATGAATTTATTAATACATAAATTTGCTAATTAACACTAATTATCCCTAATTAACCATAATTAGTGTAAAACAATGCTAATCACTCACCTTTGCCACAATTAAAACTTTCAGAACTTAAACTCCTCTAATTTGGGCGAATACCAATGTCTAACAGCAGCTCCAACCTTGCTTTGGTGCTATTTCTCCTTAATTTTGTGTAGATTAGGCTAATCCTTGATTAAACGGTGATTAGATATGATTCTAGAAAGTGAAGGCCATTGCTAGGGTTTCTAAGAGGTAAATGGCGGCTAGAAAACTGAAATAGAATGAAAACCTAACTCATTTCAGCCTCCCCATAACCCTAATCCCGAAATGGGTTATGGGCCCATTCACTAATCACCTCATTTGACCCAGTTAAGCAGTATTTCACCTTTAAAACCTTTTTTCAGCCATATCTCCCAAACGGTAAGTCCGTTTTTCACATATGACCACTCTACGGAAAGGTAAACCATCATCAGGATCTAATAGAAGTGGTTTCAGGTCAAAACTCCTTTTCAATCAAAAGTTATGGCCGAAACAAGATCAGCTAGGGGCAAAATGGTCATTTAAAAATTGGCAAAAATCATGAACATGGGAAATGACCCCAATAGTCGTCTCCCAAAGTTACATGACCATACGACTTCGTATGTGAAAGAAATAAATATTCTACGATCCTTCGATGTGTAAAATGCGGGTCGTTACAGTTCTACTTGTTAATACGATTCCAATGTAGAAGTCTGCATGCAAATCCATTTAAAAACAAGTGAGGTATCACCCTTTGAAATATAGCATTTCCAAACCTAATTAACAAACATTTTGTTTTATATTAAACCAACTCAACTATAATGGGCTAGGCCCACTTGCACTACACTAACCCTAATGCTACATTAACTATTCTTCCCCCTCTGAAATAATCACAAGCTCCATTATTATCAGAAACTCGACTATCTTTGTTCTATTCCTCGCACCACCACCTTAGGCCACCTAGGGATCACATCTCCAGTACCTAGCGGATTGCCACCCTTTACTGCCCTATTAACCGCCGCATTAGCAAATTCGATGGCCTTAACACGTCTCAAATCCAAGAAATCTCAACCAGAGGAAAAATGCATTCAAAACCTCGCCCGACTACCATCACGACACCTAAACAGACCATGATAGAACGTGACTATGCCTCCCTCTGGACAAGAGCCGCCTACAACATTGACGCCATAATCCCTTTCACCACCGTTCGTCAAAAAATGATTTTTAACCATAAACCAATCAACTCCTCCACCATAATGTATTATGTTGTAAATAACGGAGTTGTATACACAATTATATGATTTTTGTTTGATGATAACGACCAAATATATTTTATTATTAAATGTGTTTGTAACTGTACTGGTATACTACACAACAGATAGGAATATAATATTTCTATTTAAATAAAATACAACTGTACAGAAATTTAAATATTCACACAGTATTTTATTTGAATATAATATTTTATTTCAAATATTTAAACAATACAAATTTACAACTCCACTATTTGTATATAATCACTGGTGTACAATACAGTTCAATCTTTTTCACTCATACAATGCTCCTCACTACAAAAACACTCTGTCACTCTGTTTACGGACTCATATTTATATACACACTCATACACTCATTCACTATCTTTTTTTTCTGTCTTCTGTCTTCTCTGCCCCAGTCGTCATCTGCTTACCTGTCACATGAAACACACAAACAGTACACTGCAATAGAAATGAAACTGAATACATGTGAATATAAATTTTATTTTTAAAATTTTATCTGCCTCAGATTTCTGGTGTGTTTCTCATCATTTTTCATGACTTGATCTGATTAATCTGTGTCTAGACAGCTTGTGATATTCACAATGATACACTGTAAATATCACAAAGCAGCCAGTGTATATACAAAATATTACAATGCAGGGACAAGAAAATTTTCTGAATGGATGCATATACGCACGTGTATAGATATACATGTGTGCACTGCCTCGCCAATCCAATGTGCAATTGAGGAGCAACCACGTGGACCAACTCGACTTAGTGCAAAGTGAAACAGTGCAAAGATGAGGACATGATCAACATATATTAATTTACATTCTCAAAGTGGTCGAGCAAACATGAATGATGCAACTTGAACTACTCCAGGTTGGCACAAGACAAGAACATGAAACAACAAAATAGATCTTTATACATGTCAACAAAAAATGATGCAGTCAAGACAAGAATGACCAAGCTAGTGAGGTAAGTTCATGGCAATGAGCACAAGTGCACAGGTCAAGGTGATTTCATGAGCATGCAACAGGATGGGGCTGATACAAGTCAAAACAGTGAAATTTCATGAACATGGCACGCTACCTGGGGCAAGACAAAGAAGTATCGAGCTCAAACATTCAACAAATGCAATACAGGTGCAACAATATGAACTTGCAACAAGTCAGCAAACACAAGTATGCACATACAACATGGCAGCTCAAATTTGTTTAAGCAAAACTGGATGGAGCATATAATTGAGTAAAGGCAAATGATTGTGGAGCAACAACATGGTGATGGTTTAGCAAGCATAGAAATGGAAATTACACAAACAACTCAAGACCATGTATACATTTTCATAGTGCACACAAGTCAAGGCAAGTTCAAAAGATATGCATAACAACGTGAACAATGACACAGCAAGCATGGCGTTTTTTGTCAAGAAAGCAAGTGATGAAGCTCATTAATGGTTCACGAATACAAGGAAAGTCTTCAAACATTTTGTTTCATTTTTGAAATCACTTTCTGGCAAGTTTTAATGAGTTCCAGGAATTTAGCTTGTTCAGATTTCAATTCTGCATATTTGGCAATGAAAGTCTTAAAGACATGGTTTAGTTTTCAAAAGGGTTCACGCTGCAAGCACATGTGTGTGCATAATTATATTGACATGCACAGTTTACACTGGAAGTATATGTGTGGCATAGCATCAATAAATTGGTCAGCATGTTCAAGGTGTCACACACAAGGCTCAACAGATTTCATGAAGAAGTACAAGTGCAGTGGCATGTTCAAGTGTGCACATAAATACACCCAAATACAATTGCAGAATTCACATACAGGTGCATAAGTGGTTTTCAACAATCACGAATAAACAAAGGAGAAAATCTTTGGAAAACATTTATCCAGAAATTACAGAGCAGTCAATCATGGGGCAACAAATCATATATTCTTTTTTCCAGAAATGATCATTTCTATGGCAAGCAATTTCAATTCAGCATGCAGGTATACACAATCAGTTTGGCAAAAATCGTTCAAAGATTTTATTGGAAAAAAATTGGCAAGAGTTTAATATTCAAATCTTTCCAGTCTTTAGAAAGGAACAAATCACTGGCATGCAAGTATATTCTCTTTCAAATTCACAAGAAGCAAATTCATGGAAAGTTTTTTTTTGGTAAGAAATCAATTATGTTCCCAGTATTTAAATAGGGAAATCTTGGAAATCATTTTTGGCAAAGGAACTCAATCATAGAATTCACAGCAATAAACAATGCAACAATCACGCAAGAAGAGGAACAATTTCAAGACAACATATATTCCAAGATTCACAGTGGTTCATGATGTCAACTAGATTCAATATTATTCGAAGTCGAGCTTATCAAGGCTTTCAATCACGAGAATTTCAAAAGGGGAAATCAACGCAAAACAGTCAAGCCATGTGTGAAATCAGAGATAAGTTTAAGGGATTTTATAATCCTATAAGAACTCCAAATCATCACTAGCGAAATAGAGATCGAAACGACAAAACATCCAATAGCAATTCAAAGAAAGAAAAGTCAGATTACTCACAAATTCCATTTGGTTTCGATCACCGCTAATTCCCCAAATCAGACAAAGCCAAATCTGTCTTGAAGCAAGCAGTAGGAATTCGTAGCACAGGAGAATCAAATCATCGATTGATTGAACAAGATTTGGGGATTTAATAAAACCCTAGCCGCCACCATTTTTTCTCCAAAAGAGGAAGTGATCGGATAATAACAAAGAAGGGTGGACACAAATCAAAAGGGGCCGATAAGATAAAGCTTGTTGAAGCTTGGGTTTTGACGTGGCCAAGTCAACAAAGGACCAACACACTATTTTTAAAGGGGAATATATCTCTAGTTTTTACCTAAGTCAATCTTTTGTTTTCAAGGGTTTAAATTAGAGTGTGGTTGGTCTTTAAGATTTTTGTACTATTTTAATTCCTTTATAATCATCGAACAGTTCTAGAATCCGTAAAATATAGGGAACCAGTTAGGGTGTTAACTGGAAGTTTACTAGAGTCTGTAAAATCTAGGGTTACTGGTTACAAGGCTGTAATCAGGGGAAATTTGATCTAGGGGATTTAGATCAGTCTACGGTTTTGAGTGTAGGGTTAGAGTAGAAGCGAGGGGTTCTCGAGTTTACATGGTCTTGTAAGCGGGATCTGTTCTATCACCTATTAGAAACCTTAGGAATGCAGAGGTAGGCAGGATTTTGCAAAATCTAGGTATATCTTGTGTCATTTACTTTCTGCATTTCTATTTCTGCTATATTCTGTGATATGTGAATATTTTATTATCTTACTAAAATTCAATAAACCCTATTCACCCCCCCTCTAGGGTTAATCTAGATCCAACGAGTGGTATCAGAGAAGGTTATTTCATTAACTCTAGAGTAATGGGTCATCCTAGTTGTCCACCTTCTGAGAGTCAGTCCGGTCGTATTCAAATTATTTTTAATGGTATAGATTTTTTAATTTGGAAATCAGAAATGTAATCCTATTTAAAATTTGTTAATTTAGAAAATTGGAATATTATTGAAAATTTGGGAGATATGTTAGATAAGAGGAATAAGGTTTTCAATGCTCATGTTATGCATGTTATTTATTCCTATCTTGGTAATGATCAATTAAAATTTATATCTCATTGTTCAACTGCGCAGGATATCTGGAAAACTCTCAACACGCTGTATGGAAATGATAACAACAGCTCAAAACCTTCAATTGCCAACTCAGATTCAGATGTGTACTTAACTGGAGCTATTGATGATGATTCGGACGATGTAGATCTTTCATATGAAGAATTAATTTCTCGTTGTAATGATTTAACAAGAACTGTTGATCGTCTCCAAAGGAAAAATAAAATTCTAAAATCTAAAAATTCTGAGTTGCGATACAAAAATAATATGTTGGAATTAAAACTTAAAAACTCTGATTGTAAAAATTGTAAAGATTTAAAAATTGATTTAGCCCGTCTAAATGAAAACTTTCAAAAGCTTGAAAAAGAAATTTTGGTTTTAAAACAAAACGAGCATGAGCTAATTTGTAATAATGATGCTGTACAAGAAGAGTTGGATAAGTTTATTTGAAATCTAAAATAAATGATCTTGAGATGAGTTTGAAAAGTTTTTCATCCAAAGAAAAATCTTTGAATATGCTTCTGAAAAACCAATTTTCTCTTGGAAATAAGAATGATCTCGGTTTTGGGAAAACAAATGTTATTGAAAATCTAAATTCTTGTGTTTTCAAAAATCCCTCAAATTGTTCTAAAAAGGATCGTCTTGGAAATTTAAATTCTGAAAATTTAAATCACAAACGTGATGATAATTTGGTTTATAACAAACCATTTAAACAATCATGGATCCCAAAGGGAAATAAAACGGGCCTTGTTAAATTCAAACGGATTTGGGTTCCTAAGTGTACAAAAGTTAATTCTAATGGTTTATTGTACAAACAAATCTAGGTACCTAAAGTCATGAACAAAACTATGAGTGGTTTTACTACTTTTGTTAGACCACTCAATCCCCTAAATTGTTAGGTACCTGAAGAGGCTGAGGAACTGCTGTGCAAAAAGAAATGTGAAACAAAGCTGTCTATACTTCTGTATCATTCACAGTTCCTTTAGCCAAGATTTATTAAGTTGGAGATTCATTTGCTTACACTGAATTCAGGTATAATCTCTATACTCATCTTTGTAAATATTTTTTCTTTTTATTTCTCCTTCTACCTCTTCTTCTTTTCTTTTTTCTTTTTTGATTTGTCGCTACCATATGTTTTTTTGTTTCTTTTTGGGCTTCATTAACTTCAAATTGCAGAATTCATATTTTTCTGGAAATTCGCTTCAATTTGAATAAAACTCTATTGTTTTAATCATTTCCAGATCTTGAGTTTAAATTTGTAAATATCTGCAATTGTTTTGAAGTTTATTTTCTGTTTTCTGAATTCATAATAGTGTTGATGTATTCTTATCATATCTTGAACACTGTTGATTTGATTTCTAAATTTTTGAAGATCTGTAAGTTTAAGGGATTTTCACACACCTCTACTGTTTTGAGTTTCATCTAATTCATTTTGGAAAGGCTTGAAAATGTATACTCATTACATCACTCTGTTATTTATCAGTTGTGATAATTTCATTGATTTCAGATTGGCTTGGATATTTTGTTTGGTCTTGAATTACAGTGATACATCTAGAAATTCATCTTATATTCATGATCATTATGGTTGAAATTAGTTTGTTTGAAATCATCTGAAATTCTTGATATTTTGAATATCACACACTGCTTAAATTTGAAATTATCAATCTTGTGTGACTGATTCATTATATCTCAAACTTGACATTGATTCAAGTGATTTCAAATAAATTATTTTTATTTTTTTGCATCATGAATACTACTCAAACTTGATGTAAATGATCTGAATTCTCTTTGGACTTTTCAGAAATAATGGTGAAAAATTCTTTTAAAATCTGGTCTTAAAACTCACTGCTATTTCATGATTATTTGATTTGAATATTTGTTTGTTTAAAATCATTTGAAATTATTGATTTATTGAATCACACACATATCTTGAATATGAAATTTACATTCTGGTGTGATTGATTCACTGAATCTTAAGAGTTTCGTATTCCTCAAATGATTTCAAATAAACGGTAATTTTAATCATTGGATCATGAATCATCTTATGTGACCGTCATCTTGACAAGTTTGCTTTAAAATTTCTTGTGCTGCTATTGTTTTGAAAATATTTTGAAAATTGCTTGTTTTTGATTTGTTTGCTGCTCTAATACTGTTTTTTCAAATAACTGCTTGTTCTTGTCTGTAGCTCTGATTAATGTGCCAAATTTGTTAACTTTGTCTGGTTGAGCTTTGTGATTAAAATTTGTTAATAAGGGCACCAACTAGTATCAGATTAGGAAGTATTGAAATGTTTTATTGATGTTATTCTCATTATGTATATATATATATTTGTCTTGTATACATCGCTCTAAATTCCTCTTATAATTGATTTTCAATTTTAAAATTATTTATTGATTATTCATTCAGAAATTGAAATCAATAACCAAACTGAACTGTATTTATAATTCATCAAAACTTTTATCATATTTTGAAATTGTGACTGCAATATATTTCACAACAGGAGGAGATTTTATTTAAATTTTCATGATGGTTGAATATTTATTATAATATCTTTGAATTGGCGATTATTTCAAGATTATCTTCTTTATCTACCATTATTCTGCCATCCATCATGTTTTTTATATTAATGTGGAGAGTTTGATATTTTAAATAAAAATCATCTTGAATAAACAGTGAAAATATTTGTGATGGAATTGTGGTTATATTATTATTCAGAATTAGTGATAATTGAAAATTTTCAATGATCTCGGTACAGTTGATCATATTTCATAATATGATTAATTTAGAAATTTATTTCACAAACCATTTCTGTACCTATCACATTTGTAACACCCCACACCCGCTAAGGTCACTCACTAAGGGAATGCCTTAACTTCGGTGGAGTATTTTAAGTGAATACAGAACAGAAAAATTACAACAAGACAGATATAAATAATACTTGAAATCTAAAACATCATTTCATTGCAGCAGAGATAAACATGTTTGGTTACATATCAAAACCAACTAAAACAAGAGTCAAGTACTAAATATCCATCCTGATAAAACATAAGTACATAAGTACATAATCCCACTACATAACTAATAGCCATAATAGAAAAGATAAGCTGGGCTTTACATCACGGTCCAAGCTCCAAAAGATAGATAAAGCAATCTGATCAAAGCCCACTAGTGCTAGGCCCACTCTGAGAACCTGAGGGTTGGGAAAAAGATAAAAACAACGGGGTCAGACATAAGTCTGAGTGAGCCCTATAACTTTAACAATACAATCATTAAAGTAATTAGGGTATGATATAAACTTGGTACGGTGATGACTGGGGATAAATGACTACACTAAGCAGCCAACTAGACATAGGATGAACTAAGATATCAGTAAAGACGCATCTACCCACCCAAGGGTAATTACTACACTGCACCACACCGGTCATTCCTACTTAAAGGTTGATCCCACCCAAGGACTTAGAAAATATAACTAGTAGTTTCGTGTACCCCTAGCTGACCACATAGGTGCCGTCTGCCCCTATCTCCACTAGGTGTACCCACTACTCCCCAAGCGATCGGCTCCCTAACGTAGATACCCGTGCTGGCCCCACAGTGGGGTGTATCACTCCCCAAAGTGGCAACCCGATACAACTTAAGAGTGCAGGGCTTATACCTACACGATGCAACAACGTCTTACCTACCAGCCTGGGTCCACACACGCATATGAAACCCGTTGGACTTGCGTTGCCACCGCTAACCCGTTTTTGGCCTCTTATAGTCAAGCCCAGTATGCGTGTCCCGTCCTCGACTTGGGTCGAGCCCACAAAGATACGTTTTGGGTTACTGGTTGAAATGGCCCCCCACAAGCTACCCACCTAAGCTTGTCCCTTTTCTATTGCATCCCACTTAACCCTTTAATCATGTTTAATTACATGTTTCCACTTGGTTAAGTATTCTAATCGTATTTTCTATTGCCACCCAAGGCAACCCACTAGATTTCCACATGCCACCCAAGGCACCCACTTAACCCCTCATGCCCCACTACATGCTTATATGGTTAAGTGTTTCTTAATTGATTAAGACCGTAACCTTTGCAAAGACCTCTCACATTAGACTATCTTTTATGGCAGCTGGATTTGCCGGTCGGGTCCGGGCAGCCTTACGCCATAACCGAGTCTAACCTCGTGTCTTCACACTTGTCACGTATTTAGTTTATGCCTAAGACCTCTCACATTGGGCCAATCATTTGTAGCCGCTGGATTTGCCGGTCGGGTCCGGGCAGTCTTATGCTACAAAAGGGTCCAACCTCGTGTCTTAGTCGATTAATTACACCTAATTAATCACCCCCATAATTTGTATTAATTATCACTAATTAATTACAAATTTAACGATGTACATAATTGACTCAATTATGTCCATCCACTTTATGGTATGCATAATCATACCAACTTCACACAACTTATGTGTTCATTCATTTTTACCCCATCGTCCCCACGTAAATACGTTAACATGACATACTTAAAAGGGAAGATTCATCATAAACACAATGGGTTCCACTAACATAACATTAGCATTATCATGGGTTTAAAAGGTGTCAACTTGCATATATGACCATAGTGTTAAACCCAACTTGCATAAATAACCAACCCAAACTTGCATGAATCACATATGTCATAAAGAGGGTAACTTGCATAAGTTACTTATGTCATACAAAGGGGTAAACTTGCATATGTATGTATGACATACAAAGGGGTTAACTTGCATATGTATGCATATCATACAAAGGTGTAAACTTGCACATGTTACTTTCATATAATCAAACACCAAACTTGCATAACATGTCATATATGAACTTGCATATAATCAAACACCAAACTTGCATAACATGGTGTCATAATGGATCAATGTTTATCATAGTGATTTGCATAACTAGCATCATGAACACATAGCATAAAACTTGCATAACTAGCATCATGAACATATAGCATATGACTTGCATAACTTGCATAACATCATGAACACATAGCATATGACTTGCATAACTTGCATAACATCATGAACACATAGCATATGACTTGCATAACTTGCATAACATCATGAACACATAGCATATGACTTGCATTGATCCACATACATAACCATAACCTCATTATATCCTATCATAATTAGTTTAGCAATTGCTTGCTAAAGGCATAGAAACTCACAACTTGTTGATTAGCACTTCAATGAAGAAGATTAAGTTGCTAGAGTTGATTAGAAGTTGATTTGAGAAACTATCTTCCTCTTTAATTTGTTGGTGGCTCCTTCTAGTTGCATTTTGACGGCATAACGACGTTGTCTCCAATTTTAGTATGAATTAGGGTAGTCTTAGGGTGTATTTATAGATTAGTTAAGTGTTTTAGGCCATTAGATTAACCTTAAATCAGATTAGAGCCGTCAGATCTCGTCACAAGCCACCAAAACACAGCCCAAAGCTCAAATCAGTGCACCCAGGCCAACCTGACCGACAGGGGGGGTCGACCCCTGGGTCGACACATGGGTCGACCCCTGGGTCGACACATGGGTCGACCCCTTGGGGGGGGTCGACACCCATGTCGACCCTAGTGTCGACACCCTCTGTCTGGCGGGAATTTTCCCGCCTCTTCTGAAATTTGAAATTTGAATATTTTAAATCTGTTTTGAATTTTCTGAAACTTCGGATGGCCATAACTTCTTCATACGAAGTCCAAATCACGCAAACTCGGACTCTATCTCAACCAGAATTCCGAGACGAACACAATGGCGCAACCCGTTTCTCTTAATTCTCACGTCTGAGATTAATTATTCTTTAATTACTAAACATTAATATTAAGTGAAATTCGGGGTGTAACATTCTCCCCTACTTAAAGGATTTCGTCCCCGAAATCTCCAAGTCAAGAAGAACGTATCCTACCAACCAAACAACCATCTACTCAAACCATCAAACACTGGCATCCATTGTCCTTAAAGTTTCTAATGCTGTATGAACATATGCAAAAAGTGTGTGTATATGTTTCCTGTCTAATGCAAAATTAAGCGGTCTACTGATTCAGTCGACCTCCTTAATGCAAACCATGATAGTGACATGCATCCAATATGTATGCGAAAGAATCCTATCGACACATACTATTACTACATGTGTGCACAACCATACACCAAAATGCATCATCCATATGACAACACAACCATTATACATCCATTAATATAGCTACCTACACACAATTATATGCAATATGCAATATGAAGTGACTGAGCCGATCTAGTGTCTAAAGTGTGTGTATATGCATCCACGAGCAACCACTAGCAAACACTTGCATCCACACGCATCCATCAATCATAACATGTCTCAAACACATGTTTCAACCATAGGTTTACCCTATCTAAAGGTCAAAGGTACTAATGAGAGGACATACTAAAGATAAGTACTAGACAAACGATAAAGGCGAAGTTAAAAGACATACCCTCAAAAAGGAATGGGTACAATGAACGCATCTTCGCTTCTGTCTCCCAAGTAGCGTTGCTCTCATCCTCTCCCCATTGCACTTTGACTAGTCGAACCTCTCTGTTTCTCAACTTCCTAATCTCTGACCCAAGGATGCGGGTAGGAGCTCGTCGAATAGTCGCATCACGCTCTACCTCCACTTCTCTAAGCAAGCTCGGCTCTACCACCTCCGCGGTCTCATGTAGGCACTTCCTCAAATGTGATACATGGAATACGTCATGTACCCCACTAAGTCTCTCGGGTAAATCCACTCTATATGCCATCCGTCCAATCCTTTCCTTAATAGGAAACGGTCCTACAAATCTTGGTGCTAACATCCCAACGGACCCAAAGCGAACAACATTCCGTAATGGAGATACTTTAACAAAGACCATGTCCCCAACATTAAACTCAAGATCCGTCCTCCTCTTATCCGCGTAAGATTTCTGCCTATCTTGCGCCGCTTTCATCCTTCTCCGAATCAAATCAATCTTTTCCGAAGTCTCTCTAACCATATCGGGCCCAAGCAAGATCTTATCCGTAGATTCCCACCAACATGTAGGTGATCGACAAGGCCTTCCATAAAGAGCTTCGAAAGGAGCCATACCAATACTAAACTGAAAGCTGTTATTATACGCGAACTCCACCAATGGAAGATGCTCTTCCCATGTACCTCCAAAATCTAAGATACATAGCCTCAAAAGGTCTTCTAGAACACGATTCACCCTCTCGGTCTGGCCGTCCGTCTGAGGATGATATGCAGTGCTCAAACACAACTGAGTCCCTACCGCCTCTTGCAAACTTTTCCAAAACTCGCTAGTGAAGATAGGATCTCGATCGCTCACTATGCTAGTAGGTACACCATGCAACCGAACTATCTCTCGATGTAACAACCCGTATTTTCAATAACCTGTAATAATGTAAATTGAGGCAGAATTTAATTCTAAAATCTGAATCAAGGGAAACGGGCTATGCCATTGCGTTCGTCTCGGAAAAATATGCGAAATAGAGTCCGAGTTTTCGAAAATCGGAGTCCGTATGACCCTGTTAAGGCCCATGGAAGTTTTCAGAAATTTCCATAATTAAAACAGATTTAAATTTAAATCAAAAACAAGGATTTGGGCCAGCTGGGCCAAGGCGGGAAAAATCCCGCCAGGACCCGCATGTCGACAGGCCTGTCGACAGGGTCCCAAGGCATGTCGACTGCCCTGTCGACAGGGGGTGCACGGGCTGCTTAGCCTGGTGCACCATTTCTGATTGGGGTTGGGTCTTGTGGCTTGTTTCTAGAGAGTTCCGGGATCTGATGGACCAAATTGAATCTAGGGTTAATCCTATGGTTCAAATCACTAACCTAATCTATAAATAAGACCCTAACCTACCCTAAATCATTCATTATTCATCCTAGTAACTAAACTATGCCAAAATCCATCCTCTCATGGCCTCCACCCTCTTCATACAATTCCTAAATTAATTCCTAAGTGATTTTCCATGCATACAAGCATATTTAGGCTTGTATGATCCTCCTTAGCTTGCATTAAAGGCTTGTTTTTCTATTGCCATCATGAAGGAGGAGTCTTGATCAAGTTTGCTTGCATTTGGGGGCTTTAATTAGTTGCATAAGGGGTTCTTTACATTTGCTATAGTTATTTGAGTGCGCATAAGCATTGTAAGCCCTCTTACCTTCATTTTAGAAACTCTAAAGTTAATATGTGATGCAAGTTGGGATTTATGTATATTTATTGAGTTATGCAAGTTTGCTAAGCCTTGATTTACAAGATAAATGAGTTATGCATGTTTATGCATGTTTGCTAAGCCATGATTTACAAGTTAAATGAGTTATGCATGTTTATGCATGTTTGCTAAGTCATGATTTACAAGATAAATGAGTTATGCATGTTTATGCATGTTTGCTAAGCCATGATTTACAAGATAAATGAGTTATGCATGTTTATGCATGTTTGCTAAGCCATGATTTACAAGTTAAATGAGTTATGCATGTTTATGCATGTTTGCTAAGTCATGATTTACAAGTTAATTGAGTTATGCATGTTTATGCATGTTTGCTAAGTCATGATTTACAAGATAATTGAGTTATGCATGTTTATGCATGTTTGCTAAGTCATGATTTACAAGTTAATTGAGTCATGCATGTTTATGCAAGTTTACTAAGCCATGATTTGCAAGTTTATTTAGTTATGCATGCTTATGCAAGTTTAAAAATGACAAGTTGTGCATATTTTACATGTTATGCATGTTTATGGCAATATGCAAGTTCACTATGCTAAGTTGTACAAGTCTAACATGTTATGCATGGTTGTTGTGCAAGTTTATCATGTATGTTGTGCCAAGTTCCCTCTCCCTATCCTTTATGCGTTATTACGAATATGTAAGCGATAGAATGACGTTGGGGGTTTTGGGTAAACTTAAAATACATGAAAATATAAGATTGGGAATTTACCTATTAAGTTAGGTCTACCCCTTGGGAATTTACCTATTAAGTTAGGTCTACCCAAGTAATTGTTGACTTGTAACTATGTTTTGAAATAAAGTGGACATGACACTTAGAAAACATAAGTGTGGCCAACTCGAGGTTGGGTTGAGTTTGTAGCGTAATTCTACCCGGAACCGACCGGCTTAACTAGTGGCTACAAACAATAAGACCCAATGTGAGAAGTTGGTCATGGGGTGCCAAGACCCGAGGTTAGACCAAGTTGTGGTGTAAAGCTACCCGGACCCGCCCGGCCTAACTAGTAACCACAACAAGGTCTAATGTGAGAGGTTAAGGTGCATTAAGTTAATTAATGCCTCATGATTAGGGTTAAGTCAGGGTCCACTAATACTTAACCAATTTGGGGATTCGAGGGATTAGAATGTGGTTAGGTTGTGAACCGTTGATTACACTTAACTAGTTTAATCCATTTGGGAGTTCAAGGGATTAGAATGGGGTTAAGCCACACTTAACCAGTTTAATCCAGGATTAGTGAAGGGTTAAATCACACTTAACCCTCTTAGGAAACCCTAGCAGCGTGGTCTGTTCTAACAGTAATCCCAGTTTGGTATCATTTACAACCCTAGAAGCTAGGCTAGGGCGGGGCACGATTACTGGACAGATGTAAGCGACCAAAGGGCGATGGCCGAGTGGTACAGCGGTGCGGGTCCGGCGGGCTACGGACGTGCACGTAGTCCGATGTTGGACAAACTCGAGGCACGGGTACCAGTAGGATAGGGCTGTGCATTATTGCTTAAGTGTCCGGGGTTGACACCCGAGGGCTTGATACACCCAAAGGTGGACCCAGCACAGACTAACTACAACCATATGTGGGCCATATGGACACCAACACTTGACGTGTTAGGTTTATAGGGAGCCGATCGACTAGACCGTGGCTGGACCTTTTATTAAGGTCACTTCATGTTATTGGGCCTAAGTTTGGGCTAAGGGATCAATACCTGTTATGTTGGTTTGCTAGTACACCGTGGTGCAAAACTTAACTCTGTTTATGCAATGACACCTTTATCTATCTTATAGTTGATTTATTCATGCCAGTATGTTGTTATCTATGATCACCTCAGTCTCCATCATGATGTTAACTTTATTAGTTTATAGACTGATCGTAGCAGGGCTTACTCAGTCTTTTTGACTGACCTGTTTTCTTTCGCCTCTTTTCTTCCGTTTCCCCCCCCCCAGGTTCTCAGGGAGGGAATACTAGAGCCTAGCTTGGATTTTAGCTGCTTCCTTGGATAGCTCAAGTATGCTTTGGACTTGAGCCGCTATGGTTTATCACTCTTATTTGGGGATAGCACTTATGTATTTTCAGTTTATCAGATGATGTATTTATCTAGACTTGTAATTTTGGGAAAGTGACATTTTGATGTACCAGACTTGTGTTTTGAAATGGTTTATAAATCTTCCGCTGTTTTATTTACTTACTCTGTTTATTTACATATATATATATGTCATGTCCTGCCTTGCTATATCATTATGCATGTTTACCAATAATGCCCCTCCAAAGCTAGTGCATTCCTTTGCGAGTGACCCTAGTGGAGGCGGGGTGTTACACTCGAAGAGAAACTGAAGCTAGCCATGGAGCAGTCCTCTTACTCTTCACGGGTATGAAATGGGCGCTCTTAGTAAGTCTGTCTACCACAACCCAAATTCCCGTATTACCCTTCCTCGATCTCGGTAACCCATCAATAAAATCCATCGAGACGCTATCCCACTTCCATTGCGGAACTTCCAATGGGTGAAGCAACCCACCAGGTTTCTTTTGCTCCGCTTTCACTTGTTGGCACACCAAGCATCTAGCGACATACTCGGCCACATCTTTCTTCATACCGGCCCAAAAGAAAACTCGCTTCATGTCTTGGTACATCTTGTCCCCACCGAGATGAATGGTCATCTTTGAACGATGCGTATCATCAAGAATAGCCTTCCTCAAACCCTCGTCTTGCGGTACACAAAGTCTACCGTCTCTAGGCAAGCACCCCCTATCGTCTAGGGTGTACCTACTCAAATGGCTGGACGACTCCCCCCTTATGAGCCTCTCTACCAACTCAACCAACTGTGGGTCGTCCCGCTGTGCCTCGCCAATCCGTCCCAAAAGAGTAGGTCTGACCTCTTAGGATGCTAGCAAACCAAGTACAAAGTCAACGGAAGGTCTGAAGTCAAACATCGAGATAAATTCCAAGCTTCGTCGTTCCACGAACAATGGACTCAAGGACAACCTTTTTCTGCTCAAGGCGTCCGCCACCACGTTACCCTTGCCAGAGGTATACGCTATCTCGAAATCATAGGATGCTAAGAACTCCATCCACCTTTGCTGTCTCAAGTTCAAATCCTTCTGAGAAAACAAGTACTTCAATGATTTGTGGTCAGTGAACAATTCGAACCTCTCGCCAAGAAGATAATGGCGCCAAGACTTAAGCGCAAAAACAATAGCGGCCAACTCTAGATCATGGGTAGGGTAATTTTTCTCATGCACTCTCAACTGCCTTCCCCCATAGGCTATTACCCTTCCCTCTTGCATTAAGACCGCGCCTAGTCCTGTCCCACAAGCATCAGTATAAACCACAAATGGCTTACTCCCATCTGGCAACACTAAGACTGGAGTTGTGGTTAAAGCTCTCTTTAACCATTGGAACGCATCATCACAATCTACGTCCCATGTGAAGACTAGATTCTTCTTTGTCAAGCGAGTTAATGGGGCTGATATCTTCGCGAAGTCCTTGATAAAATTCCTATAATAGCCAGCCAACCCCAAGAAACTCCTCACCTCGGTAGCATTCTTCGAAACCTTCCAATCTTGGATGGACACTACCTTCGCGGGATCCACAGCTATCCCTTCCTTAGAGACCACGTGCCCTAAGAACCGCACTTTCTTCCTCCAGAAGTGACATTTAGAGAATTTAGCCTTAAGGCTATGCGCTCGAAGAGTCTCTAACACTTCCCTAAGATGTAGGGCATGCTCTTCTTCACTCTTAGAAAAGACTAAGATGTCATCCACAAAGACCACCACGAACTTATTAAGGTACTCCCTGAACACCCTACTCATCAAATCAACAAAATATGCAGGGGCGTTAGTCAAACCAAATGGCATCACAAGACACTCATAGAAACCATCCGGAGTCCTAAAGGCAGTCTTCTCTATACTATCCTCAGCCACTCTCAACTGATGAAACCCCGTGGCTAAGTCCAACTGCGAAAATACTGAGGCGCCAACCAACTGATCAAAGAGATCATCAATTCTCGGCAATGGGTGTCTATTCTTCTTTGTGAGCTTGTTGAGTTCTCTATAGTCTACACAGAGTCTGAGGGACCCATCCGCCTTCGTGGCAAAAACTACTGGAGCACCCCACTCCGATATACTTCGTCTTATGAACCCCTTCTCAAGCAACTCCCCTACTTGCTTATGGAGTTCCCTCCTCTCACGAGGAGCCATGTGGCGCACTGGCAAAGATACTGGTTTAGCATTGTCCACCAGATATATTCGGAAGTCTATCTCCCGCTTCGGAGGTAAGCCCTTCACCTCCTCAAACACATCCGAGTACTCCCGGACCACTCTAACAGATCGCAAACTCTCGACCGAAGCGTCAAGCGATTCAAGATAACTTAGCATAACAGAATCCATGGGATTACAAGAGATCTCGAGAGTGTTCCCCAAGCGGGTCATGAGCCTAACAACTCTCCTTTCGCAATCAAGAACGACACCATTACTGGATAACCAGTCCATGCCCAAAATCAACCCATAGCCCGTGAAGCCTAAAACAAAAGCATCACATCTAAACTCAACGCTAAGTATAGAAATCTTCAAACCCAAACATATCATGGACAAATAAGAGGAGCCTCCAATTGGGTTTGAAACAACCAAGGGATCATCTACTAGACTGGTGTCTAAGTGCAGTGACTCAACTAATGATGATGAGATAAACGAATGCGATGCGCCAGAGTCAAACAAAGTACGGACAGGATGATCAAACAGAAAAACCAGACTTTCAACGGAAATAGTTCTACCTCTTTCCTGAATCGGTGGAACCGCGAGAGCCTGAACTTGCCCCCTTGCCTGACCCGGTGCCATAAGAGCTTGCACCTGTCCTCCTGAGGTAGATCCCGTCCTTTGCCCCTTCTTAGGGCAGTCCTTCACTAGATGCCCTGCTTCGCCACAGTGGAAGCAGCCATTCTTCTTCTTCTTCCGACAATCTTTGCTTAGGTGGCCTGGTGTCCCGCAATTGAAGCACTTCTTCTTTCCCTTGCCACCGTTGCCTTTCCCACCCTTGTTTTGCTGTTGCTGTTGAGGTCTCTTCTGATCTCCTTTCTTCTCGGGTGCCTTATTAGCATTGGGCCCCTTCTCTTCCTCATGCATGAGTGCCATGTCTACTAGCTTCTCAAAGGTGGCCCCCATAGGGATGTGAGTCATAGCCAATCCATGCATCGGTTCATTCAAGCCCTTAACGAACCTCAAAGCCTTCTTCTCCGGTGTATTCACCATGTCTATGCCGAACCTTGCCAACTGATTAAACTTGTTGACATATTCCTTCACTGATAGGTTTCCTTGCTTTAGAGTCAAGAACCTTTCCATATACAGATTCTCTTCCGCCCTTGAGAGAAACTTTGCCACAAACCTTTGTCTGAAATCCGCCCAAGAGTCAACTAGGCGTTCTCCATTAGTGACCTCCCACCAGAACGAGGCCTCTCCCTTCATTAACCAAGCAGCTAATTTGACTTTCTTTCCTTCTTCCATCTCAAAGATATCTATCAACTCTTCCACCTCCTTAAGCCAATCTCTAGCTTCCACAAAAGTTTCTGATCCTTGAAAAGGTTTCCCTCCCATAGCCTTAAATTCCTTGCAAGTCTTAGCAAAAGTATCCGTGCGAGGAGGAGGAGGGGGAGGAAGATCGGGTTCTACTGTTGGTGGAGGAACATTTGCTGGACCCGCAGTGGCGGCCCTAGCCTCCATCAACCTCCTATACCATACTGGTATCGCTACACCCTCCGGAAAGTTAAGATCTTCAGCCATGCTGAAACGAAAAAGGAAAGATTCAAAACGGAGAATTCGAAAGATAAAGATATGGCTATTGGGGATTATGCTTTTCTTTCAAAAACTTTTCTCTCAAAAGACATGTTTTTGAAAATACTTCTTCCAAAAATGTTTTTAGAAAAATAGTTTTTCTAAAAGTTTTATCTGTTCTGGTAACCTTCAGCTCTGATACCACGTGTAACACCCCACACCCGCTAAGGTCACTCACTAAGGGAATGCCTTAACTTCGGTGGAGTATTTTAAGTGAATATAGAACAGAAAAATTACAACAAGACAAATATAAATAATACTTGAAATCTAAAACATCATTTCATTGCAGCAGAGATAAACATGTTTGGTTACATATCAAAACCAACTTAAACAAGAGTCAAGTACTAAATATCCATCCTGATAAAACATAAGTACATAAGTACATAATCCCACTACATAACTAATAGCCATAATAGAAAAGATAAGCTGGGCTTTACATCACGGTCCAAGCTCCAAAAGATAGATAAAGCAATCTGATCAAAGCCCACTAGTGCTAGGCCCACTCTGAGAACCTGAGGGTTGGGAAAAAGATAAAAACAACGGGGTCAGACATAAGTCTGAGTGAGCCCTATAACTTTAACAATACAATCATTAAAGTAATTAGGGTATGATATAAACTTGGTACGGTGATGACTGGGGATAAATGACTACACTTAGCAGCCAACTAGACATAGGATGAACTAAGATATCGGTAAAGACGCATCTACCCACCCAAGGGTAATTACTACACCGCACCACACCAGTCATTCCAACTTAAAGGTTGATCCCACCCAAGGACTTAGAAAATATAACTAGTAGTTTCGTGTACCCCTAGCTGACCACATAGGTGCCGTCTGCCCCTATCTCCACTAGGTGTACCCACTACTCCCCAAGCGATCGGCTCCCTAACGTAGATACCCGTGCTGGCCCCACAGTGGGGTGTATCATTCCCCAAAGTGGCAACCCGATACAACTTAAGAGTGCACGACTTATACCTACACGATGCAACAACGTCTTACCTACCAGCCCGGGTCCACACACGCATATGAAACCCGTTGGACTTGCGTTGCCACCGCTAACCCGTTTTTGGCCTCTTATATTCAAGCCCAGTATGCGTGTCCCGTCCTCGACTTGGGTTGAGCCCACAAAGATACGTTTTGGGTTACTGGTTGAAATGGGCCCCCACAAGCTACCCACCTAAGCTTGTCCCTTTTCTAGTGCATCCCACTTAACCCTTTAATCATGTTTAATTACATGTTTCCACTTGGTTAAGTATTCTAATCGTATTTTCTATTGCCACCCAAGGCAACCCACTAGATTTCCACATGCCACCCAAGGCACTTGATTTCCACATGCCACCCAAGGCACCCTCTTAACCCCTCATGCCCCACTACATGCTTATATGGTTAAGTGTTTCTTAATTGATTAAAACCGTAACCTTTGCAAAGACCTCTCACATTAGACTATCTTTTATGGCAGCTGGATTTGCCGGTCGGGTCCGGACAGCCTTACGCCATAACCGAGTCTAACCTCGTGTCTTTACACTTTTCACGTATTTAGTTTATGCCTAAGACCTCTCACATTGGGCCAATCATTTGTAGCCGCTGGATTTGCCGGTCGGGTCCGGGCAGTCTTATGCTACAAAAGGGTCCAACCTCGTGTCTTAGTCGATTAATTACACCTAATTAATCACCCCCATAATTTGTATTAATTATCCCTAATTAATTACAAATTTAACGATGTACATAATTGACTCAATTATGTCCATCCACTTTATGGTATGCATAATCATACCAACTTCACACAACTTATGTGTTCATTCATTTTTACCCCATCGTCCCCACGTAAATACGTTAACATGACATACTTAAAAGGGAAGATTCATCATAAACACAATGGGTTCCACTAACATAACATTAGCATTATCATGGGTTTAAAAGGTGTCAACTTGCATATATGACCATAGTGTTAAACCCAACTTGCATAAATAACCAACCCAAACTTGCATGAATCACATATGTCATAAAGAGGGTAACTTGCATAAGTTACTTATGTCATACAAAGGGGTAAACTTGCATATGTATGTATGACATACAAAGGGGTTAACTTGCATATGTATGCATATCATACAAAGGTGTAAACTTGCACATGTTACTTGCATATAATCAAACACCAAACTTGCATAACATGTCATATATGAACTTGCATATAATCAAACACCAAACTTGCATAACATGGTGTCATAATGGATCAATGTTTATCATAGTGATTTGCATAACTAGCATCATGAACACATAGCATAAAACTTGCATAACTAGCATCATGAACATATAGCATATGACTTGCATAACTTGCATAACATCATGAACACATAGCATATGACTTGCATAACTTGCATAACATCATGAACACATAGCATATGACTTGCATAACTTGCATAACATCATGAACACATAGCATATGACTTGCATTGATCCACATACATAACCATAACCTCATTATATCCTATCATAATTAGTTTAGCAATTGCTTGTTAAAGGCATAGAAACTCACAACTTGTTGATTAGCACTTCAATGAAGAAGATTAAGTTGCTAGAGTTGATTAGAAGTTGATTTGAGAAGCTATCTTCCTCTTTAATTTGTTGGTGGCTCCTTCTAGTTGCATTTTGACGGCATAACGACGTTGTCTCCAATTTTAGTATGAATTAGGGTAGTCTTAGGGTGTATTTATAGATTAGTTAAGTGTTTTAGGCCATTAGATTAACCCTAAATCAGATTAGAGCCGTCAGATCTCGTCACAAGCCACCAAAACACAGCCCAAAGCTCAAATCAGTGCACCCAGGCCAACCTGACCGACAGGGGGGGTCGACCCCTGGGTCGACACATGGGTCGACCCCTTGGGGGGGTCGACACCTATGTCGACCCTAGTGTCGACACCCTCTGTCTGGCGGGAATTTTCCCGCCTCTTCTGAAATTTGAAATTTGAATATTTTAAATCTGTTTTGAATTTTCTGAAACTTCGGATGGCCACAACTTCTTCATACGAAGTCCAAATCACGCAAACTCGGACTCTATCTCAACCAGAATTCCGAGACGAACACAATGGCGCAACCCGTTTTCCTTAATTCTCACGTTTGAGATTAATTATTCTTTAATTACTAAACATTAATATTAAGTGAAATTCGGGGTGTTACAAGATTTCTATCATCCATATTGGTTTTATATACTGAGGAGTTTTTCATTTTGAAACTGATAATAATAAAAATATGATATTCATAAGTGTTTCTCTAACCTCACTTAAAAATCCAAGCTCTGGTTATGCATGGTTATGAGATTACTTATATTTAAGCCTCAAATGATCTCATTTAAAAATCCAAGATCTGGTTATGAATGGTCAGTGTGCTCTTGAATTGAAAGAAAAAGAAAAGAAAATAATTTGAATAAATAGAAATTAATATGAAATTCTCCTTGGTGTTTAAAAACTCGCCAATCAATCCACTTTCTAATATATGAAATGTGTTATTATTCTATGAAATATTATGATTTGTTGATTGATAGCTATTGGGATTTGAGATTATTCGATTTTGTCACTTAAATTGAATTTATAATTATAGTCCAAAATCCATCACTGTTTTTGTGCTCAATTTTATAAAATTCTTTTGGAAATAATTGGAAAATATTCATAATTTTTTAACTCTCTCCATTTTTATAAATTTCGTCGTAAATCCGTCATTCTCTACCATGTGAAATATGCCACTAGTTTTCAGTTTATTATGATTTTTGTTTTACTGATTGAGATTTATGATGACCATTCTTCCTCTTAAGCTGAAATTTTATTTTAGTCACTTTTCATCTATATTTTAAATTTTGTATCCTTTTGATAATAAAAAAGGGGGAGAATGGGTTAAGATTTTGATTTATGAGTGAATATTTTATAAATATTTTTCATTTTGACAATTCATTATTATTCATTCATTTCACTCATGCACATTTATAGGGGGAGTTTTCTGTTATGGGGGGAGCATTCAAATAGGGGGTGTTCAGTTCTTCACTGTCAAACACATTTATTAGATTCAAAATCTTTATATTTGTTTGTCATCATCAAAAGGGGGAGATTGATGTATATAATGGAGTTGTATACACAATTATATGATTTTTGTTTGATGATAACAACCAAATATATTTTATTATTAAATGTGTTTGTAACTGAACTGGTATACTACACAATAGACAAGAATATAATATTTCTATTTAAATAAAATACAACTGTACAGAAATTTAAATATTCACACAGTATTTTATTTGAATATAATATTTTATTTCAAATATTTAAATAGTACAAATTTACAACTCCACTATTTGTATATAATCACTAGTGTACAATACAGTTCAATCTTTTTCACTCATACAATGCTCCTCACTACAAAAAAAACTCTGTCACTCTATTTAAAAAAACTGGAAAAATAATTGATGAACCCTTTAGAATGTTGCCAACCAAATCATGCTGTAATTCTGGAATGAATCAAAATAGATGTGTTTGCACACTTGTGCATCCTGTTGTTTTGTTTTGATCAGAACCATATATAAATTGCCATGCTAAATGAATTTGTGTTGATGTCTTCACTCTCCATGCTTGATCATACAAATGTCACTTGAACTTGATCTTCACTACATATGAATATTACATATCATTGTTGTTTGCTTATTACTTTAGTTTGACCTGAAGCATGACACTTGTCTATGATGTGCTCTCGTATGTGTTCTGTCCACCTTTGTAACACCCCGAATTTTCTGAGAATATTAAAATTAACAAATTCAAGAATGCTTAATTTTTAGAAGAAGAATTAAGTGAAATGGGTTGTGCTATTACGTTCGTCTCAAAATTTCGGTCAAGATAGACATTTGGTTTGCATAAAACGGATACCTTATGAAGAAGTTATTAAGCCTTAAAGTTTGTATGCATATGAGAAATATATATATATATAAATTAAATAAATAAATATGCAAAAAAGTTCAAAACAGCGAATCGGGAGGGGGAATAACCGAACCGGCCCATTTTGAGGTCGACCCAAGCCCCGTTGGGTCGACTAGGGGTTGATTCAGGGTGTTTGGCTGTCAACCCATGTGCCGATTCGCTCTAAGGCAGATGTGGCATCTGATTGGTTCTCATGGTTCAGGGTTAATCTAATGGTCCTAAAACACTCTCTACAACTATATAAGGACCCTAAACCTAAAACCTAATTATATTATTCACTCTCATATAAACCTAGCCGCCACTAAAACCTAAATCAAATTAAATCTAATCTAATTCAACTAAGAGAATTCAACGATCTACATCAAAGACGAGCAATTCAATTTCAGAATACAGATCCCAAAACTCAAGAATTTCCTTTTGTTTGTAAGTGTAGTTATCTTTCATATGTGAATAAATTAAAGACATGATTTGTAATGAATTGTAAAATAGAATTGTATCAAGTTGTATGTGATGTTGATTCATGTTTATTCATGTCTATTCTATCATATATGCCTATGAACAATTATGGTCTATCGAACCTATCATGTTACTGGTGAGTAAACCTATGATGTTGTATAGGAATTTGGGAATGAAATTATCATATGTAAGTTTGGTGATATTATGATACATACAAGTTTTAGGCTAAGTCATGTCGTTTATGCCTAATTGTTTAGAGCCATTATGCATACATGTTTAGATCTACGACCTTATATGTTTAGATCTACAACTTTATAAGTTAGATCCATATGCCTTTATGGTAGATCTAATTTGCAAGTTCACCACTACATGCCAAGTTTAACTTGTATAGTTTTATGTAAATTCATATGCTTGTGGTTCATGTTGCATAGATCAAATTTGCAAGTTCATAGTTAAAAAGTATATTGTTCTATGCCAAATCCATATGACATATGTGTAGTTAGATCCATACTTTTGTATGATGTTGGAATGTTGCAAAGTCCCTCTTTTCCCCTTTTTGTTTTATAAGTTAGGCTAAAATATCGAACCTAACATTCTATGTAATTTTGCGAACGTACAAACGGAGTAACATTGGGGAAAACATGAAATTACATGTAATTGGCATGTTTGACACATAAGCATGATAAGTGGCATGAAAATGGTATAATCTATATACCTAAAATTTTGAACGTGATTTAGAAGGAAAGTGGGCCATGACAATAATTGATTTATAATTTACATATAAATATGTAGGATAAACATGAAAAATTACATGGCATAGATTGGTTCATGAAATGGTATATTTAGTATACCATTAATTAAGAGCATAATTAAAAGGATAATTATGGCATAATTAAATAGGGAATAATTTACATATGAAATTTGTCATAAATAAGAAATATGTAAATTTAGAAAAGACGAATATGCCTAACCCAAGGTTAGACTGAGTTGTGGTGTAAAACTGTCCGGAACCCACCGGCACATCCAGTGACCACAACAATACCTGTCTAATGTGGGTGGTTAGTGCATTGAGACCAAAAAGGACCCGAGGTTAGACTGAGTTGTGGTGTAAAACTGCCCAGAACCAACCGACACATCCAGTGACCACAACAATAGATGTCTAATGTGAGTGGTTGGTGCTTTAATAAAGCTAAGTCAAGATTGGTAGTGTAACACCCCACGTCCGCTAAGGTCACTCATACCAGGGGAATGCCTTAGTTTCGGTGAAGTATTTTAAGTGAATATAGAACAGTAAAATTACAACAAGACAGATATAAGTAATACTTGAAAATTTAAAACATCATTTCATTGCAGCGGAAAGTAATACATGTTTGGTTACATCACAAAACCATAAACCAAAGTCAAGTACATAATATCCATCTTGATAAAATAGAAGTACATAATCCCACTACATAACTAATAGCCATAAAAGAAAAGATGAACTGGGCTTCACTTCAATGGTCCAAGCTTCAAAGAATAGATACAGCAATCTGATCAAAGCCCACTAGCACCAGGCCCACTCTAATAACCTGGGGTTGGGGGAAAAAGATAAAAACAACGGGGTCAGACATAAGTCTGAGTGAGTCCTATAACCCTAACAATACAATCATTAAAATAACCAGAGAAGACATAAGTCGATATACGGTAACGCCTGGGGATGCATGGCTACACCAAGCAGCTTGGCAAACTTAGGATAAACTAAGATAACCGTAAAGACGCATTTACCCACCCAAGGATAATTACTAAATTACACCGCCCCAGACCTACTCAAAGATAATTCCTACACTGCACCACACCAGTTTTACCTACCTAAGATTAATTCCTACTTAAAGGTTGATCCCACTAAATGTACTTAGTAATTTTTACCCAGTAGTTTCTGGTACCCCTACATAGGTGCCGTCTGCCCCTATCATTACTAGGTGTACCCACTACTCCCAAGCGATCGGCTCCCTAACGTAGATACCCGTGCTGGTCCCACAATGGGGTGTATCATTTCCCCAAGTGGCAACCTGATAATATCAACGGTGCACGGCTTTATACCTACACGATGCAACAACGATTTACTAACCAGCCCGGGTCCACACACGCATATGAAACCCGTTGGTCCTACGTTGCCACCGCTAACCCGTTTTTGGCCTCTTATAGTCAAGCCCAATATGCGTGTCCCGTCACTCGACTTGGGTCGAGCCCACAAAGATACGTTTGGGATATTGGTTGAGATGGGCCCCCACAAGCTACCACCTAAGCTTGTTAATTTTATCTAGTGTATCCCACTTAACCCCTTTAACCATGTCTACTTACATGTTATAAATACTTTGGTTAAGTCATTAATCATATTTTTATTTACCTTTCAAGGCACCCACTAGATTTCCACATGACACCCAAGTCCTTTACTTAATTCCCACATGCCACCCGAGGCACTTACTTAACCCTTTAATCATGTTTAATTCCATGTTCCACTTTGGTTAAGTATTCTAATCGTATTTTCTATTGCTACCCAAGGCAACCCACTAGTTTTCTCATGCCACCCAAGGCACCCACACTAGTTACTACATGCCACCCAAGGTACCCACTTAACCCTCATGTTCCACTACATGCTAATATGGTTAAGTGTTTCTTAATTAATTAAGGCCGTGATCCTCATAAAGACCTCTCACATTAGACTATCTTTTATGACCGCTGGTTAAGCCGGTTGGGTCCGGGCAGCCTTATGTCATAACCGAGTCTAACCTCGTGTCTTTACATTAATCACGTATTTAGTTTGTGCCTAAGACCTCTCACATTGGGCTAACATTTGTAGCAACTGGTTAAGCCGGTTGGGTCCGGGCAGTTTTACGCTACAACTGAGTCCAACCTCGTGTCTTAGTCAATTAATTACACCTAATTAATCACCCTCATAATTTAAATTAATTATCTCTAATTAATATTAAGCTTTTCATAACATGGGTAGACCTAACTCAATAGGTAAATTCCCATGGGGTAGACCTAACTCAATAGATAAATTCCCAACACATAGTATGGGTACACCTAACTTAATAGGCAAATTCCCATACTATGTTCATTTATTTTATGTTATGCATAATTATGTTAATTTCACACAATCTTATTAATTTATGCATTGAATTAACCCCATCGTTCCCACGTAATTTCGTTCTCATGACATAACACATATAAAAGGTGTCAACTTACATATGTATGAACATGTTTCAAAGGTGCCATCTTGCATATTAACAAACACATAACTTGCATGTGAACTTGCATAACATGTCATATATCTTGCATATAATCTTGTATAACATGTCACATAACTTGCATATAATATGTCATATAACTTACATATTAGCTTGCATAACATACTTGCATATTAACTCATAAACTTGCATAATGTCGTCATGAACTTGCATATTAACAAACATGTAACTTGCATAGCATATCTTGCATATTAACATACATGTAACTTGCATACTAACAAACATGTAACTTGCATATTAACAAACATGTAACTTGCATATTAACAAACATGTAACTTGCATATTAACAAATATGTAACTTGCATAGCATATCTTGCATATTAACATACATGTAACTTGCATATTAACAAACATGTAACTTGCATAGCATATCTTGCATATTAACATACATGTAACTTACATACTAACAAACATGTAACTTGCATATTAACAAACATGTAACTTGCATATTAACAAACATGTAACTTGCATATTAACAAATATGTAACTTGCATAGCATATCTTGCATATTAACATACATGTAACTTGCATATTAACAAACATGTAACTTGCATAGCATATC
The DNA here is from genome assembly GCA_030737875.1 of Allium sativum. Classification (NCBI taxonomy): domain Eukaryota; kingdom Viridiplantae; phylum Streptophyta; class Magnoliopsida; order Asparagales; family Amaryllidaceae; genus Allium; species Allium sativum. The sequence continues at coordinate 227,516,649 of CM060911.1, read as the reverse complement.
TTGCATATTAACATACATGTAACTTGCATATTAACAAACATGTAACTTGCATAGCATATCTTGCATATTAACATACATGTAACTTGCATAGCATATCACCATGAACTTGCATAACATGCATATGATTACATAGCCCACAACTTGCATATTTAGCATCATGCAAACATAACATACATCATATTAAACTTGCATAAACTTACATACTCAACATGCATAAACATAAGATTAATGCTAACATCATATCATATGATTCAAGACTCATTAATCCACATACAAAACCATAAATCTCATCATATCTCATCTACTTAGTTTAACAAAAGATCATCAAAGTGATAGAAACTCACAACTAGCAATTTTGCACTCCAAATGAAGAAGATTAAGATGCTTAGAAGGGATTAGAGGTTGATTAGAGAGTGATTAGCTTGCAACCCTCTTCATAAATTAGTGGAGGCCATGAGAGCTAGCATTTTGCCATAGTTTAGTTGTATGATAGATTAATGATGATTTAGGGCTAGGTTAGGGTCTTATTTATAGGATTAGGTAGTGTTTTAGGCCCTTAGATTAACCCTAGAAGCCATCAGGTCCGTCCAGCACATCAAAAATCGTCACAAGCCACCAAAACACAGCCCAACAGCCAAAACAGTGCACCCAGTCCAAACTGGCTCGACACGGGCGCACTTCCCAAGTGCGCCAGTGTATTTTTGTGCTGGCGCACTTCACAGGTGCGCCAGTGCATTTCTGGCCTGTTTCCGGTTTTTCTGCCTAACTTCGTTCGTCCATATCTCCTTCATACGGACTCCGATTTTCGAAAACTCGGACTCTATTTCGCGTATTTTTCCGAGACGAACGCAATGACGCAACCCGTTACCCTTGATTCCCACATCTGGGATTAGTTATTCTGTAATTAGTGAATTTTAGCATTAACCGAAATTCGGGGTGTTACATTCTCCCCTCCTTAAAGGATTTCGTCCCCGAAATCTCTAAGCTAAGGAGAATGCATATCCTACCATCCAAACAACCATCTACTCAATCCATCAAACACGGGCATCCATTGTCCTTAAACAATTTCTAATGATGTATGAGCATATGCGAAAAGTGTGTGTATATGTTCCCTATCTAATGTACGAACATATGCAAACCATGATAGTGCCATGCATCCAATATGTATGCGAGATAACCCTATCGACACATACCGTATCTATATGAGTGCACAATCATTCACCAAAATGCATCATCCATATGATAACACAATCATTATACATCCATCAATATAGCTAACTACACACAATTTTATGCAATATGCAATATGAAGTGATTGAGCCGATCTAGTGCCTAGAGTGTGTATATATGCATCCACGAGCAACCACTAGCAAACACTTGCATCCACTTGCATCCATCAACCATAACATGTCTCAAACACATGTTTCAACCATAGGTTTTCCCTATCTAAAGGTCAAACAGGACTAACGAGAGGACCTACTAAAGATAAGATAAGTACTAGGCAAGCGATAAAGGAGAAGTTAAAAGACATACTCTCCAAAAGAAATGGATACAAAGAACGCATCTTCGCTTCCGTCTCCCAAGTAGCATTTCTTTCGTCATCTCCCCATTGCACTCTAGCTAGCTGAACTTCTCTGTTCCTCAACTTCCTAGCCTCTGACCCAATGATACGAGTAGGAGCTCGTCGAATCGTCTCATCGCGCTCTAACTCTACTTCTTTAAGCAAACTTGGCTCTACCACCTCAGCGGTCTTATGTAAGCACTTCCTCAAATGGGACACATGAAATACATCCGGTACACCACTAAGTCTGTCAGGCAACTCCACTCTATATGCCATCCGTCCAATTCTTTCCTTAATGGGAAATGGCCCTACAAACCTTGGTACTCACTTCCTAACAGATCCAAAGTGAACCACATTCCGTAACGGAGACACCTTGATAAAAAGCATGTCCTAATATCAAACTCAAGCTCTGTTCTCCTCTTGTCCGCATAAGATTCCGCCGCTTTCATCCTTCTTTGAATCAAATCAATCTTCTCTGAAGTCTCTCTAACCATATCTGGCCCAAGCAAGATCTTATCCGTAGATTCCCACCAACATGTAGGAGATCGACAAGGCCTTCCATAAAGAGCTTCGAAAGGAGCCATACCAATACTGGACTGAAAGCTGCTATTATATGCGAACTCCACCAACGGAAGATGCTCTTCCCATGTACCTCCAAAATCCAAAATACATAACCTCAAAAGATATTCTAAGATACGGTTCACCCTCTCGGTCTAACCGTCCGTCTGAGGATGATATGCGGTGCTCAAACACAACTGAGTCCCTACCGCCTCTTGCAAACTCTTCCAAAACTCACTAGTGAAGATAGGATCTCGATCGCTCACTATACTGGGAGGTACACCATGCAATCTAATAATCCCTTGAAGGTAAACTGAAGCTAGACATGGAATAGTCCTCTTGCTCTTCACGGGTATGAAATGGGCACACTTAGTAAGTCTATCTACCATAAGCCCAATCCCCGTATTACCCTTCCTTGATTTTGGTAATCCAACGAGACACTATCCCACTTCCCATTACGGAACCTCCAACGGGTGAAGCAACCCTCCGGGTTTCTTCTGTTCCGCTTTCACTTGTTAGCACACCAAGCATCTAGCGACATGCTTGGCCGCGTCTTCCTTCATATTGGCCCAAAAGAAAACTTGCTTCATGTCTTGGTACATCTTGTCCCTACTGGGTTGAATGGTCGTCTTCGATCGATGTGCATCATCAAGTATAGCCTTCCTCAAATCCTCGTCTTGCGGTACACAAAGTCCATCGTCTCTACGCAACCACCCCTTACCATCTAGGGTGTACCTACTCAAATGGCTGGACGACTCCCCTCCTTATGAGCTTCTCTACTAACTCAACCAATTGTGGGTCGTCCCGCTGTGCTCTGCTAATACGCCCCAAAAGAGTAGGCCTAACCTCCAAGGAGGCTAGCAAACCGGATACAGAATCAACGGAAGGTCTAAGTCAAACATAGAAATAAATTCTAAACTCTATAGTTCAACGGACAACCTTTTTCTTCTTAAGACGTCTGCTACCATGTTTCCCTTGTTAGGGGTATACGCTATCTCAAACTCATAAGATGCTAAGAATCCTATCCAAAATCGTCACAACTGTCCATCTCTCACGCAGACCACCCTAGTCGAATTCGACATCCCCCAAATGCAAGCCCCAAAGGCCGAAACCAATATCAGACAAACACCCAAGGGACATCTCCTTCGAGTTCAGGCAACCTACGTGAGATGATACTAAAAATAATAATAATAATGGCTAAACAATGAAGCCTTTGACCAACTTTGGATGTCCTCGCCAGTCTCGCTCCAAAACCACCGTTTATCCTATAACTGGCTTTGCTCACCCTATTGAGCACATACGAAAACTTATTACGCTCCTTGAAAAGACCAAGATGTCATTTACAAAGGCCATCACAAACTTATTTAGGTACACCCTGAACACCCTTCTCTTCCAATCAACAAAGTATGCAGGGGCGTTCGTCAAACCAAATAGCATCACCAGCCACTCATAAAACCATTCGGAGTCCTAAAGACAATCTTCTCTATACTATCGTCAGCCACTCTCAACTGACGAAACCATGTGGCTTAGTCCAACTGCGAAAATACTGAGGCGCCAACCAACTAATCAAAGAGATCATCAATCTTTGGCAATGGGTGTCTATTCTTCTTTGTGAGTTTATTTAGTTCTCTTTAGCCTACACAAAGTCTGAGGGACCCATCCGCCTTCATGGCAAAAACTACTGGAGCGCCCCACTCCGATATACTTCTTCTTATGAACCCCTTCTCAAGCAATCGCCTACTTACTTATGGAGTTCCCTCCTCTCACGAGGAGCCTTGTGGCACACTGGCCAAGTCACTGGTTTGGCATTGTTTACCAGATATATTCGGAAGTCAATCTCCCGCTCCGGAGGTAAGCCCTTCACCTTCTCAAACACATCCGAGTGTTCCCGGACCACTTCTAACAGATCGCAAACTCTCGACCGACGTGTCAAGCGATTCTAGATAACTTAGCATAACAGATTCTATGGGATTACAAGAGATCTCGAGAGTGTTACCCAAGCGGGTCATAAGCCTAACAACTCTCCCTTCAAAATCAAGAACGGCACCCCTACTGGATAACCAGTTCATGCCCAAAACTAACCCATAGTTCGTGAAGCCCAACAAGCATCACATCCAAACTCAATGCTAAGTATAGATACTTTCAAACCCAAACACATCATGGAGCCCCAATTGGGTTTGAAACAACTAAGGGATCATCTACCAAACTGGTGTCTAAGTGCAGTGACTCAACTAACAATGATGAGATAAACGAACTCGATGCGTCAGAATCAAATAAAGTTCGAATCAGATAATATAGAAATCCCAGATTCCAACCTAGACGGTCCTATCCCCATCTGGTACACTAGCCGTGAGGGAATACAACCACCCTCCAGGAGATTCCGAACCTTGCCTTTGCCCCTTTGGATAATCCTAATAAAATGTCCTATTCCTCCCAAAAGGATAACGACTAGCCTTCTTCTTCTTCCCATTCTCCACTCGTAACCTCCCACCAATGAGGTTTCGTCCTTCATTAACCAAACAACTATTAGAGCCTTCCTCCCATCGTCCATCCAATAAGTACTTACAAGTCCTCCTCCTTCTTGAACCAACTTCTAACCTGATTTACGTCTAATTCCCTTGAAGCGGTTTTCCATTCTTATCTATCTTAGAAAGATCATCTACACACGGAGGGGAAACTCAAACCGAGAGAGAAAGAGATTCAAACGGAGAATTCGAAAGATAAAGATATGGCTATCGGGGATTACGCTTTTCTCTCAAAAACTTTTCTCTTAAAAGACATGTTTTTGAAAATACTCCTTCAAAAATTTTCTTAGAAAAATAGTTTTTCTAAAAATTTTATCTGTTCCGGTAACCTTAAGCTCTGATACCACGTGTAACACCCCACGTCCGCTAAGGTCACTCATACCAGGGGAATGCCTTAGTTTCGGTGAAGTATTTTAAGTGAATATAGAACAGTAAAATTACAACAAGACAGATATAAGTAATACTTGAAAATTTAAAACATCATTTCATTGCAGCGGAAAGTAATATATGTTTGGTTACATCACAAAACCATAAACCAAAGTCAAGTACATAATATCCATCTTGATAAAATAGAAGTACATAATCCCACTACATAACTAATAGCCATAAAAGAAAAGATGAACTGGGCTTCACTTCAATGGTCCAAGCTCCAAAGAATAGATACAGCAATCTGATCAAAGCCCACTAGCACCAGGCCCACTCTAATAACCTGGGGTTGGGGGAAAAAGATAAAAACAACGGGGTCAGACATAAGTCTGAGTGAGTCCTATAACCCTAACAATACAATCATTAAAATAACCAGAGAAGACATAAGTCGATATACGGTAACGCCTGGGGATGCATGGCTACACCAAGCAGCTTGGCAAACTTAGGATAAACTAAGATAACCGTAAAGACGCATTTACCCACCCAAGGATAATTACTAAATTACACCGCCCCAGACCTACTCAAAGATAATTCCTACACTGCACCACACCAGTTTTACCTACCTAAGATTAATTCCTACTTAAAGGTTGATCCCACTAAATGTACTTAGTAATTTTTACCCAGTAGTTTCTGGTACCCCTACATAGGTGCCGTCTGCCCCTATCATTACTAGGTGTACCCACTACTCCCAAGCGATCGGCTCCCTAACGTAGATACCCGTGCTGGTCCCACAATGGGGTGTATCATTTCCCCAAGTGGCAACCTGATAATATCAACGGTGCACGGCTTTATACCTACACGATGCAACAACGATTTACTAACCAGCCCGGGTCCACACACGCATATGAAACCCGTTGGTCCTACGTTGCCACCGCTAACCCGTTTTTGGCCTCTTATAGTCAAGCCTAATATGCGTGTCCCGTCACTCGACTTGGGTCGAGCCCACAAAGATACGTTTGGGATATTGGTTGAGATGGGCCCCCACAAGCTACCACCTAAGCTTGTTAATTTTATCTAGTGTATCCCACTTAACCCCTTTAACCATGTCTACTTACATGTTATAAATACTTTGGTTAAGTCATTAATCATATTTTTATTTACCTTTCAAGGCACCCACTAGATTTCCACATGACACCCAAGTCCTTTACTTAATTCCCACATGCCACCCGAGGCACTTACTTAACCCTTTAATCATGTTTAATTCCATGTTCCACTTTGGTTAAGTATTCTAATCGTATTTTCTATTGCTACCCAAGGCAACCCACTAGTTTTCTCATGCCACCCAAGGCACCCACACTAGTTACTACATGCCACCCAAGGTACCCACTTAACCCTCATGTTCCACTACATGCTAATATGGTTAAGTGTTTCTTAATTAATTAAGGCCGTGATCCTCATAAAGACCTCTCACATTAGACTATCTTTTATGACCGCTGGTTAAGCCGGTTGGGTCCGGGCAGCCTTATGTCATAACCGAGTCTAACCTCGTGTCTTTACATTAATCACGTATTTAGTTTGTGCCTAAGACCTCTCACATTGGGCTAACATTTGTAGCAACTGGTTAAGCCGGTTGGGTCCGGGCAGTTTTACGCTACAACTGAGTCCAACCTCGTGTCTTAGTCAATTAATTACACCTAATTAATCACCCTCATAATTTAAATTAATTATCTCTAATTAATATTAAGCTTTTCATAACATGGGTAGACCTAACTCAATAGGTAAATTCCCATGGGGTAGACCTAACTCAATAGGTAAATTCCCAACACATAGTATGGGTACACCTAACTTAATAGGCAAATTCCCATACTATGTTCATTTATTTTATGTTATGCATAATTATGTTAATTTCACACAATCTTATTAATTTATGCATTGAATTAACCCCATCGTTCCCACGTAATTTCGTTCTCATGACATAACACATATAAAAGGTGTCAACTTACATATGTATGAACATGTTTCAAAGGTGCCATCTTGCATATTAACAAACACATAACTTGCATGTGAACTTGCATAACATGTCATATATCTTGCATATAATCTTGTATAACATGTCACATAACTTGCATATAATATGTCATATAACTTACATATTAGCTTGCATAACATACTTGCATATTAACTCATAAACTTGCATAATGTCGTCATGAACTTGCATATTAACAAACATGTAACTTGCATAGCATATCTTGCATATTAACATACATGTAACTTGCATACTAACAAACATGTAACTTGCATATTAACAAACATGTAACTTGCATATTAACAAACATGTAACTTGCATATTAACAAATATGTAACTTGCATAGCATATCTTGCATATTAACATACATGTAACTTGCATATTAACAAACATGTAACTTGCATAGCATATCTTGCATATTAACATACATGTAACTTACATACTAACAAACATGTAACTTGCATATTAACAAACATGTAACTTGCATATTAACAAACATGTAACTTGCATATTAACAAATATGTAACTTGCATAGCATATCTTGCATATTAACATACATGTAACTTGCATATTAACAAACATGTAACTTGCATAGCATATCTTGCATATTAACATACATGTAACTTGCATATTAACAAACATGTAACTTGCATAGCATATCTTGCATATTAACATACATGTAACTTGCATAGCATATCACCATGAACTTGCATAACATGCATATGATTACATAGCCCACAACTTGCATATTTAGCATCATGCAAACATAACATACATCATATTAAACTTGCATAAACTTACATACTCAACATGCATAAACATAAGATTAATGCTAACATCATATCATATGATTCAAGACTCATTAATCCACATACAAAACCATAAATCTCATCATATCTCATCTACTTAGTTTAACAAAAGATCATCAAAGTGATAGAAACTCACAACTAGCAATTTTGCACTCCAAATGAAGAAGATTAAGATGCTTAGAAGGGATTAGAGGTTGATTAGAGAGTGATTAGCTTGCAACCCTCTTCATAAATTAGTGGAGGCCATGAGAGCTAGCATTTTGCCATAGTTTAGTTGTATGATAGATTAATGATGATTTAGGGCTAGGTTAGGGTCTTATTTATAGGATTAGGTAGTGTTTTAGGCCCTTAGATTAACCCTAGAAGCCATCAGGTCCGTCCAGCACATCAAAAATCGTCACAAGCCACCAAAACACAGCCCAACAGCCAAAACAGTGCACCCAGTCCAAACTGGCTCGACACGGGCGCACTTCCCAAGTGCGCCAGTGTATTTTTGTGCTGGCGCACTTCACAGGTGCGCCAGTGCATTTCTGGCCTGTTTCCGGTTTTTCTGCCTAACTTCGTTCGTCCATATCTCCTTCATACGGACTCCGATTTTCGAAAACTCGGACTCTATTTCGCGTATTTTTCCGAGACGAACGCAATGACGCAACCCGTTACCCTTGATTCCCACATCTGGGATTAGTTATTCTGTAATTAGTGAATTTTAGCATTAACCGAAATTCGGGGTGTTACATTCTCCCCTCCTTAAAGGATTTCGTCCCCGAAATCTCTAAGCTAAGGAGAATGCATATCCTACCATCCAAACAACCATCTACTCAATCCATCAAACACGGGCATCCATTGTCCTTAAACAATTTCTAATGATGTATGAGCATATGCGAAAAGTGTGTGTATATGTTCCCTATCTAATGTACGAACATATGCAAACCATGATAGTGCCATGCATCCAATATGTATGCGAGATAACCCTATCGACACATACCGTATCTATATGAGTGCACAATCATTCACCAAAATGCATCATCCATATGATAACACAATCATTATACATCCATCAATATAGCTAACTACACACAATTTTATGCAATATGCAATATGAAGTGATTGAGCCGATCTAGTGCCTAGAGTGTGTATATATGCATCCACGAGCAACCACTAGCAAACACTTGCATCCACTTGCATCCATCAACCATAACATGTCTCAAACACATGTTTCAACCATAGGTTTTCCCTATCTAAAGGTCAAACAGGACTAACGAGAGGACCTACTAAAGATAAGATAAGTACTAGGCAAGCGATAAAGGAGAAGTTAAAAGACATACTCTCCAAAAGAAATGGATACAAAGAACGCATCTTCGCTTCCGTCTCCCAAGTAGCATTTCTTTCGTCATCTCCCCATTGCACTCTAGCTAGCTGAACTTCTCTGTTCCTCAACTTCCTAGCCTCTGACCCAATGATACGAGTAGGAGCTCGTCGAATCGTCTCATCGCGCTCTAACTCTACTTCTTTAAGCAAACTTGGCTATACCACCTCAGCGGTCTTATGTAAGCACTTCCTCAAATGGGACACATGAAATACATCCGGTACACCACTAAGTCTGTCAGGCAACTCCACTCTATATGCCATCCGTCCAATTCTTTCCTTAATGGGAAATGGCCCTACAAACCTTGGTACTCACTTCCTAACAGATCCAAAGTGAACCACATTCCGTAACGGAGACACCTTGATAAAAAGCATGTCCTAATATCAAACTCAAGCTCTGTTCTCCTCTTGTCCGCATAAGATTCCGCCGCTTTCATCCTTCTTTGAATCAAATCAATCTTCTCTGAAGTCTCTCTAACCATATCTGGCCCAAGCAAGATCTTATCCGTAGATTCCCACCAACATGTAGGAGATCGACAAGGCCTTCCATAAAGAGCTTCGAAAGGAGCCATACCAATACTGGACTGAAAGCTGCTATTATATGCGAACTCCACCAACGGAAGATGCTCTTCCCATGTACCTCCAAAATCCAAAATACATAACCTCAAAAGATATTCTAAGATACGGTTCACCCTCTCGGTCTAACCGTCCGTCTGAGGATGATATGCGGTGCTCAAACACAACTGAGTCCCTACCGCCTCTTGCAAACTCTTCCAAAACTCACTAGTGAAGATAGGATCTCGATCGCTCACTATACTGGGAGGTACACCATGCAATCTAATAATCCCTTGAAGGTAAACTGAAGCTAGACATGGAATAGTCCTCTTGCTCTTCACGGGTATGAAATGGGCACACTTAGTAAGTCTATCTACCATAAGCCCAATCCCCGTATTACCCTTCCTTGATTTTGGTAATCCAACGAGACACTATCCCACTTCCCATTACGGAACCTCCAACGGGTGAAGCAACCCTCCGGGTTTCTTCTGTTCCGCTTTCACTTGTTAGCACACCAAGCATCTAGCGACATGCTTGGCCGCGTCTTCCTTCATATTGGCCCAAAAGAAAACTTGCTTCATGTCTTGGTACATCTTGTCCCTACTGGGTTGAATGGTCATCTTCGATCGATGTGCATCATCAAGTATAGCCTTCCTCAAATCCTCGTCTTGCGGTACACAAAGTCCATCGTCTCTACGCAACCACCCCTTACCATCTAGGGTGTACCTACTCAAATGGCTGGACGACTCCCCTCCTTATGAGCTTCTCTACTAACTCAACCAATTGTGGGTCGTCCCGCTGTGCTCTGCTAATACGCCCCAAAAGAGTAGGCCTAACCTCCAAGGAGGCTAGCAAACCGGATACAGAATCAACGGAAGGTCTAAGTCAAACATAGAAATAAATTCTAAACTCTATAGTTCAACGGACAACCTTTTTCTTCTTAAGACGTCTGCTACCATGTTTCCCTTGTTAGGGGTATACGCTATCTCAAACTCATAAGATGCTAAGAATCCTATCCAAAATCGTCACAACTGTCCATCTCTCACGCAGACCACCCTAGTCGAATTCGACATCCCCCAAATGCAAGCCCCAAAGGCCGAAACCAATATCAGACAAACACCCAAGGGACATCTCCTTCGAGTTCAGGCAACCTACGTGAGATGATACTAAAAATAATAATAATAATGGCTAAACAATTAAGCCTTTGACCAACTTTGGATGTCCTCGCCAGTCTCGCTCCAAAACCACCGTTTATCCTATAACTGGCTTTGCTCACCCTATTGAGCACATACGAAAACTTATTACGCTCCTTGAAAAGACCAAGATGTCATTTACAAAGGCCATCACAAACTTATTTAGGTACTCCCTGAACACCCTTCTCTTCCAATCAACAAAGTATGCAGGGGCGTTCGTCAAACCAAATAGCATCACCAGCCACTCATAAAACCATTCGGAGTCCTAAAGACAATCTTCTCTATACTATCGTCAGCCACTCTCAACTGACGAAACCATGTGGCTTAGTCCAACTGCGAAAATACTGAGGCGCCAACCAACTGATCAAAGAGATCATCAATCTTTGGCAATGGGTGTCTATTCTTCTTTGTGAGTTTATTTAGTTCTCTTTAGCCTACACAAGTCTGAGGGACCCATCCGCCTTCATGGCAAAAACTACTGGAGCACCCCACTCCGATATACTTCTTCTTATGAACCCCTTCTCAAGCAATCGCCTACTTACTTATGGAGTTCCCTCCTCTCACGAGGAGCCTTGTGGCACACTGGCCAAGTCACTGGTTTGGCATTGTTTACCAGATATATTCGGAAGTCAATCTCCCGCTCCGGAGGTAAGCCCTTCACCTTCTCAAACACATCCGAGTGTTCCCGGACCACTTCTAACAGATCGCAAACTCTCGACCGACGTGTCAAGCGATTCTAGATAACTTAGCATAACAGATTCTATGGGATTACAAGAGATCTCGAGAGTGTTACCCAAGCGGGTCATAAGCCTAACAACTCTCCCTTCAAAATCAAGAACGGCACCCCTACTGGATAACCAGTTCATGCCCAAAACTAACCCATAGTTCGTGAAGCCCAACAAGCATCACATCCAAACTCAATGCTAAGTATAGAAACTTTCAAACCCAAACACATCATGGAGCCCCAATTGGGTTTGAAACAACTAAGGGATCATCTACCAAACTGGTGTCTAAGTGCAGTGACTCAACTAACAATGATGAGATAAACGAACTCGATGCGTCAGAATCAAATAAAGTTCGAATCAGATAATATAGAAATCCCAGATTCCAACCTAGACGGTCCTATCCCCATCTGGTACACTAGCCGTGAGGGAATACAACCACCCTCCAGGAGATTCCGAACCTTGCCTTTGCCCCTTTGGATAATCCTAATAAAATGTCCTATTCCTCCCAAAAGGATAACGACTAGCCTTCTTCTTCTTCCCATTCTCCACTCGTAACCTCCCACCAATGAGGTTTCGTCCTTCATTAACCAAACAACTATTAGAGCCTTCCTCCCATCGTCCATCCAATAAGTACTTACAAGTCCTCCTCCTTCTTGAACCAACTTCTAACCTGATTTACGTCTAATTCCCTTGAAGCGGTTTTCCATTCTTATCTATCTTAGAAAGATCATCTACACACGGAGGGGAAACTCAAACCGAGAGAGAAAGAGATTCAAACGGAGAATTCGAAAGATAAAGATATGGCTATCGGGGATTACGCTTTTCTCTCAAAAACTTTTCTCTTAAAAGACATGTTTTTGAAAATACTCCTTCAAAAATTTTCTTAGAAAAATAGTTTTTCTAAAAATTTTATCTGTTCCGGTAACCTTAAGCTCTGATACCACGTGTAACACCCCACGTCCGCTAAGGTCACTCATACCAGGGGAATGCCTTAGTTTCGGTGAAGTATTTTAAGTGAATATAGAACAGTAAAATTACAACAAGACAGATATAAGTAATACTTGAAAATTTAAAACATCATTTCATTGCAGCGGAAAGTAATACATGTTTGGTTACATCACAAAACCATAAACCAAAGTCAAGTACATAATATCCATCTTGATAAAATAGAAGTACATAATCCCACTACATAACTAATAGCCATAAAAGAAAAGATGAACTTGGCTTCACTTCAATGGTCCAAGCTCCAAAGAATAGATACAGCAATCTGATCAAAGCCCACTAGCACCAGGCCCACTCTAATAACCTGGGGTTGGGGGAAAAAGATAAAAACAACGGGGTCAGACATAAGTCTGAGTGAGTCCTATAACCCTAACAATACAATCATTAAAATAACCAGAGAAGACATAAGTCGATATACGGTAACGCCTGGGGATGCATGGCTACACCAAGCAGCTTGGCAAACTTAGGATAAACTAAGATAACCGTAAAGACGCATTTACCCACCCAAGGATAATTACTAAATTACACCGCCCCAGACCTACTCAAAGATAATTCCTACACTGCACCACACCAGTTTTACCTACCTAAGATTAATTCCTACTTAAAGGTTGATCCCACTAAATGTACTTAGTAATTTTTACCCAGTAGTTTCTGGTACCCCTACATAGGTGCCGTCTGCCCCTATCATTACTAGGTGTACCCACTACTCCCAAGCGATCGGCTCCCTAACGTAGATACCCGTGCTGGTCCCACAATGGGGTGTATCATTTCCCCAAGTGGCAACCTGATAATATCAACGGTGCACGGCTTTATACCTACACGATGCAACAACGATTTACTAACCAGCCCGGGTCCACACACGCATATGAAACCCGTTGGTCCTACGTTGCCACCGCTAACCCGTTTTTGGCCTCTTATAGTCAAGCCCAATATGCGTGTCCCGTCACTCGACTTGGGTCGAGCCCACAAAGATACGTTTGGGATATTGGTTGAGATGGGCCCCCACAAGCTACCACCTAAGCTTGTTAATTTTATCTAGTGTATCCCACTTAACCCCTTTAACCATGTCTACTTACATGTTATAAATACTTTGGTTAAGTCATTAATCATATTTTTATTTACCTTTCAAGGCACCCACTAGATTTCCACATGACACCCAAGTCCTTTACTTAATTCCCACATGCCACCCGAGGCACTTACTTAACCCTTTAATCATGTTTAATTCCATGTTCCACTTTGGTTAAGTATTCTAATCGTATTTTCTATTGCTACCCAAGGCAACCCACTAGTTTTCTCATGCCACCCAAGGCACCCACACTAGTTACTACATGCCACCTAAGGTACCCACTTAACCCTCATGTTCCACTACATGCTAATATGGTTAAGTGTTTCTTAATTAATTAAGGCCGTGATCCTCATAAAGACCTCTCACATTAGACTATCTTTTATGACCGCTGGTTAAGCCGGTTGGGTCCGGGCAGCCTTATGTCATAACCGAGTCTAACCTCGTGTCTTTACATTAATCATGTATTTAGTTTGTGCCTAAGACCTCTCACATTGGGCTAACATTTGTAGCAACTGGTTAAGCCGGTTGGGTCCGGGCAGTTTTACGCTACAACTGAGTCCAACCTCGTGTCTTAGTCAATTAATTACACCTAATTAATCACCCTCATAATTTAAATTAATTATCTCTAATTAATATTAAGCTTTTCATAACATGGGTAGACCTAACTCAATAGGTAAATTCCCATGGGGTAGACCTAACTCAATAGGTAAATTCCCAACACATAGTATGGGTACACCTAACTTAATAGGCAAATTCCCATACTATGTTCATTTATTTTATGTTATGCATAATTATGTTAATTTCACACAATCTTATTAATTTATGCATTGAATTAACCCCATCGTTCCCACGTAATTTCGTTCTCATGACATAACACATATAAAAGGTGTCAACTTACATATGTATGAACATGTTTCAAAGGTGCCATCTTGCATATTAACAAACACATAACTTGCATGTGAACTTGCATAACATGTCATATATCTTGCATATAATCTTGTATAACATGTCACATAACTTGCATATAATATGTCATATAACTTACATATTAGCTTGCATAACATACTTGCATATTAACTCATAAACTTGCATAATGTCGTCATGAACTTGCATATTAACAAACATGTAACTTGCATAGCATATCTTGCATATTAACATACATGTAACTTGCATACTAACAAACATGTAACTTGCATATTAACAAACATGTAACTTGCATATTAACAAACATGTAACTTGCATATTAACAAATATGTAACTTGCATAGCATATCTTGCATATTAACATACATGTAACTTGCATATTAACAAACATGTAACTTGCATAGCATATCTTGCATATTAACATACATGTAACTTACATACTAACAAACATGTAACTTGCATATTAACAAACATGTAACTTGCATATTAACAAACATGTAACTTGCATATTAACAAATATGTAACTTGCATAGCATATCTTGCATATTAACATACATGTAACTTGCATATTAACAAACATGTAACTTGCATAGCATATCTTGCATATTAACATACATGTAACTTGCATATTAACAAACATGTAACTTGCATAGCATATCTTGCATATTAACATACATGTAACTTGCATAGCATATCACCATGAACTTGCATAACATGCATATGATTACATAGCCCACAACTTGCATATTTAGCATCATGCAAACATAACATACATCATATTAAACTTGCATAAACTTACATACTCAACATGCATAAACATAAGATTAATGCTAACATCATATCATATGATTCAAGACTCATTAATCCACATACAAAACCATAAATCTCATCATATCTCATCTACTTAGTTTAACAAAAGATCATCAAAGTGATAGAAACTCACAACTAGCAATTTTGCACTCCAAATGAAGAAGATTAAGATGCTTAGAAGGGATTAGAGGTTGATTAGAGAGTGATTAGCTTGCAACCCTCTTCATAAATTAGTGGAGGCCATGAGAGCTAGCATTTTGCCATAGTTTAGTTGTATGATAGATTAATGATGATTTAGGGCTAGGTTAGGGTCTTATTTATAGGATTAGGTAGTGTTTTAGGCCCTTAGATTAACCCTAGAAGCCATCAGGTCCGTCCAGCACATCAAAAATCGTCACAAGCCACCAAAACACATCCCAACAGCCAAAACAGTGCACCCAGTCCAAACTGGCTCGACACGGGCGCACTTCCCAAGTGCGCCAGTGTATTTTTGTGCTGGCGCACTTCACAGGTGCGCCAGTGCATTTCTGGCCTGTTTCCGGTTTTTCTGCCTAACTTCGTTCGTCCATATCTCCTTCATACGGACTCCGATTTTCGAAAACTCGGACTCTATTTCGCGTATTTTTCCGAGACGAACGCAATGACGCAACCCGTTACCCTTGATTCCCACATCTGGGATTAGTTATTCTGTAATTAGTGAATTTTAGCATTAACCGAAATTCGGGGTGTTACAGGTAGGGTTAAGTCAATTTAGGAAACAATTAACCAATTCAACATGTTAACTAAACTGATGGGTGAGGTTAAGTAAATTTAGAACATTTAACCGTTATAACATGTTAATTAGACAAGTGGACGATGTTAAGTAAATTTAGAACACTTAACCGTTATAACATGTTAATTAGACAAGTGGGTGAGGTTAAGTAAATTTAGAGCACTTCAACGTTATAACATGTTAATTAGACAAGTGGGTGAGGTTAAGTAAATTTAGAAACACTTAACCAATATAACTTGATTTATGGAAAGGTTAAGTTAAAATAAGAGGGCAACACTTAACCAATATAACTTGATTTGTAGTAGGGTTAAGTTAACACAAGAAGCCAACACTTAACCAAAGTAACATGACATGTAGGTGGGTTAAGTTAACTTGAATTGATTGATGACACTTAACCAATACAACAAGATGAATATGTGGGGTTAAGTTAACAAGAAACACTTGACCAATATAACTTGATGAACGAACGGGGTTAAGTTAATACGAAACACATAACTGATCCATTATGATAAGTAAGGAGGGTCAAGTTAATAAGAAATGCTTAACCAACATGACATGATGAATGAGTGGGTTAAGTTAACATGAGCGAACAACACTTAACTAATATGGCGTATTGTGCAGGAGGGTTAAGTACATATCGGGTTGGTGGGTAATATTAGTAAATATAGGCCCACAAAACTTAACCATTAAATAAACATGCTTGAATCAGTGGAAGGGTTAAGTACATATCGGGTTGGTGGGTAATATTTGTAAATATAGGCCCACAAAACTTAACTATTAAATAAACATGCTTGAATCGATGGGAGGGTTAAGTACATCTCGTGTAGGTGGGTAATATTAGTACATATAGGCCCACAAAACTTAACCGTTTATTAAAAATGCTTGAATCGATGGGAGGGTTAAGTACATATCGGGTTGGTGGGTAATATTAGTAAATGTAGGCCCACAAACTTAACCAATAGGAAACCCTAGTAACGGGGACCCATTTCAGCAGTAACCCACATGGATCTATCACCTTACCCTAAACTAGGCAGGGTGGGGCACGATTACTGGACTGATTATAAGCGGTCAAAGCAGCGGCAGGGTGTACGTTAGTGTAGGTTCCGACGGTTTACGGGCGTGCACGTACTCCGAAGTGGGAAAAAGCAAGCACTGGGTACCAGTATTATACACTGTGCATCTTGAATCGTGTCGGGTCGCTATCATAAGGATTGATACACCTTATGGTGGGACCAGCACAGGGTATCTACACACAAGAGAGGGCCGATTGACACAGACACATGGAACATTAATACAAGTAGGGAGCCGATTGATAGGGTAGTAAGGGTACATCTAACATGTTCCTGGCAATTAGGCTGATTGAGGTGGAATCCTCACGATAGATGTACACCTGAAGGCTACCACAATTACGGGGGTTGGGATCACGATTATCATTTTATACAGATTACTAGTTGGGACACTAGTTAGGTGGTGCAGAGATAAATATAGAAATCAGATTAACAGAGTAGTAGCGAAGCAGAGAAAAAGTAGAAGCGCATTCAGTTCACCTTGCACTTATTTGTCTTTAGTTACCTTGTTTTTATGGTATTGTCCTATTTTCGGTTTATTCATGTCATGATCCTTTATCTTGGTTGCATGCTGAAAGATCACTGGACTTACCAGACTTTGTCTGACCTAGTTTGTTTTTCGCCTCTTTTCTTCCGTTTTCCCCCCAGATAGTCAGGGAGGGAATAACTCAGCCTATCTTGGACCTCTTCTCTTTCCAAGCTTGAAGATTAGTTGGTGTATCGCTTTGGACGCTCTCTCTTCCACTGCTATGGCTGGTTCATGCTTTATCGGGGAATATCATTGTTTTTATGCTTCTTTTATACTTGGAAGTTTTTAAATCAAGACTGAAGTTCTATGCATTACTTTTAGTATGATTGAGACAACTGTTGTAAAAGCTTGACTGAACCACATTGTTAATAAAATGACTTTATTTTCCACTGTTTTTATTTGTCTATCTTGTAATTTATCTTCATCTTTTACCTATAATGCTCCACCGAAGTTTAGGCATTCCCTTTGTTAGTGACCTAAACGGAGGTGGGGTGTTTCAACCTTTGACCACACTTGTGCATGTCCAAAAATGAATATTTGTCACACTGCCTTCTTTGTATGCTGCACCCAAGTATTGTTACTCTATCACATGTGTATTATGTATTTTGGAAACTGCTGCATCACCATACATATGTAGTCTGGCTTATATTTTGTTCAGCAGTTGCATGTCCCACCGTTGTGTTGTTAAAGCATATATGTTCACATTTTGAAACATGAATTTGTTGTGTACATCTTTGCAAATGAACACTTAGCATTCTTGACATGACTTGACCAGTAACTTGTTGTTTCAATAAGTTGCCTTGGTCAAGTTTAAGCTACACCCACCATAGCTACTCCCATGCTGTTATAACATTTGTATGTTGTTTTGCTCGACCATGTTTTAGCTTTTGCTGCTGCCTTTGTATTCATATTTGCTAAGTTTTGCAAACTGACTTGTATATCCATGCTGAACTGAAATGTTTGGGTTGTTCATGTTTGTTCGACCACTTTTGTTGATAACTTCACTGTCTTGAAATGTGTTGAGTTGTGCACTGAGTTGAGATGGTCCTCGTGGCTACTCCTCAGATGCACATGTATGTTGATTGGCATGGCAGTGCACACGTGTGTATATGCAGCCATCAGACAAGATTTCCAGTCCCTGTACTATACATATACAAACTGACTAGACACAAATGAATCATATCAAGTCATGAAAACTGATGAGAAACACACCAGAATTCTGAGGCAAATAAAAATTTAAAAATAAAATTAATATTCGCATGTATTCAGTTTTATTACTATTGCAGTGTACTGTGCGTGTTTCTGTTTGTGACAGGTAAGCATAAAGATGACTGGACTGACAGTGAGCTTGTGAAGACCGAAGAAGAAGACAAGAAGATTGCAGCGTGTATATGTGTCAGTTAATTAATGTGTATGAGAATGCATGTAAACTGAGTGAATGAGAGTTTCTGTAGTGAGGGACTGATGTGAACATGAAATGAATATGAAATGAATGTGAAATGTATTACTAAGAAAATGTACAAATAGTTGGAGTTATAAATTTGTACTATTTTAATGTTTAAAATAAAATATTATGTTTAAATAAAATACTGTGTGAATATTTAAATTTCTGTACAGTCGTATTTTATTTAAATATAAATATATTCCTACCTGTATGTATATGTGAAACAGTACAACAACAAACACATTTATAAATAGTATATATTTGGTTGTTATCATCTAACAAAAATCATATAATTGTGTATACAACTACGTCATATAAAACAATTTATGAGCGAATACTTTATAAATATTTTTCATTTTGACAATTCATTATTATTTATTCATTTCACTCATGCACAGTTATAGGGGGAGTTTTCTGTTGTAGGGGGAGCATTCAAATAGGGGGAGTTCAGCTCTTCACTGTCAAACACATTTATTGGATTCAAAATCTTTATATTTGTTTGTCATCATCAAAAGGGGGAGATTGTTGTATATAACGGAGTTGTATACACAATTATATGATTTTTGTTTGATGATAACAACCAAATATATTTTATTATTAAATATGTTTGTAACTGTACTGGTATACTACACAACAGACAGGAATATAATATTTCTATTTAAATAAAATACAACTGTACAGAAATTTAAATATTCACACAATATTTTATTTGAATATAATATTTTATTTCAAATATTTAAATAGTACAAATTTACAACTCCACTATTTGTATATAATCACTGGTGTATAATACAGTTCAATCTTTTTCACTCATACAATGCTCCTCACTACAAAAACACTCTGCCACTCTGTTTACAGATTCATATTTATATACAACTCATACAATCCTTCACTATCTTTTGTTTTTTACTGTCTTCTGTCTTCACTACTACAGTCAGTCCATTCATCATCTTCTTACCTGTCACATGAAACACACACACAGTACACTGCAATAGAAATGAAACTGAATACCTGTGAATATAAATTTTATTTTTAAAATTTTATCTGCCTCAGATTTCTGGAGTGTTTCTCATCATTTTTCATGACTTGATCCGATTCATCTGTGTCTAGACAACTTGTGATATTCACAGTGATACACTATAAATATCACAAAGCAGTTAGTGTATATACAAAATATTTCAGTGCAGGGACAGGAAAATTTTCTGAATGGATGCATATACGCACGTGTATAGATATACATGTATGCACTGCCTCGCCAATCTAGTGTGCAACTGAGGAGCAGCCACGTGGACCAACTCGACTCAGTGCAAAGTGAAACAGTGCAAAGATGTGGACATGATCAACATATATTAATATACATGCTCAAAGAGGTCGAGCAAACATGAATGATGCAACATAATCTAGTCCAGGTTGGCACAAGACAATAACATGAAACAACAAAGTAGATCTTTACACATGTCAACAAAAAATGATGCAGTCAAGACAAGCATGACCAAGCAAGTGTGGTAAGTTCATGGCATTGAGCACAAGTACGCAGGTCAAGGTGATTTCATGAGCATGCAACATGATGGTGCTGATACAAGACAAAACAGTGCAATTTCATGAACATGGCACGCTACATGGAGCAAGACAAAGAAGTGTCGATCTCAAACATTCAACAAACGCAATACAGGTGCAAAAGTATGAACTTGCAATAAGTCAGCAAACACAAGTATGCACATACAACATGGCAGCTCAAATTTGTTTAAGCAAAACTGGATAGAGCATATAATTTAGTAAAGGCAAATGATTGTGAAGCAACAACATGGTGATGGTTCAGCAAGCATACAAACGAAAATTACACAAACTACTCAAGACCATGTATACATTTTCAAGGTGCACACAAGTCAAGGCAAGTTCAAAGATATACATATCAACGTGAACAATGACACAACAAGCATGGTGTTTTTTGTCAAGCAAGCAAGTGATGAAGCTCATTAATGGTTCAAAAATACATGGAAAGTGTTCAAACATTTTGTTTCAATTTTGAAATCACTTTCTAGCAAGTTTTAATGAGTTCCAGGAATTTAGCTTGTTCAGATTTCAATTCTGCATATTTGGCAATGAAAGTCTTAAAGACATGGTTTAGTTTTCAAAAGGGTTCACACTGCAAGCACATGTGTGTGCATAACTATATTGACATGCACAGTTTAAACTGGAAGTATATGTGTAGCATAACATCACTAATTTGGTCAGCATGTTCAAGATGTCACACACAAGGCTCAACAAATTTCATGAAGAAGTACAAGTGCAGTGGCATGTTCAAGTGTGCACAGAAATACAAACAAATACAATTGCAGAATTCACATACAGGTGCATAAGTGGATTTCAACATTCATAAATAAACAAAGGAGAAAATCTTTGGAAAGCATTTATCCAGAAATTACAGAGCAGTCAATCATGGAGCAACAAATCATATATTCTGTTTTCCAGAAATGATCATTTCTATGGCAAGGAATTTCAATTTAGCATGTAGATATACACAATCAGTTTGGCAAAAATCATTCTAAGATTTTATTGGAGCAAAATTGGCAAGAGTTTAACATTCAAATCTTTCCAGTCTTTAGAAAGGAGCAATTAACTGGCATGCAAGTATATTCTCTTTCAAATTCACAAGAAGCAAATTCGTGGAAAGTTTTTTTGGTAAGAAATCAATTATGTTCCCAGTATTTAAACAGGGAAATCTTGGAAATCATTTTTGGAAAGGGAAACTCAATCATAGAATCCACAGTAATAAACAATGCAACAATCACGCAAGAAGAGGAACAATTTCAAGACAACATATATTCCAAGATTCACAGTGGTTCATAATGTCAACTAGATTCATTATTGTTCAAAGTCGAGCTAATCAAGGATTTAAATCGAGAGAATTTCAAAAGGGGAAATCAACGCAAAACAGTCAAGCCATGTGTGAAATCAGAGACAAGTTTAAGGGATTTTATAATCCTATAAGAACGCCAAATCATCACTGGCGAAATAGCGATCGAAACAACAAACTATCCAATAGTAATTCAAAGAAAGAAAAGTCAGATTACTCACAAATTCCATCTAGTGTCGATCACCGCTAATTCCCCAAATCAAAGAAAGCCAAATCTGTCTTGAAGCAAGCAGTAGGAATTCGAAGCACAGGAGAATCAAATCATCAATTGATTGAACATGATTTGGGGATTTAATAAAACCCTAGCCGCTGCCATTTTTTCTCCAAAAGAGGAAGTGATCTGATAATAACAAAGAAGGGTGGTCAATCAAAAAGGGTCGACGAGATAAAGCATGTTAAAGCTAGGGTTTTGAAGTGGCCAAGTCAACAAAGGACCAACACACAATTTTTAAAGGGGAATATATCTTTAGTTTTTACTTAAGTCAACTTTTTGTATTCTAGGGTTTAAAATTAGGGTGTGGTTGGTCTTTAAGTTTCTTGTACTGTTATAATTCCTTTATAATCATCGAACAGTTCTAGAATCTGTAAAATCCAGGGAACCAGTTAGGGTGTTAACTGGAAGGTTACTAGAGTCTGTAAAATCTAGGGTTACTGGTTACAAGGCTGTAATCAGGGGAAATCTGATCTAGGAGATTTAGATCAGTCTACGGTTTTGAGCATAGGGTTAGAATAGGAGCAAGGGGTTCGCGAGTTTACATGGTCTTGTAAGCGGGATCTGTTCTATCACCTAGTAGAAACCTTAGGAATGCAGCAATATTTAGGATTTTGCCGAAGCTGGGTATGTCTTGTGTCATTTACTTTTTGCATTTCTATTTCTGCTATATTCTGTGTTCTGTGAATATTTTAATATCTCGCTAAAATTCAATAAACCCTATTCACCACCCCTCTAGGGTTAATCTAGATCCAACATATTACACATATAGAAATCATGATAACTATAGTAAAAATATCTTTTTTTAGACCAACACAATGATATAGCTCATATGTCAAAATTTGATTAACAAAATTTTGCACTTATTATAATTACTGAACTGATCTTTACATACTAGATAGAAAAACCCCAACCAATTTTAGAATAATCTGGACTTCTAACTAAGCATTACGTTGGTTTACGGTTTTGGTAAACTCGATACGGATTGGAAGTTATGGATTTTTGAAGGTGAGTGTATACATGGGTTTCGTGCTTACGTAGAATGGTCAGAGAGCAAAAGCATATTTACATGTCTTTGTAAATGGCTGAGTCTATAGTGTGTAATATGTGTGAATTAATGTTTCAACAAAACTCACTCATTTCAAACCAAATATAACAAGGAATTTGCTTAAACAGTCATGTAATATGTTATCAAAGTCAAACAAGTTGAATCCTAAAATCAAAATTTATTTCGTAAAATCAAGTGCAGTGTTCACTCATTTATGAAATATCATGCTCCTAAAACATAAACAAGAATTCAAAAATGTTGTTCAAAATATTAAGCAATATATAAACTTCAAGTTTGCATTACAAAATCAAAATTTTAGTTAAATGTAATTAAAAGATAAGTGATTCTCACTTTAAACATATCAATTAAGACTTTATTTTTCCTTTTTGCAATTTTTTTGTAGGTCTTTGACATTTCCAGCTGCTACTTTATTTTCTTCCTTGATTCCCTTGGTTTTATCTCTTACTTTTCTATTTTCTTTTCTTTTCTATGTTTGGAGTTATTAGAAAAAAAGATGAGACTAGAAAGAACGTAGCTAGAAAAAGAATAAGAGGGTATGATACATGTATATATTACATGTAGATAAAAATAAAAGTGTGTTTTGTTTAAATATTCACATACGATTTATTTTATTAGATGAAATCATTTCAAGTTTACAAGTCAATATAATGTACCTAGAATTAATGTGAAAGTAAGTTTTGAAAAAAGAGGTTTCATGTACTCTCTTTAGTAATTTTATAAAATAACTGGCTCAGGTAACTTTTTATTACTTAATTTCACAACATGTTTTCTTTATTTTCTTTGTACACATAAATAATAATCTAGCCTAAGTAGCCTAGTTATTACTTAAGTTCACATCATGTTCTTTAATAGAATTTGTACTTACGAGTATAAGAAGACTAAATCAACTTTTTTTCAAAAATCAAATCAAGATCTTATATAAATTAAAATATAACTTAAGCCATTTTACTTAATAACAACACATCATGCCTTTAAAAATTTAAACATATTAAAATTTAAAATCTTCTTATTTTACCTACATAAATTTTCTTACACATACATATATATAAAAAAAACATGTATTCTAAAAATGTTTGTTTAAAACATACATATATGCATATTTATGTATAAATAAATTAATCAAAGGTTTCCTATTTCAAAATTAAAATGACCATTAAATCATGACAACCATTATATTAATGCTAAAAAAATTACATATCAAAAGGAACTAAAATTATTAAACCACAAATAGAATATTTTAAATTAATTAAATATTCAAATTTTTTATTAACAACTTTTTGGTTTGTTTTTTTTGGCAAGATCAACCGGTTTTCAGAGTGGTCTGTACCACTTTTCTCATTAAAACAAATAACAAGTACAAAATGGAATTATTCCTTCAAAAAAGTACAAAATGGAATTGGATATAGGTAGACTGCCTATCAGTTATAGATATTTCCATGCCTTACCTATTAATTAATGAAAAAGTCCCCACGTAGGTTGAGATTTAGAAGTACAAATAGCTAGAAAGGTATACACTATTACATAACACTTTTGCAATACATTGCACAAAGACACAAACAAATAACATACCAAAGTAACAATGACAGGCTACAAGCAGTCCACAAACATCCTCCACACAGTAGAAATAACTTGAACACTGCCAGCCAAAGAAGACGAAACAATCTCCACGACCAACAACTTTTTGACATAGCTTAATCACCCACCACCACTCAATCAATAAGCTGCAAAGAAATCTCCACCAGTCTTCATACGTACAAAGTACAAAAATATTGCATAACACTGAAGGATGGTGACAAATTGGGAACAACTTGAGCAAACTGCAACAACCACTAGCTAAAAACTCATGAAGCAGCCACACTTTACACCAAATCACCACCTAAACCTTAAAAATAACCACCTCCTGATCTAAAAAAAGCACTGATACAAGGAGGAACAAGCTACATCGTCTATAAACAAGCAAGGCCAATATAATAACAACCACTACACAGGTCGTTAACACACAAAATCCGCCACTACTAGACTAAGATGATAGGAAAATGCAAAACCAACCACCCAAGTAAGAAACAAACTTTTACTCACCAGCAGATCGTCGAAGCGATCCACTCCCCGGGGCTGCCTTTCAGTAAGCCAAGTGATTCCGAATAGTGGGTCCCAACTTTACATAGACCTAACACCAAAGAAAATCAAAGGCAGAAAGCGTGTCCACCATGAGTAGGAGGCGTGACCACAATGGATTGCAAGGAGAAAAGAGCAGTTGAAAAGCCTCAACGGTGGCAGGCAGGAGCCGAAAAGATAGATCTAGAGGAAATTAGGGTTGGGGGAAAAAGAGAAAACTCCACAATAGCAAAAGCTGCCTAAGGGAAGGAGTTGGACAACAGATCGGGCAAAGGAAAAGAAGATGAGGTGGGAAAATCGCTGAAAAGGACGGTGAAAGAGCATAAGAAAAAAGGCGATTAGGAAGATGCCGTGGAGAGAGCGCCATTTTTTTGAAATTGTATTATATTATGAATATTTTCGGGTTGTTACACTCTACCCCACTTAAAACAGTAGCTTGCATTATGCACACATATATTTTGAATTAACCATCTTATAGAACAATTCATTCATTACCTGTTTATTATAAATTTGATGGTTCATATATTTCAAATTACATACTAGTACATGTCTTATATCAAATTACTTTGTTTTTATAACCCGATGTTTTGAGAAGTTTATTCTCGTTCTTTAGAGAATTTTTCCAAATGTTGATCAAGCCTAAGACTAAAATTATCTAAGTACTTAGTAGACTTGTTTTAGTGTTCAGTGAAAATGTGTGTGTATATTTTCAGAATCAATACGGGAGGTACCATCCGATGCAAACACCGATAGACCACAACTACGCGAAGGTTGTGTCGCCATCCCAGTAAGACCTTGAGTAGATTATAGGTACTCACTACCCCTGACTTATGCTATCCAAGCACAAACCGATATAATCGCATCTACATGGAGGTTATGTTGCTTTCCCAATGAAAATTTAAGTATAATTCAGGCCCTCGCTTCCCATTGACTTATGTTATCCCAAATGCCATAAACCATAATTACATGATGGTTACATTGTTATCCCAATGAATCCCTAAGAAATTGTAGGTTCCTAACACCACGATTTACGCTATTCACATTTTATGATCATTAGAAACACATGATTTTTTATTTAGACGTCCTCTGATCAATTAAATCCACAATGTGGATTGCATCATGGGCCCACCTCCTAGATCCTAGCATCATGAACTTGTTTTTACAACCAACCTCTCAACTTAAGCACCAAGAAAACCAACCAATTAATTTTAAGGATGTGTAGGGTTAAGTGTAAACTTTAGCACAGTTCACAAAGCGAGAACTCCCTATCACATTAAGCCAACTTCGCAAGCACGTATGATTCCAATACCAAAATCAATTATCATGGTTGGTACTTCTTTTGATTTCGAATCATTTAGAAAATTTATTGCTAACATTTCCATGTACTTAACTTAATAGTATAAATACAAACATTATTTCAGTACTTTGAAACAAATCGATGCGTACTTGTCTCACCGGCTTAAGTATATGCATAAAGCATCATGATTTTCGAAAGTAGAAAGTAAATTTGTAACACTCCGCATTTTTAATCAAAAAATAAAATAAAATTTTGAAAAGGTTACATAACATGGTCACAGAATTAGCGTCATTGCGTTTGTGGCAATTTTCTTATCAATTTAGACCTATGGTTTGCAGAAAAAGGATATAAAATGAAAAAGTTATTTTTAAATGAAGTTATTTTTAAATGAAGTTTTTAAATGAAGTTTTCGAACATATAGCGTCATATGCTATATGTTCATGATGCTAGTCTTATGTGACCGTCATCTTGACAAGTTTGCTTTAAAATTTCTTGTGCTGCTATTGTTTTGAAAATATTTTGAAAATTGCTTGTTTTTGATTTGTTTGCTGCTCTAATACTGTTTTTTCAAATAACTGCTTGTTCTTGTCTGTAGCTCTGATTAATGTGCCAAATTTGTTAACTTTGTCTGGTTGAGCTTTGTGATTAAAATTTGTTAATAAGGGCACCAACTGGTATCAGATTAGGAAGTATTGAAATGTTTTATTGATGTTATTCTCATTATGTATATATATATATTTGTCTTGTATACATCGCTCTAAATTCCTCTTATAATTGATTTTCAATTTTAAAATTATTTATTGATTATTCATTCAGAAATTGAAATCAATAACCAAACTGAACTGTATTTATAATTCATCAAAACTTTTATCAGATTTTGAAATTGTGACTGCAATATATTTCACAACAGGAGGAGATTTTATTTAAATTTTCATGATGGTTGAATATTTATTATAATATCTTTGAATTGGCGATTATTTCACGATTATCTTCTTTATCTACCATTATTCTGCCATCCATCATGTTTTTTATATTAATGTGGAGAGTTTAATATTTTAAATAAAAATCATCTTGAATAAACAGTGAAAATATTTGTGATGGAATTGTGGTTATATTATTATTCAGAATTAGTGATAATTGAAAATTTTCAATGATCTCGGTACAGTTGATCATATTTCATAATATGATTAATTTAGAAATTTATTTCACAAACCATTTCTGTACCTATCACATTTGTAACACCCCACACCCGCTAAGGTCACTCACTAAGGGAATGCCTTAACTTCGGTGGAGTATTTTAAGTGAATATAGAACAGAAAAATTACAACAAGACAGATATAAATAATACTTGAAATCTAAAACATCATTTCATTGCAGCAGAGATAAACATGTTTGGTTACATATCAAAACCAGCTAAAACAAGAGTCAAGTACTAAATATCCATCCTGATAAAACATAAGTACATAATCCCACTACATAACTAATAGCCATAATAGAAAAGATAAGCTGGGCTTTACATCACGGTCCAAGCTCCAAAAGATAGATAAAGCAATCTGATCAAAGCCCACTAGTGCTAGGCCCACTCTGAGAACCTGAGGGTTGGGAAAAAGATAAAAACAACGGGGTCAGACATAAGTCTGAGTGAGCCCTATAACTTTAACAATACAATCATTAAAGTAATTAGGGTATGATATAAACTTGGTACGGTGATGACTGGGGATAAATGACTACACTAAGCAGCCAACTAGACATAGGATGAACTAAGATATCGGTAAAGACGCATCTACCCACCCAAGGGTAATTACTACACTGCACCACACCGGTCATTCCTACTTAAAGGTTGATCCCACCCAAGGACTTAGAAAATATAACTAGTAGTTTCGTGTACCCCTAGCTGACCACATAGGTGCCGTCTGCCCCTATCTCCACTAGGTGTACCCACTACTCCCCAAGCGATCGGCTCCCTAACGTAGATACCCGTGCTGGCCCCACAGTGGGGTGTATCACTCCCCAAAGTGGCAACCCGATACAACTTAAGAGTGCACGGCTTATACCTACACGATGCAACAACGTCTTACCTACCAGCCTGGGTCCACACACGCATATGAAACCCGTTGGACTTGCGTTGCCACCGCTAACCCGTTTTTGGCCTCTTATAGTCAAGCCCAGTATGCGTGTCCCGTCCTCGACTTGGGTCGAGCCCACAAAGATACGTTTTGGGTTACTGGTTGAAATGGCCCCCCCACAAGCTACCCACCTAAGCTTGTCCCTTTTCTAGTGCATCCCACTTAACCCTTTAATCATGTTTAATTACATGTTTCCACTTGGTTAAGTATTCTAATCGTATTTTCTATTGCCACCCAAGGCAACCCACTAGATTTCCACATGCCACCCAAGGCACTTGATTTCCAGAAGCCACCCAAGGCACCCACTTAACCCCTCATGCCCCACTACATGCTTATATGGTTAAGTGTTTCTTAATTGATTAAGACCGTAACCTTTGCAAAGACCTCTCACATTAGACTATCTTTTATGGCAGCTGGATTTGCCGGTCGGGTCCGGGCAGCCTTACGCCATAACCGAGTCTAACCTCGTGTCTTTACACTTGTCACATATTTAGTTTATGCCTAAGACCTCTCACATTGGGCCAATCATTTGTAGCCGCTGGATTTGCAGGTCGGGTCCGGGCAGTCTTATGCTACAAAAGGGTCCAACCTCGTGTCTTAGTCGATTAATTACACCTAATTAATCACCCCCATAATTTGTATTAATTATCCCTAATTAATTACAAATTTAACGATGTACATAATTGACTCAATTATGTCCATCCACTTTATGGTATGCATAATCATACCAACTTCACACAACTTATGTGTTCATTCATTTTTACCCCATCGTCCCCACGTAAATACGTTAACATGACATACTTAAAAGGGAAGATTCATCATAAACACAATGGGTTCCACTAACATAACATTAGCATTATCATGGGTTTAAAAGGTGTCAACTTGCATATATGACCATAGTGTTAAACCCAACTTGCATAAATAACCAACCCAAACTTGCATGAATCACATATGTCATAAAGAGGGTAACTTGCATAAGTTACTTATGTCATACAAAGGGGTAAACTTGCATATGTATGTATGACATACAAAGGGGTTAACTTGCATATGTATGCATATCATACAAAGGTGTAAACTTGCACATGTTACTTGCATATAATCAAACACCAAACTTGCATAACATGTCATATATGAACTTGCATATAATCAAACACCAAACTTGCATAACATGGTGTCATAATGGATCAATGTTTATCATAGTGATTTGCATAACTAGCATCATGAACACATAGCATAAAACTTGCATAACTAGCATCATGAACATATAGCATATGACTTGCATAACTTGCATAACATCATGAACACATAGCATATGACTTGCATAACTTGCATAACATCATGAACACATAGCATATGACTTGCATAACTTGCATAACATCATGAACACATAGCATATGACTTGCATTGATCCACATACATAACCATAACCTCATTATATCCTATCATAATTAGTTTAGCAATTGCTTGCTAAAGGCATAGAAACTCACAACTTGTTGATTAGCACTTCAATGAAGAAGATTAAGTTGCTAGAGTTGATTAGAAGTTGATTTGAGAAGCTATCTTCCTCTTTAATTTGTTGGTGGCTCCTTCTAGTTGCATTTTGACGGCATAACGACGTTGTCTCCAATTTTAGTATGAATTAGGGTAGTCTTAGGGTGTATTTATAGATTAGTTAAGTGTTTTAGGTCATTAGATTAACCCTAAATCAGATTAGAGCCGTCAGATCTCGTCACAAGCCACCAAAACACAGCCCAAAGCTCAAATCAGTGCACCCAGGCCAACCTGACCGACAGGGGGGGTCGACCCCTGGGTCGACACATGGGTCGACCCCTGGGTCGACACATGGGTCGACCCCTGGGTCGACACATGGGTCGACCCCTTGGGGGGGGGGGTCGACACCCATGTCGACCCTAGTGTCGACACCCTCTGTCTGGCGGGAATTTTCCCGCCTCTTCTGAAATTTGAAATTTGAATATTTTAAATCTGTTTTGAATTTTCTGAAACTTCGGATGGCCATAACTTCTTCATACGAAGTCCAAATCACGCAAACTCGGACTATATCTCAACCAGAATTCCGAGACGAACACAATGGCGCAACCCGTTTCCCTTAATTCTCACGTCTGAGATTAATTATTCTTTAATTACTAAACATTAATATTAAGTGAAATTCGGTGTGTTACATTCTCCCCTACTTAAAGGATTTCGTCCCCGAAATCTCCAAGTCAAGAAGAACGTATCCTACCAACCAAACAACCATCTACTCAAACCATCAAACACTGGCATCCATTGTCCTTAAAGTTTCTAATGCTGTATGAACATATGCAAAAAGTGTGTGTATATGTTTCCTGTCTAATGCAAAATTAAGTGGTCCACTGATTCAGTCGACCTCCTTAATGCAAACCATGATAGTGCCATGCATCCAATATGTATGCGAAAGAATCCTATCGACACATACTATTACTACATGTGTGCACAACCATACATCAAAATGCATCATCCATATGACAACACAACCATTATACATTCATTAATATAGCTACCTACACACAATTATATGCAATATGCAATATGAAGTGACTGAGCCGATCTAGTGTCTAAAGTGTGTGTATATGCATCCACGAGCAACCACTAGCAAACACTTGCATCCACACGCATCCATCAATCATAACATGTCTCAAACACATGTTTCAACCATAGGTTTACCCTATCTAAAGGTCAAAGGTACTAATGAGAGGACATACTAAAGATAAGTACTAGACAAACGATAAAGGCGAAGTTAAAAGACATACCCTCAAAAAGGAATGGGTACAATGAACACATCTTCGCTTCTGTCTCCCAAGTAGCGTTGCTCTCATCCTCTCCCCCATTGCACTTTGACTAGTCGAACCTCTCTGTTTCTCAACTTCCTAATCTCTGACCCAAGGATGCGGGTAGGAGCTCGTCGAATAGTCGCATCACGCTCTACCTCCACTTCTCTAAGCAAGCTCGGCTCTACCACCTCCGCGGTCTCATGTAGGCACTTCCTCAAATGTGATACATGGAATACGTCATGTACCCCACTAAGTCTCTCGGGTAAATCCACTCTATATGCCATCCGTCCAATCCTTTCCTTAATAGGAAACGGTCCTACAAATCTTGGTGCTAACATCCCAACGGACCCAAAGCGAACAACATTCCGTAATGGAGATACTTTAACAAAGACCATGTCCCCAACATTAAACTCAAGATCCGTCCTCCTCTTATCCGCGTAAGATTTCTGCCTATCTTGCGCCGCTTTCATCCTTCTCCGAATCAAATCAATCTTTTCCGAAGTCTCTCTAACCATATCGGGCCCAAGCAAGATCTTATCCGTAGATTCCCACCAACATGTAGGTGATCGACAAGGCCTTCCATAAAGAGCTTCGAAAGGAGCCATACCAATACTAAACTGAAAGCTGTTATTATACGCGAACTCCACCAATGGAAGATGCTCTTCCCATGTACCTCCAAAATCTAAGATACATAGCCTCAAAAGGTCTTCTAGAACACGATTCACCCTCTCGGTCTGGCCGTCCGTCTGAGGATGATATGCAGTGCTCAAACACAACTGAGTCCCTACTGCCTCTTGCAAACTTTTCCAAAACTCGCTAGTGAAGATAGGATCTCGATCGCTCACTATGCTAGTAGGTACACCATGCAACCGAACTATCTCTCGAAGAGAAACTGAAGCTAGCCATGGAGCAGTCCTCTTACTCTTCACGGGTATGAAATGGGCGCTCTTAGTAAGTCTGTCTACCACAACCCAAAATCCCGTATTACCCTTCCTCGATCTCGGTAACCCATCAATAAAATCCATCGAGACGCTATCCCACTTCCATTGCGGAACTTCCAATGGGTGAAGCAACCCACCAGGTTTCTTTTGCTCCGCTTTCACTTGTTGGCACACCAAGCATCTAGCGACATACTCGGCCACATCTTTCTTCATACCGGCCCAAAAGAAAACTCGCTTCATGTCTTGGTACATCTTGTCCCCACCGAGATGAATGGTCATCTTTGAACGATGCGTATCATCAAGAATAGCCTTCCTCAAACCCTCGTCTTGCAGTACACAAAGTCTACCGTCTCTACGCAAGCACCCCTTATCGTCTAGGGTGTACCTACTCAAATGGCTGGACGACTCCCCCCTTATGAGCCTCTCTACCAACTCAACCAACTGTGGGTCGTCCCGCTGTGCCTCGCCAATCCGTCCCAAAAGAGTAGGTCTGACCTCTAAGGATGCTAGCAAACCGGGTACAAAGTCAACGGAAGGTCTGAAGTCAAACATCGAGATAAATTCCAAGCTTCGTCGTTCCACGAACAATGGACTCAAGGACAACCTTTTTCTGCTCAAAGCGTCCGCCACCACGTTACCCTTGCCAGAGGTATACGCTATCTCGAAATCATAGGATGCTAAGAACTCCATCCACCTTTGATGTCTCAAGTTCAAATCCTTCTGAGAAAACAAGTACTTCAATGATTTGTGGTCAGTGAACAATTCGAACCTCTCGCCAAGAAGATAATGGCGCCAAGACTTAAGCGCAAAACAATAGCGGCCAACTCTAGATCATGGGTAGGGTAATTTTTCTCATGCACTCTCAACTGCCTTCCCCCATAGGCTATTACCCTTCCCTCTTGCATTAAGACCGCGCCTAGTCCTGTCCCACAAGCATCAGTATAAACCACAAATGGCTTACTCCCATCTGGCAACACTAAGACTGGAGTTGTGGTTAAAGCTCTCTTTAACCGTTGGAACGCATCATCACAATCTACGTCCCATGTGAAGACTAGATTCTTCTTTGTCAAGCGAGTTAATGGGGCTGATATCTTCGCGAAGTCCTTGATAAAATTCCTATAATAGCCAGCCAACCCCAAGAAACTCCTCACCTCGGTAGCATTCTTCGAAACCTTCCAATCTTGGATGGACACTACCTTCGCG
Source organism: Allium sativum (assembly GCA_030737875.1). Taxonomy (NCBI): domain Eukaryota; kingdom Viridiplantae; phylum Streptophyta; class Magnoliopsida; order Asparagales; family Amaryllidaceae; genus Allium; species Allium sativum. Next base: position 227,482,664 of record CM060911.1, on the reverse strand, counting down.
GGATCCACAGCTATCCCTTCCTTAGAGACCACGTGCCCTAAGAACCGCACTTCCTTCCTCCAGAAGTGACATTTAGAGAATTTAGCCTTAAGGCTATGCGCTCGAAGAGTCTCTAACACTTCCCTAAGATGTAGGGCATGCCCTTCTTCACTCTTAGAAAAGACTAAGATGTCATCCACAAAGACCACCACGAACTTATTAAGGTACTCCCTGAACACCCTACTCATCAAATCAACAAAATATGCAGGGGCGTTCGTCAAACCAAATGGCATCACAAGACACTCATAGAAACCATCCGGAGTCCTAAAGGCAGTCTTCTCTATACTATCCTCAGCCACTCTCAACTGATGAAACCCCGTGGCTAAGTCCAACTGCGAAAATACTGAGGCGCCAACCAATTGATCAAAGAGATCATCAATTCTCAGCAATGGGTGTCTATTCTTCTTTGTGAGCTTGTTGAGTTCTCTATAGTCTACACAAAGTCTGAGGGACCCATCCGCCTTCGTGGCAAAAACTACTGGAGCACCCCACTCCGATATACTACGTCTTATGAACCCCTTCTCAAGCAACTCCCCTACTTGCTTATGGAGTTCCCTCCTCTCACGAGGAGCCATGTGGTGCACTGGCAAAGATACTGGTTTAGCATTGTCCACCAGATATATTCGGAAGTCTATCTCCCGCTTCGGAGGTAAGCCCTTCACCTCCTCAAACACATCCGAGTACTCCCGGACCACTCTAACAGATCACAAACTCTCGACCGAAGCGTCAAGCGATTCAAGATAACTTAGCATAACAGAATCCATGGGATTACAAGAGATCTCGAGAGTGTTCCCCAAGCGGGTCATGAGCCTAACAACTCTCCTTTCGCAATCAAGAACGGCACCATTACTGGATAACCAGTCCATGCCCAAAATCAACCCATAGCCCGTGAAGCATAAAACAAAAGCATCACATCTAAACTCAACGCTAAGTATAGAAATCTTCAAACCCAAACATACCATGGACAAATAAGTGGAGCCCCCAATTGGGTTTGAAACAACCAAGGGATCATCTACTAGACTGGTGTCTAAGTGCAGTGACTCAACTAATGATGATGAGATAAACGAATGCGATGCGCCAGAGTCAAACAAAGTACGGACAGGATGATCAAACAGAAAAACCAGACTTTCAACGGAAATAGTTCTACCTCTTTCCTGAATCGGTGGAACCGCGAGAGCCTGAACTTGCCCCCTTGCCTGACCCGGTGCCATAAGAGCTTGCACCTGTCCTCCTGAGGTAGATCCCGTCCTTTGCCCCTTCTTAGGGCAGTCCTTCACTAGATGCCCTGCTTCGCCACAGTGGAAGCAGCCATTCTTCTTCTTCTTCCGACAATCTTTGCTTAGGTGGCCTGGTGTCCCGCAATTGAAGCACTTCTTCTTTCCCTTGCCACCGTTGCCTTTTCCACCCTTGTTTTGCTGTTGCTGTTGAGGTCTCTTCTGATCTCCTTTCTTCTCGGGTGCCTTATTAGCATTGGGCCCCTTCTCTTCCTCATGCATGAGTGCCATGTCTACTAGCTTCTCAAAGGTGGCCCCCATAGGGATGTGAGTCATAGCCAATCCATGCATCGGTTCATTCAAGCCCTTAACGAACCTCAAAGCCTTCTTCTTCGGTGTATTCACCATGTCTATGCCGAACCTTGCCAACTGATTAAACTTGTTGACATATTCCTTCACTGATAGGTTTCCTTGCTTTAGAGTCAAGAACCTTTCCATATACAGATTCTCTTCCGCCCTTGAGAGAAACTTTGCCACAAACCTTTGTCTGAAATCCGCCCAAGAGTCAACTAGGCGTTCTCCATTAGTGACCTCCCACCAGAACGAGGCCTCTCCCTTCATTAACCAAGCAGCTAATTTGACTTTCTTTCCTTCTTCCATCTCAAAGATATCTATCAACTCTTCCACATCCTTAAGCCAATCTCTAGCTTCCACAAAAGTTTCTGATCCTTGAAAAGGTTTCCCTCCCATAGCCTTAAATTCCTTGCAAGTCTTAGCAAAAGTATCTGTGCGAGGAGGAGGAGGGGGAGGAAGATCGGGTTCTACTGTTGGTGGAGGAACATTTGCTGGACCTGCAGTGGCGGCCCTAGCCTCCATCAACCTCCTATACCATACTGGTATCGCTACACCCTCCGGAAAGTTAAGATCTCCAGCCATGCTGAAACGAAAAAGGAAAGATTCAAAACGGAGAATTCGAAAGATAAAGATATGGCTATTGGGGATTATGCTTTTCTTTCAAAAAATTTTCTCTCAAAAGACATGTTTTTGAAAATACTTCTTCCAAAAATGTTTTTAGAAAAATAGTTTTTCTAAAAGTTTTATCTGTTCTGGTAACCTTCAGCTCTGATACCACGTGTAACACCCCACACCCGCTAAGGTCACTCACTAAGGGAATGCCTTAACTTCGGTGGAGTATTTTAAGTGAATATAGAACAGAAAAATTACAACAAGACAAATATAAATAATACTTGAAATCTAAAACATCATTTCATTGCAGCAGAGATAAACATGTTTGGTTACATATCAAAACCAACTAAAACAAGAGTCAAGTACTAAATATCCATCCTGATAAAACATAAGTACATAATCCCACTACATAACTAATAGCCATAATAGAAAAGATAAGCTGGGCTTTACATCACGGTCCAAGCTCCAAAAGATAGATAAAGCAATCTGATCAAAGCCACTAGTGCTAGGCCCACTCTGAGAACCTGAGGGTTGGGAAAAAGATAAAAACAACGGGGTCAGACATAAGTCTGAGTGAGCCCTATAACTTTAACAATACAATCATTAAAGTAATTAGGGTATGATATAAACTTGGTACGGTGATGACTGGGGATAAATGACTACACTTAGCAGCCAACTAGACATAGGATGAACTAAGATATCGGTAAAGACGCATCTACCCACCCAAGGGTAATTACTACACCGCACCACACCAGTCATTCCTACTTAAAGGTTGATCCCACCCAAGGACTTAGAAAATATAACTAGTAGTTTCGTGTACCCCTAGCTGACCACATAGGTGCCGTCTGCCCCTATCTCCACTAGGTGTACCCACTACTCCCCAAGCGATCGGCTCCCTAACGTAGATACTCGTGCTAGCCCCACAGTGGGGTGTATCACTCCCCAAAGTGGCAACCCGATGCAACTTAAGAGTGCACGACTTATACCTACACGATGCAACAACGTCTTACCTACCAGCCCGGGTCCACACACGCATATGAAACCCGTTGGACTTGCGTTGCCACCGCTAACCCGTTTTTGGCCTCTTATATTCAAGCCCAGTATGCGTGTCCCGTCCTCGACTTGGGTCGAGCCCACAAAGATACGTTTTGGGTTACTGGTTGAAATGGGCCCCCACAAGCTACCCACCTAAGCTTGTCCCTTTTCTAGTGCATCCCACTTAACCCTTTAATCATGTTTAATTACATGTTTCCACTTGGTTAAGTATTCTAATCGTATTTTCTATTGCCACCCAAGGCAACCCACTAGATTTCCACATGCCACCCAAGGCACTTGATTTCCACATGCCACCCAAGGCACCCTCTTAACCCCTCATGCCCCACTACATGCTTATATGGTTAAGTGTTTCTTAATTGATTAAAACCGTAACCTTTGCAAAGACCTCTCACATTAGACTATCTTTTATGGCAGCTGGATTTGCCGGTCGGGTCCGGGCAGCCTTACGCCATAACCGAGTCTAACCTCGTGTCTTTACACTTTTCACGTATTTAGTTTATGCCTAAGACCTCTCACATTGGGCCAATCATTTGTAGCCGCTGGATTTGCCGGTCGGGTCCGGGCAGTCTTATGCTACAAAAGGGTCCAACCTCGTGTCTTAGTCGATTAATTACACCTAATTAATCACCCCCATAATTTGTATTAATTATCCCTAATTAATTACAAATTTAACGATGTACATAATTGACTCAATTATGTCCATCTACTTTATGGTATGCATAATCATACCAACTTCACACAACTTATGTGTTCATTCATTTTTACCCCATCGTCCCCACGTAAATACGTTAACATGACATACTTAAAAGGGAAGATTCATCATAAACACAATGGGTTCCACTAACATAACATTAGCATTATCATGGGTTTAAAAGGTGTCAACTTGCATATATGACCATAGTGTTAAACCCAACTTGCATAAATAACCAACCCAAACTTGCATGAATCACATATGTCATAAAGAGGGTAACTTGCATAAGTTACTTATGTCATACAAAGGGGTAAACTTGCATATGTATGTATGACATACAAAGGGGTTAACTTGCATATGTATGCATATCATACAAAGGTGTAAACTTGCACATGTTACTTGCATATAATCAAACACCAAACTTGCATAACATGTCATATATGAACTTGCATATAATCAAACACCAAACTTGCATAACATGGTGTCATAATGGATCAATGTTTATCATAGTGATTTGCATAACTAGCATCATGAACACATAGCATAAAACTTGCATAACTAGCATCATGAACATATAGCATATGACTTGCATAACTTGCATAACATCATGAACACATAGCATATGACTTGCATAACTTGCATAACATCATGAACACATAGCATATGACTTGCATAACTTGCATAACATCATGAACACATAGCATATGACTTGCATTGATCCACATACGTAACCATAACCTCATTATATCCTATCATAATTAGTTTAGCAATTGCTTGTTAAAGGCATAGAAACTCACAACTTGTTGATTAGCACTTCAATGAAGAAGATTAAGTTGCTAGAGTTGATTAGAAGTTGATTTGAGAAGCTATCTTCCTCTTTAATTTGTTGGTGGCTCCTTCTAGTTGCATTTTGACGGCATAACGACGTTGTCTCCAATTTTAGTATGAATTAGGGTAGTCTTAGGGTGTATTTATAGATTAGTTAAGTGTTTTAGGCCATTAGATTAACCCTAAATCAGATTAGAGCCGTCAGATCTCGTCACAAGCCACCAAAACACAGCCCAAAGCTCAAATCAGTGCACCCAGGCCAACCTGACCGACAGGGGGGGTCGACCCCTGGGTCGACACATGGGTCGACCCCTTGGGGGGGTCGACACCCATGTCGACCCTAGTGTCGACACCCTCTGTCTGGCGGGAATTTTCCCGCCTCTTCTGAAATTTGAAATTTGAATATTTTAAATCTGTTTTGAATTTTCTGAAACTTCGGATGGCCACAACTTCTTCATACGAAGTCCAAATCACGCAAACTCGGACTCTATCTCAACCAGAATTCCGAGACGAACACAATGGCGCAACCCGTTTTCCTTAATTCTCACGTCTGAGATTAATTATTCTTTAATTACTAAACATTAATATTAAGTGAAATTCGGGGTGTTACAAGATTTCTATCATCCATATTGGTTTTATATACTGAGGAGTTTTTCATTTTGAAACTGATAATAATAAAAATATGATATTCATAAGTGTTTCTCTAACCTCACTTAAAAATCCAAGCTCTGGTTATGCATGGTTATGAGATTACTTATATTTAAGCCTCAAATGATCTCATTTAAAAATCCAAGATCTGGTTATGAATGGTCAGTGTGCTCTTGAATTGAAAGAAAAAGAAAAGAAAATAATTTGAATAAATAGAAATTAATATGAAATTCTCCTTGGTGTTTAAAAACTCGCCAATCAATCCACTTTCTAATATATGAAATGTGTTATTATTCTATGAAATATTATGATTTGTTGATTGATAGCTATTGGGATTTGAGATTATTCGATTTTGTCACTTAAATTGAATTTATAATTATAGTCCAAAATCCATCACTGTTTTTGTGCTCAATTTTATAAAATTCTTTTGGAAATAATTGGAAAATATTCATATTTTTTTAACTCTCTCCATTTTTATAAATTTCGTCGTAAATCCGTCATTCTCTACCATGTGAAATATGCCACTAGTTTTCAGTTTATTATGATTTTTGTTTTACTGATTGAGATTTATGATGACCATTCTTCCTCTAAAGCTGAAATTTTATTTTAGTCACTTTTCATCTATATTTTAAATTTTGTATCCTTTTGATAATAAAAAAGGGGGAGAATGGGTTAAGATTTTGATTTATGAGTGAATATTTTATAAATATTTTTCATTTTGACAATTCATTATTATTCATTCATTTCACTCATGCACAGTTATAGGGGGAGTTTTCTGTTGTGGGGGGAGCATTCAAATAGGGGGTGTTCAGTTCTTCACTGTCAAACACATTTATTAGATTCAACATCTTTATATTTGTTTGTCATCATCAAAAGGGGGAGATTGGTGTATATAATGGAGTTGTATACACAATTATATGATTTTCGTTTGATGATAACAACCAAATATATTTTATTATTAAATGTGTTTGTAACTGAACTGGTATACTACACAATAGACAAGAATATAATATTTCTATTTAAATAAAATACAACTGTACAGAAATTTAAATATTCACACAGTATTTTATTTGAATATAATATTTTATTTCAAATATTTAAACTGTACAAATTTACAACTCCACTATTTGTATATAATCACTAGTGTACAATACAGTTCAATCTTTTTCACTCATACAATGCTCCTCACTACAAAAAAAACTCTGTCACTCTATTTAAAAAAACTGGAAAAATAATTGATGAACCCTTTAGAATGTTGCCAACCAAATCATGCTGTAATTCTGGAATGAATCAAAATAGATGTGTTTGCACACTTGTGCATCCTGTTGTTTTGTTTTGATCAGAACCATATATAAATTGCCATGCTAAATGAATTTGTGTTGATGTCTTCACTCTCCATGCTTGATCATACAAATGTCACTTGAACTTGATCTTCACTACATATGAATATTACATATCATTGTTGTTTGCTTATTACTTTAGTTTGACCTGAAGCATGACACTTGTCTATGATGTGCTCTCGTATGTGTTCTGTCCAACTTTGTAACACCCCGAATTTTCTGAGAATATTAAAATTAACAAATTCAAGAATGCTTAATTTTTAGAAGAAGAATTAAGTGAAATGGGTTGCGCTATTACGTTCGTCTCAAAATTTCGGTCAAGATAGACATTTGGTTTGCATAAAACGGATACCTTATGAAGAAGTTATTAAGCCTTAAAGTTTGTATGCATATGAGAAATATATATATATATATATATAAATTAAATAAATAAATATGCAAAAAAGTTCAAAACAGCGAATCGGGAGGGGGAATAACCGAACCGGCCCATTTTGAGGTCGACCCAAGCCCCGCTGGGTCGACTAGGGGTTGATTCAGGGTGTTTGGCTGTCAACCCATGTGCCGATTCGCTCTAAGGCAGATGTGGCACCTGATTGGTTCTCATGGTTCAGGGTTAATCTAATGGTCCTAAAACACTCTCTACAACTATATAAGGACCCTAAACCTAAAACCTAATTATATTATTCACTCCCATATAAACCTAGCCGCCACTAAAACCTAAATCAAATTAAATCTAATCTAATTCAACTAAGAGAATTCAACGATCTACATCAAAGACGAGCAATTCAATTTCAGAATACAGATCCCAAAACTCAAGAATTTCCTTTTGTTTGTAAGTGTAGTTATCTTTCATATGTGAATAAATTAAAGACATGATTTGTAATGAATTGTAAAATAGAATTGTATCAAGTTGTATGTGATGCTGATTCATGTTTATTCATGTCTATTCTATCATATATGCCTATGAACAATTATGGTCTATCGAACCTATCATGTTACTGGTGAGTAAACCTATGATGTTGTATAGGAATTTGGGAATGAAATTATCGTATGTAAGTTTGGTGATATTATGATACATACAAGTTTTAGGCTAAGTCATGTCGTTTATGCCTAATTGTTTAGAGCCATTATGCATACATGTTTAGATCTACGACCTTATATGTTTAGATCTACAACTTTATAAGTTAGATCCATATGCCTTTATGGTAGATCTAATTTGCAAGTTCACCACTACATGCCAAGTTTAACTTGTATAGTTTTATGTAAATTCATATGCTTGTGGTTCATGTTGCATAGATCAAATTTGCAAGTTCATAGTTAAAAAGTATATTGTTCTATGCCAAATCCATATGACATATGTGTAGTTAGATCCATACTTTTGTATGATGTTGGAATGTTGCAAAGTCCCTCTTTTCCCCTTTTTGTTTTATAAGTTAGGCTAAAATATCGAACCTAACATTCTATGTAATTTTGCGAACGTACAAACGGAGTAACATTGGGGAAAACATGAAATTACATGTAATTGGCATGTTTGACACATAAGCATGATAAGTGGCATGAAAATGGTATAATCTATATACCTAAAATTTTGAACGTGATTTAGAAGGAAAGTGGGCCATGACAATAATTGATTTTTAATTTACATATAAATATGTAGGATAAACATGAAAAATTACATGGCATAGATTGGTTCATGAAATGGTATATTTAGTATACCATTAATTAAGAGCATAATTAAAAGGATAATTATGGCATAATTAAATAGGGAATAATTTACATATGAAATTTGTCATAAATAAGAAATATGTAAATTTAGAAAAGACGAATATGCCTAACCCAAGGTTAGACTGAGTTGTGGTGTAAAACTGTCCGGAACCCACCGGCACATCCAGTGACCACAACAATACCTGTCTAATGTGGGTGGTTAGTGCATTGAGACCAAAAAGGACCCGAGGTTAGACTGAGTTGTGGTGTAAAACTGCCCAGAACCAACCGACACATCCAGTGACCACAACAATAGATGTCTAATGTGAGTGGTTGGTGCTTTAATAAAGCAAAGTCAAGATTGGTAGGGTTAAGTCAATTTAGGAAACAATTAACCAATTCAACATGTTAACTAAACTGATGGGTGAGGTTAAGTAAATTTAGAACATTTAACCGTTATAACATGTTAATTAGACAAGTGGATGATGTTAAGTAAATTTAGAACACTTAACCGTTATAACATGTTAATTAGACAAGTGGGTGAGGTTAAGTAAATTTAGAACACTTCAACGTTATAACATGTTAATTAGACAAGTGGGTGAGGTTAAGTAAATTTAGAAACACTTAACCAATATAACTTGATTTATGGAAAGGTTAAGTTAAAATAAGAGGGCAACACTTAACCAATATAACTTGATTTGTAGTAGGGTTAAGTTAACACAAGAAGCCAACACTAACCAAAGTAACATGACACGTAGGTGGGTTAAGATAACTTGAATTGATTGGAGACACTTAACCAATATAACAAGATGAATACGTGGGGTTAAGTTAACAAGAAACACTTGACCAATATAACTTGATGAACGAGCAGGGTTAAGTTAATAGGAAACACTTAACTGATCCTGTATGATAAGTAAGGAGGGTCAAGTTAATATGAAATGCTTAACCAACATGACATTATGAATGAGTGGGTTAAGTTAACATGAGCGGATAACACTTAACTAATATGGCGTAATGTGTGGGAGGGTTAAGTACATATCGGGTTGGTGGGTAATATTAGTAAATATAGGCCCACAAAACTTAACCATTAAATAAACATGCTTGAATCAGTGGAAGGGTTAAGTACATATCGGGTTGGTGGGTAATATTAGTAAATATAGGCCCACAAAACTTAACTATTAAATAGACATGCTTGAATCAATGGGAGGGTTAAGTACATCTCGTGTAGGTGGGTAATATTAGTACATATAGGCCCACAAAACTTAACCGTTTATTAAAAATGCTTGAATCAATGGGAGGGTTAAGTATATATTGGGTTAGTGGGTAATAGTAGTAAATATAGGCCCACAAACTTAACCAATAGGAAACCCTAGTAACGGGGAGCCATTTCAGCAGTAACCCACATGGATGTATCACGGTACCCTGAACTAGGCAGGGTGGGGCACGATTACTGGGCTGATTATAAGCGGTCAAAGCAGCGGCAGGGGGTACGTCAGTGTAGGTTCCTACGGTTTATGGGCGTGCACGTACTCCGAAGTGGGAAAAGGCAGGCACTGGGTACTAGTAGTTATACACTGTGCATCTTGAATCGTGTCGGGTCGCTATCATAAGGATTGATACACCTTATGGTGGGACCAGCACAGGGTATCTACACGCAAGAGAGGGCCGATTGACACAGACACATGGAACATTAATACAAGTAGGGAGCCGATTGATAGGGTAGTAAGGGTACATCTAACATGTTCATGGCAATTAGGCTGATTGAGGTGGAATCCTCACGATAGATGTACACCTGAAGGCTACCACAATTACGGGGGTTGGGATCACGATTATCATTTTATACAGATTACTAGTTGGGACACTAGTTAGGTGGTGCAGAGATAAATATAGAAATCAGATTAACATAGTAGTAGCGAAGTAGAGAAAATGTAGAAGCGCTTTCAATTCACCTTGCACTTATCTTGTCTTTAGTTACCTTGTTTTTATGGTATTGTCCTATTTTCGGTTTATTCATGTCATGATCCTTTATCTTGTTTGCATGTTGAAAGATCACTGGACTTACCAGACTTATGTCTGACCTAGTTTGTTTTTCGCCTCTTTTCTTCTGTTTTCCCCCCAGGTAGTCTGGGAGGGAATGGCTCATCCTAACTTGGACCTCTTCTCTTTCCAAGCTTGAAGATTAGTTGGTGTATCGCTTTGGACTCTCTCCCTTCCACTGCTATGGCTGGTTCATGCTTTATCGGGGAAAATCATTGTTTTTATGCTTCTTTTATACTTGGAAGTTTTTAAATCAAGACAGAAGTTCTATGTATTACTTTTAGTATGATTGAGACAACTGTTGTAAAAGCTTGACTGAACCACATTGTTAATAAAATGACTTTATTTTCCACTGTTTTTATTTGTCTGTCTTGTAATTTATCTGCATCTTTTACCTATAATTCTCCACCGAAGTTTAGGCATTCCCTTTGTGAGTGACCTAAACGGAGGTGTGGTGTTTCACTTGGTATCAGAGCTGAAGGTTACCAGATCAGATAAAAGATTTGAAAAATTATTTTCAAAATGATTTTAAAAGAAGCATTTTCAAAAGAAAAGTTTTGTTTTAAAGGCATATTCCCCAAAGCCATATGCCCTATCTTTTGTATCCTCTGTTTGAATCCTTGTTTCCATCTTTCCTAAGTCTCCGGGGCTCCTGGCTTTCTGGGAGGTAACCTCATCGCGGCATGGTTATGTAGACTTGATGAGACTACGACACTTGTCAAAGGGCAAATAAGCGCCCAACTTCCATCTACAGCCGCAGTAGTTTCACCTACGACAAATTTTTCTTTTGAGCTTTGTAGGATTTTCCGTGCGATGGAGGCAGCTTTCAAGAGACCTGTGAACAAGTTACACAAGGATGGCAAAGATGAGAATGAGGGAGTTTTGCTAAGGAGCACAACCCAAGTATGAAGAACTCATGGATATAGACTTGGTTCACAAAGGAGGGGAGGAAAGAATAGTAAAACCTAAGACATGAGGAAGTATCTTTATTATGGTATAACGGGTCGTATAATTAAGGACAAGGGCAAGAACAAAGGATAGGATTTTCCAGAAGGCAAGTGCATGCTCTCACTGCCAGCATATCTGAGATAGAGGTAGTAAAGCTTCGGTTGAAAAAGTCTAGTTTTTCTTTTTGATCATTATGTTAGTACTCTTTTTGATTTTAGCGCTTCACATTCGTTTATATCTGCTTCCATAGTTGAGTCTCTGCACCTTAGTACTTGTATAGTAGAAGATCCCATTATTGTCTCAAATCCAATTTGTGGTTCGGCTCATTTATCTTTGGTTTGTAAGGATTTGAGATACTTATGTTTTTGGTTTCGTGGGCTATGGGTTGATTCTAGGCATGGATTGGTTAGCTAGTAATTATGTAAGGAGGGTAGTTAGACTTTCGACTTGCCTTGGGAATACCCTCGAGATTTCATGTGATCCTAAGGGATCAGTTTGTATTGGCTAACTAGAATCATTTGATGCATTTATCGACGATTTGCGTTCCGTTAGAGTAGTCCATGAGCACGCAGACGTTTTTGATTAGGTTAAGGGTTTTCCCCCCTAAAAACTCGAGATAGACATCCGCATATATCCAGTTGACAATGCAAAGCCAGATATGCGATCAACGATAGTTTTGGAGCAAGATTGGCGAGGATAGCCAGAGTCGGTTAAGTGCTCAATTGTTTGGTTGTTTTGATAGTATCATCTCACATAGATCGTCCAAATTCGGTGGAGGTATTCCTTGGATGCTTGTCTGATATTGGTTTAGGCTTTTGGGGGCTTGTACCCGAGGGATGTCAAGTTCGACTAGGATGGTTTGCGTGAGAGATATCGACCCTCATATTTGTGACATGATGGATAAGCTAAGTAGAGGAGAGATCTATAATCATCTTAGTATATACACTTGGTATCATGGTTAACATCTGTTTATCTTGGAAATATAGTTCGACTACATTGGATACCCTCTAGCATAGTAAGTGATCGAGGTCCTATCTTTACTAGTGGCTTTGGAAATGGAGGTCAAGAAGCTTCGCAATCGTGAAGTTAAATTAGCTAAGGTACAGTGGAGCGAAGCTCAAGAAGATTCGAATTAGAATATTAGATACGCGCATCATACCCTTTTTTGAGGGTATATCCTTGATTCTTCTTTTTCTATAAAGTTTATTTGCATGCTAGTCTTTATCTTTTAAGTATATCCTCTCGGTCCTATCCTCGATCCTTAGGTAGAAGCCAATGGATGTAAACATGTGTTTGAGATATGTTATGTTTGGTGGATGCAAGTGGTTGCAAGTGTTTGGTAGTGGTTGCTCGTGGATGCATATACACACATTAGGCACTAGATCGGCTCAGTCATTTTCATATTGCATATGCATGAGTGAACTTATATATATATGGATTGAAACTTGGTGTGTTATCATATGAATGTTGCATTTGTATGAATGATTAAGCAGTCATGTAGAAGTTATAAAGTACGATTAGGAATAATTGCATACATGATGGACTCATGGCACTGACATAATTCGCATTAAGGAGGTCAACTTAATCAGTAGACCGCCTAATTTTGCATTAGATAAGGACATATACACACACTATGCATATGTTCATACGACATTAGAAACCTTTTAAGGACAATGGATGCCTGTGATTGAATGGTTGAGCAGATGGATTATTGGATGTTAGGATGCATTCTTCTTAACTTGAAGATTTCGGGGACGAAATCCTTTAAGGAGGGGAGAATGTAACACACCGAATTTCTTGAGAATATTAAAATTAACAAATTCAAGAACACTGAATTTTAGAAGAAGAATTTAGTGAAATGGGTTGCGCTATTACGTTCGTCTCAAAATTTTGGTCAAGATAGACATTTGGTTTACATAAAACGGATACCTTATGAAGAAGTTATTAAGCCTTTAAGTTTGTATGCATATGAGAAATATATATATATATATAAATTAAAAAAATAAATATGCAAAAAAGTTCAAAACAGCGAATCGGGAGGGGAAATAACCGAACCGACCCATTTTTGAGGTCGACCCGAGCCTTGCTGGGTCGACTAGGGGTTGATTCAGGGTGTTTGGCTGTCAACCCGTGGGTCGATTCGTTCTAAGGCAGATGTGGCATCTGATTGGTTCTCATGGTTCAGGGTTAATCTAATGGTCCTAAAACACTATCTACAACTATATAAGGAACCTAAACCTAAAACCTAATTCTATTATTCACTCTCATCTAAACCTAGCCGCCACTAAAACCTAAATCAAATTAAATCTAATCTAATTCAACTAAGAGAATTCAACGATCTACATCAAAGGCGAGAAATTCAATTTCAGAATATAGATCCCAGAACTCAAGAATTTCCTTTTGTTTGTAAGTGTAGTTATCTTTCAGATGTGAATAAATTAAAGACATGATTTGTAATGAATTGTAAAATAGAATTGTATCAAGTTGTATGTAATGCAGATTCATGTTTATTCATCTCTATTCTATCATATATGCCTATGAACTATTGTGGTCTATCGAACCTATCATGTTATGTGGAAATTGGTGAGTAAACCTATGATGTTGTATAGGAATTTGGGAATGAAATTATCATATGTAAGTTTGGTGATATTATGATACATACAAGTTTTAGGCTAAGTCATGTCGTTTATGCCTAATTATTTAGAGCCATTATGCATACATGTTTAGATCTACGACCTTATATGTTTAGATCTACAACTTTATAAGTTAGATCCATATGCCTTTATGATAGATCTAATTTGCAAGTTCACCACTACATGCCAAGTTTAACTTGTATAGTTTTATGTAAATTCATATGCTTGTGGTTCATGTTGCATAGATCAAATTTGCAAGTTCATAGTTAAAAAGTATTTTGTTCTATGCCAAATCCATGTGACATATGTGTAGTTAGATCCATACTTTTGTATGATGTTGGAATGTTGCAAAGTTCCTCTTTTCCCTTTTTTGTTTTATAAGTTAGGCTAAAATATCGAGCCTAACATTCTATGTAATTTTGCGAACATACAAACGGGGTAACATTGGGGAAAACATGAAATTACATGTAATTGGCATGTTTGACACATAAGCTTGATAAGTGACATGAAAATGGTATAATCTATATACCTAAAATTTTGAACGTGATTTAGAAGGAAAGTGGGCCATGACAATAATTGATTTATAATTTACATATAAATATGTAGGATAAACATGAAAAATTACATGGCATAGATTGGCTCATGAAATGGTATATTTAGTATACCATTAATTGTGAGCATAATTAAAAGGATAATTATGACATAATTAAATTAGGAATAATTTACATATGGAATTTGTCATAAATAAGAAATATGTAAATTTAGAAAAGACGAATATGCCTAACCCGAGGTTAGACTGAGTTTTTGTGTAAAACTGCCCGGAACCGACCGGCACATCCAGTGACCACAACAATACCTGTCTAATGTGGGTGGTTAGTGCATTGAGCCCAAAAAGGACCCAAGGTTAGACTGATTTGTGGTGTAAAACTGCACGGAACCGACCGGCACATCCAGTGACCACAACAATATCTGTCTAATGTGAGTGGTTGGTGCTTTAATAAAGCTAAGTCAAGATTGGTAGGGTTAAGTCAATTAAGGAAACACTTAACCAATTCAACATGTTAACTAAACTGATGGGTGAGGTTAAGTAAATTTAGAACACTTAACCGTTATAACATGTTAATTAGACAAGTGGGTGAGGTTAAGTAAATTTAGAACACTTAACCGTTATAACATGTTAATTAGACAAGTGTGTGAGGTTAAGTAAATTTAGAACACTTAACCGTTATAACATGTTAATTAGACAAGTGGGTGAGGTTAAGCAAATTTAGAAACACTTAACCAATATAACTTGATTTATGGAAAGGTTAAGTTAAAATAAGAGGGCAACACTTAACCAATATAACTTGATTTGTAGTAGGGTTAAGTTAACACAAGAAGCCAACACTTAACCAAAGTAACATGACATGTAGGTGGGTTAAGTTAACTTGAATTGATTGATGACACTTAACCAATACAACAAGATGAATATGTGGGGTTAAGTTAACAAGAAACACTTGACCAATATAACTTGATGAACGAACGGGGTTAAGTTAATACGAAACACATAACTGATCCAATATGATAAGTAAGGAGGGTCAAGTTAATAAGAAATGCTTAACCAACATGACATGATGAATGAGTGGGTTAAGTTAACATGAGCGAACAACACTTAACTAATATGGCGTATTGTGCGGGAGGGTTAAGTACATATCGGGTTGGTGGGTAATATTAGTAAATATAGGCCCACAAAACTTAACCATTAAATAAACATGCTTGAATCAGTGGAAGGGTTAAGTACATATCGGGTTGGTGGGTAATATTTGTAAATATAGGCCCACAAAACTTAACTATTAAATAAACATGCTTGAATCGATGGGAGGGTTAAGTACATCTCGTGTAGGTGGGTAATATTAGTACATATAGGCCCACAAAACTTAACCGTTTATTAAAAATGCTTGAATCGATGGGAGGGTTAAGTACATATCGGGTTGGTGGGTAATATTAGTAAATGTAGGCCCACAAACTTAACCAATAGGAAACCCTAGTAACGGGGACCCATTTCAGCAGTAACCCACATGGATCTATCACCTTACCCTAAACTAGGCACGGTGGGGCACGATTACTGGACTGATTATAAGCGGTCAAAGCAGCGGCAGGGTGTACGTTAGTGTAGGTTCCGACGGTTTACGGGCGTGCACGTACTCCGAAGTGGGAAAAAGCAAGCACTGGGTACCAGTATTATACACTGTGCATCTTGAATCGTGTCGGGTCGCTATCATAAGGATTGATACACCTTATGGTGGGACCAGCACAGGGTATCTACACGCAAGAGAGGGCCGATTGACACAGACACATGGAACATTAATACAAGTAGGGAGCCGATTGATAGGGTAGTAAGGGTACATCTAACATGTTCATGGCAATTAGGCTGATTGAGGTGGAATCCTCACGATAGATGTACACCTGAAGGCTACCACAATTACGGGGGTTGGGATCACAATTATCATTTTATACAGATTACTAGTTGGGACACTAGTTAGGTGGTGCAGAGATAAATATAGAAATCAGATTAACTGAGTAGTAGCGAAGCAGAGAAAAAGTAGAAGCGCATTCAGTTCACCTTGCACTTATTTGTCTTTAGTTACCTTGTTTTTATGACATTGTCCTATTTTCGGTTTATTCATGTCATGATCCTTTATCTTGGTTGCATGCTGAAAGATCACTGGACTTACCAGACTTTGTCTGACCTAGTTTGTTTTTCGCCTCTTTTCTTCCGTTTTCCCCCCAGATAGTCAGGGAGGGAATAACTCAGCCTATCTTGGACCTCTTCTCTTTCCAAGCTTGAAGATTAGTTGGTGTATCGCTTTGGACGCTCTCTCTTCCACTGCTATGGTTGGTTCATGCTTTATTGGGGAATATCATTGTTTTTATGCTTCTTTTATACTTGGAAGTTTTTAAATCAAGACTGAAGTTCTATGCATTACTTTTAGTATGATTGAGACAACTATTGTAAAAGCTTGACTGAACCACATTGTTAATAAAATGACTTTATTTTCCACTGTTTTTATTTGTCTGTCTTGTAATTTATCTTCATCTTTTACCTATAATGCTCCACCGAAGTTTAGGCATTCCCTTTGTTAGTGACCTAAACGGAGGTGGGGTGTTTCAACCTTTGACCACACTTGTGCATGTCCAAAAATGAATATATGTCACACTGCCTTCTTTGTATGCTGCACCCAAGTATTGTTACTCTATCACATGTGTATTATGTATTTTGGAAACTGCTGCATCACCATACATATGTAGTCTGGCTTATATTTTGTTCAGCAGTTGCATGTCCCACTGTTGTGTTGTTAAAGCATATATGTTCACATTTTGAAACATGAATTTGTTGTGTACATCTTTGCAAATGAACACTTAGCATTCTTGACATGACTTGACCAGTAACTTGTTGTTTCAATAAGTTGCCTTGGTCAAGTTTAAGCTACACCCACCATAGCTACTCCCATGCTGTTATAACATTTGTATGTTGTTTTGCTCGACCATGTTTTAGCTTTTGCTGCTGCCTTTGTATTCATATTTGCTAAGTTTTGCAAACTGACTTGTATATCCATGCTGAACTGAAATGTTTGAGTTGTTCATGTTTGTTCGACCACTTTTGTTGATAACTTCACTGTCTTGAAATGTGTTGAGTTGTGCACTGAGTTGAGATGGTCCTCGTGGCTACTCCTCAGATGCACATGTATGTTGATTGGCATGGCAGTGCACACGTGTGTATATGCAGCCATCAGACAAGATTTCCTGTCCCTGTACTATACATATACAAACTGACTAGACACAAATGAATCATATCAAGTCATGAAAAATGATGAGAAACACACCAGAATTCTGAGGCAAATAAAAATTTAAAAATAAAATTAATATTCGCATGTATTCAGTTTTATTACTATTGCAGTGTACTGTGTGTGTTTCTGTTTGTGACAGGTAAGCATAAAGATGACTGGACTGACAGTGAGCTTGTGAAGACCGAAGAAGAAGACAAGAAGATTGCAGCGTGTATATGTGTCAGTTAATTAATGTGTATGAGAATGCATGTAAACTGAGTGAATGAGAGTTTCTGTAGTGAGGGACTGATGTGAACATGAAATGAATATGAAATGAATGTGAAATGTATTACTAAGAAAATGTACAAATAGTTGGAGTTATAAATTTGTACTATTTTAATGTTTAAAATAAAATATTATATTTAAATAAAATACTGTGTGAATATTTAAATTTCTGTACAGTCGTATTTTATTTAAATATAAATATATTCCTACCTGTATGTATATGTGAAACAGTACAACAACAAACACATTTATAAATAGTATATATTTGGTTGTTATCATCTAACAAAAATCATATAATTGTGTATACAACTACGTCATATACAACAATTTATGAGCGAATACTTTATAAATATTTTTCATTTTGACAATTCATTATTATTTATTCATTTCACTCATGCACAGTTATAGGGGGAATTTTCTGTTGTAGGGGGAGCATTCAAATAGGGGGAGTTCAGCTCTTCACTGTCAAACACATTTATTGGATTCAAAATCTTTATATTTGTTTGTCATCATCAAAAGGGGGAGATTGTTGTATATAACGGAGTTGTATACACAATTATATGATTTTTGTTTGATGATAACAACCAAATATATTTTATTATTAAATATGTTTGTAACTGTACTGGTATACTACACAACAGACAGGAATATAATATTTCTATTTAAATAAAATACAACTGTACAGAAATTTAAATATTCACACAATATTTTATTTGAATATAATATTTTATTTCAAATATTTAAATAGTACAAATTTACAACTCCACTATTTGTATATAATCACTGGTGTATAATACAGTTCAATCTTTTTCACTCATACAATGCTCCTCACTACAAAAACACTCTGCCACTCTGTTTACAGATTCATATTTATATACAACTCATACAATCCTTCACTATCTTTTGTTTTTTACTGTCTTCTGTCTTCACTACTACAGTCAGTCCATTCATCATCTTCTTACCTGTCACATGAAACACACACACAGTACACTGCAATAGAAATGAAACTGAATACCTGTGAATATAAATTTTATTTTTAAAATTTTATCTGCCTCGGATTTCTGGAGTGTTTCTCATCATTTTTCATGACTTGATCCGATTCATCTGTGTCTAGACAACTTGTGATATTCACAGTGATACACTATAAGTATCACAAAGCAGTTAGTGTATATACAAAATATTTCAGTGCAGGGACAGGAAAATTTTCTGAATGGATGCATATACGCACGTGTATAGATATACATGTATGCACTGCCTCGCCAATCTAGTGTGCAACTGAGGAGCAGCCACGTGGACCAACTCGACTCAGTGCAAAGTGAAACAGTGCAAAGATGTGGACATGATCAACATATATTAATATACATGCTCAAAGAGGTCGAGCAAACATGAATGATGCAACATAATCTAGTCCAGGTTGGCACAAGACAAGAACATGAAACAACAAAGTAGATCTTTACACATGTCAACAAAAAATGATGCAGTCAAGACAAGCATGACCAAGCAAGTGTGGTAAGTTCATGGCATTGAGCACAAGTGCGCAGGTCAAGGTGATTTCATGAGCATGCAACATGATGGTGCTGATACAAGACAAAACAGTGCAATTTCATGAACATGGCACGCTACATGGAGCAAGACAAAGAAGTGTCGAGCTCAAACATTCAACAAACGCAATACAGGTGCAAAAGTATGAACTTGCAATAAGTCAGCAAACACAAGTATGCACATACAACATGGCAGCTCAAATTTGTTTAAGCAAAACTGGATAGAGCATATAATTTAGTAAAGGAAAATGATTGTGAAGCAACAACATGGTGATGGTTCAGCAAGCATACAAACGAAAATTACACAAACTACTCAAGACCATGTATACATTTTCAAGGTGCACACAAGTCAAGGCAAGTTCAAAGATATACATATCAACGTGAACAATGACACAACAAGCATGGTGTTTTTTGTCAAGCAAGCAAGTGATGAAGCTCATTAATGGTTCAAAAATACATGGAAAGTGTTCAAACATTTTGTTTCAATTTTGAAATCACTTTCTAGCAAGTTTTAATGAGTTCCAGGAATTTAGCTTGTTCAGATTTAAATTCTGCATATTTGGCAATGAAAGTCTTAAAGACATGGTTTAGTTTTCAAAAGGGTTCACACTGCAAGCACATGTGTGTGCATAACTATATTGACATGCACAGTTTAAACTGGAAGTATATGTGTAGCATAACATCACTAATTTGGTCAGCATGTTCAAGATGTCACACACAAGGCTCAACAAATTTCATGAAGAAGTACAAGTGCAGTGGCATGTTCAAGTGTGCACAGAAATACAAACAAATACAATTGCAGAATTCACATACAGGTGCATAAGTGGATTTCAGCATTCATAAATAAACAAAGGAGAAAATCTTTGGAAAGCATTTATCCAGAAATTACAGAGCAGTCAATCATGGAGCAACAAATCATATATTCTGTTTTCCAGAAATGATCATTTCTATGGCAAGGAATTTCAATTTAGCATGTAGATATACACAATCAGTTTGGCAAAAATCATTCTAAGATTTTATTGGAGCAAAATTGGCAAGAGTTTAATATTCAAATCTTTCCAGTCTTTAGAAAGGAGCAATTAACTGGCATGCAAGTATATTCTCTTTCAAATTCACAAGAAGCAAATTCGTGGAAAGTTTTTTTGGTAAGAAATCAATTATGTTCCCAGTATTTAAACAGGGAAATCTTGGAAATCATTTTTGGAAAGGGAAACTCAATCATAGAATCCACAGTAAAAAACAATGCAACAATCACGCAAGAAGAGGAACAATTTCAAGACAACATATATTCCAAGATTCACAGTGGTTCATAATGTCAACTAGATTCATTATTGTTCAAAGTCGAGCTAATCAAGGATTTAAATCGAGAGAATTTCAAAAGGCGAAATCAACGCAAAAAAGTCAAGCCATGTGTGAAATCAGAGACAAGTTTAAGGGATTTTATAATCCTATAAGAACACCAAATCATCACTGGCGAAATAGCGATCGAAACAACAAACTATCCAATAGTAATTCAAAGAAAGAAAAGTCAGATTACTCACAAATTCCATCTAGTGTCGATCACCGCTAATTCCCCAAATCAAAGAAAGCCAAATCTGTCTTGAAGCAAGCAGTAGGAATTCGAAGCACAGGAGAATCAAATCATCAATTGATTGAACAAGATTTGGGGATTTAATAAAACCCTAGCCGCTGCCATTTTTTCTCCAAAAGAGGAAGTGATCTGATAATAACAAAGAAGGGTGGTCAATCAAAAAGGGTCGACGAGATAAAGCATGTTAAAGCTAGGGTTTTGAAGTGGCCAAGTCAACAAAGGACCAACACAAAATTTTTAAAGGGGAATATATCTTTAGTTTTTACTTAAGTCAACTTTTTGTATTCTAGGGTTTAAAATTAGGGTGTGGTTGGTCTTTAAGTTTCTTGTACTGTTTTAATTCCTTTATAATCATCGAACAGTTCTAGAATCTGTAAAATCCAGGGAACCAGTTAGGGTGTTAACTGGAAGGTTACTAGAGTCTGTAAAATCTAGGGTTACTGGTTACAAGGCTGTAATCAGGGGAAATCTGATCTAGGAGATTTAGATCAGTCTACGGTTTTGAGCATAGGGTTAGAATAGGAGCAAGGGGTTCGCGAGTTTACATGGTCTTGTAAGCGGGATCTGTTCTATCACCTAGTAGAAACCTTAGGAATGCAGCAATATTTAGGATTTTGCCGAAGCTGAGTATATCTTGTGTCATTTACTTTTTGCATTTCTATTTCTGCTATATTCCGTGATCTGTGAATATTTTAATATCTCGCTAAAATTCAATAAACCCTATTCACCACCCCTCTAGGGTTAATCTAGATCCAACATATTACACATATAGAAATCATGATAACTATAGTAAAAATATCTTTTTTTAGACCAACACAATGATATAGCTCATATGTCAAAATTTGATTAACAAAATTTTGCACTTATTATAATTACTGAACTGATCTTTACATACTAGATAGAAAAACCCCAACCAATTTTAGAATAATCTGGACTTCTAACTAAGCATTACGTTGGTTTACGGTTTTGGTAAACTCGATACGGATTGGAAGTTATGGATTTTTGAAGGTGAGTGTATACATGGGTTTCGTGCTTACGTTGAATGGTCAGAGAGCAAAAGCATATTTACATGTCTTTGTAAATGGCTGAGTCTATAGTGTGTAATATGTGTGAATTAATGTTTCAACAAAACTCACTCATTCCAAACCAAATATAACAAGGAATTTGCTTAAACAGTCATGTAATATGTTATCAAAGTCAAACAAGTTGAATCCTAAAATCAAAATTTATTTCGTAAAATCAAGTGCAGTGTTCACTCATTTATGAAATATCATGCTCCTAAAACATAAACAAGAATTCAAAAATGTTGTTCAAAATATTAAGCAATATATAAACTTCAAGTTTGCATTACAAAATCAAATTTTTAGTTAACTGTAATTAAAAGATAAGTGATTCTCACTTTAAACATATCAATTAAGACTTTATTTTTCCTTTTTGCAATTTTTTTGTAGGTCTTTGACATTTCCAGCTGCTACTTTATTTTCTTCCTTGATTCCCTTGGTTTTATCTCTTACTTTTCTATTTTCTTTTCTTTTCTATGTTTGGAGTTATTAGAAAAAAAGATGAGACTAGAAAGAACGTAGCTAGAAAAAGAATAAGAGGGTATGATACATGTATATATTACATGTAGATAAAAATAAAAGTGTGTTTTGTTTAAATATTCACATACGATTTATTTTATTAGATGAAATCATTTCAAGTTTACAAGTCAATATAATGTACCTAGAATTAA
Organism: Allium sativum; assembly: GCA_030737875.1. Taxonomy (NCBI): domain Eukaryota; kingdom Viridiplantae; phylum Streptophyta; class Magnoliopsida; order Asparagales; family Amaryllidaceae; genus Allium; species Allium sativum. The sequence continues at coordinate 227,459,605 of CM060911.1, read as the reverse complement.
TGTGAAAGTAAGTTTTGAAAAAAGAGGTTTCATGTACTCTCTTTAGTAATTTTATAAAATAACTGGCTCAGGTAACTTTTTTATTACTTAATTTCACAACATGTTTTCTTTATTTTCTTTGTACACATAAATAATAATCTAGCCTAAGTAGCCTAGTTATTACTTAAGTTCACATCATGTTCTTTAATAGACTTTGTAATTACGAGTATAAGAAGACTAAATCTACTTTTTTTCAAAAATCAAATCAAGATCTTATATAAATTAAAATATAACTTAAGCCATTTTACTTAATAACAACACATCATGCCTTTAAAAATTTAAACATATTAAAATTTAAAATCTTCTTATTTTACCTACATAAATTTTCTTACACATACATATATATAAAAAAAACATGTATTCTAAAAATGTTTGTTTAAAACATACATATATGCATATTTATGTATAAATAAATTAATCAAAGGTTTCCTATTTCAAAATTAAAATGACCATTAAATCACGACAACCATTATATTAATGGTAAAAAAATTACATATCAAAAGGAACTAAAATTATTAAACCACAAATAGAATATTTTAAATTAATTAAATATTCAAATTTTTTATTAACAACTTTTTGGTTTGTTTTTTTTGGCAAGATCAACCGGTTTTCAGAGTGGTCTGTACCACTTTTCTCATTAAAACAAATAACAAGTACAAAATGGAATTATTCCTTCAAAAAAGTACAAAATGGAATTGGATATAGGTAGACTGCCTATCAGTTATAGATATTTCCATGCCTTACCTATTAATTAATGAAAAAGTCCCCACGTAGGTTGAGATTTAGAAGTACAAATAGCTAGAAAGGTATACACTATTACATAACACTTTTGCAATACATTGCACAAAGACACAAACAAATAACATACCAAAGTAACAATGACAGGCTACAAGCAGTCCACAAACATCCTCCACACAGTAGAAATAACTTGAACACTGCCAGCCAAAGAAGACGAAACAATCTCCACGACCAACAACTTTTTGACATAGCTTAATCACCCACCACCACTCAATCAATAAGCTGCAAAGAAATCTCCACCAGTCTTCATACGTACAAAGTACAAAAATATTGCATAACACTGAAGGATGGTGACAAATTGGGAACAACTTGAGCAAACTGCAACAACCACCAGCTAAAAACTCATGAAGCAGCCACACTTTACACCAAATCACCACCTAAACCTAAAAAATAACCACCTCCTGATCTAAAAAAAAGCACTGATACAAGGAGGAACAAGCTACATCGTCTATAAACAAGCAAGGCCAATATAATAACAACCACTACACAGGTCGTTAACACACAAAATCCGCCACTACTAGACTAAGATGATAGGAAAATGCAAAACCAACCACCCAAGTAAGAAACAAACTTTTACTCACCAGCAGATCGTCGAAGCGATCCACTCCCCGGGGCTGCCTTTCAGTAAGCCAAGTGATTCCGAATAGTGGGTCCCAACTTTACATAGACCTAACACCAAAGAAAATCAAAGGCAGAAAGCGTGTCCACCGTGAGTAGGAGGCGTGACCACAATGGATTGCAAGGAGAAAAGAGCAGTTGAAAAGCCTCAACGGTGGTAGGCAGGAGCCGAAAAGATAGATCTAGAGGAAATTAGGGTTGGGGGAAAAAGAGAAAACTCCACAATAGCAAAAGCTGCCTAAGGGAAGGAGTTGGACAACAGATCGGGCAAAGGAAAAGAAGATGAGGTGGGAAAATCGCTGAAAAGGATAATGAAAGAGCATAAGAAAAAAGGCGATTAGGAAGATGCCATGGAGAGAGCGCCATTTTTTTGAAATTGTATTATATTATGAATATTTTCGGGTTGTTACACTCTACCCCACTTAAAACAGTAGCTTGCATCATGCTCACATATATTTTGAATTAACCATCTTATAGAACAATTCATTCATTACCTGTTTATTATAAATTTGATGGTTCATATATTTCAAATTACATACTAGTACATGTCTTATATCAAATTACTTTGTTTTTATAACCCGATGTTTTGAGAAGTTTATTCTCGTTCTTTAGAGAATTTTTCCAAATGTTGATCAAGCCTAAGACTAAAATTATCTAAGTACTTAGTAGACTTGTTTTAGTGTTCAGTGAAAATGTGTGTGTATATTTTCAGAATCAATATGGGAGGTACCATCCGATGCAAACACCGATAGACCACAACTACGCGAAGGTTGTGTCGCCATCCCAGTAAGACCTTGAGTAGATTATAGGTACTCACTACCCCTGACTTATGCTATCCAAGCACAAACCGATATAATCGCATCTACATGGAGGTTATGTTGCTTTCCCAATGAAAATTTAAGTATAATTCAGGCCCTCGCTTCCCATTGACTTATGTTATCCCAAATGCCATAAACCATAATTACATGATGGTTACATTGTTATCCCAATGAATCCCTAAGAAATTGTAGGTTCCTAACACCACAATTTACGCTATTCACATTTTATGATCATTAGAAACACATGATTTTTTATTTAGACGTCCTCTGATCAATTAAATCCACAATGTGGATTGCATCATGGGTCCACCTCCTAGATCCTAGCATCATGAACTTGTTTTTACAACCAGCCTCTCAACTTAAGCACCAAGAAAACCAACCAATTAATTTTAAGGATGTGTAGGGTTAAGTGTAAACTTTAGCACAGTTCACAAAGCGAGAACTCCCTATCACATTAAGCCAACTTCGCAAGCACGTCTGATTCCAATACCAAAATCAATTATCATGGTTGGTACTTCTTTTGATTTCGAATCATTTAGAAAATTTATTGCTAACATTTCCATGTACTTAACTTAATAGTATAAATACAAGCATTATTTCAGTACTTTGAAATAAATCGATGCGTACTTATCTCACCGGCTTAAGTATATGCATAAAGCATCATGATTTTCGAAAGTAGAAAGTAAATTTGTAACACTCCGCATTTTTAATCAAAAAATAAAATAAAATTTTGAAAAGTTTACATAACATGGTCACAGAATTAGCGTCATTGCGTTTGTGGCAATTTTCTTATCAATTTAGACCTATGGTTTGCAGAAAAAGGATATAAAATGAAAAAGTTATTTTTAAATGAAGTTTTCGAACAAACTTGAAAAAGAAGATAAAAGAGGAACGCTAATAAGAAAAATAAATACCAATGATTTTAGCCCTATGAACAAAAGCTTGTTTAGTCCAATTGGTAGAGGCATGTCTCTCCCATGTGAGTGGTGCAAGTTTGAGTACCGTCAACGTCATATTTTTTATTTTAGAGGGACGACTATAACTGCATTTGAAATTAGAACATATAGTAAAATGAAGAAATCAATGAATTGATGGCGTTAATAATAACAATAATTGAGCAGCTATTAATGGACAAAGATTTCAAGATTTATATGCATACATATGCATATAAGTTTGTAATTCAAATGTTGGGTATACATTATAAATGGAAGAAAATAATTTACATAGTGATATTTGGCAAAAAAAAAGAAACATTACCAATAACATTAAACAAGAAATTAATATAGGAAAAAATTAACGTAAATGACCCAGGTCATTTAACGTTATATTTTTCCACTTGTATGTTTCATATTTTATTTTATTTAATCAGGCAGACTAGAATCTCCTGTACATCTATAAATAGACTATCAAAGCCTAGCCTCCAACTCGTATTTTCTGAGATAATGCCAAGGCTCTGCCATTTTCTTTCTTCTCTAAATCTGTCGAAAAATTAGAATATTAGTTTCTAGAAATTCCGACTCAAGATTTGAAAACAAAGAATGTGGATCTACAATATAGGTGTTCAGATTTCTTGTCAACGTGAGGTAAATTCCGTGAATTTGAATTATTTATATTTCTTTCTTTCCTTCTTCTTTTAGCATCAGATTTGTACATTTGTGGTTATTTTAATATTAGATTCAATTAAAAAGATGACGGAATAGTAGATCTGAATCAGATTCAAGGATTGGAAAGCAGTTAGGTGTGTGGATTTAAATTATATGTAACACCCCACCTCCGCTAGGGTCACTCACAAAAGAGAATGCACTAGCTTTGGTGGAGTATTATCTAGCTAAACATTATTACAAGACAGAACATAAATAAAACAGCGGAAGGAAAACCCAAATTTCATTGCTTTAAAATCTAGTAAGGTCTAAAGCCTTTTACATCAAAATGCTATTAAGTCAATTACATCGAAATCTGTCTTGCAATAGTAAAGAAGCATAAAACCATAGTTATAAATCATTCCCCAATAAAGCAAAGCAAGCCATAGCCAAGAGAAATCCAAGCCGTACATGAAAGAGCTTTGGAGCTTGGTAAGATCCGAACTAAGCTGTATTCCCACCCTGCGAACTTGGGGGGGGAACGAAAGGAAAGGAGGCAAAACAAAACGGGTCAGTCATAAAGACTGAGTAAGTCCAAGTGACTTTCAGCATAAAAACAAGTAAAGATAACATGACATGAATAAACTGAAAGTAAACATAAGCATGATGACAAGATAAGCTACAGGAAAGATAACTAAGAATAACCTCATATGATTTTTGTCGAGTATAACATCGCAAGGTTCCCGTTCAAGATAAACTAAGAATAAATTCGCAAGATTTCTATCAAGCATCGCAAGATTTCTCTGTTTCACAATTAAAGTATTTCTATGATATCTATTTGCTCTGCACCAACCATACTAGTATCCCAACCCGTGTCATGTGTTGACTATAAAATGATCCCTTGCCCAATGTCATGAAATGATCCATTACTTGGTCTCATGAAACGATCTATTAATCGATCGGCTCCCTACAAGTCCTATCTCGTTCATGTGTCTGTGTCATACGGCCCTATCACGAATGTAGTCACCTGTGCTAGGTCCACTATAGGGTGTATCAAGCCCTTGGGTGCCAACCACCGACACGAATCAAGCACGCACAGTGTAAACCTACTGGTGCCCAATGCCTGCTTTTTCAACTCCGGACTACGTGCACGACCGTAGTTCGCCTGAACCTACAATGGCGCACCAACTCAGCCGTCGTTCTGGTCGCTTACAATCAGCCCAGTAATCATGCCCCACCCTGCCTAGTTCCAGGGTACCATGATACATCTAGTGGGTTACTGCTGAAAAGGACCGCGTAACTAGGGTTTCCGTCCAGCAGGTTAAGTGTTGTCATTTAAATTCGAGACTTAACCCCATCAGTCTAGCATGTCAAGTTGGTTAAGTGTGGTCATTCAAGTTCGTGACTTAACCAGTCTACGTGTCATGTCAAATTGGCTAAGTGTTGTCGTTCAAGTTCATGACTTAGCCCTACAAATCATGTGTCAAGTTGGTTAAGTATATTCAAGCAGTTCACGTCTTAATCCTATCAAATCATCGTATTAAATTGGTTAAGTATATTCAAGCGGTTCACGTCTTCATCCTATCAAATCATCGTATTAAATTGGTTAAGTATTTTCAAGCGGTTCAGGACTTAACCCTATCAAGTCATCGTGTCAAATTGGTTAAGTATATTCAAGCGGTTCATGACTTAACCCTATCAAGTCATCGTGTCAAATTGGTTAAGTATATTCAAGCGGTTCATGACTTAACCCTATCAAGTCATCGTGTCAAATTGGTTAAGTATATTCAAGCGGTTCATGACTTAACCCTATCAAGTCATCGTGTCAAATTGGTTAAGTATATTCAAGCGGTTCATGACTTAACCCTATCAAGTCATTAATTCATTTATGCACCCCAACCTCTCACATCAGACCTGTTGTTGTGGTCACTGGATATGCTGGGCGGTTCCGGGCAGAATTACACCACAACTCAGTCTGACCTCGGGTTTTCAAGTGCGATATGACCAACTACCCACATTGGATCCTATTGTTTGCAGTAACTGGATTTTCCGGGCGGTTCCGGGCAGAATTACACTGCAAACTCAACCCAACCTCGAGTTGGCCATTTTCTAGTTCATTCTAAATGTCATGTCCATGTTCAAATTATAACAATGTTCCAAGTTCTAAGCAAGTTTCATGTCAAGTTTCTAGTTTTCAACTTATGCCTATTATCAAGTTCATAACTCACGTTTTTGCCCCAAAACGTGTTCCCAAAGTATTACTAAAATTTGCTATAAAGTTATGCCAAGTTATAGCCTTTTTATTTACAATACAAGCCAACTACCCAAAACCCAACTTTACATATTAATGTACATGCCCAAGTTCTAACTTTTCATGTCGATATACATATGCCCAATTCTAGCCAATTTACATATGTTCAAGTTCCACATCAAACTACATGTATTCCATGTTTACACCAATTTACCTATAACAAGTTCTAGCTTTTTTCATATGTCACGATCCACGTCAAAATTACATATATCAATTTATATGTGTCCAATCCTAGCCAATTTAGATATATACTAAGTTTCATGCCTTTTTACATGGATCCTATTAATGCCAAATTCCATATATATATATATATATATTATTTATGCAATTTCCCCATAACAAGATTATACCAAAATTTACAGATCAAGCCCCAAACTTGCAGATATAGTGATAATTTCCAATTTCATGTTGCCAATAATTCCAACATATTCATATAGGCAATAATCCCATAATTCCCCCGTATACATCTCGTATGCAAATCGCGATTTTAGGCCAAGGTCCGAAATTGACCAAGGTTCATCAAAAGAAAATAAATAGGGGAAAGGTAGAATTTGTAGTAAAAGCAAGATCAGAGGGAAAAACATCATCACAGGCATGAAGATTACAATTTGATAATAATATTAACATGAATCGAGAAAACTAATTTACAACAGGCTGAATAGATTATGAACTTGTCATGAGAATAAAGACAGACAAGTCAAAAACTCAAGGTTCAAGAAACAACAGAAATAGATCTGGATCGATAAACATACTTAGATCCAATTTCACTTTAATTCGATGCCATATTATAATCAAATGTTTAAATCGGAAAATAACTAGAACTTACATTGATTGGCTAAGAGAGGACAAATCGATTCGTTGTCGCGTTGAAACGTCTAACTTGATTAATCTTCTGATTTGATTCAATATTGTCTAGGCGTCGTTGCTTGAAGCTTCAATCTCTAGTTTAAATTGAGTTGCTTAGGTTGATGTTGATTAGCTTCTAGTTTTGATTCCAGCAGAGTAGCGACGCCATTTTTATTTTTATTTAGAACAGAGGCAGAGTAGAAGCAGAATAGAATTGTGTGTAGAGAAGGCTAGGTTTGGGGCTGTTTAAATAGGTTTAGGCAGATGAATCTGGACAGAAATCGGACTAGATACATCAGAACGAACACTGGCCCAAAAATGGGCTCGGGGACCAGGTCGACACCCAAGTCGACTGCGCAGTCGACCTGGTCCTGGGGGTGCCCAGTCGACTCCCCAGTCGACTTGGGTCTGGGCGGGAAATTTCCCGCCCAGTCTGTTCTGCGTTTGAAATTTGAATTTTGAATTCGAATTCGAGCTGTTTTCGATTCTGAAAATTCCTGAAACTTCGGAGGGTCATATCTCCCTCATAAGGACTCCGATTCTTGCAAACTCGGAGTCGTTTCCAAGCAGAATTCCGAGACGAACGCAATGGCGCAACCCGTTTCCCTTGGTTCTTATTTTAAAATTTAATTCTGCCTTGATTTATGATTTTAACATGTTTTTAAAATTCGGGTTGTTACATTCTCCCCTCCTTAAAGGATTTCGTCCCCGAAATCTTCAAGTTAAGGAGAATGTGTCCTACCATCCAATCATCCATCTACTCAATCATCAATCACATGTATCCATCGTCCTTAATAGATTTCTAATGCTATATGAACATATGCAGAAAGTGTGTGTATATGTTCCTTGTCTAATGCAAATGATCAGGCCTGATTGATCTTCTTAATGCAAAATACGTCTAGTGCCATGAGTCCAACATGTATGCAAATAGTCCTAGTCACAATAACACTACATGTGTGCACAAACATCCATCCATATGCAACATCCACATGATAACACATTCAAATTCATCCATTAACAAGTATAAACACTCATGCATATGCAATATGAAAGGTGACTGAGCCGATCTAGTGTCTAATGTGTAAATGCATCCACGAGCAACCACTAGCAACCACTTGCAGCCACTTGCAACCATCAATCATAACATGTCTCAAACACATGTTTACACCCAATTGTTCCTACCTAAAGGTATAGCCGAATGATAGAAGCAAGTAAAAACCTTGTGCCCATTAGGCCATGTCAAAACTGGAAATATATGTCACGTATATACTGATCAGGAGAAGAACTCCCTAAGCACCAGCCCCGGAGACCGAAATCAACATCAGGCTGACACCCAAAGAATTACTCAATCAAACCACTATACGTTTCGTGGAAACTAAGCATGATGGACTCCTTTTAGGTCACAAGGGAATCCCTTCCTAAAACCAACCCGTATCCTATAAAACCCAAAGAGTTTAGTCAACCCAACGGACACCCTCAAGCCCCAAAATGTATTACTAACAGATGAGTCATACTCCCTATGGGGTTTGCAACAGAAATTTGATTGAGAATAGGATCGAGAGGAAAAAGATAACATGCAAGTAAGCTCTACAGGAAAAGAGGGACCAAGGATATACTCTTAAAAAGAGATATGATGCACGTATCTAGTCTTCAATCTTCTAAGTCGCATTTCCTTGAGCTTAACTCCATTGTGCTTTGACCGTCTTTAACTTCACAGATTCTTAATTCTTGTTTCCAAAATATGAGTTGGAACTCATTGCCTCTCGTTCCACTTTCACTTATCCTCCTTCTCGGCTCAAACTTAACTACGTACTCATGGTTTCATGCAAGCTCTCCAAAATTCACTAGTGAATCTTGGATCTCGTTCACTTACTAGGAGGTATTCCACGCAGAAGAACTATCTCTTGAAAATAACAAATATCAACCATGTTGCCAAATGTACTTACTAAGGTGACTTTCTACAACTCATGCATAAGTGAATTGAACCATCCACCTTAGTGGTGAACACTACTCGAGCGGATCAATAAATGTATCAAGAAATTCTAGGTAACTAATCATGAGAGAACCCTAAAGGTTACACGCGACTTCGAGGGTATTACCGAGGCAAGTCAAGAGTCTAACTACCCTCTTTTCAAAACCGAGAATGTCACCCTTACTGGATAACTACTCCATTGCTAGAATCAACCCATAGCCCAAAACATAAACATAAGTATTACTTCTATAGACATTCTCAAATCCAAACAAATCATGAATACATGAGCCGATTCCCCAACAGGATTTGAGACAAAAAATGGGATCCTCTACTACGCTAGTACTAAGGTGTAGAGACTCAACTATCGAGGCAGAATTAAAAGGATGCGATGTATAAAAACAAAGTTCCCATGGTATGGTAGAAAAGAGAAGCTAAACTTTTAACAGAAACGTTACCACCTCTCTTAGGTATGCTAGTAGTGAGAGCATACAATTGCCCTCTCGACGATCTTGTTCTTTGCCCTTGTCCTTGTCCTAGTCCTATGATACTTAACTACATGTCCCTTTTTACCATACGAACGATGTTCTTTCTTGTCATGGGCTTTATTATTCTTTTACTTTGACCTCTTCCCTTTCACCTTTTCCTCCTTCGTGGATTACGCGTTATCAACAAGTTTCTCATCCTTAGGCTTGTGTTCTTTATCCTCGTTCTTACTATCCTTGTATAGCTTGTTGACAAGTTTCTCGAAAGCTACCTCCATCGCACGGCAACCCTACAAAGCTTGAAATAAGATTATTCGCAGATGGAACTACTGCGGCTACAGATGGAGGTTGGGCACTACTTTGCCCTCCGACATGTGTTGTATGCCTACAAACTATGGTGAAAAAGAAAGAGAGAAGAGACTCAAGGAGAGAATCAAAAGATAGTGCATATGGTTTTGGGGAACATGCCTTTCGTAAAACAAAACTTTTCTTTAGAAAAATGCTTCTTTGTAAACGTTTTGAAAATAGTTTCAAAAGGTTTTTTAAAAGCTTTTGCCCAGTCTGGTAACCTTCTGCTCTGATACCAAATGTAACACCCCACCTCCGCTAGGGTCACTCACAAAAGGGAATGCACTAGCTTTGGTGGAGTATTATCTAGGTAAACATACACAGAAATATTACAAGACAGAACATAAATAAAACAGCGGAAGGAAAACCCAAATTTCATTGCTTTAAAATCTAGTAAGGTCTAAAGCCTTTTACATCAAAATGCTATTAAGTCAATTACGTCGAAATCTGTCTTGCAATAGTAAAGAAGCATAAAACCATAGTTATAAATCATTCCCCAATAAAGCAAAGCAAGCTATAGCCAAGAGAAATCCAAGACGTACATGAAAGAGCTTTGGAGCTTGGTAAGATCCGAACTAAGCTGTATTCCCACCCTGCGAATCTGGGGGGGGGGAACGAAAGAAAAAGAGGCGAAACAAAACGGGTCAGTCATAAAGATTGAGTAAGTCCTAGTGACTTTAAGCATAAAAACAGGTAAAGATAACATGGCATGAATAAACTGAAAGTAAACATAAGCATGATGACAAGATAAGCTACAGGAAAGATAACTAAGAATAACCTCATATGATTTTTGTCGAGTATAACATCACAAGGTTCCCGTTCAAGATAAACTCAGAATAAATTCGCAAGATTTCTATCAAGCATCGCAAGATTTCTCTGTTTCACTATTAAAGTATTTCTATGATATCTATTTGCTCTGCACCAACCGTACTAGTATCCCAACCCGTGTCATGTGTTGACTATAAAATGATCCCTTGCCCAATGTCATGAAATGATCCATTACTTGGTCTCACGAAACGATCTATTAATCGATCGGCTCCCTACAAGTCCTATCTCATTCATGTGTCTGTGTCATACGGCCCTATCACGAATGTAGTCATCTGTGCTAGGTCCACATAAGGTGTATCAAGCCCTAGGGTGCCAACCACCGACACGAATCAAGCACGCACAGTGTAAACCTACTGGTGCCCAATGCCTGCTTTTTCAACTTCGGACTACGTGCACGACCGTAGTCCGCCTGAACCTACAATGGCGCACCAACTCAGCCGTCGTTCTGGTCTCTTACAATCAGCCCAGTAATCGTGCCCCACCCTGCCCAGTTCCAGGGTACCATGATACATCTAGTGGGTTACTGCTGAAAAGGACCGCGTAACTAGGGTTTCCGTCCAGCAGGTTAAGTGTTGTCATTTAAATTCGAGACTTAACCCCATCAGTCTAGCATGTCAAGTTGGTTAAGTGTGGTCATTCAAGTTCGTGACTTAACCCGTCTACGTGTCATGTCAAATTGGCTAAGTGTTGTCGTTCAAGTTCATTACTTAGCCCTACGAATCATGTGTCAAGTTGGTTAAGTATATTCAAGCGGTTCACGTCTTAATCCTATCAAATCATCGTATTAAATTGGTTAAGTATATTCAAGCGGTTCACGTCTTAATCCTATCAAATCATCGTATTAAATTGGTTAAGTAAATTCAAGCGGTTCAGGACTTAACCCTATCAAGTCATCGTGTCAAATTGGTTAAGTATATTCAAGCGGTTCGTGACTTAACCCTATCAAGTCATCGTGTCAAATTGGTTAAGTATATTCAAGCGGTTCATGACTTAACCCTATCAAGTCATCGTGTCAAATTGGTTAAGTATATTCAAGCGGTTCATGACTTAACCCTATCAAGTCATCGTGTCAAATTGGTTAAGTATATTCAAGCGGTTCATGACTTAACCCTATCAAGTCATCGTGTCAAATTGGTTAAGTATATTCAAGCGGTTCATGACTTAACCCTATCAAGTCATTAATTCATTTATGCACCCCAACCTCTCACATCAGACCTGTCGTTGTGGTCACTGGATATACCGGGCGGTTCCGGGCAGAATTACACCACAACTCAGTCTGACATCGGGTTTTCAAGTGCGATATGTCCAACTACCCACATTGGATCCTATTGTTTGCAGTAACTGGATTTGCCGGGCGGTTCCGGGCAGAATTACACTGCAAACTCAACCCAACCTCGAGTTGGCCATTTTCTAGTTCATTCTAAATGTCATGTCCATGTTCAGGTTATAACAATGTTCCAAGTTCTAAGCAAGTTTCATGTCAAGTTTCTAGTTTTCAACTTATGCCTATTATCAAGTTCATAACTCACGTTTTTGCCCCAAAACGTGTTCCCAAAGTATTACTAAAATTTGCTATAAAGTTATGCCAAATTATAGCCTTTTTATTTACAATACAAGCCAACTACCCAAAACCCAACTTTACATATTAATGTATATGCCCAAGTTCTAACTTTTCATGTCGATATACATATGCCCAATTCTAGCCAATTTACATATGTTCAAGTTCCACATCAAACTATATGTATTCCATGTTTACACCAATTTACCTATAACAAGTTCTAGCTTTTTTCATATGTCACGATCCACGTCAAAATTACATATATCAATTTATATGTGTCCAATCCTAGCCAATTTAGATATATACCAAGTTTCATGCCTTTTTACATAGATCCTGTTAATGCCAAATTTCATATATATATATATATATATATATATATATATATATATATATATTATTTATGCAATTTCCCTATAACAAGATTATACCAAAATTTACAGATCAAGCCCCAAACTTGCAGATATAGTGATAATTTCCAATTTCATGTTGCCAATAATTCCAATATATTCATATAGGCAATAATCCCATAATTCCCCCGTATACATCTCATATGCAAATCGCGATTTTAGGCCAAGGTCCGAAATTGACCAAGGTTCATCAAAAGAAAATAAATAGGGGAAAGGTAGAATTCGTAGTAAAAGCAAGATCAGAGAGAAAAACATCATCACAGGCATGAAGATTACAATATGATAATAATATTAACATGAATCGAGAAAACTAATTTACAACAGGCTGAATAGATTATGAACTTGTCATGAGAATAAAGATAGACAAGTCAAAAACTCAAGGTTCAAGAAACAACAGAAATAGATCTGGATCGATAAACATACTTAGATCCAATTTCACTTTAATTCAATGCCATATTATAATCAAATGTTTAAATCGGAAAATAACTAGAACTTACATTGATTGGCTAAGAGAGGACAAATCGATTCGTTGTCACGTTGAAACGTCTAACTTGATTAATCTTCTGATTTGATTCAATATTGTCTAGGCGTCGTTGCTTGAAGCTTCAATCTCTAGTTTGAATTGAGTTGCTTAGGTTGATGTTGATTAGCTTCTAGTTTTGATTCCAGCAGAGTAGCGACGCCTTTTTTATTTTTATTTAGAACAGAGGCAGAGTAGAAGCAAAATAGAATTGTGTGTAGAGAAGGCTAGGTTTGGGGCTGTTTAAATAGGTTTAGGCAGATGAATCTGGACAGAAATCGGACTAGATACATCAGAACGAACACTGGCCCAAAAATGGGCTCGGGGACCAGGTCGACACCCAAGTCGACTGCGCAGTCGACCTGGTCCTGGGGGTGTCGACTCCCCAGTCGACCTGGGTCTGGGCGGGAAATTTCCCGCCCAGTCTGTTCTGCGTTTGAATTTTGAATTTTGAATTCGAGCTGTTTTCGATTCTGAAAATTCCTAAAAGTTCGGAGGGTCATATCTCCCTCCTATGGACTCCGATTCTTGCAAACTCGGACTCGTTTCCAAGCAGAATTCTGAGACGAATGCAATGGCGCAACCCATTTCCCTTGGTTCTTATTTTAAAATTTAATTCTGCCTTGATTTATGATTTTGACTTATTTTTAAAATTCGGGTTGTTACATTATACCTTTTGGTAATGGTATATTTATCGTTTACATTCCCCGTAATTAATTCGTAACATGATAAATAATTGGAATTTGTGGCAATTGCGATATAATATATTTCTAAGTATGTTAAGAATATTGCTGTTGTACAAATAAATTCCCTTAATCTTCTATTTGGATGGAGAATTATTTTAATACCAAAATTATGGAATTTACAATAATTATGATTATGCTCTTAAGATTGTTATTCAATGTCATATTTGATATGTTATAAACAGAATTATAGTAAAATTAGGAATAATGAACTGTGTAAAATAATCTCGTTTTAAAAGAAATTGTTTTATGATAAAAATCCTATTTTTGATACCTATATGAACTATATAGAAAAATAGTGTTTTGAAATGAATTGTTTTACAATAAAAATCACATTTTTATTGTATGCATGAATCGTTTAAATGTGAAGTGTTAAAAATAGCCACTCGTTCAAATAAACATATATGAGTTGAAATATTCATTAATTAGCTAATGAAATGATTTGTACCTATGTATGTAACATTAGAATGAATGGTGTTTTTAAACCAAATAGAAATCAAATATGAAGTTGAATAGAAAATGATAAGAACTGTATATATATGTACATCCACATTCATTGAACAGGTTATAGCAAAGGGGCTAGAGAAAAGGAATAAAATTTTGTGCCCGACAAATAGGTACACATTTACTGTTTTGTTTGGGTGATGATTTTATGAGCCTGTTGGCTAGCCGCTTGGCTTTTTCTTTTTCTTTTTGAGATTAGAAGGACCGGGAAAGCTATTTGCGATTTCCCGATGCTCCCGGTGCAGGGGAGGTTATGGCGAAATTTTCCAAAATTTTAAGGCGTTAGTGAAATATTTGAAGTGAAAACGATATTGAAATCATTTAATGAACTATATTTATATAAATATATAAATATAAATAAAATTAAAACGAAACGTAGTCGTGCAGTTCGCATTTTGAAACCGTGATTTCAAACAACTAGTACGGGGAATCCGACCATTGGATTTTCCTGAAACCGCAACCGTCGGGTTCGCCTTGGAAATATCTTTCCAATGACACCAACCTTGTTAAAATCCAACGGTTGGATTGACTGGAATGTTTAATTCAAATCTGATAAAAAACAGCGCCAGAAGCGATTATATTTATATATATAAATATAAATATATATTTAATCGAATAACGACGCTGCAGTTCGTATTTTGAACTCGAAAATTCAAACGATTGTGCCGGGAGATCCGACCGTCGGATTTTCCCGAAACTGGAACCGTTGGATTCGTTTTGAAAAGACCTTTCTAATGATGTAAATTTTGTGAAGATCCAACGGTTAGATTTTTAGATATGTGTAAATCAATTCTGAAGAAAAACAGCGCCACGACCGCGTTATGGCCCGAAGCGTCGTTTTAAATAAATTGGCTATTTTAAAATAAATAAAAATAGTGATAAATCGTTTTAAAATATCATAAACGATATGGAATGGAAATAAACTGAATTTGCTCGATTTATGTGGTATTTGATGGTTGTATGTGTTTGGTGTGAAAATTACATTAAAGAACAAAATTGGTGTTGTCGAATAATTTAACCATTGAAATAAATTGATTTGAAATTCTAAATATACGTGAATTATTTGAAAAGGCCGAGTTAATTCTCATTTCAAATAATTGATCGACGATTGAAATTCGAAGATGAAGACGATGGTCGAAGACCGGAGATTTTCACCTCGTTTGGATGGTAACCGAGGTCCTGATTGGGAGGCATCCCGAAATATGGATAATGAGTGGTGATCGTTCAGACGTACGTGAAAATCGATGGGTTTGCGAGGTATTTAGTGCCTCCGGTTTCGTTCAGACCCAGAACGGACTTGTAAATGGACTGTGTGTCTGACATTGGATTTTATCCTGTGTGGATTGATTTCTATTAAATATACATCTGTTTGGCGGCGGAGAATTTATTCTTTTGCTTAACGCCCTTCTCTGTGACGCACGAGCTCAGAGGTTGTATATCGATGGACATCAGTCGCATGGCATGAACTGCCTGTGTGGCATGCTAAGATGCAGTGATCAGGGCTTCTGTTGAAAAGCAAAGCCTTGTGGGGATGATCAAAGCACCGCCTGTGTGGCGTAGCTTTGTGTATAACGTGAATTCGCGAGCCTCACACCCCGGTATGAACCTAAAACGGGAGAAGGACCTCAGGGAGGGCATGCGTTTCTTTCTAGCTTGGGTGGTGTCAGTGACCTACCAGCCCTGACATTTATATACTTTTCACCTATGTGGTTGTTGCTGTTGCGAGGCGCCTCGGTTTGATCGGACGATCCGGGTCCGATGGAGTCATTCGTTGGCTCGTTTACGCCCCAAAGGGCGGGGAAACGTATTGTTCAAGCATTTTAATCCACATCGGTGGACCGGCCCTGACGATCCAAGGGCCCACCTGAGTCTGGGTTCTTAGGGGCGGGCAAGAGCGTCTCGAATTCGGTAAGGACTATCTTTTGCCTTGGTTCATGACGGAAATCCAATTTCCAAATACGTGACTGTGCGGTTTTGATTGTATACCTATATATATGACGACATAGTGGTATGGGGCATTAATGCCGTCTATGATTGATAGTTATGATTTGAAACAGTTTTCAAAACATATAAACACTAGCAATAATATCAAATGCCTTTGTTTTATTCGTATCAATCATATTTTGGCCATTATAAGGTAAATCTCTATCCTCCGGTTTGCGTTGCATTGTGTAATGGGAACTGAGTCTTATAATGGCTTCATTTTTATAAAAAGCATAGCGATGTTTAAAAGAAATATTTGTTTGAAAGCACTGGCAATCCAATGGAGTAAACCCGTTCCACGAAAGTGGCGTGGTCCTGTGATTAGCCAAATTATATATGTGTTGAGTAGATTTCTCATACCAGTCCCATGACTGACTCGTAGTTTGTTTCACTCTCAAACTCGGGTGCCCCTTTTTCTACACGGGCAGCCTTGTATTCAGGTTTAGCTGATTCTTTCTCTGGAAAGCTGGAGCTGAAGATGGATTCTATCATTTATCTCTTTTTATGTTGTTCAGCTCCTATTGTACATATTTTGTTTATTTCCTCTGTAGACATTTATGTATAGCAGAACTGTATTTGTACTAAGTAAGATCCTGTATACTGTGTAACTCTGATGATTACTTTTATCCAGTATATTCTATTGTTCATTATCTGGTGTATTTATTTAATTTTGTTCTGCTATTATCTGTTTCTGTGTTATATTCCAAAGATAACCCTTGTTTCCGTTAGAACGGGATTTCGGGTCGTCTCAACGTGGTATCAGAGCTTTGGTTAAGCTTAGTTCTGGAATATAACATTTGAACGAACTCGTCAGAAATAGAACCAGTAGTGTTCTAGGACGGGTAACTCAATACAGATAGGATCAGCAATATCCTAGTATGAGTAAAGCAAAATGAATACACCTCGATAGACATATTTACACTTGAAGTATATGTTTCTATGTTTGAAAATTTTCTTTTCTGTGACCTGACACTTGATCTGCTAATTGCAGAAGTACTAGAAAAAAATGAGCGTCAGAACCAGGAGAAATGCAGAACCCGATCTAGAGGCTCTATTAAAGAGATACCGAAATCTGAACGGAGCACAGTTCTCGGGCAATGAATCTATAATTCAAACTCAAGCTTGGATGAGTTCTGTCGAAAGAATATTTGAGCGTATCCAGCTGAGGGATGACCAGAAAAGGCTAGTAGCATCTTGGGCGCTCAAAGAAGAAGCTTTAATCTGGTGGGAAACAATCATCAAAGATAATCCAGAGGGTGATATCACCTGGGACAGATTCAAAGTGATTTTCCTAGAAAGATTTACTCCTCCCGAAGCGACGGAGCGATTATGTGATGAATTTTCTTATCTAATACAAGGTGACATGACCATTCCCGAATATCATAAGAAATTCAACGAACTTGCTCACTTTGCTCCTCATCTGATTCAAGATCCAAAGAGGAAAAATCTGAGATTTATTCATGGCCTGCAAAGGAGATATCAGAATAGTGTAATGAGGAATGTGAAGCTCCCTTTTTCTGAAATGATATACATGGCTTATCAGTACGAAGATCTCCATAAGAAAGGGATGTTGCGCGACGAAGAAGAAGTCTATTGTAGTGACAAAGAAGAGTCGGAAACTAATATTCCTGAAGCTAGTACGAGGCCTAAGGTCAATGAGAAGGCCATTGCCAAGAGAAAAAGGGCCAGATCAGGGAGAGAACCAACGACGACCGCCACGTGCTCAAGCTGTAATAGAAAAGGACATTTGGCGATAAGTTGCAAATCTTGGAACAAACGAAGAAAGAGAGGATTTGAACCCAGTAAGAAGGTTCCCGAGGGCAGAGGATGCCATAAGTGCCATCAGGCTGGGCATATTGCGAAAAACTGCCCGCTATCTCAGAAATCTGAAGCAGTACAAGTGAATGAAATGGCAGAAGTACCTGCATCTTCGTTTGCTCAGGAAAGGCCCGATGTTTTAGAAGGCACGCTTACTGTCAAAAACATTCCAATCAAAGTACTGTTTGACACAGGCGCGTCGCGAAGTTTCATTGCCAAAGATGCAGCTAAGAAACTGGATTTGAATTTGAAAAAGCTCAAGGAACCAATGACTGTCCAGAATCCGGTTGGGGGTTCCATTGATCTCAGTTGGGTTTGCGGAGTGCCGGTTTCCTTTTCTCGTTATCGGTTCCCTACCATCGCAGCCGTCATGAATTTTAAAGAGTTTGATCTTATTTTGGGGTTAGACTGGTTGACCAAATATGAAGCTGAAGTCAAATGCGCCGACAGAGTCGTAAAGGCGAAGATTAAATCAGGCGATTATATAACCATTCCCTGTGAAGGTCAAAATACTAATAGAAAAGACTTCTGGGCAGCTTTGAATGTTTCTCCATCCCAAATAGAGAATGTCCCTGAAATCACGGAGAATATTCCTGACCTCATCAAAGACATTCCTGTCGTCAAAAACTATGCGGATGTGTTCGAGGAAGTTGTTCGCTTACCTCCGCAGAGAGAAATAGATTTCAAGATTGCTTTAATTCCCAATGCAAGGCCGGTAGTTCACGCTATTAGAAGAATGTCCTTGAAAGAGAAAGAGGATTTAGACAATCAAACACGACAGCTAGTATGGAAGGGTCTGATCAGGCCTAGTTTCTCTGATTGGGGTGCAGCAGTGGTGTTTGTCCCGAAATCTGACGGTACTCTACGTCTATGTATGGATTATCGTGATCTGAACAAACAGACGATAAAGAACAAATATCCAATGCCGCGGATTGATGATTTGTTGGATCGATTAAATGGCGCACAAGTATTTTCACGAATGGACCTAGCTACAGGTTTTCATCAACTTCGAATTGCCGAAGAGTGTGTTCCAATGACAGCGTTCAGAGGCCCCGACTTATTCTACGAGTGGTTAGTAATGCCGTTCGGCTTATGTAACGCTCCTGCCTACTTCGTCGATCTGATGAACAGAGTATTCAGAGGAGTTTTGAATAAATTTGTTCTGGTTTTCATTGACGATATTCTAATCTTCTCTAAATCAAAAGTCGAACATGAAAAGCATCTGGAACAGGTTCTAGAAATTCTGAGGCGGAATGTATTAAAAGCCAAGTTTTCCAAATGTATATTCTGGCAAGATGAAGTGAAATTTCTGGGCCATGTCGTATCAAAAGAAGGAATTGTTGTAGATCCAAGCAAAATCACAGCCATTCAGAATTGGAAACAGCCCAGTACCCCCACTGAAGTCCGCAGTTTTCTCGGATTGGCTAGCTATTACCGGAAGTTCGTTAAAAACTTTTCGAAGATATCTGGTCACTTAACGAAGCTTACAATGAAGCACTCTAAATTCAAATGGACCACAGAAAGTGAGGAGGCTTTTGAAGAGCTAAAGTTGAGACTAATGACAGCTCCAGTGTTAACCATCATCGATGGCAACCAAGATTTGAAAGTCTGGACTGATGCTTCTAGAGAAGGCCTTGGCGCAGTGTTAATGCAGAGGGGCCAAGTGATTGCTTACGCTAGCCGTTAATTGAAGCCACACGAGAAAAACTACGTAACTCATGATCTTGAGTTATTGGCGATAGTATTCGCTTTGAAAATCTGGAGACACTGTCTTCTGGGTGAGAGATTTGAACTGTTTACAGATCACCAGTCATTAAAGCATCTGTTCACTCAGAAAGACTTGAATTTGAGGCAGCAACGTTGGCTAGAGTTTCTTGCAGCATATGACTTCAAAATTATATATACTCCAGGGAAAGCCAATGTCGTGGCCGATGCGCTGAGTCGAAAGAATGTAATGATCGCCAGCTTTATTATCACGACTTCCTTGATTGACAAAATATATATTCTTCAGAAGGACGATAACTTTATTAAGGATATGATCAAAAGGATTCAGAAAGGCGAACCCTCGTGTTTTCAAATAGATAACGACGAGACCTTGAGGTTGAAAGGAAGGATTTGTGTTCCTGACATCCCCGAACTCAAAAGGGAAGTGTTAGACGAGTGTCACAAGTCCAAGCTGAGTATCCATTCTGGTGTGGCCAAAATGTATAACGATCTCAAAAGAACATTCTGGTGGAAGGCTATGAAAAGAGACGTTTCAATATACGTTAGCCGATGCCCTACTTGCCAGCTAGTCAAGAGTGACCAACAGAAATTGGCTGGATTGTTACAACCACTGGAAGTTCCTGGTTGGAAGTGAGAACATATGTCTATGGATTTCATTGATGGTCTGCCCAGGACCAGAAAAGGAAATGACAGTATTTGGGTGATCGTGGATCGCTTCACGAAGACCGCCCATTTCATACCTGTCAGATCAAACAGAACTGCTCAGAGTCTGGCGTAGATTTACTTCAGGGAAATAGTTAGACTGCATGGAGTGCCGCTCAGTATAGTCAGTGATAGAGATACAATATTCACTAGCAAATTCTGGGAAGCATTTCAAGTCGAGCTGGGAACGAAGTTGAACTTAAGCACCGCTTATCATCCTCAGACAGACGGTCAGACTGAGAGGGTGAATCGTATTTTAGAAGATCTATTGCGGGCTTGCGTTCTAGATTTCGGTGGATCATGGGAAGACCATCTGCATTTGGCTGAATTCTCTTATAACAACAGCTACCAGGCGAGTCTGACAATGTCGCCATTCGAAGCATTGTATGGTAGACCGTGCCGATCTCCTGCTTGTTGGGTCGAGCCTGGAAATAGACTTGTGTTAGGGCCTGATATGATTCGAGAAGCTGCCGACAAAGTCGATTTTATTAAGAAGCGATTACTCGCCGCTCAAAGCCGACAAAAGAGCTATGCCGATAGAAGAAGAAGAGATATATCCTTTGAAGTTGGCGACTATGTATATTTGAAAGTATCGCCGATGAGAGGAGTTATCCGGTTCGGTAAAACTGGAAAGTTGGCGCCCAAATTCATTGGTCCATTTCCTATTCTGGAACGGATAGGTACTCTCGCTTATAGGGTCAAACTGCCTAATTGGTTGCCTGGAGTTCATGATGTATTTCATATATCTCAACTTCGAAAGCACGTTCATGATCCAGACTTGATCGTGGAAGAAGCAGCTCAGCGAGACATTGAAATAACCCCAGAATTAGCTGTGAGAAGAGAGCCGCTAAAGATTATAGGCAAAGAAACCAAAGAGCCGAGGAACAAGAAGGTTCGCTTAGTCAAAGTGCAATGGAGTGGAGATCCGCGAGATTGTACTTGGGAAACTGAGGAGAGCATTCAGAAAGCTTATCCTAGATGTCGAGTAGATATCTCTGATTGACTCCGGTGCAAGGTACATTTGTCATACTTTGCATTACCATTTAATTCTCTATTCTGTTGCTATATTTCTTCCCATGGATGTGCACTATTTATTCTATACTCTGAATGATTTTTTTTTTAAAGGAAAATAGAATTTGATTAGTATATTTTTGGAAGGATAAAAACAAATTGGTTGTTGTATTGTGGGATTGTAGATTTATCAAAACACTTTCGACTTCGTTCCTTTTCGGGGACGAAAATTTTTAAGTGGGGGAGATTGTAACGACCCAGAAAATCTGAACCAATTTAAAAATTTTAAATTGGCTAAAATGATGGATTTTAAATATTTAAAATAAATATTTTAAATAATGGCGATGAAAACTGAGTTTGAATCAACAATTGAAAACGAATATAATTAATTATAATTATAAACAGGGCTTGAAAAGGCGCTGCAGTTTCAAAAATTGAATTCAAACTTTGTCGGACTGTATCGGGTGCAAAACAATCCGGATTTTAGTGAAACCAAAAATATTTAAATCTGTTAGTGAATACCTTTCCAACGAATCTGACAAATCGAAATTTGATAGCGGGAATCAAAAGATATGTCCAGTTGAAAATTCTGAATAGTCGCTATGGAATTCAGGCCCTTAAAAATGGACATTTTGCAAACGACCTCGGATTTCGACGAAACCACTTTTGTTGGATCCGTGATGTCAAATTATTGCTAGGTTTCAAATTTCATAAGGTTTCGAATCAATATGTCAGCGTGGCAAAGGAAAACGCGTTTGACCAGTTTAAGTTGATTTTAATCGACTGGAAAATGGCCATTTTTCAAACGGCCTCAGAATTCGACGAAACTAGTTTTGTTAGGACCGTATCGTCAATACGAAGTTAGAAAATATTTTTCTGGAATTTTTCTAGTTAGTATGTGACCCCGGTAATTTGAAATGTACGTTTAAAATTCAATATAAGGATTTAAATGTAAATTTAATGGAAACTGATCGAAACGATCGAATCAGCTTGTGATACATATCCCATTGTGTTCGGAATGGGGGTATTACCCTAGGGACGACAGTCGATGGGCTCAAAAAGGAGTTCGAATTTGTAAAGTAACTTTTTGAAGAAAAAAAATTAAAAATATATATAAACTTTTATACTTAAGCCCCTCATTCCTTTATAATTCCCACAACAGATTATTTCCCAAATCAGAAAAAAACCGATCCCCTTTTCCCGCTTACCCCCCCCCCCTCGCGCGATCAACGTCGCCGCCCTTCGGAGCTCCTCACCACCGGCGCCTCCACCTAGCAGGGCCCACGAGCCCCCAAAACACCCTAGACCCGAAGTCCTTGCGCCCCCCTCTGGTAGTAGCAGCTGCCGCCACGGAGTCCGCCACCAGGCCACCTCGCGACGCCCCAATTCGCGAGCCCCCCCTCAGTTCGAGACCATTGAAGCCACCAGGCGGACCCAGCGAGCACCGTGAGCTCGAGCGTCCCTGACCCCGCGCCTCCACCCTCGTCTCTGACCGCTTGCGCAGCCTTCAACCTCTCCGGCAGCGAACGAGAAGCCCTAGTGGCTCGGGAAGGGTTTGAACACCAGAGCGGAGGAAGAAAAATAAGGGTAATTCCCTTAGCTCAGTAAAATACGGTACTTCCTTTTCATTTTATCGTATTAATTGTTTTAAAAAAATGTTAATATGATGGTATAGAAAAGATTTGATTTTTAAATCAGTAAAGATTTGATTTTTAAAATAGAAAAGACTTGATTTTTTTTTAAAATAGAAAAGATTAGATTTTTAAAGAAAGAAAGACGATATTTTTAAATGGAGAAAGGCGTGATTTTTACTTAGGTAGTGGATTAAAAATATGGTTTTTAGAAGGGAGGAAAATATAATTTTTATAATATAGTAAGGCGAAATATTTATTTTTATAAAGGCGAAATCTTTATATTTGAAAAGGCGAAATCTTTATATGAAGAATAGCGGGATAAAAATAGAATTTTATCCATATAGCGTGAAAGTAAAAATATGGCTTTTATATATTGGATAGCAATATAAAAATGTGATTTTTATATATATAGTGAATACGGGCAACGAAAGCGACAAAAGGCGAAAACGGTGAAGATTTATGCAAAGAAGAGTCAAGATGATTGGATAGCTTTGGTGAGAATTTCTCACTCTTCAATTTCTTTTTCTAGCCATATATATATGTGCGGAAATAAAAGTGAATTGCTATATATAAATATGTATATATATATATATATATATATATATATACGCCCCTCGTCCACAAACCATGGACGATATTTATTGATTGAAATTGTTGTGAAAATTGATTGATAGCGAATGGTTGTTTGGGATTGTTTGTGGTTGATATTGATTGATTGTGGTTGAAAAATACCCATTTGTGGTTGAGAAATATTTGGTTGAAACCACATAGGATTAGTTTGTGGAAATGAAATAAATATATACATGCCGCCTGCGTGCGAACTAGATGCATGATCCCCATTGTCAAAAACCGCGAGGTTTTAAGGTAGAGTGAGGAGCCGTACTAGGGACGGTCCCGGTTTTAACTACCCTGCCGTTATACTGCCGAAATTTTGAATAACATTCATGTGTTTGAATTATTTTCATTTGCTAAAACTATATTTATTCATTGAATAGAACACCTTCATGTGTTGAATTGATATTCATTCGTTGATTAGAAATTCATGTGTTGAATGGTATTCGCGTTTTAAATATAAAAATCACATTTTTATCTATATATAGAAACTATAGAAAACCTTCATGTGTTGAATTGATATTCATTCGTTGATTAGAAATTCATGTGTTGAATGGTATTCGCGTTTTAAATATAAAAATCACATTTTTATCTATATATAGAAACTATAGAAAACCTTCATGTGTTGAATCGATATTCATTCGTTGATTAGAAATTCATGTGTTGAATGGTATTCATATTTTGAAATAAATTGTTTCATAATAAAAAAATCACCTTTTATCGACTATATGAACTGTGTAAAATAATCTCGTTTTAAAAGAAATTGTTTTATGATAAAAATCCTATTTTTGATACCTATATGAACTATATAGAAAAATAGTGTTTTGAAATGAATTGTTTTACAATAAAAATCACATTTTTATTGTATGCATGAATCGTTGAAATGTGAAGTGTTAAAAATAGCCACTCGTTCAAATAAACATATATGAGTTGAAATATTCATTAATTAGCTAATGAAATGATTTGTACCTATGTATGTAACATTAGAATGAATGGTGTTTTTAAACCAAATAGAAATCAAATATGAAGTTGAATAGAAAATGATAAATGATAAGAACTGTATATATATGTACATCCATATTCATTGAACAGGTTATAGCAAAGGGGCTAGAGTAGAGGAATAAAATTTTGTGCCCGACAAATAGGTACACATTTACTGTTTTGTTTGGGTGATGATTTTATGAGCCTGTTGGCTAGCCGCTTGGCTTTTTCTTTTTCCTTTTGAGATTAGAAGGATCGGGAAAGCTATTTGCGATTTCCCGATGCTCCCGGTGCAGGGGAGGTTATGGCGAATTTTTCCAAAATTTTAAGGCGTTAGTGAAATATTTGAAGTGAAAACGATATTGAAATCATTTAATGAACTATATTTATATAAATATATAAATATAAATAAAATTAAAACGAAACGTAGTCGTGCAGTTCGCATTTTGAAACCGTGATTTCAAACAACTAGTACGGGGAATCCGACCATTGGATTTTCCCGAAACCGCAACCGTCGGGTTCGCCTTGGAAATATCTTTCCAACGGCACCAACCTTGTAAAAATCCAACGGTTGGATTGTCTGGAATGTTTAATTCAAATCTGATAAAAAACAGCGCCAGAAGCGATTATATTTATATAAATATAAATATAAATATATATTTAATCGAATAACGACGCTGCAGTTCGTATTTTGAAATCGAAAATTCAAACGATTGTGCCGGGAGATCCGACCGTCGGATTTTCCCGAAACTGGAACCGTTGGATTCGTTTTGAAAAGACCTTTCTAATGATGTAAATTTTGTGAAGATCCAACGGTTAGATTTTTAGATATGTGTAAATCAATTCTGAAGAAAAACAGCGCCACGGCCGCGTTATGGCCCGAAGCGTCGTTTTAAATAAATTGGCTATTTTAAAATAAATAAAAATAGCGATAAATCGTTTTAAAATATCATAAACGATATGGAATGGAAATAAACTGAATTTGCTCGATTTATGTGGTATTTGATGGTTGTATGTGTTTGGTGTGAAAATTACATTAAAGAACAAAATTGGTGTTGTCGAATAATTTAACCATTGAAATAAATTGATTTGAAATTCTAAATATACGTGAATTATTTGAAAAGGCCGAGTTAATTCTCATTTCAAATAATTGACCGACGATTGAAATTCGAAGATGAAGACGATGGTCGAAGACCGGAGATTTTCACCTCGTTTGGATGGTAACCGAGGTCCTGATTGGGAGGCATCCTGAAATATGGATAATGAGTGGTGATCGTTCAGACGTACGTGAAAATCGATGGGTTTGCGAGGTATTTAGTGCCTCCAGTTTCGTTCAGACCCAGAACGGACTTGTAAATGGACTGTGTGTCTGACATTGGATTTTATCCTGTGTGGATTGATTTCTATTAAATATACATCTGTTTGGCGGCGGAGAATTTATTCTTTTGCTTAACGCCCTTCTCTGTGACGTACGAGCTCAGAGGTTGTATATCGATGGACATCAGTCGCATGGCATGAACTGCCTGTGTGGCATGCTAAGATGCAGTGATCAGGGCTTTTGTTGAAAAGCAAAGCCTTGTGGGGATGATCAAAGCACCGCCTGTGTGGCGTAGCTTTGTGTATAACGTGAATTCGCGAGCCTCACACCCCGGTATGAACCTAAAACGGGAGAAGGACCTCAGGGAGGGCATGCATTTCTTTCTAGTTAGGGTGGTGTCAGTGACCTACCAGCCCTGACATTTATATACTTTTCACCTATGTGGTTGTTGCTGTTGCGAGGCGCCTCGGTTTGATCGGACGATCCGGGTCCGATGGAGTCATTCGTTGGCTCGTTTACGCCCCAAAGGGCGGGGAAACGTATTGTTCAGGCATTTTAATCCACATCGGTGGACCAGCCCTGACGATCCAAGGGCCCACCTGAGTCTGGGTCCTGAGGGGCGGGCTAGAGCGTCTCGAATTCGGTAAGGACTATCTTTTGCCTTGGTTCATGACGGAAATCCAATTTCCAAATACGTGACTGTGCGGTTTTGATTGTATACCTATATATATGGAGACATAGTGGTATGGGGCATTAATGCCGTCTATGATTGATAGTTATGATTTGAAACAGTTTTCAAAACATATAAACACTAGCAATAATATCAAATGCCTTTGTTTTATTCGTATCAATCATATTTTGGCCATTATAAGGTAAAACTCTATCCTCCAGTTTGCGTTGCATTGTGTGATGGGAACTGAGTCTTATAATGGCTTCATTTTTATAAAAAGCATAGCGATGTTTAAAAGAAATATTTGTTTGAAAGCACTGGCAATCCAATGGAGTAAACCCGTTCCACGAAAGTGGCGTGGTCCTGTGATTAGCCAAATTATATATGTGTTGAGTAGATTTCTCATACCAGTCCCATGACTGACTCGTAGTTTGTTTCACTCTCAAACTCGGGTGCCCCTTTTTCTACACGGGCAGCCTTGTATTCAGGTTTAGCTGGTTCTTTCTCTGGAAAGCTGGAGCTGAAGATGGATTCTATCATTTATCTCTTTTTATGCTGTTCAGCTCCTATTGTACATATTTTGTTTATTTCCGCTGTAGACATTTATGTATAGCACAACTGTATTTGTACTAAGTAAGATCCTGTATACTGTGTAACTCTGATGATTACTTTTATCCAGTATATTCTATTGTTCATTATCTGGTGTATTTATTTAATTTTGTTCTGCTATTATCTGTTTCTGTGTTATATTCCAAAGATAACCCTTGTTTCCGTTAGAACGGGATTTCGGGTCGTCTCAAGGTATATACGATAATAGTAATTTATTTTTACTAAATTGGATTGTTTTGGAATTTAATTTATATTATATCGATTTAATATGGAATTATAGAATAGCCAATTTTCAAACGACCTCCGTTTTTGATGAATCTGATTTTATTAAATCCGTAATGAGAAATTATTGTAAGATTTCCAGTTTCACGTCAATTGGAGTTATTTTATGACCGTGCACGATTTAAACGTTTATTATTTAACCGCTTGAAATTAAAAAGGAAGTTTTACAAATGGACTTGGAATTCGATGAAACTAGTTTCATCGTGTCTGAAATATTAAACTATTGTAAGATTACTAGTTTCACTGCGAATAGAGTCCGTATGAGGTTGTTTTTTCTTGTTACTTCGACCGTAAGTTTAATGACTTAAATAAATAATAAAATCAAATCAAGAAAATACCTTAGCTCCTAAGCCAACTCAATTGCACATGCCTATTCCTAAATTTAAGTCGACCTACTCTAAAATTCTACAACCAACCTATCTTAAAACCTATTTCTAAAGCAAACCTATATACGTGCATCCTAAGGAAGTTCACTCTATAAATACACTGGCACATCCTTGTTTTTTTCTCCTATTTCTTCAATAAAATGTAAACTGAAGCTTTCCATGGCTTCTCGTAAGTCAAAACAAATTTAAACTTCTATGAAAAAAATTCCAATATATATGTATTTAAAATTCTGTAGTCTCTCTTCGTCCCTATAGTTTTTTTGAAGGGATTCAAACCAGTTTGGTTCGCGGCTTTTTACCTATAGTAGGAAGGGTTCGATCTTAGAGGGATTTGAGGATTCGATCGGAGAAACGGGTATTAGTTTTGGATTTAGCGTGATGATTATCACTTGTAGTTAAATTTTGAGAATTAAATAAAAATAAAAAGTGTCGATGGTATTCTACTGGCATGTTAAGCTCTGCCTGGGAGTCGGGGTTTGAAGCAAGCATGCGAGTGGAGTAGAGTTGGCATGAGGTCGTAGAGTAGGAGATGAGGAGAAGAATGGTGGCCTTGCTTTTTAATTTTGTGAAGAAGACGGGAAAAAAGGGATCTCGAGAAGATAGGCAATGGCTGTGTAAATAATGGAGGAGCGGGATGTTTCTTTTCGGGAAGAAAAGGTACTGTGCAATGCAGGTCAGTGTGTTGTGGGCCGGCTTATATGGGTGAGGCCCGTAATTTAATAAATATAAGTTTTATTCATCTAATTAATGTATACCCACTTGTAAATGTAATATCTCGGTCATACGATGTCAGATTGATGAACCGTTTGTCACATTGGAATCATATAGACGTAGGATACACAATGAAATTGGTTTGGAGCGATTTGGAGCTCATTGAAAATTATGGTAGATTAAACACCTGATTGGATTGATCGACCGTTTATCGTTATTTAACGATAAACGACCAATGTGAATAAACTCACTAACTCTGCCCAGTTTTATAATTTTATAAACATATTTTATTATTGGTAAATGAAGATTGCATGTTGTGTGATGATTGTTAGGATGAATTGATATATTATTATCAATTGTTGCTATTATACATTAGTTATATTTAGGCTTGGTAGTTGGATATTTCTCGCAGTACCATTAGCTAATAAGACCCTATGTGCCCCACATAATAGCAGATGACCTTCTATGCCGCAATATCCCACCTCGAAGTGGGGTTTGTATTATTTATGTTGTCTAACATCTTTACATGTAGGAAAAAGAGATTGGAGGGATCCAACTGGATTCCTCAAAATTATTATTGTTTGTTTTCATATATTGTGATATATGATGTGATAGATTTTGTAATGTTGGATGTTAAATAGCACTGGCTCTAAATATTGGTATTTAAATACTGTAAAAATATATTCGAATGAAACATAAAAAGAATTTGGGTTTTAAAAGGAAAAATCTATTTTTGCAAAATAGAAATTGAATTTTGAATTGGCGATGAAATAATTACTTATTGTAAATAATAAAACAAATAGCTTAATTTGTAAACAATGTTTATAAATGAAGAGGAATAATTATCATTGGATAATTTGGAAATGTAAATTCAAGAATGAATATAAAGGGAAATTGGAAATCGTTTTTAAAAGGAAACGATGAAATTAATTCTGATGTTCGTAATGTGAATAGAATTGAAATAAATCCTTAAAGATTTATAATTAGAATTCGACTATGGCGATGGTTTAAAAATAATTTATTTTAGAAATTATATATTATATAAAATAGAACTTGACAACGAAATTTATAACTGGTTCAAAATCAATAAATTATATTTGGATATGAAGGCGATATAAAATTATAAACTTACTAGATAAAATCAACTAGAAAGATGACTTGTAAATGAGATTTGATAATAAAGTAAAATATGAATGAGAAGTTGTAAAATGACTCGATATATGGAAATTTTAACCTTTATTGCATTTACAAAAAAAATCAAGATTGATTTGATAAAATGAGTATTGATTCGATAAAACAGGTCCAGATTTCTATAAGGGAATAATATTCACATTTTAAAGTGAATAATGATTTTAAAGCGAACGTTTTTAAGATTTGAACGGTTTTAAGAAAAATTGTTAAGGAATTGGAAGTGATGAATTCAAAGATGGATTTTGAATGAAAGTAGAAAATATAGTTGACTTGAAACGATTAAATTATTCTGAAGTTCGAAGCGTTAATCGAATAGAGATTATTCGAAAGAGAGTTATCAAATATTGCTTATTCGAAAGAGAGTTTTTACATTGAAATTCGAGTATATTGGATTCAGGAAGGTAGTATTTATTTTTCATTTCGATGAAGAGTTAATTATTTATTTAATCAATTAATTAATTATTATTTTTAAAAATTAATGAATAAAAGTTATATTTTAGATTTAAATATTTTGGAAGCAGGGATTATAATGCTATCGTTACAACTAAATGTTTTCCGTAAGAGAAATGGATTCTTAAATCCAATCTGAAAGTTGTGTAAGCGATGTTTTTGTTGGTATTTGAAGTTATGAACTTTGTCTATTTCGAAGTTAAGAATGATGTTCAGTTAAGGTCAGAGAGGTAATTATTCTTCTTAGGTCAATGCCCAAGTGGTTAATGGGGACGCACTGTAAATTCGTTGAAGACTGCCTACGTTGGTTCAAATCCGGCTCAGCCAAAGAATTCACCCCGTCCCATGAGTAAGATATAATTAATTCACCCTATAGGAAAGAAAGGGAAATGCATGCTTCATAGAGCTGATTTTCCCCAAAAGTTCACATCGACGAGAAGGTTTAGCACCTCGATGTCAGAATCAATCGGATTGAAGCTATAACGTCATCATTGATTGGAATCGAAATATCTGCGACACCCGGGTCACAATTTGTATCGATTAAACAAATTGTTGGAATTCCTAAAATGACACATTGTAATGCCCTCAGGATTTTTGACCTCGAAAATCGACAAAAAACACCATGTCGACTATTCAAACATCGAAAATACCGCATAGTTAATAAAAAGAAATTAGAGGGTGAGATAAGAAAGAAAGAAATATTAGAATAGGAGAAGAAGAGAAACCAACAAAACACAAAGTCTCACATCACAGAGGAACAAAATATAATATTGAAATAAATCTTTATTGAGAGCTTGAAAAATACTGACAATCATCAGAGTACATCAACATATCTGGATAGTTATAATAACCTCTCCTCATATACAACACACAGTGGCAAATATCTATATGATATCATACGTCTGAACTCATCCAGCTCATCTCTTCACAGCATCCGATAACCTGAACCTGTACAACTCAGTCTAACCCGAGCATTTACAAACGTCGGATCGGTCTGGTGAACTAGAGTGAGAAACCCACTAAGTTTAAACATATCAGAAAACTTGATTTTAACGTCAAAATCTTTTCGAAAGAAAAGGATAATCGTAATACCAAATCCACACATAAATATGGACGGCTTTTACCATACGATAACCGAAAACATTTTTGAAATCATATCTTTTCTGATATTATAATAATGTCTAAATACAAATAAATAACAATCTAGCAGAACGCTTGCATCTCACGTTCTACATACATAGCATATCATCAAAACCGTAGACGCTTATTGGAGAATGGATTTCCATGGCAAGGTATGGGCAATAACCTTTCTGATAGTGTATCTCTAGAGAGGAATACACTAGGTTCAACAAGAATATCTTGTAGCCCAGGCTAAACATGATCGGCCCTAAATTTCGCTTGTGAGTACCGAATATATTGTCACCTAAGATTGCTAGCAACATAACCGTTCCTAGGAGATACAAAAGCGAAAAGAAGAACAAATATGAATATTCTCTAGATGGCACCCTAATGGGAGCGACCCACATAGCCATGCGACCTACCCGATTTTTACCATTTCCCGGTTGATGAAGCTTGAGGTCATAAATACCTTTAGAACATCTAGCCACCATTCACTCTTAATGCCACATCGTCAAAGCCGCTGTAATAACCCGAAAATCCGAGCCAATTTAAAATTTTTATTCTGGCAGTTTTAGCGAATTTTGATTGTTTAAAATGGATTATTTTGAATATTAATGACGAGAAATTTATTTTGAATAGAAATAGAACGTGTATATTTATATACATCGCCGCTAGAATATAAATATTTATTTTAAATTACAAAAGGAATTGAAAATGGTGCGGTAGTTCGATAATTCGATTTCAAAATTCAAATGAATGTACAGGGTGAAAATTAAACCGGATTTTAGGGAAACCAAAAATATTAGAATCTAATTAAGAATATCTTTTCAACGAATCAGAAAAATTGAAATTTCATAGCGGGGATAAAAAGTTATGCCCAGTTGAAATTTCAGAATAGTCGTTATGGAATTTCGGCCCTTGAAAATAGCCATTTTGCAAACGACCTCGGTTTTCGACGAAACCACTTTTGTTGGATCCGGGATGTCTAGTTATGGCTAGGTTTCAAATTTCATAATTTTTCGAATCAATATGTGAGCGTGGCGCAGTTAAACGCGTTTGACCAGCTTTAGTTGATTTTAATCGACTGGAAAATGGCCATTTTCAAATGATCTCAGAATTCGATGAAACTAGTTTTGTTAGGACCGTATCGTCAATACGAAGCTAGAAAATATTTTTCGGGAATTTTTCGAGTTAGCATGTGACCCCGGTAAATTGAAATGCGCGTTCAAATTCAATATATAGTGTTATAATTTGATTTTGACGAAAACTGATTGTAACGATCGAATCAGCCTACGATACATATCCCATTGTGTTCGGAATGGGGGTAATTAGTTATGGACGACAGTCGGTGGGTTCGATTTCGAGTTCGAAATAAAAAGATGCTTTTCGGAATTTAAAATAGAATAAAATAAATAAATTTATATTATAATAACCCCCCCAACCTTTCTCCCTCTTTCAGTCAACCCCCCCCCCCCCGCCCCCTCCCCCCGGTAACTTTTTCTAAAATCGAAAAGAAAAATGGCGATGGCCATCGCCATCCACCACCGCACCAGAATCTCCGACGCCCACCTCCTTCGCCTTCCGCCTCACCGCCGCTTCCTCCATCTCCATCGCTCCACCATCGTCGCGCAATCCAATCCACCCAAATCGAGTCGCCAGCCTCGCGCCACCCACGAACCCCGACGACGGCGCCACCCTCATCTCCGACACCCCCTTCCTCCTTGCACCGATCTCGGTTCTCTCTCCTCGCTACTCTCTCTTCCCCTAATTTAAGCAACCGCACCCACACCCAACGCCCTGGCCCACCATCCCTCGCGCCGCCCAGATCCATGGCCACCGCCTCCTCCGCAAACGGCGAGCACCACCAGTGAACCTCCCCCCCTTCGTTGGAACGCTGTAAGTTAGTTATTTTAATTTATTTCAAGTATTTAGTTTAGATAATTAAAAGCATGGTTTAAGTCAGTTTTTTTTATACATTAGCAAGAAGAAAAAAAATCAGATTTTTCATAACCAAAAAGTTATGATTTTTAATTAGGAACGAAGTATGATTTTTAATAAGTAAAAATTAAATTTTTATCTTAGAAAAAGATTATATTTTTGGAAGTTGTTCGTCGCTTTCCTGTGAATTAGAAAAGCGCGAATTTTAAAATAACTGCAAGCGCATAGATTGTGTAGTATGCAGGTCGAATCACAGGGAGGTAAATTAAATTAAATTATTTATCTAATCTCTTGGGCGAGTTAGACGAATCTTGGAGGTTGGTTTTGGAAACAGTAAAAACTATTATTAAATTGAGTACAGATCTGAATCTAATCAAATCTATATTCAATCCAACATGACCTAAGAAGCGACAAAAAGAACAGAAATTAAAATTGTAGAAATGAAAACATCAAACAGGAAATACAATTAGGATTACCGCTGAATCTAATCAGACGGTCAATCACTAATAAAATAAGTGCAAAATACAAATAGTGTTCTACCAAATCTAATTGTGTAGAACACTAGTTGATAAGAAAATAAAAAAAATGCAGAAAATAAAAGAAAAACTTTGTTAATTGAGAAGAAGAGTATAGAATAATGGATATCTATTTACAATGGATACAAGTCTATTTATAAGAATGTAGTCCCCTTTCTATCAAAATAATGAGGCCAAGAATGATATAAATTCTTTCCAAAGATAAAGGAATATTCCTTTCATGGTGCTTGATTTGAAAAATTGTAATCAATGTATTCCTTTTTATGCATGGCACGGTCAGCGGGAAGATAAGCATATGCTTAATTGGAGATTTGTAATCAAAGCCTTCCCTTTCTCTTTGCATGGAAATTAAATGTGATTGACTGGATTTGAATTCTTGGAGAGGATTGCGCCAAATTAAATGTGAGCTACAACTTCTTTTGCAACTGAGATAACGTTAATATGAGAAAGTAGCCTTTTCTTTGAAATTGGCCTTTAATTGAAATGAATGAGACATTTATTGATAACCTGTGAAAATACACAAAAAATACCAAAAGTAATATTTATTTATTTACAAAAGATAAAATATAAGAGTATAAAATAGACACATTTCTATGTTAATCAAATACCCCCACACTTATCTTTTACTCGTCCTCGAGTAAAACAAAAAATTAAAAACTAACTAGATGGGTCACACTTTCGTAGGAAGCACGATTGCATTGAGCGTATGCAACAAGCCGTTAAACCTCTAGGTGTCCCTAGTAGGACGAGTGGTGTCTCGTGAGGGTTTTCAGCGGATACTACCCACAAAATCCAAATGCAGCATGCTATGGCTCTAATGTAACTACATGAATGCAATGGACATATGCAATTGAAAAAAAAAATGAAAACACGCCCTATTTCAGGAAAGTGATACAACAAATTAAGTTAACAATTTCTAATCAGTTGATTGTACTTTAGATACCTCAACTTGTCACAAATTTTCAACATAAATCAAGTTTTCAAATGTTAAATTCCAGTTTGGCCAGTTGGTTCGGTCGATAACATAGTGCAGCCATGAAATAAATTCTTAGTTTGCATGCCACAGTTCGTAAAGTGGTATTCTAATTTCCTTGTGTATGGCTAATCAAATCAATAAGGTCAAGAAATGTTTGGGCATCGTCGCTTATTCTCTATTTCTATAAAAAATTAAAATTTACGATTAAGTACATACACCTAACTTAGAAGACCAAGGTTTACCACCCATGCACTGCCTCGCGGACTAACGGAGAGTGGATAAAGAGCTTGGCGGATTGTGCAGACCGACTTTGACTTTGTCAACAACGTGTCGGTAGTCCTTAGGTGTCCAATCTCATAAAATGAGACCAAGATATTCCAACGCTGACTTTGTCAACAACGTGTCGGATAGAGCTTGGCGGGTTTGCACACCAACGCGAGATATACAAGCAATGTTGGATACCCTTGGATTACTATTATTATTATTATTATTATTTAAAATATAAGCACAAAAAAGAGTTACGCGAATTCAACTTAACATAACTTAGTTTTAAAGATTCGAAAAGCCAATATAAGTATTTTAAGTCCTCCACTTATTTAAACAAAGTCTACAATATAGAATAGATTTCATGGCCATCACCTAAGAATCTCCTTATGTACCGGTTACACTATTATCCCTCAAAATTAAACTTTTCATTATATTTCTTATTCGATCTTAGTTGAGAGAAAAAAAATACTATCAACTGACTGAAAATCCTTAACTTATTTTGTTGTATCAAATCTAAAATGAGTCATATTTCCAAAAAAAAAAAAATTGGTATGTTCGTACGATCTAAAATGTATGATGGTCCTATCTAAATGCCTGAAAATGAAAAAGAAAATAAATAAAAATAAAAAGGATGAATTGCAGACTCCCCCCACACTAGAACTAAACAGTGTCCACACTGTTACGTTTCCTAAATTTGAAAGATCGTACCCAAAGGTGAATGAGTTGCAAAATGATTTCTAACATGAAATGCAGTTTAACAATTATATGCGAATGCCAATTATATGAAAAATGAAATCTATAACGATGATGAGTGTTATGTGAAAAATGAGATTTTCTTTTTCCTCCACACTTGCCTCTATCGAAAATGATGTATAATGATTTCCTATCTGATTTTTGAGGTATAAGAGGCATGTCAATAAATTCTGAAATCAAAATCTTTCCTATGAAAATGTTGTTGTGCCAATGATTTATATAATTAAGATGCAGATTATCCCGTAAAATTTTCGAAGGTTTTTCTTCTTGGTCCTCGGTAAGGTCAGAGGCCAAGATAACGGGAAAATTTTCTGTAGAATCCAAGTAAGCATACTCAAGGTCTTGTGAAAGGGGTTTGAGGTCCAACTTATGATGTTCTTGTATGCCAATATTTGTCAATATTCCATGATTAGATTCAAATGATGAGGGTTTCGAGTCAAGGAGTTTATTTAGTTCAGAAATGTATTCGAACTCATCAAAATCAAAGTTGAAATGTTCCAGACACGTTTTCAAGGCTTCAGAAGTGTCATTAGAGGTTTCAACAATTGTGGTTTGAATCATGTCAATTTCCTCTATTTCAGAATCTTTGGGTTGATGGAAAGTATTCAATTCGATAGTTAAGTGCCCAAACGATAGTCGAAGTTGGCCGCTCCTACAATTTATGATAGCATTTGAGGTAGCTAAGAAGGGACGACCCAAAATCAATGGAATTTGACTGCCAGGGTTCGAAACAGGCTCGGTTTCAAGAACGATGAAGTCGACAGGGAAATAAAATTGTTCAATTTGAATCAAAACGTCTTCAATTATACCCAGTGGTTTTTTAAAAGATCGATCAGCTAACTGAAGAGTGACGTTTGTTGGTTTAATCTCCCCTAATCCAAGTTGACGATAAACAGTGTAAGGAAGAAGATTCACACTGGCACCAAGATCAAGTAAGGCATGAGAGATATGAGTATTTCCTATTTTGCAATCAATTGTAGGGCAGCCCGGATCCTTATACTTGATGGGTGACGGATTTGAGAAAATAGAGCTAGTGTTCGCAGTCAAGAAGGAAGTTTTAGGAACATTAGTGGCTCGTTTTCTGGTGCATAGCTCTTTGAGACACTTGGCATATTGAGGAATTTGTTTGATGGTGTCTAAGAGTGGAATGTTGACACGAACTTGTTTGAAGATTTCAAGAATTTTTTCGAAATTTGCATCCTTCTGCTTATTGTTGAGTCTATGAGGATAAGGAGCTATTGGCTTACAGACTCTTTCAGAGTTTTGGTCATTCGAAGATGATGGTGGTAGGAGTGTAGAAGATGAAATGTTGCCAACATTTAAGGGAACTTGAGGATTAGAAGAATTGGCATTCGAAACCAATGGGTGATCATCAAGATTAGGGATTGGGGTCGAGTTAGAAGGTTCGCCAGGGTTGCCCACGTTATTATCAATCCTCTTTCCAGATCGCAGGGTTGTAATAGCGTTGACTGGATTATGATTTTCGTCCTCACAAGAATTTATAGCACGAGAGTTATATTTTGGATTCACCTCAGGTTGACTAGGCAACTTTCCTTTCTCATTACTTTTCATAATTCCTTCATCATATTAAACATTTGGTCAAGTTTAGCGTCTTGTGAGTTCATTTTAGCTTCGTGAGAGTTCAACTGTTTTTCTAAACGCACAATATCTTGTGGTGGTTGAGAAGATTGAGAGGATTGAGTTGATGATTGAAAGTTGGGGTGCCTATAAGGTTGTTTTGGTTGAGGTGCAGATTGAGAGGTTTGAGAATTGGGAGATGGGGCTTGATAATTCGGATTTGGAATGAAGGGTTGCATGTGAGATGGGTTAGCCGAATTATTGGGGTTTGACCAAGAAAAATTTGGGTGGTTCCTCCAACTAGGGTTGTACGTGGATGAGTAAGGATTATTTTGAGCTATAGCATTGGCTTGGTCTTGAGAGTAATAGTGGGGTATCTCTTCTCCGACTTGAGGAGTTTGATTTTCTAAGGGAATTTGACTTGGGTCCACGACATGCACTCCTCTAGTAGAAGTACGAATGGGAACAGGAATTGATTCCCACTGCATGTCCTTTTCAGAATAATCTTCTAAGAAGTGCGAAGCTTCATCGGCTGTCTTAGACATAAAATCTCCTCCACACATTGATTCTAGTTGAGTTCTAGTCTGATAGTTTAGCCCTTCATATGCAATTTGACATAGGTGATCTTTTAGAATTCCATGATGAGGGCAACTATATAATAGCTGGTTGAATCTCTCAAAGTATTTTGAAAAAGTTTCCCCCTCATTTTGACAAAATTGATTTATCTCAGTTCGGATTTTTAGAGTTTTATGAAAAGGGAAAAACTTTTTCAAGAATGCAGTGACAAATTCATCCCAACTTCTTATGGAATGTCTTGGAAGAGAATTTAGCCATCTTTTAGCGCTTTCAAGTAATGCAAATGGGATTAGCCTTAGCTTGATCGATTCGTTAGACAATTGTTGCATTTTTGTTATGGACGCATACAATTCAAATTCACTTAGAAATTCATAAGCATTTTCAGACCCAGTAAATTTTGGTACCCCTTGAATAAAAGAATGCTTTAGCTCAAAATTGTTTCCTTCAGCTGGTGGGAACACGATGACAGAGGGTTGGACGGTCCTAGTTGGATAGCATCGATCACGAAGAGACAAGGGTCTATCCATTTGAATATTGAGATTTTGAAAATTTTGATGTATTTGATCTTGATCTGTCTCGTTTTGAAAGTTTTGGTTTGCTCGATTTTGATCCAACTCGTTTGGAAAGTTTTGGTTTACTCGAGAACCCCTAGGAGAATTGTTTTGGCTAACACTTTTTTCACTCATTGTTGTTAAATGCAATCACAGAAATCTGCTACAATGAAATTTTCTATCCTTAATGGCTCCTAACCCAAAATTATAAAGTGACGCGTTTGATTACTTAGATCAAAAGATTTCTCAGCCAGTTAACGGACAGGAGTTATCGGTGTACCTGGAATCACCCTAGCAATGCAGCCGAAGGTTTAAGTACCTTCAGAGTAACAACCGATATAATATTTACGAATCATCGTAATATTTATAAACGGTTATTTCTCTGCCGTAGTCTAGACACCAAGAAATAATTCGTTCCAAATGAATCAACTATCACAATACAATTAAGCCCTAGATGAGCCCGTGACTCCCTTAAGTCCAACGTCTAACCGTTATTATTAGTCAGATTCTACGATGAAATGCAATTTATGGGCTAAGGAAAGGGTGATGAAATCCCTCACCTTATGTGAATTGGGGTATTGCCCTTAACAGAATGAATAAAAATGCAGAAATAACAACAATCACACAAAATAATTGCAGAAATTAAAAAAATTACATTCAAGCCGCTGCCCTGCAGAATTTTTTTTACAACAATTGTCGATATTTTTTTTCTTTGCATCAGAGCACCTGTAGTGTTTTAAAAATTCTCACCTTGATCGGCAGTCCTCCAGTGAATTTGGGAAGCGCTAGCGCGTTCACACCCCACTTGGTGTGCAACCGCTCCAACAATTCGAATTTTGGTTGCAAGTTGACTGATTTTTGAATCTCTTTGTTTGTTGTGTGGGCTTTTTTTCGCTTCTAACTTTTTTTTTCTTTTCTTTTTTTTGACAAGGTAGAGAAACAACAAATTAAGAAATAAATTGGAAGGAAGAAATAAAATTAAAAACTAAACTAAACAAAAACAATTTACTCTAAGACAAAATCCGACACTCGCTCAATCAATTAAAACATATTTTTTTTGTTTATTTGAGAAGAAATTAAAATAAAAAAAATAAACTAGACTAACCAAACACAAAACAAAAGAAACAAGCTAAAGTAGACTCCAACAAAACAAGGCGATAAAACCTGACAAAGAGACAAGAACAAAGCGACAACACTCACGCACCCAATTGGCAGATCACACGCACTCAGCCGGTCACAAAATGAGCGCACACAACCCTAAGAATGAACCAGGCTTGACTATCCAATTATTGTAATATATAAAAAAAAATCACGCTAGTCCAATTATGAGACAATCACGCCCCCTATTTCTTTTGTTTTAGAGTAAATTGTGGGGGTATTTGATTTCCCAAGCTCACTTCCTTTACTTTTCAGGAAGCAAATCACAAGTATGAAATTTATTTCTTCAAATCAACCACAAAAGAAATGACTATAAAACAGTGCCACACACACAAGCTTCAGCAAGTCACACACAGAACAGCGAACAGTGAGACCGAAAAGAAACAGTCTACAATGAAAATCCCTTCCTTCTTTGATACCCCTTCTCTTTTATGTTTCAACCCAGATAAATCACGCACAAAACAAAAAATCAACTCAGACCTTCCTTTGTTTTTTTTCGCTCTTCTGGTCTCGAATCAACTCAGCTTGATTCTAATCGAATTGGGTTTTTAATCGGATTTAGGAGTTGCAATTTGGAGGACTGGGAGGTTTTTGCTGGCGCAGGAAGATGTATGGGCGGTGGATGAATGTTGGGTTGAAGTGGTGTTTGCAAGGTGACTTTGCAGTTGCGGAGGCAATGAAGGGGGAGGTGCTGTTGGTGTTGGACGTGAGGAGGGTTGGATGCAAGTGGGTGGTTTGCGTGTTGGTGTAGGGTTAGAAAATGGAAGAAGACAGTGGCTTTGTAGTAGAGGATGGGTGTGAATTTTGAATGGCGGGATCTACAGAGAAGAAAATAAGGGAAAGAAATGTGAGAAAAGGGAGAGAATTAAAAGCAGAGAGGGAAATAAGGGAAAAATTAATGAAAAGATCTTTTTTTTTCGAGAAAGAAATCAGGTTGTAATGGAAAGGTAAGAAGGGAAAGAAATGAAGACAGAAAAAAAAAGAAACTGAATAAAAATGGGCAAGTCTTTTTTTTCTCTCTGTTTAGTTGATGGCAGTACCAATCAAATTGATAAACCAAATTACTAAACCAGATATTTTTTTGAATTGGAATGGAATTCAAAAACGGGAAAGAAATCAGAGGATAAGAAAAAACCAAGTTTTTTATTTTTATTTATTTTTATTTAGAAGATTATGGCTACAACTATCAATACCAAATCAACAAAATGAGAATTTTTTTTTTGAAAGTTTGGAAAAGAAGATAGGGAATCAAATGTATTGAAAAACAGGAAAGAAAGCCGTGAAAGAAAAGAAACAAAATGAGAAAGAATTGGCAAGTTTTTTTTTTTAAATGAAGAAAGAGAGGAACTTGTAAAAAGGAATAGACTGAGGAAAAAAAAACTAGCAAGATTTTTTTTTCCTTGTTTTTGGAGATTGAAATATCAATAAATAATATCCAATCTACCAATCAAGAGTTTTTTTTTCTACTGAACAAAACAAAACAAAAACAAGAAGAAAAAAACAAAAAAAAAACTAACACGAATCAGAATTAAATAAATAATAAAATTTAGCGTTACCTCCCCGGCAACGACGCCAAAAACTTGTTCGTCGCTTTCCTGTGAATTAGAAAAGCGCGAATTTTAAAATAACTGCAAGCGCACAGATTGTGTAGTATGCAGGTCGAATCACAGGGAGGTAAATTAAATTAAATTATTTATCTAATCTCTTGGGCGAGTTAGACGAATCTTGGAGGTTGGTTTTGGAAACAGGAAAAACTATTTTTTAAATTGAGTACAGATCTGAATCTAATCAAATCTATATTCAATCCAACATGACCTAAGAAGCGACAAAAAGAACAGAAATTAAAATTGCAAAAATAAAAACATCAAACAGGAAATACAATTAGGATTACCGCTGAATCTAATCAGACGGTCAATCACTAATAAAATAAGTGCAAAATACAAATAGTGTTCTACCAAATCTAATTGTGTAGAACACTAGTTGATAAGAAAATAAAAAAATGCAGAAAATAAAATAAAAACTTTGTTAATTGAGAAGAAGAGTATAGAATAATGGATATCTATTTACAATGGATACAAGTGTATTTATAAGAATGTAGTCCCCTTTCTATCAAAATAATGAGGCCAAGAATGATATAAATTCTTTCCAAAGATAAAGGAATATTCCTTTCATGGTGCTTGATTTGAAAAATTGTAATCAATGTATTCCTTTTTATGCATGGCACGGTCAGCGGGAAGATAAGCATATGCTTAATTGGAGATTTGTAATCAAAGCCTTCCCTTTCTCTTTGCATGGAAATTAAATGTGATTGACTGGATTTGAATTCTTGGAGAGGATTGCGCCAAATTAAATGTGAGCTACAACTTCTTTTGCAACTGAGATAACGTTAATATGAGAAAGTAGCTTTTTCTTTGAAATTGGCCTTTAATTGAAATGAATGAGACATTTATTGATAACCTGTGAAAATACACAAAAAATACCAAAAGTAATATTTATTTATTTACAAAAGATAAAATATAAGAGTATAAAATAAACACATTTCTATGTTAATCAGAAGTAAAAAGGATTGTTTTTTTTTAAATATAAAAGTTATGATTCATAGATTAGATTAGAAAAGATTTTTAAATAGGGAAAATATGATCTTTGAAATATAAAGTTATGATCTTTGAAATATAAAGTTAAGATCTTTGAAAATGTAAAATTATGATCTTTGAAAATATAACGTTATGATTTTTGTTGGTTAACACGAGTGGTCAAAACATGATTTTTAACAAAGTTAAAAATATAATTTTTATACTAGTGGCATAATAAAAATATGATTTTTACTTAGGTAGAGTATTAAAAATATGGCTTTTGTTAAAGTAAAAATATAAAAATATAATTTTTATATAGTTATGATAAAAAAAATTCAATCTTTGTATAAGAAGTCAAAATATATATAAAAATATAATTTTTATATAAAAGAAAGCGTTGAAAAAAAAATATGAAGTTGAAGTATTACAAATATGATTTTTATTCATGTAGAGTAATAAAAATATAATTTTTATTATATCACTAGCAAGATAAAAATAGAATTTTTATCTATATAGTAGTGATGTAAAAATAGAATTTTTATCCATATAAAGTGATTATAAAAATGTGATTTTTATATGCATAGCAACAATATAAAATGTGATTTTTATATATGTAGTGGCTACGGATAGTGAAAGTGACAAAAGGCGAGAACGACGAAGATTTCTACATAAGAAGAATCGTGGCGTTGGATTAGCGAATCGGTGAGAACTCCTCACTTTAAATCTTGTTATTCTAGTTAAAATATACACTAGGATGCAGACGGTGCTTAGCAGCACCCGACACCCGTCATCCACAGACCATGGATGGCTTGTATGTTTGATTGTTTGTTGTGGTGAAAATTGATCGTGTGATGTGAAATGAAATAAAATATTTATATAGTTAAAAATAATAATTTTTTAACGGGTATGTGAATGAATAAAAATCTGTGTTTGTTGATCTGAAACCCCACACGGGTATTGGGATGATATTTGGGAACACTAATCCCAATTATTTAGCTGTATGTCGATCGATAGATTGACAGACTGTGTAAGCATTAATTATTTATATTTAATGCTTATGCAGTTGTGTGGTGCACTCTGGATGATGGTTGATTATTTATCGTTGTTATTTTGTACATATGTTGTAGAAAATCCATATAAACATTATATGGTAATTGATTGGGCCTCATTCTAGTTTGGAAATAGAAATATTTGGAAAAGAAATATTTGAAATAGAATATTTGAAAATAGAAATATAAGAAGCCGTGTTGATTAGATCGACGCCATTTTGACGTGAACGATATTTATATCGATTTTATTCAATTTTCAATGTATATTGAAAGTGATTTCGAAATTTGAATTATATTGAAAATAATC
The DNA here is from genome assembly GCA_030737875.1 of Allium sativum. Classification (NCBI taxonomy): domain Eukaryota; kingdom Viridiplantae; phylum Streptophyta; class Magnoliopsida; order Asparagales; family Amaryllidaceae; genus Allium; species Allium sativum. The sequence goes on along the minus strand of CM060911.1, from coordinate 227,415,769 downwards.
GAAATTCGAATTTAATTGAAAGGAATTGAATTCAAATTGAAATTGAAAGGAATTGAATTCAAATTGAAATTGAAAGGAATTGAATTCAAATTGGAATTGAAAAGAATTGAATTAAATTGAAATTGATATTCGAATTAAATTGAAATTGAATTGAAATCGATTTGAAATGAATTTAAAACGATTTATAAAGCACGTTTTGAATTGAAATCGACGAAGTATATGTTATATATATTATATATATATAATATAATGGCATGAATAGAACGCGTCGCGCTGCGGCAGTTCGTGAATTTTGACCATTGACTTCGAATGGATATTGCGGGAGATCCGACCGTCGAATTCTCCTAAAACCAGAACCGTTGGGTCCGTATCGAAAAGAGCTTTCAAACGAATATTAGAAATTAGAAATCTAACGGTTGGATTTGGAATTATGTCCAAATCAAATTTGGAAAAGGTCGTTGTAAGTGCAGTTCGATGGCCGTTGATGGAAATTGACTGTACGGGCCTTGATAAAATTATTAAAAATAGTAATAATTTGTGTAAAATCATAAGAAATGATTTGTGAAGAATTGAGATGAAAAACTCCATATTTGAAAAGATAAAAATAGATTTTTATCGAAATGAACTAGTTTTGAACTAGAATAATAATTTATTTATTTTTTTAAAATAAATAAAGTGGATTTGAAATGGTTTTGAAAATAACCAAAACTTCCAATAATTAAATTGGAATGGATTTGAACCGAAATTGTCTTGGGAATATTTCGATGTTGGATTTCGTGATGATACAGATATTGTTATGGGAATTTGAAAGATATATTAATATCGTTATTTCCAATACGATATTTGTTGGTCGTAGAATTTGATATTGAATATAAGCCAATATATTTTCTATTCAGAGCCTTGTATTTAATATCAAACGTGATTTGGGTTTGTCGTGAATGGTATCTTCATTAACACTGTTCTTATGCCCAATGGAGAAAAAGATTAAATCTTTTTATTTAGATTTAATGAAGTGTACCAATTAAATAATATTTAATTGAATTGGTATTGATTTTTGGGTTTATCGTGAACAATGTTTTAAATAACACTTGTTCTTTAACCCGAGAATTAATGGAATGTGATTTTGGGTTTATCGTGAACCGTGTTTTAAATGACACTGGTTCTTTAACCCAGTTAAAGATTAAAACTAAGTGGAGTTTTAATGAATCTTCAATTAGATTGAAAAGATCGAGAAGGGAGTATCACCAGTTTTGCTCCAGGCGATAGTTAAATCTTTAATTAGATTTGAACGTGAAATGGTAATTGAATTTACCGATAACACTGTGGTGTTAGATATGAGGTATGACCAGTTTTACTTCATGGAATGAATAGGTGAGGATCGGGAAATAAAATAAATGATTACTCCGGTGTGGTTCGCTAATCCCGACTAGTTTGAATTGATATTCAAAAGAAGATTAAAGAATAAATTTAAAGAATTTATCTTTGATAAAATTAATGGGAACCTTTCCCAAAGTATAAGAATATTTGAATAAAAGAATATTCTGAATTGGAATGAGGCGTATGTTGTGTTTGTGTAACACTTGTTTATTATATACGCGAGTTATTCGGAAAGATCGGGTTTATCCCATTCTGAATAACTGATACGACGATAAGTCGAAGGTGAAGACGGTGGTTGAAGACCGGAGGTCTTCACGTCGTTTGGGTGATTACTGATGTTCTTGATTGGGCCGTACACCCAAGAGGAGGGAATCAGTTAGTGATCATCCAGACGTACTTGGAGATCGATGGATATGCGGGGTACTAGGTGCCTCCGGTTTCGTTCAGACCCAGAACGAACTTTTAAATGGACTTTGTGTCTGACATTGGATTTTATTCCATGTGATTGATTTCTATTAAATATATATCTGTTTGGCGGCGGAGAATTTATTCTCTTGCTTAACGCACTTCTCTGAGACGTACGAGCTCAGGGGTTATATATTGATGGATATCAAACGCATGGAGTGAATTGCCTGTGTGGCATGCCTAAGTGGCAAATGATCAAGGATTCTGTTGAAAAGCAGAGTCTTGTGGTGGATGATCAAAGCACAGCCTGTGTGGCATAGCTTTGTGTAACGTTGATTCGCGAGCCTCACACCCCGGTAGTGGACCAGAAACGGGAGAGGTCTTCAGGGAGGGCATGCATTTCCTTCTAGCTAGAAGTGGCGTCAGTGGTTTTACACGCCTTGACGAGTTTGACTTATGTGGTTGTTGCTGTAGCGAGGCGCCTCGGATATATCGGTCGATCCGGGACCGATGGAGTCATTGGACTCATTGACACCCCATAGGGTGGGGAAACGCAGTGTTCAGGCATTTTAATCCACATCGGTGGACCGGCCCTGACGATCCAAGGGCCCACCTGAGTCTGGGTCCTGAGACACGGGCTAGAGCGTCTCGAATCGGTAGAGGACTATCTTTTGCCTCGGTTCACAGATGGAAATCCAACTTCCAAATACGTGACATTTGCGGTTTTGATTGTAGAGCCTAGTATGGCGACATGATATATGGTACCCATGCCGTCCATGATTGATATTTATGATTGAAATTGTTTTAACACTATACACTTATAGTAATATTAAAACATGAAATTTAGCGTATCAAGCATTCTTTGGCTATTATAAGGTCAAAGCCTATCCTCCGGCTTGCGTTGCATTGTGTGATGGGACCTGGGTCTTATAATAGCTTCATTGTTCTTTATTTAGCATTGCGCAGTTGTTATATGCACTGGTATTCTTGGGAGGAAACCCGTTCCGTGTTATACGGCGTGGTCCCTTGATTTACCGAACTTTAAAATGAAGATTAATAACTGTTTTAGTTCTCACACCAGTCCCATGACTGACTTGGAGTTTATTGTTTTAACCTAAACTCTGGGTGCCCTTATTTCAACATGGGTAGCTAGTAGTTTTGGTTTTGCAGATTTATATTCACAGGATCCTGGTTTACAGCTGGAACGATATCCGGAAAGCTTTGTATCCGTGTATCTTCTTCTGTTGTATTTTGTATTATTTTCCGCTGCTATGTAATATATTGTAATCTCTGATATTTATCGAATGTATTTTATTCATTTATACTCTGTATATTCTTGTATTCTGATGGAATTGTTGTAATATACAATGAAATGTTCTTCCGTCTACGTTCTGTTGTGGCTTGTTCTCGAACTATCCGCTCTTTCCTTCACGGGGAAGTTACGGGATCTTACAGCCGCTAGACATTTACTAATTGACGTCCATAAAGAATACTCTAGTTATTAGGCTAGGGAAAAGCCTTTATTCCGCCATCAACCATGGTACTTTGAAGAAATCAACGTACATAATTCCTTCGGAAATAACCCGTAAGACACTCGTCCATACAAGTCATCCAGGAATAGGATGAACCGAAGGTACCCTCCAACCACATCCTATAGGTATCACCAGATGGATCAGTAGCGAGTAGTCCTTACAATCCGTGGATTTCAACCATGACAAAAACCCTAGTATATCTCCGCATCGACTCAGAGATTTTAAGGGGCTTTTCCATTTATGAAGATCAACGGTCTTCGATTAGTTCATCTCGATCATCATCTGATATCTTCCACATTTTTCGTATTTTGTTGGTCGGAATGGTATTCAAATATAAATTCGATCCCGAACTTTCTGTACCAACAATCGAATGGGCCAGATTTGATAGTCGGTTATTTAACTATCAAATAAAACAACCATAAAATAAAATGAATTTACTGGTCGGTTTTCAGCATCACTTGGCTTCTTTAATTAAAAATAATTAAAGAATGGTTTATTTAAAACCCCTAAATCTTCTCAATAATTCAAACATAGGTTTTATCTCTTATTTTATTATAAGAATATCCTCAAAACAAATTTTATTTTTATTACTTAACAATATCCCATTTTTCCATTAATTATCATTTGCACCATATAATTCATTATCTAACACCGGAGAATTAGTTTAATTTATTATTCAAAAAATAATCATTACAAAAATCTAATTTTGTTCTCTTTACTTAAAAACAATAAAACCCCTATTCTCTTTAAAATAAGCTCATTCCAAAACTCCATTTTCTGTTTTCTTTTTTTTTTCCTCGAAAATATTATTATATTTTCACATAATTTCCCTTTTATTTCCTTTATATGGAAGATATCATTATATATATATATATTCTCAAATCTTTTCATTTCCGTTACTTTGGCAATCCCATTATATATTCTTCAACCTTATGTTTCGCTTTTACTTTGGAAATATCTTTTTATTCTTATCCATGCATTTCTATTTCCTTTTTACTTTGGAAATATCATTTCAATTCTGTTCATTTAACTTAACCTCGTTATTAAGTATCGCCAATTCAAAATCAACACTATAATTTCACCTTTCTCTTATAAACCTTGTTTATAAACTCTGGTTTAATATAAAACCATTTTTATCTCCATTCCTTCTTACTTAATTTAAATATTAAGTAAAACATTTATTTTAAGCTGACATATTCGCTTAAATCTCTTTTTATAACTTAATTCATAAAACTTGGGTTTTAATGTAAAACCCGATCATAACTCATTTTACAGTTTAACTAAAATTCATAAAAACATGATCACTTACTTAAATGGATTTCATTTAAGAAGTAACTACTTAAATTAACACAACCAATTTACTTTACATTAACTACTGTAAAGGCAGTTAACTGCTTTATTAACTAAAATGATAATATATACCAGTTGGAACATCATAATTATTTACCATTCAATATTAACTTATTTACAAATATATATATTTTGAAACATAAGTATTACTTAACTTTAAATTCTTCTTATCGATCTTACATGATAATCTCACTCTTGAATATCAGTTTCCTGGCTGAAGACGATCTTCAACTCTAACACTCATTTTGAACACAAACTAATACGATCTATCAGATAATGGTGAGATCGTTCAAGTTGGGGTATTTTAATTACCTTTTAGACCTTGAGTCGAAGTCGCTCTTATCATTAAGACTCGTTGAAGTTCGATATCCAAAATATTCGACAAAACCAATAATTGGTAATATCCGTTTAATTCCAAACCTTAAACCCTTTTCAAACAACTTTGTTGTTTTGAAACATTTATTAAGTTACTTAACTAAAATATCGAATCTAGAAATTTATTCCAAAGGATCGATTAAATTTCCTTTCTTATAAAAAATAAATTATCTTCTTTAATTAATTAAAAGGTTAATTAATTCAAAGATATCCTTCGGAGATGTTTTACCCAAGTTTATAAATTTCTTTTTAAAGTCTTATCCAAAAACAATTATTCGTTAACAATTCCATTTGATTAATTTAAACAAATCATTCTAATAACTCAATTATATTAAAATAATTTTCTTCATCGACTTAAACCATGATTATTACATTAATAAGTCCCAGTTAGTCCTTTCTTTAAATTAATTAATAATATAATTAATTTAAATAATCCAATTTAATTGTTAATATAAACAATTAATTCAATTCTTAACCGTTCGGTTAATTTCTGCTCATCTGGTTATAAAATCTTATTAAGATAAGAATTCGCACTATAAAATCACTTAACAATTTCTTATAAATTTAAATAAATAAATAATAAATAATAAATATTTATTTCCTTTTTAAATAATTTTCATTCAAAATAATAGATTCAAAAATCTATCTCAGTTATAAAATAAATTTTATAACTTTATTCCTGTCTATTTACCTAATGGTAAATCCATATCTATAAAACAATTGACTTTCAAGCCATTTGATGCCATTTACTCAACCAATATAACCCATTGGTTAAACAACGCAAATGTTGAATTCCAATCAACAACTAAATCAATTTGTACAATCCATATTGGGTAAACAGTTCATGCAATTGCAATACCAAAATGAACAAATATAATATTTAACAAACAATCAATAACAGCAACTCAAGCACCCATATTTAAATTCAGTATGTTTATATTATTATAAACGTAACCCATACGGTAAGTTACCTCATTTGGAAATAATCGTTAAAAATAACGATTAGTTTTCATTTAAAATAAACGAACGTTTAAATCAACCAGTTCAACCAATATATAAATAATATTCAACACATAACAACAATTATCAACCATAGCACACAAATTAAAACCCAACTTATATAAAATATAAGTGAGATAAAAACTGAGTGAGTGATACTCACATTTGTTTATAGCTGAAGTGGTTTGTTTCAAATAAATTAAACAATCGTTTAATTTAACTAAAATCTCCTGGTGATTCCAGATCTGACCAAACTGGTTTCAAAATGATGTGCTCTTCAATATGATCCCATTGCAATTTGTTTTGTTAAATTTTGTCTACGGAATTAGAAATTTTAAATGTTTTAGTACATACATTTAAATTAAATTAATTAATGATTAACATTCCTAATTAACCTTAGCTAACCAATTAAAATATTTATTTACATTATAAACATCGGACCCGATCAAAATGGTTTCTTCCCGTTGCACATCTCGTTCACGCGTCTCTTCGATCTGAAATGTAAAACAGGTAGATTAATTTACTAACATTCTAATTAAAATGTTCAACACAAATTTAATTATTGATTGACCAATTTTGTTTTAATTTAGTTTCCAACCTGGTGGTTAACCTTCGAATTGAAGAGATGAAACGTGGGCCCATACATTTCTACTTTGTTTTGTCCTATTCTCGTCTTCTGCTATACCACATGAGACCCTGGTTTGTTTTTCTCCGTTCACACTTTTCACTGATTCCTTCACCAAATTGGTCCAATATATATCTTCCCAGACTTATCCTTCACGCGCAAACAAAACCGTTGCCACTTCACTTTCTCCTTAAATGGTTACCATGTCAGGAAGCAAAATGTGCCCACTACTGTTACTACCAATGAGCCCGATCTCTCGTTTCAAGTTTTCAACCCAGAGGCCAAAACGTTCTCTCTTCTTTTATACATCTTTTCCCCTTTATTTTTACAATTCTTCTGTTCTGAACCATGTCTTCAGCATGAAATGCACAAGGTCTCAAAACAAAACCCTTAGCTTAAATAATCAATGTGCCCGACCTCTCTATACATGTCAAAACAAACCCCTTTTGTTCGTTAAAATGGTTCCAATACAATTTCCATTTTGTCCTTTATCACTTCTACGCATTCAACTCTTCACGTCTTCACGTTTGAGACTAGTCCTCGTTTCGGTTTGCACCATTTTAACTGTTCACGCATTGCAAACTGTCCCTTCCTTGCTGCTCTTCTTCCATCCCCTTATCTTTTTTTTTCCTACAAGACCTTCTACTCACCCCTCCTCACCGTGCCATGGCCTCCTCCCCATGTACACTCACACACTTAAACTCCTCTTCACCTCCACGCTAAAAACAACCGGCCAATGGTTTCCCCAGACTCCTCTCAACTATACCCGCCCCGTCTCCCTCTCCTCCTTTCATGCATTTCGCTCCAAGATAAAAACAACACCCACTACTTTGTTCCATTCCAGGTCGCTGCTTACATCGCCGCCAACAACTCATGCTTCACCTACCCACCGCCGCACCAACCTTGTTCCGACGATCGACAAGAGCTGAGACCACCAACAAACCCACATCGCCATGTTTACACAGCACCGCCGTAGGACAGCACGCACACCCTTCTAGCTTCTCTTCGAGGAGATATTATTGTATTATTTTTGGAGGGAGTGTTGGGTTCACTTGCTGGGGAAAACGAAGGTACTAAAAAAAAGGGGATGTTTTGATCTTGTTGAGCAATGGAGGCTTTCGATATATATATTTGCAACCAGAAGAAACGAGGATGAGGGAAAGTATTTATAGGAAAAATAAGAAGGGAATAAGAACTATGTTAAATCACACGAAAGGATACAGCGTAGGTTCCCAGTCTTAGCTTGCTTTAGGACAGCTTAGGCATGTATACTTTATTAAAAATGGTACTGGCACGTTTCATAGGATATGCAGAAAGGAATAACTAGCTATGTGTCCTCTTTTCAATTCAGTGAGAAGAGAAAATTTTGTATGTGCTTTTGTATACGACATGGTACGAGGTAGGCATAAAAAAGGCCTACGCGTATTACATTTTGTATGTAGGGTAGGTAAGTATTCCATTTATTAACCATTAAGTTTCTACCTTTTATTTTATTTATGTTTTGTTTTATACGGTATTAAATTCTACCGCTAATTGTTATTTACTATTAACCGTTTAATATAAGTACCGTCGAACAAACTCCAAATACAACGAAAATGGATATACCGCTACGTCTCAACGTTCCGATCATAATGAAATTAATTTCATTGGAAACCAACTTCGTTTGCAAAACGACGTTATTTTGATTTCAATTTATTTATCGGTTCACCCTTAAATAGCACACACCGAGAACAACAACTTTGATTGACTCCAAACTGGAAATCTAACAATAACTAGTCATGCGTATTCCAACAAAATTCATTTCATCGAAAACGGAGGTCATTTGAAAAGAAAGTTATTTCAAAGCTTATAAAATATCGATACGATATAATTAAATTCCAAAACGATTAGATTAAATAATAATAAATTATTATTTTTATCGTATATGTCTAAATAAAATAAACACCGCTTTAATTATAAACCAACATTGAATTATGAATCAATATTAATATTTCAGAGTTAAACAATATTCGAATTTTATTAAAATTCCTATTGAATTTATTAAATAAACGTTATCCTTTATAAACGATTTCCATAACGACTATTTTAAAATTTGATTTGGACATAACTTACAATCTATAAAATAAAATCTTGATTTTTCTCTTTCATTAGAAAAGTATAATCAAATAGATTCTAATGTTTCTTGTTTCACAGAATTCCGACCTAAAACAGATTCTGTATATTCAATTTAATTTCAAATCGTAAATTGCGAACTACCACTACGTTAGGGTTCGTTTTATAATTATATATAAATTAAATGTTTAAACTTTGTTTTATAAATGAATTATATATTTTAAATCCATTTAAAATTCCAAATCAATATTTAAAATAATAAATTAAATATTAAACGCCCAAAATATAAGACGTTAAATTCTTTCCTCCTAAAAAGAATTTCGTCCCCGAAATTGCTAAGGTAGAAAAATATTACAACCCATTTATCTTTTTTAAATTCGATTTATTTTAAATCGAAAATCAATTCAAAATTGTTAATAAAAATATCAAAAATATGGAAAATTTTCTAACACCTTAAATTTCTGGAAATTTTTTGCACAGTCTCCCTTGTGCGGAGTGACTTCTGCGATATCGCAGGAACAAATAATATATATACATCGACCCACGGTCGAAAAACAAAATTTAAAAACCAAAACTTATATTTTTGCGAAGGCATACCTTATATAAGCGCTATTGAGCATACTTGCTCAACTTTCGTGCAATCTACGCAATCTAAAACAATTCTTACAGCATTCTGGTACCTATACTCAACTCAGTTTATCATGTGAGCGACAATTACATGAAATTCATCGATAATATTTGATTGATTAACCAGTTAAATACACAAATTTCAAAATTAAACATATAACATCATGCAGGTGCAAATAAAGGATTTAAATTATCTAGTTTAATTTCATAAGCTGTTCTATATCAATTTATAATACTGGAGCTCCTTCTCTTTAAATTTCAATTCATTCATATTCTTATTAATCCAATGATGAATTATATTCAATCAGTTTGTCATCCAATAAACAACAATGCACAATCAACACCAATACACAATCAACATAAGCCAACCATTCAAGTGAATTCAGATTCAAGATTAATATTTACTTGTATTCAGTTGGGTTTAATATCAATTGATTTATATCAGATTGATTTCCATTTCATTATTATTAATTCGATTTCCAAATTTCAAATTCCATATGTGAAATCTCTTCGGGTTATATTAAACCATTCCAATTTTTTTAATCCTTCGAATTCCATTCAAATCAAACAAATAATTCAATATCTAAATAATTTGATAAAATTACCTATTTTCCATACAAAAATACAATTTAGGCAAAATTATTTCATTTACCCTGTTTACATAACAATATCGTGTAAAGTGCTAGTTCAAAATCGAACTGATCAAATAACACAATACAGAACATTTTTATATAAAATTTACAAATATGCGCTCTCATATATATACAGTCAACTCAATCGAGGGTATTACTAACCCTATATCTATCGGGTTACGCTACAGAGCCAAGGTTATTACTAAACCATTGCTCTGATACCACTGTAACGACCTAAGGATTTTCGATCCAGAAAATCGATATAAAACACCATGTCGACTATTCAAGCATCAGAAATACCAAATAGTTAATAGAAAGAAATTAGAGGGTAAAATAAGAAAGAAAGAAATATTAGAATAGGAGAAGATGAGAAACCAACAAAACACAAAGTCTCACATCGCAGCAGAACAAAATATAATATTGAAATAAATATTTATTGAGAGCTTGAAAAATACTTACAATCATCAGAGTACATCAACACATCTGGACAGTTATAATAACCTCTCCTCATATACAACACACAATGGAAAATATCTATATAACATCATACGTCTGGACTCATCCAGCTTGTCTCTTCACAGCATCCGATAACCTGAACCTGTACAACTCGGTCTAATCCGAGCATTTACAAATGTCGGATAAGTCTGGTGAACCAGAGTGAGAAACCCACTAAGTTGAAGTATATCACACAACTTGATTTTAAAGTCAAAATCTTTTCGATAGAAAAGGATAATCGTAAGACCAAATCCGCACATAAATACGGATGGCTTTTACCATACGATAACCCAAAACATTTTTGAAATCACATCTTTTCTGATATTATAATAATGTTTAAATACGAATAAATAACAATCCAGCAGAACGCTTGTATCTCACGCTCTATATACATAATATATAACCAAAACTGCGGGCGCTTATTGGAGAATGGATTTCCATGGCAAGGTATGGGAAACAACCTTTTCGATAGTGTATCTCTAGAGAGGAATACACCAGGTTCAACAAGAACATAATGCAACCCAGGATAAACATGACCAGCCTCTCATTTCGCTTGAGAGTACCAAATACATTGTCACCTACGGTTGCTAGCAACATAACCATTCCCAGGAGATACAGAAGTGAAAAGAAGAACAAGTATGAATATTGTCTAGATGGTGACAATACACCCTAATGGGAGTGACCCACATAGCCATGCGACATACCCGATATTTTCCATTTCCCGGTTGATAATGGTTGAGGTCATAAATAACTTTAGAACATTTGGCCACTATTCACTCTGAATGCCACATTGCCAAATCCGCTAGCCATTTACCAATTGATGTCCACAAAATACTAGTTATTTGGCTAGACAAAAGCCCTTTCTCCGCCATCAACCATGGTACGTTTGAAGAAATCAACGTACGTAATTCCTTTAGAAATACTGCGTCAAGCACTCGTCCATACAAGTCATCCAGGAACAGGATGAACCGAAGGTACCCTCCTACAGCGTCCTAGGTATCACCCTATGGATCAGTAGTGAGTCGTCCTTGCAATCCGTAGATTTCAACCATGGCAGAACCCAAGTATACCACCGCATCGACTCAGAGATTTTAAGTGGCTCTTCAATTTATAAAGATCAACAATCTTCGATTACTTCTTCTCGATCATCATCTGATATTTTCCACATTTTTCATATTTTGCTGGTCGGAATGGTATTCAAATATAAATTCGATCCCGGACTTTCCGTACCAACAATCGTATGGGTCAGATTTGACAGTTGGTTATTTAACTATCAAATAAAACAACCATAAAATAAAATGAATTTACTGGTTCAGTACCCAGCATCATTTGCCTTCTTTAATTATAAATAATTAGACAATGGTTTTTATAAAACCCCCAAATCTTCTCAATAATTCAAACATAGCTTTTATCTCTTATTTATTATAAGAGCATCCTCAAAACAAATTTTATTTTTAATACTTAACAATATCCCATTTTTCCATTAATTATCATTTGCACCATATTATTCATTATCTAACACTGGGAAATTAGTTTAATTTATTATTCATAAAATAATCATTACAAAAATCTAATTTTGTTCTTTTTACTTGAAAAACAATGGCAAACCCCTATTCTCTTTAAAATAAACTCATTCCAAAACTCCATTTTCCATTTTCTTTTTTCTCTCGAAAATATCGTTATATTTTCACATAATTTCCCTTTTATTTCCTTTATATGGAAGATATCATTATATATATGTATATATATATATATTCTCAAATCTTTCGTTTCCGTTACTTTGGCAATCCCATTAGGTATTCTTCAACCTTTTGTTTCCCTTTTACTTTGGAAATATCTTTTTATTCTTATCCATGCATTTCTATTTCCTTTTTACTTTGGAAATCTCATTTCAATTCCGTTCATTTAACTTAATCTCGTTATTAAGTATCGCCAATTCAAAATCAACTCTATAATTTCACCTTCCTCTTATAAACATTTCTTATAAACACCGGTTTAATATAAAACCATTTTTATCTCCGTTCCTTCTTACTTAATTTAAATATTAAGTAAAATATTTATTTTAAGCTGACGTATTCACTTAAATCTCTTTTTATAACTTAATTCAAAAAACTTGGGTTTTAATGTAAAACCCGATCATAACTCATTTTACTGTTTAACTAAAATTCATTACAAACACGATCACTTACTTAAATGGATTTCATTTAAGAAGTAATTACTTAAATTAACACAAAAAATTTACTTCACATTAACTATTGTAAAGTTAGCTGAGTGCTTTATTAACTAAAACGATAATCTATATACCAGTTAGAATATCTTAATTATTTACCATTCAGTATTAGTTTATTTACAAATATATATTTTGAAACATAAGTATTACTTAACTTTAAATTCTTATTATCGTTCTTACGTGATAATCTCACTCTTGAGTATCAGTTTCCTGGATAAAGACGATATTCAACTCTAACACTCATTTTGAACACAAACTAATACAATCTATCAGATAATGGTCAGGTCGTTCAAGTTTGGGTATTATAATTACCTCTCAGACCTTGAGTCAAAGTCATTCTTATCGTTAAGACTCGTTGAAGTTCAATATCCAAGATACTCGACAAAACCAATAATTGGTATTATCCATTTAATTTCCAAACCTTAAACCCTTCTCAAACAACATTGTCGTTTTGAAACATTTATTAAGTTACTTAACTCGAATATCGAATCAAGAAATTTATTCCAAACGATTGATTAAATTTCCTTTCTTATAAAAACTAAATTATCTTCTTTACTAAATTGAAAGGTTAATTAAGTTTAAAATATCCTTCAGAGATGTTTAACCCAAGTTTATAAATTCCTTTTTAAAGTCTTATGGAAAAACAATTATTCGTCAACATTTCCATTTGATTAATTTAAAAAATTTATTCTAATAACTCAATTCAATTAAAATATTTTTTTTCCGTCGACTTAAACCATGATTATTACGTCAATAAATCCCGATTAGTCCATTCTTTAAATTAATTAATAATATAATTAATTTAAATAATCCCATATAATTGTTCTTAGAAACAATTATTCAATTCTTAACCGCTCGGTTAATTTCTGCTCGTCTATTTATAAAATCCTATTAACATAAGAATTTGTATTATAAAATCACTTAACAATTTCTTATAAATTTAAATAAATAAATAATAAATGTTTATTTCCTTTTTAATTATTTTTCATTCAAAATAATAGATTTAAAAATCTATCTCAGTTATAAAATAAATTTTATAACTTTATTCCGGTCTATTTACCTAACGGTAAATACATATGTATAAAACAATTGATTTTCAAGCCATCTGATGCCATTTACTCAACCAAGTATAAACTATTGGTTAAAACCACGCAAATGTTTAATTACAATCAACAATTAAATCAGTTTGTCCAATCCATATTGTTTGAACAATTCATACAGTTGTAATATAAAAACGAACAGATATAATATTAAACAAACAATCAATAACAACAACTCAAGCACCCATATTTAAATTCAATATGATTATATTATTGTAAACGTAACCAACAAGGTAAGTTACCTCATTTGGAAATAATCGTTAAAAATAACGATTAGATTTCATTTAAAATAAATGAACGTTTAAATCAACCAGTTCAACCAATATATAAATAATACTCAACACACAACAACAATTATCAACCATAGCACACAAATTAAAACCCGACTTATATAAAACATAAGTGGGATAAAAACTAGGTGAGTGATACTCACATTGGTTTATAGCATAAGTGGTTTGTTTCAATTAAATTAAACAATCATTTAATTTAACTAAAATCTCCTGGTGATTCCAGATCTGACCAAATTGGTTCCGAAATGATGTGCTCTTCAATATGATCCCATTGCAATTTGTTTTGTTAAATTCTGTCTACGGAATTATAAATTTTAAGTGTTTTAGTACATACATTTAAATTAGATTAATTAATTTTTAACAATCCTAATTAACCTTAGCTAACCAATTAAAATATTTATTTATGTTGTAAACATCGGACCCAATCAAAATGGTTTCTTCCCGCTGCACATCATGTTGTTCACGCGTTTCTTCGATCTGAGATGTAAAACAGGTAGATTAGTTTACTAACTTTCCAATTAAAATGTTTAACACTAATTTAATTATTAATTAACCAATTTTTTAAATTTAGTTTCCAACCTATTGGTTATCTTCGAATTGAAGAGAGGAAACATGGGTCCGTACATTTCTACTTCATTCCGCCCCATTCTCGTCTTCTGCTATACCACATGGACCCTGGTTTGTTTTTCTCTGTTCACACTTTTCACTGATTCCTTCACCAAATTGGTCCAATATATTTCTTCCCAGACTTTTCCTTCACGCGAAGACAAAACCGTTACTATGTCACTTTCCCCCCCAAAATGGTTACCAAGTCGGGAAGCAAAATGTTCCCGCTACTATTATTACCAACGATCCTGATCTATCGTTTCAAATTTTCAACCCAGAGGCCAAAACGTTCTATCTTCTTTCAAACATCTTTTCCCTTTTCTTTTTAAAATACCTTTGTTCTAAACCATGTCCTTTATCACTTCCACGAGTTCAACTCTTCACGACTTCACGTTCGAGACTAGTCCTTGTTTCGATTTGCCCCATTTTAACTGTTCACGCATTGCAAACTATCCCCCCTTGCTGCTCTTCTTCTGTCCCCTTATCTTTTCTTTTTTTTTCTTACAAGACATGGTACGCACCCCTCCTCACCGTGCCATCGTCCCCTTCAGTTCAAATTGACACTCTCAGGAAACCATACGCCACATGATGGCCTCCTCCCCATGTACACTCACGCACTTAAACTCCCCTTCACCTCCATGTTAAAAACAACCGGCTAATTGTTTCCCCTGACTCCTCTCAACTATACCCGCCCCATCTCCCTCTCCTCCTTCCATGCATTTCACTCCAAGATAACAACAACACCCACTACTTTGTTCCATTCCAGATCGCTACTTACTTCACCGCCAACAACTCATGCTTCACCTACCCACCGCCGCACCACCCTTGTTCCGACGATCGGCAAGAGCCGAGACCACCAACAAACTTGCATCGCCATGTTTACACAGCACCGCCATAGAACAACACGCACACTCTTCTAGCTTCTATTTGAGGAGATATTATTGTATTATTTTTGGAGGGAGTGTTGTGTTCACTTGCTAGGGAAAACGAAGGTACAAAAAACGAAGGGGATGTTTTGATCTTGTTTAGCAATGGAGGCTTTCAATATATATATCAGCAACCAGAAGAAACGAAGATGAGGGCAAGTATTTATAGGGGAAATAAGATGGGGATAAGAACTATGTTAAATCATACGAAAGGATACAGCGTAGGTTCCAAGTTTTATCTTGCTTTATGACAGCTTAGGCATGCATTGAAACGACCTAAACTTCCCCGGTACGGGAAAGCCCGGATTGAGTTGAGAAAACGACGCTTTAGAATACAACAATAGAACATTTCATTGCTATTACAACAATCACATCAGAGTACAATAATATCAGAGTACGAATAAATATTACACAACAAAAAAATAATATCAAAGATTAAATTACATAGCAGCGGAAAATACATCAACTAGCACAATTGAAAGAAATACGCCGATACAAAGCTTTCCGAATATAGCTCTAATTGTAAGTCCAGGATCCCTGTAAAGAAATATCTGCAAAACCTAAACTACTGGCTGCCCGTGTGGAAAATATGGGCACCTGAAGTTTAGGTTAAAACAATAAACTCCAAGTCTATCATGTGACTGGTGTGAGAACTAAAGCAGTTATTAAATCTTTACTTTAAAAGTTAGGAAATTATAGGACCACGACGTATAACATGGAACGGGTTTACTCCATATGAATCTCAGTTTAAAAAAACAACGCAATGCCTTTTGGAAAATGAAGCAATTATAAGACTTAGGTCCCATCACACAATGCAACGCGAGCCGGAGGATAGAGTTTTCCCTTATAATAGCCAAACATGCTTGGTACATTTAAAATAAATCATTTTGATATTCATAGTGCCAAAATCAGCTTCAAATATAAATGTATCAATCATAGACGATATAGGCACTATACATTATGTCGCCATACTAGTTTTACAATTAAAACCGAAAAATGTCGTATTGGAAATTGGATTTCCTTCATAAACCAAGGCAGGGATCTTCCTTCCGAATTCGAGGCACTCTAGCCCGTGCCTCAGGACTCACTCGCAAGTGCACCCGAAGCGGAAGGGCCGGTCCACATTTACTTTAGTGGAATGATAATTCCTGAACAATGCGTTTCCCTGCCCCATGGAGCATAAAATCTGGTCAGTATGTCGACCAAAATCAAGAGCCATAATGGACTCAAATCCGAGGTACCTCGCTTTCCAACATCCACATAAGTAAAATGTCTGGGTTCCATACCATGACATCACTCCTAGCTAGAAAAAAAACGCATGTCCTCCCTGCGGTCCTCTCCCGTTTCTGGTTGACAACGGGGTGTGAGGCTTGCGAATTAACGCTACACAAAGCTATGCTAATTAAAGTTGTGCTTTGATCATCAACAACATGACTCTGCTTTTCAACAAAAGCCTTGATCCTTTGCATCTCAGCATGCTACACAGTCAATCCATACTGTACCACTGATTTCCACCAATATATAATCTCTGAGCTCGTACGTCTCATAGAAGGGTGTTAAGCAATAGAATAAATTCTCTCCGCCACCAAAAAGATATATATTTAGCAGTGATCAACGAATACAGTATAAAGGAATACAATGTCGGACACACTATCCATTTGCAAGTCCGTTCTGGGTCTGAACGAAACCGAAGGCACCTTATTCCTCGTCTCATATGTCCAATACAGGGGAGAGGCTCTCGCATATCTAGTCGATCTCCAAGTACGTCTGGATGATCGCCACTTATTACCTTGTCTTGGGTGTACATCCCAATCAAGACATCAGTAATCATCCAAATGATGTGAAGATCTCCAGTCTTCAACCATCGTCTTCATCGTCAACTTTCAATCGTCGTATTAACAATTCATAATGGGTTAAACCCGGTCTTTCCAAATAATTCGTGTATCTTATAATCAAGTGCTATAAAAACACATCATACGCCTCATTCCAATTCAGAATATTCTTTTATTCAAATACTCACATCTTTAAGGAAAGGTTCCCATTAATTTTATCAAAGACAAATTCATTTAAATTTTTTCTTTAATCTTCCTTTTGATATCATTTCAACAGATTTTATTAACTAGTCGGGATTATCGAGCCTTACCGCAGTAATCATTTATTTTATCTTCCCAATCCCAACCTATTCATCCTATGGAGCAAAACTGGTAGCACTCCATATCTAACACCCACTGTATTATTGGTAAAATTAAGTACCATTTCATGTTCAAATCTAATTAAAGATTTAACTATCGCCTGGAGTAAAACTGGTGATACTCCATTCTCGATCATTTCATGAATTTGATAAATTTAATTATCCCATTCTCATTCCAATCTAATTAAAGATTCATTAAAATTCCAACTTGGTTTTAATATCAAAAATCATTACTTTATGATTATTCAACTTTTAGGGAAATTAATCCTATCTTTAATTGGGTTAAAGAACTAATGTCGTTTAAAACACAGTTCACGATAAAATCATCTTCCATTTAATATGGAATCTTCACGGAAAACATATCAATATATAATCGATATAAATTTCCGTATCAAATCAATACTATAACGGCAAAGCCTTTTAAATTCCATAAATAATAAAGGCCTTCCTTTACAGAAGCTCATCTCGATTATTATCAAATCGAATTCCATTCAATTCCAATTTCTTTTATTAAATTGGAAAACTTTTCTTTGGAAAGTTTCCATTAAATCTTAATAAAATGATTTATAAATTCCAAATCATATCTTCACTGTTAACTGGGTTTTAAAAACAACTGTTATTTAAAGCATCGTTCGCAATGAACCCGAAATCATCTTCCATTTAATTCCAATTTATAAGTATAAATTGGAAAACTTCTTTTATCTTGACTAAAAGATTTATTCTTTTCTCATCTAGGTTTAAGAAAGGTGTTATTAAAGACGCCATACACGACAAATGTAGTAACCCGAAAATCCGGGGGAATTTGAGCTGACTAAATAACACAAGTCCAACCCAAATCGCACTGGAAATTCAAGAACTAATAGAAAGAAGACAGAGGGTGAGGATAGATAAGATAGAAACTTAGAATAGAAGAAGAAGAAGAAGAACACAACATCAGAGTAACACGAACCTCACAGCGGAACGAATAACATATAATAGATAACATAACTTTGAAATATAACAGTTATGTATACAATAGCACTTATCAGAGTACAGTACTTACAACACAGCGGAAATAACTATAGCTATATGATCTTGAAGCCTCCTGCTCCAAGCTCTCCAAGTGTATCTGTAAAATCCCGACTACTTGACTGCCCGTACAAATTTAGGCACCCAAGAGTTTAGGGAAAACAACAAAATAAACTCCGGGTCAGTCATGGGACTGGTGTGAATAAACTCAAATCATTTAAACAGGTATATGATATCTCATAAGACCACGCCGTGAATACGGAACGGGTTTTTCCCTTATGAGAATCCAAATAAATTTTCAAAGCAATATCATTGTGATATTATAATAATGTCTAAGTACAAATAAATATCAATCTAGCAGAAACGCTTGCATCTCACGTTACTACATATATAGTATACAATCAAAATCGCAAGCACGTATTGGATGATTGGATTTCCAACTATGACAAGGTATGGAACCACCTTCCGATCAGTGTACTCTAGGAACGATACACTGGAGTTCAACAAGAACATCTTGCAACTCAGCCACACATGACCGACCACTCATTTCGCTTGAGTGTATCGAATGTACATCACCAACGGTTGGGATCAGCAACCGTTCCCGTATATATATGGGACAGCAATGATAGATTTAAGAAAACAAATGAATATTCACTAGATAGGTGATTATACACCCTACTTCGGTGCGACCGACTTAGCCATGTTGCCTGCCCGATTTCTGTCATTTACCGGATGTGAGGCTAGAAGCTACGCTTTATCATCACAATAGATTCACTTCGAATGCCACATTGTCAGATCCATCAAAAATCACTAATTGACGTCTACAACAATACATTACGTGTCAGCTAAAAGAAGTTTCCTTCTCCGCTTTCACTCTTGGTACGGTTGAAGAAATCAATGTACGTGACCGTCTGGAAATACTATGTCAGACATCCATCTTCATTTACTTAAAATGTCACATCGTCATACCCGCCAAATCACAAATTGACTTATCCAAAAATAACATGGGTATACAGCTAAGAGAAACGAATTCCTCCGCCACCAAACGTGAATACGTTTGAACAGATCAACTTACGCGGTCCATTGGATATACTCTGTCAGACCTTTGTCCATACAAGTTGTCCTGGGACTGGACAAACCGAAGGCACTATTCTGTAAACAGGATAGCCCTTGCATTTTACTCCGTCTTCAATTATCTTTGGCATATATGATTCGCGGCGCTTATGCCAATACAGAGTGGTTCTTTGGATAAAAATCCAACCGGTCTCTCCATATTAACAACGTTAAAATGGTCAAAACTTCGATAGTCTGTGATTTAACCATAAAAAAAAAACAAGTGTGCAAACAACGATATTATTCCTAGATGGAAATTATATCGAACAAACATCATTTAACATTAATCTCTTTGGTTCATTTATTTACTTATCTCCTGTTTCCCTATATTCTAAATTCTTATTTTCTTTTATCAGAAACATTTCTGATTCTCGTTTGGAAAACATTTCCAAACCTCCTTTACGATCAAACCTTACCATTTCTTAGTTAAGAAGGAAGTCACTCAAGTTGGGGTATAATTACCTCTCAGACCTTAACTGAACAACGTTATAACTTCGAAATGGTCAAAGTTTATCTTTTAATCTTTAACAACTTCTTTACGCCTTTCTCGGATCCAATTTTACTAATCCACTTCTATATTTAAAACATTGGTGATACGTTATAATCCCTACTTTCGAATTATCTAACTTTAATTATAACTTCTATTCTTATTAGTGAATAATTAACCTAACACTTATTTATTTATAAATAAATAAATCTCTATTTAGACACTGGAAAGTATAAGTACTTTCCCGAATTCGATATAATCGAATTTGCCGATTAACTCTCTTCGAGAAATCTCTATTTGATTAACTCTTCTTCGAATAACCTATATTCGATTAACTCCTTCCGAATAAACGATATTCGATAATCTCTCTTCGAATAACTAATATTCGATAACTCTTCCTTTTCAAATATCTCTTATTTGAAAATCTCACTTTGATTAAACTAAAATCGATAACTCCTTTCGATGAAACTAACATCGATAACTTCTTTCGATGAAACTAACATCGATAACTTCTTTCGATGAAACTAACATCGATAACTCCTTTCGATGAAACTAACATCGATAATTTTAACTCGACGAACTTAACTCGACTAACTTAACTTGACTCGACTAACTCGACTCACTTGGTTCGACCAATTCGATTCGAATAACTAGGCTCGACTAACTTGACTAACTTAACTCGACTTACTTGGTTCGACCAATTTGATTCGATTAACTAGGCTCGACTAACTTGGTCGAACCACCCGATCAACTCAACTTATTTAACTTAACTTATTTCTCAACTCGATCAACTCGATTAACTCCTATCAAATAACTAATATTCGATTAAACTCCATTCGCTTGACTCTAGATCGCAGCGATCACAATGGTTACGCCTGACTCCCTCAGGAAACATCCAACTGCCTTAGGCTATTTACAGCCCTGCGAATTACGCTAGCAGTCGTACGAGATGGAAACTTACCCTGAATACTATGTTTGACTAACTCTGTCTCAAATAACTATATTTGATTAACTCTAGTTCGTTTTAACTCTAATCGATTAACTCTAACTAATTAACTCCAACTGGTTAACTCTAACTGATTAACTCTAACTGGTTAACTCTATTTGACTAACTCGACTTGACTAACCCCTTTCGAATAACATATTCGATTAACTAACTTTCGAATACCATATTCGATTAACTAACTTCGAATACCATATTCGATTAACTAACTTCGAATGTCTATATTCGATTAACTAACTTCGAATGTCTATATTCGATTAACTTTATTCACTTTATAAAGACTTCCTTTTTAACAACGTTTTATTCATTTGAAAAGATTTACTTTTAAATAACGGTTCTACACTTTAAAAATGATTTCCTTTTTATAATGTTTCCTTTCCAATTCTATTTGTAAATGGTTTACAAATATTTCCTTTTCGCTATTTTATTCTATTTGCAAATGGTTTGCAAATATTCCCTTTCAAATTTATTCTTAAACATATTCTAACTCCTTTAATTCCCGGGAAAATTCGCCATAACCTCCTTTGTAACGGGAGCATCGGGAAAATCCCCAAACCCGCCACACAGGCCTTTCCATTCAAAAAGAAAATGATTTGAAATTATTTCCTTTTTGAATTTCTCCTATTTATAAATATTCCCATTTATAAATATTTCTTATTTATAAATATTTAAATTTATAAATATCTCTGTTTTCAATATCACTTTGAAAATCTCCTTATCAACATCCCGTATGTTATGGTATTCAATCATATCAAATCACGATGTTCAATATCGTCCATACACACACAAATCAACAACAGGTTATAATTCACATCATATATTAAAATATATGAAAAACAATAAAATACTGTTGAGGAATCCAGTCGGATTCCTCCAACCTGTTTCCCTGCATCACAGATGTTAGATAATATAGATAACATCACTTTCAGTTCCATATGATATATTCTGTTAAACAGAATCAATATAGAAATTTAACTAAATGACTAGCAGTTAAATCAAACAATCAATACACAGTCAAACAGACAATTTTAACAGTTCTAACAATACAACATGAAATTATAAACTGTTCAGAGTTAGTGAGATTTACTCACATTTGCGCGTTAGCCGTTAAATAACGGTTTGCGTTCGTTGATTTGAGTCGGACAATTTATTTTGCCATAAATTGTGAAGAGCTCCAATTGACTCGCGGTCAGTTCCATTGTGGAGTGCTCGTCCATACGATCCCAACGCAACTGACGGTTCGTCAATCTGATATCGTATGACCAAGTTATACATAATTAAAGTTAATACACTTTTAATTTGAATTTAAATTAAAACTTAACTTGCTTTAACAAGAGATTTGGGCCCACCTTTCCTTAAAGCCCATCGTCCATTTCAAAGCCCAATGCCCTTTCAAAACCCACCCATTAAACCTACTCCTTCTTCCCCCAATTCACAAATCACGTCTCCAGCAAAATCACTCCACCATAACCGCCCTCTTTCAATCTCCATTCCTCCTTAAGTTCATCACCGATCCGCACATAATTACCACCATCAGACTTCTTGCTCAAGTCTCCATCCTCCTAACTCACTAACGTCGAACTCGAACTCACGATACCTGGTGCGATGTTCTTCAATAACTACAGTGACTGCGTCACTTTCGTCACCGAGATCCACAAAACACTAGCACCAAAATTCATAGCTTCTTCTCCTCTTTCACCCTGTACCAGCATCGCACAACTCGACAGCACCATGCCACTTGCGACACCAGCCTCTCACCCACGACATACGGTTCAGACATCGACACATTTTGAAACCAAAGCTCACCGGAAAATGCATACGGGTGAAATACCTCACGCTGAACCCTAATCCAAGTCCAGAAATGCGAATCGATGCACTATCTCCTAGATTTAATCAACCCTAGTTCACTGTACAATTTTTCCAAGCTCGAGAACTCAGACCGCACCCTCCTAGATTTGCATCAACGTAAAGAGAAAGCTTCCAGGATTTCGAAAATACCTATCTCATGAATTATTGATTTTTATTGGTATTGTTTGGGTTTTTCTTCCAATACTGGATTTGTTTTGAGGATGGTGGCGGCTTGATTATGTTGATCTGTGGAAAAATCTGATTAGGTTTAGAAATGTTGTGGGGGGGGGGGTATATATAGGCCACTAAAATATCTAGATATTTTAGTAAGGGAATATTCCCGGTATATGCTCATTTTTGCTTTCTATGTCCTTGTTTTGATTGGTTTGATACCCTGATTGGGTTGGTTTTGGTTGTGGTTGAGACCGAAGGCCCCAGAGGCCTGTGCTGGATTGTAGAAAAATAAAGGGGATATTTCGAATTTGATTTTCGTATTTTATTTTCTCGTTTTTCACCTTGTCTTCGGTCTTTAAAAATCCGTGCGACCACATACGATCTCCTAAAATCACAAAAACTGACATGCCACTAGAATTTGACATTACGGACCCAACGAAACTAGTTTCGTCGAATTCCGACTCCGATTGCTCACACAGTGTATTTTTAACCATCAAAATACTGACTGTTTTACACTCTAAAAATCCGTACGGTCACACAGTGACTCTAAAAATCACGAAACTGGAAATCTAACAACTATTTGATATTGCGGATCCAACAAAACTGGTTTCGTCGAATTCCGAGGTCGTTTGAAAAACTGGCTATTTTTCAAGCACTGAACTGACCTTTTAAATATATAAATATATTTAAATATTATTAAATTTAATATTAATAAATTAATATTCTCGTATATATCCACAGATGATGTCGTACGGCTCCAGAATATCCTATTAGAATTTACAGCTTGATATTTCAGAATCCAGATTATCTCGATATTCAGTTTATACTGAAAATCCATTTATAACGTATATAAAGCGTCGCAAATTTTAAAGGAATTCTACAGCGAATTTTCTGAAATTTGATTTGGACGTACATCAAAATCTATACGACGAAATCCCGATTTTTCTCTTCCACTAGAAAGATACACTCCACCAGCTCCACACGTTTCTTGTTTCACAGAAATCCGGCTTAAAATGAATCCTGTACCTTCAGTTGAAGTCTGAATCGCCAAATAGCGAACTGCCGCATCGTTTCAAGCTCTATTTTAATTATACTATAATTATACGTTCAACTGTCGTCGATTGAATATATTCGTTATTTATATTTCGATTATAAACTCAACCAATCCTCTGATACTATCCAATTCACAGTATATCGTGAATTTCACTATTTTGACCATTCCGGGCTATAATTATTATATTATAATTATAAATTAAATATTCATTTTTATTTAATTTCGGTCATCGATATCGCCACATCGATAATTAATAATTAAATTAATTAATTATTCAACAGCTAAAAATGCGGGTCACTACAATCTTCCCCCCTTAATAAAATTTCGTCCTCGAAATTGCTAAGCTAGGGGACGACCCTATCTTCTGGGTAAAAATTTATCTGTTTACCTCTTGTCTCCGGTTTCAACCGAACCAATTAATATCGACTAAAATATTAATTTATTCCGACTAACTAAATTTTCAAAAATTCTGAAAATTTTCTAACACCTTAACTTTTCGAAAAAAAAATTTTTTTGCCAGCACCTCCTTTGTACTGGTCAATATCTCAAACTCCAACTCGCCTCTCTGGGCCTTCTTTAACCCAAAAGAAAATCAAACAGCCAAGCGGCTTGCTAATTCGGCTCATAAATCTCATATCCATATATAATATAAACTGGCACCTTTTTGTCGGGAATATCAACTCTATCACTTCCATATGCTATCAACTCAGCATATATCAGTGTTATTTCCATCAAATTCCAATCAGTTCATATCCTCAAAACCAAATCGAATTTCATTCGAACCCGAATATCAAATATCAAATTTCAAATTCTTAACTCATCAACCCAATTCCATAACAGATTATTCTCTAATCCAATTCAATTCTATTTAACTCAGTTCAAGTTAATATTTCAATTTGTTTCTACTATCTTATTCTATTTAACTTCATAAGTTAAAATTAAATTCCGAAACTTAATTTCCTGGGTCTATTTCAAATCAATTTGAAATTACAATGCCAATTCAAAACCTTTGAATTTCTAAACAACTTGATTTCTCAAAACAATTCAAAAACAAAACCTTTTGTAGTAGTCCGTCACTTAGAACTCGAAAATGAACACTGATGATGTCGCGATTCATCATCAGAATCTATTTTCCAGCTATCGAAGTGAGTTCAATGCTATATCACCTTCAGTTTGAAAAACGTTTTCAAAATCTCCCAGGAACTTAAAATTTCCTTATTTTAATTCTAATCTGATTTAAATTCAGATTTTTTTTCTTCATTTTATTTCATATACTTTACTTATATGAAATTTGATTAGTCATTTATAATCATTTTAGTTTTTTATAATCTTACTCGATTATAATAACAACCAACACAACCAATTATACTATGTTAATTTCAAAACATACCATGTCGGTTCATCGTGTTCAAGTGTTTATAAAACTCCTACCGATACAGTGGATCAAACTGATCGACCAGAATTTATAAGCCACTCAACCAATAAATCTCCACAATATAAATCACTTTATATTAACTAACAAATACGCACTCGTATATATATACACTCAACTCAGTCTAGGATATTACTAATCCCATCTCTACTGAATCACGCCACAGAGCCAAGGTAATAACTAAACCAATGCTATGATACCAACTGTAGTAACCCGAAAATCAGGGGGAATTTGAGCTGACTAAATAACACAAGTCCAACCCAAATCGCACTGGAAATTCAAGAACTAATAGAAAGAAGACAGAGGGTGAGGATAGATAAGATAGAAACTTAGAATAGAAGAAGAAGAAGAACACAACATCAGAGTAACACGAACCTCACAGCGGAACGAATAACATATAATAGATAACATAACTTTGATATATAACAGTTATGTATACAATAGCACTTATCAGAGTACAGCACTTACAACACAGCGGAAATAACTATAGCTATATGATCTTGAAGCCTCCTGCTCCAAGCTCTCCAAGTGTATCTGTAAAATCCCGACTACTTGACTGCCCGTACAAATTTAGGCACCCAAGAGTTTAGGGAAAACAACAAAATAAACTCCGGGTCAGTCATGGGACTGGTGTGAATAAACTCAAATCATTTAAACAGGTATATGATATCTCATAAGACCACGCCGTGAATACGGAACGGGTTTTTCCCTTATGAGAATCCAAATAACTTTTCAAAGCAATATCATTGTGATATTATAATAATGTCTAAGTACAAATAAATATCAATCTAGCAAAAACGCTTGCATCTCACGTTACTACATATATAGTATACAATCAAAATCGCAAGCACGTATTGGATGATTGGATTTCCAACTATGACAAGGTATGGAACCACCTTCCGATCAGTGTACTCTAGGAACGATACACTGGAGTTCAACAAGAACATCTTGCAACTCAGCCACACATGACCGACCACTCATTTCGCTTGAGTGTATCGAATGTACATCACCAACGGTTGGGATCAGCAACCGTTCCCGTATATATATGGGACAGCATTGATAGATTTAAGAAAACAAATGAATATTCACCAGATAGGTGATTATACACCCTACTTCGGTGCGACCGACTTAGCCATGCTGCCTACCCGATTTCTGTCATTTACCGGATGTGAGGCTAGAAGCTACGCTTTATCATCACAATAGATTCACTTCGAATGCCACATTGTCAGATCCATCGAAAATCACTAATTGACGTCTACAACAATACATTACGTGTCAGCTAAAAGAAGTTTCCTTCTCCGCTTTCACTCTTGGTACGGTTGAAGAAATCAATGTACGTGACCGTCTGGAAATACTATGTCAGACATCCATCTTCATTTACTTAAAATGTCACATCGTCATACCCGCCAAATCACAAATTGACTTATCCAAAAATAACACGGGTATACAGCTAAGAGAAACGAATTCCTCCGCCACCAAACGTGAATACGTTTGAACAGATCAACTTACGCGGTCCATTGGATATACTCTGTCAGACCTTTGTCCATACAAGTTGTCCTGGGACTGGACAAACCGAAGGCACTATTCTGTAAACAGGATAGCCCTTGCATTTTACTCCGTCTTCAATTATCTTTGGCATATATGATTCGCGACGCTTATGCCAATACAGAGTGGTTCTTTGGATAAAAATCCAACCGGTCTCTCCATATTAACAACGTTAAAATGGTCAAAACTTCGATAGTCTGTGATTTAACCATCAAAGAAAAACAAGTGTGCAAACAACGATATTATTCCCAGATGGAAATTATATCGAACAAACATCATTTAACATTAATCTCTTTGGTTCATTTATTTACTTATCTCCTGTTTCCCTATATTCTAAATTCTTATTTTCTTTTATCAGAAACATTTCTGATTCTCGTTTGGAAAACATTTCCAAACCTCCTTTACGATCAAACCTTACCATTTCTTAGTTAAGAAGGAAGTCACTCAAGTTGGGGTATAATTACCTCTCAGACCTTAACTGAACAACGTTATAACTTCGAAATGGTCAAAGTTTATCTTTTAATCTTTAACAACTTCTTTACGCCTTTCTCGGATCCAATTTTACTAATCCACTTCTATATTTAAAACATTGGTGATACGTTATAATCCCTACTTTCGAATTATCTAACTTTAATTATAACTTCTATTCTTATTAGTGAATAATTAACCTAACACTTATTTATTTATAAATAAATAAATCTCTATTTAGACACTGGAAAGTATAAGTACTTTCCCGAATTCGATATAATCGAATTTGCCGATTAACTCTCTTCGAGAAATCTCTACTTGATTAACTCTTCTTCGAATAACCTATATTCGATTAACTCCTTCCGAATAAACGATATTCGATAATCTCTCTTCGAATAACTAATATTCGATAACTCTTCCTTTTCAAATATCTCTTATTTGAAAATCTCACTTCGATTAAACTAAAATCGATAACTCCTTTCGATGAAACTAACATCGATAACTTCTTTCGATGAAACTAACATCGATAACTTCTTTCGATGAAACTAACATCGATAACTCCTTTCGATGAAACTAACATCAATAATTTTAACTCGACGAACTTAACTCGACTAACTTAACTTGACTCGACTAACTCGACTCACTTGGTTCGACCAATTCGATTCGAATAACTAGGCTCGACTAACTTGACTAACTTAACTCGACTTACTTGGTTCGACCAATTTGATTCGATTAACTAGGCTCGACTAACTTGGTCGAACCACCCGATCAACTCAACTTATTTAACTTAACTTATTTCTCAACTCGATCAACTCGATTAACTCCTATCGAAAAACTAATATTCGATTAAACTCCATTCGCTTGACTCTAGATCGCAGCGATCACAATGGTTACGCCTGACTCCCTCAGGAAACATCTAACTGCCTTAGGCTATTTACAGCCCTGCGAATTACGCTAGCAGTCGTACGAGATGGCAACTTACCCTGAATACTATGTTTGACTAACTCTGTCTCAAATAACTATATTTGATTAACTCTAGTTCGTTTTAACTCTAATCGATTAACTCTAACTAATTAACTCCAACTGGTTAACTCTAACTGATTAACTCTAACTGGTTAACTCTATTTGACTAACTCGACTTGACTAACCCCTTTCGAATAACATATTCGATTAACTAACTTTCGAATACCATATTCGATTAACTAACTTCGAATACCATATTCGATTAACTAACTTCGAATGTCTATATTCGATTAACTAACTTCGAATGTCTATATTCGATTAACTTTATTCACTTTATAAAGACTTCCTTTTTAACAACGTTTTATTCATTTGAAAAGATTTACTTTTAAATAACGGTTCTACACTTTAAAAATGATTTCCTTTTTATAATGTTTCCTTTCCAATTCTATTTGTAAATGGTTTACAAATATTTCCTTTTCGCTATTTTATTCTATTTGCAAATGTTTTGCAAATATTCCCTTTCAAATTTATTCTTAAACATATTCTAACTCCTTTAATTCCCGGGAAAATTCGCCATAACCTCCTTTGTAACGGGAGCATCGGGAAAATCCCCAAACCCGCCACACAGGCCTTTCCATTCAAAAAGAAAATGATTTGAAATTATTTCCTTTTTGAATATCTCCTATTTATAAATATTCCCATTTATAAATATTTCTTATTTATAAATATTTAAATTTATAAATATCTCTGTTTTCAATATCACTTTGAAAATCTCCTTATCAACAACCCGTATGTTATGGTATTCAATCATATCAAATCACGATGTTCAATATCGTCCATACACACACAAATCAACAACAGGTTATAATTCACATCATATATTAAAATATATGAAAAACAATAAAATACTGTTGAGGAATCCAGTCGGATTCCTCCTACCTGTTTCCCTGCATCACAGATGTTAGATAATATAGATAACATCACTTTCAGTTCCATATGATATATTCTGTTAAACAGAATCAATATAGAAATTTAACTAACTGACTAGCAGTTAAATCAAACAATCAATACACAGTCAAACAGACAATTTTAACAGTTCTAACAATACAACATGAAATTATAAACTGTTCAGAGTTAGTGAGATTTACTCACATTTGCGCGTTAGCCGTTAAATAACGGTTTGCGTTCGTTGATTTGAGTCGGACAATTTATTTTGTCATAAATTGTGACGAGCTCCAATTGACTCGCGGTCAGTTCCATTGTGGAGTGCTCGTCCATACGATCCCAACGCAACTGACGGTTCGTCAATCTGATATCGTATGACCAAGTTATACATAATTAAAGTTAATACACTTTTAATTTGAATTTAAATTAAAACTTAACTTGCTTTAACAAGAGATTTGGGCCCACCTTTCCTTAAAGCCCATCGTCCATTTCAAAGCCCAATGCCCTTTCAAAACCCACCCATTAAACCTACTCCTTCTTCCCCCAATTCACAAATCACGTCTCCAGCAAAATCACTCCACCATAACCGCCCTCTTTCAATCTCCATTCCTCCTTAAGTTCATCACCGATCCGCACATAATTACCACCATCAGACTTCTTGCTCAAGTCTCCATCCTCCTAACTCACTAACGTCGAACTCGAACTCACGATACCTGGTGCGATGTTCTTCAATAACTACAGTGACTGCGTCACTTTCGTCACCGAGATCCACAAAACACTAGCACCAAAATTCATAGCTTCTTCTCCTCTTTCACCCTGTACCAGCATCGCACAACTCGACAGCACCATGCCACTTGCGACACCAGCCTCTCACCCACGACATACGGTTCAGACATCGACACATTTTAAAACCAAAGCTCACCGGAAAATGCATACGGGTGAAATACCTCACGCTGAACCCTAATCCAAGTCCAGAAATGCGAATCGATGCACTATCTCCTCGATTTAATCAACCCTAGTTCACTGTACAATTTTTCCAAGCTCGAGAACTCAGACCGCACCCTCCTAGAGTTGCATCAACGTAAAGAGAAAGCTTCCAGGATTTCGAAAATACCTATCTCATGAATTATTGATTTTTATTGGTATTGTTTGGGATTTTCTTCCAATACTGGATTTGTTTTGAGGATGGTGGCGGCTTGATTATGTTGATCTGTGGAAAAATCTGATTAGGTTTAGAAATGTTGTGGGGGGGGTATATATAGGCCACTAAAATATCTAGATATTTTAGTAAGGGAATATTCCCGGTATATGCTCATTTTTGCTTTCTATGTCCTTGTTTTGATTGGTTTGATACCCTGATTGGGTTGGTTTTGGTTGTGGTTGAGACCGAAGGCCCCAGAGGCCTGTGCTGGATTGTAGAAAAATAAAGGGGATATTTCGAATTTGATTTTCGTATTTTATTTTCTCGTTTTTCACCTTGTCTTCGGTCTTTAAAAATCCGTGCGACCACATACGATCTCCTAAAATCACAAAAACTGACATGCCACTAGAATTTGACATTACGGACCCAACGAAACTGGTTTCGTCGAATTCCGACTCCGTTTGCTCACACAGCGTATTTTTAACCGTCAAAATACTGACTGTTTTACACTCTAAAAATCCGTACGGTCACACAGTGACTCTAAAAATCACGAAACTGGAAATCTAACAACTATTTGATATTGCGGATCCAACAAAACTGGTTTCGTCGAATTCCGAGGTCGTTTGAAAAACTGGCTATTTTTCAAGCACTGAACTGACCTTTTAAATATATAAATATATTTAAATATTATTAAATTTAATATTAATAAATTAATATTCTCGTATATATCCACAGATGATGTCGTACGGCTCTAGAATATCCTATTAGAATTTACAGCTTGATATTTCAGATTCCAGATTATCTCGATATTCAGTTTATACTGAAAATCCATTTTTAACGTATATAAAGCATCGCAAATTTTAAAGGAATTCTACAGCGACTTTTCTGAAATTTGATTTGGATGTACATCAAAATCTATACGACGAAATCCCGATTTTTCTCTTCCACTAGAAAGATACACTCCACCAGCTCCACACGTTTCTTGTTTCACAGAAATCCGGCTTAAAATGAATCCTGTACCTTCAGTTGAAGTCTGAATCGCCAAATAGTGAACTGCCGCGTCGTTTCAAGCTCTATTTTAATTATATTATAATTATACGTTCAACTGTCGTCGATTGAATATATTCGTTATTTATATTTCGATTATAAACTCAACCAATCCTCTGATACTATCCAATTCACAGTATATCGTGAATTTCACTATTTTGACCATTCCGGGCTATAATTATTATATTATAATTATAAATTAAATATTCATTTTTATTTAATTTCGGTCATCGATATCGCCACATCGATAATTAATAATTAAATTAATTAATTATTCAACAGCTAAAAATGCGGGTCACTACAACAAACCCCAAAATCCAATTTTAATATTAAATATAAGGCTCTGAATTGAAATTATATCGACTTATATTCAATATCAAATTCTGAACTAACGGATATCGTATTGGGAATAACAATATCTATATCTTCCAAATTCCTCAACAATATCCATATAATCACGGAATCCAATACCGAAACATTCCGAAGATTATTTCCATTTAAATACTTTCCAATTCATACATTGGAATATTCAGGTTATTTTAAAACCCATTTTCTATACAATTTATTTATTTAAAAACATTGGATTATTATTCTAGTTAATAACTAGTTCATTTAGATAAAAATATATTTTATCTTTCAAAACTGGAATTTTTCATCCAAAATCTTTCCAAATTATTTATTATGATTTTACACAATTTTTTCATATTTTTAATAATTTTATTAAGGCCTGTACAGTCGGTTTCCAATAATGACCATCCAACTGCATCCATAGCGACCTTTTTTGAAATTGATTTGGGCATAATTTGAAATCTACCATTCAAATTTAAATCTCTTATATCCATTGAAAGATCTTTTTGATACAAACCCAACGGTTCCAATTATAGGAGAATCCGACGGTCGCATCTCCTGTTACAACAATTTGATGTTAATGGTTGAAATACGCGAACGGTCGATGCGCGGCGCGTTCTATTCAAGCCATTATATATATCATATATATATCGTCGATTTCCATTCAAAATGTATTTTATAAATCGTTTATAAATTCATTTTAAAATGGTTTTAACTTCATTTTTCAATTTTAAATAAAAATTGAGTATTCCATATCATTATAATATTAAAATGATAATATTTTCAAAATATCAGATTTTGAAATCAATTCCTTTGATAATCATTAAAAAATAAATAAAATTGATCGATAAACCCGTTCGAGTTAAAATGACGAATATCTACTTACTCAGCTTCATATATTTCAATTTTTTCGTATCCATCCAAAATCGGACATCAAAATCATATTTTGATTATTCAGGGAATATTATTTTAAAATATTCTTTCAATAATTTAATTTTCACCGAATGTTATTTTAAAATATTCGTTATTTTAAAATATTCATTATTTTAAAATATTCGTTATTTCTGAATCGGAATGCGACTCAATCAATTACCATATAATTTCAGTTATATGGATTTCATACATCGCATGTATTCAACAATAATGATAAATAATCATTACACACTCAAACATCATCCAGAGTGCATTCTACAACAGTATAAGCATTAAAATAAACAAATAATGCTCACCACAGCCTGTCAACCCATCGATTGACATACAACTAATTATTGGGATTAGTGTATGTCAAATATCATACCAATACCCGTGTGGGGTTTTCAAACAACAACAGTCTACTTAAAGAAATCATTGATTAATAAATTTAACCAGTTCTAATTCGGTTTGAATTATTTTTCTAATTAACCAATTTTCACTGTTCAATATATAAATGATTATTTTGTCCATTTTCATCTATTAGTTTAATATTAACATTTCTGACATGTTAAATATAACAAAATCATCGTCACAATACACAAATCATCCAAATAAATAAATACTCAACAACCTAGTGACATTTACGACGCCATAAGTGGCCATTCGCGGAGTATGAAATGCGAGTTTCGCTAATATCCATACATCGCTAACAATTTATGTGATTTGTGCGAATTCGTGTGTTGAACTCCATACAACAGATAAAAATAAGTACTAGTAATTTCTATAAATTTAAAGTTATAAATTAAATTAAATAATTATACAAAATTTTAGTGAGAGAATTCTCACTTTGGTTTCCACTCCGCTATTCTTTATTTTGATGATTTTAATATTGTTCGGGGTTAAATCTGCCCCAAATTCTAATTTGCTCCGTTTTGGTTCTAGTCTATTCCATTGCGAAACTCTCTTCATCACGATTCCAGTGGATCTATAATCGTCCAATTCCGTCCTCGTTTGAAGAAGTTATGGAATTTTATACATTTGATAATTAAAGATGTATTAATTAAATTAATAACGTTTAAAAAAACGTTACCCTCTTCGTAACCATCTTCCCGTCGTATGAAATGGAACCCAAAAATCTCGACCAGAAAATCTCGCCGCCGCCGCATCCTCAGGTGATCGGAGGCCGATCCTCCTCTGCCGTGAGCTGCGCCTAAGTGGCGACTCTCCACCCCCAGCACCGCCACCAACTCGATGACCTCCAATGCCTAGAATTTCCATTCGAAGGCCGCCTGTTTGGTGCTCGAATTCGCGAAAGTTACTCAACCATTTTTTATCAAAGCCATATAGAATTAAAGAACATGAAAAGCTCCTCAGATTTCGCTTTGGAAGTTTTGAATATTATTAAATTGATTTGGAGATTTTAATGGATGAACATGGGAGCTCACAGGCCATCGATAACGTTTTCCGGCGGCTAGGGTTTTAATGAGAGAGGAAGAGGGTTTTAACTTATATATATATTAATATTATTTTATTCGTTAATTAGTTGTTTATTTCTCCGAACTCCAAACGAGACCCAATAACTGTTGTCCCTAGCTAAATACCCACATTCCAGACACAACGGGATATGTTTCGTAAGCCAATTCGACTGTTTCAATCAGTTTTTCTTTAAATTAAAATATAAATCAATATATTGAATTTTAAATGTACATTTTAATTTACCGGGGCTACATACTGACTCCAAAAATTACTGAAAAATAAATCTTGCTATGTTTTAATGATACGATCTTAACAAAACTAATTTCGTCGGATTTGGAGGCCGTT
Source organism: Allium sativum (assembly GCA_030737875.1). Lineage (NCBI taxonomy): Eukaryota > Viridiplantae > Streptophyta > Magnoliopsida > Asparagales > Amaryllidaceae > Allium > Allium sativum. The sequence continues at coordinate 227,380,588 of CM060911.1, read as the reverse complement.
TGAAAATGGCCTTTTTCCAATTGATTAAATTCAAACTGAATTGACAAAACACGTTTAAATTTACCATGCTTACATATTAATTCCAAATTATGAAATTTGAAACCTGACTTTAATTTGACATTTCGGATCCGACAAAAGTGGTTTTGTCGAAAATATAGGTCGTTTGCAAAATGACTATTTTTAAGGGCTATATGTATATATATTAAAATTTATATAAATTCCATAGCGATTATTTTAAATTTTAAACTGGACATAACTTTCAATTTATATTATGAAATCTCAGTTTTTCACATTCATTAGAAATATATTATTAAACAGATTCTAACGTTTCTGGTTTTACTGAAATCCGATTTATTATGAATTATGTACATTGAATTGAAATTTTAAATCGAATTTTCAAACTACCACGCCATTTCAAACTCCCTTTATAATTAAAATTAATTTATACGTTCTAACTTCGATTTAAATAAATTTTTAGTCTTTATTATTTAAAATAAATCATTTTAAATAATCAAAATACATTAAAATAGCTAAAATAAATTTTTTAAATTGATTCTGAAATTCTGGGTGGTTACAATATCCCCCACTTAAAATCTTTTCGTCCTCGATAAGGAATGGAGTTGAAAATTGTCTAACTAACCAACTCAACTTTAATTTTGGCTTTCATTCCTCAACTTTTTAGTTTTCAAGAACTTTCTAATTTCTCAAAAATTTGGCTAACATCCTAAATTTTCGAAAAATTTCGCCATAACTTCCTTTGTACGGGGAGGGTTTGAAAATTTTATTGGGCCGCATTAAACACCCAATAAATCAAACAAAAGCATACACTCTTTTTGTGACCTATTTGTGTACAAGGGAGAATGTGTAAAAGTCGAAATCTCATACCTTGCCCCAGTGTTAGAAATAAAATAATCGATGTGCCATATCTAAAATCAAGAGAGACGTGAATTTTTTTCATCTCCAGACCCGTGTGGGGTTTTTATTAAATCCTGCCACGAGCACCGTTGCATGTATTTCTTAATTAAGTCCATAATAAGTCTTCTGTTCAACCTGTAATTCAGTCATCATTATAAAAGCATCTCGCCCGTATGGTAATCCAAACCTCGTCGTATAAGTGCCAAATGCTTATATGGAATATGATATAATATGCTGTCTTCATGCAGTATGCCATGCAGTATAGTTCATAGTTTATTTGTTGCTATCATATGGCGTGGTTTATAATCTCACACAGAACAACCATCACAACGCATCCAATTTCATTCACAGGAGTTTATATAAATAAAATTGTGCAACCAACTCATTAAGGTGTACCTATTTGTCGGGCACGCAAATTAATTCTCTACTCAATAGTAAATCCATAACATGTTCAACATATATATATATATATATATATATACATGTATATTTATGCAATTCAGTCAATTTTCAATTTAATTCAATATTTGGTTCGACTTGGCTTTACTTATCATTCATTCTTTTATTGGTTTTATCAATTCAATATTTGTATTAGTTAAACTAATAATCAAACAACACAACCAACAATCAATTTGTGAATTAAATTTTCAAACATATAACTTTCTATATATAATTAAAAATCATATTTTTAGTGCCAAATCACAAACAGTAAATTTTAACTATGTTTTGGTTCTCACACCAGTCAGTTGGAAATATATAGATATCCCACTTTCGGAACTCGAATATAGACTCTGATGACGATATATCAATCACCGGAATCATCTTCGGGCGAGTAGAGTGTGACCCTATATCTATCCAATGTATTTGAGACTTCGAATATACGTTCATGACGCGTATATGAAAAATCTTCATATACTTGATAGTCCAAAATAAAATAAAATAAAATACTCAAATACATATAATAAGATCTTTTTTTTTTCAAAATAAAATTCGCTTTCATTTTTTTATAAATAGTTCTTCAAACTCATTCCAGGGTATTACTAACCCTATCTCTAACGAGTTATTCTTATAGGATGTTACTAATCATATCTCTGATGAATTCTTTTGTTTGGTTCTAACATGTCTTGTTCTCGAGCTCCGTAAACCAAAGCTCTGATACCACGCTGAAATGACCCAAACTTCCCCAGTACGAGAAATCCCGAATTGAGTTGAGAACACGACGCATTAGAACACAACAATAGAACATTTCATCGCTATTACAATAATTACATCAGAGTACAAAAATATCAGAGTACGAATAAATATTACACAGCGGAAAAATAATATCAGAGATTAAATTACATAGCAGCTGAAAATACATCAAGTAGCACAACTGAAAGAAATACATGGACACAAAGCTTTCCAAATATAGCTCTAATTTTAAATCTAGGATCATACGTAAAGAAATATCTGCAAAACCGAAAATACTGACTGCCCATGCAGAAAATACTAGGCATCCGGAGCTTAGGTTAAAACAATAAACTCCGAGTCAGTCATGGGACTGGTGTGAGAACTAAAACAGTTATTAAATCTTTACTTTAAAAGTAAGGAAATCATGGGACCACGCCGTATAACACGGAACGGGTTTACTCCACATGAATCTCAGTTTTAAAAAAAACAACGCAATGCTTTTTGGAAAATGAAGCTATTATAAGACTCAGGTCCCATCACATAGTGCAACGCAAGACGGAGGTTAGAGTTTTCCCTTATAATAGCCAAACATGTTTGGTATGTTTAAAACAAATCATTTTGATATTATTATAAGTGCATAGTGTCAAAATAAACTTCAAATATAAATGTATCAATCATAGATGTAACAACCCACGTCCATTAATGTCACTCACAAAGGGAATGCATTAACTTCCATGGAGGTTATAAGTGAATATAGAACAGAAAAATTACAACAAGACAGATAATAAATAGTACTTGGAAATCTAAAACTTCATTTTATTGCAGCGGAAATTAAACATGTTTGTTACATCATAAAACCATAGATCATAACCAAGTACAATATCCATCTTCATAAAAACAAAATACATAATCCCATTACATAAATAGCCATTAAAAAGATAACAAGCTGGACTTTACTTCAACGGTCCAAGCTTTCCAAAGAGAGATGAAGCAATTCAATCAAACTCCACTAGAGCTGGGCCCAACCTGAGGACCTGGAGGCGGGAAAAGGATAGAAATAGAGGGGGTCAGACATAAAGTCTGGCGAGTATGATAATTCTAACAATACTATTATCAAAATAACTAGACTAAGGCATAAGCTGGAAGACAAGTAAATGTCTATGAACTCTTAGGAAGATAAAGATAGCGTTTAAGATAATGTTAAAGATAATGGTAAAGGCACACCTAATTACTAACGAATGATTACTACACTGCACATTACTACACTACACCACACCAGTCACCCTATTGTTTGATCCCACTTGCTTCACACAGAAACTTAATAAATAGCCTTATGTACCCCTAGCAGACTACATAGGTGTTGTCTACCCCTATCTCCACTAGGTGTACCCCACTACCCACATAGAAATTTTATAAGTAACTTCGTGTACTCCTAGCTGACTACATAGGTGCCGTCTGGCCCTATCTCCACTAGGTGTACCCCACTACCCACTTTCGATCGGCTCCCTACTCGTAGATACCCGTGCTGGCCCCACAGTGGGGTGTATCACTCCACTAAAGTGGCAACCCGATACAACTGAGAATGCACGGCTTATACCTACACGATGCAACAACGTCTTACCTACCAACCCGGGTCCACACACGCATATGAAACCCGTTGGACTTGCGTTGCCACCGCTCCCCGTTTTGGCCTCTTATAGTCAAGCCCAGTATGCGTGTCCCGTCCTCGACTTGGGTCGAGCCCACAAAGATACGTTTGGGATACTGGTTGAAACCGACCCCCACAAGCTACCCACCTAAGCTTGTCACCACTAGTATATCCCACTTAACCCTCTTAGTCATGTTTCATTTACATGTGTGTTTGGTTAAGTCTTACTAATCGTATTCCACATGCCACTAAGGGCACCCACTAGATTCCTCATGCCACCCAAGGCACCTACTTAACCCCCATGTCCCACCTTACATGTTTATCTGGTTAAGTATTTCTTAATTCATTCAGGCCATAACCTCATAAAGACCTCTCACATTAGACTGGCATTTATGGCAGCTGGATTTGTCGGGCGGGTCCGGGCAGTCTTACACCATAAAAGTGTCTAACCTCGTGTCTTTACAACTGTTATGCTTTAGTTTAGGCCTAGGACCTCTCACATTGGGCTGACATTTGTGACCATTGGATTTGCCGGGCGGTTCCGGGCAAGTTTACGTCACAAACGAGTCCAACCTCGTGTCCTAAGCATTGATTAACACTTAAAATCTTTTACCCCAGTTTTAATAATTCCCTATTCAAATTATTAATTAAGTCAACCTTTGATGATGTCCATAATTGACTCAATTATGGCCATCCACTTATGGCATGCAAAATCATCTCAATTGCACCCCAACTTTTTAATATTAAATACTTAATATTACCCCTACCCCACGTTTATACGTTCGCTTATTCAACGCATAATATAGGCTAGACTTGTATAGTCTAACACCTAGCACAAAGATAAATTATCACAACATGTAGACAATTAAAATAAATCTAATCATAATAGGGGTGAAACTTGCATAAACTACACATGTTAAGGATCAAAAGGTGTCAAATTGTTAAATGTCACAATTCACATGATATGACCATAGCCCAAATCTATACATAAACTTGCATATGGGGTTTTTAGGCAACATAATGATGGTGTGAACTAGCATAGAATATCACATATGTCATAGCATAATTCTAGGTGTCATAATAGATGTCATGGCATATGTTCATAACTTTTCCAATCAATCTAACTTGCATATGTAACGTGTCATATAGATCAACTTAGCCCAAACATGATGATTTAATTAATATGAACTAACTAGCATAGGCAATAGCATCATGATTTCAAAGCATGTATGATTCATCACAACTTTAGCCTAGAAACTTTCAACATACATAACATCATCATAGCATGATTTGCAACATATAGGATATTATCACCACATAGCATAGAATTTATAACATACATGATAACATATGACAATTCACATCATCTACTCATAATCCATTCATGACTCAACCTAATTAAAATGATAATAATCTTGTTAAGACAATCATACCCACAATTTAGAGAAGAAAAGAGAGAGTTTTGCTTTGCTTTAGGGTTGAGAGAATTAGAATTGAATTTGCTTTTCTTCTTTCTTAGTTGGCGGCGGCTCCATTGATTTCCATGGCGACGGTATGACGGCTTTGGTTCCAATTTTAATTAGGTTTAGGGTTAGCATTAGGATGTATTTATAGGTGTAGGAAGTTATTTAGGACCATTAGATTAACCCTAAACCATGAGAACCAATCAAATGCAAAATCTGCATTTGAGCGAATCGGCCCACGGGTTGACAGCCAAACACCCTGGATTAACCCCTAGTCGACCCAGCAAAGCTCGGGTCGACCTCAAAAATGGGTCGGTTCGGTTATTTCCCCTCCCAATTCGCTGTTTTGAACTTTTTCGCATATTTATTTATTTAATTTTTAATTATATATATATATATATATATCAATATATATATTTCTCTGCGCAACCCATTTCACTTAATTCTTTTCTAAAAATTAAGTATACTTTAATTTGTGAATTTTAATGTTATAAAATTACGGGGTGTTACATTCTCCCCTCCTTAAAGGATTTCGTCCCTGAAATCTCCAAGTCAAGAAGAATGTATATCCTACCATCTAATCGTCCATCTACTCAACCATCAAACACCAGCATCCATTGTCCTTAAAAGACTTCTAATGCTTTAATGTTTATATGCACAGTGTGTGTATATGTCCATATCTAATGCAAAATTAGGCGGTCTACTGATTCAGTCGACCTCCTTAGTGCTATTCATGATAGTGCCATGCGTCCAATATGTATGCAAAAGATTTCTAATGATACATATTAATTCTATATGCGTGCACAACCATCCACCCGAATGCAGCAACCATATGATAATACAACCATTATATATCCATTTTACTAAATACATCCATATATATGCAATATGCAATATGAAGTGACTGAGCCGATCTGGTGCCTAATAGTGTGTGTATATGCATCCACGAGCAACCACTAGCAAATACTTGCATCCACTTTGCATCCACCATACATAACATGTCTCAAACACATGTTTCAACCATAGGATTATCCTAACTAAAGGTCAAAGATACTAGCGAGAGGATATACTAAAGATAAGATAAGTACAAGCTAAGCGATAAAGGAGAAATTAAAAGACATGCCCTAAAAAAGAAAAGGGTATCGTGAACGCATCTTCTCTTCTGTCTCCCAAGTAGCGTTGCTCTCATCATCTCCCCATTGCACTTTGACTAGTCTGACCTCTCGATTCCTCAACCTCTTGATCTCCGACCCAAGAATGCGCATAGGAGCTCGTCGAATTGTCCCATCACGCTCTATCTCCACCTCTCTAAGCAAGCTCGGCTCTACCACTTCCGCGGTCTCGTGCAAGCACTTCCTCAAATGTGACACATGGAATACGTCATGTACACCACTAAGTCTCTCGGGCAACTCCACTCTATACGCCATCCGTCCAACCCTCTCCTTAATAGGAAACGGCCCTACAAACCTTGGTGTTAATTTCCCAACGGACCCAAAGCGAACAACGTTTCGTAATGGAGACACTTTGACAAAGACCATGTCCCCAACTTCAAACTCGAGATATGTCCTCCTCTTATGCGCATAAGATTTCTGCCTATCTTGCGCTGCTTTCATCCTCCTTCGAATCAAGTCGATCTTCTCTGAAGTCTCCCTAATCATATCGGGCCCAAGTAAGATCTTATCCGTAGATTCCCACCAACATGTAGGTGAACGACAAGGTCGTCCATATAGAGCTTCGAATGGTGCCATACCAATGCTGGACTGAAAGCTATTATTATATGCGAACTCAACCAATGGAAGATGCTCTTCCCATGTACCCCCAAAGTCTATGATACATAGCCTCAACAGATCCTCAAGAATGCGATTCACCCTCTCGGTCTGGCCGTCCGTCTGAGGATGATATGCGGTGCTCAAACATAACTGAGTCCCTACCGCCTCTTGTAAGCTTCTCCAAAATTCGCTAGTGAAAATAGGATCGCGGTCGCTCACTATGCTAGAAGGAACACCGTGCAAACGAACTATTTCTCGAATGTATACGGAGGCTAACCATGGAGCAGTCCTCTTACTCTTCACGGGAATAAAATGGGTGCTCTTAGTAAGTCTATCTACTATAAACCAAATCCCCGTATTACCCTTTCTCGATCTCGGTAATCCATCAATAAAGTCCATCGAGACGCTTTCCCACTTCCATAGTGGAACCTCCAATGGGTGAAGTAACCCACCGAGTTTCTTTTGCTCCGCTTTTACCTGTTGGCACACCAGGCATCTAGCAACATACTCGGCTACGTCCCTCTTCATACCGGCCCAAAAGAAAACTCGTCTCATGTCTTTGTACATCTTGTCCCCGCCGGGATGAATGATCATCTTCGAACAATGTGCTTCGTCAAGAATGGTCTTCCTTAGGTCATCGTCTTTTGGTACACAAAGTCTACCGTCCCTACGTAACCAACCCTTATCATCTAGGGTATACCTACGGAGATGGCTTGATGACTCCCCTCCTTTGAGCTTTTCTACTAACTCAACTAACTGTGGGTCGTCTCGCTGTGCCTCGCCAATCCATCCAAAAAGCGTAGGTCTGACCTCCAAGGATGCTAGCAAACCGGGTACGAAGTCAACGGAAGGTCTAAAGTCAAACATCGAAATGAATTCTAAACTTCACCGCTCAACAAACAAAGGACTTAAGGATAATCCTTTTCTACTTAAGGCGTCTGCACCACGTTACCCTTGCCCGGGGTATATGGTATCTCGAAGTCGTAGGATGCTAAGAACTCCATCCACCTTTGCTGCCTTAAGTTCAAGTCCTTTTGAGAAAATAAGTATTTTAGCGATTTGTGGTCAGTGAATAATTCGAATTTCTCGCCGAGAAGATAATGACGCCAAGACTTAAGCGCGAAAACAATAGTGGCCAACTCTAGGTCATGCGTGGGGTAATTCTTCTCGTGCGCTCTCAACTGCCTTCCACCATAGGCTATTACCCTACCCTCTTGCATTAAGACTGCGCCTAGTCCTGTCCCACAAGCGTCAGTATATATGGTAAATGGCTTACTCCCGTCTGGCAGTACTAAGACTGGGGCTGAGGTCAAAGCTCTCTTCAACCATTGGAACGCATCATCACAATCTACGTCCCATGTGAAAACTAGGTTCTTCTTCGTCAAGCGTGTCAATGGAGCTGATACCTTTGCGAAGTCTTTGATAAACTTCCTATAGTAGCCAGCCAACCCCAAGAAACTTCTCACTTCGGTAGCATTTTTAGGGACCTTCCAATCTTGGATGGCCACCACCTTCGCGGGATCCACGGCTATCCCTTCTTTGGAAACCACGTGCCCCAAGAACCGTACTTCCTTCCTCCAAAAGTGACACTTAGAAAATTTAGCTTTAAGCTTATGCGCTCGAAGAGTCTCCAACACTTCCCTAAGATGTAGGGCATGCTCTTCTTCATCCTTAGAAAAGATCAAGATGTCATCTACAAAGACTACCACGAATTTGTTAAGGTACTCCCTAAACACCCTACTCATCAAATCAACAAAATATGCTGGGGCGTTTGTCAGACCGAAGGGCATCACTAACCATTCATAGAAACTATCCGGAGTCCTAAAGGCAGTCTTGTCAATGCTATCCTCAGCCACTCTCAACTGATGGAAACCAGTGGCTAAGTCTAACTGCGAAAACACTGAGGCGCCAACTAACTGATCGAAGAGATCTTCAATCCTCGGCAGTGGGTGTCTGTTCTTCTTAGTAAGTTTATTAAGTTCTCTATAGTCCACACACAGTCTAAGGGACCCATCCGCCTTCGTGGCAAATACTACTGGAGCACCCCACTCTGATATACTTCGTCTTATGAACCCCTTCTCAAGCAACTCCTTCACTTGCTTATCAAGTTCCCTCCTTTCACATGGAGCCATGTGGCGTATTGGCAAAGATACCGGTTTCGCATTATCCACAAGATATATTCAAAAATCTATCTCCCGCTTCGGAGGCAAGCCCTTCACCTCCTCAAACACATCCGAATATTCTCGGACCACTCTAACAGATCGTAGATTTTCCTCAGACGCGTCAAGCGATTCTAGATAACTTAGCATAACCGAATTTATGGGATTACAGAAGATTTCAAGAGTGTTGCCAAGGCGAGTCACGAGCCTAACTACTCTCCTTTCACAATCAAGAACGGCCCCATTTCTGGATAACCAATCCATTCCTAAAATTAGCCCATAGCCCGTGAAGCCCAACACATAAGCATCACATCTAAATTCAACGCTAAGTATGGAAATTTTCAAATCCAAACACATCATGGACAAATAAGCTGAGCCCCCTATTGGATTCGAAACAACTAAGGGATCCTCTACTAAACTGGTGTTTAAGTACAGTGATTCAACTAATGATGTAGAGATAAACAAATGTGATGCGCCCGAATCGAATAAGGTACGGACAAGATGATCAAACAGAAAAACTAAGCTTTCAATAGAAATGGTTCTACCTCATTCTTGCAGCGGTGGGACCGCGAGAGCCTGAACTTGTCCCCTAGCCTGCCCTGGTGCCATAAGAGCCTGCACCTGTCCTCCCGAGGTAGCTCCTGCCCTCTGCCCCTTCTTTGGGCAGTCCTTCACTAAATGTCCTGCATCGCCACAATGAAAACAACCAGTCTTCTTTTTCTTTCGGCAGTCCTTGCTGAGATGGCCTGGGGTTCCACAGTTAAAGCACTTCTTCTTTCCCTTGCCATTATTGTCTTTTCCACCCTTCTTGTTTTGCTGTTGTGGTTTCTTCTGATCCCCCTTCTTCTCGGGTGCCTTATCAGCTTTAGCGCTTTTCTCCTCATGTATGAGCGCCATTTCTACTTACTTCTCAAAGGTGGCCCCCATCGGGATGTGGGTCATAGCCAACCCTTGCAATGGTACATTCAAGCCATTCACGAACCTTAGAGCCTTCTTCTCTGGCGTGTTCACTAAGTCTAAGCCAAACCTTGCAAACTGATTAAATTTGTTGACATATTCTTTCACTGATGAGCTTCCTTGCTTCAATGTCAAGAACCTTTCCATATATAGATTTTCTTCCGCCCTAGAGAGAAACTTCGCCTCGAGCCTACGTCTAAAATCCGCCCAAGAGTCAACAGGACGCTCCCCATTGGTGACCTCCCACCAAAACGAGGCCTCTCCCTTCATCAACCAAGCTGCTAAACGAACTCTCCTCCCTTCTTCTACTTCAAAGATTTCTAGCAATTCTTCCACCTCCTTAAGCCAATCTCTAGCTTCCACAAACGTTTCTGACCCTTGAAACAGTTTTCCACCCATAGCCTTGAATTCCTTGCACGTCTTTGCAAAATTATCTACGCGAGGAGGAGGAGGAGGAACGGGTGCAACTGGTGGTGGAGGAACATTGGCTGGACCTGCAGCGGCCCTAGCCTCCAATAGCCTCCTATACCATCCTGGTATCGTTACACCGTCGGGTAGATTAAGATCTTTAGCCATGCTGAAACGAAAAAGGAAAGATTCAAAATGGAGAATTCGAAAGATAAAGATATGTTGCTATTGGGGATTATGTTTTTCTTAAAAACTTCCTCTTTAAATTTCTCATTAAAACATGTTTTTGAAAACATTTCTTCCAAAAATAACTATTTTTCTAAAGTATTTTTATCTGTTCTAGTAACCTGGCTCTGATACCACGTGTAACACCCCACGTCCATTAATGTCAATCACAAAGGGAATGCATTAACTTCCATGGAGGTTATAAGTGAATATAGAACAGAAAAATTACAACAAGACAAATAATAAATAGTACTTGGAAATCTAAAACTTCATTTTACTGCAGCGGAAATTAAACATGTTTGTTACATCATAAAACCATAGATCATAACCAAGTACAATATCCATCTTCATAAAAACAAAATACATAATCCCATTACATAAATAGCCATTAAAAAGATAACAAGCCGGACTTTACTTCAACGGTCCAAGCTTTCCAAAGAGAGATGAAGCAATTCAATCAAACTCCACTAGAGCTGGGCCCAACCTGAGGACCTGGAGGGGGAAAAAGGATAGAAATAGAGGGGGTCAGACATAAAGTCTGGCGAGTATGATAATTCTAACAATACTATTATCAAAATAACTAGACTAAGGCATAAACTGGAAGACAAGTAAATGTCTATGAACTCTTAGGAAGATAAAGATAGCGTTTAAGATAACGTTAAAGATAACGGTAAAGGCACACCTAATTACTAACGAATGATTACTACACTGCACCGCACATTACTACACTGCACCACACCAGTCACCCTATTGTTTGATCCCACTTGCTTCACACAGAAACTTTATAAATAGCCTTACGTACCCCTAGCTGACTACATAGGTGTCGTCTGCCCTTATCTCCACTAGGTGTACCCCACTACCCACTTAGAAATTTTATAAGTAACTTCGTGTACTCCTAGCTGACTACATAGGTGCCGTCTACCCCTATCTCCACTAGGTGTACCCCACTACCCACTTTCGATCGGCTCCCTACTCGTAGATACCCGTGCTGGCCCCATAGTGGGGTGTATCACTCCCCTAAAGTGGCAACCCGATACAACTGAGAATGCACGGCTTATACCTACACGATGCAACAACGTCTTACCTACCAGCCCGAGTCCACACACGCATATGAAACCCGTTGGACTTGTGTTGCCACCGCTCCCCGTTTTGGCCTCTTATAGTCAAGCCCAGTATGTGTGTCCCGTCCTCGACTTGGGTCGAGCCCACAAAGATACGTTTGGGATACTGGTTGAAACGGGCCCCCACAAGCTACCCACCTAAGCTTGTCACCACTAGTATATCCCACTTAACCCTCTTAGTCATGTTTCATTTACATGTGTGTTTGGTTAAGTCTTACTAATCGTATTCCACATGCCACTAAGGGCACCCACTAGATTACTCATGCCACCCAAGGCACCTACTTAACCCCTATGTCCCACCTTACATGTTTATCTGGTTAAGTATTTCTTAATTCATTCAGGCCATAACCTCATAAAGACCTCTCACATTAGACTGGCATTTATGGCAACTGGATTTGCCGGGCGGGTCCGGGCAGTCTTACACCATAAAAGAGTCTAACCTCGTGTCTTTACAACTGTTATGCTTTAGTTTAGGCCTAGGACCTCTCTCATTGGGCTGACATTTGTGACCACTGGATTTGCCGGGCGGTTCCGGGCAGGTTTACGTCACAAACGAGTCCAACCTCGTGTCCTAAGCATTGATTAACACTTAAAATCTTTTACCCCAGTTTTAATAATTCCCTATTCAAATTATTAATTAAGTCAACTTTTAATGATGTCCATAATTGACTCAATTATGGCCATCCACTTATGGCATGCAAAATCAAATCAATTGCACCCCAACTTTTTAATATTAAATACTTAATATTACCCCTACCCCACGTTTATACGTTCGCTTATTCAACGCATAATATAGGCTAGACTTGTATAGTCTAACCCTTAGCACAAAGATAAATTATCACAATATATAGACAATTAAAATAAATCTAATCATAATAGGGGTGAAAATTGCATAAACTACACATGTTAAGGATCAAAAGGTGTCAACTTGTTAAATGTCACAATTCACATGATATGACCATAGCCCAAATCTATACATAAACTTATATATAGGGTTCTTAGGCAACATAATGATGGTGTGAACTAGCATAGAAAATCACATATGTCATAGCATAATTCTAGGTGTCATAATAGATGTCATGGCATATGTTCATAACTTTTCCAATCAATCTAACTTGCATATGTAACGTGTCATATAGATCAACTTAGCCCAAACATGATGATTTAATTAATATGAACTAACTAGCATAGGCAATAGCATCATGATTTCAAAGCATGTATGATTCATCACAACTTTAGCCTAGAAACTTTCAACATACATAACATCATCATAGCATGATTTGCAACATATAGGATATTATCACCATATAGCATAGAATTTATAACATACATGATAACATATGAATATTCACATCATCTACTCATAATCCATTCATGACTCAACCTAATTAAAATGATAATAATCTTGTTAAGACTATCATACTCACAATTTAGAGAAGAAAAGAGAGAGTTTTGCTTTGCTTTAGGGTTGAGAGAATTAGAATTGAATTTGCTTTTCTTCTTTCTTAGTTGGCGGCGGCTCCATTGATTTCCATGGCGACGGTATGACGGCTTTGGTTCCAATTTTAATTAGGTTTAGGGTTAGCATTAGGATGTATTTATAGGGGTAGGAAGTTATTTAGGACCATTAGATTAACCCTGAACCATGAGAACCAATCAAATGCAAAATCTGCATTTGAGCGAATCGGCCCACGGGTTGACAGCCACACCCTGGATAAACCCCTAGTCGACCCAGCGGAGCTTGGGTCGACCTCAAAAATGGGCCGGTTCGGTTATTTCCCCTCCCAATTCACTATTTTGAACTTTTTCGCATATTTATTTATTTATTTTTTAATTTTATATATATATCAATATATATATATATATCTCTACGCAACCCATTTCACTTAATTCTTTTCTAAAAATTAAGTATACTTTAATTTGTGAATTTTAATGTTATAAAATTACGGGGTGTTACAATAGACGACATAAGTACCATATATTATGTTGCCATACTAGTTTTACAATTAAAACAGAAAAATGTCATATTAGAAATTGGATTTTCATCATGAACCAAGGCAAGGAATCTTCCTTCCGAATTCGAGACACTCTAGCCCGTGCCTCAGGACTCACTTGCAAGTGCTCCTGGAGCGGCAAGGCCGGTCCACACTTACTTTAGTGGATTGGAAATTCCTTAACAATATATTTCCCTACCCTATGGGGCATAAAATCTGGTCAGTATGTCAAACAATATCAAGAGCCAGTAGGGACTCAAATCCGAGGCACCTCGCTTTCCAACATCCACATAAGTAAAATATCTGGGCTCCATACCATGACATCACTCCTAGACAGAAAGAAACGCATGTCCTCCCTACGATCCTCTCCCATTTCGGGTTCACACCGGGGTGTGAGGCTCACGAATTAACGCTACACAAAGCTATGCTAATTAAAGTTGTGCTTTGATCAACAACCACAAGACTCTTCTTTTCAACAAAAGCCTTGATCCTTTACATCTCAGCATGCCGCACTGTCAATCCATACTGTACCACTGATTTCCACCAGTATATAACCTCTAAGCTCATACGTCTCAGAGAAGGGTGTTAAGCAAAAGAATAAATTCTCCGCCACCAAACAGATATATATTTAGCAGAGATCAACGAATAGAGTATAAAGGAATACAATGTCAGACACGCTATCCATTTGCAAGTCCGTTCTGGGTCTGAACGAAACAAGAGGCACCTTATTCCTCGTCTCATATGTCCAATACAGGAGAGAGGCCCTCGCATATCTAGTCGATCTCCAAGTACGTCTGGATGATCATCACTTATTACCTTGTCTTAGGTGTACATCCCAATCAAGACATCAGTAATCATCCAAACGATGTGAAGATCTCCGGTCTTCAAACACCGTCTTCATCGTCGACTTTCAATCGTCGTATTAACTATTCAAAATGAGTAAAACCCAATCTTTCCGAATAATTCACATATCTTATAATCAAGTGCTGTAAAAACAATTCATACGCCTCATTCCAATTCAGAATATTCTTTTATTCAAATATTCACATCTTTAGGGAAAGGTTCCCATTAATTTTATCAAAGATAAGTTCTTTTAAATTTTCTCTTTAATCTTCCTTTTGATATCGTCTCAAAAGATTTTATTAACTAGTCGGGATTATCGAACCTTACCGCAGTAATCAATTATTTTATCTTTCCAATCCCAACCTATTCATCACATGGAGCAAAACTGGTAGTACTGCATATCCAACACCCACTATGTTATCGGTAAAAATAATTACCATTTCACGTTCAAATCTAATTAAAGATTTAACTATCGCCAGGAGTAAAACTGGTGATACTCCATTCTCGATCATTTCATGAATTCAATAAATATAATTATCCCATTCTCATTCCAGTCTAATTAAAGATTCATTAAAACTCCAACTTTGTTTTAATATCAAAAATCATTACTATATGATTATTCAACTTTTAGAGAAATTTATCCTGTCTTTAGCTGGGTTAAAGAACCAATGTCGTTTAAAACACAGTTCATGATAAACCCAAATTATTTTCCATTTAACATGGAATCTTCACGGAAAACAGATCAATATAAATTTCCATATCAAATCAACACTACAAATGGAATAATGGCAAAGCCTTTTAAATTCCATAAATGATAAAGGCCGTACTTTACAGAAGCTCATCTCGATTATTACCAAATCGAATTCCATTCGATTCCAATTTCTTTTATTAAATTGGAAAACTTTTCTTTGGAAAATTTCCATTAAATCTTAATAAAAAGATTTATAAATTTCAAATCGTATCTTCAAAGCATCATTCACAATGAACCTGAAACCATCTTCCATTTAATTCCAATTTATAATTATAAATTGGAAAACCTCTTTTAACTTGATTAAAAGATTTATTCTTTTCTCATATAGAGATCAAGAACGGTGTTATTAAAGACGCCATTCGCGACAAACCCCAAAATCCAATTTTAATATTAAATATAAGGCTTTGAGTAGAAATTATATCGGCTTATATTCGATATCAAATTCTGAACTAACGGATATCGTATTCGGAATAATGATATCTATATCCTCCAAATTCGTCAACAATATTCGTATAATCACGGAATCCAATATCGAAATATATGAAAATTATTTCTATTTAAATCCTTTCCAATTCATATGTTAGAAAATTCTGGTTATTTTCAAACCCCTTTTTCAATCCAATTTATTTATTTAAAAACATTGGATTATTATTCTAGTTAATAACTAGTTCATTTAGATAAAAATATATTTTTATCTTTTCAAAACTGGAAATTTTCATCCAAAATCTTTCCAAATCATTTATTATGATTTTACATAATTTTTCCATATTTTTAATAATTTTATTAAGGCATGTACAGTCGGTTTCCAATAACGGCCACCCAACTGCATCCATAGCGACCTTTTCTGAAATTGATTTGGACATAATTCAAAATCCAACCATTCAAATTTAAATCTCTTATATTCATTGGAAAGATCTTTTCTATACGAACCCAGCGATTCCGGTTTTAGGAGAATCAAACGACCCAAACTTCCCGTAAAGGAAAGCCAGGATTGAATTGAGAACACGACAAATCTGTATACAAACAAAAGAACATTTCATTGCTTATTACAACAATTACATCAGAGTACAAGAGTATATTAGAGTACGAATAAATATTACACATTGGAAATACAATATCAGATATTTAAATTACATTTAAATATCAACGGAAAATTATACAAAATACAACTGAAAGAAATACACGGATACAGAGCCTTCCGAATATCGCTTCAGCTGTAAACCAGGATCCTGTGAATATAATATCTGCAAAACCAAAACTACTAGCTTCCCGTGCAGAAAATATGGGCACCTAGAGTTGAGGTTAAAAACAATAAAATCTAGGTCAGTCATAAGACTGGTGTGAGAACTAAAACGGTTATTAACTTGATTTTAAAGTTGGGTAAATCATGGGACCACGCCGTATAACACGGAATGGGTTTACTCCACATGAATCTTTGTTTAAAATAAAACAACGCAATGCTTTTTTGGAAAAATGAAGCTATTATAAGACTCATGTCCCATCACATAATGCAACGCAAGCCGAAGGATAGAGTTTTCCCTTGCAATAGCCAAACATTCTTGATATGTATAAAACAAATGATTTTGATATTATTATAAGTGCATAATGTTTAAAAACAAGTTCAAATACAAATGTATCAATCATAGACAGCATGGGTACCATATATCATGTCGCCATACTAGTTCTACAATCGAAACCGCATGATGTCGTATTGAAAGTTGGTTTTCCATCTATGAACCAAGGCAAGGGATCGTCCTAACCGAATTCGAGACACTTTAGCCCGTGTCTCAGGATACAGCCGCAACTGCACCTAGAAGCACCAAGGATCGTCCATACCATGACACCACTTCTAGATAGAAAGAAACGCATGTCCTCCCTGGGGTCCTTCTCCCGTTTCTAGTTCATACCGGGGTGTGAGGCTCGCGAAGTATCCCTATACACAAATCTATGTCTAAATAAACTGTGCTTTGATCATCATCTACAAGGCTCTGCTTTTCAACAAAATCCTTGATCATTTGCATCTTTGCATGCCACATTGTCAGTCCATACCATGCCATTGATTTCTTCCAATATATAACCTCTAAGCTCATACGTCTCAGAGAAGGGTGTTAAGCAAGAGAATAAATTTTCCACCACCAAACAGATATATATTTAGCAGAGATCAACGAATACAACATAAAGGAATACAACGTCAGACCTAACATCCATTTACAAGTCCATTCTGGGTCTGAACGAAACTAGAGGCACCTTATTCCTTGTCCCATACGTACAATACAGGAGAGAGGCCCTCGTATATCCGGTCGATCTCCAAGTACGTTTGGACGATCACCACTTATAACCTTGTCTTGGGTGTACAGGCCAATCAATACATCAATAATCATCCAATATCTTTCCAAATTATTAATTAAGATTTTACATAATTTTTCCATATTTTTAATAATTTTATTAAGGCCCGTATAGTCGGCTTCCAATAATGGCCACCGAACTGCATCCATTGTAACGACCCGGATTTTTGGTCAATTTATTTTGAATATTTAATATTTATTTTAAATATTGAGTTGATAATATAAATCAATTTTTATATTGATTTATCGATTCAATAATCGAAATACTATTTATTTCGAATATATATAATTATCGTAATACGGAAATATGAAATAATTCAATTTGAAGTTTAAAATGGATTAAAATAATTTAGATGACCAATATAAATTCTTGAATTTGAACTATAATAATAATAATTTATTATCGAAGAATTGATTGTTTTTTAATTTAAATTTTATCAATTTAATATGATACAAATAATGAATTTACAAACGATCACAGTTTTCGACGAAACCAATTTTATTTGGTTCGGATCGCCAGACCGTAGCAGTATGTCAAATTACATCGAAATCGGAGCTCATCTATGGAAGTTTCAGTGTGTTACTTCGTAATCATGTTACGTTAATTATAAAAATAATTAAATAATAAATGGGTCAGCTTCTTGGATACACTTTGTTAGCTTTTTATACACACTAACTTCTATTATAAACGGTCGATACCCCATTTTCCCTTCCCATCATTTAGTTTCTTCAGTTCATGAAATAAAATCGCCCCTCTTTCAATTTCTGGAGTTCAAGAAAATTTGAATTTAAATTTCTGAAATCCCAAATCCAATTTCATGAATCCGCCTGAGTTCGCTATTCAAAACCGCACCCATATTTTTTGGATCGATCAACCTGGATGTCGGGAACAAGTGTGGTTTCGGGTTTCGTAAAATGATAAAGGAATTAGGGAAGTTCGACATCCATTTCAATTGAAATCTGCATGCGTGAGGAAACTGACATCGCGAGTGTATTGCTGGGGCCGAGACCGATTTCATGGTGCGACATTTCTTTTGTGCGATGCTAACAGAAATTATTCGAATTCAAGAGGTCGAGCTTGTCCATTTTTGTGTTTTCGATGCAGCGATGGTATAAGGGAACGATCTGGGCGGGTGCGATGTACATTAATGAACTGGATGGATTTTGCGGGGGGGGGGGGGGGGGGATCGACAGTTGAAAAATAAGGGAGTTCGGTCCCTGTCTTTACTTGAGGTATGGGTTTGTGATTTGGGGATGATGACAGGAGAGGTGCTGTGCGTGTGGAAGACGGTGTAGAGAAGGAGCATTAGTGTTAAGAACATGATTAAGTTATAGTCTTTTATTTTTTTTTATTTTTTTCTTGTTCAGCTAAGTAATTTATTTATGATTATTAAAAATCAAATTGGTAGTGACAAAGTTTACTACGAATATTTATTATGGAAAATAAGATAAGGAACTGTAAAATAAGTGAAACATGTTACTTGTTGGTTTTTGATAAAGACGAGAACGAGTTGAACAATTTAGGTAAATTAATTTTAGAATTAATTCAGTTAATGTCTTTTGATTAAAGTAGATTAGTTTATATAAAGTAAATTAGTTAGTAAAGAAATAAAATCTGTAGACTAATCAGTTAAGGTTTTAATTAGAATTTAGTTTACACATGAGTAATTTATTAAATTAAATTAGTATAATTCGATAATTGAAATTTTATTTATTACATTGAAAAACAGACGTATGGAGAAATTGCTATGAAATTTATATAATATGCTTCAGTGGATGTTCAGCGCAAATAAAAATCACGGTGAGTAAATCTCACTCAATTTTTTTTTAGAATTATTTTATTTAGTTAAAATAATTGTTCGTTGATTGTTTGCATGCATTGAAATATTAATGTGGCTATTTAAAATATATATTAGTTATTTAGGATTGGTGTTTGTGGTTATTATATATATATATATATATATATATATATATATTGGTGATTGGATAGTTCCCGCAGTACCATTATCGGATGTCTGCAGTATCATTAGCGGATGACCCTATGCAACCCACGCTATGATAGTGGATGACCTTCTATACCATGATATCCTGCCACAAAGCAGGATGGGTATTATTTCTGTTGGCTAACGTCAGTGGATGCAGGCAAACAGGTTGGAGGGATCCAACTGGATTCCTCAAAAATATTATTATTTGTTTGTTCCACATATATTATCATATATGACGTGTTGATTGATAATTGAGTGGTTTGATTGTTTAAATATCACTGGGGTCAAAATATTGATATACAAAAATATCGTGAAAAGGATATTTGAGATTTAAAAAAAAGGGAAATCTATTTTTCAAAAATAGAATTTGAATTTCAAGTGGACTATAAAGATATTAACTTGTTTTAAATAAAGAAAACAAGTATTTAATTTATAAATGATATTTATAAATTAAATAATATAGGAAATTTAATTAAATTTATAAACGGTGTTTATAAATGAAATGGAATGATTTTCATTGGATAATCAGGGAATTGAATTGAACTGAATTTATAAACGGTGTTTATAAATGTAGTGGGAAAAATTATCATTTGATAAGTTGAATATTTAAATTCAAATGTGAATTTAAAAATAGAAATGGGGAAATCGTTTAAAAGAAATAAACGATGGAATTTATTCTGATGTTCAGAATATAAATTGAACTAAAATAAATCCATAAGGATTTATGTTTAAATTCGATTAATTCGAATTTATTTAAATAGAAGTTAAATTGAATATGAAAACAAATTGGGTGTCATATATATAAGTTATTATAACTAGAAATTTCCAAAATAAGATTTTGGTTTTAAATAGATTTCGAAATAGACTTTTAAAAATATAAACAAGGAAATTTATAAAATGGTGTTTATAAATATAATGAATTAATTATCAAGAGATAATTTGAATATTTAAATTCAAATATGAATTTTAAAGTAGAATTTGAAAGCATTCGAAAGGGAACAACTGTATTTATTCCACAATTCGGAATATCAAAGGGATGGAGTTTCAAATAGAAATTTGAAAACGGAACTTGTTTAAATATATAAAATGAGGAAGTTGAATTTATAAATAGTGTTATAAATTTGGTAAAATAAATTATCATTTGGATAATTTGAACCATTTAAATTCAAATAGGAATTTAAAAGTAAGTTGGGAAGAGTTTTGAAACAAAACGATTGATTATATTTCGGAATTTGGAATATAAGCTGAATTGAGAAGAATTCAACGGGTTTATAATTGAAATTCGATTATATCGAATTTTATAAATAATTTATTTATAAAAGGAATTTGAATTAAATATAGAAGATCGAAGTATAAATAAATATATTACCGAGTAAGGAAAAATCGACAATTATAGATAATCGAAAATATTATGTTAAATTGGGAAAATGATTTGATATATATTAAAAATATATCAGAATGGAGTTGAATTTATTATAAACGAAGTTTAAAGGTTTTTATATATATATATATAATTAAAACGAACTCGCCGCAGCGCGGTAGTTCGTAATTTGGCGTTTCTAACTTCAATTGAGTGTATAGAACTTAGTTTAAGTCGGAATTCTTTGAAATAAGAATCGTCAGGACCGATTTGATAATAGTTTTCTAATGGAAGAGAAAGATCTGAATTTCGTCGAATAGATTTTGAGTTATGTCAAAATCAAATTTTCAGAAAAATAGCGCTATAACCATTGTAAAACCATAACAGGTTATTTAATTAAATATAAGGATTTTGGGCAAATAAAACTTAGATTTACATAAGAAAAATCCAGACTTGAGTGGAAAAATATATCTGAACTTAAGTAAAGTAATGTATTGATTTTATTGAAAAAAAATCAGATTTTTAAATTATTGAATAGAATTAACTAATTTGAATAATAATTAGTTAATGAGATTTTAAATTGAAATTGGGCTTTGAATAAGTGAATTCGATTTGGAAATTTATATTCGAAATCGAAAAGGAAAATTGAATTGAAAATGGAATTCAATTTGTTTATAAGCAAGTTAATATTTTATTTGAACATTTTATGTTCAAACAAAGAAGTGGAATAGGCAAAATAGCTAATTAGAAAATAAATTAGCGAATTAGGTTAAGACGAATGGATTGTGTTGAAACAAAATGGGAATATTTGGATGTGTGTAAAACATGTTTGGAATGAAGTATATAAAGAGCTATAAATTGAAATGCCCGACCAAAAGGTACACGTTTAAATTCCATATGAGATTTTATGCGCCGAATCGGCAAGCCACTTAGCTTTTGATTTTCTTTTTGAATGGAAAGGGCCTAGAGAGGCGAGTTGAGGTTTGAACTATTTGCCGGTACAAAGGAGGTTATGGCGAATTTTTCGGGAAATTTAAGGAGTTAGAATATTTTTAAGATAATTTGATGATTAGAAATCTATATATCCATATATATAGAATCCGGTAAGGAAATGAACTTAAAAATAGAATATTATAAACAAAAAGGAAATCGAAAATCTGGTAATAAAAAGAGAAATATATATATATATATATACACGTTTTAAAAATGAATAATTGGTTTTTATGGTGTTGATGATTTGAGATAAGTGGTCTTGTATGTTTTGAAGTTAAAGATGTTATTCAGTCAAGGTCTGAGAGGTAATTATACCCCAACTTGATTGATTTCATTACTAACTGATAAACAGCAAGATCTAGTGTCGAAGAGAAATGTTTGAATAAGAGTTAGTTGAATGCAGTGTTTTGGGTTGTTGTAACAATGTTTTACACAACATTCGTTTTAACCCAAGTAAGTGGAAATTTAGAAATATAAAGATAAATATTTCCAATGTATTGAAATAAATGAATGTCATAAAAGAGATAAGCAATTGGAATGTTTCCACTTATAATTAGAATATATTTTCTAAGTATAGAAAATAAAAGGAGTCGATATATGGGAATGTTTTCCAAATAGTGTAAGAGGCCATGATGATTAAAGAAAATATTTGGTCAACAAATATTGATCAGGAAATGGAGAAGTGATTAATTAATAATTATATTAATTAAGGGGCCCAGTGATTGTTTGATGTTTGAATGAGTGTTTGTTTTTCTTCGATAGTTAAATAACCGACTATCGAAGTATTTGCCAACATCGTTGTCAATATGGAGAGACCGGTTGGATTATTATCCGTGAACCACTCTGTATTGGCAGTAGCGTTGCGAATCAGATTATATGAAGATAATCGAAGATGGAGTAAAGTGCAAGGACTTTTTCTATTAACAGAAATGGTGCCTTCGGTTTCGTTCAATCCCAGAACGAACGTATATGGACGAGTGTCTGACAGAGTATTTCCAATGATCAAATATGTTGGTCTGTGTAAATATATATGGTGGCGAAGAATTTGTTCTCTTAGCATAATATCCAGAATATATTTGCGCAAATCAATTAATGATTTACGGATCTGACAATGTGGCATTCAAAGTGGTTGTTCTATCAATGAATGATAAGAAATCGTAGCCTCAGGCCTCAACAACCGGGAAGTGACAAAAATCGGGCAGGCAGCATGGCTATGTGGGTCGCTCCCATTAGGGTGTATAATCACCAATCTAGAGATATTCATTTCATTATTTAATCTATTCGATGTTGTCCCACTCAGGAAACGGTTGCTGATCCCAACCGTTGGTGATAATCATTCGATACACTCAAGCGAAATGAGTGGTCGGTCATGTGTGGGCCGGGTTGCAAGATGTTCTTGTTGAACCCAGTGTATTCCTCTCTAGAGATACACTATCGGAAGGTGGTTTTATACCTTGTCATTATCGGAATCCAATCTCCAATAAGCGCCTTGCGGTTTTTGATTTTATATTATATATGGAGCGTGAGATGCAAGCGTTCCGTTAGATTGTTATTTATTTGATTTAGACACTATTATAATATCACTGGATTTTCGTATCAAAGTGACCCAGAGTTTATTTTGTTTGTTTTCCCTAAACTCTTGGGTGCCCTAATTTGTACGGGCAGTCAAGTAGTCGGGATTTTTTAGATTCACTTAGAAGAGCTGGAAGCAGGAGTCTTCACCAGTTAGCTATAGTCTATCATATATTCTGCTGTGTACCATGTTTGTATCTGGAAACAGGTGTTTATAACTGTTCCAGAAATAGTTGTTGTGCTCGGATGATGGTATGTATATAAAGTTACCGAATTGTATTTCAAAGTTTATGTTACCTAATATATTTTATTCCTTCCGCTGTGAGTTTGTGATCTTCATTTTCTTCTATTCTAATATTTATTTCTTTCTATTCCTCATCCTCTAACTTCTTTCTAATAATGATTCGTATTTCTGTGCAATTTGGGTTGGACGTGTGGTGTTATTAGTCAACTCAGATAGTACGGATTTGCGGGCCGTCACATCCATAGCGACCTTTTTCAAATTTGATTTGGACATAATTCCAAATCCAACCATTAGATTTCAAACTTCTTATATTCATTGAAAGCTCTTTTCGATACGAACCCAACGGTTCCGGCTTAGGAGAATACGATCCTCAGATCTCCCGTTACATCAATTTGAAGTTAATGGTCGAAATTCGAGAACGGTCGCTGCGCGGCGCGTTCTATTCAGGCCATTAAATATATATAATATATATCATCAATTTCTATTTAAAACGTACTTTATAAAATATTTATAAATTCGTTTTAAAAACGATTCCTACTTCATTTTCAATTTTAAATCAAAATTGAATATTCCATATCTTTATCATATTAAAATGATAATATTTTTAAAATATTAAATTTTGAAATCATTTCTTTTCGATATTCATTACAAAATGAATAAAATCGATCGATAAACCCGTTCGGGTTAAAAATGGCGTTTGCTACTTAACTCGGCTTCATATTTTTATATTTTTGCGTCCATTCAAAATTGATCATCAAATCATAATCTTATTCTTCATTGAAAATTATTTTAATTTATATATATATATATATAAATAATTCGTTCGGTGATTCCAAAACATTTTATTTCATTACATGTAAAAGGAATATTCATAATGAACAAAAATATGTTTCATTATATACGCATTTTGTACGCTTCATATTCACATTAAAAAAAATATTTTATTGAATAAATATATATTTCGTTACGTGTACATTTTTATAGATTCCTATTCACATTAAAATGAATATTCTTAATGAACAAATATATTTTCCATTACATGTACATTTTTATAATTCATATGTACAATAAAAATGTAATTTTTATTGTTTGAAAATTCTATTCAATACATGAATATTTTATTCACTTCATTAACATGTTAAAAATAATATTTTTATCTAACAAAAATGTGTTTTAACATATGCTTCTTTTATTCTTTATTTTAACAATAAAAATGTTATTTTTATTGTTAAAACATTTTATTTTAGAATATTCTTTAGTTTTAAAGATTCTTGATTTTAAAATATTCTTTATTTTGTAATGTGCTTTATTCTAAAATGCTCTTTATTCTAAAATGTCCCTTTATCTAAAATGTCTTTTTAGTTCTAAAATGTCTTTTTTCATATCTAAAATGTCCTTTTTATCTAAAATGTTATTTATTATAAAATGTTATTTATTATAATATATTGTTTATTATAAAACATTGTTTATTTATGAATCGGAATGCAACTCAATCAATTACCATATAATTTCAGTTATATGGATTTCATACATCGCATGTATGCAACAATAATCATAAATAATCGCCAAACAGTCCATTTACATCCAGTGTGAAATTTACAACTGTGTGAGCATTAAAATAAATAAATAACGCTCATCACAGCCTGTCAATCCATCGATTGACATATAACTAAACATTGGGAATAGTGTATGTCAAATATCATCCCAATACCCATGTAGAGTTTTCAAAAAACAGTTTGTTTAAATAAATTATTGGTTAAAAAATTTAACCAATTCTAATTCAGATTGAATTATTTTCTATTTAACCAATTTCCACTGTTCAAATTACAAGTAAATATTTATAATTTAATTTTACTATCACATTAATGTTAACATGATTTTTAATATGTTAAACAGTTCAACATCACAAACAACACACAATACAGTCAATTTAAATCGTTCATGGTCTGTGGACAAGGAAAGTGATCAAACAGGCATCGTATACAGTTTATAGTGATTAAACTGATAAAAATATACACTAACAATTTAATATATTTTTTAGTTATGAAAATAAATAAATAACTGTGCGGAAATTTTAGTGAGGAGTTCTCACTTTCGTTTCTACTCCGTCAGTCTTTAACTGGCAATTTTGATTCCGTTCTACTTTCGGTCTGTTCCATCGAAATCTGTTTCACGAGGTAAATATTAAAAATCATATTTTTATAATCGCTACTATATATATATTAAAATCATATTTTTAAACTAATGTTATATATATTTTTAAAACAATGTTAATTTTATTTTCAAATCAATGTTAAATTTATTTTGTAAATCAATTCTATTTTATTTTATAAAACATTGCTATTTTATTTTGTAAAATATTTCTATTGTATTTTGTAAAACATTGCTATTTTATTTTTAAAACAATGCTAATTTTGTTTTTAAAAACAATATGCTATTTCTATTTTAAAAACAATGGTAATTTTAATTACAAATCATATTTTACACCAATGTTCTTTATGTAAAAAAACTCACATTTTATTTTGCAAACAATGCCCTTTTTATTTCAAGAAGAATGCTCTTTTTATTTTTTATTTTTAAAATCATATTTTTATTAAAGTTATTTATAATTATAACAATGTTATTTTCTTTTTATAAAAATAGTTCTTTTTTATAAAAACAATTCTTTCTATAAAAACAATGCTATTTTCTTTTTATAAAACAATGCTAATTTTATTTAGTTAAAACAAAGTCTTTTTATTTTATAAACAATGCTTATTTTTATTTTTAAAAACAATGATAATTTTATTTTATAAACTATGTTCTTTTTTATTTTTAAAAACAATGCAAATTTATATTTTTTAAAATTTCAGATTTATATTTCAAATTTTCAGATTTAATACAATGTTTTTTTCTTGTTAATGACATTTGTTTAAAAAGATAATTAACTAAAATAACATCATCACCTTCTTCTATGAACACTCCTGGCCATCATCATTTTACTAAACCCATCCATCGATTGTCAATCCCCAAAACGCACGCCACTGTAGTTGATCGGAGCTCCAGTCGACAGTGCCACACCGACCGCCACAAGGTTTTCCACCATCTCCATAAGTAGCTCCCAAATCGAACCTCCATAGGCTCCTGAATCGGAGTTCGAACGCCACGAGTTTACACCCAGTATTCTCACGAACCAGCAAACGATGAACGATCATAGCCGCATGATCTTAAAGGGCTCGAAATGCTCTGTAATATTCTCTTTAAAGCCATCATCTAATTCGATTCAGATGGGAAGATATTAGGGTTTAAATGTAGAAAGAAATCGGCCCTTAAATTCAATGGTGGTGGCTGCGTGTATACTGATTAGGGTTAGGAGGTATATGGAAATACTGTGTATTTATATACGTATTTTTATTAATTTATTTAATTCCATTTAATTTCAATATAACTCCTGTATCGTTCCGAACACCAAATCAAACCCAATGAGTGTTGCCCATAGTTAAATACCCCCATTCTAGACACAATAGGATATGTTTCATAAGCTAATTTGACTGTTTTGATTAGTTTTTCTTTAAATTAAAATGTAAATCAATATATATTTAATTTAAACGTACATTTTAAATTACTCGGGCCACATACTGACTTTGAAAATTAAAGAAAAATTATTTTTGACTTAGTTTTGATGATACGATCCTAACAAAATCAATTTCGTCAAATTTGTAGACCATTTGAAAAACAGTCATTTTCCAGTTGATTAAATTCAAAATGAAATTACCAAACGCGTTTACATTTGCTGCGCTCACATATTAATTCCAAAAATTATGAAAATTGGAATCTAGCAATAATTTGACATTTCGGATTCAACAAAAGTGGTTTCATTGAAAACAGAGGTCATTTGTAAAATGGCTATATATTATATTAATATATATATATATATATATATATATATATATATATATATATATATAAATTCCATAGCGACTATTCTGAATTTTGAATTGAACATAACTTTCAATTCCCGCTATGAAATTTGGATTTTTCACATTCGTTGGAAAGATATTTTCCAAAAGATTCAAATATTTCTGGTTTTACTAAAATCCATTTTATTTTGAATCCTGTACATTCATCTAAAATTTTAAATCGAATTTTCAAGCTATCGCGCCATTTCAGGCTCGTTATATAATTAAAATAAATTTGTTCATTCTAACTTCGATTTAAATAAATTTGTTCATTCTAACTTCGATTTAAATAAATTTTTCGACATTATTATTTAAAATAAATTATTTTAAATATTAAAATCAATTAAAATTTCTAAAATAAAAATTTTAAATTGGTTCTGAAATCCCGGGTTGTTACAATCTGACGGTCGGATCTCTCGTTACATCAATTCGAAGTTATTGGTTGAAATTCGCGAACGGTCGCTGCACGGCACGTTCTATTCATGCCATTATATATATATATATATGTGTGTGTGTGTGTGTGTGTGTGTAATATATATCGTTGATTTCCATTCAAAACATATTTTATAAATCGTTTATAAATTCATTTTAAAACGATTTCAACTTCATTTTTCAGTTTTAAATCAATATTGAATATTCCATATCATTATAATATTAAAATTATAATATTTTCAAAATATAAAATTTTGAAATCAGTTTTTTTCGATATTCATTAAAAAATGAATAAAATCGATCGATAAACCCGTTCGGGTTAAATTGACGAATATCTACTTACTCAGCTTCATATATTTCAATATTTTCGTGTCCATCCAAAATCGTACATCAAAACCATATTTTGATTATTAGGTGAATATTATTTTAAAATATTTGTTCATTAATTTAATTCTTCACTGAATATTATTTTAAAATATTCGTTAATTTAAAATATTCGTTATTTTAAAATATGGGTTATTTCTGAATCGGAATGCGACTCAATCAATTACCATATAATTTCAGTTATATGGATTTCATACATCGCATGTATTCAACAATAATGATAAATAATCATTACACATTCAAACATCTTCCAGAGTGCATTACACAACTGTATAAGCATTAAAATAAATAAATAACGCTCATAACAGCCTGTCAACCCATCGATTGACATACAACTAAATATTGGGATTAGTGTATGTCAAATTTCATCCCAATACCCGTGTGGGGATTTCAAACAACAACAGTATATTTAAAGAAATCATTGGTTAATAAATTTAACCAATTCTAATTCGGTTTGAATTGTTTTTCTAATCAACCAATTTTCACTGTTCAATATATAGATGTTTATTTTGCTCATTTTCATCTATCAGTTTAATATTAACATCTCTAACATGTTAAAGATCACAAAATCATCATCATAATACACAAATCACCAAATCATCCAAATAAATAAATACTCAACTACCCGATGTCATTTACACGCCATAAGTGGCCATTCGCGGAGTATGAAATGCGAGTGTCACTAATATCCATACGTCGCTTCCAATTTATATGATTTGTGCAAATTTGTGTGCTGAGCTCCATATAACAGATAAAAATCAGTACTGGCAATTTCTATACAATTACAGTTATAAAATAAATTAAATAATTGTACAAAATTTTAGTGAGAGAATTCTCACTTTTGGTTCCACTCTGTCATTCTTTATTTTGATGATTTTGATACTATTCGGGTTTAAATCTGCCCCAAATTCTAATTTTCTCCATTTTGGTTCTAGTCTGTTCCATTACGAAGCTCTCTTCATCACGAATCCAGCGGATCTGAAATCGTCCAATTCCGTCCTCGTATGAAGAAGTTATGGAATTTTATACATTTGATAATTAAAGATGTAATTAATTAAATTAATACCATTTCAAAAAAATTAGAGTCTGGGGTAATTGATAATCCAGAATGGAAATCAATGCTTATGAAGATAAAGAATAATAAAAAGAAGAAAGTGAAAAAGTTCAAAAAATTGGTGTCGTTATCTTTTTCCGGTCAAGGCGTGTCTTCGGGATAGTAGTGAGGAAAGCATTGGCCAAAAAAAGAGTCATGTTTCTTTATAGTCCTGTAGTAGTCTATTAGTCTGGTCTTATATTTGGCATATATGTTGTCGTTGGATTTTATATCTTGTAACGACCCACATTTTATGTATTGGAGGATCGTACAATGTTTTTATTTAATTCTCCAATGGTCAGACCATTCTCATATTTTGATATGATGTTCATGTGGGTGTGAGACATGTCCATGATTTTTTCCAATTTTATTTGTGGCCATTTTGTCCCAGTGTTTTTTAGGGCATAACTTTTGACTGGGATCGAATCAGGTGCTGGAATCGATTTCATTGGACCGAAAATGGTGTAGCCAATTCCATAGTGGTCACATTAAACATTTAGTTTATCTGTTTGGGAGAAATCGTTGTTTTAGTGATACACATTTTCTGGACAGGCTAACTAGTCATTAATGGGCTTTTTTGGTGTGGCCCATTAGTGGGCTGGTTAGATGGCTATAAATAGGTGGTAGAGGCAAGGAGAATTGTTTGGTTTCTTCATTTCTCTATTTGGTTGGGGTTTGAGATTCTCCCAACTCCAATAAAATACCTCTCCACGCCATCAATTTCATAGATATAGATTAGAAAATTGAAGATTAACATCGAAGAAAGGTAGATCACATCAAAGCGGTTGATTTGAAGACCGCTCTTCATCATTCTTCGCTGTCCAGATTTGTAAATCATCATTTAAAAGCAATTTTGTGGATTTGGCTATAAATAGGTGAGTGATAAGCATCACTCGCACGGAATCAATCGGGTATATGGGTTGTTAGATCTAATTTTCATCATTTCGAGTTGATTTAACCTAGATCTAATCGATGTAAGTTTGAATCGGATTCCCATATAATCTGATATAGCAACTTATAACAGTAAATTTATGTGTTAATTCAATGTTTATGCAAGTGAGATCTTTTGTTGATTCAATTCATTGTTTATCATGTTTTGGTGAGTTTTATGTAATTGTATGATGATTGTTGTTATGCAAGCATCGCTTGATGATTTCATGAAGAGTTGATTGAATATTGGTCTAAAGTTAATGAGTTGGATCGAGTTTGTTTTGGTTTAAACAACAAAACGTGGACTAGCCGAAAAACATGGTAAAATGGGTTATCGATCAAAGGTGCATATGGTAAACTCTAAGATCCGATGAAGCATGAATCAACATTAGTTTGAGCATGGAATTTAGCATGGATCGACGTGGAAACTAGTGGATTGGGCAAGGCCAGGGTATTGGATAGGATCATTTGGATCAACGGCGTTTTTGAAGTGCTGTAGAGTTATGGATCTAGCGCTCGGTGGATGGGTTGATCAGGCAACGTGGCAACCAGTGGATCGGAGAAAAGGAGTGGATCAGGGAACGTTCAAGTGAATGGACTAGACATAAATAAATGATGGATCACAGTGTTTCCAGAAAAGTTGTAAATAATTATGGATTAAGCAATGTTTTCTGGTGGATCGGGAATTGTTTTTAGTGGATCGAGCATGCACAACTTGGGGGATCAGATGGATCGGGCAACCTGGTACGTGACGGATCAACATCGTTTTTGAAACATTGTGCTTTTGATGGATCAGGCAAATATAAATTTCCATGGACCAGTCACGATTTCAGCATGGATTGGGAAAGCGACCAACCGATGGATCGGTTATTTTCCTTGATGGATCGGAGCCAATGGATTGGGGACGACCCAAGATATACTACAGCGTTTTATAAACGCTGTAGAATGGAAATGAAACGTTGTGGTTTGAGATTCATAGCAAAAGGGTGAAACGCTATGAATCGAATATCGACCAAATGAAGTATGTTTTTGGTTCAACGATGGTCGTGGCTTCGACGTGAATTTAAGGAGGAATGTTTTTAGTGTTTTGAAGTATTTGTTGATCGTCGGAATGCAACGAATGTGAAGATGACTCAAAGTTGTAAGCTATGGATAATGGTTGCTCGAGAAGTTGCTTGAGCTTGTGAATGATCATCAAATTGGATGGCTTGAGATACTGAAGGTCGAGGAATTATCATTATTGTAGGTTCTAGAGGACTCAAAGTAGGGGTATAGTAGGACACCTAAAAGACTAGTGGGTCTAGCCGATTACGATGGTTTTGTTGAAAGGCCTAGTTGTCTCGGGGTGGAAAATGTACATGGGACGTGCAGTAGTCTGAATAGAACCGGGGTTACCATCCCTTGACGGACAACAAGTTAGGCCAGCCATACAATTAACGATGGTTTTAAAGCAGGACAGGCGGTGATAGCTAGAGTCATGGGTGTTGATTGCTTTGCTTTTATCGTCTTGTGTAGATTGTTCGACATTGAAGTAGACATCTCTTGGGTGCTTGTCTGATATTGGTTTAGGCGTTCGGGGCATGTGCTTGGTGAATGTTGATCTCGATTAGGACGTTCTACACTGGATAACTGATTGCTATGTCTGTTATGTTTTTTATGGTTGTTGTAAAGGCTAACATTGTCATATGTAGAGAAGATGGGTTGGGTTTCTTCTTTGTTGATATTGGTAGATTAGTTGATTGATCTACCTATCTTTTATACTTTATTGTTGATGTTAGATAGTTGTTTTATCGCTCATTAAGACTGTTGTCTAACTCAAGGTTTTATGTTTTTTCTTATTACCTTGGGTTGTTCATTCATTGTGTTGTGGATGGCTAGACTGAGTGGCAGGTGACAAGTGATAGATCTTGATGAGGGCGATGCGGCTAAGCGACGACCAGTAGGAGGCTTACATATTATTTGTTGCTATATACTATTAATTATTTCTGCTGTTATGTTGATGTATGCTTCTCTAAGTGACTTGTAGTGAAGCATTTTGTACAGACTCTTATGATGTGTTCCAAAGGATGTATGGATATTTCATGTTGATATGAAAGTTTAAGTTTCTGCTCAATTATGCTTCACTATTGTCTGCCTATTGTACATATTCTATTATATTTTATCCATGCATTGTGAGTTATACTGTAACGACCCGCCTTTTTTCCCGATTCTGGATGGTAATTAAACCAACTTAAATCGTTCATAAAGACGGACATTTATGGGTACAAACATATTTAAACACAAAGAACAGAACTTTTCATTTCATTTCAAAATTTATACATCAGAGTTACATAAAAATCAGAGTATACCATAGGTCAGCGGAAACAAATTTGCTCTCAACGGAAGAAGTTAGACCAAAACCAAAGCTCTAGCTCCAAACTGAATCCAACTCTGAAACCAAGCCTGCAAACTAAACTATAGCTGCCCGAGTAAAATATAGGCACCTAGAGTTAGGTAGGGAACAAGAAACTCCAGATTAGTCGTGGGACTTGTGTTAGAACTCAAAACAGTTATTATTATTTTGGGTTTATTTTAAAGTTGGGAAAATTCATTGGACCACGCCGCTAATGCGGAATGGGTTTAATCCATGTGAATTCCCGTGCATAGAAATTCACAATGACTTTGGAAAATGAAGCTATCATAAGCTCGTCCCACATCACACAATGCAAACGCACACCAGATGGGCGAGTTTTATCTTATGATAACCAGAAATGCTTTAATACATAAAATCTTCTTTTAATATTATCAATAGTACATAGAGTCGAAAAATCATTTCGCACATAAATATAGAATCATAGCCCCCATAACCCCAATTGGTTATATTGACATATAGGTATACAATCAAAATCGCATGGGCTCGTATTGGAGATTGGATTTCCAGCATGATGGTTCCTGACACGAAAGATCATTGGAGGACATAAAGTTAAGTACCTCCCAGTTAACATCCAGACAACGGACACCGAATACATAGTGCAAAAGTATATATCCCGGATAACATCCAGACATCGGACACCATATATACTTTATTCCCTCGGGTTTCAAGGTAGATCTACCGCCGCAGCTTTCGATTTTCACTAGAGATTATGGATACAACCTAGCCGCCAGTTTACCAACAATCTGGGGTGTGAGGTTCGCCGATGTCACGATATACACAAAGCTACGCTTCAATAAGACGTGCTTTGATCATCACTAGCTCGTTTCATAACTCGAGTATGCCACATTGACAATTCACAACATCTCATTGATTTCCACTAATGCATACCCTCTAAGTTCATATAACTCAGAGACGAGGACAATATATTGCCACAAATCCGATATATATTAACGGAAATTAATGTTATGCAGTCAATTTCAATATCAGACACACAATCCATACAAGTCCATTCTGGCTCTGAATAGAACAACAACCCAAAAATAGTCAAATATATTCAGATTTCATGCCACTTATAACCTCGTATTGGGTGTACGGCTCGATCCGAGACATCAGCAATTCACCTAAACAATTCGAATATACTCGGTTTTTACTTATCGATTTTCTAGTCTTCAGTTTCTTTATAATGTCGTATTATTATTTGGAATGGTTTTCGGACCTATATCCGATCCCAGACTTTCCAAATAATAAGCGTACTTTGAAGTAGTAGCTATGGACTATATTGGTTTCTCAATTCAAATCCCCTTTCCAAATATTATAACTTTACTTCGAATTAAGGTTGGATTTGTTTAATTCCCGGAAACCCCATTGTCATCTCATCCCTTTTCTTGACGTTCAATATTCAATTCCATCCTTAAATTTCAAAGACAAATTTCATTTGTTCATCGATATCTCGAAACTTCCAAATCTTTATTTGGATTTGAATTTACATTTAAATAATTTATATTTTTCAAATATAAGTTTAGACAGAGTTTAATCGACTTATATTTGATATTGATTTACAAGCTCGGGCAAATATCATCGGAATCTGGATATGAATACGTTTTAATATTCCCGATGGTATTTTTCTGCTCCTAGAATTCCATATTGAATATCCGAAGACCAACTCTATCCAAACTCATTCCCTTTTTAATTCAAAATTTCCTATATCTTATTGGTAATTAAAATAATTTTCATACCATATATTTTAAACTTTTTCCAAACCTTTCAATATAATTAACAAATCCTTTTCCATAATAGTTTGTGTTAAAAAATCTTTAAATTCCAATTATTTCCAAAGAATGGTATAATAACGATAAAGCGTTACGGAAAGCGTTGTAAAATGGTTTTTAACCAAATAGATCTAAAATCATTTCTAAATTCACAAATTTTATCTCAAAACACTTATAAATTATAAAATATAATTTATCATATTTTCGGGATTTTTTAAATAATTCTCATAAGCCCATTTTATTCGATTTCCATTACGGTCGTCGAACTGCACGTATAACGACATTTTCAAATTTAATTTAAATGTAACTAGAAACCAATACGATGAAATTTGAAAATTCCTATTTTATTCAAAAACCCATTATCGATAGAAACCCGTCGTTTTTCGTTTCACGTCAATTTGATTCAAAATATTAAAGTTATAATCATTTGAAGCTTAAAATCGGTATTATCGAACTGTCACTGCACGACGCGTTCGATTCAACACTATATAACGTTTAAATATATATTGTCCAACTCCTTTTCCCAAAATGAATTTACAATTCCATAACTAAAAATCAAATCGTATTCTAAATCTCTTTTCCCGAAATAATAATTTTATATTCCAACTTTAGTTCAAAATCATTTTAAATTCAAATTTCCATTTCAAAATAAATTGAATAAAAATAATATTTAATTTAAAACTCGTTCGATCAATTATTCACATATAATCCATTATTCCAATTTCCAATTACATTAAATTGAATATTTGATGACAATATTTCTCACAACTTGTTCAATTATTACCCAAAAGAACTATTCCAACTATCGTCTTTTAAATTCCAACTTTTGTTCAAATTAAGCTGAAATGATAAATATCAAAACTCAGTTAAATCGTTAAAATTGTCTGCATAATACCATGGTTGAATAATTTATTTTTTCGATCTAAATTTCAACACTTAAATAATCATTTAGCGTTCGGAATATGTTTTCAAAACCATTTCTGCTTATACGAACGTTTTTTACTCTATTCGATTTCTAAATAGTTCTGATTTTAAGTATAAAACTGCATATACCATTTTATTTCAATGAAAATCTTTATTTACAAGAAAGGGGAATTTGAATTAATTACCCATACGATTCCACCACTACGGTGTACGTGATTTCATGCAACCAAATAACCAATAAACAAACATGCATTCACCCGTTATCATCATAGCAATTAAAATAACCAATTAACTGTGCGCAAAGCGTTACGGCGAATAACGCTTAGTGTATGGTGCATTACGACTGCATAAACATCAGCAACCAATAACAACCGTTCATATCAACCCATGATCATCAACGAATTATTATATATAATTAACAACTAATTTAATTCATCGTTATAACTAATTTAAAAATAAATTTAAATTCGAATTCTCACCTGTCTGCTTCCAATTTTCACCGTTAAACCCGTATCAACTGCTAATCAGTCTACAACCGATCACATAACACACACCTCGTCTTTCTTCGCAACTTGATTTCCGTTCCCATAATGTCCGACTTTATATACTCCTCCACGCTCCAAAACCGGTTCGACTCTAACAGTCAACTTTAGTTAGCTCAGCTCAAGAGACACCAAATCCAAACACGGCTCCCAAACTCAAATTCTTTAGTCTTCAATGAGGAGAAATAATCAAGACTCGCATGCCAACATGAAACACCACAGGAAAGTGGCTTCTCTCATTATTATATATATATATACAATAAAAGGCGGAAGGTTTTCTGCATGGGTTCTCGCAAAAAGCAGCCATCTTAGAGAGGGAAAAGATGCGGAGTAATGGCGGGTGGCGAGTAGATGGTGGAAACTGCCGGTGGCTTGCGGCGGTTAGAGGCCAAGAGAGGCGGTGGAGAGAAAATGTGTGTTGTATGGGTCGGACCGGAAGTGTTGTGGCGAAGTCGTGGACTTGGTTTGTCAGCGGTGGCTGGTGGAGGCACAACGTGATGGTGGCGGCTTGAGGTTACCAAGGGGACGGGAAAGCTGTCTTTACGTGGATGAGGGAGGATAGCAGGTGTGGGGAAGGCCGATCATGATGAAGGGAAGAGGAAATTTTAAGGTGGTAGTTAAATGATGAAGACAAGGTGACGCCTGGAGGGGGTAATGGAACATTATGGGAATGAAGAACGTATAACATGGGAAAGGAATTGAACTGTTTTGAAGAGAGGAGGTAAGGGGAGAGAAGAAGAGGTGTGAACTTTTGAGCGTGAAAGGCCAGCGAAAGGGGAGAAAGAAACATGCTGCGAACATTAATATGGAGAGGAAGATTTACGGTGGAGAGTAAATGAAATATTGATGAAGCAAACTGGTGGTGAAACTTTTAAAGGAAAGGAAATTTTCGAGCTCGCTTGGGAAAAAGCAAAGGCATCCAAAACCGACGAGGAGAAGAACAAAAAGGAAATCAAATGGACGCAGGTAGGTTAGCACGTGTCCATTATTTGTACAAGTGTCCCCTTGTAAGGCTAATTTATTTACACGTCTTATTATTTATGTATTTAGTTTTTAATTTTTTTTACATTGCATGCGTTTGAACATAATAGCTAAGCTAGCACATGTATTGTTCATACCCATTTACCTTAAGCCCTGGACCGAATTTTCCATGTTGTGTTCACCGATTATGTAATAGGTATCATTGTGTTATTTGCATGATGAACGACCAGAATTTAGATTGTTAAATGTCTACAGATCTCAAAACAATAATAATAAGATCGCTTTAGCTAATTCTGTAAAGTGTCAAAAGGAACACGGTTACCCTAAATACGTTAGGAAAAGTATGTGCTTATTTTTCAAAAATAAAAACTATAGTAAAATCCAATAAAATAGTTCAGGACTGCTCGTATAGAAGCTGAGCGATTATTCCAAACCGATATTTAATTATAATTAATATTCGAACACTGATCGTTTTAGTGATTATATTGCAACTGTTTATATTCAAGCATCAGAACGGAATTGGTTTAACATAAGTATGCATAGTAAAATCTTTATACTTCACAAAATTCATATGTATACATACATTATTTTAAGTCTAAAAATTAAAAATATATTTGTAAAATCTTATGTGCTATACAAAATAACACTTGAATGAATCATATAAATAATTATTTATTACATCTTATACATTAAACATATTCTCAAAATAAGTTTTCTTTTACAAAACAAATTTATACAATAGAACAAAATATTTATTTAAACCAATATACTAAAGATTATAAATCAATATTTATATTTGAACCTTATTTAAATTCAAAACATATTTACAGAAAATCCTAAATTATATTACAGAAATTCAATTTAAACTTAAAAAAATTCTAGGTTGTTACATTCACCCCCCTTTAGGCTTTTCGTCCCCGAAAAGGAAAAGTTGTATAAATCCTATCGGTATAAAACAAAATAAATAATATGGTCTTAAAAATTAATTGCAAATAATATATACAATACAGGAAATTTCTTTGACTTAAAATCCCAGTTTTATTTTAAAACATTCGAAATACTATATTTTCCTTTCATGTTGAATCATACTTGCTTTTCAAAACCAAAATAACCTCAAAAATTTAAATTTTTTTACGATAAATGACATAAAACATTTATGTCCCAAGTCGAGAGGTTTCTCCCAATAACAAGGCCACTAGGGACGGCCTACGTGCGTATTAATATATAAATGATGTCTTTCCGGACCCCAGAGGAGATCATCAATCAAGGGTTTACACCCACGTCATACCTTTCTTTAGTCATGGGTTACTTGAATCTTGGTACGAATCATTTCATTTCGTATCCCGAAGTTAAAACATTCCGAAATCATAATTTACAAATACTTTTAAACATATTGCTGTTTTCCAAACATTGGGATTTCAAGTGGTCGAAATTTCTATGTTTACAAACACTTTACAAATCATTTCAATATATAAACCATATCGAGTGTCATACCACTAAATTCAAATCATTTTCGAACATTCAAGAAATGAGATTTCGAACAACTACATAGAAGATAATATTTTTCAAGAGATTTAAAGAAAATTTCCTTTTCGAATTTTCTTTCGAAGTCATTTGCACAAATATAAGATTTTTATTCATTTCAATTTCAAATATTTAAATCTTATCTGGAAAGATACGTTATTCAAATAGTTGAAAATTTCTTGAAACAATTTATTCTAAATGATATCACGCTTTCACTGCGCTATTCTGATTTATATAAACATTTTCCAAACTAGTTTTATTCCAAATAATAATTCTAAATCGGTTAACAACACATTGGGAACTAAAACCTCAAT
Organism: Allium sativum; assembly: GCA_030737875.1. Lineage (NCBI taxonomy): Eukaryota > Viridiplantae > Streptophyta > Magnoliopsida > Asparagales > Amaryllidaceae > Allium > Allium sativum. Next base: position 227,341,422 of record CM060911.1, on the reverse strand, counting down.
TAACATTCCTTTTCAACATTCCACTTGCCCATAGTTTGGTTGATGTAAGGCAAAGGATTCGAGATAAGAATCGGAAAATCCAAAACTCAAGCACAGACGGTTCGAATTGATAAGCGAAGGTAACGGTCGGTTGAGGCTAAACAAACACAACAAGCAAAGCGACAAAAATTATATTTTCAAACGCTCATTCAAGTTCAATTTTATTTAAATTCCGCTTATCTATTCATGTTCGCATTTACTTATCGAACATTTTATTAGAATTTATCAAAACATTTTCAAGCACTTATTTAAACGGTTCCAGGTATTTGTCGACGTTTAAATCGGAACCATACAGTTATCCCACTTTTGAAACTCAAAAATAAATTTCTGATGATGATCGATCAATCATCACAATCATCCTCGGGCGACTAGAGTGTGATTCCATATATATCTAGTATATATTTTCGGATATAGGTTAGTTAGGCGTATATTCAAAATCCGTACATACTTGATAGTCCAACATCGACGTCAACAAATACTCAAACACTTACCATAAATTATATTTTCAAAATAATAATGGTTTCCAAGATGATTTTTTCAGTTTCGAAATAATTTATGTTTTTAAAATACGCTCTCTCAAACATAATACTCCAGAATCTCATTCTAGGGCATCTCTAACACTATCTCTAATGAGATATTATAACTCTGATGATTCCTATCTTTTATTCAAATATGTCGTACCTCATAGCTTTGTATAAACCAAAGCTCTGATGCCACTTTTAACGACTTGCCTTTTTGATCGCTCCAAGTCGGTAATTAAACCAACTTAGAACATTCAAAACGATAGTTCGTTATTTAGCTTACCGAGTTTCACATAATAAACACAAAATTACAGTACACAAATTAAATTGCAGTGGAAATTTTTTTATATACGTATCAGAGTTTTACAAATCATTTTTATACAGCGGAAGAATGAATATAAATACATAAACTTTAAATGAATAAAAGTTTACGGTTTGTTGGTCATGCGTGTACAGGCCTGACAAAAACCGTAAAACTTTATTTTTAAATTTCATGTATACATTATATTCTTCCGCTGTAAAATATGTTTGTATAACTCTGATTTGTATATAAAATTTTCCATTGTGAGATATTGTCTATTGTCTGTAATGTGTATGTGATTTTTTATTTAAACCTGCTAAGCTAAAATAACGAGCTGTCGTTTTGAACGTTCTGACTTGGTTTAAATACCGACTTGGAGCGGTCGAAATTGCAGGTCGTTACATATACAATACGTTCCGATTGAGTTTTACTCTAACGATCGTCCATAGTTGCCTGGCACACCTTTCAGCGCATTGTTCCTCTCGTTAAGTTCAGAAGTTATGGGCGGTCGTCACATATGTTTAGACGGTACAGAGTCAAAGTACGAGTGAGTTTTCCAAAGTGAGTAGTCTATCACTTGTATTGAGTTGTACTACTAAGGATGTAGTTATATATATATATATATATATATATATATATGTAATAAACTACCAAGATTCTAAAAAAAGCCTAAATCTACTCTAGCTAAAAATCAAATCATAATCCTATATAAATTAAAATACACACTTATGTTATTTTACTAAACGCATCATTATCTGGTACCCAGATGCAACCTTTTCTGCCAATGATCATGGACATCGAGCATCTCTGGAACAAATCTGTTGGCAATGTTGGGTCAGACAGTTTGCAAAGCAGTTCCAGTTCACAAGGCCATGGTAATGTCTTCATGCTCAGGTTACTTTTTCAGCTCCCTCGTTTTACCAGTTGTTTTTTTGGGTCACTCTGTTGGACGCTGCGTGTGGGTGTTCCTTTTGGCTGGTTAGGTGGTCGTTTCGGTTTGGTAGTTTGTTTGTTACTATTTGTATATTACTGTTCGAATTTGTAGATGGTCATTTTGTGTAGTTGCGCTAGGCGCTACGTACTCCAGTTGCATGCAGTTTGCATGCATATTTTGTCATACCTTGGCCAGCGATCAAGCTTGTTGATTGCTTAATTATCTATCCTTATATATATTATTAATCGGGTGTGTAGATCCGCTCTACACAACCGTCTAGTTCCAAAAAAAATATCACATCATGCCTATTAAAATTTAAAAATATAAAATTTCTTAATCTTCTTATTATTACCTATACATATATATAACAAATTATATCAGTATACAAATATAAACATAAACATGTATTCAGAAAATGCCCTATTTAAAATATACATATATCCATATTAATTTATAAATAAATAAGCATAACGTTTATTATTTCAAGATTAAAACGACCATTAAATTGAACAACATTTATTTAAATTATAAGAATGATATTACTTATAACAATATTAAAATTAAAAAGGAATTCAAATTATTAAACCTCAAATAGAATATTTAAAATCAATTAGGTATGCTAAATTTAAATTGACAAATTTTCGGGTTGTTACAATACACACATTCCATTTGTACGCATAGGATTTAATCACTCGCTTGGTCATATAATTTCGCTTTCGAACTAGTGTTATTCATTTGATCACCCTACTACGGACTTAGATCTGGTTTCTTGATTAGAAACAATAATCTCCTTACAAAACCAAAAACTACAATAGAGAACTCCAAATTCATTTTAAAAATCCATATCCAAAGTTCATTACCCAAAATTGGGTGAAGATTACTAAATTGGATAGTTGTAACCCACCTCAAAAGTATGCAGTTGAATTTGGATCAAATCGCAAAATGAATAATTGATCCACGTAAGTCATATGTACTCATTTCATTGGCGTATTATTATACCAATTTTCTTGCTTATTTTCATTTTTACTATATTATCTCTTATGCTACATTATTTTTGAAATTTTTGTATAAAATATAAGTTTGTATACTTAACTTCTTTCATAATTAAGTTCATGTTACAAGCATTCACTGATTTTACTTAGGTTCATTATTAATTTATAAGTTTAAATTTCAACATACTTTTTTACTTCCCAAGTTCACAACTTAGTAACTTTTTTCTTATGTTTTCACCTAGTACTTAGCTTAATTCTAAACTTGGAACTCTTAATAGTCCAAAATCATTGAAAACTTATCAAACATCATATCAAAGGAGAAGTACAATCAAATACATTATACACAGAATATACGCATTCAAGTCATAAACTTAAATGACAACTTCAAAAATGTACCCCTAGATTTTACTTATTACATCAAAATAATATGCTTTAAATTTAAAATAAAAATTCATTTTAAATTAAAACAACTCTAAACAAATATCCAAGGTAACAATTCTCACTTAGAAACTCAAAAATGAACACTGATAATGTCACGATCATCCTCATAGTTATTTCCCTGCAACTGATGTAAGATCGATGCGTTTAAAATCTTTTAATATTCATAAGCATTTCAAATTATCTTATTATTCTTTCGAATATAAAAAAGCATTTTCAAACATACCTAGGTTTCAAATTCTTTAATTCTCAACTCAAATTATTCTTTTATTTATAAATCCCATTTATAAATTACATAATTTCATTTATGTTTATTCTTGTCTAAATTCATACTGAACAACTTTCATTCAAGATGAATTCATATCTAATATCATCATCGAACTCCTCATAATCAATCATGAACTGAATTCACAAGTTGCTCATTTCCATTACTTCGACGATTATTAATTGTAACACCCCGTATTTTCTGTAAACATAAGAGTTAAAAATCAAGGTATAATTAATTTTTAGGAGAAGAAATAAGGGAAACGGGTTGCGCCATTGTGTTCGTCTCGGAAAAATACGCGAAATAGAGTCCGAATTTGCGTAAATCGGAGTCCGTATGAAGAAGATATGGACGAACGAAGTTAGGCAGAAAAACCGGAAACAGGCCAGAATACACTGGCGCACTTGTGAAGTGCGCCAGTACAAAAATACACTGGCGCACCTGCCAAGTGCGCCCATACAAATCCAGCACCGAATTCTGGAGTGTTCTGAGGTGACGTGTCTTCTTTTGAGTGGCTGGATGATGTGTATTCGAGCTGTGCGATTCTGAAGACTTCTGGACTGATCTGAAGGCTCTAAATCACCCTATCCTCCTATAAATACATCCCTAACCTAAACCTAAGTCTCTTACACAATTCTCTAGCCTCCATTGCTCTCTTCTTATAATTAAAAATAAAAATGGCGTCGCTACTCTGCTAGAATCAAAACTAGAAGTCAATCAACATCATCCTAAATTCAAATTTGAGATAAAAGCTTCTGCAACAATTCTGTAACAACTAAAGTTCTTTCTTTAATCCAATCAAGGCAAGTACAGTTATTTTCTGCTATAAACATTAATTATAATTCTGATATGCTTTTAAATCTGAATCTGAGATTGTATATCTGTCGGATCTGTTTTTCTGTGACTGTTCTGTATCCCTTTCTGCTTCCTTTCTGTTTCTATAGCCAGGCTACCACGAGCCTGTGCCTAATCTCATAAGAGATTAACGTATGAACGCAAATTTTGGGATAAATAATGAATGATGCGAAATTTGACGAGACTGGATTGAACATATGACTTTAGATCTGAGGCATAAAATATATTGACATATGACTTGGGATTGGATGCATGAATTTGACTGTAAACATATAATTTATATATGTTGTATGCATAGTGTACGTTGTAATCTAGATCTGTAACTAATTAGAGAAATGAACATATGTTATTTAGATCTGTAATTAATTAGAAAAATAAGCATATGTTATAAACTAGTTTTAGACCTATGCATATTCTGTGATAAAAGAAGAAGAGGAACCACTGTAAGATTACATATGATTTGAGACTTTGGACAAAATGCATATAAAAGTCAAGATCTGATTTTTAGAAGATATGATTTAAAGATTTAGATTGCTGGGTATAGTTTGCATAATGATTCATGACTTAAAAAGAAGAAGATATGGAAACTTAGGTGTAAAGATTTACATTAATTAGGATATCTATTATTGTGATTACACCTAAATAGGGATTTTTGGATATATGGCATGCATTGAAATTAATGGTTATATTTGGTATAATTTATATGTGAATCTGCTGTAAAATGCCAGTTTAACAAAAATTGGAACATATGTTATATGGCAAATTATGTCCATATTCTGCGCTTATGCAAACATGGAGTATATGTTGTGAATCATGACAATTATGTAGGCATATGAATTTAGGCCAATTTATGATTAGGCAAGGCATGTAAATAGAACCTCTAGAAATATTAAATTTGCTAAATCTGCTAATTTGCCAAGTTGCCTAAACTGCTAGTTTTGTTATATTGCCTAGACTGCTAATTAGATTGAAATGCCTAATCTGTTAAATTTGTCGGTTGAAATGCCTAACCTGTTATATGCCAAAATCTGCTAAGTTGCTAAATCTGTTAAATCCGTTAAGTCATATAAAATCTGTTATCTGCTAAAATCTGTTATCTGCTGTGTTGATATAATCATCCTGTTATTGATATAATCTGAATTGGCATATATATTGGGCGTGCGCATAAACGGTAAATTATTAATTAATTGGCCGCAAAGATAAACGTGACTAACTCGAGGTTAGAATGAGTTTGCGGCGTAATTCTGCCCGGAACCGCCCGGCACATCCAGTGGCCGCAAACAATAGGTTCTAATGTGAGAAGTTTGTCATAACCTGCTTAAGACACGAGGTTAGGTCTGGCTTGTGGCAGAAGTCTGCCCGGAACCGCCCGGCCCATCCAGCGGCCACAAGCTAGCGACCTAATGTGAGAGGTCTGGGCATTAATAATTAATTAATGCAAATCTAAGATAAGAATGACGTCTAAAACGTATTGGGGGAAAATAGGGTTAAACCAACTGGATTAATAGGTGTAGTAAACCCATCCATGAATCTGTAGGCCCAATACAAAGTTAGACAAATCTGAAAAATCTGTACATCTGATCTGTTAGTCTGAAAACTTGTTAACTTAATCTGTGAACTAGTAAATCTGAATTCTGTATGTCTGAACTTGTAAACAAGTTAATCTGAGATCTGTTAGTCTGGGGACACAAGGTTAGGAGGGGAATTACTTGTGTCATCTGTTGTTTGGGACCCATATTAGTCAGTAACCCTTTCTGGTATCAAAACTTTGACCCAACAGTAGGTAGGGTCCGGGCACGCTTACTGAACTAATTATAAGTGGTTCATTCTGATAATGGCGAGGGGTGTTGATGGTGCGTTCCAACCGGGTCATGTGCGTGCATGGATCCCGGTCTGCCTCTGAGGATGTAAGACGCCGTGACATCTGTAAATAGGTCTGTGCCAATTGGTTGTCACTTTAGGGAGTGATACACCCTACTGTGGGGCCGACACAGGATATTTATGTATTAGGGAGCCGATCGCTTGGGGTAGGGTTTTAGGGTACGCTTAGTTTTGTCTGTTTCTGTTGGTACCGTCTGTTTCTGTTGGGTGGTAACACCTGTCTGTTTCTGTGTGGTACCGTCTGTTCGGGTGGTAAAGGCCCATTACTAGTGTACACCTAATTCTACATTCTGTTTCCGTAGGGATAAATCTGTTTCTGCTTCTGTCTGTTTCTGATCGGGTAGTAAAGGACCATTATTAGCATTCTGTTTCTGTTAAAGTATTCTGTACCCGTTCCTGCTTCAATTTAGACATTAGGGTGACACCTAATTCTGCTATACTAGTATTAGTGCAGAGAAGTGTAAAACAATAGTTTATATCATTCTGTTTTTCTGTTATATCTGCTACACCTGTTACAGTTATCTCACATCCAGTTTTATGTTCATATCATATTATTATTATCTGTTCATATGCTGAAAGTCACTGGACTTGCCAGACTTTTTGTCTGACCCTTGTTGTTTCGCCTCCTTTCTTCCGTTTCCCCCCAGGTTATCCAAGGAGGGAATACTTTAGCTTGATCCGGATTTCTCTTTGCTTGAAGTGCTTAAAGTATGGCTTGGCTCTGTATAGCTTCCGTTCCATGGGGATTATGATTTTAAACCATGCATTTTGAAGGCTTTTGTACAAGGCTGATATTTTGTACTTGAATTTTGAAATTTGAAAGGATGTAACCATATTAATTTCTGTTTCCGCTGTAATAAAGTTAAAAATTTTCAAGTACTGTTTTATCTGTCTTGTAAGTTTCTGTTCTGTTTACTAAAATGCTCCACCAAATTTAAGGCATTCCCTTTGTGAGTGACCTTAACGGAGGTGGGGTGTTACATTAATCTAGCCAACCAATGCAAGAAAATGATAAGATTACTCTCATCCAACATAATAGTCAATACCCATAAATTAGTCGAGTATAAGTACAATTCAACTAACAGTGGACAACGCTTGAAAGTGAGTGAGCAAGATCCATTAATATGCAACTAATAATGATTGTACTTAGTTATGGAAATTTTCCTTTGTATAAAAGTTGGTAAAATTATTCCATTTACCAAATTTTAGAATAATGCAGCGTCAAATGGTCTTGTTCAAGTGTTTTGGAATCCTCGTCAATAGTAGTAGCTAATAGTTTCGATCTGAATCCAAAATTAAGATTCAATAAACCAAACAACCGAACATAAAACATTTTGTATTCAATAACGAATACACACTCTTATGTATTTAATATGTATAGTTTCTCAGAGCTTCCACTAACCCTATCTTTACTAGGTTAATCCATAAGTCCAAGGTTCACGCTTGACCTTGCACTCACTAAATATGATGATCGAGAAATACAACTCATGAATTTTGACACTAATTCCTCCCTTATATTTGTCTGTCTCAACTTAAGTGCCTAAAAACCAGAAAGCTAGGAAGAAATAAGTTAGTCAATGAGAAGAAAAAAGAAAGAAATATCATAATAAAAGAAGAAGAAGACAAATACGATAGATCAGGATCTTACATCAGAATAAATAAATTATAATATAATAATACTCTTTGCAAAAAAGAGATAACCACATAGATATATGAATCAATTGAGAGCCGATCCTCTATACTAAAAATTGTCTGTCCCCCTGTACCCAACCAATCAGGATCCCTGATTTTCACCTTTTTGCAATTAAATTAAAGAAAAAAGAGGTTTTAATTGCAAAAAGGTGGAATTCTGGGGGTGCTGATTGGTTGGGTATAGGGAGACAGAAAATTTTGGTTATAGGTGATTTTATTTGGAATCAATAGAGTGAAACATATAAATCAGTCTGGACAGTTATATTAACATATCCTCAGAAGTGGAATTATAAATAAAATACATCACAATAGGACACAAAGACACATAGTGTTGCAGAAAATAGATAATGACAGAAATACCAGAATACGTCTCAAGCTCAGGTTTCTCTCCTGAAGTTCCAAGCTATCTAAAGAAAATCTAGAAAATATACTCGGTTTGACCCCAAGCAATAAGGAAAACAACACATGGATCAGTTTGGAATACTAGAGTGAGGAAATTCACATTACAAACAACTTGCTTGATTTTACAAAATCTTTTGAAAAAAAGATATCTTATAAGACCACGTTGAACATAAACATGAGCAAGTATTTACCTTACGATAATCAAAACATTTATGACAAATTAGATAACAATAAATTTTAATGTCTATGAAATAAAATGTTCATAAAATAAAGTAATACAAAGAACTGAAATTATTGGCAATATTAAATTCCAAGCATTAGTGAGCTCTATAAAGAAAACTGAAGGAATGTATTGGAAGTGGTCATTCCTCTGAATCCATGCATAGACAACTAGAACTCGCGGTGGCTATACATGTTCCTCATTAGCATCCAAACTAGCTTGTCATGCTACGATGGAACAACATATTTTGCTAGTTATACTTGTTCACCGCTAGCTTACAATACATACCCATACAACCATAATACATTGTGCTGATGAGCCTTAAGTCCCTGGAATGTACTAGGCTCCTACATCCAACATAGTATGAAATATAAGTCAGACTGCATCATTATGCATGTCATCTTCAGGATGTGAGCCAAGTGAGGCCATGATTCAATTACCATGAAATAAACATCATCACCATCTGCTTAGAATGCCATATTTCCATTCCATCAACCGCTAGTTGACTTCTGAAAATGTACAAACTACGAGGTCATACGGCTTAAAGAAGGGTATACATAGTGTAGGAGTTGCCTCCCAACCACTAGACAAATGTACGTCTGTAGAAATTAATGTATATATTCTAAGAAAATAAAAGTTAAACACTCGTCCACACAAGTTGTCCAAGAACAAGAAAAACCAGATGTTCTCTTTTACCGTATCTAGTTAGGAATCAACCCCTTGGATAAGTAGACCTCGCAACACAAGTAACCTAGAACATAGGGACCATGGTTCACCAATCATTGATGGTTCTAGGACTACTAAGCCGACATTATTTGGAACCGCCATTGAAAAAAGTTTTCTTCCTGACTCTAATATAAATCCTGGTTGTTAGCCAGGGCCAATCAACGAGTAGTCCTTTATGTTTCAAAGGCATTGGCCTTCGAATCACAATCATCAAGATATATGCACTTTCAAATGCATAAGTCGATTCTAAATTATTTCTCCTAACCGACAACGATAGTTTAAAACTATTAAATGTTGATAGTAAGTTATATAAGTATCAACCATATAGTCATCAACTCATGATTTTAATTTATTAGGAAATTCACTTGATTGAGCATATAAGCAGCCGATAAGCCCTTCTTATTTAATATTGATTAATTAAAACCATTTAATTGATTCTTATAAGTCAATTCCATACACGTATTTCAATGGAACAATTATACTCACAAACAACCTGTTTTTTTTATTCGTGGTCAATAATAAATGTTTTAAACTAGTTTTCAAAATGGTTTGGGGCTATCAGCTCTATAGCTTTTCGATGTCGACTGCGTTGACAATGTAAAATTTTAAAATAGTTTTAAAAAGAAAACTAGGTTATAGCCTATAAGCTTGACGCCATTGATCATGTCAACAAGGTCTGTTTGACTCATTGATCTATATAGGTAGATAAACTCTATTTGTGGTTGATAAGGTCTTTACGTATTGTCTTAATATGTATTTTCGCTTTGAGACTTAGATAAAGAGTCGAATAAGGGATAGGATCGACAATGGGTGTCTCTTTAGTCGGTAGATTGTTATGTTATCGGAAGGGAACTAGTTTATAAATTATATGCCTTGTCGACCTAGTAAATAAGCTTGACATCAATTCTTTGAAAATAATAGATAATCATATTATTATTATGAAGTTAATTGGAGTACTATGGTTGTATATTGTTATTTGTATTGTTTGCACATATCTACATACATCAGGAACATCGATGTAAACAAAATATTATAGGTTTTATGGCTTGTTAATCTCTAGCACGCCGGCTACACATGCAAATGTCACTAGTCCTTCTACACCTGTTACTACAAATTTCTCTCTACAAACTGTCCTTGAGAAGGATGTCAAGTGATCTTCTCTTTTCCATCAAGTGATGATCTCTTTTCACCTCTCTGGTGCAAATGAATAAATTATTGATAATTTGAAATGATCGTTAAAACGACATCATGGAGCCTCCATCAGAGGTCTTTTGGGCAAGCATAGAATATTATTCAAGTTATTAGGTTCTCCATGGATTAAAATCTGCCTTATTCGGTTGTCAAAGTTCATCATTTCCATATGTGGAAGATCATGAGTTCCTTACAAGTTCATATGCATGAGAACATGTAACGAACCATCATTTTCCCGCTCCTGGTTATCGATATAAATACCATATGGACTAACCAAACACCAGAAATTATCAAATCATTAATAGAAAGAAGTTAGAAGGTGAGAAATAGAAAGAAAGAAATATTGGAATAGAAAAAGAAAAAGACAAAAGAACGTAAACACAACACATAACCTCACATCGCAGCGGAATAGAATATAATATATATAAAAGCTTTTGAAATACAAAATTTTAACTATATAACATACAATTTTCAGAGTACAACACCTACAACACAGCGGAAATAACAATAACTAGATAATGCTAAAGCCTTCTACTTTAAACTCATCAAACTATATCTATAAACACCTGAACTACTTGACTGCCCATACAAATTTGGGCACCCAAGGGTTTAGGTAAAACAAAACAAAATAAACTCTGGGTCAGTCATGGGAACGATATGAGTAAACAATTTAAAACAGTTTGAGAAAATAAACGATATCTCATAAGACCACGCCGTATAACACGGAATGGGTTTTTCCCTTATAAGAATCCAAAACACTTGATTTAACTTTCAAAATCCTTTTGAAAGAAACGATAATCTTTATATCAAAACTCTTTTGATATTATAATTGTGTTTAAATCAAATAAATAACAATCTAGTGGAACGTTTGCATTCACGCACCATATATATAATATACAATCAAAACCACGAGCACTTATTCGACAATGAACTTCCAACTATAACAGGGTATGGAACAACCTTCCGATAGTGTATCTCTAGAGAGGAATACACCGGGTTCAACAAGAACATCTTGTATTCCGACCATACATGACCGCCACTCATTTCACATAAGTGTATCGAATGTATATCACCAATAGTTGGGATCAGCAACCGTTTTCCCAAATCGGATAACATCAAATAGAATAAAAAATGAAATGAATTTCTCTAGATAGGTGACAATACACCCTAATTGGGAGCTACCCACTTAGCCATGTTGCCTGCCCGATTTTGGTCATTTCTCGGTTGTTGAGGCCTGAGGCCACAATTACTTACCCTTCATTGATAGCACAACCACTTTGAATGCCACATTGTCAAATCCGTTAATCATTAATTTGTTTACACAAATATGTTCTAGATATTATGCTAAGAGAACAAATTCTCCGCTACCATATATATATATTTGTATGACCCAGTATATGCGATCATTGGACATATTCTGTTAGACATTTAGCCATACACGCCCGTTTTGGGATTGAACGAAACCGAAGGCACAATTTCCATTAATCCATCTTAGGAAATTTCTACCTAGGATTAACAGAAAATGTCCTTGCACTTTACTCCGTCTTCGATTGTCTTCGTAAAATTTGATTCGCAATGCTACTGTGATAACGGAGTGGTTCTTGGATAATAATCCAACAAGTCTCTCCATATTGACAACGATATTGCCAAATACTTCGATAGTCGGTTATTTAACTATCGAAGAAAAACAAACACCCATTCAAAACATCAAACAATCACTAGGCCCTTTAATTAATATTTCATTAATTAAATCACTTCTTCATTTCCTTACCAATATTTCTTAACCAAATATTTCAATGATTATCTTGGCCTCTTATGATATTTGGAGAATATTTCCATATATTGCCTTCCTTTATTTTCTATACTTAAAAAAATATTTCTATTTAATATTGGAAAAACATTCCAAATATTTTTCTCTTTTCCAAACCCGTTTCTTTCTATACTTAGGAAATATTTTATTATTATATTTCCAAAATTCCACTTACTTGGGTTAAAACGAATGTTGTGTAAAACATTGTTACAACAACCCAAAATACTGCATTCAACTAAATCTTATTCAAAACATTTCTCTTTGAGACCGAATCTTGTTATTTATTGGTTAATAATGAAATTAATCACGTTGGGGGTACAACTACCTCTCGGACCTTGGCTGAATAACATTATTAACTTCAAAATGGACAAGACCACTTACCTTGAATAATCAACACCACAAAAACCAATTATTCATTTTTAAAACATATATACATTTCTCTTTCTATTACAGATTATCGATTTCCTTTTTCTTGTTATAAAATTAATCAAGTTAGGGGTTTGATTGATGAAACTGACCCTTGTCAATGGCGTCCTCTTCCGCTGGTTTTGATTCGTCTTCTTCCTCTCTTGTTTCGTCCTCTCTTCCTCTCATTCCTGTTCGTCCCCAACCTTCTCCTGACCCCCTTCCTATTGATAATTCTTTGATTGTCCCTCTTTCTGGTGGTATCATTCTTGATTCTCTTAATTCATCATCTGACCTTAATTCCTTTGCTACTTCTTTGGTTGTGGATCATTCTGCTAGATCTGATCCAAATCTTGAAAATACTGGTAATTTGGTTAATGGGTTCCTCAATGACATTTCATCAAGCACCTTTAAGGATGCCACTTCTCTTGTAAATCAGCTTCCAAATGATAGTGAATCTAGTTTGGCAGATCCAGATATTGTTTCTAATCCTCCATTGATTCCTGATAATTCTGATCCTTCAACTTCATTGTTAATTAATTCGTCGAATGTCTCTAAGAATCATGCTCCTGCTATAAAATCGGATTATCTTTCATTGTTTAATTCTTTGCCAAGAAATGGGGTTCATGTAAGCCACTGCAGTTTGAAAAGATCAAGGATAATTCTAAGAGAAATCCTCTTGAAATTGTAAAAGAGGAAGGTATGAAATATTGGAATCATTATCTTGTGGGTTTCTTTCTTGGTGGATCTTTATCATACTTGTCTGTTGCAAATTTTCTTCGTGGGTTTTGTACTTTAAATGGAGAGGTAGATATTAAATCGGATGGTCTATTTTTTTATTTCAAATTTTCAACTGATTTGGATCGAGAAAAAGTTTTGAAAGCAGATCCTATTTTCATCAGGGGCCGTATGTTCATAATTACTAGATGGGATCCATCAATAGGTAATGCACAATCTCAAATTAAAAGAGTGCCTATATGGATTCATCTTCACCGTATTACCTTGCTGTTATGGACCTTAATGGGAATCAACTGGTTGGCTTGTCAAGTTGGTAGGCTTATATGTTTTGATGCGAACACTGAGAAAATGCATAGGATTAAATATGCTAAGGTACTTGTAGAGGTAGATGCAGATTCTGAATTACCTCATTGCATTGAATTAGGTGATTTTGGTCATAATTGTCCCCCAGTTATTGTTTCTTATGATTGGAAGCCTAGTATTTGCACTCTTTGCAAAATCTTTGGTCATTCAACTGCTCGATGTGATATTCATGCCAAGCTAAATGATTGTTCGACTAAACCTTATTTTGATGATAGTAACAAGAGGAATGAGACTATTAATGTAGTTGAAAGTAAAGTTAGGCAATCAGTAACAGTTCATAATAATCAGTATGGGTGGAATAGAGTTTATAACAAGAAGAAGCAAGTTTGGATGAGGAAACATGGAAAATTTCGGACTGATGTGCAAAAAGATGTGAATGAAGCATTGGATAAAGTTGTTGAGATTAAGGGTAATAGTTCTTCTAAGAATTTCAATCAAGTAAATAACAATGAAAGTATGGATGTGGATACTTCAATTCTTGGTAGGGATAATAATAATGTTGTGATAGTTGACATGAATGGTAATAGTGTTGTGCAAAGTAAAATTGATCATAGTTATGGAAAAAAAACTGATGATAGCTGTACTCAAAAAGGAAAACAAGTGCAAGATGACATTATCCATGATAATCCTTTTTCTTCTTTTTTTGACTTACCAGCATCGGACTCATCATTTTCTTTGAATAGTAATCTACTTGCTCAGAGCTTGTCCTCTTCACAAAAATCCTTATCATGTTCATCCTCACAGTCTTCATCACTAGGTAATCAATCAAGTGATTCTTTCAGCTTTCAAATACCTTTAACTTCTTCCTTTACTTGCAATTCATCATTGTACTCCCATCTTTCTCCTCCTAAAGACATTACTCTTCCTCCTCCTCCTAATCAAACTGATGGTTTCAATGAGAAGGACTTTACTACAATACCTCCAAAATCTTTAGTAGGTGATTTTGTGGCTTCTGCTTCAAAGACTACTTTGAAATCAAAGAAAGGCAAGAAGAAGAAATCGGTTTTGAATTCAGTTACAAATGATGATATAGATGATGGTACTGAATTTAAACAAGATGAAGTGTTGCCAATAGGAAATCAAAAATCTCTTTCGAAAAGGAATACTAGGCAGAATCCTGCTCCATCATTCAAATCCCCGCAAGTTAAGAAATGATTCACAACATTTGTTTTTGGAATATTAGAGGGATAAACCTTCCCTTTAAGCAAAGTGAGGTTAAATTCTTCATTCATAGCAAGAATATTCATCTTTTATGTCTGTCTGAAACAAAGATGGATTTAAATTCAACTTCTAAAGCAGTTTCATTTATATCACCAAGATGGAAATTTGATCAAAATCTTGCTGATGTGAGTTTTGGTCATCTTTTAACTTTATGGAATCCACAGTTCTTTTATCTTTCTAAATTATCATCATCGAATCAGTATATACACTATAAGTGTGTATATATACCTTCTAATTCTGTTTTCCTTCTTATATCAGTTTACGCTCATAATGCTTCTTCTTTGAGACATAGTTTTCTTAGTAGTCTTTGTCGTATAAATCCTCATGGTGATCCTTGGATATTAGGTAGGGATTTTAACTGCATTTTCTCTTCCTCACAAAAATTGGGTGGTTTCTCTCTCTATTAATGATATCGCTCCTGTAAATCAAGCTATCATTAAATCTAATTTGACTGCTCTTAATTGGATTGGTTCTTCTTATACTTGGTCAAATAAAAGTCATTCTGGAAATCTCACTCTTTGCGAACTTGATCATATCTTTGTTAACTCTTCATTTATTGACATTTGTTCCTATCCTTCTTATCTTATTCTCCCTCCCACTATTTCAGATCATTGCCCTCTTCTTTTATACTGGCGGAAAGTTGATGCCATTGAAAAGGGGAAGTCTTCTTTTAAATTTTATAATTTTTGGTTAACTCATGCAGATATTTTCCAGTATTTTGCTGCAGGTTTTTGGAATCAGAGGGATGGAAGGAATCCTTTAGATAAATTGCTCTATAAGTTGAGGTTATTAAAATTGCATCTCAAAGCCTGGTCTAAGTATTCTTTTGGAGATGCTCTCAAGCAGTCAACTCTTGTGAGATCTGAGCTTATTCAAGTTCAAAATTCTTTGGTAGAAAATCCATATGATTTGCATCTTCAAAATCTTTACAAGGTGTTACAGGACAAGCTTATGAATTTGTGGATATTGAACTTCAATCTTTGAAATAGAGAGCTTATTTCAAAAGGAATTTGGAAGCCGATAGGAACACAAAGTACTTTCATAATTATTTGAAAATCAGTAAAGTGAAGGAGGTTATATATACGATATATGATGTTGAAGGTAACCTCTTAACTACTCAAGTTAATGTTGACAATGGCTTTGTTAACTATTTTAGTTCTATATTAGCTGCCAGTTGCTTACCATCTACTAATGTTGATCCTCTATTTCACATTAACTGACCTTTATTACTACATTGTCAATCCATGGAGCTTGTTAAACCGGTAACTAGTGATGAGATTAAGTCAGTTGTTTTTGGTTTAGATCCTTCTACATCTGGTGGGCCAGATAGGTTTAATGCATGTTTTCTTCAGAAAAGTTGGGGTATTATTGGCAAAGATGTTACTCAAGCTATTCAATATTTTTTTCCTTTCGAATTTTTTACCTCCTACATTAACTGCAGCATTTATTGCCATGATGCCTAAAGTGGAAAATCATACATGTGTCCCAGATTTTAGACCAATATCATGCTGTAGTGTCATTTATAAGATTATTTCAAAGGTTTTGGCGAACAGAATTCAAGCCATCCTACCTTCTTTAATTTCATACAATCAGTCTGCATTTGTGTCTGGTAAATCCATCAGTGATAATGGGTTGATTGCTCAAGAATTGCTCCATGGATATGATAGAAAGAATATATCACCTCGTTGTATGCTGAAACTTGATATAAAGAAAGCATTTGATAGTGTTTCTTGGTCTTCTATATTTGCCATTTTGTCGAGAATGAACTTTCCAAAACCTTTTTTAGCCTGGATTTATACTTGCATCTCAATGCCAAGGTTTTCAGTTTCAAGACATGGTTTGTTGCATGGTTATTTTAAAGGAAAGCGTAAAGTTAGACAAGGAGATTCCATTTCCTCTTATTTGTTCATTTGTGTTATGGAGCTTCTTAATTCTTAGATCACTAGTCAAGTGAAGTCAGGTAATTTTCAGCTACACCCTCGATGTAAAAATCCTTTGATTACTCATTTGTGTTTTGCTGATGATCTTATTATTTTCACTAAGCCATCCTTAAGCAATATTCAATGCATACTCTCAGTTCTATAGTCCTTTTATGAGATAACTAGATTGGAGACAAATCTGGATAAATCTCATATTAAAATTGATGGTTTAAGACAATCTAAAAAGGATGAACTTGTTCTTTTATCTGGATTGAGGGTCCTACTTGATAACTCCAAATACTTAGGATTACGCCTATTCACTGGAAGGATCACTAAAGAGATTTGTATGCCCTTATTTGAAAAAAAATCATTAAAAGAATGAAGCAATAGCCTTCTTGTCAATTATCTCAAGCTGGAAGGCTTACTATTGTTCAATCTGTTATTACGTCCATGACCACATATTACTCTAGGCACTACATCCTCCCATTAAAGCTCATTAATATGGTGGTAAGTGCTATGAATAAGTTTTTATGGCGCAGTGATCCATTTTCTAAGAAGAATATTCCAATAGCTTTTTCGAAATTATGTGAGGATAAAAGAAATGGAGGTTTAGGAATTATTAACCTTTTTCAATGGAACAAAGCTACTGTTTCAGTGTATATTGATAGAATTTTCTCTGATGATACAAGCTTATGGTCCAAGTATGTGAAGAGCAATATGATTGGTAAAAAAAAACTTTTGGACCATGCAAATTCCGAGTTTCTGCAGTTGGAGTTGGAGGCAAATCTTGAAGCTTAGAAACCTTTTCCTTCCATTTGTTCAATGTTTTGCTGATAGATTGTCTGGTTTATATTTTTGGCACTCACCTTGGGCAGGTAAAGGGTTGGTTTTTAGTGATGTTGTAGATTACAATTTAAGAAGAAACAGTGGTATTGTAGATTCAGCTACAGTGGACGATTTGATTCATGAAGGTGAACTGCTATTGCCTCATGGTAGTTCAGCTGTGTTAAGAAGGTTATGGACTGAAATATCATCAAACTTTAAGTCTGCAAATGAAAATATAACATGGATGGGAAAGAAACACTCTACCAGCTTGGTCTATGATCTTTTAAGTGGTGATAAGTCTCTTTTTTTCATTGGTATAAAAGAATTTGGAGCTTAATGAGTAATGCAAAGCACAATTTCTTGCTTTGGAAAGTAATGGCTAATGCGTTAAATACGAAAGACAAGTTGTTTAAATTGGGGATTATTCCTGATGACATTTGCGTTCTCTGTAAGGCATATTCTGAATGTAACACTCATTTATATTTTGAACGCTCTTTTGTATTTCAATTATGGTGACGAGTGCTTGCAATTGGGAAGTTTCATCAGCCTGCTAGCAGTAGTAGAGACGAATGGTTTAATCAGTTTAAGGCAACAAGATGGAAGACGAGTAGAAGTTTGTTGCTTTTAAAAATCTTAAAGATTTTTGTATCAGAGATTTGGGCAGAAAGAAATAGAAGGGTGTTCAATTTAGTAGTATTGAATGAAGATGAGCTTTTCACCGTGATTTATAAAGCAATTTTAAAGAAAATTGGATGAATGCTTGGTTAATACAATTGAATAAAGTTGCTGGTTGATTGTTAGTTTCACTTCAGATGTAGCAATTCCTTGAATTCTTGCTTAGTGGAAGATGTTGATTTTTGATGAGAGTTTGTTGATGCAATGTTGTTTTTTGTTTTAGTTTAGTTCGATTGATGGCATTGAGTTTTTTCTTGTATAATCTTGTATATCTCATTTATTTTTTCTCAGTGCTATTAGCTTGTATAGTTGAGAGTTGAGCTTGTAATTGTACATTGATATAGTGAATAAAGTTCTAATTTTCCTTTCAAAGATTATCGATTTCCTTTTTGTTTATAATATTCTATTTTTAAGTCTGTTTCCTTAACGAATTCTATATATATATATATTGATTTGCAGTTATCAAATTTTATTAAAAGTATTCTTACTCCTTACATTTTCGGAAAATTTTGCCAGCACCTTCTTTGTACCGGCCAATAGCTTAAACCTCAACTCGCCTCTCTAGACCCTTTTCATTCAAAAAGAAAAATCAAAAAGCCAACTGGCTTGCCGATTTGGCGCATATAAACTCATATGGAATTTAAACGTGTACCTTTATGTCGGGCACTCAAATCATAATCTTCATACACTTCATTCCATTTTTGTTTAACCCATATACGTCCATTCATAATTTATTCCAACTCAATCCGATCATTTTAACTCAATTCGCTAACTTATTCTTTAATTAGCTCTTTTTCCTATTCCACTTTTATTTGAACATATCATGTTCGTATATATTTTTAATTTACTTAAAAGCCAATCAAATTCCATTTTTCAACTCAGGTTTCATATTCGAATTCGATTATGAATTCACATGTTTAATTTATTTATCCAAACTCAACTCGATTATCTAATTATCCTTTAGCTTAGTTAATTCTATTAAATAATAAATATCTGATTTGGTTTCATAAATCAATCCATTTACTTCACTAGAGTTCATATTTTTTTATATTTCAAGTCTGGATTTTTCTAATGAAAATTTGGATTTTATTTACTTAAAATCTTTTTATTTATTTAAATAAACCGTTATGGTTTTATAATGGTTATGGCGCTGTTTCTCTGGAAATTTGATTTTGACATAACTCAAAATCTATAAAGCGAAATCCATATTTGTATATTTCATTAGAAAACTATTATTCAACCGGTCCTGACGATTCTTGTTTTAAATAATTCTGACTTAAATTGAGTTCTATATACTCAATTGAAATTCGAAATGCCAATTTATGAAATGCCAATTTACTTAAATTGAGTTCTTTAATTAAATTTAAATACAAACATTTAAGCTTCGTTTATTTTATAACTTTCTACACCATTCTAGTATATTTTTATATAAAATATATTAGTTTTCCAAATCCAACTTAGTATTTCCATTTATACTAAATTGTCGATTATTTTATTATCAATTTATTTTCAAACTCAACTTCTAGATTAAATTCCAATTCCTTTGGAAATAAAGTAGTTTATAAAATTCTATATAATCGAATTCTAATTTTTAATCTCTTGGATTATCTTTATTTAGTTTAAAAATCCAAATTCTGAAATAAAATCAATCGTTCTCCTTTCTAAAACAATTTCCAATACATTTTTAAACTCACATTTAAAAACATCTAACATCCAAATTAGTTAACGATAATTTTCTCCACTATATTTATAAACATCATTTATAATTCAATTTCCTTGTGTTATAAATTAAAACAAGCTTCATTTCAAAAATCTACTTTGAAACTCAACTCCTTTTTATATTTTGAATTCAGAAATAATAACCGTTGTTCCTTTTTCGAAATGATTTTTAAAATTCTATTTTAAATTCATACTTGAATTTAAAATTACAACTATCTCTTGCTAATTAATTTGCTACATTTATAAACAGCGATTACACATTTACTTGTTTTATATATACACACAAGTTCCATTTACAAATCTATTTGAAACCCAATTCCTATTCTGGAATAATTTATTTTAACTTATACATATTCTATTTTAGTTTCTATCTGATAAAATTCCAATATCCTTTCTGGATATAATTTGAAACGACCTGAAATCCCCATTACGGGAAACCACGGATTGAGTTGAGGACAAGACGAATCAGAACACAAGCAGAAGAACATTTCATTGTAAATTACAACAATTCCATCAAAATACAAGAATATACAGAGTATAAATCAATATTACACATTCACTAAATATCAGAGATTACAATACATTTCATAATAGCGGAAAAATAATACAATACACAACTGAAAGAGATAAACGGATACAGAGCTTTCCGGATATCATCCAGCTGTAAATCAGGATCCTGTGAATATAAATCTGCAAAACCAAAACTACTAGCTGCCTGTGCGGAAAATAGGGGCACCCAGAGTTTAGGTTAAAACAATAAACTCCAGGTCAGTCATGGGACTGGTGTGAGAACTAAAACAGTTATTAATCTTTATTTTAAAGTTAGGTAAATCAAGGGACCACGCCGTATAACACGGAACGGGTTTCCTCCCAAGAGTACCAGTGCATAAAACAACAGCGCAATGCTAAATAAAGAACAATGAAGCTATTATAAGACCCAGGTCCCATCACACAATGCAACGCAAGCCGGAGGATAGGGTTTTTACCTTATAATAGCCAAAGAATGCTTGATACGCTAAATTTCATGTTTTATTATTACTATAAGTGTATAGTGTCAAAATAATTTCAATTATAAGTATCAATCATAGATGGCATAAGTGCCCCATACCACTATGTCGCCATATATAGGTATACAATCAAAACCGCACGATGTCGTATTTGGAAATTGGATTTCCATCTGTGAACCGAGGCCAGGGATCATCCTCAACCGATTCGAGACAATCTAGCCCATGTCTCAAGCAAGTGCGCAGACAAGCCTTGGATCGTCAGGGCCGGTCCACCGATGTGGATTATTATGCCTGAACACTACGTTTCCCCGCCCTTTGGGGCATAAAATGAGCCAAATGACTCCATCGGCTCAACATAGTCACTGATATATCCGAGGCGCCTCGCAATCCAATAACCACACAGGTGAAAATAATATAAATGTCAGGGCTGGTAGGTCACTGACACCACCCTAGCTAGAAGGAAACGCATGCCCTCCCTGATGTCCTCTCCCGTTTCTGGTTCACAACCGGGGTGTGAGGCTTGCGAATCAATGTTACACAAAGCTATGCCACACTGGCGGTGCTTTGATCATCAACCACAAGACTTTGCTTTTCAACAGAAGCCTTGATCAATTGCCACTTAGGCATGCCACACAGGCAATTCACACCATGCGACTGATGTCTATGGATATACAACCTTTGATCCCGTACGTCTTAGAGAAGGGTGAAGTAAGGGAATGAATTCCCCTTCACCAGGCAGATGTATATTTAATAGAGATCAATCAACATAGAGCAAAATCCAATGTCAGACACATAGTCCATACAAGTTCGTTCTGGGTCTGAACGAAACCGGAGGCACCTGGTACCTCGCATATCCATCGATCTCCAAGTACGTCTGGACGATCACCAACTGATTCCCTCCTCTTGGGTGTACAGCCCAATCAAGATCATTAGTAATCACCCAAATGATGTGAAGACCTCCGGTCTTCGACCACCGTCTTCATCCTCGACACCACGTCGAATCAGTTATTCAGAATGGGATAAACCCGGTCTTTCTGAATAACTCACGTATATAATAAACAAGTGTTACACAAACACAACATACGCCTCATTCCAATTCATAATATTTTTTTATTCAAATATTCTTACACTTTGGGAAAGGTTCCCATTAATTTTATCAAAGATAAATTCTTTAAATTTATTCTTTAATCTTCCTTTGAATATCAATTCAAATTAGTCGAGATTAGCGAACCATACCGAAGTAATCATTTATTTTAATTTCCCAATCCCAACCTATTCATCCCATGAAGTAAAACTGGTAATACTTCGTATCTAACACCATGGTGTTATCGGTGAATTCAATTACCATTTCACGTTCAAATCTAATTAAAGATTTAACTATCGCCTGGAGCAAAACTGGTGATACTCCATTCTCGATTATTTCAATCTAATTAAAGATTCATTAAAACTCCACTTAGTTTTAATCTTCCCAAAAATCGATATACTGTCTTTAACTGGGTTAAAGAATCAATGTCATTTAAAACACGGTTCACGATAAACCCAAAAATCAATTCAAATTCAATTCCAATTAAATATCTTTAATTGGTATACTTCATTAAATCTAAATAAAAAGATTTAATCTTTTTCTCAACTGGGTTTAAGAATAGTGTTAATGAAGACACCATTCACGACAAACCCAAATCCCATTTCATATTAAATACAAGGCTCTCAATAGAAAATATATCGGCTTATATTCAATATCAAATTCTACGACCAACAAATATCGTATTGGAAATAACGATATAATTTATCTTTCAAATTTCCATAACAATGTATGTATAATCACGAAACCCAACATCGAAATATTCCGAAGACAATTTTGATTCAAATCCATTTCCACTTTATATATTGGAAATTTTGGTTATTTTCAAAACCATTTCAAATCACTTTATTTATTTTAAAAATAAATGGGATTATAATTCTAGTTCAAAACTAGTTCATTTTGATAAAAATCTATTTTTATCTTTTCAAATATGGATTTTTTCATCCCAATTCTTTCCAAATCATTTCTTATGATTTTACACAAATTATTACTATTTTTAATAATTTTATCAAGGCCCGTACAGTCGATTTCCATCAACGGCCATCGAACTGCACTTACAGTGACCTTTTCCAAATTTGATTTGGACATATTTCCAAATCCAACCGTTAGATTTCAAATCTCTAATATTCTTAGAAATCTCTTTTCGATATGAACCCAACGGTTCCGGTTTTAGGAGAATCCGACGGTCAGATCTCTCGTAATATCCATTCGAAGTCAATGGTCGAAATTCGCGAACTACCGCGGCGCGACGCGTTCTATTCAGGCCATTATATATATATATAATATATATATATATTATATTTCATCGATATCCTTTCAAAACGTATTTTATAAATCATTTTAAATTCGTTTTCAAAACGATTTCAACTTCACATTCAATTTCAAACCAAAATTGAATATTCCATATCTTTAATCTATAAATGATAATATTTTCAAAACGTTATATTTTTTTGAAATCACTTCCTTTTCTATATTCATTTTAAAAACGAATATAATCGATATAAATATCGTTCGCATCAAAATGGCGCATATCTAACCAACACGGCTTTATATATTTCAATAACTTCGTTATTCTATTCAACAAATGAATATTTTCTTCAACACATGAATATATATTTTTATTCAACACATAACTATTTATTTTATTCAACACATGAATTTTCTTTCTATTCAACACATGAATTTTCTTTTATATTCAACACATGAATTTTCTTTTATAATATACCTTATTTTCCAAATTGGAATGAGGCCCAATCAATTACCATATTATGTTAATTATATGGATTCCATACAACACATGTATATAATAGCAACGATAAATAATCAATCATCATCCAGAGTGCACCACACAACTGCATAAGCATTAAAATCAATAATTAATTCTTACACAGTCTGTCAACCCATCGATTGACATACAACTAAACAATCGGGATTAGTGTACGTCAAATATCATCCCAATACCTGTGTGGTGTTTCAAATCAACAAACATAGATTTTTATTTGTGCAAATGGGCGATGTGTAAAATTTATCGTCCCAATCAATATCAGTCAAATCGGTGTACATAAACAAATCGTTCGATTTGTAAATGAATATTTATTTTACTTCGACACATGAATATATATTTTATTTCAACACATGAATATATATTTTATTTCATTCCACATCACACTATCAAATTTCGCTACACAGAAATCAAACAAACAAGTCATCCATGGTCTGTGGACGATGGGTGTCAGGTGCTGCTAAGAACCTTCTGCATCCTAGTATATATTTCAACTAGAAATTAAAATAAAAGTGAGGAGTTCTCACCTTGAGGTCCACTCCGCCATTCTTTACCGTCGCTCAGATTCGCTGCTTTGATTCCAACGCAATCTGTTTTCACGAAATTTATATTAAAAAATATATTTTTATTTCGCTAAAAAATATATTTTTATAAAACTAGAAATATTTTTCCTTCATACGATAAAAACCATATTTTTATGCGACTAAAAATTATATTTTTATCAACTAAAAATGTTCCTACATAGAATAAAAAATCACATTTTTTCCTACGATAAAAATCTAAACATCTTACAATTAAATATCGTATTTTTATCTATTTAAAAATCATATCTTTAAGGTGTTAAAAATCTTAATTTCATATGAATAAGGATCAAATCTTTGTCACTACTTCATATGAATAAAAAAGCTTATCTTTTCACATGATAAAAATCAAATCTTTAACCCCATAAAAATCTAATCCTTTCATATTTAAAAATTTATGCTTTTCTTTTTTCTCTAAAATAAATAAAAATAAAAATATAAAAAAACTTACTGGAAGTCATATGGGGTGGGGATGCGTTGTTGGGGTTCGTTGGCGAACCGCGTTGCTTCCAGTGGTCAACGGCAGGAGTCTTCGATCGAGAGGGGTGCTTCACCGTCGGAGTGGAGGCTGAAGGGGCGGGGTTGGCCGAAGGATGGAAGCTCAACGTCAGGGGGGGAATACGTTCGATCTGGGGGGCGGGGTTCTTTTGGGGGTTCGCGGTCCAGGAGGAGGGAACGGGTGGCCAGGGTGCGACGGCGAGGGAGGAGGGGCGGCGCTTTGCTGGAGGGGGGGGGGGGTGGCGCGACGAGATTGCGGTCGGCAGAAATGGGAGGGGGCAGCTGTGGTAGGTTAGGTCAACGTTTTTTTTTTAATTTGAAGAGTGAACGAGAGAAGGTAAGGAAGGGGGGCTTATGTAATTTTATATTATTTCAAAAAATGTTGACTTTTCATTTGACTACCAAACGAGACCCAACGAGTGTCGCCCAAAGCGTAATACCCCTATTCCGAACATAATGGGATATGTCCCGCAAGCCAATTCGATCCTTTTGATCTGTTTCCATTAAATTCAAAATATAAATCAATATATATTGAATTTGAACGCACATTTTAATTTACCGAGGACACATACGGACTCTAAAAATTCTAGAAAAATTATTTCTAGCTTCGTATTAACGATACGGTCCAAACAAAACTAATTTGTCAAATTCTGAGACCGTTTGAAAAATGGCCATTTTCCAGTCGATTAAAATCAACTAAAACTGGTCAAACGCGTTTTCCTTTGCCACGCTCACATATTGATTCAGAAAATTATAAATTTTGAAACCTAGCAATAACTTGACATCACGGATCCAACAAAAGTGGTTTCGTTGAAAACAGAGGTCGTTTGCAAAATGGCTATTTTTAAGGGCCAGAATTCCACAGCGACTATTCCCAATTTTCAACTGGGCATATCTTTTTATTCCCGCTATGAAATTTCAATTTTTCGGATTCGTTGAAAAGATATTTTCAAATAGATTCTAATATTTTTGGTTTTGCTAAAATCCGGCTTATTTTGAATCCTGTACATTCATTTGAATTTTGAAATCGAATTTTCAAACTACCGCGCCATTTTCAATTCCTTTTATAATTAAAATAAAATATTTATATTCTAACGACGATTCAAATAAATATATATGTTCAAATTCTATTCAAAATAAATTTCTCGTCTTTATTATTTAAAATAAATCACTTTAAATATCAAAAATTCACTAAAATTGCCAAAATAAATTTTTTAAATTGGCTCAGATTTCCGGGTTATTACATAATTTATTTTATAAATTCGCCATACTCTGATTTAGTTATCCAATTAAATTTACTTTAAATATCGGAATAGATTTCATCATTTTCTACCTAAACCGATTTCCAATTCTCATTTAATTCACTTTTGAATTTAAATTCCCTAATTATCCAATGACAATTATTCCATTTCATTTATAAACACCGTTTATAAATTCATTTCAATTTCCCGCATTATTTAATTTATAACATAGTTTATAAATTTCTTCAATTTCCTGTATTATTTAATTTATAAACATCATTTATAAATTTCTTTACTTGTTTTTATTATTCAAACAAGTTAATATTTCTCAGCCCATTCGAAATTCGAATTCTATTTTTAGAAAAATAGATTTCCCCTTTATATCTCAAAAATCCCTTTTCACGATATTTTTATAAATCAACATTTAGGCCCAGTGATATTTTAAACAATAAAAAACACCCAGTTATCAATCACAGGTTTTCTAACACATTATATATGATAATATATTTGAAGTAAACAAATAATAATATTTTTGAGGAATCCAGTTGGATCCCTCCAACCTGTTTTTCCTGCATCCACAGACGTTTGCCAACATAAATAATACCCTTCCTGCTTCAAGGCAGGATATTGCGGTATATAAGGTCGTCCACTATCATATTATGGGGCGCATTAGGTCATCCGCTAATGATACTGCGGGAAATATCCAACCACCAATATATATATATATATATAATAACCGCAACCACCAAGCTTAAATAACTAATATATATTTATAAATAATAGCCATAGTAATATTTTAATGCAACCAAACAACCATCTATTATTTTTTACAACTAAAAATAATTCAAAAAATAAATTGAGTGAGATTTACTCACCTGATTTCTCATTTGCCCAATATCTGATTTAGTTGCCGCATCGTTGCAGCTACGAATTAACTCGAAGTTTCTCAAATAAAATTTTATTTGTACCTACGATTAATTAAACCTTTATTCATCAATTTGCACTATTTATTTAAAATACTTAAATAAATTATATTAGACGATATAACTAAATATA
Organism: Allium sativum; assembly: GCA_030737875.1. Taxonomy (NCBI): domain Eukaryota; kingdom Viridiplantae; phylum Streptophyta; class Magnoliopsida; order Asparagales; family Amaryllidaceae; genus Allium; species Allium sativum. The sequence goes on along the minus strand of CM060911.1, from coordinate 227,314,043 downwards.
TATGTATATATATATAATTAAACATTTCTAATTAATTTAATTAATGTAACATTTTACCTTAAGCACCATTTTAATCTTGTTGCTCTCCCTTACTTCCAGCACCCGACACTACCATCACCTTTCACAATACTAGACTTGTAAACCCACGAAAAATTTCATCTTCCTTACGAATTCCTTCCTCATCTCCTGTGTACCTATCTAGGCTTCATTGTCTTCACAATGAATGTTCAAAATCTCAAGGCTTTTGTCAAAAACTACTGCAGATTTTCCAATAAGCATTCGCTGCTCCTCCACAACACTAAACGCAACTTTTTCAACCTCAATTGACTGTCGTTCCTCCTTAAAACCCCATCTCCGCCATCGTGACTTCAAAATCCCACGTTCGAACCCTTGGCAGCCCTTAGACCCTATTTCGATCTTCCCACTGTTGCGCTCTTCAACTGATGACGAACTCTAAACTGGGTCACACCCCCTTTCGTTACCTTTCAAAAATCAATCTTCAAACCATTTTGGAATCACGAACCTTAGCTTGCTATCGAAATTGACTAACTATCCAGCAGCATCGCTCCCCAAATCAGATGGTTACAGAATTGAATTTGAACTCATGCGAGATCACAAAAAAATGGAAATCGTTACGAACTTGATTCACTCTATCCTTTCCGGTGGTTTTCGATTCACAACATTTTTAATTTGAGGGAATAAAAAGAATGGCTCCGACATTATTTCGATCTTCATAGAATATTTAAGGGAAAGTGGTATGCGTGATATTTAGAAGAGGAGAGGAGTCTGATGCATCTAAATGGATTGGGTTTTGTATTTGATTCCAAAATGAATTGGGGAGAGGCCATTTATTTGTTTTAAAGAGTTCGGTTTTCCTGAGAAGCCAAGAGGAAGAACAAAGGGGGTCGTGGATTTATATAGATGAAGAACGCTTAAGCATTAAGGAATAATTGAGTAGGTTAACTACAATTTTATTATTTGATTTGACTTCTACTTAATATGATTTGATCTTGATCTTATCTGTATTATTTTATCATAATATAAGTAGCGGTAACGAACACCGATTCGAGCGCAACAACCGGCGTTTCTAGTGTTATAACACTATTCCGAACACACTGGGACATGTTTCGAAGTCTAGTTCGAACATATAGGGAAGATATTCATTTAAATTGATAAAAATTAATTTCAAAACAATAAATTTCTTGATAACAAAATACTATTATTATTTTCCTATTTAAATTGAATTTTTGTTAATCACTTGAATTATTCTGACTCAGTTTTAAATTTCTAATTGAATTAGTTCGGGTTCCCGTATATTTCGATTATTAAATTGATAACTCAATATAAAAATTCATTTATATTGTCAACTCAATCTTTAAAACAATATTTAAATATTTAAAATAAAACGACCAAAAATCCGGGTCATTACACTACATGTCTATTTATAATTCTCTAGGCTAGAAGGGCATCTTTATATCGTTTCTATGGATCCTACCTTCATTAGTGAAAGTCTTTTATAGTGACAACATGGAGTCCGTCTATCAACATTACCAAGGGTCAAGTATTATGCATTTAGGGTGAAGCTTATTTTTCACATTCCCATATTGTTTTGCACCATTGATAGGTTGAATTGGTTGGTAGCTCTATTTGGAAATTAAAATTTATTGAAACTAATATTTTTTTAATGAAAAGTCCTATATTCATTTAGGATCCGACTGAAATTTCTTCGAATAAGTTGCTACAAGAAAAGATTGAAGTTTGGGTAACTGAAGGCCATGTCACTAAGGTCGTTGTTTGGTATCATTGGAAACCCAATATATGCAAATCTTGTCATTCTCTTGGGCATCTTAAGGAGGTACATTCACAATGTCTAGATGTAGGGTTTGGTTTCCAAAGCTTTCATGTTTAGGCTCTTGTTTCATTACTAAAAAGGTCCCACTCCTCGCTTAGTCATGAAATAGTTCCCATGTAAGAACTCGTAACTTCCCCGGTAAGGAAAGAGCTGATACTTCGAGAACAACACACAAAAGAACGCAGACAGAAGAACATTTCATTGTATATTACAACAATTCCATCAGAATACAAGAATATACAGAGTATAAATGAATAAATATTACACAGACAATATCAGAGATTACAATAATTTACAGAGCAACGGAAAATAATACAAAACACAACTGAAGGAGATATACGGATACAAAGCTTTCCAGATATCGTTCCAGCTGTAAACCAGGATCCTGTGAATATAAATTTGCAAAACGAAAACTACTAGCTGCCCGTGTCAAAATAAGGGCACCCAGAGTTTAGGTTAAAACAATAAACTCCAGGTCAGTCATGGGACTGGTGTGAGAACTAAAACAGTTATTAATCTTTATTTTTGAAGTTTGGTAAATCAAGGGACCACGCCGTATAACACGGAACGGGTTTCCTCCCAAGAATACTAGTGCATATAACAACAGCGCAATGCTAAATAAAGAAAAATGAAGCTATTATAAGACCCAGATCCTATCACACAATGCAACGCAAGCCGGGGGATAGGGTTTTCCCTTATAATAGCCAAAGAATGCTTGATACATGAAATTTCATGTTTTATTATTCTTAATCAGACTCCAACCGTAAATTAGTAAGAGAACGATTCCCTAAGTATTAACCCCGAAGGCCCAAACCAACATCAGACCAATACCCAGGAAACCACCCATCTTAGCTCGTTTCCAGTTAGCTTCTGATTTATATAAAATCATAAATATCAATCATAGGCGGCATGGGTACCATATATCATGTCGCCGTACTAGGCTCTACAATCAAAACCGCAAGTTACGTATTTGGAAATTGGATTTCCATCTGTGAACCAAGGCAAAAGATAGTCCTTACCGACTTCGACACAATCTAGCCCATGTCTCAGGGTCAGAGCGCATCGACCCTTGGAACGACAGGGCCGGTCCACCGATGTGGATTAAAATTCCTGAACACTACGTTTCCCCGCTCTTTGGGGCGTAAATGAGACAACGAATGACTCCATCGGCTTCACATAGTCACCGATATATCCGAGGCATCTCGCAACAGCAACAACCACATAAGTTAAACTCGTCAGGGCGTGTAAAACCACTGACGCCACTTCTAGCTAGAAAGAAACGCATGTCCTCCCTGAGGTCCTCTCCCGTTTCTTGTCCACCATCGGGGTGTGAGGCTCGCGAATCAACGCTACACAAAGCTATGCCACAAAGGTCGTGCTTTGATCATCAACCACAAGACTTTGCTCAACAAAACCCTTGATCATTTGCATCTTAGCATGCCACACAGGCAAACCACTCCATGCAACCGATATCCATCAATCACACAGAATGATATTCAATGTCAGACACACAGTCCATTTACAAGTCCGTTCTGGGTCTGAACGAAACCGGAGGCACCTAGTAACCCGCATATCCACTGATCTCCAAGTACGTCTGGACGATCACCAACTGATTCCCTCCTCTTGGGTGTACGGCCCAATCAAGATCATCAGTAATTATCCAAACGACGTGAAGACCTCCGGTCTTTTACCATCATCTTCATCTTCGACTTATCGTCGTATCAGTTATTCAGAATGGGATAAACCCGGTCTTTCTGAATAACTCGCGTATATAATAAATACGTGTTACACAAACACAACATACGCCTCATTCCAGTTCATCAGTCACTAACCGTAAATTAATCAGTAGAATAATTCCCCAAATATTAACCCCGAAGGCCGAAACCAACATCAGATCAATACCCAGGAAACCATTCTTCTTAGCTAACCGACAGTTAGTTTCTAAATTTCACATTCATAGGGAGAGGTTCCCATTAATTTTATCAAAGATAAATTCCTTTAAATTTATTCTTTAATCTACTTTTGAATATCAATTCAAACTCGTCGGGATTAGCGATCCACACCGAAGTGATCATTTATTTTATTTCCCAATCCCAACGTATTCATCCCATGAAGTAAAACTGGTCATACTTCATATCTAACACCACGGTGTTATCGGTAAATTCAATTACCATTTCACGTTCAAATCTAATTAAAGATTTAACTATCGCCTGGAGCAAAACTGGTGATACTCCAATCTCGATCTTTTCAATCTAATTAAAGATTCATTAAAACTCCACTTAGTTTTAATCTTTGACTGGGTTAAAGAATCAGTGTCATTTAAAACACGGTTCACGATAAACCCCAAAATCACATCACATTTCAATCAGTCCCTAACCGTAAATTAGCAAGTAAGCAGTTCCCTAAGTATTAACCCCGAAGGCCGAAACCAACATAAGATCAATACCCCAGAAACCATTCAACTTAACTAATCTCCAGTTAGTTTCTGATTTTCTTAACTCCTAAGGGTCTAAGAACAGTATTTTTGAAGATACCGTTCACGACAACCCAAAATCACATTCCATTAATTATCGGGTTAAAAAACAAGTGTTATTTAAAACACTGTTCACGATAAACCCAAAAATCAATTTCAATTCAATTCCAATTAAATATCATTTAATTGGTATTCTTCATTAAATCCAAATAAAAGATTTAATCTTTTTCTCAACTGGGTTTAAGAACAGTGTTAATGAAGACACCATTCACGACAAACCCAAATCCCAATTGATATTAAATACAAGGCTCTGAATAGAAAATGTACCGGCTTATATTCAATTTCAAATTCTACGACCAACAAATATCATATTGGAAATAACGTTATTAATATATCTTTCAAATTCCCATAACAATATCTGTATCATCACGAAATCCAACATCGAAATATTCCGAAGACAATTTCGATTCAAATCCCTTCCAATTCAATTATTGGAAATTCTGGTTATATTTCAAAATCATTTCAAATCCAATTTATTTATTTTAAAAATAAATAAATTATTATTCTAGTTCAAAACTAGTTCATTTTGATAAAAATCTATTTTTATCTTTTCAAATATGGGATTTTTCATCCCAGTTCTTCCTGAATCACTTCTTATGATTTCACACAAATTATTGATATTTTTAATAATTTTATCAAGGCCCGTACAGTCGATATCCATCAACGGCCATTGAACTGCACTTACAGCGACCTTTTCCAAATTTGATTTGGACATAATTCCAAATCCAACTGTTAGATTTCTAATTTCTCACATTCGTTAGAAAGCTCATTTCGATACGAACCAAAAGGTTCTGGTTTTAGGAGAATCCGACGGTCGGATCTCCCGCAATATCCATTCGAAGTCAATGGTCGAAATTCGCAAACTGCCGCGGCGCGGCGCGTTCTATTCAGGCCATTATATTATATATATAATATATACTTCGTCGATTTCCTTTTAAAACGTATTTTATAAATCGTTTTAAATTCATTTTCAAAACGATTTCAACTTCCTTTTCAAATTCAAATCAAAATTGAATTTTCCCTTACAAATTCGTTTTAAATTCATTTCAAATTGATTTCAATTCAAATCGATTTTTTTTAATTCAATTTCAATTCGAATTCGATTCTATTCAATATTCATTTAAATTTGAATAAAATCGATATAAATATCGTTCACGTCAAAACGGCGCATATCTAATCAACACGGCTTCATATATTTCTATTTTCAAATATTTCTATTTCAAATATTTCTTTTTCAAATATTTTTCTTTCAAATATTTCATTTCAAATATTTCTTTTTAAAACTGGAATGAGGCCCAACGACTGTCGCCCCCAGCCAATTACTCCCATTCCGAGCACAATGGGATATGTATCGTAAGCTGATTCGATCGTTTCGAACAGTTTTCGTCAAAATCAAAATATAACTATATATATTGAATTTGAACGCGCATTTCAATTTACTGGGGCCACATACTAACTAGAAAAATTCCCAAAAAATATTTTCTAGCTTCGTATTGACGATACGGTCCTAACAAAACTAATTTCGTGAAATTCCGAGACCGTTTGAAAAATGGCCATTTTCCAATCGATTAAAATCAACTAAAACTGGTCAAACGCGTTTTACTTCGCCACGCTCACATATTGATTCGAAAAATTATGAAATTTGAAATCTTGCAATAATTTGACATCGCGGATCCAACAAAAGTGGTTTCATCGAAATCCGAGGTCGTTTGCAAAATGGCCATTTTTTAGGGCCGAAATTCCATAGCGACTATTCTGAAATTTCAACTGGACATATCTCTTGATTCCCGCTATGAAATTCCAATCTTTCAGATTCGTTGGAAAGATATTCACAAATAGATTCTAATATTTTTGGTTTCACTAAAATCCGGTTTATTTTGCACCCGGTACATTCATTTGAACTTTGAAATCGAATTATCGAACTACCGCGCCATTTTCAATTCCTTTTATAAATATAAATAATTATTTATATTCTAACGACGATCTATATAAATATATACGTTCTAATTCTATTCAAAATAAATTTCTCGTCGTTATTATTTAAAATAATTCATTTTAAATATTCAAAATTCAATAAAATTGCCAAAATAAAAATTTTAAATTAGCTCGGATTTCCGAGTTATTACATCCCAGTAGTCTGACCTGCTATCGTCGCCACTCCTCTAATGATTGGTTATGCAGCTATTGGTCTTTCCCCGGTCCATCACCCTTCTAGCTGTTCCTTTGCTCTTATTTGAGTATATGCAACTAATCCTTATATGATTATGTACCGGCCAACCTCTCCTTCAAATGTTGGCTTTATGATCTCGCAATAAATTGTTGATTTCGTACATGGGAATTTTAGTGGTGCTCAAGATTATGTTATAGATGGGAATTCACATAAGAAAGCATGAATCCATGTGCCATCTAAGATGAGATATAACCCATTTCGTAATGATTTTAATGCTCATTTGTGAAGTTGAAGGTGAGTCCAAGTGCTTGCATTACTTATTGTTGGGAATGATATTGTACTATCTAATAATGGTGCATTAGTAGCATTAAGAAGGATCTTCTTGATGATGATGGTTGGGATATATAATTTATTAATTGTATAGGCTACTCTGATTGCATTTCAAATATCTTATTTCACTTCTCAAGTTATTTGAATGGTGGTGGCCCCAATTTTTGGGCACCCAAATGGTCCACAACCTAAGGAGGACTAGGTTCAGTTATTCGCTGTTGAGACTCATTGCCTCGCTCCCGTATTATACATGTGAAGTGGTCTAGCCGCTATAAATCAAGGTACAAGTATTTTGTGCATACGTAGAAAACTTGTTTTTATAGTTTAATGAAAAGTCACATCATCCACTATAAATTCAGCTTGTTTTGCTAAACAAATTATATGAACTAATATAATATTCCGACAAAGTTTAAAATCATAGACTATGTAAAAATGATTTGTAGTAAGCTATCACAAGAGAATGAAGAAGAGAGGAGACGGAAAATGTTAAATTAAGTGAAGCCCTCAAAAAAATGCTTTACTGTTATTTAATATATAGACTGAAAAATGCTTTGTACTTCTTGGTTTTTGGTTCTATCATTTTCACTTTTTCTCTTATAACATTACATGTCATCAACTTGACACAGTTATTTATTTATGTAGTATTGTTATTTGTCTTTTCATGTATTATAAAACCATCAGTCTTTCATGGGACCAATTCTTCTGTACCCAGCTCCGATGTTCCCGTGTGCCCGACAAATCACCACCACACATCAATCACACATATTATTAATAATCTAATGAATGGGTCCTACAATCCACTCAAAACCATTAGATTTTGTGCAAATCAATGGATAAGATTGATTCGGCACATGGGAACACTGGAGTTGGGTACAGAAGAATTCATCCCGTCTTTCATACCCCATTTTTACTTATTCACCTTTCAAATTAACTAAAAGGCAATCCACTCAAATTAATTCAATTTTATTTATAAGTAAATAATCTATGTTCTCAGTAATAAGTTCGATATATTAGTCAAATAGATTGATATCTACTTGAATTTATTTTACTATTAAATTTACTTATGTAATTAAATTATTTATTTGGACTTAAATGCAAAATATTATAATGGTACGAGTGGAAACTTTGTAAATATTCAAAGGTATTATGAAAATATAGGTATTTTGATTGGAACCCATCGAATGAACTAATATAACAAAATGAACCATTCTTAAAACGATAATTTACATCATTTGAGAGAAAATGTTTTGAATAATGACAACGAAAACATCTATGATTAGTTAAAAGCATGGAATATTCCACTACCTTATACTTACGTATTTATTTGATAATTTTATATGCCAAATGAAATATATATATATATATATATGTTAATATAAATTTTGTAATATATTTTTGTTTGAATCTAAAATAAACATTTTCCTTCCATTTTATCAACAAAAATTTGGTGTTCATATCAAAATGGCTTTTTTGATATGTTAGAAAAACTACAATTATTTTCTTATTTATTTTGTTCAAGTATTTTAAATCTAATAAATTTAATTAAATATATATATATGTGTGGATCTAATGTAAAATAACTAGCAAATAACTTGTTAGCTAGTACGCCGACTAGTTTAACTGATGTTGTGGTAGCTGTTTTGCCCACGGTTGTGACTGGGAAATAAGGTTCTAATGTAGAAGCTATTAACGTAAGTAATTCTTCTCTATGCTTGCCTAGCAATCGGTAGAATGTCGTAGCCAATTCTGAGCGTTCAAATGCAAGTTCAACCAAGCCAGCATGGAATTGTTTTTTAAGAGAATACCCATCAGTGCTGCTGTATATACTCCTAGGGTATTTAACTGTGTGCAAGAGAATGGAGTTAATGTTCCCTTTTTCAATGTTATGCAAGAGGCTCTTGAGCATTGGAATGGCTATCTAGAAGTGTTTTCCTTGTTTCGACCTTGGATTATCACATAGTTAAGGAAAGATATTGCGAGGTTTGGACACCCCGAGGGGATCTCAGTGTGCATTTTGACTATGATATATTCTTATAACGACCCGTAACTTCCCCGTAAAGGAAAGCGTCGGATAGTTCGAGAACAAGCCACAACTGAACGCATACAGAAGAACATTTCATTGTATATTATAACAATGCATCAGATTACAAGAATATACAGAGCATAAATGAATATTACACAGAAATAACAGAGACTTAAATTACATTTAAATACATAGCAGCGGAAAATAATACAATACACAACTAGAATGAGATATACGGATACAAAGCTTTCCGGATATCGTTCCAGCTGTAAACCAGGATCCTGTGAATATAAATCTGCAAAACCGAAACTACTAGCTGCCCGTGTCAAAATAAGGGCACCCAGAGTTTAGGTTAAAACAATAAACTCCAGGTCAGTCATGTGACTGGTGTGAGAACTAAAACAGTTATTAATCTTTATTTTAAATCATTAGGTAAATCAAGGGACCACGCCGTATAACACGGAACGGGTTTCCTCCCAAGAATACCAGTGCATAAAACAAACAGCGCAATGCTAAATAAAGAAAAATGAAGCTGTTATAAGACCCAGGTCCCATCACACAATGCAACGCAGCCGAGGATAGGGTTTGCCCTTATAACAGCCAAAGAATGCTTGATACGGTTAAAACAAATCGTTTGATACTATTATAAGTGCATAGTGTATAAAACAACTTCAAATCATAAGTATCAATCATAGGCGGCATGGGTACCATATATCATGTCGCCATATATAGGTTTACAAATAAAACCGCAAAGTCACGTATTTGGAAATTGGATTTCCATCTATGAACCGAGGCCAGGGATCGTCCTCAACCGATTCGAGACAATCTAGCCCATGTCTCAGGAACAGCCGCAACTGCCCCATGGAGCGACAGGGCCGGTCCACCGATGTGGATTTTTATGCCTGAACACTACGTTTCCCCGCCCTTTGGGGCGTAAATGAGCCAACAAATGACTCCATCGGACCCGGATCGTCCGATCAAACCGAGGCGCCTCGCAACAGCAACAACCACACAGGTGAAAAGTATATAAATGTCAGGGCTGGTAGGTCACTGACACCACCCTAGCTAGAAGGAAACGCATGCCCTCCCTGAGGTCCTCTCCCGTTTTTGGTTCACAACCGGGGTGCGAGGCTCGCGAATTCACGTTACACAAAGCTGTGCCACACAGGCTGTGCTTTGATCATCACCACAAGACTTTGCTTTTCAACAGAAGCCTCGATCAATTGCCACTCAGGCATGCCACACAGGCAATTCACTCCATGCGTTTGATATCCATCAATATATAACCCCTGAGCTCGTACGTCTCAGAGAAGGGCGTTAAGCAAGAGAATAAATTCTCCGCCGCCAAACAGATATATATTTAATAGAGATCAATCACACGGACTAAAATCCAATGTCAGACACACAGTCCATTTACAAGTCCGTTCTGGGTCTGAACGAAACCGGAGGCACCTAGTACCCCGCATATCCATCGATCTCCAAGTACGTCTGGACGATCACCAACTGTTTCCCTCTTCTTGGGTGTACAGCCCAATCAAGATCATCAGTAATTATCCAAACGACGTGAAGACTTCCGGTCTTCGACCACCGTCTTCATCTTCGACACCACGTCGAATCAGTTATTCAGAATGGGATAAACCCGGTCTTTCTGAATAACTCGCGTATATATTATAAAAGTGTTACACAAACACAACATACGCCTCATTCCAATTCAGAATATTCTTTTATTCAAATATTCCTATACTTTGGGAAAAAGTTCCCATTAATTTTATCCAAGATAAATTCTTTGAATTTATTCTTTAATCTCCTTTGAATATCAATTCAAACTAGTCGGGATTAGAGAACCACACCGAAGTAATCATTTATTTTATTTCCCAATCCCAACCTATTCATCCCATGAAGTAAAACTGGTAGTACTTCATATCTAACACCACAGTGTTATCGGTAATTCAATTACCATTTCACGTTCAAATCTAATTAAAGATTTAACTATCGCCTGGAGTAAAACTGGTGATACTCCATTCTCGATCTTTTCAATCTAATTAAAGATTCATTAAAACCCCACTTAGTTTTAATCGTTATCTAGGTTAAAGAATCAGTGTCATTTAAAACACGATTCACGATAAACCCAAAATCACATTCCATTAATTATCGGGTTAAAGAACAAGTGTTATTTAAAACACTGTCCACGATAAACCCAAAAATCAATATCAATTCAATTCCAATTAAATATTGTTTAATTGGTACACTTCATTAAATCTAAATAAAAAGATTTAATCTTTTCTCAACTGGATTCAAGAACAGTGTTAGTGAAGACACCATTCACGACAAACCCAAATCACATTTGATATTAAACACAAGGCTCTGAATAGAAAATATACCGGCTTATATTCCATATCAAATTCTACGACTAACAAATATCGTATTGGAAATAACGATATATATATATATATATATATCTTTCAAATTCCCATAACAATATCTGTATCATCACGAAATCCAACATCGAAATATTCCGAAGACAATTTTGATTCAAATCCATTCCAATGCAATCATTGGAAATTCTGGTTATTTTCAAAACCATTTCAAATTCAATTTATTTATTTAAAAATAAATAGAATTATAATTCTAGTTCAAAACTAGTTCATTTCGATAAAAATCTATTTTTATCTTTTCAAATATGGAGTTTTTCATCCCAAATCTTCACAAATCATTTCTTATGATTTTACACAAATTATTACTATTTTTAATAATTTTATCAAGGCCCGTACAGTCGATTTCCACCAATGGCCATCGAACTGCACTTACAGCGACCTTTTTCAAATTTGATTTGGACATAATTCCAAATCCAACCGTTAGATTTCAAATTTCTAATATTCGTTAGAAAGCTCTTTTCGATACGAACCCAACGGTTCCGGTTTTAGGAGAATCCGACGGTCGGATCTCCCGTAATGTCCGTTTGAAATAAATGGTCGAAATTCACGAACTGCCGCGGCGCGGCGCGTTCTATTCAGGCCATTATATTATATATATAATATATATAATATATACTTCGTCGATTTTCTATTCAAAACGAATTATATAAATAGTTTTAAAATTCGTTTCAAAATCTATTTCAACTTCCATTTCAATTCAATTCAAAATTGAATTCTTCTTTATAAATTCGTTTTAAAATTCATTTCTATTCAATTCAAATTTCAATTCAATTTGAATTCATTTCAATTCACTTTCAATTCAATTCGAATTCGTTTTCAATTCAATTCATTTCGAAATCACTTTCAATTCAATTCATTTCGAAATCACTTTCAATTCAATTCATTTCATTTCGAAATCACTTTCAATTCAATTCATTTCATCTCGAAATCACTTTCAATTCAATTCATTTCATTTCGAAATCACTTTCAATTCAATTCATTTCGAAATCACTTTCAATTCAATTCATTTCATTTCGAAATCACTTTCAATTCAATTCATTTCGAAATCACTTTCAATTCAATTCATTTCATTTCGAAATCACTTTCAATTCAATTCATTTCGAAATCACTTTCAATTCAATTCATTTCAAAATGAATAAAACCGATATAAATATCGTTTACGTCAAAATAGCGTCAATCTAATCAACACGGCTTCATATATTCCTATTTTCAAATATTCTATTTCAAATATTTCTTTTTCAAATATTTCTTTTTCAAAACTGGAATGAGGCCCAATCAATTACCATATAAAGTTAATTATATGGATTTTCATACAACACATGTATATAATAGCATTGAAAAATAATCAACCATCAACCAAAGTGCACTACACTGTATAAGCATCAAATATAGATATCTAACGCTTATAACAGCCTGTCAATCAATCGATCGACATATTCAATCAATCTGGATGAGTGAACTTCAAATTTCATCCCAACACCCGTGTGGGGTTTCAAACAATCAAACACATATTTTATTTGTGCTGTTGGGCGATGTGTAAAATTTATCGTCCCAATCAATATCAGTCAAATCAGTGTACATAAACAAACCGTCTGGTTTGTAAATGAATATTTTATTTTATTCACATTCACGTTAAAAACTATATTTTTTTAACGATAAAATATTTATTCCAACACATGAATTTTCTTTTCAGTTCATTTATTCAATAAATGACATTTTTATTTTTCTAACATATTTTAGAAAATTTCGGCGGCATAACGGCACGATACTAGAAACGGGACAAGGCCTAGCCTTATCCCCGGTCTAGTGAAGGCCCACGCCATTCACACATCAATCAAATCCATTCATCTCACCAAACAATTCAATTTCACCAAACAATTCAATTTCAAATCAAATCATCTATCTAATCTATGCAACCAAACAAACAAGTCCATGGTCTGTGGACGATTGTGTCGGGTGCTACTAAGCACCGTCTGCATCCTAGTTTATATTTATAACTATAATAGAAATTGAAGAGTGAGAAGTTCTCACCGATAGCTATCCTAGCTCCACGGCACTTCTAATGCAGGAAATCTTCGCCAACTCGCCTTTTGTCGCTTACGTTGTCCGCTTTCACTACATATGTAAAAATCGAATTTACTTTGCTATTCAATATATAAAAATCATATTTTTTAGTTCAAAGTTCAATATATAAAAATCGAATTTTTAGTTCAAAGTTCAATATATAAAAATCGAATTTTAATTCAAAGTTCAATATATAAAAATCGAATTTTTAGTTCAAAGTTCAATATATAAAAATCGAATTTTTAGTTCAAAGTTCAATATATAAAAATCGAATTTTTAGTTCAAAGTTCAATATATAAAAATCGAATTTTTAGTTCAAAGTTCAATATATAAAAATCGAATTTTTAGTTCAAAGTTCAATATATAAAAATCGAATTTTTATTTCAAAGTTCAATATATAAAAATCGAATTTTTATTTATTCACATTCAATTTAAAAATTATATTTTTATAATTGCTCCATACCTTTAAAAATTGAATTTGAATTTTTTTTCCCTACGTTATCATATTTTAAAAATATCTCCTTTAATCATTCTTAAAAATCTCGTCTTTTACATTTTAAAAATCTCGTCTTCAACATTTTAAAAATCTCGTCTTTTACATTTTAAAAATCTCGTCTTTTACATTTTAAAAAATCTCGTCTTTTCTTAAATAAAAATCATTCCTTTTATAAAACAAAATTCTAACCTTTTTAATTAAATAGTTTTATAACTAAATTCAGTTTTTAACCATTAATTAAAAATTAACAGATAATTGAAAATAAATAAATAAATAAATAAATAAAATCAAAACTTACAGCCACAGGGGGGGTCTACCACCGTCGATTGAAGGGGGAAGGGGACTGCTAGAGGTGGCGGTTGGCCTTGGGGCGGCGGAGCGCGTCGGGGCTGGCGGCCTTCAGGGCTTCGGGTTTGGGTTCGGGTGAGAGAAGGGCGCGAGGCTGAGGGACATCGGAGGGGAGGGTTGCGGAGGAGGTTGGCCGGCGGCAGGGTGCTCCGGCGTGGGCGGATCGGAGGAGCGACGGCGAGGTGTCGAGGGTTTTTTTTTTCTTTTCTGAATTTTTGAAGTCAACGGTAAGGGGAGAGGGAGGTAGTTAAAGGGGAGGGTTATTTATTAATTTATTAATTTAATTTTAATATTAAATCCATAAAGCAACTTTTTCGTTCGGACTCGAAACGAAACCCGCCGACTGTTGTCCATAGCTAATTACCCCCATTCCGAACACAATGGGATATGTATCGTAAGCTGATTCGATCGTTTGAATCAGTTTCCGTTAAATTTACATTTAAATCACTATATTGAATTTTAAACGCACACTTCAATTTACCGGGGTCGCATACTAGCTAGAAAAATTCCAGAAAAATATTTTCTAGCTTCGTATTGACGATACGGTCCTAACAAAACTAGTTTCATCAAATTCTGAGACCGTTTGAAAAATTGTCATTTTCCAGTCGATTAAAATCAACTGAAACTGGTCAAACGCGTTTTCCTTTGCCACACTCACATATTGATTCGAAAAATTATGAAATTTGGAATCTAGCAATAACTTAACATCACGGACCCAACAAAACTGGTTTCGTCGAAATCCGAGGTCGTTTGCAAAATGTCCATTTTTAAGGGCCTGAATTCCATAGCGACTATTCAGAATTTTCAACTGGACATATCTTTTGATCCCCGCTATGAAAATTTAATTATTCGGATTCGTTGGAAAAATATTATCAATTAGATCCTATCATTTTTGGTTTCACTAAAATCCGGATTGTTTTGCACCCGGTACATTCAATTGAAGTTTGAAATCGAATTATCGAACTACCGCGCCATTTTCAATTCTATTTATAATTATATATAATTATTTATATTCTAACGACGACGTATATAATATATACGTCGAATTCTATTCAAAATAAATTTCACGTCGATTTTATTTAAAATAATTCATTTTAAATATTCAAAATTCGCTAAAATTGCCAAAATAAAAATTTCAAACTGGCTCGCATTTTCGGGTTATTACAATTCTTCTTTACATTTGCTAAAGCAGAGGAAAGAAAAGGTATTCTTAAAGATTATCCAATTATTATAAATGGCAACCTTTTCTCATAACTTCATGGAGTCCTTCTGTGTTAAAGGCAGAAGAGCAGGTGATGCTTATCCCTAAGTAGGCACATGTCTAGCTGAATATTCCGTCTATCTTACAGTCTGTGATTAGCATAGATTGGCTTGCTGGTTTAGTTGGCAAAGTTATATGAAATACATTGGCTAGGAAGCATTTGGTTCTTGTGAATGCTCTTATTGAAATTACTTCTAAGAAGGCATTGCCTTATGTTCTTAAGGTATCAATGGCTAAAGGACTCGATGTTGAAGTTATAGTATGTTACAACTAGAAAATGGATATTTGTACCAAATGCTTATCCTTTGGATTTTCCACTGCCTCATACCTTGTTCTGCCATATGTTATTCCTGTTCCCCCAGAAAATAGGACACCTCTTGCACGATCCCTAGTTCGTGCATGGGTCCCAAAGGTCAAGTCGGTCGTTGATCTCTCTATTTCAGATTCCTTTTTTCCACTAAATTGTCAAATATGACCGTTGACACTGTTCCCCCTCCTATGATAGATATTCCTAATGATAATGATATTATTGAGACTTATGTAATTGAGACTCCTTCTCTTCTTTCTGTTGTTGTTGTCCTTGAGCCTTCTTTGCTTGATAAACCTATAATATAGTGGTTTGTTCATGACCGAGCATGGTATCATGAAATTTCGACTATGAAATTTTCCCCAGAAACAAGGCTCTATTTCGGTTCTGTATTAGATGATTATGGTGTGTACAGGTACTTATTCTATCATAATGAAGGTGAAGATCCTATATCGACTACTGAGATTCCAAAGGGAGAGGCCAACAAAGTGGTTTTATCTGATGACTCCTAGGATAGGAAATTCGTCTACGACAAAGCCTCAGATGGGTTTACTCCTGACCTAATGCATATCTTTAAGGGATATAGCCATGTTTAATGTCTTGTTGAGGACAAAAGATGTACACATTCTATTCTAAAGGATATGTGGTTTACTCTCTTTTTGTTTTTCAGTAGTTTGGTATTCTGCGAGACTGTATGCGAAGTTTTTATCTAATTAGAAATATAGGATTATCAGTCAAATACATAACATATTTACTTTGTCTTGATTAACTTGATTCTTATTTGGCTTGATTGAATTGATTGAATAGATTAGCTTGATTGGGTTGATTGACTTGTTTGGCTTGTTTGATTTGTTTGACTTGAGTAACTTGATTGACTTACTTGACATGGTTAAATTTCATTAGTGGTAGATAATTTGTTAGAAAAATACTTATGCATTTGTAGTTGATAGTAACCTTATAGGTTTTAGGAATAATAGAAGTTACAAGAAATATTTAGCTTTATGTTTTGATGTTTTGTGACAAAAAAACTTAAATTGATTGATTGTTTGGGTTAAATTAATTTACTTAACTTATATCATAATTTTAAGGATATCTTATCAGAGTCAATTCTTAGTTTAGATTAAAGTCTTATTATAGTTTTAAGGGAATTAGAGTTTAGGATATGTTTAGTCTTGTATTAAATTAAGGGGGAGTTCTAGAGTTTCTAAGGATTAGTTGAAGGTTCAAGAAGTGTTTTTTTTAACATGTATTTTTTTTCTTTGGTTGATTTAAATGTTTAGATTGATTGTTTTAATTGCTTGCTTGTTTGAATTGCTTGTTTGGATTGATTTGCTTGTTTAAATTGATTATAAATATTGATTGGTTTTCTTAGTTTGTCATTCTTCTATTTTACTAGTATAGTCATAATTTTAGGGGGAGTTATAGTATATTAAGTTTAGAATCATATATTTAGAGGGAAATATAAGGTTATTCAATTCAGGGGGTATTATATAATCATTAGGATCATTTATAACATAGATTTAGGGGGAGTATAACTTAGTTTAGTCTAGTATAGTCTACTACAGGTATAGCATAGTATTAGTACTTTAGTATAGAACCAAATATTTTAATCATAGGATATGTATAGACAGATATATGATTTCGGGGGAGTAGTTTTAGAATTTCTTTTTGATAATACCATAGGGGGATAAATTATAAAATATATACTTAATTTAAGGATTCATATAGATAGGGGGATTATTAGAAGGATCAGCATCAACAGGTATGTGCAAGTATGATATTTTATAAACTAAGGTTATCATCATCAAAAAAGGGGAGATTGTTGGAGAATGGAGTTTTGATGACAACAACCTTATTTCAATATTAATTGATCATAAAATATATACTAACATCTCTATCTATAATACATATATATATATATGCAGGATTTGTATACAGGAATCAATACTGAAGACTGTACAATTTAAAAGTTACAGAGAAGATTCAAGACTCGTGAGTAATCAATAGTTCAAGATAAATATAGTAATAGAGTCTAGTTTATGTAAGACTCTGAATAGCCCTCCAGGTTCAAACTCTGTTTTTCAAATTATCTGTTTCAAAATTAATTTCAAAACTATTTTCAAATTGATTTCAAACTTCTCTCAAAATAATTTTTAATCTTCCAAGAATTTCAAACTTATGATTTCAAATATATTCCCAAATTTATAAGTATTCTTAGTTCTATAGTTTTATTAAATCATTTGTATATATATTTTGCTAAGTTTATATTTGATTATAATATTCTTATTTAAACTCTAAGTTTTCATATAACCCTTTTTTATATAGTTTATAAATATCTCTTTATAAATTCCTATATATATGCTTATAATTGTATTATATATAGTTTTTATATCACATATATATAAAAAAATTAATCATATGTTTAAATAATATTTTCTTATGTTTTTATACTCGAAAAACAATGTTTTAATAACTAGTTTTGTTTCAGGAATTTCTAGAATATATATATATATTTAAATACTTTTAAAATGCTTTAAAAATCAAATTTATTGTAGATATGTCGACATACATATATGGGTATGTCGACATACAACTGTAAGAAATTTAAATTTGAAAGGAAGTGTCTTTTCACCATTTGTAATGTTCCAAAAGCGTTGCAACCTTTTAAATCTTATAAATAAGGGTTGATTTTGAATTTTTAAACATTATTCTTCTCCATCTTCATCCTCTTTCATTACACCATTAATATTTCATATTTTTATGATTTCTACACTTCTACTCTGCCGATTTCAAGTCTAATTATATGAAACTTCTTCTCTTCTCACTCTCTAATCATTACTCTCTAAATCGAAGTGCTATTGAAGAGTTATAAGGATGTTATAATCATTTGAGATAGTTTTGGAAACGGTGTGTTCCTTGTAGCCGTGAAATCAAGGAAGGAGTTAGTGTTAATCTTGTAGTCGGGAAATCATGGGGAATATACTTGAACAAGGGTGTTTGGAACCGGTGGTAATCTTGTTGTCGTGAAATCAAGAGTGTTTGAATCGGTGGTAACCTTGGAGCCATGAAATCAAGGGTATTGTACTTGGATATTGATATAGTAATAAAACACTGCGCAATCCAACGTTGCGTGGGACTGGAGTAGGAGTAATCCGAACCAGTATAAAATCCAGTGTGTTCTTTCCTTTTCTGCATTTTATTTCTGTTTGTTTTTGTGTTTATGTTTGATTTTGTGTTTGTGATTGTTTATGTGGTGTATGATTCATACAGTAGATAATATAAGTTTTATATTTTGTTAAATTTCTCAAAAACACTATTCACCCCACCTCTAGTGTTAATTTTGCCTTAACGATCCATTCTGCATTCCCTAACAGTGCCAACCTCTGATGTTGTAGTCTTCTTCTATAAATTCAGACACCGACAAAGCGCAACCCCCTCATTCCTTTACTTTGAGTTGCCCGAGGCAAGAAGATTATTAAAGAGGGATTCAGCAAATTGGGTGACATAAGATCAGAATGGTTTTATGTTCATCAGCAAGAAGGTTGTGCCAGAAGATGGCTCCAGTGCAGTAAGCATCAAGCCATAGTTTACTTTTCTTGGCTTCACAAGAGAAGTTTCTAACATTCATTACTCTTTGCAGGTAGCACTCCGGTTAGGCCCACCGGCTAAGTATACCAATGATCGTGTGTCCATGCTTCGAAAAGCAACCGTAGTGTCATGAGATGCATTGCAAGTGAGTTCCTACATCACTTCCATCTGTTGGATCCTAATCGGACCTTAGGAATTTGTGTAGCACGATCTCTAGCCGTAGCACCCTCAGCAGTTGTGCCCCTAGTCATGGAGAAAGCAACAACATTTCGACCCCAAGTCCAGACCAAACATGCTGCCAAGAAAAGAGGTGTCCACGATACCGGTTGAGATCTAGTGGAAAAGGAGTGGGAGAAGTCTCCAGAAAAATGATTGAGGAAGGATCCCAGAGTTCTCCTCCGAAAGAGAAAGCTACAGATGAGCCTCGTCCGAGAACTCCGTCTTCGTCCAAGTTTACACCCTAAGGCCCCCGGTCAAGGGGCACAAAATGCTTTTCAAGGGCTTGAGAGACTTGTTGTTGCCAAATGTCATCTATACATCATAGAATATTGACTTCTCTACAATCCTTCCTGGCTCCGAGGAAGAACTTACTCTAGTAGAAGCTGGGAAAACAACACCGGCTAGACTAACTCTTGGCTCTGGTCTGTTAGGAGACACTAGGACACACACGACACAAGTACTGCATGTCACAACACCTTTCCTTTCTGTGTATTTCGATTTATAACTTGAATTCTTTTATTGAATTACGGGTTCCATTATGAAAGGGAGGAAATACCATGCTAGTTTGGCGCTAGCCTGCATAGAAACGGTCCTGGTAGTCAAACTTTTTTACAGGAAAGACAGGACTGTGAGTATGGATAGATGTGTGCTCATAAGAGGGAGGAGAGAGAACGTAAATGAGAGAAGTGAGACAGGGAGAGAGAGAGGACAGGGAGAGGGAGCGTGCTCAAAAGAAGGAAATAAAGCATGAAACAGAGAAGTGCCATCATGACTCTGCTTCTCGCTCTCACGACAAGTCCTCTCGAGGACATGACAAAACAACTAGCAAGCACTCCCAAACTAAAAGTTTGCCTTATCACCAACCTCCAGCCAATTCAAGACGATTGTCTGAGGTCATCAGAGATTTGGGGAGTGAGATTGACGACATGAATCAGGAGTGGAGCATGGGGAGAAACATCCTCAAGCTTACAAAAAAGGAATTAACAGAGTGTGAAACTCAATTCGTAGCTACTAAGAACTTGTATGACAACACCAAAGATGAGATTGATAATTTTCTTGTGAGACTCAATACGTAGCTCAGTCGCTGGTTGCTTAGAGCTAAGTCGGTTGAGGATGAGCTATTGCTGGTAGGGGAGCTGAATAAGTCCTTTAATGCAGAGAATGAGTAGCTAAGGCATGAAAAAGAGTTGCTGGCCTAGGAGAATATAGGACTTGAGGCCCAATTAACTACCGCCGAAGAAACATGAAAGAAGGCAGTAGAGAATACCCATACTGCACTTGATTCTGCCTCGAACTCCCAAATCCAACATAACATAAAAATTCGGAAGCTCAAGGCCAAAGTGGAGGAAGCGGAAAAAATGGATGATGACTTCGGCATCCAATTGTTGACGTTCAATGCTCGAGTTCTCCGATACCAAGATTTGTCATGGGTTGTCAATTACCCACAAACATTAGCCGACACTTGGGAGCTGTTAGTGGATGAGGATAGGAGATCCTTTGTAGATGGCGTAGTGAATGAGGAGGAGCGTAGTACCAGATTCTTGTGAGCCAACGAGCCTGAAGTTCTTGCTGAAGGAAAGCGGCTTTTAAAAAAATAGGAGGATACGGAGCGATTGAGGCTTAATGGAAAAACAACCGTTGAGGAAGAGCTTGACATGGGTAAGGGCGATGCAGCTTTTATGCAGTCAACTAGTCGGCCTACCCATGTCGCGGATCCACTTATCACAGAAGCAGCCATTCCGCCTCCAACTTAAACTTCAGAGATGTCTATGAGTATAATCCCAACGAATCAGGATTTCCCTCGTAAAAGCCGCTAAGTCCTATTCCGGAGGTCAAGGTTCCAGCGACTCCTGGAGATTCTTCAGCCAAGGGTACTTCTCTTCTTTCTCCTCAATTTTAGAAAATAATTTTGGCTTGTCACCAAGTAGCCGGGTTTCTAGTCGGGAGACCCGTTTTTTCTCGAGGGTTGATTGTTGGTCTTTCTGCTTTAGGTACACTTCTGGCCAAGACCCCTTCTAAAGCAGAAGAAAAGACAGCTGAGGAGCATCAAGTACCCCCTGGTGAAGGAGCGGGCAAGAAGGAAGAAATGATTGATGCGCTCAAGAACTTGGATGGGAAAGAAACTCCAGCCGAAGGGACGACGATGTCATATATACCGGCGAGTCTGGTAAGATTGGTCCTTTGAGCGTTGCTGAAATAAAGGCACAGTGGGAAGGCAAGCTCTTCGAACTCAAATTTAATACAACCTCTGGTCTCGTCTCTATCAAGCCACTGCAAGTCATTCTTCCTCCCAAAGGCACCCCACCAGCTGGGCAAGTGTAACAGCCTGCATTTTACGTATCGGAAGATCCTAAAATATATATTTTTATTCTCTGAGGGTTGGATCATTTTCATCTTTTGGTATATTGCTTATGGGGATGTGAAACATGTCCATGACTTTTACCAATTTTGTTTGTGACCATTTTACCCCTGTCTTTCTTGTACAAGGCATAACTTTTGACTCGGGTTGAATCAGAGGGTGAGACTTGTGCCTTTCTAAAGGAATTGATGATTGCCTTTCCGTAGAGTGGTTACATTAAAAATTTGGCTCAGCTGTTTGGGAGAAATCGCTGTTTTAAGGTTTTTTAGTTGGCTGTTTAGGATTTTGAGCCACAATGGGCTGATTTGAGAAGGCCCATCGGTGGGCTATTGGAAGGGTATAAATAGGGGGTAAGGGATATGGGAAATGGTTTTAGTTTTCCATTCTCTCATTTGGTGCCTTGTGCTCCTCCTTCCTCTAACACCTTTCCACCATTAAAAAACAAAATCCAAGGAGGGAAATCATAGTTCTACACCATTTGAGGCTAGATCTACATCAATTGAGGCAAGAGTTCATCGGATCAAGGTGTTTGGTGCGAGGTTCTTACTGTCTGGATTCTTATTTCTACCATTTTAGCTTGTTTTGGAGAATCAGTGAGTAATATGCGTCTCTCACATGGATTCAATAAAGAATATGAGTATTCATTCATGATTTTCATCAAGTGCAAGTGTTTTTCCATAGATCTATGCATTGGTAAGTCCATTTTCATATTAATCACATTATGATATGATTTAACAAGTTAGATTAGTAATTTCAATGCTATTTCATGTGTACATGCAAGTTAGATCTTTAGTTTTGTTTATATTGACATGTATTATGATTTAGGTGGATTTTTACATGATTATTGATGGAATGGCCAAATTGGTGATGTTAGTTGTTTCATAACATGCTCATGATGGTGTTGAATGGGCTGGTTGAGCTAGTTTCGTCGAACGAATCATTTTGGTGAAGTTTTAGTTGAAATTGGAGTTGCATTAGAGGATGCAGGTTTTGGGTCGAACATGGTAGGTCGAACATGGTGGGTCAATTGGACCATGGAAAGATTTCTTGGAGGAAAAGAAACAGGCCTGGTCGGTCAAACATGCAGGGTCGAGCACAGTGGGTCGGTCGTGCAAGGAGGGTCGAGCATGAATAGGTCGGTCTGAAGCATGGGTCGGTCAAGATGTGGATGTAGTTGGGGTCGGTTGTGCACCCATATCTGGTCGGTCATGCTTTGGGTTGAACAAGCATATGGGATCGAGCATGGACCTGGTCGAGCCGCTCTGGGTCGAATAGAATGGTTTGGTCGGTCTCTATTGTGTGGGTCGGAACCTAAATGAAGGGTCAGTCATACACCTAAGTAAGTGGTCGGTCGAACATGGCTATGGATCGGTCGCACAGGGTCATTTTCTGAGAAAGTACATTTTTCAGGTACGACATGGGTCGGAAGAAAAGAGCTTGGAAAAAAATTCGGGGGCGACCCCCCGAACCCTACTCAAGCCGCAACGCAGTGGTGTAACTTGGCTCGGTGATGGTGTGACTTCGAAGTGGATTCAAGTTGGAAGGTTCAAAGTGTTGAAGGTGTTCGTTGATCGGTGTATAACAACAAATGGTATGACAACTCAAAGGTGTTCTGAGTGGGGTGATAATGGTTGGATAATTGTCGTTGATGATGACTAGAGATACTGACGGCCGAGGAATTATCTTTGTCGTAGGTTCTAGCGGGCCCAAAGCAGGGGTATAACAGGGGCGTACCTAAAAGACCGGATGTAGGTCGAGTACCCTGGGTATCGTTGAAATGCCTAGGCATGTATCGTTGAAAGGCGTATGGTTTTTTTTCTAGAACTGGGGTTACCACTAGCCCTTGATGGATGGCAGTATGATATGGCCAATCATACAATTAACGATGGTTTCGAAGCAGGATTGGCAGCGATAACCAGAGTCTGTCATGGATGATTGGTTTCTTTGTTTGTACCGTCTCATATAGATTGCCTGTAACGACCCAGATTTTTCGAACAGTTATTTTAAATATTTAATATCGTTTAAATATTAAATTGATAATATAAAAGAATTTTTATATTGAATTATCGATTTATAATCGATATACGATTTATTTTGAATACATATAATTTTCGAAATATGAGAACTGAAATAATTCAATTTGAATTTAAAATGGATTCAGAGTGATTCAAATGGTTAATATGAATTTTTTTTTAATTTGAACGATAATAATAGTAATTTATTTTTAAGGAATTTATTTGTTTTGAATTTAAATCATATTATATCAATTTAATATGTTATTTTTAAATATGGTCGAATTTAAATTATATAGTCTATTCTATTAAGTTCAGAATATTGTAATTACATTGGAACGACGGTCGGTACGCTAAAATAGCGGTTCACGATTTTTAACTGTGAACCCCGAGATATTTATAATGGATAAGATCGAAATCAAATCGAGAATCAAATCGATATCTGTTTAAAATAAAGTGAGAATCTCTTTATATCAAATCATATTAATAAAAAAAATCAAATCAAATCTTTCAGTCGACCTATATGTTTGATCGAGCCACCCTAAAACTGCTAAATGTTTCTTCGAGCTGATAAAATAGTCTTCCACCTTTGTTACAAAGTAAAGCAGGATTTGAAATGGCAAGTACGACTGTCTCATATACACGCCTATAAAATGGCCAAGGTCTTCGATTTTAACTCCTCATTCTCAAACCATTTCGTTCCTTTTATTCCCTTTTCCTCTGTCATTCGCGAAATGGAAACTACCCAAACAAAAAAATATACAATAGAAATTAAAGCCGCAAATTGAAGACTGCGAGTGTCTAGAACTCGACACACTTGCGATTTGAAGGAAGAAGATAGGGTCATGGTATTGGTTTGTTCGGGAAGTGGCAGAGGGGTTTCCGATGAGGTGTGAGTGGTTAGGGATAATCACGATTTCGTGAATGTGACAGGGAGTGGAGCTCGATCTTGTTGTTTTAAGTCGATCTGGAGTGGTGCGATGTAATGATGTTCGATTTGGGATGAGAAATGTGAAGGTGACGTTGAGAAAGGGGTTGCGACAATAAAGGGGAGGGGTATTCAGTGGTTGTTAATGGCGCGATGTTCAGGATTGGAACTGGGGAATGGAGTTCGATTAAACCAGTGTCGATCTAGGTAAGTTTGGAGATTTGCGATGTACTGATGGGTGGAAGACGCTGTTTGTTGGGGTGTTAGATGGTGGAGTTCGATTTGCTGGTAAAGTATTGGTGTACGACAGTTTGTATATGAAGAAAAAAAAGGAGATGAAGTCGTGTAAGACAACAGCAGTTCTCAGGGGTTTTTAATTAAGGAAGGCACGATTTTTGGGACAAACTTGCAGTAGATCAGGGTATGCATTTTCATGAGATTGAAAGGGGAGGGGAGCATTACTGTATTGGGAAGTCAGGAAGGAAGCTACTGCAGTATATCGGATGGAGTAGAGCCGAAATTTCTTTGCCAACAAATAAGGGCAGTAGGTGTTCGAGAAAGTGTTAAAGAAGGCCTGGGTCAGTTTTTGGAGCCGATTGAAATAGTTCGGCTGATTTCCTATAGAAATGGATCGACAATCGTTGAACTTGCTTCGTAGTTGATCGAGGGGAGCGAGGTATAAGTTTTACAAAATTTAAATTACATAGAAGTACTTATCCATAATTGTTAATTTAATTTAATAAATAGTTGATCATTAAATTGAAATAAATAAATCATTGTAGGTACAAGTAAATCCATTTGAGTCGATTAGTAGCTGCGATGTTATGGAATTAAATTGGATATTCGCCAAACAAATCGAGGTGAGTAAATCTCACTCACCTTTTATTTAGAATTATTTTTATTCGTTAAAAATAATTGTTTGATGCTTGTTCGAAATGCTTTCTGGTTGATTTAAAAATATTATTTATTTAGGGTTAACTATTACATATATATTGGTTTGGTGATTGGATTGTTCCCGCAGTATCATTACCAGATGCCCGCAGTATCATTAGTGGATGACCCTACGCCCACGTATATAAGTGGATCCCCTTTTATACCGCGATATCCTGCCTCGAAGCAGGATGGGTATTAATTCTGTTGACTAACATCTGTGGATGCAGGAAAACAGGTTGGAGGAATCCAACTAGATTCCTCAAAAATATATTATCTGTTTGTTTGTCTGCTTGATTTCATATATATTCATATATGACGTGTTAAAAATAAAATGATTGAAAATTGGGTGATTTGATTATTTTAAATATCACTGGGACCAAATATTGATATTTAAAAATATCATAAAAAGGAATTTCGCAGATTTAAAAGGGAATTCTATTTTTTGTTCTAAAATAGAATTTGAAATTTCAAATGGGAAATTCAAATAAAATTTGAATATGAGAAATTCAAATAGAATTTTGAATATGAGAAATTCAATGGAATTTGAAAATAAAATTTGAAAATAAAATTTGAAATGGGAATTTGAATATATAATTCAAATGAAGTTTGAAAATAGAATTTGAATTCAAAGGCATTGAAAATAGAATTTGAATTCAAAGGCATTGAAAATAGAATGTGAATTTAAAGGAATTCAAATAGAATTTGAATTCAAATGGATTTGAATAAAGAAAGTTCAAATGAAATTAAAAATATAGAATTTGAAAATAGAATTCAAATGGAGTTAAATATAAAAATTCAAAAGAAATTTGAATATGGAATTCAAATAGAATTCAAATGGAATTTAAACAAAAGGGAATTCAAATTTAGAATTTGAATATAGAAATGTAAATGGAATTTGTTTATAGAGATTGAATGGAGTTGGATATAGAAATTCAAATATAAATTCAATTTTAGAATTTGAATATAGAAATTTAAATAGAATTTGAATATAGAAAAATAAAGGAAATTCAAATATAGAATTTGAATAGAATTTGAATATAGAGGATTCAAATAGAATTTGAATATAGGGAATTTGAATATAGAAGATTCAAATAGAATTAGAAATAGAAATTGAAATAGATTTTCAAAATAGAATTGAAATAGATTTGAATATAGAAATTTAAATGAAGTTGGAAAATAGATTTGAATAGAAATTCAAATGGAGATTGAAAAGGAATTTGGATATAGAATTCAAATAGAAGTGAAATGGAACTCGAATATAGAATTTCAAATGGAAGTAAAATAGATCAGAAATGTTATGTTGAAATTGATTTAATATATTAAAAATATATCAGAATAGAGTTGAATTTATATAAACGAAGTTTTAAAACGTTTATATATATAAATATAATTAAAACGAACTCGCCACAGCGCTGCAGTTCGTAAATTGGCGATTCGAACTTCAATTGAGTATACAGAACTCAATTAAAGTCGGAATTCTTTGAAACAAGAAACGTCAGGACCGATTTGATAATAGTTTTCTAATGAAAGAGAAAAATTTGGATTTCTTCGAATAGATTTTGAGTTATATCAAAATCAAATTTTTAGAAAAACAGCGCCATAATCATTTAAAAACCATAACGGTTTATTTATAGAAATAAAAGGATTTTAAAGAAATAGAATCCGAATTTGCCATTAGAAAAATCCGGACTGGAAATATAAAATAAATATGAACTCCAGTGAAGTAAGTGAAATGATTTTTTTGAATAAAAATCCGATATCTAATTATTAAATTGGTTTAACTAGTTTGAAAATAAATAGTTAAATCGAGATTTGAATTGAAATGGGCGTTGAATAAGTGAAAGAGATTTGAAAGTTTATATTCGAAATCGAATATGTAACTCGAGTTGAAATGGAATTAGATGGGGTCCATGAGTAGATTAAAATATATTTGATATGTTCAAATAAGAAGTGGAATAGGCGAAATCGCTAATTAAAGAATAAATGAGCGAAACTGAATTCAAACGAATGGATTGAGTTGAAACAGGAGAACATGTGTTAGACAGGTATGGGATGAGTATTCGAAGATTTTAATTTATGTGCCCGACAAAAAGGTACACGTTTAAATTCATATATGAGGTTTTATGTGCCGTATCGGCAAGCCGCTTGGCTTTTTCTTTTTCTTTTGGATTGGAAAGGGCCATGGGAGGTTATTTAAAATATCCCGAAGCTCCCGGTACAAGGGAGGTTATGGAGAATTTTTCCGGGAATTTAAGGAGTTAGACTATTTTTAAGAAATTTTGATAGTTAGAAATCAATATATCAATATATATTGAATTCGATAAGGAAACGAATTTTAAAATAGAATATTATAAACAAAAAGGGAAATCTATAAATTAGAAATAGAAAGCGAACCATATACATGTTTTTAAAATGAATAATTGGGTTTTATAGTGTGTTTATTCGAGGTAAGTGGTTTTGCCGTTTTGAAGTTGAGGATGTTTTCAGTTAAGGTCTGAGAGGTAATTTTACCCCAACTTGATTGATTTCATTTTTAATTGATAAATAGCAAGATCCAGTCTCGAAGAGAAGTGTTTGAATAATAGTTTGGTTGAATAAAATATTTTGGGTTGTTGTAACGATGTTTTATACAACATTCGTTTTAACCAAAGTGATGGAATTTTGGAAATACAAAAGTAAATATTCCCTGAGTCTAATTAAAGTAGTCAGGAAAGAGATAGGTGATTGAAATTGTTTTCAATTTCAAATAGAATATATTTTCTAACTATAGAAAATAATAGAAGGTGATATATGGAAATGTTTTTTTCAAATAGCGAAAGGGTCAAGTTGATTATTGAAAATATTTGGGTAACAAATATTGATAAAGGAAGTGGAGAAGTATTTTAATTAATGAAATATTAATTAAAGGCCCAGTGATTTGTTTGATGTTTGAATGGAAGTTTGTTTGTTTTTCTTCGATGGTTAAATAACCGACTATCGAAGTGTTTGCCAATATCGTTGTCAATATGGAGAGACCGGTTGGATTATTATCCGTGAACCACTCTGTATTGGCAGTAGCGTTGCGAATCAGATTATATGGAGATAATCGAAGACGGAGTGAAATGCAAGGACTTTTTCTATTAATAGAAATTGTGCCTTCGGTTTCGTTCAATCCCAGAACGAACGTATATGGACGAATGTCGGACAAAGTATTTCCAATGATCAAATACGTTGGTATGTATAAATATATATGGTTGCAACGGATTTATTCCCTTAGCATAATATCCAGAATATTTGTGCAAATCAACTAGTGATTAACGGATCTGACAATGTGACATTCAAAGTGATTGTGCTATCAATGAATAGAAAGTAATCGTAGCCTCAGGCCTCAACAACCGGGAAATGACAAAAATCGGGCAGGCAGCATGGCTATGTGGGTCGCTCCCATTAGGGTGTATAATCACCTATCTAGAGATTCATTTAAATTTCTTATTCTATTCGATGTTGTCCCAATCGGGAAACGGTTGCTGATCCCAACTGTTGATGATATACATTCGATACACTCAAGCGAAATGAGTGGTCGGTCATGTGTGGGCCGGGTTGCAAGACGTTCTTGTTGAACCCAGGTGTACTCGCCTCTAGAGATACATCATCGGAAGGTGGTTCCATACCTTGTCATGTTGGAAATCCAATCTCCAATAAGCGCCATGCGGTTTTTGATTTTATACCATGTATGTGGAGCGTGGGATGCAAGCGTTCCGCTAGATTCTATTTATTTGATTTAGACACTATTATAATATCATTGGATTTTCGTATCAAAGTGTTTTGGGTTATACTAAGGTAAAAACCATCCATGTTTATGTGTGGGCTGGTCTTACTATTATCTTTTCTTTCGAAAGGATTTTGAAAGTTAAACAAATGGTTGGAGTTTACTCACACCAGTCCCATGACTGACCCAGAGTTTATTTTGTTTTTTTGTTTTTTTTCCCTAAACTCTTGGGTGCCCAAATTTGTACGGGCAGTCAAGTAGTCGGGATTTTTCAGATTCACTTGGAAGAGCTGGAAGTAGGAGGCTTCACTAATTAGCTATAGGCTATCATATATTCCGCTGTGAACCATGTTTGTATCTGGAAACAGGTGTTTATAACTGTTCCAGGAATAACTGTTGTGCTCTGATGATGGTATGTACTGATTTGTATTTCAAAGGTTATGTTATATAATATATTTTATTTGTTCCGCTGTGAGTTTGTGATCTTCGTTTTCTTCTATTCTAATATTTCTTTCTTTCTATTCCTCATCCTCTAACTTCTTTCTAATAATGATTCGTATTTCTGTGCAATTTGGGTTGGACGTGTGGTGTTATTAGTCAACTCAGATAGTACGGATTTGCGGGCCTTTACATTGTCCAACGTCGAAGGAGATATTTCTTGGGTGCTTGTATGATATTGGTTTAGGCCTTTGGGGCTTGTGCTTAATGGGTGTTGAATTCGATTAGGATGGTTCACGTGAGATCTATAATCTAGATGCTATGAGTGTTATTGATTGGTTTCTTCTGTTTTCCATGATTAAATGATCGTTTTGATTACCTTGGATGGAATGTTGTTCCACTGGTTGTATGAATTGTACACTGTCCGATGTGGGGAAGATGGGAGTTGTGTTCTCCGATGTTGTGGGTAAATTAGTTAGTTTATTTACCCATTCTCATATACTTTATTGATGAAGTTTGTTAGCTGTTTTATCGCTCACTAAGACTTTTTTTGATTCAATGTTTTATGTTTCCTCTTATTACCTTGGGTTGTTCATCCATTTTTGTGTGGGCAAACTAGGTGGTAGGTGAGAGGTGATAGCTTAGTAAAGACGAGGTAGTAGTTCAGAGGCGAGCAGGAGGCTAGCGTACTATCTCTCTTACTATATAGTATTTGGGTTTTCCACTGTTTGATATTCTTCTCTGAGTAATGTAGTGAGACAAATTTGTACAGACATATGTTGATATCCTGGTGTGTGGATACACTTCCTAGTAGTTTTGGATGTTTTAGATTTCTACTCAAATATGCTTCACCACTATTACTTGTTGTATATATGTTCTATTATATTTTATCCTTGCGATGTGATATTTACAACAGGTTCTGCTTGTGTTAACATACCTTGATGATCGTCCATAGCTTCCTGGTACACCTTTCAGCGCACTTTTCCTCTTGTTTAGTGCAGAGTTTGTGGGCGGTCGTCATAGCAAGTGAAGTCGACAACCGGTGAGAAGCGCAAGAAGAAGAAGCATGATCTGTCCATGTCAGGGGTTGAAGAGTCCTCTATCGAGAAGTCCCTGAAGCACGTACTTACAGAGGGGGAGCTTGACAATCTGAAGAAGAAGAATCCAAGACGGATGAAAAGCAAAAGAAGGCTTAGTGGACCCATCTCTTATTTTTGTCATTTTATGAGCCTACTGTATTGTGCGAGTGCAACCCTAACATTATTGATTTAGCTATTTTACAAACCTGCATAATGAACAAAGTATTCCTTTTGTTTGCAAGTATCGCATCGCTTTCCATTCAATGTACTGCGTTTTTATTTTTATTAAGTCAAGTTTAAGTCACAAGAAATTCCTACTTGAAATGAATAAGTGTTAAGTATTAAGTTGTCTCGCTTAAGAACTTAACTCGTAAGCCATCTGCCTTGCAATGGCCAACTATTGTAGTCTAGGGGTATAGTGTATATGCCCTCAAATAACTTTGAATCACGCGCCACCTCAGTGTGTGTCTGAAGTTAATTTATTAGTCGGTACCCGTGCCGCCAGAGTTAGTGGAGGTTAAGCTGAGTCTATTGAGCATTCGATCCTTAGGTCTTTATAATCTCTCATTGTTAATTCGGGTTAGGGATATGGAATTAGTGGTCTTAAGTCATGGTGCACCATTCATGCTAACCTTGGTCATTTTATACTCTCTCTCGAGTCAACGAGAGTTATAGTTGATTGTGCGAATGGTCGTGTCACATTCGCTTAGGCGTAGTTCCAACACTTTTTTTACTACAAGTGAGGATCACCTCAATGTCCGACTCGAATTATGTAGAGAGAACTCCAATTGGTCACGGAGTTGAGTGAGCTCATCGAGACATGAGTCGACAAGCGTCATTGGGTAATTAGTCATTCCCTACGTTCAGGTTTTGGCACAGATTAGTAAATCACAACACTTAGCCAAATTTTCACACATAGTCATAAAGCATGGAAAAGAGCTTTTATTTATAACAAAATTGGAGAGTCGTGACTTATTACATAGTCAGAAAATGAAATGATAAGAAAAAATTAAAGGAATAAAAGCCTAATAGTGTCATAGATGCTCGGCATTTTACGCTCTTGGGAGTCGATGTAATCCAGGGTCGTTTACCAAGCTTCCGTTGGATGACGTAGGGCCCTTCCCATTTTTGCGCCATATGGACAGAGGTCGAGATGACACGTTTCGAAACGAGGTCACCAAGGTAAAAGGTTTTGGGTCAAAATTGCTTGTTATAGCATCGGATAACCCAATGTCTATGCGCTGAAGCACGCAAGTCGGCCTCCTCTCTCTTCTCGTCATTCATGTCAAGTGATTTGAGGAGAAGAGCCTTGTTAGTCAAAGGATCATAATACGTCTATAACATCCCGGAAAATCAGAACCAAATTAAAATTTTTATTTTGGCAATTTTAATGAATTTTGAATGTTTAAAATGATTTATTTTAAATAATAACGACAAGAAATTTATTTTGAATAGAATTGGAATATATATATTTATTTAAATCGAAGATAGAATATAAATATTTATTTTAATTATAAAAGGAAGTGGAAATGGCGCTGCAGTTTGAAAATTCGATTTCAAACTTCAATTGAATGTACAGGATTCAAAATAAACCAACCAGCTCCAGCGCCCCTCCTCCGGGAAAAAGACCAATGAATAGTGAGTTTTTGGGTTTACTTAATTTAGTAATTACATAAATTTCTGATTTCTTAGTTTAGAAAAATGTGAATTTTAAAACTGAAAAGATTTGATTTTTATTATAGAAGATTTGATTTTTTAAATTGATAAAGAAATGATTTTTATAGCGATAAAGAAATTATTTTTATAGCGATAAAGAAATGATTTTTATAGCGATAAAGAAATGATTTTTCAATATGAACGAGTATGATTTTTCTATATGAAAATGTATGATTTTTACTTAGGTAAAGATATGTTTTTTGATATGAAAAAGTTATGATTTTTATTAATATAAAAATACGATTTTTAATAACATATAAAGATTATATTTTCATTATAGAAAAGATTATATTTTTATAAAGGAAAAAGTTTGATTTTTAAAAGTAGACAAAATAAAAATATGATTTTATATATCATAATATAGGATAAAAATATAATTTTTATCATAGGAATAACAAGTAAAAATAAATTTTTTAGTGAAGTAAAAATATAATTTTTAGCGAAGTAAAAATATAATTTTTAGAATTGAAATAAAATGTGATTTTTTACTATGAACAACGTGAAGAAGATTGCATAGGAATTTCAGGTAAGTCAGGACTGTTTTGAAATTCAGAAATAAAAATGGCGGAGTGGAAATCCAAGGTGAGAACTCTCTCACTGAATTCTTTGTACAGTTATTTATTTTATAACTGCATGTATGAATTGCTTCCCGTCGGCCACAGACCATGAACGACTTGTTTGGTTGTGTGTTTGGATTGATTTGTTTGTGTGAATTTGGTTTGTGATGTGGAATGGAAACTAAAAATATTCATGTGTTGAAATAAAATATTTTATTGTTAAAAATAAAAATTTTAACGTGTATATGAATAAAATAAATATTCATTTACAAATCGAACGATTTGTAAATGTACACTCACATGACTGACCTGGAGTTTATTGTTTTAACCTAAACTCTGAGTGCCCCTATTTTCCACACGGGCAGCTAGTAGTTTTGGTTTTGCAGTTTATATTCACAGGATCCTGGTTTATAGCTAAAGGGATATTCGGAAAGCTCTGTATCCGTGTATTTCTTACAATTATGTTTTGTATTATTTTTCCGCTACATTGTAATTTATAAATCTCTGATATTTATCAAATGTATATTGTTTGTTCATACTCTGTATATTCTTGTATTCTGATGGAATTGTTGTAATAAGCAATGAAATGTTCTTTTGTTTGTGTTCTGATTTGTCATGTTCTCAAACTCAATCTAGGCTTTCCTTTACGGGGAAATTCGGGTTGCTTCATTTCGTATTGGAGCTTTGGTTTACAGAGCTCAAGAACAAGACACATTAGAACCGAACGAAAGAATTCATCAGAGATTGGATTAGTAATATCCAATGAGAATGACTCGTTAGAGATAGGATCAGTAGTATCCTAGAATGAGTGTGAAGAGTGTTGTTTTTTTAAATAAAAATGAAAACGAATTTTGTTTTGAAAAATTAAACTTTATTATACGTATTTGAATATTTAATTTGTATTAAATTTGGACAATCAAGTATATAGAGATTTTAATATACGTCTGATCCACGTGTATTGAATCCTCAATATACTGGATAGATATGGAATCACACTCTAGTCTCCTAGGGATGAAACTATTGATGGCAATATAGCATTAGTAGTTTGTGTTCGAGTTTCAAAAGTGGGATATCTATATAATTCCAATCGACTGGTGTGAGAACCAAAACTAGATAGGGTCTATTGATGTGATTTGCACTAAAAATATGATTTTTACTATGTAAAAGCTACGTGTTTGAAACGATAATCCACTAATTGATTGATGTTTGTGTAGTATGATTATTCATTTAAACCAATACATGAATGAAAGGTAAATTTAGCCAAATTGAACCAAATATTGAACTGAATTGAAATTTGATTGGTAATACATGCATGTACATATATATGTGTGTGAACAGGTCATAGCAAGGAGGCTAGAGAAGAGGAATAAAATTGTATGCCCGACAAATAGGTACATGTTTACTAATTTATTGGGTTTGGATGATTTTATGAGCCGATTGGCTAGCCGCTTGGCTTTTTCTTTTTCTTTTTGAGATAAGAGGGTCTATATGGCGGTTTGGGGATTTTCCAGGTGCACCCCGTACAGAGGAGGTTATGGTGAAATTTTTCAAAAATTTAGGGTGTTAGCCAAATTTTTGAAGAATTGGAAAATTCTTAGAAACTGAAAAGTTGAAGAATGAAAGCAAAACTGAAAGTTGAGTTGATTAGTTTAACAACTTTCAACTCCGTTCCTTTTCGAGGACGAAAAGATTTTAAGTGGGGGAGATTGTAACAACCCGGAAAATCAGAACCAATTTAAAAATTTTATTTTGGCAATTTTAATGAATTTTGAATATTTAAAATGATTTATTTTAAATAATAACAACAAGAAATTTATTTTGAATAGAATTGGAATGTATATATTTATTTAAATCGAAGTTAGAATATAAATATTTATTTTAATTATAAAAGGAAGTGGAAATGGCGTTGCAGTTTGAAAATTCGATTTCAAACTTCAATTGAATGTACAAGATTCAAAATAAACCAACCTTCTCCAACGCCCCTGCTCCATGAAAAAGACTAATGAATAGTGAGTTTTTGGGTTTACTTAATTTAGTAATTACATAAATTTCTGATTTCTTAGTTTAGAAAAATGTGAACTTTAAAACTGAAAAGATCTGATTTTTATTATAGAAGATTTGATTTTTAAAGTGATAAAGAAATGATTTTTATAGCGATAAAGAAATGATTTTTCAATATGAAAGAGTATGATTTTTCTATACGAAAATGTATGATTTTTACTTAGGTAAAGATACGATTTTTGATATGAAAAAGTTATGATTTTTATTAATATAAAAATACGGTTTTTAATAACATATAAAGATTGTTAGACCAAAAATTGGTTCTAACACCCAAATTAGCTATGATTTTAATGAAATAGAACTAAAAAGCAACGAAGAACACACGATTTATAGTGGTTCGGCGTTAAAGAGCCTACGTCCACTTTCTATTCTCTTGATTGATGATTTGAATGCAAATACAGTAATGACTCTCACTCAATTTCACAATTACAATGCATAAACTCACTCAAATCTCTCAAAAATAAACTTTAAGAGATAATTTTGATCTGAATATGATTGTGAAATTCGGTTATGAAGGATGTTAGAGTTGAGAACTTGCCAAAAGATCCCTTCAAATGGCCCCTGATGGCCTATTTATAGGTGAAAAATCCTCTCGAAGTGACTCCGGTTCGGAACTATGTGGCACCCATCCCATAAGAGTCGGGTTCGGAGGTCTTCAGATGATGACAGCGCATCGATTTAGTGGGAGATCGTGGGAGAAATGGTTGTGCTTAGTCCGAGTCATCAGGAGACGTGTGTAGCAACGGTCATAGGCTCAGAGAAAAAAGGGTTCGGATTGGCCGCCTCCGATCCGATCCGATAAGGCTTCTTGCTATCCTTTAGTGTCGCTGAAGTGCTTCTCCGAACCGAACCGATGTGATGTCTGCGTCTTCAATTTCTGCTTCTTTCCTGCGCTAGTTCCCTTCGATCCGGACCAGTTGGTGGCTTTCTCACTGTTTGCTATTTGTATAGCCTAGTTCACAAAGTAGGCTAACATTTTGCCCCCTCGAAGTACACTCTTATTTAAGATAAAGTGTGCTTCGAAGTAGTTTACAAAACATCCTTTGAATAAAAACCATTGAATGACCGCTTCCATTTACTTTACCTTGAATTCAACCTGCATGCCAAGCCAATGTGTGTAATCCCTTTCGGTTCGGATTCCGACCCGAACAGATTTCTCTCTTATATTGCTCAACACTGGATTAACAGGCAAGAATGCATTTGTGGGCTTGCAACTCCGGTCCGAAAGGGGGTAAAAAGGCTGGGAATATGTAACACCCCGAATTTCAATTAACACTAATGGTTAGTAATTAAAGTATAATTAATTTCAGATGTGAGAATTAGGGGAAACGGGAAGCGTCATTGCGTTCGTCTCGGAAAAATACGCGAAATAGAGTCCGAGTTTGCGTAAAACGGGTACCGTATGAAAGAGATATGGACGAACGAAGTTAGGCAGAAAAACCCGAAACAGGCCAGAAATGCACTGGCGCACTTGTGAAGTGTGCCAGCACAAAAATGCACTGGCGCACTTGTGAAGTGCGCCAGCACAAAAATACACTGGCGCACTTGGGAAGTGCGCCCATGTCGGGACAGGAAACCTGCACAGTTTCTAGAGAGTTCTGTGGTTGGGTGCACCAGTTTGGGGTTTGGGCTTGGTCTTAGGGCTGGTTTCTGGAAAGTTCCGAAATCTAAGGGTCCTAATCTAATCTAGGGTTAATCCTATGGCCTAAAACACTTGCCTAATCTATAAATAAGACCCTAACCTAGCCCTAAATCATCATTAATATATCCTACAACTAAACTATGGCAAAATTTTACCTCTCATGGCCTCCACTAATTTATGAAGAGGGTTGCAAGCTAATCACTCTCTAATCAACCTCTAATCCATTCTAAGCATCTTAATCTTCTTCATTTGGAGTGCAAATTGGCTAGTTGTGAGTTTCTATCACTCTAATGATCAATTGCTAAACTAAGTAGATGAGATATGATGAGATCATATGGTTTTGTTTGTGGATTAATGGGTTTTAAGTCATATGACATGATGTTAGTTTGCTAATGTATGTGGGTTATGCAAGTTTTGTGCTTTGTGATCATATGTTAATATGCAAGTTACATGTATGATAATATGCAAGTTACATGTATGATAATTATGCAAGTTGTATGTTTCTTCATATGCAAGTTTATGAGTTCATATGCAAGTATGTAACATGTTATGCAAGTTCATATGCAAGTTTATGAGTTCATATGCAAGTTATGTAACATGTTATGCAAGTTCATATGCAAGTTATGTGACATATTATGCAAGTTCATATGCAAGTCATGTATTTGTTAATATGTAAGTTTAGGTAACATGTTATGCAAGTTAATATGCAAGTTATGTGACATGTTATACAAGTTAATATGCAAGTTATGTGACATGTTATACAAGATTATATGCAAGTTATGTGACATGTTATGCAAGTTCATATGCAAGTTATGTGTTTGTTAATATGCAAGATGGCACCTTTGAAACATGTTCATACATATGCAAGTTGACACCTTTTATATGTGTTATGTCATGAGAACGAAATTACGTGGGAACGATGGGGTTAATTAAATGCATATGTTAATAAGATTGTGTGAAATTAATATAATTATGCATAACATAAAATAAATGAACATAGTATGGGAATTTGCCTATTAAGTTAGGTGTACCCATACTATGTGTTGGGAATTTGCCTATTAAGTTAGGTCTACCCATACTATGGAATTGGGAATTTACCTATTAGTTAGGTCTACCCATATTCCTAAAATAAACATGATAATTAACACAAATTATGGGGGTGATTAATTAGGAGTAATTAATCAATTAAGACACGAGGTTGGACCCGTTTGTAGTGTAAGACTGCCCGGAGTTTACCGGCTTAACCAGGCATCTACAAATGACGGTCCAATGTGAGGGGTCTTAATCATAAATTAAATACGTAACAAGGGTAAATGACACGAGGTTGGACCCGTTTGTAGTGTAAGACTGCCCGGAACCTACCGGCTTAACCAGGCATCTACAAATGACGGTCCAATGTGAAGGGTCCTTTACACGGTTACGGTGTTAATCAATTAAGAAACACTTAACCAGATCAGCATGTAGTGGGGCATGGGGGTTAAGTGGGTACCTTGGGTGGTATGTGGAAATTGCTAGTGGTTGCCAATAGAAAATATGATAAAATACTTAACCAAGATGAAACATGTAATTAAACATGATTAAAGGGTTAAGTGGGAAACACTAGTGTGTGGGCCAAGCTTAGGGGGATGGCTTGTGCTGGGGGCCCATTTCAACCAGTAACCCATACGTATCTTAGTGGGCTCGACCCATGTCGAGGACGGGACACGCATACTGGGCTTGACTATAAGAGGCCAAAATGGGTTAGCGGTGGCAACGCATGACCAACGGGTTTCATATGCGTGTGTGGACCCGGGCTGGTAAATAAGACGTTGTTGCATCGTGTAGATATAAGCCGTGCACCGTTAGTTTTATCAGGTTGCCACGTTGGGGAATGGTACACCCCACGGTGGGGCCAGCACGGGTATCTACGTTAGGGAGCCGATCGAATGGGGAGTAGTGTGTACACCTAGTGGACTGTAGGGCCCCGTGGCGTCTACTTAGTCACCTAGGGGTACGCGAGAACTATTAAGTTAATTTTATAAGTCCATGGGTGGGATCAACCTTTAAGTTAGGAATGACTGGTGTGGTGCAGTTTAGTAATTTACCTTTGGAAGGGTAGATGCGTCTTTATCTTTTATCTTAGTTTAGTTGACTGCTTAGTGTAGCCATTCATCCCCATTAGTTACCGTATATCAGTTTATGTCTTCTCTGGTTACTTTAACGATTGTATTGTTAAAGTTATAGGACTCGCTCAGACTTATGTCTGACCCCGTTGTTTTTATCTTTTTTCCCAACCCTCAGGTCCTACGGTGGATCCTAGCAGTAGTGGAGCTTGATCGGATTGCTGTTCCAGTCTTTAGGAGCTTGGATAGATGTAAAGCTCCAGTTACCCAGTTATCTTTTCTTTTGTCATGGCTATTGTATGAGAGTGGGATTATGTACTTCTTTATTTTGATAGATATTGTACTTGACTTTTATTGTGGTTTTATGATGTAACCAGACATGTTTTACTTCCGCTGTTATGAGATGATGTTTTAAATTTCAAGTACTATTTATATCTGTCTTGTTGTAATTTTTCTGTTCTATATTCACTAAAATACTCCACCGATGCTATGGCATTCCCTTAGTGAGTGACCAGAGCGGGAGTGGGGTGTTACACGTGGTATCAGAGCTTAAGGTTACCAGAACAGATAAAATTTTTAGAAAAACTATTTTCTAAGAATATTTTTGAAAGGAGTATTTTCAAAAACATGTCTTTTAAGAGAAAAGTTCTTGAAAAAAAAAGAGCATAATCCCCAATAGCCATATCTATATCTTTCGAATTCTCCGTTTTGAATCTCTTCCTCTCTCTCGTTTTGAGTTTCCCCTCCGTGTATAGATGATCTTTCTAAGATAGATAAGAATGGAAAACCACTTCAAGGGACTTAGACGTTAGTCAGATTAGAAGTTGGTTCAAGAAGGAGGAGGACTGGTAGGTACTAATTGGATAGACGATGGGAGGAAGGCTCAAATAGTTGTTTGGTTAATGAAGGACTGCCCAAAGAAGGGGCAGAAGACGGGGTCTACCTCAGGAGGTCAGGTGCAAGCTCTTATGGCACCAGCTCAGGCAGGGGGGCAAGTTCAGGCTCTCTCAGTTCCACCGATTCAGCAGAGAGGTAGAACTATTTCCGTTGAAAGTCTGGTTTTTCTGTTTGATCATCCAGTTCGTACTTTGTTTGACTCTGGCGCATCGCATTCTTTTATCTCATCATCGTTAGTTGAGTCACTGCACTTAGACACCAGTCTTGTTGATGATCCCTTGGTTGTTTCAAACCCAATTGGGGGCTCCATATATCTGTCTATGATATGTTTGGGTTTGAAGATTTCTATACTTAGCGTTGAGTTTAGATGTGATGCTTTTGTATTGGGCTTCACGGGCTATGGGTTGATTTTGGGCATGGACTGGTTATCCAGTAATGGTGCCGTTCTTGATTGTGAAAGGAGAGTTGTCAGGCTTATGACCCGCTTGGGTAATACTCTCGAGATCTCTTGTAATCCCATGGAATCTGTTTTGCTAAGTTATCTTGAATCGCTCGATGCTTCGGTCGAGAGTTTGCGTTCTGTCAGAGTGGTCCGGGAATATCCGGATGTGTTTGAAGAGGTGAAGGGTTTGCCTCCGAAGCGGGAGATAGATTTCCGAATTTATTTGGTGGATAATGCCAAACCAGTGTCTTTGCCAGTGCGCCACATGGCTCCTCGTGAGAGAAGAGAACTTCATAAGCAAGTAGGGGAGTTGCTTGAGAAGGGGTTCATAAGGCGAAGTATATCGGAGTGGGGAGCTCCAGTAGTGTTTGCCACGAAGGCGGATGGGTCCCTCAGACTTTGTGTGGATTATAGAGAACTTAATAAGCTCACGAAGAAGAATAGACACCCATTACCGAGGATAAATGATCTCTTTGATCAGTTGGTTGGCGCCTCAGTGTTTTCGCAGATGGACTTAGCTACAGGGTTTCATCAGTTGAGAGTGGCGGAGGACAGTATAGAGAAGACTGCTTTCCGGACTCCGGATGGTTTTTATGAGTGGCTTGTGATGCCATTTGGGTTGACAAATGCCCCTGCATACTTTGTTGATCTGATGAGTAGAGTGTTCAGAGAGTATCTGAATAAGTTTGTAGTGGTCTTTGTGGATGACATCTTGGTCTTTTCCAAGAGTGAAGAAGAGCATGCCTTACATCTCAGAGAAGTGTTGGAGACTCTTCGAGCACATAGTCTTAAAGCTAAATTCTCTAAATGTCATTTTTGGAGAAGAGAAGTGCGATTCTTAGGGCATGTGGTCTCTAAGGAAGGGATAGTTGTGGATCCCGCAAAGACAGTATGTATCCAGGATTGGAAAGTTCCTAGAAATGCTACCGAAGTAAGAAGTTTCTTGGGGTTGGCAGGATATTATAGGAAGTTCATCAAAGACTTCGCGAAGATATCAGCCGCATT
Source organism: Allium sativum (assembly GCA_030737875.1). Lineage (NCBI taxonomy): Eukaryota > Viridiplantae > Streptophyta > Magnoliopsida > Asparagales > Amaryllidaceae > Allium > Allium sativum. The sequence goes on along the minus strand of CM060911.1, from coordinate 227,272,498 downwards.
AACCCGCTTGACGAAGAAGAATCTGGTTTTCTCATGGGACGTAGATTGTGATGATGCTTTCCGACGGTTAAAGAGAGCTTTGACCACTGCTCCAGTTTTAGTGCTTCTAGATGGGAGTAAGCCGTTTGTTGTTTATACCGATGCTTGTGGGACAGGATTAGGCGCAGTCTTGATGAAGGAGGGAAGGGTAATAGCCTATGGAGGGAGGCAATTGAGAGTGCATGAGAAGAATTACCCTACCCATGATCTAGAGTTGGCCGCGATTGTTTTCGCACTTAAGTCTTGGCGCCATTATCTTCTTGGTGAGAGATTCGAGTTGTTCACTGACCATAAATCATTGAAGTACTTATTCTCTCAGAAGGATTTAAACTTAAGACAGCAAAGGTGGATGGAGTTCTTAGCATCATATGATTTCGAGATAGCGTATACCCCTGGCAAGGGTAACGTAGTGGCGGACGCCTTGAGTAGAAAAAGGCTATCTTTGAGTCCATTGTTCGTGGAACGGCGAAGCTTGGAGTTTCTTTCTTTGTTCGACTTCAGACCTTCTGTTGACTTTGTACCTGGTTTGTTAGCATCCTTGGAGGTTAGACCTACTCTTTTGGGACGGATTGGCGAGACTCAGCGAGACGACCCACAGTTGGTTGAGTTGGTAGAGAAGCTTATAAGGGGGGAGTCGTCCAGCCATTTGGGTAGATACACCATAGATGATAGGGGATGGTTGCATAGAGACGGTAGACTTTGTGTACCGCAAGATGAGGGTTTGAAGAAGGCTATTTTGGATGATGCACATCGTTCAAGAATGACTATTCATCCCGGTGGAGACAAAATGTACCAAGACATGAAGAGAGTTTTCTTCTGGGCCGGTATGAAGAAAGATGTGGCCGAGTATGTGGCTAGATGCTTAGTGTGCCAACAAGTTAAAGCGGAGCAAAGGAAACCCGGTGGGTTGCTACACCCATTGGAAGTTCCGCAATGGAAGTGGGATAGTGTCTAGATGGATTTCATCGATGGGTTACCGAGATCGAGGAAGGGCAATACGGGAATTTGGGTTGTGGTAGACAGACTTACCAAGAGTGCCCATTTTATACCCGTGAAGAGTAAGAGGACCGCTCCATGGCTTGCTTCAGTCTATGTTAGAGAGATTGTTAGATTGCATGGCGTACCATCCAGCATTGTGAGTGATCGAGATCCTATCTTCACTAGTGAGTTTTGGAGAAGTTTGCAAGAGGCGGTAGGGACTCAGTTGTGTTTGAGCACCGCATATCATCCTCAGACGGGCGGTCAGACCGAGAGGGTGAACCGTATCTTAGAAGATCTCTTGAGGCTTTGTATCTTGGATTTTGGAGGTACATGGGAAGAACATCTTCCTTTGGTGGAGTTCGCATACAATAACAGCTTTCAGTCTAGTATTGGCGTGGCACCTTTCGAAGCTCTTTATGGAAGGCCTTGTCGATCTCCTACATGTTGGTGGGAATCTACGGATAAGATCTTGCTTGGGCCAGATATGGTTAGAGAGACTTCAGAGAAGATTGATTTGATTCGAAGAAGGATGAAGGCAGCGCAAGATAGACAGAAATCTTATCCGGATCGGAGAAGGACGGATCTTGAGTTTGAGGTTGGGGACATGGTTTTTGTCAAAGTATCTCCGTTGAGAAATGTTGTTCGCTTTGGGTCCGTTGGGAAGTTAGCACCGAGGTTTGTTGGGCCGTTTCCTATTAAGGAAAGGATTGGACGGATGGCATATAGGGTGGAGTTGCCCGACAGACTTAGTGGTGTTCATGATGTATTCCATGTATCACATTTGAGGAAGTGCTTACATGAGACCGCAGAGGTGGTAGAGCCGAGCTTGCTTAGAGATGTAGAGGTAGAGCGTGATGCGACGATTCGACGAGCTCCTACTCGCATCCTTGGGTCAGAAACTAGGAAGTTGAGGAACAGAGAAGTTCAGCTAGTTAAAGTGCAATGGGGAGATGACGAAAGCAATGCTACTTGGGAGACGGAAGCGAAGATGCGTTCTTTGTACCCATTTCTTTTTGAGAGTATGTCTTTTAACTTCTCCTTTATCGCTTGTCTAGTACTTATCTTATCTTTAGTATATCCTCTCGCTAGTACCTATGACCTTTAGATAGGGTAAAACCTACGGTTGAAACATGTGTTTGAAACATGTTATGGTTGATGGATGCATGTGGATGCAATTGTTTGCTAGTGGTTGCTCGTGGATGCATATATACACACATTAGGCACTAGATCGGCTCAGTCACTTCATATTGCATATCGCATAAATGGATGTGGTAGTTAGATTGATGGATGTATCATGGCTGTGTTATCATGTGGATGATGCATTTTTGTGTATGGTTGTGCACGCATATAGAAATTGTATGTGTCAATAGGGTTTCGCATACATATTGGATGCATGGCACTATCATGGTTTGCATTAAGGAGGTCGACTGAATCAGTAGACCGCCTGATTTTGCATTAGTATACGGACATATACACACACACTTTCTGCATATGTTCATACATCATTAGAAGTTTCTAAGGATAATGGTTGCTTGTGGTTGATGGTTTAGTAGATGGTTGTTTGGTTGGTAGGATATGTTCTTCTTGACTTAGAGATTTCGAGGACGAAATCCTTTAAGTAGGGGAGAATGTAACACCCCGAATTTCAATTAACACTAATGGTTAGTAATTAAAGTATAATTAATTTCAGATGTGAGAATTAGGGGAAACGGGCTGCCTCATTGCGTTCGTCTCGGAAAAATACGCGAAATAGAGTCCGAGTTTGCGTAAAACGGGTACCGTATGAAAGAGATATGGACGAACGAAGTTAGGCAGAAAAACCCGAAACAGGCCAGAAATGCACTGGCGCACTTGTGAAGTGCGCCAGCACAAAAATGCACTGGCGCACTTGTGAAGTGCGCCAGCACAAAAATACACTGGCGCACTTGGGAAGTGCGCCCATGTCGGGACAGGAAACCTGCACAGTTTCTAGAGAGTTCTGTGGTTGGGTGCACCAGTTTGGGGTTTGGGGTTTGGGCTTGGTCTTAGGGCTGGTTTCTGGAAAGTTCCGAAATCTAAGGGTCCTAATCTAATCTAGGGTTAATCCTATGGCCTAAAACACTTGCCTAATCTATAAATAAGACCCTAACCTAGCCCTAAATCATCATTAATATATCCTACAACTAAACTATGGCAAAATTTTACCTCTCATGGCCTCCACTAATTTATGAAGAGGGTTGCAAGCTAATCGCTCTCTAATCAACCTCTAATCCATTCTAAGCATCTTAATCTTCTTCATTTGGAGTGCAAATTGGCTAGTTGTGAGTTTCTATCACTCTAATGATCAATTGCTAAACTAAGTAGATGAGATATGATGAGATCATATGGTTTTGTTTGTGGATTAATGGGTTTTAAGTCATATGACATGATGTTAGTTTGCTAATGTATGTGGGTTATGCAAGTTTTGTGCTTTGTGATCATATGTTAATATGCAAGTTACATGTATGATAATATGCAAGTTACATGTATGATAATTATGCAAGTTGTATGTTTCTTCATATGCAAGTTTATGAGTTCATATGCAAGTATGTAACATGTTATGCAAGTTCATATGCAAGTTTATGAGTTCATATGCAAGTTATGTAACATGTTATGCAAGTTCATATGCAAGTTATGTGACATATTATGCAAGTTCATATCCAAGTCATGTATTTGTTAATATGTAAGTTTAGGTAGCATGTTATGCAAGTTAATATGCAAGTTATGTGACATGTTATACAAGTTAATATGCAAGTTATGTGACATGTTATACAAGATTATATGCAAGTTATGTGACATGTTATGCAAGTTCATATGCAAGTTATGTGTTTGTTAATATGCAAGATGGCACCTTTGAAACATGTTCATACATATGCAAGTTGACACCTTTTATATGTGTTATGTCATGAGAACGAAATTACGTGGGAACGATGGGGTTAATTAAATGCATATGTTAATAAGATTGTGTGAAATTAATATAATTATGCATAACATAAAATAAATGAACATAGTATGGGAATTTGCCTATTAAGTTAGGTGTACCCATACTATGTGTTGGGAATTTGCCTATTAAGTTAGGTCTACCCATACTATGGAATTGGGAATTTACCTATTAGTTAGGTCTACCCATATTCCTAAAATAAACATGATAATTAACACAAATTATGGGGGTGATTAATTAGGAGTAATTAATCAATTAAGACACGAGGTTGGACCCGTTTGTAGTGTAAGACTGCCCGGAGGTTACCGGCTTAACCAGGCATCTACAAATGACGGTCCAATGTGAGGGGTCTTAATCATAAATTAAATACGTAACAAGGGTAAATGACACGAGGTTGGACCCGTTTGTAGTGTAAGACTGCCCGGAACCTACCGGCTTAACCAGGCATCTACAAATGACGGTCCAATGTGAAGGGTCCTTTACACGGTTACGGTGTTAATCAATTAAGAAACACTTAACCAGATAAGCATGTAGTGGGGCAGGGGGGTTAAGTGGGTACCTTGGGTGGTATGTGGAAATTGCTAGTGGTTGCCAATAGAAAATATGATAAAATACTTAACCAAGATGAAACATGTAATTAAACATGATTAAAGGGTTAAGTGGGAAACACTAGTGTGTGGGCCAAGCTTAGGGGGATGGCTTGTGCTGGGGGCCCATTTCAACCAGTAACCCATACGTATCTTAGTGGGCTCGACCCATGTCGAGGACGGGACACGCATACTGGGCTTGACTATAAGAGGCCAAAATGGGTTAGCGGTGGCAACGCATGACCAACGGGTTTCATATGCGTGTGTGGACCCGGGCTGGTAAATAAGACGTTGTTGCATCGTGTAGATATAAGCCGTGCACCGTTAGTTTTATCAGGTTGCCACGTTGGGGAATGGTACACCCCACGGTGGGGCCAGCACGGGTATCTACGTTAGGGAGCCAATCGAATGGGGAGTAGTGTGTACACCTAGTGGACTGTAGGGCCCCGTGGCGTCTACTTAGTCACCTAGGGGTACGCGAGAACTATTAAGTTAATTTTATAAGTCCATGGGTGGGATCAACCTTTAAGTTAGGAATGACTGGTGTGGTGCAGTTTAGTAATTTACCTTTGGAAGGGTAGATGCGTCTTTATCTTTTATCTTAGTTTAGTTGACTGCTTAGTGTAGCCATTCATCCCCATTAGTTACCGTATATCAGTTTATGTCTTCTCTGGTTACTTTAACGATTGTATTGTTAAAGTTATAGGACTCGCTCAGACTTATGTCTGACCCCGTTGTTTTTATCTTTTTTCCCAACCCTCAGGTCCTACGGTGGATCCTAGCAGTAGTGGAGCTTGATCGGATTGCTGTTCCAGTCTTTAGGAGCTTGGATAGATGTAAAGCTCCAGTTACCCAGTTATCTTTTCTTTTGTCATGGCTATTGTATGAGAGTGGGATTATGTACTTCTTTATTTTGATAGATATTGTACTTGACTTTTATTGTGGTTTTATGATGTAACCAGACATGTTTTACTTCCGCTGTTATGAGATGATGTTTTAAATTTCAAGTACTATTTATATCTGTCTTGTTGTAATTTTTCTGTTCTATATTCACTAAAATACTCCACCGATGCTATGGCATTCCCTTAGTGAGTGACCAGAGCGGGAGTGGGGTGTTACAGAATACGATGGGTCACTACAAACACATATATAAACTCGCAGCCTATCTCCTTCCTCCTTCTTTTATTTTACTGCTCCTGTTCATCGTATTTTACACCGAAATCATATCTTTCAAAAACTCCAAAATTCTTCTCGTTAATCTTCAAATCAAACTCGTAAGTAGGTTAAAAACCTTGATTATCCTTGTAATAACTGATTTCAGTTAAAATTTGTGGTCAATTTCGAGCGATTTGGTCATGGCCTTTGCCTGGCTTCGACGCCTTGGCCTCCTCTCTCCTCGCCGTCGTCGTTGGTGGTTCTGTCACCACCTCGAGGCGTTGAGAGAGGGAATTAGGATCCTACAGTACACTTGAGAACGGAAGTGCTCGGTCTTAATTGGGGCATTTGACATGGAGTTGGTTTCAGTGTTGATTAAGCGAGATGGAAAATGGGGAATATGAAGGAGAGGAGAGGAACTGGAATCGGTTCGGGTGGAGGAAAGTTGGAGCAAAGGGAAGGGAAAGATGTATACAAGACCGGATCGGGTCGGAGCAGAAAAAGGCAGAAAAGGGGAAACAAAGCCTACCTGATCGGGTCGGATCGGAATAAGAGACAAGGAGGAGAAGAGGCATGATTATTCAAGCTGATCCGATCCGCTCCGAAAGCCTACATCCGAACCGATCCGGTTTTACTCACTGGGCGTGAATGTCTGCTTTAGACCAAAGCATGACTTTGCCCCCGATCTGATCCCAATACACATATCCGAACCGAACCGAAACAGTCCAATTCAATGTGCGAGAATTTTTCCAACTGGCTTAATCAATGCTTGGCATAATCTTCAACTTAATGAACAGTTGGGATAGCGCCTTACAAACATAACAAACATCAAGAACTATTCTGAAACATTATTACTCCTTTGGATCTTTATATCACGCTCTCATGTGTTTACTTTGCATCTTTGGTACACGTAGCACACACTTTAGTTCACATACACACACGGGGGACACAGGCAACTTTACTCTAATCCTTGCTATTGTTTCTTCAATAGTCTAGTGATCATGGCCGAGAGACGTTCATCTAGGTTAGCAAAGAAGATGGAAGTTGCAGAAACTTCTGAGAAATTTACTCTTGATGACATATCTTCTTCCTCAGACTCTGAATGGGATGATGAGGGCCCAGATTATAAAGTAGGGGCGCATAACAGCGAAACACCTTCCGATAGTGAAGTTTCTTTGGGCGATGAAGAGGAAGGAGGGATAGGAGATAATCGAGCTCCTGATGAGTTTGAGTCTGCCATTATATTGGAGTTACCCAAAGACTCTGTTAAATCGATGATCGATGATGACAGACTTGTTCGCATATGTTTAAAGCATGGGATACTGAAAAGGGATACCCTAGTGCCATCTAAAACTGGTCGTCCCCACAATCCTCCAGAAGGATTTATGGCAGTTACCTGATTGATGTGTATGTTTGGGGCTATTCCACCGTTTTTGCCTTTTGTTGTCGACTTTCTGAGACAGATGCGGATTTCCCCCATGCAGTTACATCCCAACTCTTATGCTTACTTATATACCTTATATATAGCATACAGAGAGGTTTTAGGTATAGAGCCTACTTTCGATGACGTCCACTTTTTTTATAATTTCAAGCATCGGACTCGAGAAACCCCTTCCTTCTCCTATTTTGAATCAGTCCCAAAGAAGAAAATTATTTCAGCTCCATTTAGCAGCAAGGCCGGCGATTCTAAGCTCGAATGGTTTTATATCAGACAACAACCAGGGTGCGCCAGAAGATGGACCAAATCAAGTAAAGCATCGATCTTTCATATTTTAATTTTGAATGTTCACGCCAACGCATTAACCTGTTTCCTCTTTTATTCGCAGTTGATAACCCAAAACAAATATCAGATCAATTATACATCGATCGGTTGCATCGACTCCTCAATGGCAATCAAAAATTTCTAACCATCGACGAAGTTCTTAAGGATGAGTATCTACATCATCACGGGTTACTATCCATTACCCGTAGCATAGGTCATGGGTCGGGTCCATATGTATATATACCCCCAGTGGACATTATTCCTGAAATGGGCGAGAGCTCGGAAAGTCCAACAATACCTCTTCGGACCTCACCTTCTCCATCTTCAACTCAGGACGATGAGTTAGCCAACATAGATGGAAAGCACAGAGAAGGGTATACCATCCCTGATGATGTTATTTCTCCTGAGAAGTCAGTGTCCCGTAAAGAGCTGCCAATAGATGCTTCTCAAGGAGATGTCCCTACTAACGACGATTCCACATTTCAGGGTTTAGGAGATCTCCCCCTGCCTGAAACCATCTATACTTCAGAGGACTTTGGCACAAATCCTTTAATTTTCACTTCTTCAGAGGAGACTACTCCCGTGAAGGCCAAAGAGCCCATTCGCGCTGGCCTGGCTTCAGACTCGGGTTTGTCGGGGGGAACACCACTTAGGATGCACCCAACACAATAGCACCACACTTCACAACACTCACTTCTCATGTGAACACTGATTTTTATTTCCTTTACATTGTTGCACAGGTACAATGTCTCGCCCCTACTATGATGTCAGGAAAATACGTCGCAGCATGACTAGACCCCCTTCCGATGTCGAGCACGATTGTCGTGAAAGCCGGGGTAGAGAGGACAGAAGGCCTCATGATTCTTATCGGCCACACACCTCGCGCTCTCGCTCCCCCGTCCGGTCGGATCCAGACCGATATAAAAGCTATCAAAGTCGTCGAGGAGAAGACACATCGTAGCCCAAAGACCGAACTTCTCCTCAAGACAAACACAGTCGGGAGAAAAGTCCATCGAAACATACCGATTCACGAGACAAACATAAGGTTTCTGAGAAGCGACTTGGAAAGGGTGATACAACCATCATGCCCACTAAACATAGAGACACTGAGCTAACGTACTGCAAACCTCCACCACTGGATGCTGAGTCCAAAGTTAAGCGGGCATATCTGGAGAAGCAGTACCCAGACCATTATTTTGAAAATCTGACTTTCTTACCTACTCTCGAGCCTATTTCCTCAAAGTGGGCAGATGAGGCCAAAGCGAAAATTGACGCAGTCGAGAAGCAATATTCGGAGATGTTCAAGTATTCACGTAATCTCTCCAGAATTATTCGGACTTTAATTACAGATGTCAATTCGATGAAAAAGACTGCAGATGCCGATGAAAAGGCCTTGAAAAATTTGGAGAAGGATCTTGAGGACACACAGGCTCAACTTGTCATCGCTCAACGAGATGTTAACAACTTCAAACAGCAATTCGAGGAGTTACAGAAGCGTTATCATAACTTGCTGGAATCTCATAGTCAAGAGCGTTTGGAATTCAAGAAACAAGCGGAAGATGCTAAGTCGGACAATGTCAAAATGCAACTGGCTTACAATACTCTTGAGCAAGAAAAAGCCGAATTAGCGAGAAAAAAATGCTGAACTGGAAAAACGAAACGCTGACTTGGAGTCCAAGTTAATGGAAGCCGAGAATAGGGCTGCCCTAGCTGAGGGGAATGTGGAAAATATCATTAAGTCTGCTGAAGAGACCCGTAAACAGCTATCAGAGGCTTAGGAAGAAGTGCACGGTTTTGGCGAACTACTGATTGAATTTTTCGCGCACATAATTCGTCGTCGAAACCTCTCTTGGATTGAAGACTATCCAACTACCTTGGTTCACGTATGGAGTCAAATTATCGAATGGGAGAAAGGGGAACTTAAGGTAGACTTCGTCGATGAAGATAAACTTATGGAAAAATATCTGAGAGATGATGAGCCGGCACGCCTGACCGAGGGATGTCGCCTCATCGCCGCTGCTATGGAGGAGGAGAAGCGGATGGCCAAACAAAAAAATATCCCTGAGGCTGGGTCTTCTTCCACTACCGCTGAAACTTCTGAAGTCGAGGGATATGATCCCGAAAACCCGGGGATCCCTCAGGCGGCTCTTTTATCTCCTATACCAGAATCAACGTCAGAGATGGTAGTCACTCCCATTGAGAAACCATCGGAAGGTATTTCCACCTTTTCACCGCAATTCGTCAAGGTCGTCTCCACTTTTCACCACATAATTGGGCAATCGATGGAGGATCCTTTATTTTCTCCTGAGTTGATAACTATTGCTTCTCATTCTGTAGGTATTGGGACGACCGAGAGGACTGACATACATCAGGGAACCACCACTGGGGTTGAATCCGCGGAAAAGACTCAAGGAGGACAGGATAAGGCTACCATTATAGAGTCAGGAGGGAGAGCTGAACTGTCTAAGGCCGACACTTCTCATGATGACTAGATGATTGATGCCTTAAAAGACGACAGTGGTAATGAAGGGCATGAAAAAGATCCTATGGCTGTAATTGGGGATTCAAAAAGCGCCGATGACATCACTTTGGCTGAAATGAAAGCCGAACAAGACAAACGTATGCAGCTAAAAGTTGAAGACCTGAATCCTGAAAGCCTTAAGCCTCTCGCAGTGGTGGATCCTGGATCAAGGTTAGTCATTAAGCTTTCAACTAGGTCTATTACAGAAGAGCTTGCTAAAAAGTATTCTCTTGATTCCAGTGTTCCGATTCCTGGGAAAAAATCAACCGATTCTAGCACTTCGATTGCAGAAAAGAAAAAGCCAAAGCGCATTATGACTGATGCTGAAAAAGAGGCTAAGAATGCTCAGAAGGCTGCCAAAAAATCCAAGTCTGCTCCAAAGCCCAAGTGATGAAGTGCTTTGTTTTATTTTGATACTCAATTGGTCTGAAATTGTTGCAGCGAGTGCGACCCTCGCATCTTTTTTTTTTCCTTGTACAAACTCACATGTTTGTAAATAAAAATAGTTCATTTCCTGCAATGTGTGATAGTTGTTAGTTCAGCACTTAAGTGAAAATACAAAAGTATGTCATATTAAAGTTATATAATGAAGTCATTGTTGATGGGAATATGTATGCACATATATGCCCCCAGTTAATCTTGGATAACTGAGCAAGAATTATTCAAGATTGATTAAATTAAAAAACCCAATTGCCCCCGATTCCCTAACGGGGTCATATTCCTTTCGTCATGGATGCCTATTCTTTCTGGCATCTTTATACTCTCCTGTCTCATAACCAGGTTAGAGTATCATTGAGGCGGTCTCTCATCTGGGTGCACCTTCACGCCTCAAGGGACGTCGTCTTCCCGTCCTTTATACTCTCTCTCTCGATTCCTGAGAGTTAGAGTTAAGAATGTTGTCTTCCCATTCTTTTATTTTGCAAACGATCATTTTATTTGTTCTTGCACATAGGTCATCTTCAACTTTCCAAATCTAATTTAGTATTTCGTGTTTCGTGGTCATTATGGAATATTTGTTGAAGATAAAATAATGCAGAAAAGTAAATGACACACGATATTTTTATAGTGGTTCGGCTAAGTCGTAGCCTACATCCACTTCATAATCTTTTGTTCATATAAATAGACTTTCTAAGGCAAGTCGTGCCTTTATACATAGCTTATAAAAACAAAAGGGATGACATTTCATATCTAGCTCAGATATCGTCGTAAGTGCTGAGCGTTCCAGGCTTTGGGAATCTCCTCACCGTCAACGGTCGTTAGCTTGAATGCTCCTGTATCAAGCTTCCGTTGGATGGTGTATGGCCCTTCCCATTTTGGACCCAATTGGGTCGAAGGCGGGAAGACTCGTTTCAGTACTAGGTCTCCTGGTTCGAAGGTTTTGAAGTGAACTTTTCGGTCATAATAACGTGCTACTTGATGTCGATGTCTCGAGGCACGCAAGTCGGCTTCATCTCTTTTTTCTTCCATCATATCAAGAGATTCTAGGAGGAGTGCTTTATTTGTCATCGGATCATAATACGCGACTCGATGAGAAGAGACCTCCAATTCTACCGGGATCACTGCTTCTGACCCAAAGGAAAGTGAATAGGGAGTATGGCCGGTAGCCGTCTTAAAGGTTGTCCTGTAGGCCCATAAAGCTAATGGCAACTCGTCTACCCATCTAGCTTTGGCCTGTTCCAACCGCTTCTTTAGAATTGATTTAATGACCTTGTTTATGGCTTCGACCTGGCCATTTGACTGCGGATGAGCTACTGCAGTGTATCGTTTATCAATCTTATATTTCTGGCAGAAGTTTCTGAACTCGATGTTGTCAAACTGCGTCCCATTATCGGTTATGATGGTCTTCGGTATCCCAAATCGACAAATAATGTTTCTGACCACAAAACTGATCACCTTCCTCGTCGTGATGGTTGTTAAAGGTTCAGCTTCCACCCATTTTGTGATGTAGTCCACGGCGACAATCGCGTACTTAGCTCCTTCTCTGGCAAGAGGTAACACTCCAATAACGTCAATTCTCCACATGGAAAACGGCCACGGACTTACCATCGACTTGAGATGAGTCGGAGGCGCTCTGGGAACTTTGGCAAATCTTTGACATCTATCGCAGCGTCATGAATAATCAGCCGCGTCTTTATTCACGGTAGGCCAGAAATATCCGTACCGTAATACTTTCTTTGCTAGGGTTTGGCTCCCAGTGTGATCTCCACACTCACCTTCATGCACTTCTTGCAGTACACGTTTAATGTCGTCATGTGCGATACACCGTAATAGGGGCATTGAAAACCCTTGACGATAAAGGACGTCGTCCTGTAAAACGTATCTTGCAGCCTTGCGTCTTACAACTCTTTTTTCTCTCTTTTTTAACGGGAGGGTTCCATTCTTGAGAAAATTCTTAATTGATGTCATCCAGGACTCTGTTTCTGGTTCAACTTCCAAGGCTAGCTCTGCTTCCATTAGGTCGAAACTCGGTGATTCCAACACCTTTATCGGAACCATTTCGGTCTCTTTAGGATTATCAGAACTTGCTAGCTTCGCCAGTCGATCTGCTTTCTGATTTTCCGCTCTTGGAATGTATGTTATGCTATAATGCTCCAAACCTTCCAATAACTCCTTTACCTTTTTGAGATAAGCGATGAGTCGAGGTCCTTTAGCAGCAAATTCTTCCCGAACTTGACATACAACTATCTTGGAATCGCAATATATATCTAGTGTCTTCACTCCCAAATCTTTGACGAGTTTCAGCCCGGCAATCAGGGCTTCATACTCGGAATCGTTGTTAGTAGCAGCAAACTCTAACAGTAATGCATAGTAGATAGATCGTCCTTCAGGAGTTATCAAAACAACTCCAGCGCCGGACTTTCTATCATTCTTGGCCCCATCCGTATATAGTTTCCATGGACTAAGTTCTAACTCTCGATCCAAAGTAACTATCTTGTTACCCACCGTTTCCTCTTCAGGAATTGAAAATTCAGCTATAAAGTCAGCCAATGCTTGCCCCCTTATTGATCTTTGTGGCTGAAAGTTCAAATCAAATTGACTCAGCTCAATATTCCATTTAAGTAACCGCCCCGATGCTTCGGGTTTCTGCAACACTTGTCTCAAAGGTTGATCGGTATATACAACTATCGGGTGTGCCTGAAAATAATGGCGAAGTTTGCGGGAAGCAATCAGGAGGCTATAAGCAAGCTTCTCTATCTTCGGATAATTACATTCTGTAGCAGCTAGTTTTTTGCTTACGTAATACACAGGTTTCTGGACTTTATCCTCTTTACGTACTAATGCTGTGCTGACGGCGTGAGATGATACTGCCAAGTAGACGAACAAATCCTCATGTTCCATAAGCTTTGATAATATTGGAGGCTTTTCTAGGAAGTCTAATAGATTCTGGAACGCCTCCACACAGTCGGGAGTCCACTCAAAATTTCGCTTTCCCCGTTTTATGAGATCGAAGAAAGGTACACACTTTTCCGTTGCTTTGGAGATGAACCTGCCCAGTGTTGCTACCTTCCCAGCTAAGCTTTGAACATCCCTAATCTTTCGCGGCTCCTCTATATTCCGGATGGCTACTATTTGGTCCGGATTGATTTCAATTCCTATGGAACTCACGATAAAGCCAAGGAACTTGCCTGATGCCACTCCAAAAGAACACTTCAAGGGATTCAACTTCATCCCATACCTTCGTAGTATGCCGACCATTTCTGCTAAGTCCTTCGTACGATCGGGAGATTGCTTGGATTTAAAGAGCATATCATCTACGTAAACTTTCATGGTTTTCCCGATTTGATTGTAAAACATGCGGTTGACTAGGCGCTGATACGTGGCTCCCGCATTTTTTAACCCAAATGGCATTACCACGTAACAATACAACCCCAAGTCTGTGATAAAGCTTGTATGCTCTTAATCTGGTATGTGCATGGGAATTTGATTGTACCCGGAATAGGCGTCCATAAAGGATAAAAGCTCATGCTCGGCCGTTGAATCTACTAGTTGATCAATTCTGGGGAGAGGAAAGCTATCCTTCGGGCAAGCCTTGTTCAAATCAGAAAAGTCAATACACGTTCTCCACTTCCCGTTTGACTTTTTGACCAGGACATGATTCGATATCCAGTCGGGATATTTCGAATCCTTAATGAATCCATTATCTTTTAATTTCTCTACTTCTTCTTTCAAAGCTGCTGACCGCTCTGGGCCTAAAATTCGTCTCTTCTGCTTGACTGGTGGGTGCTTTGGATTAATACACAAAGAGTGACTCATGATAGTAGGCGAAATTCCACGCATGTCAGCGTGAGTCCAGGCAAACACATCTAGATTTGCCTTTAAGAAATCGGCCAATTCCCTCGCTCTAACTGGATCCAGTTGCGAGCCGATCTTTAGTACTTTGGTTGGATCTGTTTCATCAATAGTATTCGATTGTTATTTCGTTGGGAGTTGCCTTCCTGTCCCCGGGTTCTCTATCCTCTCTGGGATCTATATCCTCGAGCACGTCTGAGGGCGACTCTCTTGGGGCAGGACCCCTTAATTGCTATGCTGAGGCCTCCTTTGGAGGGGCGGAATCGTCCATAGCTTCTATATTCAACCCCTTCATTAACATCTTTAACTCCATCATGTAACAAGCTCGTCCCATAGCTTGGTCGCCCCTCATCACCCCAACTCCTGAGTCAGTCGGAAATTTAAGCAGCAAGCACCAAGGTGCAATACATGCCCTAAATTCGGTAAGGGCCGGTCGGCCTAGGAAGGCATTGTACGGCGACTCCACATCCAAAACTACAAACGGCAGGATCTTTACTCTCTGCGATCTCCCTGCCCTAGTGTGACTAGTAGTTCCACAAAACCCATCGGAGCTGTAGATGCTCCGTTAAAGCCATGTATCCATCCTTCACATGGCTTTAAGTCTTTTTCTTCGAGTCTCATTTGTTCGAAAGCTTTCTTGAAGAGGATATTGACCGAGCTCCCGTTGTCCACTAACACTTTATGGACTAAAGCAGGGCCAATTGTTGTGGTAATCACTAGTGGATCATCGGTTGGAGATTGAACTCCGGAATCATCTCTATTGCGGAATACGACGTTGTCCAACATCGTCTTTTGTTGTTTTACTGGAGTAACGTCTTCGAGGCTACTACATTCTCCTACCTCAAAATGCTTGGCGGCATTGACGTACTGGTCCATTGCTTTAAAACTACGACCAACTAAGTGAGGTCCGCCTATAATAGTATTAATGACGATCCCCTTACCTTTTTGCTGAGCTGTGGGATTTGAAGCAGGCTGGTTTTGGTTCGGGGCTTGTCCCCCTTGCCCCCTGTCCCTTGGGGCGACCTTGTACTCATCCAACTTCCCCTCTCGCAGCAATCTTTCAACGATATCTCTCAAATGACGACATTCATTGATGGAATGACCGTGGGTACCATGAAACAATCAAAACTTTCCTGTTGCAATCTCTTTCTCAGTAGAATCTCTGGGTGGTGGTTTTTTGTACTGCAATATGCTATATGTATCTAAATAAATATTCTCCAACATATCATTTAACGGCGTATAATTTTCAAAAGTCTAGAATCTGGGTCTTTTATTAGAGCTATTCCCTCAGTTTCTATTCCTTCTATTGTCGTTCCCATTTCTGTTGCTATTACCCCCACTCTGGTTGCCAACATTTACTTCCACCTTCCCTGAATTGTCACCAGATTGTTTCACAGCAACGTTACTCTGGACACCTTCTTTCGAGGCCCCTTCGGACTTTCTCTTCCGATTTGCCTTAGCTTCTTCTCGCCTTAAGCGGATATTAGCCTTTTCATAGAACAATTCTCTAGTAGGAGGTGGTTTTCCAGCCAAGTAATCCCTGAATTCTATGTCAGGATTTACCCCTTCTATCAAGGCCATCAGGATAGTGGGCTCATGGGAATCATTAACTTCGGTGACGGCCAGGTTGAAGCGATCCAAATATGACTTCAAAGATTCTCCTGGGGTCTGTTTAATCCGTGACAATTCTATGACGGTCTTGGACTTTTGGGCATGGAGTCGAAACTGATTCATGAAGCGCTCACTCAATTCTGTGAAATTTGATACCGACCGAGGAGGGAGTCGGGTGAACCACATTAACGCTACGTCTTCAAGATAGATTGGAAAAGCTTTGCATTTTAAGGCATCTGGAGCTGCTGCCGCATTCATGAACCATGAATATCTCATCAGATGCTGACCTGGATCTGTTCTTCCTGAATATCGATCCATCTGAGGCAAGTTGAATCGCCAGGGGAACTGGAAATTCAGTATGTCATCGGTGAAGGGGGTATGACTTCGTTCAATGCCCCAATCTTCATTAGTATACCGCCGGCTTTCGGACATAATCTGACGCACCATTGCCCATACATCAACATTTGTTAATGTATGCACAGGCTCTCTAGATCTGATGTTCGGATTACCCCTGGGTTCCTGATCAGGGGATAACCTCCTATTTCTGGCGGCAGCAGCTCTACGTTGCTCTCTGTGCTCCCGGTCGATCTCAGGAGGTAGAGGTTGGAGAAGTTGTTGCTGCGTAGGGTTGGTAATACTAGGATCCCTGGTTAGGACGTGGGATACGCACATAGGTAGTAGCATAGGTTGTTGCAGGCTTGGGTCATCAGGGCCCAACACACGAGCGGCGTCTTCTCGGGATCCCAAAGATCCAAAAGTCAATTGATCGAGGTTCTGAGGTCGTTCAAGCGGCCTTCTCTCGCGAGGGCGTTCCTCCTCCGAAGCAGACGAATCATCTGTAGCAAGACGGCGTGTTAGGGAAGGAATTTTCTGTCTCCGAAGCTCCTGTAGTTCTCAACCCATAGTGATCATGTTTTCCTGCATGCGAAGGTTGTCATGCCTTTGGGCTTCCAATGCTTCTTTAGTGCTCTGTAGCATGTCAAGAAAACGTGAAAAGTCTCCCTGGGTAATGGGTGCAGATGGATCAGGCTGAACATTAGTCATCGTGGCTGGAATCGGAGCGTTGGAGGGAGCTCGAGTAGAAGTTCCAGCTTCATTCTGGTTCAGATCAGATCGGTTCACAGTAGCCTGGTCGGGGAGGTTCGGATGGAGAGAGTGAGTGCCCTCGACTTCATTAGACCGGATCAGATCTGTGCCTTCCACCCGGTTCTGATCGGTGCCTCCCATCCGATTCGGATCCTCCTGATCGGAGTGGTCTGCTCCAGAGCTTTGAGCGTGTGACCTCGTTAACACGATGGCTTGCTGATATTCTCTAGCATCGTTTCCCCTAGCGCCTTGCATTTCTTTTCCTTTGGTCTTAGCCATGATACTCGATTCTTCAACGGTTAGTCAACAAGTACTGAAAGACGTTAGAGACAAGGGATTAACTTCTTTGAACTTGAAAGTCCAAATAGTAGAATGATAATCCCAAAAAGACTGAGAATTCGAAGGATTCTCAGTGAAAGCACCAAAATGTTAGACCAAAAATTGGTTCTAACACCAAAACTTGAAAGTCCACACGGGCAGCTAGTAGTTTTGGTTTTGCAGATTTATATTCACAGGATCCTGGTTTATAGCTAAAGGGATATTCAGAAAGCTCTGTATCCGTGTATTTCTTTCAGTTATGTTTTGTATTATTTTTCCGTTGCATTGTAATTTGAAAATCTCTTATATTTATCAAATGTATATTATTTGTTCATACTCTGTATATTCTTGTATTCTGATGGAATTGTTGTAATAAGCAATGAAATGTTCTTCTGTTTGTGTTCTGATTTGTCGTGTTCTCAAACTCAATCCGAGCTTTCCTTTACGTGGAAGTTCGGGTCGCTTCAACGTCGTTCTATGATAAGGGACTTCAAGCTCTACTGGGATGTCATCTTCGGAACTATAGGATAATGCGAATGGAGTATAGCCAATTACTAATTCCCTGATTATTGGTGGTTGCATATGCTCAAATAGCTAATGGTAGCTTGTCGACTTACTTGGCCTTAGCCTGCTCCAATCCTCCTTTAGAATGAACTTGATAACCTTATTCATAACTTGGACTTGTCCATTTGATTGTGGGTGTGCAATTGCAATGTACTTCTTTTCAATCCAATGACGTCGATAGAAATCTTTGAACTCTGTACTATCAAATTGGGTTCCATTATCAGTTATGATGGTTTTGGGAAGTCCAAACCAGCATATGATGTTTCTGACAATAAAGTTGATCACCAGATTTGTTGAGATTGTGGTAAGTGGTTAAACTTTGGCCTATTTCATAAAATAGTCAACTGACATGATCGTATACTTCACTCTACCTTTCGAAATCGGAAGGCTGCCAATGATTCCATCCCCTAAACTGCAATAGCCAAGGACTAGCCACCTGAGTGAGTTGGCTTGGCGTAATTCTAGAAATCTTTGCTAACCTCTGGCATTTGTCGTTACATCATGAATAGTCAGCCGCAGTGAATAGTCATCCGCCTCTCGGTTTACGGTAGGCCAAAAGTAGCCATACCGAAGTATCTTCTTTTCCAAAGTCTTCCTCCCAGTATGATCACCGCACTCACCTTGGTGCATCTCTTGCAATACATGTTTGGCATCGTCGTAGGATATAAATCGAAGCAAAGGAACTAAGAAACCCTTTCGATACAATACATCTCCCTAGATGGTATATCTTGAAGCTTCATGTATGAGAGCACGTCTTTCATTCTTTCGATCAGGAAGGGTTCCATTGATGAGGAAGTCTTAGATAAGAGTTATACACAATTCTCTTTCAGTCTCAACATTCAACATCATATCAACTTCCATCTTATTTTTGCTGATGTTTGCCAATGTTTCTATTGGGATCAACTATATATGCTCTAGATTGTCCGAACTAGATAGTTTGGCTAATGAGTCGGACTTTTGATTTTAATCCCTTGGAACATGAGAGATGTTGTTTGTCGGCCCACCCCGCACCAGCCGACATTTCCCATGAAAGTGCGTTGTGCCGATGTCCAACCAGCACGGGACGGTCGCCAAAGAAAAGAAAAAGAAGAGAACTTACTGGTGAACTAACAAATAACCTGTAGAATATCTCACGGCGCATGGAATAAAATATAATAATAACATACTTTGACATAAAACAGGTGAGACAATGCATAAGCTGAAAATTAAACATCATAGCAGCGGAAAATCCAATTACAGCTTATGTTCCACATCATCATTATTACAACTTTAAAACTATCTCTAAAGCAAAAGAAAGGAAAGGCACACTACTAATGCCCAAAGTAGTGACCAGCAGCGACACAGGGAGAATATCTATATATATATCATACGTGGGAGCCTCCTGATCGTCTCTGGTACAGCTACCCGTGCATACCACCTAACATGTCTCTAGTCTGTCCGTTTAAGAGCACCCAGAGTAATAAGAAGAGACATAAAACTCTGGGTTAGATAAAAGTCTAGTATGAGCGATAAGCATCAAAACAGAACAATAATAGGTATACTAAATCATACCAGAACCTGGACCTGCAACCAAAGAGTTAGCCCAACATACCGCTCAATACTCTAAGGTGCCACTAAACATAAGGTGTAAAGAATACGGGGGTGCGGGTGTGCATGACATAGTGATAACAACAGTCAAGCATAACAACCATCCTCACATCTCTCACTCAGTGCGTAAAGCATACGATATCCACCGCTCTGACCACCCATTCCTTGCTATGATCACTCTGCCCCATGGAGTCATAATGACATCACTGCACTGATCCATAGCCACTAGTCCTTGTTATGTCCACTCTGCCCCATGAAGTCATAACAACTCCACTGCACTGGCTCATAGCCATGCTACGATCACTTTGCTCCATGGAGTAATAACTACCCCACTGCATTGATACGTAGCCTAACATCCGTCTCAGTGGTGAATCAAAGCCATGGACGTCGATAACCCCTTTGCACACGTCCGCAGCAAAGCCCAACTCATGAAGTTGACCCGTTGGTTCCCAACTGTATCCCGGGTACAAACTTCCCATTTGGACAACCTTTGCATCTCGGGTTTTGGTCTTCTCTGTATCGGTTCGGTTCTTGTTCTTCACTTCAACTCATACTTCCAGTTCGGATCGCGGTTCACGCCTCAAACCCAAGCATCTTGGTTCGGATCGGAATACTCCCTACGGGTCAGATCGTGGCCCCTGCTTCGGATCGGTTCGGATCATCTCCAGAGCATCAGATCGTGACTTTAGGCAAGCGGTTCGGTTCTCCTTCCCAAGCACTCTGGGTCGGGTCGAGCCTCTTAAGTCCATCCCTGGTGCATCGGTTCGGGTCGAGTGACGCGGTTCGGATCGGGTGCTCTCTTCAGGTCGTGTCACCATGCTCAGGTCGGATCGTGGAGCTTCAAGTGCGAGCGGTTCGGACCGTGCTTCCCCCTCCTATACGATCCGGTTCGGGTAATTTCCTGCATTTCTTTCCAGCGACTGTTTTATGCCATTCGACGGCGTTTTCGACCAATCTAGCTTTTCTAATCAATCACACAACATACCATATAGTCATAACAACTCAAAGAATCAAAAATAAACACCAAAACAACAACTTGATAAGTTCAAACGGATCAAACATAGCTAAAATCTCATATTTTCCCTTAAGTGTGTTTAAGCGAAACTAATGATAGGATTAGTAAAACTTAACCAAATTAACCAAATTTCAAAACAGAGGCCTAAAACAATATTTCGAAATTTATGAACATTTTTCCAGAATTTAATCATGTTTAAATTCGCTAATTAACACTAATTACCCTTAATTAACCATAATTAGTGAGGAACTATGCAAATCACTCACCTTAGCCACAAATAAACTTTCAAAACTGAACTATTCTCTGATTTGGCGCTGTTACCAAGACAATACAGACGTTCTAACCTTGCTTTGGTGCTATTCCCCTTTGATTTGACGTTGATTAGGCTAATACTTGATTAGAAAGTGATTAGAGGTGATTCTAGATGTTGGACGCCATTGTTAGGGTTCCTGGAATGAAAGTGGCGGCCAGAAAACTGAAATGAAATGAAAACCTAGCTCATTTCAGCCTTCCCAAAACCGTAATCCTGAAATGGGTTATGGGCCCATTCACTAATCACCTCATTTGGCCCGGTTAAGCAGTTTTTTCATCTTCCAAACCTTATTTCAGCCATTTCTCCCAAACGGTAAGTCCGTTTTTCACATATGACCACACTACGGAAAGGTAAACCATCATCTGCATCTAATGGAAGTGGTTTCAGGTCAAAACTCCTTTCCAGTCAAAAGTTATGGCCGAAACAAGATCGGTTAGGGGCAAAATGGTCATTAAAAAATCGGCAAAAATCATGGACATGGGAAATGACCCCAATAGTCGTCTCCCAAAGTTACATGACCATACGACTTCGTATGTGAAAGAAATAAATATTCTACGATCCTTCGATACGTAGAATGCGGGTCGTTACATTCTCCCCCCTTAAGAAATTTCGTCCTCGAAATTCCTTAACCCAAAATATACAAAGGATCCCGCATGCCTACCAGCCATATACAACAATCAAACATGCAAAACAAACAAAACAAACCTATTCTAGCATGCAGAAAGACTAAATCGAAACGGAAATCTTACCGGGCGAAGAGTTCTGGATACGTCTTCCTACTGCTCTCCTCTGTCTCCCAAGTACAGTCATTCTCGCCCCATTGAACTTTGACTAATTTCACCGCCTTCCTTCGAAGTTGCTTCGTATCGTTCCCAACAATACGTATAGGCTTGCGGTTCCTAACCGCCTCAGGTTCAACCTCGATATCATCCAACTGATCAGGTGAAATAGTCACATCGGGGTCGTGCACGAATTTCCTTAACTAGGAAACATGAAATACGTTGTGAACTCCTGCCATCTTGTCTAGTAATTAAACTTTATACGCCAAATTCCCAACTTGCTCAAGAACTGGGAATGGACCAACAAATCTCGGTGTTAACTTGCCTCTCCTGCCAAATCGAATCACGCTCTTTAACGAAGAAATCTTGACAAACACCACGTCGCCAACGGAGAATTTCAATTCTCTTCTCCTCTTATCAGCATAACTCTTCTGCCTATCTTGGGCAACCTTCATTCATTGTTGGATAATCTTAATTTTAGCTGAAGTTTCTCTTATCACTTCTGGTCCAAGCACAAACTTCTCACCAGTTTCTAACCAATATGATGGTGAGTTACACGGTCTTCCATACAAAGCTTCAAATGGAGCCATACCAATACTGGATTGATAACTATTATTATATGCGAACTCTACTATATGCAAATGGTCATCCCATGATCCACCAAAATCCAATATGCAAGCTCTCAGGAGATCTTCTAATATACGATTCACCCTCTCTGTCTGACCGTCGGTTTGAGGATGATATGTGGTACTGAGATGTAATTCTGATCCTAACGCCTCTTGTAAGCTTTTCCAAAATCCACTAGTAAACAACGGATCTCGGTCGCTCATAATGCCTTTGGATATTCCATGAAATCTCACTACCCACTTTACATATAGTTCTGCTAACTTAGCTGCCATTCTATTTGACTTGACGGGTATAAATCTTGCACTCTTGGTCAATCGGTCCACAACCACCCAAATGCTATCATGGCCCGACCTAGTTCTTGGTAACCCATCTATAAAATCCACTGAAATTTGTTCCTATTTCCATTCTGGGATTTCTAATGGTTGCAACAAACCACTAGGCTTATTTTGCTCAGCTTTAACTAGCTGGCAGTTCATGCATTTGGATATAGACTTCCCAACGTCTCTTTTCATCCCTTCCCAGTAGTAGGTCTGCTTCATGTCTCGATACATTTTATTGCCACCGGGATGTATTGTCAGTTTTGAGTGATGGCATTATCTAAGCACTTCATCTCTCAATCCATTGACATTGGGCACAACTAGTCTTCCATTCTTTCTAAGCCATCTATCTCGATCAAGCCCATACTTGTTCATCTCTTTGTCGATTCCCATCTCTAACTTTGAGATTGTTTCCAATAGGTTAGGATCGTCCCTCTGGCTGGAACCAATCCGCTCAATCAAAGTGGGTCTAATCGTCAAACTTTCTAACATTTCTGGATCCAATTCGCACTTTGGTCTGAAATCATACCCAGCGATGTACTCAAGTTGCTTCCATTCTAGAAACATAGCCCCTAAACTGGCATGTCTTCTACTCAATGCATCAGCTACCGCATTGCCCTTTCCTGGTGTGTATGCGATGTCGAAATCATAGGAAGCCAAGAATTCTAACCATCTTTGTTGTCGGAGATTTAGATCTTTCTGAGAGAAGAGATACTTTAACGATTTATTATCGGTAAACAGCTCAAATCTTTCTCCCAAGAGATAATGTCTTCACATCTTCAGCGCGACCACGATCACTGCTAATTCCAAATCATGGGTAGGGTATCTTCTCTCGTGCGGTTTCAATTGCCGACTTGCACAAGCTACAACCCTACCTCCTTGCATCAGTACAGCACCTAGTCTGGTACCACATGCATCTGTATATACTGTCATCTCTTCATTCCCCTTAGGAATGACTAACACTGGTGCACATGTCAGCTTTTCCTTTAGACTCTTGAATGCACTCTCGCACTTTTCATCCCAGACGAAAGCTTGATTCTTCTTAGTCAACTAAGTCAACGGTGCTGCTATCTTGGAGAAGTCTTGGATAAACTTACGATAATATCCAGCTAATCCCAAAAAACATCTTATGTCTGTTGCATTCTTGGGCGTAGACCAATCTTGTACTGTAGCCACCTTCGCAGGGTCCACGGCAATACCATTCTCTGAAACAACATGGCCCAAGAATCTTACTTCTCTCCTCCAGAAGTGACACTTAGAAAACTTTGCTTTCAATTGGTGTTTTCTCAACACCTCCATCACTATCCTCAAGTGTTCCTTGTGTTCATCCTCTGTCCTCGAATAAACAAGTATATCGTCCACGAACACAAGAACAAACTTATTCAACTGATCTCTGAATACTCTATTCATAAGATCCAAAAAATATGATGGTGCATTGGTCAACCCGAATGGCATGACCAACCACTCATAAAATCCAGACGGCGTCCGAAAGGTCGTTCTAGCTATACTCTCAGCTTCTACTCTAAGTTGATGAAAGCCTATTGCGAGATCCAACTGGGAGAACACTCTCGCGCCACTCAACTGATCAAACAAATCATCTATCCGCGGTAGAGGATGCTTATTCTTCCTCGTCACCTTATTCAATTCGCGGTAGTCCACACACAAACGAAGGGAACCATCTGCCTTGGTAACAAACACAACTGGTGCTCCCCACTCAGAAACACTTCTTATGATAAACCCCTTCTTCGACAGATCGCTTACTTGCACCCCGAGCTCTTGCTGCTCCCTTGGCGCCATACGACGAAGTGGCATCACTATAGGTCTGGAATCTTTCACTAAGTCAATATGGAACTCAATCTCTCGGTGTGGTGGAAGTCCGGTCACTTCCTCGAAGACGTCCGGATACTGGCCAGCCACGGGCACATCTGACAACTCATCATGCGGGATGTCGAGGGAATTTAGAAAACTAGCCATTACCCCATCATTAGGTAGACCACCAAACACTACCCTCTGCCCATCATCCGCTCTAACTATCACCAAAAAGCCCTCACAGTCTACCACCACCCCGTATCTTTGGAGCAAATTGACTCCCAAAATAACGCCAAACCCAGTAAAGCCCAAAACAAAGCAATCACAAACAAACATGCATCCATGACTCAATACGACCACATTACAACAAATCATGCTAAGGCTAGTTGAACCACCAATCGGATTCGTCACTACCAAAGGTCTATCGACAATCTCGGGCTCCAATCCCAATCTATCTACCAGGTCACTAGATATGAAGGAACTGGAAGCTCCGGTATCAAACAATACTCGAATAGGAACATCATAAACAGAAAGCATACCTTGAATAATAACATTATTTCCTTTCTTCGCCGCGGTCGGGGAATTCGACGAAGAAGGAACAACATTGATAGCATATGCTTTCACAATCTGCTTTTCTGTAGGGAGTTGAGGACACTTATCCTTGTGATGTCTCACTTGGCCGCAGTTGAAGCTCTTCCTATCCGCTGGCTTGGCCCGACACTCTTTGGCTTAGTGGCCCTTCTTACCACATCTGAAGCACTCAACATCTTTCTTATTCTTTTTCTTCTGGCCATCCTTGGTCTGATTCTGCTTTCTCTTATTCTGAGAACCATTCTTGCCTCCACCGCTTGCTTGCGGCTTTGGCTCCTCTGCAGATGCAACCTCAGTCTTCGACTTAGGGTATAGACTCTCTGATCTCAAAGCTTTCCCCACAATCAATTCAAACGCCTCATCGATGTGGTTTATAAGCCTTTCCCACAAGTACTAATCTAAGCCTGTTATGAACTTTTCATTTTTCTTCTCGGCAGAATCAATAAGGGACAATCCATATTTCGATAGAGTATCGAACTCTGCAATGTACTCCGATACTGCCCTACCATTCTGCTTAAGCTCCAGAAATTTTCTAAACAATTCTGACTTCTGGGAAGCCGGGATGAACTTATCACTGAATCGGGCCTTAAACTGATCCCATGTAACTTGATCCTCTGGAGTAGCTGCCTTAATAGCTTTCCACCAATTCATCGCCCGTCCGTGCAGCTGACGGAATGCTAACTTTCTCTTCATCGCATCCTCGATACCCAAGTCTTCGAAGGTACGCTCACAGCTATCCAACCAATCTTGAACATCCGTTTCCGATTCCGTTCCGTGGAACGGCTTTCCACCAAGACTAGTGTAATCCTTGCATAGCTTGGCGAAATCGGCCCTAGGCGCCTGCACCGCTGCACCACCACCATTAGCAGCATTAGGAACTTCCCTCTGAACGTCCCTAAGCATCTCTCTCATGAAGTCAGTGAACATAGTCCTCATGTCAGGAGCATTCCCATTATTGGCTCCTCTACCAGCACCCCTCGTATATCGGCTCATCGTTCAATCTGTAAAGAGAAACGATTAACCTTCCTCTTTGTGGTGTCAGTGCAGTGCGACTTCATCCTTAGCTATACTAATAGTATATATATATAGCTTTTGAAAACCAAAATAATCACAAATACACGCTCTCATATACGTATTATCTCTCCCTGGTGTCTTTCACTAGGTTAACTACGCAACCTAGAGCTCCGATACCAAATGTGACGGCTCACCCCGCACCAGCCGACATTTTCCATGAAAGTGCGTTGTGCTGATGTCCAACCAGCACGGGACGGTCACCAAAGAAAGGAAAAAGAAGAGAACTTACTGGTGAACTAACAAAGAACCTGTAGAATATCTCACGGCGCATGGAATAAAATATAATAATAACATACTTTGACATAAAACAGGTGAGACAGTGCATAAGCTGAAAATTAAACATCATAGCAGCAGAAAATCCAATTACAGCGTATGTTCCACATCATTATTATTACAAATTTAAAACTGTCTCTAAAGCAAAAGAAAGGAAAGGTGCACTACTAATGCCCAAAGTAGTGACCATCAGCGACATAGGGAGAATATCTATATATATCATACGTGGGAGCCTCCTGATCGTCTCCGGTACAGCTACCGTGAATACCACATAACCTGTCTCTAGTCTGCCCGTTTAAGAGCACCCAGAGTAATAAGAAGAGACAAAAAACTCTGGGTCAGACAAAAGTCTGGTATGAGCGATAAGCATCAAAACAGAACAATAACAGGTATACTAAACCATACCTGAACCTGGACCTGCAACCAAAGAGTTAGCACAACATACCGCTCAATACTCTAAGGTGCCACTAAACATAAGGTGTAAAGAATACGGGGGTGGGGGTGTGCATGACATAGTGATAACAACAATCAAGCATAGCAACCATCCTCACATCTCTCACTCAGTGCGTAAAGCATATGATATCCACCGCTCTGACCACCCATTCCTTGCTATGATCACTCTGCCCCATGGAGTCATAATGACACCACTACACTGATCTATAGCCACTAGTCCTTGCTATGTCCACTCTGTCCCATGAAGTCATAACAACTCCACTACACTGGCTCATAGCCATGCTACGATCACTCTGCTCCATGGAGTGATAACTACCCCACTGCACTGATACGTAGCCTAACATCCGTCTCGGTGGTGAATCAAAGCCATGGACGTCGATAACCCCTTTGCACACGTCCCGTAGCAAAGCCCAACTCATGAAGTTGACCCGTTGGTTCCCAACTGGACCCTGGGTACAAACTTCCCATTTGGACTACCTTTGCATCTCGGGTTTTGTTCTTCTCCGGATCGGTTCGGTTCCTGTTCTTCACTTCAACTCATACTTCCAGTTCGGATCGCGGTTCACGCCTCAAACCAAAGCATCTCGGGTCGGATCGGAATACTCCCTATGGTTCGGATCTTGGCCCCTGCTTCGGATCAGTTCGGATCATCTCCAGAGCATCAGATCGTGACTTCAGGCAAGCGGTTCGGTTCTCCTTCCCAAGCACTCCAGGTCGGGTCGAGCATCTCAAGTCCATCCCTGGTGCATCGGTTCGGGTTGAGTGATGCGGCTTGAATCGGGTGCTCTCTTTAGGTCGTGCCAACATGCTCAGGTCAGACGTAGAGCTTCAAATGTGAGCGGTTCGGACCGTGCTTCCCCCTCCAATCCGATCCGGTTCAGGTAATTTCCTGCACTTCTTTGCAGCGACTGTTTTACACCATTCGACGACGTTTTCGACCAATCTAACTTTTCTAATCAATCACACAACATACCATATAGTCATAGCAACTTAGAGAATAAAAAATAAACACCAAAACAACAACTTGATAAGTTAAAACGAATCAAACATAGCCAAAATCTCATATTTTCCCTTAAGCGTGTTTAAGCGAAACTAATGATAGGATTAGTAAAACTTAACCAAATTAACCAAATTTTCTAACAGAGACCTAAAACAATATTTCGAAATTTATGAACATTTTTCCAAAATTTAATCATGTTTAAATTCGCTAATTAACACTAATTACCCTTAATTAACCATAATTAGTGAGGAACTATGCAAATCACTCACCTTAGCCACAAATAAACTTTCACAACTGAACTATCCTCTGATTTGGCGCTGTTCCCAAGACAACACAGCAGTTCTAACCTTGCTATGGTGCTATTCCCCTTTGATTTGACCTAGATTAGGCTAATACTTGAATAGAAAGTGATTAGAGGTGATTCTAGATGTTGGAGGCCATTTTTAGGGTTCTTAGAATGAAAGTGGCGGCTAGAAAACTGAAATGAAATGAAAACCTAGCTCATTTCAGCATCCCCATAACCCTAATCCTGAAATGGGTTATGGGCCCATTCACTAATCACCTCATTTGGCCCGGTTAAGCATTTTTTTCATTTTCCAAACCTTATTTCAGCCATATCTCCCAAACGATAAGTCCGTTTTTCACATATGACCACTCTACGGAAAGTTAAACCATCATTCGGATCTAATGGAAGTTGTTTCAGGTCAAAACTCCTTTCCAGTCAAAAGTTATGGCCGAAACAAGATCAGTTAGGGGCAAAATGGTCAATTAAAAATCGGCAAAAATCATGGACATCGGAAATGACCCCAATAGTCGTCTCCCAAAGGTACATGACCATACGACTTAGTATGTGAAAGAAATAAATATTCTACGATCCTTCGATACGTAGAATGCGGGTCGTTACATGTTGTAATAGTCAAACCATCCTAATAGCTTCTCTACCTGGCCAAGATAAGGGCCAAGTCGTTCCCCTTAGTCTTGAACTCCTTTGTGACAGGCACACAACATTTTCGAGTCATAAAATATGTCAACAACTTTCACACCTAACTCATTCGTGAGCTTCAGCCCGAGAATTAGGGCTTCATACTCAGTGCCATTGTTGGTTGCTAGAAAGTCCACTCTCAGTGCATAACACACCGATCATCCCTTAGTAGTCAATATCATAACTCCGACGTCGGAACATCGGTCATTTCAGGCTCCGTCAGCGAATAACTTCCATGCTACTATCAACGGGCCAATTTCTACATCCTCCTTGCTCTCTGAAGCAGTGAATTCCGCTAAGAAGTCATCCAATGCATGTCCTTGGATAGCCGTCAGGAAGGTAAGTGATATTGAACTGGCTGAGCTCGATATTCCATTTGAGCACCCTCCCAGATGCCTTGGGTTGTTGAAGAACCTATCGTAGCGGCTAGTCGGTGTAATTTGATAGGATGATCTTGGAAATAGTGGCGGAGTCTCCTTGAGGTTATCAACAAATAGCGAGCAAGCATCTGTTCCTTCGGGTAATTGCGCTCTACCCCCATCAATTTCTTGCTTACATAATACACGAGTCGCTGAACCCGGTTGTCTTCGCGGACTAAGTTGAGCTGATGGCATGTAGGGATAACGCCAAGCATACGAACAAATCTTCATGATCCAGTGGCTTTGACAGGATATGAGGCCTTTCAGTATGATCTAACAAAATTCTAGAATGCTTCGACGCAGTCAGGCATCCAAGCAAAATTGTGCTTTCCCCGCTTAATCAAGTCAAAGAAGGGGATGCACTTATCGGTAGTCTTAGATACAAAGTTGCCACCTTCCCAGCTAGACATAGCATGTCTTTGATCTTCCTAGGTTCCCGGATGCCTTTTACAGCTTCTATCTATTCGAGGTTAATTTTAATCCCTCGTGAGCTAACAATGAAGCCCAAAAGCTTCCCTGACACAACGCCGAAAGAGCATTTTAAAGGGTTGAACTTCATCCTATAATGACGGAGAATTCCAACATTTATGCTAAGTCTTTGGCATAGTTAGATGAATTCTTTTATTTCACAAGCATGTCATCCATATAAGCTTCCATTGATCTTCTGATTTGATTTTGGAACTTGTCGTTGACCAACTGCTAATATGTCTCCCTAACGTTCCTTAGTCCGAACGACATGACCACATAGCAGTACAACCTGATATCCATTATGGAGCTGGTATTTTCCTAATCTGGAACATGCATCGGGATTTGGTTGTATCCAGAATAAGCATCCATGAAAGAAAGAAGTTCATGTCTAGTTGTTGAGTCGATAAGCTGGTCAATCCGGGAAAGCGAAAAGCTGTCTTTGGGGCTTGCCTTGTTCAAGTCTGAAAATCTATGCATATCTGCCATTTCCTATTGGCCTTCTTCATGAGAACTAGGTTAAATATCCACTTAGGGTATGTCGAATCTCGAATAAACCCGTTGTTCTTTAGTCTTTCAACATCCTCCTTTAGAACTGCTGATCTTTTTGGGCCAAGCATACATCTCTTCTGCTTCACTGGGACTTATTTCGGGTCAATATTAAGCAAATGGGTCATGTTCGATATAGATATCTCATACATATCAGCATGGTTCCATGCATACACATCAAGGTTCGCAAAAAGAAAATCAATCAATTCCCTCGTCCGGAGGGGGTGCAAGTGAGATCCGATCTTTAAGACCTTAGTCGGGTCATTTTTATTGATCGTGATCTCCACTGTAACTTCATTAGGAGTCACTCTTCTACATATTAGCTCTTCGTCCTCTTTCAGATCAATATCCTTGAATTGGGGACTGGACGATCCTATCCAGAATTTCTCCTTTACTTGTTATGTGACTGCCTCCTTGGTGGACGGAGGATTATCATCAGGCTCTCCCTTTTTTTAGTTGCGGACTTTTTTCCACTCTGCTAAGTAACTTGCTTATCCTGCTACCTGGTTCCCAAGCAAAACTCCAACTCTGCTTTCAATTGGAAACTTCAAGAGCAGGCACCAAGGAGATATGCATGCTCGAAATTCAACAAGGTTCGGTTAGCCCAAAAAGACATTATACGAAGAGCTTATGTCCATCACAAGAAATTGGAGGATCCACACTCTCCTACGACCCCTTTGTCCAACTCCATTGGTAATTCAACCATTACTACTGTTCTTTTAGCCGTTGAATCCAAATATTCTTCCCTTGCATGGATTTAAGTCCTTTTCTTCACATCATTTGGTGATCATATGCTCTTTTAAACAAAAGGTTTACGGAACTCCCAGTGTCAACAAGGACTTTCCGTACCAAAGTTGGGCCAATCATGGCCGAAGTCATCAAAGGATCAATGCTCGAGGTCTGCACCCAATATGCCTTTGTGTCATGGAAGATGATGTCATCTTCCGTCATCCTCCTTTGAGTTAAAGGAACTGCTTATTCGGAAGTGTTGCATTCCTCAATTCTAAAGTGCTTTGCAGAATTCACGTATTGTTCCATAGTCTGTGCATTGAAAACTACTGAATGTGGTCCCCTGACGACAATATTGATTAGTATTCCTTTTCCTTTATCTCTAGTTTGGATGTCGATTCTAGAACCGCCTAAACTTTTCTGTTGGGGTCCGAAGCCCCCTGTCCCTATCCCTTGGGACGACATTGTATTCATTGAGCTTACCTTAGCTTAACTACTTCCCCATAATATCCCAGAGATGATGGCACTCATTCGTCGTGTGGATGTATGTCTTATGGAATAAGCAAAACTTTCCCGTCTAAGCCTCTTTCTCCATGGACTCTCTCGGAGGTGGCTTTTTATACTGCATCGTGTCACATGTATCCAAGTAGATGTTCTCTAACGTATCATGTAATGCCGTATAATTGTCAAAAGTAAAAAACTAGGGTCTCTTCTTAATATCCCCCTTCTGATTATGGCCTCCTTTGTTGTTGTTATTACATTGGTTACCATTCCTCTTTTTACGCTTCCGAACATTCACTTCAACTTTACTGGAATTATCTCCAGATTTTTTCACTGCCATATTGCACTGAATTTCCTCATCCACCATGTCATCAACTCCGCTTTTTCAATTCTTTCACGCCTCTTCAATTCACAAGTGCACATTAGCCTTCTAATAAAACACGTCAAGAGTTGAGGGAGGCTTCCCAGTAAAGTACGTTTCAAAATTAGTTTTAGAATCTACATTGTCGACTAGTGCCATCAATATTGTCTCTGGGTTAGGATTACTGACTTCATTGACGGCCGTGTTGGAACGATTGAGGTAACATCGAAGCGATTCTTCACGAGCTTGAGCTATTTAGGAGATTGTGATGAACATCAAATTGTGTAAATTTTTCACTACTTAATTATATATTTTATTACCCATAAAGCAGAACTACTTGGTCTTTTTGTCTTGTTTGTTACAGGTCTACAATTTTCTAGAAATGAAGAAACTCTTGAAGAATTGGCTTTAAATTAACATTTGAATTCAAGGCACTTTTAAAAGAAGTTGAAAACCAAGTTATATGCAAAAGCAATCATAGCTCAACTGGTTTGGAGTGATGCAATCTACTAGAAGTCGTGGGTTCGAATCCTAGCTCACAACTTAATTTTTTACCAACTTCTAAGTGAAATTGTTTTAGAGCAAGCCAACTCAAGAAGATTATAGAAAATACAGGAGATAGAAGTCCCTAGAGTAATATGGAGCACAATAGATCAACAAATATCTAAAAGAAAATCAAGTAAAGAGTTTAGATTTGTTGAATCAAGAAGTTTTTAGGGAATATGAAGAAAGGATAGTACTTGAATAACAAAGAATGAGATTATAGAGGAAGAATGAGCTAAATTTCTACATATTTCTATTTTTTTCCTAGATCTATATCTTGGGAATACTATATATACCACTACCTAGCATTAGTATAGATCATCCTGCCATTGGATGCCAATTGGCATCAACTTAGGTTTACACTGTTCTTTCTTTTCTTCTTAGAATTAAGGTTTATCTTGTAATATCTCAACTTCATAAATAAAATTTGTTGAATTCTTCTTTACTCTTTTCCGTCTGTGTTCTCTTTTGCTTTATTCTAATTTTTGTCTGTGTTCTCTTTTCTTTACTTCAGTTTCTGTTTTGGCTTGCATTGGACTTTTTTTTTCTTGAGATCCATTGATATGCCAAGAGGTTAATAGATCATCCCTAATGCTCACAGTTTGTACATATTCTCTACAAAACCATTGTTAGTCTCTTTGAATCTATTAGTTCAAATATTAATCCTGAATTCATCTAACATGCCTGGAGTTTAAATAAGCATTATCACTTATAAAACTATTTGTGGATTTGACCCGTACTCGCAAAATTACTACAACAGACGTCGTGCGCTTGTAGTGAAAATTAAATCATGGTTTTTGTTAACACTGAAAATCATCAATCAAGCTTTTGGTGCCGTTGCCGGGAAACGAAAATCTTCAGTTATTGATTTATCACCTTTCCAAACATTACTAAGTGGTAACATTCTTTCCTCATGTGTGAGCAATCGTAATGAAAATCCAAAATCTTACTCACCGCGATAATTTCCAAATAATAACGTATGGAATAGAAAACGATAAATTTCATGAAACTTTTAAAAGTTCACAAATTGATTTGGATTTTAATTCATCAAATGAATGTAATGTAAGATGGGGTTTCAGTATCACTTTGCCTAATTAAAGAAAAAAGATGGAGACCATAATTTTTTAGGTTGAAAATCATAAAGACAATGGAGTTATTGCTGAATTAATTAAAGATGATGAAGTTAGTAAACATGAATTGTTAGGATTTTTTGACAATGAACTCTCACTTGTCGATGAGTTGAATTTAAATTTTGAAGAAATTTGAAAAGAGGAAAACATGAAAGTTTTGTGTGTGCAGCTGAAAATTCAGCTAATGAGATTAATGGTGAAGGTGAACCCAAACTTAATTTAGAATTTAATGAGAATGTTGAAATGTCAACTAACAAGACACTTGATATTGATCATAATCTTTCATCATCTCTTGCAAACAATGAACCTAAGCCAAATAAATGTCAGTAGACACTTAACATATTGATTCTGCATATCACTAAACTACAGTTTATATTATGAATCATTTTGCATTGCGTCCAGTTATGGGTAATTTCCTCCATTTTTAGAAAACATTATGAATAGTGAGAACACTGTTGAATTTAAGTGCGGCGGGGGTAAGGGGAAACTGCTATTGCGTTCATAATTTTTTCGTAGTTGCATTCATTTTTTTTTATTTTTCTTGCATGTAAAATCACATTTATTTTAGTCACATGCATTTAGAACATAGAACTTTTTGAAAAAAATTGAATTCGGTTTACTATAAATAGGCACAATAGAGTAGATATATTGTACTTGTAATTTGGTTGAATTTTTTTGTTAATCACTTGCTTTGAATGGAAAATAAAATGAAAATTGTAAATCACGATCGATAATAGTAAGCTAATATGTAGGATGATTAATAGGTAGAAATTATTGAGCTTGCTATTTGTTGTCATTGTTTAAAAAGTGTTATATCTAAAATACACAAGTTAACAGTTTTCAAATCTATATAATCAAGAGGTGCCAAGATGATTTTGCATTATCCTCCCTTGGCTAATAATTATAATGATAGTGATACTTAATAAACCAAGGGTATCTAATATTGCTAGTACATCTAGTGTTGGTGTGCACACCCGCCAAACTCTGTCTCACTCTCACGTAAGCCCGAAAGATAGTGTGTGAGTGGTATACATCGGTCTCATTTTATGAGTTAGGCACCTAACGATCACCGATCTATACTGACATTGTCAGAGTCAGTTTGCACAATCCATCAAGCTCTATTCCATTCTCAAATAAGCCCGAAAGGCAGTGCATAGGTGGTATACCTTGGTCCATGGGTTAAGTGTATGCATTAAAAATAATAAATAAAAGAAATGTATCAATAAGTAAACATGAAAATAATACAGAGAGGTTAAGTGAACGAAATCAAAGCATACTGCCAGATTTTATCGATCTGAAATTACACAAGTAAAATTAGAGATGTCACTTTGCGACTTTGACAAGCAGGTAAAGTCAAACTTCATGATTTCACCATGTTTCAACCTAAAATATTAGCAAGCTAGAGTCTGATGTGATGCAACCTTGAATTTTGTTTGAAGTTTGTTGCTAAATAATAAAATTAGATTTCTTGATTTTGACTAGAGCAATTTTGCACTACAATATAGTTACTGTTTAAAATAAACTGGCTCATCAGTCTTTATATATTTCTGCATTCATATGGCTGCATTAATGGCATGTCTCATTGCATTTGGATATTATGGGTAGTATCTGCTGAAAATTCTCACGATACACAACTCGTCCTATGAGGGACACTTAAGGGCTTAAAGGCTTGTTGCATACGCTAAACGTAATCGTGATACCCTATGAAAGCGTGGCTAATAAATCTAGGTAGATTATATTCGAGAAAGAATAAAGTTTCTAGTGTATGGGTATTTGATGAACATCAAATTGTGTAAAAAATTCATTGCTTATTTATATATTTTATTACCCTTAAAGCAATACTAATCGGTCTTTTTGTCTTGTTTGTTACAGGTTTATAATTTTCCATAAATGATGTAATTCATGAAGAATTGGATTTAAAATAACAGTTCAATTCAAGCCTCTATGAAAAGAAGTTGATAACCAAGTTGTACACAAAAGCAATCATATCTCAACTTGTTTGAAATGGCGCGATCTACTAGGAGGATGTGGGTTCGAATCCAAGCTCACACAGTATTTTTTTTTTTACCAATTTCCATAGAAATTCTTTAAGAGCAAGACAAAGCAAGAAGAATTTAAAAAATATGGAAGAGAGAAGTCTTTAGAGTAATATGGAACACACTGGAGCAACACGTGTCTAAAAGAAGATCAAGTCAATAATTTAGATTTTTGAATCAAGAAGTTTCTAGAGAATATGGAGGAAGGAAAGTTCCAGAATAACAAAGAATGAGATTATAGAGGAATATTGGGCCAAATTTCTAGAGACTACTTTTTTTCTATGGGAATACTATATATACCTCTAACTAGCATTAATTTAGATCATCTTGGCATTGGATGCTAATTAACATCACTTAGGTTTTCACTTTTTCTTCTTTTCTTCTTAGAATTAAGGTTTCTCTTGTAATATCTCAACTTCTTATTTCATAAATAAAGTTAGTTGAATTCTTTTTTACTCTATTTCCGTCTGTGTTCTCTTTTTCTTTATTCTAATTTTGTCGGCATTCCCTTTTGCTTTATTTTAGTTTTTGTTCTTTCTTGCATTGGATTTTCTATTTTTCTGTTTTTATTTTCTTGAGATCTATTGATTTTCTAAGAGTTTAATAGATCTCGTCCCTAATTCTCATAATTTTTAGATGTTCTCTGCAAAATCATTGTTATTATTTTTAAATTTCTTAAATCAAATATTAATCTCGAATTCCTTTAACACGCCTATAGTTTAAATAAGCATTAGAAATTATACAACTTTTTATGGATTCGACCTGTACCCGCACAATTATTACAACTGATGTCATGCATTTGCGGTAAAATTAAATCATGATTTTTTATTAACAATGGAAATCATCGATCACAGTGCCATGACATGCTTGGACTTGGAGGCATGGAGATGAAATTGATACAAAAAATTTCTATCCAAATCCTCAAAATTTGGTACCGACCTCGGGGGAAGTCGAGTAAACAACATAAGTGCGACCCCATCACGATAAATAGGGAACGCTTTACATTTAATGGCATCCGAGGATGCCACTGAGTTCACGAACCATGTGTGCCTCATCAGACGTTGGCTAGGATTAGTCCTGCCTGACTAATGGTTCATTTGAGGCAGACTGAATCTTCTAGGGAACACAGGTTCCAGAATTTCATTGGTGAATGGAGTATGACTACGATCCAATCCCAATTTTTCTTGGTATACTTCTTATTGTCGTTCATGATCTTCCGCACTACGACAGTCAAATCGGGAGTATTGAGAATGACAGGTTCTGAACTCTCAGATCGTTGGGCCCTCCTTGCCCTTGCATCAGGCAACGTTGTCTCGGCCTCCGTTCAGGCAGTACTTCATTGGCCCATGTTGGCCTGGTTGATTACAAGACACGAGGAAGCACGTGGTGTGAGGGGTTCTGGAAGCTTTATGGTTTCTTGGACGAGGAGGGTTCCAAATCGGTGAAGACCTCGGCTTGATGTGCATCTGGTTGACATTATCTGGCTCGATATAGTTGATTTGGGTTGGCTGTTCATATTAAGCCAACATTCTTCCGAACCAGAGTTCTTGGAGATTTCGATCTCTTCGATATTGGCACCGTTGCTGCTCTGCCTCCCAACTCTTTTCATTTGACGAAGAGCCTTCTACTGCTTGGAATGCGATAGGGAAGGAGCTCTCTGACTCCTAAACTCCTCCCATTACCTCACCATCCTATCCGTATCCTCTCTCATCGTGGTGTTCTCGTTCCTTTGAGCGTTCAACGTCGTGGTCACTTCATTCAACTTGTTCATCAGCTGCATGAATTCATCGCCAGTGGCAAAGGTCATGGCCTGATCGGTTGGAGCAGTGCATGTGGTAGCGATGTTGGTGGCAATGACATCTTCGGTTCAACTTGGTATCAAACCAAAGAGCCAGAGGGGGGAGTGCAACCCTGTTTGATGCCTGCTTGGCTTCGTCTTAGGAACGACTGGTGGAGGGCATGGAACAATTAATTGCACGTTTTGACACCATTTTTCTAAGCTTGGAGGAAATGATAGAAATGCAAGAACGAAGGAATTGTAGGACTTTCTCTTCGGACTTGATGATCCAAAAAGTAGACTAAAAATTCTTAAACATTGAGAAATCATGTTTCTCAATGGAGGCACCAAAGTGTTGACGTCAAAAAGTGGTAAAACACCCAAAGATTGTAATAAAGAGAAATAAGTGAAGAATAATAAATGAAAAATGAGAGAACAACAAACACACATAAATTTATAGTGGTTCGACATTGATTTGCCTACGTTCAATATATAATTTCCTAAATAACTTAAGAATGTAAGTTACAATAGTGAAATCACTCGGAAACTCTAATGCAATGCTATTACGGAGAATACATTAATCTTAGAATGCCAAAAGTCCTTATTTCATAGCTCCAAGTGCTATTTATAGCATAAGATTGAGCCCAGTTCGATACGTCCATGTGGCGCTCGATCCGGTCGGATAGGGGAGTGTGCAACGTGTCTTCAGGTCATGCACATACCCACTCCAACTCGACATCAGACAAGTGGCATCCGATCCGATCTTCAGGAAGTGATGGAAGTTGTCTCTTCAAAGCTGGAGCGTTTCTTCAGGAGAAATATTGGGTCGGCTCGACATATCCTCGGTTCGATATGTCAAACCGAAAGCATGTCAACCCAGGGTCTCTGTACTCATCGAATCAAAAATTTGTGGCAGTTTCTTCATCGAACCAGAGCCATATCGATCCCAATTCCCTAGCACTTCTAGTTTGGACGATCCGAGATCGGGAGAAAACGGGAGTTGTGTCACACGGAGCTTGTCTTGCTTGATTTTGGTAGGAGTATGATCTCTTGTAGATTTGTGGTAACATTAAGCAATTAAAGCCGGAGCATGGGTTTAGAAAGGCTTGGTTTAAAAAGATACTATTTAATTTGTAATGAATATTTCTAAACTCCCTATATTTTTAGTAAATTTATTCCTAAATATTGTTGGTTCAACTAAACCAGATTGTAGAATAAACATACAATGAATTTCAATTTTTTTTAAAAGGTACAAGATTTCAACCACTTTTTTCAAAAGCTTGCAAAATTGAATTAAAATCCCCTACATGAAGCCAAGGCTTATCAATCAATTTTTCTACTAAGCTGAACAATTATTGTTCTGAAACACCAATCTATTGTTTTCACTATTTGATGCATAAACAAAAGTTATTTCTAAGAAAGCCTCCTTCATTTTTAAGGATAGTGAATATATTATTGGTCCGGAATGCATTTAGAAATATTTCGAGATAATGGGATTCCATATAACCATAATTCTGCTATTTTCATCCATTTGATTATAATTAATACTATTCTAATTAGGAATTGTCTAAATTTCAATTTAGGAATTCTATCATTGTCTAACTTATGCTCCAAAATCCCAATAATATCTAGGTTATGTGAGAGTGTTAAATTAGACAAACCAAATTTCTTTTGGAGACCTAAGCCCATTTATATTGCAAGCAATATTGGCTATTATTAAATATTACAATAAAATAAAAATAATATAACAAGGATATGCAGAGGATATAAGGAGGCTACAGTGAGGTACTGTGTCTATCACCCATTTCTTTTCCCATCAGCTTTTTAGAGTTTCTTTATATGTAGGGTTATTTTTTGCTTTTAGCTGCTCTTCCCATTTATCATCTGTGGTAATATATTTCTCTCCCAATAAAGATTCCTTTGCATCTTCACATTCATTCTCCTGTGAATTACCTTTGTTGGTAAGAGAGAGGTTATCTCGTTACATAAGACGATTTCACTCAAGATTTTGATTTTTCCTTTCTTTCTCTTCTATGCTATCTTTGTAAAAGAAATGGAATTCGAGATTTCTTTGCGACTTCATGTATAATTTGTTCCCATGGATTCTTTATTTTTTTTTTTTTTTTTTTTTTTTTTTTTTTTTTTTTTGGGCGAATTCAAGGCTTTCTTTGATATTTCTTGAATAGTGTGAGAATAATTGTCTTCGTTATTTTCTAGCTCCATGTTGTCTATATTTGAAGACGGCTTGTTAACCTTAATGCAACTGAGTTACATCTCTAGCAGCATTATTTTAGGTAAAAGTGAAGTTCAATTTTTTCTTCAGAAATCATTTTTGAATCTTCTACTTCCTTTTGAGTTTTGAGTAGTCTGCTTCATTTTCCATTATTTGTTTTGTCATTCAAAAACTCTTTTTCAGAAATCATTTACTCTTTGCCCTTCTACTGATAGCCTCCTTCATTACAATAAGTCTCTTGCCATTAATATTCAATGGAGGTATCAAAATCTGATACTAGCCCTCTTGATTTTATGATATCAGCCCATGTTGATGTATTTTTTCTTGGATTGGAGACTGGCAGTTTTTTTCGATTCAGCAGTTGTTTTTTTATTACTAGCATTTGGATATTAGACTGACTTTGATTGGATCTAGAATGTCTTGAGATTTTCTTTGTAATTTGACAAAGCATTATTCTTGAAGAAATTTCCTGTTAGATTCGAACTGTTTGAAGAGCTAGACTTCTTCTTCTCTTTGACCAGTGTAAACTCGTCACCTGCTGAATGTGGGGGTTTTTACTTTGAGAAGATTATACAAGCTATCATAGGGGGCAGAAATGTTAGGTGAGAGGCACGTTTGATCAACATTGGAATCCTGACTAATTTTGTAAGGCTATTTCAATTTAAACGCTAGAAATTTGCTAAGTTCACCAAGCAAATTTGAAAAGAAAAAGAAGAACCCAACATTTTACTGAGTTTACCTATGTATAATTAAAATAAATGTTGTAATATATAATATTAAAGGTGAATATGCTTATTGCAAGAGACATTATTTTAATTGCTAGGATGTGAAGCCTATAAATGGAAAGCTCATGTGTGTTGTAATTACATTCGTGTGAATAAAATTGCCTTTTTTTTTCTTTTTTTTCTTTTCTGAGTTAATTTTATAACACGTTATCAGTACTAATTTAATATTATTATATGTAGATGGTGTGTATTGTTTCAAAAATAAAATTATAAACAAACAAACTATACTGGAGAGATTTTGTATTCATGATATGTAGTATATATTTTTTGATTCAATTTTTTTAACCTGGTAATAAAACTGCCTTGAACAAAGGCAGTTTGAACAGGTACTTTTTTCTTTATGCACATATTTTATTGATGGATATATTTATCCTTTCTTAATGGAACAATATTCTTACTCTTACCTTATAAATACCTTGTTTCATATGCATCCATTTACACTTTTCAGTCATCTCCGTGCCTCTATTTTATCACCATTTTCTCCGCACAAAACAAGGTATGCCACTAGTTAATACAAGTTAATCTTCAAAATGGAGATTTTTTTTTTTTTCAATCTAGCCTTGTTTTTACATTTTATTTCACTTTTAGCTCCTTTTTAAAAAAAAAATGGATATAGCCTACTTCTGGCGAACTCAGCGCTGAGTTCGCCAGGTTATACTGGCGTAATCTGAGATTGCGCCAGTACACATGTACACTGACGCAATTTCAGATTGCGCCAATACGCAAAAAACACACTTTCTTCAGAGCACAATCCAAGATCGTGCCCCAGGCATTTTGCTATCTATAAACATCACAAAGAGCAAAGTGCTCTCCGTTTGCTTATGGAGGCAATCCCAGATTGCGCCTGTAAGATTACAGAGAGCATTTTGCTCTGTGCGATGTTTACAAAGACCAAAATGCTCTCTATTCTGTGCCTGAGGCGCAATTCAGGATTGTGCTTACAGGCGCATTCCTGAATCGCGCCCTAGACTCGAACAGAGAGAATTTTGCTCTCATATTGACATTCAGTACAATATATTCACAACATATCAACCAATAAACCGTTTACACCACGAACAATAAACCATCCATAACAATATCGAACATTCAAAATACCAACTACTTAACTAGTCAACAAAACAATTATGCGTCCACACCACGAGCAATACCACAATTCAACGTTTAGACATACAGAACAATCACCAATTTAAAACATTTCAACATACATACCCAATTAACACAAGTACCAAGTTAGAACAATTCAAAATACCACTACCACTCCTAACGTGGATTTTTGACCTCTCTAGGAGTTCCAGATTTCTTGTGTGCTCCTATTTTCCCTTTTCGTGGCCTTGGAGTTGGATCGTCCGAGCTCTACGACTCGCTTGGTTGGGAAGGACTGTGTACACGTTTGGGATGGTTGAGAAGATGAGGTTAGACCCTTTCCTTTGTCTCTCCTAGTGGACTTACGAGTAGCAGCAGCAGGAGGTTGAGATGGAGGCGGTGGCGGTCTAGCAAGCTTGTTCTTCCCAAAATAAACTGGAGAATGCATGTAATGCATACGCACCTAGCCTTTGACTGCTTCGGCACCTCCCCCGCTAACTCATCAACTAACTTGGTTGCATGGTAAATTTCGTTGGTATGTAAATAAAACATTATGAGCATGTAGTATTATATACGGTATGATGTTAAACAAAATGTACATACCACACTCCTTTCAAGCGGTGCTCTAGGAATGTATGGTTTTGTGCCTTGAGGAACATCTATATGAGGGTCTACGACAATAAGAATATACCGGCGAGTAATGTTCCAATACTGTATATAGTAATCCAAGTCAGTTACCCTTGCATCACTTTGCTAATGAACAAACCCATAGCGTTGGTTCCATGTATCAATTACCAACTGATAGGTATCTTTTTCTGTGGTATCAATCTTGTAATGCGGGGGTTGCTCGGGAATATGCTGTAACAAGCCAAACCGTCTCATCACTCTATTCGGAAGATGATAGGCGACATCCGTAAAACAAATTAAAGGCACACGTGCTTTCCAAAGCTGCATAGATGCAACGCATAAGGGAGGTAGATGAGAAATGCATCGGTGTACGGGGTCCATGAAACAGAATCATAATCGAGTATATTAAACTTGTTCCGATACAACGTAACACTGCGTCTGGGCGACAGCAACGTGCTCTTCGGGCCAACTCACCTATTACGAACATTAATTATTACCACATTGTAAAAAATAAATTTTGGCAATTTAGAATTCTCGTAATAGTACCATCCAACATAAGGCAAAGAAACATCAATATCTGAGCACTTCATAGCTATTCTCCCAATCGGGAGATATGCCTAAGACCAAGTCTGCAAACGAGTATACATATAATAAAACATGAATACAATGATAAAATGAATAACTTGTAATTGTAATACCTGCACCAGAGTTAGACAACCTCCATTGGACTCACACTGCTGTAAAGACAATCGTGTAAGCTCTGCATATGTGTATTCAAGCATAGTGCTTCCCCAAACATACTGACGACATTCATCGAAGTCCTCCAAATAATGTAGCCATCTGAGCCATACACGTGATTTCGAATGGTCGCATACCAAATAAGACGTGATAATGTGCAGTATAATAGCTCGAGCACGCTGCTCAATCTGTAACTGAGAAGCGTCTGCAGGAATGTCTCCTGCTAGCTGTTCCATATACCACTTTGTATCACTACAAGAAAAATACCCTATTGCAACTAGCTATTTGCAACAAGCGACAAATGACAGTTGTAGTAAATGATAGTTAGCAAGAGACCTATTATAGCAGTTGCAATAGATGAGATTTAGCAACAGACCTATTCTTCCTGTTGCGAAAAACATATTTTTAGCAACTGCACTTCCCTTCCTATTGCAAACATACTTTTAACAACTGTGCTCTTATAACAGTTGCAACAAACATATTATTTGCAATTGCGCTTCCAAACCAGTTACGAATAAATACCTTTAGCGACTGTTTTTGCCACTTGCAATAATTGTATTTTTTTTACAACTGGTAAAGCCAGTTGCGGAAAAACATACTATTAAAAATTAATATCAGCTTTTACTGATTAACTTTTACTAATTAATTTTAAATAGTTAATTGCTATTAAATGATTAACTAATAGTAATTATATAACAATTAAGATTAATATTTAATAATTATTAATTAATGATAAATTTTAAGTATTATAAAGTGATATTTATAATTGATAATTAAAAAAAAATTAAGAAATATAATAATTAACATATAAAAATAATAAAATAAACAAAATTTATTAAATAATAATAAATTAATAATAAGAACTAATGGATAATAATTAATTTGAATTATGAATATGTTTAAATATTAAATAATTAAATAATTAATAAATTCATAATAAATAAATAAACGATAATTGATTAATATTACTATTGGAGCCTTACAACTTTTTAAATGCTTTAATTTCAAATAAATTTACATTAATATATTTCTAATTGATTCATAACCGTTCCCGCTGCCTTTCTGGTTAATTTCGTTTTTTTCTTTTGTCCCTAAAACCCTATAACTTTTAACAACCCTACAACAAAATGACCCTATTACAATGGTGGAAAACCGTTGTAATATACAATTTACAACGGTGGGTTAACCGTCGTGTATTAAGAAGTTGTAATAGACTAAAATGTTTTTCAACTTTTTTGCACCGTTGCAATATGTATATTTTACAACTTTTTTCCACCATTGTAATAAACTTTC
Organism: Allium sativum; assembly: GCA_030737875.1. NCBI lineage: Eukaryota > Viridiplantae > Streptophyta > Magnoliopsida > Asparagales > Amaryllidaceae > Allium > Allium sativum. The sequence continues at coordinate 227,228,536 of CM060911.1, read as the reverse complement.
TTACAACAGTTATGCACCGTTGTAATAATATATACTACAACTGTTATGCACCTTTGTGATTGATAGTTGCATTTAGTAAAAATAAACCTTTTGCAACTGAAATGAACAATACACTAAATGTAGCAATACTCCATAAGCAAATCAAATACTACAATTATTTGCAAACTAATTTATTAAAATACTCAAATTTTCAGTATTACAAACAATAGGTTTTAGAAAACATTTCGCGTATTATTACATACTTGACCATTACAAAGCAACTTAGTACAAACACAAGTTATCCACAAAAATTGCATATCTGTGTCTCAACTGTCGACCAACTACACAAGTGCATAAAACGTTGTCCTCAAGACTGACCTGCAACTTCATCACCTCCAGCTACATATTTTTCCAGCTCCAAACAAGCAGAGAACCAGTCCATCAACACATCACTGCAACATAACCATCAAAACCATGACCAAGCTCTTCAATTCGCCATCCCATGCACCCGCACCCTACAATTCAATCACAAATAAAAACTAATTTAACTGAAATTTATCTACGAATAAGATTAGAAGGCACATCCGCATTAAAATAGTTGTTGATAAGAACAAAGTAAACATCATAACAAAGTGTTTAAAAAATTAATTTAATTTACGGTTAGACGAAGCATTCATTTATTTAAAAAATATCACAAAATATGCTACATTCTATGGAATCCAAATACATAGTGTGGGATTTACATGATCACACCAGAATTACAAGCATACTCTAAGATAAATAAAGATCATACTAAAGCAAATGATATAAGCATGGAATATTGAGCAATCTTTCCATTTAACAAGTAAGAAAAATATTTACCTGCATATAATGTAAATATTATTTGGTACTTACCTCACATTGGTTTAAAGAAACCTGAAGCAATGATATCTCAAGTAACTTAGTTTGTAAGGCTTGAGATATTATGTGCTGGATATTAGTTTGTAAAGCTATCAAGTGCATGAAAGCAAACAAAGGCATCTCAGATGCAAACATATAACTTTATTTTGTAGTTGCCTAATAAAAGCACATCAGACTCAACACATACGAAAGCAGATACAGGAACTGAATTTTAATGTCAGATTATAAAGCCTGTAATTATAAACATTGATTACAACTCAAACATAATCTAATAGAGTTTAGAGTATCGGTTATTAGTAACAATGTTGTTCACATGTGTTTGTCACCTTAACGTATTTTTATTTTCACGTAGTGGATAAAATAATTTTTTTTCATACATTGTTGGGGACTCAAACATAAGCTTAAGTTACAAAAAATACATTATGTAATGTATCTAGGAAAAAAGACAAAGAAATTCTCCTAATATTGAAAGCAAATTGTGTAAAACAAGCTTTCCAGTTTTTGCAGTTCTTTACATCTCGCCAAGCAAATTTATTCATCTTAAAATAGTTACCAGAATAATCATATTAGTTTATTCGGCTAGTATAAAATAATATTAAGAGAATAATCATTTTACGTGCTGGATATCTTAAAATGGTTTTAAAGAAATCATTATACAGATGTACTGTGATCCAACACCTAATATAAAATAGTTACCAGAATAATCATATTAGTTTATTATGTACCCTTCTCATGACAAAGGCTCAAATAATGGATATAGTAGTTGTTCCAGACATGTAACCAGATCTGATAATGTATCAAAGATGAATCTTATTTCTTATTTTACAGGACCCCATACCTTATTCTGCAATGGTATCTAACATAGTAGTATTACACTTTATGATCGGCTCAAATATTTAACAAAATAATTCCTTGGTAAAAGTAACTAATACTAAACCTAACAGGAGCTTATTTTACCTAGATGCTTCCTTCGAGCTAGAGCTAACATAGACGGTGGCACAAAAACAAGAAATGAGCAATATTTGTGTACTTCTCTGATGCCAAGGCACTCGCCAAGAATATGAACACGCAACAATGCACTCACAAGATAATACGCTACCACCAAAAACAAGCAGAGACGAACTCTTAGCACAAAGTCCTACTCTAACCGAGAAGAATTGCTCCATCACAGAGGGACACAGTTCTGAAATCCAACATAAATCCATGAAATAAACATAAGAACAGCCCAAAACAACACTAACACAAGTCGATTCACACCTAAAAACTTCAAATAAGAGCAGTAGCTTTCCTCTTTCGAGCAATTTCCTGAATTGTATTAAAACTTTGAGAATGAAATCCAACTCACCCAATTATACCCATACTCTAAAAGCTGCAAAGGTCAAACCCTGAATACTATCACAAACCCGTAACTTTTATTAATTGGAATGTGAAAGTTCTATGAATTACGACGTACATACTATCCAACGTCCAAACTAAAGTGGCTATCCAAAATAACATAATAATTTCTCAAAGTACAAGGCGAATTCATAGTAAGCTACTGACAACATTTTAAACCCTTAGGAAGAATACTCATACGGTTTGGAATCCAGTTTCTATTCACGGTGATTATGAAGACATGCTCAGATTTGTGTGGGATTTAAGTGGATAAAAGAAGGTTTAACTGTAAGTAAACTAACTGTTAATCGTGGTGGCTTCTCGAAAGGGCGGAGGAAGGACCATCGTTGGGTTTGGATCTCGGCAGCGCTCGTTGATAACGTGGGTGACACAGCTCGTAAAAGGCTCGGATGAAGCAGGGAGGGGTATGGGTCCCTGGCGGCGCGCTTTGACGAACGAGAGGTGGAGGATCTGTCTCGAGTGGCGCAGCAAGGCTTCGGCCATTTTCTAGTGAAGCTTCCATTTGAGGAAACTGACGGTGGCCAAGAAAGTTTGGGCTAGCGAATAAAACAAAGGAGAAAATAATGAAAGGGATTTCAGCTATTGATGGAGCAAGGGATTACCGGGCTGTTGGAATTGATTAGGGTTACCAAAAGAGGGAGAATGGAATAAGAAGTGAATTAGAGAGAGAGAGACAAGGGAAAAATGGATTAAAAAGCAAAAATTTGGACGTGGAGCCAAACTTTCAGAGTTTGGAGCCAAAAACAAGATGCGTATTGAGTTAGCCAAAAAAAAAGACGACGCACCCATGGAAAGAAACGAAAACAACATTATCTAAAAATACAAAAGAATGCATGAGTAAAAAATCTGCATAGTTAATTATTTACGATTGACAACATGTCCTTATTGTCAAAAGTTGCTTAAACAATCGTAACATATGAACACGAATTGGTAATAAATAGTTATATACAAAAGTCAAGATTAATTGATTGTTAAAAATTATTAAATATTAATTACTAATATAGTAAAATAATTTATTACTATATTAAATTAATTAAATATTAATTATTTAATTATTATTTTTTATGTATTACTTATTTAATATATGTTTTTATCATTAATTTTAATTATTATTTCAACTAATTATAAATTATTATTTCAACTAATTATAAATTATTATTATTATTTACTACTGATTTTTAACTTACAATTGTTACTTAATTAATGATTACTTATTAAAAAATATTATATACTAAATATTAATTACTACTAACAGTCATGATTAAATATAAATTAAATATTTGTTAATTGTTATTTATTTATTGATTATTAATTGCTAATTAGTTATTACTTACTAATTAATTACTAGTACTTAATGATGAAGTGGTTATAAATAATTATTTTTAATTAAATATTTAATATTTATATATTGATTATTATTTAATAATTACTAATCATTTTGTAATGACCCGCACTTTTAGAGATATATAATTAATTTATTTAATTATATAATTGGTGATTTAGAGAAGTTAATGATCGTTTAATTAAATAATATTGAATATTTAATAAATAATTATAATATAATAATATATTATAATGTCGAAATAGTGAAATTCACAATATCGTGTGAATTGAATAGCATACGAGATTTGGTGGAGTTTCGATTCGAAATATAATAACGATTATATTGAATCGACGACAGTTTGAACGTATAATTATAATATAATTAAAATAGAGCTTGAAATGGCGTTGCAGTTCGCTATTTGGCGATTTAGACTTCAACTAAATGTACATGATTCGTTTTAAGCCGGATTTCTGTGAAACAAGAAACGTGTGGAGCTGGTGGAGTATATCTTTCTAGTGGAAGCGAAAGATCGGGATTTCGTCGTATAGATTTCGATGTACGTCCAAATCAAATTTCAGAAAAGTCGCTATGGAATTCCTTTATAATTTGCGACGCTTTATTTACGTTATAAAAAGAGATTTTCAATATAAACTGAATACCGAGATAATCTGAAATCTGAAATATCAAACTGTATATTCTGATATGATATTCTGGAGCTGTACGATATCATATGTGAAGATATACGATAATATAAATTTATTTATATTTAATTTAATAATATTTAAATATATTTATATATTTAAATGGGCTATTCAGAGCTTTAAAAATAGCCAGTTTTGCAAACGAAGTCGTAATTCGACGAAACCAATTTTGTTGGATCCGCAATATCAAATAGTTGTTAGATTTCCAGTTTCGTGATTTTTAGAGTCACTGTGTGGCCGCACGGATTTTTAGAGTGAAAAACAGTCAGTATTTCGACAGTTAAAAATACGCTGTGTGAGCAAATGGAGTCGGAATTCGACGAAACCAGTTTCGTTGGGACCGTAATGTCGAACTCTAGCTACATGCCCAGTTTCATGATTTTTAGGTACCGTATGTGATCATACGGATTTTTAGAAGACTAATATAAGAAGCAGTTCAATATAAAGGAATAAAATAATCAAAATAAAATATCTAAATATTTTGATTTGGCTATAAATACACCACCCTTTAACACTAAAACCTAATTTCTCTTTTCTCGGTCAAACTCATTTCTTCAGCCGCCACTTTACTGAAGGAAACCAAACGTGTTACAATCCAAGAAAAAAAATCAATACAAACCAAAGGGAAATCGTTAAATCAAAATACATATATATTCAGAATCCTAGTGAGTTATCCTTCGACTTGGGGTGATCTGTTTGGAGTGCGACGTGTTTTGCTGAAGCTGGATATGAGCCAGTAGCCCTAGGGCTCGGTTTTTCTCAAAATCGAAGAGGAATTAGGGATATTGAAGCTTGGTTTTAGTTTCACAGTGTGATGTGGCATCAGGTATGCATCGTTGGAGAGATTCGGTGTAATTTGGGGTCGGTGCCCACTGTAGCAGTGCGGTGAAGGGGGTAGCGTCGCGATTTGTATATGGCGACGAAGTGTGATGCTGTGGTGGTGAATATGATGCTTAGGGGAGGAGAAGTTCATCGGTGGAGTTAGCTTTGGGTTTCAACTGAGAATCGAATGGGAGAGGGGTCGGTTATGCTCGTGGTTCTGGGTTTTATACAGGGAGTGGAGTTCGAAGTTTCCCAGAGAGGAAGGAAGATGAATTGGTGCGTACAGTTATGGGGATAATCGGCTCTTAAGGAAAGTAATTAAGAAAGAATCTTAGTTATTTAGTGGATTGTCTAAATAGAGATTTAAGGGAACAAGTTGTTTTCTGGAGACGGGATTCTCAGGTTCAAGAAGAGGAAGGAGATAACGGATGTGAAGGTGGGCTGATTCAAAAGTGAATGGGCCGGGAAGTTAAGCCCAATTTATATTATAATTTAAGTTTTAATTTAATTTTAAATAGTGTATAGACTTAATAATGCCATATCTTGTACATATGATATCAAAATCATACAAAACAAGATCCGACAGGACCGTATGGACGAGAGCTACACACTGGAACTGACGGAGAGTGAATCGAAGCTCGTTACAATTTATAGCGAAATAAATTGTCCGTCTGGATCAAACAACAGTTTATCGTTCTTTAACGATGAACTGCAAATGTGAGTAAATCTCACTAACTCTGAACAGTTTATAATTTCATGTTGTATTGTTAGAACTGTTAAAAATTGTCTGTTTGACTGTGTATTGATTGTTTGATTGAACTGCTAGTCAGTTAGTTAAATTTCTATATTGATTCTGTTTAACAGAATATATCATATGGAACTGAAAGTGATGTTATCTATATTGTCTAACATCTGTGATTTAGGGAAACAGGTTGGAGGAATCTGACTGGATTCCTCAACAGTTATTTTATTGTTTTTCATATATTTTAATATATGATGTGAATTATAACCTGTGGTTGATTTGTGTGTGTATGGACTAGGTTAGACATCGTGATTTGATATGATTGAATACCATGACATACCGGAATGTGGATAAAGGAGAATTTTCAAAATGATATTGAAAATAGCATATTTATAAAATGAGATATTTATTAATAAGAGATATTTATAAATTTGAATATTTATAAATAAGGAATATTTATAAATTGGGATATTTATAAATAAGAGATATTCAAAAAGGAAATAATTTCAAACCATTTTCTTTTTGAATGGAAAGGCCTGTGTGGTGAGTTTGGGGATTTTCCCGATGCTCCCGATACAAAGGAGGTTATGGCGAATTTTCCCGGGAATTTAAGGAGTTAGAATGTTTCAAGAATAAATTTGAAAAGGAAATATTTGTAAACCATTTACAAATAGAATTGAAAAGGAAACGTCATAAAAAGGAAATCATTTTTTTAAGTGTAGAACCGTTATTTAAAAGTAAATCTTTTCAAATGAATAAAACGTTGTTATAAAGGAGAAATCGAATATAGACATTCGAAGTTAGTTAATCGAATATAGACATTCGAAGTGAGTTAATCGAATATAGACATTCGAAGTCAGTTAATCGAATATGGTATTCGAAGTTAGTTAATCGAATATAGACATTCAAAGTTAGTTAATCGAATATAGACATTCGAAGTTAGTTAATAGAATATAGACATTCGAAGTCAGTTAATCGAATATGGTATTCGAAGTTAGTTAATCGAATATGGTATTCGAAAGTTAGTTAATTGAATATGTTATTCGAAAGGGGTTAGTTAAGTCGAGTTAGTCAAATAGAGTTAACCAGTTAGAGTTAATCAGTTAGAGTTAACCAGTTGGAGTTAATTAGTTAGAGTTAATCGATTAGAGTTAAAACGAACTAGTGTTAATCAAATATAGTTATTTGAGACAGAGTTAGTCAAACATAGTATTCAGGGTAAGTTGCCATCTTATACGACTGCTAGCGTAATTCGCAGGGTTGTAAATAGCCTAAGGCAGTCGGATGTTTCCTGAGGGAGTCAGGCGTAACCATTGTGATCGCTGCGATCTAGAGTCAAGCGAATGGAGTTTTAATCGAATATTAGTTATTCGATAGGAGTTAATCGAGTTGAGAAATAAGTTAAGTTAAATAAGTTGAGTTGATCGGGTGGTTCGGTCAAGTTAGTCGAGCCTAGTTAATCGAATCGAATTGATCGAACCAAGTAAGTCGAGTTAGTCGAGTCAAGTTAAGTTAGTCGAGTTAAATTCGTCGAGTTAAATAAATCGATGTTAGTTTCATCGAAAGGAGTTATCGATGTTAGTTTCATCGAAAGGAGTTATCGATGGTAGTTTCATCGAAGGGAGTTATCGATTATAGTTTAATCGAAGTGAGATTTTCAAATATGAGATATTTGAAAAGGAAGAGTCATCGAATATTTGTTATTCGAAGAGAGATTATCGAATATCGTTTATTCGAGAAGAAGTTAATCGAATATAGGTTATTCGAAGAAGAGTTAATCAAATAGAGATTTCTCGAAGAGAGTTAATCGGCAAATTCGATTATATCGAATTCGGGAAAGTACTTATACTTTCCAGTGTTTAAATAGAGATTTATTTATTTATAAATAAATAAGTGTTAGGTTAATTATTCACTAATAAGAATAGAAGTTATAATTAAAGTTAGATAATTCGAAAGTAGGGATTATAACGTTATCGTTATAACCAATGTTTTAAATATATAAGTGGATTAGTAAAATTGGATCCGAGAAAGGCGTAAAGAAGTTGTTAAAGATTAAAAGATAAACTTTGACCATTTCGAAGTTATAACGTTGTTCAGTTAAGGTCTGAGAGGTAATTATACCCCAACTTGAGTGACTTCCTTCTTAACTAAGAAATGGTAAGGTTTGATCGTAAAGGAGTTTTGGAAATGTTTTCCAAACGAAAATCAGAAATGTTTTCTGATAAAAGAAAATAAGAATATTGAATATAGGGAAACAGGAGATAAGTAAATAAATGAACTGAAGAGATTAATGTTAAATGATGGTTGTTCGATATAATTTCCATTTGGAAATAATATCGTTGTTTGTACACGGACATGTTTTCTTTGATGGTTAAATCACAGACTATCGAAGTTTTGACCATTTTAACGTTGTTAATATAGAGAGACCGGTTGGATTATTATCCGAAGAACCACTCTGTATTGGCATAAGCGTTGCGAATCATATATGCCAAAGATAATTGAAGACGGAGTAAAATGCAAGGGCTATCCTGTTCACAGAATAGTGCCTTCGGTTTGTCCAGCCCCAGGACAACTTGTATGGACGAAGGTCTGACAGAGTATATCCAATGGATCGCGTAAGTTGATCTGTTCAAACGTATTCACGTTTGGTGGCGGAGGAATTCGTTTCTCTTAGCTGTATACCCGTGTTATTTTTGGATAAGTAAATTTGTGATTTGGCGGGTATGACGATGTGACATTTTAAGTGAATGAAGATGGATGTCTGACAGAGTATTTCCAGAAAGGTCACGTACCTTGATTTCTTCAACCGTACCAAGAGTGGAAGCGGAGAAGGAAACTTCTTTTAGCTGACACGTAATGTATTGTTGTAGACGTCAATTAGTGATTTTCGATGGATCTGACAATGTGGCATTCGAAGTGAATCTATTGTGATGATAAAGCGTAGCTTCTAGCCTCATCAACCGGTAAATGACAGAAATCGGGCAGGCAGCATGGCTAAGTCGGTCGCACCGAAGTAGGGTGTATAATCACCTATCTAGAGAATATTCATTTGCTTCTTTAATCTATCAATGCTGTCCCATATATATATATATATATATATATATATATATATATATATATATACGGGAACGGTTGCTGATCCCAACCGTTGGTGATGTACATTCGATACACTCAAGCGAAATGAGTGGTCGGTCATGTGTGGCTGAGTTGCAAGATGTTCTTGTTGAACTCCAGTATATCGTTCCTAGAGTACACTGATCGGAAGGTGGTTCCATACCTTGTCATAGTTGGAAATCCATTATCCAATACGTGCTTGCGATTTTGATTGTATACTAATATGTGGAACGTGAGATGAAAGCGTTTCTGCTAATTGATATCTATCTGTACATAGACATTATTATAATATCAAAAGGTTTTTGATATAAAGATATTTTGGATTCTCATAAGGGAAAAACCCGTTCCGTTCTGCGGCGTGGTCTTATGAGATATCGTTTACTTGTTCATATACCTGTTTAAACTGTTTTACTCATACCAGTCCCATGACTGACCCGGAGTTTATTTTGTTGTTTTCCCTAAACTCTTGGGTGCCTAATTTTGTATGGGCAGTCAAGTAGTCAGGAATTTACAGATATACCTGAAGAGCTGGAGCTGGAGGCTTCTGGATCATATAGCTATAGTTTATTTCCGCTGTGTTGTAAGTGCTGTACTCTGATAAGTGCTATTGTATACATAACTATTATATTTCAAAGTTATGTTATCTATTATATGTTATTCGTTCCGCTGTGAGGTTCGTGTTACTCTGATGTTGTGTTCTTCTTCTTCTTCTATTCTAAGTTTCTATCTTATCTATTCTCACCTTCTAATTTCTTTCATTAACTATTCGGTTATTTTCGATCCTTGGATGTTCGATATGTGTTGTATATCGGGTAACCAAGATCGCATTTTTCCGGGTCGTTACACATTTGTTAATTAGTAATTATTAGTAGGAATTATTTATTTATTGAAGTATTTTTAATTAAATATTTAATATGTATTTATTGATTATTAATTAATACTCACTAATTGGTTGTCAATTACTAATTATTATCATGAATTATTTATTTATTGAAGTATTTTTAATTAAATATTTAATATTAAAATATAGGTTATTAATTAACAATTACTAATTAGTTATTAATATTAATTATTAATTATCAAAAATTATTTAATGAAAATAATTAATATTAAAATATAGTTATATATTACAACAGTCAAAAAATAAATGTTGTGATAGGCTTTTATTACAACTGTCAAAATAACACAGTTATTAAAAGTAAGTTTATTACAACTTTTCTGGAAAAAAGTTGTAAAAAACATTTATTACAACGGTGCTTTTACCACCGTTCTAAACTTAAAGTTGTAATATGGTATTTTTGTTGTAGTGAACAAGGTCTTTTTCCAATTGCAATAATCTTTTACAAGTTATAATAATCAAATAATTAATTATTAAGACTAATGTCTAATAGCATTATTTACTAATGCTTGCTATATACTTGATTTTTAAAATTAAAGTACACACAAAATAAAATAAAATTATCATGCTTTAATGGTATAAAAAACATTTTGCTCGAATGATAATTATTTGTTAAAAAAAGTTCAAATACATGCATTATCCTTATGCAATAAAAACGAAAATGAATGGCAATAATGTACTCGGCATATGTAAACGTGAAACAATGGGGTAATGATTATATGTAACAGTCACGTTAATTTTCTAATGGCGGGAATTAAAATTTCACATTAATTACACAGCGGGAATTAAAATTTCACGTTAAACTGCCCATTCCACTTCCTATCTAATTCATTAATCGAGATCCCCTTTCTCCATCACAACGTTTTGTTTCGCTCTCTCTTCCTTTCTCAAAAGCCAAACCCTAATTCTCTAATGGTGGCTACAAACATTGGCATTATGGATGGCACTTATTTCGTGTTTCGAAACGAGATTCTCCCATGGATTAACTCCAGGCTCTCTCGTCCCTTAAACGAGACTCTCTCGCATCCCTCAAACGAGACTATTTTACAGCAGTTGAGGGACAATGGGGTTTTTCTGGTGTTGGTTTATCGAAGGTGCTTGTGAGTTTTATTGTGAGTCTCTTATTTGTGTGTTTTGCGTCTTATTTGAGTTTGGGTTTTTGAGTATTGTTTGTTTCGTTTCTGTTTTGTTCTATTTTGAGATGTGTTTGTTGGTGTTGGAAGTATGATGTTTCTTGTTCGTTCACTTCATAATATCATCAACATTTGTTAAGCTAAGCTCTGCCGTTGTTGTTTATTTATAGTGGTAGCCCCCCTCTTTTGCTTCCATCTTCTGCCCATTTTTTAGCATATCAGCCTGAGAACATTGGTTGGCATCATTACAGTTCTAGTCCACTTCCGTACTTCTATGTTCAACTGCAAGTACTGTTACTCAACTAATATGGAATATAGATTGTTAAGGATACCATTAACATGTGGATGACTTATACTAATTTGTCCAAAAACAGCCAAAGCATTCATTTCAGTCATATTGTTTTCCCATGTTATAACGTTTTCAGTTGAAAATTAGGTTATTCTATGGTTAACTTGATTAACTAGCTTTTTCAACTCTTTCACTAATATACTATCCATCTACTTATTTTCTGAAGGGAAAATTGAAATCGTGAAGCATCAAAAATAGAAGGTATAACTACATCAAATGACAGGCCCTTCCAGTGAATATAAAAATGTATTGAAAATGAATTATTTATTTTCCCTTCATATTACACGATTAAACTATTGAGATGTACTGTTATATTAGGTTTACACGACTCTGCTCCCCGTCTGGTCACTGTCGTTTTTGTACGTACTAGCTGAGATAGGGAATTTTGCCGGATTTCAATGCTACGGAGGAAAACAGGCATGTTCGCTTGGAAGGCCTCCAAGGTAACAATAACCTATTTTCCATCTCCTTTAACTGCTCGCCGTAATAACTTAAATGTTTTGTTTGTTAAACAATTTAAGCAAGTCTCTGTCAATGCAATGCTTTTGTTCAACATTTCACTTTAGAATTGTTTCACTTTTTTTTTAAACTTAATCCACTTCTGAAATTGGATTACCAGTTTATTCCTGAAATGATGTCCTTTGTGTTTTATTATAAAACGGACAGTTAGTAGTTAATTTATTTGTCAATCAGTTTATACTAATGTTTTGAGTATTCACAAATGATCCAAAGGCGCTCTTAGTATTACATACCGTAAATCTTCAAGATACTCTCATTTTATATAGTATGGTCTTGTGTTTTTGTCATTTTCAAGGTGCACTCATATTCTGAAGCATCGTGAGGTTTGCTGGTGCTTCTGGGAAGTGCACATTCCTTATGAAAATGATGACCGGTTTGGGTAGCAGCGACATTCTTCTGTTCAAGACGAAAGACAAGTTCACTGCAACTGGTTTTGGTGTTCACCAGGTAATTTACTTTTTTTTTTTTTTTTTTTTTTTTTTTGCTAAGAAAGCATCATAGATTTGTTTTAACATGTCAGTCAAAAAAGTTGGATTTTGCAATGTTGCACATCAATGGATTGCAAGGAAGTACATAAGGTGTTGTCGGCTCTAAGCTTTTATTTGATGTAGAGTTCACTGGAATGGCATACATATTTCAGGATAGGCATGTGCATGTTCACGATCGACAACAAACTTGGAGCATGAACTGTAGAATTGTTCTGGTGAACCGATGATATTTATTTTCTTATTATAGTATATGTATGATAGAGTAGAAATATGATTAGAGAATACTCTATTCGAAAAAAAGTGTTGTGTGAGAGAAGAAATTGTTATACATGAATGGTGTATGAAAATTGTAGAAATTTTTGTTGTAATTGTTGCACTATTAAAACTTTGTTAAAATAAAATTTTTATTTGTTTATTTCATTTTGTGATATACGCTAATACTAAAATGAATACATTTAATATGTAGTATCTATAAGCTGTATTTTTTTTAACCAATTTATAAATTTATTGCAATGGGCATGTACTATTGCAAAAGGATCTGTTGCAACAGCAAAAGCCTATTGCAAAAATGTATATCGCAACATCTTATTGCAATAGGCGAAAAATGTTGCAAATTTCTTACAGCTTCGGCTATACAAACAGGTGTGGGTCTGTTGCAATTGGTATACTCCAATAGATATTGCCTGTTGTGAGAAGTGTTTTTTTTTCGTAGTGTATTAATCATCCCGTTCCTGCACCACTGATCACCTGGAGGAGATAAGCCTAGCAGTCTTTCACACACTCTGCATAATTAGCGGGTTCAGGATTGTTGAATGGACGCCCATCAATTGGTCAATACCGCTACGCCAGCCAATGTAATTGTCATTTCACCACATCTAAGGTTAAATTACGACGTCTCCAGTCTCCATTGGTCAAGCAAAGCAGCGATAAGATGGCGGTAAAGCTGCATGTACCCGAGCCGATGTACCAAAGGAAAGCCAGCTCGTTCCACTAGCGCTAGCACGCCTGCATGTTTGGAATCAACGGACTTTAAGGAAGATGAGTGGTCGATGATAATAACGGGAGTTTTTCTCTACCACAAAATAATAAAATTGGATTTTCAGTTAGTTATTACACACATATATTCCTATTTGTGTTCAAAATAAATATATGATTACCGCCATCAAATTCACATTGCTTGACCGATGTTGTGGCTGCAAATATAGAACGCTCTCGTCTATAGGTCCGGGCAACATTTCCACATACTCTACAAAAATTCAATGTTAACAAATTCAATATTATGTTTTTCCAAAACAAATACACAACTAGCAGTCTTCAATTCTACACAAAATTGACTTCCAAGATAATTCAATCCGAAACAGATTTGATATTCTACATTAATCATCAATGTCCGAATATTCTACAAAAATTCTCCAAATCCATTGACTAATGTTCTCTGCCTGAACATAACTCTCATGAAATCAACAATTGCATAGATTAAACAACTATAAATCACCAATAACCAACACTAAAACAACTGTCTACAAAATCCCAAAAAAAACCCTAAAAACCTAAACCTAATTTCTGAAAAAACAAGAGTAAAAAGACTGAAATTAGTATCTGTAGCTTGTTCCTATGAAGAAGAGCTTGTCATTTTTAAATTGAAACTTGATGAAGAAAATCCATAATTTGGCTTTTTAGGTTTAGGGGTTTTGGGTTTGAAAGGGTGGAGGTTGAAGAACGAGAAGGAAAACTGATGGAGTGTGCGATTTAAAGCTTTTGAGCGCAATCCTAGATTGTGGCTCGAATTATATGTTTTTTGTATACTAACGCATTCTGGAAGTGCGCCAGTGTACATGTGTACAGACGCAATCTCATATTTCACCAGTATAATCTGGCCAACTCAGCGCTGAGTTGGCCAGGAGTGGGCTATATCCGAAATTTTTGGAAAAAAAGGGATAAAAGTGAAATAAAATGTAAAAACAGGGCTAGATTGAAATAAAATCCTCAAAATGGTAGTATGATGATATGCATCTGCTGAGCTGCATTGCATTGCATGGCAGTATATATTGCAATCATTTCATGAAACAAAGTACTGCATGTAACAGTCTTAGCATTGCACGGCAGTATGATTATATCCATTACACTTTTTTTTCCTTTTGGTTCTGGAAATAATATTTATGTACTTGTAAGTACATATTATTTTTGCATAAATCCTACTCAACATGAATAATGGTTTTGTAGCTTCATGTAACAGTCTCAGTACCTATTAGATTCATTTTTCTAGTATATGTATCACAACCGTTTGCAAGTAAGTTTCAACTTGTTTAGTGTTTATTATTATTATTATTATATCATAAAAAAAATCATTTTTTTTGTCAAGCTTACTTACTACATACTGCTGTTATATCCCGAATATACAAACCTGTATTTTACAACACTTTGGTTTAATATCTTAGTTACGCATGATACTTGTTTTCCAAGCTGAGCTTTATTCGCACTTTGGTTCCATCCAATGTACATGCTATACAATTTTTAAAAAATGGCAGTACTTGAAAGTACGATGAGTACTATTTTTATTTAATCTGCATTTTGCTCTTATGGTTTCATACAGTAAACGGAAAAAAATTCTTGTGCTATTATTCACTAAAAGGCTAATATATCTTACGGTTTCTTTGTTTGTTATGCATATTTCTTAGATATTAGATATTTTGATGTGTATTTTTTTTAATAGGCTAATGACCGCTAAAAGGTTTGGACAGTTTGCTTTGATATATGACCTGACATTTGGTGATTAAGGAGTTAAATACTCCACACATTTTTTTGTATTGATTTTTTTTCTTTCTTTCCTTTGATATCATTGTCAATATTTTTATTCTTACGTATTTTTTTTGTAGTTTGCAAAATGTCAAATATTGTTAAACTTGAATTCAAGGCTTTGGACATATTTGGAGACAACTATTTATCATGTATACTGGACGCCGAGATCCATTTGCATTCTCAATGCTTAGAAAACGTCACTAAAAATGGTATTAATATGTCCCAGCAGGACAAAGCAAAGGCTCTTATATATTTAAGACGCTACATCCACGATGATCTAAAATCAAAATATTTAGATGAAAAAGATCCTTTCAACTTATGGAACTCTCTGAAGGATTGTTATGCCCACCAGAAGGCGGTCATACTTCCCAACACAAGGAAAGAGTGGCTGAACCTGAGGTTTCAAAAATTTAAAACTATAAGGGAATTCAATTCTGCAATGTTTAGAATTACTTCTAAACTGAATTTATGTGGAGAAAAGGTAGATGATGCAAAAATATTGGGAAATGCCTTCTCAACATTTCATGTCTCGAATATACTTCTACAACAGAATTACCGAGAGCGTCATTTTACCAAATATTGTTAACTGCTGAACAAAATAATGAACTGCATATTAAAAATCACTCCTCAAGACCAGCTGGTTCAGCTGCATTAGCAGAAGTTAATGCTAATTTTGCCCACTTCGGAAGAGGTCGTAACAGAGGTAGAGACCGTGGACGTGGATACAAACCTAGCAGATGTGGATATAGTGGTTTTGAAGATAACAAAACTACTAATTTTAAAATATAGGAAAAAATGAGCCTAAAATAGTAATAATTCAACTGTAGAAAATAAAAAGCATTACGAGGAAGTTTGCTATAGATGTGGGCGCACTGGTCATTTGTCATGCACTTGTAGATCATCAAAGAAAACAGTGGAAGAATATCATAAATAAAAAAAATATCAAGACAAATAATATCGAGGGATTGTCCGATAATACTAACTTGAAGTTAGACGATTTCTTCGAAGATTATGATGAAAATTTATTTAGCGATGAAAATTTAAATGCAATATTCAAAAATATGACCGAACCAACAAGTTAGTAGTCTGAAGCTTATCACGTGATTATTATTTTGTTTCATTTCCTTTTAGCATGTATTAGTTTGAAATTTTTGTTTATCTATTTTTTTAGTTTTTTCTTTTGGACTAGCATAAATAATATGTAATGTTGGATCTTGATAAGTAGTTTATTCTTATGGACATTTATTTATATTTATAAGTTATTTCAGTTATTGACTGATTGTATTGTCTTTAATTCTTAAGGTATGGACCATCTGTGTTTAAGTGATGATATATGCATGCTTGATGGTGTAACTACTCATATGATTTTGAAAAATCCGAAGTTTTTCTCTGAATAATCTAAAAATATTCCAGCTAAAGTTTCAACTATAGTTGGTTCAGTCAATATAATTGAAGGGTCCGGAAGAGCCCATATAGTGTTACCAAACGGTACACATATATTCATTCAAAATGCACTATATTCAAGCAATTCTAAAAGAAATCTGCTTAGCTTTAAAGATATAAGAATGAATGGTTACTATATTGAAACTATAAATGAAAACAATAAAGAATATCTTTGTGTTATTTCTAAAATTGAAAGCCAAAAGCTTATTTTTAAAAAAAATTGATACAATTTCAAATGGATTATATTTTACATAAATTGGCATAGTTGAATCTCATTTTATAAACATGAGCCAGAAGGTTATGAATACAAAGAAATTGATTCTTTGGCATGATCGTTTAGGTCATTCTGGATCAACTATGATGCATAAAATTGCTAAAAATTCAAATGGGCATGATTTATCAAATCAGATGTATTTACCAAGTGATTACATGTGCACAAGGAAAATTAATTACTCAACCTTCGTACAGTAAAATCACTTCTGAATCTCCAGCATTTTTGCAAAGAATTTAAGGTGATATAAGTGGTCCAATTCATCTCGTTTGTGGACCGTTTAGGTATTTTATGGTATTAATTGATGCATCAACTTGTTGGTTACATGTATGTTTGCTCTTTACTAGAAACATGACATTTGCCAAATTACTTGCTCAAATGATTAAATTAAGAGCACACTTCCCGGATCATCAAATCAAATCAATACGACTAGATAATGGAAGATAATTTACTTCTCAAATTTTTGTTGACTATTGTTTATCATTGGGAATTGAAGTTGAACATCCAGTTGCTCATGTTCACACTAAAAATGGTCTAACAGAATTATTAATTAAGTGTTTGCAACTTATTGCAAGACCATTTCTTATGTAATCAATGTTGCCTATTTCAGCTTGGGGTGCATGCATCAAAATTGATTAAAATTAGACCAAGGACTTATCATTAATTTTCACCATCGCAACTTTTAACTGGATCCCAACCAAATATTTCTCATCTACGAAAATTTGGTTCTGCTGTGCATGTACCCATCAGTCCCCCACTTCATACTAAAATGGGTCCTCAACGAAGGTTAGCAATTTATGTGGGATCTAACTCACCTTCGATAATTCGTTATCTTGAATCTCTTACAGGTGATGTCTTTACTATAAGATTTGCATATTGTAAATTTGATGAGTCAAATTTCCCGCTGTTAGGGGGAGAAAAGACTGTTCCAATATAACGACGTGAAATTTCGTGGAATAATCCTTTTATGTTTCATTTGGATCCATGTACCAAATAATGTTAAATACGAGATACAAAGAATTCTGCATATTCAGAACATTGCAAATCAAATGGTAGATGCATTTAATAATGCTGCAAAAATAACTAAATCTCACATTCCAGCAACAAATGCACCAACTAGAATTGAAATCCCCAAAGAACCAATAGTAGCAAATGAATCTAAAGCTAGACAAAAACATGGAAGACCAATAGGTTCAAAAGACTTGACGCCTAGGAAAAGAAAGTCTAACGAAAATCATCAATTAGCAAACCTACCGAAGATTAATGATACAAAAGATAACAAGAAAATTCCCACTCTCTTAAAATTAGTGAAGAAACTGTCATCCCAGAAGAAATAATAGAAGCTTCCGAAAATAAAACGGTACCTAATAATAATGAGATCTCAATATTCTATACAAATTACGGAGAAATGTTGGATCGAAGTAAAATTATAATTGATGATGTATTCGTATTCGCGGTAGCTACTGGAATAACTGAAAGTAGAGACTATAATGAGGATAATGATAATGAACCAACTAGCATAAATGAATGTTGAAAAATACATGATTGGCCAAAGTGGAAAGATGCTATTCAGGTTGAGCTAGGTTCACTTAAAAAACATGGTGTATTTGGATCAATTGAAAAAAACCGTAGAAAATGTTAAACCAGTTGGTTATAATGGGTATTCTTTAGAAAATGAAATGATAAAAATGAATTTGTAAGACATAAGGCATGACTTATTGCACAAGGTTTCCTTCAGAGATCGGGTTTTGACTTTAAAGAAACGTACTCTCCTATTATGGATGTCATAACATTTCAATATTTAATAAGCCTTGTAGTTTCTGAGAAGTTTGATATAAGATTGACAGATATTGTGAAAGTTTATTTATATGGTGAATTGGATAACAATATTTATATGAAAATCCCAGATGGATATAAATTGCTTGAAAAAAAATCAAAATCAATGTATTCATTAAAATTGAAATGATCATTATACGTTTAAAACAATCCAGAAGAATGTGGTATAGCCGCCTTAGTGAATATTTGGTAAAAGATGGGTATAAAAACATTCTCATTTGTCTGTGTGTCTTTATAAAGAAATCAGTAAATGGATTTGCTATTTTAGCAGTATATGTTGATGATATAAATTTGATTGGAACTCCAAAATAGATTGATGAAACACTGGATTACCTGAAAAAGGAATTCAAAATGAAAGATATTGGCAAAACTAAATATTGTCTTGGTCTACAGATTGAGCACATTAAAGATGGTATACCAATCCATCAATCAAATTACACTGAGAAAATCCTGAAGCATTTTCAAATGGATAAAGCATATCCACTTAGTATGCCTATTGTTGTCAGATCACAAGATATTAAAAGGACCCTTACCGCCTAAAAGAAGATGATGAAGATATACTTGGTCCGGAAGTACCATACCTTAGTGCCATTGGTGCATTGTTATATTTAGCCCATTGCACGAGACTAGATATTGCATTTTCAGACAATCTTCTAGCCAAATACAGTTTTGCACCAACTAAAAGACAGTGGAATGGCATAAAACATGTCATGAGGTATTTGCGTGGAACCACATATTTAGGCTTATTTTATTCTAACATAGGCAATAATCTGATTATAGTTGGGTATGTTGGTGCAGGTAACTTTTTGATTCACATAAAGCAAGATCACAAACCGGATATGTATTTACTAATAGCAATGCAACTATTTCATGGCGATCTACAAAGAAAACATTGGTAGCAACATCATCCAATCATTCTGAAATACTAGCACTACATGAAGCAAGTCGAGAATGTACTTGGTTAAGATCATTGATTGAACATATTCGAAGTACTTGTCAACTTCACGAGTATTACTTTGATTTTAAGATTTCTTCTAAGTTAATGTTAAAATATATACAATAGTTGTTGTAGTGATTAGCAATATTAATAAAAAAAGGATCTTGACAGTAAAATATATTGGATTTGATATTATTAGCGTTTCTAAGTTTAATCTTTTACAATTTATTGTTCATTTTAATTACTATCAGTTACCTACTCCTTTTGCAGTTATTATTTGTTCTATGTACATTCGTCCTCCTTATCCTCTTTCTGTCATTGTTTATTTACAGTGTTATTAGGCCTTTACCATTTGAGTTGCGTAGAATTGTAATAATCTGAAATAACATTAAAAGGGGAACTGGGCATAGTGGAATTTGTGATTCATGGATTGTAAATTAGGATTATTATAAAGTAAGAATATGTAAACATGTGAATTGGAATATGTTAAACTTAATTTTATATTAAGTAGACATGTCATAAGTAAACATGTTATTTGACATAGATTTGTAAACATGTTAATATGACATTGATTTATGAATATGGAATTAATTTGTGAACATGTTATTTAACGCTGATTTTAAACACGTTAATATAGCATTGATTTGAAAGACATGTATTTGACATAAATTTGTAAATATGTTCATTTGGTATTTATTTAGGAAAAACATGTTAATTTGTCATTGACACTAATTTGGAGAATATGTTTATGTTAATTTGACAAATATGTTAATTAAACATTTAAGTTTATTTAATGTTAATTTGGGAAAACATGTTAATTAGGCATTTATGTTCATTTGATGTTATAGCATGTTAATTAGAAATTTGTGTTCATTTGATGTTAAAACATGTTAATTAGACATTTATGTTCATTTGATGTTAAAACATGTTAATTATACATTTATGTTCATTTGAGAAAAAAATGTTAATCAGACATTTATGTCCATCTGAAAGCATGTTATATGACATCAACTTGTAAACATGTTAATTTGGCATTGATATTGGAAAACATATTATTTGACATTAATTTGTAAACATGTTAGTTTGACATTAAATTGAAAATATGTTCAATTGACATTTATTTGGGAAAACATTTTAATTTGTAATTTATGTTCAATTGACATTAAAATGGAAGACATGTTCATTTGATGTTAATTTGAAATGTATGTTAATTTAACATTAATATGGAAAACACGTTAATTATACTTAATATGACGTTAAGTAATCTGTATTGGAAAACGTGTTAGTTGGGATCAATGACACTTAAATGGACATTAACAGCAAATGGAAAACATGTGAATGAGAATCAAATGTATTTCCAATAAAACATGATATTGTAACTTGTAACTTGTATCTGTAAACATCCGAGCAGTTGCCTGTTTGATTTGGGGATGGGTTGTGTAAAGAATTGCATTTAATAAAAAATGTCATTTACAACCTTGGAATATAACATAGGGTTATATTAAGCTTATTAATGCACTTAAACCTGCTAAGTTAAAGCTGTTTGATTAATAAGATAAGAGGTCCATTCTACTATTAAAGTATTCCTAGTTTAAGGGCCAATTCTAAGAGTGACTTGTGTCAGTCTGTTGTTTGTTTTTCTGTTTGGAACCTGTATCAATAGTACCCTTCTGTTATCAAATGAGTCTCACACTAGGTAGAGACTAGGAAACACTTTATTGATGAATGATTGTAAGAGGTTCAAATTCGAGAGGTGGGTATGGGTGCGTTCCGATGGAGTCATGAGCATTTATGGGTCTGATTGAGGAAGATAAGACGCTATAACATCGGCGGGTAGGGTGTGTCTTTTTAGTTGATAGGTTCAGGATTGATATCTCTGAATATCATAGCTGGAACATGTTACTCGTGTCTGTTTAGGGAGCCGATCAATGGGTAGCATTAGGAAAAATCCTTCCTAATTACTTGTTTCTGTCTAAATCTGTAGAAGTGCAAAAAGTCGATTTGCCTAATCTAATTATTATTATTGTTATTATCATTATTGTCTTTTTATAAGAATAGCCAGTCCCTATTATTAGTTCATATCAGTTGTTGTTCACCTTTAGATATGTGCAAGCACTTACCCTTTTATGACACTAGAACCGTTATTTTTCTGTTTTGCTTAACTTAGTAGTCAGGCTGATAATCACAGCAGCTCACCAGGCTTTATGTATGACCCATTCCTTTCTTCCTTTCTCTTCTCTTTCTGCCAGGCTTACAAGGAGAAAGTGTATAGTTCATATTTCTTTGTTAGCTTTGTCGTGATAAATTTCTGCAAGAGTTGGATCACTTCCTGTTCCCTTTCCAAAGTTAGGTTGTATCTTCCGCTGTAAATTTATTATTTTATGTCTTATGAAATCTAGTCTCTGTGATGTTTTATGTCTTTATACCAACAATACTCCATACTTTCTTAATGAAATCCTTATACGGGTGACATTAAGGAATGTAGGTGTTACATTTGGTATCATAGCCTAAGATTACCAATATCACTAAAGTTTTGTTTTAAAAGAAAGAATTTTCATAAAAAACACATTTTTCAGAAATAAAAATTACTTTTGATAATAAAATATCCCTTATAGTCAGTTACAACCTTCCTTCCACTCTTTCTAAATCTTTATATTTTAATTGAGTTATAATGCATTTTATCTAAGCTTTCCTTTACAGGTATAAAGTTTTATTAATGGACAAACCCATTTAGCTTAGTAGTTGGGAAGGATCAAGGTTAGAAAGGAACTTGCTGCTTGTAAAATATTAAAAGGGTTAATCATGGATATAAAAGGGATAGTTTGGAAGTTAGAAATAACCTAAATATGTTGGTTAAGAAAAAGGGATGTATTTCCATAGTTGGGTTGAAATTACATGGAAAACGCCATTGCAAGAATGGATGGATTGGTGCAAAATAGGGTTTTTTCGATATTGCGCACTATCCTCCAACTTAAAGATAATTAAAAAAACAACTTGCAATTACAGATTTCCATAAAATAGATTTTTTTATACTATGGAAATAGGTTTTTATATATTTTCGGTAACCAATCAATTAGGGAACTTCCAAAAAGGTGAAATTAAGGATGGAAAGTAAACGGTCGACACGAGTATACTAGCGACAAAAGGATTACAAGGAACATATAAGCAGTAATAAATTGGATTTTAAGAAAGAAATGGAAAAAGGCAAGGAATGATGGAAGAAAGAATGATACCTATCTGTAGTTCTTGCTAGTTTTTTAATTTTGTTTAGGAATATTTTGTCCCTTTGTCCTTTGATGTATTGGCTGCGATAAGTTGAATGTAACGACCTAAAATTTTGGAACCAATCTAAAATTTTTAAATTCCAAGTTTAAATAAATTATAAAAGAATTATAGTCAATTTAAAAATAGATATTTTAAAATTATTCTAATAGCCTAAAAAATAGAAATTTTGCAAATAATCTCGAAATTCGACGAAACCAAGTTTATCTGATCCGAAATGTCAAAATATTGTAGGGTTTCAATTTTCGCGCCATTTGGAGTTAGTATGTGAACGGGAGAAATTTAAATCTAAACCAATTGACGATTTAAACTCGAACAGACACTTTTTGAGCAAACGGACTTAGAATTCGACGAGACTAGTTCGGTTGGAACTATATCTAAAAAATATAGCAGTATTTCAAATTTCGTAGAAAACGGAATTAGTATGTGGTCACACGAGTATATAACGTGAAGATAGACTATACCTACCTTAAGTTTGCATTCAAAACTTGAACCAGTTATTTCCAATGTGTGTTTGTTGTGAGTTGTCACGCAATGGAGGCTACAATGTGTGTTTACTCCTTTTATCTCATGTCGACACCTCCGCGATCCATGGCAACACCGAATGCCTATATTTACAAGCCTCTCTTCTACCTTAACCCAATTTACGCCTTCCATTTCTTTGCTCTCCCTCTCCTTCCTCTCTCCACCGACCCCTCCCACTCAGCCTACCCACGCTGCACCAGCCATCCTCCGCCGACCACACCTCCCTCCGATCAGCATACCCCAAGCCATGGGCCCTCTTCCCACGCTGCCCTTCTAAAGCCTCCTACACCCTTAAAACTCCACTACAACACCTCCTATCCCCTTTAAAGCCCAAACTCGTGCCTCTCCACCCAAATAAGCCAAACCTTCACCCAACCAGCCCCCATCTATGCACACCAGCCACTCTGGGTCCTACCTCGTCTAGCCCGAACCTCGTTTTCCCAGAAACCCTATCTGTTTACTCCAAAAACCAAAAACAACGTCCATTTGTTCGCCTGTATTTTAAAAAACCCCATAGCATCGAACGTCTATACAAAAAATTCGGTGACGTCGGAAGGCTGCCGAAATCATCTGGGATCACTGAGACGTTCTACAATTAAAGTTAGATGGAGTGGAATAGTATGGTAGATCACGTTTTGAATTAACTATTTTTATCTAATAGTTATTAGTGTTGTATGATTTATGCAAGTGAAATACATATTTATTTGATTTGATAATGTTTGGGGATGGATTAATGATATGTAGTATGGAAAAGATTTGATTTTTAAGTGAAGTTAATATCGTCACTTAAATATATGACCCATAGAACTGAATTTGTGGACTTTGAAATTGGTTTGAACCTTAAATGGTCATTATAATAGAAATTGACTTGATTTTGATTAGTGGATATAGGTATGAACCTCATTGATGTTGAATGCATATGTTGATTAATAATTGTGTATTGCGGTTAATCTGCTGATTGACAAAAGCATATAAGCGTTAATGGTTTAAGGCTTATATAGTATAAATTATGTCACGATAGTTGTGATTGAATGTTATCGTGGTTACTGAAAATATGGTATGTGATTACCATAGTTAAAGTGGCCAAAAATTATAATTATTGGCCCATTGGTTAAGTCTCCATTCATAAAAGTGATTTTAAAGAATATTTTATTTATATAATAATGGGTGAAAAATAAAAGTCAAAATTTGATGTCCGATTTTTGGATGGATGTAAAGTTTAAATCATTACAATGAACATTTGCAAAAGAAAGAAATGAATTTGGAGAAATTAAAAGTAGGTTATGCTTGTCAAAGTTTTTATTTTAAAATGAATAGTAACCAGAAAAAGTGATGTTCGGTTAGGGTATCTAGGAAAGGTTTTAAAAGAATTTTTTGTACAAAACTATCTTATTTATTTTTATAATGGATGCCAGAGAAATTTGGGTTTAAAATAATGAAGTTTGAAAAATAATATTATTTTAATAATAAAATAATATTATAAAAGCCATTTAATAGAGATATTGAATAAGTGGCTGGTCCACTATAAAACCAGTCGGCCTTGCCAAAAAATAGAGATATTGAATTTTGAGGTGAAAATAAGAAAATATAGTTCCAGAATTTTTTTTTTTATATATAATTAATAAACTATTCTAGAAGCAATTTGACAGAATATATAATATAAATCGAAGTACGACCTGAATAGAACCTGTCACGCGGCGTTAGTTTGCGAACTTCGACCTGTAACTTCAAACTGACATACTGGGAGATCCGACCATCGGATTTTCCCAAAACAAATACCATTGGGTTAGAAACAAAAATAACTTTCAAATAATATTGATAGTTTTAAAATCCAATGGTTAGATTTTCAGATAAGTTCAAATCAAATTTGAATAAAAGTAGTGCCAATACAGCTAAATGACCCGAAACGTCATCAGAGTAAAATGACATATTTTTAAATAAATAAAAATAGTGAAAATTTATTATAAATTATAATAAATGATTTGAAAGAGGTTTGAACCAAATATATATGGTTTGGAATGATAAAAACCTATTAAGTAGAAATTGGCTATTTTGCAATGCCTTTTTATAACGGTTTTTGAGAAACGTTGAGATAAGAGTTTTTAGTTCACAAATTGAATGCAAATCATGGGTAAAACTTTTTATAAGGTTAATAGAATTGCAAAGCTGATTTTGGAAGCTTAAAAGAACTTAACCAAATGCGAGGATAAGATTAAAATCTTATAAAATAATTTCCAATTAAAGGAGACGTAATTGGAGGGTCAATAATCCGTACAGGGATTTTTTTAGATGCTGATTATTTCGAAAAGAGTGGATTTAACCCATTTCGAATAATTATATGATGACTTAAAAGTCGAAGATGGTGGAAGACCGAAAATATTCACATCGAATGGATTTCTTATTGATGCCTTGGATATGGTTAGCTCCCTTGAAAATGTTATAGTGGTAGTAGTCCGGATGTACTTGTTGATTGTCCAGATGTGCAAGGAACTCTCCCCTTAATTGGACGAGGAATAAGTTGCCTTCGGTTTCGTTCAAACTTCAAATGGACTTGTAAATGGATGTATGTTTGACGTTGTATTTTACAACATAACCGATTGGTTTCTGTTGATGTTTTATCTGTTGGTGTTAGGGAATTTATTCTTATAGCTTAACACCCTCCTATAAGACGTATGTACTCAGAGGGATATATATTAATAGACATCGATCAAATGTTGTGACTTGAAAATGTGGCATGCTAAGTGCTGCTGGCAGAGATCAAAGCTTCTGTTGAAAAGCAGAGCTTTGCAGACGTTGACTCTAGGGCCTCACACCTCGGAATGAGCTGAAACAGGATGATGGACAAAAAAGATATAGGATTGCGTTCCCTTCTAGCTGAAAAGTGATGCCAAGGTATAGAGAGCGGGTAGGTTTACTTATGTGGATGATAGATCGAGGCCTCGGGTGATGGTCAAATATGACCAGGATGATGGTTAAATGCGACCGAGGGAATATTATGTCCAGGAAAGCTACTAATTAGCCACGTTCAGTGTTGACTGGCTCTATTGATCAGAAGGACCATTATAACGTAAAATTCCATCATTCGGTATGTGTTGCATTGTGTGATGGGACTTGATTCTTATAATAGCTTCATTTTATCAAAAACATGAATTTTGAAGTTTTGAATCTTAGTTGATGATTGTAAGATGTGAGTTATGGTTTGTTATCTAGTTTTTAAATTGGTTAATCTAAGTCTGAAACGAGTGTTTGACACTTGGATTAGTTTCGAGTGTGTTTCAGGTCTAAATAGGTAGATTAAGAGTTCCCAGTTGATTCTAAAGATGGAGTTCTTCATCAAATGGCTGGGCGTACTACACTATCTATACTTGGATGTATACTGATTGATGATGTAAGGATTTGTTAATCTCAGATGATGTTAAAGTTTCCGATGTAACATTATATTAAATATTATATTTATTCTATTCCGCTGTGAGATTCTGTTATTTTCTTTTGTTTCCATTCCGCTGTGTTTGCTCTGATAAATTCCCAATGAATCGAGTTTGTGACATTTGATTTTGTGGTACACGAACATCGTGCATGTGTTAAGTATCGACTATCGAAGTTCGGAACCTTGATTTATTGCAGGACCTTCCGATGATGCTTACTTTTTGGACTGAACTTATGTGGTTTACAGTCCATTCAGAAGGTGCTGATGGCAAAAAAGTGTCGTAACACCCAAAGATTCTTCATTACTTAGAGAATTACGTTTCACTTGGGGAAATAAGTGCAGAAAGCAGTAAACAACATAGTAGATTTATAGTGCTTCGGTCCCGTGAGGGACCTACGTCCACTTTGAAGGAGTTCACTGATATTTTATTGAAAATAATAAGTTACAAGCTTAGAACTATGTCATGACATTCATTTACAAACATTTCCAAGTATTTTGGAGTCATAGTTGTCATATATGATTGTTGGGGGAAATTCACTTTATGCTTCTTCTTCCTCAAAGCATGGCTGCCATTAATGAGTTCCTGAAGCTTTCAAGAAGTGTCAAATCAGCCAATTTCCAACCTCTTTGAAGTGATAGCTTGGGGGTATTTATAGTCGAGAGGTTAGGTGGGAGTAGGTAGGATTTGGGGACCATAAGGTGTATTTCTGTATCCCTGAGGGCAGCTACCAGGAATTTCGACTCCCCCATATTGTGCTCCGAACACTCGCCATAGATGGCCTACTACAACCCCAGAGAAGTGATGTAGAAAGTGCCAAAAAGTGTTGCTACAGGCAAAAAATGATCTGTGGCAACACTTTCTTGGGGTTGCCTTTTGCAGCGTTGCCTTAGAGTCAAACGCAACATGTGACGGCCCGCCCCGCACCAGCCGGCACTTCCT
The DNA here is from genome assembly GCA_030737875.1 of Allium sativum. Lineage (NCBI taxonomy): Eukaryota > Viridiplantae > Streptophyta > Magnoliopsida > Asparagales > Amaryllidaceae > Allium > Allium sativum. The sequence continues at coordinate 227,200,712 of CM060911.1, read as the reverse complement.
CCGAAAGTGCGCTGTACACATGCCCAGCTATCACGGAACGGTCGCCAAATAAAGGAAAGAAGAGAACGAACTAATCGAAAACCTGTACAATGTCTCACAGCGCATGGAACAAAAATATAATAATAATATACTTGACATAAAACAGGTGAGACAGTGCATAAGCTGATAAGTAAAACCAACATCAACATCAGAGCAGCGGAAATCCAAATACAGCTTATTACAACTTTCCAAATTACTGTCTCTAAACAAAAGAAATAAAGGAAGGGTGCACTACTAATGCCCAAAGTAGTGACCAGCAACGACACAGGGAGAATATCTATATATATCATACGTGGAAGCCTCCTGCTCGTCTCCGGTGTACAGCTACCCGTGCATCACCAGCTAACCTGTCTCTAGTCTGCTCGTGAGAGCACCCAGAGTAATAAGAAGAGACATAAAACTCTGGGTCAGACAAAAAGTCTGGTATGAGCGATAAGCAGCTAAACAGAACAATAACAGGTATACTAAACCATACCTGAACCTGGACCTGCAACCAAAGAGTTAGCACTACATACCGTACAATACTCTGAGGTGCCACAAAACAAATGGTGTAAAGATACGGGGGTGGGGTGTGTATGTCATAGTGAAGGCAAACAAGTCAAGCATAGCAACCATCCTCACATCTCTCACTCAGTGCGTAAAGCATACGATATCTACCGCTTCGATCACTAGACCCATCGAAGTAGTGACGGAGTTCAACTTGTACAACTACTGCTACTATCAAGCTTACCACATGGAGTCATGACCAAACCAATACAAATGACCCCACTTCATTGGTCTATAGCTCTTTAGTCATACATAGGCCACTGTGGCCCCGAATCCGTTCACGTACCCCCTACACATAGTGATCCAAAGTTATAGATATCGACAACCCCTTAGCACACGTCCCGCAGCAAAGCCCAACTCTTGAAGTCGACTCGTTGGTTCCCATCTGGATCCTGAGGTACAACTCCTCATTTGGACTTCCTTTGCATCTCGGGTTTAGGTCTACTTGGTGTTCAATCCTCCGGTTCGATTCGGTTCGCCCCCTCCTGCTTGGTTCGGTTCGAATGCTCCTTTCTAGTTTAGTTCGGGTGCTCGGATGCCCCTATCCGATTCGGATTGGATGCCCCTATCCAGTTGCTCCTATCCGAATGCTCCTACCCGGATGCTCCTATCCGCATGCTCCTATCCGAATGCTCCTATCCGAATGCTCCTATCTGGTTTGCGGCAAGTTTTTCCAGCAAGCTATTTTCGCCAAACAACGGCGTTTTCAACCATTCTAACTTTTCTATGCAATCACAAAACATACCATATAGTCATAGCAACCTGTATAATCATCCACAAACACTAAAACAACAATATGACATGTTTATATGGATCAAAAATACCCAAAAACCCATGTTTTCCCCTTAATCATGTTTAACAACAACTAATGATAGGATTAGCAAAACGTAACCAAATTAACCCAAATTTCTATCAGAGCCCTATAATATCAATTTAGAATTTTACAAATTTTTCCAGATTTTTCTGAGCTATAATTTCGCTAATTATCACTAATCACCCCTAATTAGCCGTGATTAGTGAAAAACAATGCAAATCACTCACCTTAGCCACAAATAAAACCCCAAAACCGAAATGATTCTCTGTTTGGCGCTGTTCCCAATGCAACACAGCAGCTCTAACCTTGCTTTGGTGTTATTTCTCCTTAATTTGATGTAGTTTAAGCCAAAACTTGATTAGAAAGTGATTAGAAGTTGATTTGGGTGTTGGAGGCCATTGTTAGGGTTCCAAGAATGAAAGTGGCGGCTGAAAGAAATGTTTTCTAACCCTAATCAGCCCCTATACATCTCTAATCCCGAAATCCCCTTTGGGCCTAGCTGCTAATTACCCGGTTAAACCCAATTAAGCTGTTTTTCACCATCTGAAATTTGTTTCAGCCATATCTCCCAAACGGTGAGTCCGTTTGGCTAATGTGACCACTCTACGGAATTGTAAACCATCATCCGGAGCCAACGGAAGTGGTTTTAGGTCAAAATTCCTTTCCAGTCAAAAGTTATGGTCAAAACAAGATCAGTTAGGGGCATAATGGTCATTTAAAAATCGGTAAAAATCATGAACATGGGAAATGACCCCAATAGTCGTCTCCCAAAGTTACATGACTATACGACTTCGTATGGGAAAGAAATAAATATCCTACGATGCGTAGAATGCGGGTCGTTACACTCTCCCCCCCCCCCTAAGAAATTTCATCCCCGAAATTCCTTAACCCCAAAACATACAAAGGATACCGCATGCCTACCAATCATATATAACAATCAAACATGCAAAACAAACAAAACAACCTATCCTAGCATGCGGAAAGACTAAATCAAAACCGAAATCTTACCAGGCGAAGAGTTCTGGATACGTCTTCCTAATGCTCTCCTCTGTCTCCCAAGTACAGTCATTCTCATTCTCTCCCCACTGAACCTTGACTAATTTCACCGCCTTCCTTCGGAGCTACTTCGTATCATTCCCAACAATACGCATAGGCATGCGGTTCCCAACCGCCTCGGGTTCAACTTCGATATCATCCAACTTATCAGGTGAAATAGTCACATCTGGGTCGTGTACGAATTTCCTTAACTGGGAAACATGAAATATGTTGTGAACTCCTTCCATCTTGTCTGGTAATTCAACTTTATATGCCAAATTCCCAATTTGCTCAAGAACTGGGAATGGACCAACGAATCTTGGTGCTAACTTGCCTCTCCTGCCAAATCGTATCACGCTCTTCAATGGAGAAATTTTGATAAACACCAAGTCGCCAATGGAGAACTTTAATTCTCTTCTCCTTTTATCGGCATAACTCTTCTGCCTATCTTGGGCAGCCTTCATTCGCTGTTGGATAACCTTAATCTTGTCTGAAGTTTCTCTTATCACATCGGGTCCAAGCACAAACTTCTCACCAGTTTCTAACCAACATGACGGTGAGTTGCACGGTCTTCCGTACAAAGCTTCACATGGAGCCATGCCAATACTGGATTGGTAACTATTATTATATGCAAACTCTATTAGATGCAAATGGTCATCCCATGATCCACCAAAATCCAATACACAGGCTCTCAAGAGGTCTTCTAATATACGATTCACCCTTTCTGTTTGACCGTCGGTTTGAGGATGATACGCGGTACTGAGATGTAATTCTGATCCTAACGCCTCTTGTAAGCTCTTCCAAAATCCACTAGTGAACAACCGATCTTGGTCACTCACATTGCCCTTGGGTATTCCATGAAATCTCACTACCCACTTTACATATAGTTCAGCTAGCTTAGCTGCCATCCTGTTTGACTTGATGGGTATAAACCTCGCACTCTTAGTCAATCGGTCCACAATCACCCAAATGCTATCATGGCCCGATCTAGTCCTTCGTAACCCATCAATGAAATCCATTGAGACTTGTTCCCACTTCTATTCTGGAATTTATAATGGTTGTAGCAAACCACTAGGCTTCTTTTGCTCAGCTTTAACTAGCTGGCAATTCATGCATTTGGATATAAACTTCCCAATGTATCTTTTCATTCCTTCCCAGTAGTAGGTCTGCTTCATGTCTCGGTACATCTTGTTACCACCGGGGTGTATAGTCAGTTTTGAGTGATGACATTCTCACTTCATCTCTCAATCCATTGACATTGGGTACAACTAGCCTTCCATTCCTTATAAGCCATCCATCTCGATCAAGCCCATACTAGTTCATCTCTCCGTCGATTCCCATCTCTAACTTTGATATGATTTCCAATAAGTTAGGATCGTTCCTCTGACTGGAACCAATCCGCTCAATCAAAGTGGGTCTGATCGTCAAACTTGCTAACATTTCTGGATCCAATTCGCACTTTGGTCTGAAATCATACCCAGCGATGTACTCCAGTTGCTTCCATTCTAGAAACATAGCCCCTAAACTGGCATGTCTTCTACTCAACGCATCAGCCACCGCATTGCCCTTTCCTGGTGTATATGCGATGTCGAAATCATAGGAAGCTAAGAATTCTAACCATCTTTGTTGTCGGAGGTTTAGATCCTTTTGAGAGAAGAGATACTTTAACGATTTATGATTGGTAAACAACTCGAATCTTTTTCCCAAGAGATAATGTCTCCACATCTTCAACGCGAACACGATTGCTGCCAATTCCAAATCATGTGTAGGGTATCTTCTCTCGTGCAGTTTCAATTGTCGACTTGCATAAGCTACAACCCTACCACCTTGCATCAATACAGCACCTAGTCCGGTACCACAGGCATCCGTGTATACCATCATCTCTTCATTCCCCTTAGGAATGACTAACACTGGTGCGCGCGTCAACTATTCCTTTAGACTCTTGAATGCATTCTCGCACTTTTCGTCCCAGACGAAAGCTTGATTCTTCTTAGTCAACTGAGTCAACGGTGCTGCTATCTTGGAGAAATCTTGGATAAACTTACGATAATATCCAGCTAATCCCAAGAAACTTCTTATGTCCGTTGCATTCTTGGGCGTAGACCAATCTTGTACCGTAGCCACCTTCGAAGGATCCACGGCAATACCATTCTCTGAAACAACATGGCCCAAGAATCTCACTTCCCTTCTCCAGAAGTGACACTTAGAAAACTTTGCTTTCAATTGGTGTTTCCTCAACACCTCCATCACTATTCTTAAATGTTCCTTGTGTTCTTCCTCTGTCCTCGAATAGACCAAAATATCATCCACGAACACAAGGACAAACTTATTCAACTGATCTCTGAATACCCTATTCATAAGATCCACAAAATATGCCGGGGCATTGGTCAGCCCGAATGGCATGACCAACCACTCATAAAATCCAGACGGCGTCCGAAATGTCGTTTTAGCTATACTATCAGCTTCCACTCTAAGCTGATGAAAACCTGTCGCGAGATCCAACTGAGAAAATACTCTCGCGCCACTCAACTGATCAAACAAATCATCTATCCGCGGTAGAGGATACTTGTTCTTCCTCGTCACTTTATTCAACTCGCGGTAGTCTACACACAAACGAAGGGAACCATCCGCCTTAGTAGCGAACACAACTGGTGCTCCCCATTCAGAAACACTCCTTCTGATAAATCCCTTCTTCAAAAGATCGCTGACTTGCACATCGAGCTCTCGCTGCTCCCTTGGTGCGTACGACGAAGTGGCATCACTATAGGTCTGGCATCTTTCACTAAATCAATACGAAACTCAATCTCTCGGTGTGGTGGAAGCCCGGTCACTTCTTTGAAAACGTCCGGATACTGGCCAACCACGGGCAAACCTGACAACTCACTATGCGGGATGTCGAGGGAATTTAGAAAACTAGCCATTACCCCATCACCGGATAGACCACCAAACACTACCCTCCACCCATCATCCTCTCTAGCTGTCACCAAAAAACCCTCACAGTCTACCACCACCCCGTATCTTTGGAGCCAATCGACTCCCAAAATAATGCCAAACCTAGTAAAGCCCAAAACAAAGCAATCACAAACATGCATCCATGACTCGATAAGACCACATTACGACAAATCATGCTAAGGTTAGTCGAACCACCAATCGGGTTCGTCACTACTAAAGGTCTATCAAAAATCTTGGGCTCCAATCCCAACCTATCTACCAGGTCACTAGATATGAAAGAACTGGAAGCTCCGGTATCAAACAAAACTCTAACAAGAACATCATAAACAGAAAGCATACCTTGGATGACGACATTCTTTCCCTTCTCCGCTGCAGTTGGGGCATTCGACGAAGAAGGAATAGCATTAAGGGCACATGCTTTCACCATCTGCTTTTCTTTAGGGGGTTGCGGACACTTGTCCTTGTGATGTCCCACTTGACCACAATTGAAGCACTTCCTATCCGCTGGCTTGGCCCGACAATTACTAGCATAATGGCCCTTCTTACCACAGCTGAAGCACTCAACATCTTGCTTATTCTTTTTCTTCTGGCCATCCTTGGTCTGATTCTGCTTTCTCTTATTCTGAGAACCATTCTTGCCTCCACCGCTTGCTTGCGGTTTCGGTTCTTCTGCAGATGCAGCCTCAGTCTTCGGCTTAGGGTAAAGACACTCTGACCTCAATGCTTTCCCCACAATCGATTCAAACGTCTCATCGATATGGTTAATAAGCCTTTCCCCCAAGTATCCATCCAAACCAGTTATGAACTTCTCGTTCTTCTTCTCGGTAGCATCAATAGGAGATAACCCATATTTCGACAAAGTGTCGAATTCGGCAATATACTCTGAGACAGCTCTGCCATTCTGCTTGAGCTCCAAGAATTTCATAAACAACACTGACTTCTGAGCAGCTGGAATGAACTTATCGCTAAAGCGAGCCTTAAACTGATCCCCAGTAATCTGATCCTCGGGAGTAGCTGCCTTTATAGCATTCCACCAATTCATTGCCCGTCCTTGCAGCTGACGGGATTCTAGCCTCCTCTTCATCGCATCCTCGATACCCAAGTCTTCGAAGATACGCTCGCAGCTATCCAACCAATCCTGAACATCCGTAGCCGACTCCGTTCCGTGGAACGGCTTCCCACCAAGACTAGTATAATCCTTATTCAGCTTTGCGAAATCGGCCCTAGGCGCCTGCACTATTGGACCACCACCATTACTAGCATTGGGAGCAGCCCTCTGCACATCCCTAAGCATCTCCCTCATGAGGTCAGTAAACATCGTCCTCATCTCGGAAGCATTCCCATTATTGGCTCCTCTACCAGCACCTCTTGCGTATCGGCTCATCGTTCAATCTGTAAAGAGAAAACGATTAACCATATCCATAGTGGTGCTAGTGCAGTGTGACTTCATCCTTAGCTATACAAATAGTATATATATATAGCTTTTAAAAATCAAAATAATCACAAATACGCGCTCTCGTATACGTATACTATCTCTCCCTGATAACTTCCCTAGGTTAACTACGCAACCTCGCTCTAATACCAAGTGTGACGGCCCGCCCCGCACCAGCCGGCACTTCCTCCGAAAGTGCGCTGTACACATGCCCAGCTAGCACAGAACGGTCGCTAAATAAAGGGAAGAAGAGAACGAACCAATCGAAAACCTGTAGAATGTCTCATAGCGCATGGAACAAAAATATAATAATAATATACTTGACATAAAACAGGTGAGACAGTGCATAAGCTGATAAGTAAAACCAACATCAACATCAGAGCAGCGGAAATCCAAATACAACTTATTACAACTTTCCAAATTACTGTCTCTAAACAAAAGAAATAAAGGAAGGGTGCACTACTAATGCCCAAAGTAGTGACCAACAACGACACAGGGAGAATATCTATATATATCATACGTGGAAGCCTCCTGCTCGTCTCCGGTGTACAGCTACCCGTGCATCACCAGCTAACCTGTCTCTAGTCTGCTCGTGAGAGCACCCAGAGTAATAAGAAGAGACATAAAACTCTGGGTCAGACAAAAAGTGGTATGAGCGATAAGCAGCTAAACAGAACAATAACAGGTATACTAAACCATACCTGAACCTGGACCTGCAACCAAAGAGTTAGCACTACATACCGTACAATACTCTGAGGTGCCACAAAACAAATGGTGTAAAGATACGGGGGTGGGGTGTGTATGTCATAGTGAAGGCAAACAAGTCAAGCATAGCAACCATCCTCACATCTCTCATTCAGTGCGTAAAGCATACGATATCTACCGCTTCGATCACTAGACCCATCGAAGTAGTGACGGAGTTCAACTTGTACAACTACTTCTACTACCAAGCTTACCACATGGAGTCATGACCAAACCTTTACAAATGACCCCAATTCATTGGTCTATAGCTCTTTAGTCATACCTAGGCCACTGTGGCCCTGAATCCGTTCACGTACCCCCTACACATAGTGATCCAAAGTTATAGATATCGACAACCCCTTAGCACACGTCCCGCAGCAAAGCCCAACTCTTGAAGTCGACTCGTTGGTTCCCATCTGGATCCTGAGGTACAACTCCTCATTTGGACTTCCTTTGCATCTCGGGTTTAGGTCTACTTGGTGTTCAATCCTCCGGTTCGGTTCGGTTCGCCCCCTCCTGCTTGGTTCGGTTCGAATGCTCCTTTCTAGTTAAGTTCGGGTGCTCGGATGCCCCTATCCGGTTCGGATCGGATGCCCCTATCCGGTTGCTCCTATCCGAATGCTCCTATCCGGATGCTCCTATCCGCATGCTCATATCCGAATGCTCCTATCCGGTTGCTGCTATCCGAATGCTCCTATCCGGTTTGCTGCAAGTTTTTCCAGCAAGCTATTTTCGCCAAACAACGGCGTTTTCAACCATTCTAATTTTTCTATGCAATCACAAAACATACCATATAGTCATAGCAACATGTATAATCATCCACAAACACTAAAACAACAATATGACATGTTTATATGGATCAAACATACCCAAAAACCCATGTTTTCCCCTTAATCATGTTTAACAACAACTAATGATAGGATTAGCAAAACTTAACCAAATTAACCCAAATTTCTATCAGAGCCCTATAATATCATTTTAGAATTTTACAAAATTTTACAGATTTTTCTGAGCTATAATTTCGCTAATTATCACTAATCACCCTAATTAGCCGTGATTAGTGAAAAACAATGCAAATCACTCACCTTAGCCACAAATAAAACCCCAAAACTGAAATGATCCTCTGTTTGGCACTGTTCCCAATGCAACACAGCAGCTCTAACCTTGCTTTGGTGCTATTTCTCCTTAATTTGATGTAGTTTAAGCCAAAACTTGATTAGAAAGTGATTAGATGTTGACTTGGGTGTTGGAGGCCATTGTTAGGGTTCCAAGAATGAAAGTGGCGGCTGAAAGAAATGTTTTCTAACCCTAATCAGCCCCTATACATCTCTAATCCCGAAATCCCCTTTGGGCCTAGCTGCTAATTACCCCGTTAAGCCCAATTAAGCTATTTTTCACCATCTGAAACTTATTTCAGCCATATCTCCCAAACGGTGAGTCCGTTTGGCTAATGTGACCACTCTACGGAATTGTAAACCATCATCCGGAGCCAATGGAAGTGGTTTCAGGTCAAAATTCCTTTCCAGTCAAAAGTTATGGTCAAAACAAAATCAATTAGGGGCAAAACGGTCATTTAAAAATCGGCAAAAATCATGAACATGGGAAATGACCCCAATAGTCGTCTCCCAAAGGTACATGACCATACGACTTCGTATGTGAAAGAAATAAATATCCTACGATCCTGCGATGCGTAGAATGCGGGTCGTTACACAACACCTTTGCGACCCTAACGTAACATCAGTACAGGTGTTGCTACAGGTACCACTACAATAAAAAATACCCTTCCACAATTGCCAAAAACAGTTGTAATATGTTTGTCAAAACTAGTTATATATGCAATCGTAATAAAGTCAACCTTTTTTACAACTGTTTCTAGCAGTTGTTAAAATTTGTTTTACAACTGTTATAAGTAATTATACCTCAACTGCTATTAATCAAAAATTTCATAATATTATAATATATATTATTAAAACACTGTATTCAAACATAGTATTTTATTTCAACATTTTAAATGACAAACTTTTCGACTCCATTATTATACATTCACTCGTATATTTGTTTACATACATTCCTCACTACATTGTCACTCGATTAACTCATATACAAACTCATGTCCTCAACGTTGGGTACTTCTAGGCTTAAATTTAGGTAACATCCAAAAGCAATGGAGCCCCTTCTCTTTCATTTTCCTTCTCGCATATAGATGAGCTGAAGAAGGCAAAAAACAACAAACATGCATATGTATAGATATTTTGATTTCTAATCATATAAACAGTAATTAAGTGATTATTACCTCAAACATGCATAACTTCCAAAAGAATTAAGCAGTGCTATAAAGGAATTAACAATGCAAGAATTCATTTTTGGCAATTGAGCCCGATTGTACAAAAAGCCAGCATTCATAAATATGATACACAGTACCAAATGCAGGTATTATAAATGTAGTAAATGAAGGATAAAAACTTCCAAAAGCTATTGTACCAGAATGATGTCCAATAACAGCAGTTGATGTGCTAAAAGTTGAACTTGTAGATGTCTGTGACCCAAATGGATTTGTGTTTCCAAACCTTGTAGCTTTCATTGTAGATGTCTGTAATGTCCCGCATGCATGCACACAAGGAAGCATGTGTAAAAATTGTGTTCAGGGATTTTAGAATGCAACATAATTTAGCAGATCACAAGTGCAACTTTCTGTTTTGCTAAATATACCTAGGCACGCATGCATTATTCATCATGACAAGGTATATGAAATTGTTCTGAAGCAAAAATATATGTACTCATGTGTATCCTCTATCCAAAAATGGTTATAAAAATAAATTTTGAACTCTTCCAGGTTCTAGCTACATAGTAGAGAATCAAGTGATGGTATTTGTTTGAAGGGAAAATCAAAATCTTTGTACAAGGTTACAAAGTGATCAAGTGCAGACCCGTAATATCGAAACATGGTGTTTTTTTCCAAGCCTGGGTATGATTCGGTCTCACAAGGAAAGAATAAAAATGTGGCACTAACGATTAATCTCGGCTTCAACATACACTTGCATTATTGTCTAAACTAAACACAGTAATATAACTTGAAGTTATAAATATACAATGTTGGATCATCAAAACGCAAACCAGCAGAGTACACATCTTAAATGGCACTAGTAGACAAGGTACATATATGGAATAATACCATATAACGTAAGGCTAATAGACCACAAATAAATAAATGGGTTCTGTATAAAACTTCTCTGGTTCAAACATAAGGTTAAAAATCAATCTACATGGACAACATGGTATACTGGCAATTTTATTTTGCAAATTTATCTACAAAACTCTTTAAACAAAATAAAATGGAAATAACTTTAATTTATTGATGTCCATGTAAAAGGCAGAACACCCCTCTAAGGAATTCAGCTTTCAAAATAAATGTGTATGGTTAAATCATGAGAATCAATGGTAAAGTAACTAGTATACATCAACACAGGATAGGCTAGATGTTGGATCATGTATATACCAAAGTAAACATGAGGGTTTCAATGCTGCTTTAACAGTCTAAAATTTTCATTTGTTTAGTACTGCATCTTATTTGTCATAGGCAAATCTTGATCAAAGAGATATATTTGAACTATATAATATACATATAACTGTCAGGTGGTAAAAAAGGGGGACACAAGTGCCAACATAAAATTCAAGTTTAGGGTTGAGAAATCTTATATACAGGTGTCAACAGTGGATATATGTATACATATCATATACATTTATATACAAACTTATGTTATACACTGGTCGATATCAATATTAGAACCAAAAGAACGTGTGTTACCATTTTCAAATAAGATAACATCAAGTACAACACACATTAGGGGTTCTAACTTGCATTGTTTCTATAATAGGAATTTGAGCTCCTGTTTTAAATAAAAATTTGTAAACCAAAATATTATACCATGTCTACTTGAATTTTCTTTACATAAAACAATCAAACATGTTGATAAACAGCCCTGGACTGCCGAGTAGAGGACAAATAGAAATAGGACTTTCATAGGTATAACACATTTGAAGTAAATCATGAGTTTTTATTAAAAACTCACCTTGAATATGGAGACAGAAAGGACGGTGCTTTGTTTTTCTGGCAACTTCATGGTGGAAAGAGGTGATGGCTTTGACTGAACAGAGGGAGGAGGTGGCAAACAATTTAGGGTAAAGGTTTTGGCTTTGTGATGGTCAACGCATGACGGTGGAAGGCGCTTCTGGTGATCTGCGTCTGACGGAAGGTAACGAATGCGGTGGTCATGTTTTGATTTGAGAAAGAAGAACGTATTTTGGAAAAATGGATTTGGGCTGGAGAAATTTGGTGAATTCGTCCATTAAAACAAAAACAAAAAAGAAATGAATTCCAAAATCAGTAAAAAAAATAGATCTAGAAAGTAGATCTAAGGACCAGAAAAAACTGGATTTAGAGGAAAAGCGAACTGGAGACCCGACAACAACGAGGAAAACTAAGTAGGGGGAGGACAGTCGAAGTGAAGAGAAACAAAGGAAATTAATTTAGGGATCTGCGAAAATTACGGATTGTTAATGGACCAGATTTCGGATCCGAATTAATTTAGGGGTGAAGAAAATTAGGGATCTAATGAAAAAGAAACAAAGGAAAACAGCTTGAATTATGTTTTAGTGGGAAAATAAAAATTTGGAGCAAAGTGCTGAGGCGTTAAAAAATTAGATTGACGCAGATCGATAACGTTGACCGTTGGATCGTATTCACCTGGATAGATAATTTTATTCACGCGGCTACTGCAACACATGTTGATATATATGCTAACACATTTAAGCGTGCGTTGCAATAGACAAAAATCAGCACAACAACGATAACATTGTAGCTAGCAACACCATGGACTTTCGTTGCGATAGGCCATCTATGGCGTAGTGGAAGAAGGTCGTATCCCTTGGGATACGAAAGACGCAGCCTGGAAGGGATATAAGTTTTACGTACCCCTCTAGGGGTACGAACTCGTAACCGAGGGATATGACTTTTTTATTATATTATGGGGTCTGAAACCCCTATTGCCATCGGGGTCGAAGTGCGGAAGGGACATGAAAATACCACCGCTGTGGGGTCTGAAATCTTGTCAAGGCAAGGGATACAGTAAGGAGGGATTCAACATAGAGGTTCGAGGCTTTGGAAAAGAGGGGTACGAGACTCTGGGGTTTGAGATCCCTGATGCGTGGGATACGAAAATGTGTAGAAAAGAGGGAGCTGAAATGAAGGGACTAGAGTCACCGAGGTTCGAAGATCCGGATACTAGATGGAGGGGTACGAGAGTATGGTTTGAGCATGGTTTTAAGGAGTTGTGAAACTTATTCTCGCATAACCTCTTACAAGCTTGTTTCCTTGGCTTTTTGGACACACTTCAGACCGTAACGTCACGCGACCTATTGAGTCAAGCGTGTCTGGTGTACTTCTGGGAACCAGACCAACGTACCGACTTGACATGATGTGTTTTGAGTTGAAAGAATTATTTTTATTGGATCATCTAATTCCCATTGACTCATGAATGTAAACGTTAGTTGTCGACTCTCATTTACGATGTAATGTAAACGAGTTGTTTTTGATGTGACGTCATGTATATGCTCACACGTTTTCACGTGGTCTCGTATGATTCGACTTAGAACATAAAAATATAATAGAAAGTGGGTACGTATGTAAGCGTATAGTGTTTTTGAGCTCATGTTTACAAAATTTCAAATTGTCAAGAACTCGTGTGTAAACAATATGCCCGTACATAACGTAATTGTGCACGTGCACATGTAATCGCACATACATTCGTGCCCACTACATTGTAATCTGCGTATATGTTATGTATATATATATGTATGTATTTTAAAGAGGGTTTGTACCCCACGCTTATGGCGCATGATTTTTCGTGTCCCACATGAGGGTACAAAACTTCGTGCATCGGTGGGATGCAAAATTTTCGTATCCTTATGCGGGGTACGAAATGTCTATTGGGCAGCATCCTGAACTCCTCCCTTCCCTATTAATTAGAACTTCCCCCCTTATTCTCTCTTCTTCTTTCACTTTGCCCAAATTCGTGACTCCAGAAAATCGAACACCAGGACTTCGAGTACTTTGGACATTAACAAATAGGTGGGGCCCTGGTGTTAATTATGTCTATCGATATGGGGTTAGGCTCCAACATGAGTCGTACATGGTCGTTAGATTGATCTCGTAGTGGATCTTGACGTTAATCTGAAACCCCTCTCATTTTTGGCCTCGAAATTGATCTTCGGGAGGCTCGCGAGTGGTTATTGGATCGAAATCAAGGTACGTTCTCGAGATTCGAGCTCAAGCAAGGTGTTCAATTTCAAGCTCATGTTGAAAAGGAAGGAGAGTAGGAGGAAAAGGATTTCAGAGAAGAAAAGGCGAGGGTTGGAAGATTCGGAGCCGAACTGGAGGAATTCATATCCCTTATTGGGGTTATGGAATTTCGTATCCATATGGGGATACATAATTTCGTAAACCAGAGAGGGATATGAAGCTCTCCGTTTGCTTAAGGATCTTGAGCCCTGTCTCTATGATGCGTTGCGCCCCTTTTCCGAGACTTCGAATTTTTGACTCCTTGCCTGGGGATTCAGATCTTTTCCGTAATGTTTGTTTGATTGAGATGACGCTCATGTTATCTATTGTTTAAATGACAATTCATCCTGACACATAGGAGTAGAGCATACAATTGGACTTTGGCTGAACTATCAAATTGTTAAACATGCTTCATTTTGGCTTTCGTCGTAACGAAATCGAGACTCGATGCAAAACTGGCAGCATTGGTTGCGACGACGATGGTTACAATCTTGAGGATTTGTGATCGTCGCCGTGCCCCAAGTTTCTAAGTTATATTTTTATTTGTATGGCATTGCACAACACCGCATGCCTATGTTAGTTTATACCGACACGAGGGGTACAGGATATACTATGTGATGTCTAACGTAAGTATGTTGAAAGTACAACTAGTAAATGGACACAAGATCGAAAACATGGCATATTTCTAAGGCTGAAGCTTCACAGCATTCATCGTTCCCATCCTATTGAACTGCGATGCTAGCTCGAAGGGCAGTGAGTTTGAGACCTCCGGAGAATCCACTTCTTCTCAAACGATAGGCTTGCTGAAGGCGTCTAATCGCAGGGTGCAGCCGGAAGTGCAACAACCGCCGATGAGGCATTCGGCAGAAATATTAGCTCCAGGAAGGCTTGGAACGACCGGGGGTAAGCATGAAGGGGAAAAGGATGTAGATATTGTCGAGGGAAGCACGTTCGTGGCACCGGACATGATGACGGGCGTGGTTATTCTTGAGAACCTGCTAGATTCGGTGCCATCACATATGAATGAGACGACGGTGAAGTGCATGGCGACTCAGTTCAATATTCCCCAGAAAGATGTTCGTAAGCCCGGGAAGGACGACATGGCTCATGCACCACCGGAAGGGTACACTGCCTGGAATAGGCAGGTGTGCATTTCTGGGTGCATGCCCCTAGCTAACAACTTTATTCAGAATATATTGCATTATTTCTGCCTTGCGCCATCGCAGCTCCATTCAAAGGCGTACGCCTCTCTCTTAGGTATATGTGTTCTCTATAGAGAGTATACATACTTCGAGCCAATTGGGGAAGATATCTGGTACATGTTTCAAATGAAGAGGAGAGCCAATGTCGCACCGTCTTAGTATTTTTTGGAAGCTCTGCCCAACACCAAGTTCTTTGATGGGAAATGGCCCAAGTTGACCGTGTATAAGCATGATTGGTTCTTCGTGCGCTGTCATCCCCGATTTACGAGCAAATGGTTAGAAGGAAGTAAGCATTCCCCCTTGTTTTGAGCTTGAAACTCGTAGTTTTGATAACTTAACGCTACTGTCGTTCTTGTGTGACAGGGAATCCTAATGCGCTCGTAGAAACTATATACCAGCAACGTCTCTTTGCTGGCCATCCCGGCCAAAGCTCGATCTACCAATAGCGTTTCGGATTAGGACCGACTTCGTCGTGTGGGATTGCTTCCTGCTTATCGTGCGATATTAAGACCTGTTGTTGCTAGAGGTGGAAAGAAGACGGATATCAGGAAAGAAGCAGGCTCTCCGAGTCTGAAAAGGAAAGCGTCCTCTATCGGGTCTAAGTCGCACAAGGCCGCAAAGATTCAGGAGGAAGCCGATGTGGGCGAGGTCGGTGATGAGGAGGTAATTGTTAGGGATGAAAGCCCATCGATCGCTCTTGTCCTTCTTGCGGCAGGTGAGGCAAGGATAGAAACATCGACTAGGCTGCAGTCTCTAGTAACTTTCTCTGAGACCGCCATCTCGCTTGAGAAAGAGGTTTTGTTTGACGAGCTGAATAAACTCCCACTTGTAATGTTTCCCTGGCCTAATGCCACAAGTATGGAGGAACTAACTTTAACTATGGGGGATATCACTCATTTGAGCGGACCGCTATCTGGCCTGTTGAGAGAACACTCTGCATGACACAACATTTGTTTGTGTGCATAGGGTGATGGATGCTGACTTTATATCTGTTTCTTTAGCAGGTGAAATGGCTAGAGGAGGTAGAGGCTGCGGTTACAGGTCTCGGAGTAACTGTCCTTAGAGGAATGTTTTTCTCGGAAATTTTAGAAGAGACGCTTCTTTGAGTGACGAGCCCCTGTCCACTCATGACTATAGTAGCGAATATCGTCGCAGAGAACGATATCGGGGTTATGAGTCCCCTCCTTCGTACACTCGGTCATCGGGGACAGATACCAGGCATGTTTCCACCAGTGCTGGGCGCCCCTCTTCGACGACTACTCATTATATTTTTCCTGTGTTGCTTGTCGTTTCTTCTAAGGGAAAAGAGGAGGCACATGCCGGAAAAAAGAAAAAGAAAGTCTTGAAGAAAAAGGGGCAACTTCCAGAGCCACCCGAAGCTCCAGAACTCAGTGTAGAAGAAAGGAAGGCCCTATTGAAAGAGAAATTTCTGAAGCATAACTTCAATGAAATCAAGTGTCTTCCGGATCTTAACACGATCACTCAAGAGGATAGAGAGATGGTAGGCAGCAGGTTTATGTTGCTTATTACCAATGCAATGATATTTACAGGTATTTTGGTCATATCTCGGAGCTCATTAACAACAAGAACGTGGAGATTGCAATTTAAAACAGGAGGTCAAGGACGAGCAGCAGACTGTCCGAAATAGGGAAGATACCTTGCGTAAGATGAATATAATTTCTAAATTGCATCTATTTTTATGTATTCGAGTCGCGTTTTTATATGCTAACTCTCTGTTGGTGAAGGATTCAAAGCATGCTGCTTCGACCTTTAAGGATATTGTGGCCTCGGTAGCGGCCGAGAATGCCCGTTTGAAGAAGGAGAACTCTAAGCTAACGGAGGTGAATATCCACTTGTCCATAGAAAACGAGAAACTACACCAACTTCAAAAGGACAATGAGACTTTAGTGCTGCTGAACGAGAGGCTGAAAATCGAGAATGAAGGGGTTCAGCGGTTGCAATGGGAGAACGATGAGCTGAGGAGACAACTAGAGGCGATTAAGAAGGAGAACGAGGAGGCCGAGGCCAGTAAAAGGGACGTACTAAGCTCGCTGGAAGGGATGAAGGCTGAGCATCAAAGGGAAGTGGATAGGCTTAGGGAAGAGAATGAGGACACCGAGGCTAGGGTAGTGGAGTCACTAGAAGAGCCTATCCGGGGTATGTATGTTAAGGCTTTGAGGTTTCATGAAATCTTATGAGTTATGGACTACCCTAGAGTGATGGATCAAACATGGGAGAGGATGGTGTCGTTTGAGGCTCGGTTGTGACAGGAGTCAATGAACGAAAACAAACTCCTGGAGGAGATCTTGACTGAGGCTGAGTGCAAGATTTTGAAGGAAGGGAGGACATTGTTGCAGGAGGATGTCGAAAGGGAGAGATTAGAGAAGCGTGCCGGTGAAATGGGAAAGTTTGTGCCTACTGAGAGTGTGATTGTCACTCAGGAATTTGCAGATGGAAGTTCTTATCGACCTCCAGTTCCACCATCTGCCACGACTAGCGGTCCCACGGTCCCAGCCGAGTATGACCCCGCACATCCAGGGCTGGGATTGTCGGGATCTACCTTTACCGTGATAGCGAGCGCCCTTCCTATCATACCTATGTCGTACCTTTCCGGAGGTAAAGTTTCGTTACCACGAATACCCGAAGGGAATGAAAGCACTACATCCTCAGAAACTAAATAGTTGTATTTTTTCTTTGCGGCCCCCTTGGAGCGGAAGTGACAACAAGCTTTGGCCTCATGCTTTCTCAAACATCTGAGTCGGGATTGGGGTTACAGGGACTACTAGTTGGAGAGGTAGGAGGGCATCTGGATACGTTCTCGGATGTGGACTTGGGAACTAGCATGTACAAGGATCTTCTTGAGGATGGAGAGGTATTGGATGGCCAAAGCGCTCAGGTGACGGGTGCAACTGATATGAATGTGAAAACGATGCATAACTTGGTGCAGTCCCTGAAAGCTCAGATGGTGGTGCAGTCCGAGGAACAGAAGGAGAAGAGGAGACAAGATGAGGCTGCCATACATGAGGCACATGCTAAGGACTGGGAGGAAGCCGAGAAAGAAGCCGTGGCGATGGTGGTAGCAAAAAGAAATGATGATGCTTAGGCAGAGTGGGAAAGGGCTGCTGAGGAGGCTAGAAAAAAGAAAGCTACTAATGGGGCTGAGAAGGGCAGGGTCGATGAGGAGGCTAGGAAGAAGAAAATCGCTGAGGAGGCTAATAGAAGGGCCGAGGAGGCCTTTATGAAGCTTAAGGTTGATGCAGCTATGCAACTTAAGGCCAAGAAACTAGCTGATCAGAAGGCCACCAAAGTTGCCAAGAAGAAGACGGAGTTGGCAACCAAAAAGGCTCAGGGGTAAACTGAGGTTGTGCTGGCCCTCGCTTCTGACATCGCCCCAAAACCGCTGCAATATACTCCACCTGGAGAGGTCACGGTAATTACAAGTGGCGAGGATGATGGTGGAAGGCACACATCAGTGTCTCATGAGTCTGTCACCCCTGTGAAGGGCTGAGGCGGGAAAGGAGGAAGCGGCTCTATAAGGAAGAGGTCCATAACTGGTGGTGACCTACCTAGTGTTGAATCTATTTAGAAAAAGAAAAGGAAAAAGAAGAAGGATGAGTGATCTTAGTGATTGTCATAGATATTATAGACATATTGGTTATGTAGGACGATAGTGTATGCGAGTACGACCCTCGCTTTGGCTTTTGGAGGCATGGTGTAGTTTTCATGTACATCATGTCATTAGAAAAAAAGATATATGGATATGTAGTTTGCTTTTGGCACGCGAATGAAAGTATTAGTTAACTTTTCTTACATCATATTTCATGTTAAGTGTTCAAATGTTCATCTTACGCTTTCCAATCTCATGTACTTGCGCATGCGTACTTGCCGTTACTCTCAAGCAAATGTGATTGGAGACTCCACCCTGGGGATGCCCCAGTCGTGCGGAGGTCATGCACTGGCTCCACTCTCAGGTTTTCCTTTGGTCAGGAGTCCCAAGACACGTGGAATCCAGGTCAGGTGCTCTCTCTCTCTTGGACCTCCCGGAGGTCGTTGGTCCTAAGTCGTGAGATGGCATGGACGTTGTGGATTCGTCCTTTAGACTCTCCCATCGTTTCGTTCGGGTAAGAGTTCTTGGGCGTCGTTGATTCGCCAAATGATACCCGGACTTGGACAAAGTGGGTGGGATGGAGCCGCAGGAGTTGCTGGTGTCACACTTGCTTGACTGATAGGCCGCTTCCAAGTCCGGAGACGTAGGAACAAAACGAATCATACTCGGTTTCGTCGTTGATTCGAGATTCGAGTAGTGTTATTTATACTCGGTCTCGTAGTTGATTCAAGACTCGAGTGGTATTATTTATACTTGGTCTCGTCGTTGATTCGAGACTCAAGTGGGATTATTTATACTAGGTCTCGTTGTTGATTCAAGACCAAGTGGTGTTATTTATACTTCGTCTCGTTGTTGATTCCAGACTCGAGTAGGGTTATTTATACTCGGTCTCATCATTGATTCGAGACTCGAGTGGTTTAATTTATACTCGGTCTCGTCGTTGACTCGACACTGGAGCGGCGGTACCGGTTCCCATGCTCGGGGTGCCTGTGACGACCGCCCATACCGCCCGCACTTAACAAGGGAAATAATACACTAAAAGACGTATCAGGTAGCTATAGGCATTCATCTAGGTAAGATAACACATGCGGAACCTGTCTTATAACTCACAGCGCAAGGATAAAACATAATAAAACATACACAACAGGCAATAGTAGTGAAGTGTATTTAAGTAGAAACTTAAACTTTCATAACAACTAGAAAGAATACCCATACATCTTCGGATTACAACATAAGTGTCTATAAAAATTCGCCTCACTACAACACTTAGAGTCAATCATCACACAACCTAAAACAATGGATACTGTATAGTAAAAAGTAATACGCCAACCTCCTGCTCGCTACCGCACAACATCCTCGCCTCACCAAGCTATGCTACCTGTAACCTGTTATTCAGTTTGCCCATCCAAAACCAAATCAACAAACCTAGGTAATAAGAGGGAAACATAAAACCTTGACTCATACAACAGTCTTAGTGAGCGATAAAAGAGCTATATAACATCATCAAAAAAGTATATGAGAATAGGTAGATTAACCAATCAATCTACCAAAACACCAGAGAAGAACTCAACCCCATCTTCCCCACACCGGACAGTGATTGCCTTTACAAACAAGCATTTAGAAACAACTATACATCCATGGCAATCAGAGTAACTATTCATTCATGGCAATCAGAACTAACCAAGCAACAGTGATCATGGCAACTAATTATATATCTCATGTAAACCATCCTAATCGAGTTCAACATCTCTCAAGCACAAGCCCCAAAGGCATAAACCAACATCAGAAAAGCACCCAAGAAACATCTCCTTTGACTCCATATAATCTATGTGAGACGGTACAAGCAAAAAAAAAATAACATTCATGATTGACTCTGGCTATCACCACCAGTTCTACTTTGAAACCATCGTTAATCATATGACTGGCTAAAGACCTTGCCATCATCTGTCAAGGACTAATGGTAAACCCATGTTCTAGCAAAACTCCATACGCCATACAACGAAACGTAACTAGGCCCGTCGAGCTGCCTAGGGTACTCGACCATACAATCGGTCTTTTAGACGTCTCTATTATACTCCTGCTTTGAGTCCGCTAGAACCTATGACATCGATAATTCCTCATCCTTCATTATCGCTAGTCGTCATCACTGGCGACCATTTAACCATTAACCATGAACTCAAAACATCGTTGAGTCGTCCTCACATTCGTTGCATTACGACGATCAATGAAC
The DNA here is from genome assembly GCA_030737875.1 of Allium sativum. NCBI lineage: Eukaryota > Viridiplantae > Streptophyta > Magnoliopsida > Asparagales > Amaryllidaceae > Allium > Allium sativum. Next base: position 227,179,777 of record CM060911.1, on the reverse strand, counting down.
ACTTCACCTTGCTTCAAACATTCCTCCTTGAATTCGCATCGAAGCTAGAACCATCGTCGATCCAAAAACAAGCTTCGTTTGGTCGATACTGCATTTCATAGCATTTTCAGCATTTTCACTGTGAAAAACTGGCCACAATGTCAAAATAGTCTTTTGTAGCGTTTCTGAAATGTTATTATATCTCCTGGTTCAATTCTACATCAATCCGGTGTGAAGGCTAAGCAAAACATTAAAACTAGCTTTCACAGCGTTTCTGGAAACGCTACCATATCTTCTGGATTGCTTCCGATCCATTTGGCTAAATTCTGCACCGTAGCACTTAAAACACCATTTTATAGCGTTCGTGGAATGCTATCATTGCACCTGTGCGATCCATCCTGGATGGTGGCCGATTAATGTGCCAGAACCCATGCCAAACCCCCAAAACCATGTGCGTGCTCCACGAAAATGTGGTGATCTGCCCCTATGGATCGTGCGCGATCCAAGACTTTTCTACAGCATTTTTCAAAACGCTATCAAATCCTAGTGATCCATCCTTTTGCCAGACCAATAAAATGCTCCGATCCATCACGTTTTCAAGGCCGATCCGCTCCTTTTTGGCTTGCGTGATTCATGCCTGGATCCTGGCCTATCCAGGGACTTTTCATAGCGTTTTCCAAACGCTGTCGCACATAGAATTTCAGCTTTTGCCAGATCCATTAAAACTTGCCCGATCCATACTAGGATTTGTGCTCGATCCATGAATTTCAATAGCATTTGTAAATGCTCTTAAAACCTGAAAATTCAGCCTTTTCCAAAACTCATCAATCCAAGCCCAAAACTCGCCCAAACACCACCGATACATCTCAAACACCACTTATCTATCTCAAACACCATCGATCCATCTCAAATACCACTGATCCATCTCAAACGCCACCGATCCAAATTCGAACAACAAATCAACAATTGTTCAAGCAATAATCAACAAACATTAAAACAATGATTCAACAATTGATCAAATTAACAAATGGATCCAAACATAAAATTAACATATGAAATTACCGTTTATAAGTTGCTAGATTAGTCCTATGGTGATTTGAATTAAATTCATACTTACATCTATTAGGTCTATATGAAACCAAATTGAAATGATGAACACAAGATCAAACAACCCATATACCTGATTAAATTCGCATGGGAGATGTTTATCACTCACCAATTCTTTGAATGAACTCGAAATCGCTAAATTCTCAATCTAGACAGTGAAGAATATGCTTTAAACTTCTTGATTTGATGCGATCTCTCTTCACTTGACATAGATCTTGCTTCAAATGATGTAGATCTTCGATTCTCTTATGTAGATCTAGAATTTTAATGGTGGAAAGGTGTATTTAATTAAGCAAGGAGGATCACAAGCTCAACCAAATGAGAGAATGAAGAAAGAAAACTATTCTCCATGCCTCTAACCCCTATTTATAGCCTCTCACCAGCTCACTAATGGGCCTCCTCAAATTAACCAGTCAATGACTCTAAAAATATAAACATAAATTGTGAAACACAAAAACAACGATTCCTCCCAAACCTCTAAACCAAATCTTTAATGTGACCACTTTACGGAATTGGCGACACCATTTCCTTTCCAATGAGACTGATCTCAGCACATCATTCGATCCCAGTCAAAAGATATACTATGTACAAGACTGACAGGGAAAAAATGGTCACAAATAAAATTGGTAAAAATGATGGACATGTCTCACATCCTCATAACCAACATATCAAAATATGAGAATGATCCAACCCTCAGGGAATTAAATAAAAATATTTTATGATCCTCTAATACGTAAAATGCGCGCTGTTACATTCTCCTTCCCCCCCCCCCTTTAGGAATTTCGCCCCTGAAATCCCAACGACACAAGCAACCAAAACAATTACGCATGGCTATCATCCATGAGCAACTAACTATATCACCTAAACTAGTAGCCATTAAACCATACATCCACAGCCTTATCGTAGCATGTAGAACTCTGTCAACAATCATGATAGTACAAGTTACAATGATGTAATGATGACATGATATTTCTGAGCCACACCAACAACTAGTTCTGGATGGGCCGTCTTCATACTCTCTTCGGTTTCCCATGTACAATCATTATCATCCTCACTCCATTGTACCTTGACTAGCTTAATCATCTTCCTCCTAAGCTGTTTCGTGTCATTCCCCATAAAATGAAGCAGCTTATGAGGTCTAGTTGCTACGATCTTGACTTCTAGATCTTTGTACTACTCTGGAGATACCACCACATTCGAATCGTGCACACATTTTCGTAGAAACAACACATTGAAAACATTACGCACACTCGACATCTTCTCGGGTAACTCCAATCTATATGCGAGCTTTCCTATCCGCTCGACTATTGGAAACGATCCAACAAACCTAGGAGATAATTTACCTTTGCTTCTGAACTGAACAACATGCTTTAACAACGAGATCTTCACGAAAATCATACCGCCAATGTCAAATTCCAAATCCTTACGATGTTTATCAGCATAACTCTTCAGACTATCTTGGGCTACCTTTATTGGTTCACGAATACCATCATTATCTACTGGAGGAGAAGCAATGAAGGCGATAATAAATACAGAAGTTGTGGTCAATAAAGTAGGGATCATCAAAACACCGAACCATCCGATGTAAAGACGGTTTTCAGTGCTGGTTATCCAGTTACAGAAGCGACTCCACAGGCTTGTACTTTCGTGTCTCTCTAAAATTGCAGTCATGGTAAAATCTTGTTTTATTCAATTTTCAAGGACTCCCAAGCACACGTACTAACTAAAATAGATAATAGAAGGCTTGTTATTTAACAGTATAACATGACTTATATGCCAATATCAACCAATCCCAACTGACCAATCTCAACTGATATATTTGACTAAATTAAAATGCAACCTAAAACTTTCTGAGGTTTCTCTAATCATCTCTGGCCCAAGTATCAACTTATCTCCCATCGCTAACCAACTTGCCGGAGAATTACACGGTCTACCATACAAAGCCTCGTATGGTGCCATCCCAATGCTCGACCGGTAGCTATTATTATACGCAAACTCAACTAAAAGTAGATGCTCTTCCCATGATCCTCCGAAGTCCAATACACAAGCTCTTAGGAGATCTTCCAAAACTCGATCTCGGTTTGACCATCAATTTGGGTATGATAAGTTGCACTTAAAAACAACTCGGTTCCCAAAGTCTCTTGTAAACTCTTTTAATATCTACTCATGAAAATTGGATCTTGATAACTCACTATGCTCTTGGGGATATCATGGAATCGAACTATCCATTTTATATAAAGCTCAGCTAACTTCGATGTTGTCCTAGTTGATTTGAAAGGAATAAACCTTGCACTTTTGGTCAAGCGATCCACGATGACCCAAATTCCTTCGTTTCATGCCCTGGTTCTAGGTAGTCCATCGATAAAATCCATCGATATCTGCTCCCACTTCCACGTAGGAACTTCCAATGGTTGAAGCAATCCACACGGCTTCTTCTGTTTAGCTTTCACCAACTGACAGTTCATGCACTTGAAAATAAACTTTCAACATCCCTTTACATCCCTTCATGTCCTGATACATCTTATAACCACCAGGATGAATCGTCAATTTTAAGTGATGACATTCCCTCAGAACCTCATCGCTCAATTCGTCGACATCAGGAACAACCAGTCCTATGGTTCCAACTTCTGATAAACTCGACAAGCTTTGCATCTCGTTTTGGCTCTCACCAATCCTTTCAATGAGAGTAGGTATTATCGATAAGATTGCCAACATATCAGATTCCAACTCACACCGTGGTCCGAAATCAAATCCTGCCAAGTACTCGAGGCTTTTCCATTCTGAAATCATTGCTCCCAGTCTTGCATGTCTTCGAGTAAATGCATCTGCAACTACGTTACCTTACCAGGAGTGTAGGCTATACCAAAATCATACGATGCCAGAAACTCTAACCACCTTTGTTGTTGAATATTCAGATCCTTTTGGAAGAAAATATACTTTAACAACTTGTGATCCGTAAACAAATCGAATCGAACTACCAACAGGTAATGTCTCCACATCTTTAGAGAATTCATAATCGCTGCCAACTCCAAATCATGAGTTAGGTAATTCCTTTCATGTGGCTTCAGCTATCGACTTGCATATTCCACAACCTTGTCCTTCTGCATCAGCACTGCTCTAAGTCCAGTACCATATGCATCGGTGTATACTACCATTTCTTCATTCGCACTTGGAATCATCAAAATAGGAGCACTCGTCAGTCTCTCTTTCAGAAATTCTTAAGCTTGCTCACACTTTGAATCCCATGTGAACTTCTGATTCTTATTCATTAATCTTATTAATGATGCAACTATCTTGGAGAAATCCTTAATAAACCGCCAGTAATAACCTGCCAATTGAAGGAAACTTCTCATGTTTGTTGCATTCTTAGGTCTATCCCAGTCCTGGATTGCTTCCACCTTAGCGTGGTCAGCTGCTATTCCATTTCCAAAAACTACATGGCCTAAGAACCTCACTTCGCTCTTCTAGAAGCGACACTTCAAAAACTTAGCCTTAAGTTGAAGCTTTCGCATGATTTCCAAAACAACTCTCAAGTGCATCTTTTATTTTTCCTCATTCCAAGAGTAAACCAGAATATCATCCATGAATACAAGCATGAAATTGTTCAACTGAAAACCCTATTCATAAGATCCACAAAATATGTTGGCACATTAGTCAACCCAAATGGCATCACCAACCATTCGCAGAAACCAGATGGTGTCCTAAAAGTAGTATTTGTCACACTTTCCTTCCCACTCTCAACTAGTGAAATCCCATTACCAAATCCATCTGGGAAAACACTTTGGCTTCGTGAAGCTGATCGAACAAGTCATCAATCCTCGACAACGGAAACTTATTCTTCTTGGTCACCTTGTTCAGCTCACGATAGTCCACACACAATCTCAACGAGCCACCTGCCTTGGTTGAAAACACAAATGGTGAACCCCATTCGGATACACTTCTCCGAATGAATCCTTTTCCAAAAAGATCACGAACTTGCACCTCTAACTCTCACTGTTCCTTAGGCGCCATCCGCCTAAGAGGGATAACGATAGGTTTAGCACCCTCGACCAAATCGATTCTAAACTCAATCTCGCAATACAGAGGCAAACCTTTGACTTCTTTAAAGACATTCTCAAACTCATTAGTGATAAGCCCAGATGACAAGTCTTCTTATGGAATCACACATGAATATAAAAAGCTCACGAAGACGCCATTTTCGGGCTTACATCAAATCAAAACCTTTCGCCCTTCCATATCCTCGACTCTCACCTCAAGCTTTTCGCAATTCACTCTTGCCGCATACCCCTTGAGCCAATCCATACCCAAGCTAATCCCAAACCCAGTGAAGTTCAAAACAAAGTAATCACACACAAAGGAGCAACCATGACTCGCTAACACTAGACCACGACAAATCATACACAAACTGGACAAACTCCCGATTAGATAAGTCACAATAAATGATCTATCACAAATCTTGGGTTCCAAACTTAAGCGGCACACAAGCTCATGATGAACTTCTCATTCTTTGGGTAAGGAGTCTCAAAATACGAACGAGCATACTTGGACAAAGCTTCAAAATCAGAACATAATTCAACATAGGTCAACCACTCTATTTTAGCTTAACAAACTTCTTAAACAGAACTGACTTCTGGGCGGTAGAGATAAAATTCTTCTCAAACTTGACTCGGAACTGATCCCAAGTGATCTCTTCTTCTGGGGTCTCTAGAATGATAGAGTTCCACCAATCCATAGCTCAGCCCTATAGTTGTCTCGGTAAAAGCTTCCTCTTAGTCACATCCTCAATACCTAAATCTCCAAATATCTGAATGTAAGTATCTAGCCACATTGGAATCTCAATGTCGGCTTTGCCTATTTGAACAATTTTCCCACCAAGAGCAGTGAAGTCCTTTCATAGCTTTGTGAAGTCAACCACCCTTGGTACCTGCACATGAACACCAACATCTATTGCGGCTGCTCCTAAAGCAGATACCCTCCTCATGTTCGCTACCATCATAGCCTTGAACATAGCTAGCTAATCTGGTATACCGCCATCACCCCTCCAGGAACATTCTCCTCCCTAGCAGTGTGTTTATACGATCGATTACTCATTCTAAATATGAAAAATAGAATGATTAGTCCACTTCTATGAAAAAAACTGCAATGGAGTTCAAATGCTATTGTACTATACATTAATATATAGTATACATCCATCAAAAATCTACAAAAACGTCTCTCGTACGTAATTACATCTTCGAACTGTGGTTAAAATCGATAAACAGAGCTCTGATACCAAATGTGACGACCGCCCATAACTCTCGCACTTAGTACGGGAAATAATGCACTAAAAGATGTGCCAGCAGCTATAAACGATCATCAAATTAAGATAACACATGCGGAACCTATCGTATAACTCACGGCGCAAGGATAAAGTATAATAGAACATATACAACAGACAATAATAATAAAGCATTTTTTTAGCAAAATCTTGAAATTTCATAACAACTAGAAAGAATACCCATATATCTTTGGATTACAACATAAGTGTATGTACAAATTCGCCTCACTAAAACACTCAGAGTCCATCATCACACAACAGAAAACAACAGATGCTATATAGTAAAAAGAAATACGCCAGCCTCCTGCTCTCTACTACACAGCATCCTCGCCTCACCAAGCTATGGTACCTGCAACCTGTTACTTAGTCTTCCCATCAAAAACCAGATGAACAACCCAAGGTAATAAGAGGGAAACATAAAACCTTGAGTCAGACAAAAATCTTTGTGAGTGATAAAATAACTATATAACATCACGATAAAGTATATGAGAATAGGTTGATTAACCAATCAATCTACCAAAACACTAGAGAAGAACTCAACCCAATCTTCGCCACATCGGACAGTGATAGCCTTTACAAACAAGCATTTGGAAACAACTATACATCCATGGAAATCAGAGTACTTATTCATTCATGGCAATCAGAAGTAACCAAGCAACAGTGATCATGGCAACCAATTATATATCTTACATAAATCATCCTAATCGAGTTCAACATCCCTCAAGCACAAGCCCAGAAGGCCTAAACCAACATCAGACAAGCACCCAAAAAACATCTCCTTCGACGTTAGACAATCTATGTGAGATAGTACAAGCAAAACAATCAGCATTCATGACTGACTCTGGCTATCACCACCAATCCTGCTTTGAAACCATCGTTAATCGTATGACTGGATAAACACCTTGCCATCAACTGTGAAGGGCTAACGGTAAACCCCGGTTCTAGCAAAACTCCATACGACATACAATGAAATGTAACTATGGCAGTCGAGCTGCACAGGGTACTCGACCATACAATTAGTCTTTTAGATCCTCTAAACCTACGATAATGATAATTTCTCAGGCTTCGGTATCTCTAGTCATCATCGTCGGCTACCATCCAACCATTATCCATGAACTCAAAACATCCTTGAGTCATCTTCAAATTCGTTGCATTATGACGATCAACGAACACTTCACCATGCTTCAAACATTTTTCCTTGAATTCGCGTCGAAGCTAGAACCTTCGTCGACTCAAAAACAAGCTTTGTTTGGTCGATACTGCATTTCATAGCATTTCCAGCTTTTTCGCTATGAAAAACCGGCCCAAATGTCAAACTAGCCTTTTGCAAGTTTCTGAAATGCTATTATATCTCTTGGTTCAATTATGCATCAATCCGGTGTGAAAACTAAGCAAAACTGGCTTTCACAGCATTTTTGGAAATGCTACCATATCTTGTGGTTTGCTCCAACCCAATTGGCTAAATTCTAGACCATAGCACTTAGAACACCTTTTTATAGTGTTTCTGTAACACTATCATTGCTCCTGCGCGATCCATCCTGGATCGTGGCCAATCCTTGTGCCAGAACCCGTGCCAAACAACCAAAACCACGTGCGTGCTCCATGAAAATGTGGCGATCCGCCCCTATGGATCGTGCGCGATCCAAGACTTTTCTACAGCGTTTGTCAAAACGCTATCAAATCCCAGCGATCCATCCTTTTGCCAGACCAGGAAAAATGCTCCGATCCATCACGTTTTCAAGGCCGATCCACCCTTTTTGGCTTGAACGATCCATGCCAGGATCACGGCCGATCCAAGGACTTTTCATAGCGTTTTCCAAACGCTGTCGTACCTAGAAATTTCAGCTTTTGCCAGATCCATCATAACTTGCCCGATCCATCATTTTTTCGTGCCGATTCACTGATATTTGGTGACCGATCCATACTAGGATTTTTGCTCGATCCATGAATTTTTATAGCATTTGTAAAATGCTGTTAAAACCTGAAAATCCAGCCTTTGCCAAAACTTACCAATCCAAGCCAAAAACTCACATAAACACCACTGATCCATCTCAAACACCACTAATCATCTCAAACACCACCAATTCATCTCAAACACCACCGATCTATCTCAAACACCCCCGATCCAAATTCGATCAACAAATCAACCATCGATTCAAGCAGTAATTAACAAACATTTGAATAACGAATCAATAAATGATCAAATTAATAAATGGATGTAAAAATAGAATTAACATATGCAATTACCATTTATAAGTTGCTAAATTAGATCCTATAGAAATTTGAATTAAAATCATATTTACATCGATTAGATCTATAACATGAAATGAAGAACATAAGATCAAACAACCCATATACTTGATTGAATCCGCGTGAGAGATGCTTATCACTCACCAATTCTTCGGATTAACTCAAAATCTCTAAATTACCAATCTGAACAGCGAAGAATATGCTTCAAACCTCTTGATTTGATGCGATCTCTCTTCACTTGATGTAGATCTAGCTTCAAACGATGTAGATCTTCGATTCTCTTATGTATGTCTAGAATTTTAATGGTGGAAAGGTGTATTTGATTGAGCAAGGAGGATCACAAGCTCAACCAACTGAGAGAATGAAGAGAGAAAAGTATTCTCCATGCCTCTAACCCCCTACTTATATCTTTCCACTAGCCCATTAATAGGCCTCCTTAAATCAGCCCATCAATGGCTCTAAAAACCTAAATAGAAATTGTGAAACACAAAAACAGTGATTCCTCCTAAATCGCTGAACCAAATCTATAATGTGACCACTCTATGGAATTGGAAACACCATTTCCTTTCTAATGAGACCGACCTTAGCATTTGATTTGATCCCAATCAAAAGTTATTCCATGTACATGATTGACAGGGGGAAATGGTCACAAATAAAATTCGTAAAATTGTGGACATGTCACACATCCCCATAAACAACATATCAAAATATGAGAATGATCCAACCCTCAGGAAATTAAATAAAAATATTTTGCGATCCACCGATACGTAAAATGCGGGCTGTTACAGTATCGACCCGGTGTTGTGTGTTTGTGTGTGCAAGCTTTTTATGATTATCAATCAAACATATCATGAAGAAAGTAAACACATCAAGAGCATTGAAAACTGAACACTATCTTTACTAATAACTTTGGGAGTAACAACCTTTACAATGCCTTGAATTTAAAGAAAACAAAACATTGTTGGAAAGCGGAAAATATGTACAATAAGTTAGGCGAAGTAGCGGCAAATATGTTCACTATTCTATGCCCTTGGGAGTTCATCCCCATCGACGGTTGCTAGCTTGAAGGTTCCATCTCCGAGCCATCGATGTATGATGTACAAACCCTCCCTGCAAGGACTGTAGGTAATTGGTGTGGGAAAGATCCGTTTCAGGACAAGGTCGTCGATATTTAGATCCTTGAGGCGGACTTTAGAATTTAAGCATTGGATGACCTGTTGGCGTTGAGCGACAACTCTAAGTTCAGCTTCATTCCTTTATTCTTCGAGCAAGTCGAGTGACTCTAGGAGTAAGTCTTGGTTGGTCTTCGGATTGTAATAAGTAACTCGATGAGATTGAAGCTTTAGCTCAATGGGAATGACGACTTCAGATCCATAAGCAAGAGCAAATGGAGTATGGCTAATTGCAGACTTATGGGTGGTCTGGTAGGCCCATAGGGCCAGAGGGAGCTAATTCGCCCACAAGCCTCCAGCTTTTTCCAGACGCTTCTTGATGATGGAATTGATCAATTTGTTGACAGCCTCGACCTACCCATTGGCTTGAGATTGAGCCAGTCTTGAGAATCTATTACTATCAAAATTAACTCCAAAACAAGCTGACGGTGAAGGGTAATCGGATGAACATGAGCACATAAGAATTCTCCAAAAGTGGAAGCCAGACATTAGAGAGAACTCAAAAGCTACAGAATACCGACAGGGTACATCCGATAGGGTCTATCCGGCAGAGTCTATCCGGCCGGGGGTTTTGTAGCGAAAGGTCATCTAAGTCAGAAATTAAGAAAGAGGGAGGCAAGAGCTCCGCTAATCAAAACCCAGAAAGACGGAAGCGTTGTTGGTACTAACCTACTTCACACCGATACATCAGGAGATAATGGTAACAAGGATATCAAGCCGAAAGTACGCAGAGGTTATCCGGAACCAGCTTCCAGAACATCCACTACATAAATACCGAAGGGTCACATTGATAGACAACAGGAAAATCACTGGGGACTACCTTCCGGAAGACCAGGCTGTACCCAAAGGCTCCACCGGAAGGCAAACCAGAACCCTAAAGGGGATATTGACTATCCATACTAATATGCTCGGTACCGACACCGATAGGGGTTCCGAACCGACGGCTATCTACACACATTACGAGGGCAAGCTCCTTAATGTATTCATAAGAAAACCAGAAGCCTACACCCGGAAGCTACTATCGAGAACACAAATGCCTTCCGAAAGCCATTTACATCGACAAGCTCATATCAATCTCGAAGAAGCCTCGATTTACTGGGACCCTTACTCCGAAAGCTATAATCAGCACCACAAAACGGCCAGAAGCTAAAACATCTGAGACCAAGGAGAAAAGCAGTCAATAGAGGATTCTGCAAGCCTAATGGCCCAACAGCAGAAGGGACCCCGAATTCTCTATAAATAAGACCCCAGGGGTCACATTTTGGGGATGATTTCCTCATTCTTATTCTTATATTCTTTTTATCTAGAGTAAACTCTAATTCTTAGGTTGATTTGGGGATTTGTTCTATCCTATTCATGTATTCTAAATTAAAGATCAATAAAGTGTGGATCAATACTTAAAGTATTTATTTATGGGTTTGTTATATGATTTCTCAGTTATTGTTACCACAATGTATTGTTTACTTCCTACCTCTGTATGAGTTTATATCCAAACCTTTCTGTAAGCCAAGTGGAACACCCATCTTCCTACAAATTTAGACCCTTCCGCAAACTTAGTGATGAACCCCTCTCTATAAACCGTTAAGTCATTGGCCAAGGGTTGCGCTTAGGAATCCTTCATCCCAATATAACTATTGGTTCTTAAATCACTTAAGTGTTATGCTCACCCCATTGAGGGAAGAGTAACTATTCTTTTGGATTCTAAACCTTGATATCTAGGATACTGTGAACTAACTCAAACTTGTGATGGCTAGATAACCTATTTTCCCCTTAGGTCCACTTCCATAAGATTTGTCTTCAGTGTTGACGAAAAATATCATTAACATTTTGGTGCTAAAAGGAGGACTTTAACCTCCGACCCTTTGGTTAACCTTACCATATATCTACCTGTGTTGTTCCGTCCCAGATTGGACTAAGGCTTGGAAGAAGCAAAGTTATGGGTAAGAGGTCCCAACAAGAGTCTTCTGAATCTCGAATGGGTAGGTCAGAAATCACTGATCCAAGAGTGACAAAAAAACGAAAGCTAAGAGTGGAAGCCTTGCGGATAATGAAGCAGAAAAGAGAAATAGAACAATATGCTTCTGTCGCTTGGAATAATAGCCTTTCCCACATAGGACTTGGGGTGTAAACGGGTCGGACCGGACCGGACAGAGGTGTGTCCAAGCTCTATCCTATAAGAATTCGGATGGACACGGACCGTACATCATATAGCCTCGGACCGAACCGGACAACGGACTGTCCTGTCCGATATAGTCTTGGATAATAGAAAAACATCAAATATTTAAGATCGGACAGAATATTATTGTGTCCAAACTCTGTCCTATAAGAGAATCGGACGGACATGGACCGGATACCTTATAGCTTCGGACCGAGCCGAATAACAGACTGTCTTGTCCGATATACAGCCCTACATAAGACAAACCATAACACCTCCTCCAAGTGGCTCTACATCAAAGGATATTAACATTTTCTTTTGCATAAGATAACTCTCCACAAGAAAATCAGGGGAATGGTGTTTGAACAAGAAATAATGGATGATTTTGACCACTTCACCAACACATGGTCTGGAAGGATGGCACCTCAATCTCAGTATATCTTGGGAAGTAGAAACAAAAATATAGGTAAAACAACAAAGCTGGGTTGAAAAAGGGTTAAGTCTCAGTGGCAAGGAGGGAGGCTTATGCCAGGATTACCCAAGCGATACTACTTTACCATTTTGATAGAAAATATCTACTTCCTAATCAAACACAAACTCAACTATTGGTCGTTCACAAAGAAAAAGTCCAAATACGAAAGGAAGTCAGGAGGACCCTACTGTCATTTCCACATGATGAATGGACGTGAAACTAACCACTGCAGAATCCTTGAGGAAATGGTCATCAAATTCATCAACCAGGGCCAATTACGAATTATAAAAAGATTAGATTAAGTCCAACAAAATTCCTTAGGAAAATGATTACCAAACACAACTAAGGGTACGGAAAACCCTCCTTTCGAAGCTTAAAGAAACCCAAAATTGGTCAAACCACGAACGGATCAAATCCCTTGTCATCGCCAAATTGGTCAGGGTAAGGCAACCCCCGAAGGGGTGGTGGTGTGTTAGTCTTTTTCCATGCCCAAATCAGAGTGGGATAGATTAAAGCATCAAAAGCGTAAGCCTCCATTTCACACCAGAAATGGTTGTGGTGGAGCATCTAAAATTAGCACGCCTTGCCTCTGCTCGTAGAAGGGTAATCCCTGCCTCTACTGTGAACCAAGCACGTCTTACCTCTATTTGCAGAAGAGCATATCCTACCTCTGCTTTATTCCGCGTTACCCGCAGAGGAGCATGTCCTACGTCTGCTTATGTTCCGTGTTACCTACGAAAGGGAACGCCAACCCCTATCATTGCCTACGATGGTCAGGATAGGGCACCCCTCGGATGGAGGTGGTGTGTAAACCTCTATCTGTACCTACGATGGTCAGTATAGAGCACCAAAAGAGTAAACATTAATTCCGTGTCTACGATGGCCTGATTTAAGTTTCTAAGACCTTATCATTGCCTACGATGGTCAGGATAAGGTGCTTCCTAGAGAAAGGTCGGGTAAGTCCTTAGGTCTTGCTTGCGGATAGGCTATCCAAGCGCACCAAATGTACGGGCCCAGAGAGTAGCCAACAAAGCATGTACATCCTCTGCTTTGACATCAAAAGCCCAGAGAGTTGCTCAAGAAAAACATACAGCCTCTGCTTCACAAATCAAATCCAAGGGAGACACCAAAATATTAATGCCAGAGGTGGATTTCTGGTACTCGGTCTCTATTTACCTGAACAAGGATTGGTTCAGGTCTTCTATATTAACACCCGAATTTGGGTTGGTTCGGCTCTCGTCAAAAACCGGAAGTGGATTTTTGGCCTCTTATTTTAATAACTCGAATCTGGGTTGGTTTAGATCTTCACAAATACCGAAAGTGGAATCTTTGTCCTATCTCAGTACCGAATCTGGGTTGATTCGACTTTCAGCCAAGGCCAGAAGTGGGTTTTTGGCCTCCTATCTTGATGCCCAAGCTCGGGTTGATTCAAGCGCAAACTACGACCAAATGAGGAGTTTTGGTCACATCACAAATATCCAAGTATGGACCAATTAAAGTCTTAAATTTAAACAAAAAAGGACTGCTTAATCTTCTCGGTAGTCCGAATATGGCTTGGAACTACACTTCCATTATTACTAACGATAAGCTCATGGCCCTCTCTCTTGCTCAGGGAAGTGTCTTTAACTTATACATTCATCAATTTATAATCCAATATACTAGCTGCTTGCACAGTACAGGTAATAATATCATATTAAAACATAAATTCGGAAAAGGACTAGGGAAAAGATCCCAAACATTCCTAGTAGAGTCATATAACTAGGACTACTCCTTTTCTAGGAAATCTTATAGTGGGGGTTTTAACCAGAAATACTTATTACATTAGGAAGTTTTTACTAACACTTGGCACAAGTAGGTCTTCTGTCATTACAACATTCTATGTTACGCTGACATTGCCTCCAACAAAAAGCAATACATCATATAAACCACACAATACACAGGCACACCCACTAAAGTCACGACATAAACTGTTACACAAACACAATCGTTGTTTTAGAACGATTTACATTACACACCTATGAGAGAAGTCTAGCATTCTGAGTCGGGATTTCGTAAAGCAAAATCTAAGGAAGCATAATCCTCTTTAGCTTTCTTTAATTCATTTTCCATCTTGTCGATTTATTGGTATAGTCTACCAACCTCCGCGTCAGAGCTATCAGAGGATTTTACCGCTAGCCTATGTTGCAAACTATAAATAATCTCATATTTTTCCTTTAGTTGTTTTTCCAGATGGGACACATATTCCTTGAGATTTGTGACAATTATCTTTTGAAGATAACACGTCTTTTTATAGCCCGAAAGAGGAGCACTCTCAAAAATATCTTTGTAGCCAGTAATATTCAAAGTTTCCTCTCTAAACTGTGAAGGAGGGGTCTGGAATTGGTCCTCCTAGTCATGGATAGAATGAGATATCATAATACATAAACATAAACATCAGGTATACGTTAATAACATCATGCATTCCATGGAAGGATAGTCACATGACTTTTATCAATTCATACAAACATGCACACAACATCCACATTGGCATATTAATACAACATCACAGATCAACAAATGTCATGAAGTCAACGCCATTCACGGAGAAGTTAAAAATATTTCGTACAAAAATATTTGAAACTCCCTACTAGATTGCTTTTGCAGGACAAGTTCCTTGAGAATCCTTTATGTTTTCAAACACATAATCTAAAGCATTATTGTAGCTTACATCTTTGAAGAAGCAAAGGACTATCGCGACATGAAAAGACTAGTTATTAACAGAATTCAAGAAAGGAAAATATTTCGAGAGCAAAAGCCATACCTGTGTAACATTGACATTAGACTGGTCAACGGTCTCTTTCTTATTGGAATCCGTAGAACCACATCCCTTAGAGGGTGCTGCAACCAACTTTGAGTTAGTGAAATGCTTGCAGAACCAGCAATGTTCCCTTCATCATCAAGTAACTCCCTCACTGCGGAAGAGGGGATTCAATCACCTTTTCCAGATACACCTTGCCGGTCCATGTCTCCTCCTATCTTCCCTTCCGCGATGGTTTCTTCCTCCCCCTCTTCCTCATAATCTTCGGAAAACTCATCGATGAATAAGAGGGATGCAAGATTTATCTTGTCCATTGAGGTAACCTTATTTTATCGCCTCACCTACGAAATCTTCTCTAAAACTCTATCTCTGATAGAGGGCTCAATTGAAGAAAAATCAAATTCTAGGAGCTTCTTATAATTATCAAGGATGAGGGCATCTTCGTAATACTCCATAACTATGTCATTAATATTGACTTTCAGGAAATTGGAAATTCTGTCACTAGCCTTGTAGATTATTCTTTTTGTGGTAGAAAGCTGAGTGTTCATCCTATTCATCTCAGCGGCATAATCAAACTCCTCCCTGATTTTTCTTCCTTAGGATCTTCAACTTGCTTTGCCAACACATCTTCAGCCTTTCTCTTTTCCTCCAGCTAGGTCGCCAGCTCACTACATTCGTTGTCACCCTCCGCCTTCTCCTACAGCAGAGTGTTAACCTAATCCACCAGCGTCATGTTCTCCTCCTTAAGGGCATTAACCTCCGCCGCTGAAGAGGAAGCTATCCCTCTGGATATATACCAAGTTTTCATCACCTAAGGAAAAGAAATGGATTAAGATTATCACAAAAAGAACATAAGTACAAAAAGCATTAGAAAAGATAAGCCAATACTGAAAGTTGATTTTTAATTTATTGCCGGTGGAAATATTCCGAACCCAAGGGTGAAGAAGTCAGTGTAATGTTAGCGACTTCAGGAGATGAAAAAGAAAGATTCACAAGCTTATCTAAGTATGAGGCTGACGGAGAAGGAACGAGAGAGATAGCAAGTTGAGGAAAGGATGGCATTGAGAGACCATGCCTTCCCACACCTAGCTTACCAAGGGTATCAGAGAAAACAGGGCTACTTGCAAACTTATTTTTCGGAGAAATATTGGGAGAGGCGTTAACATCGACGACCTAGTCGTCATCAATAATAACATGATCGAAAGTCGACCTTGTTTTCGGGGTAACAACAATATCTTCTGAAAAGATGACTAGCTTATCATGTCTAGACTTTTTTGACGATGATTCGATGTTAGGATGAGCAAGCCTCTTTAAAGCTCTGGAGCTAGATCAGTTAAAAGTGTCGAGAGCAGATCTATCCTGAGAAGTTGTAGATCCTAATCAAAGAAGAGTTAAATTAGAAAAATAAGGACAAGGAAACTAGAGAAAGGATGACAAATGTTGTCCAATCAAAAGTATGATCTCATCTAGATCACATGGAAATATAGGAGAACCTGCGTTGAACGTGCTAGAACTTAGAGATAGTCCTTTAGAACCAAAAAATTGGATAGGAGGTTGCCCTAGTATCTTCTACCCCGAGGGAATCAAGCCATATTGACAAAGCACGTCAATGGTTAAAAGAAATGACCGGCACATATGCTCTACCGGTGCTTTGAAGATAACCTCGAAAACCTGGGCTTCCTCCATCGACAAAGTAATATCTTTAGAAGGGGGCTCTGTGATAAAAGGAAGATACAGGTAAATGAAAATTGCGAATGTAAGACAATTACTTTCTGAAACAAGAAACCTACCATAATCAACAAATTTTCCTGATATACTGGGAGGGCATTTAACGAGGAAGAAATGATCTTCCCATGGATTAGTTTTGCTGATACCATCGCTAATCAGTCTCCTTATGGGATTAGCCCTCTATATTGGCGACTCTGAACTTTTAGAAAATCGGACAATATAACGAATAGGTTTAGGGCTTAAAGAATCTTGACCCGATGCCAGCGCTAGAGCTTCCAAGCATAAAAGAGTCGTATATGTATTGGGCGAGAGTTGAATAGGAGCAACTCTCAGATCATATAAAAGCTTGTGTAAAAAAGGTGGGAAAGGAAGAAAGCCGTCGTGCCAGATTTGAAACACTGAATACACAAAATATCCTTCTGGAGAGTTTTGGAGAAAATCTAGAGAAGAAGCTATAATGGCATCAATACCTAATATACCAAAACTGTCTAATATACCCTTCACTGAATTCTGGGAAGTGATTGAGGACGGCCTTGGAACAAATTCTTTCTTAGGTCGTGTAACCTTAGAATTTTTGGTCTTCCCCTTAGCAGGACTTCTACTAGACACGATTCTGCCGAGTGACATCATTTCATAACAATGCAACTAGTATACATTCTTTTTACATAAATGCATGCATAACACTTATAAATAGATTGAATATCATTATATCTCGTTGACATAAAGTCTGACTTGTCAAAAGAAAAACTGAACCTAGATATTGAACATAAAAAAGGATTATTCATAATGTACTTTCGTTAGTGGACAACTAAGCTTTTGGTAACAAGAAAAGCATATATCCTAACATCGAAATTTCAAGGATGTGAAATGCGTAACTAGAACATCATTAATATTTCAATGGGAATTCCGTCAAAACCGGATAATTCAACATTATCACCCCAGAACTTAGCTAGGCAAAAAAAAAACGATTGGGGTGGATTAGTTGTAATTATGTTGGAATCATTTCACATCGATGGCCTAGAATCCTAGCTAGTGAGAAAGTTGCTTTCTTCTGGTGTATCTTGTTTTGTGCACCCCATTTCTTAAAAAGAGTAATCTATGAAATAAGTGGCCTCTCATGTTGGACATTAATCATAGTGAAAGATATTGTTATTGCTTAAACCCATTTTATGTTTGACGTAATCTTAGTTGATTCCCCCATCAATTTCAGTACATGATTAAGATTACAACTTATATTAGGAATAAAGACACTAAAAAAGAATTGATCTTTAATTTTCGAAGAGAAAATTCTAGTAGCTTTTAAAAGGAGCGGTGATCTTGCTCGAGAATTTGGTTTGCAGATGAAAGGCGAAAACAAGGAAGAAGAAGAATTTATATTAAGATTTCAAGATCAATCTGAACTGTACAAGCAAAGACCAACCAATGATTCCAACCGAGGAAGATCAAAAGACGCAGAGATGACACCCAGGAAAAGACAAAAAAGTTAGACTAGAAAAGTAAAAAATACCTCTTCACTAATGGAGGCAAATGTTACTACCAAAATTACCTCCGAAACAGGCCGACGGTGAAGGGGTAATCGGATGAACACGAGCACATAATAATTCTCCTAAAGCGAAAGCCAGACATAGGAGAGAACTCAATAGCTACATATTACTGACAGGGTCCATCTAGCAGGGTCAATCCTGCTGAGTCTATCCGGTAGGGGGATTCTGTAGCGAAAGGTCATCTAAGTCAGAAACTAAGAAAGTGGGAGGCAAGAGATCTGCTAATCCAAACCTAGAAAGACAGAAGGGCTATTAGTACTAATCTACTTCACGTCGATACATCAGGAGATAAAGCATCAAGGATATCAAGCTGAAAGTATGTAGGGGTTATCCGGAACCAGCTTCCAGAACATCCACTACATAAATACCAAAGGGTCACATCAATAGACAATAGGAAAATCACTAAAGGTTCCTTCCGGAAGACCAGGCTATACCCGGAGGCTCCATCGGAAGGCAAACCAGAACCCTAAAGGGGATACCGGCTATCCATACTAATCTGCTCGGTACTGACACCGACAGGGATTCCGAACCGACAGTTATCTACATACATCATGAGGGCAAGCTCCTCAAAGTATCATAAGAAAACCGGAAGCCTACACCCGGAAGCTACTACCGGGAGCACAAATGCCTTCCGAAAGCCATTTACATCGACAAGCTCATATCAATCTCGAAGAAGCCTCAACTGACCAGGACCCTTACTCTGGAAGCTATAATCAGCACCACAAGGCGACCGGAAGCATAAACATCCGAGACCAAGGAGAAAAGAAGCCAACAGAGGCTTCTGCAAGTCCAATGGCCCAACAGCAGAAGGGGCCCCGAATTCTCTATAAATAAGACTCGAGGGGTCACATTTTGGGGACGATTTCCTCATTCTTATTCTTGTGTTCTTTTTCTCTAGATTAAACCCTAATTCTTAGATTGATTTGGGGATTTGTTCAATCCTATTCGTGTATTCTAAATTAAAGATCAATAAAATGTGGATCAACACATAGAGTATTTCTTTGTGGGTTTATTATATGATTTCTCAGTTATTGTTACCGCAACGTATTGTTTTCTTCCTACCTGTATATGAGTTTATATCCAAACCTTTATGTAAGCCAAGTGGAATACCCCTCTTCCTACAAATTTAGACCCTTCCACAAGCTCAATGTAGAACCCCTCTCTACAAACCGTTAAGTCATTCGCCAAGGGTTGCACTTAGGAATCCTTCATCCCAAGATAACTATTGGTTCTTGAATCACTTAAGCCACACCATTGAGAGAAGAGTAACTATTCTTTTGGACTCTAAACCTTGATATCTAGGAGACAGTGAACTAACTCAAACTTGTGAAGGCTATGTTGGATTTCACGATCCAATCGGCATCCAAAATAAATGTTTTAATAGTTTAAAACAAGGATCGTTTGCAAAGTAGTAAATTAAAATTAAATGAATTAGGTTTTATACCTATTTATTGCGAGTCCATGATTCTCCATCCAAATCTTAAAGCAAGAAGACGACCGGTCCATCGAATCAACGAGCTCACCAAAAGTTGAGCCTCTACAAGTATCCACGAGAACGATCTCTTCTCGAATCGAATTGGAGAAGAATAAAGGGGGCGGTGCTAACCACCATTTCTAGGGTTTTATTCCCTTTTTTTGATCTAATCTAAAATGGCAGTCAGTGGTCATTTTTTAAGGTAATGATTTTACCCCTTTATAAAATAAATGTTTTCCACAATTTAAGGAATATGACCCTTTTACCATTTCAATTATCAAATAAAACTGTCAAAAATTTGAAATTTTATTTATCCAATAAAATAGTCCTTTCCCTTTATTTCGTTCTTTATGTGTGACCCTATAGGTTAATATAACGCTGGCAATGATTTTAAATTATATTTAAAATCATAAGCAGTGATTGGCATCCAGCAATACATCGCTGCTACCTAGGTCATAATAAGATCAATGATTCGATACAACCTTTTTGTGACCAGTGTAACAATGTAATATAATCCTTCTAACGAATATATCCAGAATTAACTAGAGGCATGGATCGTATCATCCTTTTTATAATTTAATCCATTTTTCTTGATCGATGAGTAGACTGTTTAAAACAAATCAATATTTGATCACGGCCTTGCATTTCATAGTCTCGCTCAATCAAGAGGCCCATGGATATCACTACGAATATATCGTAGGGTTAAATTCCATCTAGATCATCCATAATTTTTCATTTGATATCAAAACACAAATATCCTTGAATAAAATTATAATGATTTCAGGTCTGAGGACCATTACATCACTGTCACTATAAGAATAACTTATGATACTGTTAATTATATTCCATGTAGTTATCTCACGGTGGGTCAACCCAATACAATATTCTCTAATACGTATTTAAGTTTTGACATTAATATCACGTATATTAATGATAAATGAGATGTGACCATCAGTCAATGAACATACTAGTCTCAACGCTTTATTGTTGCCCTATATAAACAATAAAACTCAACTAGGGACATTTAAGAATTATAACACTTACCATATTATATAATCTCAAATTCAAGTCTTACTCGAACTGTATAATTCCATATTATAGTTCTAAGGACTTCTATTTTATTAATATTCATATTACGTAGTAAAATATAATATAATAGAATATTATTTTATTCCAAATAAAACAACAACATCAACAGTGTTATCGATCTCATCAAATGAATTACCACCAGGGCATAAAATCTAACAATCTCCCACTTGCACTTGAGTCAATTATTCATGTATCATATACTCATGAAACTAGTGTGACTATTAAACTTCAATGCGATAGAGTCTAATTCAGCAGGTCTGCAACATTACAACTTTGCAGATATGTTCATTTCTTTTGTGAACAATTTCACATAAGAATTATATTTCTTAAGTATATGTTAGGATCGATAATGAGTTTAAGGTTTTAGGCCTTAGCAATAGCCACATTGTTATCGCATTGTTCTTAATCCAAACATTTTCTTTCTTAGAACCAGTATTTATTTCTTGTTTTTAAAACTAACATTATTCACAATAATTAATGTGTCATCAAAATATACAACATTAGAATTATTGCGTCACTCCCACTCAATTTCTTGTCTATACAGGATTCAATGGCATTTTGTGGTTTCCGAGACATTTCGAATTATATTTCATTCTCATCGGTATCTTAGAGACTAACTCTCCTTTAAATGAATACCAATTCGAGCAATAAACATTTTATTCTCAGAGGATTTATAAACTTGATATCCATTTGTTTCTTGTGGATATCACATAAAATAGTTATCTGATTTGGGTCTGATCTTATCAAAGGAAGAACGTTTAACAAACGCCTTACATCCCAAATCTTTGTATTAGACATACTAGGACATTTCCTAGTCCATATCTTATATGGCGTCTTTAAATCGTTTAAGTGGGATTTAATATAATTGTACTAAATTTAATTTATTGGAATATCTATATGACTTATCATTAATTGTACTATATCTTATAAGGTGCGATGTCTCCATTCAGACACACCACTATAATATGTTGTTCTAGGTGGCGTGAGTTGTGAAACAATTTCAAACTCATTTAGATAGTCATTATATAGTTAGCTTAAATATTCTCTTTTGATCTATTCGAAAAGTTTTATTTTCTATTTAAAATTGGTTTCTAACTCCACTTTCAATTCTTTGAACTTTTTAAAGGATTCTAATACGTGTTTCATAAGTTACACATATCTATATCTACTGATATCATCAGTGAATATAATGAAGTAATAAACCTACCTCTAACTTATGTATTCATTTCTCCATGTACATCGTTATGTATGAGACCCAATACTTATATTCATTCATTGTGTCAAGTGAAAGGTGACTTAGTTATTTTGCCTAATAAACAAGATTTGCATTCTTTATATGATTTAAAATCAAATATTTCAAAATTCCATCATTATGGAGTTTTTGATATAATTTCTTGTTTACTGGGCTAACTGGTAATACTAAAGGTATATTTGATTTATATCACTAAATTTAATCCAGTCATTATTAATGTCAAGTACATTGTAGTTAAGGATTTACAAATATCATTAACTATTTTAGAAATTCCATACGATATTTCATTTAAATAAAATGAATAACAATTATTCTTTTATTACAAATGAAATTCAAACTTTTCTAAACAAGATATATTATAACATTTATTTTAAGTGGAATTTCATAACAACAATTATTTTATTTATTTAATTAAGCTAGTATATTAAACAAGAATCAACTTCCTATGGATAATCTATTAACATTTGCTTCATTTCCAATTGTAAGTCCACTTGTCCTTTTATCAGATTTCTACTTATTCTACAATTTCTGTAAATCAACATACATTTATGTGATTTATATCTAGTATCTAATACTAGAAATGTATAAGTAGATTATTATAACATTTATATTTTATTCTGTTGAAGTCATACTTTAACTTATTTTAGATCCTCTCTTTATATCTAAAACAATTACGTTTAATTTGTTTGAGGAAAATCCACAAACTTTAATGTTAGTCAAGAAATTTGATTTAATTTAATTTGTCCTTCTCAAGGATTAATTTAAATTATCTGAGTTTTTTTGTTATTTAATATCTACAGTAGATAATAAATAATAATCGATTCTATAATATTCATTTAATATAAATTCAAAATTTTGACAATCAAAATTTATATTAACATAAATATAATATTTAAACTAAAATACGCTCCCACTCAAATTAACATCCCTCTTTTTATGTATACATATCAGTATGTATATATATATGTATGTATGTATGTATGTATGTATGTATGTATATAACGATGTTCCGAGATCCATATCTGGTCATGCCTTGGCCTAGCTTTGGCTAATCCCAAAACACAACCTTTTAGGTAGACATCTTATGTCAGCTATATCGTGTATATAACTCTTGGATCGCATGATGAACATTTTGTTCGTTATTATTCATTTGCTCAGAATACTGAATAATTCATGCTATTGTCTCTAAGGCCATAAATACTATTATGCAGCCCCAGTTAAATCAGACCCAATAATACAGTCGAAGCACCATAATTACTCCTACCGCATATAACCAAAATAAAAGGCGCACAACGCTTTGGCATTAGTTACATCCAATGAGATTGGTCATTGATGGGTGTACTATTGGAAGACTTCACCATGATTTAATATAACAAAATTTACTTTAGAGAGAATTTATAATTCGTAGTGGAAACAATATTAGAGTGTGTTGTATATATATATCAAAGATATATGTATACACCATATTCGTAGTATTAGTTGAAGTTAAATAATGTATATATCATATATATACATATCTAAATTCAACATTATACAGGAATCCTACCTATGTACCTTTTGAACATTTCAAATTATTGGTTATTCTAACTCTTGTATCAAATACAATATTCAATTCTAAAATGAATTCTCTATTAACAAATTTCATTTTATTTTATTCAAATTTACATGACACCCATATGTTACATAGCATCTGAATTCTAAGTGCAAAACAATATATACACACACACACACTGATATATCCGAATAGACTATGCTGCACTTATGTCTTTATTTATTATTAGACAATATGAATTACTCGTAGCACATACATATTAGGACATTTATACATATCAAACAAGATTTAATCCATCATACTGTTACAATCACATCAATACATATGAATTATATATCTATTAACATTTGCAGTATGACAAACATACAGTCATTTTAAATTTACAACTAAGTTAGACTAGTTAGTTGTTCAAATCATGCTTGTCTTTGCATCAACTATAGGCAAACCCCTTCTTCAGTTGCCATTCGCGCTGAAATGATTCAAGCAAACTTAACTCCTGAAGATATTAAAACAATTTTAATTCATAAAGTTAGTCTCATTAATAATGCATAAGTATGCATGTATTAGTGCATAGTACAAATTACATGGTATTATGGCTTCAAAAGCCAATTCAAACCTTCGACAAACCATGACTAACAATTAGTCAGGTTGCTTATGTAAATAATTTATTGTTCGATAACAGTCAATGATATCCACCATTTGAATCTATGTTAATATGAGATAAACTGTGAATTGATTTCATAGTTAATTCTGGGTTCATTTTTCTCAGATTTAGAAATAAAATGTGTTGTTTTAATTAAGCAGTTGCTTACTTTCAGATCTGGTTTTGATTATATTATATGTATGAATATACAAATATAACTTGGAAGTTTGTAAAATGCAGAACATTAAAATTATGGTACCAGTTTTTTTAAAAAAAAATCTAGTTTTATACATATATATAATCATAATGTATATGTATCACTACAACAAAAACGTTATTTCACAACTGCCGAAAACAGTTGTAATAGAACTATTACAACTGGCATCCGGCAATCCTTATATCCCAAGTTGTAATAAAACCAAATATTCTTACAACTGTTTGCAATAGTTGCAATTAAATCTTCTACAACTGCTAAAAGAAGTTGTAGAAATTTTTTTATAACTGTCAAAAACAGTTGTGAAGAAATATATTTCTATTACAACTTGGGATATAACGACTGATAGGAGATTGTTGTAGCAAACTTATTACAACTGTTTTCAGCAATTGCAAAAGGATACTGATGGATGTAAAAAGCATTTTTTGCAACTGTTTTAGCCTGTTGTTAAAGTCAATGAATTTTTAAAAAAAAAATGGCCCAAACAAATGTCCTGTTTAATACCAATCCATTTAGAAAACCAAAACAAGCTACATATGACAAGAATTAAATATAGACAAATTCAACCAAATAACATTACTATAGAATTTAGTACATCCCAATGTAATTCAAAAGCAAATAAGATGCAAAAGAACTCCAGTATAATGTGTAGTCAGTCTACATAGAATGTATCATCTTGAAAAAAAAGTGCACCATGACACTGCTACAAAGCAGACGACAGCCCCTCAATCTCCAACCAGCAACTCTACTTACAGCTGCAATGACCAAATTGAAATCAATACAAATAATGATGCAAACACAACTAATGATCAAAATTAAAGACCAATTGATTTCTTATAGACTTGTTTGGCAACTCAATGGAATAAATGTTTCATAAATTTGATATCTTGTAGCTTTAAAACCAGCACTTTATTTTGTGTTACATTTAATAATTAATATGCATAATAGACGTTTGCACTGCATTTTCACCCAAATAAAAAATAAATAATTCATGTACTGCAGTGCAATAGTTTATGGCAATTTCAAATGAAAATAAGAAAGTTCAATCTACAACATTAAACATATAAAACATCAAAATATACCCAAAATAAATAAATATATATATAGACATATTATCACCACAAGTAGGTTCATGTTTGAAAAATGATTTCCTAATGAACAAGGATATATATATATATATATATATATATATATATATATATATATCCACTGTTTTTAATTGTAGCATCAAAAACTCAAGATGCATTGAAAAGAAACAAAATAGAAAAAAATAACAAGTCTCATGCCCCAAAGTATATTAAAGTACATTCAACCACATAAAACCAATCTATACATCTTTAGTTCCTGAACGCCTCAGCATTAAATACAATTTTCTAGAATTAAGAAGACTCAAAACCCCAAAGTCAAGTATTCAACCTTCGATCAATAATGCATTCCAACAAAAGGGTTTTTTTGACATTACTTGCATAAAATTCGACCTACTCATTTCAATAGTATACTTTCATCATCATACAAGCTAACACTAAGGATTGTTACAGTAAAAGTTTGCTGGTGTACTTTTTATTACTGTAAAAGTTTGGTGTGTGAGTTTGGTGCATACAAAAATCCAGATTACTTTATTTTTACAAAAATCTCTTAGTTTATTTGTACAAATAACAAATGAGAAGTCAAATAAAGTAAAAGTTAACACTAACACTAAGGATTTTTGTAATCATACAAGCTAACACTAACGCCTAAGCTGAGTGAGAAAGAGATTTAGTGCAGAAGAGAAGAAAAAGATTGGTGGTGTCCTTTGTATTGCAGGAATCCAATTATCCTTTTCCCCTTCAGCAATTTCACTTTACGTCGCCACAGTTTATCAAATACCCAACCATTCGGTGAAAACACTCATTGTAAGCCTCAAATTGAAAACTGATTTGAAATGAAATGAGAAATACTGTGTTCATAATCTGTGATCACTGTTGTAGTACTAATAGATGTGTTTTAAAAAAAAGTCTTTTGACTATCTACAGTATATTTTTGCAGCTAAGCTTTTGGCTATTTTGTCAAAAAATTAATAAATTAAAAAAAAATATACACTACACATTAACAGCTAAATCCAATTGGTTTTACTCTTCTCTTGTTTCTTCGAAAATCAATTCTTTTGATTGAAATTCGAAAGAACATTGAAACTTGAGCAAAGGAGAGTTTACATGGATTGTAGATGAACATCTTCAGTTCATTCGGTGTAAAAAAAAAATCTTGAAGATGATAATTTCACAGTTTCATGCAAATAGGATAAAATGATCAAAGTAAGCCCAAATTGAACCATACAAAAAGAAGAAAAAAGGAAAAATAACCAAAAAGAAATGCGGAAGTAGCAGGCGTAATCCGCTGGAGGAAAGCATCAGCCAAGTAGCTGAGATCTGGTTCTCTTTGAACTGGAGTTACACCGCAGACCTGATAGGGGATTCACCTACGAACCAAGTAGTTGAGAACGAAGAAGCGTCACCTCTTCAAAAAATTCACGACGTGGCCAGATTTAGGCTACTGGGTTCAGATTTAGATAATTTAAGCGGATCTCGAGTTTAGATAATTTTGGGGTTGATGGGTTTGAGTTATTAGGGTTTGGTAGAAGAACGTGTGGAGGCTGGAGATTAAATTTATAAGTGGGAGAGGAAGCGCACACGCGAAATTTTCATTTGGAGCGCACACGCGAAATTTGGTTTGGAGCGCGCAGAAACTTTGTTTTGGAGCCAAACATGTGTGCGTTAATTATATATTTAATTGCGAAGATTACAACTTTTAAGTTTCAACCATGACAAAAAACCATGGGTTGGAATCTCAGTTTGGACAAAAAGTTTTTTTTTCTCCAATTTATCTATACTTGTTATATTCTTAATATTAATATGTTATTTTATGAATTATCCACACTTTTGAGCAATGCATTTTTAAGTAATATGCCTATTTTACTCATTAATGTCGTATTTGATACATCTATTTTAAAGACCGTATGTAAAATAAAAGTTTATGATTCAAGCTTGTTATATTTTGTAGAAAAATATTTTAATATACACACACATAACATGAGAGCCGATTTTGAGATGTATAATGCCAAGTGCAGACTTTCAAATGATGTCCCTAGTTATAGAAAATCGTTTATACATTATTGAATAAAGTTCTTTTTATAGGAAATAATACTTTATTTTGGAAAAGTCAATACAACAGAATACTTTAGTAACATCGTAAAGAAAAGATAAATTCAAAAAGCATAGTTGTAATGTAAAATATATGCTATAATAAGTCATAATATTGAGAAATTTTACATAAAGGCTTAAAGTATTCTATAGATCGCTATATGCTTCCTTTGTACCATGAGAAATACTACACTTTATTCTTATATGTAAGTAAATCAAAATATGGATAACATGGTTATTTATAGGAAAATGTTGTTATAGAACGGGAAGACATAAAGAGCGCAATTTGGAAACAAACAATCAATTAGTATATATGACATACGGTTTTAACCCTTCGTATTAATAAATGTTCATGTAAAATGTTTTGAATTTTCATTTTTGAAAGAAAAACCATCAATAATATTTGACAACTAATACTAAAGAGGTTATTCATCAATATACTTAAAATGTTAATTAAATCTTGCTTTCTACAATTTGCAAATATGTTTTTGCGGAACAAAATTTACATGTACACTAAGCTTAAATAGCACAATTTGCTAAAATTATTTTTAACTATAAGTTATATAATTAAGTATAATTTATTTACAGGATGACAATCATTTCCAAAATTAAGTTATCTTAAATTTGTAGCTAAATTTATTTCCTCTTAACATTGTAACCTTTTAAATTTTGTAACTTTAAACGTAACTAAAAATGGAACCGTTAAACATAAGTTGCACTTAAAAAATCCTTTTAATTTAGCTACACCTCAATTTACTTTTCAAATTCTAAACATAAAACGGATTATAACATTCATTGAAAAGAAAATTTAATCATGAACCTATATAACTTCTACTAATCACCACTGTCAAAATTAAAAATCTAATTCAAATAACTTGGCATTTCTCCTTCTATTAGACATTCCTATTTCCAGTAATAATAGGATCTGAACAATAACAATGAAATCCATAGGGCCATAATTACCTCTTCCAATCGGAACCCAACTTCACCCAGTCCCTCAGATCTGGCTTCCACCTTCATGGATTCATGACCACACAATAAAACACCTCGCTGAACTTCATCCTTAAAAGTTATACTCTCGCTGAGCCGTTATTCGGACCTAACCAGACCTTCCTTTCCACTGTCCTACAGATGTTGCCACGGACCCATAATCGTGACCCAATCGTACAACCTCTAGCAATCGCGGAGCTGCTCCTTGTGATTTCTTTCTTTTCTTCACATCTTTGATTTTACTGATTATTTTACCGCTTCGCGTGTTATTTGATGCCCTCTATGTCTTCGATGCCTTGTGTGTAGGCACGGTTGGCACTGAGCCAAGGCCAACCTTGCATCACACGTGTAATGGGGGTGTGTACGTACATATAGCCAAAACCCATCAATTTCAACCACGTTCCAACTGAACTGGCAATAATATTACTATATAGCTTATTGTGATGACCCGGCCCGCACCAGCCGACATTTCCAATGAAAGTGCGTTGTGCCGATGTCCAACCAGCACAGGACGGTCGCCAAAGAAAGGAATTTGAACTAGCAAGGAATCTGTAGAATGTCTCACGACGCATGGAATAAAATATAATAATAACATACTTGACATAAAACAGGCGAGGCAGTGCATAAGCTGAAAACTAAACCATCATAGTAGCGGAAAATCCAAAATACAGCTTATGTTCCACATCATCATTATTACAACTTTTCAAACTGTCTCTAAAGCAAAATAAGAAAGGTACACTACTAATGCCCAAAGTAGTGACGAGTAGTGACACAGGGAGAATATATATATATATCATACGTGGAAGCCTCCTGCTCGTCTCCGGCACAGCTACCCGTGCATAATAACCTGACCTGTCTCTAGTCTGCCCGTTTAAGAGCACCCAAAGTAATAAGAAGATACATAAAACTCTGGGTAAGACAAAAGTCTGGTATGAGCGATAAGCAGCAAAACAGAACAATAACAGGTATGCTAAACCATACCTGAACCGGGACTTGCAACCAAAGAGTTAGTACAACAAGATGCAAAATACTCTAAGGTGACACTAACATATGGTGTAAAGATACGAGGGTGGGGGTGTGCATGTCATACTGATGTCAAACAATCAAGCATAGCAGCCATCCTCACATCTCTCACTCTGTGTGTAAAACATACGATATCCACCTCTTTGATCACCCAAATCCTTGCTATGATCACTCTGCCCCATGGAGTCATGGCGACTCCACTGCACTGATCCATAGCCACTAGTCCTTGCTATGTCCACTTTGCCCCCATGAAGTCATTACGACTTCACTGCACTGGCTCATAGCAATGCTACGATCACTCTGCCCCATGGAGTAATAACCACCCCACTGCACTGATCCGTAGCCTAACAATCATCTCTCGGTGGTGAATCAAAGCTATGGACGTCGACAACTCCTTAGCACACGTCCCGCAACAAAGTCCAATCGTGAAGTTCACTCATTGGTTCCCAACTGGATCCTGAGTTGTACTTCCTATTTGGAATACCTTTGCATCTCGGGTTTTGATCTTCTCCTCGTCCTCGGTTTGGTTCGGTCATGATGCACATCTGGTCAGGTCCTGACACCCCCATTCGGTTCGTGAGTAAACTTCCTCCCCTGGCTCGGTCATACTCGTTCGTGGGTCCCGGTTCGGAGTGCTTCAGTTCAGGTCGTGATCTCTGGTTCGGGTCGGAGGAGTGTTCCGGTTCGTGTCCACCCAATGGATCGGGTCGTGGTTCCCGATCCGAACCAATCGTAGCACTCTGTCTTGGTCTTCTTCTCCAACATTGGGTCGGTTCGGTCGTGGTCTCCTCCAAGCTCCAGGTCGGCTCGTGACATTCAAATGGTGGAGATTCGTGATGGCGAACTGGTTCGGTTAGGGTGCAAGAGGCGGCTAGTGGGTGGGCTACACGACCCGACCCGGTCCCCTTCCACCGATCCGATCCGGTTTCCTGCATATTTCCTGCAACTTCCAGCAACCGTTTTTACGCCACTCGACGGCGTTTTCGACCATTCTAACTTTTCTAATCAATCACAAAGCATACCATACAGCCATAACAACATAGAGAATCGACCATAAACACCAAAATAACAATTTAATATGTTCATGTGGATCAAACATACCAAAAAACCCATGTTTTCCTCTTAATCATGTTTAAGCATAACTAATGATATGATTAGCAAAACTTATCCAAATTAACCCAAATTTCTAACAGAGGTCTAAAATAATATTTTAGAATTTCTAAACATTTTTCCAGATTTCTAACATGTATAATTTCATTAATTAGCACTAATCATCCTAACTAACTGTAATTAGTGTAAAAACAATGCTAATCACTCATCTTAGCCACAAATAAACTCATATCTGAAACTTTTGGACAAAATGGTTCGGATTCCAATACACTCCAGTAGCTCTACCTCGATTTTTGTGCTAATCCGCTTTGATTTGATGTAGATTTGGCTTAATTAGCAATTAGAAGGTGATTTGGGGTGTTTTAGCAAGTGGAGGTCATTGCTAGGGTTCAAAGGTTGGAAGTGGCGGCTAAGAAATGAAATAAAAACTGATTTACTAACTCATCTCAACCCTCCCATAACCTTAATCCCGAAATGAGTTATGGGCCCTCTTCCTAATCACCCTAATAAGGCCCGGTTGAGCTGTTTTTCACCTTCTAAACCTTGTTTCAGCCATATCTCCCGAACGGTGAGTCCGTTCGGCTAATGTGACCACTCTACAGAAAGGTAGACCATCATCCGAAACTAATGGAAGTGGTTTCAGGTCAAAACTCCTTAACAATAAAAAGTTATGGCCGAAACAAGATCAACTAGGGGTAAAACGGTCATTTAAAAGTCGGCAAAAATCATGAACATGGCAAATGACCCCAATAGTCGTCTCCCAAAGTTACATGACCATACGACTTCGTATGTAAAAGAAATAAATATTCTACGATCCTTCGATGCGTAGAATGCGGGTCGTTACATTCTCCCAATTAAGAAATTTTGCGCTTGAAATTCCTTAACTAAGAGACAAGCAAAGGATCCCGCATGCCTACCAACCATTCACGACAATCAAACATACAAAAACAAACAAGTCTATCCTAGCATGCGGAAAACTAAGTCGCAATTAAAATCTTACCAGGTAAAGAGTTCTGGATACGTCTTCTTAATGCTCTCCTCTGTCTCCTAAGTACAGTCATTCTCATCCTCGCCCCACTGAACCTTGACTAGATTCACCGCTTTCCTCCGAAGTTTCTTTGTATCGTGCTCGAGAATACGAATCGGCTTGCGATTCCCAACCGCCTCGGGTTCTACTTCGATATCATCTAACTGATCAGGTGAAATAGTCATATCGTGGTCGTGCACGAATTTCCTTAACTAGAAAACATGAAATACGCTATGAACTCCTGCAATCTTCTCTGGTAATTCAACTTTATATGCCAAATTCCCAACTTGCTCGAGGATTGGGAATGGACCAACAAATCTTGGTACTAGCTTTCCTCTCCTTCCAAATCGAATGACATTATTTAATGGAGAGATCTTGACGAATACTAGGTCGCCAATGGAGAATTTCAAATCCTTTCGCCACTTATCAGCATAATTCTTCTGCCTATCTTGGGCAGCCTTCATTCGTTGTTGAATGATCAAAATCCTGTCTGAAGTTTCTCTTATCACATCTGGTCCAAACACAAACTTCTCACCAGTTTCTAACCAACATGACGGTGAGTTGCACGGACTTCCGTACAAAGCTTCGTATGGAGCCATACCAATACTGGATTGACAACTATTGTTATATGCAAACTCTACTAGATTCAAATGGTCATCCCATGATCCACCAAAATCCAATATGCAAGCTCTCAAGAGATCTTCTAATACTCGATTCACCTTCTCTGTTTGACCGTCAGTTTGAGGATGGTACGCGGTACTGAGATGTAATTCTGATCCTAAAGCCTCTTGTAAGCTCTTCTAAAATCCACTAGTAAACAACGGATCTCGGTCGCTCACAATACCTTTGGGTATTCTATGAAATCTCACTACCCACTTCATATATAGTTCCGCTAGCTTAGCTGCCGTTCTATTCGACTTGATGGGTATAAACCTTGCACTCTTAGTCGGTCGATCCACAATCACCCAAATGCTATCATGGCCCGATCTAGTCCTTGGTAACCATCAATGAAATCCATTGAGACTAGTTCCCATTTCCATTCTGGAATTTCTAATGGTTTCAACAAACCACTAGGCTTCTTTTGCTCAGCTTTAACTAGCTGGCAATTCATGCATTTGGATATAAACTTCCCAACATCTCTTTGTATCCTTTCCCAGTACTAGGTCTGCTTCACGTCTCGATACATTTTGTTACCACCGGGGTGTATAGTCAGTTTTGAGTGATGACATTCTCTAAGCACTTCATCTCTCAATCCATCGACATTGGGCACAACTAGTCTTTCATTCTTCCTAAGCCATCCATCTCGATCAAGCGCATACTTGTCCATCTTCCTATCGATACCCATCTCTAACTTGGAGATGATTTCTAATAAGTTAGGATCGTCCCTCTGACTGGAACCAATCTTCTCAATCAAAGTGGGTCTGATCGTCAAACTTGCTAATACTTCTGGATCCAATTCGCACTTTGATCTGAAATCATACCCAGCGATGTACTCCAGTGCTTCCATTCTAGAAACATAGCCCCTAAACTGGCATGTCTTCTACTTAATGCATTAGCTACCGCATTGCCCTTTCCTGGTGTATATGCGATGTCGAAATCATAGGAAGCCAAGAATTCAAACCATCATTGATGTTGGAGATTTAGAACCTTCTGAAATAAAAGATACTTTAACGATTTATGATCGGTAAACAACTCGAATCTTTCTCTCAAGAGATAATGTCTCCACATCTTCAATGCGAACATGATCACGGCCAATTCCAAATCATGGGTAGGATACCTCTTCTCATGCGGTTTTAGTTGCCGACTAGCATAAGCTACAGCCTTACCTCCTTGCATCAATACAGAACCTAGTCCGGTACCACAGGCATCTGCGTATACTGTCATCTCTTCATTCCCTTTACGAATGACTAACACTGGTGCACATGTCAACTTTTCCTTTAGACTCTTGAATGCATTCTCGCACTTTTCGTCCCAAACAAAAGCTTGATTTTTCTTGGTCAACTGAGTCAACGGTGCCGCTATCTTGGAGAAGTCTTGGATAAACTTACGATAATATCCAGCCAACCCCAAGATACTTCTTACGTCTGTTGCACTCT
This sequence comes from Allium sativum, assembly GCA_030737875.1. Classification (NCBI taxonomy): domain Eukaryota; kingdom Viridiplantae; phylum Streptophyta; class Magnoliopsida; order Asparagales; family Amaryllidaceae; genus Allium; species Allium sativum. Next base: position 227,145,610 of record CM060911.1, on the reverse strand, counting down.
TAGGCGTAGACCAATCTTGTACCGTAGCCACCTTCGCAGGGTCCATGGCAATACCATTCTCTGAAACAACATGGCCCAAGAATCTCACTTCCCTCCTCCGGAAGTGACACTTCGAAAACTTTGCTTTCAATTGGTGTTTTCTCAACACCTCCATTACTATCCTTAAATGTTCCTTGTGTTCTTCCTCTGTCCTTGAATAAACCAAGATATCGTCTACGAACACAAGAACAAACTTATTCAATTGATCTCGGAATACTCTATTCATAAAATCCACAAAATATGCTAGTGCATTGGTCAACCCGAATGGCATGACCAACCACTCATAGAATCCAGACGGCGTCCGAAAGGCCGTTTTAGCTATACTCTCAGCTACCACCCTAAGTTGATGAAAACCTGTCGCGAGATCCAACAAGGAGAACACTCTCGCGCCATTCAACTGATCAAACAAATCATCTATCCGCGGTAGATGATACTTATTCTTCCTCGTCACCTTATTCAACTCGCGGTAGTCCACACACAATCGAAGGGAACCATCTGCCTTGGTAGCAAAAACAACTAGTGATCCCCACTTAGAAACACTTTTTCTGATAAATCACTTCTTCAACAGATCGCTTACTTGCACCCCGAGCTCTCGTTGCTCCCTTGGTGCCATACGACGAAGTGGCATCACTATAGGTCTGACATCTTTCACTAAATCAATACGAAACTCAATCTCTTGGAGTGGTGGAAGTTCGGTCGCTTCCTCGAAGACGTCCGGATACTGGCCAGCCATGGGCACATCTGACAACTCATCATGCAGGATGTCGAGGGAATTTAGAAAACTAGCCATTACCTCATCACTAGGTAGACCACCAAACACTACCCTCCGCCCATCATCCGCTCTAATTGTCACCAAAAAGCCCTCACAATCTACCACCACCTCGTACCTTTGGAGCCAATCGACTCCCAAAATAACGTCAAACCCAATAAAGCCCAAAACAAAGCAATCACAAGAAAATATACATCCATGACTCGATAAGACCACATTATGAAAAATCATGCTAAGGCTAGTTGAACCACCAATCGGGTTCGTCACTGCTAAAGGTCTATCGACTATCTCGGGTTCCAATCCCAACCTATCTACCAGGTCACTAGATATGAAGGAACGGGAAGCTCCGGTATCAAACAATACTCAAACAGGAACATCATAAATAGAAAGCATACCTTGAATGACGACATTCTTTCCTTTCTCTGCCGCAGTTGGGGCATTCGACGAAGAAGGAACAACATTAAGAGCATATGCTTTCACAATCTGCTTCATTTTGGGGGGGTTGCCGACATTTATCCTTGTGATGTCCCACTTGGCCACATTTGAAGCACTTCCTGTCCGCTAGCTTTGCTCGACATTCTTTAGCATAATGGCCCTTCTTGCCACGGCTAAAGCACTCAACATCTTTCTTACTCTTTTTCTGACCATCCTTAGCTTGGTTCTGCTTCCTCTTATTCTGATAATTATTCTTGCCTCCACCGCTTGCTTGCGGTTTTGGCTCCTCTGCAGATGCAACCTCGGTCTTCAACTTAGGGTATAGACTCTCTGATCTCAAAGCTTTCCCCACAATCGATTCAAACGTCTCATCAATATGGTTTATAAGCCTTTCCCCTAAGTACTGATCTAAGCCTGTTATGAACTTCTCATTCTTCTTCTCGGGAGTGTCGATAAGAGATAATCCATACTTCGATAAAGTATCGAACCTAGCAATATACTCCAAGACTGATCTACTATTATGCTTAAGTTCCAAAAACTTCCTAAACAATTCTGATTTCTGAGCAGCTGGGATAAACTTATCGCTAAAGCGGGTCCTGAACTGATCCTAAGTAACTTGGTCCTCAGGAGTAGCTGCCTTAATAGCATTCCACCAATTCATCGCCCGTCCTTGCAGCTGACGGGATGCTAACTTTCTCTTCATCACATCCTCGATACCCAAATCTTCGAAAATGCGCTCACAGCTATCAAGCCAATCCTGAACTTCTATAGCCGATTCTGTTTCGTGGAACGGCTTCCCACCAAGACTAGTGTAATCGTTGCATAGCTTGGCGAAATCAGCCCTAGGCTCCTACACCGCTGCACCACCACCATATGCAGCATTAGGAGCTGCCCTTTGAACATCCCTAAGCATCTCTCTCATGAGGTCAGTGAACATCGTCCTCATATCAGGAGTATTCCCATTATTAGCTCCTCTACCAGTACCCCTAGTATATCGGCTCATCGTTCAATCTGTAAGGAGAAAACGATTAACCATCTTCAGTGGTGTCAGTGCAATGCGACTTCATCCTTAAATATACTAATAGTATATATATAACTTTTGAAAACCAAAATATCACAAATACGCACTCTCATATACGTACTATCTCTCTCTGGTGTCTTCCCTAGGTTAACTACGCAACCTAGAACTCTGATACCAAGTGTGACGGCCCGCCCCGCACAAGCCGACATTTCCAATGAAAGTGCGCTATGTCGATGTCCAACCAGCATGGGACGGTCGCCAAAGAAAGGAAAAGAAGGGAATTTGAACTAGCAAGGAACCTGTAGATTATCTCACAGCGCATGGAATAAAATATAATAATAACATACTTGACATAAAACAGGCGAAACAGTGCATAAGCTGAAAACTAAACCATCATAGCAGCGGAAAATCAAAAATACAGCTTATGTTCCACATCATCATTATTACAACTTTTCAAACTGTCTCTAAAGCAAAATAAGAACGGTACACTACTAATGCCCAAAGTAGTGACTAGCAGCGACACAGGGAGAATATATATATAAATATATATATATCATACGTGGAAGCCTCATGCTCGTCTCCGGCACAGCTACCCATGCATAGTCACCTGACATGTCTCTAGTCTGCCTATTTAAGAGCACCCAGAGAAATAAGAAGAGACATAAAACTCTGGGTCAGACAAAAGTCTGGTATGAGCGATAAGCAGCAAAACAGAACAATAACAGGTATGCTAAACCATACCTGAACCTGGACCTGCAACCAAATAGTTAGTACAACAAGATGCACAATACTCTAAGGTGACACTAAAATATGGTGTAAAGATACGTGGGTGGGGTGTGCATGTCATAATGATGTCAAACAATCAAGCATAGCAACCGTCCTCACATCTCTCAATCAGTGCGTAAAGCATACGATATCCACCGCTTTGATCACCCATATCCTTGCTATGATCACTCTGTCCCATGGAGTCATGGCGACTCCACTGCATTGATCTGTAGCCACTAGTCCTTGCTATGTCCACTTTGCCCCATGAAGTCATGACGACTTCACTGCACTGGCTCATAGCCATGCTACGATCACTCTGCCCCATGGAGTAATAACTACACCATTGCACTGATTCGTAGCCTAACAATCGTCTCTCGGTGGTGAATCAAAGCTATGGACGTCGACAACTCCTTAGCACACGTCCCGCAGCAAAGTCCAATCGTGAAGTTCACTCATTGGTTCCCAACTGGATCCTGAGTTCTACTTCCTATTTGGGCTACCTTTGCATCTCGGGTTTTGGTCTTCTCCTCGTCCTTGGTTTGGTTTGGTCGTGATGCACATCTGGTACGGGTCATGACACCCCATTCGGTTCGTGAGTAAACTTCCTCCCCTGGCTCGGTCATACTCATTCGTGGGTCCCGGTTCGGAGTGCTTCAGTTCAGGTCGTGATCTCTGGTTCGGGTCGGAGGAGTGTTCCGGTTCATGGCCACCCAATGGATCGGGTCGTGGTCCCCGATCCGGTTCGGATCGGGTTGTATTCTCCCATCAATTCGTAGCACTCCGCCTTAGTCTTGTTCTCCAACATTGGGTCGGTTCGGTCGTGGTCTCCTCCAAGCTCCAGGTCGGCTCATGACATTCAAATGGTGGAGATTCGTGATGGCGAACTGGTTCGGTTTGGGTGCAAGAGGCGGCTAGTGGGTGGGCTACACGACACGACCTGATCCTCTTCCACCGATCCGTTCCGGTTTCATGCATATTTCTTGCAACCTCCAGCAACCGTTTTTACGCCACTCGACGGCGTTTTCGACCATTCTAACTTTTATAATCAATCACAAAGCATACCATACAGTCATAACACCATAGAGAATCGACCATAAACACCAAAATAACAATTTAACGTGTTCATGTGGATCAAACATACCAAAAATCCATGTTTTCCCCTTAATCATGTTTAAGCATAACTAATGATATGATTAGCAAAACTTATCCAAATTAACCCAAATTTCTAACAGAGGTCTAAAATAATATTTTAGAATTTCTAAACATTTTTCCATATTTTTAACATGTATAATTTCGTTAATTAGCACTAATCACCCTAATTAACTGTAATTAGTGTAAAAACAATGCTAATCACTCACCTTAGCCATAAGTAAACTAAGATATGAAACTTTTGGACAAAATGGTTCGGATTCCAATACACTCCAGCAACTCTACCTCGATTTTTGTGCTAATTTTCTTTGATTTGATGTAGATTTGGCTTAATTAGCGATTAGAAGGTGATTTGGGGCGTTTTAGTGGAGGTCATTGCTAGGGTCCAAAGGTTGTAAGTGGCGACTAAGAAATGAAATAAAAACTGATTTACTAACTCATCTCAGCCCTCCCATAACCCTAATCCCGAAATGGATTATGGGCCCTCTTGCTAATGACCCTAATTAGGTCCGGTTAAGCTGTTTTTCACCTTCTAAACCTTGTTTCAGCCATATCTCCAAAACGGTGAGTCCGTTTGGCTAATGTGACCACTCTACAGAAAGGTAGACCATCATCCGGATCTAATGGAAGTGGTTTCAGGTCAAAACTCCTTAGCAATCAAAAGTTACGGTCGAAACAAGATCAGCTAGGGGCAAAACGATCATTTAAAAATTGGCAAAAATCATTAACATGGGAAATGACCCCAGTAGTCGTCTCCCAAAGTTAAATGACCATACGACTTCGTATGTGAAAGAAATAAATATTTTACGATCCTTCGATGCGTAGAATACGGGTCATTACACTTTTACAAACTACACTCTTTTTTATATTGATTACAACTAAAATTAAGCAAGTTTGTTTTACCAGATGATATCATCCTTATGTAAGATACAATTCACAAATAACACGTTATGTAAGATATAATTCACAAGATCAAACATGGCACATTACTATCGTTTTAACTTGTAACTACTTACATCTAAATTTATTATAACACATTAATCACTAGTAATCAATAGTGAATTATTTGCTAATTTTCAATTAAATTGTGTGTTTAATATTTTGTTTATTAATTTTTAATCTAATAATAATTAATTAATTATTAGTTATCAATTGTTGACTACTATGATTGCTAATTACTAGTTGTTAATAGGAATTGTTTCATTTTTCAAATTAGCTAGTAATTAAATTATAACTGCAAATATTGTCACATATTACAAATGGTAAATGAAAATGGTTGCAATAATAAACATGTTATGACTAACCAAAAAGATAGAGTTAAAAAAATTTTACCTATCACAGCTGGCAAAAATAAAAAGTTGTAATTTGCATGTATTACAATTGGTAATAATATTAATTATTAATAGTATTTTTTACCGATTATTTAATTAATAATTATTTAGTATTTTTTACAACTGACATAAAGAGTTGTAATAGACATTTATTACAACCGGCAAAAAAGAAGAGATGTTAAAAACTAAAATCTTTTACAACTGCTAAAAAGAGTTGTGATAGATGTCTATTACAACTGATGTAAGAAGAGTTGTCAAAAATAAGTATATATTACAACTAACCATTAAGAACAGTTGTAACAGGCCTTTATTACAACCTGCGAAATGAAAGATTTGTTGAAATTACAACTGTCTGCAGAAAACAGTTGTAAAAAACCTCTATTGCAACTAACACTCAGTGACAGTTGTAAAATTACAGTTATATGTTTGTTACCGACTCAGTCAACCATAATTAAACTAATAGTTATCTATATAACACTATTGGATTTTAACTAGACACATGTATTATTTCCAGGTTTTAATATTATATATAGAGATGAATATATTAAACTAGAATTCCAGATTTCAGATTATCAGTATAATAGGTAAAACTGGAATTAAGTTAAAATTAATATCCTAATGCAAGAGTGGAAATTCATATATATTCTTGATAGTGTTCATAACACTATTTGTATGATTAATTGTTTAAATGGATCAAAAATCCAATTGTGTTCAGATCCAACTGTAATACAACTAATGTATTTTAATACGATCTGCCCTTTTAATTTCAAAATGCATAGCATTGTATTTCAATTTATATGTAATTGATACTGCACCATATATAATCATGAATGTACATCTAAATTCAAGACTTAAACTAAGGTCAACAGTGTCAAGGTAGTAATGATTAGGCAACATATTAACATTTTCAAATAGCAACTTATCATACAATAATTTATACTAACTATATCAAGTCTCACTTGATTCATCTAACATGCAGTATAAAAAAAATCATTTTAAATACTAAACTCAAAATGAAAATTGTCCATTTAATATTAAAACAGAATAAAACTAAAACATGTGTGTGATGCTTAAACATTGGGCCAGGCTCAAAATTTACATCTATGGTCTGTTCTGGCTTTAATATACAGTTAAAACCGCTAAAATAATAATGTACTTGTAACAAGATATATATATATATATGTACTACTTTCTTTATTTATAACTACCAATTGCAAATCAAATTTACATTGGTATTTATAATACAAGCAGAAGTATAATATTGTTCATTAACATATCAAATATATGCATAATCTTGTATGAACATATCTTATATCAAGTAACTTGTATGACCTCGGTGAATATTAATATGCAAACCATATTTTCTTTTACCCAAATATCAATATTTATAAAGATCAATTCAGTACAATTATTATGTAATAAAAAACCGTGAATCAAAATCACATTATATATATATATATATATATCAATATATATGATCTATTTACCATGAGTTGACATATGTATACGTTGACATATGTATACATATCAAATAATTCAAATATTCATGACCATACAACATATATCATATATATATATTTATAATTAAATATGGTCATAAACATATGGTAATACAATACTTCTAACAGTATTATTAATGTTGAACTGATACCAAATCTGGAGCAAAATCCAAAATATATTAAACACGTATAACATAAGCAGGTCTAAAAAAGGATTTTGTAATGAGTTATGATAAAAATGTTTTATACCAACATCATAAAACCATAATAGAGAATCAGATTCTCTGTAATGTTTAAATCAAATTTCAAAATTGGTTTTAGTTGATCAAAATGCATACGCATCAATACTTATATGTCAATTAAATATGTATATCTGCAATATGATCATGATATTACGACACATAAGTTTTATAGAATCAGCAAATCTCAATACACATTGTGACTTCATTTTATTCTATAGTTTATTGATGTAATGAGAATCCAAAACTAAAGGAATTACTCATAAATTTATAACTCTGATCTATTATTAAATAAACATGTCTGGGTTTGAAATAACAAATCCTGGTTTATAAATTAAGTATTAAGATCAAAATATTAACAAAATTTTCATACACTTGATTTTAGTAAATCAAAATAACATGAAAATTATCTCACTGATTTGTTAATCTAGTAAAATTGTATTTTGACCAAAAAATTGAAATTCAAAATTTTATAATGATTCAAAACCATTCAGCCAGATTTATTAAATCAGCAATCTATCATATAGATCACCATATATATAGATCTGATCTAAAACAATCTATTGGATACATGTTTATGAACCATAAGAATAATTATAAGTTCAAAACTTTTATTACTATGAACCAACCCAATATGATATTTCAGAAAATTGTTGAGACAATGGCCAGACAGATTGGGATGTTGAACAATTCTAAATACAATCAATTACAGAATCATTCCATAATCTTAAATATAAGAATAATGTAAGTTTAAACATATTTAAGCAAAAGGAATTATATCGAATATAAGTTCCTAAACTAATTTTAAATTGTGTACATGTAATGACCTGACAGTCATCATTATGACTTACAAGCTTCCTTTAATTCATGAGCAATATTGTGCAATTGGAATACCCAAAAGGTTCGAATATGAAATTGTAATACACTAAAATAGAACCAAACTATTACTTTTATCAATAACCAAATATCTTCTGATTTATAACTTGAAAGAGATTTCACAGGTAAACATATCCAAACACGATTGAAACACAAAGATGTAATAGAGCAATCGTGTTATTCCAGAATATAATAACAGTATTAAATATAGTGAATTTCCAGAATTAACAATGTGTTCATACTAGGTTTTATATCAAATATAGAAAGTTTTTTACTGCAAAACAATTTTAGAATTCATATCAAATACTTTTCATCATTTTCAATGAAACAATTTCATTTTGAAACATATTTGACATCAATTGTCGAAACTTTGATTTCACAGCTATCGATTATACATGAAATCAAATATACTAAACTGAAATCTAGGATCAAAATGCTAATTTTGCAAAGAACCTGGTACCGATACCACTATTGGATTTCACGATCCAATCGACATCCAAAATAAATGTTTTAACAGTTTAAAGCAAGGTTCGTTTGCAAAGTAGTAAATTAAAATTAAATGAATTAGGTTTTATACCTGTTTATTGTGAGTCCATGATTCTCCATCCAAATCTGAAAGCAAGACGACGACCAGTCCATCGAATCAACGAGCTCATCAAATGTTGAGCCTCTACAAGTATCCACGAGAACGATCTCTTCTCGAATCGAATTGGAGAAGAATAAACGGGGGGTGCTAGCCACCATTTCTAGGATTTTTTTCCCTTTTTTTAGATCTTATCTAAAATGGCAGTCGGTGGTCATTTTTTAAGGTAACGATTTTACCCCTTTATAAAATAAAAGTTTTCCACAATTTAAAAATATGACCTATTTACCATTTTAATTATCAAATAAAATTGTCAATAATTTGAAATTTTATTTATCCAATAAAATAGTCCTTTCCCTTTATTTCGTTCTGTATGTGTGACCTTATAGGTTAATACAACACTGGCAATAATTTTAAATTATATTTAAAATCATAAGCAGTGATTGGCATCCAGGAATACGTCGCTGCCACCCAGGTCATAGTAAGATCAATGATTCGTTACAACCTTTTTGTGACCAATGTATCAATGTAATATAATCCTTCTAACCAATATATTCAGAATTAAACTAGAGGCATGGATCGTATCATCCTCTTTATAATTCAATCCGTTTTTCTTGATCGATGAGTAGGCTATTTAAAACAAATCAATATTTGAGCATGGCCAAGCATATCACAGTCTCACTTAATCAACAGTCCCATGGATATCACTACGAATATATCGTAGGGTTAAATTCCATCTTGATCATTCATAATTTTTCATTCGATTCGAGATGTATCCAATAATCACCGTTATCGTTACTCTGTTACAAATAACTTTAGATGATATCAGAACACAAATATCCTTGAATAAAATTATAATGATTTCAGGTCTGGGGACCATTACATCACTGTCACTATAAGAATAACTTATGATACTGTTAATTATATTCCATGTAGTTATCTCACGGTGGGTCAGCCCAATACGATATTGCCCAATACGTATTTATGTTTTGACATTAATATCACGTATATTAATGATAAATGAGATGTGATCATTAGTCAATCAACATACTAGTCTCAAAGCTTTATTGTTGTCCTATATAAACAATAAAACTCGACTAGGGACATTTAAGAATTATAATACTTATCATATTATATAATCTCAAATTCAAGTCTTACTTGAACTATATAATTCCGCATTACAATTATAAGGACTTATACTATATTAATATTCATATTATGTAGTAAAATATAATATAATAGAATATAATTTTTTCTAAATAAAACAACAACATCAACAGTGTTATCCATCTCATCAAATGAATTGCCTCTATGGCATAAACTCTAATAGGCTAGACAACCTTTTTTCCTATAGGTCCACTTCCATAAGACGTATCTCCGGTGTTGACAAAAAATATCATTAACAGAATCTCTTTTTGATAATGTGTAGTTGGCAGAAAGTCTTGAACTCTGAGCTCTCAAACTGGGTCCCATTGTCGAAGATGATGGCTTGGTTTACTCCATACCGGGTAATGATATTGCAGAAGATGAAATTGATTACTTTCTTGGTAGTGATTGTGGTGAGGCCCCGGCTTTTGCCCATTTGGTGAAGTAGTCGACTGCAATGATGGAGTAGCTGCCCCACCTTTGGCCATTGGAAGAGTTTCGATGATATCAATCCCCTACATGGCGAACGACCAAGGACTGACCATTTGCATTAGCTCAGTTGGTAGGACTCTCGAAATCTTGGAGAACCTATGGCATTTGTCACACTTGCGGGCATAGTACATAGCGTCTCGATCAAGTGTGGGCCAGAAATAACCGTATCTGAGAACCATTTTTGCCATAGTTTGCGCACCAGTGTGGTCGTCGCACTCACCCTCATGCACCTTTAGAAGTACACAGTTGGCGTCGTTGTGGGCTACACATCGGAGTAACATAACAGAGAATCCTCTTTGGTAGAGCACCCCATCTAAAATGATGTAGCCAGATGACTTACAGGTGAGCGCTTGTCTGTCTTTGCGGTACTCAGAGAGGATTCCATATTGCAAATAGTTTCTGATTGGTGTCATCCAAGACTCGGCACCAGATTCAATCTCCGTTGTTGCTACCGAACCAGTTTGTATCTAGTCGATGCTTGGATAGTCGAGTACTTCGACTGGGGAAAGTCCCATAAGCTGGGCATCCCTGGAGCTTCCCAGTTTGGCTAATGAGTCAGCTTTCTCGTTTTGTTCTCAGGGGATATGCGTGATGATGTAATGGTCGAAGTTAGTGGGAAGTTCGCGAACCCGATCGATGTAGGGAGTGAGTCATGCTCCCTTGGCTTGGTACTCTCCCTATACCTAGCGCATGATGAGCTGTGTGTCAGAGTAAATCTAAATGGCCTTGATGTTAAGTTCGGTTGCAATTCTGAGTCTAGCGATCAAGGCTTCGTATTTTGCATCGTTGTTGGTAACAGGAAAGTCGATCTTTAAAGTGTATCATATTGAGTGTTCCTCACGAGTGATGAGCACGACCCCGACGCCAGAACGCTGATTGTTGGAGGATCCATCCATGAAATGTTTCCATGAAATTTCTGGAGTTTTGATGTCTTCTAGAGGAGGCACTTCTGGAATGGTGAACTCCACTATGAAATCGGCGAGGGCTTGTCCGAGGATGGCTCAACGAGGAATGAATGTGATCTCAAACTGGCTCAGCTTTATATTCCACCTTAGGAGTCATCCAGATGCCTCGGGTCATTGCAAAACCTGTAGTAGTGGCTGGTCGGTGAAGACTTTGATCGGATGGGACTTAAAGTAGGACCGCAACTTCCGGGAAGAGATCAACAAGCATAGCCAACTTCTCAAGCCCCAGATAGTTTTTTTTCGCTCTTGTTAACCTCTAACTGATGTAGTAAACGGATCATTGGACATAGTCTCCAATGCGCATGAGCGCTGAGCTGATTTCCTGCATGGAAACAACCAAATAAACATATAACTCCTCGTGATCCCTGGGACTAGACAAGACAAGGGGTCGCTTTAAGTGATTTAGGGGGTCCTACAATGCGGCTACGCATTCTGGTGTCCATGAGAAGTTGCGCTTCTCCTTTCTGAGAAAGTTGAAAAAGGGAATGCATTTGTCAGTAGCCTTGGAGATGAATCGACTTAGAGCGGCGACCTTCCCATTTAAACTTTGAACATCCTTGATGCTCTGAGGGGCCTAAATATCCTGGATAGCTTTAATCTTATATGGAACAACTTCGATGCCTAGCGAATTGACAATGAAACCTAGGAATTTTCCCAAGGCAATGCCAAAAGAGCATTTCAAGGGATTGGGCTTCATGTTATATTGGCGGAGGACACCATACATTTCGGAGAGGTCTCGGACGTGGTCTTTCGATTTCCTTATTTTCACGAGCATATCATCCACGTATACCTCCATGGATCTCCCGATCTTATTCTTAAACATGAGGTTGACCCGTCATTGGTAGGTGGCTCCAGCGTTCTTAAGACCGAAAGGCATGGCGAGATAGTAGTAGAGGCCGAGGTTGGTTATGAAAGAAGTATGATCCTGGTTAGGGAGGTACATCGAAATCTGATTGTAGCCTGAGTAGGCATCCATGAAGGATAGGAGTTGGTAGCCGGTGGTTGAATCAACGAGCTGGTCGATCTTCGGGAATGGGAAGCTTTCTTTAGGGCATGCCTTATTCAAGTAAGAGAATCCGACACATGTTCGCCACTTGCCATTTGCTTTCTTAACCAGGACTGGGTTGGATACCCATTTGGGGTAATAGGCTTCTCGGATGAAACCATTGTTGAGTAACCTATCAACCTCTTCTTTGAGTGTCGTTGACCTTTCGATCCCCAAGATTCGACGTTTCTGTTTGATCGGAAGTTGCAAGAGATTGATAGCGAGCCTGTAACAAGCGACTGCAGGGTCGATGCCACCTATGTCGGAATGAGTCCATGCGAATACACCAAGGTTGGCCCCTAAGAATTCCATAAGATATTTCGTTACTGCGGGGTAGAGTTGCGATCCAACTTTCAAGACCTTTGTTGGGTTGTTGGGGCTGAACAGAACATCCATTGTAGATTATACTAGGGTAGCCCTTTCGAAATCGGGCTCTTTGTCCTCTCTTGGATCGATATAGTTGGAAAAATGGCAGTGGCACCTAGTCCAAGATTCAAACGCCTTTGATTGCTATGTGGAGACGGTCTTGGCGCAAGAAGGCGGAGGCACGATCTTGCCTTTGTCCTTATTGCGCGCATTCTTCTACTATATGAGGTAGAAATCTCTAGTTGTTGCATAGTCGCCTTTAATGGCACCGATCCCATTTTCTGTCAGGAACTTCATTAGAAGAGACTAGGGTGACATACAAACTCAGAACCCTACAAGGAAGGGACATCCAAAGAAGACGTTGTATTGAGAGATGATTTCGATGACTACAAAGGTAAGGATTTAGACCCGGCTCTGATCCCCTTCTCCAAGTTCTACAGCGAGGTCGACCATGCCCACTGGGTGATTGGAAGATCCATTGAAGTAGTGGATCATGGCATGGTAGAGCTTTAAGTCTTTGGCCTCAAGTTTCATCTGGTCGTAGGCCGCCTTGAAGATGATGTTGACCAAGCTTCCTGAGTTGATAAGGATTCTTCGGATGAAAGCTGATCCGATCTGGGAAGAGATGACTAGAGTGTCAACGGTTGGGATCTTGAGTCCTGTGGATTCTCTCTCGCGGAAGACGGTATCATCTCGCATTGTCTTGTGGAGCTTGGCGGGGACGGACTCGTCCAGAGTAGAGCAAGCTTCATAGGTGGTATGCTTTATAGAGTTGGCATACTCCTCCATCTTGCAGAAGCTATTGTGTGTGGGTAAGGTCTGCCATAGATAGTATTGATCACGATGCCACGTGTCATTGGGTAATACGACCTTGGGGCCACATTTGAAGGTGCAGGAAGTGCAGGCATTGGAGATCCCGTAGTTGCTTCGAGAGGAGCGGGATCCTGAACGTACCATTCGAAGCATTTATCGTGGATGAGTTTTTCAATCGCATCCTTGAGGTGGAGGCAGTTGCTAGTATTGTGCCTATACATGTCATGAAATCTGCAGTATTTGCCGGAGTTTTCCTTGCGATCGGTGGACTCACTTGTGTTGGGCTTCTTGTACTGGAAAGTACTACAGGCTTCTAAGTAGATTGTCTCCATATCTCGATTCAGCGGAGTGTAGTTCCTGTAATTCAAATAACGGTCATGTTTCTTAGGATTTGCAGGGCTTGGTTGTTACGACTGCCGAGATTGTCGCCATTCGGTTTTGTATTGTTAGGGGTTGCTCCTTTACCTCTGTCGAAGGATTCCCCGACCTGCTTTTCTTTGACATTGTCATCGACTGTGCCAACATGTGGTTGTTGGAGTGGCTGCCCTGGGAAGCTCGATTACGCCTTGCTACCTCTTGGCACAGGAATTGTCCAGCCTTTTCATAGAAAGCATCTAGGGTATTGGGCTGTATTTGGTTAATCCAGGCTCCAAATTTAGAAGTGGAAAGGACAATTTTTGCAAGCTGGAAGAGTACGGTGTGAAGTTTGGTATCATCGACCTTAATGAAGGCGGTACTGAATCGCTTAAGGTAGATCTTGAGGGGTTCTGCCGAGCCCTGGTAAAGGTTGAAAAGGGTGTGGGTGTTCTTTGGAGTTGGAACGTGCATTCTAAACCGCCTAACCAATTTTGTGGCTAATTGGCCAAAGGTGTTGATAGATTGGAGTGGACGGCAGAAAACCAAAGCAAAGCTATGCTTGATAAGAAGATTGGGAAGCACTTGCATTTGACCGCATCGATGGCCTGGCTAGAGTCCACCTGCTACTCATAGCGATTCAGAAAGGCACTGGGATCAGTTGTGCCATCATAGAACGCCATATGTGGCATGTTGAATCATCAGCGCCACTTAGCTTCGTGCTCGATCCTATTGAAGGGGTTACACCTCAAGTGGGTTTCCTACGAGTCATTTGCATTTCCCCGCATGTCTCTCACGATCCTACGGACCATGTCAGAGAGAAATGTTGGATGGGCATCTTCTGGTGAAATCCATTGGTTTCAATTAACTTCAGAAGTTCTGTTCCGTGGATGCCTTCTGTGATGCATGTCGGGATCATCCTCATCCATGTCATGGACATCGATCGCTTGATTTTGGTATGTCTAATGAGGGTGAGCAAGTTGGTGTGCGTCTTAATCTGGTGGAACTTGGACTTGCTGGGTTGTCGAAAGCATGGGCCCGAAGTTCTAAGCAGCAACAGTTGGGTTTGTTCGAGGGGGGTTGGTTACTCGGACTCGGATCATTATTGGTAACCAACCGTAGAGATCACGGTGATGAGTTCCCCCGATGTAAGTGACAATGGTTCTATCACCGACTCCATTTCCATTGTTGTTGTTGTGGCCGTTAGTATGGGCATTTGAGCAGACAACAACGTTGTTGTTAAGGCTATACTTCCTTCTTTGACGTGGGCCTTGAGATTTGGAAGAAGAGGCTATAGAGACATTGCGCCGCGATTGGGCGTTGTTCTGAGCAAGCTGAATTTAAGCGACGATGCGCTGACTGTCTTGAAGTTTACGCATAAGGTCGATGTTGTTTTTCAATGCTTGGTTGAGTTCTAGAGCCATAATTTCATATTTCTTATTAAGCGTGTTAATCTGCACTTGAGTTGTGTGGGCTTTGAGATCCGCAAGAGGAAGTAATTCCGTTTCTATTGGGTCTTCCGTTACTTGGGGTAGCTGAGAAGTACCAGCTTCGATTGTAACATAAGAGTCGAGCATCTAATTCTTTGTTCGCTTAACCATCATAAGTGGACTTGGGTGGTAGGTCAGAGAAGGAACCTAAAGCACATCAAAGTCGAGATGGGAATGTGCGACAAAGATGTGAGGCTAAGAGTTTCTCAATGAAAGCAACATAATGTTAATGGAAAAAATATCGTAACACCCAAATATTCTCCGTTACTTAGAGAATTACGTTTCACGTGGGAAAATAAATGCAGAAAGCAGTAAATAACACAGTAGATTTATAGTGGTTCGGTCCTGTGAGGGCCTACGTCCACTTTGAAAGAGTTCGCTAATATTTTATTGACAATAATAAGTTACAAGATTAGAACTATGTCATGACATCCATTTACAAACATTTCCAAGTATTTTGGAGTCATAGTTGTCATATATGAATGTTAGGAAAAAGTCACTTTATGCTTCTTCTTCCTCAAAGCATGGATGTCATTAATGAGTTCTTGGAGCTCTCAAGAATTGTCAAATCAGCCAATTTCCAATAACTTTGAAGTGTTCTCTTGGTGGTATTTATAGTGGAGAGGTTAGGTGGGAGTAGGTAGGATTCGGGGACAACAAGGTGTATTTTCGTACCCCTGAGGCCGGCTACCAGAAATTTCGACTCCCCTTATTGAGCTGCGAAGAAGGTCGTTTCCCTTTTATGGGATATGGATTTCATATCCTTGAGGGGATACGAGTTTTACATACCCCTATAGGGGTATGAACTCGTACCCGAGGGATACGTCTTCTTTACCATATTATGGGGTCCGAAACCCCTATTGCCATCATGGTCGAAGTGCGGAAGGGGCACGAAAATACCACCGTTGTAGGGTCTAAAATATTATAAAGACGAGGGATATGGTATGGAGGGATTTGACATTGGATGGGGCTCGAATCAAAGAGGTTCGAGGCTTTGGAAAGAAGGGGTACAAGACTCCGGGGTTTGAGATCCCCGATAAATGGGATACGAAAACTTGGAGAAGAGGGAGCCAAAATGTAGGGACTCGAGCCACTAGGGTTCGAAGCTTCGGTAACGAGATGGAGGGGTATGAGAGTACGGTTTGAGCATGGTTTTGAGGAGTTGTGAAGCTCCTGCTCACATGACCTCTTCCAAACTTGTTTCCTTCGTTTTTAGCGACAATTTAGATTGTAACATACGTGATGTGTTGAGTCGAGCGTGTCTGGTGTACTTCTGGGAACCGGACCAACATGCCGGTCAACAGAAGGCGGCAGATTTGGGTCGTCTCACTGAATCTTGTAGAGCGTCCGATTGTTGGCATACTTTGAGCGGTCCTTTACCGATAAGGTAAATCCCGAGGATATGATGATAGCGCTAGTGACTGTTTTGCACTTAGGCCCTGTAGTAGTTTCTGAACCTCGTAGGGATCATCTTGATTATTGTTTATCTACGGTAAGTCGGGGTTGAAACTAGAAATCTTGATTTTTAGGGAATTTCCGGGTATGGATTAGGATGTCATGATTAAGCCTCATATGACATGCTGATTTACAATGGGGGTAAATTAAGAGCCAAAAATATGGCGTAGGTTTTAATATGACATATGGACTTATAGAAAAAAGTTACAGGCTTGAATTCTGTTAAATATTTCTAGGGGATATTTTGACTATAAGAAGAAAATGGTCAGGCTAGGATTAATTTTTGAGACTTCTTATGACCCGAAGGGTCAGTCACATTGATATTCCTAATTTTCTTAGTGCATCTCTAGGCATCATCGATTCAGTTCTCTTTGTGCTATATATATTCCGAATATAATAAGTGATTGAAAGATTATCTCTAGGAGACAAAAAGATTGGTTTTCGGATCCGTATTTGTGCAATGCTAAACATGTAGTATTTTGGATAAAGCACACGGTATAAGTGAGAATTGAGTTTCATGGTTTTGACTGGAATTTATCCTAGCTATGAGAATATGCCATCCATGGATTGGTTGGAAGTTTAGGTAAGCTATCCATTTAATAAGTTGTCTCATATATTGGAAGGAAACTAGGTTTTCTTAGGGGTACTCGAAATCGAGTGTTGACCTGTGAAGGATTAATTGGATAGCAATATTATACTCTCTAAACCCAATCTTTTGAAAAGAATAGTACGACCCTTATGTTGGAATTTTCCGCATGCATTTTAAGGAAGTAGTAAGACTTCAGTTGTAATAGAAATGTTTTCGAAAAAAGCCAAGTAAATGAATTTTTGAAATAATTGTGATCCCTGGCAAGAGTGTAACAAGGAGGTATTTTATGGAAACCTGAGGAAACACTTTGAGTCGAAACCCCGTATGTATAAAGTTTTAAAGAACAAGAATTTTGAAAGACTAATGTATTTTGATATGAAATTTGTATTTTGGAAATTTCATAAAAGCAATTATATAAGTTTCAAAAATAAAATTTTGCAACTAAAATTTTGCCTCATTAAGATTTTTTAAGGTTTCGGAAAATTGTATACAAAAATGGGGTGGTAAGTAAGTCTTTATGGGGTTGGACAATATAAGTGGAATGAGCCAAGGAACACAAGATGGGTAAAGTAAAGACTAGAAATGTGGAAAGGAGGAAAAGTGTGGCTTTACTTGTAAGATTAAGGTAAGCTTTTGGATTAGTTAACTTCAAAGTTTCTCCCCAAAGTAACTAAAGATGAATAAGACGATACAACCACATCAAGTGATTCATGTTTCTTACCCGTATTCTTTTGACAAGTACTTCTTTGATATTTTATCTATCGCTTCG
The DNA here is from genome assembly GCA_030737875.1 of Allium sativum. Classification (NCBI taxonomy): domain Eukaryota; kingdom Viridiplantae; phylum Streptophyta; class Magnoliopsida; order Asparagales; family Amaryllidaceae; genus Allium; species Allium sativum. The sequence continues at coordinate 227,127,420 of CM060911.1, read as the reverse complement.
TCCTTTGATTAGGAGATTCCCTCTAGTATATCATTGGGAAGTGCAGATTTTAGGATTTGAGCTTATAGATGATAGGATATGGTTGAAACATGTGTTTGAGACAAGTTATGTTTTATGGTTGCAAGTGGCTGCAAGTGTTTGCTAGCGGATGAAGCAGACGCATATACACACACCAGGCACTAGATTAGGGATCGGCTCAAACACTTACATATTGCATATGGATGTGTGTGCATTTTAATTTATTTTCACTGTAGATGAAAAAAGGTTGATTTATCAATTGGTTGTTGCATTTTGGTGAATGGTTATTGCACACATATAGAATTTTATATGTATCATTCGGATTCTTTTGCATAAATATGGGATTCGTGGCACATACATGAATTGCATTAAGGAGATCAACTGAATCAGTAGACCTCTTGATTTTCGCATTAGCTTAAGGACATATACAAGACATCTTTGCATATATTCATACAAAGCATTAGAAATTCTAAGGACAATGGATGACAGTGGATGATGGTTGAGTAAATGGTTGTTAGCATTCATAACATTCTTTTAACTTTAGAGATTTCGAGGACGAAATGACAGTGGATGATGGTTGAGTAAACGGTTGTTAGCATTCATAACATTCTTTTAACTTTAGAGATTTCGAGGACGAAATCCTTTAAGGAGGGGATAATGTAACAACCCGAATTTTTTACACACAATAATTAATTAACGAATTAATTAATTAAGGAATAAACTGATAAAATAAATATTAATAGAAAAATATTGAGAATTAAGGAAAATATTTATTTTCATTGCGTCCGTTACGAAATTCTGGTTCAGATAGACTTTTAGTTTTCATAAATCGGACAAGAAATGAACAAGTTATGATCAATCAAAGTTTGAAATTAAATTAAAGAATTTAATTAATAAAGCAACGATAAATGGGCGACGCAGCCCTTAACTGGGTCGATACATGGGTCGACCCATGTCTAAGTTGGGTCGACCCACCTTCGAGCTTGGTTTTGGATAATTGCTTGCTTATGTATTATTGATGTGTCTTATATGGTTTAGATTAAAAACCTAAAATCTAATGGCCTAAAATATAAATATAAGATACATTGAACTTGGACAATAAATCTAACGAACCTAGACACTATTTCTACTATAAAAAGGCTACCAACCCTCATACTTTCCCCACATTTATTCTTCTTGTTCTTAGCCTCCACTATATAATGTTCTGAAAATAAAATTGGGGAAAAGTCTTGGTACTGTCAATGTATAGATCTGAAAGGATTTTCTGCTTCTACTTTTTCTTCAAAGGCCTTTTCTAGATCTATAATAATTTATGTCGGTATTACTGTGATTTTAGATATCTTCTAAGTTAATGTTAAAATGGATACAATAGTTGTTGTAGTGATTAACAATTTAAATAAAAAAAGGATCTTGATAGTAAAATATATTGGATCTGAAAGTATCAACATTTATAAGTTTAATCTTTTACATGTTATTGTTCATTTTAATTACTGTCAGTTACCTACTCCTTTTCAGTTATTATTTGTTATATGTACATTCCTCTTCCTTATCCCCTTTCTTCCATTGTTTATTTACAGTCTTATTATGCCTTTATAGTTTAAGTTGCATAAAATTGGAATAATATGAAATAACATTAAAAAGGGAAATTGGGCATAATGTAATTTGTGAATCATGGACTGTAAATTGGGATTCTTATAAAGGAAGAATATGTAAACATGTGAATCGGAATAGGTTGAACTTAATTTTATATTAAGTAGACATGTCATAGGTAAACATGTTATTTGACATTGATTTATAAACATGTTAATATGGCATTGATTAGAAAATATGTTATTTGACATTGATTTGTTAACATGGCATTGATTTGGTAAACATGTAATTTGACACTAATTGTAAACATGTTAATATGGCATTGATTTGAAAGACATATATTTGACATATATTTGTAAATATGTTCCTTTGATATTTATTTGGGAAAAACATGTTAATTTGTTATTGACACTAATTTGGAGAATATGTTTATGTTAATTTGAGAAATATGTTAATTAGACATTTATGTTTGTTAATGTTAATTTGGGAAAACATGTTAATTAGACATTTATGTTCATCTGATGTTAAAACAAGTTAATTAGACATTTATGTTTATTTAATGTTAATTTGGGAAAACATGTTCATTTTACGTTAAAACATGTTAATTAGACATTTATGTTCTTTTAATGTTTATTTGGGAAAACATGTTAATTAAATATTTATATTCATTTTGAAAACATATTATTTGACATTAATTTGTAAACATATTAATTTGGCACTAATATTGGAAAACATATTATTTGACTTTAATTTGTAAACATGTTAGTTTGACATTAAATTGGAAAATATGTTCAATTGACATTTATTTGGGAAAATATTTTAATTTGTCATTTATGTTTAATTGACATTAAAATGGATGACATGTTCATTTGACGTTAATTTCAAAAGTATGTTTGTTTGACGTTAATATGGAAAAACACGTTACATGTACTTAATATGACGTTAAGTAATCTGTATTGGAAAACATGTCAATTAGAATTAATGACACTTAATTAGACATTAACATGCAAATGGAAAACGTGTGAATGAGAATTAGATGTATATCAAGTAAAACATGATACTGTAACTTGTAACTTGTAATCTGTACCTGTAAACATCTGAGCAGGTGCCTCGCTGATTTGGTGAAGGGTTATGTAAAGAATTGCATTTAATAATAAATGTCATTTACAACCTTGGAATATAACATAGGGTTATATTAAGCTTATTAATGAACTTAAACCTGATATGTTAAACCTGTTTGATTAATAAGCTAAGAGGTCCATTTTGCTGTTAAAATATTTGAGGGGACTCTTAAATCCTAGTTCGGGGTGGCTTGTGTCAATCTGCTGTTTGTTTTTCTGTTTGGAACCCGTATTAATCAATACCCTTCTGTCATCAAACGAGCCTTGCACTAGGTAGATACTAGGGCACGCATTACTGATGGATAATTGTAAGAGTTTCAAATTTTGGAGGTGGGTACGGGCACGTTCTAGTGGAGTTATAAGCGTGCATGGGTCCAATTGGGGAAGATAAGACGTTGTAACACTGACGGGTAGGGCTGTGTCTTTTTCGTTGATGGTTTCAGAACTTATGTCCTCGAATACCGTAGTTAGCACATGTGCAGACACTTGCCCTTTTATGACACTAGAACAAATATTTATTTGTTTTACTTAACTTAGTATTTGGGATGGTAATCACAGCAGCTCACCATGCTTTATGTCTGATTCATTTCCTTTCTCCTCTCTTTCCTCCAGGTTTATAGGGAGAAAATGCATAGTTCAAATTTGTTTGTTAGCTTTGTCGTGATGGATTTATACAAGATTGGGATCACTTTTTGTTCCCTTTCCAAGGTTCGGTTCTATTTTTTGACTATTTAGGGGATAATATTATTTTACTCTGATGTTGCTTTTGACTGAGATTTTGAGACATGACATTTTGTAACTATTTGATTGAATTAAAACAAAGATGGTTTTGTATTTAAAGAAGAAAGTTTCTTCATCCGCCGTAAATTTATTATTTTATGTCTTTTGAAATCTTAGTCTCTATGATGTTTTATGTCTTTATACCTACAATGCTCTATACTTTCTTAATGAAATCCTCATATGGGTGACATTAAGGAATGTGGGGTATTACAAGCACCGTCCTATGTCTAGTCTTAGACTCCTTCTAGAAATTTGACTAAACAATAACCACACTCAACCCGGAGGAATAGGTATTACAACACCTGAGCAGTAAAACATGATTTTGCCACAACAGTCGAAGAGGACTTTAACGTGCCTAAGCAGCGGAACATGACTTTTACTAATACAAAGGTTTAATTGCCTAATTGTGTTCTTAATAACACACACACACACACACACACACACACAAACATATATATATATATATATATATGCACACACATTTATGCCACTTTATAGTACACCCTTCCTGTAATCTTCTCCTTTGATAATATACATAGTGTTTTGTATATGAAGAATTAAGAAGGAAATTGATTATATATAATCATGTAATATTGAAAATGAGAGCACATGAAAATATTTTATAAATGCTTTTAGAATTAGAGAATAATATAGTCAAGAAAGTTCGGTGATTTGAAATAAATGATTCTGGAGTTTATTTATAGTAAATAAAAGGTTGCATTCATTTGTAAATAGGTTTGATCAAAAGACATGGACATAACTCTTTGATTAAAGAGTTATGTCCCCTTAAAATTTCACAACCCTTCAATTCAACTAATTGAAAACAGATTTCAACCGACTAAAAAATGACTAGTATTTAAATTTGTTGTGCATGTGCACAAAAACATAATATTTTGCTAGTTGAATATTCAATTTTTTTTGAACATTCAACAATCAGCTGGCTAAATTCATGATTCACTCACCTGTTTGCACATGTTTTTGTGTATATATGCACAACCTTATTTTATGGATACACACGCACACACACACATTTCAGGAGAGATTTTTAACAATAATCCTAACTACAGTACTAACTCAAATATAACATACATTATACCAATTTACCCGGTCATCGAATCTTCTTGCATTTGTACTACGTTCTACAATATTTCTTTTGCAATAATTGTTAGTATATTAGATTGTCGATGTATAGTTTTCATAGTCAAAATGTCATAAAATAGAGCTTCTAACAAGGGAAAGCGAGCCTCGCTTGATTCCACTATAGCAATGCCTTTTCTTACTAAGTCTTTGCACATATACACTACTAGATAGATTGTTGATTTCCAACGTCAATTAGTGACGCCGTAGCGACATTGCGATGGCATTGCTCGCTATATTTCTTAGCGTCACTAAAGCATCACTGAGGCATGATAGTTAGTCATGCTGTTATGACACCATATTCAAACTATTTTTATGTTAATTTCATAGAAATTTGGCGACCCTTAAAAGTTACAAGCAGCGTACGTGATGTCATTCTTCATTTTCCTACTAGTGCAAAATCAGATCAATCCAACACTCTAGTGCCATTAACTTTCCTCCATCCATCCAAAACTAATCCAACGTACCAAAAACATCCATCTCATCAATCCACTTCCTATTCTTCATATTCACAATTTACCAAATCAGTCGCGTTTCGTATTCATACTTCACCAAAACAATCCACAACCCATTCTTCATATTCTCGCTTCTCCAAATAAATCCCCTACATCAAATCCCTTATTTGAGCGTTCTTCAAAAAGCTCTGATACCGTGCCCCTTCAATTAAGATATGTACTTTCTTGTTGTTTGCATGAGGAGATGAGTGCGATCGAAAAGGGGGTTTTGCGGCTTGTGGGAGAGCGATGACAACAGATCTAGAGGATGAAATTGGGTATATAGGTAGTACCGCAAGCTCAGATCTGGTGTTTGTTTATGGTTTTAGGTTTCTGATGTAAGGAGATTGCGATGTAATGATTCTGACGATTCAAGTTTCATAAGTTTGGGTTGTTCAAGGTCCGTTAAATCTCTATTATAATCGTTATCAGGGTCGGCCCTGAGTCTTAGAAGGCCCTAGGCGAAATAAAATTTTGAGGCCCTCACATTAAAAAAAATGATGAATAGAGAAAATCATAAAGGGATAATATTTCATTCATACAAAATGATAGTTGCAATTACATAGAAATACCAAAAGAGACGTTTACAAAACAAGTTCACATCATACTTAATCTTCTTACACTTTGAGTTGTAAAATTATTAAGCAAATCACTTAAATCTAGCGATTCTAAAATCTTCTTTTCAATGGATATTGTCGCCAATCCATTCAATCTTTCTTGCGACATAGTCGTGCGAAGAAAAGATTTAATTAGTTTCAATTTTGAAAAGCTTCTCTCAGCTGAGGCATCAGTCACGGGAATAGTCAACAATATTCTGTAAGCAACCCATGCATTAACATAAAGACACCCCATCCTCTTGATATAGTTTAATACATCTATAGCTCCTTTTGCATTTGTTGGTAAAATCTCTCTAATGATTTGCAACTCCGCAAACAACTCCGCTCCATCAATATTGGAAACCATCTCATGTTTCAAATAATTCTCTAGATGATCACATGAAGACTTCAAGCTATCACAAGAAGCATGTTTCAGTCTTTCTAGATCATACAAAAATCCAAATATATCATCATACTTTTTAATTTGTTCAAATCTACTCTCAAGTGATGACAAACCTTGATCAACAATATATATAAAATAATTAACTCTAAAAGATTCTTTTGGTGATTGCATGATCTCTTCACTATTATCTTCATCAAAGTGCTTCTTTCTACGGATTATCCGCCCTTCATGAAACAAAGGTTCTATACCCAATTCACTTGCATTTTTTTCGGCTTCAACCATAGAGGATTCAAATCCATTTTCTCGAAAATGTTTGAAAAAATAAATTAGGCCCTTTAGATGATCCATAGCAACGTCAATATGCATATCTTCTACTTGTAGTTCTTTGCTTACTCGATTGACATTATTCAATAAAGTGTACCATATAACCATACCAAGTAAGAATTCAAAATTCTCAAGCTCATATTTTAGTAGGGATTAGGCCTCACTTTTGCACATGGGATCTTCATTAAGACTCACCAATTGGATTAAAGTGTTCTTTATTTTTGGAGCTTGAGACCAAATCGCTTTCACACTTTCCACATGACTTTCCCAACGTGTTTGTGACAACGGCTTTAGTGTAAGTCCATCAACATTATCTTTAAATATTTTCCATCATTTAGTTGAAGATGAAAACAAAGTATATATACGTTGTACCACTCCAAAAAAAGAAACGTCTTTAGAGCAACATTTAACCATTTCACAAAGCGCAAGATTAAGGCTATGACAACCACAAGGGGTATAAAATGCTCTAGGATTAACTTGTAGAATCCGATTTTGAACACCTTTATTTTTTCCTTTCATATTAGAACCATTGCCGTAGCCTTGTCCTCTTACATTATCAATATCAAGTTCTAAATCTTTCAAAGCACTAACAATTTCATCAAAAAGCCCCTTACCGGAAGTGTCATCAACCACCAAAAACCCTAAGAAAAACTCTTCCACCTTCGCTGTATTATTTGAAATATCCACGCACCTCAATATTACTGTCATTTGTTCCTCATGGCTTGCATCTGGAGTACAATCAAGTATAATTGAAAAATACTTTGCTTCTTTGATTTTTCCAACAATGACTTTTCTAATTTCACCCGCGATTAGAAGAATTAGCTCATTTTGAATCTTGTGACTAAGATAACGATAATGGATTTCTTTACTTTGAATTCTACGAATATGTTCTTGCATTATTGGATCAAATTTGGAAATCATCTCTATTATGCTTAAAAATATTCCATTGTTCTCTTGATAAGTTTTCTCATTATCTCCACGAAATGCGAAATTATTTTGAGCGAGAGTTGTGACAACCGATATTATTCTTAAAAGCACTTGTCTCCAATGCTCTTTTTCCTTGTTAATTTGTTCTTGTGCACTTTTGTCAATTGTTTCATTCTTTTGAAATCTTATTTCTAATTCAATCCACTTCCCCATACTAGTGATATGATCAATGCTAACTTCATGTGCTTTGAGCTTTTCACTAATATTTTTCCAGTCGTTCACTCCTTCATTTGCCAATTGAAACATCATTTTATCATTCTTGAATAACTTGCAACAAAAACAAAAGACTTTATCCAAAGCTTTAGAGTATATTAACCATTTTCTATCATGTTTTCCCCGTTTGATAATTGCCTAAAATAGTGTATGCAAGAGAAACGTCTATTTGATATATCTTTAGGAAAAATAAAATTATTTTCTCTTCCAAGGCCTCTCTGAACAATCTAATCTCTCAAGTGTTGATTCATATTTTTCCAATTTATCGGATCACTAATGTCTGGAGAAAGTGGTACAAACTCCATGATCATTTCATTTTCCTCATTTACATTGATCTCGTTCGCATCAATAACTTCATTCGTATTTGTCATAACTTCATCAACCTCAACCTCATATATTTCCGTTTCAACAACAAGCTCTTCCTCTTGTTTCTTGCTAAAAAATTTATCAAGTGAACCTGCTTGTTTTTTATTATCATTTTCATTTTCAAGTTTCTTCTTTCTTTTAGAAGCTCCGGACTCACATTTTCTAAAAGACATTGTAGCGTGGTGTAAAACAAGCTGCGATTAAATGAAAAAAATTATAAGAGTATGAGTATCCTGCAAATGGTTGACAAGTATACTGCTCAATGCTCAAATACTGATTTCTAAATTCTAATTTTTCAGAAAAAAATACAAAAATCTGATATATATATATATATATATATATATAATTATAGTGTATACAACACTAACAAACAAACACTAAACAGTCCAATGTTTCCAACATAAAAAGCAAGCAGCACAACAGGATCCAGGGAATTCTCAATTAAATATAAACGTGTTTTAAACAGCCGCAAATTTGGAATAGAAAATATTTGTTTAGCAAATTAAAAAAAAAGTTGTGAGAATTTACCCAATAGTTGAAAGTAGAAACCCTAGCTGCTGGTGCTTCAGTGCTTGGCGCTACCCTATTTCAGCACCAATTCAATTTTGAAATCCCTAATTCTACCTGCTTTCTTCTATTTCTCTGTTGTTTCTATTGACGTTGGATTTTTTTCCTCCGCCTGCGTTTTCTTCTTTTGCTGCTGCGTTTTTTTTTCTTCTTCCCGAAATATGCGTGCTCCCCTCCCCTTTGTTTGAACCTTTCGCATTTTTCCCTTTGCCAGCGGATTTGTTTTTTTTGTTTCGGGGCCCGTTAATTTTTTGGGCCCTAGGCCATTGCCTAGTAGGCCTAGGGCCAGGGCCGGTATTGATCGTTATTATCGCTTTATTACATTTTACTAGGCAAGTCTTAAATACTTATTTCTTTATTAGTTGTTCAGTCTCCATGAATAATCAAAACAGCAACCTTCTGGTGGCAATGGCCATTGTTGTAGTTTTGCACCTGGAAGAGTAACCCTCCATCCCGGAATCTCTGAAATCATTTTAATTTCTGAAATAGTGATTACTACACTGATATTTGAATCTTCATTTTATACGTTCATCTTTCTTTTTCAGTTTATTAGTTTTTGTTCTTGTTTTAAGTAACTATTGCTGATAATTTACCCAGCTATCCGGCTACATTTTTGCGAAAACTTTTGCTAGTTTGTTATTACTTTGAAACTGATTCAAGGTAATTGAATTTCTAATTTGTGAGGATCTAGTGGAATTTATTAATTTGTCATCATTGTGGTTTATGTAGTTACATTGCATGTCTGTTCTATTGGCTTTCCATCAAATACATGGCAATTTACTCTATGATTCTTTATTCATGATCATCTATACCTTTAACAATGCTTGATTATTGTTTGACAGAATATGGCTTTAGATTTCATTTATGTGCATATTACAGATCTTGTATTTTCGTTAGTTATGTTTTTTTCATAGATAAACAAATTCTTAAAGGTTAAGTTTAATAGGAAAAATGACAAATTTGGTTCATATGAAAGAAAAATTAACATCAAAGGCATAATAGAATAGTCACTTGAAAACAAGAACAGTTTCACAAAAGCATGACCACTCAGATAAATAAGTGATGCAAGTGATGTCCTAGCATGCAAATGGTTCATAGTTACTCAAAATTAAGATGTGGCAGCAACAACAGCCTTCTTCCTAGGAGCAGCTTGGGTGCCTTCTCTGAAATCCGTCTTGAACCTGCGAGATACATGACAAAGATACATCATCCTCTCAGTGCCAGTTGTCTTTCTCCTAATAGCTTTTTTGCTCCATTTATATTTGCGAAGTCGGGTGGCAGGAAAACATCAGGATGGACAATGGCTTTTCTGAAGATGGAAGCTGTGACGACCACAGCGAACACGAGTCTTGTTCCTCCTCTTTTCGAAACTCCATGTTCCCTTGCCCATTTTTGAATTGGCAGCAGGTGAGAAAGGGTATGTATTTTCATTAGTTATATGTTCATAATTCGTCGAATCTTAATTTTATTTTTTGGCCAGAAGTTGTTTGATGTTCAAGCATTGAGACGGCTCTCTTGTGTTACGCTTTTTAACTCATGCAGGTGTATAAGTTCTGCGAAAGGGAAAAAATGAAAAAGAATTTTCCCTCCTTCAATTAGTGAATATCTAAACTTGTCTCTTCTAATTTTTGTACATTTGAGGTAAGGTATGCGAATTTGCTTTTTTTTTTACTTACTTATAGAATAGTAGCAAATGAGTAAATAATATTCAATTATTTCTACATATCTAGGTGACCTTGAAGGCTTTCAAGTTTGAAGAATGCGTCTACTACGCATTTCACATGTCAGAGAAGTTGCAAAAGAGAACTAGGAAGTCAAAAGCACGAAAAAGAAGGAAATGATCTCCATTGATAACTCATTTGGTCAAAGACATGAAGACGATAGTGGAGAGATACCAAAATCAAATCTTAACACAATAGCAACAAATTCATTTTGTAACAGCTTGAAGCATAATCACAACGTGATTTGTGTATTGTATATGTATTTATGTTATTGAGTGTCATTCAAACATATTGGGCTGTAATTGTAGTTCTCTCGTGACCTAAATTGTATTTGATTATCATACTTTGTTGGTTAAATATATAAAATTTTCATATATATGATTTTCTGTTATTATATATTTTTATAATGTGGCATGTTTGACATAGATGATTTGGTTTTATAAGGTAGTTCTATTTTGTTCGCAAATATAGTTAGGTGATGCTACAATGAATTATTTATTTAAAAGCGTTGGAGTCACAACGACGTCACTAAGATTTAGCGATTCCATTATGACACTATTTCGTGATATAAACATGCATCACAAAGGCATCGCTAATGTTCAGTGATGCCACAGCGATGCCAATTTAGGGTCGCCTTAGCGATGCCAGGTAATTTAGTGATGCTCATTTTTCTGACTCACATTTTGCATCATTACGGTGTCATAAAAAAAAATAGTGATGCCATAGCGACACCAAATGTGTGTCAAAAATACTAAAATTTCTAGTAATGATAGCATCTTTCTTTTTCCAATTAAGGTACCTTAAGCCGACAACCCTCGCCGTCATAGGTTCTCATCCATCATAATTCGTAGGACGTTATAGTGTACCCTAGGAATCTACTAAAGGCGCTCCAACTTCTCATTCAGTTCACTATTAGAAGCTGATTTTACAATACCTGAAAAGGACATAAATATTAGCCATCAGAAACACAAGAGTAGAAAAGAAACAAAATGATAAGACAAAGAATTTTTACATCTCAAGTGCCAATGGTGGAAGCATGTGAAATTATTTTTGACAAAAAAGTACTCTCACTCCAACAAACTATAATCGAAGTATGTACCCACCACCAACATGAACTTGCTCATAGCTTCGAGATAGATGAATGAGGAGCCCTTCGATTTGCTCTTTATGGAATACAAGAAGTGGATTTGACATTATGTTGGAGTCACTTGAAACTACCTCATGAATATAAAATAAAGACAAATTAGGGTAGCATATCCATTGGGATGAAGCTGAAAAGAAGCAATCTTTAAATATACTTAGAATCTACGTACTCATTGAGCTAAGAGATGTGGAGCTCCTGCGAAGCAGTAGTGGTAGGAATAAGTCATGCGTACCGTATGAGGATAATGCATGATGCTTCGAGGCAAAAAGGAGAATATCATCTTTAGGAATACCATGAACATCAGATGTTAGTTCCAACTGCTATGTAGTCAGAATCGAGGCATCCAACACAATAGCGTCCACAAAAAATTATGAAGGTCCATATCCTAAGTACAAGTGCATGGGAAGAATTAGGCTGTTTTGAATGGTGCCCTGTTTGAGAAGGTCCATGGGGCATGAATGGGGTGGAGCCTCGATTCTTGAGGGTTGTAGTAGAGCAAGTTTGATGATGGTTTGGCATTTTATCTGATGTTATAAATAAGCTCAAGTCTTCCAGTTAGAAGGCGGAGTATTCCTACCGCTTTAAAAAAAAGTGACACAACACAATCTAAGACCCATGTATGGTTGTCGATCTAAACTAGTTATCGAGCATCCTGGAGCGAGCCTATCTAGTAACCAAATAAAGCTATGAGTAGAGAGAAGTTAGAAAAGGAAGGAAAGCCTCACATGCGTTTGTTTTGTTCGGTGATTGGACGTAAGCAATACTTGGGTAGAAGCGTATGGTTCTTGGAAAAGTGAAGGAGGTGAAGATGCAAAGCAAAAATGTAACGTCCGGTAATTTTAAAGAACATTAGAATGATAAATTAAAGAATACTTAATTAAATATTGGGAATTAAGTAAAAGGACATCGCCATTGCATTCGTCTCGGAATTTTGCTTAAGATCAACTCCAAGTTTGCATGAAATGGACATCGTATGAAGAAGTTATTAAGCCTAGAAGTTTGTATACGCACAAGAGAATCATATATATATATATACACACACAAACATTTGAAAGGAAAAAAAAATCAGCAAGCGGATGCTCCAAACCGGAACCAACCAATTCTGGGGTCGACCCAAGACCCTACTGGGTCGACCTAGGCTCTTTGAGGTCGACCAATGGGTTGACCCACGGGTCGACACCCAAAGGGGGGCCCACACCTAAAGGAGGGGTCGACCCCCATACAAATCTTGGCAGAATTCATTTTATCGAACGTGGACTTGTTTCGTGGCTAGATTCTTGATCCTAGGCTATAAATAGGACCCTATATCCATTGTTTTATTCATCCAATTCAATGGCGACGATGAGGTGCTGCTCCAACATAGTTTGGTCTAGCCTATTCTTCTTCAATAATCAAGTTATTCAAATTCAGAGATCTGTTCTGCAATTGCTATAATCAATTCTTCTGTTTCTTAGATCCAATCACAGTGAGTCTATGTTATTTTTAGATATGAATACTTAAAATATAATCTTAACATGTTTCTAAATTGGATCTAAGCCTGTGACTAATTGAATCATACCAGATCCGCCATAACCTGTGCATCTAAGTTATTTTGACATGATCATGAATTGGATCTAACCCTATGCCTATTTATCATGTTAGATCTTCCATTATTTGTAGATCTAATTCACTGTTTAGATCTAATCATGCCTGTTTGTGATGTCCTTGTTATGGTAGAATCAGTTCTATTATCACATGTTCACCAGATCTGTTCCTATATGTCTATCTTGCCATTTTGCCAATCTTGTCACTATATGTTTATTAGTTGCTATGCCTATTCCTGCCATCATATGTCAATCTTGTTATTATGTTTATTTCCATTCTCTTCCCTTCTTCTTTCCCCTTTTTTATTTTATAGCCAGACTACTTTCGAGCCTAAGCATGCCCTGAAATATGCGAACGCGTGGAATTTGAAACGAGGGGAAAACATTAAAATTGGGGCATAACTTGTATTGAGAAATTTGGGCATAACTTGAATTAAGTACATGAATATGGATTTGGTGCATAAATCAAATTGTGATTTAGATCTTAATTTGGGGCATATAGTACATGATGAATATGACTTGGAAAAGGGGCATGAAAACCTATAATGAAATAGGTATAATTGTTAATTAGTGAAAATGCCTAGATTTACAGTAATTAGAAATTGTAACCGCGCTTAGACACAAGGTTAGATTACACTTGTGGTAGAAGTCTGCCCGGACCCACCCGGCATATTTAGCAACCACAAGTGGTGTATCTAATGTGAGGGGTCTAAGTGCATAAACACGTAACGTGCTAAAACACGAGGTTTAGTCTGATTTATGGAAGAATACCACCCAGACCCAACCGGCATATCCAACATCCACAAGTTGCAGACTTAGTGCGAGAGGTCTAGTTCATAAACATATATATGAATATATGTACATAAAAGGATAAAAATAAATGGCACTAATTTTGATTAATGGAAATGAATTGGAATAAATGGGGAAAGACAGTAACCTATTATAATTAATTACTTTAATGAGAATGTTATATAATAGGTAGGATTGTCCTAGGGATAAGCGGAAATTATAACGTAAGTTATAATAAAAGAAAAGGAGGCTTATTAGTACACCATAGTTAAGAGAACTAAGTCAATAAGTTAACAACGACAATTTGGGGGACATGTTAAATAGAAAACATGTGAATTGAGATGAAGTATACGTAATTACATATTAAGTAAAACATGTTATTGTAACTATGGAATCAGACAATGAATAATATAAAGGGGATTGTAGATTACTTTCGTTAATTAGAATCTAGAGAATAACATGTGATGGGCTTATTAATAGACTTAAATGGATTAAGTGATATATATATATGAAATTAATAAGCAAGGGGAACTTGGCAACTTGAAAAGAAGTCAATGTGAATGGGATAACCTGTTAACTTGTAATACTTAACCTATTTGAATCCATAAGGATTACATGAACTTGTTAACTAAAGTAGGGGTTAAGTAAACTTGCTTGAATAAGTGGGAGGGTTAAGTAAATCTTGGGGCGGTGGGTAATATTTGTATATATATGCCCACAAACTTAACCGTAAAATAAACATGTTTGAATCAGTGGGAGGGTTAAGTAAATCTTGGGGCGGTGGGTAATATTTATATATATAGGCCAACAAACTTAACCTGCGGGGTTATGCAATCTTTTTACTCTTGTATGGCATAACCTGTGGAAAACCTGGTAGTAGGGATACAAGCGTAAGGGAAGCTTGTACCATCTTGTGTGTGGGACCCGTTTCAGTCAGTAACCCATATATAGGTATCAAATGAGCACTCCGAACTAGGTCGAATTCGGGGCACGCTTACTGGGCTAACTGTAAGAGATCCAAACGTGGGGGACGGTGTGGGCGGCGCATTCCGGTGGTGTCATGTGTGTGCATGAGCCCGGCGAAGGAGCTTTAGACGTCGTGACATCAGTAGATATGGTTGTGCACATCACGAAAACGAAGAGTTGCCACTTTAGGAAGTGATACACCCTTATGTGGAGCCAGCACAGGGTATCTATGGAGTAGGGAGCCAATCGATTGGGGTAGTAATTAGGTACATCTAGACTCTGGTATGTTTGGGAGCCCGTTAATACTCTTAGGGGTAACTCTGGTATGTTTAGTTGGGTTGCCTGTTGATTGGATGTGGTTAAACCTCTCACTAGAAGTACGCCTAAGTCTACCATCTTATACTTGTTGGGGATCATCTTGTTCATATGACACTAGTATTAGTGCATAGAAAGGAAAGTGTTAGAGAAGTGCTAGTTATCCTATTTACCTGGTCATACCTACCTTATATGTTGTTATCTTTCTCTCCAGTTTACATGCCTGTTATGATGCTTTTACTTATTTATATGCTAAAAGTAACTTGAATCGCCAGACTTTATGCCTGACCAGTTTTGTTTCCTCTTCTCTCTCTTCCGTCCCCCCCTAAGGTTCTTAAGGTGGGAATATTCAGGCTTAATTTGGGTCCTCTCTTCCATTCTGCTTGAAGCTGCTTTGATGTACAACTTTGATTTCCCATCTTCTATGATATGGATATATTTATGGGGAACTATGCTTCTTTTATTACAGTACTCCGATGATTTTAGTACCAGACAAAAGTTTTAAGTGGCTGTAATGAGTTTTCTGTATTTTAGACTTATGATGTAACTACGTTTTGAACTACTATGTTTTCTATTTAATAAAAATTTTAAATTCCGCTGTTATTTTATATCTGCCTTGTAATGTTTATGTTTACCTACAACGCTTCACGAAAACTTAATGCATTCTGATAAAGAGTGACATTAACGGATGTGGGGTGTCACATTTGGTATCGGAACTGAAGGTTACCAGATCGGATAAAAGATTTTGAAAATTGCTTTTAGAAAGGTTTTAAAAGAAGGCATTTTCAAAAGAAAACTCTGTTTTGAAAAACATATTCCCCAAAGCCATATAAAATATCTCTTGATTCTCCGCTTGAGTCCCTTTTCCTTTTCTTTTCAGCATGTCTAGGGAACCGATTCTTTTCGAAAGGTGTCCCTATTACGGCATGGTTCCATAGGCATGTTAAAAGTACGACACATGTCAAAGGGAAAAGGAGTTCCCAACCTCCATCTGTAGCCGCAGTAGTTTCAACTACGACTAATTTTTTCTCAAACTTAGTAAGGATTTTCATGCGATGGAGGCAGCTTTCGGGAGACTTGTTAGCATGTTACACAAGGATGGTAAATGGAGAATAAGCGAGTTAAGGCTAAGGAGCATAGCCCAAGAATGAGAAAAAAAATGGTGGCTTAAGAAGGGAGCATAGAAGAAAGAAGGAGAGCCTAATAAAGTTTAAATAAAGGCAAGAGGAAATGTCATGAGCACTTGAGTCATTTGGTCAAGCAATAGAAGGAATAATGCTTGTTTCAACTGTGGCAAAGTCAAACACTACACTAGGGAGTGCCCGAAGAAGCTAGGACAAGGTCAAAGGGCAGGATCAGATGAGTAGGGTGTTTTGGGAGTTTTCTCGGATTAGCGGGCTATAATAAGAAGTTCATTAAGGACTTCGCAAAGATATCAGCCCTACTCACCAAACTGACAAAGAATAATCTAACATTTTCTTAGGGTATAGACTGCAAGGATGCTTTTTCAGCGATTGAAGAGGGCTCTGACAACAACCACAGTCTTGACCTTGCCTGACGGGAACAAGGTATCCACAGTATACACTGATGCATGTGGTACAGGGCTTGGTGCGGTTCTGATGCAAGAGGGAAGGGTATTATGTTATGGGAGTAGACAATTGAGAGTTCATAAGAAGAACTACCCTACCATGTTTTGGAATTAGCTGCTATATTATTTACGCTTAAGACTTGGCGGTAGTATCGTCTTGGAGAGAGGTTCGAGTTATACTTGGACAATAAGTCGCACAATTATCTGTTCTCACAGAAGGATCTCAAATTGAGACAGTAGAGTTAGGCTTCTACTTGGACCTGAGACGATTAAAGAAACTTTAGAAAAGATTGATCTTATCGACATGCACACGAAGACATCTCAGGACAGGTAGAAGTCATACGTAGATAAGGGAAGGATGATGTTGAGTTTAAGGTAGGAGACATGATTTTCATCAAAGTATCTCCTTTGAGGAATGTGGTTCGTTTTGGATCTGTAGGGAAATTGGTGCCAAGGTTAGTAGGACCATTTCCCATAATGGAAAGAATAAGTCAAATAGCTTATAGGATAAAACTACCAGAGAGGTTAGCGGATGTTCATTTGCGAAAATATAGCAAAAGTAGTTAAGCCGAGTATGCTTGAGGAAGTAGAGGTGGAATGGGAAGCGACAGTTAGATGATTTCCTACCCGTATTCTTGGATTAGAGGTTAAGAAGCTATGCAACTGAGAGGTCAAGTTGAAGAAAGTTCAATGGGGAGATGACCATGAGGATGCAGCTTGGGAGACTGAAGATAAGATTCGCACTTCGTACCCTTTTCTTTTCAAGGGTGTGTTCTTCACTTCTTTTCCAAAGCTTTTTATTTGTACTTGTTTCTATCATTCGTCTGTATCGAAACGATCGAATCATTGACCTTTAGGTAGGGAACCCATAAATGTAAACATGTGTTTGAGACATGTTATGTTTGATGGATGCAAGTGGATGAAAGTGTTTGCTAGTGGTTGCTCATGGATGCATGTACATGTGACACCCCACGCCCGTTAATGTCACTCACTAAGGGAATGCATTAATTTTCGTGAAGCGTTATAGGTAAATAGACAAAGAATAATTACAAGACAGATATAAATAAGATAGCAGCGGAAATTTTAAATTTTTATTTCAAACATAAATCATAATACCATGGTCCATAATACCATAAGTCACAAAAACCATTACAATAAAACAACTCCTGTCTTGCATCATCAGAGTACATAAGAATATGAAAAACAGAATTCCCCAATTGAAAGAGTTAAGCCATAGTAGAGACAAGAACTTGAGCCATACTTCAGAAG
Organism: Allium sativum; assembly: GCA_030737875.1. Lineage (NCBI taxonomy): Eukaryota > Viridiplantae > Streptophyta > Magnoliopsida > Asparagales > Amaryllidaceae > Allium > Allium sativum. Next base: position 227,109,449 of record CM060911.1, on the reverse strand, counting down.
TAGCTCATAGCAAGATGATATCTGAGTCCTGGCTAAGCCTGCATGTCTCCTCCCTGAGAACCTGGGGGGAAGAAAGAAGGAGAAACAATAGGGCCAGACATAAAGTCTGGTGAGTCTAGTTACTTTTAGCCAGTAAATAAATAAAAGTAACATGATTGTCATATAAATTGGATAAGAGAGATCACTGCATAAATGGAAGGTGTGACAAGGTAGACAGGGTAAGGTGTATACACTTCTCTAATGATTACTCTACACTATTACTAGTATAACTAAAATGGGATGATCCCTTCCACTATAAGTTGGTAGACTTAGGGCATACATCCAAGTGTACCCTAACCACTACCCTAATCGATAGGCTCCCTACTCTGTAGATATCCTGTGTTAGCCCCACAGTAGGAGGTATCACTTCCTAAAGTGGCAACCCTTAAGATGTGCACAACCATATCTACTAGCGTCACGGTCGTCTTATCCCCCTCTGCCCGGCTCATGCACGCACATGGTTCGGTCGGTTTGCGCCGCCGACACCGTCCATCTCGTTTAGATCTCTTATAATCAATCAGTAAGCATGCCCTTTCGCCACCTAGCACGGAGTACTTTATTTGATACCTTCTCTGGGTTACTGACTGAAATGGGTCCCATACAATCTGATACAAGCTCTCCTCATTGTCTTGTATCCCCACTAGGTTTTTCACTATGTATACCCTTAGGGTCTTTAATTACATAGCCCTATGTCAGTTATGCTTACCCTAAAGGGTGTCTTTAATTACATAACCTTATTGGGTTAAGTTTGTGGGCCTATATGTAAATATTACCCACCCCATCTAATTTACTTATCCCACCCATTGCCCATCCAATTTTACTTAACCGTAACTTAAGTTCATAATCATACAATCCTTATGGATTAAATTAGGTTAAGCAGTCCAATTCATTACCATGTCCAATTATGGTTATAATGGGCTAGACCTCCCACATTAGGTCTACAACATGTGGATGCTGGATATGCCGGTCGGGTCCGGGTAGTCTTATTCCACAGATGGGTCTAACCTTGTGTCTTAGCTCGATTCATATTTGCACACTTAGACCTCTCACATTAGGTTCAATATTAGTGGCTGCTGGATATGTCGGTCGGGTCCGGGCAGACTTCCACCACTAATGTAACCTAACCTCGTGTCATAAGTGCAATTGCAATTCCTAATTGTAATTACTAGACATTCCATTTTTATCTTAATCTACCTATGTCATTATAGGTGATTATTTCTCTTTTTATTCCCATTTGAATTATATGTCCAATAATGTTAATATTCCAATTATGCCAATATTAACCCTTCTCCCCCGTTCCCAAACTAGCATGCTCATAAACTGGCGGCATACCTAGGCTAGACAATAGCCTAGTCACAAATGATAATAGGGAAAATAATGGGAATATACTAAAGTGATCATCTTTGCATAAACATAAACTATCATGATAGTAGGGTGAATGGATATGTAATTAACATCATAACAAGGTGGACACAAAACCGATGAACTAGTGGTAGTCAATTGATTCTAACATAATTATGCTGTCATAATAAGCATAGTAAGATCTAAATTAGGAATTTAGATGTCCAATTGGATTAGATCTAACATGATAGCACAAGGTGATAAATTAGATCACATAATTCAGATCTAAAGCTTAAAGTAGATCTAACACCATTAAAATGACATAATAGCATGTTTAGATCTAAATATGGGTTCTCATGTCCAATTTACAACTTATCTAAGTTGATCGCAATATGATAGGTGAAAGGTGATTTACATAAAGAATTGGATCTAACCAATGTTACAACTGTCCAAATTAATAGATTTACGTTCACCACAATATAGTTACAAGTCAAGATCCATATAGGTAACATAATAGAATAAGCACAATTGCATTAGATCTAAAAGTATAGATCTATTATGACATAATATAAGATTTAACAACAGCATAGATCAATAGTTTACAACATATCCAATTCACAGTCTTTCACAATTTACTTTTATTTATCTAAACCTAAAAGCAACTAGAAACTCATAGAGTTAGGTTTAGAGAACTGAGAAAGAACGGATCTTGAATTTCTGAATTTGATTTGCAAAGTACGTTGTTGAAGAAACCGGTTCCGTCTCAGTTCGTATCCTGGCAGCATATGGCCTCCATGATTTCCAATGAAGAAAATAGGAGAATAGGACACATATATATAGTTGCCAGACCCTCTGAAACTGAGTGCCACGTCATCGCTAGGGGTGTCGACACCCCTCTGGGTGGATTGACCCATAGGTCGACACCCCTTAAGGGGGGTCGACCCCTAGGTCGACACCCTCTTAGGGGGTCGGGCCCCTAGAGCAGGATTTTTGCCGCCTTGACGAATTTTTCAAATTCGAACTGTCCTGGATAAAATTTTGACTCATCTCTGACTCATGCGTACATATATAATCTTTCTACGTGTATACAAACTTAAAACTCTCATAACTTCTTCATATGGTGTCCATTTTACGCAAAACAAATGTCTATTCGGACTAGAATTTCGAGATGAACAAAATGGTGCAGTCCGTTTCCTCTAACTATAAATATTACGTTGATTATTATTTAATTTATCCTCTTTAATATTGTTAAAAATTCGGGGTGTTACATTCTCCACTACTCAAAGGATTTCGTCCCGAAATCTCTATGTTGAGAAGAATGCATATCCTACCATCCATCATCCATCTACTCATCCACCAATCATTGGCATCCATTGTCCTTAAAGATTTCTAATGCTTATATGAATATATGAAAAGGTGTGTGTATATGTCCCAACACTAATGCGAAAATCAAGCGGTCTACTGATTCAGTTAACCTCCTTAATGCAATGTATGTTAGTACCATGAATCCAATATGTATGCAAATTATCCTATTATAACATGTAAGCTCTATATGTGTGCACACTCATTCATCCAAGTACAACATCCATATGCTAATACATTCATTTCCATGCATAAAAGAAAAGAAAATGCACACACATCCATATGCAATATGAAAGTGATTCAGCCGATCTTAGTGCCTAACGTGTGTGTATATGCGTCCACGGGCAACCACTAGCAAGCACGTACATCCAGTTGCATCCATCAAGCATAACTTGTTTCAAACACATGTTTACATCCATAGGATTCCTATGTAAAGGCCGAAAAATACTATGGATAAGATATACTATGTAACACCCTGAATTTTTCCATGTCTATTGAAAGAACGAATTAAAGAATATTTAATTTTTAAAGTGGGAATTAAGGGAAACAGATTACGCCATTGCGTTCGTCTCGAAATTCTGCTTGGAATAGAGTCCAAGTTTTCGTAAATCGGACTTCGTATGAGGAAGTTATGGCCCTCAGAAGTTTCAGGAATTTAAATAAATTAAAAATAGTTCAGATTAAAATTCAAAATTCAAACGAAAGCAAAGAAGCGGGCTGGGCGGGATTTTTCCGGCCCCAAGCCAGGTCGACCAGGGGGTCAACCTCGCCTACACAGGTCGATCACAGGGTCGACCTGCCCCCCTCGCTCAGATCCAAAACTGTGACGATTCTGACTTGTTGCCGAGTCTTTTCTGACCTGTTGCTGAGTCACTAGGGCATAGGTGGCAATTCTGGATAACTCTATCTAGTCTGGACGGTTGTGATTGCTCCTAGAATGATCTAACGGCTCACATAAGATTAAACTTCTATAAAAACAACCATAGTCCTCAAACCCTAAATTACACAAATTCATTCCAAGGAGCCACCATGTTGTCCATGATCGTCCTAGTCTAGCCACCATTCCTTCTTCAACTTGAAAGCAAGTTAAAAACTACGAATCAAAACTAACTTAGAGAATTGATAGTTTTCGTCAAGGGATTGCTTTTCAATTTCAGAAAACAGATCCCAGAAAACAAGACTTTCTTTTGTTTGTAAGTCCTGTTATTATTTAGATGTGAACGACTAAAAGTTATGATTTGTAATATAGTGAAAACTAGCGTTATTCCTTGTTGTAAGATAATGATGTTGTTGATTCATGTCTATTCTTGTAACGATTCTATCGTATATTCTTATGAGACTATTGTGTTTATTATGTTAGTGTTAAACCAATCATGTATTACGTAAATTTGGTGACTTATTCATGTTATGTTACATGCAAGTTGTTAGGCTATTGTGGTTATTATGTTGATGTAAACCAATTATGTAAATTTGGCGACTTATTCATGTTATGTTACATGCAAGTTGTTAGGCCAAGACATGTATTATGTTTAGATCTACATTTAGATCTATGAAAATTGGATCTAAGATAAAAGTTCACACTCACGTGCCTAGTTGAACTTGTGTAAAACCATATTCTTAAGATTTATGTTTATTGGATCCAAAATAAAAGTTCACATCTACATGCCTAGTTGAACTTGTGTAATTCCATATGCTTAAGATTCTTGTTTATTGGATCCAAAATAAAAGTTTACATTCACATGCCTAGTTGAACTTGTGTAATTCTATGTGCTTAAGATTCATATTTATGGATCCAAATTGCAATTTTACATTTACATGCCTAGTTGGATTTGGGTAATTTCATATGCTTAAGACTTATGTTGATTGGATCCAAAAATGCAAGTTCATTGTTTTATGCCAAAATTTATATGACACATGTTTAGTTAGATCCTTATTATGTTGTATGAATGGCACATGTTCCCTTCTTTCCCCTTTTGTATATAAGCTAGGCTAAGTTACGAGCCTAACATTCTTTGTGAATTTTGCGAATGTATGACAGGGGTAACGTTGGGAAAAACCTTAAATTTATATTATTGGCATAATTTGGCCTATAAATATATGAATGATAAGTGGCCTAAAAATGGTATAATTTATATACCAAAATTTTGAATATGATTTAGAGGAAAAAATTAGGCATGGCTTGAATGGCAATAATTGTGGAAAATTTACATATAAATATAAAAGGTAAATATGTAAATTAAGTAAAAGACGAATATGCCTAACCTGAGGTTAGATTGAGTTACGGTGTAAGACTGGTCGGAACCGCCCGGCACATCCAGCAACCTTAATAGTATATATTTAATGTGAGAGGTTAGTGCATCAAGCCCAAAAGAACCTGAGGTTAGATTGAGTTGCGGTGTAAGACTGCCCGGAACCGACCGGCACATCCAGCAACCGCAACAATACGTATCTAATGTGAGTGGTTGGTGCTTTAATGAATGAATTAAAGCTAAGACAGGAATGGTAGGGTTAAGTTATTTAAGGCAACACTTAACCAATACAATATGTTAACTAAACTGATGGGTGGGGTTAGGTAAATTTGAGAAACACTTAACCATTTTAACATGTTGATTAGGAAACACTAGTAATGGGGACCCATTTCAGCAGTAACCCACATAGATGTATCATGGTACCCTGAACTAGGCAGGGTGGGGCACGATTACTGGGCTGATTATAAGCGGTCAAAATAACGGCGGGTGGTGCGTCAGTGTAGGTTCCGACGGAGTGCGGTCGTGCACGTACTCCGGAGTGGAAAAAGCAGGCACTGGGCATCAGTAGTTATACTCTGTGCATATTGAATTGTGTCGGGTTGCCACCATAGGACTTGATACACCCCATGGTGGGACCAGCACAGGTATCTACAATCATGCGAGGCCGAATGACACAAGTGGTAAACGTATACGAGTAGGAGCCGATCGATAAAAAGGGGATCATTTATCTTGAACACATGGTGCTAGATGAAACACTTGTAAGGGGGTGCAGAGAAGTTGAAATGAGTGTGATAGCATATTCAGTCTTATTATCTTATTCCTAGGGTGTTGTCCTAGATTCAGTTTATTCAAGTCATAATCCTTTTTCTTGTTTACATGCTAAATAATCACTGGACTTACCAGACTCATGTCTGACCCATTTTCTTTCATCTTTTTTCTTATGTCCCCCCGCCCTCCCCTAGGTTCGCAGGGAGGGAATACTTCAGCTTAGATCGGATCATTTCCTGATTGAAGAGAGTAGATGTATTGCTTGGAATCTTTTTCCTTGGGCTATGGCTTTGGATACTCTTTTATTGGGGATTTATGTTGCCTTACTATTGTTTTAATGCTTCTTTATGTTTTAGTTCAAGACACAGATTTTGTTGTAATAATTTGGAAGTTGGTTTGAGACAGTTGCTGTAATGTTTTAACTGAACCGTGTACTTATGAAATAAATTTAGTTTTTCCGCTATTTATATGTCTGTCTTGTAAATTATCTGTATCTTTTACCTATAATGCTCCACCAAAGTTAAGGCATTCCCTTTGTGAGTGACCTTAACGAATGTGGGGTGTTTCACTTGGTATCGGAGCCGATGGTTGCCAGATCAGATAAAAAAATTTGGAAACTAATTTTCAAAAAGAAGTTTAAAGAAGTGTTTTCAAGAAAAAGTGTTGTTTTAAAAGGCATAATTCCCCCCAAAGCCATATGCACTATCTTCCTATCCTTTTTTTTGAATCTTTTCCATTTCAGCATGTCTGGATATCTTAACCTTCCAGAGGTTGTACCGGTACCTAGCTGATTCAGAAGTTACCTAGAGGCTAGGGCTAATGATGCAGGTCCAGCAGACGTTACTCCTCCCCCAGTTACAGCTGTTCCTCCTCCTCCTCCTTGTGCAAATGCTTTCTCCATGATATGTAGGGATTTTCGAGCCATGGGTGAAAAGAACTTTAATGGGACTGAGTCATTTGTAGAAGTAAGAAACTGGCTCAAAGAAACCGAGGACTTGTTTGTTATCTTCGAAGTGGACGTTAGGCAGAAGATACAGTTGGCCATGTGGTTGCTTAAAGACAAAGCCTCTTATTGGTGGGAAGTTACTAATGCTGAGAGACCAGTTGAAACTTGGGAGGATTTCAGAATGAGGTTTGAAATGAAATTCCTCTCACAAGCTGAACGTAGCCTACAGATGGAAAAATTCTTAGCTCTCAAACAGGGAAGTATGTCGATCAAGGAATACGTCAACCAATTCAACCAGCTGGCTAGATTCAGACTGGAGTTAGTGAACACTCCCCATAAGAAGGCTCTCCTTTTTGTTAAAGGGTTGAATGAGCCACTGCACAGCCTAGCTATGTCCCATATACCTATGGGTGCAACTTATGAGAGGCTGGTGGACATGGCACTGCTACAGGAGGAAGACAAGGATGGCATGAAAGAGGCAAAGGTGGAAGTACCTCAAAATAAGAAAGTGGAGGGATCCCAGAATAAGAAAATAGACTCAAAGAAGGGCGGGAAGAACAACAAACCCCATGACAAGAGGAAGTGTAATTTTTGTGGCATTCCTGGACATCTGATTAAGGACTATAGAAAGAAAAAGAGGAAGATGGGTGATTGTTTTCACTGTGGCGAGACAAAACACATGGCTAAGGACTGCCCAAGAAAGCAAGGGCAGAGGACTGGATCTACTTCTAGAGGGCAGGTTCATGCTCTCATGGCACCTCCGCAAGAACGAGGTAGAAATATTACTGTTGAGAGTTCAGTTTATCTTTTTGATCATCCTGTTCGTACACTCTTTGATTCTGGCGCATCGCACTCTTTTATATCCACTGCTTTAGTTGAATCTCTGCACCTAGACACCAGTATAGTAGAGGATCCCTTGGTTGTTTCAAATCCAATTGGGGGCTCGGCCTATTTGTCAATGATTTGTTTAGATTTGGAAATTGCTATACTAAGCATTGGGTTTAGATGTAATGCCTATGTTTTGGGCTTCACGGGCTATGGGTTGATTGTTGGCATGGATTGGTTATCCAGTAATGGTGCCATCCTCGATTGTGAAAAGAGAGTGGTTAGACTTATGACTCGCCTTGGTAACACTCTCGAAATCTCTTGTAATCCCATACATTCTGTTATGCTTAGCTACCTAGAATTTCTTGATGCATCTGTTGAAAACTTGCATCCTGTTAGAGTAGTCCGTGAATACTCGGATGTATTCGAAGAGGTGAAGGGCTTACCTCCAAAGCGGGAGATAGACTTCCGCATATACCTTGTTGAAAATGAAAAACCCGTAGCTCTACCCGTTAGACACATGGCTTCAAGGGAGAGAAAAGAGCTCAGCAAGCAAGTCAAAGAGCTGCTCGAAAAAGGGTTTATAAGGCGGAGTATTTCTGAATGGGGTGCTCCAGTAGTATTCGCAACCAAAGTGGATGGTTCACTTCGCCTATGCGTTGATTATAGGGAGCTAAACAAGCTGACCAAGAAGAATAGGCACCCACTTCCAAGAATAGATGACTTGTTTGATCAGCTTGTAGGTGCGTCAGTTTTCTCCCAACTAGATCTGGCTACTGGGTTTCATCAGCTAAGAGTGGCTGAAGACAGCATTGATAAGACCGCGTTCAGAACCCCGGATGGTTTCTTCGAATGGCTTGTCATGCCTTTCGGCTTGACAAACGCACCCGCTTATTTCATTGACTTGATGAGCAGGGTGTTCAGGGAGTTCCTTAATAAGTTTGTGGTGGTCTTCGTAGATGACATTTTGATTTTCTCGAAGAATGAAGAAGAGCATGCTTTGCATTTAAGGGAATTCATGAATACTCTTCGTGCACATCAGCTGAAAGACAAATTCTCCAAATGCCATTTCTAGAGAGAAGAAGTGAGGTTTCTTGGACATGTGGTGTCCAAAGAGGGGATAGTTGTGGACCCCGCAAAAGTAGTTGCAGTGCAAGATTGGAAGGTTCCACGGAATGCAACCGAAGTCCGAAGCTTTCTCGGGATAGCGGGCTTTTATCGGAAGTTCATTAAAGACTTTGCGAAAATCTCAGCCCCACTAACAAGATTGACAAAGAAAACCTAACTTTCACTTGGGATTTGGATTGCGATATTGCTTTCCAACGTTTGAAAAGGGCTCTAACAACAGCCCCAGTTCTGACATTGCCTGATGAGAGCAAAATGTTTAACGTATACACAGATGCATGCGGTACAGGATTAGGCGCTGTCTTGATGCAAAAGTAGTTTGTTATGGGGGAAGGCAATTGAAGGTACATGAGAAGAACTACCCAACTCATGATTCGGAGCTAGCTGCCATCATTTTCGCTCTAAAGTCATGGCGTCATTACCTACTAGGAGAAAGGTTTGAATTGTTTATTGACCATAAATCATTAAAGTACCTTTTCTCACAGAAGGATCTAAACTTAAGACAACAAAGGTGGATGGAGTTTCTAGTCTCATATGATTTTGAGATTTCCTATACCCCTGGCAAGGGCAATGTAGTTGCAGACGCCTTGAGTAGAAAGAAGCTGACCTTGGATCCTCTCTTTATAGAAAGGAAAAGCTTGGAGTACATAGAAAACTTTAACTTTATACCCTCCTCTGAAATTGTACCTGGTCTGTTAGCATCGCTAAAGGTGCGGCCTACTCTTTTGGACTCAATAAGAACCGCGCAACGAGAGGACCCTCAGCTAGTTTATATGATGGATAAGCTAATTAGGGGTGAGACTTCTAGTCACCTCAATAGATGCTCCATCGATGATAAGGGTTGGTTGAGACGGGATGGAAGACTATGCGTCCCACAAGCAAGGGATTTGGTGAAGACGGTTCTCAAAGAAGCAAACCATTCTAAGCTGATCATACACCCAGGTAGAGACAAGATGTATAAAGACATAAAAAGGGTTTTCTTTTGGAATGGCATGAAGAGGGATGTAGCTGAGTTCGTCGCTAAGATATGCCAGCAAGTCAAAGCGGAGCAGAAGAAGCCTGGTGGTCTACTTCATCCTCTAGAGGTCCCACAGTGGAAATGGGATAGCATTTCGATGGACTTTGTTGATGGGTTGCCTAGGACAAGAAGGGGCAATACCAGTATTTGGGTAATAGTGGACAGGCTCACTAAAAGCGCTCACTTTATATCTGTTAAGAGTAGAAGGACTGCCTCGTCCCTAGCATCCATTTATCTTAAAGAGATAGTTCGACTCCATGGGATACCCTCCAGCACAGGGAGTGATCGAGATCCTATCTTTACGAGCGAATTTTGGAAGAGTTTGCGGGAGGCTGTAGGCACACAATTATGCTTAAGCATGGCCTATAACCCCAAACCGATGGTCAGACGGAAAGGGTGAACATAGTGTTGGAAGACCTCGTGAGATTGTGCATTCTCGACTTTGGAGGAACATGGGAAGATCATCTTCCTTTGGTGGAATTCGCTTACAACAATAGCTACCAAGCCACCATAGGCATGGCACCATTCGAGGCTTTATATGGAAGACTATGCTGATCACCAACTTGTTAATGAGAGTCTACAGACAAGCTCGTACTTGGGCCAGACATGATTAGAGAAACCTCAGAAAGGGTGGACTTGATAAGAAGACGGATGAAGGCTGCACAAGATAGACAGAAGTCCTATGCAGACAAAAGAAGGACTGACCTTGAGTTTGAGGTTGGAGATAAGGTGTTCCTTAAAGTATATCCTTTGAGGAATGTCATTCACTTTGGGTCCGTAGGAAAGCTAGCACCAAGATTTGTAGGACCATTTCCTATCATTGAAAGGATTGGGACGATGACTTACAGAGTAGAGCTACCTGAAAGACTAGCTGGAATTCATAATGTTTTTCATGTTTCTCAACTACGAAAGTGCTTACATGGGTCTGTGGAAGTTGTGGAGCCAAGTATAATAGACGAAGTAGAAGTGGAACAAGAAGCGACTGCGAGAAGAGTTCCAATTCATATCTTGGGTACGGAAGTCAAAAAGCTACGCAACTGTGAAGTCAAGCTTGTTAAAGTTCAATGGAGTGACGTTGAGGAAGACGCGGCTTGGGAAACTGAGAGGAAAATATGCGCAGCCTACCCTTTTCTTTTTTATGGTACCTCCTTGATCTCTTTTTCCATAAGTTTATTCATGCTTATATCTATCTTTTAGGTATATCTCCTCGGTCCTTTCTTTATCCTTAGGTAGAAACCAATGGATATAAACATGTATTCGAAAAATGTTATGATTGATGGTTGCGAGTGGTTGCAAGTGGTTGCTCGTGGATGCATACACACACACATTAGGTACTAGATCGGCTCAGTCGCTTTCATATTGCATATGCATATATGTATTTGTATATGGATTGGAACTTGATGTGTTATCATATGGACGTTGCATTTGTATGAATGATTGTGCACTCATGTAGAAAGTATGATTAGGAATAATTGCATGCATAATGGACTCATGGCACTGACATAATTCGCATTAAGGAAGTCAACTGAATCAGTTGACTGCCTGATTTTGCATTTGATAAGGACATGTACACACACTATGCATATAATCATGAAAGCATTAGAAGTCTTTTAAGGACAATGGACGCTTGTGTTTGATGGTTGAGTAGATGGACGATTGAATGGTAGGATATACATTCTTCTTGACTTGAATATTTCGGGGACGAAATCCTTTAAGGAGGGGAGAATGTAACACCCTGAATTTTCCATGTCTATTAAAAGAACGAATTAAAGAATACTTAATTTTTAAATTGGGAATTAAGGAAAACGGGTTATGCCATTGCGTTCGTCTCAAAATTTTGCTTGGAATAGAGCCTAAGTTTTCGTAAATTGGACTTTGTATGAGGAAGTTATGGCCCTAAGAAGTTTCAGGAATTTAAATAAATTAAAAACAGTTCAAATTAAAATTCAAAATTCAAACGAAAGCAAAGAAGAGGGATGGACGGGATTTTTCCTGCCCTAAACCAGGTCGATCAGGGGGTCGACCTCCCCTACACAGGTCGACCAGGGGGTCGACCTACCCCCCCCCTCGCCCAGATCCAAAACTGTGACGATTCTGACTTGTTGCTGAGTCTTTTCTGACCTGTTGCTGAGTCACTAGGGCATAGGTGGCAATTCTGGATAACTCTATCTAGTCTGGACGGTTGTGATTGCTCCTAGAATGATCTAACGGCTCACATAAGATTAAACTTCTATAAAATCAACCCTAGTCCTCAAACCCTAAATCACACAAATTCGTTCCAAGGAGCCACCATGTTGTCCATGATCGTCCTAGTCTAGCCACCATTCCTTATTCAACTTGAAAGCAAGTTAAAAGCTACGAATCAAAACTAACTTAGAGAATTGATAGTCTTCGTCAAGGGATTGCTTTTCAATTTCAGAAAACAAATCCCAGAAAACAATACTTTCTTTTGTTTGTAAGTCCTGTTATTATTTAGATGTGAGCGATTAAAAGTTATGATTTGTAATAAAGTGAAAACTAGCGTTATTCCTAGTTGTAAGATAATGATGATGCTGATTCATGTCAATTCTTGTAATGATTCTATCGTATATGCTTATGAGACTATTGTGGTTATTATGTTGGTGTTAAACCAATCATGTATTATGTAAATTTGGTGACTTATTCATGTTATGTAACATGCAAGTTGTTAGTCTATTGTGGTTATTATGTTGATGCAAACCAATTATGTAAATTTGGTGACTTATTCATGTTATGTTACATGCAATTTGTTAGGCCAAGACATGTATTATGTTTAGATCTACATTTAGATCTATGAAAATTGGATCCAAGATAAAAGTTCACACTCACATGCCTAGTTGAACTTGTGTAAAACCATATGCTTAAAATTCATGTTTATTGGATCCAAAATAAAAGTTCACATCTACATGCCTAGTTGAACTTGTGTAATTCCATATGCTTAAGATTCATGTTTATTCGATCCAAAATAAAAGTTTACATTCACATGCCTAGTTGAACTTGTGTAATTCTATATGCTTAAGATTCATATTTATTGGATCCAAATTGCAAGTTTACATTTACATGCCTAGTTGCATTTGGGTAATTTCATATGCTTAAGACTTATGTTGATTGGATCCAAAAATGCAAGTTCAGTGTTTTATGCCAAAATTTATATGACACATGTTTAGTTAGATCTTTATTATGTTGTATGAATGGCACATGTTCCCTTCTTTCCCCTTTTGTATATAAGTTAGGCTAAGTTACGAGCCTAACATTCTATGTGAATTTTGCGAATGTATGACGGGGGTAACATTGGGAAAAACCTTAAATTTATATCATTGGTATAATTTGGCCCATAAATATATGAATGATTAGTGGCATAAAAATGGTATAATTTATATACCAAAATTTTGAATATGATTTAGAGGAAAAAATTGGGCATGGCTTGAATGGCAATAATTGTGGAAAATTTACATATAAATATGAAAGGTAAATATGTAAATTAAGTAAAAGACGAATATGCTTAACCCGAGGTTAGATTGAGTTACGGTGTAAGACTGCCTGGAACCGCCCGGCACATCCATCAACCGTAACAATATATATCTAATGTGAGAGGTTAGTGCATCAAGCCCAAAAGAACCTGAGGTTAGATTGAGTTGCGGTGTAAGACTGAACAGAACCGATCGGCACATCCAGCAACCGCAACAATACATATCTAATGTGAGTGGTTGGTGCTTTAATGAATGAATTAAAGCTAAGACAGGAATGGTAGGGTTAAGTTAATTAAGGCAACACTTAACCAATACAACATGTTCACTAAACTGGTGGGTGGGGTTAGGTAAATTTGAGAAACACTTAACCATTTTAACATGTTGATTAGGAAACCCTAGTAACGGGGACCCATTTCAGCAGTAATCCACATATATGTATCATGGTACCCTGAACTAGGCAGGGTGGGGGACGATTACTGGGCTGATTATAAGCGGTCAAAACAATTGTGGGTGGTGCGTCAGTGTAGGTTCCAATGGAGTGCGGTCGTGCACGTACTCTGCAGTGGAAAAAGAAGGCACTGGGCATCAGTAGTTATACTCTGTGCATCTTGAATTGTGTCGGGTTGCCACCATAGGACTTGATACACCCCATGGTGGGACTAACACAGGTATCATAATCATGCGGGGCCGAAAGACATAAGTGGTAAATGTGTACGAGTAGGAGACGATTGATAAAAAGGGGATTATTTATCTTGAACACATGGTGCTAGATGAAACACTTGTAAGGGGGTGCAGAGAAGTTGAATGAGTGCGATAGCATATTCAGTCTTATATCTTCTTCCTAGGGTGTTGTCTTAGATTCTGTTTATTCAAGTCATAACCATTTTTCTTGTTTACATGCTAAATAATCAATGGACTTACCAGGCTCATGTCTGACCCATTTTCTTTCGTCTTCTTTTCTTTTATCCCCCCCCACCCAAGGTTCGCAGGGAGGGAATACTTCAGCTTAGATCGGATCATTTCCGGCTTGAAGAGAGTAGATGTATTGCTTGGAATCTTTTTCCTTGGGCTATGGCTTTGGATACTCTCTTATTGGGGATTTATGTTGCCTTACTGTTGTTTTAATGCTTCTTTATGTTTTAATTCAAGACAGAGATTTTGTTGTAATAATTTGGAAGTTGGTTTGAGATAGTTGTTGTAATGTTTTAACTGAACCATGTACTTATGAAATAAATTTAGTTTTTCCGCTGTTTATATGTCTGTCTTGTAAATTATCTGTATCTTTTACGTATAATGCTCCAATGAAGTTATGGCATTCCCTTTGTGAGTGACCTTAACGAAGGTGGGGTGTTTCACACTCAATTGACAGAAATAAGTTCGGCTACATCTTTCTTTATCCCAGCCCAAAAGAAAGCCCTTTCCATGTCTCTATACATCTTGTAACCACCTGGATGAATAGTCATCTTTCCACAAACAGAGGACTCAAGGCCATCCTTTGCCTACTTAGTGCGTCTGCCACCACATTAACCTTGCCAGGGGTATAAGCGATTTCAAAATCATAAGAAGCTAAGAACTCCATCCACCATTGTTGCCTTAAATTGAGATCCTTCTACGAGAATAGATATTTTAGAGACTTATGATCGGTGTACAACTCGAACTTCTCTCCAAGTAAATAATGACGCCACGTCTTTAACGCAAACACTATGGCATCTAACTCTAGATCATGGGTGGGATAGTTCTTTTCATGAACTCTCAACTGTTTACCCCCATAACATAATACTTTCCCTTCTTGCATTAGAACCGCACCAAGCCCTGTACCACACGCATCAGTGTAAACAGTAAACACTTTACTTCCATCAGGCAAGGTCAAGACTAGGGCTGTTTTCATAGCCCTCTTCAGTCGTTGGAAAGCAATGTCATAATTTATATCCCATGAAAATGCCAAATTCTTCTTTGTCAGCCTGGTGAGAGGGTCTGATATCTTCGCGAAGTCCTTAATGAACTTCCTATAATAACCTGCCAATCCGAGAAAGCTTCTTACCTCGCTTGTATTTTTTGGAATCTGCCAATCTTGCACTGCAACCACCTTGGCGGATCTACAGCTGTCCCTTCTTTGGAGACCACATGCCCTAAGAATCTCAGCTCTTTTCTCCAAAAATGGAATTTGGAGAACTTTGCCTTAAGCTGATGGTCACAGAGAGTTTTCAAAACTTCTCTCAAATTTTGGGCATGCTCTTCTTCGCTTTTGGAGAAGATCAAAATATCATCAACAATGATTACGAAAAATTTGTTTAGGAACTCTCGAAACACCCAACTCATCAGATCGACAAAATAGGCGGGTGCATTCGTTAGCCCAAAAGGCATTACTAGCCATTCAAAGAAACCGTCCGGAGTTCTAAATGCAGTCTTATCTTTGCTGTCCCCAACCACCCTCAAATAATGGAACCCCGTAGCCAAGTCCAAATGAGAAAATACCAAGGCACCAACAAGATGATCAAATAAATCATTAATTCAAGGAAGCGGGTGCCTATTCTTCTTGGTGAGCTTATTCAACTCTCTTTAGTCAGCACACAAATGAAGTGAACCATCTGCCTTATTTGCGAATACAACTGGAGCACCCCATTCAGATATGCTTTGTCTGATAAACTCTTTCTCAAGTAGCTCCCCTACTTGCTTACTCAGCTCCCTCCTTTCCCTTGGAGCCATGTGGCGTACTGGTAATGCAACTGGCTTTGCATTGTCCACCAGATATATGCGAAGTCGATCTCGCGCCTTGGAGGTAAACCCAGTACCTCATCAAAAACATCGGAATAATCTCGAACCACTGGAACAGATTGCAAATAATCTATGGATACATTTAGAGACTCTAGAAAGCTAAGCATAATAGACCCTTGGGGGTCACAAGATACTTCGAGGGTCTTTCCATGACAAGTCAGGAGTCTAACAACCCTCCTCTCACAATCCAGAATGGCCCCATACGTTGTAAGCTAATCCATTCCTAGAATCAACCAATAGCCCATAAACTCGAGCACATATGCGTCACATTCAAATTCGAAACCTAACACAGATATTTTCAAAACCCCGACAAATCATCGATAAATGAGCCGAACCATCAATGGGGTTTGAAACAATTACGGGATCTACTACCATACTAGTAATTAAGTGCAGAGATTCAACCACAGAACTAGATATAAACGAGTGTGAAGCGCCAGAATCAAAAAGTGTTCTAACTGGATGGTTTGAAAGAGGAACTAAACTTTCTACGGAACTTTTTCTACCTCTTTCAGGAGCACTAATTGCGAGAGCATGCACCTTCCCTCTAGAAGTTCCTGCTCTTTGACCTTGTCCCTGCGATCCCTGTTTCTTTGGGCGCTCTTCAGAGAAGTGGCCGACCTCTCCGCAATTGAAGCAATTGCTCTTCCTTCACTTAAAGTCTTTGATCAAGTGACCCTCCTTTCCATAATTGTGACATTTTCTCTTATCCTTGCCTTTGTCATCTTTTCCTCCTTTCTTCTGTTGTTGTTGCTGCCCCTTCTTGGGCCACACCTTCTTATTCTGCAATGTCCCCTCAGCCTTTGCTTCTTTCTTTTCTCCCTTGTCTTCCTCATGCATTAGGGACATATCAACAAGCTTTTCAAAAGTGGGCCCCATTGGAATATGGGACATGTCTAACCCATGCAGAGGCTCATTCAGCCCTTTAGCAAACCGCGAAGCCCTTATGTGCGGTGTATCCACCAACTCTAACCCGAACCTTGCCAGCTGGTTGAACTTGTTCACATACTCCTTTACCTTCAAGTTTCCTTGTTTGAGTGCTATGAACCTCTCCATATGTATGCTTCTCTCAGCTTGGGAAAGAAATTTCATTTTGAACCTCGAAAATCTTTCCAAGTTTCCACCGGACGTCCAGCTTGGGTGACTTCCCACCAAAATGTGGCCTCGTCCTTTAATAGCCAAGCAGCTAACTGAATCTTTCTACAATCCTCTACTTCAAAGATTAAGAACAAGTCCTTTGTTTCCTTAAGCCAGTTCCTAGCTTCTACGTATGTCTCGTTCCCATGGAACGGCTTCCCTCTCATAGCATGGAAGTCCTTGCAGATCTTGGCGAAGTTATCTGCTCTTGGAGGGGGGGAGGAGGTATGACTAGTGTAGCTGGGGGAGGAGTGTCTCTTTGGTCTTCGGCAGGTGTCGTGGCCTCCAAATACCTACGGAACCATCCGGGTATTGTGACGCCCTCTGGGATATTAGGAATGTTTTGTTCCCCAGACATGCTGAAAAAGGTAAAAGGAAAAAATTTAGATAAAGGACTGAAGGATATTACATATGGCTTCTTGGGGAATATTTTCAAAACAGACTTTTCTTTTTGAAAATACTTTCTTTTAAAACCTTTTTGAAAAAAAAAATTCAAAAATTTCCATCTAATCTGGTAATCTTCAGCTCTGATACCAAGTGTGACACCCCACGTCCATTATTGCCACTCAATAAGGGAATGCATTAAGTTTCGTGAAGCTTTAAGAATAATTACAAGACAGATATAAATAAGATAGCAGCTGAAATTTTAAATTTTTATTTCAAACATAAATCATAATACCGTGGTCCATAATACCATAAGTCACAAAAACCATTACAATAAAATAACTTCTGCCTTGCATCATCATAGTACATAAGAATATGATAAACATAATTCCCCAATTGAAAGAGTTAAGCCATAGTAGAGAAAAAAACTTGAGCCATACTTCAGAAGTAGCTCCTAGCAAGATGATATCTGAGTTCTGACTAAGCCTAAGTGTTTCCTCCATGAGAACCTGGGGGGAGGGGAATAAAGATGTTGAAACAAAAGGGTCAGACATAAAGCCTGGCGAGTCTAGTTACTTTTAGCCAGTAAATAAATAAAAGTAAAATGATAGGCATATAAAGTGGATAAGAGAGATCACTACATAAATGGTAGGTGTAACAAAGTAGACAGGGTAAGGTGTATACACTTCTCTAATGATTACTCTGCACTATTACTAGTACAACTAGTTCATCCCTTCCATTATAAGTTGGTAGACTTAGGGCATACGTCCGAGTGTACCCTAACCACTACCCTAATCGATCGGCTCTCTACTCCGTAGATATCCTGTGTTGGCCCCACAGTAGGAAGTATCACTTCCTAAAGTGGCAACCCTTAAGATATGCACAACCATATCTACTGGTGTAACAGTCGTCTTATCCCCCTCTGCCCGGCTCATGCACGCACATGGCCCGGTCAGTTTGCGCTGCTCACATCGTCCATCTCGTTTGGATCTCTTATAATCAATCAGTAAGCGTGCCCCTTCTCCGCCTAGCACGGGGTACTTTATTGGATACCTTCTCCGGGTTACTAACTGAAATGGGTCCCACACAATCTGATACAAGCTCTCCCCTTTGTCTTGTATCCCCACTAGGTTTTTCACTGACTATGTATACCCTTAGGTGTCTTTAATTACATAGCCCTATGTCAGTTATGCTTTCCCTAAAGGGTGCCTTTAATTACATAACCTTATTGGGTTAAGTTTGTAGGCCTATATGTAAATATTACCCACCCCCTCTAATTTACTTAACCCACCCACTACCCATCCAATTTTACTTAACCCTAACTTAAGTTCATAATCATAAAATCCTTATGGATTAAATTAGGTTAAGCAGTCCAATTCATTACCATGTCCAATTATGGTTATAATGGGCTAGACCTCCCACATTAGGCCTACAACGTGTGGATGCTGGATATGTCGGTCGGGTCCAGGCAGTCTTATTCCACAGTTGGGTCTAACCTTATTTGCACACTTAGACCTCTCACATTATGCTCAGCATCAGTGGCTACTGGATATGCAGATCAGGTCCGAGCAGACTTCCACCACTAATGTAAGCTAACCTAATGTCATAAGTGCAATTACAATTCCTAATTGTAATCACTAGACATTCCATTTTTATCTAAATCTACCTATGTCATTATAGGTGATTAATTCTTTTTTTTCCCATATTTAATTATGTGCCCAATTCACTGTTAAAATCATAGTCTTTTGCACCCCTTTTCAATTCACCTTTTAATTATGCACCATATGCTCGTTTTCCTAAGTTATAAGTCAGGGCATACATACATACATATATATATATATATGTTATGCACAAACCCAAATCTTTATATTTTCCAATTTATGTCCCTAGTCCATATTCGCCAATTTCAATACAAGTTATACCCAAATTCATATTCACATATTTTTCAATCTATGTATAAAATTCGTGTTCATATATATCCCAATTTATGTCCCAAATCAGTACTTACACATGCCTCAATTTATGCTCAAATTATATTTTTCAATGTATGCCTAAATTCATATTATCCAATAAGACATATGCCCCCAAACCCATATTCGTATACTTTCAAATTTATGCCTAAATTTAAATCCATATTTTCCAATATCAATTATTCCCCAAATTATGTCTTTCCTAATCGTTCCCAATTTCGCATGTTCAGATTTTTCAACGTCAGGCCTAGGCTCGAAGGTAGCCTGGCTATAAAAATAAAAAGGGAAAAAGAGGGAGAGAAGAGAATCAAGAATGGGAATAATAGCGAATTAATAATAAACTGATAGAAATAGGCATAAACTGAATAGGCAAATTATGACAAGATTTAACATGGTGGCGATATGAACATATAAAAGAAGATCTGATAATTATGTCATAATAGAACTGATTAGGCACCGATTCAAGATCCAGTTTTTACATACATATCAAGATTACTATTTAAATATTTAGATCTAAAAATAACATGAACTCACAGTGAATAGATCTAAGGAAATGGATCCAAATTACTGCGAATAACATTTTGAATAAGTTGTTGTAGCCATCGTTGAATTTGTTGTAGCAATCTTCGAATATGTATAATCTTCTTTGAATTGATTTAGAAGAAGAAAGGCCATTTTAATTTTCGTTACAGCAGAGCTTCGCCGTTAGCATTATTTTTAAATGAAAAAAACCTAGGTCTAGAGTAACGACCCAAAAATTTTCAGCCCCGGAAATCGACACAAATACATTTCCCGTACCTCATGCCGACCTTCCAAACACCGAAAAACACCAGAACGTTATTAGAAAGAATTTAGAGGATGAGATAAGAAAGAAAGAAATATAAGAATAGAAGAAGAAGAAGAACCAGCACAACACAGAATCAGAGTCTCGCATCGCAGCGGAACAAAATATAATACTGAAATAAAACTATATTAAGGGTATCACACAACTTGATTTTAAAGTCAAAATCTTTTCGAAGAAAAGGATAATCGTAAGACCAAATCGACACATAAATACAGACGGTTTTTACCTTACGATAACCCAAAACATTTTTGGAAACAATATATTTTCTGATATTATAATAATGTCTAAATACAAGTAAATATCAATCTAGTGGAACGCTTGCATCTCGCGCTCCACATATAGTATACAATCAAAACCACGGGCGCTTATTGGAGATTGGATTCCGAATATGACAAGGTATGGGACCACCTGCCGAAAGTGTATCTCTAGAGGTGAATACACTGGGTTCAACAAGAACGTCTTGCAACCCGGCCCTCGCATGAACAACTATTCATTTCTCTTGAGTGTATCGAATGTATATCACCAACGGTTGGGCTCAAACCACCATTTCTCGAAAAGGGACAGCATCGAAATAGATTAAAGGAGCAAAAGGAATTTCTCTAGATAGGCGATTATACACCCTAATGGGAGCGACCCACATAGCCATGCTGCCTGCCCGATTTTTGTCATTTCCCGGTTGATGAGGCTTAAGGTTTGAATTTCCTTTTTGAAATATCAGGTCACCATTCACTTTGAATGTCACATCATCAGATCCGCCATATATCACTGATTGACATCCACAAAAATACTCTAGTTATTTGGCTAGAGAAAACCGTTTCTCCACCATCAACTATGGTACATTTGAAGAAATCAACGTACGCGATCCCTTTGGAAATACTCTGTCAGACATCCGTCCATACAAGTCATCCAGGAACAGGATGAACCGAAAGCACCCTCCTACTACATCCAAGGAATCACCCTATAGATTAGTAGCAAGTAGTCCTTACAAACCCGTAGATTCCAACTCCGATAGAACCACGGTTTATCTCTGGGAGCTCACCAAAGATTATTAGCGATTCTTCCGTTTTATGGAGATCTACGGTCTTCATCTCTCCATCTCGATCATCTTCTTATATCTTCACGTATTTGTTGGTCGGAATGGTATTCAAATATAAAATCAATCCCGGTCTTTCCGTACCAACAATCCGATTGGACAAATTTGATAGTCGGTGATTTAACTATCAAAATAATCAGTGTTTCAATCATGACAATCCAATGAGTTTACTGGTTCAGTATTCAGCATCACTTGTCCTTTTAATTAAAAACAAATGTAAATTTAGAACTCTTAAATACTTCGATATTATAAATATAGTTTTCTCACTTCTTTATTTATCATAAGACTTTTCTTTAAACAAGTTCATACTTAGTAAAATCCTATATCATATTCAGTTTTCTATTTCCACTTTCAAATCACAATTCACATTATTATCTAATATTGGGAAATCATTTCAACTTATTTCTACTAAAACGAAGTTACGAAATATCTTTTATTTATTACTTGAAAACAAAAATCCATGCTTATTCTTATAGAATGGAATTCAACTTTACGTTTCCTTTCTATCTTGCGAATATCGCTTAAACTTCACGTCATCCCCCTTTAATTTCCCTTTTTCCTTGGGATCATTATTATGTATATATTTCCGAATTCCCACCCAAATGTTGCGTTGTTATTTCTCTAATGAAATAATAAATTATTACTAACTTCTTTTACCATTACAACTAATATCATCCTCAGATAATCCTGAAGTCGTTCACGTTGGGGCATTCTAATTACCTCTCAGATCTTGATCAACAACGTTCATATCTCAAGATGGATACGAGTTGTAATTCAAGCCAATATTTCATTCTAATCCCAATTCAAATACCATTTAACTATTTATTTCAAAATACGGTTTCATATAATCTGCGTATCTCTTTTGAAACCTTTTTCTCGGCTATACCCTTTCTTTTCTTAATTCAATAATTTGAGTACTTTATAAAACACCACCTTTTTAACCTCTATCTCTTTGAACCAATTCATTATATGATTCGGATTTAGTTACCAAATCCTACGATCCACTTCTTTCACCAAATTCACTTTTTATAATTCTTTTCCAAATCCATTCAACCATTTCCCGCTTTGAAACTCTTATTCCAATCTCCCACTTTTACTTAATCACATTTTTAAGTAACATTAATTTAGAATTAATGATATAACACTTCAAGCCTCTTTTATATAACTCTGGTTTATTATAAAACACTTTTATCTAAATTTCCCTTTACTTAATTCAAATAATTAAGTAACAATTATTTAAGCTATAATATTCGCTTAAAACTTCATTTACAACTTTGTTATGAAACTCAGTTTAAAATAAAAATTTGCTCATAAACTCCTTTCACCATTCAGTTGGATTTCATTTCACCTTCGATTACTTTTTAAATGAATTTTAATTCAAAAGTATTTCCCTAAATTATTATCAATTAAAATAATAATTTACTTCCATAGTTAATTCCTTTATTTACTAAAATAATTAGTAATTTCCTTTTTAAAGATCTTATTAAAATTTAAAACAATATTCACTAAACTATTTCGTTAGATTAATTCAAATCAAACTAATTTAAAATCAATTTCAATTACAATGGTTGACTTAGTCAACTCAAGGCACTGTTATTCCATTAACCCATTCCAATCCATTCTCACTTTAAATTAATTAATAATATAATTAATTTAAATGATTCCATTTAATTAAGTTTCAATAACCAATTTTCCAAATTTTAACTGTTAAGGTTATATTCTATTTCCATATTTATAAATCTGATAAATCCGAGAATCTACTTTGTAAAATCAATTTGTAATTAATTATAAACATAAATATTTATTTCCCTTAAATAAAGTTTATACAAAATAATATATTTCAAAATCTATCTCCAGTTATAAAATAAATTTTATAACTTCATCTCTGTCGATTTGCCTGACGGTAAATCAACATTTACAAAACGATTGATTTTGTAGGCCATATGTCGCCAAATACTCAACCAATACCGCCCATTGGTTTAAACTAAACAGATGTTGAAATTTCATCAAAAATCAACAATCAAATCAATCACCCCAAACAAGACAGTACATATGTTGATAATATGAAATAATTAATATATTGAGGAATCCCGTTGGATCCCTCCAACCTATTCATCCCTGTATTCAACGGTTATCTCAAATCAGATTCATTCAATTTTATTTAATAAATAACGACCAATTAACAGCAACCAATTCACAAGCAGTTCAAACAATTTAAACACGTTTATTTTATAAACGTGACCAACAAGGTAAGTTACCTTTATTGGAACCAATCGTTAGAATTATGATTTGGTATTAATACTGAAATTAAACAACAGTTTAATTTCGTCATTTAAATCAACAAATAAATATATAACTAGCAAACAGTCAACCATTGGCAAACAGAACACACAAAATAAAAACCCAATTTATATAAAATATAAATGAGAAAAACTGAGTGAGTTTAACTCACCTTGATCTGATTCGCGGTTATACCAGTTCATTCCAGTTAAATTAAACAAGTATTTAATTTAAATGAAAATCACAGTTGATTCCAGCTCTATCCATTTCTGTTCCAAAATGTAGTATTCAGCAATATGGTCTTAACGTAGTATGTTCCGTCCAATTCTGATCACAAATGTGAGAGTTATATAAAATATAAGCGTACGGTTTTAAATTAATTTAATTTACTCCTTTAATCAATTTAATTAATTAATTTAAATTACGCTAATTACTTTTAGTTAGAAATGACAAGGCCGACACTTCCCAGGGATGTAAAACCCGCTTTTCACTTCCTTGAACCCTAGCCAACATTTGTTAAAACCTGTCAAGTTCAACGTTACACTATCATTTATAATATGTAGTAAAATTAAATACTTTTAAATCATATAGTTTAATGCTCATTACTGTGGTTGAGACGTAATTCAATTGACCCATTTGAAACCCCAGACCAAACATGTTTATTCGTTTCTCCGGCTTTGTTTTAAAATGTTCGACATCCCAGGACCATGATTCGGGAACTGCACAGGGTTGACTTTTTCCCTTTTATTTTGATCCCAAATTAAAAACCTGTGCACCATTTAAAAATATTTAAAATTTTTAACTGTCTTAATATAGTAATTAACCAAGATTTAGTTGGGCCAATTACGGTTTAGTTCTCTAGCAAGGTCGATCATCTCTTTGTTTATCTGCTCCTTCGTTCTCCAGTTTAACCCATCCGATCCTGTGGTACGCAACCGATGATATGATCAAGTTTAATTTAATCAAAGCTTAGTGATTGTTTTAAATCAACTGATAAACTACTAATTACTTTTAATTAGATTACCCAGTTCATTCAAAACCATTCACCGTACGGCTTCATTGTCTCGTATACCCTTCTTTAATCCCTTCGTTAGTTTCGTTTCCAATTTCCTTGCCTTCGAACAACAGTCCTTCACCTCGTTCCAACCTGATCGCCGCTGATACCCCCTCTTCCCTCAAGCTGACCCCGATCTGAGACTGCCAACTCCATCGCCTAATAGACCTCCGCCTTCGACCAGAGTACGGTCCCCTCTAAGCCAGCCAGCCGTCGTCAAAAACACCAGGAACCCCACACCTTCCAGCTCCTTTCCGACTACCTCAGCACCCCGTTTCTGATCACCACCGTCTGCCATCAAGAGCTTGGCTAGCTTGACATGTTTCCAGTTGAAGAGTCTTCGAATGGAGGAAGGTATTCGAGATAACGAATGAGGAATTTGTTAAGCTGTTGTACGTTGATTTAAGGTGGGTAGCGGCTAAAATGATTTTTGACCAGGAGAGACGCTTTGACCCGATTTAGGGCTGCGTGAGTGAGTATATTTATAGGGAGGGATGGATTTTTATATTATTAAAATTTAACGAAACTTCGCGCTAAAGTAACACGTAAAACTATCCACAATTGACTTCTGTTTTCTAGTAAAAAAACTAATCCTAGCATAGAAAAATATTCCGGACCTAATGGGACAGGTTTCGTCGAATTCCGACATCGTTTGAAAAAAAAATCCTTTATAAAACTAGAAAAAACATGCGTTTCAATTTTCCATGATCACTAAATAAATCCGATCAACTTGAAACTTTGAAATCCTACAATAATTAATCAATATGAACCCAACGGCACCAATTTCGTCGCATTCTGAGACTGTTTTCCCGGCAGGCTATTTTTATACGTACCGCAATGCCATTTTGGACACCAAATTACCTGGTCTCCAAAAATAACAAACTATATACCTATCCTGACTCCAATCGTCAATACGAATTCAACGGGTTTTGTGGCTTAATTCGACCATATGCTCAAATTACACTAAAATATCTCTTTATTAAATTAAATTAAATTAATTAACCGCTATAGAAATTGATTGGGCGTTTACGGCTACCGTGGTCACATGCGACATCGGTTTACCATGCAATTTAATACCGTACAATAATTTAACGTTACGGTTCCAATGAAACTGGTTTCATCGCAAATAGAGATCGTTTGCGAAATGGCCATTTTAAAGGCCTATAATTCAATAACGATTTCCACAGCGATTATTTTAAAATTTGATTTGGCCATAACTTACAATTTACAACACAAAATCTGGATTTTTCTCTTTCATATGAAAATTATCATCAGCACGACTCCAACGTTTCTTGCTTCACAGAAATCCGACTTATATCGGACTCTGTATATTCAGATGAAGTTCAAAACTTCATTTTACGAATTTTCGTGCCATTTCGTGCTCGATTTATAATTATATAAATATATAACGTTCAAACTTCATTTTAATAACGAATTCAATATTAAATCCGTTAATATTCCAAATATAATATTTAAAATAATAAATAAAATAAAATATTTGACTGCCAAAAACACGGGTCGTTACATTCTTCCCCCCTTAAAATAATTTCGTCCTCGAAATTACTAAGGTAAGAAAAATGCTACAAATCCCATTCATTTCCAAATCTAATTTATTTTAAATAAAAACAATTAAATACCGTATATAAATATTTTCAAAATTATTGAAATTTTTCTAACACCTTAAATTCCCGGAAAAATTCGGCAGAGTCACCCCTGCACGGAGTGACATCTGCGATATCGCAGGAACAAATAATATGTATACATCGACCCATTCGATCGGAAAACAAAAATCAAAACCCCAAAATTTTATATTTTTGCATAGGCGTGCCTTTTACGAGTGTTATTGAGCGTACTTTCTCAACGTATATGCAATTTACTCAACCAATATTAATCTGCCCAGCCATCTGGCACCTGTACTTAACTCAATTCACATATAAGTAACATATATAAGTAATTCTGAAATAATGTTTCACTAATCATACAACTACACATAGCGTCAATTCATTTCAAATACCAGGTTGACTCATTTGTTTTTAATTCACATTCGATTCCATTCCAATTTGTAATATTGGAATTTATTTTTTTAGTTTCAATCCATTGAATTTCTTATTAACCATGGATGAATTTTATTCAAGATATTCAACATCCAAATAACAAACAACACTGTTGATACCGAAAATTGGTATAACAACCAAAATGGTATTTCTAAACACGTTACCTAATCGGAGGCGAGATGCTTAGAGAGCACGTCACCTTTTCAGAGGCGGGGCGTTAGAAAACCTTTAGAGTTATGTGAGGCCATATCTAACATTCAAAAGCATCAAAATACCAAAATAAAGAAAGAAGACAAGAATTTTATAGTGGTTCGACTCTTATTCGAGTCTACGTCCACTTTGAAGATTGGATTTCATTAATCACCAAAAGATTACAACATTTTCTCCATTATACATTCATACAAGCTCCTTTGACATGCATTTATCCTCACAACCGATTGAAAGAATGGATGAAAGCTTGAAGTATTTTATGCCAATCCCTCCATGGATGCCATGGATGAAAGCTCCTTAGATCTTTGGATGAATGATCAAGAAGAAATGAAGAAGTGTGTGAAATGCTTATGCTTGTTCCTCCGTGCCAACTATGCTCCTCATGCTCCAACGTTCCCTAGACTATGATTGATGATAGAGAAAAGATGTAAGAATGCTTGGAGAAATCCCGAAAGCAATTTGGCAGCACCTCCTCGTTGTTCCAGAAAAGTCCCCTTAAAATGATGGAGGTAGGGTCCTATTTATAGGCGGAGAAATGGTTGAAATCTTGTATTCAGGGGTCTGGTCGGTATTTTCGGTATTTACGGAAATGCCACTGCCAGTTGTCACCAGTTGTTTCCAGCTGTCACGCCATCACAGGTCGTTTCTAGCGCTTTGGCCGACCAGGAGCTTCCGCCAGAAGAAAGGACGACCAGGAGGCTAGAATGCGGAGCGGACCGACCAAAGAATACCCTCCAGAAATGTGCGACCAGGATTGAGAACACATCGGAATTGGTTCCCTCAAACATGGGGTCGGTCTCCAGAGAAGGACGACCAACTGCCCTTTGTATTTGGAGCGATCAAAGACTAGCGGGCGACCAAGTTTGGAACAACCAACTTTCTTTAGCTTTCGGGACGATCGGGTCAGCGCATAAAAAGAGAGCGACCATGAGTTTCTATCCTCAGGAACAATCAGAATCCTTAGGACGATCAAGGTTCTTCTACTCTTTGGAGCGACCA
This sequence comes from Allium sativum, assembly GCA_030737875.1. Lineage (NCBI taxonomy): Eukaryota > Viridiplantae > Streptophyta > Magnoliopsida > Asparagales > Amaryllidaceae > Allium > Allium sativum. The sequence goes on along the minus strand of CM060911.1, from coordinate 227,081,491 downwards.
GATTTCTTTGTCTTCAAGAGCGACCAGCCTTAGGACGACCAGGAATCTTGCGCTACGACCGCTCCCTTTTAATAACGGCAGAACCGATCCCTTCTTCAAAACGGTTAAAACCGACCCATATTCACTTGGATCGATCAAATGGATAACATTTTGCCCCTCGAAGTTTCATAGTTTTTATAAAAACTGTGGGCTTCGAAATATTAGTGGATCGATCTGCTTCAATTAAGGGTCGATCTTGGGCGCAGTTCTCATGGGTCGGTTCTGGAATTAGCTTGGGGGGTCGGTCTTTTCTCCAGTTCTGGAACGCACGAAAAAGCCAAATTCTGGAAGACGAAGAGACAATTACCTAAAAATCCGGAGAGACCAAATTAAGCCTATATAATTAATTCATCCTGTCATTTCCTTCTCCATTCCTTCTTGGTTAAAATCTTCATCAATGGTGGCTTTCCATTCTTTAAAAAACAAATTGCTCGATCTTTAGCTTACTTCCTAGCCGATTCAAGCTGCTGCTTTACCAACCCGAACTATTCTTCCAAATCCCAGGTACGTTGCTTGCATTCCAACGTTGACTTTGAGTTTGGAGTAGAATGAGTTTGAGGAAGAAGCCACAATAATTCTTTGTAAACCTTCGTTGTTGACATCATTAATCATTTGAGCGCGGTTTTAACCGAGTCGTCCTAATGGAATAGGGGAGTGATGATTTCGAAATGAGCAATTTCTATGTCATTTTTGCAGCGATCACGACTTGTTTGTGCAAATGCTTGACTGACTGATGTGTATGGAATCTTTTTGTGATGCATGCTTTGATTTTTTTTTTACTGTGCATTTGCAACGAAAATTCAAGTTTCCTTTCCTTTGCGCGACCAGACTGGTTGTTTTTAGAACAGTGGTATGGTCGGTTTTTAGATGAGCCGATCCTCCTTCGACCGACCAGAACAGGCTATCTTTAGTTTTACCCGATATGAACGATCCAGATGGATTTGAATCTTGACCGACCAGGGTATGATTGTTTTCAGACTAATCGTAGAACGACCAGCCTTGGGATGTTTTTACCGATCCAGAAGAGGCTAATTTTACGAGATAAGGTTTTGACTGGCTTGGAACGACCAGGTACTCTTTCAGTCTTGAGCGACCGGGGCTCGACTGGCTTGAAGCGACCAGGTGCTCTATCAGCTTAGAGCGACCGGAGCTTGACTGGCTTGGAGCGATCAGACGCTTTGCCAGTTTTGAGCGACCGGGGCTTGGCTGTTTTTAGAGCGACCAGGCGCTTTTCCAGTTTTGAGCGACTGGGGCTTGGCTGTTTTTAGAGCGAGTTTTGAGCGACTGGGGCTTGGCTGTTTTTAGAACGACCAGGCGCTTTTCCAGATTTTGACTTTTAAAGCGATCAGCCTTAGATAATTTTCAGGCCGACCATTCTTGTTTGACTGATCATGACCGATCAGTTTAGCTCACAACACTGCTTGAACTTGATTGTTGACCAAAAAATTTGTGAAATTTCTGTGCAGGATGACAGGTAAGCATGGTATGCCAGAAGACCCCCAGCAGGAGGATAGTGATTCTAAAAGACAGCGCTGAGCTGGTAAATCTCATGTGCCTGAAGGTTGTTCTGCAACTAGTGATTCTGCTGTGAGAACCCCTTCCCTAAATGAACTTCGAGTTATCATAAATACACCCCAATATTGTGTCTTGCCATGTCACCCCGAGCTTGTTGATCGGTTCAAAGGATACTGCTTGGATGGGGTGTTTATTAATCCTGATATACACCCATCCGATTATAGAGTGCTTGCTGATGACGTGAACTCTATTCAGCTTGATGGGCTGACTCAGCTTGACAAAGTGAAAGATTGGCTTGAGAGACATTTTGACATGCTTAGCAATTACTTGGCTAAAGACTTGACAGGATGGCATGACCTTGTCAACAATCTTTCGGGGCTGAATCGTGAGCATCTCAAGCGTATAGCCCTTTTGGAGGAAGATAAGGCCCTCCTCATTCGAGCTCTCAAGTCTAGGGATAAGACGATTGTCGAACTTTTGGGCCAGGAAAGCGAGGTCCTTCCCCCTTCCCCTTGTGATGGGGAGAAATCTCTTGGTAAGAATGCTTGACTTGGGGGTTTAAGATCCGGTGTTTGTAGATATTGTATTACTGGATGTATTAAGCGAGTGCCAGTCCTCGCTTCATGACCCTTTTTACCACCTACTTTTGGTTGTGTACGCGACACTGGTAGTTTTATTTTGGTATGTGTATGTGACGATGTTCTGTGTTTTGGTGCTTTTAACCTTGTTATTGCTTTCTTCTGTGCATTCTGGTTTGTTATGCTTGCACACCACACTTTACACATTTTGCTTATTTATGAATTTCCCACTTATAAATGGTTGAGATGATCCTTTGGTATGTGTGAAATCAAGGAGCTGCTTTTGCTATATGCCCCCGCACCAATGGGATATTTCAACTTTAATATATTGAAAATAGATTTGAGATTTGGATGTTTTTAAGCTGTGATCAGAATTTAGAAAGCGTCTGTCATTGCATTGTGACATTTGGAGCTTTTTCATTCTTCATACGACCTTCGCATGTGTCATCATAATCTCTCATCCTTTGTATCTGAAGGTATTAGATATCTGAGAGGTGAGGAAGTGCTTCTTGAAGGTGTCTTAAGTTAAAGACTCAGTAATATCATAGTCAAGTTTTATCTGACTTTGATTTATTGACTGAGCACCCCTGGAGAAGACTCAGTTTATTATTCGACTGAGAATCCTCGGAGAGGGTTTGGGTTAAGAAGCTCGGTTATAACGCGATCAGATTTTGTCTGACTTTGGGTTATTTGACCGAGCACCCCTGGAGAAGACTCAGTTTATTATTCGACTGAGAATCCTCGGAGAGGGTTTGGGTCAAGAAGCTCGGTTATAACGCGATCAGATTTTGTCTGACTTTGGGTTATTTGACCGAGCACCCCTGGAGAAGACTCAGTTTATTATTTGACTGAGAATCCTCGGAGAGGGTTTGGGTTAAGAAACTCGGTTATAACGCGATCAGATTTTGTCTGACTTTGGGTTATTTGACCGAGCACCCCTGGAGAAGACTCAGTTTATTATTCGACTGAGAATCCTCGGAGAGGGTTTGGGTTAAGAAACTCGGTTATAACGCGATCAGATTTTTTCTGACTTTGGGTTATTTGACCGAGCACCCCTGGAGAAGACTCAGTTTATTATTCGACTGAGAATCCTCGGAGAGGGTTTGGGTTAAGAAACTCGATTATAACGCGATCAGATTTTGTCTGACTTTGGGTTATTTGACCGAGCACCCCTGGAGAAGACTCAGTTTATTATTCGACTGAGAATCCTCGGAGAGGGTTTGGGTTAAGAAACTCGGTTATAACGCGATCAGATTTTGTCTGACTTTGGGTTATTTGACCGAGCACCCCTGGAGAAGACTCAGTTTATTATTCGATTGAGAATCCTCGGAGAGGGTTTGGGTTAAGAAACTCGGTTATAACGCGATCAGATTTTGTCTGACTTTGGGTTATTTGACCGAGCACCCCTGGAGAAGACTCAGTTTATTATTCGACTGAGAATCCTCGGAGAGGGTTTGGGTTAAGAAACTCGGTTATAACGCGATCAGATTTTGTCTGACTTTGGGTTATTTGACCGAGCACCCCTGGAGAAGACTCAGTTTATTATTCGACTGAGAATCCTCGGAGAGGGTTTGGGTTAAGATTGCGCCTGCTTTTGGACCATATTTCTTCAGTAAAGCTATGGCGAGTTTTATGCCGGAAAACAGGATGACGAAGGATCGTGTCCTGTAACAATAGCTGTGCATCTTTTGGATGTGAATATAAAGCTTTGACAGAATCAGAAGTGCTGCTGGATCTATATTCATGTAATTTCATACAAAGTATTTACCATATTCATAGAAAAATACAAAAGAATATGAGTTAGAAAATCATTTAAAATAGCGATGAAGGTGATCACTGTTCCAGGCCCTTGGGAGTTCTACTCCATCTGTAGTTTTGAGCTTAAAGGTACCGTCGAGGAGCTTTTGGTCGATGATAAATGGACCTTCCCAATTGGGGCCAAAGACTCCTGTTGCGGTCATGATTTTCTTTAACACCAGGTCTCCCATTTCGAATGTTCTATGCCTGACCTTTTGATTGAAGTGTCGAGCAATTCTTCTCTGATGGGCGACCATTCTAAGTTCTGATTCAGTCCTTTTCTCCTCGAGTAAATCAAGAGCCTCAAGTTGCAGCTTTTCATTCTCTTCTTGGTTAAAATGAATTCTGCGGTGAGTTGGAACCTCTAATTCCACAGGTATCATTGCTTCCGAACCATATGCCAAGGAGAACGGAGTATGCCCAGTTGCAGTTTTATGAGTCGTACGATAAGCCCATAGGGCAAGTGGCAATTCTTCAATCCAGTTGCCTTTAGCTTTCTTGAGACGCTTTTAATGGTGGACTTCAGGATTTTGTTGACTGCCTCAACTTGCCCGTTGGCCTGCGGGTGGGCAACTGCTGCAAAACTTTTCTGAATATGATATTTTTTGCAGAAATCCTTGAATTCATCACTTTCAAATTGCGTGCCATTGTCGGTGATTATTTTCTGTGGAACCCCAAACCTGCATATGATATTTTTCAACACAAAGTTGATTACCTTCTTCGATGTGATAGTTGCCAATGGTTCAGCTTCAGCCCATTTGGTAAAGTAATCCACGACCACTATAGCATATTTGAAGCTCGATTTTGCGGTAGGTAGTGCTCCAATCAAGTCTATGCCCCAGACAGCGAATGGCCAAGGACTCAACATCTGTGTCAACTCAGTTGACGGAGCTCTTGGTATTTTTGCAAATTTCTGGCACCGGTCGCATTTCTTAGTGAATGTCATTGAGTCGAAGTTTACATCGGGCCAAAAATAACCATATCGAAGGACCTTTTTGGCAAGAGTCTGTCCACCAACATGACCTCCACAATCTCCTTCATGTAGCTCCGCCAAAATCGCTTTAGATTCCTCCTTTGTTACACACCGTAGTAATGGCGTTGAATATCCTCTCTTGTATAAATGACCATCTTGGACAAGATATAGGCGAGACTTTCGGAGCAGCTTTCTGCGATCCTTTGGTTTCTCAGGGAGTGTTCCGTGAAGTATATAGTTTTTTATAGGGATCATCCACGAGTCGGGCTCGTTGGTTGTTTCCATAACCCAGTCTATATCGGATTCCTCAATGCTGGAACTAGATAATACTTCCACAGGAACTAGATCGAAGATTTGAGGATCTCCGGTGCTAGCTAGCTTTGATAAGGAATCTGCCTTCCAATTTTCTCTGCGAGGAATATGAGAGATAGAATAATATTCCAAGTTGTCGAGAAGTTCTTTGGCTTTAAGCAGATATGTCGGAAGCCTTCCCATCTTAGTCTGGAATTCACCTTTAATTTGGGAAACCATAAGTTGTGAATCGCTGAATATTAATAGACTTTTCAAGCTTAATTCTTTTGCAACCCGCAATCCTCCAAGTAACGCTTCATATTCGGCCTTGTTGTTGGTGATGGGGAATTCAAATCGTAAAGCACAGCATACATGTCGTCCTTCTGGGGTTTCGAATACTATCCCCGCCCCAGCACAATATTCATTCTTAGCGCCATCAACAAAAAGTTTCCACCTAACGGCCAATTCATTAGTTTCCTCCATTTCCTCTCCCCTGTCAGTGAATTCAGCGATAAAGTCGGCCAGAGCTTGCCCATTTATTGCTTTTCTGGGGTAGTAAGTGATATCATATTGGCTGAGTTCAATATTCCATTTCAGGAGTCTCCCTGAAGTTTATGGACGGAACAACACCTGTTTCAAAGGTTGGTCGGTAAGGACTTTTATGGAGTGGGATTGGAAATAGGGTCTGAGCTTTTGTGATGCGATGAGCAAGGCATATGCAAGCTTTTCTATCCTTGGATAATTCATCTCTGCCCTAGTAAACCTTTTGCTAATGTAGTATACTGGCCACTGCACTTTGTCTTCCTCCCTAACGAGTGTTGCGCTCAACGCATGGGATGACACTGCAAGGTATAAGAGCAAGCTTTCTCCATCCCTAGGCTTCGATAGCATCGGGGGGGATTCCATGTGCTTGATGAGATCTTCAAATGCTTGCTGGCATTCGGGAGTCCACTGGAAGCTTTTCTTTTCCTTTTTTAATGCATCAAATAGGGGAATGCACCTGTCCGTTGCCCTTGAGATGAAGCGGCTCAATGCTGCTACCTTGCCATTTAAGCATTGGAGTTCTTTCTTAGTCCGTGGAGCTTGCATTTCTCGTAAAGCAATCACTTGTGCTGGGTTTTCTTCAATGCCCCGAGCATTTACCATGAAACCAAGAAATTTTCCTGATGCTACGCCGAACGAGCACTTAAGTGGATTGAGCTTCATGCCGTATCTCCTCAGGATTTGGAACATTTCATCAAGATCCTTTATATGATTCTTTGCCTCTTTGGATTTTACCAGCATGTCGTCAACATAAACCTCCATAGTCTTTCCAATTTGAGTTTTGAACATCGCGTTCACCAAGCGTTGGTAGGTGGCACCTGCATTTTTCAAACCAAACGGCATTACCTTATAACAATATAATCCACGATCAGTTATGAAACTGGTACTATCCTGGTCTGGCTCGTGCATCATAATCTGATTGTATCCAGAATATGCATCCATGAAAGACAATAGTTCATGCCCTGCTGTTGCATCAACAAGTTGATCAATTTGAGGTAGGGGGAAACTATCTTTTGGGCAAGCCTTATTCAAGTCAGAATAATCAACACACACTCGCCATTTGCCGTTTGATTTTTTCACAAGGACCGGATTGGACACCCAATTAGGATAGGTGGATTCTCGAATGAAATTATTGTCAATAGCCTATCCACTTCATCTTTCAAAGCTTCAGACCTTTCTGGGCCCTGTATCCGTCTTTTCTGCTTCACCGGGAGCACGTTGGGGTCAATATTCAGCTTATGCACTATTACGTCTGGAGGTATCCCGCACATATCTGAGTGACTCCAAGCGAAGACATCCAAATTTGCTTTCAAAAAACTAATCAATTCCTTTTGCAGCATAAGGTCCAACTGGGAGCCTATCTTTATTAGCTTATCTGTATCACTATCATGGATCTCTATGGAAATGGTAGCTTCAGCTGGTGCTACCTTTTCATCCCCTGCACTGATTTTTCGTGGGTCCATATCTTCCTGCATGTCGTTATATGTTCCAGCGCAGGGGATGGTCATTAATTGCTATAAAGGAGCTTCATGGATGCAGAGAGGAGTCTCCGCATCCTTCTGAATTTTGTATTTCCGAGCTTCAATAAGTTCTGCCTTATAGCATTCTCTTGATTCCTGAGGGTCCCCTTTGATAACTCCCACCCCATTTGCGGTCGGGAACTTCATCATCAAGCACCAAGGAGCAAGAGCTATCCTGAAGTCGGCAAGTGCTGGCCTTCCCAAGAATACATTGTACCCTGAAGGTGAGTCAATTATAACGAAAGATTGTATCATGGAGACTTGCCTCTCCCCCTCTCCTAGCTCTACAAGGAGATCAATCACACCGATTGGCTGAGTTGGTACGCCAGTGAACCCGTGTATTTTGTCTTTGCTAGCTCGCACATTATCCATGGATAGACCCATTTTAGAGAAAGTACTGTAAAATAGAACGTTCACGGATGCTCCGTTATCAATCAACTCCTTCTTTACTATTGCGGGACCCAAGCCAATAGTGATTACCATTGGGTCAACAGTTGGAACCAACATTCCGTCGGAATCCCGATCTCGGAAGATAACATCTTCGCAGGATGTTCTAGGCATTTTTCGACGAAGAGAATTATTGCAAATCTCAAAACCGTCTCCTTTTAGAATGCTTCTTGGTTCATTAGTATACCTGATCATATCCTCCCAAGTATCCCCTGCAGGATGAGGTCCGCCACTGATTATATTGATAACAGGTCGAGGAATATTCGCAGGTGTTCTTCTGTCTTGACTTGGATGGACTTGCTGCGCCTGGGCAGGCTCGGTATCTGATGAACGCTTTACATACTCCTGGAGACGATTTTGCCTTATCAGTTCTTCAATCAAGTTTTTTAGGTGTCGACATTCATTAGTGTCGTGTCCCGGTCGATTGTGAAATCGACAGAACCTCCCTGAGTTTGCAGCTTCTTCGGACACCTTTACTGGCTTTGGGCTCGGATAGCCCTCTGCATCCTTCGTTGCCATATATATATGCTCGATTGTATCATTCAACGGAGTAAAATCCGTTGGCTTGAAGAAACGCCGTTTCTTGGAGTCCTTATCATTTCTAGCATCATTACTGCTTCCTCTCTTTTGACCTTCCCCAAAATTTTCTTGACTATTCTTTTTGGGAGCTTCCTTCCTTTCCGGGACCACCTTGGTTTTGACATTGCCAACGGAATAGATAGGATCATCTTCAAGACACATGTATTCCTCGGCTTTGTCATAAAATTTCTCTAGCGTTTCAGGTTTCTTTCTTTTTAGCCACCTTCCGAACTCAGATAGCTTATCAATGCCCCCCTTTAAGGCCATTAGAATTAGCCTTGGCTCTTGGGTCCCTACTTCTGCAGCAACAGCATTAAAACGATTCAAGAAAGACCTTAACGTTTCACCAGGAGCTTTTTCTAGTTCATTGAGGGACATGATATCTCTGACCTTTGTTGTTTGGAGGCGGAACTGGTCTCGGAAGCATCTTGCCAATGTGGCAAAGTCATCAATAGATCGGGGAGGCAACCTTGTGAACCATAATGACGCAACCCCTTCCAAATACACCGGGAAGTACAAGCACTTAAGTTCGTCAGTTGCTTGTGCCCCATCCATGTGCTGATCATATCGAAACAAGAACACATTGGGGTCGCCTGTCCCGTTATAAGCTTGGTTTGAAGGAGGTTTGAATTTGCGAGGGAAAGTTGTCTTTTTAATCCTTTCAGTGAGGGGGGTTTTGGACGGTGCGAATTCCCATTCAGCCTCACTATCGTTTCGAGATTGGCTTTCCTTCATAAGCTGTTGGACCATTTTCTTGAGGCGTTCCTTCTCAGGTAGGCTATCTGCGGGGTGGACACCTTTGTCTTGACCGGAGGCTTGCTTGAGCAAACCATCGCGGTTGCGACTTAGGGGCCCTGGCCTTTCTTGGTTGGAAAGTGCCCCTTTGGCAGAATTGGCCGCTTGATGAGAAGTAATCCCTGCAGTGCGGTTCCGATCAGCTTGCTTTGAAGTCTCATGCTTTCCTTTATCAGGATCGGAGATTTCTTGAAAAGATTTTTCCCGATTTGGACTGGAAGAAGAAGAACCAGCATCCTCTGCACGAATGGGCTTAGAGGCCACCTTTGCCGTAGCAGCCTGAAGAGCAAAGAGCGAATCAAGTTTCGTCAACATAGCTTTGTTAGCTATCTCTAGCTGTTGCGTCAATCCAGCGACAGCTTGATCAAGCTCGCCTCTTGTGACATTCACACCTCCATTAGATGTCCCTCCCACTTCAAATTGGTTAGACACGGGGGTCTCATCCCGATTTTCTCCGTTAGAGATTCTAATTCTAGCTTCCTTATTTGCTTTTGGCGGCATTATTTCAGAAAGCCACTTGAACTTTGAGGAGAGTTCGTCGGGAGGTCCAAATCGCAAGTTGGAGCGAGCTATTTTAAGGCTTAGCTTCAAGATCTCAAGATCTTCGTAGTATATTTGATGCCAGAAAGTAGATCTGGCCCCACGGTGGGCGCCTAATTGTTGATACCGAAAATTGGTATAACAACCAAAATGGTATTTCTAAACACGTTACCTAATCGGAGGCGAGATGCTTAGAGAGCACGTCACCTTTTCAGAGGCGGGGCGTTAGAAAACCTTTAGAGTTATGTGAGGCCATATCTAACATTCAAAAGCATCAAAATACCAAAATAAAGAAAGAAGACAAGAATTTTATAGTGGTTCGACTCTTATTCGAGTCTACGTCCACTTTGAAGATTGGATTTCATTAATCACCAAAAGATTACAACATTTGCTCCATTATACATTCATACAAGCTCCTTTGACATGCATTTATCCTCACAACCGATTGAAAGAATGGATGAAAGCTTGAAGTATTTTATGCCAATCCCTCCATGGATGCCATGGATGAAAGCTCCTTAGATCTTTGGATGAATGATCAAGAAGAAATGAAGAAGTGTGTGAAATGCTTATGCTTGTTCTTCCGTGCCAACTATTCTCCTCATGCTCCAACGTTCCCTAGACTTATGATTGATGATAGAGAAGAGATGTAAGAATGCTTGGAGAAATCCCGAAAGCAATTTGGCAGCACCTCCTCGTTGTTCTAGAAAAGTCCCCTTAAAATGATGGAGGTAGGGTCCTATTTATAGGCAGAGAAATGGTTGAAATCTTGTATTCAGGGGTCTGGTCGGTATTTTCGGTATTTACGGAAATGCCACTGCTAGTTGTTTCCAGCTGTCACGCCATCACAGGTCGTTTCTAGCGCTTTGGCCGACCAGGAGCTTCCGCCAGAAGAAAGGACGACCAGGAGGCTAGAATGCGGAGCGGACCAACCAAAGAATACCCTCCAGAAATGTGCGACCACGATTGAGAACACATCGGAATTGGTTCCCTCAAACATGGGGTCGGTCTCCAGAGAAGTACGACCAACTGCCCTTTGTATTTGGAGCGATCAAAGACTAGCGGGCGACCAAGTTTGGAACAACCAACTTTCTTTAGCTTTCGGGACGATCGGGTCAGCGCATAAAAAGAGAGCGACCAGGAGTTTCTATCCTCAGGAACAATCAGAATCCTTAGGACGATCAAGGTTCTTCTACTCTTTGGAGCGACCAGATTTCTTTCGCTTCTAGAGCGACCAGCCTTAGGACGACCAGGAATCTTGCGCTACGACCGCTCCCTTTTAATAACGGCAGAACCGATCCCTTCTTCAAAACGGTTAAAACCGACCCATATTCACTTGGATCGATCAAATGGATAACAAACACCAAATCAATTCAACCAATCTTAATCAAACCAATTGAATTTACACTCAACATTAATATTTCACTTCGGTTTCACATAATTGAACATTAATCGATTAATGTCCAATTGATTTTCTTTTGATTATTATTTATTCAATTAAAATTTCAAATTTCCAAATTTTTTTTTGTAACGACCCGCATTTTTCAGTGACATAATTAATTTATTTAATTATTTGAATAATGGTTTGGTTATTTAAAACGACCAGAATTAAATAATATTGAATATTTAATTAAAATAAATAAATAATAATATATTTAATTTCTGAAATGGTCAGAAATAGTGGAATTCACAAAATGGTGGGAATTGGATCATCTGTGATATTTAATTCAGTTTTGAATTTAATTAGAATAACGAATGTATTATTTGAACGGTAGTTTGAACGTATAATTATAATATAATTATAATCGAGCTCGAAATGGCGCGGCAGTTCGCTATTTGGCGATTTGAACTTCAATTGAATGTACAGGGTCCATTTTAAACCGGATTTCTATGAAACAAGAAATGCTAGGAGCTGGTGAAGTATATTTTCCTGATGGAAGAGAAAAATCGAGATTTCGTCGTGTAGATTTTTATTTATGTCCAAATCAAATTTTAGAAAAGTCGCTATGGAATTCCTTTATAATTTATATCGATTTATTTATATTTTAAAAAGGATTTTTAATATAAATCGAATATCGATGTAACACTGGATTTGAAATATCGAGTTATAAACCCCAGTGTAGCAGTATGATATTCTGTTGTGAATATATACGATAATATTTATTTTTAAATATTAAATTTAAATGTTTTTAAATATATTTATATATTTAAATGGGTTATTTAGAGCTTTAAAAATAGCCAGTTTTTCAAACAACCTCAGAATTCGATGAAACTAATTTTGTTGGATCCGCAATATTAAATTATTTCTATATATCAAGTTTCGGGATTTTTAGAGCCAGTATGTGGCCGTACGGATTTTTAATGTGGAAAACAGTCAGTATTCTGACAGTTAAAAATACGCTGTGTGAGCAAACGGAGTCGGAATTCGACGAAACCAGTTTCGTTGGGTCTGCAATGTCGAACTGTAGCTGCATGTCCAGTTTCGTGATTTTTGGGTATCGTATGTGACCACAGGAATTTCAGAGGACAAATGCAAACAACGATTGCTTAAAAACAAATATAAAATATTAATAAAAAAATATTTTTCCTATCCTATATATACCCCAACATCCTATTAACCCTAACCCTTTTCCTCAATGGTCAACACAGCACGCCGCCTCCAGAAATAAAAATCCAACCGTAAAAGCCACTTTCAAAAAAATCAAACAAATACAATATAAATCTATAAATTCCAAATCTTATATGTATGAGATCCTCATTCGACAAGCTTCGATCTGGTATAGGTGTTGTTGGGTTCGGTGGAGTCGTGTGTCGATCAAAAACTGTACAGCTTGCTTTTTTTTGCTAGGGTTGGATTTTGTAATCAATACAAGCATTGATTCGAGGTTTGGATATTGGATTTGAGATCGTGATGGAGTTCAGCAGCTTGTGTGAATTTTTGGGGTGATTCGGTGGAAAATTTTGTCGAGAGGTCCAATGTAGCCGTGCGAGATGGCTGTCGATGCAGTGTAGATGATTGGCCACCGATTTTCGTTAAATGGTGATGGAGATGTGGAGATTTCGAAGAGAAGTTCGTTGGTGTTTTCGGTTTTGAATTCGGTTGAGAAACGATGGAGTTATGGGTTGGTGAAGTTTGGGAAATGGTGGAGTATTGTTACAGGAAACTCAAGGTGGAAATTTTGGGGAAGAAAGGGTGCGGGTGGGCTTGGATGTTCATGTATGGGTGGTGGTCCATGAAAGGCGAAACTGGTCGCGTTGGGATCGTATGGACGTAGTGTAACAACCCGAATTTTAATAACATGTTAAAACTAGAAATCAGGGTATAATTAAATTTTAAAATAAGAATCAAGGGAAACGGGTTGCGCCATTGTGTTCGTCTCGAAATTTTACATGAAATAGAGTCCGAGTTTTCGAAAATCGGAGTTCGTATGACCAAGTTGTGACCTCTAGAAGTTTCAGAAATTTTCAGAATCAAAGACAACTCGAATTTTGAATTCGAAATTCGAATTCAAACCCCGCAGCAGGCAGGGCGGGAAAACTCCTGCGCATAGACCAGGTCGACCTGGGGGTCGACCATAGTGTCGACCTCCCAGGGACCAGGTCGACCATAGTGTCGACCTGGGGGTCGACCTGCCTCCCGAACATATTTCTTGAACCAGATGCATTCTGATGTATTTAGACTTGTTTCGTGACCAGATTCGTCTGACTAACCCTATATAAACAGCCCCCTAGCCTCATTCTCTCTACACCATTTCATTCTGTCCTTATGCTACCTCTGTGAAAATCAAAATGATAATATTTAAATTAAAAGAGACTACTTCTTCTTCGTCAAGACAACATCTAGGAATTGCAAATTGGGGGTTTTCAACTAGAACAAGACTAAACAAATAGAGATTCGACAACTGCAATAACAGTTTCCAGAACCAAATCTATGCACTCTAATTCTCGATCCACGCTCTGTAAGTTCTAGTTACTTTGAGATTGAAACTTGTTAAATTTAATATGGACATGGAATAAAATGAAATTGGACCTAAGCTTGATTATCTATTTGGATCTGTTCTTGTCTCTTCTTGAATCTATGATTTTGGGTTATTTCTTATCAATTGAATCATGCCCATTCATGATGTTGGACCTAATTTATTATTCAAATGCTAGATTGTAAAATGAATTCTTGGATCTTGACTTGATGATAAGACTTTTTAATTCTGTTTTCACCCTATCCTCTCTTGAATCTTGAATTTGGGAATATTGCTATGAAATCAGTTCGGACTTATTAATGTTATCAATTGGAATTGGACCCATGTATAATAATTGATTTATACCTATTCTTGGACCTTGACTTTTGGGAATACTGCTATGAAAATTAACTTGGGTCTATTCATGTTGTAAATCAAATATTATCATGCCTATGGCATTGAAACTATTGTTAATGGCCAAAGACTATGCCTATGCCTATAACTGAGAGCAAAAGACTATTGCCTATGACTATGACAAGGACAATTGTGGCTAATCACCTATGACTCGTGACTATGAATTACTGCCTATGATTATGAACAGAAGACTATTGTCTATGACCATGACCTTGAAACTATTATAGTTAATTTCCTATGACTATTTAGGGTAGTTGCCTAGAACTATTTTGGATAATTCATGACTATTGTGATTAATCGCTTATGATTCACTACGACTATGACTATTGTGGCCAATTGACTATTACAGTTGATTGTTCATAACACTATAGTTGAAAACCATGTTGTACACCAAGACCATTGATCCATTATCCTTGTATTTGGCTTGCTTTTGCATGCCTATTCTTTTATGTCAATTTTTATCATGACTATCACCTTATTATGCTAGATTTGAAAGCCTATTATTCTCTATATGCCAGTGATGTTGTAACCAATTATCCCAAGCTATATCATGCCAGATTTATTACCTTGTGCTCATTCTTTTGCCTATCATAGTTGGGATGTTATTCCCTTTTATTTTGTACCTGGATCTACTTGTAATTTAGATCGATTTACGTTTACATGCGATGGGGATACGAATTGGGTAGGTTAGGCAAACATGAATTGGTTATGAATATGAATCATGAACTTGATAATAGGCATAAGTGGAAACCTGAAAACTTGATATGAGAACTTGACATGAAACTCGCTTAGAAACTTGACATGGAAATTGAACATGGACATGACATTTAGAATGAACTTGAAAATGGCCAACTCGAGGTTGGGTTGAGTTTGCAGTGTAATTCTGCCCGGAACCGCCCGGCAAATCCAGTTACTGCAAACAATAGGATCCAATGTGGGTAGTTGGTCATATCGCACTTGAAAACCCGAGGTCAGACTAAGTTGTGGTGTAATTCTGCCCGGAACCGCCCGGCATATCCAGTGACCACAACAACAGGTCTGATGTGAGAGGTTGGGGTGCATTAATGAATTAATGCCACATGATATGGTTAAGTCATGAACCGCTTGAATATACTTAACCAATTTGACACGATGATTTGATAGGGTTAAGTCATGAACCGCTTGAATATACTTAACCAATTTAACATGATGATTTGATAGGGTTAAGTCATGAACCGCTTGAATACACTTAACCAATTTGACACGATGATTTGGTAGGGTTAAGTCATGAACCGCTTGAATATACATAACCAATTTAACACGATGATTTGATAGGGTTAAGTCATGAACCGCTTGAATACACTTAACCAATTTGACACGATGATTTGGTAGGGTTAAGTCATGAACCGCTTGAATACACTTAACCAATTTGACACGATGATTTGATAGGGTTAAGTCATGAACCGCTTGAATATACTTAACCAATTTAACATGATGATTTGATTGGGTTAAGTCATGAACCGCTTGAATACACTTAACCAACTTGACACATGATTCGTAGGGCTAAGTCATGAACTTGAACGACAATACTTAGCCAATTTGACATGACACGTAGACGGGTTAAGTCACGAACTTGAATGACCACACTTAACCAACTTGACATGCTAGACTGATGGGGTTAAGTCTCGAATTTAAATAACAACACTTAACCTGCTGGACGAAAACCCTAGTTACGCGGTCCTTTTCAGCAGTAACCCACTAGATGTATCATGGTACCCCGGAACTAGGCAGGGTGGGGCATGATTACTGGGCTGATTGTAAGCGACCAGAACGACGGCTGAGTTGGTGCGCCATTGTAGGTTCAGGCGGACTATGGTCGTGCACGTAGTCCGGAGTTGAAAAAGCAAGCATTGGGCACCGGTAGGTTTACACTATGCGTGCTTGATTCATGTCGGTGGTTGGCACCCTAGGGCTTGATACACCCTATGGTGGACCTAGCACAGGTGACTACATTTCATGATTGGGCCGTATGACACAGACACATGAACGAGCTAGGACTTGTAGGGAGCCGATCGATTAATAGATCGTTACGTGGAAAAAGGGTGTTGTTCGTTAGGTACCATAATCCCTAGTGGTCCTAGGTGGCATAAACCCTAATCGAATCTAGAAAACGTTCAATAGGTAGCATAATCCCTAGTGGTCCTAGGTGGCATAAATCCTAGTTGAACACGCGATAGTTCATGATAAGGAAACCTTGCCAGAACAAGGGTGGCAGTCCAAACGATTTCAAGAATGGTGGCACTACGTTGGAGTAGTATAGAATTATGTGATGAAACCCGTACGATATATGGCAGGGGACTGTACATATACACGGAAAGGATGATACGGGTTGGGGTACTAGTACAGTT
Organism: Allium sativum; assembly: GCA_030737875.1. Lineage (NCBI taxonomy): Eukaryota > Viridiplantae > Streptophyta > Magnoliopsida > Asparagales > Amaryllidaceae > Allium > Allium sativum. The sequence goes on along the minus strand of CM060911.1, from coordinate 227,065,120 downwards.
GGTGCAGAGAATGTTAAACATGCGATGCGATACGTATTTTATCTCGTTACCGTAGTTTATCTGGTTAGCATAGTTTATCTTGTTATCTTAGTTTAACTGGCCTATCTTGTCATCATCCTTATGTTTACTTTCAGTTTATACATATCATGTTATCTTTACTTGTTTCTATGCTGAAAGTCACTAGGACTTACTCAGTCTTTATGACTGACCCGTTTTGTTTCGCCTCTTTTTCTTCCGTTCTCCCCCCCCTAAGTTCGCAGGGTGGGAATACAGCTTAGTTCGGATTTTACCAAGCTCCAAGGCTCTTTCACGAACGACTTGGATTTCTCTTGGCTATGGCTTGCTTTATGGTTTTACTTGGGGAATGATTTATGACTATGGTTTTATGCTTCTTTACTATTGCAAGACAGATTTCGATGTAATGGATTTAATGGCATTTTGATGTAAAAGGCTTTAGACCTTTCTAGATTTTAAAGAAATGAAATTTGGTTTTTCTTCCGCTGTTTTATATGTTCTGCCTTGTAATATTTCTGTGTATGTTTACCTAGATAATGCTCCACCAAAGCTAGTGCATTCCCTTTGTGAGTGACCCTAGTGGAGGTGGGGTGTTACACGTAGGCTCCACAATGAAACTGACTGGAAGTCCATTGGAGCTCGTTTGAATTTATGGCAAAATAAATTGTCTAATCAGAATCAACTAACGCAAATTGTTATTTAACGGTTAACGCAAAAGGTGAGTAAATCACACTAACTCTGTTCAACTTATATTTTTATAACGTATTTTTAGAATCTATAAATGATGGTTGTTTGCTATGCGTTGGCTGTTTGGTTGAACTGCTAGTCAATTGATTGAAAATATAGATAATGATATAAATATAAATCGTTAATCAAATATTGGTTCTGTTTAGCAAAATATTTCATAGTAGGATGAAATTGATGTTAATTTTATTGTTTAACATCTGTGGATGCAGGTAAACAGGTCGGAGGGACCCAACTGGGTTCCTCAACATTTATTTAACTGTTTTTGTCATATATTGTGTATATGATGTGATATGAAATCTGTTGTTGATTTTGTATGGTTGAATGATAACGATCATTGTTATATGGTATGTTAAATACCATAAGGAATACTGGAATGTTAAAAAGGAAATTTTCAAAGTTATATTGAAAAAGAACTATTTATAAAATCAAAAGATTTTATAAAAAGAAAATATTTATTTAGAAAATAAATAGATTAAAAAGGAATATTTATTTGTTAATCGAATAGATAGAATTGAAAAAGAAATATTTGTAAACTTTTTACAAATAGAATTGCAAAGGGGTATTTATTTGAAAATAAATAGAATAGAAAGGGGAATTATGTGTAAAACAAATAGAAAGAAAATAGTTAGATTATCAAAGGAATTACTTATTAAATCAATAGATTTTATAAATAGAGGATATTTTATAGAATAAATAGAATTATCAAAAAGGGGATTTATTTTGTAAATAAATAGATCGTAAAGGGAATACTTTAAAAGTGACTAGAATTGTATAAAAGGAGAATTTTACATTTGAAAGGTTTAGACCGGTGCTTCGCACACGGGTATAACATGATATGGATTTAAAGCAAAGTTTTTAAATAGAATCTATTCTAATAGATAGATGGAGAGATACATTTATAAATAATATTTTATAAACTAAATAAATTGTTCATCATTGGATAAATAGAATATATAAGTCGGGACTTATATAGAGAAGTAAGAATCGATTTCAACATCGACAATTGAAACTGAATAAGGACGTAGAGTGAATCAAAGGAGTTAATCAGTTAGAGTTAATTAGATAGAGTTAATCGAATTAGAATTTATTGAATATTAGTTATTCAATTAGAGTTGATCGAATATAGTTATTCAGGATGAGTTGTCATTTCGTACGACTGCTAGCGGAATTCGCAAGGCTGCAGATGGCCTACGGCGGTCGGATGTTTCCTGAGGGAGTCAGGCGTAACCATTGTGATCGCTGCGATCTAGAGTCAAACGAATGGAGTTAAATCGAATATTAGCCGTTCGAAATAAAGTTAAAATAGACATAGTTATTCGAATATAAATTAGTCGAATATTAGTTATTAGATAGGAGTTAAATAAGTTGAGTTAAATAAGTTGAGTTAATCAAGTAAGTTAGTCAAAATGAGTAAATCCATAGGAGCTATTCGAAATAGTTTATTCGAATAGAATTAAAAGAGTTATTCAAAATAGTTTATTCGAATAGAATTAAAGGAGTTAACCGAATATAGTTTATTCGAAAGGAGATTAATCGAATGTAAATCATTCGTAGAAAGATAAATCGAATGTAAATCATTCGTAGAAAGTTAATCGAATGTAAATCATTCGAAGAGAGATTACCGAATATAGTTATTCGAAGAGAGATTATCGAATATAGTTATTCAAAGAGAAATTATCAAATATAGTTATTCGGAAAGGAGTTATCGAATAGAGAGTATTCAAAAAAGAGGATTATACATTGAATTCGATTATATCGATTTCGGGAAAGTAATATTTACTTTCGGTTTTAATCAAGATTTACTTATTTAATTATAAATCAGCGGTTTAGTTATTTAGTTAAATTAAGGAGTAAAAGTTATATTTTGAAATTTGATATTTAGGAAGAAGGGATTATAACGCTATAGTTATAACCAATGTTTTCAATAAAGAAAGGGATTCATAAATAGAAACCGAGAGTTTCGTAAGGAGGTTCGTTAAAGAGTTAAAAAGGGTGAACTTTGTCTATTCCGAGGTTGGAAATGTTGTTCAGTTAAGGTATGAGAGGTAATTATACCCCAACTTGATGGACTTCGTTTTAACTAAGGAGTAGTTAAGGTTCGAGAGTTAAAATTTGTTAAGTGGATTAGTTAACGAGTGAAATGGTTTGAATTGGCTTAGTGATGTTTTATTTAAACATCGGTTTAAATCAAATAAAGGAGTTTGGAAACGTTTTCCAAATAAGGATCAGAAATGTTTTCCAATATAGAAAATAAGAAATTTAAGCAAATACGGTGATGTTTTTCCAAATGATTTATAAAGTATGTTTTCTAAACTTAGAAGGTAAGAATGTACGAATATATAGAAAGGGGAAAATGGATAAATTAATGATAATTTAATTAAAGGAAATGAACCTTTGAATGATGATTGATCGATAGAATTTCCATCTGGGAATAATATCGTTGTTTGCACACCTGTTTTTCTTTGATAGTTAAATCATCGACTATCGAAGTTTTTGACCTATTTTTCCATCGTCAATACGGAGAGACCGGGATCAGATGCATTATCTGAAAACCACTCTGTATGGACGTTAGCGTTGCGATCAAATAGTGAAGACGGAGTTATGCAAGGGCTATCTTGTTTTAAGAATAGTGCCTTCGGTTTGTCCAATCCCAGGACAACGTGAATGGACGAATATCTGACAAAGTATATCTAACGGATCGTGTAAGTTGATCTCTTCAAACGTACTTACGTTTGGTGGCGGAGGAATTCGTTTCTCTTAGCCTTATACCCGTGGTATTTTTGAGGAAATCAATTTGTGATTTGACGGGTATGACGATGTGGCATTCAAAGTGAATGGTGGTCAAGTTTTTCAAAAGATAAATAAAGACCTCAAGCCTCATCAACCGGGAAATGACAAAAATCGGACATGCAGCATGGCTAAGTGGGTCGCTCCCATTAGGGTGTATATCACCTATCTAGAGAAAGTCCATTTCATTCTTTTATCTGTTATCGATGCTGTCCCTTTTCGGGAAACGTTGGGTAGCTCCCAACCGTTGGTGATATACATTCGATACACTCAACCGAAATGAGTGATCGGTCATGTGTGGGCCGGGTTGTAAGACGTTCTTGTTGAACCCAGTGTATTTGCCTCTAGAGATACACTATCGGCAGGTGGTCCCATACCTTGTCAAGGTCGGAATCCAATTTCCAATAAGCGCCCGCGATTTTGATTTGTATACTATATATGTGGAACGTGAGATGCAAGCGTTCTGCTAGATTTATAATTACTTGTGATTAGACATTATTATAATATCAGAGAAGTATTGGTTTTCCAAAACTGTTTTGGGTTATCGTAAGGTAAAAACCATCCGTATTTATGTGTGGATCGGTCTTATGATTATCTTTTCTTTTGAAAAGGATTTTGAAAAGTTAAACCGATGATTTGAGTTTACTCACACCAGTCCCATGACTGACCCTGAGTTTATTTTGTTTTTGTTTTCCCTAAACTCTTGGGTGCCCAAATTTGTACGGGCAGTCAAGTAGTTCAGGTCTTTATAGATATGCTTGGAGGAGCTTGAAGTAGGAGGCTTCAGGATTATATAGCTATTGTTATGTCCACTGTGTGTAAGTGTTGTACTCTGATAATGTTATTCTATATATATACTGTTTTATTGCAAAAAGTTAGGTTATATATTATATTTTATTCGTTCCGCTATGAGATTCGTGTTTACTCTCATTGTGTTTTTCTTCTATTATAATTTTCTATCTTATCTATTCTCACCCTCTAACTTCTTTCTATTAATGATCTGGAATGTCCGATGTCTGAATGGTCAACATGGTAGTTTGGTGTTGATTTTCGGAGTCGAAAATCCCAGTTCGTTATAGTGGTATCAGAGCTGAAGGTTAAGTGATTACCTTGGCTCTGTGGCATGACTCAGTAGAGATGGGATTAGTAATACCCTAGATTGAGTTGAGTGTATATATACGAGAGAGCGTATTTGTAGATTTATTAATGGTTTTATATTGTGGAGATTTATTGGTTGAGTGGTTTATGAATTTTGGTCGATCAGTTTGATCCGCTGTATCGATAGGAGTATCTAAACACTCAAGTACGATAAACCGACACAGTGTGTTTCGATATAAAGAAAAATATTTATATTTGAATGATTATAGTATGTTGGATGTGTTGGTTGATTATAATTGAAATGGTTATATAAATAACCAATTTGAACTCGTATAATTTAAAAGCAGAATTAATTAAATCTGAATTAAATCAAGATTGGAATCAAAATTCTGAAAACTGGGAAAAATGTTCAAAAATGGATTTGAGTTAAGTATAAGAAAATTTTAAAATCCTGGGAGATTTTAAATTGTGTTAAAAGCTTTGTGAAAGGTATTTTGAAATATATTTCAAAATGGTAATGTTTAAAAATGGGTTTTTAAGTGATATAGTATTGAACTCACTTTGATCACTGGGAAATAACTCTGATGATGCTGGCCACATCATCAGTGTTCATTTTCGAGTTCTAAGTGACGGATTACTACCAAAGATTTTGTTTTCGAATTATTTTGGGAAAAAGAAGTTGTTTTGAATCCCGAAAGGGAATAATTTATTTTAGAAACACTAAACTATTTAAAATTCCCAGGAAGATAGTATGAATTAAAAACAAATTTAAACAAAATTGGCGAAAGAAAATTGAAATTGAATTAAAACCAGAAATGGAAATCAAATAGAAATTGGTGAATGCAAACTGGAATGGAATAAAAACCAGTAAGGGAAGATTGAATTGAAATAGAACGATATCGAATAAAGTTGGATTTGTGAGTTGTGAATTTGTTTAAATATATTGGACAGGTAAGTAAGTGTTGAAATTGGTAATGGAAATTGAGATTTAGTATGAGATTTGGTTTGAAAATAGGATGATTGGATTTGAGAACAGATGATTGGAGATTGATTGGGATGACTTTGGTATATGCTGAATTGGCAGCAGAATAAAAGGATGTAATGATATGCCCGACAAAAAGGTACACGTTTATTTTTATGGATTTGGTGATTTATGGGCCAATTTGGCAAGCCGCTTGGCTATTTGATTTTCTTTTGGATTGGAAAAGGCCTAGAGAGGCGAGTTGGAGTTTGACCTATTGACCGGTACTATAACAACCCGGAAAATCTGAGCCAGTTTAAAAATTTTATTTTGGCAATTTTGATGAATTTTGAATATTTAAAACGAATTATTTTAAATAATGGCGACGAAAAATTTATTTTGAATAGATTAGAACGTATATATTTATATCGATCGTCGTTATAATATAAATATTTATTTATATTTATAAAAGGAATTGAAAATGGCGCGGTAGTTCGATAATTCGATTTCAAATTTCAATTGAACATACCGGGTGCAAAATAAACCGGATTTTAGTGAAACTAAAAATAATAGAATCTAATTGAGAATATCTTTCCAACGAATCCGAAAAATTGAAATTTCATAGAGGGAATCAAAAGATATGTCCAAATGAATTTTCAGAATAGTCGCTATGGAATTTCTGGCCCTTAAAAATGGGGATTTTGCAAACGACCTTGGATTTTGACAAAACCACTTTTGTTGGATCCGTGATGTCAAGTTATTGCTAGATTCCAATTTTCATAATTTTTCGAATCAATATGTGAGCGTGGAAAAGGAAAACGCATTTGACCAGTTTTAGTTGATTTTAATCGACTGGAAATTGGCCATTTTTCAAACGGTCTCAGAATTCAACGAAATTAGTTTGGTTAGGACCGTATCGTCAATACGAAGCTAGAAATAATTTTTCTGGAATTTTTCGAGACAGTATGTGGCCCCGGTAAGATGAAATGTACATTTGAATTGAATATATAAGGATTTATATTTTAAATCTAACGAAAACTGATCATAACGATCGAATTGGTCTATGTAACATATCCCATTGTGTTCAGAATGGGGGTAATTAGCTAGGGGCGACAGTCGTTGGGTTTGATTTCGTGTTTGAATGGAAAGTCAACTCTAAAGGGAAATTAAAATAATAAAATAATATTATATATATTATTCCACCTCCTACCCTCCCCTTACCTTTCTCTCTCTCTCCCCTTAATTTCAAAAACTGGATCTGAAAAAAAAAACCCGCACTCCATCGATCCGCCACTCCACCGTCGAACTTCCCGCACCGCGCCCCCCTCCTCAACGGCGATGGCACCGCCCCACTTCCCCTCCACCCTCCGTTGCTTCTCCTTCCTCTTGCCCTCTTCACGAACCCGTCGACATCCCCCAAATCGAGCCCCGACGTGAAGACCTGCAGCGCCCTCCCCCTGCTTTCCTCCGCCGCCTCAGGAGGCGCGCAACCCCACCACGCCACGGATCCGCGACTGCACCCCCCTGATGCCCCATCAGCCACCCATGGTTACCCCTCGGACTCACTTCCCTCTCCTATCCACCTCGGTCCCTCTTCTGACCCAAGAAAATGCAGCAACCCTTCGCCTCCGCCTACCCTCCGACGACGCTCAGCCACCCCTCCCGCTGTGAGTCTCTTTGGCCTCCTTTGATTTTCTTTTTTTTCTTTTTTTGTTGTTGATAAAACCATAGGATTTCTTTTAATCGATAAAGTTCGGATTTTTAAATCGATCAAGGCTAGATTTTCTTTCATAATGAAAGTTTATATTTTTTATGGTAGAAGGAGCAAAGATGTGATTTTTATATAAGTGGCGATATAAAAATATAATCTTTATTATATGAATACCGTTGTAAAAATAAAAAATTTATCTATATAGTAGCGAAATATAAATATGATTTTTATTTATTGAAATGAAGTAGTAAAAATATAATTTTTATTATGAACAGCGTAGTAAAGAACTACATTGGAATTTCAAGCAGATCGAATGGTTCAGCGGTTCAATAGCAAAGCACGGCGGAGTGGAAAACTCAGTGAGAACCTCTCACTTTAAATCTTGTTTTTCTAGTTAAAATATATACTAGAATGCAGACGGTGCTTAGCAGCACCCGACACCCGTCATCCACAGACCATGGATGGCTTGTATGTTTGATTGTCTGATGTGTTTTGAAAATTGATTGTGTGATGTGAAATAAAATATTTATATAGTTAAAAATATTTGATCGTTAAAAATATTATTTTTAACATGTGTGTGTGTGGATAAAAATGTGTGTTTGTTGATGTGAAACCCCACACGGGTGTTGGGATGATATACGGCATACACTAATCCCAATAATTAGTTGTATGTCGATCGATTGGTCAACAGGCTGTTATAAGCGTTAGATATCTATATTTGATGCTTATACAATGTAGTGCACTTTGGATGATGGTTTATTATTTGTCAGTGCTAGTATATATACATGTGTTGTGTGGAATCCATATAATTAACATTATATGGTAACTGATTGAGCCTCATTCCAATTGGGAAAATAAAGAATAATCATGTGTTGAAAATTATCACGTGTTGAAAGAAATATTTTAACAATAAAATTTACATCTTTATCATATTTAAAGATTAGAAACTAAATGGAAAATAGATAAGATGAGTGGTTTCCTGGGTATTGATCTGATATTGGTTTCGGCCTTCGGCGTTAATATTTAGGGAATCATTCTCTTACTACTTTACAGTTGGAGTCTGATTTGAAAATCAAACGATAGATACCATAATTTTATAAAATATATTAAATAATATAATAGTCATGTGTTGACAGTGCTCATGTGTTGAGAAAATTCATGTGTTGAAAGAAATATAGATTCATGTGTTGAATAGAATAAATATTCATTTGTTGAATAGAATAACGAAGTGATTGAAATATATAAAGCCGTGTTGATTAGTGATGCGCCATTTTGACGCGAACGATATTTATATCGATTTTATTCGAATATCGAAATGGAAGTGATTTCAAAATATAACATTTTGAAAAGATATATATCGATGATGTGGAATATTCAATTTTGATTTGAAATTGAATATGAAGTTGAAATCGTTTTGAAAACGAATTTAAAACGAATTATAAATACGTTTTAAAAGGAAATCGATGAAGTATATATAATATATATATATATATTATATATAATGGCCTGAATAGAACGCGCCGCGCCGCGGTAGTTCGTGAATTTCGACCATTGACTTCGAATCGATGTTGCGGGAGATCCGACCGTCGGATTCTCCTAAAATCGGAACCGCTGGGTTCGTATCGAAAAGATCTTTCCCATGAATATTAGAAATTTGAAATATAATGGTTGGATTTGGAATTATGTCCAAATCAAATTTGAAAAAGGTCGTTGTAAGTGCAGTTCGATGGCCATTGGTGGAAATCGAATGTACGGGCCTTGATAAAATTATTAAAAATAGTAATAATTTGTGTAAAATCATAAGAAATGATTTGGGAAGAACTGGGGTGGAAAATTCCACATTTGAAAAGATAAAAATAGATTTTTATCGAAATGAACTAGTTTTGAACTAGAATTAAAATTCAATTAATTTTTGAAATAAATAAATTGAAATTGAAAGTGGTTTTAAAAATAATCAAAATTCCCAATATGTGAATTGGACTGGAGTCGAATTGAAATTATCTTCGGAATATTTCGATGTTGGATTTCGTGACTATATAGATATTGTTATGGTAATTTGAAAGATATATTTTATATCATTATTTCCAATACGATATTTGTTGGTTTCAGAATTTGATATTGAATATAAGCCGGTATATTTTCTATTCAGAGCCTTGTATTTAATATCAAATGTGATTTGGGTTTGTCGTGAATGGTGTCTTCATTAACACCGATTCTTAAGCCCAATAGAGAAAAAGATTAAATCTTTCTATTTAGATTTAATGAAGTGTACCAATTAAATATTGTTTAATTGGAATTGAATTTGAATGTGATTTTGGGTTTATCGTGAACCGTGTTTAGATGACATTGGTTCTTTAACCCAGTTAAAAGCAGGATATTGATTTTTCAAAGGATTAAAACTAAGTGGAGTTTTAATGAATCTTTAATTAGATTGAAATGTGAATTGATAATTTAAATTATCAAATCTGAGAAGTGATCGAGAATGGAGTATCACCAGTTTTGCTCCAAAGCGATAGTTAAATCTTTAATTAGATTTGAACGTGAAATGGTAATTAATTTTACCGATATCACCGTGGTGTTAGATATGGAGTATTACCAGTTTTGCTCCTTGGGATGAATAGGTTGGGATTGGGAAATAAAATAAATAATTACTTCGATGTGGTTCGCTAATCCCGACTACTTTGGAAAACCGTAATATGGTTTGAAATGATATCCAAAGGAAGATTAAAGAATAAATTTAGAAGAATTTATCTTGGATAAAATTAATGGGAACCTATTCCCTAATGGTTTGAAAATGTGAATAAAAGAATATTCTGAATTGGAATGAGGCGTATGTTGTGTTTGTGTAACACGTGTTCATTATATACGCGGGTTATTCGGAAAGGTCGGGTTTATACCCATTCTGAATAACCGATTCGACGGTAAGTCGAAGATGAAGACGGTGGTTGAAGACCGGAAGTCTTCACATCGTTTGGGTGATTACTGATGATCTAGATTGGGCTGAACACCCAAGAGGAGAGAAACAGTTGGTGATCGTCCAGACGTACTTGGAGATCGATTGATATGCGAGGAAAGTGCCTCTGATTTCGTTCAAACCCAGAACGAACTTGTAAATGGACTGTGTGTCTGACATTGGATTTTATTCTGTGTTGATTGATCTCTGTTAAATACACATCTATTTGGCGGCGGAGAATTTATCCTCTTGCTTAACGCCCTTCTCTGAGACGTACGAGCTCAGAGGTTGTATATCGATGGACATCAGTCGCATGGAGTGAATTGCCAGTGTGGCACGCGTAAGTGGCAATTGATCAAGGCTTCTGTTGAAAAGCATAGTCTTGTGGTTGATGATCAAAGCACGGCCTGTGTGGCGTAGCTTTGTGTATAGCGTGAATTCGCGAGCCTCACACCTCGGTATGAGTCAAAAACGGGATAAGGACCCAAGGAGTGCTCGACGTTTCTTTCTAGCTAGTGGTAGTGTCAGTGCTTAAACTGGCTGACATTTATATACTTTTCACCAGTGTGGTTGTCGGATGCGAGTCGCCTCGGATATAGGTCTATTAGGACCGGGAAACGTGTGTTCAGGAATAACTAATCCTCAAAAGTAAGAGAGGACCGACCTTGGAGGTTCCAAAGGATCATAGTTGGGTCCTGAGATATTTGTTAGAGTGTCTCGAATCGTAGAGGAGCTTGCCCCTTGCCTCGACTCATGACGGAAATCCAATTTCCAATACGTGATATTGCGGTTTTATTTGTAGAACCTAGTATGGCGACATAGTGGTATGGGTCATTCATGCCGCCTATGATTGATATTTATGATGTGAAATTGTTTTGACACTATACACTTATAGTAATATCAAAATAATGTGTTTTTAACGTATCAAGCATGCTTTGGCTATTATAAGGTAAAAACCCTATCCTCCGGCTTGCGTTGCATTGTGTGATGGGACCTGGGTCTTATAATAGCTTCATTTTTCTTTATTTAGCATTGCGCTGTTTGTTTTATGCACTGGTATTCTTGGAAGGAAACCCGTTCCGTGTTATACGGCGTGGTCCCTTGATTTACCGAACTTTAAAATAAAGATTAATAACTGTTTTAGTTCTCACACCAGTCACATGACTGACCTGGAGTTTATTGTTTTAACCTAAACTCTGGGTTCCCCTAGTTTCCACACGGGCAGCTAGTAGTTTTGGTTTTGCAGATTTATATTCACAGGATCTTGATTTACAACTGGAAAGATGCTCGGAAAGCTCAGTATCCGTGTATTACTTTCAGTTGTGTTTTGTATTATTTTTCCGCTGCGATGTATTTAAATGTAATTTAAATCTCTAATATTTTCTGTGTAATATTTATTCATACTCTGTATATTCTTGTATTCTGATGGAATTGTTGTAATAACAATGAAATGTTCTTCTGTCTGCGTTCCGATGTGTGCTGTTCTCAATTCTATCCGGGCTTTCCCTCACGGGGAAGTTCGGGTCGTCTCATTTTGGTATCAGAGCTTTGGTTTACAGAGCTCGAGAAAAAGACACATTAGAACCAAATGGAAGAATTCATCAGATATTGGATTAGTAATATCCAATTAGAATGACTCATTAGAGATAGGATCAGTAGTATCCTAGAACGAGTGTGAAGAGTATATTTTTCAAATGAAAACAATTTTGTTTTGAAATTTAAATCGTTTTATACGTATTTGAATACTTTATTTGTATTGAATTTGGACAATTTAGTATATGATTATTTTGCATATACGCGTCATGAACGTATATTCGAAGTTTTAATATACTGGATAGATATAGAATCACACTCTAGCCGCCCGGAGATGGTTCTGATGATTGATCGATCATCATCAGAATTTATATTCGTGTTTCGAAGGTGTGATATCTATATATTTCCATTAGACTGGTGTGAGAACCAAAACTAGATGGATTATTTGTTGTGATTTGGCATCAAAAACATGATTTTCTGTATATATATATATCAAATTATGTGTTTGAAACGTTAATCCACTAACTAATTGATGGTTGTGTTGTTTGTTTATTTGTTTGATAATTTTGAACCATTTAGCCTAATTGAACCGAATATTGAATTGTTTGAAATTAGTCGCATTTGCATGCATATACACGTATTTACATTGAACAGGTCATAGCAAGGAGGCTAGAGTAGAAGAATAAAATTGTTTGCCCGACAAATAGGTACATGTTTACCATAATTTACTGTTTTGTTTGGGTGATGATGATTTTATGAGTCGATTGGCTAGCCGCTTGGCTTTTTCTTTTTCTTTTGAGTTGAAGAAGGCCATGGGAGGCTATATGAAATATCCCGAAGTCCCCGGTGCAGGGGAGGTTATGGAGAAATTTTTCGGAAATTTAGGGTGTTAGTCAAATTTTTGAAAAATTTGAAAAGTTCTAAGAAACTGAAAAGTTGAAGAACTTAAGCCGTAACGAAAATACTGGAAGTTGAGTTGATTAGTTAAACAACTTTCGGCTTCGTTCCTTTTTGGGGACGAAAAGTTTTAAGTGGGGGAGAATGTAACAACCCGGAAAATCTGAGCCAGATTAAAATTTTTATTTTGGCAATTTTGATGAATTTTGAATATTTAAAATGAATTATTTTAAATAATGGCGACGAAAAATTTATTTTGAATAGATTAGAACGTATATATTTATATCGATAGTCGTTATAATATAAATAGTTATTTATATTTATAAAAGGAATTGAAAATGGCGCGGTAGTTCGATAATTCGATTTCAAATTTCAATTGAACATACCGGGTGCAAAATAAACCGGATTTTAGTGAAACAAAAAATAATAGAATCTAATTGAGAATATCTTTCCAACGAATCCGAAAAATTGAAATTTCTTAGCGGGAAGCAAAAGATATGTCCAAATGAATTTTCAGAATAGTCGCTATGGAATTTCTGGCCCTTAAAAATGGAGATTTTGCAAACGACCTCGGATTTCGACGAAACCTCTTTTGTTGGATCCGTGATGTCAAGTTATTGCTAGATTCCAATTTTCATAATTTTTCGAATCAATATGTGAGCGTGGCAAAGGAAAACGCGTTTGACCAGTTTTAGTTGATTTTAATCGACTGGAAATTGGCCATTTTTCAAACGGTCTCAGAATTCGACGAAATTAGTTTGGATAGGACCGTATCGTCAATACGAAGCAAGAAATAATTTTTTTGGAATTTTTCGAGACGGTATGTGGCCCGAGTAAGATGAAATGTACGTTTGAATTGAATATATAAGGATTTATATTTTAAATCTAACTAAAACTGATCATAACGATCGAATTGGCCTATGTAACATATCCCATTGTGTTCAGAACGAGGGTAATTAGCTAGGGGTGACAGTCGTTGGGTTTGATTTCGTGTTTGAACGGAAAGTCAACTCTAAAGGGAAATTAAAATAATAAAATAATATTATATATATTATTCCACCTCCTACCCTCGCCTTACCTTTCTCTCTCTCCCCTTAATTTCAAAAACCGGATCTGGAAAAAAAAACCGCACTCCATCGATCCGCCCCTCCACCGTCGAACTTCCCGCACCGCGCCCCCCTCCTCAACGGCGACGCCACCGCCCCACTTCCCCTCCGCCCTCCGTTGCTTCTCCTTCCTCTTGCCCTCTGCACAAACCCGTCGACATCCCCCAAATTGAGCCCCGACGTGAAGACCTGCAGCGCCCTCCCTCTGCTTTCCTCCGCCGCCTCAGGAGGCGCACAACCCCACCACGCCACGGATCCGCAACTGCACCCCCTGACGCCCCATCAGCCACCCAAGGTTACCCCTCAGACTCCCTTCCCTCTCCTATCCACCTCGCTCCCTCTTCTGACCCATGAAAACATAGCAACCCCTCGCCTCCGCCTACCCTCCGACGACGCTCAGCCACCCCTCCCGCTGTGAGTCTCTTTGGCCTCCTTTGATTTTCTTTTTTTTCTTTTTTTTGTTGATAAAACCATAGGATTTCTTTTAATCGATAAAGTTCGGATTTTTAAATCGATCAAGACTAAGATTTTCTTTCATAATGAAAGTTTATATTTTTATGGTAGAAGGAGCAAAGATGTGATTTTATATAAGTGGCGATATAAAAATATAATCTTTATTATATGAATACCGTTGTAAAAATAAATTTTTTATCTATATAGTAGCGAAATAAAAATATGATTTTTATTTATTGAAATGAAGTAGTAAAAATATAATTTTTATTATGAACAGCGTAGTAAAGAACTACATTGGAATTTCAAGCAGATCGAATGGTTCAGCGGTTCAACAGCAAAGCACAGCGGAGTGGAACCCTCAGTGAGAACCTCTCACTTTAAATCTTGTTTTTCTAGTTAAAATATATACTAGGTTGCAGACGGTGCTTAGCAGCACCCGACAGCCGTCATCCACAAACCATGGATGGCTTGTATGTTTGATTGTCTGATGTGTTTTGAAAATTGATTGTGTGACGTGAAATAAAATATTTATATAGTTAAAAATATTTGATCATTAAAAATATTATTTTTAACGTGTGTGTGTGGATAAAAATGAGTGTTTGTTGATGTGAAACCCCACACGGGTGTTGGGATGATATACGGCATACACTAATCCTAATAATTAGTTGTATGTCGATCGATTGATCGACAGGCTATTATAAGCGTTAGATATCTATATTTGATGCTTATACAGTGTAGTGCACTTTGGATGATGGTTGATTATTTGTCAGTGCTATTATATATACATGTGTTGTGTGGAATCCATATAATTAACATTATATGGTAATTGATTGGGCCTCAATCCAATTGGGAAAATAAAGAATAATCATGTGTTGAAAGAAATATTTTAACAATAAAATTTACATCTTTATCATATTTAAAGATTAGAAACTAACTGGAAAATAGATAAGATGAGTGGTTTCCTGGGTATTGATCAGATATTGGTTTCGGCCTTTGGCGTTAATATTTAGGGAATCATTCTCTTACTACTTTACAGTTGGAGTCTGATTTGAAAATCAAACGATAGATACCATAATTTTATAAAATATATTAAATAATATAATAGTCATGTGTTGACAGTGCTCATGTGTTGAGAATATTCATGTGTTGAAAGAAATATAGATTCATGTGTTGAATAGAATAAATATTCATTTGTTGAATAGAATAACGAAGTGATTAAAATATATAAAGCCGTGTTGATTAGTGATGCGCCATTTTGACGCGAACGATATTTATATCGATTTTATTCGAATATCGAAAAGAAAGTGATTTCAAAATATAACATTTTGAAAAGATATATATCGATGATGTGGAATATTCAATTTTGATTTGAAATTGAATATGAAGTTGAAATCGTTTTGAAAACGAATTTAAAACGAATTATAAATACGTTTTAAAAGGAAATTGACGAAATATATATAATATATATATTATATATATAATGGCCTGAATAGAACGCGCCGCGCCGCGGCAGTTCGTGAATTTCGACTATTGACTTCGAATCGATGTTGCGGGAGATCCGACCGTCGGATTCTCCTGAAATTGGAACCGTTGGGTTCGTATCGAAAAGAGCTTTCCCATGAATATTAGAAATTTGAAATCTAATGGTTGGATTTGGAATTATGTCCAAATCAAATTTGAAAAAGGTCGTTGTAAGTGCAGTTCGATGGCCATTGGTGGAAATCGACTGTACGGGCCTTGATAAAATTATTGAAAATAGTAATAATTTGTGTAAAATCATAAGAAATGATTTGGGTAGAACTGGGGTGGAAAATTCCACATTTGAAAAGATAAAAATAGATTTTTTATCGAAATGAACTAGTTTTGAACTAGAATTAAAATTCAATTAATTTTTGAAATAAATAAATTGAAATTGAAAGTGGTTTTAAAAATAATCAAAATTCCCAATACGTGAATTGGACTGGAGTTGAATCGAAATTATCTTCGGAATATTTCGATGTTGGATTTCGTGACTATACAGATATTGTTATGGGAATTTGAAAGATATATTTTATATCGTTATTTCCAATACGATATTTGTTGGTTTCAGAATTTCATATTGAATATAAGCCGGTATATTTTCTATTCAGAGCCTTGTATTTGATATCAAATGTGATTTGGGTTTGTCGTGAATGGTGTCTTCATTAACACCGATTCTTAAGCCCAATAGAGAAAAAGATTAAATCTTTCTATTTAGATTTAATGAAGTGTACCAATTAAATAATGTTTAATTGGAATTGAATTTGAATGTGATTTTGGGTTTATCGTGAACCGTGTTTAGATGACATTGGTTCTTTAACCCAGTTAAAGATAGGATATTGATTTTTCAAAGGATTAAAACTAAGTGGAGTTTTAATGAATCTTTAATTAGATTGAAATGTGAATTGATAATTTAAATTATCAAATCTGAGAAGTGATCGAGAATTAGTATCACCAGCTTTGCTCCAAAGCGATAGTTAAATCTTTAATTAGATTTGAACGTGAAATGGTAATTAATTTTACCGATATCACCGTGGTGTTAGATATGGAGTATTACCAGTTTTGCTCCATGGGATGAATAGGTTGGGATTGGGAAATAAAATAAATAATTACTTCGGTGTGGTTTGCTAATCCCGACTACTTTGGAAAACCGTAATATGGTTTGAAATGATATCCAAAGGAAGATTAAAGAATAAATTTAGAAGAATTTATCTTGGATAAAATTAATGGGAACCTATTCCCTAATGGTTTGAAAATGTGAATAAAAGAATATTCTGAATTGGAATGAGGCGTATGTTGTGTTTGTGTAACACGTGTTCATTATATATGCCGGTTATTCGGAAAGGCCGGGTTTATACCCATTCTGAATAACCGATTCGACAGTAAGTCGAAGATGAAGACGGTGGTTGAAGACCAGAAGTCTTCACATCATTTGGGTGATTACTGATGATCTTGATTGGGCTGTACACCCAAGAGGAGAGAAACAGTTGGTGATCGTCCAGACGTACTTGGAGATCGATTGATATGCGAGGAAAGTGCCTCCGATTTCGTTCAGACCCAGAACGAACTTGTAAATGGACTGTGTGTCTGACATTGGATTTTATTCTGTGTTGATTGATCTCTGTTAAATACACATCTGTTTGGCGGCGGAGAATTTATTCTCTTGCTTAACGCCCTTCACTGAGACGTACGAGCTCAGAGGTTGTATATCGATGGACATCAGTCGCATGGAGTGAATTGCCAGTGTGGCACGCGTAAGTGGCAATTGATCAAGGCTTCTGTTGAAAAGCAAAGTCTTGTGGTTGATGATCAAAGCACGGCCTGTGTGGCGTAGCTTTGTGTATAGCGTGAATTCGCGAGCCTCACACCTTGGTATGAGTCAAAAACGGGATAAGGACCCAAGGAGTGCACGACGTTTCTTTCTAGCTAGTGGTGGTGTCAGTGCTTAAACTGGCTAACATTTATATACTTTTGACCAGTGTGGTTGTTGGATGCGAGGCGCCTCGGATATAGGTCTGTTAGGACCGGGAAACGTGTGTTCAGGAATAACTAATCCTCAAAAGTAAGAGAGGACCGGCCTTGGAGTTTCCAAAGGATCATAGTGGGGTCCTTAGATATTTGCTAGAGTGTCTCGAATCGGAGAGGAGCTTGCCCCTTGCATCGACTCATGACGGAAATCCAATTTCCAATACGTGATATTGCAGTTTTATTTGTAGAACCTAGTATGGCGACATAGTGGTATGGGTCATTCATGCCGCCTATGATTGTTATTTATGATGTGAAATTGTTTTGACACTATACACTTATAGTAATATCAAAATAATGTGTTTTTAACGTATCAAGCATGCTTTGGCTATTATAAGGTAAAAACCCTATCCTCCGGCTTGCGTTGCATTGTGTGATGGGACCTGGGTCTTATAATAGCTTCATTTTTCTTTATTTAGCATTGCGCTGTTTGTTTTATGCACTGGTATTCTTGGGAGGAAACCCGTTCCGTGTTATACGGCGTGGTCCCTTGATTTACCAAACTTTAAAATAAAGATTAATAACTGTTTTAGTTCTCACACCGGTCACATGACTGACCTGGAATTTATTGTTTTAACCTAAACTCTGGGTGCCCCTATTTTCGGCACGGGCAGCTAGTAGTTGGGTTTTGCATATTTATATTCACAGGATCCTGATTTACAACTGGAAAGATGCTCGGAAAGCTCTGTATCCGTGTATTACTTTCAGTTGTGTTTTGTATTATTTTTCCGCTGCGATGTATTTAAATGTAATTTAAATCTCTGATATTTTCTGTGTAGTATTTATTCATACTCTGTATATTCTTGTATTCTGATGGAATTGTTGTAATAACAATGAAATGTTCTTCTGTCTGCGTTCCGATGTGTGTTGTTCTCAATTCTATCCGGGTTTTCCCTCACGGGGAAGTTCGGGTCGTCTCAGGTACAAAGGAGGTGATGGCAAAAAAATTCAGAAATTCCGGGTGTTAGAAAATTTTCGTTAATCAAAATAAATTAAATTAAAAGAAATTAATTCAGTTGAAACTGAAGTTAGAAGTAAACGAATAGTTTTTAAACCAGTTAATAGGGTTTGTCTTCTACCTTAGCAATTTCGAGGACGAAATTATTTTAAGGGGGGAAGAATGTAACGACCCGCATTTTTCAGTGATATAATTAATTTATTTAATTATTTGAATAATGGTTTGGTTATTTAAAACGACCAGAATTAAATAATATTGAATATTTAATTAAAATAAATAATATAATAATATATTTAATTTCTGAAATGGTCAGAAATAGTGGAATTCACAAAATGGTGGGAATTGGATCATTTGTGATATTTAATTCAGTTTAGAATTTAATTAGAATAACGAATGTATTATTTGAACGGTAGTTTGAACGTATAATTATAATATAATTATAATCGAGCTCGAAATGGCGCGGCAGTTCGCTATTTGGCGATTTGAACTTCTATTGAATGTACAGGGTCCATTTTAAACCGGATTTCTGTGAAACAAGAAACGTTAGGAGCTGGTGAAGTATATTTTCCTGATTGAAGAGAAAAATCGAGATTTCGTCGTGTAGATTTTTATTTATGTCCAAATCAAATTTTAGAAAAGTCGCTATGGAATTCCTTTATAATTTATATCAATTTATTTATATTTTAAAAAGGATTTTTAATATAAATCGAATATCGATGTAACACTGGATTTGAAATATTGAGTTATAAACCCCAGTGTAGCAGTATGATATTCTGTTGTGAATATATACGATAATATTTATTTTTAAATATTAAATTTAAATGTTTTTAAATATGTAAATATATTTAAATGGGTTATTTAGAGCTTTAAAAATAGCCAGTTTTTCAAACGACCTCAGAATTCGACAAAACTAATTTTGTTGGATCCGCAATATTAAATTATTGCTAGATATCAAGTTTCGTGATTTTTAGAGCCAGTATGTGGCCGTACGGATTTTTAATGTGGAAAACAATCAGTATTCTAACGGTTAAAAATACGTTGTGTGAGCAAACGGAGTCGGAATTCGACAAAACCAGTTTCGTTGGGTCCGCAATGTCGAACTGTAGCTGCATGTCCAGTTTCGTGATTTTTGGGTATCGTATGTGACCACAGGAATTTTAGAGGACAAATGCAAACAGCGATTGCTTAAAAATAAATATAAAATATTAATAAAAAAATATTTTTCCTATCCTATATATATACCCCAACATCCTATTAACCCTAACCCTTTTCCTCAATGGTCAACACAGCACGCCGCCTCTAGAAATAAAAATCCAACCGTAAAAGCCACTTTCAAAAAAATCAAACAAATCCAATATAAATCTATAAATTCCAAATCTTATATGTATGAGATCCTCATTCGACAAGCTTCGATCTGGTATAGGTGTTGTTGGGTTCGGTTAAATTTTGTGTCGATCAAAAACTGTACAACATGCGTTTTTTTGCTAGGGTTGGATATTGTAATCAATACAAGCATTGATTCGAGGTTTGGTTATTGGTTTTGAGATCCTGATGGAGTTCAGCAGCTTGTGTGAATTTTTGGGGTGATTCAGTGGAAAATTTTGTCGAGAGGTCCACTGTAGCCGTGCGAGATGGATGTCGACGCAGTGTAGATGGTGGCCACCGAGTTTCGTTAAATAGTGATGGAGATGTGGAGATTTTGAAGAGAAGTTCGTTGGTGTTTTCGGTTTTGAATTCGGTTAAGAAACAATGGAGTTATGGATTAGTGAAGTTTGGGAAATGGTGGAGTATTTCTACAGGAAACTCACGGTGGAAATTTTGGGGAAGAAAGGGTGCGGGTGGGCTTGGATGTTCATGTAAGGGTGGTGGGCCAAGAAAGGCGAAACTGGTCGCGTTGGGATTGTATGGGCGTAGGCTCCACAATGAAACCGACTGGAAGTCCATTGGAGCTCGTTTGAATTTATGGCGAAATAAATTGTCTGATCAGAATCAACTAACGCAAATCGTTATTTAACGGTTAACGCGAAAGGTGAGTAAATCTCGCTAACTCTGTTCAACTTATATTTTCATAATGTATTTTTAGAATCTATAAATGATGGTTGTTTGCTCTGCGTTGGCTGTTTGGTTGAACTGCTAGTCAGTTGATTGAAAAGATAGATAACGATATAAATATAAATCGTTAATCAAATATTGGTTCTGTTTAGTAGAATATTTCATAGTGAAATTGATGTTAATTTTATTGTTTAACATCTGTGGATGCAGGGAAACAGGTCGGAGGGACCCAACTGGGTTCCTCAACATTTATTTTACTGTTTTTGTCATATATTGTGTATATGACGTGATATGAAATATGTTGTTGATTTTGTATGGTTGAATGATACCGATCATTGTTATATGGTATGTTAAATACCATAAGGAATACTAGAATGTTAAAAAGGAAAATTTCAATGTTATATTGAAAAAGAACTATTTATAAAATCAAAAGATTTTATAAAAAGAAAATATTTATTTAGAAAATAAATAAATTAAAAAGGAATATTTATTTGTCAACCAAATAGATAGAATTGAAAAAGAAATATTTGTAAACTATTTACAAATAGAATTGCAAAGGGATATTTATTTGAAAATAAATAGAATAGAAAGGGGAATTATGTGTAAAACAAATAGAAAGAAAATAGTAAGATTATCAAAGGAATTGCTTATTAAATCAATAGATTTTATAAATAGAGAATATTTTATAGAATAAATAGAATTATCAAAAAGGGGATTTATTTTGTAAATAAATAGATTGTAAAGGGAATACTTGAAAAGTGACTAGAATTGTATAAAAGGAGAATTTTACATTTGAAAGGTTTAGACCCGTGCTTCGCACACGGGTATAACATGATATGGATTTAAAGCAAAGTTTTTAAATAGAATCTACTCTAATATATAGATGGAGAGATAAATTTATAAATAATATTTTATAAACTAAATAAAATGTTCATCATTGGATAAATAGAATATATAAGTCGGGACTTATATAGAGAGTAAGAATCGATTTCAACATCGACAATTGAAACTGAATAAGGACGTAGAGTGAATCAAAGGAGTTAATCAGTTAGAGTTAATCGAATTAGAATTTATTGAATATTAGTTATTCAATTAGAGTTGATTGAATATAGTTATTCAGGATGAGTTGTCATTTCGTACGACTGCTAGCGGAATTCGCAGGGCTGCAGATGGCCTACGGCGGTCGGATGTTTCCTGAGGGAATCAGGCGTAACCATTGTGATCGCTGCGATCTAGAGTCAAACGAATGGAGTTAAATCGAATATTAGCCATTCGAAATAAAGTTAAAACAGACATAGTTATTCGAATATAAATTAGTTGAATATTAGTTATTAGATAGGAGTTAAATAAGTTGAGTTAATCAAGTAAGTTAGTCAAAATGAGTTAATCCAAAGGAGCTATTCGAAATAGTTTGTTCGAATATAATTAAAAGAGTTATTCGAAATAGTTTATTCGAATAGAATTAAAGGAGTTAACCGAATATAGTTTATTCGAAAGGAGATTAATCGAATGTAAATCATTCGTAGAAAGATAAATCGAATGTAAATCATTCGTAGAAAGTTAATCGAATGTAAATCATTCGAAGAGAGATTACCGAATATAGTTATTCGAAGAGAGATTATCGAATATAGTTATTCAAAGAGAAATTATCAAATATAGTTATTCGGAAAGGAGTTATCGAATAGAGAGTATTCGAAAAAGAGGATTATACATTGAATTCGATTATATCGATTTCGGGAAAGTAATATTTACTTTCGGTTTTAATCAAGATTTACTTATTTAATTATAAATCAGCGGTTTAGTTATTTAGTTAAATTAAGGAATAAAAGTTTTATTTTGAAATTTGATATTTAGGAAGAAGGGATTATAACGCTATAGATATAACCAATGTTTTCAATAAAGAAAGGGATTCATAAATAGAATCCGAGAGTTTCGTAAGGAGGTTCGTTCAAGAGTTAAAAAGGGTGAACTTTGTCTATTCCGAGGTTGGAAATGTTGTTCAGTTAAGGTATGAGAGGTAATTATACCCCAACTTGATGGACTTCGTTTTAACTAAGGAGTAGTTAAGGTTCGAGAGTTAAAATTTGTTAAGTGGATTAGTTAATGAGTGAAATGGTTTGAATTGGCTTAGTGATGTTTTATTTAAACATCGATTTAAATAAAATAAAGGAGTTTGGAAACGTTTTCCAAATAAGGATCAGAAATGTTTTCCAATATAGAAAATAAGAAATGGAAGCAAATATGGTGATGTTTTTCCAAATGATTTATAAAGTATGTTTTCTAAACTTAGAAGGTAAGAATGTACGAATATATAGAAAGGGGAAAATGGATAAATTAATGATAATTTAATTAAAGGAAATGAACCTTTGAATGATGATTGATCGATAGAATTTCCATCTGGGAATAATATCGTTGTTTGCACACCTGTTTTTCTTTGATAGTTAAATCACCGACTATCGAAGTTTTTGACCTATTTTTCCATCGTCAATACGGACAGACCGGGATCAGATGCATTATCTGAAAACCACTCTGTATGGACGTTAGCGTTGCGATCAAATAGTGAAGACGGAGTTATGCAAGGGCTATCCTGTTTTCAGAATAGTGCCTTCGGTTTGTCCAATCCCAGGACTACGTGAATGGACGAATGTCTGACAAAGTATATCTAACGGATCATGTAAGTTGTTCTCTTCAAACGTACTTACGTTTGGTGGCGGAGGAATTCGTTTCTCTTATCTTTATACCCGTGGTATTTTTGAGGAAATCAATTTGTGATTTGACGGGTATGACGATATGGCATTCAAAGTGAATGGTGGTCAAGTGTTTCAAAAGATACGTAAAGACCTCAAGCCTCATCAACCGGGAAATGACAAAAATCGGGCAGGCAGCATGGCTAAGTGGGTCGCTCCCATTAGGGTGTATATCACCTATCTAGAGAAAGTCTATTCCATTCTTTTATCTGCTATCGATGCTGTCCCTTTTCGGGAAACGGTGGGTAGCTCCCAACCGTTGGTGATATACATTCGATACACTTAACCGAAATGAGTGGTCGGTCATGTGTGGGCCGGGTTGCAAGACGTTCTTGTTGAACCCAGTGTATTTGCCTCTAGAGATACACTATCGGCAGGTGGTCCCATACCTTGTCAAGATCGGAATCCAATTTCCAATAAGTGCCCGCGATTTTGAATTGTATACTATATATGTGGAACGTGAGA
This sequence comes from Allium sativum, assembly GCA_030737875.1. Classification (NCBI taxonomy): domain Eukaryota; kingdom Viridiplantae; phylum Streptophyta; class Magnoliopsida; order Asparagales; family Amaryllidaceae; genus Allium; species Allium sativum. Next base: position 227,041,094 of record CM060911.1, on the reverse strand, counting down.
TGCAAGCATTCTGCTAGATTTATAATTACTTGTGATTAGACATTATTATAATATTAGAGAAGTATTGGTTTTCCAAAACTGTTTTGGGTTATCGTAAGGTAAAAACCATCCGTATTTATGTGTGGATCGGTTTTACGATTATCTTTTCTTTTGAAAAGGATTTTGAAAAGTTGAACCGATGATTTGAGTTTACTCACACCAGTCCCATGACTGACCCAGAGTTTATTTTGTTTTTGTTTTCCCTAAACTCTTGGGTGCCCAAATTTGTACGGGCAGTCAAGTAGTTCAGGTCTTTACAGATATGCTTGGAGGAGCTTGAAGCAGGAGGCTTCAGGATTATATAGCTATTATTATGTCTGCTGTGTGTAAGTGTTGTACTCTGATAATGTTATTCTATATATATACTATTTTATTGCAAAGTTAGGTTATATATTATATTTTATTTGTTCCGTTGTGAGATTCGTGTTTACTCTGATTGTGTTCTTCTTCTTCTTCTATTCTAATTTTCTATCTTATCTATTCTCACCGTCTAACTTCTTTCTATTAATGATCTGGAATATTCGATGTCTGAATGGTCAACATGGTAGTTTGGTGTTGATTTTCGGAGTCGAAAATCCCAGTTCGGTACAGTTTTATTATATTTCATTATCATTCTTAGTTCAATTCCACTTAGCCAGGTTAAGTTCAAATTCAAATTCTTAATCAAATTTGAATTTATCCAAATCGACAAACACATCAAATACACCAATATATAAATAAATTGAGAAAATTATTCCTTTTCTATACAAAAATATAATTTGGGTAAAATTATTTCATTTACCGTCTTTTCAAAACAATATTGTATCAATTGCCAGTTCAACGCTTCTCAACACTTGAACCAATCAACCAACACAATACAAAACATTTGTATATGAAATTTACAATTACGCTCTCATATATATCTATACACTCAATCTCGATCTAGGGTATTACTAACCCCATCTCTATCGAGTTACACCACAGAGCCAAGGTTATTACTAAACCAATAGCTCTGATACCACTGTAACGACCCAAGAATTTTTGGCCCCGGAAATCGACATAAATACATTTCCCGTACCTCATGCCGACCTTCCAAACACCCAAAAACACCAGAACGTTATTAGAAAGAATTTAGAGGACGTGATGAGAAAGAAAGAAATATAAGAATAGAAGAAGAAGAAAACCAGCACAACACAGAATCAGAGTCTCACATCGCAGCGGAACAAAATATAATACAGAAATAAAACTTTATTGAGAGCTTTTAAAAATACTTACAATATCAGAGTACATTAACATCTCTGGACAGTTATAAAAATATGTCCCATATACAATACACAGCGGAATAGTAGCTATATAATATCATACGCCTGGACTCTTCCAGCTCGTTTCTTCACAGCATTCGATAACTTGAACCTATACACCTCGGGCTAACCCGAGCATTTACAAAACACCGGGTCAGCCTGGTGAACCAGAGTGAGAAAAAAACTCGCACAGTATTAAGGGTATCACACAACTTGATTTTAAAGTCAAAATCTTTTCGAAGAAAAGGATAATCGTAAGACCAAATCCACACATAAATACGAACGGATTTTACCTTACGATAACCTAAAACATTTTTGGAAACAATATATTTTTTGATATTATAATAATGTCTAAATACAAGTAAATATCAATCTAGCGGAACGCTTGCATCTCACGCTCCACATATAGTATACAATCAAAACCGCAGGCGCTTATTGGAGATTGGATTCTGAATATGACAAGGTATGGGACCACCTGCCGAAAGTGTATCTCTAGAGGTGAATACACTGGGTTCTACAAGAACGTCGTGCAACCCGGCCCTCACATGACCGACCACTCATTTCGCTTGAGTGTATCGAATGTATATCACCAACGGTTGGGCTCAAACCACCGTTTCTCGAAAAGGGACAACATCGAAATAGATTAAAGGAGAAAAAGGAATTTCTCTAGATAGGTGATTATACACCCTAATGGGAGCGACCCACATAGCCATGCTGCCTGCCCGATTTTTGTCATTTCCCGGTTGATGAGGCTTGAGGTTTGAATTTCCTTTTTGAAATATCAGGTCATCGTTCACTTTGAATGTCACATCGTCAGATCTGCCATATAACACTGATTGACGTCCACAAAAATACTCTAGTTATTTGGCTAGAGAAAACCGTTTCTCCGCCATCAACTATGGTACATTTGAAGAAATCAACGTACGTGATCCCTTTGGAAATACTCTGTCATACATCCATCCATATAAGTCATCCAGGAACAGGATGAACCGAAAGCACCCTCCTACTACATCCAAGGAATCACCCTATAGATTAGTAGCAAGTAGTCCTTGCAAATCCGTAGATTCTAACTCCGACAGAACCATAACTTATCTCTGGGAGCTCACCAAAGATTATTAGCGATTCTTCCATTTTATGGAGATCTACGGTCTTCATCACTCCATCTCGATCATCTTCTGATATCTTCATGTATTTGTTGGTCGGAATGGTATTCGAATATAAATTCGATCTCGGTCTTTCCGTACCAACAATCGGATTGGACAAATTTGATAGTCGGTGATTTAACTATCAAAATAATCAGTGTTTCAATCATGACAATCCAATGAGTTTACTGGTTCAGTATTCAGCATCACTTGGCCTTTTAATTAAAAACAAATGTAAATTTAGAACTCTTAAATACTTCGATATTATAAATATAGTTTTCTCGCTTCTTTATTTATCATAAGACTTTTCTTTAAACAAGTACATACTTAATAAAATCCTATATCATATTCAGTTTTCTATTTCCACTTTCAAATCACTATTCACATTATTATCTAATATTGGGAAATCATTTCAACTTATTTCTAGTAAAACGAAGTTATGAAATATCTTTTATTTATTACTTGAAAACAACAATCCATGCTATACAATGGAATTCAACTTTACGTTTCCTTTCTATCTTGCAAATATCGCTAAAACTTCACGTCATCCCCCTTTAATTTCCCTTTTCCCTTGGGATCATTATTATGTATATATTTCCAAATTCCCACCCAAATGTTGCGTTATTATTTCTCTAATGAAATAATAAATTATTACTAACCTCTTTTACCATTACAACTAATATCATCCTCAGATAATCCAGAAGTCGTTCAAGTTGGGGCATTCTAATTACCTCTCAGATCTTGATCAACAACGTTCATATCTCAAGATGGATACGAGTTGTAATTCAAGCCAATATTTCATTCTAATCCCAATTCAAATACCATTTAACTATTTGTTTCAAAATACGGTTTCATATAATCTGCGTATCTCTTTTGAAACCTCTTTCTCGGCTATACCCATTCTTTTCTTAATTCAATAATTTGAGTACTTTATAAAACACCACCTTTTTAACCTCTATCTCTTTGAACCAATTCATTTTATGATTTGGATTTGGTTACCAAATCCTACAATCAACTTCTTTCACCAAATTCACTTTTACTGATTCCTTTCCAAATCCATTCAACCATTTCCCGCTTTGAAACTCTTATTCCAATCTCCCACTTTTACTTAATCACATTTTTAAGTAATGTTAATTTAGAATTAACGATATAACACTTCTAGCCTCTTTTATATAACTCTGGTTTATTATAAAACCCTTTTATCTAAACTTCCCTTTACTTAATTCAAATAATTAAGTAACAATTATTTAAGCTATAATATTCACTTAAAACTTCATTTACAACTTTGTTATGAAACTCAGTTTAAAATAAAAATTTGCTCATAAACTCCTTTCACCATTCAGTTGGATTTCATTTCACCTTCGATTACTTTTTAAATGAATTTCAATTAAAAAGTATTTCCCTAAATTATTATCAATTAAAATAATAATTTACTTCCATAGTTAATTACTTTCGTAGTTAATTCCTTTATTTACTAAAATAATTAGTAATTTCCTTTTTAAAGATCTTATTAAAATTTAAAACAATATTCACTAAACTATTTCATTAGATTAATTCAAATCAAACTAATTTAAAATCAATTTCAATTACAATGGTTGACTTAGTCAACTCAAGGCACGGTTATTTCGTTAACCCATTCCAATCCATTCTCACTTTAAATTAATTAATAATATAATTAATTTAAATGATTCCATTTAATTAAGTTTCAATAACCAATTTTCCAAATTTTAACCGTTAAGGTTATATTCTATTTCCATATTTATAAATCTGATAAATCCCAGAATTTACTTTGTAAAATCAATTTATAATTAATTATAAACATAAATATTTATTTCCTTTAAATAAAGTTTATACAAAATAATATATTTCAAAATCTATCTTCAGATATAAAATAAATTTTTTAACTTCATCTCTGTCGATTTGCCTGACGGTAAATCAACATTTACAAAACGATTGATTTTGTAGGCCATATGTCGCCAAATACTCAACCAATACCGCCCATTGGTTTAAACTAAACAGATGTTAAAATTTCATCAAAAATCAACAATCAAATCAATCACCCCAAACAGGACAGTTCATATGTTGATAATATGAAATAATTAATATATTGAGGAATCCCATTGGATCCCTCCAACCTGTTCTTCCCTGTATTCAACGGTTATATCAAATCAGATTCATTCAATTTTATTTAATAAATAACGACCAATTAACAGCAACTAATTCACAAGCAGTTCAAACAATTCAAACAATTTAAACATGTTTATTTTATAAACGTGACCAACAAGGTAAGTTACCTTTATTGGAACCAATCGTTAGAATAACGATTTGGTATTAATACTGAAATTAAACAACCGTTTAATTTCGTCAGTTAAATCAACAAATAAATATATAACTAGCAAACAGTCAACCATTGGCAAATAGAGCACACAAAATAAAAACCCAATTTATATAAAATATAAATGGGAAAAACTGAGTGAGTTTAACTCACCTTGATCTGATTCGCGGTTAAACCAGTTCATTCCAATTAAATTAAACAAGTATTTAATTTAACTAAAAATCACAGTTGATTCCAGCTCAGTCCATTTCTGTTCCAAAATGTAATATTCAGCAATATGGTCCTAACGTAGTATGTTCCGTCCAATTTTGATCACAAATGTGAGAGTTATGTAAAATATAAGCATACGGTTTTAAATTAATTTAATTTACTCCTTTAATCAATATAATTAATTAATTTAAATTACGCTAATTACTTTTAGTTAGAAACGACAAGGCCGACACTTCCCAGGTATGTAAAACCCGCTTTTCACTTCCTTGAACCCTAGCCAACATTTGTTAAAACCTATCAAGTTCAACGTTACACTATCATTTATTATATGTAGTAAAATTTAATACTTCTAAATCATATAGTTTAATGCTTATTATTGTGGTTGAGACATAATTCAGTTGACCCATTTGAAACCCCAGACCAAACATGTTTGTTCGTTTCTCCGGCTTTGTTTTAAAATGTTCGACATCCCAGGACCATGATTCGGGAACTACACAGGGTCGACTTTTTCCCTTTTGTTTTGATCCCAAATTAAAAACCTGTGCATCATTTAAAAATATTCAAAATTTGTAACTATCTTAATATAGTAATTAACCAAGATTTAGTTGGGCTAATTACGGTTTAATTCTCTAACAAGGTCGATCATCTCTTTGTTTATCTGCTCCTTCGTTCTCCAGTTTAACCCATCCGATCCTATGGTACACAACCGATGATATGATCAAGTTTAATTTAATTAAAGCTTAGTGATTGTTTTAAATCAAAGGATAAACTACTAATTACTTTTAATTAGATTACCCAGTTCGTTCAAAACCATTCACCGTACGGCTTCGTGGTCCCGTATACCCTTCTTTAATCCCTTCGTTAGTTTAGTTTCCAATTTCCTAGCCTTCGAACAACAGTCCTTCACCTCGTTCCAACCTGATCGCCGTTGATACCCCCTCTTCCCTCGAGCTGACCCCGATCTGAGACTGCCAGCCCCATCGCCTAACTGACCACCGCCTTCGACCAGAGTACGGTCCCCTCTAAGCCAGCCAACCGCCGTCAAAAACACCCGGAACCCCAGCCTTCCAGCTCCTTTTCCGACTACCTCAGCACCCCGTCTCTGATTACCACCGCCTGCCAGCAAGAGCTCGGCTAGCTTGACATGTTTTCGGTTGAAGAGTCTTCGAATGGAGGAAGGTATTCGAAATAACGAAGGAGGAATTTGGTAAGCTATTGTTCGTTGATTTAAAGTGGGTGGCGGCTAAAATGATTGTTGACCAGGATAGACGTTTTGACCCGATTTAGGGTTGTGTGAGTGAGTATATTTATAGGGAGGGATGGATTTTTATATTATTAAAATTTAACGAAACTTCGCACTAAAGTAACACGTAAAATTATCCACAATTGACTTCTGTTTTCTGATAAAAAAAATAATCCTAGCATAGAAAAATATTCCGGACCTAATGGGACAGGTTTCGCCGAATTCCGACATCGTTTGAAAAAAAATTCCTTTATAAAACCAGAAATAAACACGCGTTCCAATTTTCCACGATCACTAAATAAATCTGATCGACTTAAAACTTTGAAATCCTACAATAATTAATCAATATGAACCCAATGGAACCAATTTCGTCGCATTCTGAGACTGTTTTCCCGGTAGGCTATTTTTATACGTACCGCAATGTCATTTTGGACACCAAATTACCCGGTCACCAAAATTAACAAACTATATACCTATCCTGACTCTAATCGTCGATACGAATTCAACAGAACAGGTTTCGTGGCTTAATTCGACCGTCTGCTCAAATTACACTCAAATATCTCTTTATTAAATTAAATTAAATTAATTAACAGCTATAGAAATTGATTGGGCGTTTACGGCTACTGTGGTCACATGCGACATCTGTTTGCCATGCAATTTAATACCGTACAATAATTTAACGTTACGGTTCCAATGAAACTGGTTTCATTGCAAACAGAGATCGTTTGCGAAATGACCATTTTAAAGGCCTATAATTTAATAACGATTTCCACAGCGATTATTTTAAAATTTGATTTGGCCATAACTTACAATTTACAACACGAAATCTGGATTTTTCTCTTTCATATGAAAATTATCATCAGCACGATTCCAACGTTTCTTGTTTCACAGAAATCCGACTTATATCGGACTCTGTATATTTAGATGAAGTTCAAAACTTCATTTTACGAACTGCCGCGCCATTTCGAGCTCGATTTATAATTATATAAATATATAACGTTCAAACTTCATTTTAATAATGAATTCAATATTAAATCCATTAATATTCCAAATATAATATTTTAAATAATAAATTAAATAAAATATTTGACTGCCAAAAACACGGGTCGTTAAATCTAGGGTCCTTTATATAGCCTAGGGTTCAATGAATCTTGCTCAGAAATGTGTCCAGATACAAAATGAAGTATTTCGCCCAGATCTTTCAGGGGTGGGTCGACCCCCCCCCCCCTTTGAGTGGGTCGACCTACGGGTCGACCTCCCTTGAGTGGGTAGACCCACCTGGGCGGGAAATATGCCGCCTTCTCAAATTTTGAATTTTGAACCGAATTTCGAATTTCTGGACCCATTTTTGAATTTCTGAACTTCAAACCTTAATAACTTCTTGATACGATGTCTGATTTACGCAAACCAGGTGTCTATTTTGACTAGAATTTCGAGACAAACGCAATGGCATAGTCCGTTTTACTTAATTTTGGATATTGAATTAAGTTTTCTTTAATTAATTGTTAACAGTGTATTTCACACTAATCAGTCTTTAATTCATTATTTTTAGTGTCATTGAAATTCCGGGGTGTTACACTTAGTTAAGAGAACTAAGTTAATAAATAAACAACGACAATTTGGGGTGACATGTTAAATAGAAAACATGTGAATTGAGATGAAGTATACTTAATTACATATTAAGTAAAACATGCTATTGTAAATACGGAATCAGACAATGAATAATACAAAAGGGATTGTAGATTACTTTCGTTAATTAGAATCTAGAGAATAACATGTGATGGGCTTATTAATAGACTTAAATGGATTAGGTTATATATATATATATGAAATTAATAAGCAAGGGGAATTTGGCAACTTGAAAAGAAGTCAATGTGAATGGGATAACCTATTAACTTGTAATACTTAACCTGTTTGAATCCATAAGGATTACATGAACTTGTTAACTAGAGTAGGGGTTAAGTAAACTTGCTCGAATAAGTGGAAGGGTTAAGTAAATCTTGGGGCGGTGGGTAATATTTGTATATATAGGCCCATAAACTTAATTGTTAAATAAACATGTTTGAATCAGTGGGAGGTTTAAGTAAATCTTGGGGCGGTGGGTAATATTTATATGTATAGGCCAACAAACTTAACCTATGGGGTTATGCAATCTTTTTACTCTAGTATGGCATAACCTGTGGAAAACCTAGTAGTAGGGATACAAGCGTAGGGGGAAGCTTGTACCATCTTGTGTATGGGACCCGTTTTAGTCAGTAACCCATATATAGGTTTCAAACGAGCACTCCGAACTAGGTCGGAGTCGGGGCACACTTACTGGGCTGATTGTAAGAGATCCAAACATGGGGGACGGTGTGGGCGGCGCATTTCTATGGGGTTATGTGTGTGCATGGGCCCGACAGAGGAGATTTAGACGTCATGACATTAGTAGATATGGTTGTGCACATCACGAAAACGAAGAGTTGCCACTTTAGGAAGTGATACACCTTTATGTAGGGCCAGCACAGGGTATATACGGAGTAGGGAGCCGATCGATTGGGGTAGTAATTAGGGTACATCTAAACCTGGTATGTTTCGGAGCCCGTTAATATCCTTAGGGCTAACTCCGGTATGTTTAGTTGATTGTATGGGGTTAAACCTCTCACTAAAAGTACGCCGAAGTCTACCATCTTATACTTGTTGGGGATCATCTTGTTTATATGACACTAGCATTGGTGCAGAGAAAGGAAAGTGTTAGAGAAGAGCTAGTTATCCTATTTACCTTGTCATACCTGCCTTATATGCTGTTATCTTTTTCATCTAGTTTACATGCCTGTCATGATGTTTTTACTTATTTATATGCTAAAAGTAACTGGAATCGCCAAACTTTATGTCTGACCCATTTTGTTTCCTCTTATATCTCTTCTGTTCCCCTCCCTCCCCCCTCCCCCCTCAGGTTCTTTGGGTGGGAATACTCAGACTTGATTTGGATCCTCTCTTCCATTCTTCTTGGAGCTGCTTTTATGTACTGATTTGATTTCCTGTCTTCTCTGATGTGGCTATATTTATGGGGAAGTATGCTTCTTTTATTACTGTACTTTGATGATTTTAGTACCAGACAGAAGTTTTAAGTTGATATAATGAGTATTCTGTATTTCAGACTTATCGATGTAACTATGTTTTAAACTACTATGTTTTCTGTTTAATAAAAAATTTAAATTCCGCTATTATTTTATGTCTTTCTTGTAATGTTTCTATTTACCTAAAACGCTTCATGAAACTTAATGCATTCTGATAAAGAGTGACATTAACGGATGTGGGGTGTCACAAAAAATTTAGAAGAGAATAAATGAACGTAAGGCATTATGGTGAAGGCCCATAGGGGCCTATAAAGAAACTAACTGCCTAGAACTAGACACAGAGCTTATCGTTCCATCTCAACCGAACGTGCCACCACCAAGTATATAACAACATGCCTTTTCGATCGCTTCAAGTCGGTAATTAAACTAATTCAAACCGTTCAAAACAGCATATTGTTACCGCTTACAGGGTTTAAATAGAATCAACATAGAATCATATAATAAATTACTACACATTACCTCCCATAGGGATAATTTATATACAAATATCAGAATTATACAATATTTTACAAAGAGGAAGTTAAATACATACAGTTCTAATTAAAATAAATTATACTAAAATTACAGATTTTGCATTCCAAAGCGCGCGCGCATCTTCATCACTCTCTAACCTCGATAGCTGAATTCTTCAAGCTACAACACTTGTCTTACCTGAGCGTTTATACAATACAAAAACACTCGAGTCGGGATTAACTTTATTCAAATAAATCAACTTCAATAAAATATTAAAAATAAAATAGTTAATTCTAACATAATTATGAAGTTATTAAATACACAATTTTAAAGCCACATATATTTTCTGTCAAATAAGAGGTGCTGCATGTGTTACATATCAAATAAGGCAAGTTACATGAAGGTGACAATGACTATTGACTAAGCAAGTCATTACAACAAGCAGGTGAACAGTTTATGCAAACAAGGCTGCACGCAACATGGCAACCTAACATAAATGTCACTATAGCACATAAATGAAGCAAACGGGTACGACTTGCCCGTGCAAACCAAAAAAAATACAAAGCTACTGCTCAGATGAATGTACCGATAGCCAGAATAACACAAACAATAGTACACATGCCAAGATTGTAAAGAATTGATATAATTTGTATTTTGTAGAATTGAAGCTTGAGAATAATTTCTGTATTTTATGGAATGATATATTTGTACAGAGAGCGATCTGTTTATATACATATACAAGCCTTTACACGTTGGCTGAAAGCAACAGTAATTAAGTCAAATAAAATATAAATTGGGCTGAGGACCCAAGCCCACTGTTATGACGTGTATAGATTTGATTTAGCTTTCAGATGCTTCTCACAACACTCCCCCGCAAATGAAAGCTAGGGTTTGCTCTTCAGCCGCCATGACAATAAAAGTGATGAAACCCTACAAATTTAGGTCGAATCAGTCTCGATTTTCTTCAGTTGATGGCGAGGATTCAGCCTTTCTCTAGCTTGTCTTGAATCGAGTTAGCTTCATGCTTCAGATTTGTAGTCAACTGTCTTTGCACTCTCTGCGTAGTGGAAGATGAGTTGCTGTCGTTCCTTGTCCCATCAGATTTGAGCTCGGTTGTGACTTTTGATTCCCATCTAGGATTTCTGGATGTTGATGATTTCATGTCTAAAAATGAACGCTCCGCTCCTTCGAACAGGTCTGATCTTTTGATGACTTTAAGTTCAGATCCAAGTCTGGTAAAATTCTTACTCGATAGTGGCTTTGTAAGTATGTCCGCTACTTGATGTGTTGCTGGAACATGGTTTATGTGTAGTTTTCCTTTGATAACTTGTTCACGAACGAAGTATAAATCTATTTCCATGTGCTTAGTTCTAGAGTGTAATACAGGATTTGATTATAAGGACACTGCACTTAAATTGTCGCACCATAGTATTGGTGGCTTTTGCACTGTAACTTTTAGTTCACTAAGCAGTGATTGTACCCACATGATTTCAGCAGTTGCATTGGCAATGCTTCTGAACTCGGCCTCGGTACTAGATCTGGACACTGTAGGTTGTTTTTTAGCACACCAAGAAATAGGATTATTCCCTAAGTAGATACAATATCCTGATGTCGATCTCCTGTCGTCTGGATCAGTAGCCTAGTCAGCATCGCTGTACCCAATTATATTTAGTTGATTTCCATGTTTGAAGTGTAACTCATAATCATTTGTGCCTTTTAAGTATCTTAACACTCTTTTCATAGCTTTCCAGTGATCTGCCTTGGGTTCCTGCATGAATTGAGAAAGTTTGTTAACACAGTAAGCAATTTCTGGTCTAGTAATGGTGGCATATTGTAATGCCCCTACTAGACTTCTGTATTGTTTAATATTATCTATGTTTTCCCCCCTGTGTTTGGATAGTTGATGGCTTGTAATCATTGGTGTTGATAAAGCATTTGCAGTATCCATATTTTCTTTGACAAGAATTTCATTTATATACTTCTTTTGACTTAGAAACAATTCTGATTTGGTGACTTTTGAGACTTCAATACCCAGGAAATAGTTAAGTTCTCCCAAGTCTTTTATAGAAAATTGCTTGTCCAATAGATGAATTAACTTCCTTATTTCAGACTCACTATTTCCTGTAATGATCAAATCATCAACATATATCAAAACAAATAGAGTAATATTATCAGTAATTTTAACAAATAGTGAGTGATCTGATTTTGTGGATTGAAACTTGAGCTTTGTTAAGACAAGTTTCAGTTTATCGAATCAAACTCTAGGGTATTGCTTAAGTCCGTAAATAGCTTTGTTTAACTTGCATACAAGCTTTTTATCTTTGATATATCCTTGTGGCTGATTCATATATACTTCCTCCTTTAGATCACCGTTCAGAAATGCGTTATTAACATCTAGTTGTTGTATTCTCCAGTTGTTGTGCAGTGCTATAGTAAGAACTACTCTTATTGTAGTTGGTTTAACAACTGGAGAAAAAGTCTCTTCAAAATCAAATCCATATTGTTGTGTGAATCCTCTGGCTACGAGCCTGGCTTTATATTTGTGTACAGACCCATCTGCATTCCTTTTTAGTCTATATGTCCATTTACTATCGATGATATTTTTATCTTTTGGTGCTTTAACAAGAGTCCAGGTCTTGTTTTTGATCAATGCTTGATATTCAACATCCATAGCTTGCTTCCAGTTTTGATTATTGACAGCTTGTTTGTAAGTGACTGGTTCATCAGAATTGCTAATAGCAGTGTAAACCTTGGGTTTAAAAATACCCCTTTTTGACCTTCTAATCATTGGATGACCAGTATGTAACTGTTCACCTTGTTGTTCATGACTTTCTGTGCTGTCTTTTCTGTTATTTGACTGATTTTCTCTGATTTCAGGATTTGAGTCATGTGGCAGACTTTCCTGTTGAGGCTGATTGTCAGTGGGTTGATTGGATGGCTCAGATGACTCATTGCTTGATGACTGCACAAACTCTTGATGAGTGTCTAAGCAACCATCACCAGTGGCTTTATCTGGACTGTCAAAACAAAGAGGTATTTCTGGAATTGGCTTCTTTGCATTGTATATTTTTTGTGTGGTAGTAATTCCTAAAGTTTGAAAAGGAAATACCTCTTCATTGAACACAACATGCTTGGTAACAAATATTTTACCACTTTCATCAAGGCATTTGTAGCCTTTATGATCACTTGCGTATCCAATAAAGGTACACGGTGAAGATCTAAAATTTAACTTATGAACATTATATGGTCTTAAATAAGGATAACATAGACATCCAAAGACCTTTAGTCTCTCATAATCAGGTTTAACATTATATAGAGCCTCTAGAGGACTTCTGTTATTTAAAACACTGGTTGGCAGTCTGTTTATTAAATATACGGAAGTACTAAATGCATCTGGCCAGAATTTCATATTTAAATGACTTTGAGCTAATAGAGTTAGACCACTTTCAACGATATGTCTATGTTTCCTTTCAACTAGGCCGTTTTGTTCAGAAGTGTATGGACACGTTAATCTATGAATGACACCTTTCTTATGAAAGAATTCATTCAATGGTTTAAATTCTGTACCTCCATCTATTTGCAAAAAATTTAAATTTTCGCCTGTTTGCTTTTCAGCTTGATTAATAAATTGAATAACAACTCTACTAGTTTCAGATTTGGCTTTCAAAAAATATATCCATGTATATCTTGTATAAGAATCAACAAAGGAGACATAATAATTAAAGCCGTAATCAGAATTGGTAGGTGCTGGACCCCATAGGTCAGCAGCAACTAGTTCAAGAGGTTTTTTATAGGTAGTGTAAGAATCAGTGAAGGGTAACTTATGACTTTTACCCATCTGACAATAGGTGCAAACATATGGTGAAGGAATATTATCATATGAAATATTATTAGCAGCTAAGACTTTCTTAACAGTATTCACATTAGCATGACCAAGTTTTATATGCCATAGATCAAACACACTAGTTTTTTCATTTATTTCAGATAGATAGCAAGACTTGTTCTTCTGATCATTGCTTGCAGAGTTGACAGCATTGAATTTATACAGTCCATTGCATGTTTTACCCTGCAAGATAGTTTCATTTGTTAGAAGATCTTTAACTAAACAGTGATAGGGATGAAACTCAAAATACACACTATTGTCTTTAGCAAACTGTGAAACACTGAGTAAATTTTTTTTTATTTGAGGAACCATAAGTAAATTATTGAGATATAACTGCTTTTTACCTTTGATGCTGCCAAAGCCAATGTGTGTAATATTTACACTATCACCATTACCCATGTGTAGAGAGTTCATACCTTTGTATTCCCTCTGACCAAGATTTAGGTTGTTGAGATTATTAGTGATGTGATTTGTAGCACCTGAATCGGGATACCAGTTGTCGTCACCTATGTCTTCAGTTTGACTGTTTCTTGAACTGCTATCAGTTTCAACATTTGCTAGGTTAGCAGTAGGATTAGACTTCCTTTGATTGTTCTGATTTTGACCAGCGACGTAGTTATTATTGAATCTGAAAAAGCACTTTACTACAGTGTGACCCACTTTTTCACATATTTGACACTTGGGTCGGTTATTGTTGTTACTCCACCTTCCTCTTCCTCTGTTAGAAGGACCACCTCTCTGATTATAAGATTCTCCTCTATTTTGATTCTTGTTTTTAGATTCAACAAGATTTGCAGATAATTCACTTAGTTGAGTTCTTTTAATTTCGATTCTTGCTTCATGAGCAAGCAGAATGGAATAGACATCTTCCATTGAACAGGTAACTTTTTGTGATGTAATTACAGCCACAACTGCTTCATACTCTTCCCCAAGTCCATTTAAAATAGCCAATGTATGTTCAGAATCACTAATTTTCTATCCTGCTGCTTCAAGATGATCACAAGTACTCTTAACTTTTGTTAAGTATTCTCTCATAGATAAGTTTTCCTTTCTTGAATTTTGTAACTGATTTCTATAGAACATGGTTTTAGCGGAAGATTGAGTATTGAAAGATTTTTCTATAGAGACCCAAATGTCATTTGCAGTTTTACACCCTATCACTTGTGCTAATATCTTTTCACTTATAGAAGATAACAACCAGGCGCAGATTAATCTGTCTTGCCTATAATATTTGATGAATTCTTCATTACTTACAACTCTATTATCAGCATCAGTTATGAATTTTGGGGGAACTGCTATCGTTCCAAGAATGTAACCTTCTAATCCGTAACCCTGTATAGCAGTTTCTACTTGCAACTTCCATAGCAAGTAGTTGTTCTCCTCAAGATGAATGGTAATCAGTTGGGTTTGTGGATTAATACCTGTCTTGACAAGAGTTTCTGCATTTGGTATATTCGGATTAGTTGATGTTGCTTGATTTTGATCTGCAGATGAGGTTGACACTGCACTGGTAGGATTGTTGTCTCCAGCCATGAAGATAACAATGATAAGAACTTGCAGCAATAAAAGGTATGAGACACTGAATTTGTGATGCTTTTGAATTAAGAAGTTTTAGAAAGATTTCCAGCTGAGTATTGCTGCAACCTTATGGTTTTAATGATGATTTCGAGCCTTCTTGATTGATATTTTTTTGAAAAACCCTCTGGTAAGGCACTTTGCTTCAGCTGTAATACTTTTCTTGACTTCTTGATCGGTTATCACTAAATTTTAGTGATTTCTTGGATCAAACCTGATTTGGTAGAGTTGATGCAGCCTGTTTTGAAGTACGGCGAGGCACAACTCTATGGATATCAGGCAAAACTCTCAAATGAAGAGATATATAATATCTCAGATGAGAGGGATTCAGGTGATGAAAGCTTTCTGACGAATCTTTGTCAAAGGACAGAACAATGCCGCTGATTGCGATAATCAGAAGTCTTGATTGCTGTTAAGCGTTGTATGGCTCTGATACCATGTAAAGAATTGATATAATTTGTATTTTGTAGAATTGAAGCTTGAGAATAATTTCTGTATTTTATGGAATGATATATTTGTACAGAGAGCGATCTGTTTATATACATATACAAGCCTGTACACGTTGGCTGAAAGCAACAGTAATTAAGTCAAATAAAATATAAATTGGGCTGAGGACCCAAGCCCACTGTTATGACGTGTATAGATTTGATTTAGCTTTCAGATGCTTCCCACAACAAAGATCAATAGCATGGTGATCAAATACAAGATAGCACAACTGCACAATGCAAACAAGACCGAGAGTAATGGACTCGGTGCAATACAAATGCCAATCAAAACAATGGAAAATGACGATGAAGGTAAGTGACCAAGTTACAGGCAAAAGGTGAACAACATATCATAATAGCCAGTAGACACATGCAAGTAGCATGAGGTGACACACAGTGCTCAAAAGCAAGTAACAATGGCTACAAACTCAAGTAAGGGATGATGAACAACAAAAACGGCATTAAGTCACAGTAAAAATCAAAATAACGTTGCAAATGTTATACAGGGCAGCAAGGTTGCAGCCTTTTAATGCCAAAAACATAATGATATGGGCATCATCAAGGAACAACATAAAGAAAAGATGAGGCAGCACCATAGTTATTATGACCGGACCGTGAATCAAACCGTGATGCCTTACGGTCGAAGGTTTTGATGGTTGAATCGTCGGAGCCGCACTGATTTTTCACCAATGAAAAGTATACTAATTGCAGTTTTTAAGTCCTACATTGCTGAAATTCTGAAGCTTCTGTCCAGTTTGTACCTATAAATAAGTGTTCAGGCCTACTTAATGTGTATGCTAATGAGCGCATGGGCTTCTGCATGTGAAGTGAGGCCCAGTTGAACAAAATTTGTTTGGAATTCACGAAAAATGCCGCTGCTAACTATGTTGGTATGTAGCTTCTGGTAGCCCAAACACATGTTGCAGTCCATTAGGACTGTGGACCAAAATGCCCAGCGGCCCACGGTTATTAGAGTTGGGCCACTGGTTCGGTCCGGTCCTGATAACAATGGGCCGCAGCACTGTAAAGCAGACAAATCACGGCAATAGTTACCACCCTATTTTTAGTACAATCTTGCTAGAACGACTGGAAACAAAGCAACCGAAAAGTAGAAAACACACGTGGCGGCCGCATGTTAGGAGGGAACTTTGTGCAATTCACGTGGCGCATGGATATCAGCATCGTGCTCACTCATTTAACAGCCCAAATTGCTTCCGGTTGATTTCACCGCATTTGGAGCCGGTAGTAATAGCATTTCCCTTTTTAGTATTATATTGAGAATGAGACTTGATTTAAAGAAATCGTGAGGTACACCTTACAACAACGGTGAATAAGGATAGGTGATGGCTAGAAGCATACGATGTCAAAGGTGGGTTGTTGCTGCATTGACGCCTTCAAACATTTTTTTTTTTTTTTTTTTTTTTTTTTTTCACTGTTTTCCAATTTCTCATGTACCATCAACCCAAACTTCGTGATTCACATCACTCGCGCTATAAACTTCATGCAAGCCTCTTTGCTGCCACGCAAAATTCACACAAATACCCTCCTACCAAAATTTATGCATTCAACAAATTTAGTGTGGAAGAAGATAAAATGCACTGTCTTGTCCCTTGAAAGCATTACAATTGAAGTGCTCACTGGATATTGATTTTGGTAGGGCTATCAATGAATATCCGAAAAATCCGATATCCGCCTGAATCCGTATCCGAAATATTCGTTATCCGGCATTATCCGAAAAGCGGATACGGATATCCGATATTCAAAAAACTTCTCGGATACGGATATGGTTATTGTGATATCTGTCTGACCGATTGATGCAATATATATAACTCAAAACATAAAATAAAGTTAATAATTATTTTGTAACTGTTGGATGTTACTATGATATAATTCTTTGTCCATTTTTAGTCAAAATGGTAGTTTTAATGTTTAATTTTGGAATATTTTATGATATGGATAAACAATGTTTCCTCATTATACTTATTTATTTCCTTATTTTTTATAAACATTGATACATAAATTATTTTATATTAATCCAAACTTTTTTATTTTTACTCTTAAATTTATTAATTACATACGGAGTATATAAATAATCAATATCCGTTTATATCCAAAAATTAAACGGATATGGATATCTGAAAATTAAACGGATACGGATGTCCGATATCCGAAAATAATTTCGGATATGGATATGGCACTATCCGTATCCGAAAACATCCGTTGACGGCCCTAGGTCTGGGCATGCAACTTTTCCTATAATAACACATGCTACATTTCTTCATGGCATGCTACAGGTTTCCACATTCTACGTTTTCTTCCTTTTCTTAATGCATGCGTTTTTTTTTCTTCACATTTTGGCATAATGGAAAAAAATTGCCAAAGAAGTTTTGCATTCTCGCATGCTAATCTACCCAACTTCTCAAGGCTTTCCATATATACGTACACTCATACTCCAAGTTAATGCACCATCCAATACACACTGACATCACAGCCATGTATGCTCCGACACCACTGGACACATGCACCGATGTTTACTTCCCTACGTGCCACATGATCGACTAATATTGTAAAGCAGTAGGTGTCGAAGGAGCAATGGAGGTGGCTTCAGCCTTCAATGCGGATGGGCGAGGAAGTGGTGCGGCAGTCGAAGTTGATGGAGGTTAAAGTGGTGGTCGGGGCTAGGGAAATTCAAACTGTGTTGGGTTGAGAGGCAAAGAAGCCGCGTTGTCAGCGAAATGAGAAGATGATGGAGCAGCTGGATGCCACCGCAGCTGGCGCGGGCAAGGCCAGTGGCAAAACTGGTGGTCGAGGCATCGGGAAGAAATACGGTGGTTGATTACATGATAGTGATGGGGCGTGGCTTGCATGAAACAAATGGAGTTTGTCAGGCAAATTGGCAATTTTTGTTAAAATGAAAAGAAGGGAGGGAGCAATTTTTGTGGAAGGAGAGCTGCGTTAGTTTTGTTTAAAAAAAAAAAAATCTTTCGAATCTCAGAGAGGAGATAAGCATGAAATCGAAGAAGTAAACGTGTTCTCAAGTTCAGAAGCTGCGGTGGCATCCAATTTAGTTCAGCTCGAACAAATGTCCGCTTCTCTATGAATGTTGAACAGGTGTTACTTAAAAATTTCCAAATGATACCATATATATGTGTGTAGAATTTATATACAACAAAAAATAATACAAGAAGTATACATGTGCAAAAACGACACATGACAGACACTTCGCTTTCTGTGCGCTTCTGACATAAAATCGCAATGACGGAGCAATGAATGTACGATTTCGCAAAATGAAAAATGATGTCCACTTCAGAATAGAGTCTAGTATTTTTAACTTAAATTTGCTCAAATTCCGACAGTGTTTTATTCATAGAAATTTATTAAATGTTTAATAAAATTAACATGAATGGTATAAATTCATTCCTGTGCTATGTCTAGTTATACATATCTTAAATATTAAATTTCGGAATTTTATTTTACTGTTATTTATGAAAAATGGGTTGCCGCTATCGCAAATCAGTCGTCAAAAATCAATCCAAACGAAATGAGCGAACTTTGATGTTTTCTTTATATAATTGTTTAGATCACTTTTATATGAAAATATTAATCTTAAGGACCAACTTTTCATTATACATTCATTTCAAGTTTTAGTGTTTTAAAATGAACACATACACTTAATAAATAGGCATATCATTTCTATTCTTATTCTAAATTAAATAAACATAATTTAAACTTAAAAAATGAAATCAGATTCATATATTCAAAATAAATTTGATTTTGAACTACAAACTTAAATTTTAGTTAACTTAAAATGTTTATAAATTACGGGATGTTATAATTTCCCCCAGTCAGAACTTTTTGTCCTAGAAAAGGGAATGTTGTTAAAATCATATTTTGTATACAAAAAATAATGGTGTCCTCTTCATTTACTAAAACAAATTCTTGCTCAAAAGTCATCCAGTACTATGATTCTGATTCTCGTTCGAAATTTCCTCTAGATCGACGGACTTCTATCTTACATGCAGACCAACTGAAGAAGCTGATCCAAGGTAAATCAAACTTTCCTAATCTAAGTTATAGATCTGAATTTCCCGAGTTAAATCTTAAAATTAAGTCAGAACCGAGCAATATATCTTCGTTTCAACCCAAAGCTTGGATAGGTGTGATTTCTGAGAACATATCTCATAAAAAATCAATCCAATTAAATTTTTGTGGACCTTCAGTTAAGGGTAACATTGAAGTAGTGGTTATAGAGGAAGATCTAGTTAGGAAAGCTAGGGAAAGATGGAACAACTCTATTGCTTTTTACGTTTTTGGTAGTAGGCGTTATTTTCAGTTTATGCGAGAATACATACAGAGAAATTGGAAATTAAGTGGAAACTATTAGTTATATTCTAGAGAAAATGGCTTATTTATTCTTAAATGTGAATTAGAGGATGACTGTGACATGAATTTATCAACTGGCCCTTATTTCTACAACAAACGATTGATTATCATGAAGAAAATGGAACCGGGTATGAATTTAACTAGAGAATCTTTACATACCATACCCATTTGGATTCGCCTACCCAATTTACACTTAGATTTTTGGTTTGTGGAAGCAATAAGCAGAATAGTGTCTATTTTAGGTCACCCTATTAAATTGGATAGTGTCATCGAGGATGTTATTCGTATATCTTATGCAAGTGTTTTAGTGGAGGTAGATATAAAATTTTCTTTTCTAGAATATGTTCCTCTTCAGTGTGTAAATGACAATATAGTATGGCAAAGGGTAATTTATGAGTGGTGTCCTAATGCATGTTCGAATTGAAAGATATTTGGGCATTCCACCACCGGATGTAAAGCTTCAAAAATCTGGTTGGCCAAAGAACAAGAGAGTAATATGGATATTGACTGTTCCAAAAATCTGGAGTTAAATATATAGGCATGTTAATTTGGAAATTGGTAGTCAAGACATACATATGACTAATGAAGTTGGAAATTTCTCTTCTTCTCAGATTAATAGTATGGATGTTAATAAAGCGGATAATGTTAGTAAACAGATCGGTTCATCTGTAGTCCCTATGATAAATGATCAACCTAACTCTGTTAAGGATAATGTTCATAAAAAAGTTCCTAAGTGTATTAACCCTATAAATGTTGCTGCAGTTTCTGATATTTATATACAGGATGGTGCAAAAGAGGTTATAGTGGGAGTGAATGATTCTAGAAATACTGATAAGAGTATGGAAACTGATGCGTGGGCAGACAAAGAAGAGTACAATAGATTAAATTATAGTGATGAAGTTGGAAGTCAGGGAATTTTTATTGACGAATCGGACAGTTCAACTAGTAGTTTCAGGAAAAGAAGATCTAGATTTAAGTCAGGTAAAGTTAGGTGAAGCAGCAAGATAATACACGATGAACCATTGGTGAAGACTAATCCTGAATGGGTTAAGTTAGTCTCCCAAATTCAAACCAGATCAAAGTCTAAGAAAATTACAGTGGAAGGAAACTCCCCGAGTGGAATTATCAATGGGGGTATCTCAAAAAATGATTTGATTCCTCTTATTTTATTGTTCTCTAGTTATGTGGTTTAAGAGTTTTCATAGTTCATTCTCTATGGTTTCAGCTCTGCATGTATGGAGTTATCATTGTTGAAGCTAGTTTGTATAAATTTATTTCTAGTCTTGGAGTTTTCATTGCTGAAGCTTGTATGCATGTATTTATATCTGGTTTTGTTAGTAGCTGGTGTGCTTCTGGAGTTTTGAGGGAGTGTTTCTTGTTGGTGAGAATTTATGCAGGTTGTTGTCGTGGCGTTATCAGTGGTGAGCTTCTTGTCATAGTTATATCTTTTGTGGTTCTCTGAAACGATGCTTGGTAAGATTGTGGTCACTACACCATATATGTTAATTGAGTTGTGGTTTTAGCCGTATCTAAAGCTCTTAAACACGGCAAAAAGTCGTATCAAAAAACAGCGTGTTAAATTTTTAGATACAGCTAGACTACATGCCGTATCTCACTAGTGATAACATACGGCTACTAGCCGTATCTAAATCATATTCAAACACGACATTTAATCGTATCTAATTATATCTGTGTGTGCATATATATATATATATATATATATATATATATATAAACAGAAACTATAACACATATTTTTCATAACACAGCATATGCACCACAATTTATACACAAGAATAACACTATATATATATATATACACACTCAAAGCATTACAGATTTTTTCATAACACGAACACAATGTATAATATACAAACATATACAAAGGAAACTATCAAAGATTTTCATAACAGTACGAACTAACAAAAAAAGGTAAAAACATATGGTCAGCTTGATATAACTCCAGTCGAGGCCGGGAAGATTGAGCGTAAGTGCTGATCATGCCGATGAAATCCATGTATTTGCTGTAAATCAAAGCAGTATGAGAATAAGCTAGCTGTTGCTGATAAAGTTTTATAATATCATAAATATATATATATATACACACAGTTTAAAACAAAAGCTTAAAAGGCCAACCTGATGATTGACAGTAAAACTGAATCGTGATAGCCAGCCTGAGTTCCAGCAGCACAAAAGCACCAAAATCTATAGGAAAAAAGAAGTAATTTTATGCCTGATTGCACATAAAATATCGTGTCTTTATGTTCGTACTGATAATAGCGAAGGGCATATCGTCCCTTTGTGTTCGTGTGTGCATATTTGTCAATTATATGTATAACATGTTTATGTAATGCTACTGACACAATTTCATGAACTTGTAACCTACATACTAGCATCTCACAAGCTTTGTGATTTAACGTGACCTCCAACATCATATATGGCCGATACGCCTCCCCACTTTTTCTGTTTTCTCCAACAGGACTGCATACAAATTCATGAAACAAGTTACAAATACTTTACTGGACAGGAGATCGACATTGTAACTCACTAAAGCATACAGAAATGAGCTAAATAGAACTTGTTTAATGACACACACACACACACACACACACACACATATATATATATAGAAATGATATGTAGACTGAAATGTTTTATGTTATTATGTACTGACCGAGTTTAAGTCAAATTACACCAGGTATATGTCTCAGTCAGTACATTGTAACAGTGTAAAATAATATATACCTGCTCCAATGGCTAAAGATATCGAACCATCATCTTCGCATGACACGCATACTCGAATTTTTGATTAAGAATTTACTGGGAGATCCACCAGGTGGCTGCATTTTAGCTCACGCGCAGGGTCAGTAATCCATGCTAATTAGTTTCATTCAAATTTCGAATGCCACTTCACTTAACCTTTGGAAAAAGCTGCTTTCACTTGCAACTTTTAGTTTCTTTGAAGCAGACTGTGTAGTGCAAGGTAACTTACACTGCAGACTCTGCTACAAAGTAGGGGAAAGTTGCTAGTGAAAGCAGTTTTTACTAAGGTTAAGTGCAGCAGCATCCGTCATTTGGATGAAGCTAATTAGCATGGATAACCGACCCTATGTGTGAGCTAAAATGCATCACCTGGTGGATCGCCTAGTAAAATATTAACCATAATGTCTAGTAATCATCCATCAAACCTGTTAAAATATTTTCAGTACATTTGTTATCTCTCAAAACAGAGTAAACTTGTTATAAGACAACCTAATTTAAATTTCAAACATAAGGCAAACAAACAGTCAAATGGCGATGAAACCATGGTTAAATATTGAACTATAGAATTATCTATTTGCTCAATTTAAGAAATGGACAACTTTTAGTTGTTAAATAGTTAAACTATAAATCAGTGACAACTTGTACATGAATGTGGTTACTACATTTCGGATTCAGCGTGGCAAGCGATCTAAAGAACATATCAGCAAATCTGTTAAACTCATTGTTATTTCTTTGTTTCATGGATATATATTACCGCAATCTAAAATTATACCATACATGTTTCAATCCAATTCAATTGAAATAGCCAACACACTAACAACCAGCTAACACACTAGTACCATACATTTCTGATTCTAGGGTATAACAACCAGCTAACACACTAGTACATACCAATTCAATTGGAATAGCTAACACATTAACACAAAGTAGCAATCGATTTACACACAAAGACTTCAACTTGTTCCCTAATCCCTACTATCAGGCATGCACAACACAATTCAATTAAAATAGCTAACACAAAGTAGCAATCATCTAACACGCAAAGAATTCAACTTGTTCCCTAATCCCTATTATCAGGCTTAACACAACACGTTTTAATTGAAATAGCTAACAAACTAACACAAAGTAAGGGCCAGCTAACACACAAAGACTTCAACTTGTTCCCTAGTCCCCGCTATCAGGCATGCAAAACACAATTCAATTGAAACACATATCTGCAGTCAACAGAGGGCTACGGAATAAGGGTTGCTGCGTCGAAGGAGAGGGTTGTTTGACTCTGTCAGTAGGGGTGATTCCAGAGAAAGATGGAGGCACGATTTGGTGACCGAAAACCCTAATTTGGGTTTTTGGTCACCATTAAAGTAAAACAGAGGGAAAAGGGAGTAGCCAAAATTTTAATTCGGAGTGCCTAATGAGGTGCACAATATGATACGCGCATTCAATTTGGCCAAAAGCCATATCAACTGACCCAGAACTTCGTTGATGGACGATTAGATTTAGGGTGTTTGGGGTAGTGCGGATCGCAAAATGTAGTTTGATACAGATCTTAGCACTATCAAATATGATACGGCTTTGAACCGTATTTTATGTCTGCATCCTGGTGTGTCAAATTGGTTGTTATGGTGTAGTGGGTATTTATTTTTGGGCTTTCTAGGCCTGGATGTGAGCGTTGCTTGATGTTTGCTTGGTGTTTCTTGGGCTTTTATTTATGGACTTGTTGGAAGTGTGGACCGGTTTGGTTGAAGGAGTTTGGAATGTTTATTCCTATGTAATTGGTTAACTGATGCAGGCATTACCGCTGGGCCTTCTGGTCCTTGTATGTTCTTCAGCTATATGTTTGGCTCTTTAATTGTGTACTTTTTTGGGTTTTTATTCGGTGTTGTCAGTTTGTGCCTTGTTGTGTCTATCAGGTTCGATCTAGTTTTTGTATAGTATTTATTTAAGGTGTGGTGTTGTATTTTAATTCCAGTTTGAAACTTTTCTTTGTATGCTTTTTAAAGTAATATATGTACCCTCTCTTTCAAAAAAAATTATACTCATACCAAATTTAGTTTTAAACAAAATAACAATAGGATTAAAAACTTGAAATTTCATATAAATTAAATTCGTAAAAACTATTTTATTAAAACATTGGTTACAAATAATAAAACTTAAAATCAAAGTATAAATAATCTTTTCGACATAAAAATCCCAGTTTTACTTTTAAATCATCGAAATACTATATTTTTCTTTCATATCAAATCATACTTTGCTTCGGGATTTCAAAACCAAAGTCATTTCGAAAACTCAAATATTCACGATAAAACATAACAACATGTATGTTACCAGATCCATATGTTTCCCCCCAATGGCAAGGTCACTGGGTACGACATACACATGTATCGATATCAATAAATGATGTCTCTCTAGACACCAGAGCAGACTATCATCAAGGGTCTACAACCCACTTCGTAGCTTCCTTTACTCACAGGTTACCCGCATCTTGGTAACATAACAAAACATTTTATATCTTGAAGTTATAAATCATTTCACAATAATAGTTTACAAATACTTCCAATATTAGTATTGTTGTTTTTCAAAACACTTTAAGATATCGGGATTCAAGTGGTCAAAATTTCTATGTTTATAAAACACTTTATAAATTATTTATCATATCCAAATAATTGGAAAATCAATTTCATTCAATAATTGGAAATCAAAATTTAATCAACTGGCAAATACGATTTTACTTAAATCAAGTATTGTACAAATTCAAATTAGCAAATTATCTAAATCATAAGCCTTATAAATATCACTTTTAGTTCATAAAATCATATCGAGTTCCAAGAAAATAAAATTCAAACCATTTAGAAACATTCTTGAAATAAGATTTCCAACACGTTTTTATATTCATGTAAGATAAATCTTTAAAAAAAATCGAAATTAGCTTACAATTCATAAAATTTAACTTGTACAAAATAACTCCTTTTTCAAAACGATATTTGGTTAAAATATTACAAAACACCAAAAATCTTTAAAAAATAATCCAGAATCAAATTCTCAAGTTTAAGCCAATTATTTTTCCAAAACCAATTTCCTTCAAAGGTTGGGTTTTCTATATATTCCAAAAATATTTCAATTTATCTTGAAAATCTCATTTGTCAATACTTAATGTAGTATCTTGGATAAATTCCAACACTTGAAAATTCATTTGTCAATCATTGTAAAATTCAAAGTTGATAGTAATTCAAAATATATTTTTTTCAAATTCAAAACTATGTTATTAATAAAAATTGTCCTTAGATTCTGCAATGCAATGTAAAGGGTTCAGGAATAAGAACAAGGTAGTTTAGAATTCAAGCAAAAGGCAAAACACAACAATAAGTGAAGTGATACTAGCTAAGGGAAAGAGCGAACAAACAAGGGAAAACATTTACACATTTTGGCCAAATAAATAAAATGATGTAGCTATGAATTGCTCTTATTCATGCCTAGTTCATATTTTAAAATACTCACTTGTTTTAAAACTCATTTCTCTTCGAATTTTATTCAAGTTATTCACTACTATTGAATTCTAAAACATCCTTTTGTAAATTTTATTTATATTTCACAACAATTCACGAAGATGTGGCTTCATTTAATTTTCACTTATCTATTCAAGTTCACATTAAATTACCAAAACCAATTTATTAAAAATTTATCTAAACAGTTTCAAACACTCATCAAAATGGTTTTAGTTATTTCTCTACATTTCAATCGGAATCACATAGTTATCTCACTTTCGACACTCAAAAATAAATACTGATGATATTGTAGTCATTAACAGAATCATCTTCAAGCCAGGGCCGGCCCTGAGTCTTAGAAGGCCCTAGGCGAAATAAAATTTTGAGGCCCTCACATTAAAAAAAATGATGAATAGAGAAAATCAGAAAGGGATAATATTTCATTCATACAAAATGATAGTTGCGATTACATAGAAATACCAAAAGAGACGTTTACAAAACAAGTTCACATCATACTTAATCTTCTTACACTTTGAGTTGTAAAATTATTAAGCAAATCACTTAAATCTAGCGATTCTAAAATCTTCTTTTCAATGGATATTGTCGCCAATCCATTCAATCTTTCTTGCGACATAGTCGTGCGAAGAAAAGATTTAATTAGTTTCAATTTTGAAAAGCTTCTCTGGGCTGAGGCAACGTTCACAGGAATAGTCAACAATATTTTGTAAGCAACCCATGCATTAACATAAAGACACCCCATCCTCTTGATATAGTTTAATACATCTATAGCTCCTTTTGCATTTGTTGGTAAAATCTCTCTAATGATTTGCAACTCCGCAAACAACTCCGCTCCATCAATATCGGAAACCATCTCATGTTTCAAATAATTCTCTAGATGATCACATGAAGACTTCAAGCTATCACAAGAAGCATGTTTCAATCTTTCTAGATCATACAAAAATCCAAATTGTAACACCACACCTCCGCTAGGGTCACTCACAAAGGGAATGCACTAGGTTTGGTGAAGCATTATCGAGGTAAACATGCACAGAAATATTACAAGACAGAACATATATAAAACAGCGGAAGTAAAACAAATTTCATTACCTTATAAAATAAGGTCTAAAGCCTTTTACATCAGAATACATCAAAACCTGTCTTGCAATAATAAAGAAGCATAAAACCTTTTCATAAATTATTCCCCAAAATAAAGCGGTGAAGCAGCCATAGCCAAGAGAAGACCAAGCTATACATGATGACCTTCAAGTATAAGAGGTCTGAACTAACAACAACATTTCCTCCCTGAAACCTGGGGGGGAAATGGAAGACAAAGAGGCGGAAGAAAACGGGGTCAGTCATAAAGACTGGTAATTCCTATCTACTTCCAACATAAAAACAGGTAAAGGTAACATGACATGCATAAACTGAAAGTAAACATAAGGATGATGACAAGATAGATAAGCTATACCAAGATAACCGGGTGAACTACTGTATCAAGACAAACTAAGGTATCATGATGAACTACGGTGACAAGATAAATCAAGGCATCATGTCGTCAGGTTTCTATCAAGTGAAGTATCCCAAGGTATCTATATAATATCCCGAGGTTACTATCAAGTATATTTCTCATGGTTCTAACATGTATAATTGCTCTGCACCTCTCGTACTAGTATCCCAACCCGCGTCATGTGTTAACTATGAATGTCCCTTGCCCAGTGTCATGTAATGGTCCTTGTCAACCTAATATATAGCATATGCAGGTTTTCCCAACTCGTATGTTTCTTCCCATATATAAGTTCAGTCCTTTGCCGTAGGCCATACGGGCTTTCCCATGTAAATCTATAGCACCTCAACGTAGTACCATTTTATCCTTGAAGTTGTTTTGGACTGCTACCCTTGATCTAGTTATGTTTTCTTACCATGAACTATCGCGCGTTCACTTAGGATTTATGCCACCTGGGACCACTAGGGATTATGCTACCTAATGAACGTTTCCGTGTCTCGGTTTGGGTTCAGGCCACCTAGGGCCACTAGGGATTACGCCACTCGTCAACCGCGCCCTTTATCCCACGTGTGTATCGTGAATCGTTTTCCATGTCTAAACGCACATGTATCTCAATGTGCCACCCGAGTTCCATGCCAGGCCAAATCGAGAAATACAGAACTCGGTCGGGAGCTTTAAGTCGTCCGCTGATGCAGATATCAAGGTCTGTTTTTGTATCCATGGCTATGGTCCCACGTGACCCCTCCCTCAACTACTGAAAGGCAATCCAAGAAAAATCATGTATGAGAACCACATCCCGGCCCCTCTATAGCCTCACTTTCCTATGGGCCAACCTCACCCATGACTCGATAGCAAGAACATGGTCTGTTGGGGGTTCTCTGCCTTTCCGTTCGTACACGATTGACTAAAGATGGTAGGTAGTCGGCGACGTGCTATCCAGGGCAAAATCAAGTATCGTCGACTCCACGCTAATCCATCCCAGTCTTTAGGTCGCTCGCATAGCAACCAAGGCATACTCTTGGCTCTTCTACCGCAGACCTTAACCTCTGTGAGGCCGGGTTTCATGTACCATCTGCCACCTCACAGAGGGATACCAAGAGTACCCTCACGTCCCCCGAAGCTACCGCTTCGTCACCCAGTTCGTTGGAGCCTTTATCCCAGTCGGATAATTTGCTCCTCCTTCTCGTGTGTTTAAGCGATAACCTACCGTATCGGGTTACTCATTAATCTGTGAACTGGTCCAAATCTCTTGACTAAGAATTATTACTTAGTTTCCTAAACTAAGGTTAGCCACTTAGTCTCCTTTCCCGTTATCCTTGTTAATCCCGGTTTTCCACCTAGTCCCCTGAACTAGGGTTTTGTCTAATGGGTTAAGTATTGTCATTTAAGTTCATGACTTAACCTGCCTACGAATCATGTCAAGATTTGGCTAAGTATTCAAGTCCAAGACCTAGCCCTACAAGTTGGTTAAGTATACCAAGAAGCTCATGACTTAACCCTATTCAATCATTAAGTCAATTTGGTTAAGTATTTGTTTATCTTAACCCTATCAGGTTATCATGTTAGATTGGTTAAGCACAGATTATCTTAACCTCATCGGATTATCGAGTCGGATTAGTTAAGTATAGGTTAACTTAACCCCATCCACTAATCGTATTATAATGGTTAAGTATATTTAAAAGGTCTTATGACTTAACCCTATCAGGTCCGCATATTAGATTGGTTAAGTATAGGTTACTTAACCTCATCAAATCATCACGTATAATTGGTTAAGTATAAGTTACTTAACCCCATTAAATTATCTTGTTAAGTTGGTTAAGTATTGGCTACTTAACCTCATTGAATTACCAAGTTTAGATTGGTTAAGTGTTTAACTTAACCCCATCGAATTACCGTGTTTAGATTAGTTAAGTGTAGGTTACTTAACCCCATCTAATTACCGTATTTAGATTAGTTAAGTCTAAATTACTTAACCCCATCTAATTACCAAGTCGGATTAGTTAAGTGTAAATTACTTAACCCCATCTAATTACCAAGTCGGATTAGTTAAGCGTAAATTACTCAACCCCATCTAATTACCAAGTCGGATTAGTTAAGCGTAAATTACTTAACCCTATCCCCTAATTGTCTTGTATAGTTAAGTGTCATTAAGAAATCAAGCCCGGTCCCACTTAACCTACCAATTCATGTCATATCGGTTAAGTGTCATTAGTCAAATTTACTTAACCTTATCATATGGCATTAATTTAATTAATGCACTCTCAACCTCTCACATTAGATCTTGTTGTGGTTACTAGTTAAGCCGGGCGGGTCCGGGTAGTTTTACACCACAACCTAGTCTAGCCTCGGGTCTTAAGCGCGACATGACCAACTTCTCACATTGGATCCTATTGTTTGTAGCCACTAGTTAAGCTGGGCGGGTCCACGTAGATTTATGCTACAAACTCAACCCAACCTCGAGTTGGCCACTTTCATGTTTGGTCTAGTGTCTTATTACACTTACAACCCACACATGCCTAGTTCAAGTTCCATGTTTTCCTACGTGTCGTGACCACATTTAAATGTGTCATGAATGTCATGTTCTCATATAAACCCCATGTCAAGTTTTCGTGTCATATTCATGGTTTCCCTAAGCTACCCAAACGTATTTCCAACCCAAGTGGAAGCAAGTCACATGGTAAGGATACTATGCTACATATTGGCCTCAAAACATGTACGATGTCAAAAGGGGTTGGCCATAAACCTGCATAGTAGCATAAGGGAATTTGGCCACAAACATGCATAGAATCATAAGGGAATTTGGCCACAAATATGCATGGAATCATAAGGGAATTTGACCACAAATATGCATAGTATCATAAGGGAATTTGACCACAAACATGCATGATAACATAAGGGGTTTGTGTTCATTTACATGCATAAGCCCCAAAGTCAAATCTTTGCCAATGTTTCACAAGTCAATTGGTTCCCAAGGGTTCATGCTAGCATTCCATAGATAAAGATTCAAACTTGCAAGATAAACTAGGTTAATCATAACATGAATAGCATGATTTAGTCACTAAGCATAGCCAAAAGTCATAGGTTCAAGCAAAAGAGGCATGACAAGGTTCATATAGGTTAGCATACTTAGTTTAATCTCGTTTTATTCCATGCCATCATTAAAACTACCGTTTAGATCTAGAAGTAGCTAGAACTTACATAGCATGGCAAGAGATTTAGGAGCATGAATCGTCTTGTCGAAGAATCCATGTTGAGATGATGATCAAAACCCTTGATTTGGTGTAGAAAGCTTGCACCTTCGTCTTGGATCTAGTTTGAATGCATAGGCTCTTGAGGTTGGAGATGGAGGCCATGATCAAGAGGGATTTGGGCAGCACTTCGTTGTTAGATTGATTTTGAGTGATTTAGGTTAGGTCCTAGGGTGTTTTTATAGAGATTAGGAGTAGTTTAGGCCATAGGATAAACCATAGGATAGATCTGAACCCTCAAAATCCATCACCAGCCCTAAAGCATGTCTTGAGGAGCAAGTCAGGTGCACCCAGGCCCAGGTGGTCGGACCACCCAGGTCGACAGGGGTGTCGACTGGGCAGTCGACACCACCTGGGGGGTGTCGACTCCCAAGTTGACTCCCCAGTCGACTTGGGGTGGAGGGAATTTTTCCCGCCTCTTCTGCTTGGCTGGAATTTGAAATCTGAATTCAAATTTGAACTGTTTTTGAACTTGAAATTTTCTGAAAACTTTGACGGGCCATAACTTGGTCATACGGACTCCAATTTTCGAAAACTCAGACTCTATTTCGCGTATTTTTCCGAGACGTACGCAATGGCATAGCCCGTTTCCCTTGATTCAGATTTTATAATTAAATTCTGCCTTGATTCTCGTCTTAGCATGTTGTAGAAATCCGGGTTGTTACATCCTCCCCAACTTAAAGGATTTCGTCCCCGAAATCTCCAAGTTAGGAAGAACGTATCCTACCATCCATCATCCATCTACTCAAAACATCATCCATAGGCAACCATTTTCCTTAGACGATTTCTAATGCCATATGAACATATGCAGAACGTGTGTGTATATGCTCCTTAGCTAATGCTAATGATCAGGCCTGAATGATCTTTCTAATGCAAAATATGTTTAGTGCCATGAGTCCAACATGTATGCAACTAGTCCTAGTCATATAAGTACTATATGCGTGCACAAACATTCATCCACATGCAACATCCACATGACAACACATTCGATTTCATCCATAAACAAGTATAAATACTCGTGCAAATGCGACATGAAACATGACTGCGTAAATCTAGTATCTAATGTGTATTCGCGCATCCACGAGCAACCACTTGCAACCATTTGCAACCATATCAATCATAACATGTTTCAAATACATGTTTACATCCATAGAGTTCTATCTAAGATTCCCAAGATAGGATCGAGAAGATAAACAAGACAAACTCCTTACGGGGTTTGCAACAGAAGCAGGACCGAGAGGATAACCACCAAGCGATAACATGCAAGCAAGCTCTACAGGAGAATCAGGGATCAACGATATACTCTTAAAAAGAGACACGATGCGCGCGTCTAAGCCGCATTTCCTTGAGCTTAATTCCAGTGTGCCTTGACTGCCTTTGACTTCATGATTTCGTAGCTCCTTGATTCCTATTTCCAAGGTATGAGTCGGAACTCTTTTCACTGTCGCCTCTCGTTTCACTTTCATTTATTCTTTCCCTAGTATACTTGGCTCAACCATATCTACGTACTCATGCAAGCTCTCCAAAATTCACTAATGAATTCTGGATCTCGTTTACCAATGCCAATCCATGTTACCACGTGCACTTACTAGGGTGATTCCTATAACCCATGCTTAAGCGGAATGGACCATCCGCCTTAGTGGCGAACGTTACTCGATCGGATCAGAGATTTCCGATAAATGCATCAAGAGATTCTAGGTAACTAACCATGACAGAACCCAAAAGGTTACACGAGACTTCGAGGGTATTACCAAGGCAAGCTAAGAGTTTAACTACCCTCCTTTCAAAACCGAGAATGGCATCCCTTACTGGATAACCACTTCATCCCTAGAATCCATCCATAGCTCAACAATAGAAGTATTGCTTCTAATCTCAACACTTGACATTTACACTCTCAATTCCAAACAAGTTATGAATAAATGGACCAACTCTCCAACCAGATTTTTGGGCCAAAAGTGGGATCTTCTAGCATGCTAGTACTAAGGTGCAGAAACTTAACTATCGAGGCAGACTTAAATGATGCGATGATCAATACAAATTCTGGACGGGATGATAGAAAAGAAAGGCTAAGCCTTTAACTGAAACGGTACCATTTCTCTTAGGTACGCTATAAAGGAGAGCATACAATTGCCCTCTCGCTGATCTTGTCCTTATCTTCCTTTGTGGATCAAGCCATACCAACAAGTTGCTTATTCTTAAGCTCGTGTCCTTTATCCTTGCTCTTATTATCCCTTCTTATAACTTCGGTTACAGGTCTCTCGAGAACTTTCTCCATCGCACGGGGAAAACACTCACGTAGTTAGACAAGGATTAGTCGCAGTTAAAACTACTGTGACTAAAGATGGAGGAAAGAAAGGAAAAGAGATTCAATCAAGGAAACAAAGGATAGTGCTAATGGCTTTTGGGGAATAGCCTTTAAAAACTTTTCTTGAAAAATGCTTCTTTGTAAACGGTTTTCCAAATAGTTTTCAGAAGGTTTTAAAAACTTTTGCCCAGTCCGGTAGCCTTCTGCTCTGATACCAAATGTAACACCCCACCTCCGCTAGGGTCACTCACAAAGGGAATGCACTAGGTTTGGTGAAGCATTATCGAGGTAAACATGCACAGAAATATTACAAGACAGAACATATATAAAACAGCGGAAGTAAAACAAATTTCATTACCTTATAAAATAAGGTCTAAAGCCTTTTACATCAGAATACATCAAAACCTGTCTTGCAATAATAAAGAAGCATAAAACCTTTTCATAAATTATTCCCCAAAATAAAGCGGTGAAGAAGCCATAGCCAAGAGAAGACCAAGCTATACATGGTGACCTTCAAGTATAAGAGGTCTGAACTAACAACAACATTTCCTCCCTGAAACCTGGGGGGGAACGGAAGACAAAGAGGCGGAAGAAAACGGGGTCAGTCATAAAGACTGGTAAGTCCTATCTACTTCCAGCATAAAAACAGGTAAAGGTAACATGACATGCATAAACTGAAAGTAAACATAAGGATGATGACAAGATAGATTAGCTATACGAAGATAACCGGGTGAACTACTGTATCAAGACAAACTAAGGTATCATGATGAACTACGGTGTCAAGATAAATCAAGGTATCATGTCGTCAGGTTTCTATCAAGTGAAGTATCCCAAGGTATCTATATAATATCCCGAGGTTACTATCAAGTATATTTCTCATGGTTCTAACATGTATAATTGCTCTGCACCTCTCGTACTAGTATCCCAACCCGCGTCATGTGTTAACTATGAATGTCCCTTGCCCAATGTCATGTAATGGTCCTTGTCAACCTAATATATAGCATATGTAGGTTTTCCCAACTCGTATGTTTCTTCCCATATATAAGTTCAGTCCTTTGCCGTAGGCCGTACGGGCTTTCCCATGTAAATCTATACCACCTCAACGTAGTACCATTTTATCCTTGAAGTTGTTTTGGACTGCTACCCATGATCTAGTTATGTTTTCTTACCATGAACTATCGCGTGTTCACTTAGGATTTATGCCACCTGGGACCACTAGGGATTATGCTACCTAATGAACGTTTCCGTGTCTCAGTTTGGGTTTAGGCCACCTAGGGCCACTAGGGATTACGCCACCCGTCAACCGCGCCCTTTATCCCACGTGTGTATCGTGAATCGTTTTCCATGTCTAGACGCACATGTATCTCAATGTGCCACCCGAGTTCCATGCCAGGGCAAATCGAGAAATACAGAACTCGGTCGGGAGCTTTAAGTCGTCTGCTGATGCAGATATCAAGGTCTGTTTTTGTATCCGTGGCTATGGTCCCATGTGACCCCTCCCTCTACTACTGAAAGGCAATCCAAGAAAAATCATGTATGAGAACCACATCCCGGCCCCACTATAGCCCC
Organism: Allium sativum; assembly: GCA_030737875.1. Lineage (NCBI taxonomy): Eukaryota > Viridiplantae > Streptophyta > Magnoliopsida > Asparagales > Amaryllidaceae > Allium > Allium sativum. The sequence goes on along the minus strand of CM060911.1, from coordinate 227,006,076 downwards.
ACTTTCCTATGGGCCAACCTCACCCATGACTCGATAGCAAGAACATGGTCTGTTGGGGGTTCTCTGCCTTTCCGTTCATACACGATTGACTAAAGATGGTAGGTAGTCGGCGACGTGCTATCCAGGGCAAAATCAAGTATCGTCGACTCCACGCTAATCCATCCCAGTCTTTAGGTCGCTCGCATAGCAACCAAGGCATACTCTTGGCTCTTCCACCGTAGACCTTAACCTCTGTGAGGCCGGGTTTCATGGACCATCTGCCACCTCACAGAGGGATACCAAGAGTACCCTCACGTCCCCCGAAGCTACTGCTTCGTTACCCAGTTCGTTGGAGCCTTTATCCCAGTCGGATAATTTGCTCCTCCTTCTCGTGTGTTCAAGCGATGACCTACCGTATCGGGTTACTCATCTACCTGTGAACTGGTCCAAATCTCTTGACTAAGAATTATTACTTAGTTTCCTAAACTAAGGTTTACCACTTAGTCTCCTTTCCCATTATCCTTGTTAATCCCGGTTTTCCACCTAGTCCCCTGAACTAGGGTTTTGTCTAATGGGTTAAGTATTGTCATTTAAGTTCATGACTTAACCTGCCTACGAATCATGTCAAGATTTGGCTATGTATTCAAGTCCAAGACCTAGCCCTGCAATTTGGTTAAGTATACCAAGAAGCTCATGACTTAACCCTATTCAATCATTAAGTCAATTTGGTTAAGTATTTGTTTATCTTAACCCTATCAGGTTATCGTGTTAGATTGGTTAAGCACAGATTATCTTAACCTCATCGGATTATCGAGTCGGATTGGTTAAGTATAGGTTAACTTAACCCCATCCACTTATCGTATTATAGTGGTTAAGTATATTTAAAAGGTCTTATGACTTAACCCTATCAGGTCCGCATAATAGATTGGTTAAGTATAAGTTACTTAACCTCATCAAATCATCACGTATAATTGGTTAAGTATAAGTTACTTAACCCCATTAAATTATCTTGTTAAGTTGGTTAAGTATTGGCTACTTAACCTCATTGAATTACCAAGTTTATATTGGTTAAGTGTTTAACTTAACCCCATCGAATTACCGTGTTTAGATTAGTTAAGTGTAGGTTACTTAACCCCATCTAATTACCATGTTTAGATTAGTTAAGTCTAAATTACTTAACCCCATCTAATTACCAAGTCGGATTAGTTAAGTGTAAATTACTTAACCCCATCTAATTACCAAGTCGGATTAGTTAAGCGTAAATTACTTAACCCCATCTAATTACCAAGTCGGATTAGTTAAGTGTAAATTACTTAACCCCATCCCCTAATTGTCTTGTATAGTTAAGTGTCATTAAGAAATCAAGCCCGGTCCCACTTAACCTACCCATCTGTGTCATATCGGTTAAGTGTTATTAGTCAAATTTACTTAACCTTATCATGTGGCATTAATTTAATTAATGCACTCTCAACCTCTCACATTAGACCTTGTTGTGGTTACTAGTTAAGCCGGGCGGGTCCGGGTAGTTTTACACCACAACCTAGTCTAACCTCGGGTCTTAAGCGCGACATGACCAACTTCTCACATTGGATCCTATTGTTTGTAGCTACTAGTTAAGTCGGGCGTGTCCGGGTAGATTTATGCTACAAACTCAACCCAACCTCGAGTTGGCCACTTTCATGTTTGGTCTAGTGTCTTATTACACTTACAACCCACACATGTCTAGTTCAAGTTCCATGTTTTCCTACGTGTCGTGACCACATTTAAATGTGTCATGAATGTCATGTTCTCATGTAAACCCCATGTCAAGTTTTCGTGTCATATTCACGGTTTCCCTAAGCTACCCAAACGTATTTCCAACCCAAGTGGAAGCAAGTCACATGGTAAGGATACTATGCTACATATTTGCCTCAAAACATGTACGATGTCAAAAGGGGTTGGCCATAAACATGCATAGTAGCATAAGGGAATTTGGCCAATAACATGCATAGAATCATAAGGGAATTTGGCCACAAATATGCATGGAATCATAAGGGAATTTGACCACAAATATGCATAGTATCATAAGGGAATTTGGCCACAAACATGCATGATAACATAAGGGGTTTGGGTTCATTTACATGCATAAGCCCCAAAGTCAAATCTTTGCCAATGTTTCACAAGTCAGTTGGTTCCCAAGGGTTCATGCTATCATTCCATAGATAAAGATTCAAACTTGAAAGATAAACTAGGTTAATCATAACATGAATAACATGATTTAGTCACTAAGCATAGCCAAAAGTCATAGGTTCAAACAAAAGAGGCATGACAAGGTTCATATAGGCTAGCATACTTAGTTTAATCTCGTTTTATTCCATGCCATCATTAAAACTACCGTTTAGATCTAGAAGTAGCTAGAACTTACATAGCATGGCAAGAGATTTAGGAGCATGAATCGTCTTGTCGAAGGATCCATGTTGAGATGATGATCAAAACCCTTGATTTGGTGTAGAAAGCTTGCACCTTCGTCTTGGATCTAGTTTGAATGCATAGGCTCTTGAGGTTGGAGATGGAGGCCATGATCAAGAGGGATTTGGGCAGCACTTCATTGTTAGATTGATTTTGAGTGATTTAGGTTAGGTCCTAGGGTGTTTTTATAGAGATTAGGAGTAGTTTAGGCCATAGGATAAACCATAGGATAGATCTGAACCCTCAAAATCCATCACCAGCCCTAAAGCATGTCTTGAGGAGCAAGTCAGGTGCACCCAGGCCCAGGTGGTCGGACCACCCAGGTCGACAGGGGAGTCGACTGGGCAATCGACACCACCTGGGGGGTGTCGACTCCCAAGTCGACTCCCCGGTCGACTTGGGTTGGCAGGAATTTTTCCCGCCTCTTCTGCTTGGCTGGAATTTGAAATCCGAATTCAAATTTGAACTGTTTTTGAACTTAAAATTTTCTGAAAACTTTGATGGGCCATAACTTGGTCATACGGACTCCGATTTTCGAAAACTCGGACTCTATTTCGCGTATTTTTCCGAGACGAACGCAACGGCAAAGCCCATTTCCCTTGATTCAGATTTTATAATTAAATTCTGCCTTGATTCTCGTCTTAGCATGTTGTAGAAATCCGGGTTGTTACACAAATATATCATCATACTTTTTAATTTGTTCAAATCTACTCTCAAGTGATGACAAACCTTGATCAACAATATATATAAAATAATTGACTCTAAAAGATTCTTTTGGTGATTGCATGATCTCTTCACTATTATCTTCATCAAAGTGCTTCTTTCTACGAATTATCCGCCCTTCATGAAACAAAGGTTCTATACCCAATTCACTTGCAATTATTCGGCTTCAACCATAGAGGATTCAAATCCATTTTCTCGAAAATGTTTGAAAAAATAAATTAGGCCCTTTAGATGATCCATAGCAACGTCAATATGCATATCTTCTACTTGTAGTTCTTTGCTTACTCGATTGACATTATTCAATAAAGTGTACCATATAACCATACCAAGTAAGAATTCAAAATTCTCAAGCTCATATTTTAGTAGGGATTCGGCCTCACTTTTGCACATGGGATCTTCATTAAGACTCGCCAATTGGATTAAAGCGTTCTTTATTTTTGGAGCTTGAGACCAAATCGCTTTCACACTTTCCACATGACTTTCCCAACGTGTTTGTGACAACGGCTTTAGTGTAAGTCCATCAACATTATCTTTAAATATTTTCCATCGTTTAGTTGAAGATGAAAACAAAGTATATATACGTTGTACCACTCCAAAAAAAGAAACGGCTTTAGAGCAACATTTAACCATATCACAAAGCACAAGATTAAGGCTATGACAACCACAAAGGGTATAAAATGCTTTAGGATTAACTTGTAGCAACCGATTTTGAACACCTTTATTTTTTCCTTTCATATTAGAACCATTGTCGTAGCCTTGTCCTCTTACATTATCAATATCAAGTTCTAAATCTTTCAAAGCACTAACAATTTCATCAAAAATCCCCTTACCGGAAGTGTCATCAACCACCAAAAACCCTAAGAAAAACTCTTCCACCTTTGCTGTATTATTTGAAATATCCACGCACCTCAATATTACTGTTATTTGTTCCTCATGGCTTGCATCTGGAGTACAATCAAGTATAATTGAAAAATACTTTGCTTCTTTGATTTTTCCAATAATGACTTTTCTAATTTCACCCGCGATTAGAAGAATTAGCTCATTTTGAATCTTGTGACTAAGATAATGATAATGGATTTCTTTACTTTGAATTCTACGAATATGTTCTTGCATTATTGGATCAAATTTGGCAATCATCTCTATGATGCTTAAAAATATTCCATTGTTCTCTTGATAAATTTTCTCATTATCTCCACGAAATGCCAAATTATTTTGAGCGAGAGTTGTGACAACCGATATTATTCTTAAAAGCACTTGTCTCCAATGCTCTTTTTCCTTTTTAATTTGTTCTTGTGCACTTTTGTCAATTGTTTCATTCTTTTGAAATCTTATTTCTAATTCAATCCATTTCCCCATGCTAGTGATATGATCAACGCTAACTTCATGTGCATTGAGCTTTTCACTAATATTTTTCCAGTCGTTCACTCCTTCATTTGCCAATTGAAACATCATTTTATCATTCTTGAATAACTTGCAACAAAAACAAAAGACTTTATCCAAAGCTTTGGAGTATATTAACCATTTTCTATCATGTTTTCCCCGTTTGATAATTGCCTAAAATAGTGTATGCAAGAGAAACGTCTATTTGATATATCTTTAGAAAAATAAAATTATTTTCTCTTGCAGGGCCTCTCTGAACAATCAAATCTCTCAAGTGTTGATTCATATTTTTCCAATTTATCGGATCACTGATGTCTGAAGAAAGTGGTACAAACTCCATGATCATTTCATTTTCCTCATTTACATTGATCTCGTTCGCATCAATAACTTCATTCGTATTTGTCATAACTTCATCAACCTCAACCTCATTTCTTTCTGTTTCAACAACAAGCTCTTCCTCTTGTTTCTTGCTAAAAAAATTATCAAGTGAACCCGCCTGTTTTTTATTATCATTTTCAATTTCAAGTTTCTTCTTTCTTTTAGAAGCTCCGGACTCACATTTTCTAAAAGACATTGTAGCGTGATGTAAAACAAGCTGCGATTAAATGAAAAAAATTATAAGAGTATGAGTATCCTGCAAATGGTTGACAAGTATACTGCTCAATGCTCAAATACTGATTTCTAAATTCTAATTTTTTAGAAAAAAAATACAAAAATATGATATACATATATATAATTATAGCATATACAACACTAACAAACAAACACTAAACAGTCCAATGTTTCCAACATAAAAAGCAAGCAGCATAACAGGATCCAGGGAATTCTCAATTAAATATAAACGTGTTTTAAACAGCCGCAGATTAGGAATAGAAAATATTTGTTTAAAAAATTAAAAAAAGTTGTGAGAATTTACCCAATAGTTGAAAGTAGAAACCCTAGCTGCTGGTGCTTCAGTGCTTGGCGCTACCCTATTTCAGCACCAATTCATTTTTGAAATCCCTAATTCTACCTGCTTTCTTCTATTTCCCGGTTGTTTTGATTGACGTTGGATTTTTTTCCTCCGCCTGCATTTTCTTCTTTTGCTGCTGCGTTTTTTTCTTCTTCCCGAAATATGCGTGCTCCCCTCCCCTTTGTTTGAACCCTTCGCATTTTTCCCTTTGCCAGCGGATTTTTTTTTTTTTTCGGGGCCCCTTAATTTTTTGGGCCCTAGGCCATTGCCTAGTAGGCCTAGGGCCAGGGCCGGTATTGCTTCAAGCGACTAGAGTGTGATTCTATATCTATTTTGTACACAGAGAATTTTGCATATACGTTATAAGCTAGGCGTATATTCAAAGTCTTCACGTTCTTAACAGTCCAACCTTGACAAATAAAATACTCGCAACTCTTATTATAAAGTATATTTCAAAATAATTTATCTAATTTCAAAATAATTTATCTTTTCAAAATACTTTATTTTTCAAAATACTCTCTCTAGAGTGATTCTATGTCAATTCCACTCAATCTAGGGTATTACAAACCTATTTCTAATGAGTTCCTAAACCCAATAAGCTAAGTTTTGTCAAACCAAAGCTCTGATACCAACTTTATAATGACCTGCCTTTTCGATCGCTTCAACTCGGTAATTAAACCAAATCAAACCGTTCAAAATGACAGATTGTTATCGCTTACAAGGTTTAAATAGAATCAACGTAGAATCACAGAATAAATTGCTACCTAATATACCACTATGGAATTATTTTTATACAAATTTTAGAGTTATACAATATTTTACAAAGCGGAAGTTAAATACATATAGTTCTAATTAAAAGAAATTATACAGATTTTACGATCCAGAGTGCATGCACGTCTTCACCACTCTCTAACCTCGATAGCTGAAATCTTCAAGCTGCAACACTCAGTCTAACCCTAACATTTATGCACAACAAAAACATTCGAGTCAAGATTAACTTTATTTAAGTAAATCAACTTCAATAAAATACTAAAAATAAATAGTTAATCCTGACGTAATTTTGAAGTTATTAAATACACAATTTTAAAGCCACATATATTTTCAGTCAAATAAAAAATGTTGTATGTGTTACATATCAAATAAAGTAAGTTACAGCAAGGTGACAATGACCAAGTAGGTCATTACAACAAGCAGGTGAATGGCTTAACACAAACAAGGCTGTAAGTAACATGGCAACCTAACATAAATGTAATGGCAGCACAAAAATGTAACAAACAGGTACAACATGCCCGTGCAAACCAAAACAAATATAAAGCCACTGGCCAGATGAATGTATCGATAACCAGAATAACATAAACATCAGTACACAACCCAAGATCAATAGCATGACGATCAAATACAATAAAGGCAGCATAACTGCACAATGCAAACAAGACTCAGAGCAATGGACTTAGTGCAATACAAATGCCAATCAAAACAATGGCAAATGGCTATGAAGATAAGTGACCAAGTTACATGCAAAAGGTTAACAACATATCATAATAGCCAACAGATATATAGTGACACATAGTGCTCAAAAGCAAGTAACAATGGCTAAAAACTAAAGTAAGGGATGATGAACATCTAAACTAGCAACAAATCACAATAAAAAATCAAAACAGTGCTGCAAATATGATACAGGGCAACAAATTTGCAGCCTGTTAATGTAGGAAAATTTAGATAATATATATTTACTTTAATTTAATCTTCCTTACATTCACTTGCTTACATTCATACAGAATGACCACCTATATGTATAGTGGTCTACATGACACTTTACATACTAATAGACACCACTTATTAAATAGACATAAACTTTAACATGGACATGACTCTTGATTCAAAAGACATAACACTTTACGAACTGACACTTAGAATTCATGAACTAATATTTAAGATAAATTTCAAATTATATTTCCAACAACACAAACTTTAACATGGACATGACTCTTGACTCAAAACACATAACACTTTACGAACTAACACTTAGAATTCATGAACTAATATTAAAGATAAATTTCAAATTATATTTCCAACACTCCCCCTTAATTTGAAATTTTCTTTCTTACTTCTTTCTTTCGGGTTGAGTGCCTCAAGCTCCATTGGTTTAATCCTCTTTCCAATCAAACTTTTTTCTTTCTGAACATATAGGAGCTCTCCAATTCGATCTATTGTTTTTTGAACCATCTGATTGCTTTCTTCTTGCTCACAGTCTTCATGATCTTTGTTAGTTAATTTCCAAAGCCATTTCTCGATTGCATCGTAAACTTTTTGCACTACAAAACCATGGTTTTCTGAATGAAGTGGAAGCTTCGTATTTAATTGAGCAAAATGAATGACACATTTATACGTAACTGATTTAGCAGGAACATCTTCCAAGTGAAAACTGTAAAATAGTTCTCGATTATCGTTTGATTCCCAAGTTCTGCCACCTTTTTTTCTTTTTCTTCAGGACTGCAAAACCATTATCCAGTCACCATTAAACCACTTCCTAACTCACTTATGTCCTTTGTTATTGCAATATATGGTTTCTCAAACTCAGAAGCTAGAGTTAAGGCACTGGATCTTCAAGGTCGTAAGTAGTGCTATCATATTCAAAAGAAAGATAATGATTCTTCTCCTTTCCTTCCTTTTCCAGAAACTGATATAGGATCTCCAATCGGCCTTGCTAGTTCTTCCTCTTCTTCAGTTAATTTCAGCTTGTCTTCTTCTTCAACTTTGTTTACTTTTGGCATGTTTACATGCTTGATTTCTTCATCAACTTCTTGTGGATTTTCTGCAGTGGTCATGTTTCCTTCCACTGTCTTTTCAGCTTCTCCATTTGCATTTTCTTCTTCATACTCTTCCATTTCCTCGTCTTCTTGAGTTATTGTATTTTCATAACCTACAAAGTAATTTTCCAGGCTTTTCCAAGCTTCTTATGTAGTTTTTGCACTTGTAATGCGTGTTTGATCGACTCACCCCTTGATACATAAAGGACAAGACTTTTTCATCTTTTAGCTTGTTCTCTTTATGTTTTTTTTCTTTGCATTTGACATTGCAGCTACCTCCTCTGCAGTGTGAGGAGTATACCCTTCCTCAATTATATCCCATATATTTTTGGATATAAGGAAAGTCTTCATAAGAACATTCCAAAGCTCATAGTCTTGGCTAACAAAGATGGGAACACCTTGTTGATTAAAGGGGAAACCAGACTCTTGATTGTTTGTAGATGCCATTGATGGATATGAGAAGGGTAAATAAACCAAGGGTGGATCTGATACCAATTGTAAGAAAATTTTAGCTAATATGCTTTTACTTTACTTTAATCTTCCTTACATTCACTTGCTTGACCACTTATATATATAGTGGTCTACATGACACTTCACATACTACTAGACACAAACTTTTACATGGACATGACTCTTGACTCAAAAGACATAACACTTCACGAACTGACACTTAGAATTCATGAACTGATATTAAAGGTAAATTTCGGATTATATTTCCAACAGCTAATGCCAAAAACATAATGATATGGGCATCATCAAGGAACAATATAAAGAAAAGATGAGGCAGCACTGTAAAGCAGACAATGTTAAATATAAACAAAGATAACACAAAGAAATTATAGAACTGCTTAGTTTTTATTGAAACTCAAACTGGCTTTTATAAAGCCTTACATATAACTACATAAACAAAGAAAATCTAAACACGTTTATTGCCTAAAGAAGTGGTAACAACCTATAACCTAATCAAATGAAGCTATTCAAATGCCCTGAAGAATTGGGCTACAACTTCTGACCTCTTTATTCCCTCTCCTAAACTAGACTGTCTGAAACAAAGTACTAGTTTATCATAGGTGCATCACAAGCTCCAAGTTTCTCTCTCATTCTTTGGAAAGACTCCAGTTTCAGTGTCTTAGTGAACACATCCGCCACCTGATCGTGTGTACCACAGTGCTGCAAATTCACAACTCCTTCATTTGCAAGGTTGCGAAGAAAATGAAACCACACCTGAATATGTTTGCTTCTTCCATGTAAGACTGGATTCATAGCTAGCTTTATTGTTGAACTATTATCACAAAAAATGATTGTTTTTTCATTCCCTTCATACCCCAACTTCTTCAGCACCCTCTTTAGCCACACTGCTTGAGTTGAACATGCAGTAACAGCCACATATGCTGCCTCTGTTGTGCTTAACGCAATGATCTGCTGCTTGCATGAGGACAAAGCAACTACTACTGAGCTTAAAAGAAAAACATAGCCTTACATACTTTTCCTATCATCGATATCACCAGCATAATCACTATCCGTCTATCCAATTAGTTCCTTATTCCCATCCTTTTTATACAACAGTCCAAAACCAGAATTTCCTTGTAGACAACGTAAAATTCGTTTAACAACCAGAAGATGTAGCTCTGTCGGTTTTGCCGAGTATCGACTGATCAAACTAACCGCGAACATAATATCCGGTCTTGTGGCTGTTAGATACATCATACTACCCACTAACTGTCTGTAATAAGAACCATCCACCTCCACCCCTTTATGATCGCAAGTAATTTTGAAACCGGGACAGCTTGGATTTTTAACAGGATTACAGTGTTCCATGCCAAATTTCTTTAGAACTTTCAGCGCATATTTCTTTTGGTGAATAAAAATTCCTTCACTAAGCTGCAAAACTTCTATTCCAAGAAAAAAAATCTCATTTTACCAAGATCCGTCATGTCAAATTCTTTCATCATCGATTAGTTAATCTCAACGAGCACATTCTCATCATCTTCAGCATAAATCAAATCGCCAACGTAAAGACTAATGACCAAAATTTTTCCTTGTTTACTGATCTTGGTGAGAAGTGTTTGTTCACTTTCACATTTTTCGAAGCGTTCTTTCAAAAAGTAAGCTTCAATGCGGCTGAACCATGCCCTCGGCGCCTGCTTCAGTCCATATAATGCTTTATTTAGCTTATAAACTTTGTGCATTCAGATTTCACTTCATAGCCTTTTGGTTGATCAACATAAACATGTTCAATCAAGTTTCCATGAAGAAAAGCTGATTTAACGTCAAGTTGATAAACAGACCATCCTCTTTGCGCAACTAATGCAAGAAACATTCGAATAGTAACCATACATGATACATGTGCATATACCTCTTCATAGTCAATGCTATGCTATTGTGCGTAACCTTTGGCAACCAAGCGGGCTTTGTATCTTTCGACCTCTTCGTGTTCATTAATCTTGGTTTTGTACATCCTTTAACCCCAATCCGTCTAGCACCCGCAGGAAGTTCCATCAAGTACCATGTATTATTATTCTGAATGGCATTTGTTTCCAAATCCATAGCCTTTCTCCATTTTGCATCAGCCGCGGCTTCCTCATATGTCATTGGATCAGTGGTGGCAAGAAGTGCCCAATTTGTGACAACATCTTCATTGGAAAGCTCTTCACCTGAGTTATAGTCCTCCATCCATACAGGAGTTCTTATCATTCTTGAGCTCTTTATCACATTCAAAGGGCTAGAGGTTTCTGGATACACAAAATTTTGTGTAGCCTCAGCTTCATTGCTTCTTGCATTTTCATTTTCTAACTCGTTCAGAGTATGCAACTCATCATCGTCACCCCATTACAAATCAAGAGCGATATTTTCAGCAAAACTATCATCCCAGTCCCATTTCTTGTCTTCCTCAAAAACAACATCCCAACTAATTATTACTTTCTTTAAAATAAGATCATAAAGTTTGTAGGCCTTTGATTCTTCACTCACTCCAAACAGAACGCAACTTCGGCTTTTGTCTTCCAACTTCGTTCTTCGTGCATCCGGAACGTGGGCATGTGCAACACTACCAAAAAATCTAAAGTGTGCTACTGAAGGTTTAATCCTACTCCATGCCTCTTCGGGTGTCATGTCTAGTACAAATGAGGTGGGACTCCAATTGAGAACATAGAAACTCCAATTGACCGCCTATGGCCAAAAAGTTTTGGGGACACCTTTCTCTGAAAACAAAATCAGCACCATGTTCATCACTGTTCGATTTTTTCTTTCTGCAACACCATTTTACTGCGGTGTGTGTGCTACAGTCAATTGCCTTTTAATGCCATTCTCTTTACAGAAATCATTGAACTCATGTGAAATAAATTCCCTACCACGGTCCGTTCACAAGAACTTAATATCAAGATCTGTTTCTTTCTCTGCACAATTATTAAATAACTTGAAAGATGCAAATCCATTTGACTTATCAATTAAAAGTATACCCAAGATTTTCTACTATAATCATCTATAAAACAGATAAGGTACCTTTTGTGGCTATTTGAAATGGGAGTAACAGGCCTACATATATTAGCATGAATGAGTTGGAGTTTCTGAGAAGCTCTCCATGTACTCTTCTTTGGAAAGGAGCCTCAATGTTGCTTTCCTTTTAAGCAATCAGTACACACAGTCTTGGTATTGCTGATCTGAGATAAACCCTCCACCATTCCTTTCTGCTGCAATGTTTTCAGATTTTGGTAACCAAGATGACCGTACCTTCGGTGTCAAGGATCAGTCAAGTCTTGGGTTTCTACTTGCAGGCATGCCTCCTTTAATTTCTTCTCTATTGGTTGTGACTTGGATAGCAATACAAACATTCTATTCATAGTCATGTTGGTGTTGATAATCAAGCCTCTAGAGGGATGATAAATTCGGCATCTATTGGATTGAATTAGCACAGCTATACCTTTCTCTTGTAATTTACCATTGCTAAGAAGATGAGTTTGTAAGTCAGGCACATAGAAGACTTCTGTGACAACATGACTAACACTCTCCAGAAACAGTCTCACATTCCCTTTTCCAGCCACACTCATCCTCATATTATTTCCGAGCTTTACAATGTGTGTAAAACTCTCATCTAAATCATAAAACAAGGAGCGATCACCACACATATGGTTACTGCAACCAGAATCAAGAAACCATAAATTATTGTGATTTCCTCCATGCATCTCCACATATGACATAAGCACTAGTACCTCCGATTCATCAAACTCCACATAGTTAGCTTTATTTTCCTATATCGGACAATCATATTGATAATGTCCAAGTTTGTGACATTTGTAAAATTCAATCGTAGCTTTGTCAAAAGCATGTCATCCTCTGCCTCTTCCTCCTCGAAAGCTTGTTCTTCCACGCCCTCTCTCATTACCTACTTTAGCATAAGTGACTTTGAGTGCTTATGTTCTTCTTCACTTGAATTCCTCCAGAATTTCTGCTCATGAACTAACAAGGAGCTCTGCAATTCATCAACTGATAAATTCTTGATATTCTTTGACTCTTCAATCGAACATACAATATAATTGTATTTCTCAAACAAAGAGCGTAGCACCTTTTCAACAATCTTTACATCCTACAGATCTTCTATCAAATTGTGCATAGTATTTGCAACAATTATCACTCTTGAAAACTAATCACTGACTGATTCTCCTAACTTCATTTCGAGCACCTCGAAATCTCTTTTGAGTGTCTGCAGCTGTGTATTTCTGATCTCTCGTTCCCTTGATATTTTGTTTTTAATGAATCCCAAATTTGTTTGGCTGTCCTTCTGAAGAATGGTTTTCAAAATGGTCTTGTCTATGGGCTGAAAAAGGTAATTCTTTACCTTTAAATCCTTCATCTTAATTGCTACAAGATCTGCTCTTTGAGCATTGTTAAGAACCTCTCCTCTTGCTGGTTCTATAACTCCTGTCTCCACCAACGACCACCATTCCTTTGAGCGAAGCAAATTCTCCATGAGCATAGCCCAATGCTCATAATCATCATCAAGCTTAGGAATATTCAAAAAAGAATCCTTCCGTGCTTCCATCTACACTTGTGTTTCCATACTAAAAAATTAATAATCGGCCAGCCTCTTGATATTTTGCTCTGATACCAGATGTTAAACATAACACAAAGATAGCACAAAGAAATTTTAGAACTACTTACTTTTTATTGAAACTCAAACTGGCTTTTATAAAGCCTTACACATAACTACGTAAACATAGAAAATCTAAACACGTTTATTGCCTAAAGAAGTGGTAACAACCTATAACCTAATCAAATGCGACTATTCAAATGCCCTGAAGAATTGGGCTACAACTTCTGATCTCTTCAGAAAAATCACGACAATAGGCATTTCAAAACATGAACAATTTACTATCTTATTTATAGTATTATATTGAGATTGAGACTTGATTTGAAGTAATTGTGAGGTAAACTCTATTGGAAATTTAGAGGAGGAAGAAATTATAAGAAAAAAGGAATTTTTTAGGATAAGAAAACCTTTGCTTGATTGCTTTTATTTCCTTTTTTGCTTGATACAAATGAGGAGCGAGCTCTTCTACTTATAGCATACAATTAACCATTCTAGATTTGCAATATTCTAGGAATATATCTAAATATATGTGGAAAATTATCTTTACCTAAATAATAGCAACTTTAAAAGCTCTATCAATAAACAATGTAAAATACAAGAACACTCTAGATATCAAATTTATTTATTCAACACCCCCTTTAAAATTGATTTGTGACTCTAAGCAAATTCCTCAATCTGATAAAGTCTTCATACTTGAGCGGTTTGGTGAAAATATCAGCAATTTGAACATTGGACTTCACGTACTCTAGTTGCACTTCTTTTCTAGTGACGCACTCTCTAATGTAGTGATAGCGTGTGTCAATATGCTAATATGCTTGCTTCGATTATGAACGACTGGATTTTTGGCAGCAGCTGCTGACTTGTTATCCACGAAAATCTTAGTCTTGTATCGTTGAACTTTTTCTTTGTCATTTTTCTTTACTTTGCATACCCTTTTGACACCAATTGCATTGTGTCCTTTTGGAAGTGAAGTTATCTCCCATATGTCATTTTTCTTGATCGCCTTAATTTCTTCGTCCATAGCATCTCTGCAACTCCTCTTTTGCAAAGCTTCTTGAAAATTTATAGGCTCACACTCTGCAAATAGAGAAAAGAGAGTAAGATTGTATTGGTTTTCTGTTACATCATAAATTTCTTGAAGGCTTCTAAAATGAGGAAACCTTTCACTTGAGATCCCATTTTCTTGACAATATGTTGTTGGTGAGGCTAGTGGGGAAATACGCTCTTCACTTGATTGTTCGATCCTCGGTTGTTGTATTTCATCTTCTTCAAAATATGGAAAGAAGTTGTAATTTTCATCATACTATTTCCAATCTCATTCTCCTTCTTCATCGAATACAACATCTCGGCTAATTATTATTTTCTTCGTATCAGGATTATAAAGCTTATAGCCTTTAGAATTTGTGTCATAACCAATAAAAATATATTTTTCACTTTTGTCAACCAATTTGCTTCGCTTTTCATTCGGTACATGTACATGAGCTATGCTTCCAAAAACTCTTAAATGAGAAATGCCAGGCTTGCTTCCACTCCATGCTTCTTGTGGTGTCTTCCGCCACACACTTCTTGTTGGAGATCGGTTTGATAGATAAACAGTGCATGCCACAGCTATCGCCCAAAATTCCTTTGGTAGTCTCTTACTTTTGAGTATGCTCCTTGTCATTTCAAGAATTGTCCTGTTCTTCCTTTTTGCTATTTCCTTTTGCTGAGGAGATCTACGCACTATTAGTTGGCGTCGAATTCCATTATCTTCATAGTACCTCTAAAATTCTCCTGATGTGAACTCTCCTCCATGGTCAGATCTCATGGCTTTTATCATAAGGCCACTTTCCTTCTCAACATGAGCTTTGAACTTCTTAAAGTGTAATAACCCAGAAATTCTGAGCCAATTTAAAATTTTTATTTTGGTAATTTTAGTGAATTTTGAATATTTAAAATGAATTATTTTAAATAATATCGACGAGAAATTTATTTTGCATAGAATTAGAATGCATGTATTTATATATGTCGTCGTTAGAATATAAATATTTATTTTAAATTATAAAAGGAATTGAAAATGGCGCAGTAATTCGATAATTCGATTTCAAAGTTCAAATGAATGTACAGGATTCAAAATAAACCGGATTTTGGCGAAACCAAAAATATTAGAATCTAATTGAGAATATCTTTCCAACGAATCCGAAAAATTGAAATTTCATAGCGAATCAAAAAAAACGTCCAATTGAAAATTTAGAATAATCGCTATGGAATTCAGGCCCTTGAAAATAGCCATTTTGCAAACGACCTCGGTTTTCGACAAAACCACTTTTGTTGGATCCGGGATGTCAAATTATTACTAGAGTTCAAAATTCGTAATTTTTCGAATCAATATGTGAGCGTGACAAAGGAAAACGCGTTTGACCAGTTTCAATTGATTTTAATCGACTGGAAAATGGCCATTTTTCAAACGGTTTCAAAATTCGACGAAATTAGTTCTATTAGGACCGTATCGTCAATACGAAGCTAGAAATAATTTTTCTGGAATTTTTAGTGTTCGTATGTGGCCCCGGTAAATTGAAATGTATGTTAAACTCAATATTGACCGTTCTATTTATTTTTATTGTAAATTTAATGGAAACTGATCGAAACGGTCGAATTGGCTTACGAAACATATCCCGTTGCGTTCGGAATGGGGGTAATTAGCTATGGACGACAGGCGGTGTGTCTCATTTCGAGGTCAAAATAAAAAGGTACCTTTTCGAAATTAACATAAATAAATAAATTAAATTAAAAAATTCTCCTCTCTCTCTCTCCTCCTTAACCACTCAGCCTCCCCTTTTGTTTTCCACGATGGATCTCGGTTTTCAAATGAAAAAAAAGGGGGGCGATCGACGGAGCCTCCACCGCCGCCAGTCCAGACCGCGACCCCTCCCTCAGCGCGACGGCGCCACCTCGCACCCCATCCACCCTCGTTGAAACACACTCCTCGATTTGCATGAGAACCCTCAGCAAACCCCCCCCCCCCCCAACGTGAAGAACGACGTCGATTCACCGCTCCACAGCCCGAGGCCGCACCGAACCACCTCCGCCTGTCCCTCTCCCACCTCTGACGTGTGCCATCCCCTTCCCCTCTCCTCTTGCTTCCACTGATTTGCAGCCCTCCCCTTTGCAAATGAAAACAGGAAAAAAAAGTGAGTTTTATTTATTTATATACATTTATTTCATTCTATTTTCTGTTTTAATTTTAGATTCTTAACATACATTATAGGATATAAAGGTTGGTTTTTCATGATAGAAAGATTTGATTTCGAAATGAATAAAAATATGATTTTATTATC
The DNA here is from genome assembly GCA_030737875.1 of Allium sativum. Classification (NCBI taxonomy): domain Eukaryota; kingdom Viridiplantae; phylum Streptophyta; class Magnoliopsida; order Asparagales; family Amaryllidaceae; genus Allium; species Allium sativum. The sequence goes on along the minus strand of CM060911.1, from coordinate 226,989,381 downwards.
ATGAAAGCAAGGATAAAAGATTAGGTTTTTAACTTTATAAAGATGCGATTTTTATATAGTAGAAATAATAAAGATGCGATTTTTATATAGTAGAAATAATAAAAATATGATCTTTATTATATATACACTGTTGTAAAAGTAGAATTTTTATCTATATAGTAGCGATGTAAAAATAGAATTTTTATTTATGTAGTAGCGGTGTAAAAATAGAATTTTTATCTATATAGTAGCGGTATAAAAATGTGATTTTTATATACATAGCTACAATATAAAAATGTGATTTTTATATATGTAGTAGCTACGTACAATGAAATTGACAAAGAGCGAGCACGACGAAGATTTCTACATAAGAAGAGTCGTGGCGTTTGGTTTAGCTTGGGTGAGAACTCCTCACTTTAAATCTTGTTTTCTAGTTATAAATATATACTAGGATGCAGACGGTGCTTAGCAGCTCCCGACACCCGTCGTCCACAGACCATGGATGGCTTGTTTGTTTAGTTGGTTGTTTGGTGATTGATTTATTTATTTGGTTGATTAATTTGATTGAATTTGTTTAGGATGTGAAATGGGATTGATTAAATTGGTATGCGTATGGTGTGAGCCATTATTAGACCGGGGATAAGGCTAGGCCTTGTCTCGTTTCTAGTATCGTGCCGTTATGCCGCCGAAATTTTATAAAATAAGTTAGAAAAATAAAGATATCATTTTATTTAATAAATGAGCTAAATAGAAATTCATGTGTTAAAAATATTCATGTGTTGAGTAAAATATTTTAACAATAAAATTTACATCTTTATCATATATAAAATTAGAAACTAACTGGAAACTAGTTAAGATGAGTGGTCTCCTGGGTATTGATCTGATGTTGGTTTCGGCCTTCGGGGTTAATACTTAGGGAATCGTTCTCTTACTAATTTACGGTTGGAGTCTGATTAAAAATTAAACGATAGAAATCAAAATTTTATAAAATATATTAAATTACAAAAATAGTCATGTGTTGACAGTACTCATGTGTTGAGAATAGTCATGTGTTGAAAGAAATATAGATTCATGTGTTGAATAGAATAAATATTCATTTGTTGAATAGAATAAAGAAGTTATTGAAATATATAAATCTGTGTTGATTAGAGATGCGCTATTTTGGCACAAACAATATTTATATCGATTATATTCGTTTTCATAATAATTATAGAAAAGGAAGTGATTTCAAAAAGTAACGTTTTGAAAATATTATCATTTGCATATCGATGATGTGGAATATTTGTAATGACCCGCATTCTACGCATCAGGGGATCGTAGAATCTTTATTTCTTTCCCGTATGAAGTCGTATGGTCATGTAACTTTGGGAAACATCCATTAGAGTCATTTCCCATGATTATGATTTTTGTCGCTTTTTAAATGACCATTTTGCCCCTAGTTGATCTTGTTTTGGCCATAACTTTTGATTGGTAATGAATTTTGACCTGAATCCACTCCCATTGGATTCGTTTGATGGTTTACCTTTCCGTAGAGTGGTCATAACAGCCAAATGGATTTACCATTTGGGAGATATGGCTGAAATAAGCTTTGGAAGGTGAAAAGCTGCTTAACCGGGCCTAATAGGGTGATTAGTGAGTAGGCCCATAACCCATTTCGGGATTAGGGTTATGGGAAGGCTGAAATGAGATAGAGCATCATTCCATTTTAGTTTTCTAGCCTCCACTTATCACCAAGGAACCTAAAAATGGCCTCTAACCTCTAAATCACCTCCAAATCATCTTTTAATCAAGGATAAAGCTTAGCAACATCTAATCAAGAGAGATCTACACCAAATCAACATTTGAGCTGCTGTTTAGCATTGGGATTCACATCAAATCATAGATTTATTTCAGATCTTAGTTTATTTGTGGCTAAGGTGAGTGATTTGCATAGTTTTACACTAATCATGGCTAAATGAGGGTGATTAGTGTTAATTAGCGAATTTATACACTAATAAATTCGGGAAAAATGTTCATAAATTCTTAAATGATGTTTAGACCTCTGAAATGAATTTGAGATAATTTGGTTAAGTTTTGCTAATCCTATCATTAGTTTCACCTAAACATGCTTAAGGGGAAATATGGGATTTTGGGGTATGTTTGATCCATTTTAACCTATCATATTGATGTCTTGATGTTTGTGGTTGATTATGCATGTTGCTATGACTGTATGAAATGCTTTGTGATTGATTTCAATAGTTAGAATGATCGAAAACGTCGTCGAATGGCGTAAACACTTGCTGGAACAATTTCAGAAAGCAGTGCAGGTTTCGGATCGGATCGGATATGGGGCTCGGATCGGATATGTTGAACTGAGCAAGGGATTCGATCATATCGGAACCTGACACTTGAGAAAATTGGCAAAAAGGAAGGCCACGCTAACTGAACTGGGATCGGATCGGATTAAGGAGGAGGGACCGGAGCGGATAGAGGAGGACGGATCGGATCGGAGCACGTGAAAAAATTGAGGAGGCGGATCGGAGCGGAAGCACGAACTGGAGGGGAGACGACACCCGACCCGACCCGAGGTGAGGCATCTGACCCGACCCGAGGAGGAACACCCGACCCGAACCGTACCAGAAGAAGAACCGACCCAAAGGAGAATACCCGATCCGAACCGATGGCTTGAAGGGAACCCGACACGAGACAGTATTGACCAATAACCCGAGATGCAAAGGTAGTCCAATATGGGAAGTTAGAGCTCAGGATCCAGCTGGGAACCGATGAGTTCACTTCATGGTTGGACTTTGCTGCGGGACGTCTGCTAAGGAGTTGTCGACGTTCATAACTTCGATTCACCACTAAAAATGGATGATGGGCTACTTATCAGCACAGTAGAGTCATTGCGACTCGAGGGGCAAGGTGATGGTAGCAAGACTACGTTATCAGTGCAGTAGATTCATTATGACTTGAGGGGCAAGGTGATGCGTAGTAAGACAATGAGCCAGCGCAGATGGGGTGAATAACTCCATGGGGCAAGTGGACATAGTGAGGATTGGTAAGACTATGAGCCAGCGTAGATGGGGTGAATAACTCTATGGGGCAAGTGGACATAGTAAGCATTGATAAGGCTATGAGCCAGCGCAGATGGGGTGAATAGCTCCATGTGGCAAGTGGACAGAGCAAAGGATTAGTGGCTACGTTATCAGTGCAGTGAAGCCATTTATGACTTCATTGGGCAAAGTGATCGTAGCAAGGGTGGGTGATCGAAGTGGTGAATATCATATGCTTTACGCACTGAGTGAGAGATGTGAGGATGGATGCTATGTTTGATTGTTTGCCATCACTATGACATGCACACCTCCCCCACCTCCGTATCTTTATACCGTTTGATATGGAACCTTAGAGTGTTGTACAGTATGTAGTGCTAACCCTTTGGTTGCAGGTCCAGGTTCAGGTATGTTTTAGTCTACCTGTTATTGTTCACTTTAGATGCTTATCGCTCATACCAGGCTTTATGTCTGACCCAGAGTTTTATGTCTCCTCTTATTACTCTGGGTGCTCACACGAGCAGACTAGAGACAGGTTAGCTGGTGGTGCGCGAGTAGTTGATTCGGAGGCGGGCTGGAGGCTTCCATGTATGATATATATATATATATATACACACACACACACATTCTCCCTGTGTCGTTGGTGGTCGCTACTTGGGCATTAGTAGTGTACCTCCTTTATCTTGCTTTTGCTTTGAGACAGTTGAAAAGTTGTAATAAGCTATATTTTGGATTTCCGCTGCTATAATGCTTAGTTCTGGTTTTTAGCTTATGCACTGTCTCTCCTGTTTTATGTCAAGTATGTTATTATTATATTTTGTTCTGTGCTCTGTGAGACATTCTACAGGTTCTTTGTATGTTCATTTCCTTCTTCCCTTTTTCCTTCTGACGACCCGTTCTGTACTAACTGGACATGTGTACAGCGCACCTTTGGAGAAAATGTCGGTTGGTGCGGGGCGGGCCGTCACACTTTGTATCAGAGCTCTAGGTTGCATAGTTAACCTAGGGAAAGACACTAGGGAGAGATAGTACGTATATGAGAGCGCGTATTTGTGATTACTTTGGTTTTCAAAAGCTATATATATATATTATTGATAGTATAAGAATGAAGTCGCACTGCACTAGCACCACTATGGGGTCCTTAATCGTTTTCTCTTTACAGATTGAACGATGAGTAGAGACACCAGAGGTGCTTGTAGAGGGACCAACCATGGGAATGCTGCTGACATGAGGGCGATGTTTACTGACCTCATGAGAGACATGCTTAGAGAAGTGCAAGGGGCAGCTCCCAATCCCGGAGTTGGTGTTGGCCCATTAGTACAGGCGCCTAGGGTCGATTTCGCCAAGTTGTGCAAGGATTACACTAACCTTGGTGGGAAGCCGTTCTATGGGACGGAGTCGACCACAGATGTTCAAGATTGGATGGATAACTGTGATCGTATCTTCGATGACTTGGGTCTTGAGGATGCGATGAAGAGAAGGCTAGCGTCTCGTCAGCTACAAGGGCGAGCGATGAATTGGTGGAATGCCATTAGAACAGCTACTCTAAAGGATCAGGTTACTTGGGTTCAGTTCAAGGCTCGCTTTAGCGAGAAGTTTATTCCAGCTGCCCAGAAGTCAGTATTGTTCAAGAGGTTCTTGGAACTCAAGCAGAACGGAAGGGCAGTTTCTGATTATATTGCTGAGTTCGATACTTTGTCGAAGTATGGACTGTCTCTCATTGACACTCCTGAGAATAAGAATGAGAAGTTCATTACTGGCTTGGATGGATACTTGGGGGAAAGACTTATCAATCACATCGATGAGACTTTCGAATCGACTGTGGGGAAAGCTTTGAGATCAGAGAGTCTTTACCCTAAGTCAAAGACTGAGGCTGCATCTGCAGAAGGGCCAAAGCCGCAAGCAGGTGGTGGAGGCAAGAATAACTCTCAGAATAAGAGGAAGCAGGACCAATCTAAAGGTGGTCAGAAAAAGAGCAAGAAGGATGTTGAGTGCTTCAGCTGTGGTAAGAAGGGCCATTATGCTAAAGATTGTCGGGCCAAGCCAGCGGATAAGAAGTGCTTCAACTGTGGTCAAGTGGGGCATTTCAAGGATAAGTGTCCGCAACCTCTTAAGGAGAAGCAGATTGTGAAAGCATATGCTATTGATGTTGTTCCTTCTTCGTCGAATGCCCCAACTACGGCGGAGAAAGGAAAGAATGTTGTTATTCAAGGTATGCTTTCTATTTATGATGTACCAGTTCGAGTTTTGTTTGATACTGGGGCTTCCCGTTCCTTCATATCTAATGACCTGGTAGATATGTTGGGACTGGAACCCGAGATAGTCGATAGACCATTGGTTGTGACGAACCCGATTGGTGGTTCGACTAGCCTTAGTATGATTTGCAGGGATTTGGTCTTATCGAGTCATGGATGTATGTTTGTATGTGATTGCTTTGTTTTGGGCTTTACTGGGTATGGCATCATATTGGGAGTCGATTGGCTCCAAAGATACAGGGTGGTGGTAGACTGTGAGGGCTTTTTGGTGACAGTGAGGGCGGATGATGGGCAGAGGGTAGTGTTTGGTAGTCTACCTAGTGATGGGGTTATGGCTAGTTTTGTAAATTCCCTCGACATACCGCAGGATGAGTTGTCAGATGTGCCCGTGGTTGGCCAGTATCCGGACGTCTTCGAGGAGGTGACCGGGCTCCCACCACACCGAGAGATTGAGTTCCGTATTGATTTAGTGAAAGATGCTAGACCTATAGTGATGCCACTTCGTCGCATGGCACCAAGGGAGCAGCGAGAGCTCGGGGTGCAAGTCAGCAATCTTTTGAAGAAGGGATTTATTAGAAGGAGTGTCTCCGAGTGGGGAGCACCTGTTGTGTTTGCTACTAAGGCAGATGGTTCCCTTCGGTTGTGTGTGGACTATCGCGAGTTGAATAAGGTGACGAGTAAGAATAAGTATCCTCTACCGCGGATAGATGATTTGTTTGATCAACTGGAAGGAGCAAGAGTGTTCTGCCAGTTGGACCTCGCGACAGGATTTCATTAGCTACGAGTAGCGGATGAGAGTGTTCCGAAAATGGCATTTAGGACGCCATCTGGATTTTATGAGTGGTTGGTCATGCCATTTGGGTTGACCAATGCACTAGCCTACTTTGTGGATCTTATGAATCGAGTATTCAGAGATCAGTTAAATAAGTTTGTTCTTGTGTTCGTGGATGATATCCTTGTTTACTCAAGGACAGAGGAGGAACACAAGGGACACTTGAGGATAGTGATGGAGGTGTTGAGGAAACACCAATTGAAAGCGAAATTCTCTAAGTGTCATTTTTGGAGAAGGGAAGTGACATTCTTGGGTCATGTTGTTTCAGAGAGTGGTATTGCCGTGGACCCTGCGAAGGTGGCTACGGTACAGGATTGGCCTACGCCCAAGAATGTAACGGATGTAAGAAGTTTCTTGGGGTTAGCTGGATATTATCGTATGTTTATCCAGGACTTCTCCAAGATAGCAGCACCATTGACTCAATTGACTAAGAAGAATCAGTCCTTCGTCTGGAACGGAGTGTGTGAGGATGCCTTCAAGAGTCTAAAGGAGAAGTTGACGCGTGCGCCAGTGTTAGTCATTCCTAAAGGGAATGAAGAGATGACGGTATACACGGATGCTTTTGGTACCGGACTGGGTGCTGTATTGATGCAAGGAGGTAGGGTTGTAGCTTATGCTAGTCGACAGCTAAAGCCTCATGAGAAGAAGTATCCTACCCATGATTTGGAATTAGCAGCGATTGTGTTTGCGCTGAAGATGTGGAGACGCTATCTCTTGGGAGAAAGATTTGAGTTGTTTACCGATCATAAATCGTTAAAATATCTCTTCTCTCTGAAAGATCTGAATCTCCGTCAGCAAAGATGGTTAGAGTTCTTGGCTTCGTATGATTTTGATATCGCATATACACCTGGGAAAGGTAATGCGGTAGCCGATGCCTTGAGTAAGAGACATGCCAGTTTAGGGGCAATGTTTCTTGAGTGGAAGCAACTGGAGTATATCGCGGGGTTTGATTTCAGACCAAAGTGCGACTTAGATCCAGTTATGTTAGCAAGTTTGACGATCAGACCCACTTTGATAGAGCGGATTGGTTCCAACCAAAGGAACGATCCTAATCTATTGGAAATCATCTCCAAGTTAGAGATGGGTATCGATGAGGAGATGATTGTGTATGGGCTTGATCGAGATGGATGGCTTCGGAAGAATGGAAGACTAGTTGTGTCCAACGTGAATGGTTTGAGAGATGAAGTGCTTAGAGAATGTCATCACTCAAAACTAACTATACATCCCGGTGGTAATAAGATGTATCGAGACATGAGACAGACTTACTACTGGGAAGGGATGAAAAGAGACGTTGGGAAGTTTATATCCAAATGCATGAATTGCCAGCTAGTTAAAGCCGAGAAAAAGAAGCATAGTGGTTTGTTGCAACCATTAGAAATTCCCGAATGGAAATGGGAGCAAGTCTCGATGGATTTCATCGATGGCTTACCAAGGACTAGATCGGGATATGATAGCATTTTGGTAATTGTGGATCGATTGACTAAGAGCGCAAGATTTATATCAGTCAAATCGACCAGAACGGCGGCCAAATTGGCAGAATTGTATATGAAGTGGGTAGTGAGATTTCACGGAGTACCTAAAAGCATTGTGAGTGACCGAGACCCGTTGTTCACTAGTGGGTTTTGGAAGAGCTTACAAGAGGCTCTAGGGTCAGAGTTACATCTCAGTACCGCATACCATCCTCAGACCGATGGTCAGACGGAGAGGGTGAATCGTATATTGGAAGATCTTTTGAGAGCTTGTATATTGGATTTTGGTGGATCATGGGATGACCATTTGCATCTAGTAGAGTTTGCATATAATAATAGCTACCAATCCAGTATCGGTATGGCTCCATATGAAGCTTTGTACGGAAGACCGTGCAACTCACCATCATGTTGGATAGAGAATGGCGAGAAATTTATGCTTGGACCAGATGTGGTGAGGGAAACTTCAGATAAGATTAAGATCATTCAGCAACGAATGAAAGCTGCCCAAGATAGGCAGAAGAGTTACGCTGATAAGAGGAGAAGAGACTTAAAATTCTCCGTTGGTGACTTGGTGTTTGTCAAAATTTCTCCGTTGAAGAGCGTGATACGATTTGGCAGGAGAGGCAAGTTAGCACCAAGATTTGTTGGCCCATTCCCTGTTCTTGAACTAGTCGGGAATTTGGCCTATAGAGTTGGCTTACCAGAGAAGATGGCGGGAGTTCACAATGTATTTCATGTTTCCCAACTAAGGAAGTTCGTTCACGACTCAGATATGACTATTTCACCTGGTCAGTTAGAGGACTTCGAAGTAGAACCCGAGGCGGTTGGGAACCGCAAGCTGATCCGTATTGTGGGGCACGATACGAAGCAACTTCGAAGGAAGGCGGTGAAGCTAGTCAAGGTTCAGTGGGGCGAGGATGAAAATGATTGTACTTGGGAGACAGAGGAGAGCATTAGGAAGGCATATCCAGAACTCTTTGCCTGATAAGAATTACTTTGCAATTTAGTTTTCCGCATGCTAGGGTAGACTTGTTTTGCTTGGTTGCATGTTTGATTGTTGTTTTAGGACTGATAGGCATGCGGGACCTTTGTGTGTGTTTTAATTAGGGAATTTCGGAGGCGAAATTTCTTAAGGGGGGAGAGTGTAATGACCCGCATTCTACGCATCGGGGGATCGTAGAATCTTTATTTCTTTCCCGTATAAAGTCGTATGGTCATGTAATTTTGGGAAACATCCATTAGAGTCATTTCCCATGCTTATGATTTTTGTCGCTTTTTAAATAACCATTTTGCCCCTAGTTGATCTTGTTTTGGCTATAACTTTTGATTGGAAAGGAATTTTTACCTGACTCCCATTGGATTCGTTTGATGGTTTACCTTTCCGTAGAGTGGCCATGATAGCCAAACGGATTTACCGTTTGGGAGATATGGCTGAAATAAGCTTTGGAAGGTGAAAAGCTGCTTAACCGGGCCAAATAGGGTGATTAGTGAGTAGGCCCATAACCCATTTCGGGATTAGGATTATGGGAAGGCTGAAATGAGATAGAGCATCATTCCATTTCAGTTTTCTAGCCTCCACTTATCACCAAGGTCCAAGGAACCCTAAAAATGGCCTCTAACCTCTAAATCACCTCCAAATCATCTTTTGATCAAGGATTAAGCTTAGCAACATCTAATCAAGAGAGATCTATACCAAATCATCATTTGAGCTGTTGTTTAGCATTGGGATTCACATCAAATCATAAATTTATTTCAGAGCTTAGTTTATTTGTGGCTAAGGTGAGTGATTTGCATAGTTTTACACTAATTATGGCTAAATGAGGGTGATTAGTGTTAATTAGCGAATTTATACACTAACAAATTCGGGAAAAATGTTCATAAATTCTTAAATGATGTTTTAGACCTCTGAAATGAATTTGAGTTAATTTGGTTAAGTTTTGCTAATCCTATCATTAGTTTCACCTAAACATGCTTAAGGGGAAATATGGGATTTTGGGGTATGTTTGATCCATTTTAACCTATCATATTGATGTCTTGATGTTTGTGGTTGATTATGCATGTTGCTATGACTGTATGAAATGCTTTTTGATTGATTTCAATAGTTAGAATTATCGAAAACGTCGTCGAATGGCGTAAACACTTGCTGGAACAATTTTAGAAAGCAGTGCAGGTTTCGGATCGGATCGGATATGGGGCTCGGATCGGATATGTTGAACTGAGCAAGGGATTCGATCGGAACCTGACACTTGAGAAAATTGGCAAAAAGGAAGGCCACGCTAACTGAACTGGGATCGGATCGGAGTAAGGAGGAGAGACCGGAGCGGATAGAGGAGGACGGATCGGAGCACGTGAAAAAAATGAGGAGGCGGATTGGAGCGGAAGCACGAACTGGAGGGGAGACGACACCCGACCCGAACCGAGGTAAGTCATCCGACCCGACCCGAGGAGGAGCACCCGACCCGAACCATACCAGAAGAAGAACCGACCCAAAGGAGGATACTCGATCCGAACCGATGGCTTGAAGGGAACCCGACCCGACCCAGTATTGACCAATAACCCGAGATGCAAAGGTAGTCCAATATGGGAAGTTAGAGCTCAGGATCCAGCTGGGAACCGATGAGTTCACTTCATGGTTGGACTTTGCTGCGGGACGTGTGCTAAGGAGTTGTCGACGTTCATAACTTTGATTCACCACTAAAAATGGATGATGGGCTACTTATCAGCGCAGTAGAGTCATTGCTACTCGAGGGGCAAGGTGATGGTAGCAAGACTACGTTATCAGTGCAGTAGAGTCATTATGACTTGAGGGGCAAGGTGATGCGGAGTAAGACTATGAGCCAGCGCAGATGGGGTGAATAACTCCATGGGGCAAGTGGATATAGTAAGGATTGGTAAGACTATGAGCCAACGCAGATGGGGTGAATAACTCCATGGGGCAAGTGGACATAGTAAGCATTGATAAGGCTATGAGCCAGCGCAGAAGGGGTGAATAGCTCCATGGGGCAAGTGGACATAGCAAATGATTAGTGGTTACGTTATCAGTGCAGTGAAGCCATTTATGACTTCATGGGGCAAAGTGGTCGTAGCAAGGGTGGGTGATCGAAGTGGTGAATATCATATGCTTTACGCACTGAGTTAGAGATGTGAGGATGGATGCTATGTTTGATTGTTTGCTATCACTGTGACATGCACACCTCCCCCACCTCCGTATCTTTATACCATTTGATATGGCACCTTAGAGTGTTGTACAGTATGTAGTGCTAACTCTTTGGTTGCAGGTCCAGGTTCAGGTATGTTTTAGTCTACCTGTTATTGTTCACTTTAGATGCTTATCGCTCATACCAGGCTTTATGTCTGACCCAGAGTTTTATGTCTCCTCTTATTACTCTGGGTGCTCACACGAGCAGACTAGAGACAGGTTAGCTGGTGGTGCGCGAGTAGCTGATTCGGAGGCGGGCAGGAGGCTTCCACGTATGATATATATATATATACACATTCTCCCTGTGTCATTGGTTGCTGTTGCTTGGGCATTAGTAGTGTACCTCCTTTATCTTGCTTTAGCTTTGAGACAATTGAAAAGTTGTAATAAGCTATATTTTGGATTTCCGCTGCTATGATGCTGAGTTCTGGTTTTTAGCTTATGCACTGTCTCTCCTGTTTTATGTCAAGAATGTTATTATTATATTTTGTTCTGTGCGCTGTGAGACATTCTACAGGTTCTTTGTATGTTCATTTCCTTCTTCCCTTTTTCCTTCTGACGACCCGTTCCGTACTAACTGGATATGTGTACAGCGCACCTTTGGAGAAAATGTCGGTTGGTGCGGGGCGGGCCGTCACAATATTCAATTTCGATTCGAAGTTGAATATGAAGTTGAAATCATTTCGAAAACGAATTTAAAAAGATTTATAAAATACTTTTTAAAAGGAAATTGACGAAATATATATAATATATATATTATATACAATGGCCTGAATAGAACGCGCCGCGCCGCGGTAATTCGTGAATTTCGACCATTGACTTCGAATGGATATTGCGGGAGATCCGACCGTCGGATTCTCCTGAAACTGGAACCGTTGGGTTCGTATCGAAAAGATATTTCTAAAAATATTAGTGATTTGAAATCTAACGGTTGGATTTGGAATTATGTCCAAATCAAATTTGGAAAAGGTCGTTGTAAGTGCAGTTCGATGGCCGTTGATGGAAATCGACCGTACGGACCTTGATAAAATTATTAAAAATAGTAATAATTTGTGTAAAATCATAAGAAATGATTTGGGAAAAATTGGGATGAAAAACTCCATATTTGAAATGATAAAAATAGATTTTTATCGAAATGAACTAGTTTTGAACTAGGATTAAAATCCCATTTATTTTTAAAATAAATAAAGTGGATTTGAAATGGTTTTGAAAATAACCAGAATTTGCAATATATAAAGTGGAAATGGATTTGAATCGAAATTGTCTTTGGAATATTTTGAGGTTGGATTTCGTGATTATACAAATATTGTTATGGGAATTTAAAAGATATATTTATATCGTTATTTCCAATACGATATTTGTTGGTCGTAGAATTTGATGTTGAATATAAGCCGATATATTTTCTATTCAAAGCCTTGTATTTAATATCAAATGTGATTCGGGTTTGTCGTGAATGGTGTCTTAAATAACACCGTTCTTGAACCTAGTTGAGAAACGATTAAATCTTTTTATTTAGATTTAATTGGAATTGAATTGAAATTGATTTTTGAGTTTATCGTGAACGGTGTTTTAAATAACACTTGTTCTTTAACCCGATTAACAATGGAATGTGATTTTGGGTTTATCGTGAACCGTGTTTTAAAGGACATTGGTTCTTTAACCCAGTTAAAGATAAGATTAATTTCTTAGCTTGGAATAATCATTAAGAAATGATTTACGAGATTAATGCTGAATTAGAGTTTTAATGAATCTTTAATTAGATTAAAGTGATGGACAATGGAGTATTACCAGTTTTGCTCCATGGGATAAATAGGTTAGGATTGGGAAATAAAATAAATAATTACTTCGGTGTGGTTCGCTAATCCCGACTAGTTTGGAAAACGTTAACATGGTTTGAAATGATATCCAAAGGAAGATTAAAGAATAAATTTAAAAGAATTTATCTTTGATAAAATTAATGGGAACCTTTCCCTAAGAATGTGAAATTTAGAAACTCACTGTAGGTTAGCTAAGATGGATGGTTTCCTGGGTATTGATCTGATGTTGGTTTCGGCCTTCGGGGTTAATATTTGGGGAATTGTTCCCTTGCTAATTTATGGTTAGTGACTGATGAATTGGAATGAGGCGTATGTTGTGTTTATGTAACACTTGTTTATTATATACGCGGGTTAATCGGAAAGGCCGGGTTTATACCCATTCTGAATAACCGATTCAGCGATAAGTCGAAGATGAAGACGATGGTTGAAGACCGGAAGTCTTCACATCGTTTGGGTGATTACTGATGATCTTGATTGGGCTGTACACCCAAGATGAGGGAATCAGTTGGTGATCGTCCATACGTACTTGGAGATCGATGGATATGCGAGGAAAGTGCCTTCGGTTTCGTTCTGACCCAGAACGAACTTGAAAATGGACTGTGTGTCTGACATTGGATTTTATTCTGTGTTGATTGATCTCTATTAAATATATATCTGTTTGGCGGCGGAGAATTTATTCTCTTGCTTAACGCCCTTCTATGAGACGTACGAGCTCAGAGGTTGTATATCGATGGACATCAATCACATGGAGTGAATTGCCTGTGTGGCATGCCTAAGTGGCAATTAATCAAGGCTTCTGTTGAAAAGCAAAGTCTTGTGGTTGATGATCAAAGCATGGCCTGTGTGGCGCAGCTTTGTGTATAACGTGAATTCGCGAGCCTCACACCTCGGTATGAGTCAAAAAGGGATAGTGACTGCAGGGAGAGCACGACGTCTCTTTTCTAGCTAGTGGTGGTGTCAGTGCTTAAACTGGCTGACATTTATATACTTTTCACCTATGTGGTTGTTGGATGTGAGGCGCCTCGATTTTAGGTCTGAAAGGACCGGGAAACGTGTGCTCAGGAAGTGCCAATCCTCAAACGTAAGAGAGGACCGACCCTGAAGATCCAGAGGCTACCCAGAGAGAGTAGCCCTGAGACATTTGCTAGAGTGTCTCGAAGCGGAGAGGAACTTGCCCCTTGCCTCGACTCATGGCGGAAATCCAATTTCCAATACGAGATATTTCGGTTTTAATTGTAGAACTAGTATGGCGACATGATATATGGTATCGATGCCGTCTATGATTGATATTTATGATTGAAATTGTTTTGACACTATACACTTATAACAGTATCAAATGATTTGTTTTAAACGTACCAAGCATGTTTGGCTATTATATGGGAAAACCCTATCCTCCGGCTTGCGTTGCATTGTGTGATGGGGCCTGGGTCTTATAATAGCTTCATTTTTCCAAAAAGCATTGCGCTGTTTTGTTATATGCACTAGTGTTCCTGGGAGGAAACCCGTTCCGTGTTATATGGCGTGGTCCCTTGAATTACTCTCTTTTAAAGTAAAGTTTTAAATAACTGTTTTAGTTCTCACACCAGTCACATGACTAACCTGGAGTTTATTGTTTTAACCTAAAATCTGGGTGCCTTTATTTTCGGCACGGGCAGCTAGTAGTTGGGTTTTGCAGATGTATATTCACAGGATCCTGATTTACAGCTGGAACGATACTCGGAAAGCTCTGTATCCGTATATCGCCTTCAGTTGTGTTTTGTATTGTTTTTCCGCTGTTATGTAATTTATTGTAATCTCTGATATTTTCTGTGTAATATTTATTCATACTCTGTATACTCTTGTATTCTGATGGAATTGTTGTAATAAACAATGAAATGTTCTTCTGTTTGCGTCCTAATGTGGTTTGTCCTCAAAGCGATCCGTGCTTTCCTTATTGGGGAAGTTACGGGTTACTACAGTGGTATCAAAGCTTTGGTTTACAGAGCTCGAGAACAAGACACATTAGAACCAAACGAAAGAATTCATCAGATATTGGATTAGAAATATCCAATTAGAATGACTCGTTAGAGATAGGACCAGTAGTATCCTAGAACGAGTGTGAAGAATATATTTTTCAAATGAAAACAATATTGTTTTGAAAATTTAAATCAAGTATACGTATTTGAATATTTATTTATATTGATTTTGGACAATCGAGTATATAAAGATTTCGCGTATACGCGTCATGAACGTATATTCGAAGTTTTAATATACTGGATAGATATAGGATCACATTCTAGACACCCGGGGATAATTCTGGTGATGTGGCCACATCATCAGTATTTATGTTCGTGTTTCGAAGGTGTGATATCTATATATTTCCATTAGACTGGTGTGAGAACCAAAACTAGATAGGTTTATTGTTGTGATTTGGCATCAAAAACATGATTTTCTGTATATATATCAAAATTATGAATTTGAAACGTTAATTCAACTAATTGATTGATGGTTGTGTTATTTGTTTATTTGTTTGATATTTTGAACCATTTACCCAAATTGAATCAAATATTGAATTGTATTGAAAAATGATTACAAATGCATGCATATACATGTACATACATTGAACAGGTCATAGCAAGGAGGCTAGAGCAGTAGAATAAAATTGTTTGCCCGACAAATAGGTACATGTTTACAAATTTATTGGGTTTGGATGATTTTATGAGCCGATTGGCTAGCTACTTGGCTGTTTCTTTTTCTTTTGTGATTGATGAGGGTCATGGGAGGCTATTTGAGATATCCCGAAGTCCCCGGTGCAGGGGAGGTTATGGCGAAATTTTTCGAAAATTTAGGGTGTTAGCCAAATTTTTGGAAAATTTGAAAAGTTCTTAGAAACTGAAAATTTGAAGAACTTAAGCCATAAAGAAAATAATGGAAGTTGAGTTGGTTTGTAAAACAACTTTCGGCTTCATTCCTTTTCGGGGACGAAATGTTTTAAGTGGGGGAGATTGTAATAACCCGGAAATTCTAAGCCAATTTAAATTTTTTATTTTGGCAATTTTAGTGAATTTGGAATATTTAAAATGAATTATCTTAAATAATATCGACGGGAAATTTATTTTGAATAGAATTAGAACGTATGTATTTATATACGTCGTCGTTAGAATATTAATATTTATTTTAAATTATAAAAGGAATTGAAAATGGCGCGGTAGTTCGATAATTCGATTTCAAAGTACAAATGAATGTACAGGATTCAAAATAAACCGGATTTTGGCGAAACCAAAAATATTAGAATCTAATTGAGAATATATTTCCAACGAATCCGAAAAATTGAAATTTCATAGCAGGAATCAAAAGATACGTCCAGTTGAAAATTCAGAATAGTCGCTACGAAATTCAGGCCCTTGAAAATAGCCATTTTGCAAACGACCTCGGTTTTCGACGAAACCACTTTTGTTAGATCCGGGATGTCAAATTATTGCTAGAATTCAAAATTCGTAATTTTTTGAATCAATATGTGAGCGTGGAAAAGGAAAATGCGTTTGACTAGTTTCAGTTGATTTTAATCGACTGGAAAATGGCCATTTTTCAAACGGTCTCAGAATTCGACGAAATTAGTTTTGTTAGGACCGTATCGTCAGTACGAAGCTAGAAATAATTTTTTTGGAATTTTTAGAGTTCGTATGTGGCCCAGGTAAATTGAAAAGTACGTTAAAATCAATATTGACCGTTCTATTTATTTTTATTGTAAATTTAATGGAAACTGATCGAAACGGTCGAATTGGCTTACGAAACATATCCCATTGCGTTCGGAATGGGGGTAATTAGCTATGGACGATAGGTGGTGGGTCTCGTTTCGAGGTCAAAATAAAAAGGTACCTTTTCGAAATTAAATTAAATAAATAAAATAAATAAATTCTCCTCTCTCTCTCCTCCTTAACCACTCAGCCCCCCTTTTGTTTACCATGATGGATCTCGGTTTTCAAATGAAAAAAAGGGGCGATCGATGGAGCCTCCACCACAGCCAGTCCCGACCGCGACCCCCCTCCTCTCAACGCGACGACGTTACCTCGCACCTCATCCACCCTCATCGAAACCCCCTCCTCGATTTGCGCGAGAACCCTCAGCAAACCCCCCCACCAACGTGAAGAACGACGTCGATTCACCCCTCCACAGCCCGAGGCCGCACCGAACCACCTCCGCCTGTCCCTCTCCCACCTATGACGTGCGCCATCCCCTTCCCCTCTCCTCTTGCTTCGTCTGATTTGCAGCCCTCCCCTTTGCAAATGAAAACAGGAAAAAAAACGCGAGTTTTATTTATTTATATACATTTATTTCATTCTATTTTCTGTTTTAATTTTAGATTCTTAACATATATTATAGGATAGAAAGGTTGGTTTTTCATGATAGAAAGATTTGATTTTGAAATGAATAAAAATATGATTTTGTTATCATGAAAGCGAGGATAAAAGATTAGGTTTTTAGCTTTATAAAGATGCGATTTTTATATAGTAGAAATAATAAAGATGCGATTTTTATATAGTAGAAATAATAAAAACATGATCTTTATTATATGAACACCGTTGTAAAAATAGAATTTTTATCTATATAGTAGTGATGTAAAAATAGAATTTTTATCTATATAGTAGCAGTGTAAAAATAGAATTTTTATCTATGTAGTAGCGGTATAAAAATGTGATTTTTATATACATAGCTACAATATAAAAATGTGATTTTTATATATGTTGTGGCTACAGACAATGAAATTGACAAAGAGCGAGCACGACGAAGATTTCTACATAAGGAGAGTCATGGCGTTTGGTTTAGCTTGGGTGAGAACTCCTCACTTTAAATCTTGTTTTCTAGTTATAAATATATACTAGGATGCAGACGGTGCTTAGCAGCAACCGACACCCGTCGTCCACAGACCATGGACGACTTGTTTGTTTAGCTGGTTGTTTGGTGATTGATTTATTTGTTTGTTTGATTAATTTGATTGAATTTGTTTGGGATGTGAAATGGGATTGATTAAATTGGTATGTGTATGGCGTGGGCCATTATTAGACCGGGGATAAGGCTAGGCCTTGTCCCGTTTCTAGTATCGTGCCGTTATGCCGCCGAAATTTTGTAAAATAAGTTAGAAAAATAAAGATATCATTTTATTTAATAAATGAGCTGAATAGAAATTCATGTGTTGAAAATCTTCATGCGTTGAGTAAAATATTTTAACAATAAAATTTACATCTTTATCATATATAAAATTAGAAACTAACTGGAAACTAGTTAAGATGAGTGGTCTCCTAGGTATTGATCTGATGTTGGTTTTGGCCTTCAGGGTTAATACTTAGGGAATCGTTTTCTTACTAATTTATGGTTGGAGTCTGATTAAAAATTAAACAATAGAAATCAAAATTTTATAAAATATATTAAATTACAAAAATAGTCATGTGTTGACAGTACTCATGTGTTGAGAATAGTCATGTGTTGAAAGAAATATAGATTCATGTGTTGAACAGAATAAATATTCATTTGTTGAATAGAATAAAGAAGTTATTGAAATATACAAATTTGTGTTGCTTAGAGATGCGCTATTTTGGCACGAACGATATTTATATCGATTATATTCGTTTTCATAATAATTATAGAAAAGGAAGTGATTTCAAAATGTAACGTTTTGAAAATATTATCATTTGTATATCGATGATGTGAAATATTCAATTTTGATTCGAAGTTGAATATGAAGTTGAAATCGTTTCGAAAACGAATTTAATACGATTTATAAAATACGTTTTAAAAGGAAATCGACGAAATATATATAATATATATATTATATATATAATGGCCTGAATAGAACGCGCCGCGCTGCGGCAGTTCGTGAATTTCGACCATTGACTTCTAATGGATATTGCGGGAGATCCGACCGTCGGATTCTCCTGAAACCGGAACCGTTGGGTTCGTATCGAAAAGAGATTTCTAAGAATATTCGAGATTTGAAATCTAACGGTTGGATTTGGAATTATATCCAAATCAAATTTGGAAAAGTCGCTGTAAGTGCAGTTCGATTGGCGTTGATGCAAATCGACTGTACGTGCCTTGATAAAATTATTAAAAATAGTAATAATTTGTGTAAAATCATAAGAAATGATTTGGGAAAAATTGAGATGAAAAACTCCATATTTTAAAAGATAAAAATAGATTTTTATCGAAATGAACTAGTTTTGAACTAGGATTAAAATCCCATTTATTTTTAAAATAAATAAAGTGGATTTGAAATGGTTTTAAAAATAACCAGAATTTGCAATATATAAAGTGGAAATGGATTTTAATTGAAATTGTCTTTGGAATATTTTGAGGTTGGAATTCGTGATTATACAGATATTGTTATGGGAATTTGAAAGATATATTTATATCGTTATTTCCAATACGATATTTGTTGATCGTAGAATTTGATGTTGAATATAAGCCGATATATTTTCTATTCAGCGCCTTGTATTTAATATCAAATGTGATTCGGGATTGTCGTGAATGGTGTCTTAAATAACACTGTTCTTGAACCCAGTTGAGAAAAGATTAAATCTGTTTATTTAGATTTAATTGGAATTGAATTGGAATTGATTTTTGGGTTTATCGTGAATGGGGTTTTAAATAACACTTGTTCTTTAACCCGATTAACAATGGAATGTGATTTTGGATATATCGTGAACCGTGTTTTAAAGGACATTGGTTCTTTAACCCAGTTAAAGATAATATTAATTTCTTAGCTTGGAATAATCATTAAGAAATGATTTACGAGATTAAAACTGAATTAGAGTTTTAATGAATCTTTAATTAGATTAAAGTGATGGAGAATGGAGTATTACCAGTTTTGCTCCATGGGATAAATAGGTTGCGATTGGGAAATAAAATAAATAATTACTTCGGTGTGGTTCACTAATCCCGACTAGTTTGTAAAACCTTAACACGGTTTGAAATGATATCCAAAGGAAGATTAAAGAATAAATTTAAAAGAATTTATCTTTGATAAAATTAATGGGAACCTTTCCCTAAGAATGTGAAATTTAGAAACTCACTATAGGTTAGCTAAGATGGATCAACTGATGGATTGTACAAAGTATTGCTGCTACTTATATAATACACGTAACAGCTATATTGGGCTAAAGTAAAGAATTGGCCCAGAATGATTGTAACACCCCGGATTTTTGAATAATCGAATTAAATAAATTAAAGAATAATTAATCTCAGACGTGAGAATTATGGGGATTGGGTTGCGCCATTGTGTTCGTCTTGGAATTCTGGTTGAAATAGAGTCCGAGTTTGCGGGAAACGAGTACCGGATGAAAGAGTTATGGACGAACGAAGATTGGTGGCAAAAAAATGCACTGGCGCACTTGGGAAGTGCGCCAGTACATATTTGCACTGGCGCACCTGCCAAATGCGCCCAGGCCAAGGCTGGAGCCTGCACAGCTTTCTGGTTCAGGCTGACCCGTGTTGTTGAGTCCTTTCTGACTCCTTGCCGAGTCATTAGGGATGACTCATCACCCTATCATGATTGAATGGTTTTGATTAACCCTAAGAACATCCGAAGGCTTAAATTAATTCATAACTCTATAAAAAGACCCATAGACTCAAACCCTAAATCAGAATTAAACTAAACCTATGGCCGTCATGCTGTTGTCTTGAACCCTAGAGCAGCCACCACCAAAATTAAGTGGGAGAACAGCAACCAAATCAGAACTACTCAACCCTAACAGCAAATCTTCATCAGAGGAGCGCTAATTCAACTCTAGAAATCAGAATTCAGAACTCAAGACTGCTTTTGAGTTGTGAGTTCGATAGTTTTTGCAAAATAATTAATAAATGAATTGGATTAAGTTATAATGCGGATAATTTGTATATGATATGAATTGTTGATTATATGTTGTAATTATGTTGTAGAATTGTGTTGTAATTTCTATGATATTATGTTATGATACTATCATCTACGATGCAAAGTTATGATGCTATCACCCATGTTATAATCCTATGATTGGCTTATGTCTAGTTGAATCATCATGTTTCTTATGCTAGTTTGTTGTACTGATTCATATGATAATCATATGTAGGAAAGTTTAGATGTTGATTCAAACATGAACCATATACAAGTTTGGGTAGAATTATATGTGACTTTACATGGCTATGGCACCTAGTTTATGTGAAATTTAATTGAAAGTTAGGCTATGATATATGCTAAATTCTACATGACACTTTACATGTTAGATATTAGTTTACACCATTGTTGCAATGTATAAATCACATATGTGAGTTTATGAGTTGGATATGAATCATGTTATGTTATTACCTATGCAAGTTCACCCCTTTTAGATATAGGTCTATGACATATGATGTTTATGCGAGTTTGTGGCTATTATTTCGTAAAGTTCACACCTTTAGATATAGATCTATTACATATGATGTTTATGCAAGTTTGTGGCCATTTTCTCATCAAGTTCACCCCTTTAAATTTGGATCCATGACATATGTTGTTTATGCAAGTTGTAACCTTGGCCTATGCAAGTTTTAGATGTAGAACATCATTCACATATGCAAGTTCACCCCTATGTTAGATCTACGTTTTAATTATGTAAATATGTGATGTTTTCTTTTATTTCATGAGTTAGACTGTTCGAGTCTAACGTATATTTTTACGTTAAACGAACAAACATACTACGTGGGGTAAAAGGGGATAATATTAAAAATATTTAATTGGCGTAAATGCCTTAAAAGGCATAAGATAAAATTGTGGTGAAATTGGTATGATTTTACATACCATTAATGGATGAACATAATTGAGTCAATTATGGACATCGCTAAATTTGGAATTGATTGATAATTTGAATAGGGAAAGTAATTCAAATTGGGGGTGATTAATTAGGAGTAATTAATCGTCTAAGACACGAGGTTAGGCTCTTTTGTGGTGTAAGACTGCCCGTACCAGCTCGGCAAATCCAGCTACCACGAATGTCAGTCTAATGTGAGAGGTCTTAGGCATAAACTAAATACGTAACAATTGTAAAGACATGAGGTTAGGCTCTTTTGTGGTGTAAGACTTCCCGGACCCGCCCGGCAAATCCAGCTGCCACAAATGCCAGTCTAATGTGAGAGGTCTTTATGAGGTTACAGTCTTAATGAATTAAGAAACACTTAACCAGATAAGCATGTAGTGGGACATGAGGGGGTTAAGTGGGTGCCTTGGGTGGCATGTGGAATCTAGTGGGTGCCTTGGGTGGCATTTGGAAATACAATTAGAAACACTTAACCAAATTGAAACATGTAACTGAAACATGAATAAGAAGTGGGTTAAGTGGGATGTGCTAGAGGGGACCAAGCTTAGGTGGATAGCTTGTGTCAAGTAATGGGGGCCCGTTTCAACTAGTAACCCATACGTATCTTTATGGGCTCGACCCAAGTCAAGGACAGGACACACATACTGGGCTTGACTGTAAGAGGCCAAACCGGGTTAGCGGTGGCAACGCAAGTCCAACGGGTTCATATGCGTGTGTGGACCCGGGCTGGTAGGTAAGACGTTGTTGCATCGTGTAGGTATAAGCCATGCATTCTTGGTTGTATCGGGTTGCCACTTTGGGGAGTGATACACCCCACTGTGGGGCAACACGGGTATCTACGAGATAGGGAGCCGATCGCTTGGGGGTAGTGGGTACACCTAGTGGAGATAGGGGCAGACGTCACCTATGAAGGTAGCTTGGGGTGCACGAAACTACCAATATCATTGTTAAGTCTGTAGGCGGGATCAAACTTAGGATGACTAGTGGTGGTGCAGTATACTAGTGGCGGTGCAGTTTAGGAATTGTCCCATAATGTTGGTGTAGTTTAGTAATCATCCTATAGTGGTTTAGGTGCGCTTAACGATATCGTTGATCATCCTGTTTCCTTATTTACTCTGCCATACTCATTGGTTCATGATCATTTCCTTATTTTCAAACTTATGCCTTAGCCTAGTTACTTTGTTAATTATATTGTTAGAATTATCGCACTCGCCAGACTTTATGTCTGACCCCCCCTTTTCCATCTCTTTCCTCCCCCCCCCCCCAAGGTGCTCAGGTTGGAACTAGCACCAGTGGAGCTTGATTTTGGACTGCTTTTAGAAGATTTCTTGGATCGCTGAAGTAAAGTTCAACTTCTCTTTATTTATGGTTATTTTAATGTTGGGGATTATGTCTTTCAGTTTATGTACTTTGTTTTATCAAGATGGATATGATGTACTTGACTTTGGTTTTGTGGTTTTGATGATGTAATCAAACATATGGGTTTATCCGCTGCAATGAATTAAAGTTTTAAATTTTCAAGTACTGCTTTATATCTGTCTTGTTGTGATTTTTTGTTCTATATTCACCTAAAACGCTCCACTGAAGTTAAGGCATTCCCTTTGCGAGTGACCTTAATGGAGGTGGGGTGTTACACGTTGTATCAGAGCTGAAGGTTACCGGAACAGATATGAATTTTTGAAAAACTATTTTTCAAAACAATTTTTATAAAGAAGTACTTTCAAAATTATGTTTTAAGGAAAGTATTTTCAAGAGAAAAGTATATTTTGGAAAGCATAATCCCAAGAGCCATATATCTTTCCTTTAGTCCTTTTTGTATTGAATCTTTCCTTTTTCATTTCAGCATGCCTGAAGCATCTGAGATTCCAGAGGGCGTTCATGTGCCCGGTTGGTTCCGACAATATCTTGAGGCTAGGGTCGCCGTCGTAGGTCCAGCAAATCCTCCTCCTCCTCCCCATGTCAATAATTTTGCAAAGATATGTAAGGACTTTCGGGCAATGGGTGGAAAACCTTTTCACGGGACAGAGACATTTGTTGAAGCTCGTAACTGGCTGAAGGAGGTGGAAGAATTGTTTGGAATCTTTGAAGTGGATGATGGAAGAAAAGTCCAGCTAGCTGCTTGGATAATGAAGGATGAGGCCTCGTTTTGGTGGGAGGTCACTAATGGGGGTCGCCCAGTTGATACATGGCCAGATTTTAGGCAAAGGTTTGAGACGAAGTTTCTCTCACGGGCTGAAGAGAATCTATACATGGAAAGGTTCTTGTCACTGAAGCAAGGGAATTTATCGGTGAAAGAGTACGTTAACAAATTCAACCAATTGGCAAGGTTTCGCTTAGACTTGGTGAATACTCCAGAAAAGAAGGCTCTAAGATTTGTTAAGGTTTTAAACGAGCCGCTTCATGGGTTAGCTATGACCCACATTCCCACGGGGGCTACATTTGAGAGGTTAGTTGACATGACACTCATGCATGAAGAGGAGAAGGGCGCCAATGCTAATAAGGCACCCGAGAAGAAAGGGGATCAAAAGAAGTCGCAACAGCAACAACAGAATAAGAAAGGTAATAAAGGCAACAATGCTAAGGGGAAGAAGAAATGCTTTAACTGTGGGACACCCGGCCATCTAAGCAAAGATTGTAGGAAGAAGAAGAAGACTGGTTGTTTCCACTGTGGCGAGGCGGGACATCTTATTAAGGACTGCCCAAAGAAAGGGCAGAGGGCAGGGTCTACCTCGGGAGGACAGGTGCAAGCTCTTATGGCACCCGGGCAGGCAAGGGGACAAGTTCAGGCTCTCGTGGTCCCACCGCTGCAAGAACGAGGTAGAGCAATCTCCTTTGAAAGTTTAGTTTTTCTGTTTGATCATCCTGTCCATACTTTATTCGATTCTGGCGCATCGCATTCGTTTATTTCGACATCATTAGTTGAAACACTGCACCTAGATACTAGTCTTGTTACTGATCCCTTAGTAGTCTCAAATCCTATTGGTGGTTCAGCTCATCTTTCCATGATTTGTCGGGATTTGAGAGTGTTTATCTTGGGCGTTGAGTTTGAGTGCAACGCTTTTGTTCTTGGCTTCATGGGCTACGGCTTGATTCTAGGTATGGATTGGCTAACTAGATATGGGGCCATCCTAGATTGTGAAAGAAGGGTAGTTAGATTGTTGACTCGTTCCGGAAAGACCCTTGATATTTCTTGTGACCCTAGAGGTCCAGTAATGCTTAGTTACCTAGAATCCCTTGACGCATCCGATGATGATTTACATTCTGTTCCCGTAGTCCGTGAATATGCTGATGTCTTTGATGAGGTGAGGGGTTTACCCCCAAAATGTGATATAGACTTTCGAATATATCTAGTGGACAATGCAAATCCAGTTGCATTGCCAGTGCGCCACATGGCTCCAACCGAGAGAAGAGAACTCAGTAAGCAAGTGAAAGAATTGCTTGAGAAGGAGTTCATCAGACGTAGTATATCGGAGTGGGGTGCTCCAGTAGTATTTTCCATGAAGGTGGATGGGTCCCTTAGACTTTGTGTGGACTATAGAGAACTTAATAAGCTTACTAAGAAGAATAGACACCCACTGCCGAGGATTGACGATCCAGTTAGTTGGCGCCTCAGTGTTTTCGCAGTTGGACTTAGCCACTGGTTTCCATCAGTTGAGAGTGGCTGAGGATAGCATAGACAAGACTGCCTTTAGGACTCCAGAAGGTTTCTTCGAGTGGCTGGTGATGCCCTTCGGTTTGACAAACGCCCCCACATACTTTGTAGATTTGATGAGTAGGGTGTTTAGGGAGTATCTTAATAGATTCGTGGTAGTCTTTGTGGACGACATCTTGATCTTTTCTAAAAGCGAGGAAGAGCATGCCCTACATCTTGGGGAAGTGTTGGAGACTCTTCGAGCGCATAGCCTTAAAGCTAAATTTTCTAAATGTCACTTTTGGAGGAAGGAAGTGCGATTCTTAGGGCACGTGGTTTCCAAAGAAGGGATAACCGTGGATCGCGCGAAGATAGTGGCCATCCAAGATTGGAAGGTTCCTAAAAATGCGACCAAGGTGAGAAGTTTCTTAGGGTTGGCTGGCTACTATAGGAAATTTATCAAAGACTTCGCAAAAATATCAGCTCCATTAATACGCTTGACGAAGAAGAACTTAGTTTTCATGTGGGACGTAGATTGTGATGATGTGTTCCAACGTTTAAAGAGATCTTTGACCACAGCCCCAGTCTTAGTGTTGCCAGATGGGAGTAAGCCATTCACCGTTTATACCGACGCTTGTGGGACATGACTAGGCGCAGTCTTAATGCAAGAGGGAAGGGTAATAGCCTATGGTGGAAGGCAATTGAGAGTACATGAGAGAAATTACCCTACACATGACCTTGAGTTGGCCGCTATTGTTTTCGCGCTTAAGTCTTGGCGTCATTATCTTCTTGGCGAAAAATTCGAATTGTTCACTGACCACAAATCGTTAAAATACTTGTTCTCTCAGAAGAACTTGAACTTAAGGCAGCAAAGGTGGATGGAGTTCTTAGCATCCTACGACTTCGAGATAGCATATACCCCTGGCAAGGGTAACGTGGTGGCAGATGCCTTAAGTAGAAAAAGGTTGTCTTTGAGTCCGTTGTTTGTTGAGCGGCAAAGTTTAGAGTTCATCTCTACGTTTGACTTTACACCTTCCATTGACTTCGTACCTGGTTTGCTAGCATCCTAAGAGGTCAGACCTACGCTTTTGGGACGGATTGGCGAGGCACAGCGAGACGACCCACAGTTGGTTGAGTTAGTAGAGAAGCTCAAAGGATGGGAGTCATCAAGCCATCTCTGTAGGTATACCCTAGATGATAAGGGTTGGTTACGTAGGGACAGTAGACTTTGTGTACCAAAAGACGATGACCTAAGGAAGACCGTTCTTGATGATGCACATCGTTCGAAGATGACCATCCATCCCGGCGGCGACAAGATGTACATGGACATGAGACGAGTTTACTTTTGGGTCGGTATGAAGAAGGACGTGGCTGAGTATGTCGCTAGATGCTTGGTGTGCCAACAAGTAAAAGTGAAGCAAAAGAAGCCCGGTGGATTGCTTCATCCATTGGAGGTACCACAATGGAAGTGGGAAAGTGTTTCGATGGACTTTATTGATGGATTACCAAGATCGAGGAAGGGTAATACGGGGATTTGGGTCGTGGTAGACAGACTTACTAAGAGCGCCCATTTCATTCCCGTGAAGAGTAAGAGGACTGCTCCATGGTTAGCCTCCGTATACATTCGAGAAATAGTTCATTTGCATGGTGTTCCTTCGAGCATAGTGAGCGACCGCGATCCTATTTTCACTAGCGAATTTTGGAAAAGCTTGCAAGAGGCGGTAGGGACTCAGTTATGTTTGAGCACCGCATATCATCCTCAGACGGACGGCTAGACCGAGAGGGTGAATCGTATTCTAGAGGACCTATTGAGATTATGTGTCTTAGATTTCGGAGGTACATGGGAAGAACATCTTCCGTTGGTAGAGTTCGCATATAATAACAGCTTTCAGTCTAGCATTAGCATGGCACCATTCGAAGCTCTTTATGGACGGCCGTGTTGTTCGCCTACATGTTGGTGGGAATCTACGGATAAGATCTTGCTTGGGCCCGATATGATTAGAGAGACTTCGGAGAAGATCGATTTGATTTGAAGGAGGATGAAGACGACGCAAGATAGGCAGAAATCTTATGCGGACAAGAGAAGGTCAAATCTTGAGTTTGATGTTGGGGACATGATCTTTGTCAAGGTGTCTCCATTACGGAACGCCGTTCGCTTTGGGTCCATTGGAAAGTTAGCACCAAGGTTCGTAGGGCCGTTTCCTATTAAGGAAAGGATTGGGCAGATGGCGTATAGAGTGGAGTTGCCCGAGAGACTTAGTGGTGTACACGACGTATTCCATGTATCACACTTGAGGAAGTGCTTGCACGAGACCGCGGAGGTGGTAGAGCCAAGCTTGCTTAGAGAGGTGGAGATCGAGCGTGATGCGATGATTCGACGAGCTCCTACGCGCATTCTTGGGTCGGAGATTAGGAAATTAAGGAATCGAGAGGTCAAGCTAGTCAAAGTGTAATGGGGAGATGATGAGAGCGACGCTACTTGGGAGACAGAAGCGAAGATGCGTTCATTGTACCCTTTTCTTTTCGAGGGTATATCTTTTAAATTTCTCCTTTATCGCTTACCTTGTACTTATCTTATCTTTAGTATGTCCTCTCGCTAGTATCTTTGACCTTTAGATAGGATAGTACTATGGTTGAAACATGTGTTTGAGACATGTTATGTATGATGGATGCAAGTGTTTGCTAGTGGTTGCTCGTGGATGCATATACACACACTTTAGGCACTAGATCGGCTCAGTCAGTTCATATTACATATTGCATATAAATGTGTGTACATATTTAAGTAATGGATGTATAATGGTTGTACCATCATATGGATGTTGCATTTTGGTGAATGGTTGCGCACACATGTAGAAATGATATATATCGATAGGGTTCTTTCGCATACATAATGGATGCATGGCACTATCATGGTTTGCATTAAGGAGGTCAACTGAATCAGTAGACCGCCTGATTTGCATTATATAAGAAACATATACACACACTTTTTGCATATGTTCATACTGCATTAGAATTTTATAAGGACAATGGATGCCCTGTTTGATGGTTGAGTAGATGGTTGTTTGGATGGTAGGATATGCATTCTCCTTAACTTAGAGATTTCGGGGACGAAATCCTTTAAGGAGGGGAGAATGTAACACCCCGGATTTTTGAATAATCGAATTAACTAAATTAAAGAATAATTAATCTCAGACGTGAGAATTATGGGGATTGGGTTGCGCCATTGTGTTCGTCTCGGAATTCTAGTTGAAATAGAGTCCGAGTTTGCGGGAAACGAGTACCAGATGAAAGAGGTATGGACGAACGAAAATTGATGGCCAAAAAAAAATGCACTGGCGCACTTGGGAAGTGCGCCAGTACATATTTACACTGGTGCACCTGCCAAATGCGCCCAGGCCGAGGCTGGAGCCTGCACAGCTTTCTGGTTCAGGCTGACCCGTGTTGTTGAGTCCTTTCTGACTCCTTGCTGAGTCATTAGGGATGACTAATCACCCTATCATGATTGAATGGTTTTGATTAACCCTAAGAACATCCGACGGCTTAAATTAATTCATAACTCTATAAAAAGACCCATAGACTCAAAACCTAAATCAGAATTAAAACTAAACCTATGGCCGTCATGCTGTTATTTTGAACCCTAGAGCAGCCGCCACCAAAATTAAGAGGGAGAACAGCAACCAAATCAGAACTACTCAACCCTAACAGCAAATCTTCATCAAAGGAGCGCTAATTCAACTCTAGAAATCAGAATTCAGAACTCAAGACTGCTTTTGAGTTGTGAGTTCGATAGTTTTAGCAAAATAATTAATAAATGAATTGGATTGAGTTATAATGCAGATAATTTGGATATGATATGAATTGTTGATTGTATGTTGTAATAATGTTGTAGAATTGTGTTGTAATTTCTATGATATTATGTTATGATACTATCATCTACGATGCAAAGTTATGATGCTATCACCCATGTTATAATCCTATGATTGGCCTATGTCTAGTTGAATCATCATGTTTCTTATGCTAGTTTGTTGTATTTATTCATATGATAATCATATGTAGGAAAGTTTAGATGTTGATTCAAACGTGAACCATATACAAATTTGGGTAGAATTATATGTGACTTTACATGGCTATGGCACCTAGTTTATGTGAAATTTAATTGAAAGTTAGGCCATGATATATGCGAAATTCTACATGACACTTTACATGTTAGATATTAGTTTACACCATTGTTGCGATGTATAAATCACATATGTGAATTTATGAGTTGGATATGAATCATGTTATGTTATTACCTATGCAAGTTTACCCCTTTTAGATATAGGTCTATGACATATGATGTTTATGCGAGTTTGTGGCTATTATTTCGTAAAGTTCACACCTTTAGATATAGACCTATGACATATGATGTTTATGCAAGCTTGTGGCCATTTTCTCATCAAGTTCACCCCTTTAAATTTGGATCCATGACATATGTTGTTTATGCAAGTTGTAACCTTGGCCTATGCAAGTTTTAGATGTAGAACATCATTCACATACGCAAGTTCACCCCTATGTTAGATCTACGTTTTAATTATTTAAATATGTGATGTTTTCTTTTATTTCATGAGTTAGACTATTCAAGTCTAACGTATATTTTTACGTTAAACGAACAAACATACTACGTGGGGTAAAAGGGGATAATATTAAAAATATTTAATTGGCATAAATGCCTTAAAAGGCATAAAATAAAATTGTGGTGAAATTGGTATGATTTTACATACCATAAATGGATGGACATAATTGAGTCAATTATGGACATCGCTAAATTTGGAATTGACTGATAATTCGAATAGGGAAAGTAATTCAAATTGGGGGTGATTAATTAGGAGTAATTAATCGTCTAAGACACGAGGTTAGGCTCTTTTGTGGTGTAAGACTGCCCGGACCTGCCCGGCAAATCCAGCTGCCACAAATGTCAGTCTAATGTGAGAGGTCTTAGGCATAAACTAAATATGTAACAATTGTAAAGACACGAGGTTAGGCTCTTTTGTGGTGTAAGACTGCCCGGACCCGCCCGACAATTCCAGCTGCCACAAATGTCAGTCTAATGTGAGAGGTCTTTATGAGGTTACGGTCTTAATGAATTAAGAAGCACTTAACCAGATAAGCATGTAGTGGGACATGAGGGGGTTAAGTGGGTGCCTTGGGTGGCATGTGGAATCTAGTGGGTGCCTTGGGTGGCATTTGGAAATATGATTAGAAACACTTAACCAAATTGAAACATGTAATTGAAACATGAATAAGAAGTGGGTTAAGTGGGATGTACTAGAGGGGACCAAGCTTAGGTGGATAGCTTGTGTCATGTAATGGGGGGCCGTTTCAACCAGCAACCCATACGTATCTTTGTGGGCTCGACCTAAGTCGAGGGCGGGACACGCATACTGGGCTTGACTGTAAGAGGCCAAACCGGGTTAGCGGTGGCAACGCATGTCCAACGGGTTCATATGCGTGTGTGGACCAGGGCTGGTTGGTAAGACGTTGTTGCATCGTATAGGTATAAGTCGTGCATTCTTGGTTGTATCGGGTTGCCACTTTGGGGAGTGATACACCCCACTGTGGGGCCAACACGGGTATCTACGAGTTAGGGAGCCGATCGCTTGGGAGTAGTGGGTACACCTAGTAGAGATAGGGGCAGACGGCACCTATGAAGGTAGCTAGGGGTGCATGAAACTACCAATATCATTGTTAAGTCTGTAGGCGGGATCAACCTTAGGGTGACTAGTGGTGGTGCTGTATACTAGTGGCGGTGCAGTTTAGGAATTATCCCATATTGTTGGTGTAGTTTAGTAATCATCCTATAGTGGTTTAGGTGCGCTTAACGATATCGTTGATCATCCTGTTTCCTTATTTACTCTGCCATACTCATTGGTTCATGATCATTTCCTTATTTTCCAACTTATGCCTTAGCCTAGTTACTTTGTTAATTATATTGTTAGAATTATCGCACTCGCCAGACTTTATGTCTGACCCCCCCTTTTTCCATCTCTTTCCTTCCCCCCCAGGTGCTCAGGTTGGAACTAGCAACAGTGGAGCTTGATTTTGGACTGCTTTTAGAAGATTTCTTGGACTGCTGAAGTAAAGTTCAGCTTCTCTTTATTTATGGCTATTTTAATGTTGGGGATTATGTCTTTCAGTTTATGTACTTTGTTTTATCAAGATGGATATGATGTACTTGACTTTGATTTTATGGTTTTGATGACGTAATCAAACATATGGGTTTATCCGCTGCAATGAAATAAAGTTTTAAATTTTCAAGTACTGCTTTATATCTGTCTTGTTGTGATTTTCTGTTCTATATTCACCTAAAACGCTCCTTTGAAGTTAAGGCATTCCCTTTGCGAGTGACCTTAATGGAGGTGGGGGTGTTACAATGATAAAAGCCCATGTGGCTAGTTCGGTTTGCGTAAGATAGAATCCGATGTTTAACACCCCCCTCAAATCGAACTAGGGTTTCTCTTTATTTTTTCAGCGCCACCATGAACAACTCTGAGCTCCTCTCTCAATCTCTCGAAACTGCTTCTTGAAAGAGCTTTGGTCAAATTATCATCCTTCTGATAGAAGGTCGGTATGTGGTTTATCATTAGCTTCCCTGTGCTTGTTATCTCTCTGACGAAATGGAGATCGATCTCTATGTGCTTGGTTCTCGAATGTTGTACAGGATGAATGAGAGTGATACAGTGCTACGATTATCACACCAAAGAGCTGCTGTCTTTGTGAATTGAAGCCCTATTTCTTTGATTATGGTTTCCACCCAGTTGATCTCGGCCGTTGCTGAAGCTATTGATCTGTACTTGGCTTCTGTGCTAGAGCGAGATACCGTTGACTGCTTCTTCGTAAACCAAGAGATTGGATTTGGACCCATAAACACGCAATATCCAGATGTGGATCTTCGATCAGCTGGATCATTTTCCCAATCTGCATCGCTGTAAGTGTTTACATTAATATCCTTGCTTGCTTTGATGACTAAACCATGCTCCTGTGTGCCTTGTAAGTAACGTAGTATACGTTTGACTGCTCGCCAATGTACTCTTGATGGATTTGCCATAAATTGGCAAACTTTACTTACACTTAAACAAATCTCTGGCCTGGTTATAGTTAGATATTATAAAGCTCCCATGATGCTTCTGTATTGCTTCACATTTTCAATAGTGTCACCATCATGTTTGGATAGACGTAAATTGCTAGTCATAGGAGTAGGGAGAGCTTTTGCCTTTTCCATGTTTACTCTAGCTAAAATTTCACATATGTATTTCTTTTGGGAAAGGAAAATTTCAGATTGTGATCTTCTCTGCACTTGTATTCCCAAGAAGTAGTTTACCTCCCCCATATCTTTTATTCCAAAAGTTTTATTTTGCTCAGCAATTACTCTGTTGATCTCACTGATATCATTTCTTGTCATCAGGATGTCATCAACATACACTAGTATGTACACAACACTTTGGTTGATGATTATCACATATAGAGAATTATTTGACTTTGTGGCTTTGTATCCAAAACCTTTAGTGTATGTTTTAACTTGATATACTAAGCTCTTGAATCTTGCTTCAAACCATATATTGCCTTATAGAGTTTACAAACATGATTCTCCTTGCTTTTGCATATATAGCCTTTAGGCTGTTGCATGTACACTTCTTCACTTAGATCGCCATTTAGGAACGCATTACACACATCTAATTGCCTTATATTCCAATTGTTGTGTAGTGCCACAGTCAACATAATTCTGATAGTTGTGGGTTTTACAACTGGAGAGAATGTCTCGTTGAAATCAAAACCATATTGTTGTGTAAAACCTCTTGCAACCAACCTGGCTTTATATTTAGTGATGTTTCCAGTGGCATCCTTTTTTAATTTGTAAGTCCACTTGCAGCTTGCCACATTTTTATTTTTAGGAATTGACACCAAGCTCCATGTCTTATTTTTCATTAACGCTTCATACTCTTCATCCATGGCCTTACACCATTATTTATGTTTAATTGCTTGATCATATATGTCTGCTTCACTGGTAGGTTTGTGATCATCCTTGAATGCATTGCAGATTTTAAGCTTGAAAATAACACTTTTTGCTCTAGTTGTCATATGATGTCCTATTTGTGGATGTTGTGTCTGTGTTTCATGACTGCTCCTTTCTGATGTATGATTGTCACTGCTATGATTCTGATTGTCACTTTCATTCATGTCATTAGTTTCGTGTTGATCATCCTCACTCATTGGTTCACTCGAACAGTATCCAGATCTGGTGCTGGATACAGTTAGAGTGGCTAGTGCAGTTTGTACCAATTCTCCCTCATTTGTATCTGTTTTCCATTCTGATGGCTTTGGAATTAATCTCATTGTTGTTTTCCCATGATCAGTTCTTTGATTGTTTGCATTTCCCTTTTTTGCAAAAGGGAACACATGCTCATCAAAGACAACATGTC
Source organism: Allium sativum (assembly GCA_030737875.1). NCBI lineage: Eukaryota > Viridiplantae > Streptophyta > Magnoliopsida > Asparagales > Amaryllidaceae > Allium > Allium sativum. The sequence goes on along the minus strand of CM060911.1, from coordinate 226,955,913 downwards.
TGGAAATTATAATCTTTCCTTTTTCATCCATGCATATGTACCCCTTTTGATTATTTACAAACCCTGAGAAAGTACATGGGCTGGATCTAAAGGATAGTTATGGATATTATATGGTCTGAGGCATGGATAACACATGCATCCAAAAGTTTTCAGAGTGTTATAGTCTGGTTTATTACCATATAACATCTCATGAGGACTTTTGTGTCGCAAAATTCTTGTTGGCATTTTATTTATTAAATATACTACTGTGTTAAATGCCTCATACCACTATTTCATAGGTAAACCCTGTTTCAACAATATGTCGATGTTTTCTTTCTACAATGCCATTTTGTTCAGAAGTATAGGGGCAAGTGGCCCTATGTATGTTGCCTTTATTAGCTAAAAGACACATTAAAGGAAAAAACTCACTGCCCCCATCAGTTTGTATAATCTTTATGTTACAGCTGTGTTGCCTTTCAATAAAGTTAATAAACTATATCATAGCATTATTAGTATCTAATTTGGCTTTGAGAAAGAAAACCCAGGTATATCTTGTATATGCATCAACAATGGATAGATATAACCTGTAACCTTGGCTTGAGCATAAAGGTGCAGGATCCCACATGTCTGCTGTCACTAGTTCAAGTGGCTTTGTGTATACTGTTTCAGACCTGCTAAAAGGTAATTTGTGGCTTTTGCCAACATGACAATGCGTGCAAGTGCTAGAAACGGGTAAATGGTTATAAGGGATGTCATTATCTTTCAATATTTTCATAATAATGTCATAACGAGGGTGTCCTAGTTTACAATGCCAAAAATCTAAATCATTTTTGATTCCATTACGATCATTATTCCAATGCTCATCCTCACAAAGAACATAATTAAGTCGTATACTTGCATTACAACACCAAGTATCATTACCATTTCTCAATCTTGATTGTGTAGTATAAATCATTGTCCAAATTGCCCTGTAATAATATATCTTTACTCAGCATATCTCTAATTAGACAATGACTGGGGTGAAACTCAAAATACACCTTATTATCTTTAGCAAATTGTGATACACTAATGAGATTCTTTTTGACATCTGGAACTCTGAGAAAATTGTTAAGGATGAGATTTCTCTTACCTATAACAACACCTGTCCCAGAATGAGATATATATTCATAGTTTCACCATTGCATGTTTGAATAACTTGCGTACCTGATTAGTTCTTATTACTAAGATTGAGATTTTATAGATTATTGGAGATGTGGTTGGTTGCTCCTGAATCTGGAAACCAATCTTCACCGTATACGTCTTCAGCCTTGCTGGAGTCATCTCCATTTGCTGTAGAACTTTCTCCACTTGATTTGTTTTGCTGATTAGCATGTGCCATGTTGGCATTTAATCCCCATGTTATTAGTTGACTTTGTTGTGAATTATTAACATTTATGCTGAATCTGAAATAACATCTATTTGCTGTATGCGCAAGTTTATCACAAATTTGACACTGGACATGATTTGCACTGTTGGACCTACCCCTACCTCTTCCTCTTTGATATGGGTTTCCTCTTTTCCCTTGATTGTTACCCCTGCCAAAACCAGGTAAGTTTCTTGTCTGATTATTGTTCACATTTCTTGAATTTGAAGCAAGATTCACGCTGTACTCAATTTGGGATGCCTTCTTTTGCTCAACTCTACCCTCATGTGCCAATAGTGTAGAGTAAATAGTTTAAATATCTAGTAGAACAGGTTGTGTGGCAATACAGGTAACTTATGACTCATATTCTTCATCCAATCCATTTGTCAATGTGAAAACTTGTTCACTGTCTGAAATATAATGTCCCACTGCTTTCAATTTATCACACAGTGTCTTATCCTTTGCAATATATTCTTTCATGGACATTTCTACCTTTCTTGCATTTTGAAATTCTCTTCTATAGTGCATAATACGAGCAGATGATTGTGAGTTGAAAATTGGTTGTATAGTAGGCCATATTTCATGAGATGAATTGCATCCTATAACTTGTGACAGCAAGTTTGTGTTGATAGATGAAAATAGCCATGATGATAAGAGGTTATCTTGTTTTTGGTGATGCACAAATGCTGGGTTACTAATCATGTGTCCATCTTTGTCCAGGATCATGGCAGGAGGAATGGATCTTGTTCCTTTGACATAATCTTGAAGGTCATATCCCTTCAAGGCTGTTTCAACTTGGAACTTCCATAGGAGGAAATTTTCTTCATCGAGAGGGGTGGTTATCACTTGAGTCTTGGGTTTTACAAGAATTGAAGTGGTACTGGTGGGGTCAACGGTGCCTGCTTTGGATGTGGCAGATGAATTTTCATCACTTGGTCCAGCCATGGCAAGAAAACTGTTAGGAAACAGTATATGGCGAGGCCACCTGCTCGAGAGGGTGGCAGCCTATGCAGAAGTGTCGGAAACAAGGTGGCAAAGGCGGTTCTTGCGTCTTTAAAGATGCAAGAATTGGTACTCTTGACCAAGAAGATGTCAATGATGAGATCCCAGATCTCAGATGACCAGAAAAGTTGTAGCCGCTACGAATGAGAATTCCAGCCTGACAGGCATAACTTCAGTAAGAAAAGCCATTGCACGATCAGAGAAGTTTCTCTCCGATAATGAAAATTAAACAGAGGAGACTTGAATGCACTCCTCTCAATTTGATCAGCAGAAAAGGTATTTTTAATTACTTGCCATTAGGCCAATTTGCTCTGATACCATATAAGATTTTGAAGAAATATTGTAATAATCCTTTTATATATTCTTAAAATGTAATGAAATAGATGTATCAACTGATGGATTGTACAAAGTATTGCTGCTACTTATATAATACACGTAGCAGCTATATTGGGCTAAAGTAAAGAACATGCCCAGAATGATAAAAGCCCATGCGGCTAGTTCGGTTCACATAAGATAGAATCCAATGTTTAACATACAGGTTTGCGCCACATTCTACGTTTCCTTTTTTAATGCATGTGTTATTTCTTTTTTTTCATAATGGAAAAAAATTGCCAAACGAGTTTTGCATTTTTGCATGCTCAGCTACCTAACTTCTCAAGATTTTCCATCTATACGTGCACCCATACTCCAAGTTAATGCACCATCCAATACACACCAACATCACAACCATGCATGCTCCAACACCACTTGATGCATGCACTGATGCTTATTTCCCTATGTGCCACATGACCGGCTAATATTGTAAAGCAGTAAGTGTCGGAGGAGCGACGGAGGTAGGCTTCAATGAGGATGGGTGAGGATGTGGTGCAACAGTCGAAGTTGATGGAGGATAAAGTGTTGGTCGAGGCTAGGGAAATGCAAATAGCGTTGGGTTGAGGGGCGAAGAAGCAGTGTTGTCATGGAGATGAGAAGATGATGGAGCAGCTGGCATGGGCATGGTCGATGACGAAACTGGTGGTGGAGGCATCAAAGAGAAATACGATGGTTGATAGTGATGGGGCGTGGCTTGCATGAAATAAATGGAGTTTGTCAAGCAAAAGGGAATTTTTGTTAAAATGAAAAGGTGGGAAGGAGCAATTTTTGTGGAAGAGAGAGAGAGCTGCGTTAGTTTTATTAAAAAAATTATTTGGAATCTCAGAGAAGATGGAAGGATAAGCACAAAATTGAAGAAGTAATCGTGTTCTCAAGTTTTGTAACAAGTGGCATTCAATTTAGTTCATAAACAAGCGTCCACTTCTTCATGAATTTTGAACAGGTGTTACTAATTTTTTTTTCCAAATTAAACCATATATACATAAATGATATGTAGAACTATATACTAGAAAAAAATACAAGAAGCGGTACACATGCACAAAAACAACACACAATTGATATTGCCCTTTGTGCGCTTCTGACATAAGATCGCGAAGACAGAGCAATAAACGTCCGAATTTCGCAAAATGAAAAATGGTCTTCTTCAAAATAGGGTCTAGTATTGTAAAAACCCGGAAAATTAGAATCAATTTAAAATTTTTATTTTGGCAATTTTAATGAATTTTGAATATTTAAAATGATTTATTTTAAATAATAATGACTAGAAATTTATTTTGAATAGAATTAGAACATATAAATTTATTTAAATCGAAATTAGAATATAAATATTTATTTTAATTATTGAAAATTCGATTTCAAATTTCAAATTAATGTACAGGATTCAAAATAAACTGGATTTTAGTGAAACCAGAAATATTTGAATCTGTTTGAAAATATCTTTCCAACAAATGTGAAAAATCCAGATTTTATAGCGAGAATAAAAAGTTATGTCCAGTTGAACACTCAGAATAGTCGCTATGGAATTTAAAATAATATATAGCCCTTAAAAATAGCGATTTTGCAAACAACCTCCATTTTCGACGAGACCACTTTTTTTGGATCCAAAATGTCAAATTATTGCTAGATTCCAATTTTCAGAATTTTTGGAATTAATATGTGAGCGTGGCGAATTTAAACATGTTTGGTCAATTCATTTTGAATTTAATTGACTGGAAAATGACCATTTTTCAAACGGTCTCCAAATTGAATGAAATTAGTTTTGATAGGACCGTATCGTCAAAGCATAGCCAGATTTATTTTTCTAGAATTTTTGGGAGTTAGTATGTGGCTCCAGTAAATTAAAATGTGCGTTTGAATTTAAAATATAATGATTTATATTTTAAATTTATCGGAAACTGGTCGTCAAAGCCGAATTCGGTTACGAAACATATCCCATTGTGTTCGGAATGGTGGTAATTAGCTAGGGGCGACAGTCGTTGGATCTCGTTTGGAGTTCAAGTGGAAAGTCAACTTTATGGAGGATTAAATAAAATAAAAAATAAATAATAATATGTGAAAATTAGGATCACATCCTTAAAACTAAACTTAATTAGGCTCACATCCTCCCCTTTTGAAACATATAAATTTCATCCCTATTTTCATATAGCGGCACTTTTTTTTCTAGAACTACCCTTTTTCACTTATGGGACACCGTAATTAAAGTAATACGAAACACGTATTAGGGTTTTATTTTTAATAGTATCATATAATTCTGTGTCATGGCGGCACCTTCTTCGTTCTCATTTTTTTAATTCCGTCGATCTAAAATTTCCTTTGCTCGGAATTCTTTTAGTGACTTAATTAGATCCATCCTTGGTTTATATAGTGAATGTTTATTCTTCAAGGTAAGTTAAACTTTTTATTAATTTTTATTTTCTACGGCTATCATTTTTTGCTCGATCTTTGTTAATTGATTAATCTCATCTTCTTTAATTGTATAGACTTGTTGATTTACAATTTAATTATTGTATATAGTTTTAATGTTATTATAAATCGTACAGTTTTATTTTTTAACTTTGGCAATATGTTTGTTCTTATATTCTGAATAGATGTATACAAATATGCGTAAGTTGTTAATACTTGCATAAAAATATGCAACTATTGTTATAACCGGTGTATAGGCCTTTTCATATATTCAAAAAATTTGCGTATATGTATTCATATATTCTGTATAAATGCATTAGAATATAAAACTATTATGAATGTCTTTTTGTGTATGTGTTTGTTGATTAATTGTATACAAATTTGCATATTTTCTTAATATATGAATATTAAAATGTTTAATGTATGCATATATTGTTCAAAAAAAAATTTATTTCTTGTAAATTTCTGCGTAATGTTATTTGATTACTGTAGTTTATGTTTATTAATGTTTATTCTCTTCTTCGTATAACAGTGTTCCTGCTAATAATGGCGTATTGGTGCTGTTGATGTTTGGTAATGATAGATGTGGATTGGAATGTTTAATAGTTGTTACCGGAAAAAATGTAAATGAAGGTATGTTGTGTTACGGTTTATTTTTCACTTATAACATCAATTATTGTGTTTTAAGCATATACGTATGTAATTTTTCTGAATATTTGCATATTTTCATGAATGTAATCTGAATAGTATAATAATCTTTTGTATATATGCTTTTAATTATGTTTCTTTTGGTTAATACTAGCATGCAATAATACAGAAATTGTAAACACATGCATACAATTGTTCGGAATATTGAATTATTAGCATAAGGGTATGTAACTAATCTGGATATATGCATACTTGAATGCAATTATTATGACTGTACAGAGTGTTTTCAACTGTTATAGGTATGTATTTAATATTAGAATATTTGTTTTCGTTTCTAATCGTCAACTTAAAAACTTATGATCTTCTAAAAGGTTGAAATCTGCAGGTGAATTTACGAAGACTGCTATATGTGGTTTGTGCCAGAAGTTGGGTCATACTAAAAGGACATGTTCTTCAATAGACTATTAGATGTTATTTTGTATTATTTTTTTAACAAAGTTGTACTATATACTATTGTGAACATTTACATTCTGCTTTAAATTTAGTTCAGTATTTTAATGTTAAATTCTGTGATTTTCACAATTATTTTTTTGTCTTATATATATGCAATTATTCCATATAATTCCATAGATGTATGCAATTATACCGAATATTTGTATCATTTTTTCCTTGTATTTTGATTTGCTGCATAAATGTACGAAACAGTTCATAGTAGTTACATACGGGTACGAAAATATCTTTATAACTAGATAATGTATACAAGTATTCTCAATTGTTGCATATATGTATGCAATTATTCTTATTATGTGCATGCAAATATTCAAATTTCAGCGTATAGGCATATCCTCTTTAAATTTGAAGATTAGTTCCCTTTTTTATCTTGAAATTATGCCGAATATTTTGTCAATTCACATATGCATATCATTTAACAATATTTGCATGTAAGCATGCAAGTATTATGAATAACTGTGTACAAGAAGGCAACAATTCGTAATATCATTTTAGAATAGAAGAACTAAATTCAGTACATAAAATTCCACAGTAATTCAATACGGTAAATACATAATCATGTCATAGTAGTTCGAATACAGAAAATTGGTCAACATATTTATACGGAAATCTAAACACCATTTTTAATAATTTTATTCAGAATTTTTGTTTTCGTTTGATAGCAGGACCATCTATGTTAGGTCATCATCTACAGTCCAACTGTAAAGTTTGCAACTTAGAATTTGAGCAGTAAGCACAACTCGTTGTAGATTTACAGAATTAGGCTTGTATATTTTATCATCTTTGTCGACTTATTTTTCCTTATTTCTCTGTTTCGTTATATTAATTATAAACATTCCACAATTGACGCTGCAGAAATTGTAAAAAAATTATCAATTTGTTAGAAATATTCTATTTAGTATGAAAACATGCATAAAAATATACAAACATTCTCAATCTCTGCATTAATATGATAACATTTACGAAGTCAACATAAAAGTATTTAAGTTATCATATTTTATGCATACAAGTTTGCAAATATTATGAATTCATGCGTACAAGTATGGACTTATTATGTGTGTATATGCATATTCAACTATTCTAAATATGTGCATACAAGTACGCAACTTTTTTTATTATCTGCATTTGAACATGCAAATATTATCAATATTTGCATACGAAGTATGCTAATGCTATGAATATTGGCATAGTTGTATGCAAATATTCTGACTATTCATATACGTGTATACAAGTCTTTTGAATTTATTTACTTACGTATGGCTTTGTGGTGGCCAATTCGCCAATTCAAGTTGCCCGTGTTTATGATAATTAGTCTTTTCCAACCTTTTCACCACTCCACTGATGTAAATTCTCTGTGTTAAAAAATATATAGATAAATGCATATAATTATACAACAATTATGTAATAAAATCACAATTACATGCCACAGTTTTGGATAAATGCATATAATTATTCAACAATCAGTTAATAGTTGAACAATTACATGCAATAATTGTGATTAAATGCATACCTTTATGCCTGAATCTGCTGATAGTTGCACACTTGCATGCAACAACTCTAAATAAATGTCAAATAATAATGCAAAAAACAGGTGATAAATTCACACTAGCATTCAACAGTTCAAATTTATTTCATGGAATCATGCAACAACAATAAGGTGATGAATGCATACATTCAAGTAACAATTTTGATAAAATGCGTACAAGAAAGAAAAATTTCTGATTACATCATGCAACTATTTTGTATAAATTCCTGATTACATGCAACTTTTTCTAATATGAATCCCTTTACACAGATGATATGAATATATGCACATATATGTACAAACGTACTTAATATATGCATAAAATTATGAAATTATTAGGAATACATGCATAATTGCATGCAACTTTTCTATTTATATTCATTTATTCGAATGATCGACGAATTCATTTGATTGAAAAATTGAAAAAAAATTATTCTAAATATATGACTACAAAAATTAGCTGCTAACTTCATATAATCATGCAACAATTCTAGTTAATATTTCAGCATCATGAAACAATTCTAAATAAAAGTATACAATCATGCACCAAATCATAAAATCATATAATTATGCAACTATTCCCTATTTATCCACAGTTTATTATATAATATACATAGATTATCAGTTGTTGAAATTATAATTAAAAAATAGAAATTTTACCTTTATTCTCGCCATTTTCTGCAAATCTTCCGTTGAAATTGCCACGATTCTGATTATTTTTCTTTGACCAAGACTAAAACGATGAAAGTCGACTTTGAATTCTGAAATTTTCTTCTCGTCCGCGCTAAATGAGCCATGCGTTTAGTGAAATGATTCAGATTTGTGGACCGACTATTTTTTAGGGTTTAAGGATAAAACCGGAATTTGATATGCTGCGTTTTGAAAATAAGGATGAAATTTGTATAATTTCTACGGCTGGACTCTTCTTATATTTTAATAGTTAATAGGGACCTGCAAAAAATGCACCCTAATAATGTTACTTTCCACTTAACCCCCCTTCCCCTCTTCTCTTTCTCCCCCGTCAGATCAAAATGAAAAAAGAAAAAAAATCGCGATGACCTTCCCGTCCACCGTGCTGCCACCTAGGGGACCGCCGCCTCCCCATCATCGCGCCAAACCCCCTCCTCTCCTCCGCCTTCGCTTCTCGCTACTCCCCCGGTCCAATACCCAAAACCGCAACCCCCCCAACCAAACAGAGCCACCGCCGCCAGAAAGGGACCGCCAGAGCCACCGCGCCACGTCGGAGGAGCGTCGTCACCCCCTGCCGACGCGCAAATAAAAACTGAAAAGCAAAGGTAAGTTTTTTTATTTTATTTAATTTTTTTATGTAGTAATCTTTAAATTAAAATCTAATTTATATGTATAAATCGTTGAATTTATTCTCATTTTTTAATGTAATAAAAATTTAATTTTTATTTGTTTGAATAGATTTTTATAATAAAAAAAGGATAGATTTTTTAAAATAAAAAGAATAGATTTTTCTAATAAAAAGGATAAATTTAGAAAAAAGAATAGATTTTTAAAAATAAAAAGAATATATTTTTAGAATAAAAAGAATAGATTTTTTAAAAATAAAAAGAATAGATTTTTATAATAAAAAGAATAGTTTTTATAATAGAAAAGATTTGATTTTTATATTGAAAAAGATATGATTTTCATAAATCAAATGATATGATTTTTAACACGGTAAAGATATGATTTTTAATATGAAAATCGCAAGTAAAAATACGATTTTTATTTATATGAATGGCACGTAAAAAAATTGGATCTTTATTACTTGAATAGCAAAATAAAAATATGATTTTTATTTATACAATAGCATAATAAAAATATAATTTTTATTATACGAGTAGCGATATAAAAATAACCTTTTTATATATGAAGTAGCATTATAAAAATATGATTTTTATAATATAATAGCGGTTTAAAAAGATAATTTTTATTATCATATGGCGAAGTAAAAATATAATTTTTACTTAAATAACTTCATTTAAAAAAAATGTGATTTTTAATATAAAAATCATGTGAAACAGATTGCGATGGAACGGATGGAAAACAAATCCAAACGGTTCGGAAATTCAGAAATAAAACTGGAGGAGTGGATCCCAAAGGTGAGAATTTCCCACTTTAATTTATTTTCTAGTTAAATATATATACTAGGATGCAGATCGTGCTTAGTAGAACTCGACACCTTTGTTTGAAACCATGTTTGTTTGGTTGTTTAGTTGATTGGATTATTTGGTTAAATTTGGTTTGGGAAATGAAATGAATTGATTAGAATTGGTATATACATGGCGTGAGCCATTATTAGGCGAGGGATAAGGCTAGACCTTATCCCGGTTCTAGTATCGTGCGGTTATGCTGCCGAAATTTTCTAAAAATATTAGAACAATAAAAATATCACTTTTATTGTATAAATGAACTGTATAAAATATTCATGAGCTAAAATAAATATTTTATAGTTAACAATATAATTTTTAACATGTATATGAATAAAATAAATATTCATTTACAAATCGGACGATTTTTTTATGTACACACATTTAACTGATATTGATTGGGACGATATATTTTACACATCGCCGAACTACTGAAAGTGTTTGTTGTTTGAAAACCCCACATGGGTATTGGGATGATATTTGACATACACTAATCCCAATTGTTTAGTTTTATGTCAATCGATGGGTTGACAAACTATTGTAAGCGTTAATTATATATATTTAACGCTTATGCAGTTGTGTAATGCACTCTGGATGATGGTTGACTGTGTTTGATTATTGTTGTGTACATGTGTGTATGAAATCCATATAAATAAAATTATATGGTAATTGACTGTGTTTGATTCCAATTCGGAAAAAACGAATATTTTAAATTAAAGAATATTTTAAATTGATGAATAATGAATATTTTAAAATAACTAATATTTTAAAATAACATTCAGTAATGGATCAAAATAAGATTTTGATGTCCGATTTGGGATGGACACGAAAATATTTAAATATATAAAGCCGTGTTGATTAAATTAATGTCATTTTGAGTGAATGATATTTATATCGATTTAATTCATTTTTATAATGAATATCGAACAGGAAGTGATTTCAAAATCTAATATTTTGAAAATATTATCATTTATATATTAATGACAAGGAATATTCAATTTTGATTTGAAACTGAATATGAATTTGAAAACGAATTTAAAACGATTTATAAAATATGTTTTAAATGGAAATCGATGAAATATATAATATACATATTTAATGGCCTGAATAGAACGAGTCGCGCCGCGACAATTCGCGAATTTCGGCCATTGACTTTGAATTGACATTACGAGAGATCCGTCCATCGGATTCTCCTAAAACCGAAACCGTTTAGGTTCGTGTTGAAAAGAGCTTTCCAACGAATATAAGGGAATTGAAATCTAATGGTTGGATTTAGAATTATGTCCAAATCAAATTTGGAAAAGGTCATTGTAAGTGCAGTTCGATGACCATTTTTGAAAATCGACTGTACGGGCTCTGATAAAATTATTAAAAATATGAATAATTTGTGTAAAATCGTAATAAATGATTTGGAAAGAATTGGGATGAAAAATTCCATATTTTAAGAGATAGAAATATATTTTTATCGAAATCTACCAGTTATAAACTAGAATTATAAATCCAATATTTTTAAATAAATAAATTGGATTTGAAATGGTTTTAAAAATAACTAGAATTTCCAATATATGAATTGGAATGGATTTGAATCGAAATTATCTACGGAATATTTCGATATTGGATTCCGTGCATATAAGGATATTGTGGAGGAATTTGGAAGATATATATATATATATCGTTATTTCCAATACGATATTTGTTGATTTCAGAATTTGATATTGAATATAAGCCGATATAATTTCTATTCAGAGCCTTGTATTTAATATTGAGTTGGATTTTGGGATTGTCGTGAATGGTGTCTTCATTAACACTGTTCTTAAACCCATCTAAGAAAAGAATAAAATCTTTAATTAAGATTTAGTAAAGTTTTTCCAATTAATTGATATTTAATTGGAATTGAATAAAATAATTGGATTTTGGGTTTTTCGTGAGAGGTGTCTTAAATAACACTGTTCTTAAACCCCGTGTGGAAAGAATGAATCTTTTAATTAAGATTATTAGAGTTTCTAGTTAATTAACATTTAATTGGAATAAAATGGGATGTGAATTGGGTTTATTGTGAACTGTGTTTTTTACGACACTCGTTCTTTAACCCGATTTACAGTGAAATGTGATTTGGAATTTATAAATCTTTTTATTAAGATTTAATGGAAATTTTCCAGAATAAAGTTTTCCAATTTAATATATTAAATTGGAATTGAATGGAATTCGATTTGGTAATAATCGAAGTGAGCTTTTGTAGAGGAAGACTATTAATACATATAGAATTTAAAAGGCTTTGCCGTTATTCCATTTATATTATTAGTCGGATGCGGAAATTGATATGGAATATATATTGATCTGTTTTCCGTGAAGATTCCAGAATTAATGGAATGTGATTTGGGTGTATCGTGAACTGTGTTTTAAATGACATTAGTTCTTTAACCCAGTTAAAGACAGGATTACATGTCTAAAACTGTATTTCGAACTGTACGGTTGATCTCTGCTAAATATATATCTGTTCGATGGCAGAGAATTTATTCTCTTGCTTAACACCCTTCTCTTAGACGTACAGCTTAGAGGTTATATATCAGCAGAAATAAATAGTACGGGGTAGACTGTCGATGCGACATGTGTGTGTTTCCAATGTTAATTAATCATTAATATTGAGTTTTGGGAAGATTAAAACTAAGTGGAGTCTTAATGAATCTTTAATTAGATTGAAATGTGAATTGATAATTTAAATTATCAAATTGGGGAAATGATCGAGAGTGGAGTATCACCAGTTTTGCTCGAAGCGATAGTTAAATCTTTAATTAGATTTGAACGGGAAATGGCAATTAATTTTACCGATAACACCGTGGTGTTAGATATGGAGTATTACCAGTTTTGCTCCATGGGATGAATAGGTTGGGATTGGGAAATTAAACAAATAATTACTTCGGTAAGGTGCGCTAATCCCGACTAGTTTGGATCAACTTTAATTTGGTTTGAATTGATATCCAAAGGAAGATTAAAGAATAAATTTAAAGAATTAATATTTGATAAAATTAATGGGAACCTTTCCCAAAGGATACGAATATTTAAATAAAAGAATATTCAGGATTGGAATGAGGCGTATATTGTGTTTTTATAGCACTTGTTTATTATATACGTGAGTTATTCGGAAAGACCGGGTTTATACCCATTCTGAATAACTGATTCGACGATAAGTAGACGATGAAGACGGTGGTTGAAGACCGGAGGTCTTTACATCGTTTGGATGATTACCGATGTCTTGATTGGGCGGTACACCCAAGATAAGATAATAAGTGGTGATCGTCCAGACATACTTGGAGATCAACCGGATATGCGAGGACCTCTCTCCTGTATTGGACACGGGACGAGGAATAAGGTGCCTCCGGTTTCGTTCAAACCCAGAACGAACTTGTAAATGGACGTGTGTCTGACATTGGATTTTATTTTGTGTTGATTGATGTATATTAAATATATATCTGTTTGGTGGAGGAGAATTTATTCTCTTGCATAACACCCTTCTCTGAGATGTAAGAGCTTAGAGGTTATATATCGATAGACATCAGTTGCATTGCGTGAATTGTCAGTGTGGCATGCTGAGATGCAAATGACCAGGGCTCCTGTTGAAAAGCATAGTCTTGTGGTTGATGATCAAAGCACGGCTTCAATATAGCATAGCTTTGTGTATAGCGTTAATTCGCGAGCCTTACACCTCGGTATGAGTCAAAAACGGGATAAGGGACCCAAAGAGTACATGACGTTTCTTTCTAGCTATGGGTGGTGTCATGGTATGGAGCCCAGATATTTATTATTTTTACCTATGTTGTTGTTGGATTGCGAGGCGCCTTGGATATATTGGTTACTACGGAGCCGATGGATATTGAGTCATCTGGCTTATTTAGCTCATATAGGACCAGGAAACGTGTGTTCAAGAATAACTAATCCTCAAACGTAAGGGAGGACTGGCCTTGGAGGATCCAAGGGTCTTCTGTGGGAGATCCTGGGCATTTGCTAGAGTGTCTCAAAGCCGGCGAGGAGTACATCCCTTGCCTCGACTCATGACGAAAATCCAATTTCCAATACGTGACATTTCAGTTTTGATTGTAGGGCCTAGTAAGGCGACATGATATATGGTACCCATGTCGTCTATGATTGATACATTTATATTTAAAGTTGTTTTTGACACTATACACTTATAATAGTATCAAATGATTTGTTTTAAGCATACCAAGCATATTTGGCTATTATAAGGGAAAACCCTATCCTTCGGCTTGCATTGCATTGTGTGATAGGACCTGGGTCTTATAATAGCTTCATTTTTCCAAGAAGCATTGCGCTGTTTGTTTTATGCACTGGTATTCTTGGGAGGAAACCCGTTCCGTGTTATACGGCGTGGTCACTTGATTTACTTTATTTTTAAAGTAAAGTTTTAAATAACTGTTTTAGTTCTCACACCAGTCACACGACTGACCTAGAGTATATTATTTTGATCTAAACTATGGGTGCCCCTATTTTCCACACGGGTAGCTGGTAGTTTGGGATTTGCAGATATTATATCCATAGGATTCTGGTTTACAACTGGAGCTATACTCGGAACGCTCTGTATCCGTGTATTTCTTTAAGATGTGTTATGTATTATTATTTTATACTGCTATGTAATGTATTTCAAATCTCTGATGTTTTTCTGATGTATAAATTATTCATACTCTGTTATATTCATGTACTCCGATGTAATTGTTGTAATAAGCAATGAAATGTTCTTCTGTTTTTGTTCTGATTTGTCGTGTTCTCAGACAATTCGCTCTTTCTCTTCTCTTCGGAGACCGGGGAAGTTCGGGTCGTTACAGTTTGGTATCGGAGCTTTGGTTTACAGAGCTCGAGAACAAGACACATTTGAACCAAACGAAAGAAATCATCAGAGATTGGATTAGTAATGTCCAATGAGAATGACTCGTTAGAGATGGGATCAGTAGTATCCTAGAATGAGTCGAAAGAATGTTATTTTTAAAATAAAAATGAAAAAAAATTGGTTTTGAGAATTTAAACCGTATAATACGTATTTGAATATTTATTTTATATTGATTTTGGACAATCGAGTATATGAAGATTTTGAATACACGCGTAGTTAACGTGTATTCTAGGCCTCGAATATACTGGATAAATATAGAATCACACTCTAGTCGCCCGCAAATGATTCTGATGATGGGTACCCATCATCAGTGTTATGTTCGTGTTTCGAAAGTGGGATATCTATATATTTTCAATTGACTGATGTGAGAACCAAAACTAGATAGGGTCTATTGTTGTGACTTGGCATCAAAAATGAATTTTTATATATATATAAATTATGAATTTGAATAGGTAATCAACTAATTGATTGTTGGTTGTGTTGTTTGATTATTGGTTGATTAATTAAAATTTTGAACCATTAAGCCAAATTGAACCAAATGTTGAACTGACTTGAAAACTGATTGCAATTGCATGCCTATACACGTATATACATTGAACAAGTCACAGCAAGGAGGCTAGAGAAGAGGAATAAAATTGTATGCCCGACAAATAGGTACATGTTTACTAATTTATTGGGTTTGGATGATTTTATGAGCCGATTGGCTAGCCGCTTGGCTTTTTCTTTTTCTTTTTGGATGATGAGGGTCATGCGTGGCTAGTTGCGGTTTTAAATGTCCCCCCGTACAAAGGAGCTTATGGCGAAATTTTTCAAAAGTTTAGGGTGTTTGCCAAATTTTTGAATAGTTGGAAAATTCTTAGAACTGAAAAGTTGAAGAATGAAAGCCAAACTGAAAGTTGAGTTAAATAGTTAAACAACTTTCAACTCTGTTCCTATTCGAGGACGAAAAGATTTTAAGTGGGGGAGATTGTAACAACCCGGAAAATCAGAACCAATTTAAAAATTTTATTTTGGCAATTTTAATGAATTTTGAATATTTAAAATGATTTATTTTAAATAATAACGACTAGAAATTTGTTTTGAATAGAATTAGAATGTATAAATTTATTTAAATTGAAGTCAGAATATAAATATTTATTTTAATTATAAAAGGAATTGGAAATGGCGCGGTAGTTTGAAAATTCGATTTCAAATTTCAAAAGAATGTACAGGATTCAAAATAAACCGGATTTTAGTGAAACTAGAAATATTCGAATTTGTTTGAAAATATCTTTCCAACGAATGTGAAAAATCCAGATTTCATAGCGGGAATAAAAAGTTATGTCCAGTTGAACATTCAGAATAGTTGCTATGGAATTTAATATAATATATAACCCTTAAAAATAGCAATTTTGCAAATAGCCTCTGTTTTTTAGGAGATCACTTTTGTTAGATCCAAAATGTCAAATTATTGCTAGATTCCAATTTTCTGAACTTTTGGAATTAATATGTGAGCATGGCGAATTTAAACGTGTTTGGTCAATTCAATTTGAATTTAATTGACCGGAAAATGACCGTTTTCAAACGATCTCCAAATTGAATGAAATTAGTTTTGTTAGGACCGTATCGTCAAAACATAGCCATATTTGTTTTTATGGAATTTTTGGGAGTCAGTATATGGCCCAAGTAAATTAAAATGTGCGTTTGAATTTAAAATATAATGATTTATATTTTAAATTTAGAGGAAACTGATTGTAATAGCCGAATTGGGTTACGAAACATATCACATTGTGTTCGGAATGGGGGTAATTAGCTAGGGGAGACAGTCGTTGGATCTCCTTTGGAGTTCAAGTGGAAAGTCAACTTTTTGGAGGATTAAATAAAATAAAAATAAATAATAATATTACTTTCCACTTATCCCCCCTCTTCTCTTTCTCCCCCGTCAGATCGAAATGAAAAAAAAAATCGCGATGCCCTTCCCATCTACCGCGCCGCCACCTAAGGGACCGCCGCCTCCCCATCATCGTGCCAAACCCCCTCCTCTCCTCCGCCCTCGCCTCTCGCTACTCCCCCGTCCAATAACCAAAACTGCAAACCGCCCCCTCAACCAAATAGAGTCACCGCCGCCGCCAGAAGGGGACCGCCGGAGCCACCGCGCCACGTAGGAGGAGCGCCGCCACCCACTGGCCGATGCGCAAACCTTCCCCCCTGCAAACAAAAACTGAAAAGAAAAGGTAAGTTATTTTATTTCAGTTTTTTTATGTAGTAATCTTTAAATAAAAATCTAATTTATATGTATAAATTGTTGAATTTACTCTCAGTTTTTAATGTAATAAAAATTTAATTTTTATTTGTTTGAATAGATTTTTATAATAATAAAAGGATAGATTTTTTAAAATAAAAAGAATAGATATTTATAATAAAAAGGATAGATTTTTTAAAATAAAAAGAATAGATTTTTAAAAATAAAATAAATAGATTTTTAGAATAAAAAGAATAGATTTTTAAAAATAAAAAGAATAGATTTTATAATAAAAAGAATAGATTTTTATAATAGAAATGATTAGAATTTTATATTGAAAAAGATATGATTTTTATAAATCAAAGGATATGATTTTTAACATGGTAAAGATATGATTTTTAATATGAAAATGGCAAATAAAAAAATGATTTTTATTTATATGAATGGCATGTAAAAAAATTGGATCTTTATTATTTGAATAGCAAAATAAAAATATGATTTTTATTTATATAATAGCATAATAAAAATAAAAATTTTATTATACGAGTAGCGATATAAAAGTATACTTTTTATATATGAAGTAGCATTATAAAAATATGATTTTTATAATATAATAGCGGTTTAAAAAGGTAATTTTTATTATTGTGTAGCGGAGTAAAAATAAAATTCTTATTTAAATAACTTGTAACACCCCACCTCCGTTAAGGTCACTCACAAAGGGAATGCCTTAACTTTGGTGGAGCATTTTAGTAAACAGAACAGAAACTTACAAGACAGATAAAACAATACTTGAAAAATTTATAACTTTATTTCAACAGAACCGAAATAAACTTGGTTACATCCTTTCAAATCACAATATCAGAATTCAAGTACAGAATATCAGTCTTGTACAAAAGCCTTCAGAATGCATAGTTTAAAATCATAATCCCCATAGAACGGAAGCTATACAGAGCCAAGCCATACTTTAAGCACTTCAAGCAGAAGAAATCCGGATCAAGCTAAAGTATTCCCTCCTTGGATAACCTGGGGGGGAAACGGAAGAAAGGAGGCGAAACAACAAGGGTCAGACAAAAAGTCTGGCAAGTCCAGTGATTTTCAGTAATGAACAGATAATAATAACATGACATGAAAATAAAACTGGATGAGAGATAACTGTAACAGGTGTAACAGATATAACAGAAGAATAGAATGATATAAGCTATTGTTCTACACTTCTCTGCACTAATACTAGTATAATAGAATTAGGTGTCGCCCTAATGTCTAAACTGAAACAGAAACGGGTACAGAATAATTTAACAGAAACAGAATGCTAATAATAGGCCTTTACTACCCGATCGGAAACAGACAGAAGCAGAAACAGATTAATCCCTACGGAAACAAAATGTAGAATTAGGTGTACACTAGTAATGGGCCTTTACCACCCGAACAGACGGTACCACGCAGAAACAGACAGGTGTTACCACCCAACAGAAACAGACGGTACCAACAGAAACAGACAGAACTAAGTGTACCCTAAAACCCTACCCCAAGCGATCGGCTCCCTAATACATAAATATCCTGTGTCGGCCCCACAGTAGGGTGTATCACTCCCTAAAGTGACAACCAATTGGCACAGACCTATTTACAGATGTCACGGCGTCTTACATCCTCAGAGGCAGACCGGGATCCACGCACGCACATGACCTGGTTGGAACGCACCATCAACACCCCTCACCATTATCAGAATGAACCGCTTATAATTAGTTCAGTAAGCGTGCCCGGACCCTACTTACTTGTTGGGTCAAAGTCTTGATACCAGAAAGGGTTACTGACTAATATGGGTCCCAAACAACAGATGACACAAGTAATTCCCCTCCTAACCTTGTGTCCCCAGACTAATAGATTTCATCTTAACTTGTCTACAAGTTTCAGACATACGAAATTTAGATTAACTAGTTCACAGATCAGACAATCAAGTTAACAGGTTTTCAGACTAACGGATCAGATGTTCGGATTAACAGGCTTATAGATTAACTGGTTACAGATTAACAGACTTACAGATTAACTGGTTACAGATTATCTAACTTTGTATTGGGCCTACGGATTTACGAAACGGGTTTATTAGATTCATTGGTCCAATTGGTTTAACCTTACCCAACACATTTTAGACATCATAATTATCTCAGATTTTCATTAATTAAATATTAATGCCCAAACCTATCACATTAGACTGACAGTTTGCGGCTACTGGTTAGGTCGGTTGGTTCCGGGCAGGTTTATGTCGCAAACTGAGTCTAACCTCGGGTTTCAAGCACGTTATGACTAACTTCTCACATTAGAACCTATTGTTTGCGACCACTGGAATATGCCGGGCGTTTCCGGGTAGAATTACGCTGCAAACTCATTCTAACCTCGAGTTATCCATGTTTATCTTTGCGGCCAATTAATTAATGATTTACCATTTGTACCCACGCCTAATATACATGTCAATTGTTCATAGCTAATTCAGATTATGTCAATAACGGACTGAATATCTCAGCTTTATAGATATAGTTGATAACAGATTTTCGCAGATTAGGCGTCTTAACGGATTCAGCAGATTAAGCAAACTAGCAGATTTAGCAGATAACAGATTAGGCATCTCAACAGATTTAGTTTAGCAGATTTGGCATTTTCAACAGACTTAACAAATGACAGATTTGGCAGATGAACAAATCTAGCAGACTAGGCAGTAGAGCAGAACTAGCAGATTAAGCAATGTAACAGACTAGCAGATTAGGCAAATATAGCAGAACTAAATAGCAGATTTTATTATTCCTTAAGGTTTTATTGACCCATCTTGCCTAATTATAAATTTGGCCTAAGTTTGCTTGCCTAAATAATTGTCATGGTTCACAATATGATTATATACCAAATATAGCCATCTATTACTATGCATGTCATATATCCCAAAGATCCCTTACTTAGGTGTTTATTTACATTAATAGATACCCTACTCTCATGTAAATCTTTATACCTAAGCCATATTCTTTTTATCACAAATCATATGTTCAATACCAACATGTCCAGTCCTATGTCTCAAATTTATGTTCTAACTACAGTCCATGTTCTTTTCTCAAATCAGTCACCTATTGGTCATGCCCAATTTATGCATCATTCATTTTACTGTCCCAAACAATTTAGCGTAGGTTAATCTCTTATGAGATTGGCTCAGGCTCGTGGTAGCCTGGCTATAGAACAGAAAGAGGAAAGAGATACAAAATAAGATAGATCTAAACAGAACATAACAGATACAACCTCAGATTCAGATTTACAATTCATGTCACAATCAGAATTAACGTTTATATCGGAAAATAACTGGACTTGCCTTGATTGGATTAAAGAAAGAACTTTAGTTGTTGTAGAATCGTTGCAGAAGCTTTAATCTCTAATTTGAATTGAGTTGCTTAGGTTGATGTTGATTAGCTTCTAGTTTTAATTCCAGCAGAGTAGCGACGCCATTTTTATTTTTATTTAGAACAGAGGCAGAGAAGAAGCAGAATAGAATTGTGTAGGGAAGGCTAGGTCTTAGGTTGTTTTTATAGGTGTAGCAACTCATTTCAGCCATCAGATTAACCATAAAACCAATCCGGACCATCAAAAATCGTCCCTGGGCTTCAAAAACGTGTTCTGGACCGAAACAGGTCGACCAGGTCGACCTGTAGGGAGGGAGGTCGACACTATAGTCGACCCCCATGGGGGAGGTCGACTCCCAGGTCGACCCCCTGGTCGACCTGGCCCCCAGGTCGACCCTTAGGTCGACCTGCCCAGTTCTGTGCTGACCGAAACCTTCTGAATCTTCTACAGACCATAACTTCTTCATCCGGACTCCGATTTTCGAAAACTCGGACTCTATTTCATGTAAAATTTCGAGAGGAATGCAATGGTGATGTCCATTTTACCTAATTCCTGATTCTTAAATTAATTATCCTCATTTTACTATCTTTTCCGTTACACACATCGTTATCGAACTAATTTTTCTTCTCTTTCATGTATTAATTAATTCTTCTTATGCATCACCATTATTTACCTATCATAAGAATATTTTCATATATTTCATTTCATTTTTATTTATACTTAAAAATGCGGGGTGTTACATTCTCCCCTCCTTAAAGGATTTCGTCCCCGAAATCTTCAAGTTAAGAAAAATGTGTCCTACCATCCTATCATCCATCTACTCAATCACCAATCACAGGCATTCATTGTCCTTAAGAGATTTCTAATGTTGTATGAACATATACAAGAAGTGTGTGTATATGTTCCTTGTCTAATGCAAAGATCAGGCGGTCCACTGATTCAGTTGACCTCCTTAATGCGAATTATGCCAGTGCCATGAGTCCAACATGTATGCAAATTTTCCTACTCGATACATATCATTTCTATATGAGTGCACAACCATTCAGTCATATGCAACATCCATGTGTTGAGTCAATCATTTTGCATCCACAAAAGTTAAAAATGCTCACACATCCATATGCAGTATGAGAGTGTTTTCGAGCCGATCTAGTGCCTAGTGTGTGTATATGCATCCACAGGCAACCACTTGCATCCACTTGCATCCACTTGCAACCATCAAACATAACATGTCTCAAACACATGTTTACACCCATTAGTTTCTACCTAAAGTTCGAAGATTCGATCGATAGGATACAGTCGAACGATGGAAGCGAGTACAGATAAAACAAAAACTTGGTTCCCATTAGGCATGGGTCCTAAGTATCGGCCCCGAAGACTGAAACCAACATCAAATTGACACCCAGAGGATTACCCTCTTTAGACAATGTCAAAACTGGAAATCTTATCAGAAGTATTCAGATATTTACAGACTACTGGTACAGATCAGGTTCCCTAATGATTCTTAGGAAGCTAAGCATGATAAAATCATACCCCACAAAAACTCAGAATGTATGCGTCATACTTGACGCCTAACACAGATATCCCTCAAACCCCAATCTATCACAAATAGATGAGTCATAACCCTTATGGGTTTGAGTCTACAACGGAATCAGAAACAATACTAGTATTAAAGTGCAGAGACCCAACTACAGAATCAAAGTGTCAGAATCAGAAAGTGTTCTACTCAATAATCAGATAAAGAAATTAAACCTCCTACAGATAGTTTTCCTATTTTTACCCTATCCACTAGCCTCGAGAGTGCTCGCCTGCCTTCCAGAAGTAGGTCCTGTCCTCTGCCCTTACCCTCGTTTCTTCGGGCAGTTCCTAGTGAAGTGTCCCATCTCACCACAGTTGAAGCAAGCGCCCTTCCTCTTTCTGCAATCCTTGTTCAGATAAGTCGAGCTTCCACAAGTAAAACACTTTTCTCCCCCTTATCTTCAGACTTTTCTTTCCTCTTTTGTGTTTCCTTTTTTCCTTCTTTTTGAACCAAGTTCATATCCATGGGTTTCTTATCTTTGGTTGTGCTCCTTGGCCAAACCCCCTCATTCTCATCTTTACTATGCTTGTGTAACCCGTTGACCAGTCCCTCGAAAGCTGCCTCCATCGCACGGAAAAATACTACAAAGCTCGAAAGAAAATTAGCCGTAGGTGAAACTACTGTGGCTACAGATGGAAGTCGGGCGCTTATTTGCCCTTTGACAGGTGTCGTAGTCTTATCAAGCCTACAGAACCATGCTGCGATGAGGTTACCTCCCAAAAAGCCAGGAGCCCCGGAGACTCAGAAAAAGAAGGAAACAAGGATTCAGAAAGAGAATCAAAAGATAGATATATGGCTTTGGGGATTATGTTTTTCAAAATATGCATTCTGAAGGCTTTTGTACAAGACTGATATTTTGTACTTGAATTCTGATATTGTGATTTGAAAGGATGTAACCAAGTTTATTTCGGTTATGTTGAAATAAAGTTATAAATTTTTCAAGTACTATTTTATCTGTGTTGTAAGTTTCTGTTCTGTTTACTAAAATGCTCCACGAAAGTTAAGGCATTCCCTTTGTGAGTGACCTTAACGGAGGTGGGGTGTTACACTTGGTATCAGAGCTGAAGGTTACCAGATTGGGTAAAGTTTTTGAAAACTATTTAAAAAAAGGCTTTAAAAGAAAGTATTTTCAAAAGGAAAGTTTATTTTGAAAAACATATGTGTAAAAGATGCAGATAAATTACAAGACAGACATAAATTAAACAGCGAAAAATAAAACTTTGCTTTATTGATTAAATAGTTTGTACAATGATTTCTTTACAATATCAGAGTATCATCTGTCTTATAAAATAAAGAAGCATAAAACAACATTTATATTCCCCAACTTTAGCAAGAGTCAGCCATAGCATCTGAAAAGAGAATCCAAGCAAACTTCGACAAACCTTCATGGTGGGAAAGAGTGACAGTCCAACTTAACCTGAGCTATACTATTCCCTCCTTTACTACCTGGGGGGGGGGGGGGAACGGAAGAAAAGAAGACGAAAGAAAAACAGAGTTAGACATAAAGCCTGAGTAAGTTCAGTAACTTTTAGCATGTGAACATGGGAAAACAAAACGACATGAATTACAAGATAGCACCATGATGATAGGGTTGGCAAGATTAGACAAGATTAACACAAGATATGCTAAGCTAAGATAAACTGGATATGCTCTAATACTTTCGCCGCTTCGCTATTTCCTTGTTATACTTGTTTCTATATCTCTGCACCGCCTAACTAGTGTCCCAACTAGTAACGATAACGTGATCCCAATCCCTGTAGTTTCCATTGCCTTCAGGCATACATTTATTATTTGTTACCTGGATCTAATCTAGGGTTTTATATCAAGTGCTTTCTAGTTTCAACTAGAGTTTACGCTATCTGCTGAATGCTTCTCGGATTCAGGGTTTATGCCCCCTAGTCCAATCGATGCCCCCAAGTCTAGGACACACTACCTAGAGTGGTATATGTTCCTATACTTCCCCATGCATGTATCGCGAACCGTTATCGCTTGTCTAGATGCACATGTCCTATAATGTGCAGTCCGAGTCTTGTGGCAGGGCAAATCAAGGAATACAGAACTCGGTCGGGAGCTTTTAGATATCTGCCGATGCACATGCTAAGGTCTGTTTTTATTCCAGTGGCTATGGTCCCACTTGACCCCTCCCTCAACTAATGAAAGGCACACCTTGAAAAATGAGAACTATACGCAGGCCCCCGATGCCCCACTAACCTATGGCCATCCTCACCCATAACTAGATAGCAAGTATACGGTCTTTTGGAGTTCTTCGCCTTTCTGCTTCACGTATCTCGACTGACTCAAGATGGATGGTAGACGACGAGTTGCTATCACAGGGCTACCGTTTTCTCGCCGAATCACGCTGGTCCATCCTAGTCTTCAGGTTGCCATATATTGCAACCAAGGCATACCCCTGGTTCTTCTACGCCATTCTATGGGGATTATGATTTTAAACTATGCATTCTGAAGGCTTTTGTACAAGACTGATATTTTGTACTTGAATTCTGATATTGTGATTTGAAAGGATGTAACCAAGTTTATTTCGGTTCTGTTGAAATAAAGTTATAAATTTTTCAAGTACTGTTTTATTTGTCTTGTAAGTTTCTGTTCTGTTTACTAAAATGCTCCACCAAAGTTAAGGCATTCCCTTTGTGAGTGACCTTAACGGAGGTGGGGTGTTACATAACTTCATTTTAAAATAAATGTGATTTTTAATATAAAAATCATGTGAAACAGGTTGCGATGGAAAGGGTGGAAAACAAATCCAAACGGTTTAAAAATTCAGAAATAAAACTGGAGGAGTGGATCCCAAAGGTGAGAACTACCCACTTTAAATTATTTTCTAGTTAAATATATATACTAGGATGCAGACAGTGCTTAGTAGCACCCGACACCTTTGTTTGAAACCATGTTTGTTTAGTTGATTGGATTGTTTGGTTGAATTTGGTTTGGAAAATGAATTGAATTGATTAGAATTAGTATGTACATGGCGCGAGCCATTATTAGGCGAGGGATAAGGCTAGACCTTATCCTGGTTCTAGTATCGCGCCGTTATGCTGCCGAAATATTCTAAAGATATTATAACAAAAAAAATATCACTTTTATTGTATAAATGAACTGTATAAAATATTCATGAGTTGAAATAAATATTTTATAGGTAAAAATATAATTTTTACCATGTATATGAATAAAATAAATATTCATTTACAAATTGGATGGTTTGTTTATGTACACACATTTAACTGATATTGATTGGGACGATATATTTTACACATCGTCCAACTGCACAAATAATAACCAGTGTTTGTTGCTTGAAAACCCCACACGGGTATTGGGAAGATTTTTGACATACACTAATCCCAATTGTTTAGTTGTATGTCAATCGAGGGTTGACAGACTGTTGTAAGCATTAATTATTTATATTTAACGCTTATGCAGTTGTGTAATGCACTCTGGATGATGCTTGATTGTGTTTGATTATTGTTGTGTACATGTGTGTATGAAATCCATGTAAATAAAATTATATGGTAATTGACTATATCTGATTCCAATTGGGAAAGAACGAATATTTTAAACTAAAGAATATTTTAAATTGACGAATAATGAATATTTTAAAATAACTAATATTTAAAATAAAATTCAGTAATGGATCAAAATATGATTTTGATGTCCGATTTGGGATGGACATGAAACATTTAAATATATAAAGCCGTGTTGATTAAATTAACGCAATTTTGACGTGAACGATATTTATACCGATTTTATACATTTTTATAATAAATATCGAAAAGGAAGTGATTTCAAAATCTAATGTTTTGAAAATATTATCATTTATATATTAATGATAAGGAATATTCAATTTTGATTTGAAATTGAATATGAAGTTGAAAACATTTTGAAAACGAATTTAAAACGATTTATAAAATAAGTTTTAAATGTAAATCGAGGAAATATATATAATATATATGTTTAATGGCCTTAATAGAATGCGCTGCGCCGCGGCAGTTCCTGAATTTCGACCACTGATTTCGAATTGATATTACGGGAGATCCGACCGTCGGATTCTCTTAAAACCGGAACCGTTGGGTTCGTATCGAAAAGAGCTTTCCAATCAATATAAGGGATTTGAAATCTAACGGTTGGATTTGGAATTATGTCCAAATCAAATTTGGAAAAGGTCACTACAAGTGTAGTTCGATGACCCTTTTTAAAATCGACTGTACGTGCCTTGAAAAAATTATTAAAAATATCGATAATTTGTGTAAAATCATAATAAATGATTTGGAAAGAATTGGGATGAAAAATTCCATATTTTAAAAGATAAAAATATATTTTTATTGAAATGAACTAGTTATGAACTAGAATTATAAATCCAATATTTTTAAATAAATAAATTGGATTTGAAATGGTTTTAAAAATAACCAGAATTTCCCACATATGAATTGGAATGGATTTGAGTCGAAATTATTTTCGGAATATTTCGATATTAGATACCATGAATATACGGATATTGTGGAGCAATTTGGAAGATAAATATATCGTTATTCCCAATACGATATTTGTTGATTTCAGAATTTGATATTGAATATAAGCCAATATAATTTCTATTCAGAGCCTTGTATTTAATATTGAATTGGATTTTGGGTTTGTCATGAATGGTGTCTTCATTAACACTGTTCTTAAACCTAGTTGAGTAAAGAATAAATCTTTAATTAAGATTTAGTGAAGTTTTTCCAATTAATAGATATTTAATTGGAATTAAATAAAAGAATTGGATTTTGGGTTTGTCGTGAGTGGTGTCTTAAATAATACTGTTCTTAAACCCCGTGTGAAAAGAATGAATCTTTTAATTAAGATTATTAGAGTTTCTAGTTAATTAACATTTAATTGGAATAAAATTGGATGTGACTTGGGTTTATTGTAAACTGTGTTTTTAACGACATTCGTTCTTTAACCCGATTTATAGTGAAATGTGATTTGGAATTTATAAATCTTTTTATTAAGATTTAATGGAAATTTTCCAGAGTAAAGTTTTCCAATTTAATGTATTAAATTGGAATTGAATGGAATTCGATTTGGTAATAATCGAAGTGAGCTTCTGTGGAGGAAGACTGTTAATACATATAGAATTTAAAAGGCTTTGCCGTTATTCCATTTATATTATTATTCGGATACAGAAATTGATATGGATTATATATTGATCTGTTTTCCGTGAAGATTCCATAATTAATGGAATGTGATTTAGGTTTGTCGTGAACTGTGTTTTAAATGACATTAGTTCTTTAACCCAGTTAAAGATAGGATTACATGTCTAACATTGTATTTCAAACTACATAGTTGATCTCTGCTAAATATATATCTATTTGGTGGCAGAGAATTTATTCTCTTGCTTAACACCCATCTCTAAGACGTACGAGCATAGAGGATATATATCGGCAGAAATCAATAGTACGGGGTAGATTGTCGATGCAGCAAGTGTGTATTTCCAAAGTTAAGCAATCATTAATATTGATTTTTGGGAAGATTATAACTAGGTGGAGTTTTAACGAGTCTTTAATTCGATTGAAATGTGAATTGATAATTTAAATTATCAAATTTGGGAAATGATCGAGAGTGGAGTATCACCAGTTTTTCTCCAAGGGAAGATTAAAGAATAAATTTAAAGAATTTATCTTTGATAAAATTAACAGGAACCTTTCCCTAATAATGGGAATAAAAGAATATTCTGGATTGGAATAAGGCGTATGTTGTGTTTTTATAGCACTTGTTTATTAAATATGCGAGTTATTCAGAAAGGCCGGGTTTATACCCATTCTAAATAATTAATTCGACGATAAGTCGACGATGAAGACGGTGGTTGAAGACTAGAGGTCTTCATACCGTTTGGATGGTTACTGATGTCTTGATTGGGAGGTACACCCAAGACAAGGTAATAAGTGGTGATTATCCAAACGTACTTGGAGATCGACCAGATATGCGAGGACCTCTCTTCTGTATTGGACACGGGACGAGGAATATGTGCCTCCGATTTTACCCAGAACGAACTTGTAAATGGATGTGTGTCTGACATTGGATTTTATTTTGTGTTGATTGATCTCTATTAAATATATATATCTGCTTGGTGGCGAAGAGTTTATTCTCTTGCTTAACACCCTTCTCTGAGACGTACGAGCTCAGAGGTTATATATCGATAGACATCAGTTGCATGGCTTGAATTGTCAGTGTGGCGTGCTGAGATGCAAATGATAAGGGCTCCTGTTGAAAAGCAGAGTCTTGTGGTTGATGATCAAAGCACGACTTTAATATAGCATAGCTTTGTGTATAGCGTTAATTCGCGAGCCTCGCACCTCGATATGAGTCGAAAATGAGATAAGGGACCCACGGAGGACATGACGTTTCTTTCTAGCTATGGGTGGTGTCATAGCATGGAGCCCAGACATTTATTATTTTTACCTATGTGGTTGTTGGATTGCGAGGCACCTCAGATATATCGGTTACTACGGAGCTGATGGTTATTGAGTCATCTGGCTCATTTAGGTCTTATAGGACCGGGAAACGTGTGTTCAGGAATAACTAATCTTCAAATGTAAGGGAGGACCGGCCTTGGAGGATCAAAGGGTCTTCGTAGGAGATCATGGGGCATTTGCTAGAGTGTCGCGAAGCCGGCGAGGAGTACACCCCTTGCCTCGACTCATGACGGAAATCCAATTTCCAGTACGTGACATTTCAGTTTTGATTGTAGAGCCTAGTATGGCGACATGATATATGGTACCCATGCCGTCTATGATTGATACATTTATATTTGAAGTTGTTTTTGACACTATACACTTATAATAGTATCAAATGATTTGTTTTAAACGTACCAAGCATGTTTGGCTATTATAAGGGGAAACCTTATCCTCTGGCTTGCGTTTCATTGTGTAATGGGACCTAGGTCTTATAATAGCTTCATTTTTCCAAAAACCATTGCGCTGTTTGTTTTATGCACTTGTATTCTTGGGAGGAAACCCGTTCCGTGTTATACGGCGTGATCCCTTGATTTACCTTATTTTTAAAGTAAAGTTTTTAATAACTGTTTTAGTTCCCACAACAGTCACATGACTGACATGGAGTTTATTGTTTTAACCTAAACTCTGGGTGCCCCTATTTTCCACATGGGCAGCTAGTAGTTTTGGTTTTGAAGATATTATATTCATAGGATCCTAGTTTACAGCTGGACTTATACTCGGAACGCTCTATATCCGTGTATTTCTTTAAGATGTATTATGTATTATTATTTTCCATTGCTATGTAATGTATTTTAAATCTCTGATGTTTTTCTGATGTATAAATTATTCATACTCTGTTATATTTTTACTCTGATGTAATTGTTGTAATGAGCCATGAAATCTTCTTTTGCTTGTGTTCTGATTTGTCGTGTTCTCAGACAATCCGCTCTTTCTCTTCTCTTCGGAGACCGGGGAAGTTCGGGTTGTTACAAGTATTTTTTGTTCAGATTCGCTTAAATTTCAACAACGTTTTATTTGTAGAAAATTATTGAATGTTTTATTAAATTAACGCGAACGGTTCAAACTTACGTATTTTTCTATGAAATTCATTCCTACGCTATGTCTGCTTAGACATATCTAAAATATCAAATTTCAGAATTTTATTTTAAATTTTACTGTTATTTATGACACATCGATTACTGCTATCGCATATCGATCGTCAAAAATCAATTCAAACTGAGCCAGCGAACTTTAACGTTTTCTTTATATAATTGTTTAGATTACTTTTATATGGAAATATTAAATCTTAAGGATTAACATTTCATTATATGTTCATTTCAAGTTTGTCTTTTTAAAATCAACCTGTACAATTAAATTTTAAACGGACATATCATTTCTATTCTTATTCTAAATTAAACAAACATAATTTAAATTTAAAAACTAAAATCAAATTCATATATTCAAAATAAATTAGATTTTGAATTTCGAAGTTAAATTTCAGTTAAGCGATATATTTAAAATGTTTAGAAATTAGGAGATGTTACAAAGTAAAATCAAAATAGGCGATTGTCGACTAAGGACTTTGTTGGATTATCTATCCCAGCATAGCCAATGAAAGATAAGTGTTATGGGCAGTTTTTCCCATAGCGATTAATGCATGAGTCGCAATAACAAATGGATAGATCAATAATATGGAATCTAAAAGGCAAGGACTTAGATTGAGAAAGGCCGAACTTAAAAATTATGCCCTCCATCATATTGGTCCAACTATAACAACCATACCCCGCCAGGTGAATAAGCTACCGAACCTTAGATCCTGTTTGGTTAGGAAAAATACCGAATAGTATTTTCTATCTTGTACATTTACCATTGGACAAATCTATACGTACGGGAAATTTCTGTTTCAACCGGGGCAATAACCGGTGAAAAATTGCGAAAGTAGAGAGAAACAGTGGGATCCTCCTATTTTTCCGCCTTAATCCTAGTTTGCAACTTCTAATCTCCATCGTTTATTTCCTGGCCACGTGACACGTGAGCTTATACTCCCAGTTGTTCTAGCACATCCTATACGTATAATGGTTGTAGGAACCAAGCCATTCCAAGCAGTGAGCATATTCCTTTGTCTTCCTTCCTAACGCCGAGCACTAGGTCAACATTACTTCCGACCGTATCATGCCTACCGACCGACGTATAAGGAATGAAATAAGCATATTCATAAGAATATTCCAGATTCCATAGAAAATTCCTTTCATGTAGGCTAAATATGGAAACATTGTAAATGCATCCAATTAATAACCTATATCATTTATCCTTATAGATACCCAAGCCTTTTGGCACATTTGGGGAGAGACTAAAAAGAAAATAAATATCCAGACATTCAATGTCTATAAATTAAAGCATCTGGGTCAACTCTCTAATACTTAGGATGAGACCAAACTCAAATCAGTAACACTTGGTAATGTGTAATACAATTCATACTATTGTATTCGTAAAAGAGTGGCAGCAAAAAAGCTCGAAAAATATCATTTTTCTTGGAGTTGTATAAAGCTTATAATATAGTATCAGTGGTTTGAGTATTATTTTATTTCAAGGTCATTTAGCCTTCAAAATAAGGGCTTTTAGTGTAAATATAATTGTGCAACTATAAATTTAAAGTTCAAGATCGATGGCCTATAATTGTTTATTTTTTTAGTCGCCTTTTAGAAATAAGTCCAATATACTTTAAATCAGCATAAGATCCAACTTATTTGGTCGAATATTTTATTTTGTACATTTTTATCGTGCCATATATAGATAAAATTCACAATTAATTGCCTAACGATTTAAAAGGTATTTTATTGAAGTTACTTAATGGATCGACTAAAAGTAACATAAATAGGTTGTATGTGTTAGGTTTCCAATAATGTTCAATGCTCGAACAAAGCAAAGACTGATCATTAGAAATAATAATCTAAGTAAATGGTCATCAAGTTGAATGATTATGCTATAATATCTTTTTTATTTTTAAGATATTAAATTATCTAAAATTTTTGGAATTAAATATGTTAATTATTCAATTAATTAATTAATATAATAACCAGTCGTTAGCTACTGGAAAAAATGACGAGTCATTAACTCATATCAATGCTATTCACTATGTGTCTTGAAGTGTGTGTGTGTGCGCGTGTGTGTATATAGTGTATTAAGATTTATGAAAATTTGGAAAATCATACTCATCTCATTTCATTTGGGTCCATCATTTTCTCTTAATCGAGTCATGAATTTGGTGTGATTTCTGTTAATTTATTTAATTTCCCCTATTTTTTCCTCAATTATATCAATGTGGAAATCCAATTCAAATGTAGGATTAAATGATTAATTGATCTAAAGAGTATTAAATTCTTATAAGTTGTATCGAAGCCACCCATTATTGATTTCGTTGGGAAGCTACAACAAAATTACCTCAT
Source organism: Allium sativum (assembly GCA_030737875.1). NCBI lineage: Eukaryota > Viridiplantae > Streptophyta > Magnoliopsida > Asparagales > Amaryllidaceae > Allium > Allium sativum. Next base: position 226,923,910 of record CM060911.1, on the reverse strand, counting down.
TACAATCTAAATTTACAACATTTATCAAAAACATTGTAAAATAGCCTTTCAGAACTTCAATTTACAATAATTTTAAAATAAATTCTCACAACATTTTATTAAGAAAAAAGTTAGGAAAAATACTTCTTTTAAGTTTGAAACATAAAGGTTGTAAAAACGTGACCTTTTACAACTTTTGATTGAGAAATTCTACGAAAAGTTTTTTTTTTTTCACAACTAATGACATGAATATAATTAGTTTTAATTTTTCTATATGTTTATGATTTACTGAAAATACTTTAATACTTTGTAATTATTAGCATTGTTGTTGTTGTTGTTGTTTTAGATAATATAATCGAGTAGATTTTGTTATCTAAAAATTGTGAATAGTTATTATTTTTACTATTTTATTTTCTTTTACTTATTTTTAATGATAATTAAATGATTTTAGGACATTTATAAGTTATGCATAATTATATTTTATTGTTTTATCTTATTTTAGTCATATCTCCCATGATAATATTGTCAATGCTGTTGTACACATCTTAATTATATCCATCAATAACGATATATATATATACACATATATCTCCCACGTTAGCTACCAAAAGGAAACTAATAGTCGAAAGATTTTTCACAAACATATTTAAATTTCTTGCCTCTATAAGGGATCCGAGGAGAAAACTAAACAATGTTTTCTCGTAAAGGATGGCAAAATATTAGTTTACAAAAATTATTTAAAGTTGTTTTTATTTATAATTAATAATTACTATTAACTAGTTAATAATGAATGTAAAATATATAATAATTAATAACATATACATAATGATTAATATTCAAAATACGATCCCTTGGTTTAAAAAAATGGCAACTTGTCTGCTGCTTCTTCGATCTGGCAATTTTTCTTACACCTCGACCTCTAATCCACCCTCATTCCTAATTGCACCTTATCCCTTCCCCTTCATGGCTAAGAACCGTAAGAATAAACCAAGATTCTCCTCAGCTCCAATCGTCGGATCCTCTACTACTTCGCAGACTAGATCCAGAAGATTTTTTTTTTGTTCGTTTAGTCTCTGATTATGACTCAGAGTCCGATGTTCCACCAGCTAGCGCTGCTTCTCCGTCATCTCTTATGTTGCTGTCACCTAACCCTCTTGTTGCTTTGATTCGAGAGAACTCTCTTTTGGACCAATTCCTTCTAACATACCAAACTTTAGCAGCACAGGTCAGTCTCCCGTTTCTTCAATGTTGGCTTCGACTGATTTGGAATGGCCATTATTGGCATCCGCTAGATATGTGGTAGATGTTGGGTATAAACGTGTTTCTCCTGGGGTTGAAAATGTTGAAGTTCCTGTAATAAAAATTCGTAAGTCGGCCTGTGCCATTAACTGTGGTGAAATGATTGTTGAGGAGGTGCGGAGCAGTGGTTTGATGTCTAATGCTGCTCGTGTTGCTGATAATGTTGGATTTTCGAAAAGCACTCATCTGTTTGTGTAAATGCTTCAAAAGCACCAACCCATTTGACATGGAATTCCCTCTTTGATGCATTGTCTAAGGTCGTACGTGATTACATGCCTGTTGATTTCAACATTCTAGAGACCGATTTAGGATCCATATCGCCCCCTGAGTTACATATTGAAGATGTTGGCTTCTAGAAGGAACATGTTTTGGGTTTCTTTCTTGATTCAAAAATGCCAATGTTCAATTTGTTAAGTGCTTGTAGGAACGCTTGGCGCATTTGAGCCAACTTGCGATTAACACATGTAGATGGATTGTTCTACTTCAAATTCTCCTCTCCTGAGGAAAGGCTTCGTGTCCTTGAATCGGCACCATCCATTATTAGAGGTAAGCTCTTCATTGCTACATCATGGAGTGCATCTATTGATAGAATCAGAGAGCAAGTTCTGTCTATCCCAGTTTGGGTCTAGTTCACCCATATTCCCTCTATTCTTCTGCCCCTCTTAAGCCTCAATTGGCAGGCATGCCACATTGGAAAGCTAAAATGGTTTAACGCTAATACCGTAGCTAGGAGGAATCTAGCCATTGCTAGGGCTCTGACTGAGGTTAAGCCTAATAAGCCTCTTCTTGCTCAGATTAAAGTCTATATTAATAATCGTGAGTTACTTGTAGATGTGACGTATAAATGGAAGCCAGATATACGTACAACCTGTAAGTCCTTTAGTCACTTTTCCGATACTTGTCCGTCTGCTGTAAATGATCTGGATTCGGCAGACACTCCTTTCAGTGAGAAAATACCACTTCCAAGGCCTCCTCCTAGGAAGTGGGTGCCTAAAGCTAAATCGATAATGTCTGACACTGTATCTGCTCCTGATCCTCATGTTAGACCGGATATGGTTGATGCCTCTAGCACTATTTGGAATGATGTTAAGAAGCATCTAGTTCATGTTGACTCTCAGATGATGGAATATTGTTTAAGTATATTGAGGAAGTTGGCGACATGCATAGACTGTTTTATAAGATGGAAGGCGATGGTTTGGTCTTATTAGAGAATGGTGTTTTAGATGCCGAGAATGTTGTTATAATGAAAGACGATTCATGGGATAGGAAATTGCTTTACTCTCCTCTTTCGCCTGATTTTGAACCAGGGATTGCTTACCTCATGTTAGCAGTTGTTCACTCTTTTTGATGCCCTATATTGATGCTAGTGTTGATGAGCCTCCAGGGGTGGAGGGTTCATAGGTCAGATTTTCTAGGTAGTTGTGTTTTTAGAAGAGGCAGTCTTCTATTACTCTCCTATTTTATGTTGTATTGTGTCCTGGTACATCAAACCAGGCTTGTTGCTTCTGTGCCTGTGCAGAACAATTTTTGTCCTTTCCCCTTCTAATAAACAGTGGTACAGGCCATTATAAAACCGTCTTGCCTTGCCAAAAAAAATTAATATTCATTTTTAATTTAGATGTAATATTTAGTAAATAATAATTAACAACTAAGAAGTATAACTTAATATTTTATTTTTAATAAAAACTGTTAAAATATAGACGATCAATAGTTAAGACTAATATTCAACAATTATAATTAATAATTTGTATTTATTCATTTAAAGGAAATATTAATTTTTTAATCTTTGATGGTTATAATTAGTTAGTGTATTTAATATTTCCTCTATAAGAAGCAACTGGTATTCCAATGGCTTATAAGCATTGACAACCATCGAAAGTGAATCTAACAAGTCGTCGAAATATGGGTCACCGAACAACAATTTTCTAACACACTTTTTGATGGCTCCATCATCTTTATTCAACTAACCATCTTCAGCAAAACCAACATTTTTTGATGGCCCATAATGTACATGTTGAAGGCCATGCCTCCATTAACGAGCCATCAGAAATATGTGGCCAATAAGTTGCTACAAGCCATCAAAAATCTAAAGCATTTTTTTTTAATTCTAGTTGCACCTAAACTCAAACAAAACAAATGTAACAATACATACATATCACGTCACATATTTCATACACACATGCATATATATATATATATATATATATATAAAGGGACAATTTTTCTTACGTCCATGTTAAGTTTCAAAATACAAAAAAAACTCTTTGTCTAAAAACTTTATAAATTAGGTCCCTGTTTTTCGAAAATCATCAAAAAAACTCAACAAAAAACAACTATCACCCGTCACTTGCTACTCAGTATGCCCATCCACAACCACATGGACGACCCAAGGTAATAAGAGGGAAACATAAAAACTTGAGTCAGGCAACAGTCTTAGTGAGCGATAAAACAACTATCTAACATCATCAATAAAGTATATGAGAATGGGTAAATAAATGAACTAATCTACCCACCACTCTAGAGAAGAACTCAACCTGTCTTCCCCGCATCGGATAGTGATAGCCTTTACAATCTATTCAACCAAAGGAATAACAATCCATTCATGGAAATAGAACAGTTAATGATAACACTTATAGCATCTAGATCATATATCTCACATAAACCATCGTAATCGAATTCGACATCCCCGAGCACAAGCCCCAGAGGCCTAAACCAATATCAGACAAGCACCCAAGGAACATCTCCTTCGATGTTGGACAATCTACGTGAGACGGTACAAACCAAACAAACAGTCAACCATGACAGACCCTAGCAATCACCGCCAATCCTGCTTCGAAACCATCGTTAATCGTATGATGACTAACCTTGCCATATGTCAAGGGCTAATGGTAACCCCGGTCTAGCATAAACTCCATACGCCTTTCAATGATACATATGTTTGTCCAACCTTGACAACTAGGCCTTTCAACGATACCCAGGGTACTCGACCAACAACCTTCCAGTCTTTTGGGCTTCCTCATTGTACCCCTGCATTGAGCTCGCTAGAACTTACCACAATGATAACTTCTCGGCCTTCGCATCTCTAGGCATCTAACCCCATGACTTTTCATAGCTCAAGCAACCGTTAACCACCAACTCACGACCTTTGAGTTGTCATCTCGTTTGTTGTTCCACACCGACTAACGGTCACATTCAATACTTTGAATATTCCCACTTAAATTCCCTTTGAAGTCACAACATCGCTGAACCAAATAACATCGATATATGATTTAACACAATTCATTGCATTACGTCCATTTGCTATGAAGTAAACCACAGCGTTCATGCCACCAACCACAGAGTTTAGAGCGCACTATGCTATTTCAGGCCCTTTTGTTCAAATCTGGGTCATACCCGATTTTTTTCCCCAGAAACGACTCTATGTCTGCTTGACTGATCATAAGTGACCGACCCGAACTCAACATAACTCCCATGTCGTTCGCGACACGATTCGCCATGTCATTTATGACATGCGTCCCTATGCCTTGACTTCTTGTGCCTTGGAAAGGAAGAAATGACTTGGCTTCTGGAAAACGACATGACTCCAGATCTGACCAAAATAACTCCAAATTTGACCAAATATTCGACAAACTATAACAACAATGAAACATACTCATCCCTAACTTCCAAATCAATCATAAACACTTCAACAAATCATTAATAACATCAAAATAACCAGTATCATCATTAAATCATAGGAAATGTTCTAAATCATGATAATTCGATTATTAAACCAAAAATGATGGATCTAACTTGCATAAACATATGAAATGACATAGAAATTTCCAGTTTAAAGATGCTAGATTAGTTCCCATGGAGATTCACATGAAATACGCTTACCATGATGTAGATCTAAGGACAACGACTTGAAAATGATGAAATTAAGATCATAGAACTCATATAGTTGATTTAATCCGTGTGAGAGATGCATATCACTCACCAATTCTCCAAAACAACTTGAAAACACTTAGATCTAGATCCAAACAGTGAAATTTTTTCTCTAAATCTTCGATTCGATAAGCTCTCTCTTGGAATGGCATAGATGTTGCTTCAAACAATATAGATCTTCGATACTCTAAGCTTTAATGGTGGAAAGGTGTAGGAGATGGAGTAATGGAGGACCTCTAGCTCTTCCAAATGAGAGAATAGAGAAAGTAAATTATTCTCAATGCCTCTTACCCCCTATTTATAGCTTCCACTAGCCCACTAATGGGCCTCCCCAAATCAGCCCATTATGGCTTACTAAACCTGAACAGCCAACCGCTAAACCTTAAAACAATGATTCCTCCCAAACCGCTAATCCAGATCTTTAATGTGACCACTCTATGGAAAGGGAAACATCATTTCCTTTCCAATGGCACAGGTTTCAACACCTAATTCAATCCGAGTCAAAAGTTATTCCCTGTACAAGACTAATAGGGGAAAAATGGTCACAGACAAAATTGGTAAAAATTATGTATATGTCTCACATCCCCAAAAACAACATACTAAAATATGAGAATGATCCAATCCTCAGGGAATAAAATAAAAATATTTTATGATCCTTTGATACGTAAAATGCGGGTTGTTACATCTAAAGTCTAGGATGGAGCTGCAGTTACACATACGATGCGAGATCTGATGTACAATTTGCCTCACTATAACACTCGGAGAAATAGCAAACAGAGGAAACAAATACTAGATAGTAGTAAAACTGGTACGTGAGCCTCCTGCCTGCCATATATCAGCATCGTCGTCCTCACTAAAGCAATACCTGCCACCTGTTACTCAGTTTGCCCATCCACAACCGGATGAACAGCCCAAGGTAATAAGAGGAAACATAAAACCTTGAGTCAGACAACAGTCTTAGTGTGCGATAAAACAGCTAACAAACTTCATCATTAAAGTATATGAGAATGGGTAAATAATCAACTAATCTACCCAGCTTCAGAGAAGATCTCTCAATTTCTTTCCCCACTAGTTGACAGTGGTAGCCTTTACAATCCATACACCCGAAGGAATAACAATTCAGTCACGGCAATTAAAGCATCCATTCATATATGGCAAAGCAACTCAATCATTATCACAACAAGCATTCAAACGTCCATAACTGACTATGGTTATCACTGCCTGCCTTGCTTTGGAAACTTTGTTATCGTATGACTCGCTAATAATTTGCGGTCAATTGTCAAGGACCACACACGACGCCCCGGTTCTAGCAAAACTCCACATGTTATAATCAACACATGCTACACGCTATACTCAACACATGTCTAGGCCATAAACAATGCCTAAGGCACTCGACCTACAATTGGTATTCAATTGTACCTCTGCTTTGATTCCACTAGAACTACGACAACAAAAATTCCTAAGCCTTCCTCTCTCTAGTCGTTATCGATTACGACTATTAATTATCTCAGAACACCTTAGAGCTGTCACTTCACACGAACTTAATACATCCTTGAGTTGTCTCCCTATTTGTTGTATACAATAAACAATAAACACTTTTCAACACTTCCAAACTTCCCAATTGAATTCACTTTGAAGTCACATCATCACTGTAAATGTCCGACCAGAAATAGATGCCTAGAAATGGCAAAAATGGCTGACTAGAATAGGCCGACCCACTTTGGTCCGACCCAACTTATGTCCAACCCAACTTTGTCCAACCCAACTTTAGTTTGACCCAACTTTGGTCCGATTCAATTTTAGCCCGACCCAACTTCGGTCCGACCCAACTTCGGTCCGACCCAACTTTGGTCCGATCCAACTTCGGTCCGATCCAACTTCGGTCCGATCCAAAGCCTGCATATTGCAATCCAACTCTGATTTCGACCAACACTTCGCCAAACGATAAATCCGACGAAACTGACTTATCCAATTCATCCAAAGGGATTACAAGCATGTTATGAAATCAACAATATCATCAATATGACAATTTTATCCATGATAATGTCAAATTCACCAAAATCTGATTTTATGGAAAATTTACTTAAAAACCTAGAAATGGCGGCGGCTGAAACATACAAATCCTCTCTGCTCCCCTCCACCTTCGCCTCTGACGCCTTCCCACCTGTTCCATCGCGCTCTCCTCCACCTAAACCCCCTGACCCACTTCCATCATCCTCAGGAAACCCCTCTTCTTCGTCAGACGTTAAAGATCTGAACGTTCCACATCAGGTTAAGGCTGATTATGCTACTCTCTTTAAAACTTCACCTAGAAACGCAGGATCTTACAAACCAATTCATTTCGACATTCCGAGAGATGGAAAAAAGCAATTTGTTCCAGATCATGTCAAACAGCAAGGCCTCAACTACTGGAATGATTTCCTGATCGGTTTCTTCCTCGATGGTACGTTATCTTATCAAGCGGTTTCTAATTACTTGCGTATGCGATGGAAGCTAATTGGGGATGTTGACATTAAGACCGATGGTTATCATTTTTACTTCAAATTCACCAACGCCTCTGATAGGGGGAAGATTCTAAGATCTGATCCTGTATTTATACATGGTAGAATGTTTATCATATCTATTTAGGATCCCTCTATTGGATGTGCTCAATCTCAAGTTAAAAAGGTCCCTGTTTGGATCCAATTATACAATATTCCCATGGTGTTATGGACTTTAATAGGGATAAATTGGCTTGTTAACCATATAGGAAGATTAATCTGTTATGATATCAGTACTGAAAGGCTGGACAGGTTCAGATATGCGAAGGCTCTGGTTGAAGTTTCACCAGAATATGAGTTACCTAATGTTATAGAGATCGATGGTTTGGGTGAACCTTGCCCAATTGTTAAAGTTAGATATGATTGGAAACCAAGAATTTGCGTCAACTGTAAATTTTTTGGACATGATTCCATCAACTGCGAGGTGCATGCTAATGATAATATGGATAATTCGAAGCAGGTTGATGCCAATATCGAAGCTTTTCATTCAATGGAGAATGTGCAGGTTCACAGACTGCAAGCAAAAACAAACCAGGAATAGTGGACAAATGTTTACAACAAAAGAAAGAATTATTGGCGAAGAAAAGGAGCACAAAACAATAAGGAAGCTAATAAACAAACTGATGCGCCTGTAGTTAATGACAATTCTTTTAGTGCTCTGGAAAGTGATTTGCAGAATAATGGCAATGTTGAGAGTACTAGTACTAAATCGCAGAGCAACGGTAAGGAAGCTGATCCTATGGGTGATAGAGCACCTGATAGTGATGTTGGGAACGAAGCAAATGTGTTGGGTAATATTGGCGAAATTCATAATACTGAGGAGAATAATGTAGCACAAGGTGTTGATGATGATTTGTTTGGTAATCTCTTTGAAGGCAACATTGATCATTCCGGTAAAAGCAGCTCTTCTGGTATGTCCTCTCCTGATCTTTCAAGCCCAAACATCACCAGGCCTTGTCCTCTGTCTGTTAGACTTGACACACCATCCTCTGCTGTTGGTAATAATTCAGCTACGACAACCTCCCCTTACGCACACTTGAAGCCTCCTCAGAATATCCCTCTACCTCCTCCTTTGGTTACTGGATGTGGGTTAACTTTCCACGAGTTAACACGTCTTCTACTTCTAAGCCTGCTAGTAAGATAAAAGGAAAATTTTGGGACGACACTGATCTAGATGATGGTATAGACTACAATCCAGAAGATGTGCTCCCTCGCAACATGATGAAATCATCCAGAAGACATACTAGGAAGAATCCTGGTCCTATGTTTGATCCTTGTCTTAACTAATTTGGTAATTTGATTCTGTGAACAATAACCTGGGAATGCTCTCCTCATATTGGCAACATAGTTATAGAAACCAGCAGCTTGGTGAAGAATTTCTCTTGATAAGTATTTAGTCTGATAATGAATGTTAATTTAATATTTTTATTTTTATTTTAGTAAGTCTAAGGCTAGAAGTGTGAAGAGTCAGTGTTGTTCTAGTATGCTTATTGTTAATTTTGTAACTTTTGAAGTGGTGAATAAAAATTTTCACTTGCCTTTCAAAAAAAAAATCACCAAAATAACCACAAATATGCATATGAACAAAAACCATGGATCTAACTTGCACATTCGTATGAAATATCATAGAAATTACCTATCTAAACTTGCTAAATCAGATCCTAGGGTGGTCTATATGAAAATGAACTTACCAATGCATGGATCTAAGGAAAAACACTTGAATTTGATGAAAAACATGATCTACTACCCATACACTTTATTAGATCCATGTGAGAGATGTAATCCACTCACTGATTCTCCAATACAAGCTAAAATGATAGAGTTATGAATCCGAACATCGAGCAATTCAAACCAAACTCCTCGATCCGATGAATTCACTTTTGAAATGACGTATATCTAGCCTCCAATGGTGTAGATCTATGATTTTCCTCCTTAGATTTGGATTTTTAATGGTGGAAAGGTGTTAAAGGAAGAAGGAGCACAAGGCCACCAAATGAGCAAATGAAGACATAACTATTTCCATACCCCTCACCCCCTATTTATACCCTCCCATCAGCCCGCTATTGGGCCTCTCCAATTCAGCCAATTATGGCTTACCAAACCTGAACAGCCAACTGAAAACCTTAAAACAACGATTTCTCACAAACCGCTTAACCAAATCTTTAATGTAACCATTCTACGGAAAGACAATCATCAATTTCTTTCCAATGGCATAAGTCTCACCCTCTGGTTCGACCTGAGTCAAAGTTATGCCCTGTACAAGACTCAAAGGGGCAAAATGGTCATAAACAAAATCGCTGAAAATTATGGATATGTCTCACATCCCCATAAGCAATATATTACAAGATGAGAATGATCCAACTCTCGGGGAATAAAATAAAAATATTTTACGATCTTCCGATACATAAAAATACTGGTTGTTACAGATACGTGTGTATAATTTTCTTTTACATGATATATTAGGACTATTTGCATACATGTTGGAATCATTGCACTGACATACATTGCATTAAGGAGGTCGACTGAATCAGTAGACCGCCTGATCTTTCATATTAGTATAGAGACATATACACACACACCTTTGCATATGTTCATATAAGCATTAGAAATATTTTAAGGACAATGGATTCCTGTGATTGGTGGATAAGTAGATGGACGATGGATGTTGGGATATCCATTCTTCTTAACTTAGGGATTTCAGGGATAAATTCCTTTAAGTACGGGAGAATGTAACACCACGTAATTTTAAAGGACATTATAACAATAAACTAAATAATACCTAATTAAATATTGGGAATTAAGTAAAATGGACTGCACTATTGCGTTCGCTTCTAAATTCTTCTTAAGATAGACTCTGAGTTTGCGTAAAACAGACATCGTATGAAGAAATTATTAAGCTTTGAAGTTTGTATACGTATAAGAGAAATATATATAAACAAACTGGTCCAGAAATATCAACACAATTCAAAACGCAAGGAGGGGGAAAACGCGGGAAATCGACCCGTTGGGGGTCGAACCATACATAGGGGTATTGAACCTACGGTCGACCCCACTCAGACTTGGGGCAGATCCATTTTTTTGAACCTAGACGCGTTTCTTGACCTTATTTGTTGGCTTAAGGCTATAAATATGACCTCATTTCTATTGTTTTATTCACCCAAAACAATGGAGACAACGAGGTTCTACCACAACTCAGATTGAATTAGCCCATTCTTCTGCAATAGCGTTTTATATGTATACAAGAATATCTGCTACAACATCAACAGTCATTTCTCTGTTCTTTAGATACAGTCCCTTTGTGTTCATGTAATTTTTAGATATAAACATATAATAATTAATCTTGACATGTTTATAAGTTTGGATCTAAACCTATGCCTGTTAATAACCTGAATCATAATTAAACAGGTCTGCCATTATTTGTACACATGATCTACTATTTAGTTCTCATATGCCCAAATCTGTCATGATATGCATATTCTGTTATTATGCCCAATTCTGCCATCATATGCCTATTATGCCATTATGCCTATTTCTATCATTATATGTCTGTTTTTTTATTATGCCCATTTCTGTTCTCTTCTCTCCTTCCTTCCCTTTTTATTTTTATAGCCGGCTACCTTCGAGCCTAGGCCTATTGCTGAAATATGCGAACGAACGAAATTGGGAATGGTTGGGAATGATAAATTGGGGACTAACTTGTATTGTAAAACATGACTGGCATTTTGGGGAATAACCTATACCGCGACCTAAGACTTTAATGTGGGGGCATATCGTACATGATGATTTATGACTTGAGGGAAGGGCATGGAAAACCTATGATGAATAGGAATAATTGGTTACGAATGAATATGCATGAATTTGCAGTAAATAGAAACCGTAATCGCACTTAGACATGAGGTTATGTTACACTTGTGATAGAAGTCTGCCTGGAACCGCCCGACAAATCCAGCATCCACGTGTGGTTTTTTTAATGTGAGGGGTCTAGTGCGTAAATGTACACATAACATTGCTAAGACACGAGGTTAAGTCTAAACTTGTGGTAGAAGCCTGCCCGGAACCGCCTAGCATATCTAGCATCCACAAGTGGTCGACTTAATGTGAGAGATCTGGTGCATTAACATACATGAACAGAAAAAGTTAATAACTTATTAACCTGTAATACTTAACCTGTTTAAATCTGTGGGGGTTATATGAACCTATCAAATTGTGTAAGGGTTGTGTAAGCTTGTTTGAATCGATGGGGGGTTAAGTAAATCTGTTAAATCTATGGGGGGTTATACGAACCCGGAAAACTTAACCTGTTTTATATGTGTGGGTTATGCGGGCTTGTTAAACTGTTAAGCATAACATGTCAAAATCCTAGTTGCTGGGGATACATACCTGGGGGTGGCTTGTACCATTTGTGGTGTGGGGCCTGTATCAGCCAGTAATCCATACAGGTATCATAGGGGGGCCCTGAACTAGGTTGGGGTAAGGGGCACGCTTACTGAGATGATTATAAAAGTTCATATGGGTGGAGGTGTTGAAGGCGCATTCCAATGGAGTCATGTGCGTGCATGGGTTTGGATTATTCTGGAAACTAAGAAGATGTGACATCAGTTGATATGTTTGTGCCTATCGGAAAAAGGGGTTGCCACTGTAGGAAGTGATATATCCTACTGTAGGGGTTGCACAGGGTATCTACGGGATAGGGAGCCGATCGATTGGGGTAGTATTTAGGGTACATCTAGTTCTGCTTGTTTAGGAGCCCATTATTATCGTTAGGGTTACACCCGTTATATCTGTTGGGACGCCTATTATTATTGTTGGGGGTAAAACCTTTCACTAGAAGTATACCTAAGTCTACCATCTGTTTCTGTTGGGATCATTATGTTTCTGTTATACTAGTATTGGTGCAGAGAAAAGTATTTGAGAAGCGTAACCTCTTATGTTTAGTTTATTCTGCTCATCCTGCTCATTCTATTATACCCGTCTTATAATATTGTTATCTCTATCATCCATTTTATATGCCTATCATGATGCTTTTACTTATTTATATGCTAAAAGTAACTGGACTCGCCAGACTTTATGTATGACCCGTTTTGTTTCCTTTTCTCTCTCTTCCTTCGCCCCGAAGGTTCCCAGGGTGGGAATACTTAGGCTCGATTAGGATTCTCTTTTCTGTTTCTGCTTGGGGCTACTTAGATGTACCACTTTGATCACCTGTCTACTCTGATATAGATCTTTTTATGGACTATGCTTTTACATTACAATACTATGATGATTTTAGTACAAGGAAAATATTTTAATTTAATGTAATGGGTTTTCTGTATTTTAGACATGTTGTAACTGGATTTTGGACCACGATGTTTTTTGTTTGGAAAATAAAGTTTTAAATTCCGCTGTTACTTTGTATCTGTCTTGTAATGTTTCTATTTATGTTTACCTATAACGCTTCACGGAAATTAATGCATTCTGCTAAAGAGGACATTAACGGGCGTGGGATGTCACATTCTTCTTCTCGATTGTAGAAGAATCGCTAGATCTCAAAGGATAGCAGGGGAATCAATTCGAGGCAAAGCAGAATGCTTGAGATCACAAATGGTAATATCAACAGAAGCAGCGTCGCTAGTGGTGGCAGTTATGTCGGAGGCAGGCTTCACAGAAGTCCCAGCTCAAACTGATAAGACACACTCTCTCATAAGCTATTCTTTTCCTTTAGCAAAAGTAGTATGGGGTTCCTCATTCAGATACTATTCAATAAGCTCCTCTTCTGGATATTTATCATCCTCAAAATCAGCGAGGACTGACTCTCAAACCTCGGATGAGGTAAATGGGAAATCATCTCCAAGATAACATAGATTGCTTCGACTTATGACACTGATTTTATAAAATCTGAATAAAGTAGCATCGGCATCAGCTTAAGCCTGAGCTTGAGCATAGCTTGATCGGTAACCGTTTTGTCTAAAAGAATATGATCTCTTTCTTGCTCGAGCTTCACTATTCTAGCTTTCAAAGAGGAAATTTCTGACTCGTGAGAGGCAGTCTTTTACCATAAACTAGCATCGGCTTGTTGTTCCGTGGCTAATCTATTCTCAGTAGTCTTTTGATCCAAACAAGCATATTAAATTTGAGCAATTAGCGAGGCTTTCTTCTTCTCACAAAAAGAAATCTAGTACGACATTTCCGTCAAAGGCTGGGGGCATCCGATGCTTCAGGCATAGAACGAGAAGCATAAAAAATTCCTCGAGAAGCAAAGAATCGAGTAGGTGCAAATTGTCCAAACTCACGAAGAAATTCTTGTGTGATAAGAAAATTCTTAGTCCTATCTTGATCCGTCGACAGCCTTCAAAGACTCAAGCATATAATCAGCTACTAAAGCTGGGTTTCATATATATGTTTTCAAGCTCAGAAGCTCTAAATAAGCCAGTAACAACAAAAAGACTTTGCCAAAAAATTAGAAGCTTCTAATGCGACAATCTGAAGCAAGGAAATTCGAAAAAGTTGATCATATTCATCTCATGAAATTCGTGATGACCCATGGTAAAAGAGTAGCACAACCACATTAAGATTGGACAATGTTCGGAAAGCATACCACGGGCTCATCACGACATCGCAATAAGGAAAAGTTGACTTGCACTCAGAAAAGGAAATTTTGACAAAGTGTGCAGCAAAAAAGAGATCTCGCCCTAAAAAGCTTGGAAATAGGTCCTTGCAAGGTGATAACTTCTCACTTTAATTTATTTTCTAGTTAAAATATATACTAGGATGCATACGGTGCTTAGTAGCACCTGACACCTTTGTTTGAAACCATGTTTGTTTGGTTGTTTGGTAGATTAGATTATTTGGTTGAATTTGGTTTGGGAAATGAAATGAATTGATTAGAATTGGTATGTACATGGCGCGAGCCATTAGTAAGCGAGGGATAAGGCTAGACCTCCCTTTGCACATGTCCCGCAGCAAAGTCCAACTCATGAAGTTGACTCGTTAGTTCCCATCTGGATCCTGAGTTCTAACTTCCCATTTGGACTTTCTTTGCATCTCGGGTTTTGATCGAATTGGAGTTGGTCTTCAGAAGAGTCATCGCGTATAAGTAGAAGTACACATCCAGTTCGGTTCGGCTTGTCACCCTAGTTTGGTTTGGACCATCATTGGATCGCTTCCTCGGTTCGGTTCGGGTCCTTAGTTGGGTTCGGTTCGAACTCCCTTGTTCAGTTTGGTCTCTTCATCTCCAGCTTCCGGTTAGGTTACGTCAAACCGACCCCATCAGTTGCTCCAGCTCCTCCCACATCGATCCGATCCTGCATCCTAATTCTAGTCTGATGTGATCCCCTTCCCAACTCCAACTCTTTGCAAGTGGCCATGGCCTTCCTTCTCGCCTTATTGCTGAAGATGCCACCACTCCGGTTCGACCCATACACTTTGGTCCAGTTCGAGACATAAACCCCGATCTGATCCCCCTATCCTTGACAAAATCGATATGACTCAATATGTCAACAAAGCCCATTGCACTGATGAAACTCAACCTTGGAAATCCAACTAGTAAACAACGACCAGTTGCAAGCCTCATAAAAAAGAAAAGGTTGATATATCGGTCAAATTAAACCAAAAGTGATCTTTTACAAGAGTCAACTCTTTCGGTGGGAGAACTTAGAATCTCTCAACGCAAAGGCTTCCTAGTTTGCAAAGTTCCAATTGAAAGTAACGCAAAGAATCTGATGGTATTCTCCTTCAAACATGAGGATAAGCGATGCTTAAAAGGCGACTGTGTGAATATTGCATAGTTAGAATCAAATAAAGCAGTAATGCTTCCCAAGGAATTGAAGCTAATGTCCATCAATTATGTCAACATGAGTTATAAAAAGAAGACTGAGCAATAGCCATGAATGGGGGCAATATGTTGTGAAAATGAGATTCAAAGTTTTATATAACCTGGGATAATCCACGGTGTTAGACACTATTGGAAGAGATAATAGTTCTGCGAGGCTGCAATATACAAAAAGAGCATCTCAAAATACATGAAAAGGCAATATAAGCAAGTTCATGAATAATGCAAGAAGTGATTCGTTACTGCATAACATTCAAGTTCAAAGGCTCGAGGCCCTTAGGATGGATATTGCAAAAAGCAACATATAAAATGCTGGCCCGACAACTTATTAAGCAATGCACATAAGCTACTCAATTTATGGAAAATCCTATGGTCATGACCACCGAAAAGGATTGGCGAAGAACATGAGTCAAGCTGACTGGGGCATCACTAATAATTGTATGGGGGCAGGTTAAACTCAGAATTCCACCAGATAAATTGTCAGGTGCACACCTCTCATGAATACTTAATCTAGTGCAATAAAAGTCCAAGCAGAGTATGTTTAAAACTCGCAGTCCAAAACGTAGGCTGACAAATCTTAAATATCGTCGACAAGCAAACAAAGTGCTTTAATAACGTAAATTGTGTTTAGTGAGTTGCAAACTCTCAAATAAAATAGTTTTACATTGATAGCACACTTGAGTCTGTAAATGATTCTTATAATTTGTTTTCTTTTATTAAACTAACCAGTTGTCGTCTTGATCAATCAAAAACGAATTTGCCACTAAATGCGCGCAAAAGCTCCTCATTACAGGCTCTCTATATAAGCACGTATGCCAGTAAAAACTCTTCAATAAAACTGGGTTGATATTGCACCACTATTCGTCGAAATAAGGCAAAAGGAACCAAACGAATCCAGTGTGCATTGTCAACTAGTTCGAAAACCATATGCAAATTGAGAGCTCATATTTCCAAGTCCAACAAATATCTAGAAACCTAAAGGCTACTGCAACAAAGTCACAAAGCGGACGATTGGCAAATTCCTCTTTCCCCAACAATTTTCTGCCAAATTCGGAAATGACAAGATGGACGCATGCTTGGTTAAAAACACATTGAGCTAGCAAGAATGGCATTGCTCTGAATGGTTGTCAAGGTAATAGGAACTGAAAAGGACTAATATACTTCCGTTAGTAAAATTTCAATCCCTCTAGCCTCATAAACTCAAATAGAAGCTTCAGTGCTAGCATAAGGGATTTCCTTTCCAGAACAATAACTATTCGTCTGTCTTGTATTCACTTTGCAAATGGAATCTTGTTTTAAAAACCAACGTACAGGTACACATTTTGTAAAATATGAACCATTGTGCGAAATTATATAAGTCATTAGAAAACAAAACCTAAAATCCACAATCGGCATGCATCGATTGGTTCATACCAAGTGTCATTGCGAATTCAAACTAGAACATCGCATTTGTGTAGGCGAAGTTTGACGAGTAATAAACAGTCAAATAAAACATTTCTATGAAAATACTTCATTCAAATCAGAGCAAGAGATTTGCTGTAAATATTTTTTAATGATTAACTAACCTATTATCGATATGGGCAGTCGATAGCAAAATTTTAGCCCAAAAAAGCGTGCAATGTTTTTGTTGTTACAGAAAAGGGTGTAGCATTGGAAAAAACATGTTTGGGTTATCCATTATAAAGGCGAATCATGATGGATTGTCTTTAAAAGATGTGCATTGCTTCAAAAGAGGTTTAGTGAACAAGCAAAAGTTCATAACAAGAAATCCAATATGCAGCAGACGGCCGATCCACCATGGATCGAGCATGGCCGACCCATCATGTTATCGAGCACGGCCGATCCATCATGGACCGAGCACGGCTGACCCATCATGGATCGAGCACGGCCGATCCATCACGGATCGAGCACGACCGATCCATCACGGATCGAGCACCACCGTCGCTCTCCGCCTCTCTTCTCCTCCCTCTCCTCTCTGTCGCTCCAATCGCGACGCCAAGCAACCCCAAAGACCCGCCCGTCACCTGAAGCCCTAGATCCACCACCAGACATCCTGCTCCGCCCCCTACCTAGCCGAAACCCCTCCTCCAGCCTCGTTCGAGCAACCTGCTTCCCCCCTTCATCGCCAACGAAGACCACCGACCTCAAAGCAGCCCTCTCCTCCTCTTCCCTCTGTAAAACCGGAAAAACAGTGAGTGTTTAAATTTTTATTTATTTATTTATTTATTATCTACAATAAAATCTGATTTTATTATATAGGGATTTAGGTTATTTAAAATCAGTAAATGAATTAGATTTTTATTCATATAAATGGCCGATAAAAATTGGATCTTTATTGTTTGAATGGTAACGAAAAGATTTGATTTTTGAATCAAGAAAGATTTAATTTTCAGTGTAGAAAGACGAAATTTTTATCAATAGAAAGGCGGGATCTTTATCTAATCAAGTTAGAATTTTTACATTAGAAAAGATGGAATTTTTACATCAGAAAAGATAGAACTTTTATATTAGAAAAGGCGAGATTTTTATATATTGAATAGCATAGTAAAAATTCGATTTTTATATATTGAATAGCATAGTAAAAATATGATTTTTATATATTGAACATCGAAGTAAAAATATGATTTTTATATATTGAACATCGAAGTAAAAATATGATTTTTATATATTGAACATCGAAGTAAAAATATGATTTTTATATATTGAACATCGAAGTAAAAATATGATTTTTATATATTGAACATCAAAGTAAAAATATGTTTTTTATATATTGAACATCGAAGTAAAAATATGATTTTTATATATTGAATAGCATAGTAAAAATTCGATTTTTATATATGTAGTGGCTACGGGCGAAGAAAGTGATAAGAGACGAGAACAGCGAAGACTTCTACATTAGAAGAGTCGTGGAATCGGGACAGCTATCGGTGAGAATTTCTCACCTTTCAATTTCATTTTCTAGTTATATATATATACTAGGATGCAGACGGTGCTTAGTAGCACCCGACACAATCGTCCACAGACCATGGACTTGTTTGTTTGATTGCAAAAATTAGTTAGATTATTTGATTGAAATTGAATTGTTTGGTGAGATGAATGGATTTGATTGATGTGTGAATGGCGTGGGCCTTCACTAGACCGGGGATAAGACTAGGCCTTGTCCCGTTTCTAGTATCGTGCCGTTATGCCGCCGAAATTTTCTAAAATATGTTAGAAAAATAAAAATATCATTTTTATTGTGTGAATGAACTGAATAGAAATTCATATGTTAAAATAAAATGTTTTATCGTTAAAAATATAATTTTTAACGTGAAAGTGAATAAATAGATATTTATAAACAAATCAGCCGATTTGTTTATATACACTGATTTGACTGACATTGATTGGGACGATAAATTTTACACATCGCCCAACTGCACAAATAAAATCTGTGTTTGATTGTTTGAAACCCCACACGGGTGTTGGGATGAAATTTGAAGTTCACTCATCCTGATTGATTAAATATGTCGATCGATTGATTGACAGGCTGTTATAAGCGTTAGATATCTATATTTGAGGCTTATACAGTGTAGTGCACCTTGGTTGATGGTTGATTATTTTTCAATGCTATTATATACATGTGTTGTATGGAATCCATATAATTAACTTTATATGGTAATTGATTGGGCCTCATTCCAATTTAGAAAATAAAGAATATTATAAAATAAAGGTTCATGTGTTGACAGTACTCATTCGTTGAGATTAGTCATGTGTTGAACGAAATATTTTAATAATAAAATTTGCATTTTTATCAATATAAAATAAAGGTTCATGTGTTGACAGTACTCATCCGTTGAGATTAGTCATGTGTTGAACGAATTATATTTGAAATAGAAATATTTGAAATAGAATATTTGAAAACAGGAATATATGAAGCCGTGTTGATTAGATTGACGCCATTTTGACGTGAACGATATTTATATCGATTTTATTCATTCTATAATGAATATCGAAAATGATTTCAAAATCTGATATATTGAAAATGAATAGAAATGAATTCGAATTGAAAATGAATATCGAAAATGATTTCAAAATCTGATATATTGAAAATGAATAGAAATGAATTCGAATTGAAATTGAATTGAATGTAAACTGAATTCAAATCGAATTAAAATCGAAATTGAATTGAAATCAATCTGAAATGAATTTAAACCGAATTTATATTGGAATATTCAATTTTGATTTGAAATTGAATATGAAGTTGAAACCATTTTGAAAAATGAATTTAAAACGATTTATAAAGCACGTTTTGAATTGAAATCGACGAAATATATATTATATATATTATATATACAATATAATGGCCTGAATAGAACGCGCCGCGCCGCGGCAGTTCGCGAATTTCGACCATTTATTTCAAACGGACATTACGGGAGATCCGACCGTCGGATTCTCTTAAAACCGGAACCGTTGGGTTCGTATCGAAAAGAGCTTTCTAACGAATATTAGAAATTTGAAATCTAACGATTGGATTTGGAGATACGTCCAAATCAAATTTGAAAAAGGTCGTTGTAAGTGCAGTTCGATGGCCATTGATGGAAATTGACTGTACCGGCCTTGATAAAATTATTAAAAATAATAATAAATTGTGTAAAATCATAAGAAATGATTTGGGAAAAATTGGGAGGAAAAACTCCATATTTGAAAAGATAAAAATAGATTTTTATCGAAATGAACTAGTTTTGAACTAGAATAGTAATTTATTTATTTTTAAAATAAATAAATTGGATTTGAAATGGTTTTGAAAATAACCAGAGCTTCCAATAATTGCATTGGAATGGATTTGAATCGAAATTGTCTTCGGAATATTTCGATGTTGGATTTCGTGATTATACAGATGTTGTTATGGAAATTTGAAAGATATAGATATATATATCGTTATTTCCAATACGATATTTGTTAGTCGTGGAATTTGATATTGAATATAAGCCGGTATATTTTCTATTCAGAGCCTTGTGTTTAATATCAAATGTGATTTGGGTTTGTCGTGAATGGTGTCTTCATTAACACTGTTCTTGAACCCAGTTGAGAAAAGATTAAATCTTTTTATTTAGATTTAATGAAGTGTACCAATTAAACAATATTTAATTGGAATTGAATCGATATTGATTTTTGGGTTTATCGTGGACGGTGTTTTAAATAACACTCGTTCTTTAACCCGATAATTAATGAATGTGATTTTGGGTTTATCGTGGACGGTGTTTTAAATGACACTGATTCTTTAACCCAGTTAACGATTAAAACTAAGTGGAGTTTTAATGAATCTTTAATTAGATCGAATTGATCGAGAATGGAGTATCACCAGTTTTGCTCCAGGCGAAATGGTAATTGAATTTGCCGATAACACTGTGGTGTTAGATATGAAGTATTACCAGTTTTACTTCATGGGATGAATAGGTTGGGATTGGGAAATTAAAACAAATGACTACTTCGGTAAGGTTCGTTAATCTCGACTAGTTGAATCGAAATTCAAAGGAAGATTAGAGAATAAATTCAGGAATTTATCTTGGATAAAATTAATGGGAACCTTTCCCTATGAATGTGAAATCAGAAACTAACTGTCGGTTAGCTAAGCAGAATGGTTTTCTGGATATTGATCTGATGTTGGTTTCGGCCTTCGGGGTTAATATTTGGGGAATTATTCTCTTGATTAATTTACGGTTAGTGACTGATGAATTGGAATGAGGCGTATGTTGTGTTTTTGTAACACTTATTTAAAATATACGCGAGTTATTCGGAAAGACCGGGTTTATCCCATTCTGAATAACTGATACGACGATAAGTCGAAGATGAAGACGATGGTCGAAGACCGGAGGTCTTCACGTCGTTTGGGTGATTACTGATGATCTTGATTGGGTTGTACATCCAAGAAGATGGAAACAGTTGGTGATCATCCAGACGTACTTGGAGATCGATGGATATGCGGGGTACTAGGTGCCTCCGGTTTCGTTCAGCCCCAGAACGGACTTGTAAATGGACTGTGTGTCTGACATTGGATTTTAGTCCGTGTGATTGATCTCTATTAAATATATATCTGTTTGGCGGCAGAGAATTTATTCTCTTGCTTAACGCCCTTCTCTGAGACGTACGAGCTCAGGGGTTATATATTGATGGATATCAATTGCATGGAGTGAATTGCCTGTGTGGCATGCCTAAGTGACAAATGATCAAGGCTTCTGTTGAAAAGCAAAGTCTTGTGGTTGATGATCGAAGCACGGCCTTTGTGGCGTAGCTTTGTGTAACGTTTACTTCGCGAGTTTCACACCCGGTATGAACCAAAAACGGGAGACGGACCTCATGGAGGGCATGCGTTTCTTTCTAGTTAGGAGTGGCGTCAGTGCTTGAACTGGATGACGAGTTTGACTCATGTGGATGTTGCTTATTATTACTTGCTGAAAAGCGAGGCGCCTCGTGATATCGGTTTCGGCCGATGCTTTTGGTCGGCTGACGGGCCAGGATTACGCCCCAAAGGGCGGGGAAACGTAGTGTTCAGGCATAATAATCCACATCGGTGGACCGACCCTGTCGCTCCAAGGCTTGCCTGTGCGCTTGCCTGAGACACGGACTAGAGCGTCTCGAATCGGTGAGGATCTTGCCCCTAGCCTCGGTTCATACCATAAATGATAACCCAACTTCCAATATGACATTTGCGGTTTTAATTGTAGAACTAGTATGGCGACATGATATATGGTACCCATGCCGCCTATGATTGATACTTATGATTTGAAATGTTTTGACACTATACACTTATTATAGTATCAAATGATTTGTTTTAAACGTATCAAGCATTCTTTGGCTGTTATAAGGGAAAACCCTATCCCCCGGCTTGCGTTGCATTGTGTGATAGGACCTGGGTCTTATAACAGCTTCATTTTTCTTTATTTAGCATTGCGCTGTTTGTTTTATGCACTGGTATTCTTGGGAGGAAACCCGTTCCGTGTTATACGGCGTGGTCCCTTGATTTACCTAACTTTAAAATAAAGATTTATAACTGTTTTTAGTTCTCACACCAGTCCCATGACTGACCTGGAGTTTATTGTTTTAACCTAAACTCTGGGTGCCCCTATTTTTACACGGGCAGCTAGTGGTTTTGGTTTTGCAGATTTATATTCACAAGATCCTGGTTTACAGCTGGAATGATATCCGGAAAGCTTTGTATCCGTATATCTCCTTCAGTTGTGTATTGTATTATTTTCCGCTGCGATGTATTTAAATGTAATCTAAATCTCTGATATTTCTGTGTAATATTCATTTATACTCTGTATATTCTTGTAATCTGATGCATTGTTGTAATATACAATTAAATGTTCTTTTGTATGCGTTTTGTTGTGGTTTGTTCTCGAACTATCCGCGCTTTCCTTTATGGGGAAGTTACGGGTTTTTACAGTTGGTATCAGAGCTTTGGTTTACAAAGCTCAGAGAATAAGACACATTAGAACCATACGAAAGAATTCATCAGATATTGGGTTAGTAAAATCCAATGGGAATGACTCGTTAGAGATGGGATCAGTAGTATCCTAGAACGAGTGTGAAGAGTATATTTTTAAGATGAAAACAATTTTTGTTTTGAAAATTTAAATCAACTATTCGTATTTGATTATTTATTTATATTGATTTTGGACAATTCAGTATATAAAGAATTTGCATATACGCCTTGCAAACGTATATTCAAAGTTTTAATATATTGGATAGATATAGCATCACACTCTAGTCGCCCGGAGATGATATTGATGATAGCGATCGCATCATCAACATTTATGTTCGAGTTTCGAAGGTGGGATTCCTATATATTTCCATTAGACTGGTGTGAGAACCAAAACTAGATTGTGCTTGTTGTTGTGATTTGGCATCAAAAATCTGATTTTTGACTATATATCAAAATTATGAATTTGAAACGTTAATCCACTAATTGATTGATGTTTGTGTTGTTTGTTTAATTGTTTGATAATTTTGAACCATTACGCCTAATTGTATCAAATAGTGAATATTATTGAAATTGGTCGCATTTGCTTGCATATACATATACTTGCATTGAACAGGTCATAGCAAGGAGGCTAGAGCGAAGAATAAAATTTGTTTGCCCGACAAATAGGTACATGTTTACTACATAATTTACTGTTTTGTTTGGGTGATGATGATTTTATGAGCCTATTGGCTAGCCGCTTGGCTTTTTCTTTTTGAGATCAGAAGGCCTATATGGCAATTTCGGGATTTTCCCGTGGCTCCCGGTGCAGGGGAGGTTATGGCGAAATTTTTCGAAAATTTGGGGTGTTAGCCAAATTTTTGGAATTTTGAAAATTCTCAGAAACTGAAAAGTTGGAGAATGGAAGCCAGATCGAACGTAGAGTTGATTAATCAAACCACTTTCGACTTTGTTCCTTTTCGGGGACGAAAAGTTTTAAGTGGGGGAGATTGTAACAACCCGAAAATCTGGGCCAGTTTAAAATTTTTATTTTGGCAATTTTAGCGAATTTTCAATATTTAAAATAGATAATTTTAAATAATATCGGCGAGAAATTTGTTTTGAATATAATTCGAACGTATATATTTATACGCGTCGTCGTTAGAATATAAATAATTATATATAATTATAAAAGGAATTGAAAATGGCGCGGTAGTTCGATAATTCGATTTCAAACTTCAATTGAATGTACCGGGTGTGAAACAATCCGGATTTTGGTGAAACCAAAATCATTAGGATCTAATTGATAATATCTTTCCAACGAATCCGAAAAATCGAAATTTCATAGCGGGAATCAAAAGATATGTCCAGTTGAAAATTCTGAATAGTCGCTTTGGAATTCAGGCCCTTAAAAATGGGAATTTTGCAAACGACCTCGGATTTCGACGAAACCACTTTTGTTGGGTCCGTGATGTAAAGTTATTGCCAGATTCCAAATTTCATAATTTTTCGAATCAATATGTGAGCGTGGCAAATGAAAACGCGTTTGACCAGTTTCAGTTGATTTTAATCGACTGGAAAATGGCCATTTTTCCAACGGTCTCAGAATTCGACGAAACTAGTTTTGTTAGGACCGTATCGTCAATACGAAGCTAGAAAATATTTTTCTGGAATTTTTCTAGTTAGTATGTGACCCCGGTAATTTGAAATGTACGTTTAAAATTCAATATAGTGATTTAAATGTAAATTTAACGGAAACTGATTGTAACGGCCGAATCAGCCTACGACACATATCCCATTGTGTTCGGAATGAGGGTAAAACGCTATAGATGACAGGCGGTGGGCCTCATTTTGAGGTCAAGAATAAAAGTTGCTTTTTGGTTTAAAATAAAATAATTAAATAATAAAGTTAAACTTTCTCTCTCCCCTCTATAACTCATCTGCCCCCCCCCCCCCCCCCCGTTGAAAATTCATTCCAGAAAAAAAAAGAAAAGGAAAAAAAGAAAAAGAAAAAAATATAATCGCTCCAGCCCCCTTCCCCCCCCGCCGTCAGAGCCGCCACCGCAATCGCCGAACACCACCCCAACCCTAGCGCCCATCGCCGAACACCACCCCCCCCTCCGTCGCCCTCCGCCTCTCTTCTCCTCCCTCTCCTCTCTGTCGCTCCAATCGCGACGCCAAGCAACCCCAAAGACCCGCCCGTCGCCTGAAGCCCTAGATCCACCACCAGACATCCTGCTCCGCCCCCTACCTAGCCGAAACCCCTCCTCCAGCCTCGTTCGAGCAACCTGCTTCCCCCCTTCATCGCCAGCGAAGACCACCGACCTCACCGCAACCCTCTCCTCCTCTTCCCTCTGTAAAACCGAAAAAACAGTGAGTGTTTAAATTTTTATTTATTTATTTATTTATTATCTACAATAAAATCTGATTTTATTATATAGGGATTTAGGTTATTTAAAATCAGTAAATGAATTAGATTTTTATTCATATAAATGGCCGATAAAAATTGGATCTTTATTGTTTGAATGGTAACGAAAAGATTAGATTTTTGAATCAAGAAAGATTTAATTTTTAGTATAGAAAGACGAAATTTTTATCGATAGAAAGGCGGGATCTTTATCGAATCAAGTTAGAATTTTTACATTAGAAAAGATGGAATTTTTACATCAGAAAAGATAGAACTTTTATATTAGAAAAGGCGAGATTTTTATATATTGAATAACAAAGTAAAAATTCGATTTTTATATATTGAATAGCATAGTAAAAATATGATTTTTATATATTGAACATCGAAGTAAAGATATGATTTTTATGTATTGAACATCGAAGTAAAAATATGATTTGTATATATTGAACATCGAAGTAAAAATATGATTTTTATATATTGAACATTGAAGTAAAAATATGTTTTTTATATATTGAACATCGAAGTAAAAATATGATTTTTATATATTGAATAGCATAGTAAAAATTCGATTTTTATATATGTAGTGGCTACGGGCGAAGAAAGTGATAAGAGACGAGAACAACGAAGACTTCTACATTAGAAGAGTCGTGGAATCGGGATAGCTATCGGTGAGAATTTCTCACCTTTCAATTTCATTTTCTAGTTATATATATATACTAGGATGCAGACGGTGCTTAGTAGCACCCGACACAATCGTCCACAGACCATGGACTTGTTTGTTTGATTGCAAAAATTAGTTAGATTATTTGATTGAAATTGAATTGTTTGGTGAGATGAATGGATTTGATTGATGTGTGAATGGCGTGGGCCTTCACTAGACCGGGGATAAGGCTAGGCCTTGTCCCGTTTCTAGTATCGTGCCGTTATGCCGCCGAAATTTTCTAAAATATGTTAGAAAAATAAAAATATCATTTTTATTGTGTGAATGAACTGAATAGAAATTCATGTGTTAAAATAAAATGTTTTATCGTTAAAAATATAATTTTTAACGTGAAAGTGAATAAATAGATATTTATAAACAAATCAGCCGATTTGTTTATATACACTGATTTGACTGACATTGATTGGGACGATAAATTTTACACATCGCCCAACTGCACAAATAAAATCTGTGTTTGATTGTTTGAAACCCCACACGGGTGTTGGGATGAAATTTGAAGTTCACTCATCCTGATTGATTAAATATGTCGATCGATTGATTGACAGGCTGTTATAAGCGTTAGATATCTATATTTGAGGCTTATACAGTGTAGTGCACCTTGGTTGATGGTTGATTATTTTTCAATGCTATTATATACATGTGTTGTATGGAATCCATATAATTAACTTTATATGGTAATTGATTGGGCCTCATTCCAATTTAGAAAATAAAGAATATTATAAAATAAAGGTTCATGTGTTGACAGTACTCATCTGTGGAGATTAGTCATGTGTTGAACGAAATATTTTAATAATAAAATTTGCATCTTTATCAATATAAAATAAAGGTTCATGTGTTGACAGTACTCATCCGTTGAGATTAGTCATGTGTTGAACGAATTATATTTGAAATAGAAATATTTGAAATAGAATATTTGAAAATAGGAATATATGAAGCCGTGTTGATTAGATTGACGCCATTTTGACGTGAACGATATTTATATCGATTTTATTCATTCTATAATGAATATCGAAAATGATTTCAAAATCTGATATATTGAAAATGAATAGAAATGAATTCGAATTGAAAATGAATATCGAAAATGATTTCAAAATCTGATATATTGAAAATGAATAGAAATGAATTCGAATTGAAATTGAATTGAATGTAAAATGAATTCAAATCGAATTAAAATCGAAATTGAATTGAAATCAATCTGAAATGAAATTAAACCGAATTTATATTGGAATATTCAATTTTGATTTGAAATTGAATATGAAGTTGAAACCGTTTTGAAAAATGAATTTAAAACGATTTATAAAGCACGTTTTGAATTGAAATCGACGAAATATATATTATATATATTATATATATAATATAATGGCCTGAATAGAACGCGCCGCGGCAGTTTGCGAATTTCGACCATTTATTTCAAACAGACATTACGGGAGATCCGACCGTCGGATTCTCCTAAAACTGGAACCGTTGGATTCGTATCGAAAAGAGATTTCTAACGAATATTAGAAATTTGAAATCTAACGATTGGATTTGGAGATACGTCCAAACCAAATTTGAAAAAGGTCGATGTAAGTGCAGTTCGATGGCCATTGATGGAAATTGACTGTACGGGCCTTGATAAAATTATTAAAAATAATAATAAATTGTGTAAAATCATAAGAAATGATTTGGGAAAAATTGGGAGGAAAAACTCCATATTTGAAAAGAAAAAAATAGATTTTTATCGAAATGAACTAGTTTTGAACTAGAATAGTAATTTATTTATTTTTAAAATAAATAAATTGGATTTGAAATGGTTTTGAAAATAACCAGAGCTTCCAATAATTGCATTGGAATGGATTTGAATCGAAATTGTCTTCGGAATATTTCGATGTTGGATTTCGTGATTATACAGATGTTGTTATGGAAATTTGAAAGATATAGATATATATATTGTTATTTCCAATACGATATTTGTTAGTCGTGGAATTTGATATTGAATATAAGCCGGTATATTTTCTATTCAGAGCCTTGTGTTTAATATCAAATGTGATTTGGGTTTGTCGTGAATGGTGTCTTCATTAACACTGTTCTTGAACCCAGTTGAGAAAAGATTAAATCTTTTTATTTAGATTTAATGAAGTGTACCAATTAAACAATATTTAATTGGAATTGAATCGATATTGATTTTTGGGTTTATCGTGGACGGTGTTTTAAATAACACTCGTTCTTTAACCCGATAATTAATGAATGTGATTTTGGGTTTATCGTGGACGGTGTTTTAAATGACACTGATTCTTTAACCCAGTTAACGATTAAAACTAAGTGGAGTTTTAATGAATCTTTAATTAGATCGAAATGATCGAGAATGGAGTATCACCAGTTTTGCTCCAGGCGATAGTTAAATCTTTAATTAGATTTGAACGTGAAATTGTAATTGAATTTGCCGATAACACTGTGGTGTTAGATATGAAGTATTACCAGTTTTACTTCATGGGATGAATAGGTTGGGATTGGGAAATTAAAACAAATGACTACTTCGGTAAGGTTCGTTAATCTCGACTAGTTGAATCGAAATTCAAAGGAAGATTAGAGAATAAATTCAGGAATTTATCTTGGGTAAAATTAATGGGAACCTTTCCCTATGAATGTGAAATCAGAAACTAACTGTCGGTTAGCTAAGCAGAATGGTTTTCTGGATATTGATCTGATGTTGGTTTCGGCCTTCGGGGTTAATATTTGGGGAATTATTCTCTTGATTAATTTACGGTTAGTGACTGATGAATTGGAATGAGGCGTATGTTGTGTTTGTGTAACACTTATTTTAAAAAAAAGGCGAGTTATTCGGAAAGACCGGGTTTATCCCATTCTGAATAACTGATACGACGATAATTCGAAGATGAAGACGATGGTCGAAGACCGGAGGTCTTCACGTCATTTGGGTGATTACTGATGATCTTGATTGGGCTGTACACCCAAGAAGATGGAAACAGTTGGTGATCGTCCAGACGTACTTGGAGATCGATGGATATGCGGGGTACTAGGTGCCTCCGGTTTCGTTCAGCCCCAGAACGGACTTGTAAATGGACTGTGTGTCTGACATTGGATTTTAGTCCGTGTGATTGATCTCTATTAAATATATATCTGTTTGGCGGCGGAGAATTTATTCTCTTGCTTAACGCCCTTCTCTGAGACGTACGAGCTCAGGGGTTATATATTGATGGATATCAATCGCATGGAGTGAATTGCCTGTGTGGCATGCCTAAGTGGCAAATGATCAAGGCTTCTGTTGAAAAGCAAAGTCTTGTGGTTGATGATCGAAGCACAGCCTTTGTGGCGTAGCTTTGTGTAACGTTTACTTCGCGAGTTTCACACCCGGTATGAACCAAAAACGGGAGACGGACCTCAGGGAGGGCATGCGTTTCTTTCTAGTTAGGAGTGGCGTCAGTGCTTGAACTGGCTGACGAGTTTGACTCATGTGGATGTTGCTTATTATTACTTGCTGAAAAGCGAGGCGCCTCGTGATATCGGTTTCGGCCGATGCTTCTGGTCGGCTGACGGGCCAGGATTACGCCCCAAAGGGCGGGGAAACGTATTGTTCAGGCATAATAATCCACATCGGTGGACCGACCCTGTCGCTCCAAGGCTTGCCTGTGCGCTTGCCTGAGACACGGACTAGAGCGTCTCGAATCGGTGAGGATCTTGCCCCTAGCCTCGGTTCATACCATAAATGATAACCCAACTTCCAATACGACATTTGCGGTTTTAATTGTAGAACTAGTATGGCGACATGATATATGGTACCCATGCCGCCGATGATTGATACTTATGATTTGAAATGTTTTGACACTATACACTTATTATAGTATCAAATGATTTGTTTTAAACGTATCAAGCATTCTTTGGCTGTTATAAGGGAAAACCCTATCCCCCGGCTTGCGTTGCATTGTGTGATAGGACCTGGGTCTTATAACAGCTTCATTTTTCTTTATTTAGCATTGCGCTGTTTGTTTTATGCACTGGTATTCTTGGGAGGAAACCCGTTCCGTGTTATACGGCGTGGTCCCTTGATTTACCTAACTTTAAAATAAAGATTTATAACTGTTTTTAGTTCTCACACCAGTCCCATGACTGACCTGGAGTTTATTGTTTTAACCTAAACTCTGGGTGCCCCTATTTTGACACGGGCAGCTAGTAGTTTTGGTTTTGCAGATTTATATTCACAGGATCCTGGTTTACAGCTGGAATGATATCCGGAAAGCTTTGTATCCGTATATCTCCTTCAGTTGTGTATTGTATTATTTTCCGCTGCGATGTATTTAAATGTAATCTAAATCTCTGATATTTCTGTGTAATATTCATTTATACTCTGTATATTCTTGTAATATGATGCATTGTTGTAATATACAATGAAATGTTCTTTTGTATGCGTTTTGTTGTGGTTTGTTCTCGAACTATCCGCGCTTTCCTTTACGGGGAAGTTACGGGTTTTTACAGGCAATAGTCACATACATAATTCATACTCCAATACCTCAATACCTTTCACGTTCTGAAGCCACGTTTTCCATTCTATGATCTGGCGCGTAGGCTTCCTAGAGGAGAAATAACCCATGTAGTTATGCAATGATAGAAGATACGTATGGATCATTCGGTTCATATGTGGATGGGTCGGTCATAAATTAAGTAACATAAGATATGTATGTACAAAAGTAGTTTGATTCTTGGACTGGCTTCACGTAAATATGCTGCTGTAGTTGTAAAATGTGCATACGTTGCAGTACATAAAAGACGTATGGCAAAATACAAGAGCACGTGGCAATGGTTACCTATATATGTATGGTTCGGCCTCAAAGAAAAGTGCAGTGGAAAAGTCGGGAATTATATGGATCGGCATGCACGTGAACTCCAGCTGTCAACAGCTTAGCAGATGATGGGTCGACACATTTTTTACACTAATGGGTCGGCATCTAAAATAGCTAGAAGATGGATCGGTCGGCCGTAAATTACATGGGTCGATCACTTACTCATTGAAGGGTCCGTCAATACTTTATGTCTCATGGGTCGATCGCTACAGTACCCAATGACATTTTTCGTAAATATCTTTATGGCTGATCCATTACCTAGACATCATATTTTCATCTTTGCCACTACCCCCAAACTACACCTATATATATATCCCACTTTTCCACCATTCGAAGGGCTACCATTTTCATTTCTCCACCACTCTAAGCTTCTGCAAACTCCATTAATTCTCTCTCAAGCCTAGATTCAACACAAAATCATCATGGAACCAATAAAGATCATTTAACTAGTCAAATTATTATATATCTACACAACTGCCATCACAAATCAAAAGATCTCATCCATCCCTTTATGAATTCAAGTGAAATCTAGGGCAAAAAGAGAGAAAACAGAGAAGATCATTATAAAAGAGTGAGATGAGTGAAATGAATGAAGTCGTGTATTTTGTAAATTCTACAATGAAAATGAAAATAGCTTCTATGGTGGACATAGGCCAATTCTAGGCCAAATCACTATAATTTCTTGTGTTTTACTAGCTTTTTATATTTTTTATGGCTCCATATTTTCAAATCGTACTTTTGTGAAGTGTTGTTGATCAAACATCTTGAGTGTTGGTGTCATTTTTGATATCAACACAATACGTGTGTGGGGGGGGGGGAGGTGTTATCAGTATTATAACATGTATGTATGTATGTGCATGCGCGGTTCCAAGTATGTGTGTGTGTGTGTGTTTCGGTTAATGGTTAACTGATGTTTGTTCGTGGTTAATCGTAATTTGGCCAGCTAATGTTGGTCGGTTAATCGAAGTTTGGTTAATTGAATGTGTTGCTTAATGCAGTTCTGTTAAGGTTGGTTGAATCGGTTCGGTCGGTTAACCATAATAAATTCCCATCCCAACGTATTACACCGCAAGTATCTTAATTTCCTAGTAATATTCATATTCCAAAACAAATCAAATGAAATTTTTATACATACCATGCTTAGTTATTCATAAAAGCTATAAGATATAAAACCGTAGAATCTGAGCTTTGATTTGGGGTAAAATTTGCAAGTAATTGAAAGGTAAACCCCAAAGTTACATAATAAAGAAATTTCGTTTTCTAGAATCAAACCCTTTTGTCTAAGTTTATGGTTAGTAGAATGTCTATTAGATAAATCTTTGAATAAGCACATTAACATTTTCGAATTATTTTCTCCTATACAAATTCTGATCGTGGGACCACAACAATGTTCAAATTCAGATTTTTGAAAATCGACTTAAAATAAAATGTACCTAATGAGTCAATTTCCCAACATCACAATCACTGTAACCCTGGTATATGTTAATTGAGAAAATTTAATCAGACAAAACATACTGGATGTTTCTGGGCTTCTATTCCCCATTCTCAATTATAGAGGTAACTTTGAGAATAAATTTTCCATCGGTTCCATACAATTAATAGACAATCTCTCAAGTAAATTTGAATAATGTATCCATGAATCAAACTATATTTTGGTTTTGAAATGATTTGAACAGAACTTAACAGGCAAAATTTTAAGTGAACTAAATGATTTTAAAATATGTTCAATAAATTCAAATTTTGATGCTTTGAAATAAAGAAAATCAAACGGTGGAGATATGTTAAAGTATATTAGTAAGAAGTGTTGTAACACCCCGTATTTCAACTACACTAAAGAGGATAAATTAAATAATAATTAATATACTATTCATAATTAAGGGAAACAGACTGCACCATTGCGTCCGTCTCGAAATTTTGGCCAAGATAGATATTTGGTTTGCGTAAAATGGACACTGTATCAAGAAGTTAGGAGGATTTGAAGTTTGTATACGCACAAGATAATTATATATATATAGGGCCCAGGAATTCAAATTTCAGTTCAAAAATTCGAAATCACGAAAATTGGGGGAAACGGGAAAATTCCCGCCCCAGGGGTGTTGACCCCTTAGTAGGGGGGTCGACCCTATAGTAGGGGCGTCGACCCCTTAAGGGGGGTCGACTCCCCAAGGGCTGAGGCGGCAGTCGGTTTCTGGAGGCTGGCTGCTATATATAGAAGTCCAATTCTCTTGTTTTCTTCACTGGAAATCAATGGAGGCCAAACGCTGCTGGTATCTGAACTAAACTGAATTCTTTATCTTCTACAATAATCAAACAAGGCCAATCACTTAGAGATTCAAGATCCATTCTTCTTCAAGTTCTATTTTTTCTAATCCAAACACTATGAGTTAGTTACTTTTAGATTTAAATGATTAAAAGTAAACGTGATATGACTGTGATTTGGATATATGCATGTGATTGAATCATATTGGATCTATCATAATTTGTGAATCTATAATATTCTATGACTTAGATCTAAATCTTTATCATATCAGATCTATTGGGACTTTTGAATATATGACATAACTATGATGTGGATCTTAAACTTTATCATGCCAAATCTACCTTTATATATCTAATTCACTTGTGGTTAATTTATCATGTCACAATTGTGGATCTTAAATATTATCATGCTAGATCTACCTTTATAGATCTAATTCGATTGTGGTTAATTTATCATGTCATAATTGTGGATCTTAAATGTTATCATGCAAGATCTACCTTTATAGATCCAATTTGCTCGTGGTTAATTTATCATGTAACATCTACTTATGGATGTAATTCTTTTTAGATCATTTGGTACCTATCATGTTTTTGCTAATTTAGATCTGTCATTAATTGGAAATATGAATCCTAATTTATTCATGCCTATTATGACATCCTTAGTATGTTAGATCTAGTTTTATTATCACATTCTCACTAGATCTATTTTTATATGTCCACCATATCACTATGCCAATTACATGTTTATGTCACTTGTGTTAAAATAATCACTATTGTCATCTTTACCTTTTATTATTTATGGCTAGGCTACTTTCTAGCCTAGACATGACGCCAAATATATGAGAATGCGTTAGTTAGGGAATGGGGGAAAACAATAGAATTGGCATAACTTGAATGACGAATATGAATTTGGAAATATAATCCATTATGAATATAATTGGGTAAACGGGCATGAACACTTATAAAGACATAGGTATAATTAATTGATTTATAATTAAAATGCCTAGGATTATAGTAATTAGAAAACTGTAACTGCACTTATGACACGAGGTTAGTTTGCACTTGTGGTGGGAGTCTGCTCGGACCCGACCGACATATCCAGCAACTGCAAATGCTGAATCTAATGCGAGGGGTCTAAGTGCACAATTATGAGACGGGCTAAGACACGAGGTTGGGCCCAACTTGTGGAAGAAGTCTGCCCGGACTCCACCGGCATATCCAGCATCCACAAGTTGTAGGCCTAATGTGGGAGGTTTAGCCCATTATAACCATAAATGGACATGGTAACGAATTGGAATACTTAACCTAGTTAAATCCATAGGGATTGTATGAACATGTTAACTTAAATAGTGGTTAAGTAAACTTGGTTGAAACAGTTGGTGGGTTAAGTAAATCTTGTGGTAGTGGGTAATATTTATATATATAGGCCCACAAACTTAACCTATTTTATACTTTGGGATTACGCAATTTTTTAAGTAAACTTGCTTGGAGCAGTGAGGGTGAAATAAATCTTGTGGCGGTGGGGTAATATTTACATATATAGGCCCGACAATTAACCTGTTTTACATGTTGGACTGTCAGGCATAACCAGTTGAAATCCTAGTAGTGGGGATGTAAGCCTAGGGGAGCTTGTATCATCTTGTGTATGGGACTCGTTTCAGTCAGTAACCCTTCTAGGTATCAAACGAGTACTCCGAACTAGGTTGGAGTAGGGGCACACCTATTGGGCTAATTGTAAGAGATCCAAAACGAAGGGGCAGTGTCAACAGCGCAGGAAACCAATGGAGTCATGTGCGTGCATGGGTCCGGCTTTCTATAGGAATTTAGACATTGTGACATCAGTAGATATGGTTGTGCACATCTTGAAAATGAAGGGTTTCTACTTTAAGAAGTGATACATCCTACTGTGGAGCCATCACAGAGTATCTATGGAGTAGAGAGCCAATCGATTAGGGAAATAGTTAGGGTACATCTAGACTCTGGTAAGTTTAGGAGTCCATTATTGGGGCTGCCTGTGGATTGAATGGGGTTAAAACTTCTCACCAAAAGTACGCCTAAGTCTACCATTTCATTCATGTTGGGGATCATCTCATTCTGGATATACTAGTAGTAGTGAAGAGTAATTATTAAGGAAGCGTATACACTCCATCATGTTCACCTTGTCATAACTGCCATGTATGATGTTATCTATCTTAACCATATTATATGCCTATCATGCTACTTTTACTTATTTACTTGCTAAAAGTAACTGGACTCGCTAGACTTTATGTCTGACCCATTTTGTTTCCTCTTCTTTCTTCTGTTCCCCGCCCCCTCAGGTTCTCAGGGTGGGAATACTCAGGCTTAGTTAGGACTCTGTTATCATCTTGCTAGGAGCTGCTTTCGAAGTATGACTCATGTTCTTATCTCCACTATGGCTTTGTCTCTTTTTGGGGAATTATGCTTTTTATGTACTCTGATGGAACAAGACAGAAAGTTTCATATTTTTGTTATGGCTTTTATGCAGTTTCAGACTTGTGATATTTTGGACCACGATGTTATGATTTATGTTTGAAATAAAAATTTAAATTTTGCTACTTCTTTTATATCTGTTTCATAATATTTCTATTTTGTTTACCTATAACGCTTCACAAAACTTAATGCATTCCCTTAGTGAGTAACATTAACGTACGTGGGGTGTCACTCTTGGCATCAGAGCTGAAGGTTATCAGATTAGATAAAAGTTTTTGAAAATTGTTTTCAAAAGATTTCAAAAGAAAGCATTTTCAAAAAGAAAAATTTGTTTTGAAAAACATATTCCCCAAAGCCATATGTAATATCTCTCAATTCTCCGCTTGAATCCTTTTTCCTTTTTGTCTGGGGAAATCGATTCTTCCCGAAGGGTGTCCCCATTGCGGCATGGTTTTGTAGGCACGTTAAAACTACGTCACATGTCAAAGGGCAATGAAGTGCCTAACCTCCATCTGTAGCCATAGTAGTTTCACCTGTAGCTAATTTTCTTGAGCTTCGTAAGGATTTCCGTGCAGTGGGGGAAGCTTTCGAGAGTCTTGTTAGCTTGTTGCACAAATATGGTAAAAAGGACAATAAGGGAGTTAGGGCTAAGGAGCACGGCCCAAGGATGAAAAAAATGATGGCCTAGGAAGGGAACATAGATAAAGTTCAAATAAAGGTGAAAAGATAGGAGCTAAGGTTGTGGAAACACAAAACAAGAAAGTATGGCCCAAGAAAGGACAACCACAATAACAAATGAAGGGTGGAAAGAATTACAAGGCTAAGGATAAGAGGAAGTACCATAATTGTGGACATGAAGTTCATTTGATTAAGGATTGCAAAAGAAGGAAGAATTCTTGCATCAGTTATGGAGAGGTCAGACACTATACTAAGGAGTGCCGAAGAAACAGGGACAAGATCAAAGGGCAGGAGCTTCTGGAGGGCAGGTGCATGTTCTCGCTATCGGTGCTCCAGATCGAGGTGGGAAGGTTTCTGTAGAAGGTTTGATTTCTCTTTCCAATCATCCTATTATAACTCTTTTGATTTTGGTGCTTCGCATTCATTTATATCTGATTCTGGTTGAGTCTCTGCACCTAAATACTAGTATGGTAGTGGATCCCATTATTGTCTCAAATGCCATTGGTAGTTCGGCTTATTTGTCCATGATTTCTCGAGGATTGGAGAATACCTGTCTTAGGCATTGAATTTGAGTGCGACGCATATGTGCTCGGGCTTATGGGCTATGGTTTGATTCTAGGGATGGATAGGCTAGCCATGTATGGTGCCATTCTGGATTGTGAGAGGAGGGTCGTTAGGCTTCTGACTTGTCATGGTTGGACCCTCGAGATTTCTTGTGACCCGCAAGGGTCTATGATGCTTAGTTTCCTAGAGTCTCTTGACACATCTATCGATAATCTAAGATATGTTCCAGTAGTCTATGAGTATCCTGATGTCTTTGATGAGGTTCGTGGTTTACCCCAAGACACAAGATCGATTTACGCATATATTTGGAGGATAATACAAAGCCAGTTGCATTGCCCGTGCGCCATATGGCTCCAAGAGAAAGGAGGGAGCTCAGTAAACAAGTAGGGGAGCTACTTGAGAAAGGATTTAGTCAGCGAAGCATTTCTGAATGGGGTGCTCCAATGGTATTTACAACTAAGGCGTACAGCACACTTCGCATATGTGTGGATATTCATGATGTTTTTCCTCATTTCTTAATTATCGAAGTGTCTACACGATACAGCATGGGTACTTGAGACGAACATGCATGAGGAAGTAGAGGTAGAACGGGAGGTGACAATTAGATGATTTCCTACCCATATACTTGGATCAGTGGTTAAGAAACTGCACAACAGAGAGGTTTGATTAATAAAAGTGCAATAGGGAGAAGAAAGCGAGGATGCGACTGGGGAGACTGAAGACAAAGATCACACTTCATACCCTTTCCTTTTTGGTACTACGTTCTTAACTTCTTTTTCCAAAGCTTTTATTCGCACTTGCTTTTATCATCTAAGTATATCCTATCGGTCGAATCTTTGACCTTTAGGTAGGAGTCTTATGATTATAAACATGTGTTTGAAACATGTTATGTTTGATGGATGCAAGTGTTTGCTAGTGGTTTCTCATGGATTCATATACACACACATTAGGCACTAGATCGGCTCAATCACTCTCATACTGCATATGGATGTGTGTGCATTTTTCTTCTTTTAATGGATGAAATTGAACGTATCATCATATGGATGTTGCTTTTGGACGGATGATTATGAACCTATATAGAACTTACATGTTATACTAGGTTTGTTGATTACATGTTGGACTCATGACACATACATACATTGCATTAAGGAGGTCAACTAAATCAGTGGACCGCCTGATCATTCGCATTAGTGTTGGGACATATACACACACCTTTGCATATGTTCATATAAGCATTAGAAACTTTTAAGGACAATGGATGCCTGTGATTGGTGGATGAGTAGATGGACGATGAATGGTATGATACATTCTTCTTAACTTGGAGATTTCGGGGACGAAACCCTTTGAGTAGGGGAGAATGTAATACCCTGTATTTCAA
This sequence comes from Allium sativum, assembly GCA_030737875.1. Lineage (NCBI taxonomy): Eukaryota > Viridiplantae > Streptophyta > Magnoliopsida > Asparagales > Amaryllidaceae > Allium > Allium sativum. The sequence continues at coordinate 226,885,621 of CM060911.1, read as the reverse complement.
CTACCCTAAAGAGGATAAATTAAATAATAATTAATTTAATATTCATAATTAAGGGAAAGGACTGCGCCATTGCGTCCGTCTCAAAATTCTGGTCAAGACAGATATTTGGTTTGCGTAAAATGGACACCGTATGAAGAAGTTAGGAGGATTTGAAGTTTGTATATGCGCAAGATAATTATATATATATATATATAGCCCAAGAATTCAAATTACAGTTCAAAAATTCGAAATCACGAAAATTGGGGAAAGCAGGAAAATTCCAACCCCAGGGGTGTCGACCCCTTAGTAGGGGGTCAGCCCCTTAGTAGGGGTGTCAACCCCTTAAAGGGGGTTGACCCCCTAGGGCTGAGGTGGCAGTCGATTTCTGGAGGCAGGCAGCTATATATAGAGGTTCTATTCTCTTGTTTTCTTCACTGGAAATCAATGAAGGCCAAATGCTGCCGGTGTCTGAACTAAAGTGAATTCTTTATCTTCTACAACAATCAAATAAGGCCAATCAGTTAGAGATTCAAGATCCATTCTTCTTCTAGTTCTATTTTTTCTAAACCAAACACTGTGAGTTAGTTACTTTTAGATTTAAATGATTAAAAGTAAATGTGATATGACTGTGACTTGGATATATGCCTGTGATTGAATCATATTGGATCTATCATAATTTGTGAATCTATAATATTCTATGACTTGGATCTAAATCTTTATCATATCAGATCTATTGGGACTTTTGAACCTATGACATAACTATGATGTGGATCTTAAACTTTATCATGCTCGATCTACCTTTATAGATCTAATTCGCTTGTGGTTAATTTATCATGTCATAATTGTGGATCTTAAATATTATCATGCCAGATCTACCTTTATGGATCTAATTCGCTTGTGGTTAATTTAACATGTCACAATTGTGGATCTTAAATATTATCATGCTAGATATACCTTTATAGATCTAATTCTCTTGTGGTTAATTTATCATGTCACAATTGTGGATCTTAAATGTTATCATGCTAGATCTACTTTTGTAGATCCAATTCACTCGTGGTTAATTTATCATGTCACATCTACTTATGGATTTAATTCTTTTTAGATCATCTAGTACTTATCACGTTGTGGCTAATTTATATCTGTCATTAATTTGACATATGAATCCTTATTTATTCATCCCTATTATGACATCCTTAGTATGTTAGATCTAGTTTTATTATCACATGCTCACTAGACCTATTTTTATATGTCCACCTTATCACTATGCTAATTACATGTTTATGTCACTTGTGTTAAAATAGTCACTATTGTCATCTTTCCCTTTTATTGTTTATGGCAAGGATACTTTCTAGCCTTGACATGATGCCAACTATATGTGAATGCGTTAGTTAGGGAACGGGGGAAAACATTAAAATTGCAATAACTTGAATGACGAATATGAATTTGGACATATAATCCATTATGAACATAATTGGGTAAATGGGCATGAACACCTATAGACATAGGTATAATTAATTGGTTAATAATTAAAATGCCTAGGATTACAGTAATTATAAAACTGTAACGGCACTTATGACACGAGGTTAGACTGCATTTGTCGTGGAAGTCTGCCCGGACCCGACTGACATATCCAGCAACCAAAAATGTTGAATCTAATGTGAGGGTCTAAGTGCACAAATACGAGATGGGCTAAGACATGAGGTTAGGCCCAACTTGTGGAAGAATTATGCCCGAACCCGACCGAAATATTCAGCATCCACAAGTTGTAGGCCTAATGTGGGAGGTCTAGCCATTTATAACCACAAATGGACATGGTAACGAATTGGAATACTTAAACCTAGTTAAATCCATAGGGATTGTATGAACATGTTAACTTGAATACGGGTTAAGTAAACTTGGTTGAAACAGTGGACAGGTTAAGTAAATCTTATGGCGGTGGGTAATATTTATATATATAGGCCCACAAACTTAACCTATTTTATACTTTGGGATTACGCAATTTTTTAAGTAAACTTGCTTGGAGCAGTGAGGGTGAAATAAATCTTGTGGCGGTGGGGTAATATTTACATATATAGGCCCGACAACTTAACCTGTTTTACATGTTGGACTGTTAGGCATAACAAGTTGAAATCCTAGTAGTGGGGATGCAAGCCTAGGGGGAGCTTGTATCATCTTGTGTGTGGGACCCGTTTCAGTCAGTAACCCATCTAGGTATCAAACGAGTACTCCGAACTAGGTCGGGGTAGGGGAACGCTTACTGGGCTGATTGTAAGGGATCCAAAATGAATGGGCGGTGTCAACAGCGCAGGAAACCAATGGAGTCATGTGCGTGCATGGGTCCATCTTGCTATGGGAATTAAGACGTTGTGACATCAGTATATATGGTTGTGTAAATCTTGAAAATAAAGGGTTGCCACTTTAGAAATTGATACATCCTACTGTGAGGCCATCACAGAGTATCTAAGGAGTAGGGAGCCAATAGATTATGGTAGTAGTTAGGGTACATCTAGACTCTGGTAAGTTTAGGAGTCCGTTATTGGGGCTGCCTGTTGATTGTATTGGGTTAAAACCTCTCACCAGAATTGCGCCTAAGTCTACCATTTCATACATGTTGGGGATCATCTCATTCTGGATATACTAGTAGTAGTGAAGAGTAATCATTAAGGAAGCACATACACTCCATCCTGTTCACCTTGTCATACCTGCCTTATATGATGTTGTCTTTCTTATCCTTTTTATATGCCTGTCATCCTACTTTTACTTATTTATTTGCTAAAAGTAACTGGACTCGCCAGACTTTATGTCTGACCCTTTTTATTTCCTCTTCTTTCTTCCATTCCCCCTCCCAGGGTTCTCAGGGTGGGAATACTCAGGCTTAGTCAGGACTCGGTTATCATCTTGCTAGGAGCTGCTTTCGAAGTATGGCTTAAGTTCTTATCTCCACTATAGCTTTGTCTCTTTTGGGTAATTATGCTTTTTATGTACTCTGATGGAACAAGACATAAAGTTTCATATTTTTGTAATGGCTTTTATGTAGTTTCAGACTTGTGATATTTTGGACCACGATGTTAGGATTTATGTTTGAAATAAAAATTTAAAGTCTGCTGTTGCTTTTATATCTGTCTTGTAATATTTTTGTTCTTGTTTACCAATAACGCTTCATGAAACTTAATGCATTCCCTTAGTGAGTGACCCAAACGGACATGGGGTGTCACAAGTGTGGTTAACGGGGCCTGTATACTAAATTGAGGAGAAGATATGGTATTTAAATTCTAAAATCGTAAGAATAAAAAAAGCCTCAAATTATAATTAATATTAATATATCTGGTATAAGATTAATAATACAAGTAGGGTTATCAGCGGATGCTTTAGGATGCAGATAGTTCCGTATCTCAAACATCCCATCCCCTTAACGTTACCCAAAATAGGATTCAGTTAAGAAATATGAAGTATTTTAGGTATAAAGATAAAAATACATCTCAGAGACTAAGATTCAAAAATAATAATAATTTAAACACAGTGGAAAAAGAAGACAATTTACATAAGTGACAAAATTATTTTATTCCAGAAATAAAAACCAACTATCACAAAACACCATGTCTCATGAAGATAAAATCTCAGTCATAAAATAGCATCAGAATACATAAATAACATCCCTCAAGTAGTCAAAAGATACAAACAAACTATAAAAAGAAATAACAAAGAGTAATACACTGCTGTAAAGAAAAATCCACCAAGATAGAATCAACTGGATAATCTAAACTACACACTTCCTCCTTACGAGCCTGAGTGGAGGAAAAGAGGACGAAGGATGGAAAAATAGGTCAAACATAAAGTCTGGTAAGCCTGTCATGATTAATATAACGATTGATAAGCAAGGAAAACATATAGAACAATAGTTCTAGTGTCATATAACATAAGTGTTCGTGTGCACCTAAAGCGAACATATAGGATGACATAAAAATTTACAAATAGGGATTCATGTTCTCATTAAATAGAATTATAACTTTTGACCGTTTGCACTTCTACAAATTCCAAAACATGACGTAATTAGGAAGATTTTCCTAATACTACCCATTGATCGACTACTAAACCGTAGAGTGATAATCTATGCCTACCATGGGCCTCGGGTTTATCAAGTCCGACCCGTCAGCAAAAGACATAGCGTTAATCACAGGTGTCACGTGTCTTATTTTCCCTCGCAATGCATGCACATTGACATTGGAACGCACCTGTACCCACCTCTATTTGGACCATCTTACTATAACCAACAATATGATGTGTATCCTCGCGTCCTATATGAGTCTATATGTCATAAAAAAGGTATGTTGTAGGTATGGATCCCTAACAATAATATTCGGTCCAAATCCCCATTGATTTAACCCCTCATATATAAACCATAGAATTTTAGACTCATAATATAACCCTTTGTAAATCAATATGTTCGTATTAAAGCCTAATGCCAAATCACAAGGCCATTGTAGAATTTTAGGCTTGTAACTTAACACCTTTTAAGTCAATATATTCATATTAAAGCCTAACTTTCTTTCTAACCATGTTTGTTTTATTATGATTTCCCAATTATCATATTTAGGCTCCTAACTTAACACCTTTTAAGTCAATATGTTCATATTAAATCCTAATGCCTAATCACAAGGCCACCAAAGAATTTTAGGCTCGTAACTTAACACCTTTTTAATTCGTTTTACGCAAACTAGATATGCATATGAACCATAAAATCATAATTGACGCAATGTCGCATCTCGTTGCCTAATTCCCACAATTTTTCAACTTATTCTTTAATTATCAATTTGTTAATTAATTTGTGTTCATAAAATTTGGGCATTTACATTCTCCCTCCCCCCTTAAAGGATTTTATCCCTTAAAATTTCAAAGGGAAGGAGTATAGGGTAAAAGTTTTTCTCATGCTTTTCATGTACTTATGCAATAGTGTAGTGTATATATCTCTAGCTAATGCAAAAGATTAGGGGTGTGTGAGTGTATTAGCCGATCATTAGTGCTTAATGAGTGTGTGTCTGTGTGTGTATACATGCATTCACTGCATCCGCTTTCAAACACTTGCATCCACTTGCAAACATCATACATGACAATTTCTAATAATATGTTACAACCACATCCCATCATCCATGACTCAAATCATAAGATTCAAAGGATATAACCTATTCAAAACTAATGTTAAAAAAAAAAGGTTGAAGTGTACCGTCAAAAAGAAAAGAATAAGAAACACGCATCTTCTCTTCTAGTTCCCAATTAGCTTCATTGGAATCTTCTCTCCATTGGGTCTTTATAAGCTTCACCTCCTTATTTCTTAGCTTCTTGTATTAAAAGTCTAGGATCTACGTATGTACCCATCAAATAGATGTCTCTCCCTCAAGCTCCACATCCTCCAACGAACAAGGCTCTACTACTACTGCTAAGTCATGTACAAACTTTCGCAAGTGCGAAAAATGAATGATGTCGTGAACACCCGAAAGTCTATCTAGTAGCTGGACCCTATATGACATATGCCTGACTCTCTGTGATTGAAAATGGCCTAACCAACCACGGTTCTAACTTGCCCACAGAGTCAAATCTCATTACATTCCTCAACGTCGATACCTTAACGAATACCAAGTCTCCAATAGCAAACTCAAGATTAGTCCTCCTATCTGCATATAACTTTTGTCGATCCTGTGCTTCCTTAATTCTCCCCCTGATCAAATCAATCTTCTCAGAGGTCTCTCTAATCATATCTAGTCCTAGAAGTAGTCTATCCTTCGACTTCCTCTAACATGAGGGAGATCTGTAGGATCATCCATATAGAGACTCGAAGGGTGTTATGTCGATGCTAGTTTGAAAACTATTATTATATGCAAACTCAACTAAGAGAAAATGCTCCTCCCATGTCACTCTGAAATCCAAGATGCACAGCCTTAGTGTATCCTCTAAAATCCTATTCACCCTTTTAGTCTATCCATCGGTCTGAGGGTGATATGATGTGCTCAATCTGAGATGTACCCCTAAAGCCTCTTGTAAACTCCTCCAAAAATCACTAGTGACAGTAGGGTCTCTGTCACTCACAATTCTCGTGGGAACTCCTTGGAGTTAGACTATCTCTCACACATAGATAGAAGCTAACCATGAAGTCATTCTCTTATTCCTAACAGGGATGAAATGAGTTCTTTTTGTCATTCGGTCTACAGTAACCCAAAACACAAGTGTTGCCTTTTCTCGACTTAGCAACCCAACAATGAAATCCATGGATATGCTTTTTCATTTCCAAAGCGGCACATCCAAAGGCTGGAGTAATCCACCAGGTATATTTTGCTCTACCTTTACCCTCGAACATGTCATACATCTTGCCACAAATTTAGCCATGTTCTTTTTCATATCCGCTCAATAAAAGACTTACCTCATATCACATTACATCGTATCACCGTCTAGATTGATAGTCATCCAAGAGCGATGTGCCTCGGCCAATACCGCACTCGTTAAATCACCCGTGCAGGGACATAAAGTCTACCATCATGTCATAATCAACCTATACTACCACCATTTTATTTGAGAAGATGTATAGAAGTCTCTCCTCTACTGGACCTGTCTAAGATATCCACTAGCTCAGGATCCTTACATTGCCTCGAACCAATCCGCTCTAATAAGGTCGGTTGCACCTCCAAAGATGCCAATAATTCCGGAGTATAACCATAGATGGTCTGAAATCGAATGTAGATATGAACTCTAAGCTTTGCTACTCTACGAACAAAGGACTCAACGATGCCCTCCGCCTACTCAAAGCATTAGCTACACATTCCCCTTATCGGGCAACAAGAAAACTCAAATTCGTGGGATGCTATAAAATCCATCCAATGCTACTGCCTCAGATTGAGGTCCCTTTGTGAGAACAGGTACTTCAAATACTTATAGCCCGCGAAAAACTCAAACCTCTTACTTAGTATATAATGCCTCCAAGACTTAAGCGTAAACACTATCATAAATAGCTCCAAATCGTGAGTAGAGTAATTTCTCTCATGAGCCCTCAGCTATATGGTACCGTAGCAAATAACCCTACCCTCCTGTATTAACATTGTGCCTAAGCCAGTCCCACATGCATTGGTATATATAGTTAATGTTTTAGAGCCATTAGGAAGTACCAAAACTAATGCATTAGTGAGAGCCCTCTTCAACCTTAAGAGAGAAACTCACAATCCATATCATAAGAAAATACCAAGTTCTTCTTGGTAAGACATGTGAATGACACTGAAATCCGTGCGAAGTCCTTAATGAACTTCCTATAGTAGCCTACCAATCCAAGAAAACTCCTTATCTTTGTCGCGTTCTTGGGGGTCTTCCAATCTTGCACCGTCACGACTTTGGAGGGATCTACAGCTAATCCACCCTAAGAAACAATATTCCCCAAGAAACGCACTTCCGTATGCCAAACATGGTACTTGGAAAACTTTGCCTTTAGCCGGTGTGTCTGGATAGTATAGAGAATCTCTCCTAAACGCAAGGCGTGCTCATCCTTGCTCCTCGAGAATACAACAAATTTTGTCCAAAGACAACCACACACTTATTTAGGACATCCCTAAACATTCAGCTCATGAAACTTATGGAATAAGATGGTCGTTGGTCAGCCCAAAAGGCATGGCCAACCATTCAAATAAACCATCAGCAGTCTGAAATGTTATATTGTTGATACTATCATCTGCCACACATAACTGATGAAAACCAGTGGCAAAATCCAACTGAAAAAATACAGACGTGCCTACCAACTAGTCAAATAGATAATCAATCTGAGGCAATAGGTAACAATTTTTCTTAATGAGCTTATTCAATTCTTTGTAATCCACGTAAAGTCGAAGGGAACCGTCTTCGTTGGTAGCAAAGAGAGCGGTGCTCCACACTCAGAGATACTGCGCCTGATAAATCCTTTCTCTAGAGGCTCACCTACTTGCTTACTAATCTCTCTCTGCATTCCTTCGGAGCCGTGTAAGGAATAGACAATGCAACAGGCTTTGCATTTTTACACAAATAGATCTTAAAATCAATCTCTCACTTAGAGGGCGGTCCCCTAACCTCCTCAGACACGTCCGGATACTCATGCATAATGAGTACAGAAGCAACGTCGTCAATATAAGAATATAAGGAATACAGGAAACTCAACATGATTGACCCCAACAGATCATAAGAATTCTCGTGGGTCCCACCACAAGTCATCAATCTAACGACTCTCCTCTTGCAGTCAAGAATACCCTATACACGGCTAATCAGTCCATACCTAAGATCACACTGTACTTAGAAAATCGCAACACATAGACATCAAAATCAAACTTAATGCCTAAAATAAAAAAAATCAATCCCCTACAAATAATACATAAGTATGTCGAACCACTTATGAGGTTTGAAACTACTATGGGATCGGTGACAAGAGAAATATCTAAATGCAAACAATCAACCAAGGTACTACAAATAAATGAATGATAAGTGCCTGAATCAAAGAGAGTACAAATAGGAAAGTCGGAAATGGAAATCGAACCTTCTACACCCACTTTCCTCCCTCTATCCGGACCGCTGTTAGTCACAGTCACCTCCAATACATGAACCTGTGCTGCTGATGTACCAGTAACTTATCCAGGTTTATGTGGACATGTCCTACTGTAATGCCCTGTCTTCCCACAAGTAAAGCACTTTCCATTCATTTTTCTACAATCCTCCACTAATGGTGCCATCCCACATCAATGGCACTTGATCTTTGTTTTGATCTGCCCTTTTGAAAACCACCAGCTGGATTCTTCTTGCTCTTCTAATTTTCCCACCATTTCTTCTTAGAATTATCACCTTTGGGACTTCTCGCTTAGCATCATTGACCATATTATTTTTGCCTTTATGCATCAAAACCATCTCAACTAGAGTGTCAAAAGTAGCTTCCATTGGAATATGAGACATAAACAATCCTAAATGAGGTTGATTCAGCCTTCTTGAAAATCTAACAACTTTCTCATTAGTAGTACCAACTAAATCCATCCCAAATCGCGATAACTCATTAAATTGGTTGATGTACTCCTTGATAGAAAGGTCCGCTTGCTTCAAATTGAGAAACTGCTCTAACTGCATACCCTCTTATTCTTGCGACATAAATTTCCTTCCGAATTTAACTCAGAATCTTGCCTAATCCATATCTCTTCCCTCAGCCTCAATAATCTCCGACCAAAATGATATCTCCCCCTTAAGTTGTCAAGCTACAAACCAAACTTTATACCAATCCTCAAACTCTAATAACTCAAAGATCTGCTCCGTGTCTCTAAGCCGAGTGTAGGCCTCCACGAAAGTTTCTGTTCCCATAGAGTCTTGCCACCAAAATTAGAGAAATTCTTGCAAAGCTTGGAATAAGAGGAACCACTACAGCATGTGCTGAAGCTTGCACATGTTCCTGTCCTTCGAATGGTATTGTATCCTCTAAGTATCTATTAAACCTACCAGGGATAGCAACACCCTCAAGAAGATTGGGGGTGCCTAACATACTATGCAAGAGAGAGAAGATAAAGATTTTAGTATTCGAGAGTATCATAGGAAGTTTGTAACTAGAGGGGATGTCCTTTTAAAGTAATTTTGGTTTTGAAAATATGTTTTCTTCAAAAAAAAAATTTAAAACAAAATTTTAGTGATCTTGTAACCTTAGCATTTATACAAAATGAAATACCCCACACCCCTTAACATTACCTAAAATAGGATTCTATTAAGAAATATGAAGTATTATAGGTAAAAAGACATAAATACATAGACTAGGATTCACAAGACATAAATAATATAGACACAACGGAAGAAGAAGAAAATTTACATAAGTGACAAAACCATTTTATTTCAGAAAGAAAAACCAACTGTCACAAAGCACCATGTTTCATGAGGATAAAATCTCAGTCATAAAACAATATTATAGTACATAAATAACTGTTGTATATAACAATTATATGATTTTTTTTTGAAGACAACAATTATGCATATAGATATATATATATATATATATATATATATATTATAAATGTGTTTGCAATTGTACTAGTCTACTACATCACAGGCAAAATTAAATATTTATATTTAAATAGAGTGCTACTGCACAAGAATTTAAATATCCAAATAGTATGTTATTGAAATATAATTTGTTTTTTAAACATCTCAATAGTACAAATTTTATAACTCCACTATTTGTACATTCCATTGAAAAATAGATTCAATTCTATCTATTACATTGGCTCCTCACTACAACACTCCATCACTCAGATAAACCTCTCTTAGTTGTACAGACTCATATACATTCACATTCACTCAGACACTCACTAACACTTAGTCTTATCTTCTGTCAGCTTCACAGTCAGTCCAGTCACCTGCTTACCTATCACAGAAACACACAATAAACAAGAACAAAAATATTTTTAAATTATAGCAAATATAATTTTATTTTAAAATTTATTTAACTCAAAATTTTGGTGTGTTTCTTATCATATTTCATGACTTGATCTGATTTATATTTACATATATCTGTGTCTAGACTGCTTTTAATATTAATAGTGATTCACTGTACCATAAGGTAAACAATTTCTCTAGTGCTCACATATATATATTCTACACATACACAATACATGTACATACATATTTATGTATATACACACATATTTTGTGCAGGGGCAATAAGGTCAAACATTAGTGAATAGGCATGAACCAAGAAATTCAGTGCAAGTGTAGATACAAACACATATATACATACACATCGGTGTGTGTGTGTATATATATATATATGCACGTATATAATATATGGCAATAATCATGCAAAAGGCAAAGAACATGTCAGCCTAGAAATGAAAAAGTGTACAACAGTAATACACAAATACATGGCCAAGCAAGTATATAAGCAGGCAAATACAAGACCAAGGATGATCAGAGAATTCAAAGACAACAGCATGAAACATGCACAAGAGGATTGTAGTATAAAGGCAAGTAAGAAAACATGTTAAATGGGAAGAGACAAACACATGTATATATATACATACAAGGTTCACAAGTCATGAATGCAAGCAGACTCAAGCTCAAAGTACATGAGTATGCATGTGAATATTCACATGCACAAGTGCAAGGCAACAAGGCAAGTCAGGGTCATACAACAGAGAGGTGCAAATATACATCATCCAAGGTAGTGTGGGTGCAACTTAAAAATGGTGCAACAAATCAGGTTCAGGCTAATACAAGAAGATGCAAACAAATGGAAAGAAAATATATATAAGGGTATACACACAAACACAATGCAAAGTGTCAGTTTGTAATTCAAGTTGTAATCAACAAAATGGGCAAGTGCAGCAGGTTCAGGTAGAAACCAAGCATAGTGGAGATTCAACACATAACAGCTCAAAAGAGAATTTGCAAAAACTGGTGCAAATATAACATAGCGAAAACACATAAGTGTGCACAGGGAAGTCAAATATACAGGGTGTACTTGTAAATATACATATTATAGTTCAAATCACAAATTTATATGTCGAGTCAGTTGAAACAAAGGAAAGATACACAGTTACAAGAGAACTGCATGAAATAGCCAAGCCAAGCATAGGTACATGTTCATATAAAGGTGGACAAAGCAGTATGAACACAAAACATAGTGTAGCAGCAAGGACTACAACAGGTTTCAGTCCAAGCCATTGCAACAGTGGAAACAGATTTGTGTGCACAGACCAATTTACAAAGAGTATCTATATATACACACATAATGGTGTGTATGTGTACATCTATCAAAAGTAATAATGCAACACACATTTCAGTTTCAAATTCAAGTGTATACACAGTGCCAAGAAATCAAGCATGGTCAAGTGAGAGAAAGCATACAAAGCAAATCAAGTCTGATGGGGTTTAAGTGCTAACTCAAACAAACACACAAACTACACACATATATATACACACAGTGCATATATATATGTATATATATATGTGTGTGTGTATGCTTACATCACAAAAGAAATTCAAATCTACATGGATATGGACAAGCATATGGAACCAGTGGAGCATTAGTGGAGTATACCAGTAGATCACATTTATGTTTGTCACAAATGAAGTTCACAAATCACCAATATTTTGTTTCTAGAAATGTGTATATATGGCCAGTGTCACAAATCAGCGTATTTAGTTTTTCCAGGATTTACGTATGGTAAAGTTGGCAACAGAGATCATGTATGGATACACAGAATTTCATTCAAGCAAATCACGTATGGAATCATTCATTTGTTTCCAGGAATGCAAAGAAAATCACGCGTATATTTTTGACATTAACAAATTTACATGTTTGAATTTGTTTCTAGAAAATTACAATTTTGGGTAAGAAACAAATCTTATCATTTCAGGAAACAATTAAGGATTCACGACAAATTTTATCATGCATGAATTATGGGCAAAAATCACAAAATAATCATACCAAACCAACTTATGAAATCAGTGGATGTTTAGGGTTTCTATACCCTATATAAGACACATAAATCATCACTTGCAAAATCATCAAAAACCAAAGCAACAATTCGGGAGAAAAAATCAACTAAAATCAGGGTACTCACATTTTCGATCATGAGCCCAAATCAGTGACCAAGAGCATCGAGAGAATGGAACATCATAGAGTAAATCAAGAGGAATCTATTTTGAAGTTGCGATTTGGGGTTTTTCACCAAAACACTGTTTCTTCGGTCAGCCGACATTGATTTGAAGGAAAGTATTTAAATTGGAATAAAGAAGGGAGGCTGGCTACTTTTATTTTATTAAAAGGGAAGGGTTTTTTTTATTTTTATTTATTGCATTGTTTTCTGTAATTCTTCTGTAATCTTCCATTATTTTTCTAGTTTTTTTTTTGTAAAACTAGGGATTACTAGTTATAGGATTTATAGCTAGGGTTTACGAGTTACGGATTTGTAATTCAGGGAAAAATCTGATCTTGGGTATAAAGATCAGAGCAGGGTTTTGAGCGTAGCATTAGAACAGCAACAGGGTTTGCAAGTTTACAGGGTTTTGTAAGAGGGGGTCTGTTTTAATACCTAGTAGAAATCTTGGGGAATGGAGCAGTGGGCAGGGTTTGCGGAAGATAGGTAAAATGTGTGTCATTTACTTTTCGCATTTATTTTCTTTGTTGGAATCTGTTTTGTGAATTTTTAATATCTTGTAAAACTCCAATAAACCCTATTCAACCCCTCTAGGGTTAATCTAGATCTTACAAGTGGTATCAGAGCAGGTATTTTTTTCATTAACTCTAGGGTCATGGTTCTTAGTTGTCAGGATAACGATAATCAGTCCTGTAATATTCCAATTATTTTCAACGGGATGTATTTTTAATTTGGAAATCGAAAATCGAATATCTAAAATCTGTTAATTTTGAATACTGAAAAATCATTGAAAATATGGGAGATATGCTAGATAAGAGGAATGAGGTTTTAAATGCACATGTTATGCATATTATTATTTATTCCTATCTTAGTAATGATCAATTAAAATTCATCTCTAATTGTTTAACTGTGCAGGATATCTGCAAAACTCTCGATGCGCTGTATGAAATGAAATACAAGGTCTCAAAATCCCAGAGTGTCAACTCAGCCTCAGATGTGTGCTTAATAAGAGTTATAGATGAAGTCTCAATAGATGATGATTCAGACAATGAAGACTTTTCATATGAAGATCTAATTCATCTTTGTAATAGTTTAACTAAATCTATTGAGAATCTCAAATCTAAAATAAATCTCTGAAATATGAGAATCTTGTGTTGATTAGAAAAAAATAACGTTTTAGAATCAAATCTTGAAAATGTCAAGAAATTTCAAACTCTGTTTGCAAAAGTTGTTTAAATTTGTAAAATAATCTCGATCATCTTAATAAAAATATTCAAAAACTTGAAAAAGAATTTTTGATTTAAAAGAAAATGAGATTGAGCTTAAAAGTAAAATCAAACTTTTGCAAAAGGAATTTGAAAATTTTAAGACTACTGAAAATTCCAAACATGAAATTTCTGATAAACAAAATTTGGTGAAAAAAGATTTGATTTTGAAAGTGCTTTAAAATGAAATTGAATAATTTAGGGAATTTGAAAATTTTGAGATTGAAAAGCAAAAACAATTTGAATATGAAATTTCTGAATCCAAGGCCAAAATCAAATTGCCTGAAAATGAAAATACGTTTTTGAAACAAAATGATTCAGTGAAAAGAGAATTTGAGATCGATCATTGCTCTAAGTTGATAAATGAGAATAATCTCTTGAAATCTATAATCAGTGAACTTGAGTTGAGCTTAAAACGTTTTTCAACCGAAGAAAAATCTTTGAATACGCTATTGAAAAATCAATTTTCTTATGTAAATAAAATGGTCTTCGTTTTGGAAAAATTGATGATTTTGAAAAACTGGATTCAAATGGTTTTAAAAATCCTTCAAATTATTTTGAAAAGAATCAACTTGAAAATCTGGACTTTGAAAACTTCAAAGGATTTTTTCACAATTGAGGTATGAATTATTTTGTAACAATTCGTTTAAACATTTTTGGATCCCAAAAGGAAATAAAATGAATTCGAGAAAGTTCAAACATATTTGGGTTCCTAAGGGCATAGTAGTAAATTTAGAAGGGTTGTTATACAAATAAGTTTGGGTAGAAAAACGTGTAAACGCAATTATGGGTGGAAAAACAATTTTTTTAGACTACTCGATTCTATAAATTCTTAGGTACTGGAGAAGGCTGAGGAACTGCTTTGCAAAAGATAAGTGAATTCAAGCTGCTTCATGTCACTGAATTTTTCAGAATTCCTTAGCCAAGATTGTTGAGTTGGAGATTCACAACGTCTATTGTAAATCCGGTATGATTTAGAGACTCACTTTTTTTTTATATTTTTCTGTTTTCATTCTATTCCTCCTTCTACCCCTTCAATTTTTTTCATGATTATGCTTATTTGCTTTGTCACTGCCACATTTTTCTTCTTCTTGAGCTTCTTAACTTCAAATTGCTGAATTCTTGGTTATCTAGAAATTTGCTTTATTTGTATAAAACTCTCATGTTTTAATAATTTCCAGATCTTGAATTCAAAATTGTAAATTTCTGTAATTATCTTGAAGTTATTTTTGATTTTGAATTCCTAGCAGTGCCGAAACATTCTTATCATATCTTGAACACTATTAATTTAAATTCTAAAATTTTTAAGATCTGAAAACAATTGAAATTTCACACATCTCTGTTATTTTGAGTTTCTTATAATTCATTTTATAAAGATTTGAAAAATTATACTCATTACAGCACACTATTATTTTTCAGTTGTGATAATTTCAATGATTTTTGGATTAGCTTAGTTGTTCTGAATTTAAAATCTTTTGGCATAAATTTCTGTGTTGCATCTTGAAATTCATTTTTAATTCATGATCATCTGGCTTGAATATTTGAATACTTGAAATCCTTTTAAAAAATTGATTTCTTGAATCTCACACACTTCTTGGATTTGAAATTAATAATCTTTTGTGATTGATTCATTAAATCTCAAAATTTACACATTTCTTCAAGTGATTTCAAAATGAACTTCTTTTAGTATTGGATCATGAACCATCTCTTAAGCCTGTTACAAATGTTTTGAAAATTTTCATGAAAATCTTATTCTGAAATTGAATGACTGCTGCTCTGATAAAAAGGTCTGAATTGTTAGATTTATCTGCTTGGGCTTGGTGATTTAAATTAAAAATCATGTACTTTGTTTTCATTCACCGCTAAGGATAATTAGGATCCCCAAGTGGTATCAGCCTTAGATGCTTTGAAAATTTGTCATTCAACTGGTTTATTTTTAAATCTGAGTCTTATATTGCATATATCTTTTAAATCCCTCTTGTAATTGATTTATTTCAATTTTAAAATCATTTATTGATTATTTATTCAGAAATTGAATTCAATAACCAAATTGAACTATCTTTTGAATTCATCAAAATTATTATCAGATTTTTGAAATTGTGATGAGTTGTGACTGCAGTGTACTTCACAACAAGAGGAAATATTATTTAAATTTTAATGATGATTGAACAGTTGTTATAATATCTTTGAATTGGTGCTTATTTCACGAATATCATCTTTTACTATCATCCTTCTGTCATCCATCATGATTTTGTATTAATGAAGAGAGCTTATTCTTTTAAAAATCATCTTAAATTTACAGTTTCAAATTTTTTGATAGAAATGTAATTATATTCTTTTTCAAAAAAAATATAATTGAAAAAATAAACAAAATCCTAGTACAACTGAGTATATTTCATAATTTGATTAATTTGAAATTTTGTTTCATAATCATTTTTGTACCTACCATATTTCTATCGTCCATATTGGTTTTATACACTGAGGAGATTTTGTATAATAATTTTTTCTCTAACCTCATTTAAAAATCCAAGATCTAGTCATGCATTAAGAGATTACTTATAATTTAAGCTGCAACCGACCTCAATTAAAAATCCAAGATCTAGTTATGCGTGGTTAGTGTGCTCGAAAAATAAAATGAAAAGAAAATAAAAAGGAAAATAAATAAATAGTAATATATATGAGATCCTCCTTGGTATGTAAAAACCAGCCTATCAATCGATTTTCTAATGTGAAATGTGTTAATATTTTATGATATATTATGATTTGTTGATTGATAGTCATTGGGATTTGAGATTATTTGATTTTGTCACTTGATCTGAATTCATAACCGTAGCCCAAATCCATCGCTATGTTTATGCTCATTTTTAAAATTTTATTTGAAAATAATTGAAATCCATATCATTTTAAAACTCTCTCCATTTGTATAAATTTTATCGTAAATCCATCATTCTAGAATGCGAAATTTGCTTCTAATTATACGAATATTATGATTTTTGTTTAATTGAATGAGATTTATGACGAACATTCTCTCTCTTGAGCTGATTTATATTTCTAGTCAAAATTTCATTACTATTTTAATTTATGTATCCTTTTGATGATAAAAAAGAGAGAAAATGGTTAAGATTTTGATATATGAGTAAATATTCCTTGAATGTTTTAACATTAAAGTTTCAATTATTATTTTATGTTCACTCATATATAAGGGGAGTTCTATTGTAGGAGGAGCATATATATGGGGGATTTCCCCAATTCATTGTCAAATACATTTATTGTATTCAAAATCTTATTATATGTTTGTCATCATCAAAAGGGGGAGACTGTTGTATATAACAATTATATGACTTTTGTTTGATGATAACAGACATATATGTATATTATTATAAATGTGTTTGCAATTCTATTATTCTACTACATCGCAAGTAGAATTAAATATTTATATTTAAATAGAATACTACTGCACAAGAATTTAAATATTCAAACAGTATTATACTGAAACATAACATTTTATTTTCAACATTTCAATAGTACAAATTTTACAACTCCACTATTTGTACATTTCACTGGAAAAATACATTTAATTTTATATATTACGCTGGCTCCTCACAACAACACTCAGTCACTCAGTTATACTTCTGTCAGTTGCAAAAACTCGTATACATTCACATTCATTCTGTCACTCACTAACACTCAGTCTTGTCTTCTGTCAGCTTCACTGTCAGTTTACTCACATGCTTACCTGTCAGAGAAACACACAGTAAACTGGAACAAAAATATTTTTAAATTCAAGCACATATAATTATATTTTAAAATTTATTTGCCTCAGAATTTTGTTGTGTTCCTCATCATACTTCATGACTTAGTCTGATTTATATTTACATCCATCTATGTTTAGACTACTTGTGATATTCACAATGATTCACTGTAAATACCACAAGGTAGGCAGCATCTCTAGTGCTCTCTCTCTCACTCACACACACACACACACACACACACACATATATATATATTTATTTTGTACGTACACAATACATGTATACACATACATATGTATGTATATGCACATATATTCTATGCAGGGGCAATATGGTCAAATATCAGTGAATGGGCATGAACCAAGAAATTCAGTGCAAGTACCGATACAAACACAAATATATATACACATCTCTGTGTGTGTATACATATATATATGCATATATATAATATATGAAAATAATCACGCACAAGGCAAAGGACATGTCAGCCCAGAAATGAAAATGTGTATAACAGTGATACACAAATACATGGTTGAGCA
This sequence comes from Allium sativum, assembly GCA_030737875.1. NCBI lineage: Eukaryota > Viridiplantae > Streptophyta > Magnoliopsida > Asparagales > Amaryllidaceae > Allium > Allium sativum. The sequence goes on along the minus strand of CM060911.1, from coordinate 226,867,460 downwards.
AGTATACAAGCAGGCAAATACAAGCCCAAGGATGATCAAAGAATTCAAAGACAACAGCATGAAACATACACAAGAAGACTGTAGTACAAAGGAAAGTAAGCTAACATGTCAAATGGGAAGAGACACACACATGTATATATATATATATATATAAATACATGCTTGTATATGTATAAACATACAAGGTTCACAAGTCACAAATGCAAGCAGAATCAAGCTCAAAGTACATGAGCATGCATGTGAATATTCATGTCAATGCAAGAAGTGGCACTAACACCCTAGAAATGCAATCAACACTTCAAAATATAATTGAATATAAAGCTAAGAACAGAAATGGTGGGGAAAAATAAAGTGCAAGCGGTTTTAGAGTGGTTCGGCCTAAAAATGGCCTACATCCACTATGGGGAGAGCTTTTATTATCATCACGATTGTTACAATTCACATGGTTATTGCTTTTACATTCATTTTCCTTTCCTCCATACAATGATTCACCTAAATCAGCCAAGGAATAATTCTATTTCTCTGAATATGACGAGTATAGATGTAGATCTACGATCTCTCAAACACTTGAGTGGTTTTGGAGGATTCCATGGATGATCTTACGGTGAAACTTGATTGAAAAAGGCTTATTAGAAGTTAGAACGGCTTAGAACAGCGGAGAAAACAATTCGGCAGCACTTCGTAGAGCCAGTAATCGATCCCCCAAAAGTATGGAAGCCATGGGGTATTTATAGGAGAAGTTGGAATGAAGTGGTGAGAAGAAACTCATATATGCAGGATATCGGTCGTTCACGATATAATTATGAAAGTGCCACTGCTAGTTGTTACTAGCTATTGCCAGTAGTCCTGCTCGATTAGACCAGTGCTCGACTAGAAGACGTGCGACCAACCCTTAGTTGATGCTCGACCAAAAAAAGTGCGACCGACCCTTAGTTGATGCTCGACCAGAAGAATGCATGACCCTATATATTGCTCGACTACTATAACGGACTAGAGTAATGCACGACCGACCAGGTTATCTGACCGACCCTGTAGCGTTCAACCCCTCTTGTGTTTAAGCCATATAGTTCTTGTTCCAAGATGATCCACACCCCTTCATGCTAGTTGATCATATTTGCGACCGATCCACAAAACATGGTGTTGATTGACCTATGCAAGATGATACTCAACTCCTTATTTCATCTAGGTTCAATGTACCAAGACGTGTGTGATTTTTATTGGATAAACATTTGTCCCTTTAAGTTTGCAATTTTTGATTTGTGAAAATTACATGCTTCTAAATGAATTAATGTAGTACAATTTGATGAACTGAATCTAGTTTTTCCAAGGATAGTTGCCTGTATCTTGACTAGGTCAGTCTTGCACGTGTCACTATAGGTCGGTCGTACTCGTGTATGAACGAACGAGCCATGGGTCAAGCAAATTCATTGGATTGAACCAGCACACTGGGTCGAACACACTATTATGATCCGATCGTTCACAAATATGACCGACTGATCCTAAATGTATTCTCATGGGTCGTGCGAGCATGTTAGGTCGAGATAGCCTGTTCATCTTCTTGGCTTTATATTCCTTTTGGCCTTCACTCTCTGTCACTTTACTCACTTTACCAAAGGAAACATTTTAATGGCAGTTGCGTTTTTCTCAGGAACTCCACGTCAAATCAGTTCGAGTTCACTTCTCTTCTTGCTAGATTTGCATCGTCAATCAACCAGAGCCCCAAATCCATCATCGATTTCCACTACGAATTCCGCAAGTCTCTAGTCAAATTGAAGCCCTTGTCCCGGATTTGGAATACCATACTCACTACATGTGATTTTAAAAAAAAATCTATGTTGATTTGGCTTGAGGAGCAGCCAGGATTTTGAACAGATATGGTATTTAGGTACAGGTTGGATTGTATGACGATTTTGTGAATTTTAGGGTTTGAAATTTGGAATGGATTCAATTGGAATTTGGTTAAAGCTGTGTATGAGTGATTGAGGAATCGAATTGTATAGGATTCCTTAAATTTTTTGATTTGAATTCGATGCACATAAGGTGTTCCACTAAATGCTTGACTCATAAAATCTTGTATGCTTTGTTGATTTATGCATCTGGACTCAATGGTCTAGTAGCTTGCGTTTAAATTTGAAAACACAATCCCAACTTCAACTAGGCAGTGTCTATTCTTCTAATTTTGTAGCTATAATTTTTTTGGATAATCCAGGACCCCGTACACATCAATTCTGATGATGTCTGGAGTCTCTTACGTGAACTGATTATGCTTTGACAACAATCACTATAATGAATGCGAAATTCTTTTTGTTATTAATGACACATGAACCCGTTTCCAATGAGTACTTATTGCGTTAGAGTGATATTTTGAGTTTCCTTTTGTTGTGTGCGAGCCTCAATTCAAATTCATTCACATTTTGCAGAGTTATGGTAGGTATGATCATCTGAAAATTTTCAACATGGCTCTGTATCACATTAACATACCTGCTCGACCCGTTATAGGCTGCCCAAGTCTGACTCGTACCTGGTCGTTCATGCTCGACCCCTAAGGGGTCGGTCATGCTGGACCAACATCAGGTCGGTCATGCTCGATCCCTGGGGGGTCAGTCATGCTCGATCCCTATGGGGGGTTGGTCATGCTCGATCCCTATTTGGGCTCGATCATGCTCGACCCGTATCGGGTCGGTTGTTCTTGGCCTACTTTGGGTCGGCGGGTTCACATCACTTAGAAATTTCTTTGTGTTAAGGCCTCTACTGATCATTGGATTCTCCTGCAACACTTAACCTGCAATAACTAGAATAACTGCATATTTGCAAGCTTACTATTTTACTGTTGATTGCTCACATCAAAATAGGTTAGCTTAAATGTCAAGAGTAAGCATACAATGTAACTTATTATTCGAGTTAAATGACATATTTGCACAGGATTTTTTTTTGATGGTTTGTAGTTATATTGAATATTTCCTAGACAAGTATAATCATTCTTTTCAATGATACTTGGAGTCGGAAATTCCAGACTTCATTTTGTAATAATATACACAATCCCCCCTTTGAGCTAGGAAGCGCATACCTGTGATTCATTTTCAAACATAATTACTTAAGTGTAGAAATGGTTACTAGACAGCAGTCACGCCAAAATCCTAAGGAAACTACTATGTCTAGCGAGGTTAGAAGTTATGTTCAAGTTGCTGAAACTATGCCAGCTATTGTCCCCAAAGTGAATATTAGTCAGGATTTTCCTCAACCTCGGCCTCTTGCCAATGTACCTCTCGAAAGACATGAAACAACTATTTCCTTCAGTTCATATCATGAAATGTGCAAACAATTTAAAATCTCAGAAAAGGACGAGGCCAAATTCCCGGGGAAGGAAGATTTTGCTGACCTTCCACCTACTGGGTATGTTACGGTTAAACTTCACATGTTATTAATTGGAGTAATTCCTCCCTTCCATCCTTACTTTGAACCAATCCTCCCGCGCTTAGTTATTGCCCCATATCAATTGCACCTGAATGGTTATTTCATTTTAATGTGTCTTTATGTACTTTTTATGAGGGTCAAACAGCGCGCGCCCACATTTCAGGATATTTGTCCTTTGTATGCTTTTAAGAGGAGGAAGAAGGATCATCCATTGATTATCTTCATTGAAAGTCAGGGCTCCAAGATTATTAATGATCTGGTAGAGAGTGTTCGAGGATTTCCATACCAATACTTCTATGTCCGATGCCCTGATAACTTCTACGGCCAATGGATGGAAGGAGATGAACATATTTACTTAGAGTTTTCATTTCTTTTTCCTTCTAGGCCTTGATTTTCAAATCTTTCTTTATTTTACATAAGTTCCTTCTGATTAAAACGCTGCTCTTGAATAAACTCTTCTTGATTCTTTAAAAGTTATTAATGAGAGTGAACGGAGCAGGAGGTTCTTGATTACAGAAGGATTTCTCCGTCAATATAACTTGCTTCATCCCTCACGATCTCTTGTGGTAGACCCAACTGATAAGAAAGATATTTTCCGTAAATCCCCCACTAAGAAAGATCCTTTAAAGAAGTGCTCAGACCCTGCGAGTAGTAGTAAGACTCCACCTAAGTTTAAGCTGATTCCTATTAAGGAAGAGGAGTTTCAACAACGTGAGGGAAAGAGTCTTGTGATCTCATCCGACCAAACTAAGAAAGGAAACAGTGCCTCAAAACCAATAAAAGAAACTGATCAAGTTGAGGAGGATGAAGCTGTTTCAAAGACAATTTCAAGGGGACTGAGCAATTTGGAGAGGATGGAGTGACTTCTAAGGATAAATTCGATGCCGAGAGAGTTGATGAGAACCACACTATTCAAGATATTCGAGGGGAAAGCATCTCAGACACTTTTAGGAATCTAAGTGACATTAGCTTTGCTAAAGATCTTATCCAGGGTGATATTATGACTTCAAATCAGACAGCATCAGTTGCTAGGACTAAGACATATTCGTCTCGAAATCCTCCATCTGGGAATACACCTGCGGACATAGGGCTTTACTTAGATACGCCTCATAATATTGGTTCGTTACTAGAAGCATAATAGCAAATATTCCATTTATGCTATAAACTTTCAATGCATTGTATAAGCCTTTTCAATTTGCTTCAGTGCTTTCCAATTTGAGTGCTAAAACTTTGCTTTGCCCTTTTTCCAGGTTCAGAAATAAGTCATTCATTCGCGAAGAATTTCGAGCTAAGCACCAAATACTACAACCCAAAGCATCTCCTAAGACCCCGGCCTTCACAATACTCAAAGCAGTCTCACCAATCTCATCGCCCTCAGAACTCGCGACCTCCCCATCAGCCTCAGCAAATTCTTGAGCTTCCGAAAACTGATCAGTAAATAAGGAGGCATCTCCAAGACAAAGAAGATGAGGAGGAAAGGAAACGATGTTCTTGGCTTAGTGACGAGTATTAGCACCAAGATAAGCTAGAGGCAAAGAGGAGGAAGGAAGAAGAGAAGCAGAAAAAGAAAAGAGAGAAAAAGAGAGATAGGGGTAGTCAAGGCAAGGATGAATCTTGGAAGTGTCATAAGTCGGACCGGACAAACTCCCAATGCCAGATATTTATATTACTTCCAATTAACTATCCCTAGCTTCTCCATCCGTTACTCCAACTCCTGCTGACATTCAAGCAATTATAAATAGTCCCCGCTATATCCCTGGACCAGCCGACTTTAGTCTCGCTGACCGATTCCCGGGTTGGTGTTTAAGAGGAATGTACCTCAGTTTAGACATATGTCCTTCCGACAAGTGGGACATTCTTGAAGCATTCGATACTCTGAAGGGTCATATGTTTACACAATTGGACACTGCCAAGAGTCAACTTAAGGTTCAGTTAGATACAGTTAGAGGCCATGCTGAGAAGCAACTGGGCCAATGGTATGTTTTTGCTTATGAAATTCAGAGGCTAAATGGAATCAATATTGATAGAATTGCCACATTAGAAAATGACAAAGCTGAGTTGGATAAGGCTATTGAATCCTAGGACAAAACTATTGCATCTTTCACTCAGAGAGATACAGAGATAGTGGGCTTAGACGCTGAGAATAAGAGGCTCAAAGAAGAGCTTGACGCTGCGAAATAGAAGGAAAGCTTGCTAGCATCACAAGTTTAAGAGGCTCAATCTGCTTAACAACTTGTTGAACCTCAACTGTCTATAGAAAGGAATGCTTCTGCTACTTATCAGCAAGAGAATGTTGCCCTCTAGAGCAAGACTTCTTCTCAAAGTATGGCTCTTTCCGTGCTAACTACCAATGTTGAATTTCTTGAATAAGATAAAACCAAAGATGTGGATGCTTATAAGAAAGCCAAGGCAGGTGATGATGCTACATTATTCAAATTCTATGCCTACAGCGTCATGAGCCATGGGATTATATGCTACTTGGGAAAGGACTTTGCTATAACTTTAGCCCTTGTCTGGGAAGAGGTACTTAAGATTTATGGACGCGATCAGAATGAAGATTAACTTATTGAAGATCTTTTAGATAAAGAATCCCACGAAGCCTTAGTTGAGTGAAAGATTCAGTTGAAGAAAGTGCAAGGTTTGCTAAACGACGGGGCTGGACCTTCTAGAGAGAAAGCTCCGGACATGACCAATATTGATTCCTCTGCTGATCCCGCTAACGTCAAAGCCTTTAGTTCTCAAACTCCAGTTAATCCTCCTACCGTCTCTAAGGAAAAAGACACAACTGTTGCTAAGGAGCATATTACCATTCAAGATGTCTTCGTGGAGCACAAAGAAGATGGGGAAGGTGATGACGACGATAATCTAGACAAGTTCAAGGTAGAATACAAGAATCCTCTGGCTCCAGGTAATCTTGAGATTGACCAAACCGTACCATATTTGGATTCTCTTTTTAGTTCACCTAGAACTCTTGCATTCCACGCTCATTATACCTTTGCACTAGACTTAATATCACCACATCTTTCTCCCACTTTAGGCAACACAACGACAACCGAGGCTATTATTACTATTCGACCTTAATGTCGATTCCTTCTGCCTCAGCTATTACCCATTCTCCAGGTGATGCATCTCTGCCTGCCGCTGCAACTCCAGGGTCACAAGATACGCAGATTGGTGCACTTGCTAACTTGAATGATGATGCTTACTACATCCCTTGTGATGAAGATTTAGATCATGCTGATGAGACCCTAGAAAAGGGTGCTCGGGATTCAGAGAAGAAGAAAACTAAGCCTCTGTCGACTTCAGGACACAAAGGAAGAAAGTGCGCTGCTATAAAGAAAGGTGTTATCAACATATCCTCCCAAGAAAGCCCTAGTGGTACTATGATCAAAGATGGGAACCAGCCAACTAGTACTCCTCCTCCTTCCTCTAGCAAATTGTCTATAAGGTCTGGTGATTCCAAGAACGGGAAGACGAAGAAGTAGCGCTAGTGAACAACTTTCTTTACTTTCTGCTATTTCCTTCTACTTATTGCATGCATTTAGAATGGTTGTATATACGAGTGTCGGTCCTCGTTTATCACTTTATGTACATTTGTGTCTGAGACTTTTTTACTTGTGATTATGTGATTGACTTGTGTTGTTACTGATGTGATGGAACTGTGTTCTGTTTGTTGTACTTAATCTTTCTACTTTAGCTTTGTTGTGCTTTCCTCTTTTCATTCTACACATTATTACTTCTAGCATTTATATCACAAGTCTGTATTATAGGTACTTTGTCGTTGCAATGCCAAGTGTCATGATGACCTAGTGGTATGTTTTGTGAGAACTTGTTCTTCCAGTTGTGGCTATGTTGCCCCAATACCACGGATCATCGCGAGTCGCTTGGAGTCTACACGATTAACTCCATTGAACCCTTTTAATTTTGGCCAAGGAACTCGAGAATTTTATTTTGTATATCCCAGCCTTTTGTGTTCACCACTGTATCGAAGTCTCGAGCTTGTCTTAGTGTATTTCAAGGGAATTCAACTTTGTCGACCGGTATTTGTACTTGCAATTTGAAAAGTTTTCTATTTGTGACCCTGCTTGGGGAGGTTCTTTTAAAATGTATTCAATCATTTCACTTACTAACATGGTAGTCCAAGTCCTTCGGAGGTTAGATTAAACACATGCCACTGTCCAGGGTTTGAGTTCAATCCAATGTTTGCCTTGTTCGACCTAATTATGCCAGGCTCCGTAAGAGTACATTGGATATCCCCTTTTGGGATGGGATTTATATTTTGTGCTGGTCCTTACAGCTTGGATTTACGGGTCCTTCTAGTATTTAGTCTGTTGTTTGTTTCTCCTCCCATTGGATAAATCCAATATCGTCGGAACTAAAGCGGACAACACCCTTCAGCGAATCCGAACTTAGCTTTCCTTCAACCTGTTAAGCCAGGTCTGGGAGGAACTAGTTTGGAAATTGCCTACCAGCTAGGATTTCTGTATGTGCTGGTCCTTTCAACTTGGTTTTACCAGTCCTTCAGGCCTGATACTGGTACTTCCAGCTCAGGTTTGTCGGTCCTTCCAGCTTGGATTTTCCGGTTCTTCCAGCCTGATACTGGTATTTTCAGCTTAGGTTTGTCGGTCCTTTTGACATGGTGTTGGTCCTTCCAGCTTGGGTTTGCCGGTACTTCCAGCTCAGGTTTGTCAGTCCTTCCGACATGGTGTTGGTTCTTCTAACTTGGTGTTGCATTGTCCCATGGGGGAGATATCGCTCTTTTTATTGGAAATTATAACGATTTATGGAACTGAGGTCCTGAACCTTACATTTAAGAAGGTGCCCCTACGGTGGAGCTTGCAACTTTTTATTTATCTTGGTTAGGCTGCTTCCACCTTTGCATTGTTTTACGAGTTTGATGGCCATCCTTCTGTTGGACACTTATCTTGACAAGCGATCGTAGCTACGGATTTTGTGTCTCAAAGTTCCTGCTTTAGGAAGTGTATTCCTTGATGAAAGGTGCAGTTTTCTGACTTCATTCCCATTTGTTGCACTTTTCACCATTTGACCCTAGATAGCTCATTCCTTTTTGATTTTCAAGGTGGTGCATCACATCATCTAGTCTAGGTTCTATGATGCTTTTGGCACTCAGCGCTTGAGCTGTCCCAACGGGGATATTCTTAGGAAGCTTCCAGGTCCTGTTGAATTGAGAATAGGCTATTGCTCTTGCATTGCCTGCATTCAAAAAAATCAATCTTAGCAAGCTTTGTATTTTTTAAGCAAAAGTTTGCTAATTTATAATTCAGGCAAGTAAATAGAATTTCTCATTCATGACTTTTCATATGTACATAGCTCAAATATAATGCTTGAATATTTACAACTTTATACAACAAGTTTGAACAATGTATGATAGAAAGTAACAATGGAGATGCTCGTTATTCGAGGCTCTAGGAATCTGGATTCCATCTGTAGTAGAAAACTTGAAGGTGTCATCTTCGAGCTTCTGGCTTATAACATTGGGTTCTTCCCAATCTGGCTCAAAAACCCCGGTTCTAGTCATCGCTTTCTTCAGTACGAGGTTTCCGATCTTGAAAGTCCAGTGTTTGACTTTAGAATTGAAATGTCTGGCTACCCTTCTTTGATGTGCAGTAACTTTGAGCTCTGCCTCATTCCTCTTTTCTTTGAGCTAGTCGAGGTCCTCGGTTGTAACTTCTCATTTTCCTCTTGGTTGAAGTGAATCCTTCTATAAGTGGGAACTTCCAGTTCTACAGAAATCATAGATTCAGAACCAAAAGCCAAGGAAAAAGGAGTATGCCCAGTCATAGTTTAATGAGTTGGGCGGTATGCTCATAGTACAAGTAGAAGCATATCTACCCAACCGCCTTTGGACTTCTCTAAGCACTTCTTGATGGTTGACTTTATGATCTTGTTTACTGCTTCTACTTGCCCATTTGCCTACGGATAAGCCACTACTGCTTAGCTTTTCTGAATCTTATACTTGACACATAAGCTCTGGAATTCTTCACTTTCAAACTGGGTTCCATTGTCCGTGATTACTTTCTATGGCACACCAAACCTACAAATGATGTTTTTCAAGACGAAGTTAATAACTTTCTTTGAGGTTATGGTGGCCAACAGTTCTGCTTCAGGCCATTTAGTGAAGTAATAAATGCTACAACGGCATACTTGAAGCCGGACTTTGTTGTGGGTAGTGCTCCAATAAGATCGATTCCCCAGACAGCAAATGGCCATGGACTGACCATTTGAGTTATCACTGTGGATGGTGCTCGCAGAATCTTTGCAAATCACTAACATCTGTTGCATTTTCTGGTGTATGTCGCGGAGTCTTGATTTACATCTGGCCAGAAGTAACCATATCGCAGAATTATCTTGGCCAATGTCTGACCACTGGTATGACCTCCGCATTCACCTTCATGCAATTTCATCATGATTGCTTTCGATTCTTCCTTTGTAACACATCGAAGCAGAGGCATAGAGAATCCTCGCCTGTATAGCTGCCCATCCTGAATGAGATACATAGGAGCCTTTCATAAAACCTTCCTCCACTTTTTAGCTTCTGTCGGGAGTGCACCAGTCAGGAGATATTCTTTAATGGGTTTCATCCATGAATTTGGCCCTTCGGATGCTTCCATGACCCAATCCATATCAATTTGTTCTGTGCTGGGACTAGAGAGGACTTCCACTGGAACTAATCCCATCAGTTATGCATCTCCTATGCTTGTATATTTTGCTAGCGAATCCTCCTTAGTGTTCTATTCTCTAGGAATGTGAGATATGGTGTAATATTCAAAGATCTCCAGCAGTTCCCAAGCCTTGGATAGATAAGCTGGCAAGTTGCCTCCTCTGGCCTAGAACTCTTTCCGAACTTGACACACCAACAGTTGTGAATCACAAAAAATATGCAAAGTTATTAGCTGCAATTCTCTTGCCAGCCTTATCCCTGCAATAAGGGCTTCATACTCGGCTTCGTTGTTTGTTGATGGAAACTCTAGTCCTAGCGCATAGCAGATAGATCTTCCTTCAGGAATCTCTAGTACCATTCCAGCTCCTGAGCAATAGTTTTTTGATGCGCCATCAACAAATAACTTCCATTGAATGTTGGCTTTGACAACGGGTTCCTCCTTCTCCCCTCCTCGATCTGTGAACTCTATGCTAATCTGCAAGTGCTTGTCCATTGATTGCTCTTCGGGGATGGTATGTAACGTCATATTGAATGAGCTAAATATTCCATTTCAGCAACCTTCTGGAAGTTTCTGGGTGGAACAAGACTTGTTTCAAAGGCTGATCGGTGAAGACCTGGATAGGATGAGCTTGAAAGTATGGCCAGAGCTTCTTTGAGGTAATGAGCAAGTAGTAGGAAAGCTTTTCCAGCTTTGTGTAACTCAGCTCTGCCTCGTCAACCTCTTACTGATGTAGTAGACATGCCTCTGAACTTTCAAATCCTCTTTCATCAAGGACACACTCAAAGCATGAGTGGACACTGCCAAGCATAAGAACAAGTCTTCCCCATCACTCGACTTGGAAAGAACTGAAGTTGTCGCCATATGCTGGATCTACTCCTTAATGGCTTTCTGGCATTTTGGAGTCCATTGAATATCTTTCTTCCCTTTCCTGAGGGAATCAAAGAAAGGAAGGCACCTGTCCATTACCCTTCATATGAAGTGATTCAAAGCCGCAATCTTCCCATTTAAGCATTAGAGTTTCCTCTTGGTCCATGGAGCACGCATCTCCCTCAAGGCTGATATCTGAGCTGAGTTAGCCTCTATGCCCTTGGAATTGACCATGAACCCCAGGAATTTGCCTGAAACAACTCCGAAAGAGAACTTTAGAGGATTCAACTTCATAACGTATCAGCGCAGAATATCAAACATCTGGGCTAGATTCTCTAAATGATCGGTATCCCTCTTTGATTTCACCCGCATGTCATCGACATAGACCTCCATTGTTCTGCCGATTTTTGTTTTAAACATAGCATTCACAAGCCGTTGGTAACCTGCACCCGCATTCTTTAAGTCGAATGGCATCACTTTGTAGCAGTATAGTCAACATCAGTGATAAAGCTTGTGTTGTCTTGGTCAAGTTCACACATCATGGTCTGATTGTAGCCTGAATAAGTATCCATAAAAGACAACAACTCATGCCCAGCTGTAGAATTCACCATGTGATCTATCCTGGGAAGATGGAAGCTTTCCTTTGGACAGGCTTTGTTAAGGTTCGAGTAGTCTATGCAAACTTGCTATTTTCCATTCTCTTTCTTCATGAGCACGGGGTTGGAGACCCATATTGGATAGGTAGATTCTCTGATGAAGTCATTTTCAATCAATCTATTGACTTCCTTTGAAATAACCAGAAATTCCCCGATCTCCGAAGAGACGGAGGAGCACAGATTGTTTTGAGAACATGACGTGTCAGAACACAAACAACAGAACATTTCACTACTATTACAACAATTTACATCAGAGTACAAGAATATATCAGAGTTTCAATAAATAATATACATTGAAAAATATCAGAGATTTAAATTACAATGCAACGGAAAAATAATATATAAGAATAATGTACAGCAGAAAACATCTACAACCACAACTGAAAGAGATATAAAGATACAAAGCTTTCCGAATATAGCTCCAGCTGTAATCCAAGATCCTACGAAAAGAAGTATCTGCAAAACCAAAACTACTGAATGCCCGAGTGGAAAATATGGGCACCTAGGATTTAGGTAGAAACAATTAACTCCGAGTCAATCATGGGACTAGTGTGAGAACTAAAAATAGTTATTAACTTTATTTTAAAATATGGTAAATCACGGGTCCACGCCATATAACACGGAACGGGTTTACTCCACATGAATCCCAGTTTAAAATAAAACAAAGCAACGCTTTTTGGAAAACGAAGCTATTATAAGACTCAGGTCCCATTACACAATGCAACGCAAACGGAAGGATATAGTTTTCCCTTATAATAGCCAAACATGCTTGGTACATTTAAAACAAATCATTTTGATATTACTATAAGTGCATAGTGCCAAAGTCAACTTCAAATATAAATGTATAAATCATAGACGACATAGGTACCATATATTATGTCGCCATGCTAGTTTTAAAACTAAAACCGAAAAATGTCGTATTGGAAATTGGATTTCCATCATGAACCAAGGCAAGGGATCTTTCTTCCGATTCGAGACACTCTAGCCCGTGCCTCAGGACTCAGACTCAGGTGAACCCTTGAATCTGGCAGGGTCGGTCCACACTTACTTTAGTGGATTGGTAATCCCTGAACAATATGTTTCCTTGCCCTATAGGGCATAAAATCTAGTCATTATGTCAACCATCAAGGGCCACTACGGACTCAAATCCAAGGTACCTCGCTTTCCAACAACCACATAAGTAAAATGTATGGGCTCCATACCATGACAACACTCCTACCTAGAAAGAAACGCGTGCACTCCTTGCAGTCCTCTCCCGTTTCCGGTTCGTACTAGGGTGTGAAGCTTGCGAATTAACGCTATACACAAGGCTATGCTAATTAAAGTCGTGCTTTGATTATCAACCACAAGACTTTGCTTTTCAACAAAAGCCTTAATCATTTGCATCTCACCATGCAACATTGACAGTTCATGCCATGCAACTGATGTCTATCATTATATAACCTCTAAGCTCATACGTCTCAGAGAAGGATGTTAAGCAAGAGAATAAATTCTCTGCCACCAAACAGATATATATTTAATAGAAATCAATCAAGACGGAATGAAATCCAATGTAAGACACATATCCATTTACAAGTCCGTTCTAGGTTTGAACGAAATCGGAGGCACCTTATTCCTCATCCCATATGTCCAATACAGGAGAGAGGTCCTCGCATATCCAGTCAATCTCCAAGTATGTCTGGACGATCACCACTTATTACCTTGTCTCGGGGGACTAGCCCAATCAAGACATCAGTAATCATCCATACGATGTGAATATCTCCGGTCTTCGACCACCGTCTTCATTGCCGACATTTAATCGTCGTATCAGTTATTCAGAATGGGATAAACCTGGTCTTTCTGAATAACTTGCGTATTCTATAATCAATAATCAAGTGCTATAAAAACAAATCATACGCTTCATTCCAATTTAGAATAATCTTTTATTTAAATATTCACATCTTTAGGGACAGGTTCCCACTAATTTTATCAAAGATAAATTCCTTTAAACTTATTCTTTAATCTTCCTTTGGATATCATTTTCAAAAGGATTCCATTTTATCTTTTAACATTTCTAAACCAAATTAAGGTTTATAAAACTAGTCGGGATTATTGAGCATTACCGAAGTAACCATTTATTTATTTATCCAATCCCAACCTATTCATCCCTTGGAGCAAAACTGGTAATACTCCATATCTAACACCCACGGTTTTATTGGTAAATTTAATTACCCTTTCACGTTCAAATCTAATTAAAGATTCAACTATCGTCTGGAGTAAAACTGGTGGTACTCCATTCTTGACCATTTCTCTTGTTTGATAAATTTAATTATCTCATTCACCTTCCAATCTAATTAAAGATTAATTAAAACTCCATCTTGGTTTTAATCTCAAAATCATTACTTTTTGATCATTCAACTTTAATAAATTAATCTTATCCTTAACTGAGTTAAAGAATCAATGTCATTTAAAACACAGTTCACGATGAACCCATATCCACTTCCATTTAACTATGGAATCTTCGCGGAAAACAGATCAATATGTATAGTCGATATAAATTTCTGTATCATATTAATAATATAAATGGAATAACGACATAGCCTTTTAAATTCCATATATTATACCGGTCTTCTTTCACAGAATATCATCTTGATTATTACCAAATCGAATTCCATTCAATTCCAATTTAATATATTAAATTGGAAAACTTTACTTTGGAAATTTTCCTTTAAATCTTAATAAAAAGATTTATAAATTCCCAATCATATCTTTATTGTTAATTGGGTCAAAGAAAAATGTTACTTAAAACACCGTTCACGATAAACCAAAAAATCCGATCTTAATTCAATTCCAATTAAATATTAGTTAATCTGGAAAACTTCTCTAAATCTTGATTAAAAGATTTATTCTTTTCTCAACTGGGTTTAAAGACAGTGTTAATAAAGACATCATTCTCAAGACAAACCCAAAATCTAATTTGATATCAAATATAAGGCTCTGAATAGAAATTATATTAGCTTATATTCAATATTAAATTCTTAAACCAACAAATAACATTTTGGGAATAACGATATATATATATATATATATATCTTCCAAATTCCTCAATAATATTCGTACAATTATGGAATCCAATATCAACATACTTCGAAGATTATTTCTATTCCAATTTATTCATTTGAAAATTTTGGTTATTTTAAAACCCATTTTTTAATCCAATTTATTAATTTAAAAACCATTGGGTTATTATTCTAGTTAATAATTAGTTCATTCCGATACAAATATATTTTTATCTTTTCAAACTTGGAATTTTTCATCCAAAATCTTTCCAAATCATTTATTATGAGTTTACACTATTTTTCCATATTTTTATTAATTTTTACAAGGCCCTTGTAGTCGGTTTCTAATAACGGCCACCGAACTGCATCCATAACGATCTTTTCTGAAATTGATTTGGACATTTCTCAAAATCTATTCGTTAGATTTCAAATCTCTTATATTCATTGGAAAGCTCTTTTCGATACGAACCCAGCGGTTCCGATTTTACGAGAATCCGATGGTCGGATCTCCTATTACGTCAATTTGAAGTCCATGGTCGAAATTCACGAACAGTCGCTGCGTGGCGCGTTCTATTCAGGCCATTTAATATATATAATATATATTACATATATTTGGTCGATTTCCATTTAAAACATAATTTATAAATTCGTTTATAAATTCATTTCAAAACGATTTCCACTTCATTTTCAATTTTAAATCAAAATTGAATATTCCATATCATTTGTAACACCCCGTATTTATACTACACTAAAGAGGATAAATTAAAGAATAATTAATTTAGTATTCAGAATTAAGGGAAACAGACTATATCATTGCATCCATATCGAAATTCTGGTCAAAATAGAAACCTGGTTTGCGTAAATTGGATAACGTATGAAGAAGATGCGAACGATATAAGTTTGACGATAGAAGTAGGGATAACTGGCGCACTTGACAAGTGAGCCAAGGTGTTTTACATTGGTTCAACTGTAAAGTGCGCCCACATTAGTTCTTGGGCATCCGACCCAAGTAGGTGTCGACCCATGGCCCGATTTCCCTAGGGCTGAGGTGGCAGTCGAATATTGGAGGCTGGCAGCTATAAATATACCCTCATTTCTCTTGTTTTCTCACACTGAAAAAATTGAGGCTAAATGTTGTCAGTGCGTGAACTAAGTCTAATCCTTTCTTCTTCTGCGAATCAAGCTTGATGATTCAAGTGTTTCAAGAATAGATCTGAGATTCAACACCAACAATTTCTTTTCTATCTTCTAAAATCCAAAAACTGTGAGTTAGTTACTTTTAGATTTAAATGATTAAAAGTAAACGTGATATGACTGTGATTTGGATTTGTTATAAATTGTGAATCTACGTCATTCTTGGATCTTAAACTTTATCATGCTAGATCTATTTTTATAGATCTAATTCATTTGCGGTTAATTTATCATGTCACATTTGTGGATCTTAAACTTTATCATGCTAGATCTAACCTTATAGATTTAATTCATTTGCGGTTAATTTATCATGTCACATTTGTGAATCTTAAACTTTATCATGCTAGATCTATCTTTATAGATCTAATTTATTTGCTGTTAATTTATCATGTCACAATTGTGGATCTTAAATTTTTTCATGCTAGATCTATATATATAGGTCTAATTCGCTTGCGGTTAATTTATCATGTCACATTCTTGGATCTTAAACTTTATCGTGTTAGATCTACCTCTATAGATCTAATTCACTTGTGGTTAATTTATCATGTCACATTTGTGGATCTTAACCTTTGTCTATGTTTGGGGCTAATTTGGATCTGTCATTATTTGGACAGTTAAAACCTTGCTTAGATCTAACTCTCCATTTAGATCATTTTGTGCCTATCATGTTGTAGTTTAATTGGATCTTAACCGTTATAATGTTAGATCTATTTTTTTATAGATCTAATTCTATTTAGATCATTTTGTACCTATCATGTTGTGGTCGATTTGGATCTTAACCGTTATCATGTTGGATATACTTTTTGATTACAGATCTAATTCTATTTATATCATTTTGTACCTATCATGTTGTAGTTGATTTGGATCTTAACCGTTATCATGTCAGATCTACTTTTGATTATGGATCTAATTCTTTTTAGATCATTTGGTACTTATCATGTTGTGGTTAATTTAGATCTGTCATTAATTGGACATATGAATCCTTATTTAGATCTATTCATGCCTATTAGGACATCCTTATTATGTTAGATCTAGTTTTATCATCACCTGTTCACTAGATCTGTTTTTATGTCCACTTTATTATTATGCCAATTACACGTCTATACCAATATATATATATATATATGTGCCAATTATGTTAGAATAATTACTATTGTCATCTTCCCATCATCTATCCCTTTTATTTTAGCCTGGCTACTTTCTAGCCTAGGCATGACGTTAAATTATGCAAATACGTTAAAATGGGAACGAGGGGAAAAAGGGTATAAATTGGACATAATTTGTAAATGGAAAGTTTGGCATAACTTAATGTTTATGAACATGAATTTGTGCATATAATTAGTTATGAACATAATTGGGGGAAAAGAGGCATGAACACCTATAAAGGCATAGGTATAACTAATTAATAATTGAAATGCCTAGGATTACAGTAATTAGAAACTGTAATGGAACTTATGACACGAGGTTAGATTGCATTTGTGGTTGAAGTCTGCCCGGACCCGACCGGCATATCCAGCAACTGCAAATGTTGAATCTAATGTGAGGGGTCTAAGTGTACAAATACGAGACGGGTTAAGACACGTGGTTAGGCCCAACTTGTGGAAGAAGTCTGTTCGGACCCGACCGGCATATCCAGCATCCACAAGTTGTAAGCCTAATGTGGGAGGTCTAGCCCATTATAACCATAAATGGACATAATAATGAATTGAAATACTTAACCTAGTTGAATCCATAGGGATTGTATGAGTATGAACTAAAGTTGGGGTTAAGTAAATTTGGTTGAACAATGGGTGGGTTAAGTAAATCTAAGGGGGTGGGTAATATCTACATATAGGCCCACAAACTAAACCTGATAAGGTTATGTAATTAAAGACACCTAGTGGTATACATAACTAGTGGAAATAATAAAGCTATGCAATTAAAGACACCTTTTAGGCTAAGCATAACTTGCAGAGATGATAGGATTATGTAATTAAAGACATCTATTCTTATACATAGCCAATGAAAACCTAGTGGGGGATGCAAGACAAAGGGGAGAGCTTGTATCATATTGTGTGGGACCCGTTTCAGTCAGTAACCCGAAGTAGGTATCAAACATGTACTCCGAACTAGGTAGGAGAAGGGGAACACTTAATGGACTGATTGTAAGAGATCCAAAGGTGGAGGACGGTGCGGGCGACGCAAACCAACCAGGCCATGTGCGTGCATGAGCCGGGCAGAGGGGGATAAGACGACCATGACACCTGTAGATATGGGACTGTGCATATCACCGAAGGGTTGCCACTTTAGGACGTGATACATCCTACGGTGGGGCTAGTACAGACTATCTACACGGATTAGGGAGCTGATCGATTAGGGTAGTAATTAGGTACATTTGGACGTATGCCTAAGTCTACCACCTTATAGTGGAAGGGATCATCTTATTCTGGATATACTAGTAGTAGTGCAGAGTAATCATTAAGGAGGCATATACACCCTATCCTGTTTACCTAGTCATACCTGCCTTTTATGTAGTTATCTCTCTTATCCACTTTATATGCCTGTCATGCTACTTTTATTTGTTTACTTGCTAAA
The DNA here is from genome assembly GCA_030737875.1 of Allium sativum. NCBI lineage: Eukaryota > Viridiplantae > Streptophyta > Magnoliopsida > Asparagales > Amaryllidaceae > Allium > Allium sativum. The sequence continues at coordinate 226,849,037 of CM060911.1, read as the reverse complement.
AGTAACTGGACCCGCCAGACTTTATGTCTGGCCCTTTTTGTTTCCTCTTCTTTCTTCCGTCCCCCCACCCCCCCCGGTTCTCAGGGCGGGAACACTCAGGCTTGACCGTGGTTCTGCTTACATTGTGTTGGAGCTGCTTATATGTGCGGTTCAAGCTCCTATCCTTGCTACTATTGCTTTGTCTTTTTTTTAGGGAATTATGCTTTTTATGTACTCTTATGGAACAAGACAGAAAGTTTTATACTTTTTGTAATGACTTTTATGTAGTTTTAGACTTGCGATATTTTGGATAATTTATGTTTGAAATGAAATTTTGAATTCCGCTGTTGCTTTTATATCTGTCTTGTAATATTTCTGTTTCGATTTACCTATAACGCTTCATGAAACTTAATGCATTCCCTTAGTCAGTGACATTAACGGACATAGGGTGTCACACTTGGTATCCGAGCTGAAGGTTACCAGATTGGATAAAAGGTTTTGAAAATTATTTTCAGAAAGATTTTAAAAGAAAGCATTTTTCAAAAAGAAAAGTCTATTTTGAAAAACATATTCCCCAAAGCCATAGGAAATATCTTTCGATCCTTTGTCTGAATCTCTTTCCTTTTTATTTTCAGCATGTCTAGGGAACCTTATATTCCCAAGGGCGTTGAAGTACCGGATTGGTTGAGTAGGTATCTTAAAGCCGCGACACCAACCAAGAGCCAAGGAGACGTCCCTCCCCTAGTTGCAATTGTTGTTCCTCCACCGTCGTGAGTAGATGGTTTCCCTAAAAAGAACAAAGTTAAGGTTGAGGAAACACAAAACAAGAAACTATGGCCCAAGAAAGGACAACAACATGGGGGCGGAAAGCACGACAAGGCTCAAGGAAAAATGATATGCCATGGTTGCGGGAACGTGGGTCATTTAGTCAAAGACTACAAAAAAAGGAAGAATGCTTGCTTCAACTGTGGTGAAGTCGGACACTATACTAGGGAGTGCCCAAAGAAGCAAGGACATGATCTTCTAGAGGGTAGGTGCATGCCCTCGTGGCTGTCGTACTGGATAGAGGTAGGAAAGTTTCTGTTGAAGGTTTGATTTTCTCTTTCCAATCATCCTGTTAGAACTTTTTGATTCTGGCGCTTCACATTCGTTTATATCTAGTTATATAGTTGAATCTCTGCACTTAGATATAGTATGGCAGTTGATCCCATTGTTGTCTCAAACCCTATTGGTGGTTCGGCTCATTTTTCTATGATTTGTCAGGGTTTGAGAATATCTATGTTAGGCGTCAAGTTTGAGTGCAACACATATCTTGTTTCATGGGCTATGGGTTGATTCTAGGGATGGATTGGCTAACCATATACGGTGCCATTATCGATTGTGAGGGAAGGGTCGTTAGACTTTTGACTTATTATAGGAGGACCCTCGAGATTTCTTGTGACCCAAAAGGTTCTGTCATGCTTAGTTTCCTAGAATCTCTTGATGCATCTATCGATGATCTATGGTTTGTAGTGGTAGTCCGTGAGTATCCATATGTTTTTAAGGAGGTTCGAAGTTTATCTCCAAGGCGCAAGATCAATTTCCGCATATATTTGGTGGACAATGCAAACCCAGTAGCATTGCCTGTGCGCCATATGGCTCCAAGAAAAGGAGGGAGCTTAGAAAACAAGTAGGGGAGCTACTTGAGAAAGGATTTAGTCGGCGAAGCATTTCTGAATGGGGTGCCCCGGTGGTATTCGCAACTAAGGCGTACAGGTCGCTTCACATATGTGTGGATATTCATAATGTTTTTACTTATTTCTTATTTATCGAAGTGTCTACACGATACAACAGAGGTTAAGAAACTGCGCAACAGAGAGGTTTGGTTAATAAAAGTGCAATGGGGAGAAGACAACAAGGTTGCGACTTGGGAGACTGAAGACAAAGATCATGCTTCATATCCTTTCCTTTTTAGGACTACATTCTTAAGTTCCTTTTCCAAAGCTTTTATTCGCACTTGCTTCTATTATCTGAGTATATCCTATCGATCGAATCTACGACCTTTAGGTAGGAAATTCCATGATTGTAAACATGTGTTTGAGACATGTTATGTTTGATGGATGCAAGTGGTTGCTCGTGGATGCATATACACACACATTAGGCACTAGATCGGCTCAGTCACTCTCATACTGCATATGGATGTGTGTGCATTTTTCTTTCTTTTAATGGATGAAAATGGATGTATCATCATATGGATGTTGCATTTGGACGAACGATTATGCACACTTGTAGAACTTACATGTTATAATAAGATTATTTGCATATATGTTGGATTCATGACACTAACATACATTGCATTAAGGAGGTCGACTGAATCAGTAGACCGCCTGATCTTTCACATTAGTGCTAGGACATATACACACACCTTTGCATATTTTCATATAAGCATTAGAAAATTTTAAGGACAATGGATGCCTGTGATTGGTGGATGAATAGATGGATGATGGATGGAAGGATACATTCTTTCTAACTTGGAGATTTCGGGGACAAAATTCTTTGAGTAGGGGAGAATGTAACACCCTGTATTTCAACTACACTAAAGAGGATAAATTAAAGAATAATTAATGTAATATTGAGAATTAAGGGGAAAGGACCACGTCATTGCGTCCGTCTCGAAATTCTAGACACCTGGCTTACATAAAACAGATAACGTATAAAGAAGTAAAGAACGGTAGAAGTTTGACGATAAAAGCAGGGATAACTAGCGCACTTGGCAAGTGCACCAAGGTAATTTTACACTGCCGCACCTGTAAAGGGCTCCTTTGTTTGTTTTTGGGCATCCGGACCCAAGTGGGTGTCGACCCATGGCCCGATTCCCCTAGGCTGAGGTGGCAGTCGAATTCTGGAGGATGGCAGCTATAAATATACCCTCATTTCTCTTGTTTTCTCATACTAAAAACAATAGAGGCCAAATTCTATCAGTGCGTGAACTGAGTCTAATCCTTTCTTCTTCTACAAATCAAGTTTAATGATTCAAGTGTTTCAAGAATAGATCTGAGATTCAATACCAACAATTTCTTTTCCATCTTCTAAAATCTGAAAACTGTGAGTTAGTTACTTTTAGATTTAAATGATTAAAAGTAAATGTGATATGACTGTGATTTGGATTTGTTATAAATTGTGAATCTATGACATTCTTGGATCTTAAACTTTATCATACTAGATCTATCTTTATTGATCTAATTCATTTGCAGTTAATTTATCATGTCACATTTGTGGATCTTAAATTTTATCATGCTAGATCTATCTTTATAGATCTAATTCATTTGTGGTTAATTTATCATGTCACATTTGTGAATCTTAAACTTTATCATGCTAAATCTATCTTTATAGATCTAATTCATTTGCGGTTAATTTATCATGTAGCATTTGTGGATCTTAAACTTTATCATGTTAGATCTATATTTATAGGTCTAATTCGCTTGTAGTTAATTTTTCATGTCACATTCTTGGATCTTAAACTTTATCATGCTAGATCTACCTTTATAGATCTAATTCACTTGTGGTTAATTTATCATGTCACATTTGTGGATCTTAACATTTATCTATGTTTGGGGCTAATTTGGATCTGTCATTATTTGGACAGTTAAAACCTTGGTTAGATCTAATTCTCAATTTAGATCATTTTATACCTATCATGTTGTAGTTGATTTGGATCTTAACCGTTATCATGTTAGATATACTATTTTTTTATTATAGATCTAATTCTATTTAGATCATTTTGTACCTATCATGTTGTAGTTGATCTGGATTTTAACCGTTATCATGTTGCTTCTACTTTTTGATTATAAATCTAATTCTATTTAGATCATTCTGTACCTATCATGTTGTAGTTGATTTGGATCTTAACCGTTATCATGTCAAATCTACTTTTGATTATGGATTTAATTCTTTTTAGATCATTTGGTACTTATAATGTTGTGATTAATTTAGATCTGTCATTAACTGGACTTATGAGTCCTTATTTAGATCTATTCATGCCTATTAGAACATCCTTATTATGTTAGATCTAGCTTTATCATCACCTGTTCACTAGATCTATTTTTATGTCCACCTTATTATTATGCCAATTATACGTCTATGCCAGTGTGTGTGTGTGTGTGTGTATATATGCCAGTAATGTTAGAATAATCACTATTGTCATCTTCCCATCATCTTTTCCTTTTATTTTGGCCTGGCTACTTTCTAGCCTTGGCATGACGTTAAATTATGCGAATACGTTAAAATGGGACGAGGAGGAAAAGGTATAAATTGGACATAATTTGTAAATGGAAAGTATGGCATAACTTAATGTTTATGAACATGAATTTGGGCATATAATTAATTTTGAACATAATTGGGGAAAAAGAGGCATGAACACCTATAAAGGCATAGGTATGATTAATTAATAATTGAAATGCCTAAGATTACAGTAATTAGAAACTATAATGGCACTTATGACGTGAGGTTAGATTGCATTTGTGGTGGAAGTCTGCCCAGACTCGATCGGCATATCCAGCAACCACAAATGTTGAATCTAATGTGAGGGGTCTAAGTGAACAAATATAAGACGGGCTAAGGCACGAGGTTAGGCCCAACTTGTCGAAGAAGTCTGCTCGGACCCGACCGGCATATCTAGCATCCACAAGTTGTAGGCCTAATGTAGGAGGTCTAGCCCATTATAAACCATAAATGGACGCGGTAATGAATTGAACAACTTAACCTAATTTAATCCATAGGGATTGTATGAATATGAACTAAAATTAGGATTAAGTAAAAATTGGATGGACATTGGGTGGGCTAGACAAATCTAACGGGGTGGGTAATATTTACATATAGGCCCGCAAACTTAGCTCGATAAGATTATGTAATTAAAGACACCTAGTGGTATACATAACCGGTGGAAATAATAAAGCTATGTAATTAAAAACACCTTTAGGGTAAGCATAACTTGTAGAGATGATAGGGTTATGTAATTAAAGACACCTAGTGGTATACATAGCCAATGAAAACCTAGTGGGAGATAGAAGACAAAGGGGAGAGCTTATATCATATTGTATAGGACCCGTTTCAGCCAGTAACCCGGAGTAGATATCAAACATGTATTCTGAACTAGGTCAGAGAAGGGGCACGCTTACTGGACTGATTGTAAGAGATCCAAACATGGAGGACGGTGTGGGAGACGCAAACCAACCGGGCCATGTGCGTGCATGAGCTGGGCAGAGGGGGATAAGACGACCGTGACACCTGTAGATATAGGGCTATGCATATCACCGAAGGGTTGCCACTTTAGGATGTGATACATCCTACGGTGTGGCCGGCATAGACTATTAATGCGGATTAGGGTAGTAGTTAGGGTACATATGGACGTATGCCTAAGTCTACCACCTTATAGTGGAAGGGATCATCTTATTCTGGATATACTAGTAGTAGTGCAGAGTAATCATTAAGGTGGCGTATACACCCTATCCTGTTTACCTAGTCATACCTGCCCTTTATGTAGTTATCTCTCTTACTCACTTTATATGCCTGTTATGCTACTTTTATTCATTTACTTGCTAAAAGTAACTGGACGAGTTAGACTTTATGTCTAACCCTTTTTGTTTCGTCTTCTTTCTTCCATTCCCTCCCCCCCCCTCAAGTTCGCAGGGCAGGAACACTTAGGCTTGACCGTGATTCTGCTTACATTGTGCTGGAGCTGCTTATATGTATGGCTCGAGCTCCTATCCTTGCTACTATGGCTTTGTCTTTTTTATGGGGAATTATGATTTTATGTACTCTGATGGAACAAGACAGAAAGTTTTATATTTGTGTAATGGCTTTTATGTAGTTTCAGATATGTGATATTTCAGAAGATTTATGTTTGAAATAAAATTTTAAATTCCACTGCTGCTTTTATATTTGTCATGTAATATTTCTGTTTCTGTTTACCTATAACGCTTCACGAAACTTAATGCATTCCCTTAGTGAGTGACATTAACGGACATGGGGTGTCAGATCATTATAAATTTAAACTGATAATATTTTCAAAATATTAGATTTTGAAATCCATTTCCTTTTCGTATTCATTATAAAATGAATAAAATCGACCGATAAACCCATTCGAGTCAAAATGACGTTTAGCTACTTAATTCGGCTTCACATTTCAATATTTTTTGTCCATCCAAAATCGGACAACTAAATCATATTTTGATTATTCATTGAATATTATTTTAAAGTATTAGTTATTTTAAAATTTTTGATATTTTAAAATATTCTTTTTTTCTGAATCGGAATACAACTCAATCAATTACCATATAATTTCAGTTATATGTATTTCATACATAACACGTATTCAACAACAATGATAAATAATCATCAAACAGTCAATTCACATCCAGAATGAAATTTACTACTACATAAGCATTAAATAATTAAGTAATGCTTAACACAATCTGTCGATCCATCGATTGAAATATAATTAAATTCAGGGGAGATGTGAATAAATTATCATCCCTAGACCCATGTGGGGTTTTCAAACAACAATAGTTTATTTAAATGAATTATTAGTTAACAAATTTAACCAATTCTAACTCGGTTTGAATTATTTTTCTAGTTAGCTAATTTTCATTGTTTAAAATTATAAATAGATATTTATAATTTAATTTCAACTACCACATTAGTATTAACATTATTTTGAATATGTTAAACATTTCAACAACACAATCAACACACTATACAGTCAATTATATCGTCCATGGTTTGTGGACGAGGGAGGTGAGCTAATAGGAACCTTATACAATTTATAATGATTAAAACTGAAAAAATCTACACTAGCAATTCTAATATTTTTATAAATGAATACAATAACATGATAAAATAATTTTTAATGAGAAGGAGTTCCCGCTTTGGTTTCCACCCCACCATTCTTTATTTGGTGATAGTTTTAACACTGTTTGGGTTCAAATTTGCCTTAAATTCCAACATGCTTCATTTTGGTTCTGGTCAGTTCCATCACGAAGTGCACTTCAATACAATTCCAACGTAACTGAAATCGTCGGATTTGGACATCATACAAAAAAGATACACTATTATAAACTTTAATTGCTTATTTAAATAATAACTATCACTAACCCCTCTTTAAACCTTCTTCCCCTTTACTTCAGAATACCGATCCCATCTTCAAATCGTTCCTCCCTCCGTTGCACCATCCTGCCAACGCTAGACCTGAATCAAACCCTCCCACGATGATTGCCTCCACCTGCATTCCCCACACCAGTCGCGGCAACGCTTCCGGTCATCCGTGGGCCTCGAAAAACGGTGGCGAACGTTGCCCCTTTAGGTGCAAAAATCGAAGCAAACACTCCACGAATTCCGATCATATCCATATGGATTTGGAGATCATGAATCGCTCTACGATATTGCAGTTATGAGATTTCGAAATTAATGAATGGATTGAGAGTAATTTGTGATTCAAAATCGGAGCTCCAGGGCCCTCTATTTCTTAGCTGATGATGGAAAAATATAAGGGCTAGGGTTGACTAGGGTTTCAAAATTTTCATGGCTATTTATATATAATTTTAATAATATTTTAATTCGTTTAAATGAAAATTTTCGTTCCAACTCCAAATCAAACCCAACGACTGTTGTTTCTAACTAAATACACCCATTCTAGACATAATGGGATATGTTCCGTAAGCCAATTCGACTGTTTTGATCAGTTTTTGTTAAAATTAAAATATAAATCAATATATATTGAATTTAAACATACATCTTAATTTACCAGGGCCACATACTGACTTATAAAATTACAGAAAAATAAATCTAGCTAAGTTTTGACGATACGGTCCTAGTAAAACTAATTTCATCGAATTTGGAGACCGTTTGAAAAATGGCCTTATTCTAGTCGATTAAATTTACATTGAAATTACAAAACACATTTAAAATCACCACGCTCACATATTAATTTCAAAAATTATGAAATTTGAAACCTAACAATAATTTAACATTCCAGATCCAACAAAAGTGGTTTCGTCTAAAACGGAGGTCGTTTGCAAAATGACTATTTTAAAACGTTATAAATTATATTAAAATATATATAAATTCCATAGCAACTATTTTAAATTTTAAATTGGACATAACTTACAATTTATATTATGAAATTTACATTTTTTACATTCGTTAGAAAGATATAGTTAAATAGATTCCAACGTTTCTTGTTTCACTAAAATCCAATTTATTTTGTATCATGTATATTCAATTGAAGTTTAAAATCAGATTTTCAACCTGCCGCGCCATTTCAAGCTCGTTTTATAATTAAAATTAGTTTATACGTTCTAACTTCGATTTAAATAAATTTTTAGTCGTTATTATTTAAAATAAATCATTTTAAATATTCAAAATCCATTAAAATAACTAAAATAAAAATTTTAAATTGGTTCAGAAATTCTGGGTTGTTACAATCTCCCCCACTAAAAATCTTTTCGTCCTCGAAAAGGAACAGAGCTAAAAGTTGTTTAACTAACCAACTCAACTTTCATTTTGGCTTTCATTCTTCAACTTTTTAGTTTCTAAGAATTTTCTAATTTCTCAAAAATTTGGCTAACACCCTAAATTTTTGAAAAATTCCTCCATAACCTCCTTTGTACAGCCCTATCGGTAAAACCACCACTTGCCTCACAGGGCCCTCATCAATCAAAAAGGAAAAGAAAAAGCCATGTGGCTTGCCAATTGGCTCATGAAATCATCAAAACCCAATAATACAATAAATATGTACCTATTTGTCGAGCATACAATTTTAGTCCTCTTCTTAGCTTCCATGTTATGAGTTGTTCACACATATATATGTACATGTATGCATTCCAATCAATTTTCAATTCAGTTCAATGTTAGACTTGGTTTGGCTTAATTTTACCTTTTATTGGTTTTATCAATCCAATATTTTAATTAGTTAAATTAATAATCACACAACTCAATCAACAATTAATTAGTTGGTTAACTTTTCAAATACATATCTTTTATATACTCAAAAATCATTTTTTTAGTGCCAAATCACAAACAATAAACTCTAACTAAGTTTTGGTTCTCACACCGGTCAATTGGAAATATATAGATATCCCGCTTTCGAAACTCGAACATAAACACTGATGATGCATGTGTTATCGTCAGTATCATCTTTGGGCGACTAGAGTGTGATTCTATATCTACCCAGTATATTTGAGGCTACGTATATACACTAGCAAGGTGTATATGCAAAATCTTCATATATCCGATAGTCCAAATTCAATATAAAATAAAATTTTCAAATATGTATACTAAGATATAATTTTCAAAACTAAATTTGTTTTTTTTACAAATAATACTCTTCAAATTCATTCTAGGATACTACTGATCCTATCTCTAACGAGTTATTCTTATAGGATGTTACTAATCCTATCTCTGATGAATTCTATCGTTTGGTTCTAATGTGTCTTGTTCTCGAGCTGTGTAAACCAGAGCTCTGATACAAAACTGAAACGACCCGAAATTCCTCGATCTCTGAAGAGACGGAAGAGCCCAGATTGTTTTGAGAACATGATGCATCAGTAAACAAACAATAGAACATTTCACTGCTATCACAATAATTTATATCAGAGTACAAGAACATATCAGAGTTCTAATAAATAATATACATTGAAAAATATCAGAGATTTAAATTACAATGCAGTGGAAAAATAATACATAAGAATAATGTACAGCGGAAATCATCTACAACCACAACTGAAAGGGATATACGGATACAAAGCTTTCCAAATATAGCTCCAGCTGTAATTCAGGATCCTGTGAAAAGAAGTATTTGCAAAACCAAAACTACTGAATGCCCGGGTGGAAAATATGGGCACCCAGACTTTAGGTAGAAACAATATACTTCGAGTCAGTCATGGGACTGGTGTGAGAATTAAAAACAGCTATTAACTTTATTTTAAGATATGGTAAATCACAGGACCAAACCGTATAATAAGGAATGAGTTTACTCTACATGAATCTCAGTTTAAAATAAAACAACGCAATGCTTTTTGGAAAATGAAGCTATTATAAGACTTAGGTCCCATCACACAATGCAACGCAAGCCGGAGGATAGAGTTTTCCGTTTTAATAGCCAAAAAACATGCTTGGTACGTTTAAAACAAATCATTTTGATATTACTATAAGTTCATAGTGTCAAATCAACTTCAAATATAAATGTATCAATCATAGACGGCATATGTACCATATATTATGTCGCCATACTAGTTTTACAACTAAAATAAAAAAATGTCATATCGAAAATTGGATTTCCATCATGAACCAAGGCAAGGGATCTTCCTTCCCATTCAAGACACTCTAGCCCATGCCTTAGGACATAGACTCAGATGAGCCATTGGATCTGGCAGGGCCGGTCCACACTTACTTTACTGGATTGGCAATTCCTGAACAATACATTTTCCTGCCCTATAGGGCATAAAATATAGTCGGTATGTCGACCTTCAAGAGCGACTAGGGACAAAAACGAGGTACCTCGCTTTCCAACAACCACATAAGTCAAATGTCTAGGCTCCATACCATGACATCACTCCAAGCTAGAAAGAAACGCATGCACTCCCTGCGGTCCTCTCCCATTTCTGGTTCATACCGGGGTGTGAAGCTTGTGAATTAATGCTATACACAAAGCTATGCTAATTAAAGCCATGCTTTGATCATCAACCACAAGAATCTGCTTTTCAACAAAAGCCTTGATCATTTGCATCTCAGCATGCCACACTGACAATTCACGCCATGCAATTGATGTCTATCACTATATAACCTCTAAGCTCGTACGTCTCAGAGAAAGGTGTTAAGCAAGAGAATAAATTCTCCGCCACCAAAAAGATATATATTTAATAGAAATCATTCAACATGGAATGAAATCCAGTGTCAGACACACATCCATTTACAAGTCCATTCTGGGTCTGAACGAAACCAGAGGCACCTTATTCCTCATCCCATATGTACAATACAGGAGAGAGGTCCTTGCATATCCAGTCGATCTCCAAGTAAGTCAGGATGATCACCACTTATTACCTTGTCTCGGGGGATCAGTCAGATCAAGACATCAGTAATCATCCATACGATGTGAAGATCTCCGGTCTTCGACCACCGTCTTTATTGTCGACTTTTTATCATCGCATCAATTATTCAGAATGGGATAAACTCGGTCTTTCCGAATAACTTGCGTATTTTATAATCAATAATCAAGTGCTATAAAAATACATCTATTAGACCAAAAAATGGCACTAACACCCAATATGATAGATTTCGTATTGAATAATCGAGAATAATCATCTAAAATCATAGAAAAGTAATCAACACACGAGATTTACAGTGGTTCGGCGTTAACAAGCCTACATCCACTTCATAGATTCTCATTTCATTCGGTGATTACAATTATAATGAATACATTCACACAATCACTCGAATACAATGAATTATTCTCTTCGAATTCATTGATTTTCATTGAAGAAGAAGGCAGTTCTCTGTAGGAGAATACTGGCATGGCAGCCATGAAAGAACTAAGTGCCAAAAGTCCCTGAAATTGATGCGAAATCGTGTATTTATGGTCAGAATTTTGGTTGGGATGAATGTCAACGTGGAGGCATCAGAGAAGATCTCGTGAGTGGTGGAGAACGTGGGAAAGTGGTCTCTATGTGGTTAGGTGTAGCCAGGTCCGAATTATTATGCATTAGAATAGGTCTTCGACTAACTAATGAAGCAGTTTTAGGGTAGCAGGCATGGCGGATCGGATCGGTCCATACCCGATCCGAAATGAAGATACCCACTGATCAACTTCAAATTGTGTGTGGGTCAGGTCTGCCTTGTCTTCGCCTGGACCGATGCCTCCTTAGTTTCGCTCGAATCGTTGGTACTTTACCCGATCCAAACCGAGGCCTTGCTAGTTCTGTACCATTATCCAACCCGATCCACTGACCCGATCCGATCTGGTGCCATCAATCTGATCCGATTAGAGCTCTGGTTTTAGAACGTATAAGAACTTTAACCTCTAACATATGTAACCCTGATCGTAAAGGTTTTTGGTGGCCTGGTCACAAAACGGGCTAACATTTTGCCTCCAAAGTATGTCTTATCGAAGATGAGACATGCTTTGAATATGTCAAGCCGAGTATTTGTGGAAAGTCATCCGTCCGTGGGAATGATTTATCAAATTATGGCACTACTTCCATGGGTGCTAGTAAGTACAAATTCTATGGAAGGAGTAGTCAAAGTGATCAGGTAACGATTTAAACCTCATCGAGTAAAGAGATCAAACTCTTTCACCCTAAGTCGTGATGGATCGTTGGCTCCCATGTGTGGTTGTGCACACAGGACGTTACCAATGGATGCCGCCTTCCTACACAGGTCAAGCGTGTTGTCGATTTATGCTTTCTTTTACATGAAAGTCAATGTATGAAGTAGCTATCCAAGTCATGGTGTGGTATAGGATTCTCCGAACTTTAAGCTAGCTTCTAGACTGTAAGGATAGATCAAATCAGGATTGGTATATGAATCCGCCATTTGTGCTCGTCTTGGGACTATCCTAGCATCAAGATATAAACCAGATCATACTAAAAGAAATCCACGGCCGTTCTGGGTCCTTTCATAGTCTCGTGATCACATACAAATCAGCAAGGGATGTTATTGAAATCATTTAACCCAGTGCCCATAAGATCATCACAAACGTAAGGTAGTTGGAGAGTTCTCCGCATTCTCTATTCGATGTAGTTGCGAATCAAGTCTTTGAAGTCACGTTTGATCCATTAGTGGGCTTTCTTAAATGGTCAAGACAAATCATATCTTATCCGGAGATACAGTTTATATGTTCTGAGTCAAGCGTCGAGTCAGGGTCATGTTCAAAGTTAGTCTGTCAGTTGATGCTCATGCTCCCAGCATTAGTGGAGGACGAGCGAAGTTAGTGCTTATGCCCCCAGCATCGTTGCGGGCTAGACTAGGTTGGTAGGACATCTGGTCTTCTAGCCTCTAATCTTTCTTTCTTTACATCAGGTTGGAGTTGCAGGTTCAGCAATCTTAGTCAAGCCGTGTCATTCTATGCTCTTTCTCAAGTCATCAAGGTTGGAGTTGCATACGCGAATGGTCAATTCACATTTGCATCGGTGTCATCCCATCTCTTCAGTCAGAAATCGAGGATTGCCTCATCAAGTTTTAGCAAACTTAAATACTCTCCCAGCATCAGCCATGGAGTTGAGTAAGGTGGCCAATCATGCAAGCGAGCAAACATCGTTAGGGGATTATTCGAGCCCCTTCACTCGTTTTTTATATATATAATCTGAAATAGCCATCATTGTCATGCTGAGTCATCTCTCATGCTTGGTTTCATTGAGCTTGACAACCAAGATTGCGGGCTCGATTAATGATATTGGTCCTTTCCGGAATTGTACATTCCTATCAGTGTTTTCTGAGGCCTTTTTTTGTCTTTATCATTTCACGAGTCAGATAGTGCTCCATTCTTTGTCATGATAACGTTGAGGTCATCCATCTCAATACTAATGTCTTCTTGTTGCAGGAATCTATCTATCTCACGATAGAGTTCAACAACTTTTCTAGGAGAATCTCATTGTAGAAGGATATTGAGGTTTGTTTCAAAGGTGAATCTGCCAAGGCTTCTTGGTGGGTCTCGTTGCAGAATTCCTTTAAAGTTTGAGTTATCCAAAATACCGGATATTGCTGCTATTAAAACCATAAATGGTCCGTGTCGATTTACCTATGCCATTAATACTTTGAATCTTTCAAGGAATGCATATAGGTTCTCATTGGACCTTTGACTGCTCAATGAAGTCGGTGTCCAAAGCGTTCCAACAGATGATCGATTCAAAGGCATGCCACCAAAATTGTATAACAACAATCACTATAACAAAAACACCATATTACAACTTTAATTTTACAACTATGCTAAAAACACAGTTGTAATAAATGATTTTTTACAACTGTGCAAAACGCACTGTTGTAATAAATATTTTTTACAACTGTGAAAAATCACTGTTGTAATAAACATATATATCACAACTGTTCTTTTTAGTCTATTGTAATAACTAATATATACCAATTAATTTCTAATAATTAATTTCTGATAAATGTTTTTTACAACTGTTAATTTCCTAAAGTTGTAATAAACATATTTTTAACAACTTTTCATTTTATTAGTTGTAATAGATGCCTATTACAAACTTCATGTTTATAATATATATATTTAATAACTAATTATATTAATATTTAATAATAATTAATAATTAATAATAAACTTAGGAATCAATAATATTTATTAATTATTATTAAATAATTAATAGTTAATAAGTAGTAATTTACTTTTAATAGTTAATGTTAATTGCTTATTAATTAATAATTAGTAACATATACATTATAAGCTTTTAATAATCACTACTCGATTATAACTAAGTATAAATAAGTAAAAGTTATATAATAACTAATTTGTAATTAATAATCAGTTGATTTTCGATAATAAATAAATAAATTTTGAAAACTAAATATTTAATTAGTAATATATAATTTATAAATAATTCACAATTAAATGCTAATAATTAACATTGGTTATTTAATAAATAATAAATAATACTTTATAACTTGTAGTTATAAAATGATAAATTACATCATTAGTCATTTATAATTTACTATAACAAATGATTATTCATAAATTATTTATAATTAATAATTAATAAATAATAAATTATGATAATATTTTTTTAGTTCCCTCTTTTTTCAAGCGTGATGTTAAACAATCCCACAACTTGGTCTTATAGGAAATTGTTTAAACTTCCCACCTCCTCGTCTTATTACAAATCAAATTCCCGCAACCTTAATTTTCAATTCCCGCTTCTACTTTTCGTTCGCCTCCTACATACTAATTGTTTAGAAACCCTAATATTCTCGAACTCTCAATCATCGATCTGCCCATATCGACGAATCAATTTCCCTCCTTTCCTCCAAATTCCAGACCACAAGTAGCCCAAAACTCATCGTATTTACACACCAAATCCATTTCCTGTTTAGTTACTTGCTTTTGTTTAGGTCACTTCTCTTTCTTCAGCCTCCTCGATCCTGGTATCAAATCGCTGTTGTTGTCATCACTTTTTTCACTCAGTAAAGATCGAAACTTTTGTTCTCTTAATGCAGAATTACTAACCGATTTCTTCCCATCACAACTGTGATTTGACAGGGCTGGCCACTACATGTTGTCTTGCTTCGTGGCCTGATTCTGGCCTTAAGAATTGGTGGAAACCCTAAATTGTTGACGTTGTTGCCGTGTTGATCTGTTTTTCCGTGCTGAGGTTACAACTTGAAAACTATCTTCATCAATTAGAGGCGGTAGAGGAACAACTGGGGAGGGAGGCGCTGTCTAGTCAGAGGAGGAGGGAGGCGCTGGCTACAACGATGTCTGGCCCTGCGTCGATTTTCTTGAGGATGACATCTTGTTTCGATTTCATACATATTGCACTAGCTGGACAGAATGGGTACAACAATTTTACTGTTATTTACAATGTTTAATGGAATCAGCACAATTATAAATGATAGTGCAAGTGCCCAAGTTCTTCAGAAAACAATTCAGTTCTTTTTCCTCTTTAAAGACTGAGGCCAAAATGATTCCTTTCTTTCAAAATTAAAATCGATTCTTCTTTCCCAAATCGAACTCCGCCTAAACCAACAGCCATTTCGAAGCCAATGTCCCTTGCTCAGCACTCGAAGTCTGATCTTGTCTCCATCGACAATGGCAAGACCAAGGCCTACAAAGTTGCCGCCTGCGTCACTAAATTTAGTGCCAATCTGTCGCTCATCTCTGTGCCTTCTTTGTCACTTTCGAGTATTGCTGTCACTACCGCCTAGACAAGCTCCAGTTTCGTTCTTCGTCACTGCGAAGGTGAGTTCTTTAGCTCACGAGTCACTTCGATTCAAGTATCTCAACAATGATATTAACTAAATACATATCGGTTTGGTCTATGATATTAAATGATAGTGGCTTATCCGATTTCTCATGTCTTGATTTTACTGGGTGATTAAATTTAACTATCCAATAGTTGTGACTATTGAAATTTAGTGTAAGCCATGTTTCCTATTTCATAGGAAATCCAGTAATGATTTAACCCTGGATCCTTGCCTTGCTTAAGTTCTAACCCCTGTTATTTACTGCTGGTTACCATCAATCGAGTGTTCATGCACATTTCGTCCTGAATTATGGGATATATACATATTTATTTATGTGTATACATGTATGATTTGTATGTGTGTAATCTGAACATGTTTTGCTTATATGAAATCTTACCCCCTTGTGGTATACGTATTAGACTTGAATGTACACTATCTCGAAACCTGATCATATTCTTGTCTCCAGAACCCATAGCTAGCTTTTATGTTGTCCAAACCTGATCCCTTCCATTTGCGGGTTTACTTATATGTGTTTTATACTGTTTGACATGCTTATAAATACATACAAGTTTATGGACATGTTACATTTTATTAAAAGATAGAAGTCAACTGGTAACTTGACATTGTAATGACTGTGCAGCATGCACCTGATAGAATGACCCTGGAACAGTTTATGTTGTTTATTTTGTGTATATAAAATGATTCTGACCTTTTCAGCTATGTGTATTTGTATGTGTTCTCCTTGGCAATGCAAACACACCCATATACCATCATCATTTACTTGCTTTTTGGTCACTATGCACATACTGGTCTCAGCCATTTCAACACTGAATTGCTATATATAATACATGCATTATTAGTAAATAGGTCATTTTTAGGACAAAGCTATCACAATAACTTTGATTATTTGTTTGTCGTGATTTTTTTTTGATTCTCTTATGATCCAAACCATAGCATGCATGTATTATTACAGTTCATGAACATAACAGATGTTTATATTGACATTAGTGTGCGCATTAAGGAATGGTTAGATATCTTGAAGTGCAATGCATTTATATAGGGGAAAATATGATTCAAAAACCAGAGCAAGCGGTTTACTTCAGTCGTACATTTGTCTAATTTCAACCTAGTTCCCAGAGAGAGTTGTGATTGTGTTGGTGGATGCACAGATTCTGATAAATGTTCATGTGTTGTTCGAAACGGAGGCGAGCTCCCTTTCAATAGCGAAGGCTTGATTGTCAAAGCCAAGCCCTTGATATATGAATGTGGCCCATCTTGCAAATGCCCTCCTTCTTATTCTAATAAAGTCACCCAAAATGGGATCAAATTTCCATTTGAGGTATTCAAAACAGAGAAAATGGGTTGGGGAGTGCGATCTCGAGCTTTCATACCCATGGGAAGCTTCATATGCGAGTTTGTAGGAGAGCTTCTAAAGGACGAAGAAGCTCAAAAGAGGACCAATGACGGCTATATGTTTGCAGTCGGTAATAATCACTATGATGATGTGCTATGGGAAGGACTTTCTTTAGTTCCTTGCTTGCAAATAAGAGCTCCGAGCGATGATTCTGAGTACGATGGAGGGTTCAACATAGATGCTTCAGTATATGGAAATTTTGGAAGACTAATTAACCATAACTGCACTCCTAACCTTTATGCTCAAAATGTACTCTATGACCAAGATGATATGAGAATGCCACATATTGCATTCTTTGCATGCGAAGACATTCCACCAATGCAAGAGCTGAGTTATCGTTACAACTATACCATTGATGGTGTTCATGATTCTAATGGTAACATAAGGAAGAAGAACTGTTACTGTGGCTCCATTGAGTGTACCGGCAGACTCTACAGAGGTTTCACGTTTTAAATTATTGATGAAGCGAAGGCTGTTTCCTGTGCATCCAGATAGAAGTTTTTTGAGATCTGCATACATTTGATTTTACTTCTGGAGGTAGCTTCCTTGCCGTAAGGACTCATGTTAAAGTTTTCGCACTGCAGATTTTTTTATTTTTTATTTTTAACATTTGATTTTATTCTAGCTACAAGATTTCATCTGCAATTGATGTTTTTGGTTTTTCTTTTCTTGGAATTTTATTTTATGTTGGCATGAACTATACAAAACAATGACTCTGAACTGAGTTGAAAAATCATTCAATGTGTGAGATGGCACCCCTGATTGCTAAAAATCATTCTATGTTTAAAAAAAAGTGTTAGAGGTATGTATACCCTTGAGTATGAACTACTATTATGAGATTTTGCAGTTGTATTGCACTTAACCCTATTAATTTCATATTTACTTCCATTTAATTACTGATGAATGCGACAATCAGTTTGTTTATAAGATCTTGGTCAATTAAAGAAGTGCATGTGATTTCTCTCTAAATACTAGTCTCAGAGCACTTATATTATTATCTTTTGCAGGTCAAACCAGCTTAACGTAGGCTAGCTGCTATTGAAGATGTTGGCTAAATTATCGACTAAATTATCGGTGTTGTCAGTGTCTTCTATTGTCCGCTACTTCAAGTCCTAATGTGTGCTTATGTATTTTTGTGTTAGATCGATGTATGTATTTTGAAACGGTGTTGCAACTGTGCAGAAACGTTGTAAAAGATATAAGTATATTACAACTTCTTAATACACGACGGTGGCTTCACCGTTGTAAAAACTTTTTACAACGTTTTTGCACCGTTGTAGTATGGTATATTTGTTGCAGTGAATGTAAGTCAAGATCCAGAAATGGTAGCTTGAAGTGCGGGGGATTGCTGAAGTCCCTGATGTCTCATGTGAAAGAGTTTTGATTGATGTTTCTCATGTCGCTTATGAGGAGAGCCGCCTGTGGTAAAGCATCAATTAGCGTTGGCAATTCGGCTTCCATTTGTGACAAGTTGTCATCTCTTGTCTAATTTAGCGCTGGTGCCCCCAGCATGAAGTTTTGAAGTGGGTGGAAGTCGGTCTTTGGCATCTTGGTTTCGCATATGTAATAGTCGCCAATTAGGCTTCTGTCCTTTAATTTTGGATCGTGATCCATTGCTCGGACGTATGCGGGTTAGTCCTGAGGAGTCATTCTTTTGGTTGCAGTCTGGGATCTTTTGGAACTCCAATGATGGTAAATGTGCATAAAGTCTGCGGATAGTCAAATTGTGTTGCTCGAAGCTCCTATTTCGTGCCCACCATCCATGAGTGTTTTGCTAAGCGGTGAGCATCAAATCCATGCCTTCTCTAAATTCATACTCCCTCATCAAGTTGTGAGTTAGAGTTGGGCATCGAATAATTTGTTCGTGTCCATCTCATGTTAGTTTTTGGTCCATCCAAGCTCCGAGGATCGGAGTCAGGTGGCGATAAGATCACATTATAATAACCTCAAATGCTTCCACCTGCCCCTGCATTAAGGAATGGGAAGTTTCATGTTGAAGTTGAGTTGGGTTTGAAGCATTCGTCTGAATTAGAGTAGAGGTTGGTTGGACTCCATTTAAGTTTCCAGTGGCTCTTGCATTGCCGTAGTTTCCATCCAAAATGTTACGGTAAGAAGTTACATGCTACAAACGCCTGGAAGGAGGTTGACTGCACCTTGTTTCATTCAAGACGATGTTTCCAACTTGTCCCGAGGTCTCATGCGATATGGACCACAGAGTAGGGACTGTTTGAGCCAAGTTCGTTGTCGCTTTAATTCCCACGGTCTCGCTCCGGCGAGTAATTCATAGTTCCTTGGCCTTCCATCTATCGGACTAAAGAAATTATCCATCATTTTCCATCATTCCCGAAGAAGTTCATCTTGCCGAGCCATCCGAGTTCTCAATTCGTCAAGGGCACCATTCATTTCATATCTAGTTTGATGTATTGGGGGATCACCGCGAGAGGAAATCTCTTGACTTCCTTCGTTCCTAGCGCCTTGTGCGCCAACATCCTCACCATGGAAGAAAGTTCTATCTTCCTTCTTCTTAACCCTTGGGTCGAAGTATCAAGCATTCTGCTTCTTTGCAAGCTAGAAGTCGAAGTAGTGGCATGCCCCTTGCCCGAAGGCTTTCAATCGAGAAGTCAATTGAGACTAGAAAATGGGTGTTTTCTCTGTATCCATTTTGTGGTCCTTTAGCGGCTTGCCAATATCAAGGTATAAGTTAGACACAGACAGATAAGTTATACCATTTGTAAATATTTTCAACAGTAGACCCCAGTCCTGAGCTAATGGCAAAAGACAGGTGGTCATATCACATCCCTTTCAAATTTAAACATGTATGCATGGAAAAGACATTGCTTTCAAAGCTTAAGTGATTGCATTTTCCATTCAGTGTACTTGCAAAGTGGTGCTCGTCGTTGCACTAGAGAAATCACTCCCAAGGCCTCCTTCAATCGTCGCCTTAGGTCGTGTGATATGTTATCGAACGTCCCGCTCCTAAGGCCTCCTTTCGGTTTCCTCCTTGAGTCATGCGGAAAGTTTAGCTTCAGGCCTTGGCGTCAATCCTTCGCATGCGACCCTTTATTAGTGTTGTGAGTGCGGTTCTCGCGACTTTGTCTTGTTATCTTGCACATACCTGCAGTTAAATCACATCATAAATCAAACAAGGGGTTTTAGTCCAGTATCCCTACAAACAATAATTTTTGCAATAAAAAATCGTTACTAAACTGAGTAATAGACAACAGGGGGTGTGATTTGTATGCCCCCAATCAATCTTGAATAAGGTGCATGGACAGGGCTTGTTCGGGATTGATTAGGATCGACATTAGATTGCCCCCAATCTTTCTGTAGGGAGTGTGGGCTCAACTTTCAATCTTGCCCCCAATCCTTCAGTGAGGTAGGAGCCTATTGTCTTCCGTACTTAATCTTAGCACCTTTATACTCTCCTGACGTATGCCCAGGTTAGAGTGTAATCAAGGCGGTCTTTAATCGTGGTGCACCATCACGCTTTAAGGACGTCGTTTTCCCGTCCTTTAAACTCTCTCTCGAATCATGAGAGTTAGAGTTAATCAAGCGAATGGTCATGTCATTTGCCCCGGCTTTCCTTCTATGCTTTAATCCCAAGAGCGGGATTCTGTCGGCTCGAGTGTCGTTCTCGAACTCGATTTTTAGTCCATACTCCTTGCTTTACTCTGGCAGATAGAACTTTTCGGGCAAGTGGTCGGGTCACACTCGTCAAGACGCTACCTCCTAATCTCCAATTCATAGGTAGAGGTGGTCATTCACAATAACCAAGTTTCTCTTGTCCCATCGACTCGTGGGATGGAATTTGGTCGGATGCTGCAATATCATCCTTTAAATGTTCTCTCAAATCATGAGAGCTAGAGTCACGGATCGAGTGGTCTTTAATCATGGCGCGCCCATCACACTCGTCTTAGGTTTGTACTTCTATCCAATCTCTGAGGATTAGAGTTAGCCAGGAAAACAGACAGAAAATGTTTGCAGAAGCTTTACGTTCCTCCGATCAATCTATGGGAGGGGTGATTGGCGCCGAACTTTGGGTACCTGCATCATTCATATCGCATGAGTTAGTCATGTCAATTACTCAAGAAGCATGTAAAAGTAAATTGCATGATTGAAAAGTAAGCATATAAAGAGGTAGTGCTGCCTCCTTTATTTGAATCCATGTAATCTGGTGGCGTCAAATATAGGATCGAGCCATGTAGACGGTCGAACTGCATCCATCTGAAATCGGATTCTGAATTTGAAATGAAAAGTCAATGCGTAATTATCTTTAGCTCTGCTACGTATGAGCCAAGGAGTGGATGGTCATCTCGGATCCGCCTTGAGTTATACAACCTCTTTCAGGCGGAGAGCGTGGCTTTGTAAATGAGCGGTTCAGTCAAGCTTGTCATGATATTGCTCCATAACTCTATATGCGGGTGTTAGAAGTCTGATCAGTATCAAATCCTAGGTACCTACACCATCCACATATTAATTCAACTGAGTTAATTACATCAATAACTCATAAAGCATTCAAATATAAGAGTTATGGTTAAAGAGTAATCCTGTTAAAGGAATGAATATCATTTGATGCGAAAATGGCATTGCATGCTCTTTGCAGGTCCATTTTGCCTCGATAATCTCTGCTGGGGATGGCTACCAAAATCTTTAGCTGGTGATGAACGTCTTTTCAACCCGTCGTGGGATGGCGGTCCCGAGAATGAACAGACCTTGACTGGGGTCTTGGAGCGACAAAGGCAGTTAGGTAAATACAGTAAGCGAATGACGAGGTCGCATCTCCTTTGAATTTCCTTCTTTCCCCCATACAAAGGGCAAAGATTGAGTGTCAGGGATTCAAGTATGTATTGCTAATGGTAGCATATCATCACATTGGTGCTAGGACAGTAGTTGACAAGATAATAATGGGTTCATGCTTATAGAAACTTTTGCGCTTTCCATGCCAGGAAATAGGATATGGTTGTTAGGGAGATAGTCATATGTCATCCATCCGCCGATATGCCTTTAATCCCAAGTCGGGAATAAGATCTAATGCACAAATAGTCAATCAGCATCCAGGCTTAAGTGTCTAAAATTTTAACTTGCCAATCTTCGGGCAAGGCTGAGGCAGTCGATCATGCAAGCCTACGATGTATCAGCTTTGAATTAGATGATGCAATCACGAGCAATCGACATCCGAATTTCTAGTTGTCCCCATCGTTTGGGGCACGAGTTAGTTACTTGACTAATCCTCGATGAAGGAAGTGGAATTGTAAATCTTCACTTTCTAACTCCAAAACGTTGTTCATCAAAAGTTTCATTCGCGTTCATCTCCCATTTTGCGGGAGGCAGAATAGTGATTTTGTCGAATCATTTAGGGCAGTGAATTGAGCAATGAGACTCGTTGATTTCTATCTCTAGATAAGCTTTGAAAAGGAATAAGAAATGTCGTCTTGCATGTCATATCTCGAGGCATAACGAATGATGGTACGCCCTTTGTTTCTCCTTGCTCGAAACACTTCGTGTTGTAGGAAGTTTCTAAAGGGAGTTATTTGTGACTCTCTTCCGAATTTGGTCTCCAATACTGGATCAAATTTCAAGTGTCTCGATTGCAATCATCTCTATCTCTTATGAATTATCGGAACTTGCTTGGTGGCCAGATTATCTGCTTTTTGAATTCGGTATGCGGAATATAAGATATGTTGTAATATTCTGATCCATCCAACAGCTCTTCTACCCGCTATAGGTAAGCCACGAGTCGTAGTCCCTTCATTTGGAATGTCCTTCGAATCAATACAATTTCAATGCCGGACTGTCGATTATTCTTTGCACTATATGTATACAACTTCCAAGTGTTTGGTTTTCATCTTTTATTTTGAGGGGCCATCTTCTTCATCTAACACATTCTCTTCGGGAATAGTAAACTCAGCGAAGAATTCGACTAACGCTTGCCCCCGTATGGATTTCTTCTAGAGGGCATTGAGGTCAACTGGTTTAACCCGATGTTCCATTCAAGCAATCGCCCTAATATCGCAGGTCGCTGCAAGACCTCTTGTAATGACTAATCTGTGTGTATCACAATCGGATGAACTTGGAAATAATGGCAAAGTTTTCTTGAAGCAATCAACAAGTTGTAAACGAGCTTTTCAATCTTTGGGCAGTTGCTTCATTAGACGTTGCCCTCCTGCATCCCAAATCTTCATTCTCTCTGGGATCTATGTCTTCGGGCAAATCGTCAAGTGATTCTTCCTACGATGTCTCCCTTGCTTGCTAAGCCCATGCCTTCTTCACACTACACCTCCTCAGGAGGGGAAGCGATTTTGGTTCCACGCCATCTTTTTTGTGCAGCATATTCCATTCAGCCAGTAGAGTGCAATGTAAGCTCTGAATTCTGCTAGAGCCGGTCGGTCTAAACCTTGATCAGATAAGCTTGAGCACAACAGAATAGCTTACGAGTCTTCAAGTAATATTCATGCGTTATGTCACAATGGAAATGAGAAGAAGAGAGCTAATAGTTGATTCATATTTTCTTTAATATCGAGCTCTCATCACTTGACCTAGGTCATATGGTGGCTGGTGAGCAGTCAAGTTGCTATAATCTGGGAAAGGATTCATAGGTCTAATCATGGCGTGTAGTGGTTCAACTAGTACCTAACTCTGGACACCAAAGTATATTGACCTAACCCTTATTCGATGGAGATCAGTCTTCCTGATGCGGTTGGCATCAAATAGCCATTACAAAGGTGAACCGCAGTACATATTTCATTCATTATATCATACAATTAATGTGTAGTTTTGGGATTTCGGGATCCTTAGCTGCTTTCTGGTATCCCATTATTGACAATCATGGTCACTCAGATCATACGAATCATCTTCGGAGCAGTGCTCGGACTGTTCCATATAACCGTCATTAGAAGCTCCACCCATTGGACAGGTTTAAGTCACATAAATTAGGTGGTCACTACTCGTTAGGGAGCAACATCAGTTATATCAGTGAAACTATACACCATCGGAGCTGTGGAAGAGGAAGCTACCATGAGACAATCATTGTCTCGCATACTGTCATTGATAGCAAGCTGAATCTGACCAATAGCTCCTCACATTGGCTTACTAATGCAAACAGGTGTCATGGCTCTAGGAAGAATCTCAGTCGTTGCATCTTGCTGTGACCTCCTCAGACTATCCGTCCAATCTTCATTGACAAGCTTTGGTGACTACTGTTAGTCAAATTATATGTCGAGCCGAAGGCGAAACGTGCTCCGAGCCGAAGGCGAGGCCGTCGGCAGGTCCGGGCGCAGCGCCGGTGGGGGTCCGGGGCCCCACAGTCACGAAAAATGTTTTTTAATTTTTATTTTGGAAGATGGAGCCTTTTCTGAAATGACCTGAAAAATGTGTTTTTCCCAAAAGCATCCGTACTGGGTCAGATCGGAATTTGCCTTCAAGTTGCGGTTTAGAGATGTCATCGGATCGGGTCGGGAGAACATCAACAGCAGGCGGTCGATTCGGATCTCCCTTCAGGTTCGTGTCTCCCCTCCGGTTCGTGTCTCCCCTCCGGTTTGGGTCGGAGGTTCTTATTCGGGTCAGGTAGGACCTGATCCGACCCTCAGGTATATCGGCCTACACTTCATCTACATCCGATCCGAGGGCTTAATCTGCATCCGACCCGGTCATTTCATCTGCATCCGATACGGAGCTCGTTTGAACTGGAAACACATCCGATCCGATCCAGAAGTTTTACTAGACTCTGTTTCCAATCTTTGATGATTTCTACTATATGGCACAGAGGTAACTTCACATTTGGTGATCTTCACAATTGCAAAGTCAATAGAATTCACAGGATTTCCTCATCGGACTTGGTGATCCAATAAGTAGATTAGAGAATCCTTAAACGTTGAGGATCTTCATTTCTCAATGAAAGCACTAAAATGTTAGACCAAAAAATGGCACTAACACCCAATATAACAGATTTCGTATTGAATAATCGAGAAAAATCATCTAAAAGCATAGAAAAGTAATCAACACACGAGATTTACAGTGGTTCGGCATTAACAAGCCTATATCCACTTCATAGATTCTCATTTCATTCATAGATTACAATTACAATGAATACATTCACACAATCACTTGAATACAATGAATTATTCTCTTCGAATTCATTGATTTTCATTGAAGAAGAAGGTAGTTCTATGTAGGAGAATACTGGCATGGCGGCCATGAAAGAACTAAGTGCCAAAGTTCCCTGAAATTGATGCGTAATCATGTATTTATGGTCAGAATTTCGGTTGGGATGAATGTCCATGTGGAGGCATCAGAGAAGATCTTGTGAGTGGCGGAGAACGTGGGAAAGTGGTCTCTATGTGGTAAGGTGTAGCCAGGTTCGAATTATTAGGCATTAGAATAGGTCTTCAACTAGATAATGAAGCAGTTTTAGGGGAGCAGGCATGGGGGATCGGATCGGTCCCTACCCGATCCGAAGTGAAGATACCTACTAATCAACTTCAAATTGTGTGCGGGTCGGGTCTGCCTTATCTTTGCCTGGACCGATGCCTCCTTAGTTTCGCTCGAGTCGCTGGTACTTTACCCGATCCAAACCAAGGCCTTGCTAGTTCTATACCATTATCCGACCCGATCCACTGACCCAATCCGATCCAGTGCCATCAATCTGATCCGATCAGAGATCTAGTTTTAGAACGTCTAAGAGCTTTAACATTAACATATGTAACCATGATCGTCGAGGTTTTTGGTGGTCGGGTCACAAAACAGGCTAACAACATCATACGCCTCATTCCAATTCAGAATATTCTTTTATTCAAATATTCACATCTTTAGGGAAAGGTCCCCAATAATTTTATCAAAGATAAATTCCTTTAAACTTATTTTTTAATCTTCCATTGGATATCATTTTCAAAAGGATTACATTTATCTTTTAACATTTCTAAACCAAATTAAGGTTTATAAAACTAGTCGGAATTATCGAGCCTATTTATTTATCCAATCCCAACCTATTCATCCCTTGGAGCAATACCGATAATACTCCATTTCTAACACCCACGGTGTTATCGGTAAATTTAATTAACCATTCACGTTTAAATCTAACTAAAGATTCAACTATCGTCTGGAGTAAAACTGGTGGTACTCCATTCTCAACCATTTCTCTTGTTTGATAAATTTAATTATCTCATTCACCTTCCAATCTAATTAAACATTCATTAAAACTCCATCTTGGTTTTAATCTCAAAATCATTACTTTAAGATCATACAACTTTAGGAAATTAATCTTATCCATAACTGGGTTAAAGAATCAATGTCATTTAAAACACGTTCACGACAAACCCAGATCCACTTCCATTCAACTATGGAATCTTCACGGAAAACAGATCAATATATATAATCGATGTAAATTTCTGTATCATACTAATAGTATAAATGGAATAACGGCATAGCCTTTTAAATTCCATATATAGTACCGGTCTTCCTACACAGAATCTCATCTCGTTTATTACCAAATCGAATTCCATTCAATTCCAATTTAATATATTAAATTGAAAAACTTTACTTTGAAAAATTTCATTTAATCTTAATAAAAAGATTTATAAATTCCAAATCATATCTTTACCGTTAGTTGGGTTAAAGAACAAGTGTTATTTAAAACACCGTTCACGATAAACCCAAAAATCCAATCTTAATTCAATTCCAATTAAATATTAATTAATCTGGAAAAATTCTCTAAATCTTAAATAAAATATTTATTCTTTTCTCTACTGGGTTTAAGGACAGTGTTAATAAAGACATCATTCAAAACAAACCCAAGATCTAATTTGATATCAAATACAAGGCTCTGAATTGAAATTATATCGGCTTATATTCAATATCAAATTATGAAACCAACAAATATCGATTTGGAAATAACGATATATATATCTTCCAAATTCCACAACAATATCCGTATAATTACGGAATCCAATATTGAAATATTCCAAAGATTATTTCCATTCAAAACTATTCCAATTTATTCATTGGAAAATTTTTGTAATTTTAAAACCCATTTTTTTAATCCAATTTATTAATTTAAAAACCATTGGGTTATTATTCTAGTTAACAAATAGTTCATTTCGATAAAAAATTATTTTTATCTTTTCAAACTTGGATATTTTTTTTCATCAAAAATCTTTTCAAATCATTTTTTATGATTGTACACAATTTTCCCATATTTTTAAAAAATTTTATAAGGCCCTTTGCAGTCAATTTCCAATAATGGCCACCGAACTGCATCCATAGCGACTTTTTTTGAAATTGATTTGAACATATCTTAAAATCTAACTGTTAGATTTCAAATCTCTTATAGTCATTGGAAATCTCTTTTCGATGTGAACCCAACGGTTTCAGTTTTAGGAGAATCCGACGGTCGGATCTCCCTTTACGTCAATTTGAAGTCCATGGTCGAAATTCGCGAACAGTCGCTGCGCAGCGCGTTCTATTCAGGCCATTATATATATATATATATAAATATATATATATATGTATATGTATATATATCGTCGATTTCCATTTAAAATGTAATTTGTAAATTCATTTATAAATTCATTTCAAAACGATTTCCACTTCATTTTCAATTTTAAATCAAAATTGAATTTTCCATATCATTATAATTTTAAAATGATAATATTTTCAAAATATTAGATTTTGAAATCCATTTCCTTTTCGTATTCATTATAAATTGAATAAAATCGACCGATAAACCCGTTCGAGTCAAAATGGCGTTTAACTATTTAACCCGGCTTCACAATTCAATATTTTTGTGTCTAACCAAAATCGAACATCAAAATCATATTTTGGTTATTCACTGAATATTATTTTAAAGTATTCGTTATTTTAAAATATTCTTTATTTCTAAATCAGAATGCGGCTCAATCATTTACCATATAATTTCAGTTATATGGATTTCATACATCACATGTATTCAACAATAATGATAAATAATCATCAAACAGTCAATTCACATCCAGAGTCAAATTTACTACTGTATAAACATTAAATAATTAAGTAACGCTTATCACAGTCTGTCGATCCATCAATTGACATATAATAAAATTTAGGGTAGATGTGAATAAATTATCATCCCCAGACCTGTGTGGGGTTTTCAAACAACAATAGTTTATTTAAATGAATTATCGGTTAACAAATTTAACCAATTCTAATTCGATTTGAATTATTTTTCTAATTAGCCAATTTTCACTCTTTAAAATTATAAATAGATATTTATAATTTAATTTCAACTACCACATTAGTGTTAACGTTATTTTTAATATGTTAAACATTTCAATAATACAATCAACACACAATACAGTCAATTAAATCGTCCATTGTTTGTGGATGAGGGAGGTGAGCTAACAGGCACCGTATACAATTTATAATGATTAAAACTGATAAAAAACTACACTGGCAATTCTATATATTTTTATACATGAATACAATAACATGGTAAAATAATTTTACTGGAAAGGAGTTCTCACTTTGGTTTCCACTCCACCATTCTTTATTTGGCGATGGTTCTAACACTGTTCGGGTTCAAATTTGCCTTAAATTCCAGCGTGCTCCGTTTTGGTTCTGGTCAGTTCCATCGTGGAGTGTTCTTCGACACGATTCCAACGCAATTGAAATCGTCGGATTTGGACCTCGTATGAAAAAGATACACTATTATAAACTTTAATTACTTATTTAAATTATTAATTAATTAATAATTATCACTAATCCCTCTTTAAACCTTCTTCCCCGTTACTTCAGAAAACCGAACCCATCTTCAAATTGTTCCTCCCTTCGTCGCACCATCCTGCCAACGCCGGACCTGAATCAAACCCTCCCATGACGATCGCCTCCATCTGCTGTCGCCATGCCAGTCGCGGCGGCGCTTCCTGTCATTCGTGGGCCTTGAAAAATGGTGGCGAACATTGCCCCTTTAGGCGCAAAAATCAAAGCAAACACTCCACGAATTCCGAACATATCCATATGGATTTGGAGATCATGAATCGCACTATGATATTGCAGCTATGAGATTTCGAAATTAATGAATGGATTGAGAGTAATCTGTGAATCAAAATCGGAGCTCCCGGCCCTCTATTTCTTAGCTGACGGCGGAAAACAATAAGGCTAGGGTTGACTAGGGTTATAAATTTTTCAAGGCTATTTATATATAATTTTAATAATATTTTAATCCGTTTAGGTGAGATTTTTCTTTCGAACTACAAATCAAACCCATGACTGTCGTTCCTAACTAAATACCCCTATTTCGGACACAATGAGATATGTTTCATAAGCAAATTCGACTGTTTCAATCAGTTTTTTGTTAAAATTAAAATATAAATTAATATATATTGAATTTAAACATACATTTTAATTTACCGAGGCCACATACTATAACACCCCGTATTTTCTGTTAACGTTATAATAACGAATTAAACAATATTTAATTATAAATTCCAGAATCAAGGGAAATGGGTTACACCATTGCGTTCGTCTTGGAATTCCGCGAGTCAGAGTTTGCGTAAAACGGACACCGTATGAAGGAGATATGGACGAACAAAGAAAACCAGAAGCAAGAAAAAGAAAAAAAAATATAATTGCACTGGCGCACTTGGGAAGTGCGCCAGTACAAAAATTGCATTAGCGCACCTGCCAAGTGCGCCCAAGTCAAGATGAAAGCCTGCACAACTTTCTGGTGTGTTCTGATCCATACTGTGACTCATTGCTGAGTCCTTTCTGACTCCTTGCTGAGTCATTAGGGCTGTGGTGTCACCCTATCCTAATTGAATGGTTGTGGTTAACTCTAGGTTCATCCAATGGCTATAATTAAATTGAAATTGTATATAAACAACCTAATGCTCAACCTAAAATCACACAAAAATAATCCTAGAACTGTCATGCCGTCAATAGAGAACTTGGAATAGCCGTCACCGCTTTCAATTTAGAAACGAGATAAAAGCCTACATCAAAATCAAATTAAAAGTAATCAAATTCAACGATCTACATCAAAGGCGAGCATACCAATTTCAGAATTCAGATTTCAGAAATCAAGAGTTCCTTTTTAGTTTGTAAGTTGGTTATTACGTAGATTTAAACGTTCTTTTAACTGAAATCATGACATGTTGTAATTCGAATATAGAATGATGCCTATGTATAAGATAAATAAAGTTTGATTCTCAAACTACCATTGTGATTGATCATGCCTATATGTTTGTGATGATGAACATACCATATTGTATGTTATTCGAATCTATTATGATTGGGTAAAGAACTTATTATGCCAACTGAATGGTGAAACATGTCATGTTATAATTTGGTGGTTACTTGCAAGTTTATGATCTAAATCACATGCTTACATGTTAGATCAACATTCATGTATATTTAGAACTATGTTAAGTTGAATCTATTTATGTTGGAAGATTTGGATTTGTAGCTCTATTATGTTTTAACTCATAAGTTATCATGCTAAGTTGTGATTTGAATATGTTTATAGTAGCACTCTTATGTTTTAACACATAAGTTACCATGCTAAGTTGTGATTCTAATTTGTTTATAGTAGTTCTCTTATGTTTAACAAACATAAGTTATCATGCTAAGTTGGGATTTAAATATGTTTATAGTAGCTTTCTTATGTTTTGACGTACATAAGTCAATATGCTAAATTATGTTGATATGTTAAACCTCCATGTTATACCTATATCAAGTTTACATGATAATTAGATCCAACTTAGCCACAAGTTCACCTTGACCGGTTTAATTAAGTTAATGATACTTCTATGCCTAGTTTCACGTGATAAGTTAAATGTATGTTATTTTATGTTTATTTCATGTCCCTTGTTTATTACCCCTTTTTGTTTATGGGTTTGGGCTAATTTACTAGCCCAATATTTTATGTGATTCACGCGTACATTCCATGGGGATAGCGATGGGAAAACATGAAAATTTCATGGCATAGATTTGTTCATAAAATGGTATATTTGATATACCATTTATTGTGAGCATAATCAAAAGGATAATTATGGCATGACTAAATTAAAATTAATTTACATATAGAATTGGACATATATAGAAAATATATGAATTTAGAAAAGACGAATATGCCTAACCCGAGGTTAGACCGAGTTGTGGTGTAAAACTGCCCGGAACCGACCGGCATATCCAGTGACCACAACAAGACCTGTCTAATGTGGGTGGTTAGTGCATCAAGCCCAAAAAGGACCCGAGGTTAGACTGAGTTGTGGTGTTAAACTTCCCGAAATCGACCGGCACATCCAGTGACCACAACAAGACCTGTCTAATGTGAGTGGTTGGTGCTTTAATGAGTAAATTAAAGCTAAGTCAGGATTGGTAGGGTTAAGTCAAATAGGGAAACACTTAACCGATTCAACGTGTTAACTAAACTGATGGGTGGGGTTAGGTAAATTGGACACTTAACCAAATAAACATGTTGATTAGAAAACCCTAGCAATGGGGACCCATTTCAGCAGTAACCCATATAGATGTATCATGGTACCCTGAACTAAGCAGGGTGGGGCACGATTACTAGGCTGATTATAAGCGGTCAAAACGTCGGCGGTTGGTGCGTCAGTATAGGTTCCGACGGAGTATGGGCGTGCACGTACTACGGAGTGGAAAAAGCAGGCACTAGGCATCAGTAGTATACACTGTGCATCTTGAATCGTGTCGGGTTGCCACCAGAGGGACTGATACACCCCATGGTGGGACTAGCACAGGTAGCTAAGTCAAGCGGGGACGAATGACACAGGACATGAATGCATGCGAGTAGGAGCCGATCATTAAGGGGATTGTTTGTTATGAACACGTAGGGCTGGTTGCACCAATAGTTGGTAGGTGCAGAGACTATAGTAATGGGTGCGATCACATGTTCCTCTTATCTTATATTAGGGTATTGTCCTATGTTCTGTTATTACTGTCATGATCCCTTTCCTTGTTTAAATACTAGTAACCACTGAACTTACCAGACTTATTGTCTGACCCGTTTTCTTTTGTCCTCTTTTCTTCCGTTTCCCCCCAGGTCCATAGGGAGGGAATACACCATCTTAGTCAGACTCTTTGCAAGCTTCAAGGAAGTAGATGTATGGTTGGGACTCTCTCACCTTGGCTATGGCTTTTGGATACTACACTTGGGGATTTATGCAGTTTTATTTATGGTTTATGCTTTTTTATTAAATAATCAAGACAGAAATCATGGTGTAATGTTTTGGAAGTTATTTTGAGACAATTTGCTGTAATGCTTTTGTATTGAACCACGTATGCAATAAATGTTTGATTTTCGCTGCTTCTATTTATCTGTCTTGTAAATTTTTCTGTGTCTTGTACCTATAACCCTCCACCAAAGTTAAGGCATTCCCTTTGTGAGTGACCTTAACGGAGGGTGGGGTGTTTCACTTGGTATCAGAGTAAAGGTTTACCAGATTAGATAAGAGTTTTTGAAGAAGAAAAAACTATTTTCAAAAAAGAAATATGAAGAAGCATTTTACAAGAAAAAGTGTTATTTTATTTTAAAGGCATAATTCCCCAAAGCCATATGCCTTATCATTCTATCCTTTGTTTTGAATCTTTTCTTTTTCGTTTCAGCATGTCTGGGAATCTTAACCTTCCAGAGGGTGTAACGATATCTGGCTGGTTCAGGAGGTACTTAGAGGCTTGGACCAATGACGCAGGCCCAACAGATATTCCTCCTCCTCCAGCCGCAGCGGTTCCTCCTCCTCCTCCTAATCCTCGTGCAAATGCTTTCTCAAAGATTTGTAGAGACTTTAGGGCCATGGGTGGAAAGGATTTCAAGGGAATTGAATCATTTGTAGAAGCAAGAAACTGGCTCAAAGAAACTGAGGATTTATTCAATATCTTCGAAGTGGATGATAGACAGAAGATACAGTTGGCAGTGTGGTTGCTCAAAGACGAAGCTTCCTATTGGTGGGAAGTCACTAACGCTGAAAGACCAGTTGAAACATGGATAGATTTCAGAATGAGGTTTGAGATGAAATTCCTCTCACAAGCTGAACGAAGTTTACAGCTGGAAAAGTTCTTATCTCTTAAGCAAGGAAGTATGACGGTCAAGAAGTATGTCAACCAATTCAATCAACTGGCCCGATTTGGACTTGACTTAGTGAATACCCCTAATAAGAAGGCTCTCTGTTTTGTCAAGGGATTGAATGAGCCACTTCACAGCCTGGCTATGAATCATGTACCTATGGGGGTTACTTACGAGAGATTAGTGGACATGGCACTCTTACATGAGGAAGACAAGGGCAAGAAAGAGGCAAAAGCGGAAATGCCTCAAGATAAGAAGGGGGAGGGGTCACAGAACAGGAAGGCCGATTCGAAGAAAGGCGGGAAGAACAACAAATCCCATGACAAGAGAAAGTGTAATTTCTGTGGCATTCCTGGACATCTGGTCAAAGACCGCAAGAAGAAGAAAAGGAAGATGGGTGGTTGTTTCCACTGTGGCGAGATAGGACATATGGTTAAGGACTGCCCAAGGAAGCAAGGGCAGAGAGCTGGACCTTCTTCTGGAGGACAAGTTCACGCTCTCAAGGCACCTCCGCAAGAACGAGGTAGAAATGTTTCTATCGAAAGTTTAGTCTAGTTTTTTATCATCATGTTCGTACATTATTTGATTCTGGCGCATCGCACTCTTTTGTATCTACTGCTTTAGTGGAATCTCTGTACCTAGACACCAGTATAGTAGAGGATCCCTTGGTTGTTTCAAATCCAATTGCGGGCTCAGCTTATTTGTCAATGGTTTATTTGGATTTGAAAATATCTATACTAAGCGTTGGGTTTTGATGTGATGCCTTTGTTTTGAGCTTCATGGGCTATGGGTTGATTCTAGGCGTGGACTGGCTATCCAGTAATGGGGTCGTCCTTGATTGTGAAAAGAGAGTGGTTAGACTCATGACTTGCCTCGGTAACACCTCGAAATTTATTGTAATCCGAGGAACTCTGTTATGCTTAGTTATTTAGAATCTCTTGATACGTCTATTGAGAACTTGCAGTCTGTAAAGATAGTCCATGAATACTCGGATGTGTTTGAAGAGGTAAAGGGCTTACCTTCGAAGCGGGAGATAGACTTCCGCATATACCTTGTTGATAATACGAAGCCCGTTGCTTTACCCGTTAGGCACATGGCCCCAAGGGAGAGAAAGGAGCTCAGTAAGCAAATTAAAGAGCTGCTTGAAAAGGGGTTCATAAGACGGAGTATTTCTGAATGGGGTTCTCCGGTAGTCTTCACGACCAAAGCTGATGGTTCACTCAGCCTGTGCATTGATTATAGGGAGCTAAACAAGCTGACCAAGAAGAATAGGCACCCATTCCCGAGAATAGATGTTTTTTTTGATCAGCTTGTGGGTGCATCGATTTTCTCCCAATTAGATCTGGCTACCAGCTTTCATCAGCTAAGAGTGGTTGAGGATAGCATTGACAAGACCGCGTTCAGAACTCTAGATGGTTTCTTCGAGTGGCTTGTCATGCCTTTCGGCTTGACAAATGCACCTGCTTACTTCGTTGATTTAATGAGTAGGGTGTTCTGGGAATTCCTCAATAAATTTGTGTAGTCTTTGTAGACAATATTTTGATCTTCTCAAAGAATGAGGAAGAGCATGCTCAACATCTAAAGGAAGTCCTGGATACCCTCCGAGCACATCAGTTGAAAGCTAAATTCTCCAAATGCCATTTCTGGAGAGAAGAAGTTAGGTTCCTTGGACACGTATTGTCCGAAGAGGGGTTAGCTGTGGACCCCGCGAAAGTGGTTGCTGTGCAAGATTGGAAGGTTCCTCGAAACGCAACCGAAGTCCGAAGCTTTCTCGGGCTAGCAGGCTTTTATCGAAAGTTCATCAAAGATTTTGCAAAAGTCTCACCTCCACTTACAAGGATGACACAGAAGAACCTAGCTTTCAATTGGGATTTGGATTGCGATATTGCTTTCCAACATTTAAAAAGGGATCTGACAACAGCCCCAGTTCTGACATTGCCCGATGGAAGCAAGATGTTTACAGTATATACAGATGCATGCGGAACGGGACTAGGCACTGTTCTGATGCAAGAAGGGAAGGTAGTGGCTTATGATGGAAGGCAGTTGAAAGTACATGAGAAAAACTACCCAACCCACGACCTAGAGTTGGCAGCCATCGTTTTTGCGCTTAAGTATTGGCGCCATTATCTCCTAGGTGATAAATTTGAATTTTATACTGACCATAAATCGTTGAAATGCCTTTTCTCATAGAAAGACCTCAACTTGAGGCAGCAAAGATGGATGGAGTTTCTTGCCTCGTACGATTTTGAGATTTCCTACACTCCTGGCAAGGGCAATGTAGTAGAAGACGCCTTGAGTAGAAAGAAACTGACCTTAAGCCCTCTCTTTGTAGAAAGGCAAAGCTTGGAGTACATAGCCAACTTTGACTTTAGGCCCTCCTCTGAATTTGTACCTGACCTATTAGCAACATTGGAAGTGCGGCCTACGCTTTTGGACTCAAAAGGGACCGCGCAACGTGAAGACCCTCAGCTAGTTGATATAATAGATAAGCTGATTAAGGGTGAGACATCGAGTCACCTCGATAGATACTCCATCGATGATAAGGGATGGTTGAGACGGGATGGAAGACTATGCGTCCCACAAGCAAGGGATTTGGTAAAGAAGGTTCTCGAAGAGGCACACCATTCCAAGTTGACCATACACCCCGGTGGAGACAAAATGTACAAAGACATAAAAAGGGTTTTCTTTTGGAGTGGCATGAAAAGAGATGTAGTTGAATTCGTCTCCAAGTGCATGATATGCCAGCAAGTCAAGGCGGAACAGAAGAAGCCTGGAGGTTTGCTTCACACTCTAGAGGTCCCACAGTGGAAATGGGATAGCATTTCAACGGACTTTGTTGATGGGTTGCCTAGGTCAAGGAGGGGCAACACCAGTATTTGGGTAATAGTGGACAGGCTCACAAAAAGCGCCCACTTTATACCCGTCAAGAGTAGAAGGACTGCCTCATCTCTAGAATCCATATACCTTAAAGAGATAGTTCGACTCCATGGGATACCCTCCAGCATAGTGAGTGATCGAGATCCTATCTTCACGAGCGAGTTTTGGAAAAGTTTACAAGAGGCTGTAGGCACACAGTTATGCTTAAGCACAGCCTATCATCCTCAAACCGATGGCCAGACGGAAAGAGTCAACAGAGTATTAGAAGACCTCTTGAGACTATGCATTCTTGACATCGGAGGTACATGGGAGGATCATCTACCTTTGGTGGAATTCGGTTACAACATTAGCTACCAAACCACCATAGGCATGGCGCCTTTCAAAGCTTTATATGGAAGACCGTGCCGGTCACCAACTTGCTGGTGGGAGTCCACATACAAGCTCATACTTGGACCAGACATGATTAGGGAAACTTCAGAGAAAGTGGACTTGATACGAAGAAGAATGAAGACTGCCCAAGATAGACAGAAGTCCTACGCAGACAAAAGAAGAACTGGCCTTGAGTTCGAAGTTGGAGACAAGATTTGTAGGGTCGTTCCCTATCATCGAGAAGATTGGGAAGATGGCTTATAGGGTACAGCTGCCCAAAAGATTGGCTGGAATTCATAATGTCTTTCATGTCTCTCACCTGCGGAAGTGCTAACATGAGTCTGTAGAAGTGGTAGAACCAAGCATGCTAGAGGAAGTAGAAGTTGAACGAGAAGCAACTGTGAGGAGAGTTCCAACCCGCATCTTGGGAACAGAAGTCAAAAAACTACGCAACCATGAAGTTAAGCTTGTCAAAGTTCAATGGAACGACACCGAGGAAGACGCGACTTGGGAAACTGAGGACAGAATACGTGCAGCCTACCCTTTTCTTTTTGAGGGTACATCTTTGATCTCTCTTTCCTTAAGTTTATACTCGTATCTATCTTTTTAGGTATATCTCCTCGATCCTATCCTTTATCCTTAGGTAGAAACCCATTTGGATGAAAACATGTAATTGAAACATGTTATGGTTGATGGTTGCAAGTGGTTGCTAGTGGTTGCTCGTGGATGCATATACACACACATTAGGTATTAGATCGGCTCAGTCACTTTCATATTGCATATGAATATATGTATTTGTATATGGGTTGAAACTTGATGTGTTATCATATGGACATTGCATTTGTATGAATGATTGTGCACCCATATAGGTAATTTTGAGTAGGAAAAAAATTGCATTCATAATGGACTCATGGCACTGACATAATTTGCATTAAGGAGGTCAGCTAAATCAGTAGACCACCCGATTTTACATTAGATAAGGACATGTACACATACTATGCATATGATCATGAAGCTTTAGAAATATTTTAAGGACAATGGACGCCTGTGTTTGATGGTTGAGTAGATGGGTGATTGGATGGTAGGATATAAGTTCTTCTTGACTTGAAGATTTCGGGGACGAAATCCTAAAAGGAGGGGAAAATGTAACACCCCATATTTTCTGTTAATGTTATAATAACGAATTAAACAATATTTAATTATAAATGCGAGAATCAAGGGAAATGGGTTACGCCATTGCGTTCGTCTTGGAATTTTGCTTGAGATAGAGTCCGAGTTTGCGTAAAACGGACATCGTATGAAGGAGATATGGACGAACAAAGAAAACCAGAAGAAAGAAAAAGAAAAAAAATATAATTGCACTGGCGCACTTGGGAAGTGCGCCAATACAAAAATTGCACTGGAGCACCTGCTAAGTGCGCCCAGGTCAAGCTGAAAACCTGCACAGCTTTCTGGAGTGTTCTGATCCATACTGTGACTCATTGCTGAGTTCTTTCTGACTCCTTGCTGAGTCATTAGGGCTGAGGTGTCACCCTATCCTGATTGAATGGTTGTGGTTAACTCTAGGTTCATCCGACGGCTATAATTAAATTGAAATTCTATTTAAACAACCTAATGCTCAACCTAAAATCACACAAAAATAATCCTAGAATTGTCATGTCGTCAATAGAGAACTTGGAATAGCCGTCACCGCTTTCAATTCAGAAACGAGATAAAAGCCTACATCAAAATCAAATTAAAAGTAACCAAATTCAACGATCTACATCAAAGGCGAGCATACCAATTTCAAAAT
Source organism: Allium sativum (assembly GCA_030737875.1). Classification (NCBI taxonomy): domain Eukaryota; kingdom Viridiplantae; phylum Streptophyta; class Magnoliopsida; order Asparagales; family Amaryllidaceae; genus Allium; species Allium sativum. Next base: position 226,810,610 of record CM060911.1, on the reverse strand, counting down.
TCAAATTTCAAAAATCAAGAATTCCTTTTTAGTTTGTAAGTTGGTTATTACGTAGATTTAAACATTCTTTTAATTGAAATCATGACATGGTTGTAATTCGAATATAGAATGATGCCTATGTATAAGATAAATAAAGTTTGATTCTCAAACTACCATTGCGATTGATCATGCCTATATGTTTGTGATGATGAACATACCATATTTTATGTTATTGGAATCTATTATGATTGGGTAAAGAACTTATTATGCCAACCGAATGGTGAAACATATCATGTTATAATTTGGTGGTTACTTGCAAGTTTATGATCTAAATCACATGCTTACATGTTAGATCAACATTCATGTATATTTAGAACTATGTTAAGTTGAATCTATTTATGTTGCAAGATTTGGATTTGTAGCTCTCTTATGTTTTAACACATAATTTATCATGCTAAGTTGTGATTTGAATATGTTTATAGTAGCTCTCTTATGTTTTAACACATAAGTTATCATGCTAAGTTGTGATTCAAATTTGTTTATAGTAGTTCTCTTATGTTTAACACACATAAGTTATCATTGCTAAATTGGGATTTAAATATGTTTATAGTAGCTTTCTTATGTTTTGACATACATAAGTCAATATGCTAAATTGTGGTTTAAAAATTGTGTTGATATGTTAAACCTCCATGTTAGACCTATATCAAGTTTACATGATAATTAGATCCAACTTAGCCACAAGTTCACCTTGATCGGTTTAATTAAGTTAATGATAATTCTATGCCTAGTTTCGCGTGATAAGTTAAATGTATGCTATTTTATGTTTATTTCACGTCCCTTGTTTATTACCCCTTTTTGTTTATGGGTTTAGGCTAATTTACTAGCCCAGTATTTTATGTGATTCACGCGTACGTTCCACGGGGATAGCGATGGGAAAACATGAAAATTTCATGGCATAGATTTGTTCATAAAATGGTATATTTGATATACCATTTATTGTGAGCATAATCAAAAGGATAATTATGGCATGATTAAATTAAAATTAATTTACATATAGAATTGGATATATATAGAAAATATATGAATTTAGAAAAGACGAAAATGCCTAACCCGAGGTTAGACTGAGTTGTGGTGTAAAACTGCCCGGAACCGACCGGCATATCCAGTGACCACAACAAGACCTGTCTAATGTGGGTGGTTAGTGCATCAAGCCCAAAAAGGACCTGAGGTTAGACTGAGTTGTGGTGTAAAACAGCCCGGAACCGACCGGCACATCCAGTGACCACAACAAGACCTGTCTAATGTGAGTGGATGGTGCTTTAATAAGTAAATTAAAGCTAAGTCAGGATTGGTAGGGTTAAGTCAAATAGGGAAACACTTAACCGATTCAACATGTTAACTAAACTGATGGGTGGGGTTAGGTAAACTTGGACACTTAACCAAATAAACATGTTGATTAGAAAACCCTAGTAAAGGGGACCCATTTCAGCAGTAACCCACATAGATGTATCATGGTACCATGAACTAGGCAGGGTGGGGCACGATTACTGGGCTGATTATAAGCGGTCAAAACGTTGGCGGTTGGTGCATCAGTGTAGGTTCCAATGGAGTACGGGCATGCACGTAATCCGGAGTGGAAAAAGAAGGCACTGGGCATCAGTAGTATACACTGTGCATCTTGAATCGTGTCGGGATGCCACCAGAGGGACTGATACACCCCATGGTGGGACCAGCATAGGTAGCTACAGTCAAGCGGGGCCGAATGACACAGGACATGAATGCATGCGAATAGGAGCCGATCATTAAGGGGATTGTTTGTTATGAACACGTGGGGCTGGTTGAACCAATAGTTGGTAGGTGCAGAGACTACATTAATGGGTGCGATCACATGTTCCTCTTATCTTATATTAGGGTATTGTTGTAACACCCCACGTCCATTAATGTCACTCACGAAGGGAATGCATCAACTTCCATGGAGGTTATAAGTGAATATAGAACAAAAAAATTACAACAAGACAGATAGTAAATAGTACTTGGAAATCTAAAACTTAATTTTATTGCAGCGGAAATTAAACATGTTTGTTACATCCTAAAACCATAGATCATAACCAAGTACAATATCCATCTTCATAAAAACAAAATACATAATCCCATTACATAAATAGCCATTAAAAAGATAACAAGCTGGACTTTACTTCAATGGTCCAAGCTTTCCAAAGAGAGATGAAGCAATTCAATCAAACTCCACTAGAGCTGGGCCCAACCTGAGGACCTGGAGGGGGAAAAAGGATAGAAATAGAGGGGTTCAGACATAAAGTCTGGCGAGTATGATAATTCTAACAATACTATTATCAAAATAACTAGACTAAGGCATAAGCTGGAAGACAAGTAAATGTCTATGAACTCTTAGGAAGATAAAGATAGCGTTTAAGATAATGTTAAAGATAACGGTAAAGGCACACCTAATTACTAACGGATGATTACTACACTGCACCGCACATTACTACACTGCACCACACCAGTCACCCTATTGTTTGATCCCACTTGCTTCACACAGAAACTTTATAAATAGCCTTACATACCCCTAGCTGACTATATAGGTGTCGTCTGCCCCTATCTCCACTCGGTGTACCCCACTACCCACTTTCGATCGGCTCCCTACTCGTAGATACCCGTGCTGGCCCCATAGTGGGGTGTATCACTCTCCTAAAGTGGCAACCCGATTCAACTTGAGAATGCACGGCTTATACCTACACGATGCAACAACGTCTTACCTACCAGCCCGGCTCCACACACGCATATGAACCCGTTGGACTTGCGTTGCCACCGCTCCCCGTTTTGGCCTCTTACAGTCAAACCCAGCATACGTGTCCCGTCCTCGACTTGGGTCGAGCCCACAAAGATACGTTTGGGATACTGGTCGAAATGGGCCCCCACAAGCTACCCACCTAAGCTTGTCACTAGTATATCCCACTTAACCCTCTTAGTCATGTTCATTTACATATGTGTTTGGTTAAGTCTTACTAATCGTATTTCACATGCCACTAAGGGCACCCCCTAGATTCCTCATGCCACCCAAGGCACCTACTTAACCCCCATGTCCCACCTTACATGTTTATCTGGTTAAGTATTTCTTAATTCATTCAGGCCATAACCTCATAAAGACCTCTCACATTAGACTGGCATTTATGGCAGCTGGATTTGTCGGGCGGGTCCGGGCAGTCTTACACCATAAAAGAGTCTAACCTCGTGTCTTTACAACCGTTATGCTTTAGTTTAGGCCTAGGACCTCTCACATTGGGCTGACATTTGTGACCACTGGATTTGCCGGGCGGGTCCGGGCAGGTTTACGTCACAAACGAGTCCAACCTCGTGTCCTAAGCATTGAGTAATACTTAAAATCTTTTACCCCAGTTTTATTAATTCCCTATTCAAATTATTAATTAAGTAAACTTTTAATGATGTCCATAATAGACTCAATTATGGCCATCCACTTATGGCATGCAAAATCATATCAATTGCACCCCAACTTTTTAATATTAAATCCTTAATATTACCCCTACCCCACGTTTATACGTTCGCTTATTCAACGCATGTTAAGGATCAAAAGGTGTCAACTTGTTAAATGTCTCAATTTATATGATATGATCATAGCCCAAATCTATACATAAACTTGCATATGGGGTTTTTAGGCAACATAATGATGGTGTGAACTAGCATAGGATATCACATATGTCATAGCATAATTCTAGATGTCATAATAGATGTCTTGGTATATGTTCATAACTTTTCTAATCAATCTAACTTGCATATGTGACTTGTCATATAGATCAACATAACCCAAACATGATGATTTAATTAATATGAACTAACTAGCATAGATGGTAACATCATGGCCTTTTTAACATGTATGATTCATCACAACTTAGCATAGAAACTTTCAACATACATAACATCATCATAGCATGATTTACAACATATAAGATATCATCATCACATAACATTGGATTTACAATATACATGATAGCAAAAGGGGTTTACAACAACATATATGATAATTCACATCATCTACTCATAATCCATTCATAACTCAACCTAATTAAAATGATAATAATCATGTTAAGATCATCATACTCACAATTTAGAGAAGAAAAGAGAGAGTTTTGCTTTGCTTTAGGGTTGAGAGAATTAGAATTGAATTAGCTTTTCTTCCTTCTTAGTTGGCGTTGGCTCCATTGATTTCCATGGCGACGGTAACTATTCTATTTTAACTAGGTTTAGTGTTAGCATTAGGATGTATTTATAGGTGTAGGAAGTTATTTAGGACCATTAGATTAACCCTGGACCATGAGAACCAACCAAATGCAAAATCTGCATTTGAGCGAATCAGCCGACGGGTTGACAGCCAAACACCTTGGATTAACCCCTAGTCGACCCAGCAAAGCTCGGGTCGACCTCAAAAATGGGCCGGTTCGGTTATTCCCCCTCCCAATTCGCTGTTTTGAACTTTTTCGCATATTTTTTTAATTTTATGTATATATATATATATATCAATATATATTTATTTCTCTGCACAACCCATTTCACTTAATTCTTTTCTAAAAATTAAGTATACTTTAATTTGTGAATTTTAATGTTATAAATTACGGGGTGTTACATTCTCCCCTCCTTAAAGGATTTCATCCCCGAAATCTCCAAGTCAAGAAGAATGTATATCCTACCATCTAATCGTCCATCTACTCAACCATCAAACACCAGCATCCATTGTCGTTAAAAGACTTCTAATGCTTTAATGTTTATATGCACAGTGTGTATATATGTCCATATCTAATGCAAAATTAGGCGGTCTACTGATTCAGTCGACCTCCTTACTGCAATTCATGATAGTGCCATGCGTCCAATATGTATGCAAAAGATTCCTAATGATACATATTAATTCTATATGCATGCACAACCATCCACCCGAATGCAGCAACTATATGATAATACAACCATTATACATCCATTTTACTAAATACATCCATATATATGCAATATGCAATATGAAGTGACTGAGCCGATCTGGTGCCTAATAGTGTGTGTATATGCATCCACGAGCAAGCACTAGCAAACACTTGCATCCACTTTGCATCAACCATACATAACATGTCTCAAACACATGTTTCAACCATAGGATTATCCTAACTAAAGGTCAAAGATACTAGCGAGAGGATATACTAAAGATAAGATAAGTACAAGCTAAGCGATAAAGGAGAAATTAAAAGACATACCCTCAAAAAGAAAAGGGTATCGTGAACGCATCTTCTCTTCTGTCTCCTAAGTAGCGTTGCTCTCATCATCTCCCCATTGCACTTTGGCTAGTCTGACCTCTCGATTCCTCAACCTCTTGATCTCCGACCCAAGAATGCGCGTAGAAGCTCGTCAAATTGTCGCATCACGCTCTATCTCCACCTCTCTAAGAAAGATCGGCTCTACCACTTCCGCGGTCTCGTGTAAGCACTTCCTCAAATGTGACACATCGAATACGTCGTGTACACCACTAAGTCTTTCGGGCAACTCCACTCTATACACCATCTGTCCAATTTTCTCCTTAATAGGAAACGGCCCTACAAACCTTGGTGCTAATTTCCCAACGGACCCAAAGCGAACAACGTTTCGTAATGGAGACACTTTGACAAAGACCATGTCCCCAACTTCAAACTCGAGATCTGTCCGCCTCTTATCCGCATAAGATTTCTGCCTATCTTGCGCTGCTTTCATCCTCCTTCGAATCAAGTCGATCTTCTCCGAGGTCTCCCTAATCATATCGGGCCCAAGTAAGATCTTATCCGTAGATTCCCACCAACATGTAGGTGAACGACAAGGTCGTCCATAAAGAGCTTCGAATGGTGCCATACCAATGTTGGACTGAAAGCTATTATTATATGCGAACTCAACCAATGGAAGATGCTCTTCCCATGTACCCCCAAAGTCTAGGATACATAGCCTCAACAGATCCTCTAGAATGCGATTCACCCTCTCAGTCTGGCCGTCCGTCTGAGGATGATATGCAGTGCTCAAACATAACTGAGTCCCTACCGCCTCTTGTAAGCTTCTCCAAAATTCGCTAGTGAAAATAGGATCGCGGTCGCTCATTATGCTAGAAGGAACACCGTGCAAACGAACTATCTCTCGAACGTATACAGAAGCTAACCATGGAGCAGTCCTCTTACTCTTCACGGGAATAAAACGGGCGCTCTTAGTAAGTCTATCCACTATAACCCAAATTCCCGTATTACCCTTCCTCGATTGCGGTAATCCATCGACAAAATCCATCGAGATGCTTTCCCATTTCCATAGTGGAACCTCCAATGGGTGAAGCAACCCACCGGGTTTCTTTTGCTCCGCTTTTACTTGTTGGCACACCAAGCATGTAGCGACATATTCGGCCACATCTTTCTTCATGCCGGCCCAAAAGTAGACTCTCTTCATGTCTTTGTACATCTTGTCCCTTACGGGATGAATGGTCATCTTCGAACGATGTGCTTCGTCAAGAATAGTCTTCCTTAGGTCATTATCTTTTGGTACACAAAGTCTACCGTCCCTACGTAACCAAGCCTTATCGTCTAGGGTATACCTACGGAGATGGCTTGATGACTCCCCTCCTTTGAGTTTTTCTACTAACTCAACCAACTGCGGGTCGTCTCGATGTGCCTCGCCAATCCATCCCAAAAGCGTAGGTCTGACCTCCAAGGATGCTAGCAAACCGGGTACGAAGTCAACAGAAGGTCTAAAGTCAAACATCGAAATGAATTCTAAACTTCGCCGCTCAACAAACAAAGGACTTAAGGATAATCTTTTTCTACTTAAGGCGTCTGCCACCACATTACCCTTGCCAGGGGTATATGCTATCTCAAAGTCGTAGGACGCTAAGAACTCCATCCACCTTTGCTGCCTTAAGTTCAAGTCCTTTTGAGAGAATAGGTATTTTAAATATTTGTGGTCAGTGAATAGTTCAAATTTCTCGCCAAGAAGATAATGACGCCAAGACTTAAGCGTGAAAACAATAGCGGCCAACTCTAGGTCATGTGTGGGGTAATTCTTCTCATGCGCTCTCAACTGCCTTCCACCATAGGCTATTACCCTGCCCTCTTGCATTAAGACTGCGCCTAGTCCTGTCCCACAAGCGTCAGCATAAACGGTAAACGGCTTACTCCCGTCTGGCAATACTAAGACTGGGGTTGAAGTTAAAGCTCTCTTCAAACGTTGGAACGCATCATCACAATCTACGTCCCATGTGAAAACTAGGTTCTTCTTCGTCAAGCGTGTCAATGGAGCTGATATCTTTGCGAAGTCTTTGATAAACTTCCTATAGTAGCCAGCCAACCCCAAGAAACTTCTCACTTCGGTAGCATTTTTAGGGACCTTCCAATCTTGGATGGCCACCACCTTCGCGGGATCCACGGCTATCCCTTCTTTGGAAACCACGTGCCCCAAGAACCGTACTTCCTTCCTCCAGAAGTGACACTTAGAAAATTTAGCCTTAATCTATGCGCTCGTAGGGTCTCCAATACTTCCCTAAGATGTAGGGCATGCTCTTCTTCATCCTTAGAAAAGATCAAGATGTCATCTACAAAGACTACCACGAATTTGTTAAGGTACTCTCTAAACACCCTACTCATCAAATCAACAAAATATGCTGGGGCGTTTGTCAAACCGAAGGGCATCACTAGCCATTCATAGAAACCGTCCGGAGTCCTAAAGGCAATCTTGTCTATGCTATCCTCAGCCACTCTCAACTGATGGAACCCAGTGGCTCAGTCCAACTGCGAAAACACTGAGGCGCCAACTAACTGATCGAAGAGATCGTCAATCCTCGGTAGTGGGTGTCTGTTCTTCTTAGTAAGTTTATTAAGTTCTCTATAGTCCACACACAGTCTAAGGACCCATCCGCCTTCGTGGAAAATACTACTGGAGCACCCCACTCCGATATACTTCGTCTTATGAACCCCTTCTCAAGCAACTCCTTCACTTGCTTACCGAGTTCCCTCCTTTCACGTGGAGCCATGTGGCATACTGGCAAAGATATTGGTTTCGCATTATCCACAAGATATATTCGAAAATCTATCTCCCGCTTCGGAGGCAAGCCCTTCACCTCCTCAAACACATCAGAATATTCTCGGACCACTCTAACAGATCGTAGATTTTCCTCAGACGCGTCAAGGGATTCTAGATAACTTAGCATAACCGAATTTATGGGATTACAGAAGATTTCGAGAGTGTTGCCAAGGCGAGTCACGAGCCTAACTACTCTCCTTTCACAATCAAGAACGACCCCATTTCTGGATAACCAATCCATTCCTAAAATTAGCCCATAGCCCGTGAAGCCCAACACATTAGCATCACATCTAAATTCAATGCTAAGTATGGAAATTTTCAAATCCAAACACATCATGGACAAATAAGCTGAGCCCCCTATTGGATTCGAAACAACTAAGGGATCCTCTACTAAACTGGTGTTTAAGTGTAGTGATTCAACTAATGATGTAGAGATAAACAAATGTGATGCGCCCGAATCGAATAAGGTACGGACAGGATGATCAAACAGAAAAACTAAGCTTTCAACAGAAATGGTTCTACCTCGTTCTTGCAGCGGTGGGACCGCGAGAGCCTGAACTTGTCCCCTAGCCTGCCCTGGTGCCATAAGAGCCTGCACCTGTCCTCCCGAGGTAGCTCCTGCCCTCTGCCCCTTCTTTGGGCAGTCCTTCACTAAATATCCCGCATTGCCACAAGGAAAACAGCCTGTCTTCTTTTTCTTTCGGCAATCCTTGCTGAGATGGCCTGGGGTTCCACAGTTAAAGCCCTTCTTCTTTCCCTTGCCATTATTGTCTTTTCCACCCTTCTTGTTTTGCTGTGGTGGTTTCTTCTGATCCCCCTTCTTCTCGGGTGCCTTATCAGCTTTAGCGCTTTTCTCCTCATGCATGAGCGCCATTTCTACTAACTTCTTAAAGGTGGGCCCCATCGGGATGTGGGTCATAACCAACCCTTGCAATGGTTCATTCAAGCCATGCACGAACCTTAGAGCCTTCTTCTCCAGCGTATTTACTAAGTCCAAGCCAAACCTTGCTAACTGATTAAATTTATTGACATATTCTTTCACTGATGAGCTTCCTTGCTTCAATGTCAAGAACCTTTCCATGTATAGATTTTCTTCCGCCCTTGAGAGAAACTTCGCCTCGAACCTACGTCTGAAATCCGCCCAAGAGTCAACAGGACGCTATCCATTAGTGACCTCCCACCAAAACGAGGCCTCTCCCTTCATCAACCAAGCTGCTAAACAAACTCTCCTCCCTTCTTCTACTTCAAAGATTTCTAGCAATTCTTCCACCTCCTTAAGCCAATCTCTAGCTTCTACAAACGTTTCTGACCCTTGAAATGGTTTTCGACCCATAGCCTTGAATTCCTTGCACGTCTTTGCAAAAGTATCTACGCGAGGAGGAGGAGGAGGAACGGGTGCAACTGGTGGTGGAGGAACATTGGCTGGACCTGCAGCGGCCCTAGCCTCCAATAGCCTCCTATACCATCCTGGTATCGTTACACCGTCGGGTAGATTAAGATCTTCAGCCATGCTGAAACGAAAAAGGAAAGATTCAAAATGGAGAATTCGAAAGATAAAGATATGTGGCTATTGGGGATTATGTTTTTCTTAAAAACTTTTCTCTTTAAATTTCTCATTAAAACATGTTTTTGAAAACACTTCTTCCAAAAATAACTATTTTTCTAAAGTATTTTTATCTGTTTTGGTAACCTTAAGCTCTGATACCACGTGTAACACCCCACGTCCATTAATTTCACTCACGAAGGGAATGCATCAACTTCCATGGAGGTTATAAGTGAATATAGAACAGAAAAATTACAACAAGACAGATAGTAAATAGTACTTGGAAATCTAAAACTTCATTTTATTGCAGCGGAAATTAAACATGTTTGTTACATCATAAAACCATAGATCATAACAAAGTACAATATCCATCTTCATAAAAACAAAATACATAATCCCATTACATAAATAGCCATTAAAAAGATAGCAAGCTGGACTTTACTTCAACGGTCCAAGCTTTCCAAAGAGAGATGAAGCAATTCAATCAAACTCCACTAGAGCTCGGCCCAACCTGAGGACCTGGAGGGGGAAAAAGGATAGAAATAGAGGGGGTCAGACATAAAGTCTGGCGAGTATGATAATTCTAACAATACTATTATCAAAATAACTAGACTAAGGCATAAGTTGGAAGACAAGTAAATGTGTATGAACTCTTAGGAAGATAAAGATAGCGTTTAAGATAACGTTAAAGATAACGGTAAAGGCACACCTAATTACTAATGAATGATTACTACACTGCACCGCACCAGTCACCCTATTGTTTGATCCCACTTGCTTCACACAGAAACTTTATAAATAGCCTTACGTACCCCTAGCTGACTACATAGGTGTCGTCTGCCCCTATCTCCACTCGGTGTACCCCACTACCCACTTTCGATCGGCTCCCTACTCGTAGATACCCGTGCTGGCCCCACAGTGGGGGTGTTCACACCCCTAAAGTGGCAACCTGATACAACTTGAGAATACACGGCTTATACCTACACGATGCAACAACGTCTTACCTTCCAGCCCGGGTCCACACACGCATATGAAACCCGTTGGACTTGCGCTGCCACCGCTCACCGTTTTTGCCTCTTACAGTCAAACCCAGCATGCGTGTCCCATCCTCGACTTGGGTCGAGCCCACAAAGATACGTTTGGGATACTGGTCGAAATGGGCCCCCACAAGCTACCCACCTAAGCTTGTCACTAGTATATCCCACTTAACCCTCTTAGTCATGTTCATTTACATGTGTGTTTGGTTAAGTCTTACTAATCGTATTTCACATGCCACTAAGGGCACCCCCTAGATTCCTCATGCCACCCAAGGCACCTACTTGACCCCCATGTCCCACCTTACATGTTTATCTGGTTAAGTATTTCTTAATTCATTCAAGCCATAACCTCATAAAGACCTCTCACATTAGACCGGCATTTATGGAAGCTGGATTTGTCGGGCGGGTCCGAGCAGTCTTACACCATAAAAGAGTCTAACCTCGGGTCTTTACAACCGTTATGCTTTAGTTTAGGCCTAGGACCTCTCACATTGGGCTGACATTTGTGACCACTGGATTTGTCGGGCTGGTCCGGGCAAGTTTACATCACAAACGAGTCCAACCTCGTGTCCTAAGCATTGATTAACACTTAAAATCTTTTACCCCAGTTTTAATAATTCCCTATTCAAATTATTAATTAAGTAAACTTTTAATGATGTCCATAATTGACTCAATTATGGCCATCCACTTATGGCATGCAAAATCATATCAATTGCACCCCAGCTTTTTAATATTAAATCCTTAATATTACCCCTACCCCACGTTTATACGTTCGCTTATTCAACGTATAATATAGGCTAGACTTGTATAGTCTAACACCTAGCACAAAGATAAATTATCACAACATATAGACAATTAAAATAAATCTAATCATAATAGGGGTGAAACTTGCATAAACTACACATGTTAAGGATCAAAAGGTGTCAACTTGTTAAATGTCTCAATTTATATGATATGATCATAGCCCAAATCTATACATAAACTTGCATATGGGGTTTTTAGGCAACATAATGATGGTGTGAACTAGCATAGGATATCACATATGTCATAGCATAATTCTAAATGTCATAATAGATGTCTTGGTATATGTTCATAACTTTTCTAATCAATCTAACTTGCATATGTGACTTGTCATATAGACCAACATAACCCAAACATGATGATTTAATTAATATGAACTATCTAGCATATATGGTAACATCATGGCCTTTTTAACATGTATGATTCATCACAACTTAGCATAGAAACTTTCAACATACATAACATCATCATAGCATGATTTACAACATATAAGATATCATCATCACATAACATTGGATTTACAATATACATGATAGCAAAAGGGGTTTACAACAACATATATGATAATTCACATCATCTACTCATAATCCATTCATAACTCAACCTAATTAAAATGATAATAATCTTGTTAAGATCATCATACTCACAATTTAGAGAAGAAAAGAGAGAGTTTTGCTTTGCTTTAGGGTTGAGAGAATTAGAATTGAATTAGCTTTTCTTCCTTCTTAGTTGGCGGCGGCTCCATTAATTTCCATGGCGACGGTAACTATTCTATTTTAATTAGGTTTAGGGTTATCATTAGGATGTATTTATAGGTGTAGGAAGTTATTTAGGACCATTAGATTAACCCTGAACCATGAGAACCAATCAAATGCAAAATCTGCATTTGAGCGAATCGGCCCACGGGTTGACAGCCAAAAACCCTGGATTAACCCCTAGTCGACCCAGTAGGGCTCGGGTCGACCTCAAAAATGGGCCGGTTCGGTTATTCCCCCTCCGAATTCGCTGTTTTGAACTTTTTCGCATTTTTTTATTTTAATTTATATATATATCAATATATATATATATATCTCTGCGCAACCCATTTCACTTAATTCTTTTCTAAAAATTAAGTATACTTTAATTTGTGAATTTTTAATGTTATAAAATTATGGGGTGTTACAATTGTCCTATGTTTTGTTATTACTTTCATGATCCCTTTCCTTGTTTAAATACTAGTAATCACTGAACTTACCAGACTTATTGTGACGATCCCAAAATCCGAGGGGCGGTATTAAGGATAATCATTGGAATATAACACATTAATCATCATAGCATAATACAGATAATAGCAGAAACAATAAATAGAATAATTTTACATGGATCTGACAGCGGAATCACAACATGTAACAACATCAGAATAGCACAGCGTAGGATATAACTTAGTAATTACAAGGGGAGTGATCAGTCATCATCCCCAGAGGCGGAATACATACATGCAGTGAGACATAATAAGGGTATCAGTCTACATCGCCGAAAGTGGTACATATACATACAATAAGAAGTACTGAAAGTAAAGCAGTCTGCATCGCCAGTGGCGGAATCATAATATAAGTACAATAATGGCGGAAAATGTCAAAGTTGTCTCTGAGAAGTCAGCCTCGCCATGAGCCAAAATGCACTCTATGCAACAGTGCAGAGCCAAAAACAACCTGTCACCTGTGAACTAGGCTGCCCATGTGAAAATAAGGGCACCCGCGTTTGCAAAGTGAAACAAATAACGAGTCAGTCATGGGGACTGGTATGAGGAATCTATTTAACAGTTAAACCACAGCAATGAGCAAATCATAGGACCACGCCACGTTCGCGGAACGGGTTTACTCCAGTGATTGCTAGTGCATTTAAAACAAAGTAAATTCTTTTGAAACAACGCAATGCTTTCAAAAAGAATGAAGCCATTATAAGACTCAGGTCCCATCATACAATGCAACGCAAGCCGGAGGATAGAGTTTTACCTTATAATGGCCAAATATACTTGATACGTATAAAGTAAAATCAATTGATATTATTACTAGTGCATATATGTTTCAAAAATGAATAGCATCATAAATATCAATCATAGGCGGCATAGCTACCATATACTATGTCGCCATACTAGTTCTACAATCGAGTCCGTTATTTCGTATTGGAAATTGGATTTCCGTCATGAGTCGAGGCAAGGGGCAAGCTCCTCTCCGCTTCGAGACACTCTAGCGAATGCCTCAGGACTACACACTCTGGGCAACCCGGGATCGGCTGGGCCGGTCCTCTCTTACGTTTGAGGATTATTTATTCCTAAACACACGTTTCCCGGTCCTTACAGACCTATAATCGAGGCGCCTCGCATTCCAACAACCACATAGGTGAAAAATAGATATAAATGTCAGGGCTGGTAAGTCACTTACACCACCATAGCTAGAAAGAAACGTCGTGCTCTCCCAGCGGTCCGTATCCCATTTTTAACTCATACCGAGGTGTGAGCCTCGCGAATCCACGCTATACGCAAAGCCAGGCCATGTAGACCGTGCTTTGATCATCATCCACAAGACTTTGTTTTGCAACAGAAGCCTTGATTACAGCATCTTGGCATGCCACATAGGCAGTCCACTCCATACGATTGATTTCCATCGATATATAACCTCTGAGCTCGTATGTCTCAGAGAAGGGTGTTAAGCAAAAGAATAAATTCTCCACCGCCAAACAGATATATATTTAACAGAGATCAATCAGTATAGAACAAAATCCAATGTCAGACACACAGTCCATTTACAAGTCCGTTCTGGGTCTGAATGAAACCGGAGGTGTCAAATTCCTCGTATATCCGTCCAATCAACACATACGTTTAGACGGTTACTACTTCCGTCCCTATTCGGTAGCTACTCCGGTCAGGAACCTCAGCAGCACCCATCCAACCGATACGAAGATCGTCGGTCTTGAATCGTCTTTGCATTTTCCAATTCGAATCGCTCGATAAATTATTTGAAATGAAGGTTAGCTCGACCTTTTCAAATAATTCACGTAATTAGAATTTAAATCGATTCTTTCCATGGTTATATTATTCGACATCCATCTTTCAGTTCTTTAGTGTTATTTTCGTGCCAAGCACATACAACCATCAAATATCAAACAATTCAAGCCCAATTGGTCTATTTGCAATCTATGTTGCTTATAATATTTTATAATGATTTTTCGCCATTTTTATTTATTTAAAAATGGCCATATTTAATTAAATGACGTTTCAGGTCGTGTCATGGCACGGGCGCTGTTTTTCCCCTAATTTTTTTTTACACATATCGGAAAATCTAACCGTTGGATTTCTACAAAGTCTATATCAGTGGGAAGATATTCCCAAAGCGAACCCAACGGTTCCAGTTTCGTGAGAATCCGACGGTCGGATCTTCCACACTAGTCGTTTGAAGTTACGGTTTCAAAATTCGAACTGCAGCGTCGTTATTCGATTTAATTTAATTATATTTATATTTATATGTAAATATAAACGATTCTGGCGCTGTTTTTCTTCAGATTTGAATTAAACATTCCGGACAATCCAACCGTTGGATTTTTACAAGGTTGGTGTCGTTGGGAAGATATTTCCAAGGCGAACCCAACGGTTGCGGTTTCGGGAAAATCCGATGGTCGGATTTCTCGTACTAATCATTTCAAATTACGATTCCGAAACACGAACTGCATGGCTTCGATTCCTTTTTATTTTATTTATATTTATATATATAAATATAGTTCATTCTATAATTCCAACTATAGCTCATTCTATATTTTCAACTTCGTTTTCACTTCCAATATTTCACTAACGCCTTAATATTTCGAAAAATTTCGCCATAACCTCCTTTGTACGGGGAGGGGTTTGGAAATTTATTGGGCCGTGTTAGGTACCCAATAAATCATAAAAAGCATCCACATATTTATAGTGATATATTCTGGTGTTTACGGGGGAGCATGTATAGATAATCACTCCAGAGATTAAATTCTCGTCACCCCGTCTCCGTGTGGAAATAAATAGTCCATGTGCCGTATCTATAACTAGAGAGACGTGATTATTGTCAACTCCAGACCCGTGTGGGGTTTTTATTAATCTGGCAATTTATCGTTATATTTTATATAGTCCATATCAGTCATCAGTTCAACCTGTAGTATATAGTCATCGCCATACAAGCCTCTCGCTCGTATGGTAAATCTTTCACCTCGTCACACAAGCTCCAATTGCTTATGTGGAATATGATGAAGTATGCCTATCGTCAAGAAGTATTCCATGTAGTGTAGTTCAAAATTAATTATTACTATCCTATGGCGATATTTTTTATTTCACACAGAATAACCAGCACTCCGCATCCAATGGCATTCACAGGAGTTATATAAAAATAAAATTGCGCAGCCAACTCATCAAGGTTTACCTATTTGTCGGGCACGCAAATAATTTCTTTACTCTACAGCTAATCCATTTTTCCTGTTCAACACATGTATATATATGCAGAACAAAGCTAATAATAATATTTCTAGCAAACTATTATTTATTTCAACACGTGTGTATTTTTATCAAAGCGTATACATGATAAAAGAAATATTTTTAACATCAAAAATATTTATCCAACACGTGAATGTTTTTAACACTTCATATTCACAATAAAAATGTAGTTTTTATTGTCGATTCATTTTATTTTTAAAATACGATAACATTCAACACGTGAATTTCAACTCGACGAACGAATTGCAACTCAACACATGAATATTCTATATAGTTTGTATATAAAGAAAAAAAAGTGATTTTTATCGCTAAAGCTATTTGTTTAAATTCAAATAATATTCAACACATGAGTTTCAACTCAACGAATGAATTGCAACTCAACACATGAATATTCGCTATAGTTTGTATATATATAAAAATGTGGTTTTTATCGCTAAAGCTATTTGTTTAAATTCAAATAATATTCAACACATGAATTTCAAATCAACGAATGAATTGCAACTCAACACATGAATATTCTCTATAGTTTGTATACATATAAAAATGTGATTTTTATCGCTAAAGCTATTTGTTTAAATTCAAATAATATTCAACACATGAATTTCAACTCAACGAATGAATTGCAACTCAACACATGAATATTCTCTATAGTTTGTATATATATAAAAATGTGATTTTTATCGCTAAAGCTATTTTTTTAAATTCAAATAATATTCACTACATGAATTTCAACTCAAAGTTGAATTGCAACTCAACACATGAATATTCGCTATAGTTTGTATATATATAAAAATGTGATTTTTATCGCTAAAGCTATTTGTTTAAATTCAAATAATATTCAACACATGAATTTCAACTCAACGAATGAATTGCAACTCAACACGTGAATATTCGCTATAGTTTGTATATATATAAAAATGTGATTTTTATCGCTAAAGCTATTTGTTTAAATTCAAATAATATTCAACACATGAATTTTAACTCAACGAATGAATTGCAACTCAACACATGAATATTGGTTTCAACATATGTAATTTATTTCAACGAATGAAAATTATTCTAACACATGTATATTTCAGAAAATTTCGGCAGCATAACGGCAGGGTAATTAAAACCGGGACCGTCCCTAGTACGGCTCCTCGCTCTACCTTAAAACCTTGCGGTTTTTGACAATGGGGATCATGCATCTAGTTCGCACGCAGGCGGCATGTTTTATTTTCAATTCCACAATCCTATTCTAATTTGTTTCAACCACAAGAGGGTATTTTTCAACCACAAAGGTATTTATCAACCACAATATCAACCACAAACAATTATTTCCAACCATTCGTCATACCACATAATATCACGTCAATCACAAGCAATAAATATCATCCATGGTCTGTGGACGAGGGGAGTATATATATATTATATTGTAATTCACTTGCATTTCATCACAATTCAAAGCATATATGTTTCATTCAACGCTTGTATAATTTATACATCGCTAATATAACTTATACAACACATGTACATGAGGTATCCAATGCGTATATAATTTACACTTCGCTTATATAATTTATACAACGCGATTTCATTCACACAATTAGTTTAGATTCCTCATATTGGTTATTGCGGTGCTAAAAATCGTAGGAAGATCAGAAAAATCCGCGGCTTCTTCTAGAATGTAGAGAGCCTCCTTGCAGTCACGGTGTCTCCTGTTTCATCGAATTTCGTTAACAAACGAAAAAGATATTATTTTTCAAAGTTTTGCAATGCTTTATAGTGTTATTTTCATTTCAGAATAATAAAGGTCGTACCTTTATTTTTGATTCGAAACGAGGGTTGAAAAATTCATGAAATATATCGATCGTTGCTTCGATCAGGTGGTGCCACGTGGAAGAGGTACGAACTAGCTCCCTGTCGGTGGTGGTGCGGTCCCCTTCGGTGGTCGGAGGAAGGCGGCGCGGCGTCAGGAAGGCGGCAACTTCCTCGGCGTGGTTCAGGCGATATAGGCGATGGTGGAGGGCGGCATTTGGTCGGATGTGAAGAGGGGAGGAGGGGCTGTCGAACTGGGATGGTGGCGCGGCCTGCAAGTGGCGGTGGCGGTCGGAAAACGAAGGGGAAGGTCGGAGCTTCCTGAATCGTCGGTTTCGTCTGTGGCGGCTAGGGTTTTTGAGATTTTTATTTATTTATTTTTTAAAGGAAAAATCCTATTGGTCGAGACTTTATAGGAAAATTTAAATAGTGTTTTTACAAACGAACTCAAAATCAAACCCAACGACTGTCGCCCCTAGCTAAATACCCCCATTCCGGACACAATGGGATATGTTTCGTTGGCCAATTCAACTGTTACAGTCAGTTATTTTTCAAATTAAAGTATAAAACATTCAATATTTAATTTGAACGTACATTTCAATTTGCCCGGGCCACAAACTGAATCGAAAAATTCCAGAAAAATAAATCTAGCTTTGTTTTGACGATACGGTCCTAACAAAACCAGTTTCGTTGAATTCTGAGCTCGTTTGAAAAACGGCCATTTTTAGGTCGACCCATTTTAACAGAAATTGACCAATCACATTTTCTTTTGCCCCGCTCACATACTAGCTTCAAAAATTATGAAATTTGAAACTTAGCAACAATTTGACATCCCGGACCCAACAAAAGTGGTTTCGTCGAATTCCGAGGTCGTATGCAAAATATTAATTTTCAGGGGCTATATATGCTTTATATAGCGACCTTCCTGAAAATTCATTTGGCCAAAACTTTTGATTCCCGCTATGAAACTTCGATTTTTCAGATTCGTTAGAAAGGGATTCATAAACAGATTTAAATATTTTCAGTTTCGCTAAAATCCATTATATTTTCCACCCGGTACAGTCAGACAAAGTTTGTATTCAAAATTTCAAACTGCAATACTATACCCAATTCTCTATTTTATTGAAATAGGCTATTTCAACTATTCAAATTCTTTGGTACTAACCAATTTTAAAAAATTTAAATTGGTTCACATTTTCCGGGTTATTACAATCTCCCCCACTTAAAACTTTTCGTCCTCGAAAAGGAAATAACAGCTAAGTAGGAAATAAAATGTAAATGCAAAGTATTGTAAAGGTACCTTGCATCGGAGTTAGTCAGAGATGTCCACTCTGCATTTGGAGTAGGCTTGTTTAATGCCTTCCTCAGTCTCCCAAGTACAGTCTCTAGGATCACTACTCCACTGCACTTTGACTAAATGAATCTTTTTGCTCCTTAGCTCTCTAGTTTCTTTGCCAACAATCTTTAATGGCTCTCTTCTGAGCGCTAATTCTGGAGTTATGTCTATATCCTGTTGCACTGCTTCTTCCACAACAAGATCTGGATCATGAACATGTTTTCTGAGTTGAGACACGTGGAACACATCAAGTACACCAGACAACCAATCAGGTAATGAAACCCTATATGCCAGAGTTCCAATCCGTTCAAGTATAGGAAAGGGACCAATAAATCTCGGTGCCAACTTCCCAGTCTTGCCAAATCTGATTACTCCCTGCATTGGAGAAACTCTTAAATAAACATAATCGCCAACGACAAATGATAAATCTCTCCTTCTCGCATCAGCATAACTTTTCTGTCGGCTCTGTGCGGTTTTCAATCGCTTCTTAATGAAATCGACTTTATCCGATGCTTCTCGAATCATATCGGGCCTAACACAAGTCTGTTGCCAGGTTCTACCCAACATGCGGGAGATCTGCACGGTCTACCGTATATTGCTTCAAATGGAGACATTCCCAAACTTGCTTGATAGCTATTGTTGTAAGAGAATTCGGCTAAATGTAAGTGATCTTCCCATGAGCCTCCAAAATCGATAACGCAAGCCCGCAGAAAATCTTCTAGAATTCTATTCACCCGCTCAGTTTGGCCGTCTGTCTGAGGGTGATAAGCGGAGCTTAGATTCAATTTGGATCCCAATTCTATCTGCAATGCTTCCCAGAATTTGCTAGTAAACAGGGGATCTCTATCACCGATTATATTGAGCGGCACTCCATGTAGTTTAACTATTTCTTTGAAGTAAATCTGTGCTAAACTTTGAGTCGTTCTGTTGGATCAGACAGGTATGAAATGGGCAGTCTTCGGTAAGCGATCTTCGATTACCCATATACTGTCGTTTCCTTTCTTAGTTCGAGGCAAGCCATCAATGAAGTCCATCGAAATTTGTTCCCACTTCCATCCTGGAATTTCTAATGGTTGTAATAGTCCAGATAATTTCTGCTGATCGCTCTTAACTAGCTGACAAGTGGGGCATCTACTAACATATAATGAATTATCTCTTTTCATTGACCTCCACCAGAATGTGCGCTTGATATCGTTATACATTTTGCTCACACCGGGATGGATACTTAATTTGGACTTGTGGCATTCATCAAGTATTTCTCTTCTGAGCTCAGGAAGGTTTGGGATGCAAATTCTGCCCTTTAATCTAAGAACTCCTTTGTCATCGAGTCGGAAACTTGTGGATTCACCTCCTTTGACTCTTTGACTGACTCTTTGAATAAATTCATCGTCTTTCTAAAGGGTCGAAATCCTGTCTATTAATGAAGATGTGATGACAAAATTGGCGATGATTTCATTCTTTCTGCTGAGCGCATCTACTACAACGTTGGCTTTCCCTGGTGTGTATAGAATTTCAAAATCGTATGCTGCAAGGAATTCTAACCAACGTTGTTGTCTCAAGTTTAGATCTTTCTGAGTGAACAGATATTTCAAGGATTGATGATCCGTGAATAGTTCGAACTTCTCGCCCAATAAATAATGCCTCCAGATTCTTAAAGCAAACACGATAGCTAATAACTCAAGATCATGAGTAGCATAGTTTCTTTCATGCGACTTCAGCTGACGGCTGGCATAAGCGACCACTTGGCCTTTTTGCATTAATACTGCTCCTAGCCCTCTAATAGAAGCGTCTGTCCATACAGTCAAGTCTTGGTTGCCTTCTATAATTTTCGATATTGGAGCGGTTGTCAATTTCAGTTTCAGCTCCTGGAAAGCTTCTTCACATTCGGGAGTCCATTAGAATTTCTCATGCTTCTTTGTAAGTTTTGTCAATACACCAGATATCTTTGAAAAATCCTAAACGAATTTCCGATAGTAACTAGCCAATCCAAGGAAACTTCGAACTTCTGTGGGGGTAGTAGGTTGTTTCCAGTTCTGAATCGCTGTAATTTTGCTTGGATCTACAGCAATCCCTTCTTTTGATACGACATGGCCTAGGAACTTAACTTCATCCTGCTAGAAGACACACTTAGAAAATTTAGCTTTCAAGACATTTCTCCTCAGAATTTTCAACACTTATTCTAAATGTTTTGCTATTCTGCTTAGCTCATTCTAGGACATTGCTAATCCTATCTCTAATGAGCTACTCGCCTTAGAACACTACTGATTCTATTCTAACGAGGTGTTTAATGTGTTAGATCCCGGAACTAAGGTTAACCAAAGCTCTGATACCAACTGTGACGATCCCAAAATCCGAGGGGCGGTATTAAGGATAATCATTGGAATATAACACATTAATCATCATAGCAGAATACAGATAATAGCAGAAACAATAAATAGAATAATTTTACATGGATCTGACAGCGGAATCACAACATGTAACAACATCAGAATAGCACAGCGTAGGATATAACTTAGTAAATAAAAGGGGAGTGATCAGTCATCATCGCCAGAGGCGGAATACATACATGCAGTGAGACATAATAAGGGTATCAGTCTACATCGCCGAAAGCGGTACATATACATACAATAAGAAGTACTGAAAGTAAAGCAGTCTGCATCGCCAGTGGCGGAATCATAATATAAGTACAATAGTGGCGGAAAATGTCAAAGTCATCTCTGTGAAGTCAGCCTCGCCATGAGCCAAAATGCACTCTATGCAACAGTGCAGAGCCAAAAACAACCTGTCACCTATGAACTAGGCTGCCCGTGTGAAAATAAGGGCACCCGCGTTTGCAAAGTGAAACAAACAACGAGTCGGTCATGAGGACTGGTATGAGGAATCTATTTAACAGTTAAACCACAGTAATGAGCAAATCATAGGACCACGCCACTTTCGCGGAACGAGTTTACTCCAGTGATTGCTAGTGCATTTAAAACAAAGTAAATTCTTTTAAAACAACGCAATGCTTTCAAAAAGAATGAAGCCATTATAAGACTCAGGTCCTATCATACAATGCAACGCAAGCCGAAGGATAGAGTTTTACCTTATAATGGCCAAATATGCTTGATACGTATAAAGCAAAATCAATTGATATTATTACTAGTGCATATATGTTTCAAAAATGAATAGCATCATAAATATCAATCATAGGCGGCATAGCTACCATATATTATGTTGCCATACTAGTTCTACAATCGAGTCCGTTATTTCGTATTGGAAATTGGATTTCCGTCATGAGTCGAGGCAAGGGGCAAGCTCCTCTCCGCTTCGAGACACTCTAGCGAATGCCTCAGGACTACACACTCTGGGCAACCCTGGATCGGCTGGGCCAGTCCTCTCTTACGTTTGAGGATTATTTATTCCTGAACACACGTTTCCCGGTCCTTACAGACCTATAATCGAGGCGCCTCGCATTCCAACAACCACATTGGTGAAAACTAGATATAAATGTCAGGGCTGGTAAGTCACTGACACCACCAAAGCTAGAAAGAAACGTCGTGCTCTCCTAGCGGTCCGTATCCCATTTCTAACTCATACCGAGGTGTGAGGCTCGCGAATCCACGCTATACACAAAGCCAGGCCACGTAGATCGTGCTTTGATCATCATCCACAAGACTTTGCTTTGCAACAGAAGCCTTGATTACGGCATCATGGCATGCCACATAGGTAGTCCACTCCATACGATTGATTTCCATTGATATATAACCTCTGAGCTCGTAAGTCTCAGAGAAGGGCGTTAAGCAAAAGAATAAATTCTCCGCCGCCAAACAGATATATATTCAACAGAGATCAATCAGTATAGAACAAAATCCAATGTCAGACACACTGTCCATTTACAAGTCCGTTCTGGGTCTGAACGAAACCGGAGGCGTCAAATTCCTCGTATATCCGTCCAATCAACACATACGTTTAGACGGCTACTACTTCCGTCCCTTTCCGGTAGCTACTCCGGTCAGGAACCTCAGCAGCGCCCATCCAACCGATACGAAGATCGTCGGTCTTGAATCGTCTTTGCATTTTCCAATTCGAATCGCTCGATAAATTAATTGAAATGAGGGTTAGCTCGGCCTTTTCAAATAATTCACGTAATTAGAATTTAAATCGATTCTTTCCATGGTTATATTATTCGACATCCATCTTTCAGTTCTTTAGTGTTATTTTCGTGTCAAGCACATACAACCATCAAATATCAAACAATTCAAGTCCAATTGGTCTATTTGCAATCTATGTTGCTTATAATATTTTATAATGATTTTTCGCCATTTTTATTTATTTAAAAATGGCCATATTTAATTGAACGACGTTTCAGGTCGTGTCGTGGCACGGGCGCTGTTTTTCCCCTAATTTGTTTTACACATATCAGAAAATCTAACCGTTGGATTTCTACAAAGTCTATATCAGTGGGAAGATATTCCCAAAGCGAACCCAACGGTTCCAGTTTCGTGAGAATCCGACGGTCGGATCTTCCACACTAGTCGTTTGAAGTTACGGTTTCAAAACTCGAACTGCGGCGTCGTTATTCGATTTAATTTAATCATATTTATATTTATATATAAATATATACGATTCTGGCGCTGTTTTTCTTTAGATTTGAATTAAACATTCCGGACAATCCAACCGTTGGATTTTTACAAGGTTGGTACCGTTGGGAAGATATTTCCAAGGCGAACCCAGCGGTTGTGGTTTCGGGAAAATCCGATGGTCGGATTTCTCGTACTAATCGTTTCAAATTACGATTCCGAAACACGAACTGCACGGCTTCGATTCCTTTTTATTATATATATATATATATATAGTTCATTCTATAATTCCAACTATAGCTCATTCTATATTTTCAACTTCGTTTTCACTTCCAATATTTCACTAACGCCTTAATATTTCGAAAAATTTCGCCATAACCTCCTTTGTACGGGGAGGGGTTTGGAAATTTATTAGGCCGTGTTAGGTACCCAATAAATCCTAAAAAGCATCCACATATTTATAGTGATATATTCTGGTGTTTACGGGGGAGCATGTATAGATAATCACTCCAGAGAATAAATTCTCGTCACCCCGTCTCCGTGTGGAAATAAATAGTCCATGTGCCATATCTAATAACTATAGAGACGTGATTATTGTCAACTCCAGACCCGTGTGGGGTTTTTATTAATCTGGCAATTTATCGTTATATTTTATATAGTCCATATCAGTCATCAGTTCAACCTGTAGTATATAGTCATCGCCATACAAGCCTCTCGCTCGTATGGTAAATCTTTCACCTCGTCACACAAGCTCCAATTGCTTATGTGGAATATGATGAAGTATGCCTATTGTCAAGAAGTATGCCATGTAGTGTAGTTCAAAATTAATTGTTACCATCCTATGGCGATATTTATTATTTCACACAGAATAACCAGCACTCCGCATCCAATGGCATTCACAGGAGTTGATATAAAAATAAAATTGCGCAGCCAACTCATCAAGGTTTACCTATTTGTCGGGCACGCAAATAATTTCTTTACTCTACAGCTAATCCATTTTTCCTGTTCAACACATGTGTATATATGCAGAACAAAGCTAATAATAATATTTCTAGCAAACTATTATTTATTTCAACACGTGTGTATTTTTATCAAAGCGTATACATGATAAAAGAAATATTTTTATCATCAAAAATATTTATCCAACACGTGAATGTTTTTAACACTTCATATTCACAATAAAAATGTAGTTTTTACTGTCGATTCATTTTATTTTTAAAATACGATAACATTCAACACATGAATTTCAACTCGACGAACGAATTGCAACTCAACACATGAATATTCTATATAGTTTGTATATAAAGAAAAAAAAAGTGATTTTTATCGCTAAAGCTATTTGTTTAAATTCAAATAATATTCAACACATGAATTTCAACTCAACGAATGAATTGCAACTCAACACATGAATATTCGCTATAGTTTGTATATATATAAAAATGTGATTTTTATCGCTAAAGCTATTTGTTTAAATTCAAATAATATTCAACACATGAATTTCAACTCAACGAACGAATTGCAACTCAACACATGAATATTCTCTATAGTTTGTATATATATAAAAATGTGATTTTTATCGCTAAAGCTATTTGTTTAAATTCAAATAATATTCAACACATGAATTTCAACTCAACGAATGAATTGCAACTCAACACATGAATATTCTCTATGGTTTGTATATATATAAAAATGTGATTTTTATCGCTAAAGTTATTTGTTTAAATTCAAATAATATTCAACACATGAATTTCAACTCAACGAATGAGTTGCAACTCAATACATGAATATTCGCTATAGTTTGTATATATATAAAAATGTGATTTTTTCGCTAAAGCTATTTGTTTAAATTCAAATAATATTCAACACATGAATTTCAACTCAACGAATGAATTGCAACTCAACACATGAATATTCGCTATAGTTTGTATATATATATAAATGTGATTTTTATCGCTAAAGCTATTTGTTTAAATTCAAATAATATTCAACACATGAATTTCAACTCAAAGAATGAATTGCAACTCAACACATGAATATTGGTTTCAACATATGTAATTTATTTCAACGAATGAAAATTATTCTAACACATGTATATTTCAGAAAATTTCGGCAGCATAACGGCAGGGTAATTAAAACCGGGACCGTCCCTAGTACGGCTCCTCGCTCTACCTTAAAACCTCGCGGTTTTTGACAATGGGGATCATGCATCTTGTTCGCACGCAGGCGGCATGTTTTATTTTCAATTCCACAATCCTATTCTAATTTGTTTCAACCACAAGAGGGTATTTTTCAACCACAAAGGTATTTTTCAACCACAATATCAACCACAAACAATTATTTCCAACCATTCGTCATACCATATAATATCACGTCAATCACAAGCAATAAATATTGTCCATGGTCTATGGACGAGGGGAGTATATATATATTATATTGTAATTGTAACACCCCGAATTTCGGTTAATGCTAAAATTCACTAATTACAGAATAACTAATCCCAGATGTGGGAATCAAGGGTAACGGGTTGCGTCATTGCGTTCGTCTCGGAAAAATACGCGAAATAGAGTCCGAGTTTTCGAAAATCGGAGTCCGTATGAAGGAGATATGGACGAACGAAGTTAGGCAGAAAAACCGGAAACAGGCCAGAAATGCACTGGCGCACCTGTGAAGTGCGCCAGCACAAAAATACACTGGCGCACTTGGGAAGTGCGCCCGTGTCAAGCCAGTTTGGACTGGGTGCACTGTTTTGGCTGTTGGGCTGTGTTTTGGTGGCTTGTGACGATTTTTGATGTGCTGGACGGACCTGATGGCTTCTAGGGTTAATCTAAGGGCCTAAAACACTACCTAATCCTATAAATAAGACCCTAACCTAGCCCTAAATCATCATTAATCTATCATACAACTAAACTATGGCAAAATGCTAGCTCTCATGGCCTCCACTAATTTATGAAGAGGGTTGCAAGCTAATCACTCTCTAATCAACCTCTAATCCCTTCTAAGCATCTTAATCTTCTTCATTTGGAGTGCAAAAATTGCTAGTTGTGAGTTTCTATCACTTTGATGATCTTTTGTTAAACTAAGTAGATGAGATATGATGAGATTTATGGTTTTGTATGTGGATTAATGAGTCTTGAATCATATGATATGATGTTAGCATTAATCTTATGTTTATGCATGTTGAGTATGTAAGTTTATGCAAGTTTAATATGATGTATGTTATGTTTGCATGATGCTAAATATGCAAGTTGTGGGCTATGTAATCATATGCATGTTATGCAAGTTCATGGTGATATGCTATGCAAGTTACATGTATGTTAATATGCAAGATATGCTATGCAAGTTACATGTTTGTTAATATGCAAGTTACATGTTTGTTAATATGCAAGTTACATGTTTGTTAGTATGCAAGTTACATGTATGTTAATATGCAAGATATGCTATGCAAGTTACATGTTTGTTAATATGCAAGTTACATGTTTGTTAGTATGCAAGTTACATGTATGTTAATATGCAAGATATGCTATGCAAGTTACATGTTTGTTAATATGCAAGTTACATGTTTGTTAGTATGCAAGTTACATGTATGTTAATATGCAAGATATGCTATGCAAGTTACATGTTTGTTAATATGCAAGTTACATGTATGTTAATATGCAAGATATGCTATGCAAGTTACATGTTTGTTAATATGCAAGTTACATGTTTGTTAATATGCAAGTTACATGTTTGTTAGTATGCAAGTTACATGTATGTTAATATGCAAGATATGCTATGCAAGTTACATGTTTGTTAATATGCAAGTTACATGTTTGTTAGTATGCAAGTTACATGTATGTTAATATGCAAGATATGCTATGCAAGTTACATGTTTGTTAATATGCAAGTTACATGTATGTTAATATGCAAGATATGCTATGCAAGTTACATATTTGTTAATATGCAAGTTACATGTTTGTTAATATGCAAGTTACATGTTTGTTAATATGCAAGTTACATGTTTGTTAGTATGCAAGTTACATGTATGTTAATATGCAAGATATGCTATGCAAGTTACATGTTTGTTAATATGCAAGTTCATGACGACATTATGCAAGTTTATGAGTTAATATGCAAGTATGTTATGCAAGCTAATATGTAAGTTATATGACATATTATATGCAAGTTATGTGACATGTTATACAAGATTATATGCAAGATATATGACATGTTATGCAAGTTCACATGCAAGTTATGTGTTTGTTAATATGCAAGATGGCACCTTTGAAACATGTTCATACATATGTAAGTTGACACCTTTTATATGTGTTATGTCATGAGAACGAAATTACGTGGGAACGATGGGGTTAATTCAATGCATAAATTAATAAGATTGTGTGAAATTAACATAATTATGCATAACATAAAATAAATGAACATAGTATGGGAATTTGCCTATTAAGTTAGGTGTACCCATACTATGTGTTGGGAATTTACCTATTGAGTTAGGTCTACCCCATGGGAATTTACCTATTGAGTTAGGTCTACCCATGTTATGAAAAGCTTAATATTAATTAGGGATAATTAATATAAATTATGAGGGTGATTAATTAGGTGTAATTAATCGACTAAGACACGAGGTTGGACTCAGTTGTAGCGTAAAACTGCCCGGACCCAACCGGCTTAACCAGTTGCTACAAATGTTAGCCCAATGTGAGAGGTCTTAGGCACAAACTAAATACGTGATTAATGTAAAGACACGAGGTTAGACTCGGTTATGACATAAGGCTGCCCGGACCCAACCGGCTTAACCAGCGGTCATAAAAGATAGTCTAATGTGAGAGGTCTTTATGAGGATCACGGTCTTAATTAATTAAGAAACACTTAACCATATAAGCATGTAGTGGGGCTTGAGGGTTAAGTGGGGGCCTTGGGTGGCATGAGAAAACTAGTGGGTTGCCTTGGGTGGCAATAGAAAACACGATTAGAATACTTAACCAAAGTGGAACATGTAATTAAACATGATTAAGGGGTTAAGTAAGTGCCTCGGGTGGCATGTGGGAATTAAGTAAAGGACTTGGGTGTCATGTGGAAATCTAGTGGGTGCCTTGAAAGGTAATTAAAATATGATTAATGACTTAACCAAAGTATTTATAACATGTAAGTAGACATGCTTAAAGGGGTTAAGTGGGATACACTAGATAAAATAACAAGCTTAAGTGGTAGCTTGTGGGGGCCCATCTCAACCAATATCCCAAACGTATCTTTGTGGGCTCGACCCAAGTCGAGTGACGGGACACGCATATTGGGCTTGACTATAAGAGGCCAAAAACGGGTTAGCGGTGGCAACGTAGGACCAACGGGTTTCATATGCGTGTGTGGACCCGGGCTGGTTAGTAAATCGTTGTTGCATCGTGTAGGTATAAAGCCGTGCACCGTTGATATTATCAGGTTGCCACTTGGGGAAATGATACACCCCATTGTGGGACCAGCACGGGTATCTACGTTAGGGAGCCGATCGCTTGGGAGTAGTGGGTACACCTAGTAATGATAGGGGCAGACGGCACCTATGTAGGGGTACCAGAAACTACTGGGTAAAAATTACTAAGTACATTTAGTGGGATCAACCTTTAAGTAGGAATTAATCTTAGGTAGGTAAAACTGGTGTGGTGCAGTGTAGGAATTACTTTTGGGTGGATAAGTCTGGGGCGGTGTAATCTAGTAATTATCCTTGGGTGGATAAATGCGTCTTTACGGTGATCTTAGTTTATCCTAAGTTTACCAAGCTGCTTAGTGTAGCCATTCATCCCCAGTCGTTACCGTATATCAACTTATGTCTTCTCTGGTTATTTTAATGATTGTATTGTTAGGGTTATAGGACTCACTCAGACTTATGTCTGACCCCGTTGTTTTTATCTTTTTCCCCCAAACCCAGGTTATTAGAGTGGGCCTGGTGCTAGTGGGCTTTGATCTGATTGCTGTATCTATCCTATGGAGCTTGGACCTCTGAAGTGGAGCCGAGCTTATCTTTCCTTTTATGGCTATTAGTTATGTAGTGGGATTATGTACTTCTATTTTATCAAGATGGATATTATGTACTTGACTTTGGTTTATGGTTTTGTGATGTAACCAAACATGTATTACTCTCCGCTGCAATGAAATGATGTTTTAAATTTTCAAGTATTACTTATATCTGTCTTGTTGTAATTTTACTGTTCTATATTCACTTAAAATACTTCACCGAAACTAAGGCATTCCCCTAGTATGAGTGACCTTAGCGGACGTGGGGTGTTACACGTGGTATCAGAGCTTAAGGTTACCAGAACAGATAAAATTTTTAGAAAAACTATTTTTCTAAGAATTTTTTTTTTGAAAGGAGTATTTTCAAAAACATGTCTTTTAAGAGAAAGGTTTTTGAAAGAAAAGCATAATCCCCGATAGCCATATCTTTATCTTTCGAATTCTCCGTTTGAATCTCTTTCTCTCTCGGTTTGAGTTTCCCCTCCGTGTGTAGATGATCTTTCTAAGATAGATAAGAATGGAAAACCGCTTCAAGGGAATTAGACGTAAATCAGGTTAGAAGTTGGTTCAAGAAGGAGGAGGACTTGTAAGTACTTATTGGATGGACGATGGGAGGAAGGCTCTAATAGTTGTTTGGTTAATGAAGGACGAAACCTCATTGGTGGGAGGTTACGAGTGGAGAATGGGAAGAAGAAGAAGGCTAGTCGTTATCCTTTTGGGAGGAATAGGACATTTTATTAGGATTATCCAAAGGGGCAAAGGCAAGGTTCGGAATCTCCTGGAGGGTGGTTGTATTCCCTCACGGCTAGTGTACCAGATGGGGATAGGACCGTCTAGGTTGGAATCTGGGATTTCTATATTATCTGATTCGAACTTTATTTGATTCTGACGCATCGAGTTCGTTTATCTCATCATTGTTAGTTGAGTCACTGCACTTAGACACCAGTTTGGTAGATGATCCCTTAGTTGTTTCAAACCCAATTGGGGCTCCATGATGTGTTTGGGTTTGAAAGTTTCTATACTTACCATTGAGTTTGGATGTGATGCTTGTTGGGCTTCACGAACTATGGGTTAGTTTTGGGCATGAACTGGTTATCCAGTAGGGGTGCCGTTCTTGATTTTGAAGGGAGAGTTGTAAGGCTTATGACCCGCTTGGGTAACACTCTCGAGATCTCTTGTAATCCCATAGAATCTGTTATGCTAAGTTATCTAGAATCGCTTGACACGTCGGTCGAGAGTTTGCGATCTGTTAGAAGTGGTCCGGGAACACTCGGATGTGTTTGAGAAGGTGAAGGGCTTACCTCCGGAGCGGGAGATTGACTTCCGAATATATCTGGTAAACAATGCCAAACCAGTGACTTGGCCAGTGTGCCACAAGGCTCCTCGTGAGAGGAGGGAACTCCATAAGTAAGTAGGCGATTGCTTGAGAAGGGGTTCATAAGAAGAAGTATATCGGAGTGGGGCGCTCCAGTAGTTTTTGCCATGAAGGCGGATGGGTCCCTCAGACTTTGTGTAGGCTAAAGAGAACTAAATAAACTCACAAAGAAGAATAGACACCCATTGCCAAAGATTGATGATCTCTTTGATCAGTTGGTTGGCGCCTCAGTATTTTCGCAGTTGGACTAAGCCACATGGTTTCGTCAGTTGAGAGTGGCTGACGATAGTATAGAGAAGATTGTCTTTAGGACTCCGGATGGTTTTATGAGTGGCTGGTGATGCTATTTGGTTTGACGAACGCCCCTGCATACTTTGTTGATTGGAAGAGAAGGGTGTTCAGGGAGTACCTAAATAAGTTTGTGATGGCCTTTGTAAATGACATCTTGGTCTTTTCAAGGAGCGTAATAAGTTTTCGTATGTGCTCAATAGGGTGAGCAAAGCCAGTTATAGGATAAACGGTGGTTTTGGAGCGAGACTGGCGAGGACATCCAAAGTTGGTCAAAGGCTTAATTGTTTAGCCATTATTATTATTATTTTTAGTATCATCTCACGTAGGTTGCCTGAACTCGAAGGAGATGTCCCTTGGGTGTTTGTCTGATATTGGTTTCGGCCTTTGGGGCTTGCATTTGGGGGATGTCGAATTCGACTAGGGTGGTCTGCGTGAGAGATGGACAGTTGTGACGATTTTGGATAGGATTCTTAGCATCTTATGAGTTTGAGATAGCGTATACCCCTAACAAGGGAAACATGGTAGCAGACGTCTTAAGAAGAAAAAGGTTGTCCGTTGAACTATAGAGTTTAGAATTTATTTCTATGTTTGACTTAGACCTTCCGTTGATTCTGTATCCGGTTTGCTAGCCTCCTTGGAGGTTAGGCCTACTCTTTTGGGGCGTATTAGCAGAGCACAGCGGGACGACCCACAATTGGTTGAGTTAGTAGAGAAGCTCATAAGGAGGGGAGTCGTCCAGCCATTTGAGTAGGTACACCCTAGATGGTAAGGGATGGTTGCGTAGAGACGATGGACTTTGTGTACCGCAAGACGAGGATTTGAGGAAGGCTATACTTGATGATGCACATCGATCGAAGATGACCATTCAATCCAGTAGGGACAAGATGTACCAAGACATGAAGCGAGTTTTCTTTTGAGCCAATATGAAGAAAGACGCGGCCAAGTATGTCGCTAGATGCTTGGTGTGCTAACAAGTGAAAGCGGAACAGAAGAAACCCGGAGGGTTGCTTCACCCGTTGGAGGTTCCGTAATGGGAAGTGGGATAGTGTCTCGTTGGATTACCAAAATCAAGGAAGGGTAATACGGGGATTGGGCTTATGGTAGATAGACTTACTAAGTGTGCCCATTTCATACCCGTGAAGAGCAAGAGGACTATTCCATGTCTAGCTTCAGTTTACCTTCAAGGGATTATTAGATTGCATGGTGTACCTCCCAATATAGTGAGCGATCGAGATCCTATCTTCACTAGTGAGTTTTGGAAGAGTTTGCAAGAGGCGGTAGGGACTCAGTTGTGTTTGAGCACCGCATATCATCCTCAGACGGACGATTAGACCGAGAGGGTGAACCGTATCTTAGAATATCTTTTGAGGTTATGTATTTTGGATTTTGGAGGTACATGGGAAGAGCATCTTCCGTTGGTGGAGTTCGCATATAATAGCAGATTTCAGTCCAGTATTGGTATGGCTCCTTTCGAAGCTCTTTATGGAAGGCCTTGTCGATCTCCTACATGTT
Organism: Allium sativum; assembly: GCA_030737875.1. Lineage (NCBI taxonomy): Eukaryota > Viridiplantae > Streptophyta > Magnoliopsida > Asparagales > Amaryllidaceae > Allium > Allium sativum. The sequence continues at coordinate 226,777,788 of CM060911.1, read as the reverse complement.
GGTGGGAATCTACGGATAAGATCTTGCTTGGGCCAGATATGGTTAGAGAGACTTCAGAGAAGATTGATTTGATTCAAAGAAGGATGAAAGCGGCAGAATCTTATGCGGACAAGAGGAGAACAGAGCTTGAGTTTGATATTAGGACATGCTTTTTATCAAGGTGTCTCCGTTACGGAATGTGGTTCACTTTGGATCTGTTAGGAAGTGAGTACCAAGGTTTGTAGGGCCATTTCCCATTAAGGAAAGAATTGGACGGATGGCATATAGAGTGGAGTTGCCTGACAGACTTAGTGGTGTACCGGATGTATTTCATGTGTCCCATTTGAGGAAGTGCTTACATAAGACCGCTGAGGTGGTAGAGCCAAGTTTGCTTAAAGAAGTAGAGTTAGAGCGCGATGAGACGATTCGACGAGCTCCTACTCGTATCATTGGGTCAGAGGCTAGGAAGTTGAGGAACAGAGAAGTTCAGCTAGCTAGAGTGCAATGGGGAGATGACGAAAGAAATGCTACTTGGGAGACGGAAGCGAAGATGCGTTCTTTGTATCCATTTCTTTTGGAGAGTATGTCTTTTAACTTCTCCTTTATCGCTTGCCTAGTACTTATCTTATCTTTAGTAGGTCCTCTCGTTAGTCCTGTTTGACCTTTAGATAGGGAAAACCTATGGTTGAAACATGTGTTTGAGACATGTTATGGTTGATGGATGCAAGTGGATGCAAGTGTTTGCTAGTGGTTGCTCGTGGATGCATATATACACACTCTAGGCACTAGATCGGCTCAATCACTTCATATTGCATATTGCATAAAATTGTGTGTAGTTAGCTATATTGATGGATGTATAATGATTGTGTTATCATATGGATGATGCATTTTGGTGAATGATTGTGCACTCATATAGATACGGTATGTGTCGATAGGGTTATCTCGCATACATATTGGATGCATGGCACTATCATGGTTTGCATATGTTCGTACATTAGATAGGGAACATATACACACACTTTTCGCATATGCTCATACATCATTAGAAATTGTTTAAGGACAATGGATGCCCGTGTTTGATGGATTGAGTAGATGGTTGTTTGGATGGTAGGATATGCATTCTCCTTAGCTTAGAGATTTCGGGGACGAAATCCTTTAAGGAGGGGAGAATGTAACACCCCGAATTTCGGTTAATGCTAAAATTCACTAATTACAGAATAACTAATCCCAGATGTGGGAATCAAGGGTAACGGGTTGCGTCATTGCGTTCGTCTCGGAAAAATACGCGAAATAGAGTCCGAGTTTTCGAAAATCGGAGTCCGTATGAAGGAGATATGGACGAACGAAGTTAGGCAGAAAAACCGGAAACAGGCCAGAAATGCACTGGCGCACCTGTGAAGTGCGCCAGCACAAAAATACACTGGCGCACTTGGGAAGTGCGCCCGTGTCAAGCCAGTTTGGACTGGGTGCACTGTTTTGGCTGTTGGGCTGTGTTTTGGTGGCTTGTGACGATTTTTGATGTGCTGGACGGACCTGATGGCTTCTAGGGTTAATCTAAGGGCCTAAAACACTACCTAATCCTATAAATAAGACCCTAACCTAGCCCTAAATCATCATTAATCTATCATACAACTAAACTATGGCAAAATGCTAGCTCTCATGGCCTCCACTAATTTATGAAGAGGGTTGCAAGCTAATCACTCTCTAATCAACCTCTAATCCCTTCTAAGCATCTTAATCTTCTTCATTTGGAGTGCAAAAATTGCTAGTTGTGAGTTTCTATCACTTTGATGATCTTTTGTTAAACTAAGTAGATGAGATATGATGAGATTTATGGTTTTGTATGTGGATTAATGAGTCTTGAATCATATGATATGATGTTAGCATTAATCTTATGTTTATGCATGTTGAGTATGTAAGTTTATGCAAGTTTAATATGATGTATGTTATGTTTGCATGATGCTAAATATGCAAGTTGTGGGCTATGTAATCATATGCATGTTATGCAAGTTCATGGTGATATGCTATGCAAGTTACATGTATGTTAATATGCAAGATATGCTATGCAAGTTACATGTTTGTTAATATGCAAGTTACATGTTTGTTAATATGCAAGTTACATGTTTGTTAGTATGCAAGTTACATGTATGTTAATATGCAAGATATGCTATGCAAGTTACATGTTTGTTAATATGCAAGTTACATGTTTGTTAGTATGCAAGTTACATGTATGTTAATATGCAAGATATGCTATGCAAGTTACATGTTTGTTAATATGCAAGTTACATGTTTGTTAGTATGCAAGTTACATGTATGTTAATATGCAAGATATGCTATGCAAGTTACATGTTTGTTAATATGCAAGTTACATGTATGTTAATATGCAAGATATGCTATGCAAGTTACATGTTTGTTAATATGCAAGTTACATGTTTGTTAATATGCAAGTTACATGTTTGTTAGTATGCAAGTTACATGTATGTTAATATGCAAGATATGCTATGCAAGTTACATGTTTGTTAATATGCAAGTTACATGTTTGTTAGTATGCAAGTTACATGTATGTTAATATGCAAGATATGCTATGCAAGTTACATGTTTGTTAATATGCAAGTTACATGTTTGTTAATATGCAAGTTACATGTTTGTTAGTATGCAAGTTACATGTATGTTAATATGCAAGATATGCTATGCAAGTTACATGTTTGTTAATATGCAAGTTCATGACGACATTATGCAAGTTTATGAGTTAATATGCAAGTATGTTATGCAAGCTAATATGTAAGTTATATGACATATTATATGCAAGTTATGTGACATGTTATACAAGATTATATGCAAGATATATGACATGTTATGCAAGTTCACATGCAAGTTATGTGTTTGTTAATATGCAAGATGGCACCTTTGAAACATGTTCATACATATGTAAGTTGACACCTTTTATATGTGTTATGTCATGAGAACGAAATTACGTGGGAACGATGGGGTTAATTCAATGCATAAATTAATAAGATTGTGTGAAATTAACATAATTATGCATAACATAAAATAAATGAACATAGTATGGGAATTTGCCTATTAAGTTAGGTGTACCCATACTATGTGTTGGGAATTTACCTATTGAGTTAGGTCTACCCCATGGGAATTTACCTATTGAGTTAGGTCTACCCATGTTATGAAAAGCTTAATATTAATTAGGGATAATTAATATAAATTATGAGGGTGATTAATTAGGTGTAATTAATCGACTAAGACACGAGGTTGGACTCAGTTGTAGCGTAAAACTGCCCGGACCCAACCGGCTTAACCAGTTGCTACAAATGTTAGCCCAATGTGAGAGGTCTTAGGCACAAACTAAATACGTGATTAATGTAAAGACACGAGGTTAGACTCGGTTATGACATAAGGCTGCCCGGACCCAACCGGCTTAACCAGCGGTCATAAAAGATAGTCTAATGTGAGAGGTCTTTATGAGGATCACGGTCTTAATTAATTAAGAAACACTTAACCATATAAGCATGTAGTGGGGCTTGAGGGTTAAGTGGGGGCCTTGGGTGGCATGAGAAAACTAGTGGGTTGCCTTGGGTGGCAATAGAAAACACGATTAGAATACTTAACCAAAGTGGAACATGTAATTAAACATGATTAAGGGGTTAAGTAAGTGCCTCGGGTGGCATGTGGGAATTAAGTAAAGGACTTGGGTGTCATGTGGAAATCTAGTGGGTGCCTTGAAAGGTAATTAAAATATGATTAATGACTTAACCAAAGTATTTATAACATGTAAGTAGACATGGTTAAAGGGGTTAAGTGGGATACACTAGATAAAATAACAAGCTTAAGTGGTAGCTTGTGGGGGCCCATCTCAACCAATATCCCAAACGTATCTTTGTGGGCTCGACCCAAGTCGAGTGACGGGACACGCATATTGGGCTTGACTATAAGAGGCCAAAAACGGGTTAGCGGTGGCAACGTAGGACCAACGGGTTTCATATGCGTGTGTGGACCCGGGCTGGTTAGTAAATCGTTGTTGCATCGTGTAGGTATAAAGCCGTGCACCGTTGATATTATCAGGTTGCCACTTGGGGAAATGATACACCCCATTGTGGGACCAGCACGGGTATCTACGTTAGGGAGCCGATCGCTTGGGAGTAGTGGGTACACCTAGTAATGATAGGGGCAGACGGCACCTATGTAGGGGTACCAGAAACTACTGGGTAAAAATTACTAAGTACATTTAGTGGGATCAACCTTTAAGTAGGAATTAATCTTAGGTAGGTAAAACTGGTGTGGTGCAGTGTAGGAATTACTTTTGGGTGGATAAGTCTGGGGCGGTGTAATCTAGTAATTATCCTTGGGTGGATAAATGCGTCTTTACGGTGATCTTAGTTTATCCTAAGTTTACCAAGCTGCTTAGTGTAGCCATTCATCCCCAGTCGTTACCGTATATCAACTTATGTCTTCTCTGGTTATTTTAATGATTGTATTGTTAGGGTTATAGGACTCACTCAGACTTATGTCTGACCCCGTTGTTTTTATCTTTTTCCCCCAAACCCAGGTTATTAGAGTGGGCCTGGTGCTAGTGGGCTTTGATCTGATTGCTGTATCTATCCTATGGAGCTTGGACCTCTGAAGTGGAGCCGAGCTTATCTTTCCTTTTATGGCTATTAGTTATGTAGTGGGATTATGTACTTCTATTTTATCAAGATGGATATTATGTACTTGACTTTGGTTTATGGTTTTGTGATGTAACCAAACATGTATTACTCTCCGCTGCAATGAAATGATGTTTTAAATTTTCAAGTATTACTTATATCTGTCTTGTTGTAATTTTACTGTTCTATATTCACTTAAAATACTTCACCGAAACTAAGGCATTCCCCTGGTATGAGTGACCTTAGCGGACGTGGGGTGTTACAGTAATTCACTTGCATTTCATCACAATTCAAAGCATATATTTTTCATTCAACGCTTGTATAATTTATACATCGCTAATATAACTTATACAACACATGTACATGAGGTATACAATGCGTATATAACTTACACTTCGCTTATATAATTTATACAACGCGATTTCATTCACACAATTAGTTTAGATTCCTCACATTGGTTATTGCAGTGCTAAAAATCGTAGGAAGATCAGAAAAATCCGCGGCTTCTTCTAGAATGTAGAGAGAGCCTCCTTGCGGTCGCGGTGTCTCTTATTTCATCGAATTTCGTTAACGAACGAAAAAGATATTATTTTTCAAAGTTTTGCAACGCTTTATAGTGTTATTTTCATTTCTGAATAATAAAGGTCGTACCTTTATTTTTGATTCGAAACTAGGGTTGAAAAATTCGTGAATTCTATCGATCGTTGCTTCGATCAGGTGGTGTCCCGTGGAAGAGCTACGAACCAGCTCCCTGTCGGTCTTGGTGCGGTCCCCTTCGGTGGTCGGAGGAAGGCGGCGCGGCGTCAGGAAGGCGGCGACTTCCTCGGCATGGTTCAGGCGATATAGGCGATGGTGGAGGGCGGCGTTTGGTCGGATGTGAAGAGGGGAGGAGGGGCTGTCGAACTGGGGTGGTGGCGCGGCCTACAGGTGGCGGTCGGAAAACGAAGGGGAAGATCAGAGCTTCCTGGATCGTCGGTTTCGTCTGTGGCGGCTAAGGTTTTTGAGATTTTTTTTTTAAGGAAAAATCCTATTGGTCGAGACTTTATATGAAAATTTAAATAGTGTTTTTACAAACGACCTCAAAATCAAACGCAACGACTGTCACCCCCAGCTAAATACCCCATTCCGGACACAATGGGATATGTTTCGTTGGCCAATTCGACTGTTACAGTCAGTTATTTTTCAAATTAAAGTATAAAACATTCAATATTTAATTTGAACGTACATTTCAATTTGCCAGGGCCACAAACTGAATCGAAAAATTCCAGAAAATTAAATCTAGCTTTGTTTTGACGATACGGTCCTAACAAAACCAGTTTCGTCGAATTCTGAGCTCGTTTGAAAAACGGCCATTTTTAGGTCGACCCATTTTAACAGAAATTGACCAATCACATTTTCTTTTGCCCCGCTCACATACTAGCTTCAAAAATTATGAAATTTGAAACTTAGCAATAATTTGACATCCCGGACCCAACAAAAGTGGTTTCGTCGAATTCCGAGGTCGTATGCAAAATATCAATTTTCAGGAGCTATATATGCTATATAGCAACCTTCCTGAAAATTCGTTTGGCCATAACTTTTGATTCCCGCTATGAAACTTCGATTTTTCAGATTCGTTAGAAAGGTATTCATAAACAGATTTAAATATTTTCAGTTTCGCTAAAATCCGTTATATTTTCCACCCGGTACAGTCAGACAAAGTTTGTATTCAAAATTTCAAACTGCAATACTATACCCAATTCTCTATTTTATTGAAATAGGCTCTTTCAACTATTCAAATTCTTTGGTACTAACCAATTTTAAAAAATTTAAATTGGTTTACGTTTTCCGGGTTATTACACTTAATGTCTGACCCGTTTTCTTTCGTCCTTTTTTCTTCCGTTCCCCCCTATGTCCACAGGGAGGGAATACTCCAGCTTAGTCAGATTCTTTGCAAGCTTCAAGGAAGTAGATGTACGATTGCGGCTCTCTCACCTTGGCTATGGCTTTTGGACACTACACTTGGGGATTTATGCAGTTTTATTTATGGTTTATGCTTCTTTATTAAATAATCAAGACAGAAATTATGGTGTAATGTTTTGGAAGTTATTTTGAGACAATTTGCTGTAATGCTTTTGTACTGAACCATGTATGCAATAAATGTTTGATTTTCGCTGCTTCTATTTATCTGTCTTTTAAATTTTTCTGTGTCTTGTACCTATAACCCTCCACCAAAGTTAAGGCATTCCCTTTGTGAGTGACCTTAACGGAGGGTGGGGTGTTTCACATACTGACTCCAAAAATTACAGAAAAATAAATCTAGCTATGTTTTGACGATACAGTCCTAAAATAACTAATTTCATCAAATTTGAAGTCCGTTTGAAAAATGGCCTTATTCTAGCCGATTAAATTTAAACTGAAATTACAAAACACATTTAAATTCACCACGCTCACATGTTAATTCCAAAAATTATGAAATTTGAAACCTAACAATAATTTGTCATTCCGGATCCAACAAAAGTGGTTTCGTCGAAAACGGAGGTCATTTGCAAAATGGCTATTTTTAAGGGCTATAAATTATATTAAAAAATATAAATCCTATAGCGACTATTTTAAATTTTAAACTGGACATAAGTTGCAATTTATATTATGAAATTTACATTTTTCACATTTGTTAGAAAGATATAGTTAAATAGATTCCAACATTTCTTGTTTCACTGAAATCCGATTTATTTTGTATCCTGTATACTCAATTGAAGTTTAAAATCGAATTTTTAACCTGTCGCGCCATTTCAAGCTCGTTTTATAATTAAAATAAATTTATACATTCTAAATTCGATTTAAATAAAATTTTAGTCGTTATTATTTAAAATAAATCATTTTAAATATTCAAAATCCATTAAAATAGCTAAAATAAAAAAATTAAATTGGTTCAAAAATTCCAGGTTGTTACATCCTTCTTTAGAGCTCTCGATCTTTCCGACCCTTGGGTTCTCCTTTTCTACTTGACGGATGGAACATATGGATCAATATTAAGATTATGAACTGCAACATTTGGAGATATGCCGCACATGTTATAATGACTCCATCCGAACACATCCAAGTTAGCTTTCAAAAAGACAATCAACTGACTCTTCACCTCTGGGCTCAACTAGGATCATATATTCAGCACATGGTTTAGATCTTTCGGATGTATAACAATAGGAATTATGATCTCAGCTGGAATCTCTCTTCCGTCCCCTGTACTGATTTTCTAGGATACATTTCTTTTTGTGCTCCGCTGTGTTCGCGGGTACAGGGGCCCTACTCTAATTTCTATAAGGCGGTGTCGCGAATGCAGAACGGAGCCTCCGCACTCTTTTCCATATCTTTCTTTATAGCCTCACACAACTTTGTCATATAGAAGTCCCTTGTTGTGGCCTGATCACCCTTAATTACACCAACTCTGTTTTTGGTTGGAAGCTTCATGGTTAAAAACCATGGAGCTAGTGCAACTTTGAAGCCTATCAGAGTTGGACTTCCACGGAATGCATTATAAACGAAAAGTTCATCCACCAAGACAAAGGTCTACATCATAAATACTTTGCGCTCTCCATCTGCCAGCTATACGAGCAAGTCGATTACGCCGATGGGCTGTTAGGTTGTCCATTGAATCCATGAATCTTGTTCTGACATGTCCACACGTCCGTCATAGAGAGTTTCATTTTCTCAAAGGTATTTCTGAAAAGCACGTTAACAAAGGCTCCCGTATCAACTAGGAATCTTCTCACAATTGCAGGGCCAAGGCAGATTGTGATCACCATGGGATCAACAGTTGGTGTAAGTAGTCCAACAGAATCTCTATCTTTGAACACCACATCTTCAGCTAAAGTTTTAGGCATATTCATTGGAAGTGTGTCGCTCAAGATCAGACACATGCCTTCTTTTGAGGCATTGTTTAGCTCTTTAGTATATTTCTCCATGTCCCCCCAGCTTCTTTCGGCTGGGCGAGATCCTCTAGAAATCATGTTGATTACCGGTCTCGAGTCAGGAGGAGCCTGAGCTTTCCCTCTAGGTCCGGGTTGACTGGTAGTATTACTCTTCCCCTAGGCAGCTTGAGAATTTTGAGGATTCCTAACATACTATTGAAGCTTGTTCTTACTAATGAGCTCCTCAATCAAACTCTTCAAGTGCCTGCGTTCATTGTTATTGTGCCCCGGTTGATTGTGGAAGCGATAGAATTTACTGGAATCGGCTTGCTACTCTATAATTTTTTGTGGCTTTAATTTAGGAAAGATACCCGAGTCCTTTGTAGCGAAGTAAATATTTTCTAGGGTTTCATTTAGAGGGGTCAACTCCGAATGCTTGAAGAACTGCATCTTCTTATAAGATTTGTTGTCCTTCCCCCCGTTCCCTCTTTTCTGCTCAGAATTATTCTTCGTCTCAGCTTATACCTCACTACCTTTCCCTTCACCGGTAGCACTGCTTTCCGCAACATTTCAAACAATGGGAAGATCATCCTCCACACTCATGCACTCCTCGGCTTTCTTATAGAATTTCTTCAGAGTTTTGGGTTTCTTCATCTTGAGCCACCTCCCAAACTCTGTCTTCTTATCGATAACATGCTTTATTGCTGCCAATATATACCAAGGGCCTAAATCTATAACCTCATCTGCCGCAGCATGAAATCTTGTGAGAGAAGCCTTGACTGTTTCTCCGAGATTCTGCTCCGTGTCATTAAGTGACATCACATCCCTTGCTTTGGTGGTTTGTAGTCGGAACTGCTCTTGGAACTTCTTTGCCAAATCAGAAACTGATTCACAGACCTAGGCGGTAGTCTAGTGAACCACAGTGGACTACACCCTCCAAGAACACGGAGAAGTACAAGCACTTTATTTCATCAGTGGCTCTAGCTCCATTCATATGCTAATCGTACTTGAATAGAAAGATTTTGGGTCTTTGGTTCCCCCATAAGCTGCTATCCTTGGAGATGTAAATTTCTTAGGGAACTTCACTTGACGGATTTCTTGCTTGGCGAAAATTCCTATTCTCTTTCATCATCTTCAAGAGCCATGCTCTCTTTCATTATTCGTTCTACCATATCCAAGATATACTTCTCGTCACTAGTTCGTTCCACAGAGTAGGCGCTAGTCCGCTTACTGGAATGATCATGGTTCGAGTCCCCGTGCCCTGGACCTCTCTTGAGAGGTGCCCCTTTGGTGGGACTAGTAGTGCTACGAGTAGTACGTTTCTCGACACGTTGTCATTCTTGGACTTTAGAGTTCTCAACGTCGGCCTCTCCTTCATTGTTCTCTCCATCCTTAACTTACACTTCAAAATGAGAATGACCAGGGTCCGAGGCAGAAGAGTCCTTTTTTTTGTCAACATGAACTACAACCTTCGGTGGTGGGGGATTGGTTTGAGCATTAAGCAAAGCATCAAGCTTCTCCAACATCATCTTGGTTGTAGCATCCATTCTTTCAATTAAGCCAGTTACTACCACGTTCAATTCTACTCGAGTTACAACTGGTCCTTGAGGATTCACCAACCTCCCGGTTTAAAGTTAGTTGTGTAACCGCATCGTTCTCGGCACTTGTAGTAGCCTTAACGGACTTGCTATTCTTCTTCGAAGCAACTATAATTTCTGACAACTTTTTGAACTTTGAAGAAAATTCTTCAGTGGGCCCACTCTTTAGACTTTGAGAGCCTATCGTAGCAAGCAGGCTTTTGCAAAACACTTTAGCAAACCCCCATCAATGCTCTTAACCTTATGGTTGTGGGTTCGAGCCTCACGGTGGGCGCCGAAAATGTTAATGCAAAAAGTGGCACTAACACCCTAGAAATGCAATCAATACTTCAAAATATAATTGAATACAAAGCTAAGAACAGAATTGGCGGGGAAAAATAAAGTGCAAGCAGTTTTAGAGTGGTTCGGCCTAAAAATGGCCTACGTCCACTATGGAGTATTCCATGGACGATTTGATGATGAAACTTGATTGGAAAAGGCTTATTGGAAGTTAGAATGGCTTAGAACAGTGGAGAAATCCCTCAAAATATGGAAGCTATGGGTATTTATAGGAGAAGTTGGAATGAAGTGGTGAGTTGAAACTTATATATGCAGGTTATGGGTCGTTCACGATATAATTACGAAAGTGCCACTGCCAATTGTCGCCAACTGTTGCCAGTTGTCCTGCTCGATCAGACCAGTGCTCGACCAGAAGACGTGCGACCGACCCTTAGTTGATGCTCAACCAGAAGAATTGCGACCGACCCTTAGTTGATGCTCGACCAGAAGAATGCACGACCTTATATATAACTCGACTGCTATAACGTGTGATGGACCAGAGTAATGCATGACCGACTAGGTTATCTGACCGAACTTGTAGCGTGAGACCCCTCTAGCGTTCGAGCCATATAGTTCTTGTTCCAAGATGATGCAAGACCCTTCATGCTAGTTGATCATATTTGTCACTGATCCACAAAAAAGGGTGTTGATTGACCTACACAAGATGATACTAAGAAACTCCTTATTTCATTCTAGTTTCAATGCAACAAGATGTGTGTGATTTTTATTAGATAAACAATTCACATGTACAAGTGCATAGCCAACAGAGTAAGTCAGGGTCATACAACAGGAAGGTGAAAATATACATCATGCAAGCCAGTGTGGGTGCAACTTAAAAATGGTGCAACAAATCAGGTTCAGTCCAGTACAAGAAGATGCAAACAAATGGCATGAACAAATATATATAAGGGTATACACACACATCAATGCAAAGTGCCAGTTTCTAATTCAAGTCGTGATAAAAAAGGGGCAAGTGCAGCAGGTTCAGGTAGAAACCAAGCACGGTGGAGATTTAACTCGGAACAGCTCAAAAGAGAATTTGCACAAACTGGTGCAAATATGACATAGGGACAACACACAAGTATGCAAAAGGAAGTCAAATATACAGGGTGTACTTGTAAACATACCTGTTACAGTTCAAATCACAAATGTATATGTCGAGCCAGTTGAAACAAAGGCAAGATACACAGTTTCAAGAGAACTGCATGAAATAGCCAAGCCAAGCATGGGTACATGTTCATATACAGGTAGACAAAGCAGTATGAACACAAAACATGGTGTAACGGCATGGGCTACAACAGGTTTCAGTCGAAGCCATTGCAACAGTGGAAACAGATTTGTGTGCACAGATCAATATACAAGGATTATCTACACACACACATATATATATATACATATACGCACACACAATGGCGTGTACGCATACATGTATCAAAAGTGATAATGCAACACACATTTCAGTTTCAAATTCAAGTGTATACACAGTGCCAAGAAATCAAGCACTGTCAAGTGAGAGAAAGCATACAAAGCAAATCAAGTCTGATAGGGTATAAGTGCTAACTCAAGCAAACACACAAAACCCACACACACACACACACACACACATATATATATACACACACACACACGTGTGTGTGTGTATATATATATATATATATATATATATATATATATATGGACAAAAAGGAAATTCAAATCTATATGGATATGGACAAGCATATGGAACCAGTGGAGCATCAGTGGAGTATAACAGTAGATCACATTTATGTTCGCGGCAGATGAAGTTCAGAAATCACAAGATTTTGTTTCCAGAAATGTATGTGTGCGTGTTTATATATATATATATATGGAAAGTGTTACAAATCGGCATATTTAGTTTTTCCAGGATTTGCATACGGTAAAATTGGCAACAGAGATCATGTATGGATACACAGAATTTCATTCAAGCAAATCATGTGTGGAATCATTCATTTGTTTCCAGGAATGCAAAGAAAATCACGCACATTTTTTGACAATAACAAATTCGCATGTTCGAATTTTGTTCCAGAAAATTACAATTTTGGGCAGGAAACAAATCAGATCATTCTAATAGAATTAAGGATTCATGACAAATTTTATCACGCATGATTCAGGGAAAACAATCACGCAACAATCAAACCAAGCCAACTTAAGAGGATGTTTAGGGTTTCTATACCCTATATATGACACGCAAATCACCAGTGGCAAAATCATCGAAAACCAAAGCATCAAATCGAGAGCAAAAATCAAATCAAATCAAATCAGGGTACTCATGTTTTCGATCGCAAGCCCAAATCGGTGACCAAGAGCATCGAGAGAATCAGAGCATCAGAGAGTAAATCAAGAGGAATCGATTTTGAAGTTGCGATTTGGGTTTTTCACCAAAACCCTACTTCTTGGATCGGACGACATTATTTTGAAGGCAAAACATTTCAAATGAAATAAAGAAGGGAGGCCAGCTCCTCTTTTTTTAATTATAAGGGGAGGATTTTTTTTTATTGTATTGTTTTTTGTACTTCTTTTGTAATTTTCCATTGTTTTTCTAGTTTTCTATAAAACTAGGGTTTACTGGTTAAAGGATTTATAGCTAGGATTTATGAGTAACGGGTTTGTAATTTGGGGCAAATATGATCTTAGGTATAAAGATTGGTGCAGGGTTTTGAGTGTAGGATTAGAACAGTAGTAGAGTTTGTGAGTTACAGGGTTTTGTAAGCGGGAGTCTGTTTTAATACCTAGTGCAAATCTTTGGGAATGCAGCAGTAGACAGTTTGCCGAAGCTGGGTAAAATCTGTGTCATTTACTTTCTGCATTTATTTTCTTTACTAAAATCTGTGTTGTAAAATTTTATTATCTCGTAAAACTCCAATAAACCCTATTCACCCCCCTGTAGGGTTAATCTAGATCGAACAATAACATCCCTCAAGTAGTCAATAAATACAATCAAACCGTGGAAAAGAAATAACAAAGAGTAATGCATCACTACAAAGAAAATCCTTCAAGACAGAATCAACTGGATAATCTGAACTACGTACTTCCTCCTTGCAAGCTGTAACACCCCGTATTTTCTGAGAATATTAAAATAACAAATTAAAGAATAATTTATTTGAAAAAGAGGAATGTGAAAAGAATGATGTTTAGCATTGTTCTAAGGTTTGTAAGCAAAAGACTTAGTAGCTCATTTGGTTAGAACATGTGACTTGCATACAAGAGGTACAGAGTTCGATCCCCGCTAGCGCCATATTTTTGTTTTAGGGGAATGGCTAAAAAGTGGCTTAGTGTGAACGCAGTTCAAAAAGTGGTTTAGCGTGAAAATGGTTAATTATGAAGAAGTTATTAAGCTATGAAATTTGTATGCATATGAGAGAAATATATATATAAATTAAATAAATAAATATTCAAAAAAAGTTCAAAACAGCGAATCGGGAGGGGGAATAGCCGAACCACACCATTTTTGGAGTCGACCCGAGCCCTGCTGAGTCGACTAGAGGTCAATCCAGGGTGTTTGGCTGCCAACCCGTGGCCCGATTCGCCCTAAGGGCTGATATGGCATCTGAGTGGTCCAGATCAGTTCTAGGGTAGTCCTAAGGCCTATTTAACTTCCTACACCTGTATATACACCCTAAGACCTAACCTAATTCATAAATATCATCTATGACACCACTATGCTGTCAAATTATCTCTTAAATCCTAGTTGTCGCCTCTAAATCAAATCTCAAGTGTTCAACTTCAACTCAAATTAAAGATTAGAGCTTCTACAACAATTCAAGAAGATAAATCAGCAACACCGCAACGTTTCTACACCAATTTCAGTGCATAATTCTATTCTTTAACCACGAAAGGTAAGTACGGTGATTTTCACAATATAATGGGATTAAAAGTAACATGATGAAGTTGTAAAGAGGATTCATATGTATGTATGTAGTTTAAATCTCATCCAAGTCTTCACTTTTTTGATTCATGTCATCATATGCCTATGTTTCTATGTAAAGTTCATATCTTTATCTGTTTATTCATGTTGAATCTGTCATTATGCCTCTATGCCAGTTTACATGCCCCTTTATTTCATGATGTTGTGTTAATTCCAATTTTCTGTGATTTGATTCTCTCTTCTTATCCCTATTCCTTTTATTTTTGGATCTATGCTACCTTCGAGCCTATGTTAAACATACGCGCGAATGCATATACGTGGGAACGATGGGAATATGTGAAATATGGAAAATTGGATATTATTGGATATTTTGGATAATTGGATAATATGTGAAATTGGCATATTTGGGTATGAATTACATGGAATTGATGAAATTGCCTCTAATTGTAAATTTGTAATTGTGGCTAATTAATATGTAATTAGTGACAATTTGGAATAGGCAATATTATAAACATGATTATATGTTTAATTGGATATACATGACATGAAAATTGGTATGGGTGAAATACGATTATTAATAAACCTTTGACACGAGGTTAGGCGCAATTATGGCATAAGACTGCCCGGAACTGCCCAGCAAATCCAGCTGCCACAATTGGACGTCTAATGTGAGAGGTCAAAGGAATGAATTGTAGGCGCAACGGTTAATGACTCGAGGTTAAACCCGATTTGTGGCGTAAGACTGCCCGTAACCGCCTGGCAAATTCAGCGGCCACGAAGCATTCGGTCTAATGTGGGAGGTCATGCATTGTACTTCATAAGGAATGAATTAAGGAATACTAACCATAATAAGACATGGGTATGGTCAGAGGGTTAAGTGGGTGACATGTAAATATGGACTTGACCGGAATAAGATAAGACATGTAAATTATGACATGTAAGTATGGACTTAACCGTAGCATGTGTAAGATATGGACATTTAAATTAAAATGGTTAAGTAGGAGAAAAACCTAGTGGGGACCAAGCATAGGTGGGAGGCTTGTGTCGGATGGGGCACCCGTTTAAACCAGTAACCCGTTTGAGTATCTAATCGGGCCCAGTACTAGGCCAGGGTTGGGGCACGCTTACTGGACTTGAATGTAAGAGGTCAAAACGTGAATAGCGGTGGCAACGCGAGTCCAACGGGTTCATGTGCGTGCATGGGTCCGGGCTGGTAGGTAAGACATTGTTGCATCGTGTAGGTATGGCCGTGCATTTTATGTTGGCATCGAGGTTGCCACTTTGGGGAGTGATACACCCCACTGTGGGGCCAGCACGGGTGCATACGGGGTTTAGGGAGCCGATCGAATGGGTAGGGTAAGGGTACCTTAGCGGTGGTAGGAGCAAGCCGGCACCTACGTTAGCAGCCAGGTACAAGTAACTACCAAGTTTTTCATGTGGGTATAGTTAGTGGGAAGGGATCAACCATTAGTAAATAGAGACTAGTAGATGTGCGGTGTAATTAAGTAATGTGATGTAACTTAGCAAAAGTGCGGTGTAACGAAATACATGTTGGTTGAGTTGGATAGTCCTTTGGGTGCTAGTCTGATGTTGACTTCGGTCTTCGGGGTTACTACTTGGATGGTTGTTCGCTTAGCCAAGGTGTAGGATTGTCTTTGTACTTAGGAACGGAATCATCTTGTCCATCCTTTTTATCTACCTTATCTATGTTACAGCCATATCATGATGCCTATTTATGTCTTGATCATTTACCTTACCTATTATTTGTCAAAATTACTGGATTCACCAGACTTTATGTCTGACCCGTTTTGTTTCCACCTCTTTTCTTTCCTTTCCCCCCTCAGGTTTGCAAGGTGGGAATACTACAGCTTAGTGCCGATTTCTTTCAGTTGCTTGAAGAGAGTAGATGTATCGCTTTGGACTCTCTCATCTTTATGGCTTTGCTTATGCTCAGTGGGGATTTATGCATTCATGTTATTTAAGTATTTGCTTCTCTAGTGCTCACATATATATTCTGCACATATATATATTCTGCACACACAATACATGTACATACATATGTATGTATATACACATATATTTTGTGCAGGGGCAATAAGGTCAAATATCAGTGAATAGGCATGAACCAAGAAATTCAGTGCAAGTGTAGATACAAACACATATATACATACACATCGGTGTGTGTGTGTGTATATATATATGCATGTATATAATATATGGCAATAATCATGCAAAAGGCAAAGAACATGTCAGCCTAGAAATGAAAAAGTGTACAACAGTAATACACAAATACATGGCCAAGCAAGTATATAAGCAGGCAAATACAAGACCAAGGATTATCAGAGAATTCAAAGACAACAGCATGAAACATGCACACGAGGATTGTAGTATAAAGGCAAGTAAGAAAACATGTTAAATGGGAAGAGACAAACACATGTATATATATACATACAAGGTTCACAAGTCATGAATGCAAGCAGACTCAAGCTCAAAGTACATGAGCATGCATGTGAATATTTACATGCACAAGTGCAAGGCAACAAGGCAAGTCAGGGTCATACAACAAAGAGGTGCAAATATACATCATCCAAGGTAGTGTGGGTGCAACTTAAAAATGGTGCAACAAATCAGGTTCAGGCTAATACAAGAAGATGCAAACAAATGGAAAGAAAATATATATAAGGGTATACACACAAATACAATGCAAAGTGTCAGTTTGTAATTCAAGCTATAATCAACAAAATGGGCAAGTGCAGCAGGTTCAGGTAGAAACCAAGCATGGTGGAGATTCAACACATAACAGCTCAAAAGAGAATTTGCAAAAACTGGTGCAAATATAACATAGCGAAAACACATAATTGTGCACAGGGAAGTCAAATATACAGGGTGTACTTGTAAATATACATATTATAGTTCAAATCACAAATTTATATGTCGAGTCAGTTGAAACAAAGGCAAGATACACAATTACAAGAGAACTGCATGAAATAGCCAAGCCAAGCATAGGTACATGTTCATATAAAGGTGGACAAAGCAGTATGAACACAAAACATAGTGTAGCAGCAAGGACTACAACAGGTTTCAGTCCAAGCCATTGCAATAGTGGAAACAAATTTGTGTGCACAGATCAATTTACAAAGAGTATCTATATACACACACACATAATGGTGTGTATGTGTACATCTATCAAAAGTAATAATGCAACACACATTTCAGTTTCAAATTCAAGTGTATACACAGTGCCAAGAAATCAAGCATGGTCAAGTGAGAGAAAGCATACAAAGCAAATCAAGTATGATGGGGTTTAAGTGCTAACTCAAGCAAACACACAAACTACACACATATATATACACACAGTGCATATATATATATATATATATATATATGTATATATATATATATGTGTGTGTGTGTATGCTTACATCACAAAAGAAATTCAAAATCTACATGGATATGGACAAGCATATGGAACCAGTGGAGCATTAGTGGAGTATACCAGTAGATCACATTTATGTTTGTCACAAATGAAGTTCACAAATCACCAATATTTTGTTTCTAGAAATGTGTAAATATGGCCAGTGTCACAAATCAGCGTATTTAGTTTTTCCAGGATTTACGTATGGTAAAGTTGGCAACAGAGATCATGTATGGATACACAGAATTTCATTCAAGCAAATCACGTATGGAATCATTCATTTGTTTCCAGGAATGCAAAGAAAATCACGTGTATATTTTTGACATTAACAAATTTACATGTTTGAATTTGTTTCTAGAAAATTACAATTTTGGGTAAGAAACAAATCTTATCATTCCAGGAAACAATTAAGGATTCACGACAAATTTTATCATGCATGAATTATGGGCAAAAATCACACAATAATCAAACCAAACCAACTTATGAAATCAGTGGATGTTTAGGGTTTCTATACCCTATATAAGACACACAAATCATCACTTGCAAAATCATCAAAAACCAAAGCAACAATTCGGGAGAAAAAATCAACTAAAATCAGGGTACTCACATTTTCGATCATGAGCCCAAATCAGTGACCAAGAGCATCGAGAGAATGGAACATCATAGAGTAAATCAAGAGGAATCTATTTTAATAGCCCAAATCTGTTTTAATACCTAGTAGAAATCTTGGGGAATGGATCAGTGGGCAGGGTTTGCGGAAGATAGGTAAAATGTGTGTCATTTACTTTTCGCATTTATTTTCTTTGTTGGAATCTGTTTTGTGAATTTTTAATATCTTGTAAAACTCCAATAAACCCTATTCAACCCCTCTATGGTTAATCTAGATCTTACAAGTGGTATCAGAGCAGGTATTTTTTTCATTAACTCTAGGGTCATGGTTCTTAGTTGTCAGGATAACGATAATCAGTCCTGTAATATTCCAATTATTTTCAACGGGACGTATTTTTTAATTTGGAAATCGAAAATCGAATATCTAAAATCTGTTAATTTTGAATACTGAAAAATCATTGAAAATATGGGAGATATGCTAGATAAGAGGAATGAGGTTTTTAATGCACATGTTATGCATATTATTATTTATTCCTATCTTAGTAACGATCAATTAAAATTCATCTCTAATTGTTTAGCTATGCAGGATATCTGCAAAACTCTCGATGCGCTGTATGAAATGAAATACAAGGACTCAAAACCCCAGAGTGTCAACTCAACCTCAGATGTGTGCTTAATAAGAGTTATAGATGAAGTCTCAATAGATGATGATTCAGACAATGAAGACTTTTCATATGAAGATCTAATTCATCTTTGTAATAGTTTAACTAAATCTATTGAGAATCTCAAATCTAAAATAAATCTCTAAAATATGAGAATCTTGTGTTGATTAGAAAAAAATAATGTTTTAGAATCAAATCTTGAAAATGTCAAGAAATTTCAAACTCTGTTTGCAAAAGTTGTTTAAATTTGTAAAATAATCTCGTTCATCTTAATAAAAATATTCAAAAACTTGGAAAAGAATTTTTGATTTAAAAGAAAATGAGATTGAGCTTAAAAGTAAAAACAAACTTTTGCAAAAGGAATTTGAAAATTTTAAGACTACTGAAAATTCCAAACATGAAATTTCTAATAAACAAAATTTTGTGAAAAAAGATTTGATTTTGAAAGTGCTTTAAAATGAAATTGAATAATTTAGGGAATTTGAAAATTTTGAGATTGAAAAGCAAAAACAATTTGAATATGAAATTTCTGAATCCAAGGCCAAAATCAAATTGCCTGAAAATGAAAATACGTTTTTGAAACAAAATGATTCAGAGAAAAGAGAATTTGAGATCGATCATTGCTCTAAGTTGATAAATGAGAAAAATCTCTTGAAATCTAAAATCAGTGAACTTGAGTTGAGCTTAAAACGTTTTTCAACCGGAGAAAAATCTTTGAATACGCTATTGAAAAATCAATTTTCTTTTGTAAATAAAATGGTCTTCGTTTTGGAAAAATTGATGATTTTGAAAAACTGGATTCAAATGGTTTTAAAAATCCTTCAAATTATTTTGAAAAGAATCAACTTGAAAATCTGGACTTTGAAAACTTCAAAGGATTTTTTCACAATTGAGGTATGAATTATTTTGTAACAATTCGTTTAAACATTTTTGGATCCCAAAAGGAAATAAAATGAATTCGAGAAAGTTCAAACATATTTGGGTTCCTAAGGGCATAGTAGTAAATTTAGAAGGGTTGTTATACAAATAAGTTTGGGTAGAAAAACGTGTAAACGCAGTTATGAGTGGAAAAACAATTTTTTTAGACCACTCGATTCTATAAATTCTTAGGTACCGGAGAAGGCTGAGGAACTGCTTTGCAAAAGATAAGTGAATTCAAGCTGCTTCATGTCATTGAATTTTTCAGAATTCCTTAGCCAAGATTGTTGAGTTGGAGATTCACAACGTCTACTGTAAATCAGGTATGATTTGGAGACTCACATTTTTTTTATATTTTTCTGTTTTCATTCTATTCCTCCTTCTACCCCTTCAATTTTTTTCATGATTATGCTTATTTGCTTTGTCACTGCCACATTTTTCTTCTTCTTAAGCTTCTTAACTTCAAATTGCTGAATTCTTGGTTATCTAGAAATTTGCTTTATTTGTATAAAACTCTCATGTTTTAATAATTTCCAGATCTTGAATTCAAAATTGTAAATTTCTGTAATTATCTTGAAGTTATTTTTGATTTTGAATTCCTAGCAGTGCCGAAACATTCTTATCATATCTTGAACACTATTAATTTAAATTCTAAAATTTATAAGATCTGAAAACAATTGAAATTTCACACATCTCTGTTATTTTGAGTTTCTTATAATTCATTTTATAAAGATTTGAAAAATTATACTCATTATAGCACACTATTATTTTTCAGTTGTGATAATTTCAATGATTTTTGGATTAGCTTAGTTGTTCTGAATTGAAAATCTTTTGGCATAAATTTCTGTGTTACATCTTGAAATTCATTTTTAATTCATGATCATCTGGCTTGAATATTTGATTGCTTGAAATCCTTTTAAAAAATTGATTTCTTGAATCTCACACACTTCTTGGATTTGAAATTAATTATCTTTTGTGATTGATTCATTAAATCTCAAAATTTACACATTTCTTCAAGTGATTTCAAAATGAACTTCTTTTAGTATTGGATCATGAACCATCTCTTAAGCCTGTTACAAATGTTTTGAAAATTTTCTTGAAAATCTTATTCTGAAATTGAATGACTGCTGCTCTGATAAAAAGGTCTGAATTGTTAGATTTATCTGCTTGGGCTTGGTGATTTAAATTAAAAATCATGTACTTTGTTTTCATTCACCGCTAAGGATAATTAGGATCCCCAAGTGGTATCAGCCTTAGATGCTTTGAAAATTTGTCATTCAACTAGTTTATTTTTAAATCTGAGTCTTATATTGCATATATCTTTTAAATCCCTCTTGTAATTGATTTATTTCAATTTTAAAATCATTTATTGATTATTTATTCAGAAATTGAATTCAATAACCAAATTGAACTATCTTTTGAATTCATCAAAATTATTATCAGATTTTTGAAATTGTGATGAGTTGTGACTGCAGTGTACTTCACAACAAGAGGAAATATTATTTAAATTTTAATGATGATTGAATAGTTGTTATAATATCTTTGAATTGGTGCTTATTTCACGAATATCATCTTTTACTATCATCCTTCTGTCATCCATCATGATTTTGTATTAATGAAGAGAGCTTATTCTTTTAAAAATCATCTTAAATTTACGGTTTCAAATTTTTTGATAGAAATGTGATTATATTCTTTTTCAAAGAAAATATAATTGAAAAAATAAAAAAATCCTAGTACAACTGAGTATATTTCATAATTTGATTAATTTGATATTTTATTTCACAATCATTTTTGTACCTACCATATTTCTATCGTCCATATTGGTTTTATACACTGAGGAGATTTTGTATAATAATTTTTTCTCTAACCTCATTTAAAAATCCAAGATCTAGTCATGCATTAAGAGATTACTTATAATTTAAGCTGCAACCGACCTCAATTAAAAATCCAAGATCTAGTTATGCGTGGTTAGTGTGCTCTTAAAAATTAAATGAAAAGAAAATAAAAAGGAAAATAAATAAATAGTAATATATATGAGATCCTCCTTGGTATGTAAAAACCAGCCTATCAATCGATTTTCTAATGTGAAATGTGTTAATATTTTATGATATATTATGATTTGTTGATTGATAGTCATTGGGATTTGAGATTATTTGATTTTGTCACTTGATTTGAATTCATAACCGTAGCCCAAATCCATCGCTATGTTTATGCTCATTTTTAAAATTTTATTTGAAAATAATTGAAATCCATATCATTTTAAAACTCTCTCCATTTGTATAAATTTTATCGTAAATCCATCATTCTAGAATGCGAAATTTGCTTCTAATTATACGAATATTATGATTTTTGTTTGATTGAATGAGATTTATGATGAACATTCTCTCTCTTGAGCTGATTTATATTTCTAGTCAAAATTTCATTACTATTTTAATTTATGTATCCTTTTGATGATAAAAAAGAGAGAAAATGGTTAAGATTTTGATATATGAGTAAATATTCCTTGAATGTTTTAACATTAAAGTTTCAATTATTATTTTATGTTCACTCATATATAAGGGGAGTTCTATTGTAGGAGGAGCATATATATGGGGGATTTCCCCAATTCATTGTCAAATACATTTATTGTATTCAAAATCTTATTATATGTTTGTCATCATCAAAAGGGGGAGACTGTTGTATATAACAATTATATGATTTTTGTTTGATGATAACAGACATATATGTATATTATTATAAATGTGTTTGCAATTCTATTATTCTACTACATCACAAGCAGAATTAAATATTTATATTTAAATAGAATACTACTGCACAAGAATTTAAATATTCAAACAGTATTATACTGAAACATAACATTTTATTTTCAACATTTCAATAGTACAAATTTTACAACTCCACTATTTGTACATTTCACTGGAAAAATACATTTAATTTTATATATTACACTGGCTCCTCACAACAACACTCAGTCACTCAGTTATACTTCTGTCAGTTGCAAAAACTCGTATACATTCACATTCATTCTGTCACTCACTAACACTCAGTCTTGTCTTCTGTCAGCTTCACTGTCAGTTTACTCACCTGCTAACCTGTCAGAGAAACACAAAGTAAACTGGAACAAACATATTTTTAAATTCAAGCACATATAATTATATTTTAAAATTTATTTGCCTCAGAATTTTGTTGTGTTCCTCATCATACTTCATGACTTAGTCTGATTTATATTTACATCCATCTGTGTTTAGACTACTTGTGATATTCACAATGATTCACTGTAAATACCACAAGGTAGACAGCATCTCTAGTGCTCTCTCTCTCACTCACACACACACACACACACACACACACATATATATATATTGTACGTACACAATGCATGTATACACATACATATGTATGTATATGCACATATATTCTATGCAGGGGCAATATGGTCAAATATCAGTGAATGGGCATGAACCAAGAAATTCAGTGCAAGTACCGATACAAACACAAATATATATACACATCTCTGTGTGTGTATACATATATATATATATATGCATATATATAATATATGACAATAATCATGCACAAGGCAAAGGACATGTCAACCCAGAAATGAAAATGTGTATAACAGTGATACACAAATACATGGTTGAGCAAGTATACAAGTAGGCAAATACAAGCCCAAGGATGATCAAAGAATTCAAAGACAACAGCATGAAACATACACAAGAAGACTGTAGTACAAAGGCAAGTAAGCTAACATGTCAAATGGGAAGAGACACACACATGTATATATATATATATAAATACATGCTTGTATATGTATAAACATACAAGGTTCACAAGTCACAAATGCAAGCAGAATCAAGCTCAAAGTACATGAGCATGCATGTGAATACTCATGTTAATGCAAGAAGTGGCACTAACACCCTAGAAATGCAATCAACACTTCAAAATATAATTGAATATAAAGCTAAGAACAGAAATGGTGGGGAAAAATAAAGTGCAAGCGGTTTTAGAGTGGTTCGGCCTAAAAATGGCCTACATCCACTATGGGGAGAGCTTTTATTATCATCACGATTGTTACAAAGCACATGGTTATTGCTTTTACATTCATTTTCCTTTCCTCCATACAATGATTCACCTAAATCAGCCAAGGAATAACTCTATTTCTCTGAATATGACGAGTATAAATGTAGATCTATGATCTCTCAAACACTTGAGTGGTTTTGGAGGATTCCATGGATGATCTTACGGTGAAACTTGATTGAAAAAGGATTATTAGAAGTTAGAACGACTTAGAACAACGGAGAAAACAATTCGGCAGCACTTCGTAGAGCCAGCAATCGATCCCCCAAAAGTATGGAAGCCATGGGGTATTTATAGGAGAAGTTGGAATGAAGTGGTGAGAAGAAACTCATATATGCAGGATATCGGTCGTTCACGATATAATTATGAAAGTGCCACTGCTAGTTGTTGCTAGCTATTGCCAGTAGTCCTGCTCAATTAGACCAGTGCTCGACCAGAAGACGTGCGACCAACCCTTAGTTGATGCTCGACCAAAAAAAGTGCGACCGACCCTTAGTTGATGCTCGACCAGAAGAATGCATGACCCTATATATTGCTCGACTACTATAACGGACTAGAGTAATGCACGACCGACCAGGTTATCTAACCGACCCTGTAGCGTTCAACCCCTCTTGTGTTTAAGCCATATAGTTCTTATTCCAAGATGATCCACGCCCCTTCATGCTAGTTGATCATATTTGCAACCGATCCACAAAACATGGTGTTGATTGACCTATGCAAGATGATACTCAACTCCTTATTTCATCTAGGTTCAATGTACCAAGACGTGTGTGATTTTTATTGGATAAACATTTGTCCCTTTAAGTTTGTAATTTTTGATTTGTGAAAATTACATGCTTCTAAATGAATTAATGTAGTACAATTTGATGAACTGAATCTAGTTTTTCCAAGGATAGTTGCATGTATCTTGACTAGGTCAGTCTTGCACGTGTCACTATAGGTCGGTCGTACTCGTGTATGAACGAACGAGCCATGGGTCAAGCAAATTCATTGGATTGAACCAGCACACTGGGTCGAACACACTATTATGATCCGATCGTTCACAAATATGACCGATTGATCCTAAATGTATTCTTATGGGTCGTGCGAGCCTGTTAGGTCGAGATAGCCTGTTCATCTTCTTGGCTTTATATTCCTTTTGGCCTTCACTCTCTGTCACTTTACTCACTTTACCAAAGGAAACATTTTAATGGCAGTCGCGTTTTTCTCAGGAACTCCACGTCAAATCAGTTCGAGTTCACTTCTCTTCTTGCTGGATTTGCATCGTCAATCAACCAGAGCCCCAAATCCATCATCGATTTCCGCTACGAATTCCGCAAGTCTCTAGTCAAATTGAAGCCCTTGTCTCGGATTTGGAATACCATACTCACTACATGTGATTTTAAAAAAAAAATCTATGTTGATTTGGCTTGAGGAGCAGCCAGGATTTTGAACAGATATGGTATTTAGGTATGGGTTGGATTGTATGACGATTTTGTGAATTTTAGGGTTTGAAATTTGGAATGGATTCAATTGGAATGTGGTTAAAGCTATGTATGAGTGATTGAGGAATCGAATTGTATAGGATTCCTTAAATTTTTTTATTTGAATTCGATGCACATAAGGTGTTCCACTAAATGCTTGACTCATAAAATCTTGTATGCTTTGTTGATTTATGCATCTGGACTCAATGGTCTTGTAGCTTGCGTTTAAATTTGAAAACACAATCCCAACTTCGACTAGGCAGTGTCTATTCTTCTAATTTTGTAGCTATAATTTTTTTGGATAATCCAGGACCCCGTACACATCAATTCTGATGATGTCTGGAGTCTCTTACGTGAACTGATTATGCTTTGACAACAATCACTATAATGAATGCGAAATTCTTTTTGTTATTAATGACACATGAACCCATTTCCAATGAGTACTTATTGCGTTAGAGTGATATTTTGAGTTTCCTTTTGTTGTGTGCGAGCCTCAATTCAAATTCATTCACATTTTGCAGAGTTATGGTAGGTCTGATCATCTGAAAATTTTCAACATGGCTCTGTATCACATTAACATACCTGGTCGACCCGTTATAGGCTGCCCAAGTCCGACTCGTACCTGGTCGTTCATGCTCGACCCCTAAGGGGTCGGTCATGTTGGACCAACATCAGGTCGGTCATGCTCGATCCCTGGGGGGTCAATCATGCTCGATCCCTATGGGGGGTCGGTCATGCTCGATCCCTATTTGGGCTCGATCATGCTCGACCCGTATCGGGTCGGTTGTTCTTGGCCTACTTTGGGTCGGCGGGTTCACATCACTTAGAAATTTCTTTGTGTTAAGGCCTCTACTGATAATTGGATTCTCCTGCAACACTTAACCTGCAATAACTAGAATAACTGCATATTTGCAAGCTTACTATTTTACTGTTGATTGCTCACATCAACAATAGGTTAGCTTAAGTGTCAAGAGTAAGCATACAATGTAACTTATTATTCGAGTTAAATGACATATTTGCACAGGATTTTTTTTATGGTTTGTAGTTATATTGAATATTTCCTAGACAAGTATAATCATTCTTTTCAATGATACTTGGAGTCGGAAATTCCAGACTTCATTTTGTAATAATATACACAATCCCCCCTTTGAGCTAGGAAGCGCATACCTGTGATTCATTTTCAAACATAATTACTTAAGTGTAGAAATGGTTACTAGACAGCAGTCACACCAAAATCCTAAGGAAACTACTATGTCTAGCGAGGTTAGAAGTTATGTTCAAGTTGCTGAAACTATGCCAGCTATTGTCCCCAAAGTGAATATTAGTCAGGATTTTTCTCAACCTCGGCCTCTTGCCAATGTACCTCTCGAAAGACATGAAACAACTATTTCCTTCAGTTCATATCATGAAATGTGCAAACAATTTAAAATCTCAAAAAAGGACGAGGCCAAATTCCCGGGGAAGGAAGATTTTGCTGACCTTCCACCTACTGGGTATGTTACGGTTAAACTTCACATGTTATTAATTGGAGTAATTCCTCCCTTCCATCCTTACTTTGAACCAATCCTCCAGCGCTTAGTTATTGCCCCGTACCAATTGCACCTGAATGGTTATTTCATTTTAATGTGTCTTTATGTACTTTTTATGAGGTTCAAACAGGGCGCGCCCACATTTCAGGATATTTGTCCTTTGTATGCTTTTAAGAGGAGGAAGAAGGATCATCCGTTGATTATCTTCATTGAAAGTCAGGGCTCCAAGATTATTAATGATCTGGTAGAGAGTGTTCGAGGATTTCCATACCAATACTTATATGTCCGATGCCCTGATAACTTCTACGGCCAATGGATGGAAGGAGATGAACATATTTACTTAGAGTTTTCATTTCTTTTTCCTTCTAGGCCTTGATTTTCAAATCTTTCTTTATTTTACATAAGTTCCTTCTGATTAAAACGCTGCTCTTGAATAAACTCTTCTTGATTCTTTAAAAGTTATTAATGAGAGTGAATGGAGCAGGAGGTTCTTGATTACCGAAGGATTTCTCCGTCAATATAACTTGCTTCATCCCTCACGATCTCTTGTGGTAGACCCAACTGATAAGAAAGATATTTTCTGTAAATCCCCCACTAAGAAAGATCCTTTAAAGAAGTGCTCAGACCCTGCGAGTAGTAGTAAGACTCCACCTAAGTTTAAGCTGACTCCTATTAAGGAAGAGGAGTTTCAACAACGTGAGGGAAAGAGTCTTGTGATCTCATCCGACCAAACTAAGAAAGGAAACAGTGCCTCAAAACCAATAAAAGAAACTGATCAAGTTGAGGAGGAAGAAGCTGTTTCAAAGACAATTTCAAGGGGACTGAGCAATTTGGAGAGGATGGAGTGACTTCTAAGGATAAATTCGATGCCGAGAGAGATGATGAGAACCACACTATTCAAGACATTCGAGGGGAAAGCATCTCAGACACTTTTAGGAATCTAAGTAACATTAGCTTTGCTAAAGATCTTATCCAGGGTGATATTATGACTTCAAATCAGACAACATCAGTTGCTAGGACTAAGACATATTCGTCTCGAAATCCTCCATTTGGGAAAACACCTGCGGACATAGGGCTTTACTTAGATACGCCACTTAATATTGGTTCGTTACTAGAAGCATAATAACAAATATTCCATTTATGCTATAAACTTTCAATGCATTGTATAAGCCTTTTCAATTTGCTTCAGTGCTTTCCAATTTGAGTGCTAAAACTTTGCTTTGCCCTTTTTCCAGGTTCAGAAATAAGTCATTCATTCGCGAAGAATTTCGAGCTAAGCACCAAATACTACAACCCAAAGCATCTCCTAAGACCCCGGCCTTCACAATACTCAATGCAGTCTCATCAATCTCATCGCCCTCAGAACTCGCGACCTCCCCATCAGCCTCAGCAAATTCTTGAGCTTCCGAAAACTGATCAGTAAATAAGGAGGCATCTCCAAGACAAAGAAGATGAGGAGGAAAGGAAACGATGTTCTTGGCTTAGTGACGAGTATTAGCACCAAGATAAGCTAGAGGCAAAGAGGAGGAAGGAAGAAGAGAAGTAGAAAAAGAAAAGAGAGAAAAAGAGAGATAGGGGTAGTCAAGGCAAGGATGAATCTTGGAAGTGTCATAAGTCGGACCGGACAAACTCCCAATGCCAGATATTTATATTACTTCCAATCAACTATCCCTGGCTTCTCCATCCGTTACTCCAACTCCTGCTGACATTCAAGCAATTATAAATAGTCCCCGCTATATCCCTGGACCAGCCGACTTTAGTCTCGCTGACCGATTCCCGGGTTGGTGTTTAAGAGGAATGTACCTCAGTTTAGACATATGTCCTTCCGACAAGTGGGACATTCTTAAAGCATTCGATACTCTGAAGGGTCATATGTTTACACAATTGGACACTGCCAAGAGTCAACTTGAGGTTCAGTTAGATACAGTTAGAGGCCATGCTGAGAAGCAACTGGGCCAATGGTATGTTTTTGCTTATGAACTTCAGAGGCTAAATGGAATCAATATTGATAGAATTGCCACATTAGAAAATGACAAAGCTGAGTTGGATAAGGCTATTGAATCCTAGGACAAAACTATTGCATCTTTCACTCAGAGAGATACAGAGATAGTGGGCTTAGAAGCTGAGAATAAGAGGCTCAAAGAAGAGCTTGATGCTGCGAAATAGAAGGAAAGCTTGCTAGCATCACAAGTTCAAGAGGCTCAATCTGCTTAACAACTTGTTGAACCTCAACTGTCTATAGAAAGGAATGCTTCTACTACTTATCAGCAAGAGAATGTTGCCCTCTAGAGCAAGACTACTTCTCAAAGTATGGCTCTTTCCGTGCTAACTACCAATGTTGAATTTCTTGAATAAGATAAAACCAAAGATGTGGCTGCTTATAAGAAAGCCAAGGCAGGTGATGATTCTACATTATTCAAATTTTATGCCTACAGCGTCATGAGTCGTGGGATCATATGCTACTTGGGAAAGGACTTTGCTATAACTTTAGCCCTTGTCTGGGAAGAGGTACTTAAGATTTATGGACGCGATCAGAATGAAGATTAAATTATTGAAGATCTTTTAGATAAAGAATCCCACGAAGCCTTAGTTGAGTGAAAGATTCAGTTGAAGAAATTGCAAGGTTTGCTAAACGACGGGGCTGGACCTTCTAGAGAGAAAGCTCCGGACATGACCAATATTGATGCCTCTGCTGATCCCGCTAACGTCAAAGCCTTTAGTTCTCAAACTCCAGTTAATCCTCCTACCGTCTCTAAGGAAAAAGACACAACTGTTGCTAAGGAGCATAATACCATTCAAGATGTCTTCGTGGAGCACAAAGAAGATGGGGAAGGTGATGACGACGATAATCTAGACAAGTTCAAGGTAGAATACAAGAATCCTTTGGCTCCAGGTAATCTTGAGATTGACCAAACCGTATCATATTTGGATTCTCTTTTTAGTTCACCTAGAACTCTTGCATTCCACGCTCATTATACCTTTGCACTAGACTTAATATCACCACATCTTTCTCCCACTTTAGGCAACACAATGACAACCGAGGCTATTATTACTATTCGACCTTAATGTCGATTCCTTCTGCCTCAGCAATTACCCATTCTCTAGGTGATGCATCTCTGCCTGCCGCTGCAACTCCAGGGTCACAAGATACGCAGATTGGTGCACTTGCTAACTTGAATGATGATGCTTACTACATCCCCAGTGATGAAGATTTAGATCATGCTGATGAGACCCTAGAAAAGGGTGCTCGGGATTCAGAGAAGAAGAAAACTAAGCCTCTGTCGACTTCAGGACACAAAGGAAGAAAGTGCGCTGTTATAAAGAAAGGTGTTATCAACATATCCTCCCAAGAAAGCCCTAGTGGTACTGTGATCAAAGATGGGAACCAGCCAACTAGCACTCCTCCTCCTTCCTCTAGCAAATTGTCTATAAGGTCTGGTGATTCCAAGAACGGGAAGACGAAGAAGTAGCGCTACTGAACAACTTTCTTTACTTTCTGTTATTTCCTTCTACTTATTGCATGCATTTAGAATGGTTGTATATGCGAGTGCCGGTCCTCGTTTATCACTTTATGTACATTTGTGTCTGAGACTTTTTTACTTGTGATTATGTGATTGACTTGTGTTGTTACTGATGTGATGGAACTGTGTTCTGTTTGTTGTACTTAAGCTTTCTACTTTAGCTTTGTTGTGCTTTCCTCTTTTCGTTCTACACATTGTTACTTCTAACATTTATATCACAAGTCTGTATTATAGGTACTTTGTCGTTGCAATGCCAAGTGTCATGATGACCTAGTGGTATGTTTTGTGAGAACTTGTTCTTCCAGTTGTGGCTATGTTCCTCAATACCACGGATCATCGCGAGTCGCTTGGAGTCTACACGATTAACTCCATTGAACCCTTTTAATTTTGGCCAAGGCACTCGAGAATTTTATTTTGTATATCCCAGATTTTTGTGTTCACCACTGTATCGAAGTCTCGAGCTTGTCTTAGTATATTTCAAGGGAATTCAACTTTGTCGACCGGTATTTGTACTTGCAATTAGAAAAGTTTTCTATTTGTGACCCTGCTTGGGGAGGTTCTTTTAAAATGTATTCAATCATTTCACTTACTAACATGGTAGTCCAAGTCCTTCGGAGGTTAGATTAAACACATGCCACTGTCCAGGGTTTGAGTTCAATCCAATGTTTGCCTTGTTCGACCTAATTATGCCGGGCTCGGTAAGAGTACATTGGATATCCCCTTTTAGGATGGGATTTATATTTTGTGCTGGTCCTTACAGCTTGGATTTACGGGTCCTTCTAGTATTTAGTCTGTTATTTGTTTCTCCTCCCATTGGATAAATCCAATATCGTCGAAACTAAAGCGGACATCCCCGTTCAGTGAATCCGAACTTAGCTTTCCTTCAACCTGTTAAGCCAGGTCTGGGAGGAACTAGTTTGGAAATTGCCTACCAGCTAGGATTTCTGTATGTGCTGGTCCTTTCAGCTTGGTTTTACCAGTCCTTTAGGCCTGATACTGGTACTTCCAGCTCAGTTTTGTCGGTCCTTCCAGCTTGGATTTTCCGGTTCTTCCAGCCTGATACTGGTATTTTCAGCTCAGGTTTGTCGGTCCTTTTGACATGGTGTTGGTCCTTCCAGCTTGGGTTTGCCGGTACTTCCAGCTCAGGTTTGTCAGTCCTTCCGACATGGTGTTGGTTCTTCTAACTTGGTGTTGCATTGTCCCATGGGGGAGACGTCGCTCTTTTTATTGGAAATTATCACGATTTATGGAACTGAGGTCCTGAACCTTACATTTAAGAAGGTGCCCCTACGGTGGAGCTTGCAACTTTTTATTTATCTTGGTTAGGCTGCTTCCACCTTTGCATTGTTTTACGAGTTTGATGGTAATCCTTCTGTTGGACACTTATCTTGACAAGCGATCGTAGCTACGGATTTGGTGTCTCAAAGTTCCTGCTTTAGGAAGTGTATTCCTTGATGAAAGGTGCAGCTTTCTGACTTCATTCCCATTTGTTACACTTTTCACCATTTGACCCTAGATAGCTCATTCCTTTTTTATTTGCAAGGTGGTGCATCTCATCATCTAGTCTAGGTTGTATGATGCTTTTGGCACTCAGCGCTTGAGCTGTCCCAACGGGGATATTCTTAGGAAGCTTCCAGTACCTGTTGAATTGTGAACGGGCTACTGTTCTTGCATTGCCTGCATTCAAAAAAATCAATCTTAGCAAGCTTTGTATTTTTTTAAGCAAAAGTTTGCTAATTTATAATTCAGGCAAGTAAATAGAATTTCTCATTCATGACTTTTCATATGTACATAGCTCAAATATAATGCTTGAATATTTACAACTTTATACAACAAGTTTGAACAATGTATGATAGAAAGTAACAATGGAGATGCTCGTTATTCCAGGCTCTAGGAATCTGGATTCCATCTGTAGAAGAAAACTTGAAGGTGTCATCTTCGAGCTTCTGGCTTATAACATTAGGTTCTTCCCAATCTGGCTCAAAAACCCGGTTCTAGTCATCGCTTTCTTCAGTACGAGGTTTCCGATCTTGAAAGTCCAGTGTTTGACTTTAGAATTGAAATGTCTGGCTACCCTTCTTTGATGTCCAGTAACTTTGAGCTCTGCCTCATTCCTCTTTTCTTTGAGCTAGTCGAGGTCCTCAGTTGTAACTTCTCATTTTCCTCTTGGTTGAAGTGAATCCTTCTATAAGTGGGAACTTCCAGTTCTACAGAAATCATAGCTTCAGAACCAAAAGCCAAGGAAAAAGGAGTATGCCCAGTCGTAGTTTAATGAGTTGGGCGGTATGCTCATAGTACAAGTAGAAGCAGATCTACCCAACCGCCTTTGGACTTCTCTAAGCACTTCTTGATGGTTGACTTTATGATCTTGTTTACTGCTTCTACTTGCCCATTTGCCTACGGATAAGCCACTACTGCTTAGCTTTTCTGAATCTTATACTTGACACATAAGCTCTGGAATTCTCCACTTTCAAACTGGGTTCCATTGTCCGTGATTACTTTATGTGGCACACCAAACCTACAAATGATGTTTTTCAAGACGAAGTTAATAACTTTCTTTGAGGTTATGGTGGCCAACGGTTCTGCTTCAGCCCATTTGGTGAAGTAATAAATGCTACAACAGCATACTTGAAGCCGGACTTTGTTGTGGGTAGTGCTCCAATAAGATTGATTCCCCAGACAGCAAATGGCCATGGACTGACCATTTGAGTTATCACTGTGGATGGTGCTCGCGGAATCTTTGCAAATCACTAACATCTGTTGCATTTTCTGGTGTATGTCGCGGAGTCTTGATTTACATCTGGCCAGAAGTAACCATATCGCAGAATTATCTTGGCCAATGTCTGACCACCGGTATGACCTCCGCATTCACCTTCATGCAATTTCATCATGATTGCTTTCGATTCTTCCTTTGTAACACATCGAAGCAGAGGCATAGAGAATCCTCGCCTGTATAGCTGCCCATCCTGAATGAGATACATAAGAGCCTTTCATAAAACCTTCCTCCACTTTTTAGCTTCTGTCGGGAGTGCACCAGTCAGGAGATATTCTTTAATGGGTTTCATCCATGAATTTGGCCCTTCGGATGCTTCCATGACCCAATCCATATCAATTTGTTCGGTGTTGGGACTAGAGAGGACTTCCACTGGAACTAATCCCATCAGTTATGCATCTCCTATGCTTGTATATTTTGCTAGCGAATCCTCCTTAGTGTTCTATTCTCTAGGAATGTGAGATATGGTGTAATATTCAAAGATCTCCAGCAGTTCCCAAGCCTTTGATAGATAAGCTGGCAAGTTGCCTCCTCTGGCCTGGAACTCTTTCCGAACTTGACACACCAACAGATGCGAATCACTAAAAATATGCAAAGTTATTAGCTGCAATTCTCTTGCCAGCCTTATCCCTGCAATAAGGGCTTCATACTCGGCTTCGTTGTTTGTTGATGGAAACTCTAGTCCTAGCGCATAGCAGATAGATCTTCCTTCAGGAATCTCTAGTACCATTCCAGCTCCTGAACAATAGTTATTTGATGCTCCATCAACAAATAACTTCCATTGAATGTTGGCTTTGACAACGGGTTCCTCCTTCTCCCCTCCTCGATCTGTGAACTCTATGCTAATCTGCAAGTGCTTGTCCATTGATTGCTCTTCGGGGATGGTATGTAACGTCATATTGAATGAGCTAAATATTCCATTTCAGCAACCTTCTGGAAGTTTCTGGGTGGAACAAGACTTGTTTCAAAGGCTGATCGGTGAAGACCTTGATAGGATGAGCTTGAAAGTATGGCCAGAGCTTCTTTGAGGTAATGAGCAAGCAGTAGGAAAGCTTTTCCAGCTTTGTGTAACTCAGCTCTGCCTCGTCAACCTCTTACTGATGTAGTAGACATGCCTCTGAACTTTCGAATCCTCTTTCATCAAGGACACACTCAAAGCATGAGTGGACACTGCCAAGCATAAGAACAATTCTTCCCCATCACTCGACTTGGAAAGAACTGGAGTTGTCGCCATATGCTGGATCTATTCCTTAATGGCTTTCTCGCATTTTGGAGTCCATTGAATATCTTTCTTCCCTTTCCTGAGGGAATCAAAGAAAGGAAGGCACATGTCCATTACCCTTCATATGAAGTGATTCAAAGCCGCAATCTTCCCATTTAAGCATTAGAGTTCCCTCTTGGTCCATGGAGCACGCATCTCCCTCAAGGCTGATATCTGAGCTGAGTTAGCCTCTATGCCCTTGGAATTGACCATGAACCCCAGGAATTCGCCTGAAACGACTCCGAAAGAGAACTTTAGAGGATTCAACTTCATAACGTATCAGCGCAGAATATCAAACATCTGGGCTAGATTCTCTAAATGATCGGTATCCCTCTTTGATTTCACCCGCATTTCATCGACATAGACCTCCATTGTTCTGCCGATTTTTGTTTTAAACATAGCATTCACAAGCCGCTGGTAACCTGCACCCACATTCTTTAAGTCGAATGGCATCACTTTGTAGAAGTATAGTCAACATCAGTGATAAAGCTTGTGTTGTCTTGGTCAAGTTCACACATCATGGTCTGATTGTAGCCTGAATAAGTATCCATAAAAGACAACAACTCATGCCCAGCTGTAGAATTCACCATGTGATCTATCCTGGGAAGATGGAAGCTTTCCTTTGGACAGGCTTTGTTAAGGTTCGAGTAGTCTATGCAAACTTGCTATTTTCCATTCTCTTTCTTCATGAGCACGGGGTTGGAGACCCATATTGGATAGGTAGATTCTCTGATGAAGTCGTTTTCTATCAATCTATTGACTTCCTTTGAAATAACCAGAAATTCCCCGATCTCCGAAGAGACGGAGGAGCA
Organism: Allium sativum; assembly: GCA_030737875.1. Taxonomy (NCBI): domain Eukaryota; kingdom Viridiplantae; phylum Streptophyta; class Magnoliopsida; order Asparagales; family Amaryllidaceae; genus Allium; species Allium sativum. The sequence goes on along the minus strand of CM060911.1, from coordinate 226,742,422 downwards.
CAGATTGTTTTGAGAACATGACGTGTCAGAACACAAACAACAGAACATTTCACTACTATTACAACAATTTACATCATAGTACAAGAATATACCAGAGTTTCAATAAATAATATACATTGAAAAATATCATAGATTTAAATTACAATGCAACGGAAAAATAATATATAAGAATAATGTACAGCAGAAAACATCTACAACCACAACTGAAAGAGATATACATATACAAAGCTTTCCGAATATAGCTCCAGCTGTAATCCAAGATCCTACGAAAAGAAGTATCTGCAAAACCAAAACTACTGAATGCCCGAGTGGAAAATATGGGCACCCAGGGTTTAGGTAGAAACAATAAACTCCGAGTCAATCATGGGACTAGTGTGAGAACTAAACACAATTATTAACTTTATTTTAAAATTTGGTAAATCACGGGACCACGCCATATAACACGAAACGGGTTTACTCCACATGAATCCCAGTTTAAAATAAAACAAAGAAACGCTTTTTGGAAAACGAAGCTATTATAAGACTCAGGTCCCATTACACAATGCAACGCAAGCGGAAGGATATAGTTTTCCCTTATAATAGCCAAACATGCTTGGTACATTTAAAACAAATCATTTTGATATTACTATAAGTGCATAGTGCCAAAATCAACTTCAAATATAAATGTATAAATCATAGACGACATAGGTACCATATATTATGTCGCCATGCTAGTTTTAAAACTAAAACCGAAAAATGTCGTATTGGAAATTGGATTTCCATCATGAACCAAGGCAAGGGATCTTTCTTCCGATTCGAGACACTCTAGCCCGTGCCTCAGGACTCAGACTCAGGTGAACCCTTGAATCTGGCAGGGTCGGTCCACACTTACTTTAGTGGATTGGTAATCCCTGAACAATATGTTTCCTTGCCCTATAGGGCATAAAATCTAGTCATTATGTCAACCATCAAGGGCCACTACGGACTCAAATCCAAGGTACCTCGCTTTCCAACAACCACATAAGTAAAATGTATGGGCTCCATACCATGACAACACTCCTACCTAGAAAGAAACGCGTGCACTCCTTGCAGTCCTCTCCCGTTTCCGGTTCGTACTAGGGTGTGAAGCTTGCGAATTAGCGCTATACACAAGGCTATGCTAATTAAAGCCGTGCTTTGATTATCAACCACAAGACTTTGCTTTTCAACAAAAGCCTTAATCATTTGCATCTCACCATGCAACATTGACAGTTCATGCCATGCAACTGATGTCTGTCATTATATAACCTCTAAGCTCATACGTCTCAGAGAAGGGTGTTAAGCAAGAGAATAAATTCTCTGCCACCAAACAGATATATATTTAATAGAAATCAATCAAGACGGAATGAAATCCAATGTAAGACACATATCCATTTACAAGTCCGTTCTAGGTTTGAACGAAATCGGAGGCACCTTATTCCTTGTCCCATATATCCAATACAGGAGAGAGGTCCTCGCATATCCAGTCAATCTCCAAGTATGTCTGGACGATCACCACTTATTACCTTGTCTCGGGGGACTAGCCCAATCAAGACATCAGTAATCATCCATACGATGTGAATATCTCCGGTCTTCGACCACCGTCTTCATTGCCGACATTTAATCGTCGTATCAGTTATTCAGAATGGGATAAACCTGGCCTTTCTGAATAACTTGCGTATTCTATAATCAATAATCAAGTGCTATAAAAACAAATCATACGCTTCATTCCAATTTAGAATAGTCTTTTATTTAAATATTCACATCTTTAGGGACAGGTTCCCACTAATTTTATCAAAGATAAATTCCTTTAAACTTATTCTTTAATCTTCCTTTGGATATCGTTTTCAAAAGGATTCCATTTTATCTTTTAACATTTCTAAACCAAATTAAGGTGTAACACCCCGTATTTTTGGTTAATACTAAAATTCACTAATTACAGAATAAATAATCTCAGATGTGAGAATTGGGGGAAACGGGCTGCGTCATTGTGTTCGTCTCGGAAAAATACGCAAAATAGAGTCCGAGTTTTCGAAAATCGGAGTCCGTATGGCCCAGTTATGGCCCGATGAAGTTTGCAGAAAATTTGAAACTAAAAACAGATTTAAAATTCAAATCTCAGATTATAAAATGGAGCAGGCGGGGCCAGGCGGGAAAATTCCTGCCCTACCCATGTCGACAGGGCTGTCGACAGGCCTGTCGACAGGGGTGTCGACTTTCCTGTCGACTTGCCTGTCGACAGGGTCGCGGCGTCCAGTGAACCTGGGTGCACCAGGTTGCACCAGGTTGGGTTCTAGGCTGGCTTGGAGGGCTGGTTCTAGAGAGTTCCGAAATCTAAGGGTCCTAATCTAATCTAGGGTTAATCTAAGGGCCTAAAACACTCACCTAATCCTATAAATAAGACCCTAACCCTACCCTAATTCATTCATAATTAAATCTAGTAACTAAACTATGGCAAATTGAAACTTGAGAGAGCCTCCATCAAAAATTAGAGAAGGGATAGCATTCCAAATCAACTTCTAGCCTCTTAATCTTCTTCATTAGTTTGCTAATTTTTTTTTGGTGAGCTTCTATCCCCTTAATAATCAATTGTTAAATTGATTAAGATAGGATATGATGATGTATGGTTATGTTTGTGGATCAATGTGTTTATGCAAGCTTAATATTGTATATGTTATGTGTTTTGCAAGTTATATGCTCTATGTCATGCAAGTTTAGTGTATGTGTTCATGACATTTTTATGCAAGTTTAATATTATATCTTTATGCAAGTTTGGTGCTATGTTTCATGATGATTATGATGCAAAACACTAAGTTGGACATTGATCTATTATGCAACATGTTATGCATGCATATGAAGTTATGTGAATAAATATGCAAGTTATGTGTATGTTTAAATGCAAGATTAACATATTATGCATGCTTATGAAGTTATGTGAATGATTATGCAAGTTAGGTGTATGCTCAAATGCAAGATTAACATATTATGCATGCTTATGAAGTCATGTGAATAATTATGCAAGTTATGTGTATGCTTAAATGCAAGTTGGGTTAATATATGCTCATATATGCAAGTTGACACCCTCTTAACCCATGACAAAGAATATGCTAATATTTGGTTTAACCCATGATATTTGTGATGGATCTTCCCTTTATGAGAACGATTTACGTGGGGAACGATGGGGTTAATAAATATGTTAATTAAAAATATGGTTGGGTATGATTAAGCATACCATAAAAATAAATTAACATAAGTGGGAATTTACCTATTGAGTTAGGTCTACCCCATGGGAATTTACCTATTGAGTTAGGTCTACCCATGTTATGAAAAAAACTTGATATTAATTAGGGATAATTAATATGGGGTGATTAATTAGGTGTAATTAATCGACTAAGACACGAGGTTGGACTCAGTTGTAGCGTAAAACTGCCCGGACCCAACCGGCTTAACCAGTTGCTACAAATGTTAGCCCAATGTGAGAGGTCTTAGGCACAAACTAAATACGTGATTAATGTAAAGACACGAGGTTAGACTCGGTTATGACATAAGGCTGCCCGGACCCAACCGGCTTAACCAGCGGTCATAAAAGATAGTCTAATGTGAGAGGTCTTTATGAGGATCACGGTCTTAATTAATTAAGAAACACTTAACCAGATAAGCATGTAGTAGAGCATGAGGGGTTAAGTGGGTGCCTTGGGTGGCATGTGGAAATCTAGTGGGTTGCCTTGGGTGGCAATAGAAAATACGATTAGAATACTTAACCAAGTGGAAACATGTAATTAAACATGATTAAAGGGTTAAGTGGGATACACTAGATAAGTAACAAGCTTAGGTGGGTAGCTTGTGGGGGCCCATTTCAACCAATATCCCAAACGTATCTTTGTGGGCTCGACTCTAGTCGGGTGACGGGACACGCATATTGGGCTTGACTATAAGAGGCCAAAACGGGGTAGCGGTGGCAACGCGAGTCCAACGGGTTTCATATGCGTGTGTGGACCCGGGCTGGTAGATAAGTCGTTGTTGCATCGTGTAGATATAAGCCGTGCACTGTGGATAGTATTGGGTTGCCACTTTAGGGGGAGTGATACACCCCACTGTGGGTCCAGCACGGGTATCTACGTTAGGGAGCCGATCGCTTGGGGTAGTGGGGTACACCTAGTGGAGATAGGGGCAGACGGCACCTCTGTAGTCAGCTAGGAGTACATGAAACTACTAGTTATATCTTTCTTTAAGTCCTTGGGTGGGATCAACCTTTAAGTAGGAATGACTGGTGGGGTGCAGTTAGTAATTATCCTTGGGTGGGTAGATGCGTCTTTACGGTTATCTTAGTTCATCCTATGTTGTTGGCTACTTAGTGTAGTCATTATCCCCAAAGGTACCGTACCGAGTTCATGTCATACCCTAATTACTTTAATAATTGTATTGTTAAGGTTATAGGGCTCACTCAGGCTTATGTCTGACCCCGTTGTTTTTATCTTTTTCCCCTCAGGTCCTCAGGTTGGGCCTAGTGCTAGTGGGCCTTGATCAGTTTGCTTTATCTATCTCTTGGAGTTTGGACCGTAGATGTAGAGCTCAGCTTCCTTTTTTTTTTGGCTATCAGTTCATGTATTGGGATTATGTATTTTTATTTAGCAAGAATGGATATTTGTACTTAACTCTTATTATGGTTTTGTGATGTAACCAGACATGTTTATTTCCGCTGTTATGAGAAGATGTTTTAAATTTCAAGTATTACTTATATCTGTCTTGCTTTAATTTCTCTGTTCTATATTCACTAGAATACTCCGCCGATGTTATGGCATTCCCTTAGAGAGTGACCATAGCGGGAGTGGGGTGTTACACGTGGTATCAGAGCCAGGTTACCGGAACAGATAAATTTTTTAGAAAACTATTTTTCTAAAAACATTTTTGGAAGAGATATTTTCAAAAAAAAACATGTCTTTAAAAAAAAGAAAAGTTTTTGAAAGAAAAGCATAATCCCAATAGCCATATCTTTGTCTTTCGAATTCTCCGTTTTGAATCTTTCCTTTTTCGTTTCAGCATGGCTGAGGATCTTAACTTTCCGGAGGGTGTGACGGTACCAGTATGGTATAGGAGATTGATGGAGGCTAGGGCCACCACTGCGGGTCCAGCAAATGTTCCTCCACCAACCGTAGCACCCGATCTTCCTCCTCCCCCTCCTCCTCGCACGGATACTTTTGCTAAGACTTGTAAGGAATTCAAAGCTATGGGAGGGAAACCTTTTCAAGGATCTGAAACTTTTGTGGAGGCTAGAGATTGGCTTAAGGAGGTGGAAGAGTTGATAGATATCTTTGAGATGGAAGAAGGAAAGAAAGTCAAGTTGGCTGCTTGGTTAATGAAGGGAGAGGCCTCATTCTGGTGGGAGGTCACTAATGGAGAACGCCCCGTTGACTCTTGGGCGGATTTTAGGCAAAGATTTGTGGCAAAGTTTCTCTCAAGGGCGGAGGAAAACTTGTATATGGAAAGATTCTTGACTCTAAAGCAAGGAAATCTCTCGGTGAAGGAATATGTCAACAAGTTTAATCAATTGGCAAGGTTTGGCCTAGATATGGTGAATACACCGGAGAAGAAGGCTTTGAGGTTCGTGAAAGGCTTGAATGAACCAATGCATGGGTTGGCTATGACTCATATCCCGATGGGGGCCACCTTTGAGAAGTTAGTTGACATGGCACTCATGCATGAAGAAGAGAAGGGTCCCAATGCTAATAAGGCACCCGAGAAGAAGGGAGATCAAAAGAGACCTCAGCAACAACAACAAAACAAAGGTGGGAGAGGCAACGGTGGCAAGGACAAGAAGAAGAAGTGTTTTAATTGTGGGACACCTGGCCACCTAAGCAAGGATTGTCGCAAGAAGAAGAAGACTGGCTGCTTCCACTGTGGCGAAGCAGGGCATCTAATAAAAGATTGTCCTAAGAAGGGGCAAAGGACGGGATCTACCTCAGGAGGTCAGGTGCAAGTTCTAATGGCACCAACTCAGGCAGGGGGGCAAGTTCAGGCTCTCTCAGTTCCACCGGTTCAGCAGAGAGGTAGAACTATTTCCGTTGAAAGTCTGGTTTTTCTATTTGATCATCCTGTCCGTACATTGTTTGATTCAGGCGCATCGCATTCGTTTATCTCATCATCATTAGTTGAGTCACTGCACTTAGACACCAGTCTTGTAGATGATCCCTTGGTTGTTTCAAACCCAATTGGGGGCTCCACTTATTTGTCCATGATATGTTTGGGTTTGAAGATTTCTATACTTAGCATTGAGTTTAGATGTGATGCTTTTGTGTTGGGCTTCACGGGCTATGGGTTGATTTTGGGCATGGACTGGTTATCCAGTAATGGTGCCGTTCTTGATTGTGAAAGGAGAGTTGTTAGGCTTCTGACCCGTTTGGGTAACACTCTCGAGATCTCTTGTAATCCCATGGAATCTGTTTTGCTAAGTTATCTTGAATCGCTCGATGCTTCAGTCGAGAGTTTGCATTCTGTTAGAGTGGTCCGGGAATATCCGGATGTGTTTGAGGAGGTGAAGGGCTTACCTCCGAAGCGGGAGATTGACTTCCGAATATATCTGGTGGATAATGCTAAACCTGTATCTTTACCAGTGCGCCACATGGCTCCTCGTGAGAGGAGGGAACTCCATAAGCAAGTAGGGGAGTTGCTTGAGAAGGGGTTCATAAGACGAAGTATATCGGAGTGGGGTGCTCCAGTAGTATTTGCTACGAAGGCGGATGGGTCCCTCAGACTTTGTGTAGACTATAGAGAACTCAACAAGCTCACAAAGAAGAATAGACACCCATTGCCGAGGATTGATGATCTTTTCGATCAGTTGGTTGGCGCTTCAGTATTTTCTCAGTTGGACTTAGCCACGGGGTTTCATCAGTTGAGGGTGGCTGAGGATAGCATAGACAAGACTGCCTTTAGAACTCCGGATGGTTTCTATGAGTGGTTGGTGATGCCATTTGGGTTGACGAACGCCCCTGCATATTTCGTTGATTTGATGAGTAGGGTGTTCAGGGAGTTCCTTAATAAATTCGTGGTGGTCTTTGTGGATGATATCTTAGTATTTTCTAAGAGTGAAGAAGAGCATGCCCTACATCTTGGGGAGGTGTTGAAGACTCTTCGAGCGCATAGCCTTAAGGCTAAATTCTCTAAATGTCACTTCTGGAGGAAGGAAGTGCGGTTCTTAGGGCACGTGGTCTCCAAGGAGGGGATAGCTGTGGATCCCGCGAAGGTAGTATCGATTCAGGATTGGAAGGTTCCAAAGAATGCTACCGAAGTAAGAAGTTTCTTGGGGTTGGCGGGTTACTATAGAAAGTTTATCAAAGACTTCGCGAAGATATCAGCCCCATTAACCCGCTTAACGAAGAAGAATCTTGTTTTTGCATGGGACGTAGATTGTGATGATGCATTCCGACGGTTAAAGAGAGCTTTAACCACTACTCCAGTTTTAGTGTTGCCAGATGGGAGCAAGCCATTTGTTGTCTATACCGATGCTTGTGGGACAGGACTAGGCGCAGTCTTAATGCAAGAGGGAAGGGTGATAGCCTATGGTGGAAGGCAGTTAAGAGTGCATGAGAAAAATTACCCTACCCATGATCTAGAGTTGGCCGCTATTGTTTTTGCTCTTAAGATTTGGCGCCATTATCTTCTTGGTGAGAGATTCGAATTGTTCACTGACCACAAATCATTGAAGTACTTGTTTTCTCAGAAGGATTTGAACTTGAGACAGCAAAGATGGATGGAGTTCTTAGCATCCTATGATTTCGAGATAGCGTATACCCCTGGCAAGGGTAACGTGGTAGCGGACGCCTTGAGCAGAAAAAGGTTGTCCTTGAGTCCATTGTTTGTGGTACAGCGAAGCTTGGAATTTATCTCGATGTTTGATTTCAGACCTTCCATTGATTATGTACCCGGTTTGCTAGCTTCCTTGGAAGTTAGACCTACTCCTTTGGGGCGGATTGGAGAAGCACAGAGGGACGACCCACAGTTGGTTGAGTTGGTGGGGAAGCTCATAAGGGGGGAGTCGTCCAGCCATTTGAGTAGGTACACCCTAGACGATAGGGGGTGCTTGCGTAGAGACGGTAGACTTTGTGTACCGAAAGACGAGGGTTTGAGGAAGGTTATTCTTGATGATGCACACCGTTCTAGGATGACCATTCATCCCGGTGGGGACAAGATGTACCAAGACATGAAGAGGGTTTTCTTCTGGGCCGGTATGAAGAAAGATGTGGCCGAGTATGTCGCTCGATGCTTGGTGTGCCAACAAGTGAAGGCGGAGCAAAAGAAACCAGGTGGGTTGCTTCACCCATTGGAAGTTCCGCAATGGAAGTGGGATAGCGTCTCGATGGATTTTATTGACGGGTTACCCAGATCAAGAAAGGGTAATACGGGAATTTGGGTGGTGGTAGACAGACTTACTAAGAGCGCCCATTTCATACCTGTGAAGAGCAAGAGGACCGCTCCATGGCTAGCTTCTGTATATCTTCGAGAGATAGTTCGATTGCATGGGGTACCCTCTAGCATAGTGAGTGATCGAGATCCTATCTTCACTAGCGAGTTCTGGAGAAGCTTGCAAGAAGCAGTGGGGACTCAATTGTGTCTGAGCACTGCATATCATCCTCAGACGGACGGCCAGACTGAGAGGGTGAATCGTGTTCTAGAAGACCTTTTGAGGCTTTGTATCTTAGATTTTGGAGGTACATGGGAAGAGCATCTTCCATTGGTGGAGTTCGCATATAATAACAGCTTTCAGTCCAGTATTGGTATGGCTCCTTTCGAAGCCCTTTATGGAAGGCCTTGTCGATCACCTGCATGTTGGTGGGAATCTACGGATAAGATCTTGCTTGGGCCTGATATGGTTAGAGAGACTTCTGAGAAAATTGACTTGATTCGAAGAAGGATGAAAGCAGCGCAAGATAGGCAAAAATCTTATGCGGACAAGAGAAGGACGGATCTTGAGTTTGAAGTTGGGGACATGGTCTTTGTCAAAGTGTCTCCATTACGAAATGTGGTTCGCTTTGGATCTGTTGGGAAGTTAGCACCAAGGTTCGTAGGGCCATTTCCCATTAAGGAAAGGATTGGACGGATGGCATATAGGGTGGAGTTGCCCGACAGACTTAGTGGTGTTCATGATGTATTCCATGTATCACATCTGAGGAAATGCTTACATGAGACCGCAGAGGTGGTAGAGCCGAGCTTGCTTAGAGATGTAGAGATAGAGCGTGATGCGACTATCCGACGGGCTCCTACTCGCATCCTTGGGTCAGAGACTAGGAAATTGAGGAATCGAGAGGTTCAACTAGTCAAAGTGAAATGGGGAGAAGATGAGAGCAACGCAACTTGGGAGACGGAAGCGAAGATGCGTTCATTATACCCATTTCTTTTTGAGGGTATGTCTTTACTTTCTCCTCTATCGTTATCTAGTACTTATCTTATATTTAGTATGTCCTCTCATTTGTATCTTTGACCTTTAGATAGGGTAAGCCTATGGTTGAAACATGTGTTTGAGACATGTTATGGTTGATGGATGCAAGTGGATGCAAGTGTTTGCTAGTGGTTGCTCGTGGATGCATATACACACACTCTAGGCACTAGATCGGCTCAATCACTTCATATTGCATATTGCATAAAATTGTGTGTAGGAAGCTATATTAATGGATGTATAATGATTGTGTTATCATATGGATGATGCATTTTGATGAATGATTGTGCACTCATGTAGATATTGTATGTGTCGATAGGGTTCTCTCGCATACATAATGGATGCATGGCACTATCATGGTTTGCATATGTTCATACGTTAGATAGGGAACATATACACACACTTTTTGCATATGCTCATACATCATTAGAAACTGTTTAAGGACAATGGATGCCCGTGGTTGATGGTTTGAGTAGATGGTTGTTTGGATGGTAGGATATGCATTCTCCTTAGCTTAGAGATTTCGGGGACGAAATCCTTTAAGGAGGGTAGAATGTAACACCCCGTATTTTTGGTTAATACTAAAATTCACTAATTACAGAATAAATAATCTCAGATGTGAGAATTGGGGGAAACGGGCTGCGTCATTGTGTTCGTCTCGGAAAAATACGCAAAATAGAGTCCGAGTTTTCGAAAATCGGAGTCCGTATGGCCCAGTTATGGCCCGATGAAGTTTGCAGAAAATTTGAAACTAAAAACAGATTTAAAATTCAAATCTCAGATTATAAAATGGAGCAGGCGGGGCCAGGCGGGAAAATTCCCGCCCTACCCATGTCGACAGGGCTGTCGACAGGCCTGCCGACAGGGGTGTCGACTTGCCTGTCGACTTGCCTGTCGACAGGGTCGCGGCGTCCAGTGAACCTGGGTGCACCAGGTTGCACCAGGTTGGGTTCTAGGCTGGCTTGGAGGGCTGGTTCTAGAGAGTTCCGAAATCTAAGGGTCCTAATCTAATCTAGGGTTAATCTAAGGGCCTAAAACACTCACATAATCCTATAAATAAGACCCTAACCCTACCCTAATTCATTCATAATTAAATCTAGTAACTAAACTATGGCAAATTGAAACTTGAGAGAGCCTCCATCAAAAATTAGAGAAGGGATAGCATTCCAAATCAACTTCTAGCCTCTTAATCTTCTTCATTAGTTTGCTAATTTTGTTTTGGTGAGCTTCTATCCCCTTAATAATCAATTGTTAAATTGATTAAGATAGGATATGATGATGTATGGTTATGTTTGTGGATCAATGTGTTTATGCAAGCTTAATATTGTATATGTTATGTGTTTTGCAAGTTATATGCTCTATGTCATGCAAGTTTAGTGTATGTGTTCATGACATTTTTATGCAAGTTTAATATTATATCTTTATGCAAGTTTGGTGCTATGTTTCATGATGATTATGATGCAAAACACTAAGTTGGACATTGATCTATTATGCAACATGTTATGCATGCATATGAAGTTATGTGAATAAATATGCAAGTTATGTGTATGTTTAAATGCAAGATTAACATATTATGCATGCTTATGAAGTTATGTGAATGATTATGCAAGTTAGGTGTATGCTCAAATGCAAGATTAACATATTATGCATGCTTATGAAGTCATGTGAATAATTATGCAAGTTATGTGTATGCTTAAATGCAAGTTGGGTTAATATATGCTCATATATGCAAGTTGACACCCTCTTAACCCATGACAAAGAATATGCTAATATTTGGTTTAACCCATGATATTTGTGATGGATCTTCCCTTTATGAGAACGATTTACGTGGGGAACGATGGGGTTAATAAATATGTTAATTAAAAATATGGTTGGGTATGATTAAGCATACCATAAAAATAAATTAACATAAGTGGGAATTTACCTATTGAGTTAGGTCTACCCCATGGGAATTTACCTATTGAGTTAGGTCTACCCATGTTATGAAAAAAACTTGATATTAATTAGGGATAATTAATATGGGGTGATTAATTAGGTGTAATTAATCGACTAAGACACGAGGTTGGACTCAGTTGTAGCGTAAAACTGCCCGGACCCAACCGGCTTAACCAGTTGCTACAAATGTTAGCCCAATGTGAGAGGTCTTAGGCACAAACTAAATACGTGATTAATGTAAAGACACGATGTTAGACTCGGTTATGACATAAGGCTGCCCGGACCCAACCGGCTTAACCAGCGGTCATAAAAGATAGTCTAATGTGAGAGGTCTTTATGAGGATCACGGTCTTAATTAATTAAGAAACACTTAACCAGATAAGCATGTAGTAGAGCATGAGGGGTTAAGTGGGTGCCTTGGGTGGCATGTGGAAATCTAGTGGGTTGCCTTGGGTGGCAATAGAAAATACGATTAGAATACTTAACCAAGTGGAAACATGTAATTAAACATGATTAAAGGGTTAAGTGGGATACACTAGATAAGTAACAAGCTTAGGTGGGTAGCTTGTGGGGGCCCATTTCAACCAATATCCCAAACGTATCTTTGTGGGCTCGACTCTAGTCGGGTGATGGGACACGCATATTGGGCTTGACTATAAGAGGCCAAAACGGGGTAGCGGTGGCAACGCGAGTCCAACGGGTTTCATATGCGTGTGTGGACCCGGGCTGGTAGATAAGTCGTTGTTGCATCGTGTAGATATAAGCCGTGCACTGTGGATAGTATTGGGTTGCCACTTTAGGGGGAGTGATACACCCCACTGTGGGTCCAGCACGGGTATCTACGTTAGGGAGCCGATCGCTTGGGGTAGTGGGGTACACCTAGTGAAGATAGGGGCAGACGGCACCTATGTAGTCAGCTAGGAGTACATGAAACTACTAGTTATATCTTTCTTTAAGTCCTTGGGTGGGATCAACCTTTAAGTAGGAATGACTGGTGGGGTGCAGTTAGTAATTATCCTTGGGTGGGTAGATGCGTCTTTACGGTTATCTTAGTTCATCCTATGTTGTTGGCTACTTAGTGTAGTCATTATCCCCAAAGGTACCGTACCGAGTTCATGTCATACCCTAATTACTTTAATAATTGTATTGTTAAGGTTATAGGGCTCACTCAGGCTTATGTCTGACCCCGTTGTTTTTATCTTTTTCCCCTCAGGTCCTCAGGTTGGGCCTAGTGCTAGTGGGCCTTGATCAGTTTGCTTTATCTATCTCTTGGAGTTTGGACCGTAGATGTAGATCTCAGCTTCCTTTTTTTTGGCTATCAGTTCATGTATTGGGATTATGTATTTTTATTTAGCAAGAATGGATATTTGTACTTAACTCTTATTATGGTTTTGTGATGTAACCAGACATGTTTATTTCCGCTGTTATGAGATGATGTTTTAAATTTCAAGTATTACTTATATCTGTCTTGCTGTAATTTCTCTGTTCTATATTCACTAGAATACTCCGCCGATGTTATGGCATTCCCTTAGAGAGTGACCATAGCGGGAGTGGGGTGTTACATAAGGTTTATAAAACTTGTCGGGATTATTGAGCATTACCGAAGTAACCATTTATTTATTTATCCAATCCCAACCTATTCATCCCTTGGAGCAAAACTGGTAATACTCCATATCTAACACCCACGGTTTTATTGGTAAATTTAATTACCCTTTCACGTTCAAATCTAATTAAAGATTCAACTATCGTCTGGAGTAAAACTGGTGGTACTCCATTCTCGACCAATTCTCTTGTTTGATAAATTTAATTATCTCATTCACCTTCCAATCTAATTAAAGATTCATTAAAACTCCATCTTGGTTTTAATCTCAAAATCATTACTTTTTGATCATTCAACTTTAATAAATTAATCTTATCCTTAACTGAGTTAAAGAATCAATGTCATTTAAAACACAGTTCACGATGAGCCCATATCCACTTCTATTTAACTATGGAATCTTCGCGGAAAACAGATCAATATGTATAGTCGATATAAATTTCCGTATCATACTAATAATATAAATGGAATAACGACATAGCCTTTAAATTCCATATATTATACCGGTCTTCTTTCACAGAATATCATCTTGATTATTACCAAATCGAATTCCATTCAATTCCAATTTAATATATTAAATTGGAAAACCTTACTTTGGAAATTTTCCTTTAAATCTTAATAAAAAGATTTATAAATTCCCAATCATATCTTTATTGGTAATTTGGTCAAAGAAAAATGTTACTTAAAACACCGTTCACGATAAACCCAAAAATCCGATCTTAATTCAATTCCAATTAAATATTAATTAATCCGGAAAACTTCTCTAAATCTTGATTAAAAGATTTATTCTTTTCTCAACTGGGTTTAAAGACAGTGTTAATAAAGACATCATTCTCAAGACAAACCCAAAATCTAATTTGATATCAAATATAAGGCTCTGAATAGAAATTATATCAGCTTATATTCAATATCAAATTCTTAAACCAACAAATAACGTTTTGGGAATAACGATATATATATATATATCTTCCAAATTCCTCAACAATATTCGTACAATTATGGAATCCAATATCAACATATTTCGAAGATTATTTCTATTCCAATTTATTCATTGCAAAATTTTGGTTATTTTAAAACCCATTTTTTAATCCAATTTATTAATTTAAAAACCACTGGGTTATTATTCTAGTTAATAATTAGTTCTTTCCGATACAAATATATTTTTATCTTTTCAAACTTGGAATTTTTCATCCAAAATCTTTCCAAATCATTTATTATGAGTTTACACTATTTTTCCATATTTTTATTAATTTTTACAAGGCCCTTGTAGTCGGTTTCTAATAACGGCCACCGAACTGCATCCATAACGATCTTTTCTGAAATTGATTTGGACATTTCTCAAAATCTATTCGTTAGATTTCAAATCTCTTATATTCATTGGAAAGCTCTTTTCGATACGAACCCAGCGGTTCCGATTTTACGAGAATCCGATGGTCGGATCTCCTGTTACGTCAATTTGAAGTCCATGGTCGAAATTCGCGAACAGTCGCTGCGTGGCGCGTTCTATTCAGGCCATTTAATATATATAATATATATTACATATATTTGGTCGATTTCCATTTAAAACATAATTTATAAATTCGTTTATAAATTCATTTCAAAACGATTTCCACTTCATTTTCAATTTTAAATCAAAATTGAATATTCCATATCATTTGTAACACCCCGTATTTATACTACACTAAAGAGGATAAATTAAAGAATAATTAATTTAATATTCAGAATTAAGGGAAACAGACTACGTCATTGCATCCATCTCGAAATTCTGGTCAAAATAGAAACCTGGTTTGCGTAAATTGGATAACGTATGAAGAAGATGTGAACGGTATAAGTTTGACGATAGAAGTAGGGATAACTGGCGCACTTGACAAGTGAGCCAAGGTATTTTACATTGGCTCACCTGTAAAGTGCGCCCACATTAATTCTTGGGCATCCGACCCAAGTAGGTGTCGACCCATGGCCCGATTTCCCTAGGGCTGAGGTGGCAGTCGAACATTAGAGGCTGGCAGCTATAAATATACCCTCATTTCTCTTGTTTTCTCACACTGAAAAAAATTGAGGCTAAATGTTGTCAGTGCGTGAACTAAGTCTAATCCTTTCTTCTTCTGCGAAACAAGCTTGATGATTCAAGTGTTTCAAGAATAGATCTGAGATTCAACACCAACAATTTCTTTTCTATCTTCTAAAATCCAAAAACTGTGAGTTAGTTACTTTTAGATTTAAATGATTAAAAGTAAACGTGATATGACTGTGATTTGGATTTGTTATAAATTGTGAATCTATGACATTCTTGGATCTTAAACTTTATCATGCTAGATCTATTTTTATAGATCTAATTCATTTGCGGTTAATTTATCATGTCACATTTGTGGATCTTAAACTTTATCATGCTAGATCTAACCTTATAGATTTAATTCATTTGCGGTTAATTTATCATGTCACATTTGTGAATCTTAAACTTTATCATGCTAGATCTATCTTTATAGATCTAATTTATTTGTGGTTAATTTATCATGTCACAATTGTGGATCTTAAATTTTATCATGCTAGATCTATATATATAGGTCTAATTCGCTTGCGGTTAATTTATCATGTCACATTCTTGGATCTTAAACTTTATCGTGTTAGATCTACCTCTATAGATCTAATTCACTTGTGGTTAATTTATCATGTCACATTTGGGGATCTTAACCTTTGTCTATGTTTGGGGCTAATTTGGATCTGCCATTATTTGGACAGTTAAAACCTTGCTTAGATCTAACTCTCCATTTAGATCATTTTGTGCCTATCATGTTGTAGTTTAATTGGATCTTAACCGTTATAATGTTAGATCTATTTTTTTATAGATCTAATTCTCTTTAGATCATTTTATACCTATCATGTTGTAGTCGATTTTGATCTTAACCATTATCATGTTGGATATACTTTTTGATTATAGATCTAATTCTATTTATATCATTTTGTACCTATCATGTTGTAGTTGATTTGGATCTTAACTGTAATCATGTCAGATCTACTTTTGATTATGGATCTAATTCTTTTTAGATCATTTGGTACTTATCATGTTGTGGTTAATTTAGATCTGTCATTAATTGTAACACCCCACACCCGCTATGGTCACTCACTAAGGGAATGCCATAGCATCGGTGGAGTATTTTAGTGAATATAGAACAGATAAATTACAACAAGACAGATATAAATAGTACTTGATATTTTAAAACATCATCTCATAACAGCGGAAGTAAAACATGTCTGGTTACATCATAAAACCACAATAATAGTCAAGTACAATATCCATCAAATAAATTTATACATAATCCCACTTAACAACAATAGCCATGACAAAAGAAAAGATAACTGGATAACTGGAGCTTTACATCTATCCAAGCTCCTAAAGACTGGAACGGCAATCCGATCAAACTCCACTATTGCTAGGATCCACCGTAGAACCTGAGGGTTGGAAAAAAAAAAGATAAAACAACGGGGTCAGACATAAGTCTGAGTGAGTCCTATAACTTTAACAATACAATCATTAAAGTAACCAGAGAAGACATAAGTTTGATATACGGTAATGTCTGGGGATGAATGGCTATACCAAGCAGTTTGGTAGACCTAGGATAAACTAAGATGACCGCAAAGACGCATCTACCCACCCAAGGGTAATTACTACACTGCACCACACCAGTCATTCCTACTTAAAGGTTGATCCCTCCAAGGACTTAGAAAATTTTCCCAGTGGTTTCGTGTACCCCTAGCTGACTACATAGGTGCCGTCTGCCCCTATCTCCACTAGGTGTACCCACCACTCCCAAGCGATCGGCTCCCTACCGTAGATACCCGTGCCGGCCCCACAGTAGGGTGTATCACTCCCCAAAGTGGCAACCCGATACAACAAGCGGTGCACGGCTTATATCTACACGATGCAACAACGTCTTACCTACCAGCCCGGGTCCACACACGCATATGAAACCCGTTGGACTTGCGTTGCCACCGCTACCCCGTTTTGGCCTCTTATAGTCAAGCCCAGTACGCGTGTCCCGTCCTCGACATGGGTCGAGCCCAATAAGATACATATGGGTTACTGGTTGAAATGGGCCCCCACAAGCTACCCACCTAAGCTTGTCACTTATCTAGTGTATCCCACTTAACCCTTTAATCATGTTTAATTACATGTTTCCACTTGGTTAAGTATTCTAATCGTATTTTCTATTGCCACCCAAGGCAACCCACTAGATTTCCACATGCCACCCAAGGCAACCACTGAATTTCCACGTGCCACCCAAGGCACCCACTTAACCCCTCATGCCCCACTACCTGCTTATCTGGTTAAGTGTTTCTTAATTAATTAAGAACGTAACCCTTGTAAAGACCTCTCACATTAGACCGTCTTTTATGGCAGCTGGATTTGCCGGTCGGTTCCGGGCAGCCTTACGCCATAACAGGGTCTAACCTCGTGTCTTTACACTTGTCACGTATTTAATTTATGCCTAAGACCTCTCACATTGGGCCAATCATTTGTAGCCGCTGGATTTGCCGGTCGGTTTCCGGGCAGTCTTACGCTACAAAAGGGTCCAACCTCGTGTCTTAGTCGATTAATTACACCTAATTAATCACCCCCATAATTAATTATCCCTAATTAATTACACACTTTTCATAACATGGGTAGACCTAACTCAATAGGTAAATTCCCATGGGGTAGACCTAACTCAATAGGTAAATTCCCACTTATGTTAATTTATTTTTATGGTATGCTTAATCATACCCAATCATACTTTTATTAACATATTTATTCACCCCATCGTTACCCACGTAAATCGTTCCCTTTTCATGACATAATAAAAGGGGGAAGATCCATCACAAGTAGCATGGGTTTCACCACATCTTAGCATATAACTTTATCATGGGTTAAGAGGATGTCAACTTGCATATATGAGCATATATTAACCCAACTACATTTAACCCAAACTTGCATATTATCATACACATGACTTGCATAACATGTTGAACTTGCATATAAGCACTTGCATAACATGTTAACCATGCATTTAAGCATACACATAACTTGCATAAGCATTCACATACTTGCATATCATGTTAAACTTGCATTTAAGCATATACATAACTTGCATAAGCATTCACATACTTGCATAAACATGCATAACTTGCATATCATGTTAAACTTGCATTTAAGCATATACATAACTTGCATATGAACTTGCATAACAACCTACACATCATACACATAACTTGCATATGAACTTGCATAATTCCCATGTTAAACATGCATAAACCCACTTATTGAATATGCATAAACTCACTTATGAAACATGCATAAACCAACATGCATAAACCCACTTATTACATATGCATAATCATAAGAAAACATAGAGTAGCATATCATTACAAATGATTCAAACTCACTAATCCGCATTCAAGACCATAAGTCTCATTACACCCAATCTACTCACTTTAGCAATTGATGTTAAAGTGATAGAAACTCACCAAACCCAATATTAGCAAACTTATGAAGTGGAATTAGTTGCTAAATATGAAGAAGATAATGATTAGAGATTGATTAGCTTGCAACTTCCTTCATGAATTAGTGGAGGCTCCCTCTAAGATTTAATTTGGCGGCATGAGGCCATCATCTCTATTTTTGGTAAGGATTAGGAGGGTTTAGGGTGTATTTATAGATTAGGTGAGTGTTTTAGGCCCTTAGATTAACCCTAGATTAGATTAGGACCCTTAGATTTCGGAAATCTCTAGAACCAGCCCTCCAAGCCAGCCTAAAGCCCAACCTGGTGCACCCAGGTTCACTGGACGCCACGCCCCTGTCGACAGGCAAGTCGACAGGCAAGTCGACACCCCTGTCGACAGGCCTGTCGACAGCCCTGTCGACATGGTCAGGGCGGGATTTTTCCCGCCTGACCCCACTTGTTCCAATTTAAAATCTGAATTTTAAATTCTTAAATCTGTTTTTAGTTTTGAATTTTCTGCAAACTTCATCGGGCCATAACTGGGCCATACGGACTCCGATTTTCGAAAACTCGGACTCTATTTTGCGTATTTTTCCGAGACGAATGCAATAACGCAGCCCGTTTCCCCTAATTCCCACATCTGAGATTATTTATCCTGTAATTAGTGAATTTTAGTATTAACCCAAAATACGGGGTGTTACATTAATTGGACATATGAATCCTTATTTAGATCTATTCATGCCTATTAGGACATCCTTATTATGTTAGATCTAGTTTTATCATCACCTGTTCACTAGATCTGTTTTTATGTCCACTTTATTATTATGCCAATTACACATCTATACCAATATATATATATATATATATATGTTAGTTATGTTAGAATAATTACTATTTTCATCTTCCCATCATCTTTCCCTTTTATTTTAGCCTGGCTACTTTCTAGCCTAGGCATGACGTTAAATTATGCAAATACGTTAAAATGGGAACGAGGGGAAAAAGGGTATAAATTGGACATAATTTGTATATGGAAAGTTTGGCATAACTTAATGTTTATGAACATGAATTTGTGCATATAATTAGTTATGAACATAATTGGGGAAAAAGAGGCATGAACACCTATAAAGGCATAGGTATAACTAATTAATAATTGAAATGCCTAGGATTACAGTAATTAGAAATTGTAATGGAACTTATGACACGAGGTTAGATTGCATTTGTGGTTGAAGTCTGCCCGGACCCGACCGGCATATCCAACAACTGCAAATGTTGAATCTAATGTGAGGGGTCTAAGTGTACAAATACGAGACGGGTTAAGACACGTGGTTAGGCCCAACTTGTGGAAGAAGTCTGTTCGGACCCGACCGGCATATCCAGCATCCACAAGTTGTAAGCCTAATGTGGGAGGTCTAGCCCATTATAACCATAAATGGACATGATAATGAATTGAAATACTTAACCTAGTTGAATCCATAGGGATTGTATGAGTATGAACTAAAGTTGGGGTTAAGTAAATTTGGTTGAACAATGGGTGGGTTAAGTAAATCTAAGGGGGTGGGTAATATCTACATATAGGCCCACAAACTAAACCTGATAAGGTTATGTAATTAAAGACACCTAGTGGTATACATAACTGGTGGAAATAATAAAGCTATGCAATTAAAGACACCTTTTAGGCTAAGCATAACTTGTAGAGATGATAGGATTATGTAATTAAAGACATCTATTCTTATACATAGCCAATGAAAACCTAGTGGGGGATGCAAGACAAAGAGGAGAGCTTGTATCATATTGTGTAGGACCAGTTTCAGCCAGTAACCCGAAGTAGGTATCAAACATGTACTCCGAACTAGGTAGGAGAAGGGGAACACTTAGTGGACTGATTGTAAGAGATCCAAAGGTGGAGGACGGTGCGGGCGATGCAAACCAACCAGGCCATGTGCGTGCATGAGCCGGGCAGAGGGGGATAAGACGACCATGACACCTGTAGATATGGGACTGTGCATATCACCGAAGGGTTGCCACTTTAGGACGTGATACATCCTACGGTGGGGCTGGTGCAGACTATCTACACGGATTAGGGAGCTGATCGATTAGGGTAGTAATTAGGTACATTTGGATGTATGCCTAAGTCTACCACCATATAGTGGAAAGGATCATCTTATTCTGGATATACTAGTAGTAGTGCAGAGTAATCATTAAGGAGGCATATACACCCTATCATGTTTACCTAGTCATGCCTGCCTTTTATGTAGTTATCTCTCTTATCCACTTTATATGCCTGCCATGCTACTTTTATTTGTTTACTTGCTAAAAGTAACTGGACCCGCCAGACTTTATGTCTGGCCCTTTTTGTTTCCTCTTCTTTCTTCCGTCCCCCCCCCTCCCTAGGTTCTCAGGGCGGGAACACTCAGGCTTGACCGTGGTTCTGCTTACATTGTGTTGGAGCTGCTTATATGTGCGGTTCAAGCTCCTATCCTTGCTACTATTGCTTTGTCTTTTTTTTAGGGAATTATGCTTTTTATGTACTCTTATGGAACAAGACAGAAAGTTTTATACTTTTTGTAATGACTTTTATGTAGTTTCAGACTTGTGATATTTTGGATAATTTATGTTTGAAATGAAATTTTGAATTCCGCTGTTGCTTTTATATCTGTCTTGTAATATTTCTGTTTCTGTTTACCTATAACGCTTCATGAAACTTAATGCATTCCCTTAGTGAGTGACATTAACGGACATAGGGTGTCACACTTGGTATCCGAGCTGAAGGTTACCAGATTGGATAAAAGGTTTTGAAAATTATTTTCTGAAAGATTTTAAAAGAAAGCATTTTTCAAAAAGAAAAGTCTATTTTGAAAAACATATTCCCCAAAGCCATAGGAAATATCTTTCGATCCTTTGTCTGAATCTCTTTCCTTTTTCTTTTCAGCATGTCTAGGGAACCTTATATTCCCAAGGGCGTTGAAGTACCGGATTGGTTGAGTAGGTATCTTAAAGCCACGACACCAACCAAGAGCCAAGGAGACGTCCCTCCCCTAGTTGCAATTGTTGTTCCTCCACCGTCGTGAGTAGATGGTTTCCCTAAAAAGAACAAAGTTAAGGTTGAGGAAACACAAAACAAGAAACTATGGCCCAAGAAAGGACAACAACATGGGGGCGGAAAGCACGACAAGGCTCAAGGAAAAATGATATGCCATGGTTGCGGGAACGTGGGTCATTTAGTCAAAGACTGCAAAAAAAGGAAGAATGCTTGCTTCAACTGTGGTGAAGTCGGACACTATACTAGGGAGTGCCCAAAGAAGCAAGGACATGATCTTCTAGAGGGCAGGTGCATGCCCTCGTGGCTGTCGTACTGGATAGAGGTTGAAAAGTTTCTGTTGAAGGTTTGATTTTCTCTTTCCAATCATCTTGTTAGAACTTTTTGATTCTGGCGCTTCACATTCGTTTATATCTGGTTATATAGTTGAATCTCTGCACTTAGATATAGTATGGCAGTGGATCCTGTTGTTGTCTCAAACCCTATTGGTGGTTCGGCTCATTTTTCTATGATTTGTCAGGGTTTGAGAATATCTATGTTAGGCGTCGAGTTTGAGTGCAACACATATCTTGTTTCATGGGCTATGGGTTGATTCTAGGGATGGATTGGCTAAACATATACGGTGCCATTATCGATTGTGAGGGAAGGGTCGTTAGACTTTTGACTTATTATAGGAGGACCCTCGAGATTTCTTGTGACCCAAAAGGTTCTGTCATGCTTAGTTTCCTAGAATCTCTTGATGCATCTATCGATGATCTATGGTTTGTAGTGGTAGTCCGTGAGTATCCATATGTTTTTAAGGAGGTTCGAAGTTTATCTCCAAGGCGCAAGATCGATTTCCGCATATATTTGGTGGACAATGCAAAGCCAGTAGCATTGCCTGTGCGCCATATCGCTCCAAGAAAAGGAGGGAGCTTAGAAAACAAGTAGGGGAGCTGCTTGAGAAAGGATTTAGTCGGCGAAGCATTTCTGAATGGGGTGCCCCGGTGGTATTCGCAACTAAGGCGTACAGGTCGCTTCACATATGTGTGGATATTCATAATGTTTTTCCTTATTTCTTATTTATCGAAGTGTCTACACGATACAGCAGAGGTTAAGAAACTGCGCAATAGAGAGGTTTGGTTAATAAAAGTGCAATGGGGAGAAGACAACAAGGTTGCGACTTGGGAGACTGAAGACAAAGATCATGCTTCATATCCTTTCCTTTTTAGGACTACATTCTTAAGTTCCTTTTCCAAAGCTTTTATTCGCACTTGCTTCTATTATCTGAGTATATCCTATCGATCGAATCTACGACCTTTAGGTAGGAAATCCCATGATTGTAAACATGTGTTTGAGACATGTTATGTTTGATGGATGCAAGTGGTTGCTCGTGGATGCATATACACACACATTAGGCACTAGATCGGCTCAGTCACTCTCATACTGCATATGGATGTGTGTGCATTTTTCTTTCTTTTAATGGATGAAAATGGATGTATCATCATATGGATGTTGCATTTGGACGAACGATTATGCACACTTGTAGAACTTACATGTTATAATAAGATTATTTGCATATATGCTGGATTCATGACACTAACATACATTGCATTAAGGAGGTCGACTGAATCAGTAGACCGCCTGATCTTTCACATTAGTGCTAGGACATATACACACACCTTTGCATATTTTCATATAAGCATTAGAAAATTTTAAGGACAATGGATGCCTGTGATTGGTGGATGAATAGATGGAAGATGGATGGAAGGATACATTCTTTCTAACTTGGAGATTTCGGGGACAAAATCCTTTGAGTAGGGGAGAATGTAACACCTTGTATTTCAACTACACTAAAGAGGATAAATTAAAGAATAATTAATGTAATATTTAGAATTAAGGGGAAAGGACCACGTCATTGCGTCCGTCTCGAAATTCTAGACACCTGGCTTACATAAAACAGATAACGTATAAAGAAGTAAAGAACGGTAGAAGTTTGACGATAAAAGCAGGGATAACTAGCGCACTTGGCAAGTGCACCAAGGTAATTTTACACTGCCGCACCTGTAAAGGGTTCCTATGTTTGTTTTTGGGCATCCGGACCCAAGTGGGTGTCGACCCATGGCCCGATTCCCCTAGGCTGAGGTGGCAGTCGAATTCTGGAGGATGGCAGCTATAAATATACCCTCATTTCTCTTGTTTTCTCATACTAAAAACAATAGAGGCCAAATGCTATCAGTGCGTGAACTGAGTCTAATCCTTTCTTCTTCTACAAATCAAGTTTAATGATTCAAGTGTTTCAAGAATAGATCTGAGATTCAATACCAACAATTTCTTTTCCATCTTCTAAAATCTGAAAACTGTGAGTTAGTTACTTTTAGATTTAAATGATTAAAAGTAAATGTGATATGACTGTGATTTGGATTTGTTATTAATTGTGAATCTATGACATTCTTGGATCTTAAACTTTATTATACTAGATCTATCTTTATTGATCTAATTCATTTGCAGTTAATTTATCATGTCACATTTGTGGATCTTAAATTTTATCATGCTAGATCTATCTTTATAGATCTAATTCATTTGTGGTTAATTTATCATGTCACATTTGTGAATCTTAAACTTTATCATGCTAAATCTATCTTTATAGATCTAATTCATTTGCAGTTAATTTATCATGTAGCATTTGTGGATCTTAAACTTTATCATGTTAGATCTATATTTATAGGTCTAATTCGCTTGTAGTTAATTTTTCATGTCACATTCTTGGATCTTAAACTTTATCATGCTAGATCTACCTTTATAGATCTAATCCACTTGTGGTTAATTTATCATGTCACATTTGTGGAACTTAACCTTTATCTATGTTTGGGACTAATTTGGATCTGTCATTATTTGGACAGTTAAAACCTTGTTTATATCTAATTCTCCATTTAGATCATTTTATACCTATCATGTTGTAGTTGATTTGGATCTTAACCGTTATCATGTTAGATATACTATTTTTTTATTATAGATCTAATTCTATTTAGATCATTTTGTACCTATCATGTTGTAGTTGATCTGGATTTTAACCGTTATCATGTTGCATCTACTTTTTGATTATAAATCTAATTCTATTTAGATCATTCTGTACCTATCATGTTGTAGTTGATTTGGATCTTAACTGTTATCATGTCAAATCTACTTTTGATTATGAATCTAATTCTTTTTAGATCATTTGGTACTTATAATGTTGTGATTAATTTAGATCTGTCATTAACTGGACTTATGAATCCTTATTTAGATCTATTCATGCCTATTAGAACATCCTTATTATGTTAGATCTAGCTTTATCATCACCTGTTCACTAGATCTATTTTTATGTCCACCTTATTATTATGCCAATTATATGTCTATGCCAGTGTGTGTGTGTGTGTGTATATATATATGCCAGTAATGTTAGAATAATCACTATTGTCATCTTCCCATCATCTTTTCCTTTTATTTTGGCCTGGCTACTTTCTAGCCTAGGCATGACGTTAAATTATGCGAATACGTTAAAATGGGAACGAGGAGGAAAAGGTATAAATTAGACATAATTTGTAAATGGAAAGTATGGCATAACTTAATGTTTATGAACATGAATCTAGGCATATAATTAATTTTGAACATAATTGGAGAAAAAGAGGCATGAACACCTATAAAGGCATAGGTATGATTAATTAATAATTGAAATGCCTAAGATTACAGTAATTAGAAACTATAATGGCACTTATGACGCGAGGTTAGATTGCATTTGTGGTGGAAGTCTGCCCAGACTCGATCGGCATATCCAGCAACCACAAATGTTGAATCTAATGTGAGGGGTCTAAGTGAACAAATATAAGACGGGCTAAGGCATGAGGTTAGGCCCAACTTGTGGAAGAAGTCTGCTCGGACCCGACCGGCATATCTAGCATCCACAAGTTGTAGGCCTAATGTGGGAGGTTTAGCCCATTATAAACCATAAATGGACGCGGTAATGAATTGAATAACTTAACCTAATTTAATCCATAGGGATTGTATGAATATGAACTAAAATTAGGATTAAGTAAAAATTGGATGGACATTGGGTGGGCTAGACAAATCTAACGGGGTGGGTAATATTTACATATAGGCCCGCAAACTTAGCTCGATAAGATTATGTAATTAAAGACACCTAGTGGTATACATAACCGGTGGAAATAATAAAGCTATGTAATTAAAAACACCTTTAGGGTAAGCATAACTTGTAGAGATGATAGGGTTATGTAATTAAAGACACCTAGTGGTATACATAGCCAATGAAAACCTAGTGGGAGATAGAAGACAAAGGGGAGAGCTTATATCATATTGTATAGGACCCGTTTCAGCCAGTAACCCGGAGTAGGTATCAAACATGTACTCTGAACTAGGTCAGAGAAGGGGCACGCTTACTGGACTGATTGTAAGAGATCCAAACATGGAGGACGGTGTGGGAGATGCAAACCAACCGGGCCATGTGCGTGCTTGAGCTGGGCAGAGGGGGATAAGACGACCGTGACACCTGTAGATATAGGGCTATGCATATCACCGAAGGGTTGCCACTTTAGGATGTGATACATCCTACGGTGTGGTCGGCATAGACTATTAATGCGGATTAGGGTAGTAGTTAGGGTACATATGGACGTATGCCTAAGTCTACCACCTTATAGTGGAAGGGATCATCTTATTCTGGATATACTAGTAGTAGTGCAGAGTAATCATTAAGGTGGCGTATACACCCTATCCTGTTTACCTAGTCATACCTGCCTTTTATGTAGTTATCTCTCTTACTCACTTTATATGCCTGTTATGCTACTTTTATTCATTTACTTGCTAAAAGTAACTGGACGCGCTAGACTTTATGTCTGACCCTTTTTGTTTCGTCTTCTTTCTTCCATTCCCTCCCCTCCCCCCCCCCCCCCCCCCTCAAGTTCGCAGGGCAGGAACACTTAGGCTTGGCCGTGATTCTGCTTACATTTTGCTGGAGCTGCTTATATGTATGGCTCGAGCTCCTATCCTTGCTACTATGGCTTTGTCTTTTTTACGGGGAATTATGATTTTATGTACTCTGATGGAACAAGACAGAAAGTTTTATATTTGTGTAATGGCTTTTATGTAGTTTCAGACATGTGATATTTCAGATGATTTATGTTTGAAATAAAATTTTAAATTCACTGCTGCTTTTATATTTGTCATGTAATGTTTCTGTTTCTGTTTACCTATAACGCTTCACGAAACTTAATGCATTCCCTTAGTGAGTGACATTAACGGACATGGGGTGTCAGATCATTATAAATTTAAACTGATAATATTTTCAAAATATTAGATTTTGAAATCCATTTCCTTTTCGTATTCATTATAAAATGAATAAAATCGACCGATAAACCCATTCGAGTCAAAATGACGTTTAGCTACTTAATTCGGCTTCACATTTCAATATTTTTGTGTCCATCCAAAATCGGACAACTAAATCATATTTTGATTATTCATTGAATATTATTTTAAAGTATTAGTTATTTTAAAATATTTGATATTTTAAAATATTCTTTATTTCTGAATCGGAATACAACTCAATCAATTACCATATAATTTCAGTTATATGTATTTCATACATAACACGTATTCAACAACAATGATAAATAATCATCAAACAGTCAATTCACATCCAGAATAAAATTTACTACTACATAAGCATTAAATAATTAAGTAATGCTTAACACAATCTGTCGATCCATCGATTGAAATATAATTAAATTCAGGGGAGATGTGAATAAATTATCATCCCTAGACCCATGTGGGGTTTTCAAACAACAATAGTTTATTTAAATGAATTATTAGTTAACAAATTTAACCAATTCTAACTCGGTTTGAATTATTTTTCTAGTTAGCTAATTTTCACTGTTTAAAATTATAAATAGATATTTATAATTTAATTTCAACTACCACATTAGTATTAACATCATTTTGAATATGTTAAACATTTCAACAACACAATCAACACACTATACAGTCAATTATATCGTCCATGGTTTGTGGACGAGGGAGGTGAGCTAATAGGCACCTTATACAATTTATAATGATTAAAACTGAAAAAATCTACACTAGCAATTCTAATATTTTTATAAATGAATACAATAACATGATAAAATAATTTTTAATGAGAAGGAGTTCCCGCTTTGGTTTCCACCCCACCATTCTTTATTTGGTGATGGTTCTAACACTGTTTGGGTTCAAATTTGCCTTAAATTCCAACATGCTTTGTTTTGGTTCTGGTCAGCTCCATCACGAAGTGCACTTCGATACGATTCCAACGTAACTGAAATCGTCGGATTTGGACATCATACAAAAAAGATACACTATTATAAACTTTAATTGCTTATTTAAATAATAACTATCACTAACCCCTCTTTAAACCTTCTTCCCCTTTACTTCAGAATACCGATCCCATCTTCAAACCGTTCCTCCCTCCGTTGCACCATCCTGCCAACGCTAGACCTGAATCAAACCCTCCCACGATGATTGCCTCCACCTGCATTCCCCACACCAGTCGCGACAACGCTTCCGGTCATCCGTGGGCCTCGAAAAACGGTGGTGAACGTTGCCCCTTTAGGTGCAAAAATCGAAGCAAACACTCCACGAATTCCGATCATATCCATATGGATTTGGAGATCATGAATCGCTCTACGATATTACAACTATGAGATTTCGAAATTAATGAATGGATTGAGAGTAATTTGTGATTCAAAATCGGAGCTCTAGGGCCCTCTATTTCTTAGCTGATGGTGGAAAAATATAAGGGCTAGGGTTGACTAGGGTTTCAAAATTTTCAAGGCTATTTATATATAATTTTAATAATATTTTAATTCGTTTAAATGAAAATTTTCTTTCCAACTCCAAATCAAACCCAACGACTGTTGTTTCTAACTAAATACACCCATTCTAGACATAATGGGATATGTTCCGTAAGCCAATTCGACTGTTTTGATCAGTTTTTGTTAAAATTAAAATATAAATCAATATATATTGAATTTAAACATACATCTTAATTTACCAGGGCCACATACTGACTTCAAAAATTACAGAAAAATAAATCTAGCTAAGTTTTGACGATACGGTCTTAGTAAAACTAATTTCATCGAATTTGGAGACCGTTTGAAAAATGGCCTTATTCTAGTCGATTAAATTTAAATTGAAATTACAAAACACATTTAAAATCACCACGCTCACATATTAATTTCAAAAATTACGAAATTTGAAACCTAACAATAATTTAACATTCCAGATCCAACAAAAGTGGTTTCGTCGAAAACGGAGGTCGTTTGCAAAATGACTATTTTTAAACGTTATAAATTATATTAATATATATATAAATTCCATAGCAACTATTTTAAATTTTAAATTGGACATAACTTACAATTTATATTATGAAATTTACATTTTTCACATTCGTTAGAAAGATATAGTTAAATAGATTCCAACGTTTCTTGTTTCACTGAAATCCAATTTATTTTGTATCATGTATATTCAATTGAAGTTTAAAATCAGATTTTCAACCTGCCGCGCCATTTCAAGCTCGTTTTATAATTAAAATTAATTTATACGTTCTAACTTCGATTTAAATAAATTTTTAGTCGTTATTATTTAAAATAAATCATTTTAAATATTCAAAATCCATTAAAATAACTAAAATAAAAATTTTAAATTGGTTCAGAAATTCTAGGTTGTTACAATCTCCCCCACTAAAAATCTTTTCGTCCTCGAAAAGGAACAGAGCTAAAAGTTGTTTAACTAACCAACTCAACTTTCATTTTGGCTTTCATTCTTCAACTTTTTAGTTTCTAAGAATTTTCTAATTTCTCAAAAATTTGGCTAACACCCTAAATTTTTGAAAAATTTCTCCATAACCTCCTTTGTACAGCCCTATCGGTAAAACCACCACTTGCCTCACAGGGCCCTCATCAATCAAAAAGGAAAAGAAAAAGCCATGTGGCTTGCCAATTGGCTCATGAAATCATCAAAACCCAATAATACAATAAATATGTACCTATTTGTCGAGCATACAATTTTAGTCCTCTTCTTAGCTTCCATGTTATGAGTTGTTCACACATATATATGTACATGTATGCATTCCAATCAATTTTCAATTCAGTTCAATGTTAGACTTGGTTTGGCTTAATTTTACCTTTTATTGGTTTTATCAATCCAATATTTTAATTAGTTAAATTAATAATCACACAACTCAATCAACAATTAATTAGTTGGTTAACTTTTCAAATATATAACTATTATATACTCAAAAATCATTTTTTTAGTGCCAAATCACAAACAATAAACTCTAACTAAGTTTTGGTTCTCACACCGGTCAATTGGAAATATATAGATATCCCGCTTTCGAAACTCGAACATAAACACTGATGATGCATGTGTTATCGTCAGTATCATCTTTGGGCGACTAGAGTGTGATTCTATATCTACTCAGTATATTTGAGGCTACGTATATACACTAGCAAGGTGTATATGCAAAATCTTCATATATCTGATAGTCCAAATTCAATATAAAATAAAATTTTCAAATATGTATACTAAGATATAATTTTCAAAACTAAATTTGTTTTTTTACAAATAATACTCTTCAAATTCATTCTAGGATACTACTGATCCTATCTCTAATGATTTATTCTTATAGGATGTTACTAATCCTATCTCTGATGAATTCTATCGTTTGGTTCTAATGTGTCTTGTTCTCGAGCTTTGTAAACCAAAGCTCTGATACAAAACTGAAACGACCCGAAATTCCTCGATCTCTGAGGAGATGGAAGAGCCCAGATTGTTTTGAGAACATGACACATCAGTAAACAAACAATAGAATATTTCACTGCTATCACAACAATTTACATCAGAGTACAAGAACATATCAGAGTTCTAATAAATAATATACATTGAAAAATATCAGAGATTTAAATTACAATGCAGTGGAAAAATAATACATAAGAATAATGTACAGCGGAAATCATCTACAACCACAACTGAAAGGGATATACGGATACAAAGCTTTCCAAATATAGCTCCAGCTGTAATTCAGGATCCGGTGAAAAGAAGTATTTGCAAAACCAAAACTACTGAATGCCCGGGTGGAAAATATGGGCACCCAGACTTTAGGTAGAAAAAATATACTTCGAGTCAGTCATGGGACTGGTGTGAGAATTAAAAATAGCTATTAACTTTATTTTAAGATATGGTAAATCACAGGACCAAACCGTATAATAAGGAATGAGTTTACTCTACATGAATCTCAGTTTAAAATAAAACAACGCAATGCTTTTTGGAAAATGAAGCTATTAAAAGACTCAGGTCCCATCACACAATGCAACGCAAGTCGGAGGATAGAGTTTTCCGTTTTAATAGCCAAAAAACATGCTTGGTACGTTTAAAACAAATCATTTTGATATTACTATAAGTTCATAGTGTCAAATCAACTTCAAATATAAATGTATCAATCATAGACGGCATATGTACCATATATTATGTCGCCATACTAGTTTTACAACTAAAATAAAAAAATGTCATATCGAAAATGGATTTCCATCATGAACCAAGGCAAGGGATCTTCCTTCCCATTCAAGACACTCTAGCCCATGCCTTAGGACATAGAATCAGATGAGCCATTGGATCTGGCAGGGCCGGTCCACACTTACTTTACTGGATTGGCAATTCCTGAACAATACATTTCCATGCCCTATAGGGCATAAAATATAGTCGGTATGTCGACCTTCAAGAGCGACTAGGGACACAAACGAGGTACCTCGCTTTCCAACAACCACATAAGTCAAATGTCTAGGCTCCATACCATGACATCACTCCAAGCTAGAATGAAACGCATGCACTACCTACGGTCCTCTCCCATTTCTGGTTCATACCGGGGTGTGAAGCTTGTGAATTAATGCTATACACAAAGCTATGCTAATTAAAGCCATGCTTTGATCATCAACCACAAGAATCTGCTTTTCAACAAAAGCCTTGATCATTTGCATCTTAGCATGCCACACTGACAATTCACGCCATGCAATTGATGTCTATCACTATATAACCTCTAAGCTCGTACGTCTCAGAGAAAGGTGTTAAGCAAGAGAATAAATTCTCCGCCACCAAACAGATATATATTTAATAGAAATCAATCAACATGGAATGAAATCCAGTGTCAGACACACATCCATTTATAAGTCCATTCTGGGTCTGAACGAAACCAGAGGCACCTTATTCCTCATCCCATATGTACAACACAGGAGAGAGGTCCTCGCATATCCAGTCGATCTCCAAGTAAGTCAGGATGATCACCACTTATTACCTTGTCTCGGGGGATCAGTCAGATCAAGACATCAGTAATCATCCATACGATGTGAAGATCTCCGGTCTTCGACCACCGTCTTTATTGTCGACTTTTTATCATCGCATCAGTTATTCAGAATGGGATAAACTCGGTCTTTCCGAATAACTTGCGTATTTTATAATCAATAATCAAGTGCTATAAAAACACATCTATTAGACCAAAAAATGGCACTAACACCCAATACGATAGATTTCGTATTGAATAATTGAGAATAATCATCTAAAATCATAGAAAAGTAATCAACACACGAGATTTACAGTGGTTCGGCGTTAACAAGCCTACATCCACTTCATAGATTCTCATTTCATTCGGTGATTACAATTATAATGAATACATTCACACAATCACTCGAATACAATGAATTATTCTCTTCGAATTCATTGATTTTCATTGAAGAAGAAGGCAGTTCTCTGTAGGAGAATACTGGCATGGCGGCCATGGAAGAACTAAGTGCCAAAAGTCCCTGAAATTGATGCGAAATCGTGTATTTATGGTCAAAATTTTGGTTGGGATGAATGTCCACGTGGAGGCATCAGAGAAGATCTCGTGAGTGGCGGAGAACGTGGGAAAGTGGTCTCTATGTGGTTAGGTGTAGCCAGGTCCGAATTATTATGCATTAGAATAGGTCTTCGACTAACTAATGAAGCAGTTTTAGGGTAGCAGGCATGGCGGATCGGATCGGTCCCTACCCGATCCGAAATGAAGATACCCACTGATCAACTTCAAATTGTGTGTGGGTCAGGTCTGCCTTGTCTTCGCCTGGACCGATGCCTCCTTAGTTTCGCTCGAGTCGTTGGTACTTTACCCGATCCGAACCGAGGCCTTGCTAGTTCTGTACCATTATCCAACCCGATCCACTGACCCGATCCAATATGGTGCCATCAATCTGATCCGATTAGAGCTCTGGTTTTAGAACGTATAAGAACTTTAACCTCTAACATATGTAACCCTGATCGTCAAGGTTTTTGGTGGCCTGGTCACAAAACGGGCTAACATTTTGCCTCCAAAGTATGTCTTATCAAAGATGAGACATGCTTTGAATATGTCAAGCCGAGTATTTGTGGAAAGTCATCCGTCCGTGGGAATGATTTATCAAATTATGGCACTACTTCCATGGGTGCTAGTAAGTACAAATTCTATGGAAGGAGTAGTCAAAGTGATCAGGTAACCATTTAAACCTCGTCGAGTCAAGAGATCAAACTCTTTCACCCTAAGTCGTGATGGATCGTTGGCTCCCATGTGTGGTTGTGCACACAGGACGTTACCAATGGATGTCGCCTTCCTACACAGGTCAAGCGTGTTATCGATTTATGCTTTCTTTTACATGAAAGTCAATGTATGAAGTAGCTATCCAAGTCATGGTGTGGTATAGGATTCTCCGAACTTTAAGCTAGCTTCTAGACTGTAAGGATAGATCAAATCAGGATTGGTATATGAATCCGCCATTTGCGCTCGTCTTGGGACTATCCTAGCATCAAGATATAAACCAGATCATACTAAAAGAAATCCACGGCCGTTCTGGGTCCTTTCATAGTCTCGTGATCACATACAAATCAGCAAGGGATGTTATTGAAATCATTTAACCCAGTGCCCATAAGATCATCACAAACATAAGGTAGTTAGAGAGTTCTCCGCATTCTCTATTCGATGTAGTTGCGAATCAAGTCTCTGAAGTCACGTTTGATCCATTAGTGGGCTTTCTTAAATGGTCAAGACAAATCATATCTTATTCCGGAGATACAGTTTATATGTTCTGAGTCAAGCGTCGAGTCAGGGTCATGTTCAAAGTTAGTCTGTCAGTTGATGCTCATGCTCCCAGCATTAGTGGAGGACGAGCGAAGTTAGTGCTTATGCCCCCAGCATCGTTGCGGGCTAGACTAGGTTGGTAGGACATCTGGTCTTCTAGCCTCTAATCTTTCTTTCTTTACATCAGGTTGGAGCTGCAGGTTCAGCAATCTTAGTCAAGCCGTGTCATTCTATGCTCTTTCTCAAGTCATCAAGGGTTGGAGTTGCATACGCGAATGGTCAGATCACATTTGCCTCGGTGTCATCCCATCTCTACAGTCAAAAATCGAGGATTGCCTCATCAAGTTTTAGCAAACTTAAATACTCTCCCAGCATCAGCCATGGAGTTGAGTAAGGTGGCCAATCATGCAAGCGAGCAAACATCGTTAGGGGATTATTCGAGCCCCTTCATTCGTTTTTTACATATATAATCTGAAATAGCCATCATTGTCATGCTGAGTCATCTCTCATGCTTGGTTTCATTGAGCTTGACAACCAAGATTGCGGGCTCGATTAATGATATTGGTCCTTTCCGGAATTGTACATTCCTATCAGTGTTTTCTGAGGCCTTTTTTTGTCTTTATCATTTCACGAGTCAGATAGTGCTCCATTCTTTGTCATGATAACGTTGAGGTCATCCATCTCAATACTAATGTCTTCTTGTTGCAGGAATCTATCTCACGATAGAGTTCAACAACTTTTCTAGGAGAATCTCATTATAGAAGGATATTGAGGTTTGTTTCAAAGGTGAATCTGCCAAGGCTTCTTGGTGGGTCTCGTTGCAGAATTCCTTTAAAGTCTGAGTTATCCAAAATACCAGATATTGCTGCTATTAAAACCATAAATGGTCCGTGTCTATTTACCTATGCCACTAATACTTTGAATCTTTCAAGGAATGCATATAGGTTCTCGTTGGACCTTTGACTGCTCAATGAAGTCGGTGTCCAAAGCGTTCCAACAGATGATCGATTCAAAGGCATGCCACCAAAATTGTATAACAACAATCACTACAACAAAAACACCATATTACAACTTTAATTTTACAACTGTGCGAAAAACACAGTTGTAATAAACGATTTTTTACAACTGTGCAAAACGCACTGTTGTAATAAATGTATTTTACAACTGTGAAAAAATCACTGTTGTAATAAACATATATATCACAACTGTTCTTTTTAGTCTATTGTAATAACTAATATATACCAATTAATTTCTAATAATTAATTTCTGATAAATGTTTTTTACAACTTTTAATTTCCTAAAGTTGTAATAAACATATTTTTAACAACTTTTCATTTTATTAGTTGTAATAGATGCCTATTACAAACTTCATGTTTATAATATATATATATTTAATAACTAATTATATTAATATTTAATAATAATTAATAATTAATAATAAACTTAGGAATCAATAATATTTATTAATTATTATTAAATAATTAATAGTTAATAAGTAGTAATTTACTTTTAATAGTTAATGTTAATTGCTTATTAATTAATAATTAGTAACATATATATTATAAGCTTTTAATAATCACTACTCGATTATAACTAAGTAGAAATAAGTAAAAGTTAAATAATAACTAATTTGTAATTAATAATCAGTTGATTTTCGATAATAAATAAATAAATTTTGAAAACTTAATATTTAATTAGTAATATATAATTTATAAATAATTCACAATTAAATGCTAATAATTAACATTGGTTATTTAATAAATAATAAATAATACTTTATAACTTGTAGTTATAAAATGATAAATTACATCATTAGTCATTTATAATTTACTATAACAAATGATTATTCATAAATTATTTATAATTAATAATTAATAAATAATAACTTATGATAATATTTTTTTAGTTCCCTCTTTTTTCAAGCGTGATGTTAAACAATCCCACAACTTGGTCTTATAGGAAATTGTTTAAACTTCCCACCTCCTCGTCTTATTACAAATCAAATTCCCGCAACCTTAATTTTCAATTCCCGCTTCTACTTTTCGTTCGCCGCCTACATACTAATTTTTTAAAAACCCTAACATTCTCGAACTCTCAATCATCGATCTGCCCATATCGACGAATCAATTTCCCTCCTTTCCTCCAAATTCCAGACCACAAGTAGCCCAAAACTCATCGTATTTACACACCAAATCCATTTCCTGTTTAGTTACTTGCTTTTGTTTAGGTCGCTTCTCTTTCTTCAGCCTCCTCGATCCTGGTATCAAATCGCTGTTGTTGTCATCACTTTTTTCACTCAGTGAAGATCGAAACTTTTGTTCTCTTAATGCAGAATTACTAATCGATTTCTTCCCATCACAACTGTGATTTGACAGGGCTGGCCACTACATGTTGTCTTGCTTCGTGGCCTGATTCTGGCCTTAAGAATTGGTGGAAACCCTAAATTGTTGACGTTGTTGCTGTGTAGATCTGTTTTTCCGTGCTGAGGTTACAACTTAAAAACTATCTTCATCAATCAGAGGCGGTAGAGGAACAACTGGGGAGGGAGGCGCTGTCTAGTCAGAGGAGGAGGGAGGCGCTGGCTACAACGATGTCTGGCCCTGCGTCGATTTTCTTGAGGATGACATCTTGTTTCGATTTCATATATATTGCACTAGCTGGACAGAATGGGTACAACAATTTTACTGTTATTTACAATGTTTAATGGAATCAACACAATTATAAATGATAGTGCAAGTGCCCAAGTTCTTCAGAAAACAATTCAGTTCTTTTTCCTCTTTAATGACTGAGGCCAAAATGATTCCTTTCTTTCAAAATTAAAATCGATTCTTCTTTCCCAAATCGAACTCCGCCTAAACCAACAGCCATTTCGAAGCCGATGTCCCTTCCTCAGCACTCGAAGTCTGATCTTGTCTCCATCGACAACGGCAAGACCAAGACCTACAAAGTTGCTGCCTGCATCACTAAATATAGTGCCAATCTGTCGCTCATCTCTGTGCCTTCTTTGTCACTTTCGAGTATTGCTGTCACTACCGCTTAGCCAAGCTCCAGTTTTGTTCTTCGTCACTGCAAAGGTGAGTTCTTTAGCTCACGAGTCACTTCGATTCAAGTATCTCAACAACGATATTAACTAAATACATATCGGTTTGGTCTATGATATTAAATGATAGTGGCTTGTCTGATTTCTCATGTCTTGATTTTACTGGGTGATTAAATTTAACTATCCAATAGTTGTAACTATTGAAATTTAGTGTAAGCCATGTTTCCTATTTCATAGGAAATCCAGTAATGATTTAACCCTGGATCCTTGCCTTGCTTAAGTTCTAACCCCTGTTATTTACTGCTGGTTACCATCAATCGAGTGTTCATGCACATTTCGTCCTAAAGTATGGGATATTTACATATTTATTTATGTGTATACATGTATGATTTGTATGTGTGTAATCTGAACATGTTTTGTTTATATGAAATCTTACCCCCTTGTGGTATACGTATTAGACTTGAATGTACACTATCTCGAAACCTGGTCATATTCTTGTCTCCAGAACCCATAGCTAGCTTTTATGTTGTCCAAACCTGATCCCTTCCATTTGCGGGTTTACTTATATGTGTTTTATACTGTTTGACATGCTTATAAATACATACAAGTTTATGGACATGTTACATTTTATTAAAAGATAGAAGTCAACTGGTAACTTGACATTGTAATGACTGTGCAGCATGCACCTGATAGAATGACCCTGGAACAATTTATGTTGTTTATTTTGTGTATATAAAATGATTCTGACCTTTTCAGTTATGTGTATTTGTATGTGTTCTCCTTGGAAATGCAAACACACCCATATACCATCATCATTTACTTGCTTTTTGGTCACTATGCACATACTGGTCTCAGCCATTTCAACACTGAATTGCTATATATAACACATGCATTATTAGTAAAGAGGTCATTTTTAGGACAAAGCTATCACAACAGCTTTGATTATTTGTTTGTCGTGATTTTTTTTTTTTTGATTCTCTTATGATCCAAACCATAGCATGCATGTATTATTACAGTTCATGAACATAACAGATGTTTAAATTGACATTAGTGTGCGCATCAAGGAATGGTTAGATATCTTGAAGTGCAATGCATTTATATAGGGGAAAATATGATTCAAAAACCAGAGCAAGCGGTTTACTTCAGTCGTACATTTGTCTAATTTCAACCCAGTTCCCAGAGAGAGTTGTGATTGTGTTGGTGGATGCACAGATTCTGATAAATGTTCATGTGCTGTTCGAAACGGAGGCGAGCTCCCTTTCAATAGCGAAGGCTTGATTGTCAAAGCCAAGCCCTTGATATATGAATGTGGCCCATCTTGCAAATGCCCTCCTTCTTGTTCTAATAAAGTCAGCCAAAATGGGATCAAATTTCCATTTGAGGTATTCAAAACAGAGAAAATGGGTGGGGAGTGCGATCTCGAGCTTTCATACCCATGGGAAGCTTCATATGCGAGTTTGTAGGAGAGCTTCTAAAGGACGAAGAAGCTCAAAAGAGGACCAATGACGGCTATATGTTTGCAGTCGGTAATAATCACTATGATGATGTGCTATGGGAAGGACTTTCTTTAGTTCCTTGCTTGCAAATAAGAGCTCCAAGCGATGATTCTGAGTACGATGGAGGGTTCAACATAGATGCTTCAGTATATGGAAATTTTGGAAGACTAATTAACCATAACTGCACTCCTAACCTTTATGCTCAAAATGTACTCTATGACCAAGATGATATGAGAACGCCACATATTGCATTCTTTGCATGCGAAGACATTCCACCAATGCAAGAGCTGAGTTATCATTACAACTATACCATTGATGGTGTTCATGATTCTAATGGTAACATAAGGAAGAAGAACTGTTACTGTGGCTCCATTGAGTGTACCGGCAGACTCTACAGAGGTTTCACGTTTTAAATTATTGATGAAGCGAAGGTTGTTTCCTGTGCATCCAGATAGAAGTTTTTTGAGATCTGCATACATTTGATTTTACTTCTGGAGGTAGCTTCCTTGCCGTAAGGACTCATGTTAAAGTTTTCGCACTGCAGATTTTTTTGTTTTTTATTTTTAACATTTGATTTTATTCTAGCTACAAGATTTCATCTGCAATTGATGTTTTGGGTTTTTCTTTTCTTGGAATTTTATTTTATGTTGGCATGAACTATACAAAACAATGACTCTGAACTGAGTTGAAAAATCATTCAATGTGTGAGATGGCACCCCTGATTGCTAAAAATCATTCTATGTTTAAAAAAAAGTGTTAGAGGTATGTATACCCTTGAGTATGAACTACTATTATGAGATTTTGCAGTTGTATTGCACTTAACCCTATTAATTTCATATTTACTTCCATTTAATTACTGATGAATGCGACAATCAGTTTGTTTATAAGATCTTGGTCAATTAAAGAAGTGCATGTGATTTCTCTCTAAATACTAGTCTCAGAGCACTTATATTATTATCTTTTGCAGGTCAAACCAGCTTAACGTAGGCTAGCTGCTATTGAAGATGTTAGCTAAATTATCGACTAAATTATCGGTGTTGTCAGTGTCTTCTATTGTCCGCTACTTCAAGTCCTAATGTATGCTTATGTATTTTTGTGTTAGATCGATGTATGTATTTTGAAATGGTTATGTTCTTTGTGATGGGCTTAGTTGATGATGTACTATGTGTATGTTGATCGAATATTATGTTAATTAATATATATGAATGATTCCGTATAATTATATTTGTTGCATTGAAATATGAATCATATTATTATTAATATATATGAATTCTTTATATTAGTAAGGTGTATATGAGTTACAACAGCAAAAAAAAGTTGTAATAAAGTTTATTACAACGGTGGTAAAAGTTGTTATACCTATGCTCTGATGTTATAACAGAATATACAACAACGGGGAATAAAAGTTGTAATAAACTTTATTACAACGGTGAGTAACAGTTGTTAAATACCCTATTTTACAACGGTGTTGCAACTGTGCAGAAACGTTGTAAAAGATATAAGTATATTACAACTTCTTAATACACGACGGTGGTTTCACCGTTGTAAAAACTTTTTACAACGTTTTTGCACCGTTGTAGTATGGTATATTTGTTGCAGTGAATGTAAGTCAAGATCCAGAAATGGTAGCTTGAAGTGCGGGGGATTGTTGAAGTCCCTGATGTCTCATGTGAAAGTTTTGATTGATGTTTCTCATGTCGCTATTGAGGAGAGCCGCCTCTGGTAAAGCATCAATTAGCATTGGCAATTCGGCTTCCATTTGTGACAAGTTGTCATCTCTTGTCCAATTTAGCGCTGGTGCCCCCAACATGATGTTTTGAAGTGGGTGGAAGCCGGTCTTTGGCATCTTGGTTTCGCATATGTAATAGTCGCCAATTAGGCTTCTGTCCTTTAATTTTGGATCGTGATCCATTGCTCGGACGTATGCGGGTTAGTCCTGAGGAGTCATTCTTTTGGTTGCAGTCTGGGATCTTTTGGAACTCCAATGATGGTAAATGTGCATAAAGTCCGCGGATAGTCAAATTGTGTTGCTCGAAGCTCCTATTTTGTGCCCACCATCCATGAGTGTTTTGCTAAGCGGTGAGCATCAAATCCATGCCTTCTCTAAATTCATACTCCCTCATCAAGTTGTGAGTTAGAGTTGGGCGTCGAATAATTTGTTCGTGTCCATCTCATGTTAGTTTTTGGTCCATCCAAGCTCCGAGGATCGGAGTCAGGTGGCGATAAGATCACATTATAATAACCTCAAATGCTTCCACCTGCCCCTGCATTAAGGAATGGGAAGTTTCATGTTGAAGTTGAGTTGGGTTTGAAGCATTCGTCTGAATTAGAGTAGAGGTTGGTTGGACTCCATTTAAGTTTCCAGTGGCTCTTGCATTGCCGTAGTTTCCATCCAAAATGTTACGGTAAGAAGTTACATGCTACAAACGCCTGGAAGGAGGTTGACTGCACCTTGTTTCATTCAAGACAATGTTTCCAACTTGTCTCGAGGTCTCATGCGATATGGACCACGGAGTAGGGATTGTTTGAGCCAAGTTCGTTGTCGCTTTAATTCCCATGGTCTCGCTCCAGCGAGTAATTCATAGTTCCTTGGCCTTCCATCTATCTGACTAAAGAAATTATCCATCATTTTCCATCATTCCCGAAGAAGTTCATCTTGCCGAGCCATCCGAGTTCTCAATTCGTCAAGGGCACCATTCATTTCATATCTAGTTTGATGTATTGGGGGATCACCGCAAGAGGAAATCTCTTGACTTCCTTCGTTCCTAGCGCCTTCTGCGCCAACATCCTCACCATGGAAGAAAGTTCTATCTTCCTTCTTCTTAACCCTTGGGTCGAAGTATCAAGCATTCTGCTTCTTTGCAAGCTAGAAGTCGAAGTAGTGGCATGCCCCTTGCCTGGAGGCTTTCAATCAAGAAGTCAATTGAGACTAGAAAATGGGCGTTTGCTCTGTATCCATTTTGTGGTCCTTTAGCGGCTTGCCAATATCAAGGTATAAGTTAGACACAGACAGATAAGTTATACCATTTGTAAATATTTTCAACAGTAGACCCCAGTCCTGAGCTAATGGCAAAAGACAGGTGGTCATATCACATCCCTTTCAAATTTAAACATGTATGCATGGAAAAGACATTGCTTTCAAAGCTTAAGTGATTGCATTTTCCATTCAGTGTACTTGCAAAGTGGTGCTCGTCGTTGCACTAGAGAAATCACTCCCAAGGCCTCCTTCAATCGTCGCCTTAGGTCGTGTGATATGTTATCGAACGTCCCGCTCCTAAGGCCTCTTTTTGGTTTCCTCCTTAAGTCATGCGGAAAGTTTAGCTTCAGGCCTTGGTGTCAATCCTTCGAATGTGACCCTTTATTAGTGTTGTGAGTGCGGTTCTCGCGACTTTGTCTTGTTATCTTGCACATACCTGCAGTTAAATCACATCATAAATCAAACAAGGGGTTTTAGTCCAGTATCCCTACAAACAATAATTTTTGAAATAAAAAATCGTTACTAAACTGAGTAATAGACAACAGGGGGTGTGATTTGTATGCCCCCAGTCAAACTTGAATAAGGTGCCTGGACAGGGCTTGTTCGGGATTGATTAGGATCGACATTAGATTGCCCCCAATCTTTCTGTAGGGAGTGTGGGCTCAACTTTCAATCTTGCCCCCAATCCTTCAGTGAGGTAGGAGCCTATTGTCTTCGGTACTTAATCTTAGCACCTTTATACTCTCCTGACGTATGCCCAGGTTAGAGTGTAATCAAGGCGGTCTTTAATCGTGGTGCACCATCACGCCTTAAGGACGTCATTTTCCCGTCCTTTATACTCTCTCTCGAATCATGAGAGTTAGAGTTAATCAAGCGAATGGTCATGTCATTTGCCCCGGCTTTCCTTCTATGCTTTAATCCCAAGAGCGGGATTATGTCGGCTCGAGTGTCGTTCTCGAACTCGATTTTTAGTCCATACTCCATGCTTTACTCTGGCAGATAGAGCTTTTCGGGCAAGTGGTCGGGTCACACTCGTCAAGACGCTACCTCCTAATCTCCGATTCATAGGTAGAGGTGGTCCTTCACAATAACCAAGTATCTCTCGTCCCATTGACTCGTGGGATGGAGTTTGGTCGGATGCTGCAATATCATCCTTTAAATGTTCTCTCAAATCATGAGAGCTAGAGTCACGGATCAAGTGGTCTTTAATCATGGCACGCCCATCACACTCGTCTTAGGTTTGTACTTCTATCCAATCTCTGAGGATTAGAGTTAGCCAGGAAAACAGTCAGAAAATGTTTGCAGAAGCTTTGCGTTCCTCCGATCAATCTATGGGAGGGGTGATTGGCGCCGAACTTTGGGTACCTGCATCATTCATATCGCATGAGTTAGTCATGTCAATTACTCAGGAAGCATGTAAAAGTAAATTGCATGATTGAAAAGTAAGCATATAAAGAGGTAGTGCTGCCTCCTTTATTTGAATCCATGTAATCTGGTGGCATCAAATATAGGATCGAGCCATGTAGACGGTCGAACTGCATCCATATGAAATCGGATTCTGAATTTGAAATGAAAAGTCAATGCATAATTATCTTTAGCTCTGCTACGTATGAGCCAAGGAGTGGATGGTCATCTCGGATCCGCCTTGAGTTATACAACCTCTTTCAGGCGGAGAGCGTGGCTTTGTAAATGAGCGGTTCAGTCAAGCTTGTCATGATATTGCTCCATAACTCTATATGCGGGTGTTAGAAGTCTGATCGGTATCAAATCCTAGGTACCTACACCATCCACATATTAATTCAACTGAGTTAATTACATCAATAACTCATAAAGCATGCAAATATAAGAGTTATGGTTAAAGAGTAATCCTGTTAAAGGAATGAATATCATTCGATGCGAAAATGGCATTGCATGCTCTTTGCAGGTCCATTTTGCCTCGATAATCTCTGCTGGGGATGGCTACCAAAATCTTTAGCTGGTGATGAACGTCTTTTCAACCCGTCGTGGGATGGCGGTCCCGAGAATGAACAGACCTTCACTAGGGTCTTGGAGCGACAAAGGCAGTTAGGTAAATACTGTAAGCGAATGACGAGGTCGCATCTCCTTTGAATTGCCTTCTTTCCCCCTTACAATGGGCAAAGATTGAGTGTCAGGGATTCATGTATGTACTGCTAATGGTAGCATATCATCACATTGGTGCTAGGACAGTAGTTGACAAGATAATAATGGGTTCATGCTTATAGAAACTTTTGCGCTTTCCATGCCAGGAAATAGGATATGGTTGTTAGGGAGATAGTCATATGTCATCCATCCGCCGATATGCCTTTAATCCCAAGTCGGGAATAAGATCTAATGCACAAATAGTCAATCAGCATCCAGGCTTAAGTGCTCTAAAATTTTAACTGGCCAATCTTCGGGCAAGGCTGAGGCAGTCGATCATGTAAGCCTACGATGTATCAGCTTTGAATTAGATGATGCAATCACGAGCAATCGACATCCGAATTTCCAGTTGCCCCCATCGTTTGGGGCACGAGTTAGTTACTTGACTAATCCTCGATGAAGGAAGTGGAATTGTAAATCTTCACTTTCTAACTCCAAAACGTCGTTCATCAAAAGTTTCATTCGCGTTCATCTCCCATTTAGCGGGAGGCAGAATAGTGATTTTGTCGAATCATTTAGGGAAGTGAATTGAGCAATGAGACTCGTTGATATCTATCTCTAGATAAGCTTTGAAAAGGAATAAGAAATGTCGTCTTGCATGTCATATCTCGAGGCATAACGAACGATGGTACGCCCTTTGTTTCTCCTTGCTCGAAACACTTCGTGTTGTAGGAAGTTTCTAAAGGGAGTTGTTTATGACTCTCTTCCGAATTTGATCTCCAATACTGGATCAAATTTCAAGTGTCTCGATTGCAATCATCTCTATCTCTTCCGAATTATCGGAACTTGCTTGGTGGCCAGATTATCCGCTTTTTGAATTCGGTATGCGGAATATAAAATATGTTGTAATATTCTGATCCATCCAACAGCTCTTCTACCCGCTAAAGGTAAGCCACGAGTCGTAGTCCCGTCATTTGGAATGTCCTTCGAATCAATACAATTTCAATGCTGGACTGTCGATTATTCTTTGCACTATATGTATACAACTTCCAAGTGTTTGGTTTTCATCTTTTATTTTGAGGGGCCATCTTCTTCATCTAACACATTCTCTTCGGGAATAGTCGACTAATGCTTGCCCCCGTCTGGATTTCTTCTAGAGGGCATTGAGGTCAACTGGTTTAACCCGATGTTCCATTCAAGCAATCGCCCGAATATCGCAGGTCGCTGCAAGACCTCTTGTAATGACTAATCTGTGTGTATCACAATCGGATGAACTTGGAAATAATGGCAAAGTTTTCTTGAAGCAATCAACAAGTTGTAAACGAGCTTTTCAATCTTTGGGCAGTTGCTTCACTAGACGTTGCCCTCCTGCATCCCAAATCTTCATTCTCTCTGGGATCTATGTCTTCGGGCAAATCGTCAAGTGATTCTTCCTACGATGTCTCCCTTGCTTTCTAAGCCCATGCCTTC
Source organism: Allium sativum (assembly GCA_030737875.1). Classification (NCBI taxonomy): domain Eukaryota; kingdom Viridiplantae; phylum Streptophyta; class Magnoliopsida; order Asparagales; family Amaryllidaceae; genus Allium; species Allium sativum. The sequence continues at coordinate 226,697,730 of CM060911.1, read as the reverse complement.
TTCACACTACACCTCCTCAGGAGGGGAAGCGATTTTGGTTCCATGCCATCTTTTTTGTGCAGCATATTCCATTCAGCCAGTAGAGTGCAATGTAAGCTCTGAATTCTGCTAGAGCCGGTCGGCCTAAACCTTGATCAGATAAGCTTGAGTACGACAGAATAGCTTACGAGTCTTCAAGTAATATTCATGCGTTATGTCACAACGGAAATGAGAAGAAGAGAGCTAAAAGTTGATTCATATTTTCTTTAATATCGAGCTCTCATCACTTGACCTAGGTCATATGGTGGCTGCTGAGCAGTCAAGTTGCTATAATCTGGGAAAGGATCCATAGGTCTAATCATGGCGTGTAGTGGTTCAACTAGTACCTAACTCTGGACACCAAAGTATATTGACCTAATCCTTATTCGATGGAGATCAGTCTTCCTGATGCGGTTGGCATCAAATAGCCATTGCAAAGGTGAACCGCAGTACATATTTCATTCATCATATCATACAATTAAAGTGTAGTTTTGGGATTTCGGGATCCTTAGCTGCTTTCTGGTATCCCATTATTGACAATCATGGTCATTCAGATCATATGAATCATCTTCGGAGCAGTGCTCGGACTGTTCCATATAACCGTCATTAGAAGCTCCACCTACTGGACAGGTTTAAGTCACATAAATTAGGTGGTCACTACTCGTTAGGGAGCAACATCAGTTATATCGGTGAAACCTATACACCATCGGAGCTGTGGAAGAGGAAGCTACCATGAGACAATCATTGTCTCGCATACTTTCACTGATAGCAAGCTGAATCTGACCGATAGCTCCTCACATTGGCTTACTAATGCAAACAGGTGTCATGGCTCTAGGAAGAATCTCAGTCGTTGCATCTTGCTGTGACCTCCTTAGACTATCCGTCCAATCTTCATTGACAAGCTTTGGTGACTACTGTTAGTCAAATTATATGTCGAGCCGAAGGTGAAACGTGCTCCGAGCCGAAGGCGAGGCCGTCGGCAGGTCCGGGCGCAGCGCCGGTGGGGGTCCGGGGCCCCACAGTCACGAAAAATGTATTTTTTTTTTATTTTGGAAGATGGAGCCTTTTCTGAAATGACCTGAAAAATGTGTTTTTCCCAAAAGCATCCGTACTGGGTCAGATCGGAATTTGCCTTCAAGTTGCGGTTTAGAGATGTCATCGGATCGGGTCGGGGGAACATCAACAGCAGGCGGTCGATTCGGATCTCCCTTCAGGTTCGTGTCTCCCCTCCGGTTCGTGTCTCCCCTCCGGTTCGGGTCGGAGGTTCTTATTCGGGTCAGGTAGGACCTGATCCGACCCTCAGGTATATCGTCCTACACTTCATCTACATCCGATCCGAGGGCTTAATCTGCATCCGACCCGGTCATTTCATCTGCATCCGATACGGAGCTCGTTTGAACTGGAAACACATCCGATCCGATCCAGAAGCTTTACTAGACTCTGTTTCCAATCTTTGATGATTTCTACTATATGGCACGGAGGTAACTTCACATTTGGTGATCTTCACAATTGCAAAGTCAATAGAATTCACAGGATTTCCTCATCGGACTTGGTGATCCAATAAGTAGATTAGAGAATCCTTAAACGTTGAGGATCTTCATTTCTCAATGAAAGCACCAAAATGTTAGACCAAAAAATGGCACTAACACCCAATATGACAGATTTCGTATTGAATAATCGAGAATAATCATCTAAAAGCATAGAAAAGCAATCAACACAAGAGATTTACAGTGGTTCGGCATTAACAAGCCTATATCCACTTCATAGATTCTCATTTCATTCATAGATTACAATTACAATGAATACATTCACACAATCACTTGAATACAATGAATTATTCTCTTCGAATTCATTGATTTTCATTGAAGAAGAAGGTAGTTCTATGTAGGAGAATACTGGCATGGCGGCCATGAAAGAACTAAGTGCCAAAGGTCCCTGAAATTGATGCGTAATCATATATTTATGGTCAGAATTTCGGTTGGGATGAATGTCCATGTGGAGGCATCAGAGAAGATCTTGTGAGTGGCGGAGAACGTGGGAAAGTGGTCTCTATTTGGTTAGGTGTAGCCAGGTTCGAATTATTAGGCATTTGAATAGGTCTTCAACTAGATAATGAAGCAGTTTTAGGGGAGCAGGCATGGCGGATCGGATCGTTCCCTACCCGATCCGAAGTGAAGATACCTACTAATCAGCTTCAAATTGCGTGCGGGTCGGGTTTGCCTTATCTTTGCCTGGACCGATGCCTCCTTAGTTTCGCTCGAGTCGCTGGTACATTACCCGATCCAAACCAAGGCCTTGCTAGTTCTATACCATTATCTGCCCCGATCCACTGACCCAATCCGATCCGGTGCCATCAATCTGATCCGATCAGAGATCTAGTTTTAGAATGTCTAAGAGCTTTAACCTTAACATATGTAACCATGATCGTCGAGGTTTTTGGTGGCCTGGTCACAAAACAGGCTAACAACATCATACGCCTCATTCCAATTCATAATATTCTTTTATTCAAATATTCACATCTTTAGGGAAAGGTCCCCATTAATTTTATCAAAGATAAATTCCTTTAAACTTATTTTTTAATCTTCCATTGGATATCATTTTCAAAAGGATTACATTTATCTTTTAACATTTCTAAACCAAATTAAGGTTTATAAAACTAGTCGGAATTATCGAGCCTATTTATTTATCCAATCCCAATCTATTCATCCCTTGGAGCAATACCGGTAATACTCCATTTCTAACACCCACGGTGTTATCGGTAAATTTAATTAACCTTTCACGTTTAAATCTAACTAAAGATTCAACTATCGTCTGGAGCAAAACTGGTGGTACTCCATTCTCAACCATTTCTCTTGTTTGATAAATTTAATTATCTCATTCACCTTCCAATCTAATTAAACATTCATTAAAACTCCATCTTGGTTTTAATCTCAAAATCATTACTTTATGATCATACAACTTTAGGAAATTAATCTTATCCATAACTGAGTTAAAGAATCAATGTCATTTAAAACACGGTTCACGACAAACCCAGATCCACTTCCATTCAACTATGGAATCTTCACGGAAAACAGATCAATATATATAATCGATATAAATTTCCGTATCATACTAATAGTATAAATGGAATAACGGCATAGCCTTCTAAATTCCATATATAGTACCGGTCTTCCTACACAGAATCTCATCTCGTTTATTACCAAATCAAATTCCATTCAATTCCAATTTAATATATTAAATTGAAAAACTTTACTTTGAAAAATTTCATTTAATCTTAATAAAAAGATTTATAAATTCCAAATCATATCTTTACCGTTAGTTGGGTTAAAGAACAAGTGTTATTTAAAATACCGTTCACGATAAACCCAAAAATCCAATCTTAATTCAATTCCAATTAAATATTAATTAATTTGGAAAAATTCTCTAAATCTTAAATAAAATATTTATTCTTTTCTCAACTGGGTTTAAGGACAGTGTTAATAAAGACATCATTCAAAAAAAACCCAAGATCTAATTTGATATCAAATACAAGGCTCTGAATTGAAATTATATCGGCTTATATTCAATATCAAATTATGAAACCAACAAATATCGATTTGGAAATAACGATATATATATCTTCCAAATTCCACAACAATATCTGTATAATTACGGAATCCAATATTGAAATATTCCAAAGATTATTTCCATTCAAAACTATTCCAATTTATTCATTGGAAAAATTTTGTAATTTTAAAACCCATTTTTTTAATCCAATTTATTAATTTAAAAACCATCGGGTTATTATTCTAGTTAACAAATAGTTCATTTCGATAAAAAATTATTTTTATCTTTTCAAACTTGGATATTTTTTTTCATCAAAAATCTTTTCAAATCATTTTTTATGATTTTCCCATATTTTTAATAATTTTTATAAGGCCCTTTGCAGTCGATTTCCAATAATGGCCACCGAACTGCATCCATAGCGACTTTTTTTGAAATTGATTTGGACATATCTCAAAATCTAACTGTTAGATTTCAAATCTCTTATAGTCATTGGAAATCTCTTTTCGATGTGAACCCAACGGTTTCGGTTTTAGGAGAATCCGACGGTCGGATCTCCCTTTACGTCAATTTGAAGTCCATGGTCGAAATTCGCGAACAGTCGCTGCGCAGCGCATTCTATTCAGGCCTATATATATATATATATGTATGTATGTATGTATGTATGTATGTATGTATATGTATATATATATATATATCTTCGATTTCCATTTAAAATGTAATTTGTAAATTCATTTATAAATTCATTTCAAAACGATTTCCACTTCATTTTCAATTTTAAATCAAAATTGAATTTTCCATATCATTATAATTTTAAAATGATAATATTTTCAAAATATTAGATTTTGAAATCCATTTCCTTTTCGTATTCATTATAAATTGAATAAAATCGACCGATAAACCCGTTCGAGTCAAAATGGCGTTTAACTATTTAACCCGGCTTCACATTTCAATATTTTTGTGTCTATCCAAAATCAGACATCAAAATCATATTTTGATTATTCACTGAATATTATTTTAAAGTATTCGTTATTTTAAAATATTCTTTATTTCTAAATCAGAATGCGGCACAATTATTTACCATATAATTTCAGTTATATGGATTTCATACATCACATGTATTCAACAATAATGATAAATAATCATCAAACAGTCAATTCACATCCAGAGTCAAATTTACTACTGTATAAACATTAAATAATTAAGTAACGCTTATCACAGTCTGTCGATCCATCAATTGACATATAATAAAATGTAGGGTAGACGTGAATAAATTATCATCCCCAGACCTGTGTGGGGTTTTCAAACAACAATAGTTTATTTAAATGAATTATTGGTTAACAAATTTAACCAATTCTAATTCGGTTTGAAATATTTTTCTAATTAGCCAATTTTCACTGTTTAAAATTATAAATAGATATTTATAATTTAATTTCAACTACCAGATTAGTGTTAACATTATTTTTAATATGTTAAACATTTCAATAATACAATCAACACACAATACAGTCAATTAAATCGTCCATTGTTTGTGGATGAGGGAGGTGAGCTAACAGGCACCGTATACAATTTATAATGATTAAAACTGATAAAAAAAACTACACTGGCAATTCTATATATTTTTATACATGAATACAATAACATGATAAAATAATTTTACTGAAAAGGAGTTCTCACTTTGGTTTCCACTCCACCATTCTTTATTTGGCGATGGTTCTAACACTGTTCGGGTTCAAATTTGCCTTAAATCCCAACGTGCTCCGTTTTGGTTCTGGTCAGTTCCATCGTGGAGTGTTCTTCGACACGATTCCAACGCAATTGAAATCGTCGGATTTGGACCTCGTATGAAAAAGATACACTATTATAAACTTTAATTACTTATTTAAATTATTAATTAATTAATAATTATCACTAATCCCTCTTTAAACCTTCTTCCCCGTTACTTCAGAAAACCGAACCCATCTTCAAATTGTTCCTCCCTTCGTCGCACCATCCTGCCAACGCCGGACCTGAATCAAACCCTCCCATGACGATCGCCTCCATCTGCTGTCGCCATGCTAGTCGCGGCGGCGCTTCCTGTCATTCGTGGGCCTTGAAAAATGGTGGCGAACATTGCCCCTTTAGGCGCAAAAATCGAAGCAAACACTCCACGAATTCCGATCATATCCATATGGATTTGGAGATCATGAATCGCACTATGATATTGCAGCTATGAGATTTCGAAATTAATGAATGGATTGAGAGTGATCTATGAATCAAAATCGGAGCTCCCGGCCCTCTATTTCTTAGCTGACGGCGGAAAACAATAAGGCTAGGGTTGACTAGGGTTTTAAATTTTTCAAGGCTATTTATATATAATTTTAATAATATTTTAATCCGTTTAGGTGAGATTTTTCTTTCGAACTACAAATCAAACCCATGACTGTCGTTCCTAACTATATACCCCTATTTCGGACACAATGAGATATGTTTCATAAGAAAATTCGACTGTTTCAATCAGTTTTTTGTTAAAATTAAAATATAAATTAATATATATTGAATTTAAACATACATTTTAATTTACCGAGGCCACATACTATAACACCCCGTATTTTCAGTTAACGTTATAATAACGAATTAAACAATATTTAATTATAAATGCCATAATCAAGGGAAATGGGTTACACCATTGCGTTCGTCTTGGAATTCTGCGAGTCAGAGTTTGCGTAAAACGGACACCGTATGAAGGAGATATGGACGAACAAAGAAAACCAGAAGCAAGAAAAAGAAAAAATATATATAATTGCACTGGCGCACTTGGGAAGTGCGCCAGTACAAAAATTGCATTAGCGCACCTGCCAAGTGCGCCCAAGTCAAGATGAAAGCCTGCACAAGTTTCTGGTGTGTTCTGATCCATACTGTGACTCATTGCTGAGTCCTTTCTGACTCCTTGCTGAGTCATTAGGGTTGTGGTGTCACCCTATCCTAATTGAATGGTTGTGGTTAACTCTAGGTTCATCCAACGGCTATAATTAAATTGAAATTCTATATAAACAACCTAATGATCAACCTAAAATCACACAAAAATAATCCTAGAACTGTCATGCCGTCAATAGAGAACTTGGAATAGCCGTCACCACTTTCAATTTAGAAACGAGATAAAAGCCTACATCAAAATCAAATTAAAAGTAATCAAATTCAACGATCTACATCAAAGGCGAGCATACCAATTTCAGAATTCAGATTTCAGAAATCAAGAGTTCCTTTTTAGTTTGTAAGTTGGTTATTACGTAGATTTAAACGTTCTTTTAATTGAAATCATGACATGTTGTAATTCGAATATAGAATGATGCCTATGTATAAGATAAATAAAGTTTGATTCTCAAACTACCATTGTGATTGATCATGCCTATATGTTTGTGATGATGAACATACCATATTGTATGTTATTCGAATCTATTATGATTGGGTAAAGAACTTATTATGCCAACTGAATGGTGAAACATGTCATGTTATAATTTGGTGGTTACTTGCAAGTTTATGATCTAAATCACATGCTTACATGTTAGATCAACATTCATGTATATTTAGAACTATGTTAAGTTGAATCTATTTATGTTGTAAGATTTGGATTTGTAGCTCTATTATGTTTTAACACATAAGTTATCATGCTAAGTTGTGATTTGAATATGTTTATAGTAGCACTCTTATGTTTTAACACATAAGTTACCATGCTAAGTTGTGATTCTAATTTGTTTATAGTAGTTCTCTTATGTTTAACAAACATAAGTTATCATGCTAAGTTGGGATTTAAATATGTTTATAGTAGCTTTCTTATGTTTTGACGTACATAAGTCAATATGCTAAATTATGTTGATATGTTAAACCTCCATGTTAGACCTATATCAAGTTTACATGATAATTAGATCCAACTTAGCCACAAGTTCACCTTGACCGGTTTAATTAAGTTAATGATACTTCTATGCCTAGTTTCACGTGATAAGTTAAATGTATGTTATTTTATGTTTATTTCATGTCCCTTGTTTATTACCCCTTTTTGTTTATGGGTTTGGGCTAATTTACTAGCCCAATATTTTATGTGATTCACGCGTACGTTCCACGGGGATAGCGATGGGAAAACATGAAAATTTCATGGCATAGATTTGTTCATAAAATGGTATATTTGATATACCATTTATTGTGAGCATAATCAAAAGGATAATTATGGCATGATTAAATTAAAATTAATTTACATATAGAATTGGACATATATAGAAAATATATGAATTTAGAAAAGACGAATATGCCTAACCCGAGATTAGACCGAGTTGTGGTGTAAAACTGCCCGGAACCGACCGGCATATCCAGTGACCACAACAAGACCTGTCTAATGTGGGTGGTTAGTGCATCAAGCCCAAAAAGGACCCGAGGTTAGACTGAGTTGTGGTGTAAAACTTCCCGGAATCGACCGGCACATCCAGTGACCACAACAAGACCTGTCTAATGTGAGTGGTTGGTGCTTTAATGAGTAAATTAAAGCTAAGTCAGGATTGATAGGGTTAAGTCAAATAGGGAAACACTTAACTGATTCAACGTGTTAACTAAACTGATGGGTGGGGTTAGGTAAATTGGACACTTAACCCAATAAACATGTTGATTAGAAAACCCTAGTAATGGGGACCCATTTCAGCAGTAACCCATATAGATGTATCATGGTACCCTGAACTAAGCAGGGTGGGGCACGATTACTAGGCTGATTATAAGCGGTCAAAACATCGGCGGTTGGTGCGTCAGTATAGGTTTCGACGGAGTATGGGCATGCACGTACTACGGAGTGGAAAAAGCAGGCACTGGGCATCAGTAGTATACACTGTGCATCTTGAATAATGTCGGGTTGCCACCAGAGGGACTGATACACGCCATGGTGGGATTAGCACAGGTAGCTAAGTCAAGCGGGGACGAATGACACAGGACATGAATGCATGCGAGTAGGAGCCGATCATTAAGGGGATTGTTTGTTATGAACACGTAGGGCTGGTTGAACCAATAGTTGGTAGGTGCAGAGACTATAGTAATGGGTGCGATCACATGTTCCTCTTATCTTATATTAGGGTATTGTCCTATGTTCTGTTATTACTGTCATGATCCCTTTCCTTGTTTAAATACTAGTAACCACTGAACTTACCAGACTTATTGTCTGACCCGTTTTCTTTTGTCCTCTTTTCTTCCGTTTCCCCCCAGGTCCATAGGGAGGGAATACTCCATCTTAGTCAGACTCTTTGCAAGCTTCAAGGAAGTAGATGTATGGTTGGGACTCTCTCACCTTGGCTATGGCTTTTGGATACTACACTTGGGGATTTATGCAGTTTTATTTATGGTTTATGCTTCTTTATTAAATAATCAAGACAGAAATTATGGTGTAATGTTTTGGAAGTTATTTTGAGACAATTTGCTGTAATGTTTGATTTTCGCTGCTTCTATTTATCCGTCTTGTAAATTTTTCTGTGTCTTGTACCTATAACCCTCCACCAAAGTTAAGGCATTCCCTTTGTGAGTGACCTTAACGGAGGGTGGGGTGTTTCACTTGGTATCAGAGTAAGGGTTTACCAGATTAGATAAGAGTTTTTGAAGAAGAAAAAACTATTTTCAAAAAAGAAATATGAAGAAGCATTTTACAAGAAAAAGTGTTATTTTATTTTAAAGGCATAATTCCCCAAAGCCATATGCCTTATCATTCTATCCTTTGTTTTGAATCTTTTCTTTTTCGTTTCAGCATGTCTGGGAATCTTAACCTTCCAGAGGGTGTACCGATACCTGGCTGGTTCAGGAGGTACTTAGAGGCTTGGACCAATGACGCAGGCCCAACAGATATTCCTCCTCCAGCCGCAGTGGTTCCTCCTCCTCCTCCTCCTAATCCTCGTGCAAATGCTTTCTCAAAGATTTGTAGAGACTTTAGGGCCATGGGTGGAAAGGATTTCAAGGGAACTGAATCATTTATAGAAGTAAGAAACTAGCTCAAAGAAACTGAGGATTTATTCTATATCTTCGAAGTGGATGATAGACAGAAGATACAGTTGGCAGTGTGGTTGCTCATAGACAAAGCTTCCTATTGGTGGGAAGTCACTAACGCTGAAAGCCCAGTTGAAACATGGATAGATTTCAGAATGAGGTTTGAGATGAAATTCCTCTCACAAGCTGAACGAAGTTTACAGCTGGAAAAGTTCTTATCTCTTAAGCAAGGAAGTATGACGGTCAAGAAGTATGTCAACCAATTCAATCAACTGGCCCGATTTGGACTTGACTTAGTGAATACCCCTAATAAGAAGGCTCTCTGTTTTGTCAAGGGATTGAATGGGCCACTTCACAGCCTGGCTATGAATCATGTACCTATGGGGGTTACTTACGAGAGATTAGTGGACATGGCACTCTTACAAGAGGAAGACAAGGGCAAGAAAGTGGCAAAAGCGGAAATGCCTCAAGATAGGAAGGGGGAGGGGTCACAGAACAGGAAGGCCGATTCGAAGAAAGGCGGGAAGAACAACAAATCCCATGACAAGAGAAAGTGTAATTTCTGTGGCATTCCTGGACATCTGGTCAAAGACCGCAAGAAGAAGAAAAGGAAGATGGGTGGCTGTTTCCACTGTGGCGAGATAGGACATATGGTTAAGGACTGCCCAAGGAAGCAAGGGCAGAGAGCTGGACCTTCTTCTGGAGGACAAGTTCACGCTCTCAAGGCACCTCCGCAAGAACGAGGTAGAAATGTTTCTATCGAAAGTTTAGTCTATTATTTTTATCATCATGTTCGTACATTATTTGATTCTGGCGCATCGAACTCTTTTATATCTACTGCTTTAGTGGAATCTCTGTACCTAGACACCAGTATAGTAGAGGATCCCTTGGTTGTTTCAAATCCAATTGCGGGCCCAGCTTATTTGTCAATGGTTTATTTGGATTTGAAAATATCTATACTAAGCGTTGGGTTTTGATGTGATGCCTTTGTTTTGAGATTCACGGGCTATGGGTTGATTCTAGGCATGGACTGGCTATCCAGTAATGGGGTCGTCCTTGATTGTGAAAAGAGAGTGGTTAGACTCATGACTTGCCTCGGTAACACCTCGAAATTTCTTGTAATCCGAGGAACTCTGTTATGCTTAGTTATTTAGAATCTCTTGATACGTCTGTTGAGAACTTGCAGTCTGTAAAGATAGTCCGTGAATACTCGGATGTGTTTGAAGAGGTAAAGGGCTTACCTTCGAAGCAGGAGATAGACTTCCGCATATACCTTGTTGATAATGCGAAGCCCGTTGCTTTACCCGTTAGGCACATGGCCCCAAGGGAGAGAAAGGAGCTCAGTAAGCAAATTAAAGAGCTGCTTGAAAAGGGGTTCATAAGACGGAGTATTTCTGAATGGGGTTCTCCGGTAGTCTTCACGACCAAAGCTGATGGTTCACTCAGCCTGTGCATTGATTATAGGGAGCTAAACAAGCTGACTAAGAAGAATAGGCACCCACTCCCGAGAATAGATGTTTTGTTCGATCAGCTTGTGGGTGCATCGATTTTCTCCCAATTAGATCTGGCTACCGGCTTTCATCAGCTAAGAGTGGTTGAGGATAGCATTGATAAGACCGCGTTCAGAACTCTAGATGGTTTCTTCGAGTGGCTTGTCATGCCTTTCGGCTTGACAAATGCACCTGCTTACTTCGTTGATTTAATGAGTAGGGTGTTCCGGGAATTCCTCAATTAATTTGTGGTAGTCTTTGTAGACAATATTTTGATCTTCTCAAAGAATGAGGAAGAGCATGCTCAGCATCTAAAGGAAGTCATGGATACCCTCCGAGCACATCAGTTGAAAGCTAAATTCTCCAAATGCCATTTCTGGAGAGAAGAAGTTAGGTTCCTTGGACACGTAGTGTCCGAAGAGGGGTTAGCTGTGGACCCCGCAAAAGTGGTTGTTGTGCAAGATTGGAAGGTTCCTCGAAACGCAACCGAAGTCCGAAGCTTTCTCGGGCTAGTAGGCTTTTATCGAAAGTTCATCAAAGATTTTGCAAAAATCTCACCTCCACTTACAAGGATGACATAGAAGAACCTATCTTTCAATTGGGATTTGGATTGCGATATTGCTTTCCAACATTTAAAAAGGGATCTGACAACAACCCCAGTTCTGACATTGCCCGATGGAAGCAAGATGTTTACAGTATATACAGATGCATGCGGAACGGGACTAGGCACTGTTCTGATGCAAGAAGGGAAGGTAGTGGCTTACGATGGAAGGCAGTTGAAAGTACATGAGAAAAACTACCCAACCCACGACCTAGAGTTGGCAGCCATCGTTTTTGCGCTTAAGTCTTGGCGCCATTATCTCCTAGGTGATAAATTTGAATTTTATACTGACCATAAATCGTTGAAATGCCTTTTCTCATAGAAAGACCTCAACTTGAGGCAGCAAAGATGGATGGAGTTTCTTGCCTCGTACGATTTTGAGATTTCCTACACTCCTGGCAAGGGCAATGTAGTAGAAGACGCCTTGAGTAGAAAGAAACTGACTTTAAGCCCTCTCTTTGTAGAAAGGCAAAGCTTGGAGTACATAGCCAACTTTGACTTTAGGCCCTCCTCTGAATTTGTACCTGACCTATTAGCAACATTGGAAGTGCGGCCTACGCTTTTGGACTCAATAGGGACCGCGCAACGTGAAGACCCTCAGCTAGTTGATACAATAGATAAGCTGATTAAGGATGAGACATCGAGTCACCTCGATAGATACTCCATCGATGATAAGGGATGGTTGAGACGGGATGGAAGACTATGCGTCCCATAAGCAAGGGATTTGGTAAAGAAGGTTCTCGAAGAGGCACACCATTCCAAGTTGACCATACACCCCGGTGGAGACAAAATGTACAAAGACATAAAAAGGGTTTTCTTTTGGAGTGGCATGAAAAGAGATGTAGTTGAATTCGTCTCCAAGTGCATGATATGCCAGCAAGTCAAGGCGGAACAGAAGAAGCCTGGAGGTTTGCTTCACCCTATAGAGGTCCCACAGTGGAAATGGGATAGCATTTCAATGGACTTTGTTGATGGGTTGCCTAGGTCAAGGAGGGGCAACACCAGTATTTGGGTAATAGTGGACAGGCTCACAAAAAGCGCCCACTTTATACCCGTCAAGAGTAGAAGGACTGCCTCATCTCTAGAATCCATATACCTTAAAGAGATAGTTCGACTCCATGGGATACCCTCCAGCATAGTGAGTGATCGAGATCCTATGTTCACGAGCGAGTTTTGGAAAAGTTTACAAGAGGCTGTAGGCACACAGTTATGCTTAAGCACAGCCTATCATCCTCAAACCGATGACCAGACGAAAAGAGTCAACAGAGTATTAGAAGACCTCTTGAGACTATGCATTCTTGACATCGGAGGTACATGGGAGGATCATCTACCTTTGGTGGAATTCGGTTACAACAATAGCTACCAAACCACCATAGGCATGGCGCCTTTCGAAGCTTTATATGGAAGACCGTGCCGGTCACCAACTTGCTGGTGGGAGTCCACATACAAGCTCATACTTGGACCAGACATGATTAGGGAAACTTCAGAGAAAGTGGACTTGATACGAAGAAGAATGAAGACTGCCCAAGATAGACAGAAGTCCTACGCAGACAAAAGAAGAACTGGCCTTGAGTTCGAAGTTGGAGACAAGATTTGTAGGGTCGTTCCCTATCATCGAGAAGATTGGGAAGATGGCTTATAGGGTACAGCTGCCCAATAGATTGGCTGGAATTCATAATGTATTTCATGTCTCTCACCTGCGGAAGTGCTAACATGAGTCTGTAGAAGTGGTAGAACCAAGCATGCTAGAGGAAGTAGAAGTTGAACGAGAAGCAACTGTGAGGAGAGTTCCAACCCGCATCTTGGGAACAGAAGTCAAAAAGCTATGCAACCATGAAGTTAAGCTTGTCAAAGTTCAATGGAACGACACCGAGGAAGACGCAACTTGGGAAACTGAGGACATAATACGTGCAGCCTACCCTTTTCTTTTTGAGGGTACATCTTTGATCTCTCTTTCCTTAAGTTTATGCTCATATCTATCTTTTTAGGTATATCTCCTCGATCCTATCCTTTATCCTTAGGTAGAAACCCATTTGGATGAAAACATGTAATTGAAACATGTTATGGTTGATGGTTGCAAGTGGTTGCTAGTGGTTGCTCGTGGATGCATATACACACACATTAGGTATTAGATCGGCTCAGTCACTTTCATATTGCATATGAATATATGTATTTGTATATGGATTGAAACTTGATGTGTTATCATATGGACATTGCATTTGTATGAATGATAGTGCACCCATATAGGAAATTTTGAGTAGGAAATAAATTGCATTCATAATGGACTCATGGCACTGACATAATTTGCATTAAGGAGGTCAGCTGAATCAGTAGACCACCCGATTTTACATTAGATAAGGACATGTACACACACTATGCATATGATCATGAAGCATTAGAAATATTTTAAGGACAATGGACGCCTGTGTTTGATGGTTGAGTAGATGGGTGATTGGATAGTAGGATATAAGTTCTTCTTGACTTGAAGATTTCGGGGACGAAATCCTAAAAGGAGGGGAGAATGTAACACCCCATATTTTCTGTTAATGTTATAATAACGAATTAAACAATATTTAATTATAAATGCGAGAATCAAGGGAAATGGGTTACGCCATTGCGTTCGTCTCGGAATTCTGCTTGAGATAGAGTCTGAGTTTGCGTAAAACGGCATCGTATGAAGGAGATATGGACGAACAAAGAAAACCAGAAGAAAGAAAAAGAAAAAAAATATAATTGCACTGGCGCACTTGGGAAGTGCGCCAGTACAAAAATTGCACTGGAGCACCTGCCAAGTGCGCCCAGGTCGAGCTGAAAACCTGCACATCTTTCTGGTGTGTTCTGATCCATACTGTGACTCATTGCTGAGTTCTTTCTGACTCCTTACTGAGTCATTAGGGCTGAGGTGTCACCCTATCCTGATTGAATGGTTGTGGTTAACTCTAGGTTCATCCGACGGCTATAATTAAATTGAAATTCTATATAAACAATCTAATGCTCAACCTAAAATCACACAAAAATAATCCTAGAATTGTCATGTCGTCAATAGAGAACTTGGAATAGCCGTCACCGCTTTCAATTCAGAAACGAGATAAAAGCCTACATCAAAATCAAATTAAAAGTAACCAAATTCAACGATCTACATCAAAGGAGAGCATACCAATTTCAGAATTCAAATTTCAAAAATCAAGAATTCTTTTTTAGTTTGTAAGTTGGTTATTACGTAGATTTAAACGTTCTTTTAATTGAAATCATGACATGGTTGTAATTCGAATATAGAATGATGCCTATGTATAAGATAAATAAAGTTTGATTCTCAAACTACCATTGCGGTTGATCATGCCTATATGTTTGTGATGATGAACATACCATATTGTATGTTATTGGAATCTATTATGATTGGGTAAAGAACTTATTATGCCAACCGAATGGTGAAACATGTCATGTTACAATTTGGTGGTTACTTGCAAGTTTATGATCTAAATCACATGCTTACATGTTAGATCAACATTCATGTATATTTAGAACTATGTTAAGTTGAATCTATTTATGTTGCAAGATTTGGATTTGTAGCTCTCTTATGTTTTAACACATAATTTATCATGCTAAGTTGTGATTTGAATATGTTTATAGTAGCACTCTTATGTTTTAACACATAAGTTATCATGCTAAGTTGTGATTCAAATTTGTTTATAGTAGTTCTCTTATGTTTAACACACATAAGTTATCATTGCTAAATTGGGATTTAAATATGTTTATAGTAGCTTTCTTATGTTTTGACATACATAAGTCAATATGAAAAATTGTGGTTTAAAAATTGTGTTGATATGTTAAACCTCCATGTTAGACCTATATCAAGTTTACATGATAATTAGATCCAACTTAGCCACAAGTTCACCTTGATCGGTTTAATTAAGTTAATGATAATTCTATACCTAGTTTCACGTGATAAGTTAAATGTATGCTATTTTATGTTTATTTCGCGTCCCTTGTTTATTACCCTTTTTTGTTTATGGGTTTAGGCTAATTTACTAGCCCAGTATTTTATGTGATTCACGCGTACGTTCCACAGGGATAGCGATGGGAAAACATGAAAATTTCATGGCATAGATTTGTTCATAAAATGGTATATTTGATATACCATTTATTGTGAGCATAATCAAAAGGATAATTATGGCATGATTAAATTAAAAATAATTTACATATAGAATTGGACATATATAGAAAATATATGAATTTAGAAAAGACGAATATGCCTAACCCGAGGTTAGACTGAGTTGTGGTGTAAAACTGCCCGGAACCGACCGGCATATCCAGTGACCACAATAAGACCTGTATAATGTGTGTGGTTAGTGCATCAAGCCCAAAAAGGACCTGAGGTTAGACTGAGTTGTGGTGTAAAACAGCCCGGAACCGACCGGCACATCCAGTGACCACAACAAGACCTGTCTAATGTGAGTGGATGGTGCTTTAATAAGTAAATTAAAGCTAAGTCAGGATTGGTAGGGTTAAGCCAAATAGGGAAACACTTAACCGATTCAACATGTTAACTAAACTGATGGGTGGGGTTAGGTAAACTTGGACACTTAACCAAATAAACATGTTGATTAGAAAACCCTAGTAACGGGGACCCATTTCAGCAGTAACCCACATAGATGTATCATGGTACCATGAACTAGGCAGGGTGGGGCACGATTACTGGGCTGATTATAAGTGGTCAAAACGTCGGCGGTTGGTGCCTCAGTGTAGGTTCCAATGGAGTACGGGCATGCACGTAATCCGGAGTGGAAAAGAAGGCACTGGGCATCAGTAGTATACACTGTGCATCTTGAATCGTGTTGGGATGCCACCAGAGGGACTGATACACCCCATGGTGGGACCAGCATAGGTAGCTGCAGTCAAGCGGGGCCGAATGACACAGGACATGAATGCATGCGAGTAGGAGCCGATCATTAAGGGGATTGTTTGTTATGAACACGTGGGGCTGGTTGAACCAATAGTTGGTAGGTGCAGAGACTACATTAATGGGTGCGATCACATGTTCCTCTTATCTTATATTAGGGTATTGTTGTAACACCCCACGTCCATTAATGTCACTCACGAAGGGAATGCATCAACTTCCATGGAGGTTATAAGTGAATAAAGAACAGAAAAATTACAACAAGACAGATAGTAAATAGTACTTGGAAATCTAAAACTTCATTTTATTGCAGCGGAAATTAAACATGTTTGTTACATCCTAAAACCATAGATCATAACCAAGTACAATATCCATCTTCATAAAAACAAAATACATAATCCCATTACATAAATAGCCATTAAAAAGATAACAAGCTGGACTTTACTTCAACGGTCCAAGCTTTCCAAAGAGAGATGAAGCAATTCAATCAAACTCCACTAGAGCTGGGCCCAACCTGAGGACCTGGAGGGGGAAAAAGGATAGAAATAGAGGGGGTCAGACATAAAGTCTGACGAGTATGATAATTCTAACAATACTATTATCAAAATAACTAGACTAAGGCATAAGTTGGAAGACAAGTAAATGTCTATGAACTCTTAGGAAGATAAAGATAGCTTTTAAGATAACGTTAAAGATAACGGTAAAGACACACCTAATTACTAACGAATGATTACTACACTCCACCGCACATTACTACACTGCACCACACCAGTCACCCTATTGTTTGATCCCACTTGCTTCACACAGAAACTTTATAAATAGCCTTACGTACCCCTAACTGACTATATAGGTGCCGTCTGCCCTTATCTCCACTCGGTGTACCCCACTACCCACTTTCGATCGACTCCCTACTCGTAGATACCCATGCTGGCCCCACAGTGGGGTGTATCACTCCCCTAAAGTGGCAACCCGATACAACTTGAGAATGCACGGCTTATACCTACACGATGCAACAACGTCTTACCTACCAGCCCGGGTCCACACACGCATATGAAACCCGTTGGACTTGCGTTGCCACCGCTCCCCGTTTTGGCCTCTTACAGTCAAACCCAGCATGCGTGTCTCGTCCTCGACTTGGGTCGAGCCCACAAAGATACGTTTGGGATACTGGTCGAAATGGGCCCCCACAAGCTACCCACCTAAGCTTGTCACTAGTATATCCCACTTAACCCTCTTAGTCATGTTCATTTACATGTGTGTTTGGTTAAGTCTTACTAATCGTATTTCACATGCCACTAAGGGCACCCCCTAGATTCCTCATGCCACCCAAGGCACCTACTTAACCCCCATGTCCCACCTTACATGTTTATCTGGTTAAGTATTTCTTAATTCATTCAGGCCATAACCTCATAAAGACCTATCACATTAGACTGGCATTTATGGCAGCTGGATTTGCCGGGCGGGTCCGGGCAGTCTTACACCATAAAAGAGTCTAACCTCGTGTCTTTACAACCGTTATGCTTTAGTTTAGGCCTAGGACCTCTCACATTGGGCTGACATTTGTGACCACTGGATTTGCCAGGCGGGTCCGGGCAGGTTTACGTCACAAACGAGTCCAACCTCGTGTCCTAAGCATTGATTAACACTTAAAATCTTTTACCCCAGTTTTAATAATTCCCTATTCAAATTATTAATTAAGTAAACTTTTAATGATGTCCATAATTGACTCAATTATGGCCATCCACTTATGGCATGCAAAATCATATCAATTGCACCCCAACTTTTTAATATTAAATCCTTAATATTACCCCTACCCCACGTTTATACGTTCGCTTATTCAACGCATAATATAGGCTAGACTTGTATAGTCTAACTCCTAGCACAAAGATAAATTATCACAACATATAGACAATTAAAATAAATCTAATCATAATAGGGGTGAAACTTGCATAAACTACACGTGTTAAGGATCAAAAGGTGTCAACTTGTTAAATGTCTCAATTTATATGATATGATCATAGCCCAAATCTATACATAAACTTGCATATGGGGTTTTTAGGCAACATAATGATGGTGTGAACTAGCATAGGATATCACATATGTCATAGCATAATTCTAGATGTCATAATAGATGTCTTGGTATATGTTCATAACTTTTCTAATCAATCTAACTTGCATATGTGACTTGTCATATAGATCAACATAACCCAAACATGATGATTTAATTAATATGAACTAACTAGCATAGATGGTAACATCATGGCCTTTTTTACATGTATGATTCATCACAACTTAGCATAGAAACTTTCAACATACATAACATCATCATAGCATGATTTACAACATATAAGATATCATCATCACATAACATTGGATTTACAATATACATGATAGCAAAAGGGGTTTACAACAACATATATGATAATTCACATCATCTACTCATAATCCATTCATAACTCAACCTAATTAAAATGATAATAATCTTGTTAAGATCATCATACTCACAATTTAGAGAAGAAAAGAGAGAGTTTTGCTTTGCTTTAGGGTTGAGAGAATTAGAATTGAATTAGCTTTTCTTCCTTCTTAGTTGGCGGCGGCTCCATTGATTTCCATGGCGACGGTAACTATTCTATTTTAATTAGGTTTAGTGTTAGCATTAGGATGTATTTATAGGTGTAGGAAGTTATTTAGGACCATTAGATTAACCCTGAACCATGAGAACCAACCAAATGCAAAATCTGCATTTGAGTGAATCAGCCCACGGGTTGACAGCCAAACACCCTGGATTAACCCCTAGTCGACCCAGCAGAGCTCGGGTCGACCTCAAAAATGGGCCGATTCGGTTATTCCCCCTCCCAATTCGCTGTTTTGAACTTTTTCGCATATTTTTTTTAATTTATATATATATATATATATCAATATATATTTATTTCTCTGCGCAACCCATTTCACTTAATTCTTTTCTAAAAATTAAGTACACTTTAATTTGTGAATTTTAATGTTATAAAATTACGGGGTGTTACATTCTCCCCTCCTTAAAGGATTTCGTCCCCGAAATCTCCAAGTCAAGAAGAATGTATATCCTACCATCTAATCGTCCATCTACTCAACCATCAAACACCAGCATCCATTGTCCTTAAAAGACTTCTAATGCTTTAATGTTTATATGCACAGTGTGTATATATGTCCATATCTAATGCAAAATTAGGCGGTCTACTGATTCAGTCGACCTCCTTAGTGCAATTCATGATAGTGCCATGCGTCCAATATGTATGCAAAAGATTCCTAATGATACATATTAATTCTATATGCATGCACAACCATCCACCCGAATGCAGCAACTATATGATAATACAACCATTATACATCCATTTTACTAAATACATCCATATATATGCAATATGCAATATGAAGTGACTGAGCCGATCTGGTGCTTAATATTGTGTGTATATGCATCCACGAGCAAGCACTAGCAAACACTTGCATCCACTTTGCATCAACCATACATAACATGTCTCAAACTCATGTTTCAACCATAGGATTATCCTAACTAAAGGTCAAAGATACTAGCGAGAGGATATACTAAAGATAAGATAAGTACAAGCTAAGCGATAAAGGAGAAATTAAAAGACATACCCTCAAAAAGAAAAGGGTATCGTGAACGCATCTTCTCTTCTGTCTCCCAAGTAGCGTTGCTCTCATCATCTCCCCATTGCACTTTGGCTAGTCTGACCTCTCGATTCCTCAACCTCTTGATCTCCGACCCAAGAATGCGCGTAGAAGCTCGTCAAATTGTCGCATCATGCTCTATCTCCACCTCTCTAAGAAAGCTCGGCTCTACCACTTCCGCGGTCTCGTGTAAGCACTTCCTCAAATGTGACACATGGAATACGTCGTGTACACCACTAAGTCTTTCGGGCAACTCCACTCTATACACCATCTGTCCAATTTTCTCCTTAATAGGAAACGACCCTACAAACCTTGGTGCTAATTTCCCAACGGACCCAAAGCGAACAACGTTTCGTAATGGAGACACTTTGACAAAGACCATGTCCCCAACTTCAAACTCGAGATCTGTCCGCCTCTTATCCGCATAAGATTTCTGCCTATCTTGCGCTGCTTTCATCCTCCTTCGAATCAAGTCGGTCTTCTCCGAGGTCTCCCTAATCATATCGGGCCCAAGTAAGATCTTATCCGTAGATTGCCACCAACATGTAGGTGAACGACAAGGTCGTCCATAAAGAGCTTCGAATGGTGCCATACCAATGTTGGACTGAAAGCTATTATTATATGCGAACTCAACCAATGGAAGATGCTCTTCCCATGTACCCCCAAAGTCTAGGATACATAGCGTCAACAGATGCTCTAGAATGCGATTCACCCTCTCAGTCTGGTCGTCCGTCTGAGGATGATATGCGGTGCTCAAACATAACTGAGTCCCTACCGCCTCTTGTAAGCTTCTCCAAAATTCGCTAGTGAAAATAGGATCGCGGTCGCTCACTATGCTAGAAGGAACACCGTGCAAAACGAACTATCTCTCGAACGTATACAGAAGCTAACCATGGAGCAGTCCTCTTACTCTTCACGGGAATAAAATGGGTGCTCTTAGTAAGTCTATCCACTATAACCCAAATTCCCGTATTACCCTTCCTCGATTGCGGTAATCCATCGACAAAATCCATCGAGATGCTTTCCCATTTCCATAGTGGAACCTCCAATGGGTGAAGCAACCCACCGGGTTTCTTTTGCTCCGCTTTTACTTGTTGGCACACCAAGCATCTAGCGACATATTCGGCCACATCTTTCTTCATGCCGGCCCAAAAGTAGACTCTCTTCATGTCTTTGTACATCTTGTCCCTTCCGGGATGAATGGTCATCTTCTAACGATGTGCTTCGTCAAGAATAGTCTTCCTTAGGTCATCGTCTTTTAGTATACAAAGTCTACCGTCCCTACGTAACCAACCCTTATCGTCTAGGGTATACCTACGGAGATGGCTTGATGACTCCCCTCCTTTGAGTTTTTCTACTAACTCAACCAACTGCGGGTCGTCTCGCTGTGCCTCGCCAATCCATCCCAAAAGCGTAGGTCTGACCTCCAAGGATGCTTGCAAACTGGGTACGAAGTCAACGGAAGGTCTAAAGTCAAACATCGAAATGAATTCTAAACTTCGCCGCTCAACAAACAAAGGACTTAAGGATAATCTTTTTCTACTTAAGGCGTCTGCCACCACGTTACCCTTGCCAGGGGTATATGCTATCTCAAAGTCGTAGGACGCTAAGAACTCCATCCACCTTTGCTGCCTTAAGTTCAAGTCCTTTTGAGAGAATAGGTATTTTAAAGATTTATGGTCAGTGAATAGTTCAAATTTCTCGCCAAGAAGATAATGACGCCAAGACTTAAGCGTGAAAACAATAGCGGCCAACTCTAGGTCATGTGTGGGGTAATTCTTCTCATGCACTCTCAACTGCCTTCCACCATAGGCTATTACCCTGCCCTCTTGCATTAAGACTGCGCCTAGTCCTGTCCCACAAGCGTCAGCATAAACGGTAAACGGCTTACTCCCGTCTGGCAATACTAAGACTGGGGCTGAAGTCAAAGCTCTCTTCAAACGTTGGAACGCATCATCACAATCTACGTCCCATGTGAAAACTAGGTTCTTCTTCGTCAAACGTGTCAATGGAGCTGATATCTTTGCAAAGTCTTTGATAAACTTCCTATAGTAGCCAGCCAACCCCAAGGAACTTCTCACTTCGGTAGCATTTTTAGGGACCTTCCAATCTTGGATGGCCACCACCTTCGCGGGATCCACGGCTATCCCTTCTTTGGAAACCACGTGCCCCAAGAACCGTACTTCCTTCCTCCAGCAGTGACACTTAGAAAATTTAGCCTTAAGCTATGCGCTCGTAGGGTCTCCAACACTTCCCTAAGATGTAGGGCATGCTCTTCTTCATCCTTAGAAAAGATCAAGATGTCATCTACAAAGACTACCACGAATTTGTTAAGGTACTCCCTAAACACCCTACTCATCAAATCAACAAAATATGCTGGGGCGTTTGTCAAACCGAAGGGCATCACTAGCCATTCATAGAAACCGTCCGGAGTCCTAAAGGCAGTCTTGTCTATGCTATCCTCAGCCACTCTCAACTGATGGAACCCAGTGGCTAAGTCCAACTGCGAAAACACTGAGGAGCCAACTAACTGATCGAAGAGATCGTCAATCCTCGGTAGTGGGTGTCTGTTCTTCTTAGTAAGTTTATTAAGTTCTCTATAGTCCACACACAGTCTAAGGGACCCATCTGCCTTCGTGGCAAATACTACTGGAGCACCCCACTCCGATATACTTCGTCTTATGAACCCCTTCTCAAGCAACTCCTTCACTTGCTTACCGAGTTCCCTCCTTTCACGTGGAGCCATGTGGCATACTGGCAAAGATACTGGTTTCGCATTATCCACAAGATATATTCGAAAATCTATCTCCCGCTTCGGAGGCAAGCCCTTCACCTCCTCAAACACATCCGAATATTCTCGGACCACTCTAACAGATCGTAGATTTTCCTCAGACGCGTCAAGCGATTCTAGATAACTTAGCATAACCGAATTTATGGGATTACAGAAGATTTCGAGAGTGTTGTCAAGGCGAGTCACGAGCCTAACTACTCTCCTTTCACAATCAAGAACAACCCCATTTCTGGATAACCAATCCATTCCTAAAATTAGCCCATAGCCCGTGAAGCCCAACACATAAGCATCACATCTAAATTCAATGCTAAGTATGGAAATTTTCAAATCCAAACACATCATGGACAAATAAGCTGAGCCCCCTATTGGATTCGAAACAACTAAGGGATCCTCTACTAAACTGGTGTTTAAGTGCAGTGATTCAACTAATGATGTAGAGATAAACAAATGTGATGCGCCCGAATCGAATAAGGTACGGACAGGATGATCAAACAGAAAAACTAAGCTTTCAACAGAAATGGTTCTACCTCGTTCTTGCAGCGGTGGGACCGCGAGAGCCTGAACTTGTCCCCTAGCCTGCCCTGGTGCCATAAGAGCCTGCACCTGTCCTCCCGAGGTAGCTCCTGCCCTCTGCCCCTTCTTTGGGCAGTCCTTCACTAAATGTCCCGCATCGCCACAATGAAAACAGCATGTCTTCTTTTTCTTTCGGCAATCCTTGCTGAGATGGCCTGGGGTTCCACAGTTAAAGCACTTCTTCTTTCCCTTGCCATTATTGTCTTTTCCACCCTTCTTGTTTTGCTGTTGTGGTTTCTTCTGATCCCCCTTCTTCTCGGGTGCCTTATCAGCTTTAGCGCTTTTCTCCTCATGCATGAGCGCCATTTCTACTAACTTCTCAAAGGTGGCCCCCATCGGGATGTGGGTCATAGCCAACCCTTGCAATGGTTCATTCAAGCCATTCACGAACCTTAGTGCCTTCTTCTCCGGCGTGTTTACTAAGTCCAAGCCAAACCTTGTTAACTGATTAAATTTATTGACATATTCTTTCACCGATGAGCTTCCTTGCTTCAATGTCAAGAACCTTTCCATATATAGATTTTCTTCCGCCCTTGAGAGAAACTTCGCCTCGAACCTACGTCTGAAATCCGCCCAAGAGTCAACAGGACACTCCCCATTAGTGACCTCCCACCAAAACGAGGCCTCTCCCTTCATCAACCAAGCTGCTAAACAAACTCTCCTCCCTTCTTCTACTTCAAAGATTTCTAGCAATTCTTCCACCTCCTTAAGCCAATCTCTAGCTTCTACAAACGTTTCTGACCCTTGAAATGGTTTTCGACCCATAGCCTTGAATTCCTTGCACGTCTTTGCAAAAGTATCTACGCGAGGAGGAGGAGGAGGAACGGGTGCAACTGGTGGTGGAGGAACATTGGCTGGACCTGCAGCGGCCCTAGCCTCCAATGGCGTCCTATACCATCCTGGTATCGTTACACCGTCGGGTAGATTAAGATCTTCAGCCATGCTGAAACGAAAAAGGAAAGATTCAAAATGGAGAATTCGAAAGATAAAGATATGTGGCTATTGGGGATTATGTTTTTCTTAAAAACTTTTCTCTTTAAATTTCTCATTAAAACATGTTTTTGAAAACACTTCTTCCAAAAATAACTATTTTTCTAAAGTATTTTTATCTGTTCTGGTAACCTTAAGCTCTGATACCACGTGTAACACCCCACGTCCATTAATGTCACTCACGAAGGGAATGCATCAACTTCCATGGAGGTTATATGTGAATATAGAATAGAAAAATTACAACAAGACAGATAGTAAATAGTACTTGGAAATCTAAAACTTCATTTTATTGCAGCGGAAATCAAACATGTTTGTTACATCATAAAACCATAGATCATAACAAAGTACAATATCCATCTTCATAAAAACAAAATACATAATCCCATTACATAAATAGCCATTAAAAAGATAACAAGCTGGACTTTACTTCAACGGTCCAAGCTTTCCAAAGACAAATGAAGCAATTCAATCAATCTCCACTAGAGCTGGGCCCAACCTGAGGACCTGGAGGGGGAAAAAGGATAGAAATAGAGGGGGTCAGACATAAAGTCTGACGAGTATGATGATTCTAACAATACTATTATCAAAATAACTAGACTAAGGCATAAGCTGGAAGACAAGTAAATGTCTATGAACTCTTAGGAAGATAAAGATAGCGTTTAAGATAATGTTAAAGATAACGGTAAAGGCACACCTAATTACTAACGAATGATTACTACACTGCACCGCACATTACTACACTGCACCACAACAGTCACCCTATTGTTTGATCCCACTTGCTTCACACAGAAACTTTATAAATAGCCTTACGTACCCCTAGCTGACTACATAGGTGCCGTCTGCCCCTATCTCCACTCGGTGTACCCCACTACCCACTTTCGATCGGCTCCCTACTCGTAGATACCCGTGCTGGCCCCACAGTGGGGTGTATCACTCCCCTAAAGTGGCAACCCGATACAACTTGAGAATGCACGGCTTATACCTACACGAGGCAAAAATGTCTTACCTACCAGCCCGGGTCCACACACGCATATGAAACCCGTTGGACTTGCGTTGCCACCTCTCCCCGTTTTGGCCTTTTACAGTTCAACCCAGCATGCGTGTCCCATCCTCGACTTGGGTCGAGCCCACAAAGATACGTTTGGGATACTGGTCGAAATGGGCCCCCACAAGCTACCCACCTAAGCTTGTCACTAGTATATCCCACTTAACCCTCTTAGTCATGTTCATTTACATGTGTGTTTGGTTAAGTCTTACTAATCGTATTTCACATGCCACTAAGGGCACCCCCTAGATTCCTCATGCCACCCAAGGCACCTACTTAACCCCCATGTCCCACCTTACATGTTTATCTGGTTAAGTATTTCTTAATTCATTCAGGCCATAACCTCATAAAGACCTCTCACATTAGACTGGCATTTATGGAAGCTGGATTTGTCGGGCAGGTCCGGGCAATCTTACACCATAAAAGAGTCTAACCTCGTGTCTTTACAACCTTTATGCTTTAGTTTAGGCCTAGGACCTCTCACATTGGGCTGACATTTGTGACCAATGGATTTGCCGGGCTGGCCCGGACAAGTTTACATCACAAACGAGTCCAACCTCGTGTCCTAAGCATTGATTAACACTTAAAATCTTTTACCCCAGTTTTAATAATTCCCTACTCAAATTATTAATTAAGTAAACTTTTAATAATGTCCATAATTGACTCAATTATGGCCATCCACTTATGGCATGCAAAATCATATCAATTGCACCCCAACTTTTTAATATTAAATCCTTAATATTACCCCTACCCCACGTTTATACGTTCGCTTATTCAACGCATAATATAGGCTAGACTTGTATAGTCTAACACCTAGCACAAAGATAAATTATCACAACATATAGACAATTAAAATAAATCTAATCATAATAGGGGTGAAACTTGCATAAACTACACATGTTAAGGATCAAAAGGTGTCAACTTGTTAAATGTCTCAATTTATATGATATGATCATAGCCCAAATCTATACATAAACTTGCATATGGGGTTTTTAGGCAACATAATGATGGTGTGAACTAGCATAGGATATCACATATGTCATAGCATAATTCTAAATGTCATAATAGATGTCTTGGTATATGTTCATAACTTTTCTAATCAATCTAACTTGCATATGTGACTTGTCATATAGACCAACATAACCCAAACATGATGATTTAATTAATATGAACTAACTAGCATAGATGGTAACATCATGGCCTTTTTAACATGTATGATTCATCACAACTTAGCATAGAAACTTTCAACATACATAACATCATCATAGCATGATTTACAACATATAAGATATCATCATCACATAACATTGGATTTACAATATACATGATAGCAAAAGGGGTTTACAACAACATATATGATAATTCACATCATCTACTCATAATCCATTCATAACTCAACCTAATTAAAATGATAATAATCTTGTTAAGATCATCATACTCACAATTTAGAGAAGAAAAGAGAGAGTTTTGCTTTGCTTTAGGGTTGAGAGAATTAGAATTGAATTAGCTTTTCTTCCTTCTTAGTTGGCGGCGGCTCCATTGATTTCCATGGCGATGGTAACTATTCTATTTTAATTAGGTTTAGGGTTAGCATTAGGATGTATTTATAGGTAGGAAGTTATTTAGGACCATTAGATTAACCCTGAACCATGAGAACCAATCAAATGCAAAATCTGCATTTGAGCGAATCGGCCCACGGGTTGACAGCCAAAAACCCTGGATTGACCCCTAGTCGACCCAGTGGGGCTCGGGTCGACCTCAAAAATGGGTCGGTTCGGTTATTCCCCCTCCCAATTCGCTGTTTTGAACTTTTTCGCATTTTTTTATTTTAATTTATATATATATATATATATATCAATATATATATATATATATATATTTCTCTGCGCAACCCATTTCACTTAATTCTTTTCTAAAAATTAAGTATACTTTAATTTGTGAATTTTAATGTTATAAAATTACGGGGTGTTACAATTGTCCTATGTTCTGTTATTACTTTCATGATCCCTTTCCTTGTTTAAATACTAGTAATCACTGAACTTACCAGACTTATTGTGACGATCCCAAAATCCGAGGGGCGGTATTAAGGATAATCATTGGAATATAACACATTAATCATCATAGCAGAATACAGATAATAGCAGAAACAATAAATAGAATAATTTTACATGGATCTGATAGCGGAATCACAACATGTAACAACATCAGAATAGCACAGCGTAGGATATAACTTAGTAAATAAAAGGGGAGTGATCAGTCATCATCGCCAGAGGCGGAATACATACATGTAGTGAGACATAATAAGGGTATCAGTCTACATCGCCGAAAGTGGTACATATACATACAATAAGAAGTACTGAAAGTAAAGCAGTCTGCATCGCCAGTGGCGGAATCATAATATAAGTACAATAATGGCGGAAAATGTCAAAGTTGTCTCTGTGAAGTCAGCCTCGCCATGAGCCAAAATGCACTTTATGCAACAGTGCAGAGCCAAAAACAACCTGTCACCTGTGAACTAGGCTGCCCGTGTGAAAATAAGGGCACCCGCGTTTGCAAAGTGAAACAAACAACGAGTCAGTCATGGGGACTGGTATGAGGAATCTATTTAACAGTTAAACTACAGCAATGAGCAAATCATAGGACCACGCCACTTTCGCGGAACGGGTTTACTCCAGTGATTGCTAGTGCATTTAAAACAAAGTAAATTCTTTTAAAACAACGCAATGCTTTCAAAAAGAATGAAGCCATTATAAGACTCAGGTCCCATCATACAATGCAACGCAAGCCGGAGGATAGAGTTTTACCTTATAATGGCCAAATATGCTTGATACGTATAAAGCAAAATCAATTGATATTATTATTAGTGCATATATGTTTCAAAAATGAATAGCATCATAAATATCAATCATAGGCGGCATAGCTACCATATACTATGTCGCCATACTAGTTCTACAATCAAGTCCGTTATTTCGTATTGGAAATTGGATTTCCGTCATGAGTCGAGGCAAGGGGCAAGCTCCTCTCCGCTTCGAGACACTCTAGCGAATGCCTCAGGACTACACACTCTGGGCAACCCTGAATCGGCTGGGCCGGTCCTCTCTTACGTTTAAGGATTATTTATTCCTGAACACACGTTTCCCGGTCCTTACAGACCTATAATCGAGGCGCCTCGCATTCTAACAACCACATAGGTGAAAAATAGATATAAATGACAGGGCTGGTAAGTCACTTACACCACCATAGCTAGAAAGAAACGTCGTGCTCTCCCAGCGGTCCGTATCCCATTTTTAACTCATACCGAGGTGTGAGCCTCGCGAATCCACGCTATACGCAAAGCCAGGCCACGTAGACCGTGCTTTGATCATCATCCACAAGACTTTGCTTTGCAACAGAAGCCTTGATTACAGCATCTTGGCATGCCACATAGGCAGTCCACTCCATACGATTGATTTCCATCGATATATAACCTCTAAGCTCGTATGTCTGAGAGAAGGGCGTTAAGCAAAAGAATAAATTCTCCGCCGCCAAACAGATATATATTTAACAGAGATCAATCAGTATAGAACAAAATCCAATGTCAGACACACAGTCCATTTACAAGTCCGTTCTGGGTCTGAACGAAACCGGAGGCGTCAAATTCCTCGTATATCCATCCAATTAACACATACATTTAGACGGCTACTACTTCCGTCCCTTTCCGGTAGCTACACCGGTCAGGAACCTCAGCAGCGCCCATCCAACCGATACGAAGATCGTCGGTCTTGAATCGTCTTTGCATTTTCCAATTCGAATCGCTCGATAAATTATTTGAAATGAGGGTTAGCTCGGCCTTTTCAAATAATTCACGTAATTAGAATTTAAATCGATTCTTTCCATGGTTATATTATTTGACATCCATCTTTCAGTTCTTTAGTGTTATTTTTGTGTCAAGCACATACAACCATCAAATATCAAACAATTCAAGCCCAATTGGTCTATTTGCAATCTATGTTGCTTATAATATTTTATAATGATTTTTCGCCATTTTTATTTATTTAAAAATGGCCATATTTAATTAAACGACGTTTCAGGTCGTGTCGTGGTACGGGCGCTGTTTTTCCCCTAATTTGTTTTACACATATCGGAAAATCTAACCGTTGGATTTCTACAAAGTCTATATCAGTGGGAAGATATTCCCAAAGCGAACCCAACGGTTCCAGTTTCGTGAGAATCCGACGGTCGGATCTTCCACACTAGTCGTTTGAAGTTACGGTTTCAAAATTCGAACTGCAGCGTCGTTATTCGATTTAATTTAATTATATTTATATTTATATATAAATATAAACGATTCTGGCGCTGTTTTTCTTCAGATTTGAATTAAACATTCCGGACAATCCAACCGTTGGATTTTTACAAGGTTGGTGCCGTTGGGAAGATATTTCCAAGGCGAACCCAACGGTTGCGGTTTCGGGAAAATCCGATGGTCGGATTTCTCTTACTAATCGTTTCAAATTACGATTCCGAAACACGAACTGCATGGCTT
This sequence comes from Allium sativum, assembly GCA_030737875.1. Lineage (NCBI taxonomy): Eukaryota > Viridiplantae > Streptophyta > Magnoliopsida > Asparagales > Amaryllidaceae > Allium > Allium sativum. The sequence goes on along the minus strand of CM060911.1, from coordinate 226,667,603 downwards.
CGATTCCTTTTTATTTTATTTATATTTATATATATAAATATAGTTCATTCTATAATTCCAACTATAGCTCATTCTATATTTTCAACTTTGTTTTCACTTCCAATATTTCACTAACGCCTTAATATTTCGAAAAATTTCGCCATAACCTCCTTTGTACGGGGAGGGGTTTGGAAATTTATTGGGCCGTGTTAGGTACCCAATGTATAGATAATCACTCCAGAGAATAAATTCTCGTCACCCCGTCTCCGTGTGGAAATAAATAGTCCATGTGCCGTATCTATAACTAGAGAGACGTGATTATTGTCAACTCCAGACCCGTGTGGGGTTTTTATTAATCTGGCAATTTATCGTTATATTTTATATAGTCCATATCAGTCATCAGTTCAACCTGTAGTATATAGTCATCGCCATTCAAGCCTCTCGCTCGTATGGTAAATCTTTCACCTCGTCACACAAGCTCCAATTGCTTATGTGGAATATGATGAAGTATGCCTATCGTCAAGAAGTATGCCATGTAGTGTAGTTCAAAATTAATTGTTACTATCCTATGGCGATATTTATTATTTCACATAGAATAACCAGCACTCCGCATCCAATGGCATTCACAGGAGTTATATACAAATAAAATTGCGCAGCCAACTCATCAAGGTTTACCTATTTGTCGGGCACGCAAATAATTTCTTTACTCTATAGCTAATCCATTTTTCCTGTTCAACACATGTATATATATGCAGAACAAAGCTAATAATAATATTTCTAGCAAACTATTATTTATTTCAACACGTGTGTATTTTTATCAAAGCGTATATATGATAAAAGAAATATTTTTATCATCAAAAATATTTATCCAACACGTGAATGTTTTTAACACTTCATATTCACAATAAAAATGTAGTTTTTATTGTCGATTCATTTTATTTTTAAAATACGATAACATTCAACACATGAATTTCAACTCGACGAACGAATTGCAACTCAACACATGAATATTCTATATAGTTTGTATATAAAGAAAAAAAAAGTGATTTTTATCGCTAAAGCTATTTGTTTAAATTCAAATAATATTCAACACATGAATTTCAACTCAACGAATGAATTGCAACTCAACACATGAATATTCGCTGTAGTTTGTATATATAAAAATGTGATTTTTATCGCTAAAGCTATTTGTTTAAATTCAAATAATATTCAACACATGAATTTCAACTCAACGAATGAATTGCAACTCAACACATGAATATTCTCTATAGTTTGTATATATATAAAAATGTGATTTTTATCGCTAAAGTTATTTGTTTAAATTCAAATAATATTCAACACATGAATTTCAACTCAACGAATGAATTGCAACTCAACACATGAATATTCTCTATAGTTTGTACATATATAAAAATGTGATTTTTATCGCTAAAGCTATTTGTTTAAATTCAAATAATATTCAACACATGAATTTCAACTCAACGAATGAATTGCAACTCAACACATGAATATTCGCTATAGTTTGTATATATATAAAAATGTGATTTTTATCGCTAAAGCTATTTGTTTAAATTCAAATAATATTCAACACATGAATTTCAACTCAACGAATGAATTGCAACTCAACACATGAATATTCGCTATAGTTTGTATATATATAAAAATGTGATTTTTATCGCTAAAGCTATTTGTTTAAATTCAAATAATATTCAACACATGAATTTCAACTCAACAAATGAATTGCAACTCAACACATGAATATTGGTTTCAACATATGTAATTTATTTCAACGAATGAAAATTATTCTAACACATGTATATTTCAGAAAATTTCGGCAGCATAACGGTAGGGTAATTAAAACCGGGACCGTCCCTAGTACGGCTCCTCGCTCTACCTTAAAACCTCGCGGTTTTTGACAATGAGGATCATGCATCTAGTTCGCACGCAGGCGGCATGTTTTATTTTCAATTCCACAATCCTATTCTAATTTTTTTCAACCACAAGAGGGTATTTTTCAACCACAAAGGTATTTAACAACCACAATATCAACCACAAATAATTATTTCCAACCATTCGTCATACCACATAATATCACGTCAATCACAAGCAATAAATATCGTCCATGGTCTGTGGACGAGGGGAGTATATATATATATATATTATATTGTAATTCACTTGCATTTCATCACAATTCAAAGCATATATGTTTCCTTCAACGCTTGTATAATTTATACATCGCTAATATAACTTATACAACACATGTACATGAGGTATACAATGCGTATATAATTTACACTTCGCTTATATAATTTATACAACGCGATTTCATTCACACAATTAGTTTAGATTCCTCACATTGGTTATTGCAGTGCTAAAAATCGTAGGAAGATCAGAAAAATCCGCGGCTTCTTCTAGAATGTAAAGAGCCTCATTGCGGTCACGGTGTCTCCTGTTTCATCGAATTTCGTTAACAAACGAAAAAGATATTATTTTTCAAAGTTTTGCAACGCTTTATAGTGTTATTTTCATTTCAGAATAATAAAGGTCGTACCTTTACTTTTGATTCGAAACTAGGGTTGAAAAATTCATGAAATCTATCGATCGTTGCTTCGATCAGGTGGTGCCACGTGGAAGAGCTACGAACCAGATCCCTGTCAGTGGTGGTGCGGTCCCTTTCGGTGGTCGGAGGAAGGCGGTGCGGCGTCAGGAAGGCGGCGACTTCCTCGGCGTGGTTCAGGCGATATAGGCGATGGTGGAGGGCGGCGTTTGGTCGGATGTGAAGAGGGGAGGAGGGGCTGTCGAACTGGGGTGGTGGCGCAGCCTACAGGTGGCGGTGGCGGTCGGAAAACGAAGGGGAAGGTCGGAGCTTCCTGGATCGTCGGTTTCGCCTGTGGCGGCTAGGGTTTTTGAGATTTTTATTTATTTATTTATTTTAAGGAAAAATCCTATTGGTCGAGACTTTATAGGAAAATTTAAGTAGTGTTTTTACAAATGAACTCAAAATCAAACCCAACGACTGTCGCCCCTAGCTAAATACCCCCATTCCGGACACAATGGGATACGTTTCGTTGGCCAATTCGACTGTTACAGTCAGTTATTTTTCAAATTAAAGTATAAAACATTCAATATTTAATTTGAACGTACATTTCAATTTGCCCGGGCCACAAACTGAATCGAAAAATTCCAGAAAAATAAATCTAGCTTTGTTTTGACAATACGGTCCTAACAAAACCAGTTTTGTCGAATTCTGAGCTCGTTTGAAAAAACGCCATTTTTAGGTCGACCCATTTTAACAGAAATTGACCAATCACATTTTCTTTTGCCGCGCTCACATACTAGCTTCAAAAATGATGAAATTTGAAACTTAGATATAATTTGACATCCCGGACCCAACAAAAGTGGTTTCGTCGAATTCCGAGGTCGTATGCAAAATATCAATTTTCAGGGGCTATATATGCTATATAGCGACCTTCCTGAAAATTCATTTGGCCAAAACTTTTGATTCCCGCTATGAAACTTCGATTTTTCAGATTCATTAGAAAGGTATTCATAAAAAGATTTAAATATTTTTAGTTTCGCTAAAATCCATTATATTTTCCACCCGGTACAGTCAGACAAAGTTTGTATTCAAAATTTCAAACTGCAATAGTATACCCAATTCTCTATTTTATTGAAATAGGCTATTTCAACTATTCAAATTCTTTGGTACTAACCAATTTTAAAAAATTTAAATTGGTTCACATTTTCCGGGTTATTACAATCTCCCCACTTAAAACTTTTCGTCCTCGAAAAGGAAATAACAGCTAAGTAGGAAATAAAATGTAAATGCAAAGTATTGTAAAGGTACCTTGCACCGGAGTTAGTCAGAGATGTCCACTCTTCATTTGGAGTAGGCTTGTTTAATGCCTTCCTCAGTCTCCCAAGTACAGTCTCTAGGATCACTACTCCACTGCATTTGACTAAATGAATCTTTTTGCTCCTTAGCTCTCTAGTTTCTTTGCCAACAATCTTTAATGGCTCTCTTCTGAGCGCTAATTCTGGAGTTATGTCTATATCTTGTTGCGCTGCTTCTTCCGCAACAAGATCTGGATCATGAACATGTTTTCTGAGTTGAGACACGTGGAACACATCATGTACACCAGACAACCAATCAGGTAATGAAACCCTATATGCCAGAGTTCCAATCCGTTCAAGTATAGGAAAGGGACCAATAAATCTCGGTGCCAACTTCCCAGTCTTGCCAAATCTGATTACTCTCTGCATTGGAGAAACTCTTAAATAAACATAATCGCCAACGGCAAATGATAAATCTCTCCTTCTCGCATCAGCATAACTTTTCTGTCGGCTTTGTGCGGTTTTCAGTCGCTTCTTAATGAAATCGACTTTATCCGATGCTTCTCGAATCATATCGGGCCTAACACAAGTCTGTTGCCAGGTTCTACCCAACATGCGGGAGATCTGCACGGTCTACCGTATAATGCTTCAAATGGAGACATTCCCAAACTTGCTTGATAGCTATTGTTGTAAGAGAATTCGGCTAAATGTAAGTGATCTTCCCATGAGCCTCCAAAATCGATAACGCAAGCCCGCAGTAAATCTTCTAGAATTCTATTCACCCGCTCAGTTTGGCCGTCTGTCTGAAGGTGATAAGCGGAGCTTAGATTCAATTTGGATCCCAATTCTATCTGGAATGCTTCCCAGAATTTGCTAGTAAACAGGGGATCTCTATCACTGACTATATTGAGCGGCACTCCATGTAGTTTAACTATTTCTTTGAAGTAAATCTGTGCTAAACTTTGAGCCGTTCTGTTGGATCGGACAGGTATGAAATGGGCAGTCTTCGTGAAGCGATCTACGATTACCCATATATTATCGTTTCCTTTCTTAGTTCGAGGCAAGCCATCAATGAAGTCCATCAAAATTTGTTCTCACTTCCATCCTGGAATTTCTAATGGTTGTAATAGTCCAGCTAATTTCTGCTGATCGCTCTTAACTAGCTGACAAGTGGGGCATCTACTAACATATAATGAAATATCTCTTTTCATTGACCTCCACCAGAATGTGCGCTTGATATCGTTATACATTTTGCTCACACCGAGATGGATACTTAATTTGGACTTGTGGCATTCATAAAGTATTTCTCTTCTGAGCTCAGGAAGGTTTGGGATGCAAATTCTGCCCTTTAATCTAAGAACTCCTTTGTCATCGAGTCGGAAACTTGTGGATTCACCTCCTTTGACTCTTTGACTGACTCTTTGAATAAATTCATCGTCTTTCTAAAGGGTCGAGATCCTGTCTATTAATGAAGACGTGATGACAAAAATGGCGATGATTTCATTCTTTCTGCTGAGCGCATCTACTACAACGTTGGCTTTCCCTGGAGTGTATAGAATTTCAAAATCGTATGCTGCAAGGAATTCTAACCAACGCTGTTGTCTCAAGTTTAGATCTTTCTGAGTGAATAGATATTTCAAGAATTGATGATCCGTGAATAGTTCGAACTTCTCGCCCAATAAATAATGCCTCCAGATTCTTAAAGCAAACACGATAGCTAATAACTCAAGATCATGAGTAGCATAGTTTCTTTCATGCGGCTTCAGCTGACGGCTGGCATAAGCGACCACTTGGCCTTTTTAAATTAATACTGCTCCTAGCCCTCTAATAGAAGCATTTGTCCATACAGTCAAGTCTTGGTTGCCTTCTATAATTGTCGATACTGGAGCAGTTGTCAATTTCAGTTTCAGCTCCTGGAAAGCTTCTTCACATTCGGGAGTCCATTTGAATTTCTCATGCTTCTTTGTAAGTTTTGTCAATACACCAGATATCTTTGAAAAATCCTGAACGAATTTCCGATAGTAACTAGCCAATCCAAGGAAACTTCGAACTTCTGTGGGGGTAGTAGGTTGTTTCCAGTTCTGAATCGCTGTAATTTTGCTTGGATCTACAGCAATCCCTTCTTTTGATACGACATGGCCTAGGAACTTAACTTCATCCTGCCAGAAGACACACTTAGAAAATTTAGCTTTCAAGACATTTCTCCTAAGAATTTTCAACACTTATTCTAAATGTTTTGCTATTCTGCTTAGCTCATTCTAGGACATTGCTAATCCTATCTCTAATGAGCTACTCGCCTTAGAACACTACTGATTCTATTCTGACGAGGTGTTTAATGTGTTAGATCCCGGAACTAAGGTTAACCAAAGCTCTGATACCAACTGTGACGATCCCAAAATCCGAGGGGCGGTATTAAGGATAATCATTGGAATACAACACATTAATCATCATAGCAGAATACAGATAATAGCACAAACAATAAATAGAATAATTTTACATGGATCTGACAGCGGAATCACAACATGTAACAACATCAGAATAGCACAGCGTAGGATATAACTTAGTAAATAAAAGGGAAGTGATCAGTCATCATCGCCAGAGGCGGAATACATACATGCAGTGAGACATAATAAGGGAATCAGTCTACATCGCCGAAAGTGGTACATATACATACAATAAGAAGTACTGAAAGTAAAGCATTCTGCATCGCCAGTGGCGGAATCATAATATAAGTACAATAATGGCGGAAAATGTCAAAGTCATCTCTGCGAAGTCAGCCTCGCCATGAGCCAAAATGCACTCTATGCAACAGTGCAGAGCCAAAAACAACCTGTCACCTGTGAACTAGGCTGCCCGTGTGAAAATAAGGGCACCCGCGTTTGCAATGTGAAACAAACAACGAGTCGGTCATGGGGACTGGTATGAGGAATCTATTTAACAGTTAAACCACAGTAATGAGCAAATCATAGGACCACGCCACTTTCGCGGAACGAGTTTACTCCAGTGATTGCTAGTGCATTTAAAACAAAGTAAATTCTTTTAAAACAATGCAATGCTTTCAAAAAGAATGAAGCCATTATAAGACTCAGGTCCCATCATACAATGCAACGCAAGCCGGAGGATAGAGTTTTACCTTATAATGGGCAAATATGCTTGATACGTATAAAGCAAAATCAATTGATATTATTACTAGTGCATATATGTTTCAAAAATGAATAGCATCATAAATATCAATCATAGGCGGCATAGCTACCATATACTATGTCGCCATACTAGTTCTACAATCGAGTCCGTTATTTCATATTGGAAATTGGATTTCCGTCATGAGTCGAGGCAAGGGGCAAGCTCCTCTCCGCTTCGAGACACTCTAGCGAATGCCTCAGGACTACACACTCTGGGCGACCCTTGATCGGCTGGGCCAGTCCTCTCTTACGTCTGAGGATTATTTATTCCTGAACACACGTTTCCCGGTCCTTACAGACCTATAATCGAGGCGCCTCGCATTCCAACAACCACATAGGTGAAAAATAGATATAAATGTCAGGGCCGGTAAGTCACTGACACCACCATAGCTAGAAAGAAACGTCGTGCTCTCCCAGCGGTCCGTATCCCATTTCTAACTCATACCGAGGTGTGATGCTCGCGAATCCACGCTATACACAAAGCCAGGCCACGTAGACCGTGCTTTGATCATCATCCACAAGACTTTGCTTTGCAACAGAAGCCTTGATTACGGCATCATGGCATGCCACATAGGCAGTCCACTCCATACGATTGATTTCCATCGATATATAACCTCTGAGCTCGTAAGTCTCAGAGAAGGGCGTTAAGCAAAAGAATAAATTCTCCGCCGCCAAACAGATATATATTTAACAGAGATCAATCAGTATAGAACAAAATCCAATGTCAGACACACAGTCCATTTACAAGTCCGTTCTGGGTCTGAACGAAACCGGAGGCGTCAAATTCCTCGTATATCCGTCCAATCAACACATACGTTTAGACGGCTACTACTTCCGTCCCTTTCCGGTAGCTACTCCGGTCAGGAACCTCAGAAGCACCCATCCAACCGATACGAAGATCGTCGGTCTTGAATCGTCTTTGCATTTTCCAATTCGGATCACCCGGTAAATTATTTGAAATGAGGGTTAGCTCGGCCTTTTCAAATAATTCACGTAATTAGAATTTAAATCGATTCTTTCCATGGTTATATTATTCGACATCCATCTTTCAGTTCTTTAGTGTTATTTTCGTGTCAAGCACATACAACCATCAAATATCAAACAATTCAAGCCCAATTGGTCTATTTGCAATCTATGTTGCTTATAATATTTTATAATGGTTTTTCGCCATTTTTATTTATTTAAAAATGGCCAAATTTAATTGAACGACATTTCAGGTCGTGTCGTGGCACGGGCGCTGTTTTTCCCCTAATTTGTTTTACACATATCGGAAAATCTAACCGTTGGATTTCTACAAAGTCTATACCAGTGGGAAGATATTCCCAATGCGAACCCAACGGTTCCAGTTTCGTGAGAATCCGACGGTCGGATCTTCCACACTAGTCGTTTGAAGTTACGGTTTCAAAATTCGAACTGCGGCATCGTTATTCGATTTAATTTAATTATATTTATATTTATATATAAATATAAACGATTCTGGCGCTGTTTTTCTTTAGATTTGAATTAAACATTCCGGACAATCCAACCGTTGGATTTTTACAAGGTTGGTGCCGTTGGGAAGATATTTCCAAGGCGAACCCAGCGGTTGCGGTTTCGGGAAAATCCGATGGTCGGATTTCTCGTACTAATCGTTTCAAATTACTATTCCGAAACACGAACTGCACGGCTTCGATTCCTTTTTATTTTATTTATATTTATATATATAAATATAGTTCATTCTATAATTCCAACTATAGCTCATTCTATATTTTCAACTTCGTTTTCACTTCCAATATTTCACTAACGCCTTAATATTTCGAAAAATTTCTCCATAACCTCCTTTGTACGGGGAGGGGTTTGGAAATTTATTGGGTCGTGTTAGGTACCCAATAAATCCTAAAAAGCATCCACATATTTATAGTGATATATTCTGGTGTTTACGGGGGAGCATGTATTGATAATCACTCCAGAGAATAAATTCTCGTCACCCCGTCTCCATGTGGAAATAAATAGTCCATGTGCCGTATCTAATAACTAGAGAGACGTGATTATTGTCAACTCCAGACCCGTGTGGGGTTTATATTAATCTGGCAATTTATCGTTATATTTTATATAGTCCATATCAGTCATCGGTTCAACCTGTAGTATATAGTCATCGCCATAAAAGCCTCTCGCTCGTATGGTAAATCTTTCACCTCGTCACACAAGCTCCAATTGCTTATGTGGAATATGATGAAGTATGCCTATTGTCAAGAAATATGCCATGTAGTGTAGTTCAAAATTAATTGTTACTATCCTATGGCGATATTTATTATTTCACACAGAATAACCAGCACTCCGCATCCAATGGCATTCACAGGAGTTGATATAAAAATAAAATTGCGCAGCCAACTCATCAAGGTTTACCTATTTTTCGGGCACGCAAATAATTTCTTCACTCTACAACTAATCCATTTTTCCTGTTCAACACATGTGTATATATGCAGAACAAAGCTAATAATAATATTTCTAGCAAACTATTATTTATTTCAACACGTGTGTATTTTTATCAAAGCGTATACATGATAAAAGAAATATTTTTATCATCAAAAATATTTATCCAACACGTGAATGTTTTTAACACTTCATATTCACAATAAAAATGTAGTTTTTATTGTCGATTCATTTTATTTTTAAAATACGACAACATTCAACACATGAATTTCAACTCGACGAACGAATTGCAACTCAACATATGAATATTCTATATAGTTTGTATATAAAGAAAAAAAAAGTGATTTTTATCGCTAAAGCTATTTGTTTAAATTCAAATAATATTCAACACATGAATTTCAACTCAACAAATGAATTGCAACTCAACACATGAATATTCGCTATAGTTTGTATACATATAAAAATGTGATTTTTATCGCTAAAGCTATTTGTTTAAATTCAAATAATATTCAACACATGAATTTCAACTCAACGAATGAATTGCAACTCAACACATGAATATTCTCTATAGTTTGTATATATATAAAAATGTGATTTTTATCGCTAAAGCTATTTGTTTAAATTCAAATAATATTCAACACATGAATTTCAACTCAATGAATGAATTGCAACTCAACACATGAATATTCTCTATAGTTTGTATATATATAAAAATGTGATTTTTATCGCTAAAGCTATTTGTTTAAATTCAAATAATATTCAACACATGAATTTCAACTCAACGAATGAATTGCAACTCAACACATGAATATTCGCTATAGTTTGTATATATATAAAAATGTGATTTTTTTGCTAAAGCTATTTGTTTAAATTCAAATAATATTCAGCACATGAATTTCAACTCAACGAATGAATTGCAACTCAACACATGAATATTCGCTATAGTTTGTATATATATAAAAATGTGATTTTTATCGCTAAAGCTATTTGTTTAAATTCAAATAATATTCAACACATGAATTTCAACTCAACGAATGAATTGCAACTCAACACATGAATATTGGTTTCAACATATGTAATTTATTTCAACGAATGAAAATTATTCTAACACATGTATATTTCAGAAAATTTCGGCTGCATAACGGCAGGGTAATTAAAACCGGGACCGTCCCTAGTACGGCTCCTCGCTCTACCTTAAAACCTCGCGGTTTTTGACAATGGGGATCATGCATCTAGTTCGCACGCAGGCGGCATGTTTTATTTTCAATTCCACAATCCTATTCTAATTTGTTTCAACCACAAGAGGGTATTTTTCAACCACAAAGGTATTTTTCAACCACAATATCAACCACAAACAATTATTTCCAACCATTCGTCATACCATATAATATCACGTCAATCACAAGCAGTAAAATTGTCCATGGTCTGTGGACGAGGGGAGTTTTTACATATATATATATATATATATATATATTATATTGTAATTCACTTGCATTTCATCACAATTCAAAGCATATATTTTTCATTCAACGCTTGTATAATTTATACATCGCTAATATAACTTATACAACACATGTACATGAGGTATACATTGCGTATATAATTTACACTTCGCTTATATAATTTATACAATGCGATTTCTTTCACACAATTAGTTTAGATTCCTCACATTGGTTATTGCAGTGCTAAAAATCGTAGGAAGATCAGAAAAATCTGCGGCTTCTTCTAGAATGTAGAGAGCCTCCTTGCGGTCACGGTGTCTCTTGTTTCATCGAATTTCGTTAACGAACGAAAAAGATATTATTTTTCAAAGTTTTGCAACGCTTTATAGTGTTATTTTCATTTCAGAATAATAAAGGTCGTACCTTTATTTTTGATTCGAAACTAGGGTTGAAAAATTCGTGAAATCTATCGATCGTTGCTTCGATCAGTTGGTGCCACGTGGAAGAGGTACGAACCAGCTCCCTGTCGGTCTTGGTGCGGTCCCCTTCGGTGGTCGGAGGAAGGCGGCGCGGCGTCAGGAAGGCGGCGACTTCCTCGGTATGGTTCAGGCGATATAGGCGATGGTGGAGGGCGGCGTTTGGTCGGATGTGAAAAGGGGAGGAGGGGCTGTCGAACTGGGGTGGTGGCGCGGCCTGCAGGTGGCGGTGGCAGTCGGAAAACGAAGGGGAAGGTCAGAGCTTCCTGGATCGTCGATTTCGTCTGTGGCGGCTAGGGTTTTTGAGGTTTTTTTTTAAGGAAAAATCCTATTGGTCGAGACTTTATATGAAAATTTAAATAGTGTTTTTACAAACGAACTCGAAATCAAACCCAACGACTGTCGCCCCTAGCTAAATACCCCCATTCCGGACACAATGGGATATGTTTAGTTGACCAATTCGACTGTTACAGTCAGTTATTTTTCAAATTAAAGTATAAAACATTCAATATTTAATTTGAACGTACATTTCAATTTGCCAGGGCCACAAACTGAATCGAAAAATTCCAGAAAAATAATTCTAGCTTTGTTTTGACGATACGGTCCTAACAAAACCAGTTTCGTCGAATTCTGAGCTCGTTTGAAAAACAGCCATTTTTTGGTCGACCCATTTTAACATAAATTGACCAATCACAATTTCTTTTGCCCCGCTCACATACTAGCTTCAAAAATTATGAAATTTGAAACTTAGCAATAATTTGACATCCCGGACCCAACAAAAGAGGTTTCGTCGAATTCCGAGGTCGTATGCAAAATATCAATTTTCAGGGGCTATATATGCTATATAGCGACCTTCTTGAAAATTCATTTGGCCATAACTTTTGATTCCCGCTATGAAACCTTGATTTTTCAGATTCGTTAGAAAGGTATTCATAAACAGATTTAAATATTTTCAGTTTCGCTAAAATCCGTTATATTTTCCACCCGGTACAGTCAGACAAAGTTTGTATTCAAAATTTCAAACTGCAATACTATACCCAATTCTCTATTTTATTGAAATAGGCTATTTCAACTATTCAAATTCCTTGGTACTAACCAATTTTGAAAATTTTAAATTGGTTCACATTTTCTGGGTTATTACACTTATTGTCTGACCCGTTTTCTTTCGTCCTCTTTTCTTCCGTTCCCCCCAGGTCCACAGGGAGGGAATACTCCAGCTTAGTCAGATTCTTTGCAAGCTTCAAGGAAGTAGATGTATAATTGGGACTCTCTCACCTTGGCTATGGCTTTTGGACACTACACTTGGGGATTTATGCAGTTTTATTTATGGTTTATGCTTCTTTATTAAATAATCAAGACAGAAATTATGGTGTAATGTTTTGGAAGTTATTTTGAGACAATTTGCTGTAATGCTTTTGTACTGAACCATGTATGCAATAAATGTTTGATTTTCGCTGCTTCTATTTATCTGTCTTTTAAATTTTTCTGTGTCTTGTACCTATAACCCTCCACCAAAGTTAAGGCATTCCCTTTGTGAGTGACCTTAACGGAGGGTGGGGTGTTTAACATACTGACTCCAAAAATTACAGAAAAATAAATCTAGCTATGTTTTGACGATACAGTCCTAAAATAACTAATTTCATCAAATTTGAAGTCCGTTTGAAAAATGGCCTTATTCTAGCCGATTAAATTTAAACTGAAATTACAAAACACATTTAAATTCACCACGCTCACATATTAATTCCAAAAATTATGAAATTTGAAACCTAACAATAATTTGTCATTCCGGATCCAACAAAAGTGGTTTCGTCGAAAACGGAGGTCATTTGCAAAATGGCTATTTTTAAGGGCTATAAATTATATTAAAAAATATAAATCCTATAGCGACTATTTTAAATTTTAAACTGGACATAAGTTACAATTTATATTATGAAATTTACATTTTTCACATTTGTTAGAAAGATATAGTTAAATAGATTCCAACATTTCTTGTTTCACTGAAATCCGATTTATTTTGTATCATGTATACTCAATTGAAGTTTAAAATCGAATTTTTAACCTGCCGCGCCATTTCAAGCTCGTTTTATAATTAAAATAAATTTATACATTCTAAATTCGATTTAACTAAAATTTTAGTCCTTATTATTTAAAATAAATCATTTTAAATATTCAAAATCCATTAAAATAGCTAAAATAAAAATTTTAAATTGGTTCAAAAATTCCAGGTTGTTACATCCTTCTTTAGAGCTCTCGATCTTTCCGACCCTTGGGTTCTCCTTTTCTACTTGACGGATGGAACACATGGATCAATATTAAGATTATGAACTGCAACATTTGGAGATATGTCGCACATGTTATAATGACTCCACCCGAACACATCCAAGTTAGCTTTCAAAAAGACAATCAACTGACTCTTCACCTCTGGGCTCAACTGGGATCATATATTCAGCACATGGTTTAGATCTATCGGATGTATAACAACAGGAATTGTGATCTCAGCTGGAATCTCTCTTCCGTCCCCTGTACTGATTTTCTAGGATACATTTCTTTTTGTGCTCCGCTGTGTTCGCGGGTACAGGGGCCCTACTCTAATTTCTATAAGGCGGTGTCGCGAATGCGGAACGGAGCCTCCGCACTCTTTTCCATATCTTTCTTTATAGCCTCACACAACTTTGTCATATAGAAGTCCCTTGTTGTGGCCTGATCACCCTTAATTACACCAACTCTGTTTTCGGTTGGAAGCTTCATGGTTAAAAACCATGGAGCTAGTGCAACTTTGAAGCCTATCAGAGTTGGACTTCCACGGAATGCGTTATAAACGAAAAGTTCGTCCACCAAGACAAAGGTCTACATCATAGATACTTTGCGCTCTCCATCTGCCAGCTATACGAGCAAGTCGATTACGCCGATGGGCTGTTAGGTTGTCCATTGAATCCATGAATCTTGTTCTGACATGTCCACACGTCCGTCATAGAGAGTTTCATTTTCTCGAAGGTATTTCTGAAAAGCATGTTAACAAAGGCTCCCGTATCAACTAGGAATCTTCTCACAATTGCAGGGCCAAGGCAGATTGTGATCACCATGGGATCAACAGTTGGTGTAAGTAGTCCAACAGAATCTCTATCTTTGAACACCACATCTTCAGCTAAAGTTTTAGGCATCTTCATTGGAAGTGTGTCGCTCAAGATCGGACACATGTCTTCTTTTGAGGCATTGTTTAGCTCTTTAGTATATTTCTCCATGTCCCCCCAGCTTCTTTCGGCTGGGCGAGATCCTCTAGAAATCATGTTGATTACCGGTCTCGAGTCAGGAGGAGCCTGAGCTTTCCCTCTAGGTCCGGGTTGACTGGTAGTATTACTCTTCCCCTAGGCAGCTTGAGAATTTTGAGGATTCCTCACATACTATTGACGCTTGTTCTTTCTAATGAGCTCCTCAATCAAACTCTTCAAGTGCCTGCGTTCATTGTTATTGTGCCCCGATTGATTGTGGAAGCGATAGAATTGACTGGAATCGGCTTGCTACTCTATAATTTTTTGTGGCTTTAATTTAGGAAAGATACCCGAGTCCTTTGTAGCGAAGTAAATATTTTCTAGGGTTTCATTTAGAGGGGTCAACTCCGAATGCTTGAAGAACTGCATCTTCTTATAAGATTTGTTGTCCTTCCCCTCGTTCCCTCTTTTCTGCTCAGAATTATTCTTCGTCTCAGCTTATACGTCACTACCTTTCCCTTCACCGGTAGCACTACTTTCCGCAACATTTCAAACAATGGGAAGATCATCCTCCACACTCATGCACTCCTCGGCTTTCTTATAGAATTTCTTTAGAGTTTTAGGTTTCTTCATCTTGAGCCACCTCCCAAACTCTGTCTTCTTATCGATAACATGCTTTAGTGCTGCCAATACATACCAAGGGCCTAAATCTATAACCTCATCTGCTGCAGCATGAAATCTTGTGAGAGAAGCCTTGACTGTTTCTCCAAGATTCTGCTCCGTGTCATTAAGTGACATCACATCCCTTGCTTTGGTGGTTTGTAGTCGGAACTGCTCTTGGAACTTCTTTGCCAAATCAGCAAACTGATTCACAGACCTAGGCGGTAGTCTAGTGAACCACAATGGACTACACCCTCCAAGAACACGAAGAAGTACAAGCACTTTATTTCATCAGTGTCTCTAGCTCCATTCATATGCTAATCGTACTTGAATAGAAAGATTTCGGGTCTTTGGTTCCCCCATAAGCTGCTATCCTTGGAGATGTAAATTTCTTAGGGAACTTCACTTGACGGATTTCTTGCTTGGCGAAAATTCCTATTCTCTTTCATCATCTTCAAGAGCCATGCTCTCTTTCATTATTCGCTCTACCATATCCAAGATATACTTCTCGTCACTAGTTCGTTCCACAGAGTAGGCGCTAGTCCGCTTACTGGAATGATCATGGTTCGAGTCCCCGTGCCCTGGACCTCTCTTGAGAGGTGCCCCTTTAGTAGGACTAGTAGTGCTCCGAGTAGTACGTTTCTCGACATGTTGTCATTCTTGGACTTTAGAGTTCTCAACGCCGGCCTCGCCTTCATTGTTCTCTCCATCCTTAACTTATACTTCAAAATGAGAATGACCAGGGTCCGAGGCAGAAGAGTCCTCTTTTTTGTCAACATGAACTACAACCTTCGGTGGTGGGGGATTGGTTTGAGCATTAAGCAAAGCATCAAGCTTCTCCAACATCATCTTGGTTGTAGCATCCATTCTTTCAATTAAGCCAGTTACTACCACGTTCAATTCTTCTCGAGTTACAACTGGTCCTTGAGGATTCACCAACCTCCCGGTTTAAAGTTAGTTTTGTAACCGCATCGTTCTCGGCACTTGTAGTAGCCTTAACGGACTTGCTATTCTTCTTCGAAGCAACTATAATTTCTGACAACTTTTTGAACTTTGAAGAAAATTCTTCAGTGGGCCCACTCTTTAGACTTTGAGAACCTATCGTAGCAAGCAGGCTTTTGCAAAACACTTTAGCAAACCCCCATCAATGCTCTTAACCTTATGGTTGTGGGTTCGAGCCTCACGGTGGGCGCCGAAAATGTTAATGCAAAAAGTGGCACTAACACCCTAGAAATGCAATCAATACTTCAAAATATAATTTAATACAAAGCTAAGAACAGAATTGGCGGGGAAAAATAAAGTGCAAGCAGTTTTAGAGTGGTTCGGCCTAAAAATGGCCTACGTCCACTATGGAGTATTCCATGGACGATTTGATGATGAAACTTGATTGGAAAAGGCTTATTGGAAGTTAGAATGGCTTAGAACAGTGGAGAAATCCCTCAAAATACGGAAGCTATGGGTATTTATAGTAGAAGTTGGAATGAAGTGGTGAGTTGAAACTTATATATGCAGGTTATGGGTCGTTCATGATATAATTACGAAAGTGCCACTGCCAATTGTCGCCAACTGTTGCCAGTTGTCCTGCTCAATCAGACCAGTGCTCGACCAGAAGACGTGCGACCGACCCTTAGTTGATGCTCAACCAGAAGAATTGCGACCGACCCTTAGTTGATGCTCGACCAGAAGAATGCACGACCTTATATATTACTCGACTGCTATAACGTGTGATGGACTAGAGTAATGCACGACCGACTAGGTTATCTGACCGAACTTGTAGCGTGAGACCCCTCTAGCGTTCGAGCCATATAGTTCTTGCTCCAAGATGATGCAAGACCCTTCATGCTAGTTGATCATATTTGTGACTGATCCACAAAACAGGGTGTTGATTGACCTACACAAGATGATACTAAGCAACTCCCTATTTCATTCTAGTTTCAATGCAACAAGATGTGTGTGATTTTTATTAGATAAACAATTCACATGTACAAGTGCATAGCCAACAGAGTAAGTCAGGGTCATACAACAGGAAGGTGAAAATATACATCATGCAAGCCAATGTGGGTGCAACTTAAAAATGGTGCAACAAATCAGGTTCAGGCCAGTACAAGAAGATGCAAACAAATGGCATGAACAAATATATATAAGGGTATACACACACATCAATGCAAAGTACCAGTTTCTAATTCAAGTCGTGATAAAAAAGGGGCAAGTGCAGCAGGTTCAGGTAGAAACCAAGCACGGTGGAGATTTAACTCGGAACAGCTCAAAAGAGAATTTCACAAACTGGTGCAAATATGACATAGGGACAACACACAAGTATGCACAAGGAAGTCAAATATACAGGGTGTACTTGTAAACATACCTGTTACAGTTCAAATCACAAATGTATATGTCGAGCCAGTTGAAACAATGGCAAGATACACAGTTTCAAGAGAACTGCATGAAATAGCCAAGCCAAGCATGGGTACATGTTCATATACAGGTAGACAAAGCAGTATGAACACAAAACATGGTGTAACGGCATGGGCTACAACAGATTTCAGTCGAAGCCATTGCAACAGTGGAAACAGATTTGTGTGCACAGATCAATATACAAGGATTATCTACATATATATATATATACACGCACACACACAATGGCGTGTACGCATACATGTATCAAAAGTGATAATGCAACACACATTTCAATTTCAAATTCAAGTGTATACACAGTGCCAAGAAATCAAGCACTGTCAAGTGAGAGAAAGCATACAAAGCAAATCAAGTCTGATAGGGTATAAGTGCTAACTCAAGCAAACACACAAAACACACACACACACACACACACACACATATATATATATATACACACATAGACACACACAGTGCACACACACACACGTGTGTGTGTATATATATATATATGGACAAAAAGGAAATTCAAATCTACATGGATATGGACAAGCATATGGAACCAGTGGAGCATCAGTGGAGTATAACAGTAGATCACATTTATGTTCGCGACAGATGAAGTTCGAAAATCACAAGATTTTGTTTCCAGAAATGTATGTGTGTGTGTGTATATATATATATATATGGAAAGTGTTACAAATCGGCATATTTAGTTTTTCCAGGATTTGCATACGGTAAAATTGGCAACAGAGATCATGTATGGATACACAGAATTTCATTCAAGCAAATCATGTGTGGAATCATTCATTTGTTTCCAGGAATGCAAAGAAAATCACGCACATATTTTTGACAATAACAAATTCGCATGTTCAAATTTTGTTGCAGAAAATTACAATTTTGGCCAGGAAACAAATCAGATCATTCTAATAGAATTAAGGATTCATGACAAATTTTATCACGCATGATTCAGGGAAAAAAAATCACGCAACAATCAAACCAAGCCAACTTAAGAGGATGTTTAGGGTTTCTATACCCTATATATGACACGCAAATCACCAGTGGCAAAATCATCGAAAACCAAAGCATCAAATCGAGAGCAAAAATCAAATCAAATCAAATCAGGGTACTCATGTTTTCGATCGCAAGCCCAAATCGGTGACCAAGAGCATCGAGAGAATCAGAGCATCAGAGAGTAAATCAAGAGGAATCGATTTTGAAGTTGCGATTTGGGTTTTTCACCAAAACCCTACTTCTTGGATCGGACGACATTATTTTGAAGGCAAAACATTTCAAATGAAATAAAGAAGGGAGGCCAGCTCCTCTTTTTTTAATTAAAAGGGGAGGGTTTTTTTTTATTGTATTGTTTTTTGTACTTCTTTTGTAATTTTCCATTGTTTTTCTAGTTTTCTGTAAAACTAGGGTTTACTGGTTAAAGGATTTATAGCTAGGATTTATGAGTAACGGGTTTGTAATTTGGGGCAAATCTGATCTTAGGTATAAAGATTGGTGCAGGGTTTTGAGTGTAGGATTAGAACAGTAGTAGAGTTTGCGAGTTACAGGGTTTTGTAAGCGGGAGTCTGTTTTAATACCTAGTACAAATCTTTGGGAATGCAGCAGTAGACAGAGTTTGCCGAAGCTGGGTAAAATCTGTGTCATTTACTTTTTGCATTTATTTTCTCTACTAAAATCTGTGTTGTAAAATTTTATTATCTCGTAAAACTCCAATAAACCCTATTCACCCCCCTCTAGGGTTAATCTAGGTCGAACAATAACATCCCTCAAGTAGTCAATAAATACAATCAAACCGTGGAAAAGAAATAACAAAGAGTAATGCATCACTACAAAGAAAATCCTTCAAGACATAATCAACTGGATAATCTGAACTACGTACTTCCTCCTTACAAGCTGTAACACCCCGTATTTTCTGAGAATATTAAAATAACAAATTAAAGAATAATTTATTTGAAAAAGAGAAATGCGAAAAGAATGATGTTTAGCATTGTTCTAAGGTTTGTAAGCAAAAGACTTAGTAGCTCATTTGGTTAGAACATGTGACTTGCATACAAGAGGTACAGAGTTCGATCCCCGCTAGCGCCATATTTTTTTTTAGGGGAATGGCTAAAAAGTGGCTTAGTGTGAACGCAGTTCAAAAAGTGGTTTAGCGTGAAAATGGTTAATTATGAAGAAGTTATTAAGCTATGAAATTTGTATGCATATGAGAGAAATATATATATATATATTAAATAAATAAATATTCAAAAAAAGTTCAAAACAGCGAATCAGGAGTGGGAATAGCCGAACCGCACCATTTTTGGAGTCGACCCGATCCCTGCTGAGTCGACTAGAGGTCAATCCAGGGTGTTTGGCTGCCAACCCGTGGCCCGATTCGCCCTAAGGGCTGATATGGTATCTGAGTGGTCCAGATCAGTTCTAGGGTAATCCTAAGGCCTATTTAACTTCCTACACCTATATATACACCCTAAGACCTAACCCTAATTCATAAATATCATCTATGACACCACTATGCTGTCAAATTATCTCTTTAACCCTAGTCGTCGCCTCTAAATCAAATCTCAAGTGTTCAACTTCAACTCAAATTAAAGATTATAGCTTCTACAACAATTCAAGAAGATAAATCAGCAACACCGCAACGTTTCTACACCAATTTCAGTGCATAATTCTATTCTTTAACCACGAAAGGTGAGTACGGTGATTTTCACAATATAATGGGATTAAAAGTAACATGATGAAGTTGTAAAGAGGATTCATATGTATGTATGTAATTTAAATCTCATCCAAGTCTTCACTTTTTTGATTCATGTCATCATATGCCTATGTTTCTATGTAAAGTTCATATCTTTATCTGTTTATTCATGTTGAATCTGTCATTATGCCTCCATGCCAGTTTACATGCCCCTTTATTTCATGATGTTGTGTTAATTCCAATTTTCTGTGATTTGATTCTCTCTTGTTATCCCTATTCCTTTTATTTTTGGATCTATGCTACCTTCGAGCCTATGTTAAACATACGCGCGAATGCAAATACGTGGGAACGATGGGAATATGTGAAATATGGAAAATTGGATATTATTGGATATTTTGGATAATTGGATAATATGTGAAATTGGCATATTTGGGTATGAATTACATGGAATTGATGAAATTGCCTCTAATTGTAAATTTGTAATTTTGGCTAATTAATATGTAATTAGTGACAATTTGGAATAGGCAATATTATAAACATGATTATATGTTTAATTGGATATACATGACATGAAAATTTGGTATGGGTGAAATACGATTACTAATAAACCTTTGATACGAGGTTAGGCGCAATTATGGCGTAAGACTGCCCGGAACTGCCCAGCAAATCCAACTGCCACAATTGGACGTCTAATGTGAGAGGTCAAAGGAATGAATTGTAGGCGCAACGGTTAATGACACGAAGTTAAACCCGATTTGTGGCGTAAGACTGCCCGTAACCGCCTGGCACATTCAACGGCCACAAAGCATTCGGTCTAATGTGGGAGGTCATGCACTGTTCTTCATAAGGAATGAATTAAGGAATACTAACCATAATAAGACATGGGTATGGTCAGAGGGTTAAGTGGGTGACATGTAAATATGGACTTAACCGGAATAAGATAAGACATGTAAATTATGACATGTAAGTATGGACTTAACCATAGCATGTGTAAGATATGGACATTTAAATTAAAATGGTTAAGTGGGAGAAAAACCTAGTGGGGACCAAGCATAGGTGGGAGGCTTGTGTCGGATGGGGGACCCGTTTAAACCAGTAACCCGTTTGAGTATCTAATCGGGCCCAATACTAGGCCAGGGTTGGGGCACGCTTACTGGACTTGAATGTAAGAGGTTAAAACGTGAATAGCGGTGGCAACGCGAGTCCAACGGGTTCATGTGCGTGCATGGGTCCGGGCTGGTAGGTAAGACATTGTTGCATCGTGTAGGTATGGCCGTGCATTTTATGTTGGCATCGAGTTTGCCACTTTGGGGAGTGATACACCCCACTGTGGGGCCAGCACGGGTGCATACGGGGTTTAGGGAGCCGATCGAATGGGTAGGGTAAGGGTACCTTAGCGGTGGTAGGAGCAAGCCGGCACCTACGTTAGCAGCCAGGTACAAGTAACTACCAAGTTTTTCATGTGGGTATAATTAGTTGGAAGGGATCAACCATTAGTAAATAGAGACTAGTAGATGTGCGGTGTAATTAAGTAATGTGGTGTAACTTAGCAAAAGTGCGGTGTAATTAAGTAATGTGGTGTAACTTAGCAAAAGTGCGGTGTAACGAAATACATGTTAGTTGAGTTGGATAGTCCTTTGGGTGCTAGTCTGATGTTGACTTCGGTCTTGGGGTTAGTACTTGGATGGTTGTTCGCTTAGCCAAGGTGTAGGATTGTCTTAGTACTTAGGAATGGAATCATCTTGTCCATCCTTTTTATCTACCTTATCTATGTTACAACCATATCATGATGCCTATTTATGTCTTGATCATTTACCTTACCTATTATTTGTTAAAATTACTGGACTCACCAGACTTTATGTCTGACCCGTTTTGTTTCCACCTCTTTTCTTTCCACCTCTTTTCTTTCCTTTCCCCCCTCAGGTTTGCAAGGTGGGAATACTACAGCTTAGTGCCGATTTCTTTCAGTTGCTTGAAGAGAGTAGATGTATCGCTTTGGACTCTCTCATCTTTATGGCTTTGCTTATGCTCAGTGGGGATTTATGCATTCATGTTATTTAAGTATTTGCTTCTTTATGTACTTTGAAGTTTTTGGAAAAGACAATTGATCCCGTTGTAATGGTTTTGGAGACAACTTATGTAGGCTTGTTTTGAAGTTATGATGCTATGAAATAAGTTTTATCTTCCGCTGGGTTTTATTTATTTACTCTTGTAATTTATCTGTTCTATACTACTATAACGCTTCATGACATTAATGCATTCCCTTTGTGAGTGACATTAATGGCCATGGGGTGTTGCACGTTGTATCAGAGCTAAGGTTACAAGAACAGATAAAAAGTTTTGAACAGTGTTTTCAAAAGTATTATTTTCATAGAAAGTATTCTCAAAAACTTGTTTTAAAGAAGCTATTTTCAAGGAAAGTTTACTTTAAAGAGCATAATCCCCGCAAGCCATACATCTCTCTTTCGCTTCCCTTGATTTGAAACTCTTTCTTTTTCTTTCCAGCATGTTTGGAGTATCCGAGATACCAAAGGGTGTTCATGTACCCGGTTGGTTTCGTCAATATCTCGAGACTAGGGCCGTTGCCATGGGTCCGACCGACATTCCTCCTCCTCCTCCCCCAGCTCCAGTCATTCCTCCGCGTGGAGATGCTTTCTCGAAGATATGTAAAGACTTTCGTTCGATGGGTGGAAAACCTCTTAGTGGGTCTGAAACGTTCGTTGAAGCTAGAAATTGGTTGAAAGAAGTGGAGGATCTGTTTGGCATTTTCGATTTGGACGATTGTACGAAGGTCTAATTGGCTGCTTGGTTGATGAAGGACGAAGCTTCGTTTTGGTGCTAGGTTACTAATGGAGAGCGTGCTGTAGAGACGTGGGCAGATTTTAGGGGAAGGTTTGAGTTGAAATTCCTTTCTCAAGCTGAGGAGAGTATGTACATGGAGAGGTTCTTGACATTGAAGCAGAAAAACTTGACCGTGAAGGCAAATGTGACCGAATTTAATAAGTTGGCGAGATTTGGGCTAGAGTTGGTGAATACGCCTCACAAGAAGGCCTTGAGGTTTGCAAAGGGCATAAATGAACCGCTTCACAGTTTGGCTATGTCCCACATTCCAATGGGGGCTACGTATGAAAAGCTTGTTGATATGGCATACATGCATGAAGAAGAGAAGGGTGTAAGTACTTTTAGGCCGCAAGATAAGAAGGAGGATCCAAAGAAAGCCCAACAACAAAAGAAAGGTGGTAAAGAAAGAGGAAGTGTCACAACTGTGGGATACCTGGCCATTTGAAGAAAGACTGTAGGAAGAAGAAGAAGTTCGCTTATTATCATTGTGGTGATCCAGGTCATGCTGTCAAGGACTGTCCTAAGAAACAAGGGCAGAGGGCAGGTTCTACTTCAGGAGGGCAGGTTCATGCTCTCATGGCTCCGGGGCAGGAAGAAGGTAGAAAAATTTCTGTCGAAAGTTTGATTTTTCTTGTTTGATCATCCTGTCCGTACTTTATTCGATTCTGGCGCATCACATTCGTTTATCTCTACATCATTAGTTGAAACACTGCACTTAAATACTAGTCTCGTTGTGGATCCCATTGTAATCTCAAATCCTACTGGTGGATCGGCTCATTTATCCATGGTTTATAGGGATTTGAGATTGTCTAGCTTAGGCGTTGGTTTTGAATGTAATGCTTTTGTGCTTGGTTTCATGGGCTATGGGTTGATTCTAGGGATGGATTGGCTAGCTAGTTATGGTGCCATCCTAGATTGTGAACGAAGGGTAGTAAAATTGTTGACTCGTAGTGGAAAGACCCTTGATATTTCTTGTGACCCTAGAGGATCGGTGATGCTTAGTTATCTTGAGTCACTTGACACATCCAATGATGATTTACATTCTGTTCGTATTGTCCGTGAATATGTTGATGTCTTCGATGAGGTGAGGGGTCTACCCCCAAAACGTGAGATAGAATTTCGTATTTATCTTGTAGACAATGCAAAACCCGTATCTCTGCCAGTACACCACATGGCTCCTCGTGAGAGGAGGGAACTCAATAAGCAAGTAGGGGAGTTGCTTGAGAAGGGGTTCATAAGACGTAGTATATCGGAGTGGGGTGCTCCACTAGTATTTGCCACGAATGCGGATGGGTCCCTTTAGACTTTGTGTGGACTATAGAGAACTTAATAAGCTTACTAAGAAGAATAGGCACCCACTACCGAGGATTGACGATCTCTTCGATCAGTTAGTTGACGCCTCAGTGTTTTCGCAGTTGGACTTAGCCACTGGTTTCCATTAATTGAGAGTGGCTGAGGATAGCATAGACAAGACTGCCTTTAGGACTCCGGACGGTTTCTATGAGTGGCTTGTGATGCCCTTCGGTTTGACAAACACCCCCGCATACTTTGCTGACTTGATGAGTAGGGTGTTTAGGGAGTACCTTAATAAATTCATGGTGGTCTTTGTGGATGACATCTTGATCTTTTCTAAGAGCGAGGAAGAGAATGCCCTACATCTTAGGGAAGTGTTAGAGACCCTTCGAGCGCATAATCTTAAAGCTAAATTTTCTAAATGTCACTTTTGGAGAAAGGAAGTGCGATTCTTAGGGCACGTGGTTTCCGAAGAAGGGATAGCTGTGGATCCCACGAAGGTGGTGGCATCCAAGATTGGAAGGTCCCTAAAAATGCTACCGAGGTGAGGAGTTTCTTTGGGTTGGCTGGCTACTATAGGAAGTTTATCAAGGACTACGCAAAGATATCAGCCCCATTGACACGCTTGACGAAGAAGAATCTAGTTTTCACGTGGGACGTAGATTGTGATGATACGTTCCAACGTTTAAAGAGAGCTTTGACCACAGCCCCAGTCTTAGTGTTGCCAGATGGGAGTAAGCCATTTACCGTTTATACCGATGCTTGTGGGACAGGACTAGGCACAATCTTAATGCAAGAGGGGAGGGTAATAGCCTATGGAGGAAGGCAGTTGAGAGTGCATGAGAGAAATTACCCTACACATGACCTAGAGTTGGCCGCTATTGTTTTCGCGCTTAAGTCTTGGCGCCATTATCTTCTTGGCGAGAAATTCGAATTGTTCACAGACCACAAATTGCTAAAATACTTGTTCTCTCAGAAGGACTTGAACTTAAGGCAGCAAAGGTGGATGGAATTCTTAGCGTCCTACGATTTCGAGATAGCATATACCCCTGGCAAGGGTAACGTGGTGACAGACGCCTTAAGTAGGAAAAGGTTGCCCTAGAGTCCGTTGTTTGTTGAGCGTCGAAGTTTAGAGTTCATCTCTACGTTTGACTTTAGACCTTTCATTGACTTTGTACCCGGTTTGCTAGCATCCTTAGAGTTCAGACCTACGCTTTTAGGATGGATTGGTGAGGCACAGCGAGATGACCCACAGTTGGTTGAGTTAGTAGAGAAGCTCATAAGGGGGGAGTCATCGAGCCATCTCAGTAGGTATACCCTAGATGATAAGGGTTGGTTACGTAGGGACGGTAGACTTTGTGTACCACGAGATGAGAACTTGAGGAAGACCATTCTTGATGATGCACATCGTTCGAAGATGGCCATTCATCCCGACAGGGACAAGATGTACATGGACATGAGACGAGTTTACTTTTGGGCCGGTATGAAGAGGGATGTGGCTGAGTTTGTCGCTAAATGCTTGGTGTGCCAACAAGTAAAAGCAGAGCAAAAGAAGCCTGGTGGGTTGCTTCACCCATTGGAGGTCCCACAATGGAAGTGGGAGAGCGTCTCGATGGACTTTGTTGTTGGGTTACCAAGATCAAGGAAGGGTAATACGGGGATATGGGTCATGGTAGACAGACTTACTAAGAGCACCCATTTCATTCCCGTGAAGAGTAAGAGGACTGCTCCATGGTTAGCCTCCGTATACATTCGAGAGATAGTTCGTTTGCATGGTGTTCCTTCTAGCATAGTGAGCGATCGTGATCCTATCTTTATTAGCAAGTTTTGGAAGATCTTGCTTAGAGAGGTGGAAATAGAGCGTGATGCGACGATTCGACGAGCTCCTACATGCATTCTTGGGTCAGAGATTAAGAAGTTGAGGAATCGAGAGGTCAAGCTAGTCAAAGTGCAATGGGGAGATGATGAGAGCGACGCTACTTGGGAGACGGAAGAGAAGATGCGTTCATTGTACCCTTTTCTTTTCGAGGGTATGCCTTTTAATTTCTCCTTTATCGCTTAACTTGTACTTGTTCTATCTTTAATATGTCCTCTCACTTGTATCTTTGACCTTTAGATTGGGTAGTCCTATGGTTGAAACATGTGTTTGAGACATGTTATGTATGGTGGATGCATGTGGTTGCAAGTGTTTGCTAGTGGTTGCTCGTGGATGCATATACACACACTTTAGGCACTAGATCGGCTCAGCCACTTTCATATTGCATATTGCATATAAATGGATGTATTTAGTAAAATGAATGTACGTTGAATGTGTGTATCATATGGATGTTGCATTTAAATGAATGGTTGTGCACACATGTAGTAATGATATGTATAGGGTTCTTTGCATACATGATGGATACATGGCACTATCATTATTTGCATTAAGGAGGTCGACTGAATCAGTGGACCGCCAGATTTTGCATTAGTATACGGACATATACACACACACTATGCATATGTACATGAAAAGCATTAGAAATCTTTTAAGGACCATGGTTGCTAGTGGTTGATGGTTGAGTAGATGGATGATTGGATGGTAGGATACGTTCTTCTTGACTTAGAGATTTCGAGGACGAAATCCTTTAAGTAGGGGAGAATGTAACACCCCGTATTTTCTGAGAATATTAAAATAACAAATTAAAGAATAATTTATTTGAAAAAGAGGAATGAGAAAAGAATGATGTTTAGCATTGTTCTAAGGTTTGTAAGCAAAAGACTTAGTAGCACATTTGGTTAGAACAGGTGACTTGCATACAAGAGGTACAGAGTTCGATCCCCGCCAGCGCCATATTTTTGTTTTAGGGAAATTGCTAAAAAGTGGCTTAGTGTGAACGCAGTTCAAAAAGTGGTTTAGGGTGAAAATGGTTAATTATGAAGAAGTTATTAAGCCATGAAGTTTGTATGCATATGAGAGAAATATATATATATAGATATATAAAAAAATTAAATAAATAAATATTCAAAAAAAGTTCAAAACAGCGAATCGGGAGGGGGAATAGCCGAACCGCACCATTTTTGGAGTTGACTAAAGGTCAATCCAGGGTGTTTGGCTGCCAACCCGTGGCCCGATTCGCCCTAAGGGCTAATATGGCATCTGAGTGGTCCAGATCAGTTCTAGGGTTAATCCTAAGGCCTAAATAACTTCCTACACCTATATATACACCCTAAGACCTAACCTTAATTCATAAATATCATCTATGACACCATTATGCTGTCAAATTCTCTCTTAAATCCTAGCCATCGCCTCTAAATCAAATCTCAAGTGTTCAACTTCAACTCAAATTAAAGATTAGAGCTTCTACAACAATTCAAGAAGATAAATCAGCAACACCGCAACGTTTCTACACCAATTTCAGTGCATAATTCTATTCTTTAACCAAGAAAGGTGAGTACGGTGATTTTCACAATATAATGGGATTAAAAGTAACATGATGAAGTTGTAAAGAGGATTCATATGTATGTATGTAATTTCAATCTCATCCAAGTCTTCACCTTTTTTATTTATGTCATCATATGCTTATCTTTCTATGTAAAGTTCATACCTTTATCAGTTTATTCATGTTGAATCTGTCATTATGCCTCTATGCCAGTTTACATGCCCCTTTATTTCATGATGTTGTGTTAATTCCAATTTTCTGTGATTTGATTCTCTCTTCTTATCCCTATTTCTTTTGTTTTTGGATCTAGGCTACCTTCGAGCCTATGTTAAAAATACGCGCGAATGCAAATACGTGGGAACGATGGGAATATGTGAAATATGGAAAATTGGATATTATTGGATAATATGTGAAATTGGCATATTTGGGTATGAATTACATGTAATTGATGAAATTGCCTAGAATTATAAATTTGTAATTGAGGCTAATTAATATGTAATTAGTGACAATTTGGAATAGGCAATATTATAAACATGATTATATGTTTAATTGGATATACATGACATGAAAATTTGGTATGGGTGAAATACGATTATTAATAAACCTTTGACATGAGGTTAGGCGCAATTGTGGCGTAAGACTGCCTGGAACTGCCCGGCAAATCCATCTGCCACAATTGGACGTCTAATGTGAGAGGTCAAAGGAATGAATTGCAGGCGCAACGGTTAATGACACGAGGTTAGACCCGGTTTGTAGCGTAAGACTGCCCGGAACCGCCCGGCAAATCCAGCGGCCACAAAGCGTTCGGTCTAATGTGTGAGGTCATGCACTGTTCGTCATAAGGAATGAATTAAGGAATTCTAACCATAATAAGACATGGGTATGGTTAAAGGGTTAAGTGGGGTGACATGTAAATTATGACATGTAAATATGGACTTAACCGTAATAAGATAAGACATGTAAATTATGACATGTAAATATGGACTTAACCGGAATAAGATAAGACATGTAAATTATGACATGTAAGTATGGACTTAACCATAGCATGTGTAAGACATGGACATTTAAATTAAAATGGTTAAGTGGGAGAAAAACCTAGTAGGGACAAAGCATATGTGGGAGGCTTGTGTCGGATGGGGGACCCGTTTCAACCAGTAACCCGTTTGAGTATCTAATTGGTCCCGGTACTAAGCCGGGGTTGGGGCACGTTTACTGGACTTGAATGTAAGAGGTCAAAACGTGAATAGCGGTGGCAACACGAGTCCAACGGGTTCATGTGCGTGCATGGGTCCGGGCTGGTAGGTAAGACGTTGTTGCATCGTGTAGGTATGGCCATGCATTTTATGTTGGTATCGAGTTTGCCACTTTGGGGAGTGATACACCCCACTGTGGGGCCATCACGGGTGCCTACGGGGTTTAGGGAGCCGATCGAATGGGTAGGGTAAGGGTACCTTAGCGGTGGTAGGAGCAAGCCGGCACCTATGATAGCAGCTAGTTACAAGTAACTACCAAGTTTGTCATGTGGGTACAGTTAGTGGGAAGGGATCAACCTTTAGTAAATAGAGACTAGTAGACGTGCGGTATAATTAAGTAATGTGGTGTAACTTAGAAAAAGTGCGGTGTAACGAAATACATGTTGGTTGAGTTGGATAGTCCTTTGGGTGCTAGTCAGATGTTGACTTCGGTCTTCGGGGTTAGTACTTGGAGGGTTGTTCGCTTAGCCAAGGTATAGGATTGTCTTAGTACTTAGGAACGGAATCATCTTGTCCATCCTTTTTATCTACCTTATCTATGTTACAACCATATCATGATGCCTATTTACGTCTTGATCATTTACCTTACCTATTATTTGTTAAAATTACTGGACTCGCCAGACTTTATATCTGACCCATTTTGTTTTCACCTCTTTTCTTTTCTTCCCCCCTCCCCCTCAGGTTTGCAAGGAGGGAATACTACAGCTTAGTGCCGATTTCTTTCAGTTGCTTGAAGAGAGTAGATGTATCGCTTTGGACTCTCTCATCTTTATGGCTTTGCTTATGCTCAGTGAGGATTTATGCATTTATGTTATTTGAGTATTTGCTTCTTTATGTACTTTGAAGTTTTTGGAAAAGACAATTGATCCTGTTGTAATGGTTTTGAAGACTACTTATGTAAGCTTGTTTTGAATTTATGATGCTATGAAATAAGTTTTATCTTCCGCTGTGTTTTATTTATTTACTCTTGTAATTTATCTGTTCTATACTACTATAACGCTTCATGACATTAATGCATTCCCTTTGTGAGTGACGTTAATGGCCATGGGGTGTTACACAAGCTTGGGGGAATAAGAGAAAGAAGGAAGGAAAAAAGGATCAAACATAAAGTCTGATGCGCTGTCATGATTCCTAGCACAATTGATAAGGAAGAGAAACAAATAAAACAATAGTTCTAGTGTCATATAATGTGAGCGTTTGTGTACACCTGAAGTGAACATATAGGATGACATAAAAGTTTACAAATAGGGATGAATGTTCTCATTCAACATAATTATAATTTTTGATTGTTTGCACTTCTACAAATTCCAGAACATAATGCAATTAGGAAGATTTTCCTAATACTACCTATCGATCGACTATTAAACCATAAATTGATAAACTATGCCTACTATGGGCCATATGTTTATCGGGCCAGACCTTTCAGCAAAAGACATCGTTAATCATAATTGTCACAGTGTCTTATTTTCATTCGTCGGCTTAATGCAAGCACATTAACCCGTCAGAACTCATCCATACTCACCTCTATTTGGACCATCTTACTACCACCCACAACATGATGAATGTACTCGCCTCCTATATGAGAACATATATGATAAAAAGGGTATGTTGTATGGTATGGATCTCCAACAATGATATTCGATACAAATCCACACTGGTTTGTCCCCTCATAGATTAGCCACAAAACTTTAAGCTCGTATTTTAACCCCTTATAAACAATATGTTCATATTAAAGCCTAACGCTAAATCACGAGGCCACCGCAGAATTTTAAGCTCGTAACTTAGCACCTTTTAAGTCAATATGTTCATATTAAAGTTCAACTATCTTTTCAGCCATGTTTGTTTAATTATGGTTTCTCAATTATCATATTTAGACTCACAACTTAACAACTTTTAAGTCAGTATATTAATATATTAAAGCCTGACGCCTAATCATAAGGCCACCTCGACTCATAACTTAACACCTTTTAAGTCCATTTTACACAAACCTAATATGTATCTGAACTAGAAAATCGTAACGGACACAATTGCGTAATCCCCATGGCCAAATTCCCACAAAATTTCAACTTATTCTTGTATTATTCAATTTGTTAATTAATTTCTATTCGTAGAAATTTAGGTTGTTACAATATCTGCATCCGCATCCAAAGTCAATTTCGGTTATCGGATATCTGCATCCGCTGATATGGACGGACATTGAATAATCATTCGATCCGTCATCTACCAATAAATCAAGGAGTATAAATTGAAATTTTAGTTTAACATAATGTTTTTTTTCAAATCCAGTTGATTATTAAAGTACTAAAATTAAACAAACATGATGATAATAAATAACTTTGAGCAATGAACATGTGTTTCGTGTGTATAACATAGACTTTCAATTTAATGTGTATAACAGTTTGTGTTTCTAATCTGGTGTTTAATTTTGTGTTCCAGTAGTCATTCCCATCTTATGGGAAAGTCTATTAACATACATTCTGATGTGTTTATATTTACATCCGCATTCGTTCTTCGAATATCAAATATTTATTCGCTTTCCAAATGCGGAGGCATGCAAATTTTGGATTTTTCGAATATCCGTTGACAGCGCTAAATACAAAAGTTACAAATAGGTATATCAAATTTCATAAAAGCAATTTAACTTTCAGTTATTTTGTAGTAAGGTGGATGAAGACAACAGACTACTTGAATTGATCATTGGACACGGAATAAGACCATGTCATCGAACTAGACAAGTGGAGCATTTTTTAACTACCTTGGTATTTATTAAGGAAATTCTGCATGGTCAATGAAACCGTATGTTGACGGCGTGTCCTCAACGAGCATGCGATTTTGAACTTTTAAAGCCAACACACAAGACAACGCTAGTCAAATTTGAATTTATCGCGTGTCAGTAAACTATTATCCATTAAATATTAATTTTCGTGCTCTTTTATTTAGCCGTCAGCTCACCACCCTTTCATTTTAAAGTCAACAATTCCTCACAGCTTTCTTCCTCTCTTCTTCCCAATTGTTTTTCCATCGGATTCTCTTTGATTCAATCGCTCTTGCAAACTTGCGCACCTACTGATTTTGAAGAAACTGCGTTCCTTTTGGTATGATATTCTCCGTTTTGATTACGATTCCTATTATGCATTGAGTAATTTGTTTTAAATTTCAATTTAATCGGATTTTGTTCATAATTTAGGCTTGTTGATGCGTTTTTAGAAATTGGACCTGAGAAGAATGCTCTAAGTTACACCGATATTTGGCCTTATTCTTCGAGGTGAATTTCATTTTCGTTTTGATATATCTAATATCTGTGGTCTCTCCCTAAACTTGTAGTTGAATGCTTAAATTGTATATTTGGGAGTATGTTTGTGTACCTTAGATAACCCTGAATTCGTAGAGCGGTAGAGTTATCCATGTTCATCTATAAGAAAAGTCCAAATTAATATTTTGATACAATGCACATAAAGTACACGCAACTTAGCCTGTAAAATTTCAGCAATATTGAATTTATGTCACTTTTATTCGAGCATTGACTCTCGTAAAATGTGTGGTGGAAAATAGAAAGATCAAAGAGGTGCTCCACTATTTCGGGTGCCATTGAACATGCCTCATATATATATATATATATATATATATATATATATATATATATATATATATATATATAATATGTGTGTGTGTGTTCCGCTGCACCTCTTATATTGCACGTGAAATCTCCCTCCGAATTCCATACACACATTCCGATTTTAATATTCATTCTTTCTCTCTTTTTCCACTTAAATAATATATAAGAGGTGTTGGCTACAGAAATAATTGTTATGAGTTAATATAAGAGGTGTTGGCTACAGAAATAATTGTTAGAAGTTGTATTTGTTTGAGCTAGTCAATACATTGTTTAACATGTGTTCCTATTTATAAGTGCAAGTGGTTGGTTAAGATCCACATTGTAGATTAGTGGGTGTTTGATTTTTTTAGTTTATTTATAGCTTTGTAATTTCTATCTCTTTCTTTTTAATCAAATAACAATGTAGTCTTTTCTTGTTTCACGTATAGCCTGTCTCTCTTTTCCTCTATTGATTCTTACTTCGGTATCATGCCTGATCATAAAATATGTGCTTCCCCAAGTTCAGCTTTACTATAAATGAAGTGAAACTTACATAAAAAACAAATAGAAACAATGTTTTCAAAATAAACCAAAGGAGAAATCTCACAAACACCTAGTATATAATTTATTAACAGACATGTTCCGCAGATTGAAAATAAAGATAACAATTCAACATATAGTAATTTAAAAAAAAAAAACACTTCGTTCATTGTTAGAATACACCCAGAGGCGGCCCAGAGGCGAGCCCAGTAAGCCCGTGTGATAGAGCAACCCGTTATAGCAGGGCAACAAAAATGAAAAATGTTCAAAAACAGCCTATTCAAACATTGCGTATCATTCATGCTTCTTAGTTCTCAAATTACACTTTTTGCAGATTCCACTATCATGTCTTTTCTCAGTTGTGATAGCTTCTCTAAAGGTTCAAATATTGATCAACTCTTCTTTCTCTTGTGTCAGAGTAAAAATATAGATCAATCCCTCTTCCTGTTGCATAAGAATTAAATTAAGGTTTCTTTTGTCTTCAGACTTAGCATTGTGTTGTGCAAATTTGTTAGTTGATCCTCTTCTATTGCTTTCTATTCCTAATATTGGATGTATATTCTTTACTATTTTTTGTATTCGAGAATCTGAGAATCTTAAGCCTGGTTTGACTTGTTTTCATCTAAAACAAATACATTTCTTATTTGCTATTGGGAAAAAAGCAATTTTGAAAAATGAAATTAGCTAGAATGTAGAAAACAAGTTGATTTGATTGTTCATATCTCGAAACGTAACAAAAGCATGAATTATCCTCTGATTGTCACAATGACAAATAATTATAAAAGAAATTAATCTTTTCTTTTTCTTTGTAGTGCAAGTTGAAAATAGAGAAGTCAAATTAGAACCAATTGTGCTCTTATTATTTTTTATTTCAAAATGAAATTATTTTGTTTTTGATGCCTGAGCTAAGATAAAACAGGCAAATTAAATTAATTCAGTTTTAAATATAGATGTATTTATTTAGAAATGGATAACACAAATTAGATGATTCCTTTCATTTCAAAACCGACTGGAAACATATAATTGAAAATTAAGTAAATGTTTTGTAAATAATGTAAATAGTTAGATTATATAGCTGATAAAAATGACAATTTATGTTTGCTTCCATCAGAAGAAGTTTTCTAGATTCAAATTTGTTCAAAATAATCTTCAACAACATGTCATAAGAATGATTGAACGAACTTGTAACAATTTCAATAGAAAGCGTGTTTGTAGAGAAATTTGGTTATAATAATTTAGTTGAAGAATTTGTTACAAAAAAAAATGCAAGAAGCATTTTCATGTAAATCAAGGAAAATTTATCATTATTTTGCGTAAAAGGTAAAATTTTGAACTTATGTCCCTTTAAATTTAGTATTGTAGCCTACTAGATGTGAATATGTAATAACTTTTGTATGAAAAAGTTAGTATCTTGTAATTTGTTGTTTCAACATTATTTTTTGCTTACAGTCATTTAACAAAACTGCACGTTATTTACCAATGGGCAACAAAAATTTGATTGGGCTTAGACAACCAAAAATTTGGACCGGCGCTGAATACACTCACCCTATTGTCAGAATTTTAGCTGAATTTTTCAGTTAAGAAATCTTTGGCATGTTGGATCTATGTCATTGTGAATCACATATGACCCACATATACTATAACCGCCTATACTATAATTGCCTGAATTATACGACCTCTCCATTAAAAACATCAATTGCACATCTCCAATGGATATCTAATGATTCTTTACACATCTTGTTTGCACGAAATATTATTGAACCCAACACATTCTAAATAACTAAATGGTAGCTATGTTACTAGTATACTACATATATGCTAAACATGACATTATGTTCACTATTGGGATGTGTGTATGTCTCTTTCTATGTTTATATCTGTTTTGTAGAACCTCTTTAGAACTCATACTTTCCACCACTGGTTCTAATTAAATACTAGTATGATGCTGAAGAGAGAGAAACAACTAATACTTAAACAATAGCGTGCGGTGGAAAGTAGATGTGCTAAATGAGTGCTTGCAAAAGAAGGTTGATATTGAAAATTTCATCTCTCTTGCCATCTCACTCTATAATTTAATTTTAAAATTGTGGGTGAAAGCAGGAGATTGGAGGTGTAGCAGAAGCAGGAGAGAGATGTGATAACGATTTAGATACACGATCATCATTGTTTGTTGGTATGTAGGTCCGTTAGGTGAATCATGTTATCGTCTTGAACTTGGTAAACATGTGAATGTAGCGTACAGACATGAATATAAATGTGGAATATTGTTATTATTTTCCTTTTTTTCTCTAATCTGATGATTTTTACCTCATACATAACAACCAACTTTAGCAGGTGCTCATCTCCTTTTTACAAGTCATCAGACAGTATAAAAGTCCAGTTTCGTGTTATTGACAAAGCATGTCCTGTTTCTTTTGCAAATTCAAGCTTCCAAAAACTTCAAAGCAGAAAAGCAATCAAAATAATTCAGGTGTATATCTGTCTATTTGTACAATATTTTTATATACCGTTTCCAATCAAATCAAATGATAAATTGTTTTCCATTTAGATATTTCTAGCACACAAAGTGTGAGGTTATTCTCATACAAAGAATTGAAGAAAGCTACAAATGACTTCAGTGCTGGTAACATAGTTGGAAAAGGCGGTTTTGGATCCGTTTACAAGGTTTGCATTTGCTATTGCATATAGTACATACAATAAGGAGTTTGTCTTTTAGTAAATAAAAAGGTAATTCCTGTGTAGGGTATACTTAATGATGGCACATCTGTTGCTGTAAAAGTGCTTTCGCAAGAATCAAATCAAGGAGCAAGAGAATTCTTTTCTGAGCTTACTGCAGTGACTGGAATTGTACACGAGAATTTAGTTACACTATATGGTTGCTGTATGGAAGGAACTCAAAGAATTTTGGTGTACAGTTATCTTGAGAACAACAGTCTTGCTCAAACACTTCTAGGTATGTTTTGCAATTTTGGTTCCATCAATACTTTTGTAACTGAGTCATAATACATCATGCATTGCAGTTGACTGTCATGTGTGAATATATTTGTATTTACATTGGGTTTTTAGCCCCTATGGAAATTTGAAATTAGGAGATAACTTGTCCACAAATGGAATGTTCTTCACAATATATTATGGGGAATATTTTCTAATAATTAGGGCTGCCTGAGGCAGTGGAATATTGTCTACCCTTATGTCATTGATACCAATATCTATTTACTAATGTAACTTTTATATTCATACGTGCCAGTATGTAGGTGTGTGTATCAGTGTAGGCATATATGAGGGATCCGTGGCCAGTCCATTGTCTTTCTTCCTTATTTCTGCATCAAATGTCAAACTCAATTTTTTTTAGGTACAGATATTTGCTGTGGAGATCATCTTCAAATTATATTAGAACATTTTGAAATTTGTACATCCTTCAAATTCATAAAACAATCTGAAATTTTAGTTTAGGATTTTGCACAAAACCGCCTGAATTTAGCATTGTTGAATGTTGTCCTTTAAATAAATAAAAATTCACTCAGTCTTCCACTTTGACGAATCTCATGTGTATATCATTGTATATACTTCCATGTAATATTTATTTAAGAGTGAAGGTGTTAAAGAAGTGAAGGGTATATTGCTACAATATAAAATTGTGTTTTGCTTGCTTGCTTATGGTCTGTTTGGATCAAATTAAACAAGCTATATTTCTGGCTTTTTAATAACCAAAATTCTGACCTCAAAAAGCTTATTTAAGTCGATCCAAATGAACCATTATTGGGAACCAATGTCTTCAACTTCCATCCCGTTATAAACTGATATTTATCTAAGTAACTTCTAATGCTGATGTTTATGGGAGTAGATAAATTGTACTCTTTATTTGTACATGTTAATCTTTCTAATATACCACACACTTGCCTTTACTAGGTTCAAAAAGAAGTAATATCCAGTTCAGTTGGAAGACACGAGCTAAAATTATAATAGGAATTGCTCGTGGCCTTGAATTTCTTCATGTCCATGTGCAACCTCATATTGTGCATCGAGATATCAAAGCAAGCAATATTCTTCTAGACAGAGATCTCACTCCAAAGATTTCAGATTTTGGCCTAGCAAAACTTTTGCCCTTGGATACAAGTTATGTCAGCACTCGTGTTGCTGGAACCATGTAATTTTATATCCACTTCTTATTATGTGCAACTATACGAAGGTTTAAAGCATTTGAATTTGCCATTCTATTGCTATGTTGGTGCCAAATTACATCCCAATGAACATTCAGTTTATCAATGGTTATTTTTAAACCCTTTTTCTTCTTTTATGAACAGAGGTTACTTAGCTCCAGAGTATGCAGCACGTGGTCAGGTTACCCGAAAATCAGACGTCTACAGCTTTGGTGTCCTCTTGTTGGAGATTGTAACCGGAAGATCTAATGCCGACACAAGACTTCCTTATGAAAGACAACTATTCCTTGATTATGTAAGAGTATGTCTGTTGTCTACTTTCAGACATAATTTTCTTGATTATGCAAAACTACCGTTTCTGACAGTCAACATTTTTTTCCCCTTTCTAAATGAGGTTAAAATTAGTGCCTATTACACTGCTCTGGTAATTTCTAGTTGACAAACAAATTGTTTCCGCTATGCAGTAGGAATTTGAGTAATATATTTGTAGAAGTACAGGCCTAAAATATATTTTGCCATCAGTATTCAGCTAATAGATTAGTAAGAGTATGTTTACATCATATCTTTTTTTTCTTCTTCTTATTACTGCGGTTAGCCAGTGAATTTGTACCCTTGAATAGAACATAATTAAATTCCCATGTATAATGGAAAATGATGCTATTCATTCAATATCTGTATCCTTTATTGTCATAACCAATCCTCAAGTAGCTGATTATTAAGAAATTATGTTCATTGGCAAGACCTGAAACATGGTAGTGGAGTTTTTGCTCGTGTTTACAAAGCTGAGTTATGTCTAGAAAGATAACTGGAAATTCATGAACATTGCTGTATAAATAACCGTAAATAAATAAATACCCTTCATGGAAAAAGCGTAAACAATAAACAATAAACAAAGTGAACTGATTATTAATCAGTAATTGGTTTCCAGTGTTATTTTAACACTGAGATTGCTATCGTTTATGAATCACTCCTAAAAATTTATTTCTTGTCCCATTTCCCCGTTATTTTGAAACATTGTACCTATTTAGCTCACAAAACAAGAGTAAACAGAATTTTGCTCATGAAGAATGATGCAATACAAATACTAATGTGTAATCAATCTTTATTATTTAAATAAAAGTCATTAATTGATGTTTAATAACTAGTTTGTACATAAGACACAAGCAAATTGTCCATTATAAAACTCACAGAATTCAATAATTTCTTTCAGTCGCCAGATGCTGCACACGGACTTATCATATTACAAACATGGGCTCTCTATGAAGGGGGAAACCTCTCA
This sequence comes from Allium sativum, assembly GCA_030737875.1. NCBI lineage: Eukaryota > Viridiplantae > Streptophyta > Magnoliopsida > Asparagales > Amaryllidaceae > Allium > Allium sativum. The sequence continues at coordinate 226,628,934 of CM060911.1, read as the reverse complement.
AAAATTGTAGATAAATCAATAACTGATGCTTTGGAACTTGATGAAGCATGCAAGTTCTTAAAAATTGGACTTCTATGCACGCAAGAAGCATCAAAGCTCCGGCCTTACATGCCGAAAGTACTTAAACTACTAGAAGGTGAAATTGATATAGAATCTGAAGAAATTACTAAACCTGGAGTAATTACTAATTTCATGGAACTCAAGATTAAAGGCCGATCTGCACCCATTGACAAAGGAAATAAGGATTCCTCATTAACCGCATCAAGTGCTTCACCATCTTCGTCTCGAGCCACAATGACATTTACCACTCTGAGCGACAGGGAATGATGCTTATACACAGAAAAACTGTATATATAGATATGTTGCTCATGTGCTTTTTACTTTTTCTTCTTCAATTCTCTTTTTTTGGTTGCGCAATTGTGTGATTTACACCTGTAATTCTTTGTGACTGTAATTGTGCTTTTGATTGATTTTTTCACATAAGGCAGAATTTATTTTTTATGTAGTCTTATGGTGTTCATAATCATTCGGTTTAATTAATTTTTTTCACTACACTACAAGAAAAGATTTCAATTTATACCTAGTTTTCTTGTACTGTTATGATATTATAATAAATAGGTAATGTAGCTTTTTACAAAATTATGTAGTATTATTGTTGTATCTTTCCTAGGTTCCTTCACATAAATAATCACAAAATTGTTACCCTGTACGAGTTTGTATGAATGAGTTTGATGGATGTATAAACATGCAAATTTTATGCACAGAAATTGCTTGAAATGCTACACATAAGCAAGTGAGTTTAAAAACAAACCAGAATGGATCCATTATAAACAAAGAAGGGAACATACTCTTTATTTCTGTAATCATGCATCATTTGTAACCATATTTATATGGATAAACACAAATACTTGAGAATGTAGAACATCATAATTTATTGAAGAAGAACACAGATGAGTTGATTCTTCGCAATGAAATGGCTAACATTTGGAAAAACAATTTTTAATCTCCTTGCCACAGTTCCCGAAACAACCCATCGGTGACCAGTGAGCGACGCAGCTCCAGTTACACTTTCCATACGATGCAACACATCCCCCATAGCATTTCAGACGATCAACTATACCGGTGGCGCTCGCTGGCTCCACCGTCATCATTAGCAGCACTGCAATAGCTGTAACCATCAAGGTCATTGAGAAGTTCGACATCTTTTAGTATTTACTATTTAGTTTACTTTATTCGCCAATGAATTCTTAAATAAGGTGTCTAAAACTCCAGTGAAAGAGAGGTATTTATATATATTTCTCTAACTTGATGACTAGCTGTGTAGCCATGGAGAAATCTAGATTGTATGTTCATGAACTTGAATAAATGTTTTGCTGTTGAATGTTCATAGCTGGATGATTAATTGCATATGTTTGAAGGCAATAAGTAAGCGTACATGAATATATATTCATTGATTTGAAATAGAATTAAGGATAACGACAGGATTTTTGTTAAAACCAAAGTGTGTTGTTATTAACACTAAATATTTTGTTTGGGGAAAGGGAGAAGGGGGGTGGGGGTGGGTGGGTTAGCAAATTTTAGCGAGACTCCACTTTTTTTAAATTGCTAAGGAAATGACAATGCAGGTGACTAATTTTTTATTACTTCTAAACATTACTCACCGTAAAAATCATCGGTCCCCTAAATTACAAAAACTCAAAATTGTTTCAACTGCAAATAACGTTTGGGGAAAGTCGAAGAAATAATAATGAGAACGAAGAAAATCATTATCCTCTCTATTAGATCTTGCGATAGTGAAGAAGCTAATCGAAATGTACGTGATATTGATCTTCATTCTTCTTTATTTCGATGGTTGCAGTTAAATTTCTTCGCTCTAAAAGTCTCGATTTTGGTATAATTAATCGAATCGACTCGTCAAATTTTGAAATTTTTTAGGGAATTACTGTACACAAATTATTTTTTACTTCGGCAGAAGATGTCATGATAATGATTTTTAGTTCGGTCAAAGGGGTTGATTTCTTTACAACTAATGGTGTTGGTTAACCATAAAAAAATTGAATAATGAACATAAAAGTGAAATTAAGCCTAGATGGGTAATAAGGTAAAATTACATTTATTTGTTAAGAGGATACTTTCCTCATTGGTACTCCGCTTAATAATTTTTTTAAAAATAAAAAAATTGGTCTCCTCTTAACAATATTTGGAGTGTCAATAATAATCCCCAAACCAAACATGTGAAAGGAATATTGGAGATGCGGAACTGAGGTATATTTGTAAAGTTCACCACTCAAACATAATTTATGTCCATCAATTTGCAAATTTAATTACATTCATGTTGTTTGTTCACCACTAATGAACAATTTAATTAGCATGAATCTTCTTGTCAAAATACGCTGTATTAGAAGATAATATTTGTATTACAACTTGATAACAGTTGTACAATTTATAACTAGTCATTTATACCCACCTTAAAAGACTAAATTAGTATAATCGTCCAACTCTGAGATCCGACCGCTCAATAATCACGTAGTATTAAAGGGGATTGTTAAAGGGACTCCAGTATTGGTTAAGGGAGGGTTAATTTTAAGGGGACTCCTTATTTATAATTTGTTAAGGAGGGGATTGTGTGTGTGTGTGTGTGTGTGTGTGTGTGTGTGTGTATATATATATATATATATATAAATAAAGAAGGACTAAAACACCTTTGTTTCCACATTTTTATTTGTGATCTTGAGCAAGTATATTCTCGATGTCGTTTATAGATATTCGACCAAAACTTATGATAATTCAAATTCAAATTCAACCATCCAATTCCAATACGATATTATGTTTACTTACATGATCCGATGATTTTTTATCACTCATACAAATTTCATGTGTCTCCATTACTTTTATTATATCCATTTTTTTTTTATTTATTATCCACCATTAAAATGTGCTCATTAATTAAGTTTTAAGGTTACATCAATAAGGATTATAGGGTTAATATTGAAAAATTTATTAATATGTTTAAGAGGGGACTAATTTATATTAACCCTCCCTTAACGGTTCTACAATAAATTAAAAACAACACTCACCTTAACCAAAAGTGGAGTCCCTTTTTTAACAATCCTCATATTAAAAAGAAAAATTTTTGACTTTGTTTTTCATTAATTTTAGTTATACATCAATGATAATATGTTGGAAAAAGTTTGAAATTAAAGAGGTTTGATGTGGCAACATTTTATGTAAAAACAAGTTAAATAACGTTGAAGAGATCAAATACAATAATATTTTTTGTTTGGCTCCATAGGATTTGGTTTTGCAGTCCTATAACAGACGAGCCTGACTAATAGTCAATTGATATAATCTATTAAATAATAGTAAAGAAGAACTTTTAGAAGCTCTTTTCTTAATTCATGGAGTTTTCTCTCTTCTCCTTACTTTTTTCTGAATATTTTATTTTTAAATTAACTTATGCACTTTACAATTATTTAATATTTCTCTCATATTATTTTACTTTCCTAACATTATACATTATGATATGGACATTACAAATTTTACATAATTATTTATCAACGGTTAGCTCCTATCATTTTAAATTTAAGTCCACATATCTAAATTAATTACAAAACATAAAATGTAAGAACCCGTAACTTCCCCGTGAAGGAAAGAGCGGATACTTTGAGAACAACACACAAAAGGATGCAGACGGAAGAACATTTCATTGTTATTACAACAATTCCATCAGATACAAGAATATACAGAGTATAAATGAATAAAATACATTCGATGAATATCAGAGATTACAATAATTTACATAGCAGCGGAAAAATAATACAAAATCACAACTAGAAGTAATGCACGGATACAGAGCTTTCTGAGCATCGTTCCAGCTGTAAATCAGGATCCTGTGGATATAAATCTGCAAAACCAAAACTACTAGCTGCCCGTGTCGAAAATAAGGGCACCCAGAGTTTAGGTTATAATAATAAACTCCAGGTCAGTCATGGTACTGGTGTGAGAACTAAAACAGTTATTAATCTTTATTTTAAAGTTCGGTAAATCTATATACCACGCCGTATAACACGGAACGAGTTTCCTCCCAAGAATACCAGTGCATAAAACAAACAGCGCAATGCTAAATAAAGAAAAATGAAGCTGTTATAAGACCCAGGTCCCATCACACAATGCAACGCAAGCCGGAGTATAGGGTTTTTACCTTATAACAGCCAAAGCATGCTTGATACGTTAAAAACACATTATTTGATACTACTATAGGTGTATAGTGTCAAAACAATTTCAATCATAAATATCAATCATAGGCGGCATGAATGACCCATACCACTATGTCGCCATACTAGGTTCTACAAATAAAACCGCAATATCACGTATTGGAAATTGGATTTCCGTCATGAGCCGAGGCAAGGGGAAAACTCCTCTCCGTTCGAGACACTCTAGCAAATGTCTCAGGACCCCCCTTTGATCCTTGGAATCGGCTGGGCCGGTCCTCTCTTACTTTTGAGGATTGACAATTCCTGAATACACGTTTCCCGGTCCTTACAGACCTATATCCGAGGCGCCTCGCATTCCAACAACCACACAGGTGAAAAGTATATAAATGTCAGGGCTGGTAGGTCACTGACACCACCCTAGCTAGAAAGAAACGTCGTGCTCTCCCAGTGGTCCGTCTCCCGTTTTTGACTCATACCGAGGTGTGAGGCTCGCGAATTCGCGTTATACACAAAGCTACGCCACACAGGCCGTGCTTTGATCATCAACCACAAGACTTTGCTTTTCAACAGAAGCCTTGATCAATTGCCACTTACGCGTGTCACACTGGCAATTCACTCCATGCGACTGATGTCCATCGATATACAACCTCTGAGCTCGTACGTCTCAGAGAAGGGCATTAAGCAAGAGAATAAATTCTCCGCCGCCAAACAGATGTATATTTAATAGAGATCAATCAACACAGAATAAAATCCAATGTCAGACACACAATCCATTTACAAGTTCGTTCTGGGTCTGAACGAAACTGGAGGCACTTTCCTCGCATATCCATCCATCTCCAAGTACGTCTGGACGATCACCAACTGTTTCCCTCATATTGGGTGTACAACCCAATCAAGATCATCAGTAATCACCCAAACGATGTGAAGACTTCTGGTCTTCAACCACCGTCTTCATCTTCGACATCTCGTCGAATCGGTTATTCAGAATGGGTATAAATCTGGCCTTTCTGGATAACCCACGTATATAATAAACGAATGTTATGCAAACACAACAAATGCCTCATTCCAATTCATAATATTCTTTTATTCACAAAATCACATTCTTAGGGAAAGGCCATTAATTTTATCCAAGATAAATTCTTCTAAATTTATTCTTTAATCTTCCTTTGGATATCATTTCGAACTAGTCGGGATTAGCGAACCACACCGAAGTAATTATTTGTTTTATTTCCCAATCCCATCCTATTCATCCCCTGGAGCAAAACTGGTAATACTCCATACCTAACACCACGGTGCTATCGGTAAAATTAATTACCATTTCACGTTCAAATCTAATTAAAGATTTAACTATCGCTTTGGAGCAAAACTAGTGGTACTCCATTCTCGATCACCTTTCAGATTTGATAATTTAAATTATCACTTCACTTTTTAATCTAATTAAAGATTCATTGAAACTCCACTTAGTTTCAATCTTTTCAAAAATCAATATCCTGCTTTTAACTAGGTTAAAGAACCAATGTCATCTAAAACACGATTCACGACAAACCCAAATCATATTTGATATTAAATACAAGGCTCTGAATAGAAAATATATCGGCTTATATTCAATATCAAATTCTGAAACCAACATATATCGTATTGGAAATAACGATATAAAATATATCTTTCAAATTCCCATAACAATATCTGTATAGTCACGAAATCCAACATCGAAATATTCCGAAGATAATTTCGATTCAACTCCAGTCCAACCCACGTATTGGAAATATTGATTATTTTTAAAATCACTTTCAAATTCAATTTATTTATTTATTAAATAAATTGATTTTAATTCTAGTTCAAAACTAGTTCATTTCGATAAAAATATATTTTTATCCTTTCAAATGTGGAATTTTTCATCCCAGTTTTTTCCAACTCATATATTATGATTTTACACAAATTATTGATATTTTTAATAATTTTATCAACGCCCGTACAGTCGATTTCCATCAACGGCCATCGAACTGCACTTACAGCGACCTTTTCCAAATTTGATTTGGACATAATTCCAAATCCAACCGTTAGATTTCAAATTTCAAGTATTCATTGGAAAGCTCTTTTCGATACGAACCCAACGGTTCCGGTTTTAGGAGAATTCGACGGTCGGATCTCCCGCAATGTCCGTTCGAAGTCAATGGTCGAAATTCACGAACTGCCGCAGCGCGGCGCGATCTATTCAGGCCATTATATATATAATATATATATATTATATATATTTCATTGATTTCCTTTTAAAACGTATTTTATAAATTGTTTTAAATTCGTTTTCAAAACCATTTCAACTCTATATTCAATTTCAAATCAAAATTGAATATTTCATATCATTACTATATAAATGATAATATTTTCAAAACGTTATATTTTGAGATCACTACCTTTTCAATATTCACTATAAAAACGAATATAATCGATATAAATATCGTTCACGACAAAATAGCGCAACTCTAATCAACACAGCTTTATATATTTCAATAAATTCGTTATTCTATTCAACAAATGAATATATATTCTATTCAACACATGAATCTATATTTTTTTCCAACACACGACTAATCTCAACACATGAGTACTGTCAACACATGACTAATCTCAACACATGAGTACTGTCAACACACGACTATTTTTATATTCAACACATGAATTTTCTTTTATAATATTCATTATTTTCCCGATTGGAATGAGGCCCAATCAATCACCATATAATATTAATTATATGGATTCCATACAACACATGTATATAATAGAAATGATAAACAATCAACCATCATCCAAGGTGCACCATACAACTGCATAAGCATCAAATATAAATAATTAACGCTTACACAGCCTGTCGACCAATCGATCGACATACAATTAAATAATTGGGATTAGTGTACGCCAAATTTCATCCCAACACCCGTGTGGGGTTTCAAATCAACAAACATAGATTTTTATTTGTGCAGTTGGGCGATGTGTAAAATATATCGATCCAATCAATATCAGTCGAATCAGTGTATATAAACAAATCGGCCGATTTGTTTATAATTATTTATTTATTCAGATTCACGTTAAAAATTATATTTCAACCATCTACTTTTTATCATCGATTTCACATCAACATCACAAACAATTTTCACAACACATCAATCAAACAAACAAGCCATCCATGGTCTGTGGACGACGGGTGTCGGGTGCTGCTAAGTACTGTCTACATCCTAGTATATATATATGACTAGAAAAAGAAATTTAGAGTGAGAAGTTCTCACCAAAGCTATCCTAACTCCACGACACTTCTAATGTGGAAATCTTCGTCGTTCTCGCCTTTTGTCACTTTCGTTGCCCGTAGCCACTACATATTTAAAAATCACAATTTTATATTCTTGCTATGTATATAAAAATCATATTTTAATAATTACTCCATATGGATAAAAATTCTATTTTCACACCGCTACTATATAGATAAAAATTCTATTTTTACATCGCTACTATATAGATAAAAATTCTATTTTTACATCGCTACTATATAGATAAAAATTCTATTTTTACATCGCTACTATATAGATAAAAATTCTATTTTTACATCGCTACTATATAGATAAAAATTCTATTTTTACATCGGTGTTCATATAATAAAGATTATATTTTTATCAAGTTATTCTTCATATAAAAATTTCGCCTTTTCATTTATAAATATTTCGCCCTTTCATTTATAAATAAAAATCCAATCTTTTCTAAATCAAAGATCTAATCTTTCAAATATAAAGTAGCAATCCTTTTCAAATTAAAAACCTAACCTTTTTAAAGCTAAAAATTAAATCTTTGTCTTGCCTTTTAATGTAAAAATCGAAGTTTTTCCCTTTAAAAATACTTCCGTATCGATCAACCAAGATCTTGATCATTAAAAACTGATTTTAATTTGTTTATACTAATTACTTTAAGTAAATAACTAAATAAATGGCTTAAATAAAAACTTACAGTCGTATTGGAAGGGGTGTTTGGCGTTGTCGGGGTGTTGGTGGCCAAAGGGAGGCGCGACAGGGCGGCGGTGGTGCTGGAGGTGCTGTGCGTCGGTCGGTGGCAGGGCTTGGGTGTCGTGGTGGTTGCGCGAGGTGGGGGTCGCGATGTGGAAGCGCGGCAGGGGAGAGGCAAGAACGAGGGGGGGGGCTTGGAGGCGGTGGCGCTCGCCACCTGGGGGGGGCTGCGATGGGGCGGCGCCGGTTTTCCCCTCCGTCGTCGATCTCCCTTTCTCTTTTTTTTTTGTAAACTGAGAATAAGGGGGGGCAACGGTTTTTAAGGGAGAGAAGGGGATTTTATTTTTAATTATTTTAATTATTTAATTTACAAAAAATTGACTTTTTCATACGACCTCTAAACGAGGCCCATCGCCTGTCATCCATAGCTAACTACCCCCATTCCGAACACAATGGGATATGTATCATAAGCTGATTCGATCGTTTCGATCAGTTTCCGTCAAAATCAACATATAACTCTATATATTGAATTTGAACGCGCATTTCAATTTACCGGGGCCACATACTAACTCGAAAAATTCCAGAAAAATATTTTCTAGCTTCGTATTGACGATACGGTCCTAACAAAACTAATTTCATCGAATTCTGAGACCGTTGGAAAAATGGTCATTTTCCAGTCGATTAAAATCAACTGAAACTGGTTAAACACGTTTTCCTTTGCCACTCTCACATATTGATTCGAAAAATTATGAAATTTGGAATCTAGCAATAATGTGACATCACGAACCCAACAAAAGTGGTTTCGTCGAAATCCGAGGTCGTTTGCAAAATTCCCATTTTTAAGGGCCTGAATTCCATAGCGACTATTCAGAATTTTCAACTGGACATATCTTTTGATTCCCACTATGAAACTTTGATTTTTCGGATTCGTTGGAAAGATATTCTCAATTAGATGCTAATATTTTTGGTTTCACTAAAATCCGGTTTATTTTGCACCCGGTACATTCAATTGAAGTTTGAAATCGAATTATCGAACTACCGCGCCATTTTCAATTCTATTTATAATTATATATAATTATTTATATTCTAACGACGACGTATATAAAATATACGTTATAATTCTATTCAAAATAAATTTTCCGTCAATATTATTTAAAATAATTCATTTTAAATGTTCAAACTTCGCTAAAATTGCCAAAATAAAAATTTTAAACTGGCTCGCATTTCCGGGTTGTTACAATCTCCCTCACTTAAAACTTTTCGTCCCCGAAAAGGAACAAAGTCGAAAGTGGTTTGATTAATCAACTCTACGTTCGATCTGGCTTCTATTCTCCAACTTTTCAGTTTCTGGGAATTTTCAAATTCTTCAAAAATTTGGCTAACACCCGGAATTTTCGAAAAATTTCGCCATAACCTCCTTTGTACGGGGAGAGGTTTGGAAATTTATTGGGCCGTATTAGGTACCCAATAAATCCTAATAAGCATACACATATTTATAGTGATATATTCTGGTGTTTACAAGGGAGCGTGTATTGATAATAATCCAGAGAATAAATTCTCGTCACCCTGTCAAAGCCTGAGGGAGTGTGTATTTTAAATGCTCCAGAAGATAAATCCTCGTCACCTCGTCCCGTGTGGGAAATAAATAGTCCATGTGCCGTATCTAATAACTAGAGAGACGTGATTATTGTCAAATCTAGACCCGTGTGGAGTTTTTATTAATCTGGCAATTTTATCGTTACAATTTAAATAGTCCATATCAGTCATCAGTTCCACCTGTAAAATATAGTCATCGCCATACAAGCCTCTCGCTCGTATGGTAAATCTTCCACCTCGTCACATAAGATCCAAATGCTTATGTGGTATATGATGAAGTATGCCTATCTTCCAGAAGTATGCCATGTAATGTAGTTCAAAATTAATTGTTGCTATCCTATGGCGATGTTTATTATTTCACACAGAATAACCAGCACTCCGCATCCAATGGCATTCACAGGAGTTGATATAATAATATTTCGCATCCAACTCATTAAGGTTTACCTATTTGTCGGGCACGCAAATAAAATCTTTACTCAACAACTATCCAATTTCCTGTTCAAACATATATAATGCACAAGTATATATTTCTAACTATTTTCTAATCAGTTCAATGTGTGATTTAATTGAATAATTTGTTCTGGTTTTTATTGATGATATTCTAATCTTCTCTAAATCAAAGGCCGAAAAGGAACATAACAATGGAAGCCGAAAAGGAACGAAGCCGAAGGTTGTTTAACAAATCAACTCAACTTCCATTATTTTGACTACGGCTTAAGTTCTTCAACTTTTTAGTTTCTAAGAACTTTTCAAATTTTTCAAAAATTTGGCTAACACCCTAAATTTTCGAAAAATTTCGCCATAACCTCCCCTGCACCGGGAGCAATGGGAAAATCCCAAAATTTCCATACAGGCCTTCTGATCTCAAAAAGGGAAAGAAAAAGCCAAGCGGCTAGCCAATAGGCTCATAAAATCATCATCACCCAAACAAAACAGTAAATTATGATAAACATGTACCTATTTGTTGGGCAAACAAATTTTATTCTTCTGCTCTAGCCTCCTTGCTATGACCTGTTCAAGGTAAGTACATGTATATGCAAGCAAATGCGACCAATTTTCAATACAACTCAATATTTGGTCCAATTAGGCTAAATGTTTCAAAATTATCAAACAAATAACAAACAACACAAACAGCAATCAATTAGTGAATTAACGTTTCAAATTCATAATTTTGATATATAACAGAAAATCTTGTTTTTGATGCCAATTCACAACAAATAAATCTATCTATATAAGTTTTGGTTCTCACACCAGCCTAATGGAAATATATAGAAATCACACCTTCGTCACTCGAAAATAAATACTGGTAACGCTGCAGCATTATCAGAACCATCCCCGGGCAACTAGAGTGTGATCCTATATCTATCTAGTATATTAAAACTTCGAATATACGTTCATGACGCGTATACGCGAAATCTTTATATACTCGATTGTCCATATTCAAAATAAATAAATATTCAAATACGTATAAAGCGATTTAAATTTTCAAAACAAAATTGTTTTCATTTGAAAAATATACTCTTCACACCCGTTCTAGGATACTACTGATCCTATCTCTAATGAGTCATTCTAATTGGATATTACTAATCCAATATCTGATGAATTCTTTCATATGGTTCTAATGTGTCTTGTTCTCGATCTCTGTAAATCAAAGCTCTGATACCAACTGTAAGAACCCGTAACTTCCCCGTGAAGGAAAGAGCGGATACTTTGAGAACAACACACAAAAGGACGCAGACGGAAGAATATTTCATTGTTATTACAACAATTCCATCAGATACAAGAATATACAGAGTATAAATGAATAAAATACATTCGATGAATATCAGAGATTACAATAATTTACATAGCAGCGGAAAAATAATACAAAATCACAACTAGAAGTAATGCACGGATACAGAGCTTTCCGAGCATCGTTCCAGCTGTAAATCAGGATCCTGTGGATATAAATCTGCAAAACCAAAACTACTAGCTGCTCGTGTCGAAAATAAGGGCACCCAGAGTTTATGTTATAATAATAAACTCCAGGTCAGTCATGGGACTGGTGTGAGAACTAAAACAGTTATTAATCTTTATTTTAAAGTTCGGTAAATCTAGGGACCACGCCGTATAACACGGAACGGGTTTCCTCCCAAGAATACTAGTGCATAAAACAAACAGCGCAATGCTAAATAAAGAAAAATGAAGCTGTTATAAGACCCAGGTCCCATCACACAATGCAACGCAAGCCGGAGGATAGGATTTTTACCTTATAACAGCCAAAGCATGCTTGATACGTTAAAAACACATTATTTGATACTATTATAGGTGTATAGTGTCAAAACAATTTCAATCATAAATATCAATCATAGGCGGCATGAATGACCCATACCACTATGTCGCCATACTAGGTTCTACAAATAAAACCGCAATATCATGTATTGGAAATTGGATTTCCATCATGAGCCGAGGCAAGGGGCAAGCTCCTCTTCGTTCGAGACACTCTAGCAAATGTCTCAGGACCCCACTTTGATCCTTGGAATCGGCTTGGCCGGTCCTCTCTTACTTTTGAGGATTGGCAATTCCTGAACACACGTTTCCTGGTCCTTACAGACCTATATCCGAGGCGCCTCACATTCCAACAACCACATAGGTGAAAAGTATATAAATTTCAGGGCTGGTAGGTCACTGACACCACCCTAGCTAGAAAGAAACGTCGTGCTCTCCCAGCAGTCCGTCTCCCGTTTTTGACTCATACCGAGGTGTGAGGCTCGCGAATTCGCGTTATACACAAAGCAACACCACACAGGCCGTGCTTTGATCATCAACCACAAGACTTTGCTTTTCAACAGAAGCCTTGATCAATTGCCACTTACGCGTGTCACACTGGCAATTCACTCCATGCGACTGATGTCCATCGATATACAACCTCTGAGCTCGTACGTCTCAGAGAAGGGCGTTAAGCAAGAGAATAAATTCTCCACCGCCAAACAGATGTATATTTAACAGAGATCAATCAACACAGAATAAAATCCAATGTCAGACACACAATCCATTCACAAGTTCATTCTGGGTCTGAACGAAACCGGAGGCACTTTCCTCGCATATCCATCCATCTCCAAGTACGTCTGGACGATCACCAACTGTTTCCCTCATCTTGGGTGTACAACCCAATCAAGATCATCAGTAATCACCCAAACGATGTGAAGACTTCCGGTCTTCAACCATCGTCTTCATCTTCGACATCTCGTCGAATCGGTTATTCAGAATGGGTATAAACCCGGCCTTTCTGGATAACCCACGTATATAATAAATGAATGTTACGCAAACACAACAAACGCCTCATTCCAATTCAGAATATTCTTTTATTCACAAAATCACATTCCTAGGGAAAGGTTCCCATTAATTTTATCCAAGATAAATTCTTCTAAATTTATTGTTTAATCTTCCTTTGGATATCATTTCGAACTAGTCGGGATTAGCGAACCACACCGAAGTAATTATTTGTTTTATTTCCCAATCCCAACCTATTCATCCCCTGGAGCAAAACTGGTAATACTCCATACCTAACACCACGGTGCTATCGGTAAAATTAATTACCATTTCACGTTCAAATCTAATTAAAGATTTAACTATCGCTTTGGAGCAAAATTGGTGGTACTCCATTCTCGATCGCCTTTCAGATTTGATAATTTAAATTATCACTTCACTTTTTAATCTAATTAAAGATTCATTAAAACTCCACTTAGTTTCAATCTTTTCAAAAATCAATATCCTGCCTTTAACTGGGTTAAAGAACCAATGTCATCTAAAACACGATTCACGACAAACCCAAATCATATTTGATATTAAATACAAGGCTCTGAATAGATAACATATCGGCTTATATTCAATATCAAATTCTGAAACCAACATATATCGTATTGGAAATAACGTTATAAAATATATCTTTCAAATTCCCATAACAATATCTGCATAGTCACGAAATCCAACATCGAAATATTCTAAAGATAATTTCGATTCAACTCCAGTCCAACTCACGTATTGGGAATATTGATTATTTTTAAAATCACTTTGAAATTCAATTTATTTATTTATTAAATAAATTGATTTTAATTCTATTTCAAAACTAGTTCATTTCGATAAAAATATATTTTTGTCCTTTCAAATGTGGAATTTTTCATCCCAGTTCTTTCCAACTCATATATTATGATTTTACACAATTATTGATATTTTTAATAATTTTATCAAGGCTCGTACAGTCGATTTCCATCAACGACCATCGAACTGCACTTACAGCGACCTTTTCCAAATTTGATTTGGACATAATTCCAAATACAACCGTTAGATTTCAAATTTCTAATATTCATTGGAAAGCTCTTTTCGATACGAACCCAACGGTTCCAGTTTTAGGAGAATCCGACGGTCGGATCTCCTGCAATGTCCGTTCGAAGTCAATGGTCGAAATTCACGAACTGCAGTGGCGCGGCGCGTTTTATTCAGGCCATTATATATATAATATATATATTATATAATATATATATTTCGTCGATTTCCTTTTAAAACGTATTTTATAAATCGTTTTAAATTCGTTTTCAAAACCATTTCAACTCTATATTCAATTTCAAATCAAAATTGAATATTTCATATCATTACTATATAAATGATAATATTTTCAAAACGTTATATTTTGAGATCACTACCTTTTCAATATTCACTATAAAAACGAATATAATTGATATAAATATCGTTCACGTCAAAATAGCGCAACTCTAATCAACACGGCTTTATATATTTCAATAAATTCGTTATTCTATTCAACAAATGAATATATATTCTATTCAACACATGAATCTATATTTTTTTCCAACACACGACTAATCTCAACACATGAGTACTATCAACACACGACTAATCTCTACACATGAGTACTGTCAACACACGACTATTTTTATATTCAACACATGAATTTTCTTTTATAATATTCATTATTTTCCCGATTGGAATGAGGCCCAATCAATCACCATATAATGTTAATTATATGGATTCCATACAACACATGTATATAATAGCAATGATAAACAATCAACCATCATCCAAGGTGCACCATACAACTGCATAAGCATCAAATATAAATAATTAACGCTTACACAGCCTGTCGACCAATCGATCGACATACAATTAAATAATTGGGATTAGTGTACGCCAAATTTCATCCCAACACCCGTGTGGGGTTTCAAATCAACAAACTCAAATTTTTATTTGTGCAGTTGGGCGATGTGTAAAATTTATCGATCCAATCAATATCAGTCGAATCAGTGTATATAAACAAATCGGCCGATTTGTTTATAATTATTTATTTATTCACATTCATGTTAAAAATTATATTTCAACCATCTACTTTTTATCATCGATTTCACATCAACATCACAAACAATTTTCACAACACATCAACCAAACAAACAAGCCATCCATGGTCTGTGGACGACGGGTGTCGGGTGCTGCTAAGCACCGTCTGCATCCTAGTATATATATATATATATGACTAGAAAATGTAATTTAGAGTGTGAAGTTCTCACCAAAGCTATCCCAACTCCACGACACTTCTAATGTGGAAATCATCGTCGTTCTCGCCTTTTGTCACTTTCGTTGCCCGTAGCCACTACATATATAAAAATCACATTTTTATATTCTTGCTATGTATATAAAAATCATATTTTTATAATAACTCCATATGGATAAAAATTCTATTTTTACATCGCTACTATATAGATAAAAATTCTATTTTTACATCGCTACTATATAGATAAAAATTCTATTTTTACATCGCTACTATATAGATAAAAATTAATTTTTACATCGCTACTATATAGATAAAAATTCTATTTTTATATCGCTACTATATAGATAAAAATTCTATTTTTACATCGGTGTTCATATAATAAAGATTATATTTTTATCACGCTATTCTTCATATAAAGATTTCGCCTTTTCATTTATAAATATTTCGCCCTTTCATTTATAAATAAAAATCCCGTCTTTTCTAAATCAAAGATCTAATCTTTCAAATATAAAAAAGCAATCCTTTTCAAATTAAAAATCTAACCTTTTTAAAGCTAAAAATTAAATATTTGTCTTGCCTTTTAATGTAAAAATCGAAGTTTTTCCCTTTAAAAATACTTCCATATCGATCAACCAAGATCTTGATCATTAAAAACTGATTTTAATTTGTTTATACTAATTACTTTAAGTAAATAACTAAATAAATGCCCTAAATAAAAACTTACAGTCATATTGGAAGGGGTGTTTGGCGTTGTCGGGGTGTTGGTGGCCAAAGGGAGGCGCGGCAGGGCGGCGGTGGTGCTGTGCGTCGGTCGGTGGCAGGGCTTGGGTGTCGTGGTGGTTGCGCGAGGTGGGGTCACGATGTGGAAGCGCGGGAGGGGAGAGGCGAGAACGGGGGGGGGGGCTTGGAGGCGGTGGCGCTCGCCACCTGGGGGGCCTGCGATGGGGCGGCGGCGGTTTTCCCCTCCGCCGTTGATCTCCCTTTCTCTTTTTTTTCTGTAAACTGAGAATAAGGGGGGCAACGGTTTTTAAGGGAGAGAAGGGGATTTTATTTTTAATTATTTTAATTATTTAATTTACAAAAAGTTGACTTTTTCATACGACCTCTAAACGAGGCCCACCGCCTGTCATCCATAGCTAATTACCCCCATTCCGAACACAATGGAATATGTATCGTAAGCTGATTCGATCGTTTCGATCAGTTTCCGTCAAAATCAACATATAACTCTATATATTGAATTTGAACGCGCATTTCAATTTACCGGGGCCACATACTAACTCGAAAAATTCCAGAAAAATATTTTCTAGCTTCGTATTGACGATACGGTCCTAACAAAACTAATTTCGTCGAATTCTGAGACCGTTGGAAAAATGGTCATTTTCCGGTCGATTAAAATCAACTGAAACTGGTTAAACACGTTTCCCTTTACCACGCTCACATATTGATTCGAAAAATTATGAAATTTGGAATCTAGCAATAATGTGACATCACGAACCCAAAAAAAGTGGTTTCGTCGAAATCCGAGGTCGTTTGCAAAATTCCCATTTTTAAGGGCCTGAATTCCATAGCGACTATTCAGAATTTTCAACTGGACATATCTTTTGATTCCCGCTATGAAACTTTGATTTTTCAGATTCGTTGGAAAGATATTCTCAATTAGATTCTAATATTTTTGGTTTCACTAAAATCCGGTTTATTTTGCACCCGGTACATTCAATTGAAGTTTGAAATCGAATTATCGAACTACCGCGCAATTTTCAATTCTATTTATAATTATATATAATTATTTATATTCTAACGACGATGTATATAATATATACGTTATAATTCTATTCAAAATAAATTTTCCGTTGATATTATTTAAAATAATTCATTTTAAATGTTCAAACTTCGCTAAAATTGCTAAAATAAAAATTTTAAACTGGCTCGCATTTCCGGGTTGTTACATAAAATTTAATTAATTAATATTTCTTCTAAATATTAAAAACAACGAAGTTATATTTTTTTGGCTTAAGTACCTACACTTCAAATTTTCTATAATCATTTTAGTTTCTCTCAATTCTTCTCTAATATTTTTTATTTAGCACCATATTTTACAATTAAGTACATAGTATTAAAACTATTTAAATAACTTCGACAAACTATTATTCGTCGATTCACCTAATAAATCACATCAATATTAATCATACACATATTAAAAAAATGAAAAAAAGTTAAACATATTAACGCTTCAATCACGTAATATAAATTATATGTTAGAATTTGATCAAGAGAGAAGGGAGAGATTAAACGATAAAACATGAAAGACTATATTTTTATTGACTAGTTGATTGAATATTACAAAAAATACTTGATTAATTTACAATGCTAAACCTTGCCTCTATTTATACATGGTTTATCCTTATCTAAAAGAGCATTCTAGATACGAATATTCTAGAGCATATATTTGAGTCAATTATAATAAACTAGTATTTTTTGCCCACTTTGCAGGGCATTTAAATTTATGTTATTAAAAAAATATTGTAATGATTAAATATCAAAAATAGGAGAAAAATAAAGTATTGTAATTAATATTAAATAGTTATATATATGGCATTCTAAACAATGTATGAGTAGTTGTTGCTCAATGTATGATTTGTTATTAAGTTTTAAATAGTTTTTTATGTATAAGAGGCATTCTAACTTAAAAATAATAATCAAATTACAACATAAAAATAAACATGCATATCAGAAAAATACATTAATCAGTAGTAGTTTTCAGAGCAAAATAAATATAAGATCATAAGTAGTTTTCATTCCAAACAAAATAAATATGAAAATCAGAGCAAAATAAATATAAGATCATGAGTATCTAAATCTCCTTCCAATATCAAAACGATTATCCACATAAAATACTTAGAACCGGAAGAACGTGACATTGAGATATCACATTATTTAGATGTCTTTATAGGCAATAAAGTACAACAATATTAACACATATCTTACAAACTATAAAAAACTTCTTCATACACCACATTATTAGTAATTGTTGTAGTTCCTCCTTCTTCTTTCTCAATGAAAATAACTAAACCAGCAGGAGATGTTACCCGACTGATAGCAACATACAATTGGCCAAGACAAAATACAGGCTCTGGCAAATACAAACCTACACGCTCTAGAGATTGACCTTGTGCTTTGTTGATTGTCATAGCAAAACAAAGCTGCAACGGGAATTGAACTCGGACCAAGTCAAATGGTAAATTTGAATCACTTGGAGACATTTCAATTCTGGGTATCAAGTGTGTTGTGTATGCGTGACTGCCACTAATAATTTCACATGCCACTGTGTGTTTTAAACACCTCCTAACAACCAAGCGAGTACCATTACACAATCCAATAGCCTGACTCAAATTGCGCAACAACATTACAACTGCACCCTCTTTCAAAACCAGCTTATGGGGAGGAATACCAGAAACTTTAATGGAATTTAGATATTCAACAGGAAAAGAGGCACTGAGCTGATCATTGTCACCAGCACGACATTTAACTGAATCAGAACTCAAATATGTGAATGCCTCACCAGGTATCTTATTAACAATCAGGTTGTTAACATGATCAACCACCTTATTTCTGGGAGTTAATATTGATCTTTCACATAAATACTCATCATTGGTATATTATGTCTCCAAGTTTGGAAAAACAGTATTTATAAATTTATCAATGATATTTGACTCTGATTGAATACAAAATTCTGGTGGAATATCAATTGAACAATCATTTTGAACCACATGAACTTTACCCTTACCAATATCTAGTATCCATTTACTAAATATTTCTATATGACGTCTTTTTACCATCATTATTTCCTTCATTTAGCCTCATGTTGTGTGTTAATTTAAAAACCAAAAATATGGACCAAAGTTGAGATCTAAAAATACATGCGCTAACAATGTCACTTCTATTACCTTTATAAATTACAGGCAAAATCTGTCTGAAGTCACCCCCAAGCACCACAGTTATCCCACCAAAAGGTTTATCAAAATTTTCACTACTAACTGACTTATAATATCGCGTAATGAACGGTTTATAGCTTCAAATGCGAACCTGTATTGCATTGGAGCTTCATCCCAAATAATAAGCTTTGTTTGCCAAAGGAATTCTGCAATATCAGAATTCATAGAGATTGAACATGTAGAAGAATCATCTAGCTTTAGTGGGATTTTGAATCTCGAGTGCACGGTTCTACCTCCCGGCAACAAAGTAGCAGCAACTCCGGATGAAGCCACAGGTAGATCAATTAGAGACTCTGATCTTAGGCGGGAAATTATAGTCCTCCAAAGAAAAGTCTTTCCACAACCTCCACTTCCATACACAAAGAAGATATCTCCATTATTGTTATAAACAGAATTCATGACTGCATTGTAAACACACTTTTGTTCAACATTTAACTTTGAAAACAAATCCTTGTGTTCATTATACATTTGATTTGTGTCATAACTCCTTTCTTCTAAAATCAATCTGTTATTGAACTTATCCAAACAGAGGCTGGATGGCATTGGAATAGTGGGAAAATCCTTCAGTGATTTACCAATTGTGTTCAATATTATCTCAATTTCTGTACAGAAAAAATATTATGTTTTAGTTAAGATTGTAACATCAGGATACAATATTTTGAATATAGTAAATTATGTAAGAATGTAATGGTAACTCAATAAACAATATTAAAATTTAATAATGAAATATACATAATATATTGGATAAAACATAACATACCAGCCAGAGCATAATTTTGTAATTGTTCATCACTCAGCTTTAAATTAGGATTTCCAGTAAGCACCTTCTGTTTATGTAAGATATCATCTGCCATGCATTCCCAATGAGAAATCCACAACTTATAAACATCGATCACCTGACAGTTTGTGATAATATGGACAAACAGTGAGCGCAATTTCCACGGGAATGCAGTTGACTTATCTCAATTCCGCAAAAGCCTCATGCCACTCATTATCATCATTCAATAAGCCTAGTGCATCACAAGTTTCACTATAGGTATTGTAGATTGTATCTCCAACCCGACGTAAATCTTCAAAACATGCAGGTCCAGTTATCCTTATGAGTAGCATACGTAAGTACCATACTTCTCCGGCGGCATAATGTTATGAATTTAATCCACCTACCATCCGTCCTCTTTTTCTAGGTCTCCATTTATAAATGTCAGAATCCCAAACAAAATGTTCTGGTATTTCTTGGTAAGTGTATCTTCTCGCATCAACATTTTCTTGACAAAGTTTAAAGAATGCTTCCAACTTGGAGCTTTTTTCAGTTGCTTGTTTATTAACATGGTCTAAGTTGTCTATTGATATAAAAGTAACATACTTCTCATTTTTCAAATGGAAAGGTAGTCTCTCTACAAACATACTACGACGATGCACATCAAATCCAAAGATTCTATGAGCAGCCTCTGGTCCACATACATAACTGCATTTAGGTTAACATGTCATTTAAAAGCATTTTATCTGTAACAAATATGCAAAATAAAAAATTAAAATTCAATTCTTTTAGTATAAATTATCTCCCATCTAAGTATGTTTTAATCTCATTTACTGTTTTCTTCTCCCAGATTGTTGATCTTTTCTTTTTTGGACTGTACTAACACAGTGGCACGGTCATGACCCTCTAGACAATATTTGAAAAGATATTTAATGCAACGCCCGTGATTGCAAATCTCAACATTAATGTTACACTGGTATCAAACTAAAAGATCCCTATTATAAGGAACCACCCAATGATTATCTAAATATGTATTTCTAACTCTGACAGTTTGTTTGATTTTTCTTCTCCTGTAAATTGGAAATCCGCAATCATCAAACATTGTACTTGAACATTACCTGAAAAAGAAAAATTAGAGTTAAATACAAAAAAAATTAATTTATATTTTAGAGTTGAATAAAGTTTTTGATCATACTTTTTTGGGAATTCCCTTGTACATTTAGAACCCTTCATGTAAGGTGATTGAAATCCAGGTCCGCAAGGACCATGTATCATAAATTGTTTAACAACTGCATATCCATATGGATCTTTCTATTCATCAGGGATCTCTGCACATACATACTTATCAATAATTCCCTTGTACATTTAGAACCCTTCATGTAAGGTGATTGAAATCCAAGTCCGCAAGGACCATGTATCATAAACTGTTTAAGAACCACATATCCATATGGATCTTTCTGTTCATCAGGGATCTCTGCACATACATACTTATCAATATTACTCTTCAAATCCTTCTTACCACTTTCTTCCAACCATATTAACATATGCGCATGGGGGAGTCCTCTTTTTTGATACTCAACAACATACATAACTGAAAATTAAAATTTTGCCAAAACATTATTAATATGAATCGAAAGGAAATAATTGCCACCATGATAAATAATTTTAAATTATGAAATATGTGATAATATATTTAGGGGAGAAAACAAACTTGCTGCACATGGTCCAATTTTTTATTTATTTTTGTTTTCATCATATAATTGATCAAGTTTCAACTTAAAAACTCTTGCAATTATATCTGGGCAATCCGCTGGAGTTGTTATAGGCAAAAGTGACATCATTTATAAGACTTCATCACACATAGGGTTAAAAGTCAGGGTTAAAAGTATAACTGGATAACCAATCTTTCGACACAAAGCCAGTGAATCCAAAAAAAATTGTTGCATATATCTTGTAGATCCAACAAAAGAAGCTGGAAGAATATATCCTTTACCGACATTTGAAGGATCTACAGAGTCAGAACTTAAAAGCATGTCACGTAAATTATGATACAGTTCATTTCGAAGAAGTTGGTGATGACGAAACCACCACAATCTCGATTGTTCAATGGCGGAGAATGCGTCCACAATGTATTGCTGGTATAATTTTCCTCCAAGCCTCTTCGTATCATCTTTTACATAGAAAATATAAAAAAAAAGTATATTAGAGTATTTTCAAGGAATATAGAGTGTGCGTGTGGGTGTATGTAATAAACTTCTAAATAAAAATAGAAAGGAAAAAAATAATATGCTCCAACCTTGATTAGTTCTAACTTGATTCTGATATGAATAAAATTCCTTCATTGAAATCTTATCCCTTTTCTTTTTTATCTCATTATCTGAATTGACAAAATATAACTTTTCATGAAATCCATCTCACACTGTTCAACAACTTAAGAATTAAAAAAGATACTGTAATTAAAATTCAAGCAATTAATTATGATAAAGTAGTTGTAAAGAATATATAGTATATGTATATATATAATGAACATTTAAATACTTAAAAAAAATGGAAAAGAGTACTATTACTTAACCTTGGTCTGTCCCAGCTTGATTTAGATCCCTTTTATTTGCATTCCCATTATCTGAATTGACAAAGTACATTTCATCATGAAAGCCATCTTCACAGTTTGGGAATAAAAGAGGATATTGCAATGCCATCAGTTTTGGATGCATGAATGTAATCCTTTGTAGATCTCCACTCTTGCTTGTAATGAGGATGTCACGTTGTCCACATGTATATCCATCATCTCCCACAATTAGTGCAACAACTTGATCCTCTGAATCTGTGACATGATTCTCACGACCATTTTGAGCTCTTGACTCTTTGAACATGATCTTCATATCAACAATATTATCATTCTTAAAACGATCACGTGCCTTGCGAAAATATTTAACCAAGGGATTAATTTCATCCAGCATTTTCACCAGACCTTCTAAAATCACCGGATCAATCTGATTAGAATTTTGGGCATTAATAACTTTCATTAGAAATTTCATTTTCCGTGTCATATATGTATAGTTGACAAAATTTTGGTATTTCGCCCTCGGGCGGAAATAGACTTCCAATCCCATGATGATTAAGTCCACCTAACCTATAAATATAGATGGACCCCTTGACTTATTGATAGAATGATCAATCTTTCCACCCGTAGATGTCATGGATAAGGCACAATTATATGATCGTTGTGATTTGCGGAATGTAGGTGCTTTCTCTTTGTCAAAATACACACGATATAGATAATCAGGAGTATATGGATTCTTTTCAAGCTTGATTTTTCCTTTGGCACAACAAATTGAAAATACAGGCTCTTCTTTCATATTATTCTTATTTACTCTTTCTTCGTTCCACATAGTTGCTCCACAATATTTACATGTGTTTGATGGAAACCGAAGAGATCTGTATTCAGGACAAAGTGGTATATTCTTCTTACCTGCATGCTCAACTTGAGTAGAAGAAATATTTTGCATGTCATAAACCACATCGTCAAAGATCATGTTTTCATTTGGATCATAATCAAAAATGTCATCTTCTGAGCTTGAGATATAAGTTCCCACAATCTCTGTAGAATGTATTAAATATTGTTAAGATTTTAAAATGAAGAAAGATGAAATGAAACAACATTACTTGAACAAAAATATTTTAAATACAGTACCATTATTCTCAAACTCCTCTAACTTGTGAGACTTATTTGATAAATAACCATTGCAGGTGTAGGCATTAGAACTACTTTCTGGAGAAAAGCAGAAGATGAGTTACAAAGCACTCCAAAAATTATAAAAATAAAACCTAGTTTCTTGAGATAAACCAAATACCTCCATCAAATTGAGCTTGTAATCTCACTGGCTTCACATTTCTTACCAGCTTCACATTTCTTAATTTGCTACCTATAAAATATGAAAGTCATACAATATGATACCAAAAATAAAATAATAATATACTAAAATATTAGACAATAAACCCATATTAATGTGTTATATGCACTAAATATAACATATCTAAATTGGATGCATGTTATAAAAATTAAAATACAGAGGATTTTAACTTATTTCGCATATGGATAAAAAAATTATAGTAAATATAATTAACTAAAATACAGAGGAAACATATAATATGAGAACTTTGTTAAATTAATTAACAAAAGCATATGGATAAAGAAATTATAGTAAATATAATACATACTCATAACACATGTAGGGAATTGAGATTGGAAACTCGTGTTCTTAATATACATGGACTGGTACTAATATCAGCAAGAGGTTGTTTTGTTTTTGTATTTACATTATTTTTATAAACACAACCACTACTCCATTCTTGGATGCTAGATCTCCTGGTTTGATCCAAAGAATAAGTTCCTACAAAGACATATCCCATGAGAATTTTATTAAAATAACAAAATAAAAACATGAAAAAAAATTATGGTAAAAATAATACACTCATAATACCTGGTGTATACTGAGATTGGGAATTGATATCACCAATGATTCTTAATACATTGCCTGTAAGATAAGTAAATTGCGTGTATATTTTAAAAATGACACCCATAATATTTTGAAACATCTTAAATGTAGTATACCTGGAGTGTTAGTAATATCACCAAGAGGTTTTTTTGATTTTGCATTTGTATCATCCTTTTCAACACAACCACTATGCCATTTTGATATATTAAATCTCCTGGGGTGATCTGTGGAAGAACTTCCTGTAATGGGCATGTCTGTTATCTATGGTGTTATATTAAACAATATATGTACTCAATTCCTATTTGATATATTAAAGCAAATTAAGATCTATGTTTTATAATATGATTATCAAAGTTGGTGACACTTTCATTTCTTATTTTACTATGTGAAAGGTAGCAAATTGAGATCTAAGTTTTGTAGCATGATGATCAAAGTTGGTGACACTTTCGTTTCTTATTTTACTACGTGAAAGGTAGCAAATTGAGATCTAAGTTTTATAACATGATGATCAAAGTTGGTGACACTTTCATTTCTTAATTTACTACGTGAAAGTTAGCAAATTGATCCTATAATGGCCATCTCCCGCGCTGCACTGGACCTCAGGTGACATTTGTATATTTTCTGTGTTAATTATGTCTTGAACAGTATTAGGAATAATGTTCTGTCCAATAGCTCTTCCACTTCATTTCTTACAAACTGTTACATGAGTATGTAAATTAAAAACTTTAAGTGAATATAAAGAACCAAAATGCTACATAATATGATGTCGCTATATATGGACTGAGTACCAGATACTGAATCTTCTTTTAATTTTGGTGGCCTTCCACGTTTTCCACTTCGAAACGGACCAGAACTTTCACCTTTAAAGCAACAAATAAAATTTTGTATAAGTAATCTAGCAACCAGAATATAACTTCAAAACCATTTTTGAAGTTCAAAATTTTATGCTGTACTATAAAACAATTAACAATATAACAATACAAATTTATTCAATACACACACATATTTAAACGTATTTTTCAATACTTATAACAAATTTGACGACGGAAATAAGAAAACAAACCTGTATAATAAGTATTTTCTTCAACTTCAGTAGTATATTGTTTTTCAACCATAGATGATTGCAAGTTGGTTGAATATACTTTCATAATAGCAGCAGGATCATTTTCAATTTGTTCAATCTCTATTCTTGGGTTTCTTTCTTGCTGATAAGTATGAGATTCATGGGCTGTAATATTTGGTTGTGCTTCTAAAGATGCATTTTGAGATCTTTCCCTTCTTTGTCGATATGTTTCATGACGCAAAGCTAGGTAACTTTCTCGTTGTTCTTGAATCATAACTCTTCTTCTTTCTCTATCCCTCATATGGTGCATTTCTCTTTGTTCATCATTTAAAATGTTAGAACTTCTATTTTATCTCCTTTGATTATTCATCTTTGGTGCATTGCCGTCTGAAAAATAAATATCGTTTGATTATTAATATTATATTATAACTATAAATCATTTAACCAATAATATCCCAGTTAAGCAATAAATAAGCAAGCAATAGATCACCATAGTTCAGTGTAGGTTCCATCATACTTGGTACAAATGTCCACCGATTATATTCAAACACCCTTAAAGTCAAGCTGGTATTAGGTTCGTATCTCAGGGGGAGCTGAAAAGAACAGAAAAGAAAAAACTACAAATGCATCCTGTCTACTCAAAATCCATAAATTAAATTCAAGATTAATAATTAAATTCATAAATTAAATCAATAAGCTGATGAGGCATAATAAGGAAAAAGTAATTACTTACATAACTATCTGTATCTATCAATGCATTTAATATTTATTTCCTTCTAAAAGGCAGATAATAGGACACATCAAGATTAGTAGCATGAAAGTTGGCAAAATCATTGAAGAAAAGATATAGTTTATTATTATTCCCAAAAAGGATTATGTAACATAATCAATGTATAAAACAACCACATTAAAATTTGAGTTTCAAAAGTTGAAGTACAGGAAAAATGGAGTAAGAATGCAATAATTATAATAGAAAATTTTCAAATTTCTTTTAAGGAAAGAAACAGAAGATACCCAAATTAAATTTAAGTGAAGAAATAGAAGGTATCCATTAAAACTATTTGCCTTAAAATCTCTTACAATTAGCCTTTTCAAAGTACAAAAAAATTATGCATATGTTAGGGTATTTTATCATTACATTTTAGGCAATATAATTAATAACCATATAAAAGTCACTGTAATATTTAAAAACAATATCAATGACACAACATTAAACCCTTGGGAATCTGAAGCTACAAATCTTGTAGTGGTGAGTAGTGACCTTTGTTTTTGTATCCAACATAATAAAATTAGGTAGATGTTCACACGTCGGTTTTAAAACAACAAATATTCAATAAATACGGAATTAAAAAAAAGCACATGCCATCAATCATCAAAACACACAAATAGTTAAAGCATTATCCCAGTATAAAATAGGAAAAATAAAAAGTTCTCTTACAAAAAGTCACACGTTTGGCATTTAATTTTATAATTAAAGCATGACTGAAACAAAGTAAAACAAAGATACTTGAATTTAGAAACAAAAAATCTTGAGACGTCCATTATTAGGATTGCAAAATTGGACAGAAATGAAGCAGTTGAGTGGAATATCTTCACGTCAGAATGCAAGTAAGTAGTTAGTAAGAACAGAACAACTTAGCAACATTAGCCAATAGTATAAGCTCGGTTTGCATCTAATATTCTTTAACTTACCATAAACAAACTACCACAAATCCAAACTCTGCGATCTATTTGTTGCCTTCATCTAAATCTTCCAAGTGATTTCAGGCCAAGAAGCTTAGAGTAGCAATGTTATCAGATGCTGCAAGCAAAAAAAAAAAAATTATGTAAGAGCAACGATCATGTTGTAAGTCTTAGTAGATCCAAAAATATCAGATATTCAACAATGAAGATAGAAACAAAATTTGCATTGTCTTTCAACCTTAAAAATGACACACAAAAAAGACCGGGACATTTATTTTCTGCAGTAAATCTAATCTAGTCATTGAAGAAAGAAATAGTGAGAAGAGAAAATTAATTTGAATTTATTATCTAAGAAAGCATCAAATTGGGTATTTAATAATTAACAAAATAAGTAAAAGGGCTAGATTACCTCACCATGTTGTTCAAGGATAAAATCCTTGATTATGTTTATATTACTAATGCACTGGCTGATGGCGATTACAGTTTTGAATCTTAAAAAGGATTTAATGTGCCTAGATAATCTTACCAGACGTGATGAATATTCACAAAGAATTAAAAAGGAAAACAATCACAAAATAAATAAGAGATCTGATTGACATAGAAATGTGTTTATTTTATGCTCTTATATCTTATCTTTTGTATATAAATAAATATTACTTGGGTATTGTTTTGTTGCTTTTACAGATATTCCAAACCAGCCCGCATGCAACCAGAAAAGTAGAGAAATGGAGATCAGATTGCTATATATTTACATTTTGAAGAATTATAGATGAAGATCCCACATCTAGTTGCTGTTGGATAAGATTGATAAAAGGCCATGCACATCTCAATCAAGGAGGCTTGTCAAAGAACCAAGAGGAAAAGAAGGAAGGCCAAAAATTTAATAGATTTAACTAAGGCCCATTTGAGATTCTCATTGTAAACTCTTTTGGTGAATTCCCTAAGGCCCATCTATCATTGTATTAGGGTTAGGGTTTGGTTATTCCCTATAAATACCCTTGTAATATCATTGTAGCCACCATCCTATCCATTCTATATTCTCTTCTCCATTAATAAAAGTTCTTCTTCTTTTTATTATTTCTGCATTTTTCTTTTTCTTAGCAATCGGTGTTGTCTTCACAATTAGTTTTGGAAGAACACCAATTGTATTTTACATTTTTTTAGTGATTAGTCGTTTGATTAGTTTCAACGACAATCCTAATTTACTTTTTGTTGTTCTTTTTTTTTCCTGCAATTTTAATTTCTACATTTTATTTCTGTTTTGCATTTTAATTTCCAATTGATAATTGTGATTTGATCGTCGGTTCAATTAGATTAGTTCTGAATCGGATCGCAGTTTCAATTTTTATTGTTTTCAAAACCAACCTCGAAAATCGTCTAACTCGCCCAAGAGATTAAATAAATAATTTGATTTTAATCTACCTCCCTGTGTTCGACCTGTATGCTACACACCTGTACGCTTGCAGTATTTAATTTAAAATTCGCACTTTTCTGATTTATAGGAAAGCGACGAACAAGTTTTTGGCGCCGTTGCCGGGGAGGTAAACACTGAATTTTATTATTTATTTAATTTCTGATTCGTGTTAGTTTTTTTTTCTTTTGTTTTTTTTCTTGTAGATAAATATATAAAAAAATCTTGGTTAGTAATGTGGTGTATCAATTTTATTGGTATTCTCATGAACTAAGCAAGAGAAAAAATACTTGCCAAAATTTTCAATTTCTTTCTATTCATTTTCATTGATTTCTTTCCTTTTTTTTCAATTTATTTATTTTCCCTTTTCAACTTTTTGTTCCTTTTTTTCTACATTTACAACGATTAAAAAAAATCCCTTTCCTATTTTTTCTTTCTTGACATCTTTCCACTGCAAAGTTATCGTACAAATTTCTTTCCATCTTTGTTTTCTGTCTTCTGCTCTTCCACTACAGAACAATCACCCTCCCTTCTGTTCGAAACTGTTAGTTTCTCTGTCATCAATTTCAGAACCATATCCCCTCACCACCTTCTTCACAATCAACCCCAAACATACCCTACCCACATCCAAAGTCCATCACGCACATCAATTTTTCAACCGAACCACATCGAGTCAACCTCAACCGAATTCTCTATCAAGCAAACTCCATTTAATCCCTTTTCACCCACCGCATCATCATTAACACAGCACCTTTCGACCAAAACCATACCATCGTTCATCGCTGATCACCGCACCACAAATCCGAACAGCACCCATCAAACGAATTTCACAAAACATATATCACCTGTACCAAATTCAAGGCCCTCCTTTCACAGTTCGCACCTGCCATTACAAGCACCTCACCGCAGTTCAAAGACCACCTTTGAATTACCAGTTTCACGCAGTCTCCTTTCACACTTCAGTACCAAACCAGAACCTCCACAAACCCTGTTCGAATTCAAACAAACTTCCTCCAACAACTACACTGCAAACGCCACATCCCCTACCATCTTCACCATCCAAATTCAAGCCTAAAAATCCCAAACACCTATTGCTACAGCCTGCTCAAACTCACCATCACGTCGGACCAGTCAAACCCATCAACCTCTTCCTGACCATCACTCCCTATCCAACAAACCTTCCAGCGCCTATGAATACCCAGTTTGCCTCAACCATACTCACAATTCACTAAAACCATCAAGCAAACCATATACCACCTTCATCAACGTTCGCAACAAATCATCACCTCTCGGCATCACACGGACCACCTTGCTCCGAACCATGTTCTATCGCGATACCCCAGAACCACTCTTCAACCAATAGCAAAAACGCAGCATCTCCTGACGCTCGCATCTCTCCCAAACCGCAAATCAATCTAGCCACAACCCTAAAACCCCTTCGCCAAATCCGATTCGAAGAAAACCCTGATCAATTCGAACTGCATCAAATTGAAACAATACTCCACTTCATACCCCTAACGTGATTTCGAAAACAGAAATAGAGAAAAGAGGGGGGCGAACCCGATTTGAAAGAAGAAAGAAAGAGAAAAATTATTTGCGACATTCGTTTCCTAAAACAAAATAGGGCATGATTTGTTCTCCAGGAGGGGCATAATTTGTTTAGGGGGTGGGGTGTGTGACTCTTTTTTTTGTTTCCTGAAATATATTATTTGATCGTGATGTTTGAGTTAGGAGAGAGGCCGTGTCTTTTAATTTTTGAACACCTGAGTTGCTGGTTCTCGACCTTGTTTAATTGAACGAATTTGGTTCCCTTTCTTACATTATCTATTGTGTTGTTTTATTTAATTTTTTTTCAGGTTTATTCGCTTTGATCGACTCAGTTGTTTTGATTTGCGTTGTTGTTTGTTATTTTTTTTTTTGTTTTTTTCAATACTTTTGAGTACTTAGGTTTTTATTTTGTTTTTACTTTTCATTTTTTTTCTTTCTTTTGTTTTGTTGTCGTTTTGAACTTCATTAATAAATAAAAAAAGGGAAAGAGAGTCTAATTTCAAAGACAAAAGCAAGAAAGAGTTCAAACGATCAGCAAAGCACATAGTGAAGTTTTAATCGTTGAAGCTACTCAATTACATTGGACGGACAACCATACTCCCACTGTAAAATTTTCTTAACTCTACAGATTCTGCAGCTGCTTGGAAAAAATAGGAATTTCTTGTAAAAATCTTCTGCAGGGGCAGCGGCTTGCTTGTACAATATTTTAATTTTCCATTATTATTCTGTGACTGTTCTGTTACTGATATTTCTGAATCTATCTGTGAGAAACGAATTTCCATAATTGACCACTCTCATCGTTTCTCAAAAATAAAATATGATTAGATATTTCAAAATAATATAATTGAAAAGTGGTGCTTTGTGAAGCTGACTGTCTCGTATAATTGGATCGCGGACATTTATTAGTTCAATTTATTGAACTTCTAGCAAAAGAGGTTGCATACTACCCGTAAAACATTGGTCGTATCCCTTAGTTTTATACTATACGTGAATGACCATAAGACCCTCTTCCCCCTTCTAATTGAGTCAGTTAATTAACAGAGCACAGCTTAGTATTTTATACTATTTTGAAGTGAGAATAATTTCTGTTTTGCCGTGACTTCTTTAAAATGTCTGATTCAAAAAAATCATTGAGTGATATGTGGGATAATAATCGGAGTAGACGTCCTCTTGAAGAGTATGATTTTGAATTTCAACTCATGAAGCAAGATTTTCCAAAATTTCACGAGCCAAATGTCAACAATTTTCAAAATGACCAACATTTTCAAAGTTATGATCGAAATGACGACTTCAATTCAAATTTCAATAATTTCGATTATGGGCCCTATCCATATCAAAATAGCTCTGAATCTCAATATGGTTTTGACCCACATCAATGTGGGGTTGAAAACCAAAATTTTCAAAATTATAGCCCATATCAACATCTTGAAAATAACCAAAATTGCAATTTTCTGCCAAATTTCAACAGTTTTGGTTACGAACATAACTTTTATGATCAAAATGATTTCCAATATCATTGTCAGTTTTCTGAAAATTCAAACAACTATCACATTGGAAATAATATTGATTGTGAAATTGATGTGAACTATAATTTTGAGAATCAAGAAAACGAGAGCTTTCAAATCAACGATTCTGAAGAATATCATCTTAACATTCTTAGAGAGAGGGTAGAAAAGCAAGATAGTCAGCTTGGTGAAAAAGATAGATAGCTTGATGAACTTCTTTGTTTAATGACATCTTTTAAAGAACAACTCAAGCAACAAAATCAAATTCAATGCGATGAATCAGGAAATAATCCATTCTTTATTGATATTGAAAATTTTCAGATTACAACTTTGGAAATTGAGAATAACGATCTAAATGAAGTTGTTCAAAATTCAATAAATGATTTGGATTTCGATTCTTTTCAGAAAAAAGATTTAAGCTTGGATTTTGATCTTTCTCTTTCAGACTGCGAGAAACTTGAAATTCTAGAAATTGAACAGAATAAAAATGTTGAATTTTTCAATTCAAATTTGGAAAAGAATTTTAATGAACATGAATTCTTTGGATTGTACGAGGATGAGTTGCCAAATGAGGAAGAAATGGATTCACATCACGAGTTCGAAAATTTTAACTTTGAGAAAATTTCAAACGAACTTGAAATTGTTAGTGTCGAAAATACGTTGTCAATTAATGATGAGAAATGTGATCACATAGTCTTGAACAACACTCAGAATTCAAATTTCACTGAATTTTTATACGATCACAAATTTTTGAAAAATTACACTGACAAATTTGTTGAACACATGAACTATTTTTGGAATGTTAACTTTGTTGAAAAACTTCATGTCAAGACGACCCTGAACATTCATTTACTGGACTATAAATCGAGATATAAAGATGAGATGGTTTTCAAAAACACTTGCTTGTTAGAAAACATGCCTAGACATAGTGGGAATGGGACTCATAGGGCAAGAGCCAAGTGTGGGGGAAAAAGATGGTGGCATTCTTTGCATCGCATGCATCACAAACACATTTATCATTGTAAATATGATCCATTCTTACATATAGTTAGATTGCATTTTATTTTACAAATCATTTTGCATCTAATACACCTGTGGGTTCGATCTTTCACATTCAGGAAACGTGTTTACAGTGTGGACACTGTTTAGTTCAAGTGTGGGGGGAGTCTGCATTGCATTCTTTTGATTTTTCTCTAATTTTTCTTTCTTTCTTTTCATGTAGGACCATCATGCATTTAGATCATACTAACATGCCAATTTTTTTTTTGAAACATGACTCATTTTAGTTTGATACAACAAAACAAGTTAACAATTATTAGTCAGTTGATAGTATTTTTTTCTCTCAACTTAGATCGAATAAGAAATATAATGAAAAGTTTAATTTTGAGGGATAATAGTGTAACCGGTACATAGGGAGATTCTTAGGTGATGGCCATGAAATCTATTCTATATTGTAGTCTTTGTTTAAATAAGTGGAGGACTTAAAATACTTATATTGGCTTTTCGAATCTTTAAAACTAAGTTAAGTTGAATTCGCGTATCTTTCTTTTGTGCTTATATTTTCAATAATAATAATAGTAATCCATGGGTATCCAACATTGCTTGTATATCAAGCGTTGGTGTGCAAACCCGCCAAGCTCTATCCGGCATGTTGTTGACAAAGTCAGCGTTGGAATATCTTGGTCTCAGTTTATGAGATTGGACACCTAAGGATTACCGACACG
Organism: Allium sativum; assembly: GCA_030737875.1. Classification (NCBI taxonomy): domain Eukaryota; kingdom Viridiplantae; phylum Streptophyta; class Magnoliopsida; order Asparagales; family Amaryllidaceae; genus Allium; species Allium sativum. The sequence continues at coordinate 226,595,411 of CM060911.1, read as the reverse complement.
TTGTTGACAAAGTCAAAGTCGGCCTGCACAATCCGCCAAGCTCTTTACCCACTCTCCGTTAGTCCGCGAGGCAGTGCATGGGTGGTAAACCTTGGTCTTCTAAGTTAGGTGTATGTACTTAATCATAAATTTTAAAATTTTATAGAATAAAGAATAAGCGATGATGCCCAAACACTTCTTGACCTTATTGATTTGACTAGCCATACATGAGAAAATTAGAATACCACTTTACGAACTGTGCCAAACAAACTAAGAATTTATTTCATGGCTGCACTATGTTATCAACCGAACTAACTGGCCAAACTGGAATTTAACATTTGAAAACTTGATTTATATTGAAAATTTGTGACAAGTTGAGATATCTAAAATAAAATCAACTGACTAGAAATTGTTAACTTAATTTGTTGTACCACTTCAGAAACAAGTCTTGTTTTCATTTTTGTTTTTATTTTGCATATGTCCATTGCATTCATGTAGTTTCATTAGAGTCATAACATACTGCATTTGGATTTTGTGGGTAGTATCCGCTGAAAATCCTCACGAGACACCACTCGTCCTACTAGGGACACCTAGAGGTTTAACGGCTTGTTGCATACTCTCAATGCAATCGTGTTTCCTATGAAACTGTGACCTATCTAGTCTAGTTTTTCATTTCTTGTTTTACTCGAGGAGGAGTAAAAGATAAGTGTGGGGGTATTTGATTGACATAGAAATGTGTTTATTTTATGCTCCTATATCTTATCTTTTGTATATAAATAAATACTACTTGGGTATTATTTTGTTGCTTTTACAGATATTCCAAACCAGCCCGCATGCAACCAGAAAAGTAGAGAAATGGAGATCAGATTGCTATATATTTACATTTTAAAGAATTATAGATGAAGATCCCACATCAAGTTGCTGTTGGACAAGATTGATAAAAGGCCATGCACATCTCAATCAAGGAGGCTTGTAAAAGAACCAAGAGGAAAAGAAGGAAGGCCAAAAATTTAATAGATTTAACTAAGGCCCATTTGAGATTCTCATTGTAAACTCTTTTGGTGAATTCCCTAAGGCCCATCTATCATTGTATTAGGGTTAGGGTTTGGTTATTCCCTATAAATACCCTTGTAATATCATTGTAGCCACCATCCTATCATACTCTATATTCTCTTCTCCATTAATAAAAGTTCTTCTTCTTTTTATTATTTCTGCATTTTTCTTTTTCTTAGCAATCGGTGTTGTCTTCACAATTAGATTTGGAAGAACACCAATTGTATTTTACATTTTTTTAGTGATTAGTCGTTTGATTAGTTTCAACGAAAATCCTAATTTACTTTTTGTTGTTCTTTTTTTTTCTGCAATTTTAATTTCTGCATTTTATTTCTGTTTTGCATTTTAATTTCCAATTGATAATTGTGATTTGATCGTCGGTATAATTAGATTTGTTCCGAATCGGATCGCAGTTTCAATTTTTATTGTTTTCAAAACCAACCTCGAAAATCGTCTAACTCGCCCAAGAGATTAAATAAATAATTTGATTTTAATCTACCTCCCTGTGTTCGACCTGTATGCTACACACCTGTACGCTTGCAGTATTTAATTTAAAATTGACAAAATTGACAATTTATCACTAAATTATCATACATAAAATTTAATTGACAATTTAGAAAGGTTAATTGACAATTTAATAGAGAGAGAATTAGGAAAGGCTAATTGACAATTTAGAAACATAGAAAGGATAGCGTAAGTAACATATATAAGATAAAATTTGAAACTAATATGATTTAATTAAATAAATAGATTAACGGACATTTCATGTCTCATATAAATTGATCGTTAATCAATTAGTCAATTTAATTAAAGGGAAGGAAATGTAAAGTTTTCTATCTCCAATTATTAATATCATTTTCCATCCTTGTCAGTTTGAAATAAGTTAAGTGAAGAAAACGAAAATTTTCATTCCTTAAATTTATATACACATTAGACTATAATAAAAATTTATTTGTGAAACTATAATAAAAATTGTCAATTAAACTATAATAAAAATTTATTTGTGAAACTAAATAAAATATTGCTTTTATTTAAACGAAACTTAGAAAAGTTCTAAATGAATCTAGATTAATTAATAATTATATCGATATATGTTATGCTATTTTAATTTGTTTAGGATAATGTAAGTAACTTATATAAGATAAAATTTGAAACTAATATGATTTAATTAAATAGATTAACGGTTAAATAATTTGAATCATTATATCAAACCTTTTAGACTTTTTTGTTGAATATTTATTTATGTATTTAATACTTGCATGTGCTTGATTAGCTAGAATAATTATTCCTAATTTGTAACAATACATGTAATTTTTTTAATATATTGTCATTCGTATGTAGTTTCAAATAATTTAAAAAACTACAATAAAATAATATTTTTAATCAATTTTATAGCATTATAAAGTTGGAATAATTAAAGATTAGTGGCAATAATTCAAGGTCGGACCAAAGGTTAGAATAATTAAATGACCTTGATAAATAAGGGCAATGTGGGTATTTTACGGTCGGACCAATTAGTAATCATTAAAGATTAATGGGAATTATAATATAAATAGATAATTCTATACCACATATAGACCCAAATCAATACAATACCAAATATAAACGGTAATCAATGCAATACCAAATAAAGGCAACACATCTTATTTTTATCTCTAACATCCCCCTCAAACTCACGATGCGAAAAAATCGTGAGTTTGCCAAATAGAAGCTGCAAACTGAAGAGTAGCAAGATCGAGCAACCATTTCAATATTGTTAGAGAGTAGCACCAAACATTCACCAACTCCAAACAACTCAACCATCTTCAATCTGATCGGTAAACAAAAGATCTGAGCAGCAAATGAGAAAACTGGTCCCGGATGTGTTTGTATGTTTGCATCCCTTAAACATACAAAGAAAACAAAATAAACCAAAATGGGATGAGTTTGCATATGTTTGCATTCCCCAAACATATGAAACGAAAACAAAATCAAATCAATAGGGATGAATCAGCATATGTTTGCATCCTCCAAACATAACTTACAATATCATCTACCACCTTCAACCAACATCAACTACCCTCCTAATAAACAGGGTTACCGATACAGACATCAAATGAACAATATACATCTTCAAATTAATGTTACTCTCTAACAACTCAACCAACAAATCGCCACTATAAACCAGCAGACTCGAAATTGCTTCAAATAAACCATTAGCTACCATAACACATACGCAAAGCGAACACAAACACACCAAATCCCCAATCCCAATTCAACAATAATCGCTGAAACACAACTCAAACTTCAACTTCATCAGTCGCCAGTTCAACTCACACAACCATCAGCACTGAAACAACTTACCATCATCCTACAACAAATACACCTGACAAAAAACCAACTAGTCCATCATCAATTTAGTCCACAAACCAAACCACACACAAACGCCTTGACTCATGACGACCACTTCAGCACCCTAACAACATTCAAACCAGCATCATTCAACACAGACACCAAACACCCACATTCACAAACTCCACCTCAAACAAACCCCTACAACATCACCTTCATCCATACCTCCTACCTCGCCCATTCACTTCACACAGATCACCTTCATCACTACATCAGTCATCACTCCACAAATCAACTGACAACCACTAAACTACTCTTTGCTCTTAACCAATCACTCGAACTCCACAAACTCAGTTCATCTTCACTTAACACTGCAATATACACAATCAACATCCTCCCAATACTCAACTGCAACACACCACCTCTTTCACAATCTTTGCCGCCTTATGCTCCGAGAGCTCCTCTGCCACACACACTCTGAAACAACACAAACAGACTGCAATAACCAAAAACCACAACCGAAACAATCCTAAGCAACCACCTTACTCCTTTATTTTTGCAAATAAATCAGCATCAAACTGCCATCAACAAACCATCAACACACCTTGCCGCAAACCCTTAGCATACATCTAACACCTTGATCAAAAGAGAAGAGAGATTAAACGAAAAACATGAAATACTAAATTTTTATTGATTACTTGATTGAATATTACAAAAGGTACTTGATTAATTTACAATGCTAAATCTTGCCTCTATTTATAAATGGTTTATCCTTATATAAAAGAGCATTCTAGATAAGAATATTCTAGAGCATATATTTAGGTCAATTATTATAAATAATTCTATACCAAATATAGACCCAAATCAATACAATACCAAATATAAACGGTAATCTATGCAATACCAAATAAAGACAACATATCTGTTGACGCCAAAAAATGGTCATCAATGGCCAATAGTCAGATTTGAGCATGATATATGAAGAAATATCAGAGAAAGCGAGAAAAAGCGGGAAAAAGTAAGACAACAGCGTTTTTATAGTGGTTCGGCGTTAACGAGCCTACATCCACTTTATAATATCATAATAATATCATAAAGTCGGAGATACAATGAATGAGATCGTCAGGATCTCTATTACATAATCGTTTTTGAGGAATACAACAAATATTTCGTGATGAAAGTGGTTGGCAGATATGATTGAGTCATGCGTGGGCCAAAGAGTTAGGCTCTAATCTGAGCTAAAGAAGAAGATCCCCTCTTTGTTGTATTGTTTGGTGTATTTATAGGACGTAAGCTTCAATAATTGGAGGTGCCATGTGTCAGTTGGTCCATGTGAATAGCAGATAATGGAGCTGAGTCTTCATTACATGGAGAAGTTCCCTCTAATATGTGGCAGCATAAACGTAGCTAGATTCGAGTTTATAGGCTTTAAAATAGGTAGTTGGACTAAGTAAGTAGGCTATTAAATAGGTCTCATGACCAAGTCATTGCTGTAGTGTAAGTTGATATCAAGACCATCTAGACTAGGTATTTTGAGTTGAAATATTTTGATCCAGGAGCCCTTGAGCCAAGAAGCTTCGAGCCATGAATGTCCGGGCTTGTCCAAGCCCATGCTTGAGCCCTGAGCGATCCTGTGATGGGTCCATGGGTTGACGGCCTTGCCAAAAGGCGGGTCAACACTTTGCCCCCCAAAATACATCGTGTGGAAAACGGGATGTACTTTGAATAAGTCGAACTAAATCTCTTTGAAATGTTATACATCTTCGGGAAAGCAATGTCGAATTGTCATGTCTTTGGGAGTAGTACTGAAGCTTGAATTCTTTTTTCTTTTCTTTGTCCAAACAGCATGCCATGTATCACACCGCCATCTGTAGTACCTATAGAGCCAAAGTTTGAAGCTGGAGTAGCTGAGATGAACAGGTAATCACTTACGCCTCGTCGAGTCAAGAGGTCGAATGAAATCATCATAGGTGAAGCTGGGCTGCTGGCTTCTACACGTGGTCGTTCATAAATAGGTCATCGCCAAATGGTGTCATCTTCTTATGCAAGTCGAGAGCATGGTCAAGTGTGAGGTCAAGTCAGACCATTAGTCACACACAAGTCAGTGCACGGTTTGGTTATCCAAGTCATGAGATAGTGTAGAAAATTAGAAATGGCATGTGAACTTAACATCGCATATGGCTTTTTCCTTCTCGAGTCATTGGAATAGTAGTCTAGGAATCCATGATCGCCATATCTTGCCAATAGAAAGCCAGAAAACCACGATCATTCTGGATCGTATTAACAGAAGACCATAAATCCATGGTCGTGTCAGACCATATTTATGTTGGATCTAGATTAACCCTAGAGGGGGGGTGAATAGGGTTTATCACAGTTTTTAACTGAATTTAAAAACCTAACAGGATATTAAGATCACAGAATGCAGTAGAAATAAAAGTGCAGAAAATAAATCACACACAGATATACCCAGCTTCGGCAAAACCCTGCCTACTGCTGCATTCCTAAGGTTTCTACTAGGTGTTATAAACAGATCCTGCATACAAGACCATGTACACTCGCAGCGCCTGCTCCTGTCCTAACCCTACGCTCAAAACCATAGACTGATCGATATCCACTCGATTAGATTTCCCTATTTACGACCCCGTAACCAGTAACCCAGAATTTACAGACTCTGTAAACTGTCAGTCAACACCCTAACTGATATCCTAGACTTTACGGATCTAGACACTGTTTGAATTCGGTTTACAAATGAATTTAAAATTCAAAACAATTTAAAATAAAAAAACTCTAAAATCCTAATATATGTTAAAAACATGTTTCCCTTTTCTTTAGCCCATGAGAAGAATAGCCGGCCCACTTTCATTTGTCTTCACCCAAATTCTTGTGTCAAAAATGGCGGCCGAGAATGGAAACTAGGGTTTCTACTAATTCCCCGAATCAAATCTCGATTGTTCTTTGACAGATGAATCTCTGATGTCTTCACAAATTTCGACTTACTTCTCTTCGATTTGGGACTATCTGCGACCAAAAACTTGAAAAATTGTGAGTATTCTGCATTTATCTTTTTCTGAATTGATTGTGGTTTTTTCGATCCGAGATGTTGGGTTTTGTTTTTCGATTTCTTGTCGCCACCTGTGATGATTTGGTGTATGTATTAATAGGGTAAAACAAAACCCTAATAACTCTGATTTCGCAAAAGTGATTCGATCTGAATTTGTCTGATTTCCCCTTTTGCCTCTCTCGATTGAATTTGAGATTTGTTGACTTTCTGAAAATGAATGAATTGATTTCGTGGACCTGTTCTTGAACTTGATAACTTCGAGTAATTCTGGAAACAAATTACATGTGGTCCCTTGAATAAAATTGACAAATTTGTTGCTGAGTTGAATGATTGCCAAAACATTTGATCTCTGAATTTCTTGATTGAAAGTTTGTGGCCCCTTTTTGATTGCTCTCGATTAGAGCCATGAATTTGTGATTGAATCTTCCCTTGTTTTACTTTGTATTTTTGGGATGAAAGATTGTTGTTTCCTCTTTTGAAATCTTTGATTGAATTTTTCCTTGATGGCTCGACAATGTGGAATGCCCTGCTTGAATACAATTTTGTTTGTCCTCTGGTTTGAACCCATGCATGATTTCTGGAATTAAATATTGCCAAATATGTTTCTCCAAAAATCTGAAATTGTTGTGTTAGCCATCATGCTTGCTTGATTGACTGATTTATGGAAATGTGAAATAAACACTTGCCATTTATGTTCATGCTGGTTTTCTGGAACTAAAAAAAACTTTCTTACCCCTTGGTTCACTGATATTAAAAAACCGAAAAAGAATCTCTTTCATTTTGTGTCGAGTTAATACAAACTTTGCACCATTTAAAAAACTTGATGCACCCTGGGCAGATACATGAATACTTTTCCCATTTAACCATTCTGTTTTATTTCTGAAATCAGAAACATGATCTTGATGTTTTTCCCCGACAAAAAACTCTTGGTTCTCTGCATTTCTGATTGCATTCCTTAAATCCAGACTACAAATTCTGGAATTCATTGACCTGAATTGATTTTGAACTACCTTGGAATTATTGACCATATAAAACTGCTTCACCATGTTCAGTCTTGTATACTTGAGTTAAACTTCCTGCTGCTTGTTTGAACTTGAGCATAATCACCCAAATTTGATCATTTTGCATTGTATGTATGAATTTTCTTTGAACAATATAACTTGCTTATTGTTGAGAAACTTGACCATACTGCTAGCTTTGTTCAGTCTTTGTTTTGACTTTTGCACATATATGCATGCGTGTCGAGATGTATTTTCTGTTGCTATTAGAGTTGATGCTTTACTTGAACACTTGCTGTCTTGACTTGATACATTTGAACTTGTCTTGCATCAACATGCTGTTTTCACCTTTTGTTGACTTATTTGATAAGTGCTGAACCATTTTAAAAAAAAACATGCCACCACACTATATATGTTGATGCTGCACTACTTCACTATTGCTACTTTGTATTCATTGACCCTTTTCCATGCACCTTTGTTTGTTGGCACCATGCTTTTGAAATTCATCTTGTATTACTTCCATTTGCTTTGAGGCTCGACCACTTTGGCACTTGTACTTGACACTGGCTTGATTATTTTGACTGAAGCATTTGACTTTGATTTTACTTGACCATGGCTCGACCATAGGCTTGTTGTTGACTTTTCATTGAGTTATTTTCACGTGCACACTGAGTCGAGTTGGTCCACGTGGCTACTCCTCAGTTGCAATCTGATTGGCGTGGCAGTGCATACGTGTACACGTGTGTACATGCAGCCGTCAGACGAGTTGTCCATGTTCCTGCATTTAGATATATATGTTGTCTGCCTTGTGGTATTTACAGTGTTTCACTGTGAATATCACAAGCTGTCTAGACACAGTCGGATTAAATCAGATCGAGTCAGATAAATGATGATAAACACACCGAAATTCTGAGGCAAATAAAATTTTAAAAATAAAATTTATATTCGCATGAGTTATGTTTTATTTCTATTGCAGTGTACCGTGTGTGTGTTTCATGTGACAGGTAAGCATGAAGATGATGACTGGACTGACGGACAACAGTGAGCTGGACTGACAGTGAAGACTGTGAAGACAGAAGACAGTTTTGTCAGCTTTTAACTGAAAATGAGAATGTACCTGAGTGGATGTATAATGAGTGTAAGTGTTGTAAATAAAATGTATTGAATGTATGAAGATTGTACTGATATGAAAAGTAACAGTGGAGTGTACAAATAGTGGAGTTGTAAAAGTTGTACTGTTTGAATATTGAAATAAAATATTCTATTTAAATAAAATACTGTGTTAATATTTGAATTTCTTTACAATCGTATTTTATTTAAATATAAATATTATATTCTAGTCTGTGATGTATATATGAAACAGTACAGTAACAAACACATTTATAATATAAATATATTTGTTTGTTATCATCAAACAAAAATCATATAGTTGTGTATACAACACTGTTATATACAACAATCTCCCCCTTTTGATGATGACAAACAAATATTAAATTTTTGAATACAGTAAATGTGTTTGACAGTGAAAGAACTGAACTCCCCCTATTTATTAGCTAGCCCTACAATAGGTAACTCCCCCTATAACTGTGCTTGAGTGAATTGTACTGAATAAAATTGAAAATATTTATAAAATATTCACTCATAAATCAAAATCTAATCCATTCTCCCCCTTTTGTTATCATCAAAAGGATACAGAGTTTAAAATATAGATGAAAATTGACTAAAAAATATAATTTCAGCTTAAGAGGAAGAACGGTCATCATAGATCTCTATCAGTCAAACAAAAATCATAATAAGCTGAGAACTAGTGGCATATTTCACATTTCAGATAATGACGGATTTACGATGAAATTTATATAGACGGGGAGAGTTATAAAAAAAAGATTTCCAATTTATTTTCAAAGAATTTTATAAAAAAAAGCAAAAAAACAGTGATGGATTTGGACTATAATTAATAATTCAATTTAAGTGACAAGATCGAATAATCTCAAATCTCAATATCTATCAATCAACAAATCATAATACGTCATAATATTTCAATACATTTCACAGATTAGAAAGATGGATTGATAGGCTAGTTTTCATACACTGAGGAGAATTTCAGATTAATTTCTATTTTTAGCACTTTATTTCCTTTTTTTTATTATTATTATTTAAGAGCACACTGACCACGCATAACCAGAGCTTGGATTTTTAAATGAGATCAGTCGCAGCTTAAATTATAAGACATCTCATAACCATGCATAACCAGAGCTTGGATTTTTAAATGAGGTTAGAGAAATACTTAAGAATATTATATTTTTATTATTTTCAGTTTAAAAAAAAAAGAGAAAAAAAATCCTCGGTATGTAAAACCACAAATGGATGATAGAAAATGGGGAAGATACATAAATGGACTATGAAATAAATTTCTAAATTAATTATATTATGAAATATGCTCGATTGTACCGGGATAATTGAAAATCTTCAGTTATCACTAATTCTGAATAACAACACAGTCACATTTCCATCACGAATATTTCCACTGTTTATTTAAAATGATTTTTTTAAAAAAATTAAACTCTCCATATTTATATAAAATCATAACGGATGGCAAAGGATGATAAGTAATGAAGATGGACGTGAAATAATTGCCAGCTCAAAGATATTATAATAAATATTCAACCATCATGAAAATATAAATAAAATTCTCCTCTTGTTGTGAAATATACTGCAGTCACAATTCATCACAATTTCAAAAGCTGGTAATAATTTTGATGGATTATAAATACAGTTCAATTTGGAAATTGATTTCAATTTCTGAATGAATAATCAATAAATAATTTAAAAAAAATTGAAAAACAATTACAAGAGGAATTTATACAGATTTATACCAGGGAAAAAAATGTGTATGGTGTTTATACAAGGTGAAAATTCAAAACAGATGGATGAAAAAGCTGATACCAATTGTAGTCTCCCTTATTGAGGAATTTATTCACACCCTAGATATCTCAGATTACAAAAAATTTAAACACAAACCCAGCCAGACAAATTTAGCTCATTTATTTGTATAAGTCAAAAAAATGTTTGGATCTATACAAGGTGAAAATTTGAAACTAAGTACAGATGGGTGAAAAAAAATGCTTCTGAAGCCACTTGGTGTCTCTATTTACGAGGAATTTTAACATGGTACTGAACAAGAATGTCATAGACAAAAAAAACTATTAAGTACCAAGCCCAAACAGACGAGATAATAGAATATGCATATGTATCAGAGCAGCAAGCATGTGATTCCAGAACAAACATTTTTCAAAGCAGTATCAGAGCAACACAGAACATAGTTTCAAATCATACTTGTCAAGATGATGGCCACATATGATGATTCATGATCTAATGATTAAAAATACTGTTTACTTGAAATCATTTGAGGAATATGAAAATATCAGAATTTAATGAATCAATCACACCAGATTATAAATTTTTGATTTGAGATATGTGTGAGATTCAATAAATCAATAATTTCAAATGATTTTAAACAAACAAATAATTAAATCAGATAATCATGAAATAAGAGTGAATTTCAAGACCAGATTTTCAAAGGAATTTTTACAAGATTTCTAAGAATAATTTCAGATCATTTACATCAAATTTGAGAGGTATTTATGAACTAGAAAATTAAAGTAATTTATTTGAAATCACTTGAATTAATGTCAAGTTCTGGGATATAATGAATCAGTCACACAAGGTTGATAATTTCAAATTTAGGAGGTGTGTGAGATTCAAAATATCAGGAATTTCAGATGATTTCAAACAAATTAATTTCAACTGTACTAATCATGAATAAAAATGAATTTTAAGATGTATCACTGAGACAATACATTTAAAAAATATTCGAGCCATTCTAAAAATTACTGGAATTGTCACAACTGGTAAATAACAGTGTGCTGTAATGAGTATAATATTTTGAGCTTTTCTAAAATGAATTAGAATAAACTTAGAACAGCAAAGGTGTGTGAATTACCATATAATTTCAGATCTTCAAAACAATTTAGAATTCAGATTAACAGTGTTCAAGATATAACAAGAATACGTCAACACCGTTAGGAATTCAGAAAGCAGAAAAATAACTTCAAAACAATCAGAATTCTATATACATAAAACAAATTTCCAGAATATCATGAATACTGCAATTCAACTACTGCAATTCAAGAAGCACACAAAAAAATTATGGCAGTGATAAATCAAGTCAGAAAAGACAGAAGAAAGAAATAGAAGTGAGAAGAAGAAGAAATAACCAAAGAAAAAAAATCAAAACAAAAAATATTTACAGAGGTGAGTTTAGAGATCATACCAGAATCCAGTGTAAATCAGAATCTCTAACTTAACAGTCTTGGCTAAGGAACTGTGAATAGCCTGATGATATGACGCAGTTTGAATTCAGTTTCTCTTTAACAAAGCAGTTCATCAGCCTCCTCCGGTACCTAACAGTTTAGAGGGTTAAGTGGTTTAACAAAATTTGTAAAACCACTCTGAAATGTGTTTATTACTTTTGGTACCCAAACCTGTCTGTATAAAAAACCATCTGAATTTACCTTTGTACCCTTAGGAACCCAACTCTGTTTGAGTTTAACAAAGCCCGTCTTATTTCCTTTTGGGATTGAAGAATGTATAAATGGTTTATTATAAAACAAGTCCTCATATCTGTTGCGACTTAAAAATCTTTTCGAATTTTCAAAGTTCAAATTTTCAGAACGACCCTTCTTGAAGCAATTCGAAGGATTTTTAGAAACAAAAGAATTTAAATTTTCAAAAACACTTGTCTTTCCAAAACCAAGACCTTGTTTATGACTAACCGTAAATTGGTTTTGTAACAGCATATTCAACGATTTTTCCCCATTAGAAAATTTATCCAAAGTTGATTCTAATCGTTGAATTTTGGATTTAAGATCAGAATTTTCTTTTAATAAATTTGAGCAATTATTTATAGCGATCTTCTGTTCAGCATTGGATTGTTTCAAAAACAAATTCTCATTTTCAAGCAATTTAATTTTGACTTGGGATTCGGAAATTTCAAGTGCAAATCGTTTTTTATTTTCAGATTCAAAATTCTTGGATTTTTCACTCTCATTTTCAAGTTCTTTCAAAATCAAACCACTTTTCACCAAATTTTCATTTTCAGCAATTTTAAATTTGGAATATATATCTGTTTTAAAATTTTCAAATTCCTTTTGCAGAAGGTTATTCAAATTTGATAACTCAGTCTTGTTCTCACTCAAGATCAAAATTTCATCTTCAAACTTTTGAATACTTTTATTGAGATGAACAAGATTGGTTTTCAATTTCAAACAATTTTTGCAAACTGAATTTGAAGAATTTTTAACATATTCAAGTTGTGATTCCAAATCATCAATTTTGCTGGTCAACTCAAAAATTTTAGATTTCAGATACTTATTTTTCAGTTGGAGTTTATCAACAGATTTCGTTAAATCAAGACACATGTAAACTAAATCTTCATATGAGAAATTTTCTGTTTCAACATTTGTTGATTCTCCATCATCTGATCCATCTGAAACTTCATTTGTAAATCCTGTTAAACAGAACTCTGAATCTGAGTTGACTTTCTCGGGTTTTGAGCTACCGTTGTCAGATCTTCCATACTTCATATTGAGAGTATCCCAGATTTCCTGTGCAGATAAACAATGGCAGATAAGATTAAACTGTTCAGTACTAAGATAATCAAATATAATTTTCATAGCACGGGTATTGAAAGTAATATCTACAATACCAAATCCATTGATAACAACATCCCAATATTTTATATTAACAGATTTTAAATAAAATTCCATTTCGGATTTCCAGTTTAAAAAATCTGTTTTAGTGAAAATAGTTGGAGATGAACTGCACTGACTCTCACTAGACTGACAACTAGGGTTACCCATGACTCTAGAGTTAATGGAAATACCTGCTCTGATACCACGTGTTGGATCTAGATTAACCCTAGAGGGGGGGTGAATAGGGTTTATCACAGTTTTTAACTGAATTTAAAAAACTGACAGGATATTAAGATCACAGAATGCAGTAGAAATAAAAGTGCAGAAAATAAATCACACACAGATATACCCATCTTCGGCAAAACCCTGCCTACTGCTACATTCCTAAGGTTTCTACTAGGTGTTATAAACAGATCCTGCATACAAGACCATGTACACTCGCAGCGCCTGCTCCTGTCCTAACCCTACGCTCAAAACCATAGACTGATCGATATCCACTCGATTAGATTTCCGTGTTTACGACCCCGTAACCAGTAACCCAGAATTTACAGACTCTGTAAACTGTCAGTCAACACCCTGACTGATATCCAAGACTTTACAGATCTAGACACTGTTTGAATTCGGTTTACAAATGAATTTAAAATTCAAAACAATTTAAAATAAAAAAGCTCTAAAATCCTAATATATGTTCAAAACATGTTTCCCTTTTCTTTAGCCCATGAGAAGAATAGCCGGCCCACTTTCATTTGTCTTCACCCAAATTCTTGTCTCAAAAATGGCGGCCGAAAATGGAAACTAGGGTTTCTGCAAATTTCCCAAATCAAATCTCAATTGTTCTTTGACAGATGAATCTATGATGTCTTCACAAATTTCGACTTGCTTCTCTTCGATTTGGGACTATCTACGATCAAAAACTTGAAAAATTGTGAGTATTCTGGATTTATCTTTTTCTGAATTGATTGTGGTTTTTTCGATCCGAGATGTTGGGTTTTGTTTTTCGATTTCTTGTCGCCACCTGTGATGATTTGGTGTATGTATTAATAGGGTTAAACAAAACCCTAATAACTCTGATTTCGCAAAAGTGATTCGATCTGAATTTGTCTGATTTCCCCTTTTGCCTCTCTCGATTGAATTTGAGATTTGTTGACTTTCTGAAAATGAATGAATTGATTTCGTGGACCTGTTCTTGGACTTGATAACTTTGAGTAATTATGGAAACAAATTACATGTGGTCCCTTGAATAAAATTTACAAATTTGTTGCCGAGTTGAATGATTGCCAAAACATTTGATCTCTAAATTTCTTGATTGAAAGTTTATGGCCCCTTTTTGATTGCTCTCGATTAGAGCCGTGAATTTGTGATTGAATCTTCCCTTGTTTTACTTTGTATTTTTGGGATGAAAGATTGTTGTTTCCTCTTTTGAAATCTTTGATTGAATTTTTCCTTGATGGCTCGACAATGTGGAATGCCCTGCTTGAATACAATTTTGTTTGTCCTCTGGTTTGAACCCATGCATGATTTCTGGAATTAAATATTGCCAAATATGTTTCTCCAAAAATCTGAAATTGTTGTGTTAGCCATCATGCTTGCTTGATTGACAGATTTATGGAAATGTGAAATAAACACTTGCCATTTATGTTCATGCTGGTTTTCTGGAACTAAAAAAAACTTTCTTACCCCTTGGTTCACTGATATTAAAAAACCGAAAAAGAATCTCTTTCATTTTGTGTCGAGTTAATACAAACTTTGCACCATTTAAAAAACTTGATGCACCCTGGGCAGATACATGAATACTTTTCCCATTTAACCATTCTGTTTTATTTCTGAAATCAGAAACATGATCTTGATGTTTTGCCCCGACAAAAAACTCTTGGTTCTCTGCATTTCTGATTGCATTCCTTAAATCCAGACTACAAATTCTGGAATTCATTGACCTGAATTGATTTTGAACTGCCTTGGAATTATTGACCATATAAAACTTCTTCACCATGTTCAGTCTTGTATACTTGAGTTAAACTTCCTGCTGCTTGTTTGAACTTGAGCATAATCACCCAAATTTGATCATTTTGCATTGTATGTATGAATTTGCTTTGAACAATATAACTTGCTTATTGTTGAGAAACTTGACCATACTGCTAGCTTTGTTCAGTCCTTGTTTTGACTTTTGCACATATATGCATGCGTGTCGAGATGTATTTTCTGTTGCTATTAGAGTTGATGCTTTACTTGAACACTTGCTGTCTTGACTTGATCCATTTGAACTTGTCTTGCATCAACATGCTGTTTTCACCTTTTGTTGACTTATTTGATAAGTGCTGAACCATTTAAAAAAAAACATGCCACCACACTATATACATGTTGATGCTACACTACTTCACTATTGCTACTTTGTATTCATTGACCCTTTTCCATGCACCTTTGTTTGTTGGCACCATGCTTTTGAAATTCATCTTGTATTACTTCCATTTGCTTTGAGGCTCGACCACTTTGGCACTTGTACTTGACACTGGCTTGATTATTTTGACTGAAGCATTTGACTTTGATTTTACTTGACCATGGCTCGACCATAGGCTTGTTGTTGACTTTTCATTGAGTTATTTTCACGTGCACACTGAGTCGAGTTGGTCCACGTGGCTACTCCTCAGTTGCAATCTGATTGGCGTGGCAGTGCATACGTGTACACGTGTGTACATGCAGCCGTCAGACGAGTTGTCCCTGTTCCTGCATTTAGATATATATGTTGTCTGCCTTGTGGTATTTACAGTGTTTCACTGTGAATATCACAAGCTGTCTAGACACAGTCGGATTAAATCAGATCGAGTCAGAAAAATGATGAGAAACACACCGAAATTCTGAGGCAAATAAAATTTTAAAAATAAAATTTATATTCGCATGAGTTATGTTTTATTTCTATTGGAGTGTACTGTGTGTGTGTTTCATGTGACAGGTAAGCATGAAGATGATGACTGGACTGACGGACAACAGTGAGCTGGACCGACAGTGAAGACTGTGAAGACAGAAGACAAAAGACAGTTTTGTCAGCTTTTAACTGAAAATGAGAATGTACCTGAGTGAATGTATAATGAGTGTAAGTGTTGTAAATAAAATGTATTAAATGTATGAATATTGTACTGATATGAAAAGTAACAGTGGAGTGTACAAATAGTGGAGTTGTAAAAGTTGTACTGTTTGAATATTGAAATAAAATATTCTATTTAAATAAAATACTGTGTTAATATTTGAATTTCTGTACAATCGTATTTTATTTAAATATAAATATTATATTCCAGTCTGTGATGTATATATGAAACAGTACAGTAACAAACACATTTATAATATAAATATATTTGTTTGTTATCATCAAACAAAAATCATATAGTTGTGTATACAACACTGTTATATACAACAATTTAAAGAAATCCACGATCACTCCGGATCGTTTTTATGGTCCATCGATCACGTACGAGTCAGTACGAGATATTGTTGAAATCATGTGAGCCGATGTCTAGTATGAGCGTCAAAATCATAAGGCATTAGAAAAGTTAGTCTCGCTCTCCATTTAATGTACTTGTGATTTGATCTTCCAAGTCATGTATAGCTCATAAGCTATCTCGCTTGAATGAGTAGCATAAGTCATGTCATAGTCTGAAGGTATAGTATATATCATTTGAATCACATGCCAATTCAGGAACGTATTCGAAGTCAGTCTGTAACTTAATGCTCATGCACCTAGCATCGTTGGGGGACGAGCGAGGTCAATGTTCATGCCCCCAGCGTCGGTGGGGGTTTAGTTAAGTCAATCGGACGTCCAGTCCTTAATTCTTTATACTCTCCGTGTTGTTTCGGGTTAGAGTTGCAGGTTTAGCGATCTTAACCAACCCAAGTAGTTTTACTCTCTCTCGAGTCAGCGAGATTTAAAGTTGAAGACACGAATGATCGAATCTCATTTGCCTAGGCATCATTCCTTCACTTTAGTCAGAAAGTGAGGATCGCCTCATCGAGTGCCAGTGAATTTAGTTGCTCTTATCATTCGGGCCAGTTAGGTTGAGCCCCTTTTTTCATGTTTCAGTTTAGTCCAAAATGGTTATGACACTCATGTTGAGTCTGTTCCTCATGCACGGTTCCTTTGACTTTAACAAATAAATTGTAGACTTGATCACTAAAATTGGTTCTCTCCCGAACCTCATATTCCTATCGTTCGAGATAACCATTATCCGGGTCATTCTCCTGCCTTCCTCACGGGTTGTGGAGTGCTGGGCATTTTGATTTCGCTATGCAATAGCCACCAATCAGACCTGTCCTTTGAAGCTCGATGGTGATTTTTTGCTCAGATGCATATGAGTTAATCTTGAGGAGTCATCCTTTCTGGCCGTAGTCTGGAATCCTACGGAACTCCGAGGAGAGTAAATGTGCATAGTGTAATCGGACAGTCAAATTATGTTTCTTGAAGCTTGAATCCCATGCCCCCAATCACTCGGGTTTGGCTGAGTAGTAGAGGTCAAATCCATGTCTTTCCTTGCTTTATGCTCTCTCGTCGAATCGTGAGTTAGAGTTGGATGCAAAATGATTTGTTGGTATGCAACCCATACTGGTTTCTTCTCTCTTATCCAAGCTATGAGGATCGAAGTTGGGCTGCAAGAGGTCAGACCGTAGTCATTTTGAATGCTCTCATTCTTCCCCTTTCAATTGGAAAGTGGGTTGGGATCATCAGTCAATGGATGGTCACTCTACACCCCTTTCGTGGTCCACATGCGGCCTGTCAAGATCACAGCATAAGTTATGTACACGCAAATAAGTTATGCCACTTGTAAGTACTTTTAGTAGTTATGCCCCCAGTCCGGGGGGTAATGGAAAAAGACAGGTGGCCAGACTACACCCATTTCAAATTTAGACATGCATGCATAAAAAGGTATGGTTGTCAAAGATTAAGTGATTGTGTCATCCAAGTGCTCGAGCTATTGCATTTTCTATTCATTGTACTTGCAACGTGAAACTCATCGTTGCATTTGTGTAACACCCCACACCCGCTAAGGTCACTCACAAAGGGAATGCCTTAGCTTCGGTGGAGTATTTAAGTGAATATAGAACTGAAAAATTACAACAAGACAGATATAAGTAATACTTTAAATTTAAAACATCATTTCATTGCAGCAGAAGGTAAACATGTTTGGTTACATCTCAAAAACCAACAAGAGTCAAGTACAAAATATCCATCTCGTTAAAACATAAGTACATAATCCCACTACATACTAATAGCCATAATAGAAAAGATAACCGAGCTTTTCTTCAAGAGTCCAAGCTCCAAAAGATAGATAAAGCAATCTGATCAAAGCCCACTAGTGCTAGGCCCACTCTGAGAACCTGAGGGTTGGGGAAAAAGATAAAAACAACGGGGTCAGACATAAGTCTGAGTGAGCCCTATAACCTTAACAATACAATCATTAAAGTAATTAGGGTATGATATAAACCTGGTACGGTACGACTGGGGATAAATGACTACACTAAGTAGCCAATTAGACTTAGGATAAACTAAGATAATGGTAAAGAAGCGCCTATCCACCCAAGGATAAATACTACACTGCACCACACCAGATCTACCCACCCAAGGATAATTCCTACACTGCACCACACCAGTTCTACCCACCCAAGGGTAATTCCTACTTAAAGGTTGATCCCACTAAGTGTACTTAGTAATTTTTAATAGTAGTTTCGTGTACCCCTAGCTGACTACATAGGTGCCGTCTGCCCCTATCTCCACTAGGTGTACCCGCAACTTAGTAATTTTATTAGTAGTCTCGTGTACCCCTAGCTGACTACATAGGTGCTGTCTGCCCCTATCTCCACTAGGTGTACCCATTACTCCCATTCGATCGGCTCCCTAACGTAGATACCGGTGCTGGCCCCACAGTGGGGTGTATCACTCCCCAAAGTGGCAACCCGATAATCAATGGTGCACGGCTTATACCTACACGATGCAACAACGTCTTACCTACCAGCCCGGGTCCACACACGCATATGAAACCCGTTGGACTTGCATTGCCACCGCTAACCCGTTTTGGCCTCTTATAATCAAGCCCAGTACGCGTGTCCCGTCCTCGACATGGGTCGAGCCCAATAAGATACATATGGGTTACTGGTTGAAATGGGCCCCCACAAGCTACCACCTAAGCTTGTCATTTGTTTCTAGTGCATCCCACTTAACCCTTTTTAATAATCATGTCCACTTAGATGTTTAAAGTTTGGTTAAGTCATCTAATCATATATCAATTGCCACTCAAGGCACTCACTAGATTTCCCCATGCCACCCAAGGCACTTACTTGATTTCCACATGCCACCCAAGGCACTTACTTAACCCTTTAATCATGTTTAATTACATGTTCCACTTTGGTTAAGTATTTTAATATTATCATCCATTGCCACCCAAGGCAACCACTAGATTTTCCCCATGCCACCCAAGGCACTTACTTAACCCTTTAATCATGTTTAATTACATGTTCCACTTTGGTTAAGTATTCTAATCGTATTTTCTATTGCCACTCAAGGCAATCACTAGATTTTTCCACATGCCACCCAAGGCACCCACTTAACCCCTCATGTCCCTCTACATGCTAATATGGTTAAGTGTTTCTTAATTGATTAAGAACGTAACCGTTGTAAAGACCTCTCACATTAGACTATCTTTTATGGCAGCTGGATTTGCCGGTCGGGTCCGGGCAGCCTTACGCTATAACCGAGTCTAACCTCGTGTCTATACACTTGTCATGTATTTAGTTTGTGCCTAAGACCTCTCACATTAGGCCAATCATTTGTAGCCGCTGGATTTGCCAGTCGGTTCCGGGCAGTCTTACGCTACAAAAGGGTCCAACCTCGTGTCTTAGTCGATTAATTACACCTAATTAATCACCCCCATATTTCGAATTAATTTTCCCTAATTAATTCCAATTTTAACGATGTACATAATTGACTCAATTATGTCCATCCTCTTTATGGTATGCATAATCATACCAATTTCACACCATTTCATTAACATGTATATTAACCCCATCGTTCCCCACGTAATTCGCTAACATGACATAAAAGGGAAGATTCATCACACATACAATGGGTTCAACTTGCATAACATTGACATGGGTTTTAAAGGTGTCAACATGCATATAGCATCAACCCAACTAGCATAAATAATCAACCCAAACTTGCGTGAATCACATATGTCATAAAGATGTTAACTTGCATAAGTTATTTATGTCATACAAAGGGGTAAACTTGCATATGTATGTATGACATACAAAGGGGTTAACTTGCATATGTATGCATATCATACTAAGGTGTAAACTTGCACATGTTACTTGCATATCATCAAACACCAAACTTGCATAACATATCATATATGAACTTGCATATAATCATACACCAAACTTGCATAACATATCATATATGAACTTGTATATAATCATACACCAAACTTGCATAATCATGGTGTCATAATGGATCAATGTTTATCATAGCAACTAGCATCATGAACACTTGCATAACTTGCATAACATCATGATCATATAGCATATAGCTTGCATAACTTGCATAACATCATGAACATGTAACATATGACTTGCATAACTTGCATAACATCATAATCATATAGCATGTAGCTTGCATAACTTGCATGACATCATGAACATGTAACATATGACTTGCATAACTTGCATAACATCATGAACATGTAGCATATGACTTGCATAACTTGCATAACATCACAAACACATAGCATATAACTTGCATAACATGCATAACATCATTAACACATAGCATATAACTTTCATAACATGCATAACATCATTAACACATAGCATATAACTTGCATAACATGCATAACATCATTAACACATAGCATATAACTTGCATAACTTGCATTGATCCACATTCATAGCCATAACCTCATTATATCCTATCATAATCATTTCAATAATTGGTCATTAAGGCTATAGAAAACTCACAACTTGTTGATTAGCACTCCTAAGAAGAAGATTAAGTTGCTAGAGTTGATTAGAGATTGATTTGAGAAGCTATCTTCCTCTTTAGATTGATGGAGGCTCCTTCAAGTTGCATTTTGATGGCATAACGGTGTTGTAGCTATTTTTAGTATGAATTAGGGTAGTCTTAGGGTGTATTTATAGATTAGTTAGGTGTTTTAGGCCCTTAGATTAATCCTAAATCAGATTAGAGCCGTCAGATCACGTCCTAGCTACCAAAACACAGCCCAAAAGCCAAACTGATGCACCCAGGTCACCTGGGCTCGACCAGGGAGGTCGACCCCCAGGTCGACCCTAGGGTCGACTCCCCAGTCGACCTGGGGGAGCGGGGGAGGTCGACTCCCCAGTCTACCCCCAGGTCGACCCCCTGGGTCTGGCGGGATTTTTCCCGCCACTTCTGAAAATTGAAATTTTATGTTTTTAAATCTGTTTTTAAATTTCTGAAAACTTCTTTGGGCCTTATCTGGGTCATACGGACTCCGATTTTCGAAAACTCGGACTCTATTTCACGTATTTTTTCGAGACGAACGTAATGGCATAGCCCGTTTCCCCTGATTCAGATTTTTAAATTTAATTCTGCCCTGTTTTATATTATAGCTAGTTATTCAACATACGGGGTGTTACATTCTCCCCTACTTAAAGGATTTCGTCCCCGAAATCTCTAAGTCAAGAAGAACGTATCCTACCATCCAAACAACCATCTACTCAAACCATCAAACACTGGCATCCATTGTCCTTAGAGTTTCTAATGTTGTATGAACATATGCAAAGAGTGTGTGTATATGTTCCCTGTCTAATGCAAAATCAGGCGGTCTACTGATTCAGTTGACCTCCTTAATGCAAACCATGATAGTGCCATGCACCCAACATGTATGCGAAAGAACCTTATCGACACATACTATTTCTACATGAGTGCACAATCATTCACCAAAATGCATCATCCATATGATAGCACAACCATTATACATCCATTAATATAGCTACCTACACACAATTTTATGCAATATGCACTATGAAGTGATTGAGCCGATCTAGTGCCTAGAGTGTGTGTATATGCATCCACGAGCAACCACTAGCAAACACTTGCATCCACACGCATCCATCAAACATAACATGTCTCAAACACATGTTTCAACCATAGGTTTTACCCTATCTAAAGGTCAAAGGTACTAACGAGAGGACATACTAAAGATAAGATAAGTACTAGATAAACGATAAAGGAGAAGTTAAAGGACATACCCTCAAAAAGGAATGGGTATAATGAACGCATCTTCGCTTCTGTCTCCCAAGTAGCATTGCTCTCATCTTCTCCCCATTGCACTTTGACTAGCCGAACCTCTCTGTTTCTCAACTTCCTAATCTCTGACCCAAGGATGCGGGTAGGAGCTCGTCGAATAGTCGCATCACGCTCTACCTCCACTTCTCTCAGCAAGCTCGGCTCTACCACCTCTGCGGTCTCATGTAGGCACCACCTCAAATGTGACACATGGAATACGTCATGTTCCCTATGCAACCGAACTATCTCTCGAAGATAAACTGAAGCTAGCCGTGGAGCAATCCTCTTGCTCTTCACGGGTATGAAATGGGCACTCTTAGTAACTCTGTCTACCACAACCCAAATTCCCATATTACCCTTCTTCGACCTAGGTAACCTATCAATAAAATCCATCGAGACGCCATCCCACTTCCATTGCGGAACTTTCCATGGGTGAAGCAACCCATCGGGTTTCTTTTGCTCCGTCTTTCACCTGTTGGCACACCAAGCATCTAGCGACATACTCGGCCACATCTTTCTTCATATCGGCCCAAAAGAAAACTCGCTTCATGTCTTGGTACATCTTGTCCCCACCGGGATGAATGGTCATCCTAGAACGATGCGCATCGTCAAGAATAGCCTTCCTTAAACCCTCGTCTTGCGGTACACAAAGTCTACCGTCTCTACGCAAGCACCCCATATCGTCTAGGGTATACCTACTCAAATGGCTGGACGACTCCCCCCCTTATGAGCCTCTATACCAACTCAACCAGCTGTGGATCGTCCCTCTGTGCCTCGCCAATCCGTCTCAAAAGAGTAGGTCTGACCTCCAAGGATGCTAGCAAACCGGGTATAAAGTCAACGGAAGGTCTGAAATCAAACATCGAGATAAATTCCAAGCTTCGTTGTACCACGAACAATGGACTCAAGGACAACCTTTTTCCGCTCAAGGCGTCCGCCACCACGTTACCCTTGCCAGGGGTATACGCCATTTCGAAATCATAGGATGCTAAGAACTCCATCCACCTTTGCTGTCTCAAGACTATGCGCTCGAAGAGTTTCCAACACTTCCCTAAGCTGTAGGGCATGCTTTTCTCCACTTCTGGAGAAATACCAGGATATTCTCCCATACAAAATCGTCACAACTATCCATCTCTCATGCAGACCATCTTAGTCGAACTCGACATCCCCCAAGTGCAAGCCCCAAAGGCCTAAACCAATATTAGACAAACACCCAAGGGACACCTCCTTCAAATTCAGACGACCTCCGTGAGATGATACTAGTAAAACGGCTAAATGATTAAGCCCTTGTCTAACTCTGGATGTCCTTGCCAGTCTCGCTCCAAAACCACCGTTGATCAAATAACTGGCTTTGCTTAACCTATTAAGCACAAATGAAAACTTATTTCGCTCTTCTTCACTCTTAGAAAATACTAAGATGTCATCCACAAAGACCCCCACGAACTTATTAAGGAACTCCCTGAACTCCCTCCTCATCAAATCAACAAAGTATGCAGGGGCGTTTGCCAAACCAAATGGCATCACCAGCCACTCATAGAAACCATCCGGAGTCCTAAAGGCGGTCTTCTCTATACTATCCTCAGTCACTCCAACTGATGAAACCCCGTGGCTAATTCCAACTGTGAAACACTGAGGCGCCAACCAACCGATCAAAAAGATCATCAATCCTTGGCAATGGGTGTCTATTCTTCTTTGTGAGCTTGTTAAGCTCTCCATAGTCTGCACAAAGTCTGAGGGACCCATCCGCCTTCGTAGCAAAAACTACTGGAGCACCCCACTCCGATATACTTCGTCTTATGAACCCCTTCTCAAGCAACTCCCCTACTTGCTTATGGAGTTCCCTCCTCTCACGAGGAGCCATGTGGCGCACTGGTAAAGATACAGGTTTAGCATTATCCACCAGATATATTCGGAAGTCAATCTCCCGCTTCGGAGGTAAGCCCTTCATCTCCTCAAACTTATCCGAGTACTCCCGGACCACTCTAACAGATCGCAAACTCTTAACCGAAGCGTCAAGCGATTCAAGATAACTTAGCATAACAAAATCTATGGGATTACAAGAGATCTCGAGAGTGTTACCCAAGCGGGTTATGAGCCCAACAACTCTCTTTTCGCAAGCAAGAACGGCACCATTACTGGATAATCAGTCCATGCCCAAAATCAACCCATAGCCCGTGAAGCCCAAACAAAAGCATCACCTCTAAACTCAACGCTAAGTATGGAAATCCTCAAACCCAAACATATCATGGACAAATAAGTGGAGCCCCCCCAATTGGGTTTGTAACAACCACGGGATCATCTACCAAACTGGTGTCTAGGTGTAGTGACTCAACTAATGATGATGAGATAAACGAATGTGGTGCACTAGAGTCGAATAAAGTTCGAACAGGATGATCGAGAGAACCAAATTTCAACTTAGACGGTCCTACCCCCATCAGGTATACCCGTCGTGAGGGGATACATCTACCCTCCAGAAGATCCTGTACTTCGTCCTTACCACTTTGGACAACCCCAAGGTGTCCTATTTCTCCAAAACAACTAGCCTTCCCCTTCACATTCTCCTTTCGTGGCTTTCTTACCACGATGTGGTTTCGTCCCTTATTTACCTAATAGCTATTTGAACCTTCCTCTCTCGTCCATCTTAACGGTACCCATAAGCCCTCCACCTCCTTGGACTAACTTCTTAGCCCGGCAAACGACTTAGTCCCTTGAAGTGGTTCTTCCGTCCTTCATATGGAAGTCCTTACTTATCTTAAAAAGACATCTATACGCGGAGGGGAAATTAAAAAAGAGAAAGAGGAAGAGATTCAAAACGGAGAATCCGAAGGATAAAGATATGGCTATTTGGGGATTATGCTTTTCTTTCAAAAACTTTTCTCTTAAAAGGCATGTTTTTGAAAATACTTCTTCCGAAAATGTTTTTAGAAAAATAGTTTTCTAAAAAAACTTTATCTGTTCTGGTAACCTTGAGCTCTGATACCACGTGTAACACCCCACACCCGCTAAGGTCACTCACAAAGGGAATGCCTTAGCTTCGGTGGAGTATTTAAGTGAATATAGAACTGAAAAATTACAACAAGACAGATATAAGTAATACTTGAAATTTAAAACATCATTTCATTGCAGCAGAAGGTAAACATGTTTGGTTACATCTCAAAAACCAACAAGAGTCAAGTACAAAATATCCATCTCGTTAAAACATAAGTACATAATCCCACTACATACTAATAGCCATAATAGAAAAGATAACCGAGCTTTTCTTCAAGAGTCCAAGCTCCAAAAGACAGATAAAGCAATCTGATCAAAGCCCACTAGTGTTAGGCCCACTCTGAGAACCTGAGGGTTGGGGAAAAAGATAAAAACAACGGGGTCAGACATAAGTCTGAGTGGGCCCTATAACCTTAACAATACAATCATTAAAGTAATTAGGGTATGATATAAACCTGGTACGGTACGACTGGGGATAAATGACTACACTAAGTAGCCAATTAGACTTAGGATAAACTAAGATAACAGTAAAGAAGCGCCTATCCACCCAAGGATAAATACTACACTGCACCACACCAGATCTACCCACCCAAGGATAATTCCTACACTGCACCACACCAGTTCTACACACCCAAGGGTAATTCCTACTTAAAGGTTGATCCCACTAAGTGTACTTAGTAATTTTTAATAGTAGTTTCGTGTACCCCTAGCTGACTACATAGGTGTCGTCTGCCCCTATCTCCACTAGGTGTACCCACAACTTAGTAATTTTATTAGTAGTCTCGTGTACCCCTAGCTGACTACATAGGTGCCGTCTGCCCCTATCTCCACTAGGTGTACCCACTACTCCCATTCAATCGGCTCCCTAACGTAGATACCCGTGCTGGCCCCACAGTGGGGGGTGTATCACTCCCCAAAGTGGCAACCCGATAATCAATGGTGCACGGCTTATACCTACACGATGCAACAACGTCTTACCTACCAGCCCGGGTCCACACATAGGGCTGTCAACGGATACTTTCGGATACGGATAGTGCCATATCCGTATCCGAAACCATTTTCGGATATCGGATATCCGCATCAGCGGATACGGACGGATATCGGATAATTATCCGCTCCGCCAACGATCGATAAATCAATGAACATAAATGAATTTTTTTAGCTTAATATTAAGCTTTTTCAACCTAATTGATTACTAAAGTGCTAAAAGTAAATAAATATGATGATAATATAATTTTGAGCAATTAACATGCGCTTAATATACTTTTAATTTTGCAAATTAATAAATTAGTATATTTAATTATGTTAAAATACATATAATTTAAGCTATAATCGGGAAAAAAAAGCAGACGGATAATTTTCGGATGCGGATATGGCTATATCCGCATCTGCTTTCCCGGATATCGGATATTTATCCGCTTTTCGGATACGGATGCGGACGGATTTCGGATTTTTCGGGTATCCATTGACAGCCCTATCCACACACGCATATGAAACCCGTTGGACTTGCGTTGCCACCGCTAACCCGTTTTGGCCTCTTATAATCAAGCCCAGTACGCTTGTCCCGTCCTCGACATGGGTCGAGCCCAATAAGATACATATGGGTTACTGGTTGAAATGGGCCCCCACAAGCTACCACCTAAGCTTGTCATTTGTTTCTAGTGCATCCCACTTAACCCTTTTTAATAATCATGTCCACTTACATGTTTAAAGTTTGGTTAAGTCATCTAATCATATATCAATTGCCACTCAAGGCACTCACTAGATTTACCCATGCCACCCAAGGCACTTACTTGATTTCCACATGCCACCCAAGGCACTTACTTAACCCTTTAATCATGTTTAATTACATGTTCCACTTTGGTTAAGTATTTTAATATTATCATCCATTGCCACCCAAGGAAACCACTAGATTTTCCCCATGCCACCCAAGGCACTTACTTAACCCTTTAATCATGTTTAATTACATGTTCCACTTTGGTTAAGTATTCTAATCGTATTTTCTATTGCCACTCAAGGCAATCACTAGATTTTTCCACATGCCACCCAAGGCACCCACTAAACCCCTCATGTCCCTCTACATGCTAATATGGTTAAGTGTTTCTTAATTGATTAAGAACGTAACCGTTGTAAAGACCTCTCACATTAGACTATCTTTTATGGCAGCTGGATTTGTCGGTCGGGTCCGGGCAGCCTTACGCCATAACCGAGTCTAACCTCGTGTCTATACACTTGTCACGTATTTAGTTTGTACCTAAGACCTCTCACATTGGGCCAATCATTTGTAGCCGCTGGATTTTCCGGTCGGTTCCGAGCAGTCTTACGCTACAAAAGGGTCCAACCTCGTGTCTTAGTCGATTAATTACACCTAATTAATCACCCCCATATTTCGAATCAATTTTCCCTAATTAATTACAATTTTTAACGATGTACATAATTGACTCAATTATGTCCATCCTCTTTATGGTATGCATAATCATACCAATTTCACACCGTTTCATTAACATGTATATTAACCCTATCGTTCCCCACGTAATTCGCTAACATGACATAAAAGGGAAGATTCATCACACATACAATGGGTTCAACTTGCATAACATTAACATGGGTTTTAAAGGTGTCAACATGCATATAGCATCAACCCAACTAGCATAAATAATCAACCCAAACTTGCATGAATCACATATGTCATAAAGAGGTTAACTTGCATAAGTTATTTATGTCATACAAAGGGGTAAACTTGCATATGTATGTATGACATACAAAGGGGTTAACTTGCATATGTATGCATATCATACTAAGGTGTAAACTTGCACATGTTACTTGCATATCATCAAACACCAAACTTGCATAACATATCATATATGAATTTGCATATAATCATACACCAAACTTGCATAACATATCATATATGAACTTGCATATAATCATACACCGAACTTGCATAACATATCATATATGAACTTGCATATAATCATACACCAAACTTGCATAACATATCATATATGAACTTGTATATAATCATACACCAAACTTGCATAATCATGGTGTCATAATGGATCAATGTTTATGATAGCAACTAGCATCATGAACACTTGCATAACTTGCATAACATCATGATCATATAGCATATAGCTTGCACAACTTGCATAACATCATGAACATGTAACATATGACTTGCATAACTTGCATAACATCATAATCATATAGCATGTAGCTTGCATAACTTGCATAACATCATGAACATGTAACATATGACTTGCATAACTTGCATAACATCATGAACATGTAGCACATGACTTGCATAACTTGCATAACATCACAAACACATAGCATATAACTTGCATAACATGCATAACATCATTAACACATAGCATATAACTTGCATAACATGCATAACATCATTAACACATAGCATATAACTTGCATAACATGCATAACATCATTAACACATAGCATATAACTTGCATAACATGCATAACATCATTAACACATAGCATATAACTTGCATAACTTGCATTGATCCACATTCATAGCCATAACCTCATTATATCCTATCATAATCATTTCAATAATTGGTCATTAAGGCTATAGAAAACTCACAACTTGTTGATTAGCACTCCTAAGAAGAAGATTAAGTTGCTAGAGTTGATTAGAGATTGATTTGAGAAGCTATCTTCCTCTTTAGATTGATGGAGGCTCCTTCAAGTTGCATTTTGACGGCATAACGGTGTTGTAGCTATTTTTAGTATGAATTAGGATAGTCTTAGAGTGTATTTATAGATTAGTTAGGTGTTTTAGGCCCTTAGATTAACCTTAAATCAGATTAGAGCCGTCAGATCACGTCCTAGCCACCAAAACACAGCCCAAAAGCCAAACTGATGCACCCAGGTCAGCTGGGCTCAACCAGGGAGGTCGACCCCCAGGTCGACCCTAGGGTCGACTCCCCAGTCGACCTGGGGGGGGGGGGGAGGTCGACTCCCCAGTCGACCCCCAGGTCGACCCCCTGGGTCTGGCAGGATTTTTCCCGCCACTTCTGAAAATTGAAATTTTTTGTTTTTAAATCTGTTTTTAAATTTCTGAAAACTTCTTTGGGCCTTATATGGGTCATACGGAGTCCGATTTTCGAAAACTCGGACTCTATTTCGCGTATTTTTCCGAGACGAATGCAATGGCATAGCCGGTTTCCCCTGATTCAGATTTTTAAATTTAATTCTGCCCTGTTTTATATTATAGCTAGTTATTCAACATACGGGGTGTTACAATTTGGGTTATAGTGAGTCAAATATGGGTATGTGTGTCGATTTCAGATACCACTCTTAAGGCCCTCTTTCAGTCATTGCCTTAGGTCGTGTGATGTGTAGATGAACCTGCCACTCTCAATGCCTCCTTTCAGTCATCGCATTGAGCCATGTGGGAAATTTAGAATTAGCGGTCGAATTCATCCCTTCAAACATGACCCTTCGTTGGTGTATGTAAGTGTGGCCCTCGCGTCTGTGTTTGGTATCTGTACATGAACTTGTAATTCGAAAAAGAATAGTTCGCTTAGTCTTGCAGGCTACAAAATCAATCTTTAAGTCATAAGAAATTGTAGCTCGAAATGAAAACATGTTGAGTGCTAATCCATCTAGCATAGAATTATTAAATGTCAAAGTTTCAAGGTACTAAGTGTCGTAGTTTGGAGGTATAATGTCTATGGCCTCCATTTATCTTTGAAACACGGGTCGCGTCCGAAGCGTGTTTGAAGTTAACTCGGAAATCTATGCCCATGCCCCCAGCGTTGGTGGGAACCGGGTTAAGTCGTTTGGACGTTCGGTCCGTAAGCCTTTTATAATCTTGTCCTCAGTCGGAGGGCGATGGAGATCGCATGCATGTCGCAGCATTGTCCTTTATACTCTCTCCCAAGTCATGAGAGTTAGAGTTTTGGGTTTAGTGGTATTAAGTTATGGTGCACCGTTCACGCTAACCCAACAGATTTATACTCTCTCTCAAGTCGTGAGATTTAGAGCTTTGGACATCATGGCTCGTCCTTTATACTCTCCCATGGTCAGTTTGGGTTAGAGTTGTGGATCGAGTGGTCTTAAATCTTGGTATGCCTGTCACACTCGTCCTAAGTCTATACTCATATCCACGCTATGAGGATTAGAGTTAATCGGGCGAACAGTCGGATCATATTTGCCTTGGCATCGTCCCTTTGCTTCCACATCAAGGGCAAAGGTCGCCATCAGGGGTGGTCAGTTCACACCCCTATTGAGTTTATACTCCTCCCATTGAAGTCGTAGGAAAGAGTTAGAGATGTTGTTGGAGAGTGGTCGAGTCATACTCATCCCCGTCTTAACATTTCTCTTTTGCCCCCCACGTCGAAGGAAAAAGTTATTATGTTTTTCATGGATCGTGTCCTGGTCATTGTTGCTCTCTTCCTGTCGGATCAAGGGATGGAGTCGTCGATCTACTGAATGGTTATGTCACACCCGAATACATCTCTGTGTCTTTCCTGGCGAATCGAAGGCTAGATGCTGAGGATGCCTCACTAGTATGCCCATGTATAGATGACACACGTCGAATTCATGTGCGTTTATTCTCTTGCCCCCGCGTCAAGGGCAAAAAGTCAGTGAATGAATGGTCGAACTTCATTTACTTCAGATTGTTGGCGTCAAGCCAAGAGTAAGCAGGTGAATAGACGAATCACGTTCGCCAAAGCTTTACATTCCTTCGATCAAACTATGGAAGGAGTGGTCGGTACCACACCTCGGGTACCTGCATCATTCATATACGAATTTGCATGAGTTAATCATGTCAATAACTCAAGAAGCATGTAAAGGAAAAATGCATGATTGGAAAATAAGTATGTTGATGGGTGGTGCAGCCTCCTCTATTTGGATTTATGTGATCCAATGGCGTCGATCACAGCGTCTAGCCATATTGATGACCAATCCACATCCATCCTAAGTCAGATTCGGACTTTGAAATGCAAAAGTTGATGCATAATTGTCGGTCTGCCACGCATGAGCCGAGTAATGGGTGGTCAAATCAGATCCACCTTGAGCTGTATAATTTTCCTCAGACTGGGGGTCTGGTTTTGTAAATGAGTGGTTCAGTCAGGCTCGTTATGCAGGTGTTGGAAGTCTGATCGGTACTAGAGTCTGGGTACCTACATTATTCGCACATAAATTCGTATGAGTTAGTCACGCCAATAACTCATAAAGCATGCAAAGATAAGAGATATATGTAAAAAATAATCATGTTCGAGGAATGGGTATTATTCGAAATGAGAATGGTGTCGCATATCCTTTGCCAGTCCATTCCGATTTGTCCCATCTCGACAGGTGATGACCGCTGAAGTCCTAGTTGATGAAGGAAGTCTTTTCAACTCCTCATGGGATGGCAATGCCAAGAACGATCAGACCTTGATCGGGGTATTGGGATAATAAAGGAAATCAGCGGCCTTTGTGGGTGAATGATGAGGGTGTGTTTCCTTTGAATCGCCTTTTTGCCCCCCATGTCAAGGGAAAGGAATAAGGGTCAGGTAGTCAGATCAGAACCGCTAATGGTGGCATCTCGTCTTGTCGGTGCTAAGGCAGTGATCGGTAGGAGAACAATGGATCCATGCTTATAGAAGCTTTGTGTTTTCCATGTCAGGAAGTGAGATACAGAGGCTAGGAATGTAGACATGCCTTGTCCATCCGCGGTTATGTATTTGATTCCACATCGGGAAATGAGAGTCGATATACAGACAATCAATAAACATCCAGGCTTAAGTCTTACAAACTTTTAACTTGTCGAGTTTCTGGCAAAACTGAAGCAGTCAATCACGATTGAATAACCTTAGTAAATGGGGGTGATGGCTCTTGGAAGATTCCCAGTCATTGCCATCTTGCTATTGATATTCTCGGACCATCCGCTTAATCTTGGATGATAAGTCTTGACAATTATTGTTAGCCAAAAATTATGGCGAACCGAATGCGGGTCGTGCTCCGAGCCGAAGGCGAGCCGTCAAGCAGGTCCGGACGCAGCGCCGGTGGGGGTCCGGGGCCCCAGAGTTCCGGCGACGATCGACCTAACCGGTTAGGTCGAAAATACGGGCATAGTACGAGTTTTTCGATTTTGGAAGATGGAGCCTTTTCTAAAATGATCAGAAAAATGCATTTTTTCTGAAAATGACCTTGGAGAGTTTTATAAGAGTCGGTCGATCAGGGCTTGAACACCATTATGACGATGGGTGTTCGAACCAATCTCACTCCGACCTACGACCTACCAAGCTACATACTGCGAGCTTTCCAAAGTGAAATTCTTACTAGCTGGTCCTCTGGTCGGGTCGATGTCGACCCAGGAAGGGTCAAGCCGATTGGGGTCGAACCCAAAACTAGAAAAAATCGGTTTTTTTATGCAGATGTTGCTGCTTCTGCTTTCCAAAGCATGTACATAAGTATTGGAAACCATGGCTGTTGAAGATGACTGAAACTAGGATTTCGTCTTGGACATGGTGATCCAAAAGTTGAGCAAAACCCTTAAGACGTTTAGAATTCATCTCTCAGTGAAAGCACCAAACTGTTGACGCCAAAAAGTGGTCATCAACGGCCAAAAGTCAGATTTGAGCATGATATATGAAGAAATATCAGAGAAAGCGAGAAAAAGTAAGACAACAACGTTTTTATAGTGGTTCGGCGTTAATGAGCCTACATCCACTTTATAATCTCATAATAATATCATAAAGTCGGAGATACAATGAATGAGATCGTCAGGATCTCTATTACATAATCGTTTTTGAGAAATACAACAAATATTTCGTGATGAAAGTGGTTGGCAGACATGATTGAGTCATGCGTGGTCCAAAGAGTTAGGTTCTAATCTGAGCTGAAGAAGAAGATCCCCTCTTTGTTGTATTGTTTGGTGTATTTATAGGCAGTAGGCTTCAATAATTGGAGGTGCCATGTATCAGTTGATCCATGTGAATAGCAGATAATGGAGCTGAGTCTTCATTACGTGGAGAAGTTCCCTCTAATATGTGGCAGCATAAACGTAGCTAGATCCGAGTTTATAGGCTTTAAATTAGGTAGTTGGACCAAGTAAGTAGGCTATTAAATAGATCTCATGACCAAGTCATTGTTGTAGTGTAAGCTGATCTCAAGACCATCTAGACTATGTATTTTGAGTTGAAATATTTCGATCCAGGAGCCCTTGAGCCAAGGAGCTTCGAGCCATGAATGTTTGGTCTTGTCCAAGCCCATGCTCGAGCCCTGAGCGATCCTGTGATGGGTCCATGGGTTGACGGCCTTGCCAAAAGGCGGGTCAACAATATCTTATTCTTTTCTCTAACATTATACACATAAATAACTATCACAAGTTCAAAGTTGAACTCATACACATCAGTATGTATACCGCATATTGTATTGTAATATTAATGTCAAACCTTACATTTTTAAATTTATTTAGTTCTTTACAAAACACTGTACATTTTCACTTAATATTGTACATTTAAGTTAATATGTTTAAATTAATCATGTGATTTTTCATTTAACAAATTGATTCAATCAATAAATGGTTGTTAATTCATATAAGTAACACTAAATGTGATGTTTTAAAATACAAACCATGTTCATATCGACAAAAATAGAAAAATTAATTTTTCTTCCAAATATAAATTTAAATAAGTCACACAGTTTAAATAATATATGTAATAAAAAATTTAAGATATTATACACTTATCTCAATAAATTTATCATAAATTAAACAAAACAATTTCCGCTTTAAATATATGCATTTTAACATTTCTACAATTATTTGCCGAACCTTCTCAATTCTTTTGTGATATTTTGTATTTCAATCAATATGTTCAAATTATTCATGAGATGTTAAATTCTAATTATTTAAATAACCTTAGAGAGTATTTAATCCTTTTTTCTAATAACTCCTAAAAATATACGTCAATTTTACTATGCATATTCATACTAAAAAAGGTTATCCATGCAGCCATAAAGATTTCTAAATCACATATAACACGAACGATGTATATCAACAATAATAACAAAGTTAATTTTTCAATTAGTTACGATTCATTTATATCAAGAATTTACCATATATTATATCACAAAATTCTTTTTGAACATCAGTTGTTCTAGTTTGCAAATTTCTTTTCAATTTTTCCTATTATGCTATGTAGTGAAACTAACTTCATAATTTTACATTTAATTTATTTAAACAAATTTTGCTAAATAATATTTGCCAATTCATCGAATGAATTAATAACATACATCAATTTCACCATGTATGCTTATATTAACAAAAATGATTAAAAGAATTCTCAAATGCACACATGTACATTTGTTTGTGTAAGCCATAGAATATAAAATACATACAAGCAATAATAATAATTTTAAGTAATAGTTTATGTATTTCGTATAAAAAATTATCATATATATTGCATAACAAAGTTTCCATTTTAGCATTAAAATAATAAATACTACTTTTAATAATATTATCATGTGTAACGCATGGGTTAAACACTAGTTATATATAATAATATTAAATAATTGTAAAGCATAACTTTTTAAAGCTCTCTCCTTAATTTTAGGATTTTTCTCTCTTTCTCTCCATTATCTTCGAATATTTTATTTTTAAATTAGTTTATAACTTTATACTTATTTAATGTTTCTCTCATATTATTCTATCTCCTTTGTCATTTTACATTTTGATATGAACATTTCAAAGTTTACACAATTATTTATTAACAGCTAGCTCCTAATTTTATATTTAAGTCCACATATTTAAATTAATTACAAATCCTAAAATTTAAGCAATTCAGTTTATTAATTAAAATATATTTTTAAAACACTAAAAAATGAAAAAAGTATATTTTTTAGCACTAGATATCTACACTTCAAATTTTCTTTAATAATTTAAGTCTCTCTTAATTCTTTTTAAATATTTTACATTTAGTACCACATTTTACAATTAATTACATAATAATAAAACTAACTAAATAACCTTAGCAAACTATTATTTATTCATTCTCCACATCAAGATTAATCATATTCATATTAACAAAAAGGAAAAGAAATCAAAATATATAAATATGTCAATCACACAACATATTTGTACCATAAATAACAATCACAAGTTCAAAGTTTAACTTATTTGCATCAATATTTTTACCATGTCTTGCATTGTAAAATTAATGTGGAATGCCTAGATTTTAAAATTTATCCAGTTAGTTATGAAACACTGCATGACAGTGTACATTTAAGTTAATATGTTTAAATTAATTGTGTGATTCTGAATTTAACAGATTAATCCAAGTAGATTTTATTATGAAGGAAAAACTTCATAAGTTATTCAAGTTCAAGGACAACCCATCAAAAATTATTTTCAAGGACAATACACACTGTAAAACTGATACCACAAATACCATAAAACTGATACTTAAAAATTGATAGCTAAATTTTGATACCAATTTAAAATTTTTATTTTGGCTATTTCAAAAAATTTTGAATAGTTAAAATAATTTACTTTAAATAATAACGATTAAAATATTTATTTAAATCGAAGTTAGAACGAATATATTTATTTTGATTTTAAAAGGAATTAGAAATAGCACTGTAGTTTGAAAAGTCAAATCTAAACTTTGACTGAATGTATAGGATTCAAAATTTAACGGAATTTAGTGAAACCAAAAATATCTAAATTTGTTTAAAAATATCTTTCCAATGAATCCGGAAAATCAAAATTTCATAGCGAGAATCAAAAGTTATGGCCAGTTGAATATTCAGAATAGTCACTATGGAATATAGTATAATTTATAGCCCGCATAAAAGGCCATTTTATAAACGATCTCCGTTTTCGACGAAACCACTTTCGTCGGATCCAGAATTTCAAATTATTGCTAAGTTTAATTTTCTAGAATTTTTGGAATTAATTTGTGAGCGTATTAAATTAAACTCTGATTTGATAATTTTTGTTGAATTTGATCGACTGTTATAAAGGCCATTTTTCAAATGGTCTCCAAATTCAACGAAACTAATTTTTTTAGGACCGTATCGTCAAAACATAGCTAAATTTATTTTTCGGGAATTTTCGGAGTCCGTAGGTGGCCCCGGTGAATTTAAATATACGATTGAATTAATTTAATAAAGAAATTAAATTTTAAATTAAAGAAATCAGGCCAAAAGCAGTCGTTTGGGCCGACGGGACCTAGCCCATTAGTTCTGGCACAGGGGCAATTAGGTAGAAACAACTCATGTTGGACTGAAATTGGAGCTGTTAAGAATTTATGGATTCATTTGTAAAAATTAGGAATAAAATATTATAAAATCCACTTTGTCTTTTACAAAACCCTAATTCTCTTTACTGTAGCCGCCGCCTCCCTTGTCGTTCATGGCTGAAATTGCTTCATACTTCTTCCTCTAATTTCTTGCAATCCTCTCAACAAAACTCCATCCTCCTTTAGAGTTTATTGTAGAGATTTTCCCAAGCTTCGATTCTATATGGGGTGATCATAAAACCGTGTTGTGTTCGAGGAGAACCAGCCACCCAAACCCAGTGGGTTTCGACCGTCGCCGCGCTGCCTGTGCGCCACCGAGCTCCACCCCGTCTCCGGTGAACGTACGCCACCCTCCCCACTTCGACGTGCCATTGTCTGATCGACCTCGGCGCCTCGATCCACGAGCAAAACCCAAACCTAGAATTGAACCCATCGTGAAAAGTAGGGATGAGCATGGTGCGGTTTGGTGCGGTTTTGACTTAAAACCGCACCCAAAACCGCTGGCGTGCGATTTTCAAAAGTAGGAACCGGACCAAAAACCATTGGTGCGGTTCGGTTTTAA
Source organism: Allium sativum (assembly GCA_030737875.1). Lineage (NCBI taxonomy): Eukaryota > Viridiplantae > Streptophyta > Magnoliopsida > Asparagales > Amaryllidaceae > Allium > Allium sativum. The sequence continues at coordinate 226,558,128 of CM060911.1, read as the reverse complement.
AAGTGCGGTTTCGGTTTTCAAAGTGCGGTTTCGGTTTCAAAACCAATTAACAAAAAAAACGTCGTTCCCTTAGATGGTGATGCAATAGAAATGTTTAAAGCTAAGGCAGAGGCTTTTTTATTTGTCCAGTGTGTGATATTAATCTTCACATGCAAATGAAAACTCTTTTACTGTAATGACCAATCGGTCCAATCCTAATACCATCTTACTATAAATGACATCAAGGCAAATGATGTAATCCAAATCATAATTCTGATGGACCAAAAGCAGTATGTAGAACTTGTTCTAGATACTTCTCAGTAGTAGCATACCGCCTCTTTTTAACCTTTATAGCTAATACAGTAAGAGCTTTGTCTGGTGGTAGGTCTTGATAGCTTCTCAAGGTGTTCAATATTAGTTTTGTTTTCTTTTGCAGATCCTTTCTATGATCAGACATTTCCATCAACGCGTCATGATTAATCTTGTCAACTTGAGTCAATATAGCCGTGCAGTTAGAGTGTTGCAACATGTATTGCTACTCTTTTGCTTCCATGATTGCCAAGTAGTGAACGTGCAGATTTGCCTAAAGCTAAATTTGAGAAGGTAGCGTTAAAATTTACGTATAAGTAACATTCGGTGCGGTTTCGGTTTTGCGGTTTGAAAAAGGATGAAAACCGAACTCGGACCATACTAATGATGCGGTTTCATCGGTTTTGCGGTTTTACTTTGGTGCGGTTTTTTAAGATGCGGTTTTTATCGGTTTTATGCGGTTTCGGTTCGGTTTCGGTTCGTAATCGGTTTTCCTGCTCATCCCTAGTGAAAAGTCACGGCCTGTTGTTGAATAAGGAGGAAGAACGGTGATTTTCTATTTTAATTAGTTTATTAATTTAATTTAAATGTTAACAATACGAATTAATTCATAACTTGCTCATACTGACTCAGAACTGAACGATTTTCAAAGCATTGCGATCGTAGACCCGAGATCTACGTTTCTAGACTAACTTGATGCAATTCTGAGCTGATCAAATTTTGGCCAAAATTGCAGATCTGAATTACTCAGATTCAAACGACTATGAGATTTCTTATATTTTTTATAATTAAAAATTTAATAAATTATCGTCAGTTGAATCCATATAGTTATGATAATTAAATCAGATCTGTGATTTGAAACTGTTGAATCTTGATTGTTGATCATGATTCTCATGTTTATTAGATCTTGTTTGAATCTATGGTTTATTATCTGAACTTGATTTGAAATAGAAATTTTATTTTTATTTCAGATATTTGTATAGTGATTTGATGTTATGATATAAATTTCATATTTTATTTTGGGACATGAGACACAGTTTTGTCAAATATAGATCTAAAATAAAATGTTCATTCTTATTGTCAAAATAAAATATCACTTTTTGTTATTGTTTGATTGAACTAGAATTTTCAATCAAATAAAATATCACTTTTTGTTATTGTTTGATTGAACTAGAATTTTCAATCAAATAAAATATCACTTTTTGTTATTGTTTGCTTGATAGAATTTTCAATCAAAATAAAATATCACTTTTTGTTATTGTTTGATTGAACTAGAATTTTCAATCAAATAAAATATCACTTTTTGTTATTGTTTGATTGAACAAGAATTTTCAATCAAATAAAATATCTCTTTTTTGTAATTATTTGATTGAACTAGAATTTTCAATCAGATAAAATATCACTTTTTGTTATTGTTTGATTGAACTAGAATTTTCAGTCAAATAAAATATCACTTTTTGTTATTGTTGATTGAACTAGAATTTTTAATCAAATAAAATGTTACTTTTTGTTATTGTTTGATTGAACTAGAATTTTCAATCAAATAAAATATCACTTTTTGTTATTGTTTGATTGAACTAGAATTTTCAATCAAATAAAATATCACTTTTTGTTATTGTTTGATTGAACTAGAATTTTCAATCAAATAAAATATCACTTTTGTTATTGTTTGATTGAACTAGAATTTTCAATCAAATAAAATATCACTTTTGTTATTGTTTGAGTGAACTAGAATTTTCAATCAAATAAAATATCACTTTTGGATTGTTGTTTGATTGAATTAAAAATTTCAATCAAAATAAAATATCACTTTTGTTGTTATTGATGGAATTAGAAATTTCAATAAAAATAAAAATGTCACTTTTGTTGTTATTGATGGAATTAGAATTTTCAATCAAAATTAAAATATCACTTTTGTTGTTTTTGATTGAATTAGAATTTTCAATCAAGTTAAAATATCATTTTTGTTGTTATTGATTGAATTAGAATTTTCAATCAAGTTAAAATATTACTTTTGTTGTTATTGATGGAATTAGAATTTTCAATCAAAATTAAAATATCACTTTTGTTGTTATTGATCGAATTAGAATTTTCAATCAAAATAAAATATCATTTTTGTTGTTGCTTGATTGAATTAGAATTTTCAATCAAAATTAAAATATCACTTTTGTTGAATTAGAATATTCAACAAAAATGAAATATAAATTTCTATCATTTTATGGAATTTTCATAGAATAGAAATGTTCAGGTTTTTAAACAAATATACCATTACATTAAAAAGTTCACATTTTAATGTAATGTTAGACAATAGAAAATGTTCATGATTTTGAATCAAAACATGATTTCATTAAAAAATTACAATTTTTAATGTCAAGAATAAAAAAATAGAAAATGTTCATGTTTTTAATCAAAACATGATTTCATTAAAAAATTACATTTTTTAATGTCAAGAATAAAAAAAATAGAAAATGTACATATTTTTAATCAAAACATGATTTCATTAAAAATATACATTTTTAATGTAATGTTGAAAATAAAAAAAATGTACATGTTTTAAAAATTAAAACTTGATTTCATTAAAAATATACATTTTTGTGTAATGTTATAAATAAGAAAAATGTTCATGTTTTAAAATCAAAACACGACTTCATTAAAAATATACATTTTTAATGTAACGTTAAAACTAAGAAAAGCGTACATGTTTTAAAATCAAAACATAATTACATTGAAAATATACTTTTTAATGTAATATTAGAAATTAGTGAAAAGAAACATGTTTTAAAATGAAAATATGTTTTACATTAAAATTCACTTTTAATGTAATAGTAGAAATTTAGGTAAAGATTCATATTTTAAAAAAAAAATGTTTTACATTAAAAATTCACTTTTTAATGTAATAATAGAAGTTGGACAAACATGCATGTTTTCAAAATAAAACATGTTTACATTAAAAACTTTGTTTTTAATGAAATGGATAAAATTACATTTATAATTACATCGCATATATTAGAATTTATATGCGTTGTTAAAATTACATTTATAATTACATCGCATATATTAGAATTTATATGCGCTGTTAAAATTACATTTATAATTACATCGCATATATTAGAATTTATATGCGTTGTTAAAAGCACATTTATATGTACATCGCATATATTAGAATTTAAAATTACATTTATATTACATTGCATATATTAGAATTTGAATGCACTATCAAAATTACATTTATATTTACATTTACATATATTAGAATGTATATGCAAAGTTGACTCGTCATTGGATCAACTTTCATGTAAATGATATATATTATGTTTGACCGTACATAGATATGATATGCCAATAAAAACATTCTTTTATTTGGCATGTTAAATACGTTAGAGAAATCATTGAATGGTTTATATATATAATTATATATATATATATATATATATATATATATATAATTTAAAATTAAACGAATCGCGCGCGGTAGTTCACGTTTCAGAATCGTAACTTTAAACGATTATACCGAGAGATCCAACCGTTGGATTTTCCCAAAACTGGAACCTTAGGACCGCTTCGGGAAGATCTTTCCAACGATATAAACTTTGTTAAAATCCAATGGTTATATATCGAGATAAGTGTAAATCAAATTTCGATAAAAGCAGCTCCAGGGCCGCCTATTGACCAGAAGCGTCGTTAAATTAATTTAGCTATTTATATATATATAAAAATAGTGCAAAATCATTATTAAATACGGTTAATGATATGAGATGATTTTTAAACTATATATATGCGAGAATCATTTGAAAAGACCGAGTTAAATCTCATTTCAAATGATTATACGACGATCTAAAGTGAAGTTCTTAAAAGATGGCGATTGAAGACCAGTTATCTTCACATCGAAAGGAGTACTGCTGATGCCCGACATTGGTTAGCTACCAGTAAAGGGTGGCATTGGTTAGCTACCAGTAAAGGGTTAAAGTGGTAGTTGTCTAGACGTACTTATTGATTGTCCGGGTATGCGAGCACCTCTCTTCCATATTGGACATACGGGAAGAGGAATATGGTGACTCCGGTTTCGTTCAGACCCAGAACGGACTTGTAAATGGATGTGTGTCTGACATTGAATTTCATTCCATGTAAATTAAATTGATTTCTAGTTAATATATATATCTGTGGTGGCAGATAATTTATTCTCTTGCTTAATACCCTTCTTTGGGATGCATGAGCTCAAAGGTTATATATTAGTAGTTATCGATCGCATGGCGTGAATTTTCAATATGACATGCCAAGATGCATTTGAACGAGGCTTTTGTTGAAAAGCATAGCCTTGTGGATGATGATCAAAGCATAGCCTAATTTTTGGCATAGGATTTTGTATAACATTACCTCGCGAGCCTCACACCCCGATAGAGTCAGAAACGGGGCAGGGACTGTAGGGAGTGCACACGTTTCTTTCTAGCTAGAAGTGGTATCAGGGTTTTGCAAGCCCTGACATTTTACTTATGTGGTTGATGGAATGAGGCGCCTTGGATTTATTGGTCGATTGTGACCATTTTGTAGGTTCAATAGGATCGGGAAGCATGTGCTCAGGCATAACTAATCCACTAAATTATTTGTGGACCGGCCCTGCAGTATCCAAGGGTTAGCCAGCGTCCAAACCCTGAGACATTGCTAAAGTGTCTCGAATCGGTTAGGAGATCATCCCTAGCCTTGACTCATGATGGAAATCCACTCTCCAATACGACATTACGGTTTTGATTGTAAACTTATATATGGCGACATAGTAGGATGGGGTACTATGCCGTCTAGGATTGATACATTTACTTTGAAGTATTTTTTGAAAATATATGACACTAATAATAATATTAAAATATTATTTTCTGCGTATCAAACATTTTTGATCATTATAAGGTAAAACTCTATCCTCCGGTTTGTGCTGCATTGTGTGATGGGACTTGAGTCTTATAATGATTTCATTTTCTAAAAAGCATTGCGTTGTTTTTGAAATAAAATTTATTAAACTTATACACTGGAAATCCAATGGAGTGAACCCGTTTTGCATTAGCAGCGTGGTCCTGTGATTTGCCATATTGTTAGTTAGGAAAGATTTCTCATACCAGTCCCATGACTGACTTGTAGTTTGTTTCACTTTCCAAACTCGGGTGCCCTCTTTCCACACGGGCAGCCAAATGACAGGTTTAGGTATGGACACATTCTGGACTGAAGCTTTCTTATGAAGAGGATGAAGAACTTTCCCTTTTTATCTTTTTATTTCTACTTGATACATTTAGACATTATTGATTTTTGATGTATTAGATGGAGTTGAGACTCATTTCTCTCTTTGTTGAGACTTGTTTCCTTCTTTGCTGAGACTTTTATTTTGCTAAGTGTACCTGTAACTGCGTACTTTGCTGTCTGTGATGTTATGTTGTGATGACATTTCCATTTCCGCTGCAATGATTTATGTGTTGTACTATTATATGAGATCTGTTATTGTTGTAATTATGTTATGCTCATATGATTGTCCTTATTTTCGTACTACGAAAGTTTGGGGTCTTCACAACTGATAATTAAAAACTGATAGTCAAATTCTAATGCCATGCACACTATAAAACAGATACCTAAAATCTAATGCTTTGTCCGTTAGAATAAAATTTCAGCAGACAGTCCATATGGCTTTAAAAACCCATAACTTTGTCCTTGACACTATTTTCCTGTTAATTCAATCAATAAATTGTTGTTAATTAATCTAATTAACGCTAAGTGTGATGTTTTATAATGTATACCATTCTCGTATAAACAAAGATGAAAAATTAGTTTTTCTTACAATATAAAGTTAAATAAGTCACAAAGTTTAAATAATATGTGCACACAATAATAAAAAATTTAATATATTATATGCTTATCTCAATAAATTTATCATAAATTGAAGAATTCAAATTATTTAAATAATTTAAGAAAGTATTTTGTCCATTTTTCTAATAGCACTTAAAATCATATTCTAATTTTACAATATATTATCATATTAAAAAAAGGTAAATTTTTATGCAACTATAAAGCCAAGTTCAAATTTCCGATTTTCGGTCATTTAGATATTTTGAAGTTCCGATCCATTTCAGAAATTTTGAAAATTTTGTTTTTATTTCGATTCCGAATTTTATTGTTCTTCATTGCAAATGTATCATTAGATAACAATATTCATATTAAGTTACTCAACTGTTACTGGGTTTAATAAACGTACACCAAATTCCAAAGTAGGATTTCTACAAAATCCCTAGCCCAGTTTATTAGTTAAGCCCTAAAGCTCATATGTTTCTCAGCCTGCCAAACAACTCTTTTACCCTCTACTTATTAAGCCATATTTCTTTTCTAGGCAACAAAAATCAAAACCTCGGTTGACTAACAAATGAAAATTTTAAAACTAGAAGTCCTACTGAATAGGAATGTCCATGCCGCCTATGTCCTAAATTGCCGTAGTTTTCACCTTCTTTTGATTTTGATTTCTATGTTTTCAGTTTCTCTTTCCTATTCTTTGATTTTGTTTTCCCCTTCTTCAATTTCGTTTTATCTTATTTTCCTTTTGTTTTCTCCTTCTTTGATTTTTTTTTCTTTTCGCGACAAACTTTAGCACTGGAATCCTCTACATTTTACACTGAAACTTCCTTTCTTTCTAAGGGTATTTTGTGGAATGGGTTTTCAAGTGAATTCCGTTCTAGTTAATGTCGGAACCAGACTGAGATGATAGGAATTCCAACGTGATGGACGAATTTTCAAGCCATGCTATAAAGTTGTATAAATCACATAACATGACCTCTACATATCAACAATAATGACAAAGTTAATATGTAAATTATTTATGATTCATTTACATCAATAATTTACCATATGTTATATCATAAAATTCTTTTTGAATATCAATAACTCACAATAAATTTATATGGTTTTTTGCAATTTTCTTTTCAATTCTTTTTGCTATGTTATACAGTTAAACTATGTAATTTTACATTTAACTTGTTTCAAAAATTCTATTAAATAATATTTACTAATTCATCCAATAAATTAATATATACGTCGATTTCAACATGTATATCTATTTTAACAAAATTGATTAAAAAATTATCAAATAAACAAACATACATACGGTTTGTATAAGCTAAAGAACATAAATTATGCATATATAATAATAATTTTAATTTATACTTCATGTATTTTAAATCAAAATTTATTATATATTACATATCAAAGTTTTAATTTAAAATTAAAATAATAAATACAGTTTTTAATAATATTGTCATATGCAATGCACAGGTTGCACAATAGTAAGAAAGCTATTGTAATGTGAAAATTAAAAGATATTGAAATATCTTCAATTTATTTAATAACATATAATAATGACCTATTAACATCCCTTTAAACACACAATACGACTGTCATAGGCATTGTGAGTTGGCCCACTAGATTTAGAAAATGAAAAGCCGAGCACGACTTAATAAAGGGTTGACTATCTGAAGAGAATGAAAGTTAGAGCAATAACGTCTTTTTCAAAATGATGACGTACAATCAATCTTCATATGCTTCTTCTACACATGAAAACTTGGGTTGTGAGTAATCAAAGTAGCACTCTTATTGTCACAATACATAGGATTAGGATTAGAGAGGACACATTCATATGTGCGAAAAACCTACTCAACAAATAATCTCTTTGGTAGTAGATACATAGCACACCACTCTCCTTCAGCTGAAAATGGAGACAACAGATTGATTCTTGCTCTTTCAAGATACAAAAGACTAAAATAAAGATACAAAATCCAGTAATCGACTTTGATCCGTGGGATCACTAACATAATCAGTGTTGAAACTTTTTGAAGTATTAAAAGATATTAGTAAAAGGGTTTGAATAAGTGCATTAATCGTTTAAGTTTCAAACTATTGATATTACAAAAGAGAAACATTACATAGTCTCGATACAAATTAATAAAACATTGGAATAAGTGTATTTGATGTTTTTACAAGCATTCATAAATCATTTTATAACATTGAATTATTAAAAAGTAAAAAAAAAAAGATTTGAATGAGTGCATTAGAGTCCAACACCATAGCGATTATTGAGGAAAATGTTTTAGACTTCTAGTAAAAAATAAAATAACTTTTAAATAAGTGCTTTATGTTATAAATAAAACAAAATAGATAAAAGAGGAGAAACCATTATATATAGAGAACATAAGATATTAGGAAGAGACTTTTCATTTCTATTGATTCAGGTGTACAATACAATGTAAATATTCTCTCTGTTTACAAAGTCTACATGCCATCTAAATTGCATTAAAGTTCCTTGACATATTAGCATCTTCACCCTTATTACTTCTACATATCACAACATTCCCCCTTGAATATGTGTGACGATCTAGAATTTTTGACAAGTTAAATAACAAATCTTGTTAATATTATAAATAAAAAAAAGTGATTTTGTTTTGATTAATAAATATAAGTTTTGAATCCAATAAGGGATTAAAAAGTTGGTAATAAGATTGGGATTTATTAGTAACTTTTTTCGTTTGATTGTATTCGTCGAACAATAACTAGAAGTTGAAATACTGTAACGATAGCCTAGTGTTGTATATGGTTTTCCATCGCATTTGGTAGGAAATGCTACCAAAAGTACACTTTCTCCTTATAAGACAAGTGTAATGACACTTGTATTTTTGCATGTGAACTTTCATGCATACATTCACTTGCCCCCCTTAGGTGTCATTACCTCCTTAGCCCTCCTTCTTATGAAAGAAGGTCATTTCTCCACTTTTCCATCATTCCAATCCATTTTCTCCTTTTCACCTTCATCTTAAAGCTTATGGCCATGGTTTCCATAGTGTAAATCTTCTTTCTCTTGTTTTTCTCCTCCTTTAAAACTCGGCCTCCATCACCACCACCACCTTGCCAAAGTTCGCTCTCCTCCTCCTCCTATAAAAGAAGAAGATATCCATATTATTATATTATAATTACTAAGTTTGATTTAGGAGGCTCAGAAGCCTTCGCACAAATTTAAACTGAAACATCGCCACTTTATTGCTCTTCCTAGCCTCCGCATCTTTACCCTTCCTCTGCCCCTACGCAATCCTCCTCTCTCCCAGCAATAAGGAAAAATAAAATAAAGAATGAACTTCGGTTTCAAGCATCTACCTACCGACTTTTGTTCCCTTTTTTCTCTTCCAGTTTGGACCATGCAAAAAACTTTCTCCGCCTTCTCAGCGTATATCCCCATGTTTTTATATACCTTTCCTTTTTTTTAAACCCTAATTCCAATTTGGGGGTACTGCATCAAAATTAATCCGGAGCAGGTGAACGGCGAACCATTACATCGCGCGTAGCTATCTCCGAAGGCTGATCTTCTTCATTTGCTTGGCGGTTGCGTTGTCATTCCCATCAATCTTTTTTAGTGGCTTGCCTACCATTACTCAGCTTGGTTCCGTCGGTGAGCCTAGAGTCGCGTTGCCTTCATTTGCCCAGCTACTTACCCTATTGGAGGTAAAAGAAATTATACTATCTGTTTATGCACCCATTGTCCTGCCGTTATTTTACCGTTTGAGATTACTTGTGTTTGGTATGCTTTTTATTTTGTTGTTTTTTCATGTTGCAATTCTAAAATTTGAAGGAGAAGTCCCTACCTTGATTTTCATCACGTCAATCTATTAGGTATCATGAAATTTATCAACTATGATGATCAAATACTCAACTAAGTACATTTTAAGTGCATGGAATTATGATTGTCTTAAATTATGATCAACATTTCACTTTTGCTTCTTACTGTTTTTTGTAGGAACCAATACCTGCAGAATTCTATTCTTAATGCTACCAAAACTGTGCTTGATCAAGAGCGATCGAGTTTCTATTTTTTTACGGTAGTGACCTGTATTGTAGTAATTATTTTTTATCTTATTTTTTTTATAATTGCTTACTGTTTATTTGTTTTTTAATTTTCACTAGACTAATTATATGTGCTAAGATATTTGATTATATACACGGGATAAAGAATTGAATTTTCAGTTGTGTAACAACAAGATATTCTCTGGTTTTGTTTTGTAATTTACAGGTAAGTTTCTACTTTGTTTTTCAGCCCATCAGAATTGAAGTTCGTCTTTAGGAATATGATGTTGTGATGGTGTGTTGTACTATGGTAATCATATTTTCATTTATTTCACAGCAAGAATTTTTTTATTTTGTGTTTTTTAATTTATAGGTAAGTTTCTTTTTTGTTTTTTCAGCCAACCAGAATTGGAGGTTGTCTTTATGAATAGTAGGCTGCTATGATGGTGCTTCTTCTGCAATGGTACTTACATTTTCTCTTATTTATTATAATTGTTTGCTGCTTATTTGTCATGGTTTTAGTGTTTTTTTTACTAGACTACATTGTAGGTGCTAAAATATTTGCTTTCATATATAAGATGAAGAATTGAATTTTTATTTTTGTTCTGTAATGTACTATGAAGAATACAGTTCTCTCATTTCCCGTTCACTCTTTGTATTATACAGTTGGGTCAAAGCCCACTAAGTTAGTTTTACTCAAAAAGCCCAAGTCGGCTGTGTAACATTATAAATATGTACATTTACTCTTTCCATTCATTATTGAAAACTGAATACAAAAGACTTTTACATTTTTCAGTCCTGTTTCTTATATGGTATCATAGCAACGTTGCTAACTGCATAAAGATCTGTTTTGTTGTGCCTCTACGAATCTATCTAAAGATAGATTATCCATTAGAGTATTATCATCACTTGGGTAACCCTCATCTGAGATTTTTTTTCATCTCATCACTTGAGGGTTGAGGCTGTGAATCTGAAATCAGTGTTGTGCCAGTGTTACGTGGCTGCAACAGTATTCAGTCTCACTAGGTTTGCGGTAAAGCTTCTCAAAAACTCAAATCCAATCATAAAGACTGGTGAAATCATTCAATTGAAACCAAAAACCGTCCAAGAAAGTCAATCCAAAATTTACATCAAAAACATTCTTGAAATCATTATTTTGACGCTTCTGGTTGCATTTTGGAGTCAATTAAAGAAATCATCTAGAAATACCAATTCAAGAATCAGAGTTTTTTGAAAAACTTACCTTCTTTCTCGCTGATTATCATCACTTCTTGATTTTTCTGCGAATCATGGTTGAAACAAATCCATCAAATCCAAATTCTCCAAGATCATCAGCCAGATCAAATCAGACCAGTGCTGAAAGCACTGAAGATCTCATTAAATCCATCATCAAGCCGCAAAGTAACATAATCTCGATTCAACTGGATGAATCAAATTATCTTCTATGGAAACTGCAAGTGGAAACAACAACAAAGGGTTATGGATTTGAAGATTATCTCTAAAGAACACAAACTGTTCTAGCAAAATGCATCAGAGGTGCCGACAACAACTTAATTCCTAATCAAGAACATGCGTCATATCAAAGACAAGACAATCTTGTGAGTGCATGGCTAATGTCTACTGTAAGTTCATCAATAATAACACAACTAATTGGTGTTAAGTCATCACATGATATATGGACAGCTCTAGAGAGATCATTTACTTGTCAGTCATCAACAAGGGTGTTAAACAACAAGAAGCAACTTCAAAGCATAAAGAAAGAGAATTCTAACATGAATGAATACCTAATGAAGGTAAAGAATCTATGTGATCAATTAGCATGCACTGGCAACAAGATTGAAGAAAAAGAACAAGTGTTATACATAGTTGGAGGGCTGGAGGATGAATACAAAGTAGTTATAGCATTCATAACATCCACAGAACCCACACCCTCACTACAAAGTGTACATTCTATGCTTTTAGCTCATGAAGGAAGATTATTGCAAAGAAAAGATCAAGTTTCTGATCGCTCGGCTAACTATATCACTATTGGGAAAAACAAGAATCAACAAAACAACTCTAGAAATCAAAACACTTACCAAAGAGGAGGTCAATCAAACCGTGGAAGAGGAAGAGCTGGGAGATGGAATCCCAACAACAGGCCAAAGTGCCAGATTTGTGAAAAAATGGGTCACACAGCCAACAAATGTTATTTCAGGTTTGACAACAGCTACAATGTCAATCAACAAGGCGATAGCAATAACAGAAATAACAATCCAAATGCCAACATGGTCAGCAGTCAATCAGATGCTAAAACTAATCAAGAAACTTCCTCAAACCCCGCTACTAAAGATGATATTCAAGATGAGTCATGGTATCCAGATTCAGGAGCAACTCATCATGTCAAAAACAATTTAATAATCTGGATCTTGGCAATCGTGAATACAAAGGTAAGCAATCTCTAATTGTAATGGCACGCATTTGCAGTGGTATGATAAATAATTTATTTAATTATTTATATAGTGATTAGAGAATTTAATGGTCATGGAATTAAATAATGGTGAATATTTAATTTAAATAATAAATTAAATAATATATTTAATTCTGAAATAATCAGAATTGGCTGAAATGGCGATATGGTGTGAACTGGATCATCTATGATATTTAATTCAGTTTAGAATTGAATTAGAATAACGAATATATTATATAAACGATAGTTTGAACGTAGAGTTATAATATAATTAAAATCGAGCTCGAAATGGCGCTGCAGTCCGTAAATTGGCAATTTGAACTTCAACTGAATATACAGGATTCGTTTTAAGCCGGATTTCTGTGAAATAAGAAACGTGTGGAGCTGGTGGAGTATATCTTTCTAGTGGAAGAGAAAATTCGGGATTTCGTCGTGTAGATTTTGAGATATGTCCAAATCAAATTTTAAAATAGTCGCTATAGAATCATTTATCGACCGTAACGGTTTATTCGATATAACTGGAGATCGGGTTTGAATTTAGACAAGGTTCTTTTGGGACATAACGATAATTTAATTTTTAGAATTTTACTGAAAATTTTAATTAATTAAATAAGCAACTTTTTATTTGGAGTATTTTGCATCCTGTAGTCAACATTTTGGGGTTTCAAAATATGAGTAAATCTACCGGTATTATTATATTTTTGGGATCGTGGCACCATGTTCGATACAACGGTACCTTTAATTCAGTCGGTACGTGAAGGAAATTTTTATGAAAACAAGATACGTTAGATTTTATATACTAAAACTTAGGAGCAAAGGAAAAGGGTATCGCATAAGAATATATATACATTCTTTTTGTCTGCCGACATCCCTTCACATTATATGGCTAAGTTTAAGCCACGTAGAGCTTTAATAACCAAGTAAATCGAAAACATACCCTATAAAATACCCCTTAAACGTTTCCTAACCTAATTCCTCTTTCTGTAACAAATTGAAGCCGCCACTTTTCTTTACCCTTCAGCAAAAACAGAAACTCTCCCTCAAAACTAAATCGTTCCATCCAAGAGGTATTCAAATAGGATCCGAAAACTGATGAAGGTCAGATCCTTGAACTTACGTTCACATCTCCGCGTGTTTATACTGGTGCGCAAGCCCTTGCTGAGTTCGAGTTTTATAGATGTGGTGATCGCGAGATAATCATGGAGGGGGTGACGTTGATGAGAGCGAGGCAAGGGGAGCTTAACAGTATTTTTGTTTGATCGCTTGAGGAGGAAAGGAGGAGCAGACGTGAGAGAAGGTAAAGTTGGCCATGGTGTTCGGAAGTTATGATGCAGCAGGAGGGGACGTGAAATATATATTATATAATAATAATATAATTTTTGAAATCTGAAAGTGAATCCGGTTGGAACAGGGGACGTTCGTACCATTGTGTGGTGGTAAATTGAATTAAAAATGGAATGTATTGGTGCGAAAATGGCACACACAGCAACACACCGGTTTTCAGAAGAGGGAAGGATGATTTGTTGAAGTGAAACGTGTTTTACTGAACGATGATGAGGTAGTTGAAACGTGGATATAGGAAATGAAGGGAGAAGTTGTTCTCTTTGAAACTGGAAGTGGTTCATGGCAGAAGTTTGGGTTTGTGTTGGAAATACTGGAACTGACATTTGACACTTAGGGTGGTTGACGTGGATAGGTGATTCCTTATTTGGTGATGCACAGTACACAATTTCATGAATTGAGACTTCTAGTTTCAGATAAAGAAAAGATAACGAACCATGTACTATCAAACTGGTAAAAGAGTGGACCATCATAACAAAATGAATGATTTACGTTGACTAGTAAGGGCAGAAGAAAGGGACAGTAACATGTAGTAACAAAGCAGCAAACACTGTAGTGGTGCGTGCAAGTGCACACGTTTGTGCACAGAGATGGTATGCTGTCGAGTGTTGAAGGATGACCGCGAGGTGTTATGACATATGAGCAAAGAAGTTCATGGGGATAAAGTATTAACAAAGGGGAGAAGGCTCAGAAGAAAAGGAAGTAAATAGGATGGGTTCGGGTATCAAAAGAAGACGGGCCGGAGAGAATTAAAAGGCAAAACAAGATCCGATAGGATCATATGGACGGGAGCAACACAATAGGACCGACTGGGAGCGAATCGAAGCTCGTCACAATTTATGGAAAAATAAATTGTCCGACTAAATCAAATAACGCAAACCGTTATTTAACGGCTAACGCGCAAATGTGAGTAAATCTCACTAACTCTGAACAGTTTATAATTTCATGTTGTATTTTTAGAACTGTTAAATATTGGCTGATTGACTGTGTGTTGACTGTTTGATTGAACTGCTAGTCAGTTAGTTGATTTTCTATATTGATTCTGTTTAACAGAATATATATCATATGGAACTGAAAGTGATGTTATCTATATTGTTTAACATCTGTGATGCAAGGAAACAGGTTGGAGGGATCCAACTGGATTCCTCAACATTTATTTTACTGTGATTTATATATTGTGATATATAATGTGAATTATAACCTGTTGTTGATTGTGTGTGTTTGGACGATATTTATCGTTGGTATATGATATGTTAAATACCATAAGAAATACTGGATGTTGGAAAGGGGATTTTCAAAGGGGTATTTTGAAAATGACTTATTTATATAAAATCGATGGATTTTATATAGAAAAGGAAAAGGATTTTTATAAAAGAAAATAATTATAAAATCGAAGGATAAGTTAGAATAAGGGAAATATTATTGGTTAGAATAAAGGGAAATATTTATTTGTTAGAATAAATAGAAAAGATAAAGGGAAATATTATTAGTTAGAATAAATAGAATAGAATAAAGGAATATTATTAGAAAATAAATAGGTTATTATAAAGGAGAATATTTAGAAAACAAATAAAATTGAAAAGGGAATAGTGTTAATCAAATAAAGTTATTCGATTAGAATATATTCGAAGTAATCAATCGAATATAGTTATGTTAGAAGTAGTTAATCGAATATAGTTTATATTCGAAGGAGTTAAATCGAATATAGTTATTTGAAAAATAAAGTTAAAACAGAATAGATTTATTCAATTAGAGTTATTCGATTAGAGTTAATCAAATAGAGTAAATCGAATATAGGTAAAGAAATAGAGTTAAACAAAATTAGAAACTGACCAGAGATTAGTAAGTTGAATAGTTTTCTGAATATCGATCTGATGTTGATTTCGGCCTTCGGGGTTTATAATTAGAGAATTGTTCTCCTACTAGTTTACAGTCAAGGACTGATAGTTGTGAAATGATAGTGATATGTAAATAAGCTATGGAAATGTTTTCCAATGTTAATGACATATATTTTCTAAACATAGAAAATAAGGAAATGTGAATATATATATATATATAGATATATATAGATATATATATATATATATGATTGATGATTGATTGATAGAATTTCCATTTGGAAATGATATCATTGTTTGCACACCTGTTTTTCTTTGATAGTTAAATCACAGACTATCGAAGTTTTGACCAATTTACGTTGTTAATATGGAGAGATCGGTTGGATTATTATCCAAAGAACCACTCTGTATTGGCATAAGCATTGCGAATCATACATGCCAAAGCAAATTTGAAGACGGAGTAAAGTGTAAGGGCTGTTGTATAAATCTTAGACAATAGTGCCTAAGATGGATATACTGAATAGTACCTTCGGTTCATCCTGTTCCTGGATGACTTGTATGGACGGATGTCTGACAGATTATTTCCAGACGATCACATATATTGATTTCTCCAACCGTACCAAGAGTGGAAGCGGAGAAGGAAACTTCTTTTAGCTAACACATAATGTATTGTTGAGGACGTCAATCGGTGATTGGATGGATTTGATGTTGTGGCATTCAAAGTGAATCTGGTGTGATGATAAAGCGTAGCTTCTAGCCTCACATTCGGTAAATGACAGAAATCGGGCAGGCAACATGGCTAAGTCGGTCGCTCCGAAGTAGGGTGTATAATCACCTGATCTAGAGTTTCCTTTATTTCTAAAAATCTATTGTCGATACTGTCCCATTCGGGAAACGGTTGCTGATCCCAACCGTTGGTGATATACATTCGATACACTCAAGCGAAATGAGTGGTCAGTCATGTGTGGCCGGGTTGCAAGATGTTCTTGTTGAACCCAGTGTATTCCTCTCTAGAGGTACACTAGCGAAAGGTGGTTCCATACCTTGTCATAATTGGAAATCCATTACCCAATACGTGATTGCGGTTTTGCTTGTATACTATATATGTAGAACGTGAGATGAAAGCGTTTGCTAGATGATTATTATATTGTGGTTGATAGACATTATTATAATATCAAAAGGTTTTGATATAAAGATAATTTGGATTCTCATAAGGGAAAAACCCGTTCCGTTATACGGCGTGGTCTTATGAGATATCATTTACCTTGTTGAACTGTTTTAAACTGTTTTACTCATACCAGTCTCATGACTGACCCGGAGTTTATTTTGTTTTGTTTTCCCTAAACTCTTGGGTGCCCAATTTTGTACGGGCAGTCAAGTAGTCAGGAATTTACAGATACTTGAAAAGCTGGAGCAGGAGGCTTCAGGATCATATAGCTATACTTATTTCCGCTGTGTTGTAAGTGCTGTACAGTGATAATGATGTATATTCAAGTACAGATGTATATTTCAAGCTATGTTATATATTATATGTTATTCATTCCGCAGTGAGGTTCGTGTTACTCTGATGTTGTGTTCTTCTTCTTCTTCTATTCTAAGTTTCTATCTTATCTTTCCTCACCCTCTAATTTCTTTCATAAATCATCCGGTTTTTTCGATGTTTGGTTAGTCATCATTGAGTTTATGGTGATAACCAAGGTCGTCAAAAGCCCGGGTCCTTACAGTTGGTATCAGAGCTTAAGTTAAGTGAATTACCTTGGCTCTGTGGCGTGACTCGGTAGAGATAGGGTTAGTAATACCCTAGATTGAGTTGAGTGTATATATACGAGTGAGCGTATTTGTTATTGATATAAAAATTTGTTTTTATATTGTGGAGATTCATTGGTTGAGTTGTTTATGGGTTCTGGTCGATCAGTTTGATCCACTTTATCGGTGGGAGTTTATAAACACCCGAATACGATGGGTCGTCACGATATGTTTTGAAAAGAGGGTAAATTAAAATAATTTTACCCAAAGTTTATTTTGATACATATTGGATATATTGGTTGTTTATAATCCAGTAAGGTTATAAATTAAATGGTTATGTAAATAACCAACCAGAATTCATATAAGTATAATACGTGAAATCAGATGAGTTAAATCTGAAATTTAAACCAGAAATTGAATTAAAACTCTAGAAAATTGGATAAGTGTTTGTAAATGGATTGGGATTAAAAATAATGAAAATTTATGATCCTGGGAGATTTTAAATTGTTTTACAAGCAGTGTGAATTATATTTTGAAATGAATTTCAAAGTGGAAATGTTTAGAAATTGTTTTATAGTATTGAACTCACTTCGATCGCTGGGAAACAAATTCTGATGATGACAGCTGCATCATCAGTGTTCATTTTCGAGTTGTAAGTGACGGATTACTACCAACGAGACTGTTTTTGAAGTTATTTAGAAAAACAAGTTGTTTGAACTTCGAAAGGGAATATTTGATTTCTGAAAAGTGAAGCTATTTAAAACTCCCAAGAAAAGATTATTCGAATTAAAACCAAATTAAATAGAATTTGGGAAAAGTAAAACCAGTTAAGTGGAGATTGAATTAGGATATAATGATATCGAGAAAATTGGATTGGTGACATAGAAATTGATTTGAAATGATATTGTGATTGGTGAGTTTAGGATTTGTGATCAAGAACGAAACTTGAATTGAAATGAAAATTTGGCTTGGCTAAAAACGAATGGTTGTGTTGGAGATGAAACTGATTTGGAGTTTGATTGGAATGACATTGGTATATGCTGAATTGATGGAAGATGTGAGGGATATAACGATATGCCCGACAAAAAGGTACCAGTTTATAATATATATTGGGTACGAGATTTTGATGAGCCGAATTGGCAAGCCGCTTGGCTGTTTGATTTTCTTTTGGGATGGAGATGGCCCAGAGAGGCGAGTTGGAGTTTGAGATATTGACCAGTACAAAGGAGGTGCTGGCGATTTTTTTTTGAAAAGTTAAGGCGTTAGGAAATTTTCAGGATTTTTGAAAATTTTCGTTGATAAGAATTAATTAATAATTTAATTGAAATTAAATTGGTTCAGTTGCAACTGAAGTTAAGAAGTGAACAAATATGTTCTAACCAGTCGATAGGGTCGTTCTCTAACTTAGCAATTTCGAGGACGAAATTATTTTAAGTAGGGAAGATTGTAATGACCCGCATTTGCAGTGGTATAATAAATAATTTATTTAATTATTTATATAGTGATTAGAGAATTTAATGGTCAAGGACTTAAATAATGGTGAATATTTAATTTAAATAATAAAATAAATAATATATTTAATTTTGAAATAATCAGAATTGGATGAAATGGTGATATGGTGTGAACTGGATCATCTATGATATTTAATTCAGTTTAGAATTGAATTAGAATAACGAATATATTATATAAACGACAGTTTGAACGTAGAGTTATAATATAATTAAAATCGAGCTCGAAATGGCGCTGCAGTTCGTAAATTGGCGATTTGAACTTCAACTGAATATACAAGATTCGTTTTAAGCCGGATTTCTGTGAAACAAGAAACGTGTGGAGCTGGTGGAGTATATCTTTCTAGTGGAAGAGAAAAATCGGGATTTCATCGTGTAGATTTTGAGATATGTCCAAATCAAATTTTAAAATAGTCGCTATAGAATCATTTATCGACCGTAATGGTTTATTCGATATAACTGGAGATCGGGTTTGAATTTAGACAAGGTTCTTTTGGGACATAACGAT
Organism: Allium sativum; assembly: GCA_030737875.1. Classification (NCBI taxonomy): domain Eukaryota; kingdom Viridiplantae; phylum Streptophyta; class Magnoliopsida; order Asparagales; family Amaryllidaceae; genus Allium; species Allium sativum. Next base: position 226,538,601 of record CM060911.1, on the reverse strand, counting down.
AATTTAATTTTTAGAATTTTACTGAAATTTTTAATTAATTAAATAAGCAACTTTTTATTTGGAGTATTTTGCACCCTGTAGTCAACATTTTGGGGTTTCAAAATATGAGTAAATCTACTGATATTATTATATTTTTGGGATCGTGGCACCAAGTTCGATACAACGGTACCTTTATTTCAGTCGGTACGTGAAGGAAATTTTTATGAAAACAAGATACGTTAGATTTTATATTCTAAAACTTAGGAGCAAAGGAAAAGGGTATCGCATAAGAATATATATACATTCTTTATGTCTGCCGACATCCCTTCACATTATATGGCTAAGTTTAAGCCACATAGAGCTTTAATAACCAAGTAAATCGAAAACATACCCAATAAAATACCCCTTAAATGTTTCCTAACCTAATTCCTCTTTCTGTAACAAATTGAAGCCGCCACTTTTCTTTACCCTTCAGCAAAAACAGAAACTCTCCCTCAAAACTAAATCGTTCCATCCAAGAGGTATTCAAATAGGATCCAAAAACTGATGAAGGTCAGATCCTTGAACTTGCGTTCACATCTCCGCGTGTTTCTACTGGTGCGCAAGCCCTTGCTGAGTTCGAGTTTTACAGATGTGGTGATCGCGAGATAATCATGGAGGGGGTGACGTTGATGAGCGCGAGGCAAGGGGAGCTTAACAAAATTTTTGTTTGATCGCTCGAGGAGGAAAGGAGGAGCAGACGTGAGAGAAGGTAAAGTTGGCCATGGTGTTCGGAAGTTATGATGCAGTAGGAGGGGACATGAAATATATATTATATAATAATAATATAATTTTTGAATTCTGAAAGTGAATCCGGTTGGAACAAGGGACATTCGTACCACTGTGTGGTGGTAAATTGAATTAAAAATGGAATGCATTGGTGCGAAAATGGCACACACAGCAGCACACCGGTTTTCAGAAGAGGGAAGGATGATTGGCTGAAGTGAAACATGTTTTACTGAAGGATGATGAGGTAGTTGAAACGTGGATATGGGAAATGAAGGTAGAAGTTGTTCACTTTGAAACTGGAAGTGGTTCATGGCAGAAGTTTGGGTTTGCGTTGGAAATACTGGAACCGACATTTGACACTTAGGGTGGTTGACGTGGATAGGTGAGTCCTTATTTGGTGATGCACAGTACACAATTTCATGAATTGAGACTTTTAGTTTCAGAGAAAGAAAAGATAACGAACCATGTACTATCAAACTGGTAAAAGAGTGGACCATCATAACAAAATGAATGATTTACGTTGACTAGTAAGGGCAGAAGAAAGGGACAGTAACATGTAGTAACAAAGCAGCAAGCACTGTAGTGGTGCGTGCAAGTGCACACGTTTGTGCATAGAGATGGTATGCTGTCGAGTGTTGAAGGATGACCGCGAGGTGTTATGACATATGAGCAAAGAAGTTCATGGGGATAAAGTATTAACAAAGGGGAGAAGGCTCAGAAGAAAAGGAAGTAAATAGGATGGGTTCGGGTTTCAAAAGAAGATGGGCCGGAGAGAATTAAAAGGCAAAACAAGATCCGACAGGATCATATGGACGGGAGCAACACAATAGGACCGACTGGGAGCGAATCGAAGCTCGTCACAATTTATGGTAAAATAAATTGTCCGATTGAATCAAATAACGCAAACCGTTATTTAACGGCTAACGCGCAAATGTGAGTAAATCTCACTAACTCTGAACAGTTTATAATTTCATGTTGTATTTTTAGAACTGTTAAATATTGGCCGATTGACTATGTGTTGACTGTTTGATTGAACTGCTAGTCAGTTAGTTGATTTTCTATATTGATTCTGTTTAACAGAATATATATCATATGGAACTGAAAGTGATGTTATCTATATTGTTTAACATCTGTGATGCAGGGAAACAGGTTGGAGGAATCCAACTGGATTCCTCAACATTTATTTTACTGTGATTTATATATTGTGATATATAATGTGAATTATAACCTATTGTTGATTGTGTGTGTTTGGACGATATTTATCGTTGGTATATGGTATGTTAAATACCATAAGAAATACTGGATGTGGGAAAGGGGATTTTCAAAGGGGTATTTTGAAAATGACTTATTTATATAAAATCGATGGATTTTATATAGAAAAGGAAAAGGATTTTTATAAAAGAAAATAATTATAAAATCGAAGGATAAGTTAGAATAAAGGAAATATTATTGGTTAGAATAAAGGGAAATATTTATTTGTTAGAATAAATAGAAAAGATAAAGGGAATTATTATTGGTTATAATAAATAGAATAGAATAAAGGAATATTATTAGAAAATAAATTGGATATTATAAAGGAGAATATTTAGAAAACAAATAAAATTGAAAAGGGAATAGTGTTAATCAAATAAAGTTATTCGATTAGAATATATTCGAAGTAATTAATCGAATATAGTTATGTTAGAAGTAGTTAATCGAATATAGATTATATTCGAACGAGTTAAATCAAATATAGTTATTCGAAAAATAAAGTTAAAACAGAATAGAGTTATTCAATTAGAGTTATTCGATTAGAGTTAATCAAATAGAGTAAATCGAATAGAGATAAAGAAATAGAGTTAAACAAAATTAGAAACTGACTAGAGATTAGTAAGCTGAATAGTTTTCTGAATATCGATCTGATGTTGGTTTCGGCCTTCGGGGTTTATACTTAGAGAATTGTTCTCCTACTAGTTTACAGTCAAGGACTAATAGTTGTGAAATGATAGTGATATGTAAATAAGCTATGGAAATGTTTTCCAATGTTAATGACGTATATTTTATAAACATAGAAAATAAGGAAATGTGAATATATATATAGTTATATATATATGATTGATGATTGATTGATAGAATTTCCATTTGAAAATGATATCGTTGTTTGCACACCTGTTTTTCTTTGATAGTTAAATCACAGACTATCGAAGTTTTGACCAATTTACGTTGTTAATATGGAGAGACCGGTTGGATTATTATCAAAAGAACTACTCTGTATTGGCATAAGCGTTGCGAATCATACATGCCAAAGCAAATTTGATGACGGAGTAAAGTATAAGGGCTGTTGTATAAATCTTAGACAACAGTGCCTAAGACGGATATACTGAATAGTACCTTCGGTTCATCGTGTTCCTGGATGACTTGTATGGACGGATGTCTGACAGAGTATTTCCAGACGATCACGTATATTGATTTCTCCAACCGTACCAAGAGTGGAAGCGGAGAAGGAAACTTCTTTTAGCTAACACATAATGTATTGTTGAGGACGTCAATCAGTGATTGGATGGATTTGATGATGTGGCATTCAAAGTGAATCTGGTGTGATGATAAAGCGTAGCTTCTAGCCTCACAGTCGGTAAATGACAGAAATCGGGCAGGCAGCATGGCTAAGTCGGTCGCTCCGAAGTAGGGTGTATAATCACCTGATCAAGAGTTTCATTTATTTCTAAAAAACTATTGTCGAAACTGTCCTATTCGGGAAACGGTTGCTGATCCCAACCGTTGGTGATATACATTCGATACACTCAAGCGAAATGAGTGGTCGGTCATGTGTAGCCGGGTTGCAAGATGTTCTTGTTGAACCCAGTGTATTCCTCTCTAGAGGTACACTAGCGAAAGGTGGTTCCATACCTTGTCATAGTTGGAAATCCATTACCCAATACGTGATTGCGGTTTTGCTTGTATACTATATATGTAGAACGTGAGATGAAAGCGTTTCTGCTAGATGATTATTATATTGTGGTTGATAGACATTATTATAATATCAAAAGGTTTTGATATAAAGATAATTTGGATTCTCATAAGGGAAAAACCCGTTCCGTTATATGGCGTGGTCTTATGAGATATCATTTACCTAGTTGAACTGTTTTAAACTGTTTTACTCATACCAGTCCCATGACTAATCCAGAGTTTATTTTGTTTTGTTTTCCCTAAACTCTTGGGTGCCCAATTTTGTACGGGCAGTCAAGTAGTCAGGAATTTACAGATACTTGAAGAGCTGGAGCAGGAGGCTTCAGGATCATATAGCTATAGTTATTTCCGCTGTGTTGTAAGTGCTATACTGTGATAATGATGTATATTCAAGTACAGATGTATATTTCAAGTTATGTTATATATTATATGTTATTCGTTCCGCAGTGAGGTTCGTGTTACTCTGATGTTGTGTTCTTCTTCTTCTTCTATTCTAAGTTTATATCTTATCTTTCCTCACCCTCTAATTTCTTTCATAAATCTTCCGGGTTTTTTCGATGTTTGGTTAGTCATCATTGAGTTATGGTGATAACCAAGGTCGTCAAAAGCCCGGGTCATTACACTAATTATGGGTAATGGTAATTCTATAATCATTTCTCATACTGGACATGCTAGTATTAATGGTGCTAAACAAATATATCTAAATAATTTACTATGTTTACCACATATAAGGAAAAACTTAATCAGCGTGTTACGGTATGCTAAAGACAACAAAGTATCATTTGAATTTTACCCAAATCACTGTGTAGTTAGGGACATGCTGACTAGGAACATTTTATTGCAGGGTAAGGAACAAAATGGCTTATACAAATTCAATTCTGGAAACTGCAGAAAAACTGAGTCCAAAAATAAGTATTGTAATGTAACTGAATTAGACTCAAGTAATGATTGCATGATATTTGACTTGTGGCTTTGTAAGCTTGGGCATCCAAGTTCAAAAATTATGAAAGAAATTTTAGTTAACAATGATATTTCTGTTGATATTCCAAGTCATTATGTGTGCACATATTGTCAAATGGGAAATAGCCATAAATTGCCATTTCCAAATTCTGAAACTGAATATCTGAACCCATTAGAATTAATTGCTGTTGATCTATGTGGTCCAACACCAATTAACACTGACTATGGGTATAAGTATTATATTACTCCATGTACTTTTTTGGGTTATGCTAAAAACTTTAAAGGCTATAAGTGTTTGGATAGCAATGGAAAAATCTATATATCTAGGCATGTGATCTTTAATGAGAAAGTGTTTCCATTCAGAAGTGACACATGCAAAACCACAAAGAAAATTTATAATCCAAGACTTATAGTTCCATAATTTCTTGAACAAGTGGATGAAGTTATGCATGTGCCACTGTCTGATAATAGCACTAAACAAACACAAAGCACACAAACCACTAGCACTACACAACACTATACTTATGGAGAAGCATCAGATCATGAAAGTAAAAACAGCAACAGTGGTGACAACGACAACGTGCAACATGATAATGTGAGCAATGAAGAAAACAACAATCCTGAAAGCACTCAAACAGACAGGAACAGGGAAGTACCTCAGCCTCAAAATAGACACCATATGATGACAAGAGCAAAAAGTGGTATATTCAAACCAAAAACTATTTGTGCTGAATTCAATGATACTGAACCATCCACTTATCAACAAGCCAAGTTGAATGATAAGTGGAGATCAGCTATGCAAGAAGAATTAGATGCTCTAATTAATAAAAAAAACTTGGTGTCTTGTTCAACCACCCAAAAACAAAAATATCATTGGGTGTAGATGGACATATAGAATAAAAAGAAATGCTGATGGTATAATTTCTAAATACAAGGCTAGGTTAGTGGCTAAAGGTTATTCACAACAGTGGTGAATTGATTTCAGTGAAGCATTCTCACCTGTTGTGAAGCCAACAACAATCAGAAATATTTTAACAATAGCCTTGTATAAAAATTGGACTATCAAGCAACTTGATGTTAATAATGCCTTTTTAAATGGTGATTTACAGGAAGAAGTATATATGGAACTACCACAAGGACTAAAGGAAAAATCAAATAACAACATGGTGTGCAAGTTGAACAAGCCTATTTATGGACTAAAGCAGGCACCCAGAGTCTGGTTTAATAAGCTAAAGGCAACACTATCAAAATTTGGATACACCTCAGCAAAATCTGATAACTCACTATTCACAAAGTTTACAGCTAATACAGTGACATATGTTCTGATTTATGTGGATGATTTCATTATTACAGGAAATTGCAATAATGAAATCAGAAACATCACTGATCAACTAAACAGTGAGTTCTCAGTTAAAGACCTGGGTGAACTGTCATATTTCCTAGGCATTGAAGTCAGCAGAAACAAGAATAATGAACTTCAATTGAGTCAAAGAAAGTATATTACTGAAATTCTAGCAAGGTCTGACATGAATAAAGCTAATTCCTTGCCTACACCAATGGTTACTAACCTACACTTGAGCAAGGAAAAAAGTGAACCCACATGTAATGAAAGGTTATACAGAAGTATCATCGGAGCCTTGCAATATGTTACTATAACCAAACCAGACATAGCATATAGTGTGAATAAGGCAAGTCAGTTTATGCAAAAGCCATTAAGTGATCACTGGAAAAAAGTTAAGGGAATCTTAAGATACTTAAGAGGCACAATCAATCAGGGACTAATACTGAAGACAAGTAATAATCTAAACATAAATGCCTATGCAGATGCAGACTGGGCAAATGATCATGATGACAGAAAATCCACTAGTGGTTACTGCATATACTTAGGCAAAAATCCAATATCATGGTGTGCTAAGAAATAAAGTACTGTGTCTAGATCTAGTACAGAAGCAGAATACCGCAACATTGCAAGCACAACAGCAGAAATAATGTGGATTCAATCACTATTGAGTGAGCTAAAAGTCAATTTAAATGCAAAGACAACAGTGTGGTGTGACAACATGAGTGTTATAGCCCTAACTGCAAATCTTGTATTGCACTCTAGAACTAAACATCTTGAACTAGACGTATACTTCGTAAGAGCATTAGTTCAAAGAGACAAGCTTCAAATTAATCATGTACCATCAACTTACAAAATAGCGGATATTCTGACAAAACCATTGTCCAAAAACAGATTTGAGGCTCTGAGAGACAAGCTGTGTGTGGTAGAACTAGAAAGCCCTCAATTCCATGGCAGCAGAAGCAACAGATCCGCAACTTCAAGACACGAATCTGCAGTAAAATATCAACCTTTGCATAGATCCACTGAAGGCGCTACGGATTTCATCAACACAAACAAATCCGACACAAAAGTCTACAAATCCGCAGTTACCTGGAATACAAACAAAGCACAAGCTCAAGGTGAGACTATGAGATGGAAACAAAGAAGTAAAGAAGACAAAGATACTACCAGAGTGGAAAAGAAATAAGGTGAAAGTGAAAGCTTGAAGATTTGAGACAACCGCCATTTCTCTTTTCAGAGTTCAAACCCTAGTCACGATAATAGGGTTTGCGGGGGTATGGAGAATACAGTTCTCTCATATCCCGCTCACTCTTTGTATTATACAGTTGGGTCAAAGCCCACTAAGTTAGTTTTACTCAAAAAGCCCAAGTCGGCTGTATAACATTATAAATATGTACATTTGCTCTTTCTGTTCATTATTGAAAACTGAATACAAAAGATTTTTACATTTTTCAGTCATGTTTCTTATATGTACATATAGTTTTCTTCTTTGTTTCCCTCCAAAATTTGAGGTTGTCTCCAAGAATATGTTACTATGTTGGGGAGTTGTATTGTTGTAATTATCAAACCGACTATTAAAGAGGTTTGTTTACTCATAGTTGCCCAAAACAAAATTTTCCCGACCCCAAAAAACATTGCACCTGCTTCGTTTCTGTTTCTTTACGTTTGATTAATTCTTCCGTATCTCTGTTTTTCTCCATTTCGCTGTATCCTTGTTTTTCTCCATTTCGCTGATCGTATTTTTTACCTCTCCCGATTTTTCTGCATACTTTTCTCAAATGAAATACCCTTCAATCCACGTAATTTCCCTGATTCTCATCATATTTTTACTTCTCCCGATTTTTCTCCATACTTTTCTCAAATCGAATACCCTTCAGTCCAGGTATCTACTATTCAATACGCCTTCACTCCAGGTATCTATTCAATACGCGACCGATTTCCAATTCGCATCGCACCATTCAATTTTTCAGAGCTACGGGTTTTTTCAATTCCTTCAATCCAGGTATAACTCTTCTATTTTTTCCCGATTGCTTACCCTATGATGGATGTGGATTTTAAATAGAAGTGAAAAGATTTAGAATATAAACTATTATTATTAGGTTAATTGTAGTCTTTTAGATGCATTTTTTTTCATCTGTTTATTCCTATACAGTTGACAATTGACTAAAAGTTAGAACTATCGTCAAAGGTTGTACAGCATTTCAATGTTTGGCAAAGGTTTTAGGGATTAGAAACGTTTGCTTGCTGTGTCTGTTTTAAGAAGTTCTTAATGGAACTACCAATGCACTGGTCAAGAGCTTTCATTTTTGTTTTTTTATAACTCTTCTGATTTAAACCAATTCAGAAATAAATGTTCATGTCTTTCATATTGCTGATCATTAGTTCTGAAAGCAGAAATTACTTTTTTCTTCTGGTTTAAATGGTATAAAAAACTCAGTTTTTTTCTTTTCTTTTTTTGTAATAAAAAAAATCCGAGTTTTTTAAAAACTCAGATTTTAAATTGCCATTCAATGTTTCAAAATTTGAAAATTTTTAACCAATAAAGTCCTAACTTGTAAAAATCCAAAAGTCTCGAAGGTTTCAATTTTGACAGTTCAAATGTTTTAAATTTTTGATTTTAGAATCTAATAAATTTTTTTTTTTTTAAAAAAAATATCTTTGAAATCCAAAGGTGCATAATTCTGGAAACTAATTATGGTTGTTAAAGTTTCGAAAATCTTGAAATCAAATTTAAAATACATTACTTTTGTAAATTAAAATTTTGAAAATTCCATTAAAAGACAAACACAAACTGGTTAAAGCACTTGGAGTGTTTTGGCACCTTTTGAGATAATAATACTTGATTTCTAATGAGGAGAAGACAGACACTCAAATTAAAAACATTTCAGAGTGTCCTATCATTGTTGTTAATGGATTCTACATTCCAATTCATTAACTTGATGCTAGGATTTCGTTCAATATGATTTACTCTTAGTTTCTGATTTGTATCATTCATTTTTTTTTATGCTACCTGGTTTACATATTTTTGGCCTGGTAACATACTTTTTTTAGGGGGCTGAGCTGCTTGTGTCTCAGATTACTAATTTTATTCCTTACAGACATAAATATTAATAAGTTATCAACGGTACTATAGGTGATTGCCGAGAGTTTATCAGAAGTTGAAATTGCTGGTTTAAAAGAAATGTTCAAGATGACAGACACTGACAATAGCGGCCATATCACTTTTGAGGAACTCAGGGCTGGTTTGGAAAGAGCTGGTGCAAAGCTGAAGGAATCTGAACTATCAGCTTTAATGGAAGCGGTACGTGTGAAATATGTTTCATACTGGAAATTAGTTAATATAGTGAAGGCTTTGCATTTCATTCCTTTATATATTAGGGCAACAGAGCTTGATGATCTTCTTAGTCCACCCAAGAAAAATTAATGTTATTTTATCATTTGTATTGTGGAGCATAAAATCTTTTGCCTTTGATTTGTTTACGCTCTCTTCGTAGCTTTGTCTGTGCTATGTAGTTGAGCATAACATGATATTGAAAAATGTATTACAAACTGCACAGTGCCAGTTCATTTGAATAATGCCAAGTTAAACTTGATGGAAATGCATCGTTATATATGAGAACGATGTCGGTTCACTTGAATGTTCGTTTTATTAACTGCATCAAGCCAACTGATTTGAGTAAATTATTCAGGCTACAGTGCCGATGGACCTATATAAAATTATGAAAGATGAAGATGAAGGTATATACCAACAGAAACTAAATAAATTGCTATATATGGATGCCTCGTCTTTTTAGGATTGCTGTTACTCGGATTGAGTATATGAACGAAAAAAGCAGAAGGTCACCGTTACATTGCAATCAGCCATTGATTATTCAGCCGAATCAAGCTTTTTGTTGTAAGAAATATCCAAGGTGAACTCCAAAATTTAGTTTTTTTCCTCTGTATTTTTATTTTAGTATGTTTAGTTTTTTAAATAACAATGGTACTTATGATTCATTATAAATTAGTTCAATAATTTGTGAGTTATTTATTACATTTTATTGTGCAATTTTTTTATTTCAATTAAATATTCACTGATATGATGATATGTACTGAGCTTATATTTGTTTCTTTTCTCTTTTTATTTCTTCGGTTCATTAATAGTTTAAAGTTGCAAAATAAAGAAACATTAAGATTACATTGATTCACTTACGTATATAATAAAATTGTGTGTGTATATATATATATATATACATACATACATGTACATGTGTGTGTGTGTGTATATATAACTAGTTCAGATCAATACATTAATAGTATATTCTTAGTCTTAAGTTGGTTTACATGTAAAATTTACTTTAATTAAATTTCCATTTTTTAATTACTTATACTCTCTTAAACTACCCTATAATATTTTTTTTAATAAAATATTATTTAAAATTAGTTTTAACAAATAAATGTATATTTTATATAAATTAAAACACCTTAATGGTCGGTTTTCCCACCGTTATGCGGTTATACTAGTATTTTCTCTTAATTTCTTGCTATTTATTTCTCATGGTTTTATATTTTCATTAGACTGTATATATGTGCTATGATATTTGATTTCATATACATGAGAAATAATTGGGTTTTCATTTATGTAACAACATTTTTTTTACAACTAAATTTCTTCGTTGACCCACCCGAATTGGAGATTGTCTCTAATAGTTTCATCAATCTCCGTGAATGGTAGTGTTTGAACATTTTTTCCTGATTTTTGTCCTTAAAATCCTAATGATTTGTAAATTATTTACATATGTAATTTAGTTGGCTTTCTTATTGATCCCCAATTTAAAGTCTTTGAAGTTAATACTAGCTTGAAAAGGGGTCTTCTCCTTTCACACATTTAATTTAGATTTAAGATTCTTCCATAAATACTGGCTATTCCTTTCTATTTACAATCTTATAAATTATATTTTTTTTCATATTCTGGTTCATACATTTTTTATTTATGGATGGAATTACCAGTATTAGTCAGCTTTGGAAATCTACAAATCATATTGATTTTCTTTTATGGAACTTTTATTTAAATTATTTTATCCAATTCGTCATTTGTTCACTTATTGGTTAATCACATATTTAGATATAGAATTCTACTGTCTAGAATTTAAATGAGGTTCTCTCTCTCTCTCTCACTCACCCACACATAGGCACAACACATTGTCGGATCTTCAGAATATTAACTACATGTCAACTCGATTATTTTAGTTATTTTTCAAAATAAACAGTATGTTTTCAAACTTTTGGCATTATTCGATTTTTTCCATCCACTGGTTATTTGTTTCCTATTGTAAGGAGGGCTTAGTTTTGTTCATTTCATACGTATTTGATGCTGCTTTGTTTTTTTGTTGTTGGTTGACATGACAGTATTACTGTGTCCCTTAAAAATTGGGTCTGCATATGAATCATTTTTTTTTGAATGATGCTGCTTTGTTCTTGATTGTTCGTTGACATGGCAGTATTACTTTGTACTGTACTTTTTTTTTATGATTTCTTTTGTATATACTTTATTTTGTCAGTTTGGCCAGTGGAAATTTTGATTCAGTTTATTTCCTCTTATTCCAGTTCAGTATTTTGAAAGGTTTAAATATTTCATTCCAAATTTGAAAAAGTTTGCAATTTTATTAAATCAAATTCATTGACTGCTCATTCCATTAAATTAGTTTTTTACTTCTCCCGATGCACTTTACCTCAAGGGTGTAATTCACTAGACAGAATGATTTTGTTTCACTTCTTGCAGATTCCCTTTACGTTCTTGCCTATTTCTAAAAGATTTATTTTTCTATCTGAATTGATATAGGTTGAAAAATACCTGCTTATGCGAACTTATTTATATTAAGTATGCCAGCAACGATTTATTTCACTTCTTCCTGATACCCTTTCTCTTCTTACTTGGTTTTCTAAGTTTTTTTTTTTTTGAAACAAATAAAAAGTTTGAAGGCCCAAAGCCCATTGGAATCAGGCTCAACCCGAAACACAGTACAAAACCAAGTCAGAGGAACCCTAGCCGACATAGAACAAAAATCCCAAAGAGAAAAACAATCAAAAATGACGGACGATTGGAGAAATCCACCATTTTCATCCTCCAAACTCTGTGATTTCATGGCGGCTGCCAGATAAAGTCTTCGTTCCTCTTTGTTATGTTTCTAGATAAGTTAGGGTTTGAGCTAAATGAGCAATCCCTTTCATCGAAGCTCTTGATGTCATCAGATTTGCCTCTTTTTGTACTCCACGAATTCAACAAGCTTCCTCTTTGCCTCTTTAAGCTCCGCTCTACATCTGTGCTCTTGCTTCCATTGCTTTCTCCCTCTTGCCAGCAAGATAAGTGATATATATGTTCATTAATCTCACTTCTATAATGTTATCACCAACTTTATTAAGAAAGCTAAGAGCTTTATCTTCTTTTCCAATCAACAACAAAGAGGCATGCTTTGGATCACTGCTGGAGGGAAGCAAAACCCTAGTCTCTGCATCAGGTGAAATCAACTGCTTATTATTCAAATTATTAATCAAAAAGTCGCACTTTATCATTAAATCATGTTTACTTCCTTTAGGTTATTGATGCAAAGATTAGTGCTTTTATCTCCAAGGAGGAAACTAGAGAGCTTCTCAGCTTGCTTGTTGCTCTTAATCGTGCTGAATGACTTATTTTTCCCAGCTTTGCTGACTATATTGGTTGGATGACCACTTTCCTTCTCTACATCAGGTAAATCACACGAGTTACTGTCCATATTATAACTAATATGAACATTATTGTCAACTAATGCTTGATTACTTCCCTTGCAATTTGTACTGATGTAGAGATTGGAGTTGCAACCACCAGAGTAGTCAAAGTGCTTTACTTGACTATATCCACCTGATGGATTATTTGAGCAAACTCTGGAAATGTACTGGTGGTCTTTGGATTTGCTCAAATTAAGCTTCTCATTGAGTAAAAAAAATCTCAACTTGAAATTCTTCATTGCATAGAATAGTCTGATTAATATTCTGATTATTAATAAGTCTATTAGCTTTCTTAATAATAATCTGACTATCAGTAACAAAGTTATTCCAAAGTTGACTACAATTGACTTCTTTGGATGCATTAAGTCTTTGATTCCTTTCTCTCCAAATATGATATATTACAGCAGTTAGTAGAACACAAGCCCTTTTGAAAGGCAAAGTTTTAGGACTAAAATTCTTCATGATATATGCAACACTGTCCCTTATATTCATAGTAGGAATATTCAAACTGAATTCCAATTTGCATTTAGCATTAAACCAAATGAACTAAGAATAAGGGCAGTCAAAAAATAAGTGATTAGAAGTCTCTAAACCATTCCTACATAAAAGACAGTTCACATTAGAATTTTTATTCCATTTAACACACTTGTCTCTAGTAGGAAGTTTGTTAAGGAGGGCAAAATAAGCACAATGAGCCATTTTGGGCAATTGGATTTGCACAAATAACCCTATGCCAATTTACTTCAACCTCCTTACCAACAAAAAAATTCTCATGCTTTTTTAAATGAGATTTTTTTCTTTGGAATTGAACTTCCAGATCCAGTGATCTTTAAAGCAATCACTATCAATGAAAATTTTATGAATAGCTGATTTATAAATGGATGCAGCTTGACTATTATTTAAGGACCAGCAGTTGTTTTGAATAATACTTTGGACTGTATCATTTACACCTCCAAGAATGTGCAAATTATTCCATCCCAAAAGATTAATTAGAGAGTTGCCAAAGATCCATGGATCAAACCATAAACTGGTTTGGCTTCCATCTTTCAGTTTTCTCTTAATTAACCTTTTCTCTAAATTTCTACTGTCCAAAATATTTTTCCAAACATATGAATGGTGGTTTTCTTTTTTTCCAGTCCATTTTTTTTTATTTCAAATACTTAGCCTTCATCCATCTAGCCCAAAGAGATTTGCTATCCAAAAATTTCCAAAACAGTTTTAACTTGCTAACTTCATTTGGATCTCTTATTTTTCTAAGACCCAAGCCACCAAATTTCTTAGATTTACAAACTTTATCCCAAGAAATTTTATGGTACTTACCCTTCCAAATAAATTGGCACAAATTCTTTCAATTTTTTGAATCACATTGATGGGGATGTTGTGAGTTTAAACCCAATAGATAATAACAGCAGTTGACAGTGTGAGTAAGCTCCATTCTACCAGCCATAGATAAGAGCTTACTTGACCATCCTTCAAGTTTACTATGAATAATATCAAAAAGTCTAGAATAGTCCCTCTCCTTTATTTGATTAATACTAAGAGGCAAACCAAGATATTTGACAGGTAACTTTCCTTCTATAAATTTCAGGAGATTAAGAACATCATATTTATGAACAGAGTCTTTACTGAAATAAATTTTGCTCTTATTCTCATTAACTTTAAGCCCAGGATATTTATCCATATTATCAAGTATGTTTTTAATTGAAGAAGCACTATTCCCATCAGCTTTGGAAAAAACAAGCATATCATCTGCATATAACAGATGTGTGATGTGAGGCCTATTTCTACTGATAGGTTTTAAGATACCAATTAGTAATTCAGACTCCATTTGAATTGAGAAATACTCCATAACAATAGAGAATAAGTAGGGAGATAAAGGATCTCCCTGCCTTATACCTCTATTGCTATTAATAAATCCTTTGGGAGATGTATTAATCATTATTGAAAAAGTAACATTATTAATGCATTCTTTAATTAAATCACAGAATCTGTTATTAAACCCCATCTGTTTCATGACAAAGATAATAAAATTTCTATTAATCTTATCAAAGGCTTTTTGAAGATCAACCTTAATGCATATAATATTTTTATCCTTTTTATTAAAATCTCTAATAAGCTCATGAGCAAGTAAAGTGTTTTCAGAAATAAGCCTACCAGGAATGAAGGCACTCTGATTTTCAAAAATAAGGAATTTCAAAAAACCTTTAGCTCTGTTACAAAGAATGGAAGAGATAATTTTATAAACAAAATTACAGCAAGCTATAGGCCTATAGTCCTCCAAACTAACAGGTGCTTCCACCTTAGGCACTAAAGTAATATAAGTATGATTAGAATTTTTTAAGAGCTTACCCGAACTAAAAAATTCTTTTATGAGTCAATCAGAGGGGTTTTAATCTCAGACCAATGAGTTTTATAAAACTTAGCACCAAATCCATCGGGACCAGGACTTTTATCATCCTTAGCATTAAAGATGATATTTTTAATCTCCTCTTCTTTAATAGGAGCAAGAAATAGATCAACACTATTATTATAAATAGTGTATTTAAAAATAATGTTAGGAAAATTGCTAGTGTTATCTTCAGAATTATACAGAGTGTTAAAATAATTAATTGCTTTTTCTTCTAGAAGATGAGCATCATTAATTATTTTACCATCTATATTTATCAATTTCCCAATATCATTTCTATTTTTTCTACTAGTCATTCTAGCATAAAAGAAGTTAATATCTTCATCTCCTGTTGTTAACCAGTCAATCTTAGCTTTCTGTTTAATATTAATTGAATGAATATGCAAAGATTTAACCAGCTTAGCTTGAGCATCAAAAAATTGAGAAGCTATATTACTGTCTGAGTTATTATTATCTAAATCATTCTGAAGTCTCTCACATTCATCCCTATTGAATTTAATAGCAGATTTATTCCTGCTGCAATTCCAGTTTTTAAGGTTACCTTTAATAATTTGTAAAGATTTGTTAAATTTATATTGGGTAGTTCCAAATAGGTTATTATTAAGACTGTTAGAAACAATCTCATTATAACCCCCTTCATATATCCAACCATTTACAAATCCGAAAGGAGATTTAATGGCCCCCTTATCTTTATTATTAAAGGTGACCAAAATAGGAGTGTGGTCACTAGAATTCTGAGGTAGTGTACAACAACAAACTTTAGAAAATGTGTTAACAAAAATCAGATTCAATAAAACCCTGTCTAATTTACAGTGGATATTCCTAAATTCACCCGATTTCTAGGTGAATTTGTTTCCATTAATTGGAGGTTTTATCAAGCCAGACCTTATAATGAAGTTAGCAATTTTCTCAAGTTTGTTGAATGGAATGGGATTACCTCCCCTTTTTCAAAACCATGAAAAATAGTATTGAAATCACCAATAACAATACAGGGACAGTTAATATTTAAACTAAAAAGATCGATACTATTCGAAAGTTTGTGCCTATCTGTCTCCATATTAGAGGCATAAATAAAAGTGATTATTAAAGTAAAACAACCTTTATCTTTAAAACAACAGTGAATGTATTGAAAATCAACAAAATAACTGTCTAATGACCAAACATTAGGATTATGAGGAACCAAAATTCTACCATTACTGTGACAACCACCCATAGCCCCAGCACTATACAAGAGGAATAATGCGCAGAAAGGTGTGCCAAGCAGCTATGGACGATCATCAAGGTATGGTAGATAAACGAAACCAGTCGTAAACTCACCGCGCAAGGATAAAGTATAATAGAACATATATAACAAGTAGTGATAGTGAAGCAGAAACACTAAACTTTCATGACAACTAGAAAGTATTTCCCATACACGTGGATAACAACAATAGTGTTTGTACAATTTGCCTAACTACAACACTCGGAGAAATAACAAACAGCGGAAACAAATATGTAGTAATAAAACTGGTACGTGGGCCTCTTGCTCGCCATCGATCAGCATCTTCGTCCTCACTAAAGCAATACCTATTATATGTTACTTAGTCTGCCCATCCACAACCAGATGAACAACCCAAGGTAATAAGAGGAAACATAAAACCTTGAGTCAGACAACAATCTTAGTGAGCGATAAAACAGCTAACAAACTTCATCAATAAAGTATATGAGAATGGGTAAATAATCAACTAGTCTACCTCGCTCCAGAGAAGAACTCTCAATTTCCTTCCCCGTTACATGACAGTGATAGCCTTTACAATCCATACACCCAAAGGAATAACAATTCAATCACGGCAATCAAAGCATCTGTAACAACCTGAATTTTTATAACATGTTAAAACAAGAAATCAGGGCAAAATTAAATCATAAGTTAAGAATCAATGGGAACAGGTTACGCCATTGCGTTCATCTCGAAATTCTTCTTGAAAACGAGTCCGAAATTTCGTAAATCGGAGTCCGTATGACCAAGTTATGGCCCATAGAAGATTTTAGAAAATTCAAAAATTCAGCCCGAAATTCAAAATCAGTTCCAAGCAGATTGCGCGGGAAAATTTCCCGCCCTACCCCAGGTCGACTGGGGAGTCGACCTACCCCCCCCCCCCCCCCCCGGTCGACTGGGGAGTCGACTTGGGGGTCGACCTCCCTGGTCGGCCTGGTTTTCCCTGGTGCACCTGTTTGCTCCTTTGGTCTAGTCAGTTGGCCTGTGACGAGATTTGATGGTTCAGATCTAAATTAGGGTTAATCCTATGGCCTAAACTAGTCTCTACACCTATAAAAACACCCTAATACCTAGCCTAAACCATCACAAATCAACCTAACAACTAAATTCTGCCAAAATGCTCCCTAATCATGGCCTCCATCTTCATCTTGAGAGCTTCTAAGGCGAAAAGGAGCTATCTTTCTTCATCAAATCAAAGGAGCTACTTATTCTCAAGGCTTCTAGTGTCTCTACATCATTCCTAGAGCTTCTACAACGTCTCTATCTTGTTCTATTTGGTTCTAGTTCTCATAACCACGCTTTGTAAGCCCCACTCTACTCTTAGATTTAAACTATGAAGTTAATATGAACATGTAGCAAGTTGAAATGAGATTTTTGGTGTAATACTTGTCTTGGGGCTATATTTGTATGCATAGATCCATTTATGACACTTTTGATCTATGATTGTGGAACTATCATGAACCTAGTACCGTTCATCTTGATTTTTGGGTAGAAAGCTATGAGCTTTATTTGGTGGTTATGCATAATGCAACATAGAACCCCTCATAACCTTGATGTTAACTTGCATATGATGTTGAACTACATGCTATCCACAAGTTTATCACCCTATGTCAACTATTATCATGTTATCACCTTTTCCTATGCTAAGTTTGATGTCATGCATGTTTTTGAGGCTAATAATCCTATATGCTAGTTGTGATGAATACCTTTGCCTCAAATATCATCATGTTTAACTTATGACCAACTTTACCACCTTATGCCCATCTTGGTCATATTTTTATGTTCCTTGATTCACTTATGTTGATGCGAATTTACGTGCGAATGGGAATACGTTATGGGTAGTAAGGCAAACTTGAAATGACATGAAAAACATGACTTGAAATGTGACATGAAACTTGATTATGCTTGAAAACATGAATGTGGTCATGACATGTAGAAAACCATAAAGTGGCCAACTCGAGGTTGGGTTGAGTTTGTAGCGTAAATCTGCCCGAAACCGCCCGGTAAATCCAGTGGCTACAAACAATAGGACCCAATGTGAGAAGTTGGTCACATCGCGCTTGAAACCCGAGGTTAGACTAGGTTGTGGTGTAAAGCTGCCCGGACCCGCCCGGTATATCCAGTAACCACAACAAAGTCTAATGTGAGAGGTTGGGTGCATTAAATTAATTAATGCCACATGTTAGGGTTAAGTCATGAACCACTTGGATACACTTAACCAACTTGATACATGACTGGATAGGGTTAACCACACTTAACCCGTTAGAAACCCTGGTCACGTGGTCCTTTTCAGCAGTAACCCTCTTGGATGTATCACGATACCCTAGGGACTAGGCTAGGGTGGGGCACAATTACTGGGCTGATTGTAAGCAACCAGAACGACGGCTGAGTAGGTGCGCCGGTGTAGGTTCAGGCGGACTATGGTCGTGCACATAGTCCGGAGTTGAAAAAGCAGACACGGGCACCAATAGGTTCAGACTGTGCGTGCTTGATTCGTGTCAGTGGTTGGCACCCTAGGACTTGATACACCCTAGGGTGGACCTAGCACAGTTTGACAACATTCCAAGATTGGGCCGTATGACACCGACACTCGACGAGTTAAGCTTATAGGGAGCCGATTGACTAGATCGTGTAGTTGGACCCCGACTTGGGTCACCTCATGATATTGGGTCAAGGGATCATTTCTTGTTTATACTTGACATGGGCTGGAATACCAGTACTTTTGGTGCAAAACTAAACCTTGTATATGCGATGCCACACTTGATCTACCTTGTTATCTATTTATCATGCCAGTTAGTTACCATCTTTATATTTCATCTCAGTTTCTCATGTTTAGTTAACTTCATTAGTTTTTATACTAATAGTAGGTAGGACTTACCAGTCTTTATGACTGACCCTTTTTCTTTTGCCTCTTTTCTTCCGTCCCCCCCGGTTCTCAGGGAGGGAACACTAGTGCTTAGCTTGGACATTTGGCTAGCTTTCTTGACAGCTCATGTACGGTTTGGACTTGAGCTTGCTATGGCTTCATCACATCTATTTTGGGGATAGTTTACTTTATGTTATTTTCAGTTTATGTTTTCTAGACTTGTGGTAGTTGGAAAATAATGATTAAGTACTTTGATGTAAGTTGACTATTTGGTTTTGAAATGGTTAACTATGGTTTTTAAATTTCTACCGCTGCTTTACTTATTTATTTATCTATGTTCTGTCTTGTGATATCTCTGTGCATGTTTACCTAGACAACACCCCTCCAAAGCTAGTGCATTCTCTCGTGAATGGCCCTGGCGGAGGTGGGGTGTTACATTTGGTATCAGAGCATGAGGTTTACTAGACCGGACAAAAGTTTTAAAAACCCTTTTTGAAAAACTATTTTCAAAACCAATTAAGTATTTTTCCAAGGAAAGTCTAGTTTATTTTAAAAAGCTATTCCCCAAAAGCCATTAGCACTATCCTTCGTTTCCTCGTTCTAAATTTATCTTTTCCTTTTTCAGCATGGCCAATCTTAACCTTCCTGAGGGAGTAACCATACCCGGATGGTTCCGAAGGTACTTGGAAGCTAGGGCCAACAATGCGGGCCCAGCAAACACTCCCACTCCTCCTCCCGTACCTGAAGTTCCTCCTCCTCCTCCTCAGCGTCCACAAGCGGATTTCACGAAGATTTGCAAAGACTTTAAGGCGATGGGTGGCAAAAAATTTGTTGGGACAGAGACTTATGTTGAGGCAAGAAACTGGTTAAAGGAAACTGAAGATCTTTTTGCTATCTTTGAAGTAGAAGACCGTAGGAAAGTTCTGTTGGCAGTATGGCTATTGAAAGAGGAAGCTGCTTATTGGTGGGAAGTCACCAACGCTACTAGGCCTATAGAGACTTGGGCTGACTTTAGGATGAGGTTTGGGCTTAAGTTTCTATCATCCGTTGAGGAGAATCTGCAAATGGAGAAGTTTATATCTTTGAAGCAAGGGGACATGACCGTGAGGGAGTATGTGAATAAGTTTAACCAGCTTGCTCGATTCAGTTTAGACATGGTTAACACACCTCAGAAGAAGGCTCTACGCTTTGCTCGGGGATTGAATGAGCCATTGCAAGGATTGGCCATGTCTCATATACCCATGGGGGCCACTTTTGAGAGCTTGGTAGATATGGCCTTGCTTCAAGGAGATGATAAGAATGGCAAGAAAGAAGTTAAGCATAATGAGACCCAAACCAAGAAGGCGGACTCCAAGTGGGGAGGCAACCAGAGAAACCAGAACAACAAGAACAACAAGGGTAACAAGGCCAACAACAACAAGGCAAGGGAGACAAGGAAGTGCAACTTCTGTGGGATCACTGGACACATAGCCAAAGATTGTAGGAAGAAGAAGAGGAAGTTGGGAGAATGCTTTCATTGCGAGAGTCTGCACACTTCAGTAAGGATTGCCCAAAGAAGCAAGGACAGGGGCAAGGACATACTCAGCGGGCAGGACCTTCTGGAGGGCAGATGCATGCTCTCAACACTACTCCAGCTCCGGACCGAGGTAGTATTTCTGTAGAAAGCCTTGTTTACATTTCTGGTTTTCCTGTTCGAACTTTATTTGATTCTGGCGCATCGCATACCTTTGTTTCCTCTGACATTGTTGAAAGTTTGCACCTAAGTACTAGTCTAGTTGAGGATCCCGTTAGTGTTTCAAATCTAATTGGGGGTTCCGCCCATCTATCTATGATTTGTATGGATTTGAGGATTTCTATCTTGACCATAGAATTCGCATGTAATGCTTATGTTCTCGGGTTCATGGGATACGGGTTGATTTTGGGCATGGATTGGTTGTCCAGTTATGGAGCCATTCTCGATTGTGAGCATAGGGTAGTGAGGCTTATGACTCGCCTTGGCAATGCCCTAGAGATTTCTTGCAACCCTCTGGATCCTGTCATGTTATGTTATCTTGAATCCCTCGACTCGTCTATAGATAATCTTCAATCTGTGAGGGTGGTCCGAGAATATCCTGATGTTTTTGATGAGGTGA
Source organism: Allium sativum (assembly GCA_030737875.1). Lineage (NCBI taxonomy): Eukaryota > Viridiplantae > Streptophyta > Magnoliopsida > Asparagales > Amaryllidaceae > Allium > Allium sativum. Next base: position 226,517,202 of record CM060911.1, on the reverse strand, counting down.
AGGAGTTACCCCCTAAACGCGAGATAGACTTCCGTATTTATCTTGTCGATAATCCCAAGCCAGTTTCATTGCCTGTTAGGCACATGGCCCCGCGAAAAAGAAGAGAGCTTAGCAAGCAAATCAAGGAGTTGCTTGAGAAAAATTTCATTAGGCGAAGCATTTCTGAATGGGGTGCTCCTGTGGTATTCGCTACTAAGGCGGATGGTTCGCTTCGTCTATGTGTTGATTATCGTGAGTTAAACAAGCTGACAAAGAAGAATAGGCACCCGTTACCGAGGATCGATGATCTCTTTGACCAGCTTGTAGGTGCTTCTGTTTTCTCTCAGCTCGATCTAGCCACCGGATTCCATCAGCTTAGAGTGGCTGAGGATAGTATTGACAAGACTGCGTTTAGGACTCCAGATGGGTTCTTTGAATGGCTTGTCATGCCATTCGGTTTGACTAATGCACCCGCATACTTCGTTGATTTGATGAGTAGGGTGTTTAGGGAGTTCCTTAATAAGTTTGTGGCTGTCTTCGTGGATGATATTCTGATCTTCTCTAAGGACGAGGAAGAGCATGCTATACATCTCAAGGAGGTTATGGATACGCTTGGAGCTCATCAGTTAAAAGCCAAGTTCTCCAAATGCCATTTTTGGAGAAAGGAAGTTCGGTTCCTTGGGCATATAGTTTCTAAGCAAGGCATAGCTGTGGATCCCGCTAAAGTAGTGGCGGTACAAGACTGGAAAGTTCCGAAGAATGCAACTGAAGTGAGAAGCTTCCTCGGTCTGGCAGGATTTTATAGGAAGTTCATTAAGGACTTCGCTAAGATTTCGGCCCCTCTTACTAAGTTAACGAAGAAGAACTTAGTCTTTGCATGGGACTTAGAGTGTGAGCTTGTTTTTCAAAGGCTCAAGAAAGCCCTCACCACAGCTCCAGTTCTAGCATTACCCGATGGAGGGAAGTTGTTTACCGTGTACACCGATGCATGTGGCGCGGGATTGGGCGTTGTCCTGATGCAAGAAGGGAGAGTGATATGCTTTGGGAGTAGGCAACTCAAGGTTCATGAGAAGAACTATCCGTCTCATGATTTGGAGTTGGCGGCGATCGTCTTTGCACTCAAATCTTGGCGCCGTTATCTTCTAGGTGAAAGGTTTGAGTTATATACTAATCACAAGTCGCTCAAGTACCTCTTCTCGCAGAAAGATTTGAATCTAAGGCAGCAGAGGTGGATGGAATTCTTGGCGTCATATGACTTCGATATAGCTTATACCCCTGGCAAGGGTAATGTTGTGGCGGATGCGCTAAGTAGAAAAAGGTTGACTTTGAGTCCCTTGTTTGTTGAGATGAAGAGCCTAGAGTTCTTGGCAGCCTTTGATTTTACACCTACTGTTGAGTCGATGACTGGTTCGTTAGCATCCCTTGAGCTTAGACCTACACTCCTTGATCAAGTTGGGACTTCACAGAGGGAAGACCCGCAGATAGTCGAGATCATGGACAAGTTGATTCATGGTGAGACGTCAAGTCACCTCGCTAGATACACTATTGATGACAAGGGATGGCTAAGGCGTGATGGAAGACTATGTGTCCCACAAGTGGGAGACTTAGTAAAAATAGTTCTTGAGGAGGCGCATCACTCGAGGATGACCATACATCCCGGAGGGGATAAGATGTACCGGGATATGAAGCGCATTTTCTTTTGGGATGGGATGAAAAAGGATGTTGCAGAGTTTGTTTCTAGATGCATTGTTTGCCAACAAGTAAAGGCCGAGTCGAAGAAGCCCGGTGGGCTACTACATCCATTGGAGGTCCTGCAATGGAAGTGGGAAAGTATCTCTATGGATTTTGTGGATGGATTGCCGAGATCAAGGAAGGGGAATACTAGCATATGGGTCATAGTGGATAGACTCACGAAGAGCGCTCATTTCATTCCGGTGAAGAGCAAGAGGACCGCATCATGGCTAGCATCTGTTTATCTTCGAGAGATAGTGCGATTGCATGGAGTTCCTTCTAGCATAGTGATCGATCGTGACCCAATCTTCACTGGCCAATTCTGGAATAGTTTGCAAGAAGCGATGGGTACGCGATTGAATCTAAGTACAGCCTATCACCCACAGACGGATGGCCAGACCGAAAGGTGAATAGGGTACTAGAAGATCTGTTGAGGCTATGCATTCTTGACTTTGGTGGCACTTGGGAAGACCACCTTCCTCTCATAGAGTTTGCTTATAATAACAGCTACCAAGCAAGCATAGGGATGGCACCATTCGAAGCTTTGTATGGGAGGCCGTGGAAGTCACCAACATGTTGGTGGGAGACGACGGATAAGCTTATACTTGGGCCCGACATGATAAGGGACGCATCCGAGAAGGTTGAGTTGATTCGAAGGCGGATGAAAGCGGCCCAAGACAGACAGAAATCCTATGCAGACAAGAGAAGGACAGACTTAGAGTTTGAAGTTGGAGATATGGTCTTTGTGAAGGTTTCTCCTTTACGAAATGTGGTTCGTTTCGGAGCAGTTGGAAAGCTAGCACCAAGGTTCGTAGGACCCTTCCCTATCATCGAGAAGATTGGGAAAATGGCTTATAGAGTGGAATTGCCCGAGAAGCTGGCTGGAGTGCACAATGTCTTTCATGTCTCGCATCTCCGAAAATGCCTACATGAATCAGCCGAAGTAGTAGAGCCTAGCATTCTTGAAGACGTGGAGGTAGAGAAAGAGGCAACCCTGAGGCGAGCTCCGATTCGTATCTTGGGAACGGAGATCAAGAAGCTGAGGAATCGAGAAGTCAAGTTAGTAAAGGTTCAGTGGAGTGAAGCCGATGAAGATGCAACTTGGGAAACCGAGGAGAAGATGCGTGGGCTTTATCCATTTCTTTTTGAGGGTACATTCTCAATCTCCTTTCCTAGTTAGCATATCTTTCTTTTGCTATCCATGTTTATCTTGTTATCTCGTTAATCTTGTCATGAGAACCTTAGGTAGAAACCCTTTGGATGAAACATGTATTTGAAACATGTTATGCTTGATGGTTGCAAATGGTTGCAAGTGTTTGCAAGTGGTTACTCGTGGATGCATGATACACATTAGGCACTAAGATCGGCTCACACACTTTCATATTGCATATGCATGAGTGTTTATGCTTATTCATGGATGGAACTTGTTATGCTATCACGTGGATGTTGCATATGGATGAATGTTATGTGCACTCATGTAGAGATTATAAATTATGTTAGGAATTTGCATACATTTGGACTCATTTCACTAACATATTCTGCATTAAGGAGGTTTACTGAGTTAGTAACCGCCTGATTTTCGCATTTGATAGGTGCATTTACACACACTTTTGCATATATTCATACAACATTAGAAATCTTTTAAGGACAATGATTACTTGTGGATGATGTTTGAGTAGATGGATGATGGATGGTAGGATACGTTCTTCCTAACTTGGAGATTTCGGGGACGAAATCCTTTAAGGAGGGGAGAATGTAACAACCCGAATTTTTATAACATGTTAAAACAAGAAATCAGGGCAGAATTAAATCATAAGTTAAGAATCAATGGGAATGGGTTACGCCATTGCGTTCGTCTCGAAATTCTACTTGAAAACGAGTCCGAAATTTCGTAAATCGGAGTCGTATGACCAAGTTATGGCCCATAGAAGATTTCAGAAAATTCAAAAGTTCAGCCGAAATTCAAAATCAGTTCCAAGCAGATTGGGCGGGAAAATTTCCCGCCCTACCCCAGGTCGACTGGGGGGTCGACTGGGGAGTCGACCTCCCCCCCCCCCCCCCAAGGTCGACTGGGGAGTCGACCTGGGGGTCGACCTCCCTGGTCGGCCAGGTTTTCCCTGGTGCACCTGTTTGCTCCTTTGGTCTGGTCAGTTGGCCTGTGACGGGATTTGATGGTTCAGATCTAAATTAGGGTTAATCCTATGGCCTAAACTAGTCTCTACACCTATAAAAACACCCTAATACCTAGCCTAAACCATCACAAATCAACCTAACAACTAAATTCTGCCAAAATGCTCCATAATCATGGCCTCCATCTTCATCTTGAGAGCTTCTAAGGCGAAAAGGAGCCATCTTTCTTCATCAAATCAAAGGAGCTACTTATTCTCAAGGCTTCTAGTGTCGCTACATCATTCCTAGAGCTTCTACAACGTCTCTATCTTGTTCTATTTGGTTCTAGTTCTCATAACCACGCTTTGTAAGCCCCACTCTACTCTTAGATTTAAACTATGAAGTTAATATGAACATGTAGCAAGTTGAAATGAGATTTTTGGTGTAATACTTGTCTTGGGGCTATATTTGTATGCATAGATCCATTTATGACACTTTTGATCTATGATTGTGGAACTATCATGAACCTAGTACCGTTCATCTTGATTTTTGGGTAGAAAGCTATGAGCTTTATTTGGTGGTTATGCATAATGCAACATAGAACCCCTCATAACCTTGATGTTAACTTGCATATGATGTTGAACTACATGCTATCCACAAGTTTATCACCCTATGTCAACTATTATCATGTTATCACCTTTTCCTATGCTAAGTTTGATGTCATGCATGTTTTTGAGGCTAATAATCCTATATGCTAGTTGTGATGAACACCTTTGCCTCAAATATCATCATGTTTAACTTATGACCAACTTTACCACCTTATGCCCATCTTGGTCATATTTTTATGTTCCTTGATTCACTTATGTTGATGCGAATTTACGTGCGAATGGGAATACGTTATGGGTAGTTAGGCAAACTTGAAATGACATGAAAAACATGACTTGAAATGTGACATGAAACTTGATTATGCTTGAAAACATGAATGTGGTCATGACATGTAGAAAACCATAAAGTGGTCAACTCGAGGTTGGGTTGAGTTTGTAGCGTAAATCTGCCTGGAACCGCCTGGCAAATCCAGTGGCTACAAACAATAGGACCCAATGTGAGAAGTTGGTCACATCGCGCTTGAAACCCGAGGTTAGACTAGGTTGTGGTGTAAAGCTGCCCGGACCCGCCCGGCATATCCAGTAACCACAACAAAGTCTAATGTGAGAGGTTGGGTGCATTAAATTAATTAATGCCACATGTTAGGGTTAAGTCATGAACCACTTGGATACACTTAACCAACTTGATACATGACTGGATAGGGTTAACCACACTTAACCCGTTAGAAACCCTAGTCACGTGGTCCTTTTCAGTAGTAACCCTCTTGGATGTATCACGATACCCTAGGGACTAGGCTAGGGTGGGGCACGATTACTGGGCTGATTGTAAGCGACCAGAACGACGGCTAAGTAGGTGCGCCGGTGTAGGTTCAGGCGGACTATGGTCGTGCACATAGTCCGGAGTTGAAAAAGCAGACACGGGCACCAGTAGGTTCAGACTGTGCGTGCTTGATTCGTGTCAGTGGTTGGCACCCTAGGACTTGATACACCCTAGGGTGGACCTAGCACAGTTTGACTACATTCCGAGATTGGGTCGTATGACACCGACACTCGACGAGTTAGGCTTATAGGGAGCCGATCGACTAGATCGTGTAGTTGGACCCCGACTTGAGTCACCTCATGATATTGGGCCAAGGGATCATTTCTTGTTTATACTTGACATGGGCTGGAATACTAGTACTTTTGGTGCAAAACTAAACCTTGTATATGCGATGCCACACTTGATCTACCTTATTATCTATTTATCATGCCAGTTAATTACCATCTTTATGTTTCATCTCAGTTTCTCATGTTTAGTTAACTTCATTAGTTTTTATACTAATAGTAGGTAGGACTTACCAGTCTTTATGACTGACCCTTTTTCTTTCGCCTCTTTTCTTCCGTCCCCCCCTCCCCCCAGGTTCTCAGGGAGGGAACACTAGTGCTTAGCTTGGACATTTGGCTTGCTTTCTTGACAGCTCATGTACGGTTTGGACTTGAGCTTGCTATGGCTTCATCACATCTATTTTGGGGATAGTTTACTTTATGTTATTTTCAGTTTATGTTTTCTAGACTTGTGGTAGTTGGAAAATAATGATTAAGTACTTTGATGTAAGTTGACTATTTGGTTTTGAAATGGTTAACTATGGTTTTTAAATTTCTACCACTGCTTTACTTATTTATTTATCTATGTTCTGTCTTGTGATATCTCTGTGCATGTTTACCTAGACAACACCCCTCCAAAGCTAGCGCATTCTCTCGTGAATGGCCCTGGCGGAGGTGGGGTGTTACAGCATCCATTCATATGGCAAAGAAACTCAATCATGATCATAACTTGCATTCAAACATCCATTACTGACTCTGGATATAACCGCCAACCTTGCTTTGGAAACTTCGTTATCGTACGACTGGCTAACAATTTGCTGTCAATTGTCAAGGACCACACACGACGCCCCGGTTCTAGCAAAACTCCATATGCTATACTCAACACATGCTACATGCTATACTCAACACGAGTCTAGGCCATACACGACGCCCAAGGCACTCGACCTACAATTGTTCTTCAATTGTACCTATGCTTTGAGTCCACTAGAACCTATGACAACGACAATTCCTCGGCCTTCGTCTCTCTAGTCGTTATCAATTACGACTATTAATTAGCTCAGAACACTTTAGAGCTATCGCTTCACACGAATTTAGTACATCATTGAGTTGTCTCCCCATTTGTTGCACACAACGAACAACAAACACTTTTCAACACTTCCAAACTTCCTAATTGAATTCACTTTGAAGTCACATCATCACCGGAAATGTCCGACCAAAAATAGCTGCCCAGAAATGGCAAACCAAAAATGGCTGACCAGAATAGACCGACCCACTTTGGTCCGACCCAACTTTGGTTCGGCCGAATTTTGTTCCAACCCAACTTCTTCTGACTAGGCCGATCCACCTTTTCTGACTAGGCCGACCCACTTATGGCCGATCCACTCTTCCTAACTAGGCCGACCCACTTATGGCCGATTAACTTTTCCTGACTAGGCTGACCTACTTATGGCCGACCCACTTTTCCTGACTAGGCCGACCCACTTATGGTCGATCCACTTATGGCCGACCCAAAACCTGCATATTGCCATTCAACTCCGATTTCGATCAAAACTTCGTCAAACGATAAATCCGACCAAACTAACTTATCCAATTCATCCAAAAAACATGTTACGAAATCAACAATATGACAATTCTATCAAGGATAGTGTCAAATTCACCAAAATCAACACAAATATGCATATTAACAAAAACTATGGATCTAACTTGCACATTTGTATGAAATATCATAGAAATCACCTATCTAAACTTACTAAATCAGATCCTAGGGTGATCTATATGAAAATGAACTTACCAATTCATAGATCTAAGGGAAAACACTTGAATTTGATGAAGAATATAATCTACTACCCATACACTTCATTAAATCCATGTGATAGATGTAAATCACTCACCGATTCTCCAATACAAGCTAAAATAATAGAATTATGAATCCGGACAGCGAGCAATTCGAACCAAACTCCTCAACCCGATGAATTCACCCTTGAAATGATGTAGATCTAGCCTCCAATGATGTAGATCTATGTTTTCCCTCCTTAGATTTGGATTTTTAATGGTGAAAAGGTGTAAGAGGAAGAAGGAGATCAATGCCTCCAAATGAGGGAATAGGAAAATAAACTTTTCCCCTCCACTCCCACCCCTTATTTATAGGATTCCACCATCCCACTAATGAGCCTTCCCAAATCAACCCATTAAGCTCCCAAAACCTGAACGACCAACTAAAAAACCTTAAAACAGCGATTCCTCCCAAACCGCGTAGCCAAATCTTTAATGTAACTACTCTACGGAAAGCAATCATCAATTCCTTTCCAATGGCACACATCTTACCCTCCGATTCGACCTGAGTCAAAAGTAATTTCCAGTACTAGACTGACATGGGCAAAATGGTCACAAACAAAATCGGTAAAAAATATGGACATGTCCCACATCCCTATAAGCAACATATTAAAAGACGAGAGCGATCCAACCCTCAAGGAATAAAATAAAAATATTTTAAGATCTTCCGATACGTAAAATGCAAGTTGTTACATTCTTCCCCCCTTTAGAATTTCGCCCCCGAAATTCCAAGCAAACACAAGCAATCACAACAATTCTGCATGCCTGTCATCCATGAAAAGCCAATTCTATCATCCAAACTAGCAACCATCAAGCCATGCATCCATAGCCTAATCCTAGAACGCGGAATTCTATCAGACAATCAACAAGATACAACTATATAACAATGGTACGATATCAAAGGGTTCCTCCCGACGAAGAGTTCTGGATGAGTCGCCTTCATGCTCTCTTCCGTCTCCCACGTACAATCGTTATCATCTTTACTCCATTTTACCTTGACCAGCTTAACCGTCTTCCTCCTAAGCTATTTCGTGTCATTCCCCACAACACGAAGTGGCTTACGAGGTTGTGCAATTGCGGTTTATACTTCTAGGTCTTTGTACTGTTCTGGAGATACCACCACATTCGAATCATGCACGAACTTCCGTAGAAACGACACATGGAACACATTATGCACGCTTGACATCTTCTCGGGTAACTCCAATCTATATGCGAGCTTTCCAGTTCGCTCGACTATCGGAAATGGTCCAACGAACCTAGGAGCCAACTTTCCTTTACTCCCAAATCAAACCACATGCTTCAATGGCGAAATCTTCATGAAAACCATGTCACCGACTTCGAATTTCAAATCTTTTCGATGCTTATCAGCATAGCTCTTCTGGCGATCTTGGGCCGCCTTCATTCATTGCCGAATGATCTCGATACAATCTGAAGTCTCTCTAATCATCTATGGCCCAAGCACCAACTTATCTCCAGTTTCTAACCAACATGTTGGAGAATTGCATGATCTCCCATAAAACGCCTCGTATGGTGCCATCCCAATGCTAGATTGGAAGCTATTATTATATGAAAACTCAACCAGATGTATATGGTCTTCCTATGATCCTCCGAAGTCTAACACACAAGTCCTCAGGAGATCTTCCAAAACTCGATTGACTCTCTCGATCTGACCATCAGTTTGGGGATGATATGTCGTACTCAAGAACAACTCGGTTCCCAAAGCTTCTTGCAAACTCTTCCAAAATTCGCTAGTGAATAACGGATCTCGATCACTCACTATACTCTTTGGGATGCCATGGAATCTAACAATCCATTTCACATAAAGTTCAGCTAGCTTCGACGTTGTCCTAGTCGACTTGACAGGAATGAATCTTGCACTTTTGGTCAAGCGATCGACAATGACCCAAATCCCTTCATTTCCTATCCTAGTTCTAGGTAGTCCATCGATAAAATCCATCGATACTTGTTCCCACTTCCATGTAGGAATTTCCAATGGCTGAAGCAAACCACTCGGCTTCTTCTGTTCATCTTTCACTAACTGACAGTTCATGCACTTGGAAACGAACTTTCCAATATCTCACTTCATCCCCTCCCAGAAGTAGACTCGCTTAATGTCCTGATACATCTTGTTACCACCGGGATGAATCGTCAACTTCAAGTGATGACATTCTCTCAGAACCTCATCTCTCAATCCATCAATATCAGGAACAACTAATCGCCCTTGCTTTCGAAGCCAACCTTCTCGATCGACTTCAAACTCTTTATCTTCTGGTTCTAGTCTCTGGATAAACTCGACAAGCTTTGCATCTCGCTTGTTGCTCTTGCCAATCCTTTTGATGAGAGTAGGTCTTATCGATAAGCTTGCCAATATTTCAGGTCCCAACTCACAATTTGGCCTGAAATCAAACCTTGCCAAATACTCAAGGCTCTTCCATTCCGAAAACATCGCTCCCATACTTGCGTGTCATCGACTCAACGCATCTGCAACTGCGTTACCTTTACCTGGAGTATATGCTATATCAAAATCATACAATGCCAGAAACTCTAACCATCCTTGCTGCCGAAGATTCAAATCCTTTTGGGAGAAAAAATACTTCAACGACTTGCGATTCGTAAACAACTCGAATCGGACTACCAACAGGTAATGTCTCCACATCTTCAGAGCAAACACAATCGCTGCCAACTCCAAATCATGAGTTGTGTAATTCTTCTCATGCGGCTTTAGCTGTCGACTCGTGTAGGCCACAACCTTATCATTTTAAATTAGCACTGCTCCAAGCCCAGTACCACATGCATCGGTATATACCACCATCTCTTAATTCCCACTTGGAATGGTCAACACAGGAGCACTCGTCAATCTCTCTTTCAGGATCCCGAACACTTGTTTACACTTTGCATTCCATGTGAATACTTGGTTCTTCTTCGTTAATCCCATCAAAGGTGCAACTATCTTGGAGAAATCCTTGATAAATCGTCGATAATAACCAGCCAACCCAAGGAAACTCCGTACATCCATCGCATTCTTAGATCTATCCTAGTTCTGGATTGCTGCCACCTTAGCGGGGTCAACCGCTATCCCATTTCCATAAACAACATGACCTAAGAACCTCACCTCATCCTTCCAGAAGTGACACTTTGAGAACTTAGCCTTCAACTGATGCTTTCGTAAGATCTCTAACTCAACTCTCAAGTGCGTCTTGTGTTCTTCCTCATTCCTAGAGTAAACCAAAATATCATCCACGAACACAAGCACGAACTTGTTCAACTGATCTCTGAACACTCTATTCATAAGATCCACAAAGTATGCTGGAGTGTTAGTCAACTCGAATGGCATCACCAACCACTCGAATAATCCGGATGGTGTCCTAAAAGCAGTCTTTAGTACACTATCCTTGGCCACCCTCAATTGGTGAAATCCAGTTGCCTAATCCATTTGAGAAAACACTTTGGCTTCGTGAAGCTGATCGAACAAGTCATCAGTCCTTGGCAACGGATACTTGTTCTTCTTAGTCACCTTGTTTAGCTCACAATAGTCCACACACAATCTTATCGAGCCATCTACCTTGGTTGCAAACACGACCGGTGCACCCCATTCGGAAACACTTCTCCGAATGAATCCCTACCTAAAAAGGTCTCGAACTTGCACCTCCAATTCTCGTTGTTCCTTAGGCGCCATATGCCTAAAAGGCATAACGATTGGTCTAGCGCCGTCGACCAAATCGATCATTAACTCGATCTCACGATGCAGCGGCAACCATTTGACCTCGTCAAAGATATCCTCATACTCATTAGCGATCAGCACAGATGACAAGTCTTCTTGTGGAATCACAAGCGAATATAGATAGCTAACGAAGACACCTTCTTTGCGCTTACACTTTATCAACAGATTTCGCCCTTCCATATCCCCGACTCTCACCTCTAGACTCTCGCAATTCACTCTCGCCGCATACCTCTTGAGCCAATCCATGCCCAAAATGATCCCAAACCGAGCGAAGTTAAGAACAAAGAAATCACACACAAAAGAGAAACCATGACTCGACAACTCTATATCACGACACAACATGCACAAACTGGATGAACCCCAACTGGATTAGTCATGATCAATGGTCTATCACAAATTTCGGGTTCCAAACCTAAGCGACACACATGCTCATTGCAAATGAATGAATGCGATGCTCCAGTATTAAACAAAACTCGAACTGAAACACCATGAAAAGAAAGCGTACCTTGCACTACGACACCCTTTTCCTTCTCCTCAGCAGTAGGAGCTTTGGAAAAGATGGCACTGCCCTTATAGCATACGCTTTAACCATTTGCTTCCCTTTGGCTGATTCTGGACAATCTTTCTTCTCATGTCCTGGCTTCCCACACTTGAAGCACTTCTTCTCAGCTTTAGGATTCTTGCATTCACTAGCAAAATGGCCCTTCTGCCAATGAAGCAAGTCACTTCTCCCTTCTGCTTCTTTTGGCCATCCTTTCCTTTCTGTTGTTTTTGCTTCCTTTTCTTATTATTAACACCCTGATGTGGCTTTTGTTCCTCCTTAGGTGCAACAACAGACATCTTCTTAGGGAGCAAACTTTCATGCCTCAAAGCCTTCTCGACGATCTTCTCAAAGCTATCTTTGAGGTGATCCACAAGCTGATCCCCAAGATATTCATCCAATCCCAAGACAAACTTATCGTTCTTTTGATAAGGAGTATCCACATATGAATGAGCATACTTCGATAAAGCCTCAAAGTCAGAAATATAGTCAAGAACTGGACGACCATTCTGCTTAAGCTCCACAAATCTCTTAAACAGAACAGACTTCTGCATGATGGAGATAAATTTTGCTTCAAATTTAGCTTGAACAACGCCCATGAAATATCCTCTTCAGTGGTCTCAAGTGTGACAGAGTTCCACCAGTCCATTGCCCTACCCAGTTACTGCCTTGATGCAAGCTTCCTCTTTGTTGCATCATCAATGCCCATGTCCTTGAAAATCCTAACACAATTATCCATCCACCACTGGACTTCTTCAACTGGTTTAGTGTCTTGAACTGTTTTCCTCCCAATGAAGAAAAGTCTTTGCATAGCTTTGCAAATTCTACAGCTCTAGGCACTTGGACTCCAACATCAACCGTAGCTGCTACAGTAGCGGGGTTCCTTCGAAGGCATGCTTCAATCATAGCTTTAAACATGGCCGGGTAGTCTTGTGCCCCACCAGTACCCCCTCCAGTATTAGCTTCCCTAGCAGCGTGTCTTGATGGTCGTCTACTTATTCTAAATCTGCAAATTAAAATGATTAGATACTTACAAGAAAAACTGCTAAAGGAAAACAACTGTACGACTATATATGCTAAAATATATATAGAAAGCATCCAACTGAAATCTACAAGTACGTCTCTCATACGTGACTACGTCCGTGAACTTTGGCTAAAATCGTTAACCTGGCTCTGATACCAAATGTGACGACTTCCCACAGCCCCAGCACTATACAAGAGGAATAATGCGCTGAAAGATGTGCCAGGCAGCTATGGACGATCATCGAGGTATGGTAGATAAACGAAACCTGTCGTAAACTCGTAGCGCAAGGATAAAATATAATAGAATATATACAACAGGTAGTGATAGTGAAGCAGAAAACACTACACTTTCACGACAACTAGAAATTATTTCCCATACACATGGATAACAACAATAGTGTTTGTACAATTTGCCTCACTATAACACTTAGAGAAATAGCAAACAGCGGAAACAAATACTATATAGTAATAAAACTGGTAATGAGCCTCTTGCTCGCCATCGATCAGCATCGTCATCCTCACTAAAGCAATACCTGCCACTTGTTACTTAGTTTTCCCATCCACAACCGGATGAATAGCCCAAGCTAATAAGAGGAAACATAAAACCTTGAGTCAGACAATAGTCGTAATGAGCGATAAAACAACTAACAAACTTCATCAATAAAGTATATGAAAATGGGTAAATAATCAACTAATCTACCCCGCCCCATAGAAGAACTCTCAATTTCTTTCCCCATTACATGACCGTGATAGCCATTACAATCCATACACCCAAAGAAATAACAATTCAACCACGGCAATTAAAGCATCCATTCATATATGGCAAAGCAACTCAATCATGATTACAACATGCATTCAAAAAACGTCCATGACTGACTCTGGATATTACCGCCAACCTTGCTTTGGAAACTTCGTTATTGTATGACTGGCTAACAATTTGCCATCAATTGTCAAGGACCACTCACGATGCCCCGGTTCTAGCAAAACTCCACATGTTATAGTCAACACATGCTACACGCTATACTCAACATGTGTTTAGGCCATACACAACGCCCAAGACACTCGACCTACAATTGGTCTTCAATTGTACCTCTGCTTTGAGTCCGCTAAAACGTACAATAACAATAATTCCTTGGCATTCGTCTCTCTAGTCATTATCAATTACGACTATTAATTAGCTCAGAACACTTTAGAGCTATCACTTCACACGAACTCAATACATCCTTGAGTTGTCTCCCCATTTGTTGCATACAAGGAACAACAAACAATTTTCAACACTTCCAAACTTCCTAATTGAATTCATTTTGAAGTCACATTATCACTGGAAATGTCCGACCAGAAATAGCTGCCCAGAAATGGCCGACCGGAAATAGCTGACCAGAATAGTCCGATCTGACTTTGGTCCGACCCAACTTCTTCTGACTAGGCAGATCCACTTATGGTCGATCCACTTTTTCTGACTAGGCCGACCCACTTATGGCCGATCCACTTATGGCCGATCCACTCTTCCTGACTAGGCCGACCCACTTATGGCCGATCCACTTTTCCTGACTAGGCCGACCCACTTATGGTCGATCCACTTATGGCCGACCCAAAACCTGCATATTGCAATTCAACTCCGATTTCGACCAAAACTTCGCCAAACGATAAATCAAATGAAACTAACTCATCCAAAAAGGATTACTAATATGTTATGAAATCAACAATATCATCAATATGACAATTCTATCAAGAATAATGTCAAATCACCAAAATCACCACAATCATCCATATTAACAAAAACCATGGATCTAACTTGCACATTTGTATAAAAATATCATAGAAATTACCTATCTAAAGTTTCTAAATCAGATCCTAGGTTGATCTATATGAAAATGAACTTACCAACGCATAGATCTAAGAAAAAACACTTGAATTTGATGAAGAACATAATCTATTACCCATACACTTCATTGAATCCATGTGAGATATGTAAATCACTCACCGATTCTTCAATACAAGCTAAAATGATAGAATTATGAATCCGGACAGTGAGCAATTCGAACCAAACTTCCCGATCCGATGAATTCACACTTGAAATGATGTAGATCTAGCCTCCAATGGTGTAGATCTTTAATTTCCCTCCTTAGATTTGGATTTTTAATGGTGGAAAGGTGTTAGAGGAAGAAGGAGATCAATGCCTCCAAATGAGAGAATGGGAAAGTAAACTTTTCCCCTTCACTCTCACCCCCTATTTATAGGATTCCACCAGCCCACTAATGGACCTTCCCAAATCAACCCATTAAGCTCCCAAAACCTGAACGACCAACTGAAAAACCTTAAAACAGCGATTACTCCCAAACCGCTTAGCTAAATATTTAATGTAACCATCTATGGAAAGGCAATCATCAATTCCTTTCCAATGGCATAGGTCTCACCCTATGATCCGGCCTGAGTCAAAAGTTATGTCCTATACAAGACTAACAGGGGAAAAATGGTCACAAACAAAATCAGTAAAAATTATGGATATGTTCCACATCTCCATAAGCAACATATTAAAAGATGAGAATGATCCAACCCTCAGGGAATAAAATAAAAATATTTTACGATCTTCCGATACGTAAAATGCGGGCAGTTACAATTACCCCCCATATGATTGTTATTAATTATGTGCCAATTAGATAAGCTTCTATTATGAAAGGTAGCAATATTAGTATCATTAAGCTTGTGCTCAATCAAATCACTAATGCTAGGCTTATACTTGCTCAAAAAATTGAGCAGATCTAACTTCCTACCAGGATAATTCAAACCTCTTATGTTCCAGGTTATAACATCCATAAAATATATAATCAAAAATATAAAATAAGGATACAACAAAGGATACAATGCAAGTTACAGTGGGTCACTGTGCTCGCTACGATCCCCTTTCACATCAGACTGCTTACCACTTTTCTTGAAATTAGTTTTATCTGTGGCTTTCAGCTGCTTCTCCCAATTTGATTTTTTTTGCAATATATTTTTTCCTGAAGTCATGATCTTTCTTATCCTCAACCTCTTCAATTGCACCTATATCAGAAAGACTCTTGGTTCTGGTCTTTTTCTTTTTCTGAAATGCAGGTTTTGAAGTTGCTTTAGGAAAAGCCATGGATTTGTTCACAGCATTCTGGATGTTCTCTTCAGAAATAGTGGAATTGGAAGGAGCAAGATCTCTAGAAAGCAGACCAGAATTAGTGTAAATTGGGTCAGCAGCAATCATATTCGAGCACTATTCTATTACTGTAGAATTAGGACTAATTATTCCAGAATTTGTAAATAATCTTGGATCCTTCATATGAGGGGAGGATCCAATGACCTATTTATTAATTTTCCCATCTGCATTTGCTTCTGAATTTCCTACTAAAATGTTTTGCTCCACCAACTCTGTGTACTGACTTCACAATACTCACTGATTTATTAGGAGCCAAATCAGATTGCGTTTTTTCAATTGTCTTTGTAGAAACTTGAGGAATTTCAGTACCAACAATTACAATATTATGACCCAACTCTGAGATTGTCAGGGGATCAGTGTTCATGTTATCTTCCTCAGCAGTTAGGGATATATACATAGGATCATAGTTTTTAGATAGAGTCTCGTATGAGTTGATACCATTTTTGTCACTCCCCATGTTATCAAGGTTTGTAGATTCATTTGGCTTTTCCACTGCACTTTTGTTGAATTCATAGTTTGCAGTTGAATGACCAAAGCATTTGCAATCCTTGCATCTATCAGGTGTCTGCTTATATGTGATCGGTTGAGAGATAATTTCGCCATAAGGTAAATAGCTTGTAGCCTCATTTGATAGATCCGCATCAGCTTTTATTTCTATTGATATTCTGGCGTAACTCAGACGGGTTTCTTTTATCGTTTGTTCATCTAATTTTAGTGGTATCCCTACAACACTAGCGATAGTGCTAAACGCTTCTTTATCCCATAACCTTAGACTTAGTTCAGGTAGCCTTATCCATATTGGCATTGTGCTTAGCAAATCTTGGTCAAGAACCAATTTCTTACTCCACTTTTTCAGTATTATAGGCCTTCCGTTTATGAAATAGGGACCTCCTCTTACAAGCTTTTCACAATCTTCAATGTTAGTGAATCTGATAATGAATAACCCGTTTTCCCTTGTAAATATCTCAAAGGAACCACTAGGGTTCCATGTTCTAGCAATGAAAGCTCTGAAATGGTAATACGATGGGGGCTTACCAAATACATAAGAAACAACAGAGAATCCCCATTTAAATTTCGTTCAATTGCTGACTTCCTCATTAACGATAACAATATTCCCTTCACCAATATTCGTAACTTTGTAATATTAAATTGTCACTTCTTTTTATAATTTTTTTAACTGTCTTGAGTATGTGCACTATACCATATCAACGAATTTGGCACACAAGGACATGGATATACAATTCCGCTATAAGCCGTTTCAATTTTGATAGTGCTCAGATTCGTATCAAACTACATTTTGTGATCCGCACCACCCCAAACACCCTATATCTAACCGTACATCAATGAAGCCCCGGATTGCTCCATTTGATATGGCTTTGGACCGTATGAAATACGTATCAAAATTTTCCCTCCTTACTTCCATTCTGGCACAATCGAGTTTTGACACATCAAAACTTTTGGTCGAATTATCCCTCTTTTCATTTTGCAATGGCGACCACCAAATACCCAAATTAGAGTTTTGGTACTCGACCGACTTCCTTTGTCAATAAGTCATCCTCCGCAGTACATGGGTTATCGTCAGCTCGCGCTGCCTTCAACTGACCAACGAAGCCTCAATCCACCACTGTCCATCCTTCTTGTCGCCATTGGAGGTGAGTACTAGATCACGGTTAAATTTAAATAAGAAATGGATTTAATTTGAATTCGAATTAGGTTTAAATTGTGTTTAAATTGGGTTTAATTTGAATTTCCATGGCTTAGTTCAAAAATATGAATGATAGATATTTGCATGTGCTTGTCTACCTAGAATTCATGTTGCTATTGTGTTTAAATTGGGTATTATTCCCAGTTTTATAGTGCGGTAGTGTATTTGCTATCATTTACTTGTGTTGTATTTGTCTACCTTGAATTCAGACACTTTTACTTGTGCTGCTCTGCCCATTTGTGTGTATTATTGCACCATGTACATTGATCCTTACTGATCTGAAGTGCATGTGCCATTTTTGGCTTGTGCAAAAAAAAAAAAAATCATGTGGTATGATTTGAGAACTAAGGCATACTAGTTTTGTTGACTGAGCTGCATGTATTTGATGTTTTCTTCTGTGTGTTTTGGACACTTTAAAAATTGATAAGAACATGTACTTCATTCTTGCTTGCTAGTTCTGTTATCTTGTGCATTCAAGTCAGTACTTAGCCTTGTGGAAATATGTTCTTTTATGTGTAAGTATGTGTGTATGTGTTATTGTTGTTCCTGCTCCACCTTAACTGCTTTTCCATTTATGACTTGCTGCCTTGAACCATGTTGCTTTGTGCTCAGTATATGACATTATGTGCATATGTACATGTGCTTGTGCACTGATTTGTTGTATTCATCCATGACCTGATTGTGTTCTTCTTGCTTGTATGTTCATGATGCTGTTGTGCAGAGTATGTGTGTGTTGTAATTGTATATTCTTCTATTATCTTGTGCATTCAAGTCAGTACTTAGTCTTGTGGAAATATGTTCTTTTATGTGTAAATATGCGTTTGTTGTATATGCATATTCTGACTCATTATTGTTCTAATGCAAATTACGTTGCAAGTATAGACAAAGATGATGCATTCTGGTTAAGAATTTACTGGGTGATCCACAAGTAAAGCCTCACCAAACTGAAGGCTGTAACTCTCTGGTTAAGAGTTACTGGGTGATTCAACAGGTGGCTGCACTTTAGCTCACGACGCCGGTTCGGATATTTATCTCAGCTTATTCATTTAACTAAGCGCCAAGACTGGAAAAGAGGATAATATCAAGTGTCAAATGCTTT
Source organism: Allium sativum (assembly GCA_030737875.1). Lineage (NCBI taxonomy): Eukaryota > Viridiplantae > Streptophyta > Magnoliopsida > Asparagales > Amaryllidaceae > Allium > Allium sativum. Next base: position 226,498,586 of record CM060911.1, on the reverse strand, counting down.
TTTCTATGGTTCAGTGAAGCAGCATATGACACTTGATATACTATCCCCTTTGCTAGTTTTGGCGCTTACTTAAATGCATAAGGTAGGATAAATACCCGACCCTGGTGCGTGAGCTAAATTACATCCACCTGGTGAATCACCCAGTAAATTTTTAACCAGAAAGTTACACCTTCAGCTTGGTGAATGCATTACCTGCGGATCGAAGTGGTCGATCGCTGAAGTTGAAAAGCGGAGAGTGGTTGATCGCTAAAGTTTACCATCTTTATTGTAATGTAATTATGAAACGGTACATATCTTCTTTATTGTAATGAATAGCGTGTATCTTATTTATTGTAATGTAATCAAATAGTATGTATCATTATATATTGTAATGTACTGAAATATTTCATACAATTATTTCATTTACTGTTACAATTGTGAATTAGTGTATCCTCTTTATAAATTGTGTTATATATGCTTTGTGTTACAAATAACATATGCTATAGTTTCTGCTTATATATACACACACATATATATACATATATAAGATACGGTTTATAGCCGTATCTACTAATCGTTTAGATATGGCCAATAGCTGTATGTTATTACAGTGGGATATGGTTTACATCCGTATTTAATAATTTAACACGCCATTTTTTGATACGGCTTGTTATTGTGCCTAACTGCTTTAAATACGGCTAAAATCACAGACTAATTAGCATATATGGTGTAGTGGTGTCACATTAAATGAACATCATATATTTTGATATAAACTTAAAAATAATAGTGAACTATAAATATACTATGATGAAATGTTGATCAAAGCTAAAAACTGAAGAGCCATTTGAAACAAGGAGACTTTCTTCTTCGCCTTCGATATTTATTTTGTTCATACTTATACTAGAAATATATCTAAAGACATCATACTAAGATATTTTGTCAAAAGCTCATTAGTTGTTATTGAGGCTACTGATTTAGATAATTTATTCCTATCGCTTAGATTTTGACAACTCTATTCTACATAATTTTGTAGTTGTAATTTAGTGTGTTTTGATTTTATGGCTAACAAAATCATCTAAATCTCCTACGTTCATATAGGTACTCAATAGTTTCTATATTAAATAGGTGCAGCAGTCATGGTCGTTGTTCCTAAAGTTACAACTTGTCATGGCTTCCATACTTGTGCCTTCTATGCTCTCTCCTAATCCCCTTGATTAGGTAATTATCTCTAGATTTATTATTATTCACTTCTTACAACTTCAATTAAGTTATATTTATCTTCTTTCTACAATGATAGTTGAGTATCTATTATAAAGCTGCAATGTTTCAAATGATATATTTCATGTTTAACCATGCGATTTCAAAATTGAGAATCAAATTTAAAGTTATCCCTGCTGCTAGATAATCCAAAATATATGAACTTACAAAATAAATTTGAAATGAAAATATTATAAATTTCACATTTATCATATACCATGTCTGAAAAGGAAACCTATTACTAATTTGATCTTGCCTGCAAAGTGAAAGATTAGTCAAACTTTACATGGCTTGAATTTTATATGTTTTATATTTTTTTGTTTTCTAATATAAATAGAAGTATATAGAATTTTATTTTGATATGCTACGGCCAAGATGAGACCAAATGTTTTATATATGCATGGTGCTGCGCAATAGTTTCTTAATGATGCAACAGGTGCAACTACCATGGTGGTTGTTCCTAAATCTGCAATTTATCACGACCTCTACACTTACGCCTTATGTGCTCTCTTCTAATACCCTTCATTAGGTAATTTACTCTACATTGGTTATTCTATGTTTCTAATGAGTTTAATGAACTTGGATTATATTGATCCAAATGGTAGATATTGTTAAACCAAAAAGTGGCTCTAACACCCAAATTATCTTGATTTGTAGAGAATTATAGCTAAAATGAAAGGAAATGCAACAAACACACCAAATTTATAGTGGTTCGATGTTAATGAGCCTACGTCCACTTTCTATGACTTTGATTATACGTTTGAATGCAAGTACAATCAATATTTTCTCTCAATCTCACTTTTACAATGATAATTCACTCAGTAAATTTGAGATAATTCTGAATAGAAATGATGAAGATATGATAATGGTGGAATCAGAGCTCTGAATTGCCAAAAGATCCTAAAAAATTGCAAGTATGGAGCTATTTATAGGTAATTTCTGCAGTCGGTTTGTGAAGACACGTGGCGCCAATCCCGAGGATCTTGGACCCGTTCGTGAGTGGATGGAGAATTGGTCAACATGGCGGTTATGGACAGGTGTCGCAAGATCCTTGCATTGCGGTTCGTGGATGAGTGGAGGTTGACTAAGTTGTGGCCATTTCTGGAAGTATGTTGGACTCGTGATATAGGGGGATAAACCGGATCGTGCTTAGGGGTCGCGAGCCAATGATGAGAGGCAGGACCACGAGCCGAGTTGAAGGCAGGACCACGAGCCGATGAGAGCATGGGATCACAAGCCGGGTTTACCTATGCATGAGTATCCTTGTCCATCTGAATGTTGATGCTTATATTCTTGGTGGCTTGGTCAAAAAAGCTAGCCAGCATTTGCCCCCCTCGGAGTACGTTTTATCAAGGATGGAATGTGTTTCGAAATTGCCAAACTATCTTTTCTTGAAACAGTGAAAGTTAATAGTTGCATCGCTTCGTGAAGTCGTGTCTCTTCATGGATCTGTGTTTTTTGAAATCTCCTAGACGAGTATAAATAGTAGACTGAGTTTCCAATTATTTTCCATAATTGTCGATCTTATGGCTTCATGTTTCAAAACAAGCTACTGCTTATCTCTCTGGTAAATTCTTTGAGGGTCTCATAAATTCCTAAATGTCATCTTATTTTTGTTCGTTCCTCGGGACATGTTGATCAAGCCAGGTCATAACTAGTGGGCACGAGCGAGCGCGTCCTCTTTTACGCGAGCTGTTGCATGTTTGGGTCGAGTTCCTTCCATACATGAAGTTGTTCACATCGCGTTGGGCCGTGCATCAAGCCCATTGAGCGTTTGCAAGGTATCGGGCCAAACCGAGAATTCAAAGGGTCTGGTCCTTCTTGGAGTATATATATTACATTTTATCATCATCCCCCTTTTCACTTTTTACTGCTGTAAAGTTAAATCCACCCGAAACTCTATCCCCAAAACCTTTTTGATCTGAACAAATCCATCATCCAACTCAGTAGGTAATAGGAATTATGCCCTTTCGATTGTTATTTTTCAATATCATGTTGTGATAAACTCAATGCAAAACCCATGTCGATTTCCATTGCCTCTTTCCGTCAGCTCCTGCGTCGTCCTCCGCCTTGGTGGTGATGGTGGTTAGGATTTGTACGGGCTAGATGGCTACGTGAGAGGATGGTGAAGTTAGGAGGAGTTCGTGGAGCTAGGGATTGAGAAGGGTGATGCACTGAGCGATTGCAAATGGAGGAGGAAGGATCGAAGAGCTTGAAGAAGATGCTTCCGTAGGGTATCAGTTCGTGGTGGTAAACAAAGAAAGACTCGGATGGGAGATGATTCTCTTCACAACGGGTCGTGGAGAGGGGAAGTAAAGCGGTTCGTGGAGAAAGGTGGAGTATCGGTTCGGGGGTGGGAAGAAGGTATCGGTTCGTAAGAGGGGACAATAAGGCGGGGTCATGTTGATAGCTCACAAGTCATTTATATATGAGCCGATGAGCTTTAAGTTTTTAGCACTTGGAATAAATCCCAATCACGACTCGGGCCTCCGCTCACGAGCTGGACTCGATCGCGAACTGTCTTTCAATCACTAATTGAACTTTTCCATGTAACCCGACCCGTGGTCACGAGCCGATCCCACATTCACGAGCCAATGTTTTACCCGTGAACTATGCACGTGACACGAGCCGGACTCCTTCATGATGAACCGAACTCTGTAGCAATACAAGCTAACTTGTACTTGAGTCGAATCTTTAACTATTTCTGACTAAGCAACATAAATTAATTGGGTACACTAACTTATGCTTCAATCAATAAACTATTATAATCTGGACAACTCCAAAAACAGTTAGGATAGAGCCCTCGAGACGAACTTATTAGACTGGATTGCTTGACTTAAGGACATGCAATGACCAACAATTCTGCTATTTGTTTTACTTTATGTGTTTCTTTTCAGTACTACACACACCGAAACTTGCACATACACTGGATTTATGGGTATTTACTCTCTAATTCTCTCCTGTATTTGTTTATCAACAAAATAGCAATGTCTAATAGACGCTCAGTAAGATTATCAGAGAAAAGCGCAGGTCCAGAATCGTCTAGCTATTACAATCCTGACGCACTTCCATCAGACTCGGAATGGGATAACTTAGGATCTTATTATGAAACAGATATAGATACGGGATCAACATCTTCTGAAAGCACATCGCTTGAGGACGAAGAGGATGATCGGGCTCCCAATGAAATTGAGGGTGTTAAGATATTAGATAACCCGAGTGATTCCATAGCTTCCAAACTGGATGATTTAAAGTTAAAGAAATTCTGTTTAAGGCATGAGATCCCCTGGGATGATGTGAAAACCCCAGAGGAGGAGGACATACCCCACTTTGATGTAGAAGGGTACATGGCCATTAGCAAGGTCATGTGCACAGTAGGTGCTATTCCTCATTTTCCTCCGATCGTTGTTGATCTCCTGTGACGGCTACGTATTGCTCCCATGCAACTCCATCCCAATGCTTACGCTGCTATGCATACCTTGCATATTGCATATGCAGAAATCCTAGAGACCGAGCTCATTTTCAAAGATTTGAACTTCTATTATTATTTCAAGCATCGCTCCACAAGGACTCCGAACTTCATTTTCTTCGAGTCGATCCCCTCCAAAAAAGGTCTTGATGGACGGACACAGTAATTTAGGAGATGCTAAATCTGAATGGTTTTACATAAAACATCAAGCTGGATATGCGAGGAGGTGGCTACAATCAAGTAAGTTCTAGATTCTTCAGCGTAAATTTCAACAACATATTTGAGGTGCTAATGTTTTCTTTTTTTGTACAGCTCATAATCTCCAAAAACAGGAAGGTGAAGTATACGAAGATCATATGTCCCTTCTTGTAAAAAATAACCCAGATTTTTGCAAAATCAAGAAGTGTATAACCAATGAGAATCTTCACAAACATCACCTCCTCGATGTAAGTTTCGGGCTTGGTAAGGATGGAAATCCTTATAAGTATGTGCCCCCTACTCAAACGATCGGGGAATCTAGCAGCATGCCCCTGGCTGAGGGGCAAGTGACAACAGAAATTGCAATGACGACCGAGTTTCCTAAAAGTCCTTCACCTATGGCCGTTCAGGATGACGAAGAGATGAACATCTACAAAGGAGGTGAAAGTCGAGTTGTCGAGTCAAAGGATGCCTCAGTTTCCAGGGAGCAGTCTCCTCCGAAGGCTCCTCCGCCCTCGAAGCTTACAAGTCACGATTTGTTAACAGAGGAACAAAGATTTGGGGATTTAGACAAGATCCCCTTGCCAGATTACATTTACACATCTGAGGATTTTGGAACGGAACTGTTCTTCCTTGTTTCCGAGGAAGAAACCACCCCCATCAAAAAGAAGGATACCGTACAGACGAGCCTAGCTACGAGCCCTAGTCTGTAAAAAGGGGGAATCACACGGGACACACACACATTACATGCACCACATGTCACAACATTCATACACCATAAATACTCATGGTTCTCATACTTACTTATCATTTTTGTAGGGAAGATGCCTCGTTGCCACTCTTATTCTCATCGTGAACTTCGTGAGTGCATGCCTAGACTCAATCCCGTAACTGAGCATGATTGTAGTGATAGTCGGGGAAAAGATAGTCAAAGACACCATGATTCTTATCAGCCTCATTCTAGGCGCTCTCGCTTTCCTTCGAGGCAGGATCCCGGGAAGTACCATAGTCGTCAAGTGCCACATGTGGGAGGAAAACAACTTCCCAAAGCTCCGACTCCCCCGAAGGGTATACCTCCTCAGGGGAAACCTTCAAAGAAGCATCATGAATCCAAGGACAAGCACAACGATCCAAGCAAAGGTTTGGAAAAAGAGAAGGCAACTCTTGTCCCTTCTGGTCAGCAACACTTGGACACTACCACCGTACAGGATGTGGCCCATACTTCTGATAATAATGCAAAGCTAGAGCATTTGCGAAAGTAGTTCCCCGACACCTACTTTGAAAGGATGCTTTTCGTTCCAGATTTTGAGCAGGTTCCTGATGAATGGGATACAGAAGTCGCGGACCGAGTCAGTCATGTGGCTAAACAATATAGGGCAATAAAAAAGCATGCTAAGAATCTTTCAGAGGTTATCCGCCGTCTGGAAGTGGATGCGATCAGAGCCAGAGTAAAAATCGAACACGACATCAAGGCCAGAAACAAGGCTGAGAAAGAACTTGAAGACACTCAAGCTCTTCTTGCCTTAGCTCAGAGAGATGCCGAAAACTATAAGACAGAGTTAGAAGGTGCAAAGAAACGCTTCCACCTTGAACTTGATTCAAACAGCCAAGAGCGGGTGGCTCTGAAAAAGGAGATAGAGGATCTCAAGTCAATTAATACCGAAGTGAAAACGTCACAGGGCCGCTTCGCCGTTGAAAAGGCTGCTTGGGAGAAAAAATGGCCGGCTTAAAAAATAAACTTGCTCATGCCGAGGAGAGAGCAGCTCTCGCTGAAGGTAATGCTAATGAGGCCCTTGAGTCCGCCTCTACTGCTACTGCTAAGCTTGTCGCGGCTGAACAGGAGATAGAGGAGTTTGAAAAACTGCTGATGGACTTTTTTGCTCAACTCATTCAAACCCGAGACATTTCTTGGATCAGCAACTATCCCACTACCTTAGTTGATGTATGGGACCAGATTGTTGAGAGTGAGAGGCAATGCTTAAAGGTCGAAGATGTCGATGAGAACTAGCTTACGCAAACCTTTCTCAAGGGTGGAGAGCCTGAGGCTTTAGCAGAGGGCAGACTTCAAATTAAAGAGTCCATGGAGGCGGAGAGGCTTAAGCTCAAAGGCAAGAACAAAATTGACAAAGGTTCAAGCTCAACAATGACGCCCAAGACTTCTGAGGTTGAGGAGTATAATCCAGATGATCCCTTGATCTCCCGGGTCCCAGTTCCTCAGCTGTTGGGTTTTCTACTGCAACTTCCGGCGAGGAGTCAGCGGAAGGTATCTCCATATTCTCTCCACAATTTGTCAAAGCTATTGTAACTTGTTGTTGCATTGTGGAGCAAATAATCGAGAAGACCACATTTTCTCCCAAATTAATAACAGTTGCTTCTCATGATATTGGTGCCAAGACGGCCGAAGGGATTGTAGAAAAGAAAGCAGAGGTCGAGAAGATCAACGCACCATCAAGTACTGAGGTCCCAAAGCAACCTGAAGTTGAAGCAATCGAGAAGGCCATTATGGTATCAAGTGCTGATGTTCCTAAGGATGCTGAAATCATTGGGGCCTCGAAGGATACTGACGGTGACAATAGGGATGAAGAGGAGGAGGTCGCCATCATGGGAGAAACTATGGATGATGACAACACGACCGTGGCCGATATGAAGGCCAAGCAGGATAAGCAGCTGAAATTAAAAATAGAGGAAGAACCACTAAACGTGCCACCTATCTCTGCAACTACTCCTGGAACTGGACTGATCATAAAGCTTTCCTCCAAGTCGATAACTACACAACTTGCATCCTAGTCCTCTAACATTCCACAAGATCTTCTCTTAGATAAGAAAAAGAGGAAAAAGCACGACAAATCTGACGCTGATAAGAAGGAGCCGGAGAAGCATAAGAAAGAGAAGAAGCCAAGGTCGTCCCTAAAGCCCAAATAGAGCTTGCTTGTTGGCCTATGTTTTGTTATTAGATCTTCCACTGGCCTTATGATGTAGTTGTGAGAGTGGCCCTCACTTTTTGTCTAGCTTTGTTCTGTAAACCTGCATTAGTAAATGAAGTTCTATTTCTTGTGCATTGTTGTGTACCTACAAGTTTATCGTACTTAATCATACATAAACATTTAGGTCATAACTAAGTCAAAATCATGTGCAATGAAAAACTAAAATTCCTGCACTACGCGTATATGTGTATGAGTATGCCCCCAATCAATCATTAACATAATGCCTGGCCAGGGCTTGTTGAGGATTGATTAGAGTCAGATATATGTTGGCCTCCATGTCCGGAAAATGAGGGGTTCAAGCTCAGCTTTCATTCTAGTTCCCAGCCCTGCAGCGGAATAAGAGCCCTTTTGTGGCATTTAATCAAAACGCCTTTATACTCTCCTGTCGTATGCCCGGGATAGAGTTCGAACTTAGCTTTCAGTTTGACCCCCAATCCTTCCATGGGGTAGGAGTTTATTTGCGACGCTCAGTCACTGGCGCCTTTATACTCTCCCGTCTGATGCCAAGGGTAGAGTGGAGCCGAGGCGGTCTTATTTGATCATGGTACACGTTCATGCCTCGACAACTCATCTCTTTGTCCATTATACTTTTTCACAAGTCACGAGAACTACAGTGTTTGTAGTTGTGTCTTTTACTTCATCGCAGCTTCGATGCCCTTCATACTATCGACCTCCTGATCTGATAGAAGGCTCTTTGAATTACGTGCTTTGAGATCGCCGTGAGGTCTATGTCAAATTTCACACAGCTCATGAAAGTAAGGAATAAAAAAGTAACTAAAAAATGGTGCGATAAAAGTAAATGACACACGATATTTTATAGTGGTTCGATTGAAACATGACCTACGTCCACTTTATAATCCCTTGCTTATATGACCGGACTATTCTAGACAAGTCTTGCCTTTTTACATGGTCCTAAAACCAAAGAAATAAAGATGACAATTTCATGTCAAGTAATGTCACAAATTCTGGGCGTTCCACACTCTGGAGATTTCATCTATGTCCACGGTCGCTAGCTTGAAGGATCCATTATCAAGCCTCCGTAGGATGGTGTACGGTCCCTCCCATTTCAGACCCAGATGGACTGGGAGTGGAAAGACACGCTTTAGAACCAAGTCTCCAGGTTCAAAGGTTCGAGCTCGGACCTTTTTATTGTTATACCGAGCAATCTACTGCTTGTGCCTCAAGGCTTATAGGTCTGCTTCGTCCCTTTTTTCTTCAACCACATCTAGGGATCGAGGAGCAACTTATTATTAGTCATTGGGTCGTAATAAGTTGTTCTGTGAGATGGTACTTCTAATTCGACCTGGATGACCGCCTCAGATCCAAAAGCAAGGGAGAAGGGTGTGTGCCTTGTAGCCAATTTATAGGTTGTTTTGTAGGCCTACAGTGCCAAAGGTAACTTGTCGACCCACATGGCTCTGGCCCACTTTAATCGCTTCTTCAGAATGGACTTGATTACTTTGTTCGCCGCTTCTACCTGTCCATTTGATTGCAGATGCGCCACGGAAGTGTATCTTTTCTCGATATGATATTTCTGGCAAAGTCCAAAAACTCGACGCTATTAACTTGGGTCCCATTATCTGTTATGATGACTTTCAGGATTCCAAATTGACATATGATGTTTCTGACTATAAAGTTTTTCACTTGTTTGGTTGTGATCGTGGTTTGCGGTTCATCTTCGGTCCACTTTGTAAAGTAATCCACGGTCACGATGGCGAATTTAGCTCCGTCCTTCGCAGTGGGGAGCCTTCCGATAATATCAATTCCCTAGGTAGCGAAGGGCCACGGGCTCATCATTGTTTTTAATTGGGACATCCACAGTTGTTTCATTGGGCGTCGCCATCCTGCCCCCAAGCTCTTCGCCCTCTATGGGATCAATGTCTTTGGGCAGTTCTCCGGGCGACTCCCTCGGGGTCGTCCCCCATAATTGTTATGCTGACCCCTCCTTTACTGGAGGGGAAGCACCTTTGGTTTCTATATTCAGTCCTTTCATCAACATCTTCAATTCCGCCATATAACAGGCCCATCCAGTGGCTTGGTCACCTTTGATTACTCCCACTCCTACATTTGTTGGGAATTTCATCAATAAGCACCACAGCGCAATGCAGGCCCTGAATTCTGCAAGGGCCGGTCGGCCCAAAAAGGCATTATAGGGCGAGTCGAGCTCCAAAACTACAAATGGGAGAGTTCTCACTCTCCGGCGATCTCCTCCTCCCAGGGTCACTGACAATTCTACATATCCCATTGGAGCGTCGAGGCCCCACTGAAGCTGCGTATCCATCCATCACATGGCTTCAAATCCTCGGCTTCGAGCTTCATCTGATCAAATGCTTTCTTAAATAAAATGTTAATTGTGCTTCCGTTGTCCACTAAGACTTCGTGGACTAAAGTAGTTAAGCATGATCAATAGTGGCTGTGATGACTAAGGGGTCTTCGGTGGGGGAATGAACTCCAATACTATCTCTATCGCGGAATATGACATCATCAAACATTGTTCTCTGTTGCTTGATTGGGACGATATTTCGGGATTACTGCACTCCCCTACTCCAATATGCTTGGTTGCATTCACATATTGGTCCATCGCCCCAAAGCTGTATCCAGCCGGATGAGACCCTCCAACTATAGTGTTAATAACAATATTCTTTCCCTTCTGCTGAGCAGTGGGCCTTAAAGCAGGTTGGTTTTGATTCGGGGCCTATCTGGCTTGCCCCCGTCTCTTGGAGGGACCTTGTATTTGTCCAACTTCTTTTCTCTAAGGAGTTTTTCAATGACATCTCTCAAGTGACGACACTCGTTAGTGGAGTGACTATGAGTTTGATGGAAAAGGCAAAATTTTCCTGTCTCACGCTCTTTCTCTGTTGAATCTCTTGGTGGAGGCCTCTTATATTGGAGAACATTATAAGTGTCCAGGAAAATATTCTCTAACATATCATTCAGCAGTGTAAAGTTCTCGAATGCTTTGAACCGAGGTCTCTTTTGTGAATCATTTCCCCAATTCTTCTTCCGACTGTCGTTCCCATTCTGGCGGCCATTACCTTGGTTCTTGTTTCCAGCATTGACCTCTACCTTTCCAGAGCTATCTCTAGACTGTTTGATGGCCACATGAGGTTTACGATGAAACCTAGAAATCAATCACTGATCCAATTTGAGTACCTCTATGGGATAAACCTCAACAGAAAACTGATGAGTAACGACATCAAGTGATTGAGTTCAGTAGTTCCTCATAGAAAATTATTGACTCCAGATATACGGTAATATGGAGAAGAGAAAATTGTTTGAAGCACGCACAGAATCGGAAGCGCCCCTTGTTTCGAAGAGAGGAGGACGGGTTATTCACATTTAATTTGATGGTCAGAGGAAAATTGAAAGCTAAAGGCCTAGTATATTGCGATGTGTGATTTGATCGAAATTCACATTTTACAGATATGCACTACTAAACTGTCATCCCATTCAATTTGATTGGGATGCCCCCGACCCCTCTAATCTTAGGCATGGTTCGGAGTAACATGAAGCCCAGAATTCTAGATGTATTCAATATCCCCAACTACTACAAATAGAACTTCACTACCAGTCGACGAATTTAAGCCTGTATATCTTCTTTATCATCGGCTTTCCTCTTTCGATTAGCATACAAATCCTCTTAGCGCAGGTGGATATTGGTTTTTTTCATAGAATATTTCCCTGGTGAGCGGTGGTTTTCTAGCTAAGTATCTGCCGAATTCCGTGTCTTTATCTACTCCGTCAATTAAGGCCTTCAGGACCGATTGTTCGTAAGCGTCTCTAACCTTTGTAACCACTAAGTTGAAGCGGTCTAGGTATGATCTCAGAGTTTTATTAGGGCACTGCTGATAAGTGTTAGCTAAACGACGTTTTTACACCTTTGAGTATGAAGTCGGAATTAATTAATGAATCTTTCACTCAATTCCTTGAAGTTGGAAATCGATTGAGCAGGCAAGCGGGTAAACCACATTAATGCCACATCCTCCAGAAAGATCAGGAATGCTTTGCACTTCGCTGCGTCGGAAGCGACTGCAATATTCATATACCATGAATATCTCATTGAATGCTGGACTGGGTCCGTCCTTCCCGAATAACGGTTCATCGTTGGCATGTTGAATCGTCTCAGAAATCGAACATCTAATATATCATCAGTAAATGGTGTATGACTGCGTTCTATACCCCAATCTTCATTCCTTTGTCCATGGTTATCTGCCATAATCTGCCTCATCATTGCTTCAACATCGGCATTGGTCAAAGTGGATTCAGGATCAGCACTCCTTGTCCTACGGGGCCCTCCAATGTCTCTTCGATGTGTTGCTCCAAAGTCTGGGCTTGACAGAACTTCCATGCCCCTTGTGGCCATGGTCAATCACGCGGCGAGGGGGTTGCAAGGGTTGATTCTCAATAGGGTTATCAACAACCTGAGCCCTCGGTAGTACTGTGGGTCCCTCTGTATGTAACAGAGCAGGATCATTCATGTTACGATTGCCATGCTCTAGATTAAGTGTCGTTTCTTCTTGAGAAGGTAGAGATCCGAATTGAAGCTGCGCTATGTTCTCTGGTCTTTCATATTGCCATTGTAGGGGTCTAGGAGGCTCTTCTGACAAAGAGGTATAGTCGGGAGTCAAGCGATGAGTCTGTGAAGGTGTCCTTCGTCTTTGGACCTCGTAAATTTGTCTGCCCATTGTAGTGATATATTGTCGTAACAAAGAACTCTCATGCCTTTGAGCTACCAACTCATCATTCGTCCTTTCCAACATATCGAGTACACGAGAGAGATCTCCTTCTGTCACTGGAGCAGAAGCATGTAGCTAGTCATCAGTATTCGCCTTTGGACATAGAGTACTTGAGCTAGGTAGAGCTAGAGCACCTGCAGGGGTGGGTTGGGTCATAATCTCCTTTTCGGGAGAGTGGTGGTTCCTTGCTGAGGACGGTTCGTGGCTCCCTCTAGTGCATGGATCGTGACACCCCGTACAACCGGCTCGTGGTGCCCTGCTGAAGGCGGCTCGTGGTGCCTCCTGGATGCGGCTCGTGGTCCCCTCTTGGGACCGGTTCGTGACACCTTCCTGGGCTCAGTCCACCCTCCCCCCCCACGCGAGTCGAGGTGTCCACTTCGGCCTGCTCCTGAACACTTTCTTCATTAGTTTCGTTTGCTCGTGAGGCTTGTGAATCCTTAGATTTCTTTGCGGCCATAATGTCTTATCTTTACTGAAATCTGTAAAAACCAAAACAATGGAAGTACGGACTATTTTCTTCGGACTTGAAAATCCAAATAGTAGAGCAATATCTGGGAGGCTGAGAATTCAGCTCTCAGTGAAAGCACCAAAATGTTAGAACAAAAAGTGGCACTAACACCCAAATTATCTTGATTTGCAGAGAATTATAGCTAGATATGAAAGGAAATGCAACAAACACACCAAATTTATAGTGGTTCGGCATTAATGAGTCTACGTCCACTTTCTGTGACTTTGATTATAAGTTTGAATGCAAGTACAATCAATATTTTCTCTCAATCTCACTTTTACAATGATAAATCACTCAGTAAATTCGAGATAATTCTAAATAGAAATGATGAAGGTATGATAATGGTGGAATCAGAGCGCTGAATTGCCAAAAGATCCTGAAAAATGCCAAGTATGGAGCTATTTATAGGTGATTTATGAAGTCGGTTCGTGAAGACACGTGGCACCAATCCCGAGGATCTCGGACCCGTTCGTGAGTGGATGGAGAATTGGTCAACATGGCGGTTATTGTAACACCCCTCTCGAGAAGCTAACACAAAGATCTTTTAGCACAAGTGGTTAGTGCGTGGTGTTGCTTTTCGGGTGGTCGGCGGTTCGAATCCCGTGGGTGTCACATTTGGTATCAGAGCCTATACCCCGCCGGAATTGTGTGTGTAATGCTGTGGATGTCAGTCGGTGTGGTGCTGATGCGGGTTACATGCACAACGCCTGGGTGGTGGGTGATATTAGCCAACGAGGACGTTGGGCTCTTTAAGGGGGGTAGTCCGTAACACCCCTTTCGAAAAGCTAACACAAAGATCTTTTAGCATAAGTGGTTAGTGCATGGTGTTGCTTTTCGGGTGCTCGGGGGTTCGAATCCCGTGGGTGTCACAGTTGTGGATAGGTGTCGCAAGATCCTTACATTGCGGTTCGTGGATGAGTGGAGGTTGATCATGTTGTGGCCATTTCTAAAAGTAGGGTCGACTCGTGATATAGGGCGTTAAATCGGATCGATCTTAGGGGTCGCGAGCTGATGATGAGCGGCAGGTCCATGAGTCGGGTTGAAGGCAGGACCACGAGTCGATGAGAGCATGGGATCACGAGCCGGGTTTACCTATGCGTGAATATCCTTGTCCATCTGAATATTAATGCTTATATTCTTGGTGGCTTGGTCAAAAAAGCTAGCCAACACATATCCCATGAGTCATATAAGCATGATAATGTTCTCAAAAATACCATCAGGTACTTAATTTGAATTACTTCATTAAAAGCAACCTTTTATGCATGCTACCAACTTTGTGTAATAATTATTCCAGTCAGTTGTAACACATTATGAACACAAGTGCAAGTAACCTATGTTCAACTTCCACTTAATCTGTGAATATAATAATATATGCGAAATGTCAACCTAATTGGAAAGCATCATAGGAGTTGTTATTAAAGGAAATGTGGATTTGCCTAGTGCAGATATTTAAGTCAAGTATGTTACTTGATGGGCACAAAATAAGTCCTTATGAAATGAAAATCCACAGTTGAATTGTCGACATATATCCAACATTTAAGTAGAAGTCGGATAGGGTATTTTTTGATTAAGTAACATGTCAGTATAGTTACCATTTGCACCATGCTTATTCCAAGCATATAAACTTATATTATCGGTCCAAAAATATCATGTAAGTTTGAAAAGATACTCACTATTTTTGATCGAATTCTACTAATAACATAAACCTAATCTCATAAATTAATTTGGACTGTAAGAATTGAAAATGATTAAACAAAAATATACACCAAGGAATGCAAAATATTTCCAGATAAGGGATTCATAATGATGAAAATAAGTAACATATCTATAATAAATAAGTAGTTTCTTTTTAAATTATTTTCTTCCTTATCATTCATTGAAATTACTACTTCATAACTATATACCTGCAATATAACTTGGTGAGTTTTTCGAAAAAAATTCACTATCAATTTTTGGGTGCAAGCATGTAACTGTTTTAATGCTTGTACATAATATAAATTACATATGCATCCATGTTACATAATGTGTTATAATTCTAAGCTTTCTTTACCCGGTATGGAATATTAGTATGTGAATGCTTCAATTTTGGTCAAGGCTCTGATCTGAGAACAAGTGAGATATATGATGGATCGGTCGTGCTCGATCCATGATGGATCGGCCGTGCTCGATCCATGATGGATCGGCCGTGATCGATCCATGATGGATCGATCGTACCCGATCCATGATGGATCGGTCGATTGATTTGGAATCTGGAGATCGAAAAAATATGTGAGTTCTTTGAATTGATTCTTCGATTTGCTTTCAAATTGTCTATTGCTTGTTAGTTTTTTCGATCCATTTGCTTGTGATGATTTAGGTGTATAAATAGGATTTAGAAATCCAATTTACTCTCTTATTTCACATATGCCTTGCATTGATTATTACGTGATTTTGTTGCCTTGAAACTTGCGATGGCTTGTTGCCTTGGTTTGAATTGCGAGATTGATTCTTGATAAAAATGACCATGAGTTTGAGATGGAAAACTGGAAACAAATATAATTGAAATGTGGCCCCTTGAGATTTGCCTTGCGTGATTGATTTTGGAATGGATATAATATATGATTTGTGTTGATTTCTTGCCTTGAGCATGCTCAGTAATTTCTTGAAACAATTCCTTGCCCAATTTCACGCCTTGGATGATGTCGATTTGTTGCCTTTGTTTTGCGGTTAATTTCTCCCTCTTCGTGACTTGATTTGTTACTGAATTTGAAACCTTGCCATGACTGTGTAAATGAAATCTGGAAACACATCAATATTCTTTTGTCGCCCCTTGAAAGTATCCCGTATGTTTTCTTGCCAAATTTTTATCCGCTTGATTCAATGACCAAACCATGTATACATATATGTCAAATAAAACTGCTTGCTTTCTGATTTCGGCCTAGATTTGAAATTTGATTACTTGAGTTTTATTTATACATGTGTTCACAACAATTTATTCTCGAATTTGAATTCTTTAATGCAAATTACACTACTATCTTATTTTATGATGCTATATGACCATGTTTATAAACTGTCATGCATTTGTTCATGCATCCATGACCTGACTTTGTTAATTTGCTGAACCATACAAGCTTGAAACTGTCACCATGATTTTGTTTACCTTTGATTCATTGAGCTGCCATAAAATGCGCACTTGACCTTGCTAGTTTGAGTCCATGTGCATGTGCATTTGAAACTGGAATCTTTGAATTGATTTGCACTTGAACTTGGTTATACTTCATTCTGCACTTGTGTAGTCTGCACCACTATTGCATTGATCACTTGTTTTTTTTTACTTGTACTTGATCTGTGTTGCATTTGAACTTGTTCGATCTTCTAATGTTGTATTTGCTCTTGCATTTTCCTTGCTGTGGCTTGTCCCTGAACATATACTGTTGTGCATGGTTTTAATCTTAAACCTGAACTTTGTTGTTGCTTTAGCTTGTGTATTGTTGTTCCAAGCTTTCTTAGCCTTGTCTCTTGCACTGCTATCTGCCATGATGGTTTGCCTTTTCTTTCACTTGTGTCTTGTACTTGACTTGGTTTTTATTTGTTGTCTTTCCGCTTGCTTTATGTCGGCTTGCACATGTATATAAAACTGATGTACTCCATTTTCTTGGCTTTGCATTTGCACACCAGAGTTGCTTGATCTGCTAACCTCAAAAACATATACATCTGACTTGCTTGGACTTGCTTTTGTGCGTGGACTTCTTGCACTGTCCATATTTTGGCAGACCTGAACCATTGATCTACATTTGAATTTTTTAAGCTCCATTTGAGTTTTGTATTTGTGCATGACCCATGCAAATGCTCGAGCTTTGAGTTCCACTTTGCACTGTGCATATATGAATTTTCCTTGAATGGTTTTGTTATATTCATGAACATTGACTTGTCATTGTTGTACACTCAAATATTTTGAGCTTGTGAACCACTGTTCCTGCTATGTAGATACATACATACATATATACATACATATTTGTAGATATATGTATGTGTTTTTGTCTGCATATGTACAAGATTTCTTAGTTCGTGTCCATTCACGATGTTTGACCGTATTGTCCCTGCACATATGTGTATATACATACATATGTATGTACATACATGTATAATATACATGAAGATTATATATGTGAGTACTAGAGGATTTGTCTACCTTGTGGTATTTACAGTGTATCGTTGTGAATATCACAAGCTGTCTAGATACAGATGAATGTCCATATAAATCAGATCAAGTCATGAAAAATGATGAGAAACACACTAAAATTATGAGGCAAATAAATTTTAAAAATAAAATTATATTTGCTAGAATTTAAAAATATTTTCATTCCAGATTACCGTGCGTTTGTTCCTGTGACAGGTAAACAGAAGACTGGACTGACTGTGAAGCTGACAGAAGACAGAAGACAAGAGTATGTGTCAGTGAGTGAATGTATGAATATCTGTAATTGAGTGGGTGAGAGAAATGTAGTGAGACAACAATGTAAAAACTAAGTGACTGAGTGAACTGTAGTGAGAAGCAACGTATACAAACGAAATTGAATGTATTTTATTATAGTGAGTTGTACAAATAGTGAAGTTATACATTTGTACTGTTGAATGTTGATATAAAATATTATATTTAAATAAAATACTTTTTGAATATTTAAATTCTTGTGCAAAAGTATTTTATTTAAATGTAAATATTTATTTATGTCTGTGATGTAGTATAACAATAGAATTATAAACACATTTATAATAATAAATATATGTTTGTTATCATCAAACAAAAATCATAGAATTGTTAGATACGACAATTTTATTTGTTCAAAACATAACATATATGTCCGACAGAACATTCAAAATTACTTTACCAATACATGTATCATTCACGTCAAAGCTCTATAGAAAAATAATTATTTTGTAAATTTAGTAAAAATTAGACATATAAGCTAATAAAGAATTGTGATTAGAAGTATGTTTTAAATGAGGGTATATTGCCTAAACTTCAACTGGTAAAGGATTTTTTTTTTTTTAACCTGTATGTTTTTAAATGTAGATGTTAACCCATTTTACTTCATTTGTCTACTTAATAATTGCGTATGATGGAAAGCATCTTGTCCAAACTGGTTAAGACTCTTAGACATGTTATAAGAGGTCGTGGGTTCGATTCCTGTCTTGTGGGGTCCAATCCATTTACAATGTAGTATGTTATATACTAATTGCTCATAAAGTACCAATTTGTGAACTGTATATGATTTCAGTTGTCGAATGTAAAAGAAAGGGTTATATATACTGCGTAAAAAACGAAAAACAAATGTGATTCTATATTTAACCCTTATGACAAGAACCTACATAGGCATCAATTCATCAACAATAGAAAGCAGACCAAATTTTGAAACACATGTAAAGTAGATGAGGTACTTCATGTAAATCGTTAAGATTCTAAGTATGGCAAAGCAACATCTGTTGGAAAAGAATTTCATGGACAATATTGGTTAGGAAAAGTTTTAAACAATTCTTACGTGTCTATCCAAATTGGTATACAGTTTTTTGTTTCATTGTATCTATCAAACAAACAAAGTTAATTGTTATATTGACTGTTTTATGGATGGATGCATTCATTTTATATGAGTGTTTTGTTTTAACTCCTGTTAGTTTTGGAAAGACAGAATTAAATAGTCTTAACAATTAAAATTACCTAACTTACTTAACTTTATCATTGAAAATTAGGTTGAAGTACTACTTATATTAGGATAATTAGATATAAGGACCACACTTCTAAATAACTAGTTTTCAAGGACAACTTGCACAAAATAGATAAATTTATTTGTCATTTTAAGTTACAGAAAAATGATTTCATCTGTTATTATTTATATGTAACAAAAGATGATAAATTGATTTATTTTTCCTCACATAAAACTTATTTTTTAGAAGTGTTGTTCTTAAAACTAATGATCATGAATAAAGAAGCCCTTTGAGTGAAAATCGCCATTTGATTATGCATACTTAACAAAAAAATATATCCATAATATCCCTTCGTTAAGTAAAATATCAAAGAACATGGTTTATTTAAAGGCAAATTCTATTCATATACCAATAATTTCTTAATATACACCAATGTTTTAATAAGAAAAACTATGACTACGTTACCCTTATACTTAATTGCATTTTTAACCCTTTCGCATAGTGCATCTGATTAAACCTTTAAAATCAATAATATATGATTAAATTTATAATTTTATGAAGTTAATAAAACCTAAAATATCAATTTACGCAACTTTTACAACAGAACATTCTAATTCAAATGTCTTCAATCGTCTAAAAGTGGTGCTGATTTTTAAAATAAAAACGATCAACCTAGTTTACAATATTAGTGTCAATTTTTTTTTAAATTTAGGTAAATTTATTACAATGAATTCTTAATTTTATGTAACTTAATTTTAAGTTCAAAGAGGGAAGATGATGAAGATATAAAAGGGTAATTTTGTAAATGACATGGTGTATGAAAAGAAATTTTTGGTCCATGCTATTTCATTTCATTTCATGGTGTATGTTAAGAAATTATCAATGTATAAGTAGAATTAGCCTTATTAAATGTATAGATTTTAAAACTTATTTGGTCTAGAACATACATATCTATGAGAATTTTCTTTTAAAGGACAAACTTTGCAAAAAAATTGGTGAAAAGTATGGAAAGTTTCAAAATTAGGGAGAATGACACATTCACACTAAAAGTAAAATTCAGGGGGTCCACTATCTTTTTTCCATTTACACTAATATTTGTCCTTCTCACTAAATTTTAAACTTTCATACTTTCCACCAAATTTTTTGTTAAATTTTTCCTTCTTCCTATTTTCCACCCTATTTTATATTGACATTTCAGATAGATTAATCGTTAGTTTTCGTATATAGATTTCATTTTAATAAGTTTTTGTTACTTTTTTGTAAAATTCATTCAAAACATTTTTATTCAATTCAATCTTTTTTAAACAAAATTAAACATAAACAATAATTTGCAAAACTAACACAGTTTAGAGGTAAACAAGAGTATTGTCAACAATTCAGATTCCAAAATCCAATATCATCATACATGCATCATAATTTATCATGCATAAAATTATATATAACTTGTGGATGTTTTATTGTATGCTTAACCACACAAGAAAATGAAATCGAGTACTAGGACTATTTGTATGCCTTTGTACCAATATACCTGTTTGATTGACATCTGGTATAACATTTTACTTACTAGAAAAATTCTTATCAAATATCAAAAGTCATATGAAAACATTAAACAAAATTTCTTTTGTTAAAAAATGTCTATAATATAGATATTTTAAAATGAAGTCCTATATCTTTTGGTGAACTCATATATTTCACTCCTTTTGTCGAAGGAAATATCTAAACTAATTTATTAGGATGTAGAATAATACTCAAAATATAAGCACTATAATCTTAATAACCTATATTTGGAAGTATATTACATTATTTTGAAAATGTTTTACCTATCAATAATTTGAGATACAAAGAATAACAAAAAAAAAAAAAATCATCAGATTAAAATATACATAGTTGTGAAGAAACAAGTAGGAAATAAAAAAAGATTCCAACCATATCAACTTTTCATGTTATCCACTAAAAAAGAATCGCTTTCATATTTTATTCTGACATTGCATAGGTTTAAATTTGCTAAAAATCATAGCTTTCCTTTCCCAATGTCTCAACTATAATCATAAAGTTGATTTAATTCCTCTGTCATATTTTGTATGGTGAGAATGAATGAAACAATATTTTGTATGACTACGGTATAGTCGATAATTTGTATTCCCTTCCCACAGTCAATACTATCATCCTTCAAACTTATGCACCATATGAAGAAAGATTTGAAAAATCGTAGAAATCATTGCTTGTGAATTTTACTAATATTCGAAGATAATTTGTGCTTTGGATGAATATGTGAAGAGGAATAGATGATGAAGGTGGATTTTGGTTGTGCCTGGCAATAGTCACATGTACAGTCGATGGATTGATTCTTGATAATTAGGCATTCTTGTTTAAACTGAAAAAAGTTCGAAAAAAGTTGTTGGATTTTGGTTATTATATTATATCTCAAATAAGATAGAAAAACATAGGCGGTGAAAAAAAAATAAGTGTGTCGATACAAAAGTATGGATGCCTTCGTTTCAGCAAAACTATGGATGTTAAAAAAAACTATGGATGCCGGTATCCCTCAAAGCAAATGAATGTTAAAAAAAACTATGGATGCCTTCGTTCAAACGTTTATAGTTTCCTATTTTCTTCCATACAAAAGTACAAACTGCCCATTTATATCATGAAAACCAATAATTTAAAAAAAAAGTTAACAAACAAAAACAAAAGAACTTTTCCTTTTTTTTTTCTTTTTTTTTTCCTTATTTTGAAAAATAAGGGAAGGAGGGGAGATATCACATCCTTCCATTTTCCCCTCGACCTTTCTGTCTTTCCCTCCATCTTCCTTTCAACCTTTCTATCGTTCATGCTTTTATTATTTTTTATAATTAACGTTAAAAACACAAAACAAAAGATAAACCGAATACCATCTAAGAACATCTCCAGTGATTGGAGATTACGATTGAATATTAAGGGGTGAGGGTTCAGTTGTGGAGGTTATGCGTAACGTTTAGGATTCTAAACTGGACTCTGGCGGCCATTTTATGGACGCTAGAGTATGGCCCCTATAAAATATATAAATCATGGAACCATTCAGAATCCTGGAACCATTATTGCAAAGGGTTATGTAATCAACCTCTCTATTTTGCTTTGGGCTGCAGCATATTTGGCCTAGCCCATTTATTCAATTCGTTGTATGTAAATACATGCCGAAACGTTCTGTTTCTCAGTAAAATACAATATTAAGGAAAGTACTCAAATCCAAACATTTCTGCTCTTCATTTCAGCATTATTCGTGCTATGCTGCAACACTTTTATTGAAAAAACAAGGAAAGACATAAAATGATAGTTTAATTGTGAAACACAATACAAAAACTGACTGAAGTTCACAATAATCTTTTTCAGACAAACTAAAGCCGTAAACCTGAAAGCTAAACTTCAAATTGTGGAAATATTATACAACTGCGAAACCAAGAAAATTACAGTATGTCAGCATTGGTCATCTGTTTCATTCAATACAAACATTAACCTACACATGCATGACAACACGGTATTCAAATTTATTATATATTTTCAAAGTCAGCTCCAGAGCTCAAGACAGTAACATATGCTGCATCTCCTTTTGAAGTAGTCATTGCAACATTAAGTTAATACATGGAGAATGTTACTCTGGCGTAACGTTAACCCTCCAGAATCCTAAAACCATTCAGAAACTATAAGTTATGATTTCAAAATGGCGGGAGAGGATAGGGGGTTGACGCTTTTTTTACAGATTCCAAGGGTCTGGCGCCTATAAAACAGGCGTTAGGAGTCTGACGCCCATAAAATGGACGTCAGACTCCAGGGGTTTTCTGTTTGGTTAAGCACGTAATATTCAGCACCTTGAATGTTATGCTCTTAACCTGCCGGTGATGCCCTAACATTTCAAAAATAAAAATAATTAATTAAAATACAAACTGTTAAAGAATGACAATACTTTCAACATTGGTGTAGTTATTCATCGAGAAAATAATTAACTAGAATTCATCTTTACCCAAGAAAACAAGGAAAATGGATTGAAAACCATAAGAATAAATATACCATCCTCCCATACATGTTGCCTCTTTTTCTTTTTTTTGTTTGTACTAATACAGATGATTCATTTTCTTGTTCTCCTAAGTCGTTGTTCTTGAATCAATTCATCAGCTTTGGTGGCTCATTGGCAGAATTATACTTTTTGGCATTTGGGATGATTACTACATATTCAGTCTCCTTGACTACTCGCTCCTTTTCTATTTCCAGCTCCATCTTTTTTGGTTCCTCTCTGATCTCCATAATCTCATCTCTTTCGACTTCAGCTTCAATTTTCAGTTCTTCCATTGTATCCTCTGCTACTTTACTTTTCCAAGATTGGTTCATATATGATATACAATCTTTGATTGCCTCATTGTACAAGGGATCATTAGGGTTTAAATATACAAAATTTTGCTGAATTTGTGGAGTCTGATAGGCATATGTGGAACATAGTGCAAACTTAGAAATTTGAGAGAAAATTTTATCCATGGTAGTATGAGGATTTTTTTGCGTTTTAGGCATTGAACAAAAACGATGTTTACAGTGATTTGAATCAGTACTGAATCCATGTTGTTTATATAACATATAAATTGGGTGAAAGTGGAAATGTTTTAAGGCATAGCAATAAAATGTTTATTACGTTAACCTTCTACAATTGAAGAAATAAATTTACTATAATAAGTAATCAATTTACATATTCCATAGTAGATTACCACATGCTAATTTACAAACTTTACATTCATCAAGCTTTTGATTTTCTATCCGGGAAAAGAATTCTTAGTATCAAATACATGGCAAGTTGCAACATATTTTCCATAAAATTCCGAGATATCACTATATTCCTATATTCAAAATCTTTGTCTACAAATATCACTATATTCCTATATCGCTTAAAAACTCAATCTAACGAATATATTTTATTTACAAATTCACTAAAATTTAAACTAACAAAAAAAGGTAGATATTGCAAATCTAGTAAATAAATAATAGTAATAAAGCAAAAGCTTATAAAGCTCTCTTTAATTTTTTTGCCTTATCTTTTCTCTCCTTAAAAGTCTCTAGATATTTTATATTATTATTTTTATTTCATAGATCTTAATTAGGTTACAGTTTCTGACAGTAGTGGACAAAGATATTTTATACCATATTCGGTTAATATTTATGCACGTTGCAATTTTCGATCAGAACACAATTTCCACAATATTCGGTTATAATGCATGTATAAAGAATGAAAATTTACCTCATCCAACCCATTTACAATTTTGAGTCCTTTGATTTAACAAAAAATACATATATTTTAGGGCATTGTTATTGACACTTCAAATATTGTTAAGGGGGGTCAAATTTTAAAAACACTCCAGTCATGAAAATAATGTTATGGGGGTCACATACTTAATTTTTTACGTTCTCTTTTTACCCTCGTAATAATATCTGGCAATAACATTAGTTATAATCCCAAATCTCAATCAATTTCAATGCAAAAAAAATCCCTAAATTATTTGCAAAAAAAAAAAAAAAAGCAACCGTAATAAATGAGGTGTATCGGCAAATTCTGCGGTGCAATAGTATAAAAAAAATTGTTCGATATATGTATATCGATTTTCTATAAGTGATATATTTTCATCTGATCTGATGTATATCAACAAATGGGATTACTGATAATTTCATATAAAAAATCTGATGTAGTTCGACTAATATACTATATAAAATTTTTTGATTAACAACTAAAAAATAGATTATTATAAAGAGGACTAGTTTGGTAAAATAAACTTTATTTGTTAAGGGGTTGCACTCTACATTGGTACTCCCCTTAACAAAGTAAAATAAAAATAAAAAATTAACCCCCTCTTAATAATACTTGGAGTGTCAATAACAACCTCCATATTTTAAAGGTAAATTTTATTTGTATCCACTTAATCTATTAGTTAATCCACCCTAGATTTTAGGAGTACTACTTATTTCTATGGTCTCTCTAATTAATTAAAATTGATTAGTTAATCCGCACAACTTATGTCTTTCATTGCCTGGCACAAATACATCACCACCTACTTTTATGAATTGTGACATAAACCTTCTTAATATACAAGTTGAACATTTCATGTAGTGTAGGATTTGTGTAAAGTATAAAACGATTGAACAAACATTTACCATTTAGTTGTGCTAGCTAGCATAAATACTTTACCAACAATATTGTGAACAATGAATTACATCATGAAAATAGAGGTTCAAAATTCAAACATAAGCAGTATGCTAATTTGAAAGCTCCACACATGATTTCCACATATCAGAAACTCATTTTTTGTTTTCTTTCTTCAAATATGCATGGTGTGTTTCTATAGAGCTGATAATAGTTTGGATATTCATATAAGCCTACTGTTTCAATATAACTATAACCCTGCAGTACTTAAAGATTAAGATATAAATAGTTGGGGTTCTTAAACAATATCAACCTATGAGGATAGGAAAGAATCGATCAAATTTTATTTACAACAACAAATATCTTTCACATTTCACACACAATAACTGTGAGTGACTTTTATGCAGATCAAGAATGTTGACCAAGGTAAATTAAATTGAACTAATTAAAGGTGGCCTATCAGTAACGCCTATATGGTAGAAGATGCACCATAATGCGAAATGACGAGAAGATATGAATGTCCTTCGATCTCTTGGCTCTTCCGTTTCCTCCTCTCTTACGTTGAGAAATGAAAATTACAAAAGAAACTTATATCATAGAAAAACTTCATGAACGTTTTCCGTACTGCAGACATTTAAAATACTTGGTCATGTGGCAAACAAGCAATCGGCACACTACCACCGTGTAAACAAACAATTCAGTAGGTGAAAATTCACAAATCGCAACAAGAAGTTATGCTTAAAAATCACTACTCAAATAACGCATAATACAACCATTTGATAGACGATCAAAATGATTATACCTTGACAACATCACAACCCTAGTACAAAAAGCTTAATTTATATCATTTACCAAAAGATGACCATGGACAGGATCGAAAACTAGTTACAGTCAAATTTCTTGTACCGTCCTACAGTAATAAGCGGACCTAGCAAATCTTACACTACATGAAATGTTCAGCTTGTATTTTAAGAAGCTTCATGCTACAATTAATTCATAAAAGTAGGTGATGTATACGTGTTAGGCAATGAAAGAATGAAAGATATAAGTTGTGTGGATTACCTAATAGATTTTAAATAATTAGAGAGAACACAAAAGTAGTTACTACTCCTAAAATCTAGGGTGGATTAACTAATAGGTTAAGTGGATGTAAATAAAATTTCTCATATTTAAAATGGTAAAATATATTTATCATGCATGGCATTTTAAAATTCCACATTTAATGTAAAATGCTATTTTAAAATCACCACAGTTGTTTACAAAACTCACCCCACTTTCTTATATGTTTAATGTTTCAGTTCATATGTTTAAATTAATTATGCAATCTTAAGTTTAAAATAATAAGATAATGTAATTAAGCGATATTCTTTAGTTCGGATGACAATATAAAAAATTCAATAATATACATCACGTTCATAGTAGTGAAATATGAAAAAATTGCATTTTGATTAAATTAAAACACGTAAGTCATGCGGCACAGAATATAATATAAACAATAGGGAACACTCTTAAAATTTTTAAATATCCATATAGTTTTTCTCAAAAAACATACTTAAAAAAATTTGTCACTTTTAGTTCTAACCAATATGTGAATAATTGCAGTCATTTTTGCAAAAAAATTGCATTTGTGTGAAGAAAAAAGCAGTGATTATAGAAATGTGAGACTAAGAATAAATTTATTTTTTGAAATAAAATAGAAAATAATATCAAAAAATATCAGAACAACAATTCTGTCATGCATTACAATTTTTTTTAGAGCAAAAATCTTAATACCATTTTGCGAGCTATCTCAGTTCTCTTCTAATATTTTATATTTGGCTTCATATACTAGAGTTAATCACAAATCTTAAGCCTATAATTAGATTTTGTTATTATTAGTTGTTGATGTGTCAAATAAATCATAAAAAATGAATTTTTCAATATTTGCACAATATTCATATTAAATAACAAATAACAACAACAAAGCCATATATCCCAAACAAGTTGGGGTTGGCTAGATATGAAACCCAAAATTAAATTAAAATAAAATTAATAATGATGATAATATATATATATATATAAAGGGTTTAAAATAACCAAACAAATAAAAAGTCGTCCGATAAAGGGTTTTATTTTTAAATAATAATCATAATAAGTAAAAAGGTTCAATAAAAGTGAAATAAAATCTAAAATAGTAATAAAAAGTAAAAAGATTCAGTAAACGTGAAATAAAGTCTAAAAAAAACCCTAAGGTTCTGGTACATGAATTGCCAATTTCCATGCACTCCTATCAACTACCAGCTCTTCCGATAAACTCCAGTTACTTAAATCTCTCCTTTTTATCTCCTCCTATGTCATTTTAGGTCGACTTCTACCTCTCTTTGGGCCTTCGGCGCGGCCTAGAATTCCAACGCGTACATGTGCATCGTATGGTTTACGTTGGATATGTCCAAACTATCTCAAACGGTATTGGACTAATGTAACACCCCACCTCCACCAGGGTGGCCCTTGCAAGCACTCTGACTTTGGAGGGGCGTTTGAATCAGGTAAACATGCATAATGATATATCAAGGCAGAACAAGAACATATGTATATATGTAAACAGAGTAAATAACATAGATAATACAGCGGAAGATTTCAAAACATTTCAAAACAAGTCTGGTACAACATAGCTTTCCAAATAAACAAGTCTAGATAAAACAACATCAACTGAAAAACTGAAATAAATAAGTGCTATCCCCAATTAAGTGGTAACCATAGCTAGCTTCATGTCGAAACCGTACATGAGCTGAAATCCCACAAGCAAGCAATCCGAAATCCAAGCTAAGCTCCAGTATTCCCTCCCTGAGAACCTGGGGGGGGAACGGAAGAAAAGAGGCGAAAGAAAACAGGTCAGTCAAAAAGACTGAGTAAGCCCTACTACAATCAATGTAAACTGATAAAGTTAACTGGCATGAGCAGCAGGGATGAACATAAGTATAACAATATACTAGCATGATGATTAACTAACAAGGTAGATAAAGGTGTCATCGCATAATCAGGATTAAGGTTTTGCACCACAGGTGTACTAGCAAACTAACATGACTTGAATAAACAAGTATTGATCCCTTGGCCCAAGCTTTGGCCCAATAACATGAAATGACCCTAATACAAGGTCCAATCAAACGGTCTAGTCGATCGGCTCCCTAAGCCTAACTCGTCACGTGTTGGTGTCAATACGGCCCAATCATAATTGTAGTCGAATTGTGCCGGGTCCACCCTTCGGGCGTATCGAGCCCTAGGGTGTCAACCCCTGGACACCATGAACATGAGTGCACAGTCCCGATCTACTGGTACCCGTGCATGTTTTCTCCGGCTACGGGCTATGTGCACGACCAGAGTCCGCCCGGAACTACACCGGCGTACCCTCTGCCGTCGCTTTTGGTCACTTACCTCCAGTCCAGTAATCGTGCCCCCACCCTAGCCTAGTCCCTAGTGTCATGATGATACTAACTTGGGATTACTGCTGGAGTGGGCCCCCATTGCTAGGATTTTTCTAGTGGGTTAAGTACGGTTTAACCCTCTTGCTAATCCTAGATTAACTTGGTCAAGTGTAACGATGAGTTCACGACTTAACCCCGATTAATCTACCAAGCCCAAATTGGTTAAGTATTAAGTGGACCATGATTTAACCCTAATCACGAGGCATTAATTAATTTAATGCGCCTTAACCTCTCACATTAGACCTTGTTGTGGTTACTAGTTAAGTCGGGCGGGTCCGGGTAGCTTTACACCACAACTTGGTCTAACCTCGGGTTCAAGGTACAACATGACCAACTTCTCACATTGGGTCCTATTGTTTGTAGCAACTAGTTAAGCCGGTCGGTTCCGGGTAGGTTTACGCTACAAACTCAACCCAACCTCGAGTTGGCCACACTTATCTTTTCTAAGTGTCATGTCCATCATGTTTCCAAAACATGTTACAAGTTTTCAAGCAATTGGGTAGACCTAACTTAATAGGTAAATTCCCAATGGGTAGACCTAACTTAATAGGTAAATTCCCAAGCTTATGTTTTATGTCTTTTAAGTTTACCCAACCCCAAACGCAATCCCATCGCTTACATATCGCAATAGCGCATAAAGGATAGAAAGAGGGAACTTGGCATAATCATGACATAAAGGTATTGAAGCCACAAGCTTAACATGGTGGCATATGAAATGTTCATATGTTCATACACTTGCATATTACATTTTTAGGCCTCAAAAGCATGCATAAAACCAAACTTAGCATATTGGTGATACATGGTGCTAAATGACATGTAGAGATGGCCATAAGTTCGCATTTAGCCTCACATGCAAGTTATCATAAGAGATATGATAACTTACATGTTGCTAAAATGCAACCTTTGGCATAAAGCTTAAAGCTTTATGTTCATAAACCCAAAATAAGCTTGCATAACATGATAGCATGAACAAAATGTTCAACCCAAACTTGCATAACATAACTTGGCATACTTGCATATAAACTTGCATATCACAACATGATAAACTTGCATATAAACTTGCATATCACAACATGATAAACTTGCATATAAACTTGCATATCACAACATGATAAACTTGCATATAAACTTGCATATCATACATTTAACTTTAGAGTTTAAGTATGAAAGTAGAATAGGGCTTACAATGCTTAAGAAGTGACAAAAATATGACAAAGCCCTTATGAAATCAATTAAACCCAAAATGCAAGCAAAACCCTTGAGCCAAAATGATCAAGACTCTTTCTTTATGATGCAAATATATAAACTTGACTTGAATGCAAGCTAATGATGCTCATACAAGTTTGAAAACACTTGTATGCATGGAAAATCACTTAGGAATTTATTTAGGAATTTTATAAAGAGAGCGGAGGCCATGAGAGGATTGATTTTGCCATAGTTTAGTTGTATGAATGAATAATGATGATTTAGGGTAGGTTAGGGTCTTATTTATAGATTAGGCAAGTGTTTTAGGCCATATGATTAACCCTAGATTCAATCCAAGCCATCAAAGCATGTCTTGGGGAAGAAGTCAAGTGTAGGAACCATCTAGGGCCTTTAGATTAAAGATGGACAATGAGAACCATTCAAATGCAAAATCTGCATTTGAGCGAATCGGCCCACGGGTTGACAGCCAAACACCCTGGATTAACCCCTAGTCGACCCAGCGGGCTCGGGTCGACCTCAAAAATCGGCCGGTTCGGTTATTCCCCTCTCCCAATTCGCTGTTTTGAACATTTTTGCATATTTATTTATTTAATTTTCAATTATATATATATATATATATATCAATATATATATTTCTCTGCGCAACCCATTTCACTTAATTAAGTATACTTTAATTTGGGAATTTTTCGTGAAACTTCGCGAGGCCATATCTTGGTCATACGGACTCCGATTTTCGAAAACTCGGACTCTATTTCGCGTATTTTTCCGAGACGAACGCAATGGCATAGCCCATTTCCCTTGATTCAGATTTTACAGTTTAATTCTGCCTCCATTTATGTTATAACATGTTATTCAAAAATACGGGTTGTTACATTCTTTCCTCCTTAAAGGATTTCGTCCCCGAAATCTCCAAGTTAGGAAGAACGTATCCTACCATCCATCATCCATCTACTCAAAACATCATCCACGAGCAATCATTGTCCTTAAAAGGTTCTAAATGCTGTATGATCATATGCAAAGGTGTGTGTATATGTACTTATCTAATGCGAAAATCAGGAGGTTACTGATTCAGTAAACCCCCTTAATGCAAAATATGTTAGTGAAATGAGTCCATATGTATGCAAATTCCTAACATAATTTATAATCTCTACATGAGTGCACATAACATTCATCCATATGCAACATCCACGTGATAGCATAACAAGTTTTCATCCATGAATAAGCATAAACACTCATGCATATGCGGTATGAAAGTGTGTGAGCCGATCTTAGTGCCTAACGTGTATTATGCATCCACGAGTATCCACTTGCAAACACTTGCAACCACTTGCAACCATCAAGCATAACATGTTTCAAACACATGTTTCATCCAAAGGGTTTCTACCTAAGGTTCTCATGACAAGATTAACACGATAAACTAGATAAACATGGATAGCAAAGAGAAAGATATGCTAACAAAGAAAAGAGATTGAGAGTGTACCCTCAAAAAGGAATGGATAAAGCCCACGCATCTTCTCCTCGGTTTCCCAAGTTGCGTCTTCTTCGGCTTCACCCCATTGAACCTTCACCAATTTGACCTCTCGATTCCTTAGCTTCTTGGTCTCCGTCCCCAAGATACGAATCGGAGCTCTCCTCAAGGTAGCCTCTTTCTCCACTTCTACATCTTTTAGAACACTTGGTTCAACAACCTCTGCTGATTCATGTAAACACTTCCGGAGATGCGAGACATGAAAAACATCGTGTACTCCAGCAAGCTTCTCGGGCAACTTCACTCTATAAGCCATCTGCCCGATCCTCTCTATAATAGGGAATGGTCCAACAAACCTCGGTGCCAACTTCCCAACAGCTCCAAATCGGACCACATTCCGCAAAGGAGAAACCTTCACGAAAACCATATCCCCAACATCAAACTCCAAATCCGTTCTTCGCTTATCAGCATAGGATTTCTGTCGGTCTTGGGCCGCTTTCATCCGTCTCTGAATCAACTCGATCTTCTCGGATGTATCTCTGATCATATCAGGCCCAAGTATAAGCTCATCTGTAGTCTCCCACCAACATGTAGGCGACTTGCACGGCCTCCCATATAAAGCTTCAAATGGTGCCATCCCTATGCTTGCCTGATAACTGTTATTATATGCAAACTCAACAAGAGGAAGATGGTCTTCCCAAGTACCACCAAAATCCAGAATACAAAGCCTCAACAGATCCTCGAGTACCCTATTCACCCTTTCGGTTTGACCGTCCGTCTGTGGGTGATAAGCCGTACTTAGATTCAACCTTGTGCCCATAGCTTCTTGCAAGCTATTCCAGAATTGACTTGTAAAGATTGGGTCACGGTCACTGACTATACTAGAAGGGACTCCATGTAGTCTCACAATCTCACAAAGATATACAGACGCTAGCCAAGATGCGGTCCTCTTGCTCTTCACCGGAATGAAATGAGCACTCTTCGTAAGTCTATCCACAATAACCCAAATGCTCGTATTCCCTTTCCTTGACCTTGGTAGCCCATCGATAAAATCCATGGAAATACTCTCCCACTTCCATAGTGGAACGTCTAGAGGATGCAATAGCCCACCGGGCTTCTTCGACTCGGCCTTAACTTGCTGGCAAATAATACATCTAGAGACAAATTCTGCCACATCCTTCTTCATCCCAGGCCAAAAGAAAATGCGCTTCATATCTTTATACATCTTATCTCCGCCCGGATGTATAGTCAACTTAGAGCGATGCGCTTCCTCAAGAACTCTTCTTACTAGATCTTCTACCATTGGAACACATAACCTTCCGTCTCTCCTCAGCCAACCCTTGTCATCAATAGAATATCGAGCGAGATGACTAGACGTCTCTCCTCGAATTAGCTTATCCATAATCTCAACTATCTGAGGGTCTTCTCTCTGCGAAGCCCCAACTTGATCAAGAAGGGTAGGTCTGAGTTCCAGAGATGCTAAAGAACCGGTCATCGACTCAATCGCCAAAGAGAAATCAAAGGTTGCCACATACTCTAAATTCTTCATCTCAACGAATAGAGGACTTAGGGTCAACCTTCTTCTACTCAATGCATCTGTTACCACATTCCCCTTGCCAGGGGTATAAGCTATCTCAAAATCGTAGGACGCCAAGAATTCCATCCATCTTTGTTGCCTCAGATTCAGATCCTTCTGAGAAAAGAGATACTTCAATGACTTGTGATCGGTATAAAGCTCAAATCTTTCTCCCAGAAGATAATGGCGCCAAGCCTTGAGTGCATATACTATTGCTGCCAACTCTAAGTCATGAGTGGGATAATTCTTCTCATGCACTTTGAGTTGTCTACCGCCAAAGCATTTCACTCTTCCTTCTTGCATAAGAACAGCTCCTAACCCCGTGCCACATGCATCGGTGTATACGGTAAATAACTTCCCTCCATCGGGCAAAGCTAGAACAGGTGCTGATGTGAGGGCTCTCTTGAGCTTCTGAAAAGAAAGCTCGCATTCTATGCTCCAAGCAAAAACTAAATTCTTCTTCGTCAATTTAGTGAGAGGAGCGGATATCTTTGCGAAGTCCTTGATGAACTTCCGGTAAAAACCCGCAAGACCTAGAAAACTTCTCACTTCGGTTGCATTCCTTGGAGTCTTCCAATCCTGAACTGCCACTACCTTAGCGGGATCCACCGCTAAGCCTTGCTTAGATACTATATGCCCAAGGAATCTAACTTCCCTTCTCCAAAAGTGACACTTGGAGAACTTGGCCTTCAACTGATGCGCTCTAAGCGTATCCATCACCTCCATGAGATGCCTTGCGTGCTCTTCCTCATCCTTAGAGAAGATTAGAATATCATCTACGAAGACCACGACAAACTTGTTCAAGAACTCCCTGAACACCCTACTCATCAAGTCCACGAAATATGCGGGTGCATTAGTCAAGCCGAACGGCATGACAAGCCATTCGAAGAATCCATCTGGAGTTCTGAACGCAGTCTTGTCTATACTATCTTCAGCTACCCTGAGCTGATGGAACCCCGTAGCAAGATCAAGCTGAGAGAAAACAGAAGCACCGACAAGCTGGTCAAAGAGATCATCAATCCTCGGTAACGGGTGTCTATTCTTCTTAGTCAGCTTATTCAACTCTCGATAGTCAACGCAAAGTCGGAGAGAACCATCCGCCTTGGTAGCAAATACCACAGGCGCTCCCCATTCAGATATACTTCGTCTAATGAAGTTCTTCTCAAGCAACTCTTTCACTTGCTTACTTAGCTCCCGCCTTTCACGCGGAGCCATGTGCCGAACGGGCAAAGAAACAGGCTTTGCATTATCCACCAGATAAATGCGGAAATCAATCTCTCGCTTAGGGGGCAACCCCCTAACTTCATCGAAAACATCCGGATACTCTCGAACCACTCTCACAGACTGAAGAGTTTCCATTGACGAGTCGAGTGATTCCAGATAGCACAACATGACGGGACCTCTCGGATCACAAGAAATCTCTAGGGTGTTTCCGAGGCGAGTCACGAGCCTCACAACCCTATGCTCACAATCAAGAATGGCTCCATATCTGGACAGCCAATCCATGCCCAATATCAATCCGTATCCCCTAAAACCAAGAACATAAGCACTGCACAAGAACTCTACACTCAGTATAGAGATCCTCAAATCCCCACATATCATAGACAAATGGGCGGAACCCCCAATAGGATTTGAGACACAGACGGGATCATCTACCAAGCTAGTACTAAGGTGCAAACTATCAACAAGATCAGATGAGATAAAGCTATGCGATGCACCAGAATCAAACAAGGTACGAACTGGAAAATTAGAAATATATACAAGGCTCTCAACAGAAATACTACCTCGATCGGGAATTGGAGCGACAGTGAGAGCATGAACTTGCCCTCCTGAAGGTCCAGCACGCTGAGTCTGACCCTGGCCTTGCCCTTGCTTCCTCGGGCAATCCTTACTGAAATGTCCAGTCTCACCGCAGAAAAAGCATTCACCATTCTTCCTTTTCCTCTTCTTACAATCCTTAATAAGATGCCCAACTGAACCGCAATAATGGCACTTCCCCTTGTTGTTCTTGCCCTTGTTTTTATTGCCCTTGTTGTTGTTCCCCTTGTTGCCTTGACTCTTGTTCTTGTTCTGATTGCCTTGACTGCTCTGACCACTTGGATTACCCTGATTTCCTTTTCCCTGGGAATCAGTCTTCTTGGCTTGAGTATCATTCATCTTGGTTTCTTTCTTGACATCTCCCTGAAGTAACGCCATATCAACCAAACTCTCAAACGTGGCCCCATGGGGAATATGTGACATAGCCAATCCCTGCAACGGCTCATTCAATCCTCTAGCAAAACGAAGAGCCTTCTTCTGAGGAGTATTCACCATATCCAAGCCAAAATGAGCTAACTGATTGAACTTGTTCACATATTCTTTGACAGACATATCTCCTTGTTTCAAAGTTATGAACCTCTCCATTTGCAGATTCTCCTCAGCAGAAGATAGAAAATTAAGCATGAACCTTGCCCTGAAATCGGCCCAAGTCTCAACAGGCCTAGTACCATTGGTGACTTCCCACCAATAAGCGGCTTCATCCTTCATAAGCCAAACCGCCAACAAGAGCTTCCTCTGATCGTCTAACCCAAAGATAGCAAACAAATCCTCGGTCTCTTTCAACCAATTTCTGGCCTCTACAAAAGTCTCAGTGCCTTGAAAGTTCTTGCCACCCATTGCTTTGAAATCTTTGCAAGTCTTTGCGAAGTCCACTTGAGGATGCTGAGGGGGAGGAGGAAGAGGAACCTCAGCGACAGGAGGAGGAGGAACATTAACCACCGGAGGAGGAGGAGGAGGAACATTAACTACCGGAGGAGGTGGAGGAGGAACATCTGCGGGGCCGGCTTCGGTCGCCCTAGCCTCCAAAAGTCTCCTATACCAAACAGGTACGTGTACTCCCTCCGGAATAGCAAAGTTATCGGCCATACTGAAAACGAAGAAAAAGACAGATTCAGAATGGAGAAAAACGAAGGAATTTTGCTAATGGCTTTTTGGGGAATAGCCTTTAAAATAAACTAGACTTTTCTTTGGAAAATACTTTATACTTGGTTTTGAAAATAGTTTTCCAAAAGTTTTCTAAAAGCCTTTTTGTTCCTTCTCGTACCATATGCTCTGATACCAAATGTAACACCCCACCTCCACCAGGGTGGCCCTTGCAAGCACTCTGACTTTGGAGGGGCGTTTGAATCAGGTAAACATGCATAATGATATATCAAGGCAGAACAAGAACATATGTATATATGTAAACAGAGTAAATAACATAGATAAAACAGCGGAAGATTTCAAAACATTTCAAAACAAGTCTGGTACAACATAGCTTTCCAAATAAACAAGTCTAGATAAAACAACATCAACTGAAAAACTGAAATAAATAAGTGCTATCCCCAATTAAGTGGTAACCATAGCTAGCTTCATGTCGAAACCGTACATGAGCTGAAATCCCACAAGCAAGCAATCCGAAATCCAAGCTAA
The DNA here is from genome assembly GCA_030737875.1 of Allium sativum. NCBI lineage: Eukaryota > Viridiplantae > Streptophyta > Magnoliopsida > Asparagales > Amaryllidaceae > Allium > Allium sativum. The sequence continues at coordinate 226,462,458 of CM060911.1, read as the reverse complement.
GCTCCAGTATTCCCTCCCTGAGAACCTGGGGGGGGGGGGGAAACGGAAGAAAAGAGGCGAAAGAAAACAGGTCAGTCAAAAAGACTGAGTAAGCCCTACTACAATCAATGTAAACTGATAAAGTTAACTGGCATGAGCAGCAGGGATGAACATAAGGATAACAATATACTAGCATGATGATTAACTAACAAGGTAGATAAAGGTGTCATCGCATAATCAGGATTAAGGTTTTGCACCACAGGTGTACTAGCAAACTAACATGACTTGAATAAACAAGTATTGATCCCTTGGCCCAAGCTTTGGCCCAATAACTTGAAATGACCCTAATACAAGGTCCAACCAAACGGTCTAGTCGATCGGCTCCCTAAGCCTAACTCGTCACGTGTTGGTGTCAATACGGCCCAATCATAATTGTAGTCGAACTGTGCCGGGTCCACCCTTCGGGTGTATTAAGCCCTAGGGTGTCAACCCCTGGACACCATGAACATGAGTGCACAGTCCCGATCTAATGGTACCCGTGCATGTTTTCTCCGGCTACGGACTATGTGCACGACCAGAGTCCGCCCGGAACTACACCTGCGTACCCTCTACCGTCGCTTTTGGTCACTTACCTCCAGTCCAGTAATCGTGCCCCCACCCTAGCCTAGTCCCTAGGGTCATGATGATACTAACTTGGGATTACTGCTGGAGTGGGCCCCCATTGCTAGGATTTTTCTAGTGGGTTAAGTACGGTTTAACCCTCTTGCTAATCCTGGATTAACTTGGTTAAGTGTAACGATGAGTTCACGACTTAACCCCGATTAATCTACCAAGCCCAAATTGGTTAAGTATTAAGTGGACCATGACTTAACCCTAATCACGAGGCATTAATTAATTTAATGCGCCTTAACCTCTCACATTAGACCTTGTTGTGGTTACTAGTTAAGCCGGGCGGGTCCGGGTAGCTTTACACCACAACTTGGTCTAACCTCGGGTTCAAGGTACAACATGACCAACTTCTCACATTGGGTCCTATTGTTTGTAGCAACTAGTTAAGCCGGTCGGTTCCGGGTAGGTTTACGCTACAAACTCAACCCAACCTCAAGTTGGCCACACTTATCTTTTCTAAGTGTCATGTCCATCATGTTTCCAAAACATGTTACAAGTTTTCAAGCAATTGGGTAGACCTAACTTAATAGGTAAATTCCCAATGGGTAGACCTAACTTAATAGGTAAATTCCCAAGCTTATGTTTTATGTCTTTTAAGTTTACCCAACCCCAAACGCAATCCCATCGCTTACATATCGCAATAGCGCATAAAGGATAGAAAGAGGGAACTTGGCATAATCATGACATAAAGGTATTGAAGCCACAAGCTTAACATGGTGGCATATGAAATGTTCATATGTTCATACACTTGCATATTACATTTTTAGGCCTCAAAAGCATGCATAAAACCAAACTTAGCATATTGGTGATACATGATGCTAAATGACATGTAGAGATGGCCATAAGTTCGCATTTAGCCTCACATGCAAGTTATCATAAGAGATATGATAACTTACATGTTGCTAAAATGCAACCTTTGGCATAAAGCTTAAAGCTTTACGTTCATAAACCCAAAATAAGCTTGCATAACATGATAGCATGAACAAAATGTTCAACCCAAACTTGCATAACATAACTTGGCATACTTGCATATAAACTTGCATATCACAACATGATAAACTTGCATATAAACTTGCATATCACAACATGATAAACTTGCATATCACAACATGATAAACTTGCATATAAACTTGCATATCACAACATGATAAACTTGCATATAAACTTGCATATCATACATTTAACTTTAGAGTTTAAGTATGAAAGTAGAATAGGGCTTACAATGCTTAAGAAGTGACAAAAATATGACAAAGCCCTTATGAAATCAATTAAACCCAAAATGCAAGCAAAACCCTTGAGCCAAAATGATCAAGACTCTTTCTTTATGATGCAAATATATAAACTTGACTTGAATGCAAGCTAATGATGCTCATACAAGTTTGAAAACACTTGTATGCATGGAAAATCACTTAGGAATTTATTTAGGAATTTTATGAAGAGAGTGGAGGCCATGAGAGGATTGATTTTGCCATAGTTTAGTTGTATGAATGAATAATGATGATTTAGGGTAGGTTAGGGTCTTATTTATAGATTAGGCAAGTGTTTTAGGCCATAGGATTAACCCTAGATTCAATCCAAGCCATCAAAGCATGTCTTGGGGAAGAAGTCAAGTGTAGGAACCATCTAGGGCCTTTAGATTAAAGATGGACCATGAGAACCATTCAAATGCAAAATCTGCATTTGAGCGAATCGGCCCACGGGTTGACAGCCAAACACCCTGGATTAACCCCTAGTCGACCCAGCGAGCTCGGGTCGACCTCAAAAATCGGCCGGTTCGGTTATTCCCCTCTCCCAATTCGCTGTTTTGAACATTTTTGCATATTTATTTATTTAATTTTCAATTATATATATATATATATATATCAATATATATATATTTCTCTGCGCAACCCATTTCACTTAATTAAGTATACTTTAATTTGGGAATTTTTCGTGAAACTTTGCGAGGCCATATCTTGGTCATACGGACTCCGATTTTCGAAAACTCGGACTCTATTTCGCGTATTTTTCCGAGACGAACGCAATGGCATAGCCCGTTTCCCTTGATTCAGATTTTACAGTTTAATTCTGCCTCCATTTATGTTATAACATGTTATTCAAAAATACGGGTTGTTACAACTAACTTCTCTTCAATAAGTGCAACTCCAAGTTTTTCCCAAATATCCTCATTTCTAATCCGATCTCGTCTGGTATGTCCACAACTCCAACGCAGCATCCGCATCTCTGCTACGCTTATCTTCTGGACGTGTTGCCTCTTAGTAGGCCAACATTCTGCACCATATAACATTGCAGGCCTGATTGCTGTCCTATAGAACTTTCCTTTAAGCTTCTGAGGAATCTTCCGATTACAGAGAATGCCATATGCTAGTCACCATTTCACCCATCCTGCTTGAATTCTAAAACTAACATCCTTATCAATCTCATAAGGTTCCATATCCATAAGAGAGACTAAGTTTTTATATTGGCTCGCCAAGCCTATCACAACCCTCCTCCTTTACCCTGGTTTGGGACATGCTGCATAGAAAACTACACAGGCGGAGTTTTCATATTAAATAAAGGGTATAAAATTCATTTGGATATACAAGTATGCTAGTCACATAACATAATTATAAACATAAACAATAATCAAGTTTAATTTATGATTCATCTATATCAATATATTAGTGCATTACACTATAAAATTCTTATTTTAACTAAAGTGCATACCTTCTGAAATTTCTATGGTTGCCCAAAAAAAGCAACCTCAATATCACATAATTTTGTACATTTACATCCATATATTCTCAATTAATCACGTAAATGTTGGTTTTAAGTTAGTTGAATAAATTTAATTGAAAATTATTCATTAATTTATCTAATAAATCCTTATATGGATATTTTCAATATGTACATCATATTCATGTTAAAATAAGGGAAAGTCTATGTAGACACAAATTTTTGGCATAACTGGTGTTAATTTTTCACCATTAGATCACCGCCTGAATTATACCTCTCCATGTAAGAATAAAAACATCCAATAGCTCAAATCTCTTGTGCGACCAACTATGTCTAATTTCGTATCCAAACAACCACTTTATTAAAAAAAATGCCAAGTGAAATTTTCATTTAAATATTAAAATTTATAATTTAGATATCATAAATAGTATATATGGGCACACTAACAAAGATAATTTATTATTCATTTATGTCAATAAGTTTATCTGCATTGTAGAATTCTATTTTTAACTTTAAATATCCATATTTTGACATTTCTATAGTTGTGCACTTCATCTACTGTTCAATATTTTTTTATATTTGGGTCCTATTTATTTATATTGCTTACGAAATCTAGAATTTAAAGTATTTTAATAATGTATATATTAGTCACATATGTGTAGACTTACATAGTAATAAAAACCATAATAAAAAATTTGTTTTTAATTACATAGATGTATAGATTAAATGCATATATTTATGTACGTAAACAGCAATAACTAAGTTAATTTGTAAATAATTATCATCCTTTATGTACATAAATAATAAATTTATCGCACGGTACGTTAAAAAAATTATACTACTTTTAACATGAAATGACTCTACAATATGACCTATATAATTTTGTTATAAAATCGTTCTCAATTCACTACTACAAAACAGGTCAGTTGCTTCGGTTATTTACCCCCTGTTGCTTCAGTTCTGGAACCGAAGCAACTGCAGTAGACGCAACAGACCAAAATTCTGTTGCTTCAGACAAACAACCGAAGCAAATACTAGTTTGTTGCTTCGGTTATTTCTTGTTGTTGCTTCGGTTTAACATCAGAAGCAACTGCAGAAGACGTAACAAAGTAAAGATTGTAGCTTCGGATGAAAAACCGAAGCAAAAAATAATTTATTGCTTCGGTTGTAACCACAACCGAAGCAAAAGAACTTCTTTCATACCAACAATTCTCCCAAATATATGACCATTATTCTCAATATTTAAAACAAAAAATTTAATGATATTCGAACTACATAGCAATACAGATTGAACAATATAGAAAATAAGTTTAATAATTTCATTGATAATATTAATAATCCACACATTTAATAGCAACAACATATTAATAAGAAAACAATAATTCATAAATAGTGTCAATAATCCGGTCTTACTACAAGACCTAATACGATATATTTAATCCGGTCTTACTCTAAGAAAGAACCAAATACAATATAATCCGGTCTTACTACAAGAATGAACAAAACGCCAACTAAATCCCGACTTCAGAAAGATCCACATCCAAACTTCAAAAACAAACCAATGGCCTCGTTGAATATATATACCTGCAAAATTTCAAAAACAAAGTGCAATTTCAGTAATGGTAAAACTTCAATAAACAAAGAATATATCAATAATTTGATAATCATTACACAGATAAATGTTAAATTACAGTTTATCTAAAATGATTAATAACTTGACATGTTTTACATTATAATGTTGCTTCACCATACAATTTTAAGTAATTTTTAATAAAAGACATTATTTTATGCGGCTCCTAAAATAAATTTAATAATTTATTTTGTTCAAACTGCTTATAATAAAACACATTACAAAAATATTAAATGTGTTATAAATTAATTGATAGGGCTAATGATAACGTTGATTTTGCAGTAATATTGCTAATTGATTTGCCTTAGAAAATGATAAGTTTTCGAATCTAAACAGTCTGATATTACTTATACATAAATATTGTGATAGATTAACTTGTATGCTAACGAAAAATTTACAATTACATGACATAACAGGCCTAGGAATAAAGATGATGCAAAATAAGTTCCTTGGCGCCCAAGGTGTTTTATGACAGTGAGAGATTGACCTCTCTCCATTCAATAATACAGTAAGACTACAGGAATCTTTGAATGCATGTGGACTAGTAGAAAAAGCAAGAATGATTGAAATAAAGACATTTTCTAAGTATGGATCATAAACATTTTAGCCAAAGTTCTGTTGAGGGTATATTTAATATTAGCTGTAAACAAATAAGTGTGTTAGTATTGTCATTTTGCAACTTTACACCTTAACTGCAATACAAGTTCACATTTGGGTTTTACAGGCCGAGCAGGTTGGAACAAATTAAAATCAACACACTTAAACTAAGCAGGTTGCAAATGTGAGCAGGCAGAGCAGGTCTAACTATCATCCACTTAAAATCAACACACTTAAACAGACCCAAATATGATGGTCCGAACAAATACTTAACAGTAAGATTATTTACAGGAGTCCCAAATACTACAGCATCTAAGGTAGACGCATCATTAACAAAAATCTAAGCATCTACAGAAAAAATACTTTAACAGTAATTGCTACTGAACAAATACTTAACAGTGTTCAATTTACTAAGCTTCTAAATTTAAATTTATAATGTTTAGTTACTGCTAAATTTTTGTTTATGATATATTTTTAGTTCAGTAGTAAATCACTGTGGGTTATCCCTAATCCCTACTAGAAATATAATCTCAGTTTGCAAATGAGCACAGAAAAATCACATATAAACATCAACCGATGAATGTAAATGGAGATGGTTAATTTAAACGGTTCGTCTGTTCATTTTCGTCTCCGTTAGGCGTGAAACTCTTCTGAACGCAGGAATTGAAATCTGGATATTATTATAGTAAAAGAAATATAAAAAGTAGTGCAATAAAATTGATTCGTAGCAATATTTATTAATTTCCAGTATAAAATCTTTTCTTTTGCCTGCATGAAAGCTCAGCAAAAGGCCCAAAACATTGATTACCTACAGTCTTTTGAACGGTCAAAATATAGATATACAGTTGTTTATATTTCACAAATTTCATGTGAATCTTTTTTGGTTATTGATTGGGCTAATTATTGCGCTGAACCTACACTGTTAGAATTGAAGGCCAACAAACAAATAGAATAGGCATACAATTAAATTTTAGTATACTGACTGCTAATAATAACAATAATAATAATAATAACAATAATAACGATGATATAATTCAGTTCTTCTGATCAACTTGAAAAAGAAAAAAAAAAGGTATGAAAAAAAATAATGCAGTACCGATGCTTATAATTTTAATAATGATAAAGCAAGAGGGGTGTATCAAATTTAATAAACTGAACAAAAAAAATTTGATTAAAGAGGTGAATTAGTCGCAGAAACGTTGGTAAAAGCTGATGATATTTGATTATTTTCAGCTAAGTTACGCAGAAACGTTGCGGTAAATTAGTCGCAGAAACGTTCGTTGTTTAATAACATAAATACATACATAATTATGGTTTTGCATCTATGAAAAAAATTATGAAAAAAGAAAGAGCGATACAGGTATAAGTTTAACTGTAGAACAATTGGAGGCATTCAGGAAAGCAATTCCAAAGATAGAGGAAGCTATTAAAAAGCTCGAAAAAAACTGAGGTCAAGTTTTGTATTCTGTGATTAATGTGTGTTGCAATCACAGATGTTGTATTTTTTGGTAGAACCCAACTTTGTTGTGTTAAAGAAGAAGGAAAAAAAATCAGATGATTAACTTTAGCTAAGTTTATGCCGATATCTCTTAAAACTCAACTGTGATGTTATAAGAAAACTATGCCAAATGCAAATTGGTGTAGGATGTGGATTATCATGGCTTATTAACGTCAGGATTATCACATAAGCGTTCAATGGTCAGAACGGCAGTGTCATAAAAGTAACGACGGCATTGCACTACATTTTGTCATATCCATTCTTATAGTTCAAAGTTTATAGCCGGCTGACAATGAAAAGTATGGTAAATTGGCGAAAAAGAAAAGTGTTTAGTTACCTTGCAACAAACTGGACAGAGCTCACTTCTTTCTTTCCATTCGTATATGCAGCTAAGGATAATGGTGAGCGCACTTCAATGTTATTCTTGGATTCTCGTAAGTGTACTCTGCAAAAGACAGTATACGACAAACAAAGATCATTAATACAGACTTGCAAAATTATGTGTGCTGCATGTTAGTGAATTTGATACAAAAAGACCAACTCCTTTTAGCCTGTGAATAATAAATTATAGAATGAGAATAGATCAAAGCGATGATATAAACCAAAGCAATGATAAAGCAATCACCAAACAATCACTCAATGACACAGTAAGTAACAAACGCAAAGCTTCTAAAAAAAGATGCACATTTGATCGATGAAATGGGTACGAAGTACATGGGCTAGTAACGTCTTAAAGGGGTATTTGCTGAATAAAGATGACAAGAACGTTTTAAGGCAATGTTCAATGAAATAAATCATTCATACATTTATAAACATATGTATTTTGTGTCACATATTCTGGAAGACAACACCATAATAGATATGATATGTGACAATGTACGAGCGAGTGGTCATCTTCTAGAAATTTCAAAATTAGATAAATCAGCACCTAGCGTAAGGAATCAGTAATCCAACTAACAATATAATATATAATTTTGTTTAAATCCCTTGTTAATAATATTGGTTGCATAATGCCAAATTCAGTATTAAAACTGTTCAAATTATTTAAGTTGAAGTAATATAAGACAGTAAGCCAAATATGTAGGGAGATTTTTGGTTTTAGGTATTAAAAAAATTGCTTCTCCATATAAACGTGCATACAAAAAAAAAAAAAACTTTAGCCGCTCCTCCTTTGATATAGTTACAAAAGGCAAAGGTGTGAATAACATGAATTTTTGAAAAACATAATTAGAGTAAAATGGATGATTCAGGATCACTAACAGAAAATTCATAGATGATATTTTCATAAACAAAAATAAAACCCTAGTATGGATAAATATAATACAAATATCAAAATATTTTGTGAAAATTTCGGATGAGAGAGAGAGAGAGAACCCTAACATGTGTGACAGAACGATTGTTGAAATGCTTTACATTGATTAATAGAACGATTGTTGAAATGGATGAATGTTGAAATAATAATAATAATCAAATGAACTGGTATTCATGGTATCATTTTGAAATTTTAAAAAGACCCATATGTACCAATGAATATCATCATATTTTCGTAATCTTCATTATCAATTTTTTTCCGACTATCCATCAATCAGTTTTTTGACGAAGTTGTGATTAACAGAATCTTTAGACATGCAACACACATTTCTCAACTACTTTTTATTATAAAAAAAGTTAAAACATTTGGGAGTGCTTTTAAGTGGTTAATTTGTCAAACCTGAATCTTGTACTTTATCATTATTGTTACACAAAAAAAGTAAACATTATCTAATATGTGACAATGCATTTTGAGTGTAATTGAACAGTAAGATGAAATTAGTTGAAGTCTATTATTTTCAGTCACTTTTAGATTTGCATGTATGGATCAAATCCACATGCTACTGCTAGTCGTTAACAGTAAAAGGTATTGTTCCACCTTATTCCTAATCGGTTTTTGTCGCGAAGTTGCATTGTAGGTTATGAATGAAAATGAAGTCTGCTTGTTCACTTTCAAATCTTATTACTAATACGGTTTGTACAATAGGGGTTTGATTAATCCAAAATGGGGATCACATGGCGTATCAAAATGCATGTGAAAGCCAAAGCCTAAAAATATCCTCGTCATTTGATTCTTTGCTTTTACACTGAAGTAAAAGAAATAATGGGACCGACTGCGAAGTCTTTGTTTTTTGAAGTCGCACAGTTTGTCCTCTCGTATTGACTGATTAATCATCGCAATAACATCAAACCATCAAACTTTCACTATTTATTTAACTGCTCGAAGCATTTTCCATTGATTAATAGAACGATTCGAACTTTAAAATACAAGAAAACAACAGGAGGAAAGAAAAAAATGGCACCTGGATGAGACTGTTATCAGCAGTATTGCGCTAACTTGGAATATATATGAGCGTCGTTCATAGTTGCCAGCAAAAGCAAAGGGATCCAGATAAATTTTGAAACAGCAAACGGTGGATTGGGTCTCCAAATCTGACGTATCGGAGTTGATCGTCAAGCAAAAGTAAGGTCGGAGAAGAGAGGATCGATGATAGATTTAAGCCGCATGATTTCTTCAGAACTAGGGTTAAGAAAACGAATACAGTGGCGGCTGGGTATTTACGGTTAGCTACTTCGGGTTTGGGCTGCTTCGTTTGGGCCTGGGGTAGTTCAGTTGTGACATCTTCATGGTTTGTTATACTATTTTTAATCATTTTCAAGGAAAAAAATTAAACATAAAAAAATTATGATATATCTTTAGTTCTTATCCAAATTTTAGGCCAATGATAATTCAGTTTTTCTTTGTTGAAAAATGTAAATTACTTTTTATTATCATTTGTAAGTCGTTATATAAAAGTGAATTTAAAGTAAGTAATCATAATTAATGAATTATATATCATTAATGAATTGTCGAGTATAAATTAATACTTTTTAGAAATTTGAATGTTCTATTACTTTTAATCAATTAATTTTAATATTAGTCTTGGTAATCAATTATTAATCAATTACTTTTAATATTACTTCTTAATTATTCAAAAGAAAATGTTAATTCCTAATTATTAAATGATTAGTACTATTCATTGAATTTTTTCGTTATTTATTAATACTAATAAATTATTATTATTATTATTTCTCATTAATCATTGATACTAATTGCTAAAATAGTAATATATTAAATATTGTTATTTTTATTTATTATTAAGCATTATTTATTAACTTTAGTTACCTACTATTAATTATTAATTTATTTAATAGTAACTATTAATTGATAACCAATAAATATTAAATATATTAACTATTACATAGTAATTAACATGTATATATATCAACTAATAATTATTTAATTGTGAAGTTCAATATTAATTATATTTACTACTACTAAATATAATTAATAAATATTATCTAAGTTTTACTTGTTATTAATAATCAATAATAATAAATTATTATGTATGAATGCAATTATTGATTATAACTAATAATTAGATATATAAATAAACTTATAATCCGAATTACATAAAATTAGTAATGACCTGTATAAAGCATCATTGATAATTATTAATTGTAATTTTTCATTTACAAATTAATTAGCAAATATTTAATATTTGTTATTAAGTGTTAAATTATCAATTATTTGCACTGTTGCCAATTATAAGTTTTTTTGGCATAGCAACTATTGCCAATTATAAGTTAACAAATAGAAATAATATCATTTGCTTTGATGCATTTGCTTCGGTTGTAGTGCACCTGAAGCAAATAACGCTAGTTGCTTCATTTGTAGGGTGATCGAAGCAAATTATGTTATTTGCTTCGGTTCATTTGCTTCGGTTTTAATGACAACTGAAGCAAATAACTCAATTGCTTCTGTTGTAAGGACAACCGAAGCTAATAGTGTTATTTGCTTCGATGCATTTGCTTCGGTTATACAGGTAACCAAAGTAAATAACGTTATTTGCTTCTGTTCTAGGGACAACTGAAGCAAATGAGGCGAAGCAACAGACCTGATTTGTAGTAGTGATTTATTCAAACTATTTACTCTTAAGATAATATACTTTAACCAAATACGTAATTTCAAAGTTAACATATTTTTAAAAGAAATAAATAATATATTTTTAATATATCTAAAATAATTAAAATATCTTAGTTTCAACATAAACACTTGCTCATAGTAATAAGAGCAATAAAATTATTTTTTTACTTCAAACAAAAAAAGTCACATAATGCATACCTTATATAAACAACAACAACAATAATTTGTAGTTTATTTTTTTTTCTTCAGATTCATCGTATGTTATATAATAAAGTTCCAATTTTAACAATAAAAATTCTAAATATTATATTTTATAATATTATCATATGCCATGCATAAGTTAAACACTAGTTAGAAATAAAAATTGAAACTAATTACGAGTAATTTCAATGCAAATATATATACAAAAATATTTGTGTAAATCACTATCATTTAAATTGTTTAACATAGAAAGTATTCACACGTGATGCGTGTATCATAACGCTAGTATACACACACATTTCAACCTCTAATAGACCTCTTCATTTATTTTTTCCATTTATTCATGTCCTTTCGTAAGTAAGTGTCATTCATTTCATTTTGCTTTGTTTTCCCATTAATTCTAACTTCAAAAAGCCAAAGGTAAATTTTATTCTCATACACGTTTTTAATTAGTTAATCCACTCTATAAAATAGGATCTTTGAATTTTATTAACATTTAAAATTTAATCAGTTTATCTACTTAAAAACATAAATATCTTTCTTTCTTCTTTGTTCGTATAGTTCTTTCTTTCTTCTCTGTCTTGTTCTGCATGTCATTATCCCTGCAACCTATTGATTAAAGAAGAACTATTAATCCATTTACTTAGCTTTATTTTAATTTACTTTGTCAACAACAACCCACATTAAAAGACATCATGAAAGTCTCTCTCGTAACATCTAGTCCAAGATGAGGTTTTTCTTTAACTTTCTTCTTCGATGATTAATATATTATAATATTGCTATCACAAATTAATATCCATCCCTGCTGTTAAATATGTATTGTCAAGAGCTTTATTATTCCGTTCCTTCCATGTGTGATAAACAGTTTCTACAATGCAGATATAAGCTAGGTCCCTCTCTCTCTATAGATGTATTACAAAATTTGCTTTTGCTCGTAAATTCATGAAGCATTTTGGTGTGATATCAAGTATTATTTTAGCATTTATTAGCAGATTACTTGCATAATTACAATGGAAAAATGAATGCTTACTTTTCTTTGTTTCTTATTTACACAAAAGCAAGTTGTATCCTTCTACAATTTTTTTTTTTTTTTTTTTTGGTATGACGGCATAAAATTTAGTTGATACATAAAAGAAGTTACATCAAATCTCCTTAGTAATATTGCACCATGATCGCTTAATGTTTTGTTTATCCACCCTTCATTTTCTTTCACAATCTCAACCAAATCATACCTGCCAGACTTGGTTTTCAATGATGGAAGTAGCACTTTTGGGAACAACCATCCTTTGAATTCTTTCTCTTCTTCTATGTAACCTCCTATGAAACTCATTTTTATTATTTGTACCGTTTCCCTTCTTTCAACACAAAGTTAAGTGCTTGTTTTAGTTGAAATAGAAGAGATATTTGGGATGCTTCCAGGTATGATTGCTTCGTTTTCAAGTTGATTAACAAACTGTTGGTGCAAAAGAAAGTACGTACTATGGTTTACAAATATGGTTGCAAGACCAATTATTGAGCTTCTGCAAATATTATATCCATCGTGAGTTCATGGTTTTGAAGTTTTGTGGATTAATTTGAAATCTTTAAGTTAATCCACTTGTGGATTAACTTACAAAATAGTTGTGGATTAACTTATTAAAGTTAAATGGTGGATTAACTAACGGAATGTGTGGATGAAAATAAAATTTACCAAAGCCAAATTATTTCTCCTTCTACATGCCTATGCGGTCCAAGCCTTGCAAAAACTCACTAAATTGCTTAATACACATCGAGCACTATGTTTTTTTTTCCTTCTCAGTTTAATGCTAATAACTCTCTATTTTTTCTGCTACGTCCGCGATACATATGTTTTTAGCACTCATTTTGTCAACTTTAATAGAAAAGTATAATTTATCTGATTCCCTTATAAATCAAATCAATGGTATGTTTCAAAGTTCAAGCTCTAAATACTTAACATAAATTGTTGTTTTAAACTATTCCCCATCCATCAACCACATGGATCAACTTTGTCATATTTATCAGTTTCGTTATATGGATTAAACAACACCTTTTTTGTGCATGAAGTTATGAAAATGAGAATAAGTTTACTTTTTCATGTCTGGTTTTGTCTTTAATAAAAGTTTTTACATCTTCATTTTTTTCCGATGTGTAACGTCCTAGATTTTTGAACATTAATTACGAATATTTAAATCTATTTTGAATATTGGTTTGATGTATTTCTATATAGAATTTATTTATTAAAGGGTGTTGTTATTGACACTCCAATTATTGTTAAGGGGAGGTCAAATTTTAAAAACACTCCAATCATAAAAATATGTTAGGAGGAGTCACGTACTTAACTTTTTACGTTCCCTTTTTACCCTTACCATCTCAAATCCCAATTAATCTCAAACGCCAAAAAAAAATCTTTATATTATTTGCAAACAAACAAAAAAACTGATTGTTTGGGGAGAAATAATGGTGTAAAAGATGAACGCGAAACACTTCTCTTAAGATGCTAAGATAGTGGAGAAGCTGTTGATAAAGTATGTGAAATCAATTCTATAATGCCCTATAAACGATGAAGGGTAAGGGTTTTATTATGTCGGTCTCGAGAGTCAAACGCCGTAGTGTCAAATTTTTTTGGTGGAAGATGTTCATTTTTTCCGATTTGTCATCGCTGAAATAGGTGAATTCCTACATAACGACATGAACGACGTAGATCTGCCATATTATATATTTTTGTTCGACATTTGTCATCGCTTTTGATATTTGTATTCGTTGTTGGGTTGTCAAAGTGGAGAAAATGGGGTGTATCGACAAATTCGGCAATGGGAAAATGTATAAAAAAAATTGTTCGATATATGCGTATCAGTTTCCTATTAATGATATATTTTCATCTGATCCGATGCATATTGAAAAATAAAATTATTGATAATTTGGTATAAAAATATGATGCAGTTCGACTAATATACCGTACAAATTTTTATTTTTATTTTATTAACTAAAAAAGAGATTATTGCAAAGAAGGCTAATTTGGTAAAACAAACTTTATTTGTTAAGGGGGTCCTCTATGCTTTGGTACTCCCCTTAACAAATTCTTTCTTTTTAAAAAAATTGACCCCCCTTAACAATATGTGGAGTGTCAGTAACAATCCCCTTATTAAAAACCAAATTTGAACGTATAAATTTAGAATTAAAATGAGCTTCGTAATATTGAGTTTTGAACTTCAATTGAATATAGTGGATCCGATATAAGTCGGTATTCTTTGAAACAAGAAACGTTAGAATTTATTTGATTATATTTTTCTAATGAAAGAGAAAATTGAAGATTTCATATTATAGATTGCATGTTAGTCAAATTCAAAATTTCAAATAGTTGCTATAGGATTCGTTAATAAACAATAACATTTATTTAATAGGATTAATTAACAGAAATAATTCAGAGTTTAACATGTCTTCCCATAATAATCCCAAGTTTGGATTATCTTTTAATAATCCCAAGTTTTGGGGGTCTCTTCCCATATTGATCCTGATGACCCACTGATCTGTTTAGCCAGTTTTTCACTCTAACATTCCCAAATCAAATTCCTCTTCATCTCCCCTTCATGATTGCATTTCTTCGTCTCCCCTTCTCTTATCTCTTCCCTCCTCATTTTTTTCCGCCATAATTGAGAATCTAAGCTTTTTCTGCCATTGATAAATTCGAACCAATCAATAAAATCGCACCAAGCCTTCTACATCAATACCCAAAATATTAAAACAATTGCATGTCATAGTCGAACTTCCACACTGCGTTGAACCAAGCCTTCTGCTTCATCCTCATCAAATCCATCACTTTCTGCATCCAAGCTCAACACTGCGGTTTTTTTCAAATTCAACCGAGTTTCATTAACTTCTACTGAATTTGCCAAATATGATACAAAAGCCCAGAAAAACAGACATAAATCCAAAACAAACTAGATTTCAATTTCCAAAACAAACAGCTATAGAACACCTAAACTACAAATCATGCAATAATTAAAATTCTTAAGACACTGAATCGATGTCTCCCTTCCCTTTTCCATCCTTCTTGGGCAAAAAAGTAGAGTGCATACTAGGCAACACTCCTCCATTTGCAATAGTCACAGTTCCTAGAAGTTTCCTCAACTCTTCATCATTTCTGACAGCAAGTTGAATATGCCTTGTAACAATTATGCTCTTTGTGTTATCTTTTGCAGCATTCCCAACAAGCTCTAGTACCTCGATAGCCAGATATTCAATCACTGCTATCAAATAGATCGGAGCTCCAGCACCAACTCTCTCATTATACTCCCCGGTTTTCAAAAATCAAGCGATTATTCCAATGGAAACTACAGTCCTGCTTTACAAGATCTAGAAAATTGCACCCTCCAACCAATTCGAGCAGCAATCACCTCAATACCCAAATTGAATCCCTACCGCGATCATAATAGTATCATCGAACAACTGTCCATTGCCGCAACCCCCTCCTCTCTGTCAATCAACGAACCACACATGCGCGATTTGCAAATCGTTCTACATTTTTTTCCTTCTTCTTAGCTAGATTATTCAATTTATTTCTGTCACAAGAGAAAAGGAATGTATTAATAAGTTTGCTTAGAAAATTAGTTGAGTAATGTATTAAGTGGGCTTGATCTATTTACAAATGCCTAGGAAAGGAATTAACGTTTAATCTGGGAGAGATAAAGCTTAAAACCGATTATAAATGACCCATACCACTATGTCGCCATACTAGTAATACAATCAAATCCGCAATTTCGTATTGGAAATTGGATTCCATCATGAGTCGAGGCAAGGGGCAAGCTCCTCTCCGTTCGAGACACTCTAGCGAATGTCCCAGGACCGCACACAGCAATCCTTGGATCTTTAGGGCTGGTCCTCTCTTACTTTTGAGGATTAGTTATTCCTGAACACACGTTTCCCGGTCCTTACAGACCTATAATCGAGGCGCCTCACATTCCAACAACCACACAGGTGAAAAGTATATATAAATGTCAGGGCTGGTAGGTCACTGACACCACCATAGCTAGAAAGAAACGTCGTGCTCTCCCTGCAGTCACTATCCCGTTTTTGACTCATACCGAGGTGTGAGGCTCGCGAATCCACGTTATACACAAAGCTACGCCGCACAGGCCATGCTTTGATCATCAACCACAAGACTTTGCTTTGCAACAGAAGCCTTGATCATATGCCACTTAGGCCTGCCACACAGGCAACCCACTCCATGCGACTGATTTCTATCGATATATAACCTCTGAGCTCATACGTCTCAGAGAAGGGCGTTAAGCAAGAGAATAAATTCTCCGCCGCCAAAAAGATATATATTTAATAGAGATCAATCAGCACAAAACAAAATCCAATGTCAGACACACGGTCCATTTACAAGTTCGTTCTGAGTATGAATGAAGCCGGAGGCACCAAATTCCTCGCATATCTGTACAATCAACATTACGTCCGAACAGCTACCACTTCAGCTTCTTCAAGGTAGCTACTCCAATCACGAGCATCAGTAGCGCCCATCCATCCAATGTGAAGATCGTCGGTCTTGAATAGTCTTCAACTCTTCGACTTCTAACCGTCGATCGATTATTTGAAATGAGAATCAACTCGGCCTTTTCAAATAATCCACGTATATTTATATTTTCAAATAAATTCTTCACATGGTTCAATTATTCGACATTCACATTTCAGTTCTTTAGTATAGTTTTCATGTCAAATACATTCAACCATCAAATATCAAGCAAACCAAGCAGAATCAGTTTATTTCCACTCTATATCGTCTATAATATTTTATAACGATATATCGCCATTTTTATTTATTTAAAAATGGCCCTATTTGATTAAACGACGTTTCAGGTCGTGCCGAGGCACTGGCGCTGTTTTTCCCCAAATTTGTTTTACACATATCTAAAAATCTAACCGTTGGGTTTCCACAAAGTTTATATCATTGGGAAGATATTCCCAAAGCAAACCCAACGGCTCCAGTTTCGTGAAAATCCGATGGTCGGATCTTTCGGTATCATCGTTTGAAGTTACGATTTCAAAACGCGAACTGCACGGACTCGATTCGTTTTAATTTAATTTATATTTATATGTATATAAATATAATTCATTCGACGATTTCAATATCGTTTTCACTTCAAATATTTCACTAACACCTTTATATTTCGAAAATTTTCGCCATAACCTCCTTTGTACGAGAAGGGGTTTGGAAATTTATTGGGCCGTATTAGGTACCCAATAAATCCTAATAAGCATACACATATTTATAGTGATATATTCCAGTGTCCACAGGGGAGTATGTATAGATCATAGCTCCAGAGAATAAATTCTCATCACCCAATAAATGGTTTTTGTGCCTTAATGACCAAAGGGACATGTTTATTGTCATCTCCAGACCCGTGTGAGGTTTTTTGTTAATCTTGCAATTTACCGTTACAATTTATATAGTTCAGATCAGTCATCAGTTCAACATGTAATATATAGTCATCACCGTACAAGCCTCTCACTCGTATGGTAAATCTTCAACCTCGTCACACAGGCTCCAAATGCTTATGTGGTATATGATGAAGTATGTCTATCGTCAAGAAGTATGCCATGTAGTATAGTTCAAAATTAATTGTTACTATCCTATGGCGATGTTTATTATTACACACAGAACAACTAGCACTCCGCATCCAATGACATTCACAGGAGTTGATATAATAATAAAATTCGCACATCCAACTCATTAAGGTTTACCTATTTGTCGGGCACACAAATAAATTCTTTACTCAACAACTAATCCATTTCATGTTCAACACATGTATATATATGTGCAAAACTAAGCTAAAAATTATATTTCTAGCGAACAAAGGTTTATTTCCACTTATGGTTATTTTTAACACTTCACGTTTCACTTAAAAATGATATTTTTGTCGAACTAAAATATATTTCAACACATGACTATTTTATTTAGTTCCTATACATGTTAAAAATAATATTCATAACAAACAAATATTTATTTCAACATTGTATATTTTTAGCAATTCACACGCATAATAAAAATGGTATTTTTATAATCAAAAATATTTATTCAACATATGAATGTTTTTAACACTTCATATTCTCAATAAAAATGTAATTTTTATTGTTCAATCTTTTTATTCAACACATGAACTTCTCAACACATAAGCTTCTCAACACATGAGCATTTCCACACATGGATATATTTATATGGTTTGTACATATATGAAAGATGTTATTTTTATTGTTGAAACAATTTATTTAAAATATGAATATTTTACATACTCATATATATAATAAAAATGTGATTTTATTGTTAAAACGATTTATTTATTCAACACATGAATTATTTTTTCAACACATGAACATCTCAACACATGAGCATTTCCACACATGGATATGGTTTCAACACATGACTTTTGTTCCAACACATGAAAATAATTTCAACATATGAAAATAATTCTAACACATGAATATTATTCAAAATTTCGGCAACATAACGGCAGGGTAGTTAAAACCGGCACCGTCCCGAGTACGGCTCCTCGCTCTACGTGAAAACCTCGCGGTTTTTGACAATGGGGATTTCATACATCTAATTCGCACGCAGGCGAGTATGATTTTTCTTTTCCATAATTTATTTCAATCACAAATGGGTATTTTTCAACCACAACCAAACAATATCAACCACAAACAATTCTATCAACCATTCGCATTATTCACCAAATTTTTCACACCAATTCACAAACAATAAATATCGTCCATGGTTTGTGGACGAGGGGAGTATATATATATATATATATATTAGTATATAAATATATTTTATTTCCATTCCAACACATATATCATTTATACTATGCATGTATAATTCATACTTCGCTCATATAACTTATACAACGCATGTACATGAGGTATACAACACGTATATAATTTATATTTCGCTTATATAATTTATACATCTCATTTCAATTCACATTTCAGTTTAGAAATCTCACATTGGTTTTCGAGATGCTAAAAATCGTAGCTAGCTTAGAAAAATCCGCGGTCTCTTCTAGATTGTATAGAGCGTCCTTGCGGTCACGATGTCTCCTGTTTCATCAAATTTTGTTAACACACCATAAATATATGATTTTTCAAAGTTTGCAACACTTAAAAGTGTTATTTTCAATTCAGAAAATTCAAGCCGTATACCTTTCAAAACCTTCAAAACTAGGTTTCCAATTTTCGAACGAACCGCTACACGATAGGTTAATCGGCTTGTACCACGCGAAAGAGGGTCGAGGGGGCTTCAGGCGTGTGGCGGTTGGAGGCAGCTCGGTGGGGCCCAGCGTTCGTGGCGGCGACGGGAAGGTGGGATCTTTGGAGGGGGAAATCTCGAGGTAGGAACGACGATAGGGGGAGTTCTTTATATGGATTTGAAGAGGAGGAGGAGAACTACAAAAAGTTCAACTGGGGGTGGGGCTGGTTCGGCCTGTGGCGATCGGAAATCGCCTGGGAAGCAGCGAAAGGGGTTCCGCCGTCAAGATCGGGTTACGGGGGGGAGGGGGGTTGAGATATTTTTTTTATAATTATGAATGGAGAAATCCTATTGGTCGGTGGTTTTATTAAATTTTAAAATAGTGTTTCTCAACACGAACACCAATTCAAACCCAACGATTGTCGCCTCTAGCTAAATACCCTCATTCCGGACACAATGGGATATGTTTCGTAGGCTAATTTGACTGTTACAGTCAGTTATTCCTCAAATTAAAATATAAAACATTCAAATTTTGTTTTGAACGTACATTTCAATTTGCCAGGGCCACGAACTGATTCGAAAAATTCCAGAAAAATAAATCTATCTAGGTTTTTACGCTACAGTCCCAATAGAACTAGTTTCGTCAAATTCTGAGATCGTTTGAAAAATGTCCATTTTCTAGTCGATCCAATTTAACAGAAATTAACCAAACACGTTTTCTTTTGCCACGCTCACATACTAACTTCAAAAATTATGGAACTTGAAACCTTGCAATAATTTGACATCCCGGATCCAACAAAAGTGGTTTCGTCAAATTCCGAGGTCATTTGCACAATGTCTATTTTCAAGGACTATATATTCTCTATAGCGACCTTTCTGAAAATTCGTTTGACCATAACTTTTGATTCCCGCTATGAAACTTCGATTTTTCAGATTCGTTTGAAAGATATTCTTAAACAGATTTAAATTTTTCTGGTTTCACTAAAATCCGTTATATTTTGCACCCGGTACAGTCAGTCAAAGTTTGAATTGAAAATTTCAAACTGCCACACTATTTCTAATTCATTATTTTATTGAAATATTCTATTTCAATTGTTTAAATTCTTTTAAAATATCCAATTTAAAATTTTTAAATTGGCTCGTATTTTCCTGGTTGTTACAATAATAATAATTTATTATCGTTAAAACGTAGTGTTTTCGAATTTAATATAGGGTGCTACTATTCACACCCTAGTTTACACTACCGGCCACCAAAACTAAAAAAACCCCAAATATTTCCATTTTTTCTCTACTGGCCACTGTCTAGACTATTAACGTAAAAATGAAGAGGCCACTATCTCCCTCATCTAAACAAGCGCTTCCTTCCTCGCTTACTTTCCATTTATTTTCATCTACATACACGCCCTTCAATCTGAAAGGCAAGTGCATTTTCTGCTGGCTCTAGGTCTGTTTCTTTTTTATTTACATTGTTTTCCATCTATTTTGACTTTGGTTGATGATTAGATAAAATCCGGCCCTTTCACATACCAATTGCAACCTCGGTTTTCTTCCAAGTCCTAATTTATCCGACTTTAGAATTACAATAATGATATTCAACTTTTTTCCCGTTGTTTTACACAATCGTGTCAATGTACTATACAAATCAAATACCTAAAGTCAAATAGTTCAAAAAAATTAACATAATCGATTTTCGTAACCACATAGCAATTTTAATTGTTATAAATGAGTATTTACTTTATCGGTTGTAAAATGATTCATCAAATCAAAATTTATGTCTTTTGAGCCATTTGATTGAACATCTTGCATCATATATCACAATCGTCATATTTATCATCTGAAACAATAAGGGCGTTATCCAATTTACCATCATTCAAATACTCCATCTATAAAAAAACATTAAAAATTAAACCCTAACCATAAAAAAAACCTAGTAACATGTTCTATGAAATAATAGAAAACATTTAAAATTAACACTACAACAAAATGGGGCTTTTATAGCGTTTGAGAAACGCTATTATATCCTAATATAGCGTTTCAGAGAACGCCATGTAATGACATGCTATGTTAGATCTTCTACATTAAATAACATATACAGAAACGCTATAAAAAGTGAATTTTGTATAGCGTTTTTGTTTGCTATGAAACAAAAACGCTATATAATATACTATCTGATAGTTGCTTCTTATAGCGTCTATGCTTATGTTTCTATAGCGTTTTATTTGTACATTCTAAGCGTTTACATTGATGTTTCTATAACGTTTGTTCACATAATTGTTAGTGTCCCATACGAATTTCTAGGGTGTTTATATAGTTGTACTATAGCATTCCTAAAGTCAATTTTTATAGCGTTTGTTATTCAATAGCGCTTTTGAAACGCTATTGTCTGTATTATTCATTTTCAAATTTTATTTGTCATTGTTTCAGCTTTTTTCATACACATACACACACAAAAATATTTAAACATTTCTTATCTATATATTAATATAACAAATTTTCACAAACAATAAATACATAAATTATTGCATAATATTTTGTACATCATTCATACAACTTAACATTTCATACATATTGTTTTATCAACTTTTCTCATCCACATAATATATCATACATTTACATATCAACAAGTTACTTACAAAACAGGCAAACAATGGTCTTAGAGGATCCATAAGTAGATTTACGTCGATATATTCTGCTCCTTTCAAGCTTTTCATTTCAAATTCTATTTCCACTTCAACCTGGGTATTCAAAAGATTTTTTTGTGTTTTACTTGATGTTATACATAATGAATATAACAAATAATAAGATGAACATATATCTTCCACGTTCTCACCTATGAACCTGGTATTCCTTGATCTCAACTAAGTCACCTTTACAAAGCTTTATACACTACAAAAATTTCAAATAATAGTAACTTCTCTCACTAATATATTGTAGCTGTGACAATATTAGTATCATTTATATAGTATCAGTTTCCATTGGATACTGTGATATATCTCTAACATGAATTTTATCATTTACGTAGTATCGGTTTAAATGTGATATATCATAGTTCTGACATATAATAGGGAATACCATTTTCTATTGGATATGGTATTTGAGATATTTGTCATAGAGAATACCAGGTTTCCACGGATACCAACTGCTAATAAGGTAGCTACGACCATGAATGGCCCCAACAAGAACCTTATTACCATGGCCGCCAATACAGTTTTATATCCACAGGGAAAAAAATTTGATTGCAAAGCCATGAAGAGGCCTATGTGCAAGGGTTGATTTTGCAGGCATTAGCCCTTAAAATTTTAAGATTTAAGAATGTACTGTACTAATGATAAAAAAAGTTTAACTCCGCTATGTTTGGGACTGAATATATAAAACTTACCCAAGTTGAACATAAGCATCCCTGAATCCTGATCCACCATTTGATATTATAGTTATTGAGACATCAATGATTTTAGGAAAAGCAATATGAAACCTAAAAGAAAAAGATAACTGTTATTATCTATTCTCCCATGAACATAATACTAAGGTCATTGGTACCTGAAAACTATAAGTGACCACACAACCCCAATTAGCTAAGATAATCAGCATCATAAATCAGGTTTCAAAACAGGCCTAAGTTAGAAAAGAAGTCACTAAAATGAGAATGCTCTTTAACATGGGCGAAGGAATAGTGCAAGTCCTGGTCCAGTGCAATTGTAGTAAAGTACAAAATAGAAATCATTCGAGCACCAATCCATAATTTAGAATCGCCTATAATTACATAAGACCTTAAAAGTTTGTTGTTTCTGTAAAAAGCACCAGAGGGCATAACCAAACAAAAGAACATAGAACTTCTCACATTGTTGTAGAGCTTTGGAAGAATGCTTGAAAGAAATGGATAAACAAAAAAAGCATCCAAACAAATTTGTAAGTACATACATGAATAAAAAAATTCATACAATCGAGCGTTATGTGCAAAATATACCTTGATACTCTTAGAAGCACAAAAACCGCATTCAGGGCTGGAAGCTCTCAGGTAAACAGTGCAATCCCATACTGAATTTGGTTTGTATGAAGGGCAGGAAAACGGTACAACTCTTCGATAAATGCATCTATAAGATATGGATTATGATCAGTAAGTAGCCTTCAGCAAAATATGGATATGATGCAGCAAGGACCTTAAAATTTGGGTTTGCATGAAGAGCCAAACCTTCCAGCATTGCAAATGATCTTAGTATCGGTGCATAGTATGCTAGAGCTGCATTAAAATCAAAGTCACGACACATAATACATGATAAATGTATGTGAAATAGTTGTATTGATGGAAGGCAAAATTCACCATTGAATGGATACTGATATAGAACATTTCTCGAACCATCCGCTTAGGTTTTGATGTTCGGTTCACTAACTGTTGAATTAAGCATACCATCTAAGAAATTTTTTAAGAGCAGGCACAATTGGAGTAACATCTACATCAGGGAATAAACCATACTCAAGTAATTGTCTCAAGCTACACTGGATTCATGTGTTAACTAAATCAAAGAGCTTCAGAATCTGTCTTACAACAGCTAATTGTTTTATATGGATAATGGGAAGACTGTTTTAATAACAAAGCCCGTGCCTGTACGTAATTGAGCTCTTCGTATTCCCTTCATGAAAATTCATCAAATAAAGTTGCAACGTCATTTGTAATAAAATCCCCATATTTTTGAGAAAACCCAAACCCCTAAGAAGGAAAAAGTTGAGACCTATAAGTTCCTTTATGCCATGGCGCTGTACTTTAACAGCCACCAATTGACTATAATATTTTAGCCAGGCTTTGTAAACTTAATTTAAGCTTGCTACAACAATTGGAGAAGGTGATATGGCTGAGTATATGGACTCCAAAAGCAAGCGAAGTTCTTTCCCAATGCATGCAAATGCTTCAAAATTTGTAAACGTGAGTAATCCATCCTAATCAAAGACAAGAAAATGGTTTCTTTTTTCCTGTTAAATTCAGACTGTTACGATCCAAAGGATTTTAGATGTCAAAAAGCAGGTTATCCACGATCCAAAGGATTTTAGATGTAGATAAGCAGATGATAATCGATACACTACATCGCTGTTTCTGCAAATACAGTGTAATAATGAATAGAAGATTTGTAAACCGATAATCATTCTAATTTGCATCACTCACTCACAAACCAGACGATTGTAATGAATAGACATAAGGGAACATTTTACAATTCGTAAACAGATAATCATGCTAATTCCGCATTGTTTGAGTTCATCGTAAGCCAAGTCTCATGATAGAATAAAGGTGTCGGTTTATTGATGCAACTTAAAGTTTGCATGTGTTTCTCTTACAGTGTACTGGGATATGTAGATATGAACGAAACTGATATTAAAGTGCTGATTGCGAGCTACTTATCTGATTTGATCGTTGAAGCTAGCAATGTTGTTCTTTTTACAGGCTGTCCAGCTTAACCCATGTCAGATCATTGTCCTAACACCTGTCCAGACTTCATGTCAGTGACTACAAGCTTGATCAATACCTCAGCTCACGCCAGCCCGTCAAAATATTTTGTTTAATCTTAGTTTGCAGCAGCACATGTTCATCTATGGCTCAGTTTTGAATGGACACCCACCATACATAGTTCAGTCCAGTTTTGCATGAACACACATTCACCTGCTATAGTTACATAACCTAGTATTTTATGTTAGGCCATTCAATGATATATTATACATTAGTATGAAGTGACTACTGTATTCAACCAATTCAAACTTGTCCTCAAACTCACCTTCAACGACCTCTGAATTCCTGGATGGTGGACCTGGACAGTTGTTCAGTGCATCTTGTATACAGTCCTCATTCTACAATGGTATCGTTGTTGCATTCTCAGCAACAAAATTATCTCCATCTTTGCCTGCATCACACCTGACACAGCAACAACTACATTTATTATGCCCCTTCAGCTAGTCGCACCATCTTGTTTATCAACTTATTTACCCTTCTTAATTATTTACCTATAAAGAAACCAACACCTAAAAAATGCAATGAAAAACACTAACCACCGTTAATAATATAGGGATTTTTGACAACTAAACTAATTAACCAATCAAAAGAATGAGCATTATGTATTTGCACGTAGTAATTGATTTTGATACTTATTAACGTGTTTATCCTTTTAATTACTTACCTGCAAAGAAACAACCGTTTACGTTCAATAAATTACCAATTAATAATTATCAATTAATGATAAACGTAGAAGGCAGCTTACCTTGTTCATAATCAGAGATTTACTTCCGGAAATTCCTTATCTCCATTTACTACTCTTATGAGTCCCCAAAAAGTTTTTGTCACATGTATTTTCGGAACGTATGCCGATCCCGGGCATGAAAATAAATAACTCATACGACTTGATGCTTTCAACATCATCATAAGAACTAGGCTTCTTATTATAAATTTATAATAAAGACTTTGTGCAAATATACAAAAGGATGCCTATCCTAATCTTACTAAATAGTGCCTTTAATTACTGCTGCATCACATGCAAAATTGTGCAAATAAAACTAGCAAAAGAACATAATATATAACAAAAGCATAACACAATATAAAAATAACACCGACTGGAGAAGTTTAAGCTTAGTTCGACATCCATCTTATAATTTCCTCTTTGCAACTCATGTTATACAACCAACGAAGGAACTCTGTCTACCATAAGAAATAACCAAAACAATAAAAATAAGTTCTTGTACTCGTCTCAGTTATCAATCGGACTGCATCATGCAAGCGAATGTAAAATGAATACCTTAAATTCCAGCCTGAGCCCGTGCCCATTCCCTTTTATCTAGACAGAACACCTCATGTCAACCAGGCCTCCAATTCCAGCTAGCCTACACCCAATTGCACAAAAGATGACCTGCAGGTCATAACCTATCAAATAAATATGGTTCTTCCTCTACCCGTTGCTTAATTTATGTAGACATCTAGTGCAAGTTCTGTGTCAGTGCCAACAAATGTATCAAAATCCACCAATCTGAACTTAGATCCAAACAATGTTCATTGAAGGTGGCATCATACGTTGGGGGTTGGTACAATTAGAGGCTATTTTTTATAAAGCTTTTAATATTTAAAATATGCAAAAGCGAGTCACCATAGGAACTAAAACAACAATAAAGAACTAGATGCACCAGACCAACGGCTATAAACAAGATTACATTTCTTTATATGAACATTTATATCAACAGTTTTCATATTTATATTATCAGTTTTCATGTTGTGACCTCGGTTAACGGCAAACCAAAAAGTGATTTTTTTTTTTTTTTAATGTGCATGAAGAACATTTTCTAGACGCCATAGATGTAATGTGGCATGTGCAGTTGCTATCTGTTTCAGTGAGTGAAAAAAATTGAATTGCTTCCGTGAGTGAAAAAAATTCATATATATAGCTTTGCTTCTCCATACTCAATTACTGGCCATACAAGATTCTCTACCTCATTTATCATCTGTTCCCTTTTCTAGGCTATCTGTTTCTCAATCTAGCAGCTAAAATGGAATATCAATGTTGATTAAAAAATGTAAAGTCTGAAATAATAAATTAACTCTAAAAGTGGACACCCATTTGCTGAGATTCAAATGTTAAGCTTAGAATTTTAAACGAAAAGAGATAACAAGTATTAAGAAACACATTGACTGACCCATTTCATATTAAGTAAAGAAATTTATTCAAAATAATATTATGGGGTGTTTGAATAGAAAGGGTCCAAAAATACATAGGGAAAAGGATTCTACCACTAACTTATGATAAGTAATAATACCACACTACTGAGTTATAAAACCACAACTTTCAAATTGTATTCATATCCCACAATTGAATGATTAAATCTATGTTACGTAACAATTCTTCACCGCTTAAGTAAGTGCAGTTAATGACGTTTGGTTATGACTAGGATAATCAATGGCGCTGAATGCTTGTTACTCTTGATTTTTTTTTTCTATCTCATCATTATTATAATACATTGCTAATAATGTGGAAAAAAGAAATGGATTTATTTTTTATAGTGTATACAGTATTTTCAAATATCCATTCTCTAACGATGTAAAAGGTAATCTTCGCGTATTTTGTTCTGATGATTATCAACAATTGATTGCGAATAAGTTTTGTATGCATTTTGTTGTTGCACTTTGGTTTTGTTTTGTTTGTACACTTTTTCACTTTGTGTTAATTTTCATTTAAAAAAACAGACAAAAAATAAGTATTTTCAATTTTGTTGTTTGCTTCTTCATCGTACTGGATCCACTGATGTATTTCATTTCTGTTGTCAAATTGCATTATTTTTGTTTTGTTTGTTTATATAGAAAAATTCTCATTGAACTTTTGTTTTCTATTTGCTACATTATATTGCATTTCATTTCATTTTAGTCTGCATTTCGAATGTCATTTCTGTTTTCTCGGTTCACTTCCATCTGCATTTTGTCGCAAAATTTGCACTTGTTATCTTCACTTTGTTTGACAGTTTTACCACTGGCAGTTCATTCCTTTTTTTGATTAACTGTTCCATAAATTTTTATTCACTGTTTTCATTCACCGCTTTGCACATTTCAGTACAAATCAAGCCTCTTATTACATAATTTATGTTTTCGTTACATTTCATACATTTTTTTATAACATCTTATTGCACTTCATACATTTTTGCTTGAGGAATTTGGATCTTTGTTAACTATTTTTGAGCACTCTGTTCAATGTTATATCATTTATATTTGCTCTTTTTTTTGTGCCTGCAATTCCCTCCTCCTCCAACTCTATACATCTCAAACCGCACCATCTCTCCTCATACAAACTAGATCCTTCCCATTGTAACACATCTTCACCTTCAACCTCTAAACCCACTGACCCTCATTTAAAAATAAACATTAATTCGTTTCTCGCACGGACTAGGCAACTGTTCCATCTCGCCACAATCCAGCTTCGAACAAGCCTCAATCCGCGACCAACTGCCAACGAGTAACCGTGAACTGCTTCACTGTCATAATTACTCAAACCCTTAACCTCCTTCACCAAAAAGTTCCATCGAGACCCACGTTCTACTAGTAACTTCAAGCCATGCACTATCACCACTACAACTCACCTCAACTAGACCACTACCATACACCACCGCCACTCAAAATTACCATAACTCCACCATCAATTTCTAAACTATCACTAACTCCTTCCTCAACTATCATCTCCTCCCACATACCACATATCATTACTCCTATTCACTTCTGCCTCCAAACTGCTTCTGACCAACTCCGCAAACCAGCATCAAATAACTGCTTCATTTCCAAAGTTTAACAACAACTTTCATCCAATCCTTCGCTACAAGTTCTTCCAAAGTAACAGAACAATCACTCTCCACACCCATCTGCACCAACCCTGCCTGACAACCTACGCTTTCACCTGAACCAACAAACACACTCCACCTCCATCTACAAACATCAGCCTCTCCGACAAAACACGCACCGTAATAGCAGCCCTTAACCTCATCAATCCTCCTCTATTATTAGAATCATTCAATACAGTCTGACCACTTCAACAACCTAATTTTCCACACAGAACCACCAATCAAGCCGCTACAACCGCTCAATTCACCCGAATTTGTGGCTTCCTGCCAATCACAACCCAACCACCCGCAATCAATTGTTGATATTAGTCTACTAATTGACTACCTTATTCGTAGTTTTTGTCACAAGT
This sequence comes from Allium sativum, assembly GCA_030737875.1. Taxonomy (NCBI): domain Eukaryota; kingdom Viridiplantae; phylum Streptophyta; class Magnoliopsida; order Asparagales; family Amaryllidaceae; genus Allium; species Allium sativum. The sequence goes on along the minus strand of CM060911.1, from coordinate 226,433,238 downwards.
AGAAATGGATTCACAGTGTGGTTTTTTGTTGTGACGATTTTTGTATTTGACAAACTTAAAGAAAATTTGTTCCAATCCTTAAACCATAACTAGTATATAATATACTAATGGGTATAACTCCTACTTCATTTGTCTAATTTGTTAAGGATCAAACCACATAGTCCCAACTGTTTCTTTCCCCACTTGCCTTGCAAGTCAGCACATTTGTTTTAATTGTTTATTCTTCTTAAACTCAGTGACTCTTCTTTATGCCTTCAAACTTGTGATTGAAAATAAGTTTTGCATGCTAACTTATTTCCGGATTTATAAATTAAAGTAACTTTTTGTTTTGTTTTGTCTGTAGTAGGCTTATAAATATTGACAATAACCCACTTAATATTCACTCATTTAGACAAATTAGTGCATGAATATAAATTCAAACTTGAATCAATAGTAACTGAATAATGTTCAACCATAAACAATTCGTCATCCATCAGCTAAGATGACCTGATCAGTGCTGTAAGAAGAAGAAGAAGAAGGTATGCACAGAAATGCTACTAAAAAAGCAATTTCCTCTACTTCCCCAAAAAGAAGAAATTTGTTTATAATATAGATGTTTATATTCATATGTTGTAATTTTATATATTTACAATTTGTATTTCATATTTCAAGGATGTTTTCTCTATAACTGCGTCATCAAGATTTCTAGTTTAGCTGTATTATAACGTTATATTTACTTAGTTATGATTTAAGTGCATTTTCCCTATTACAAATTTTTTACTTATAGGTCCTAGCCCTTGCGATTTTTACCTTCTCTGCCGACTTATCAATTATTTGAACATATAATATAAAATATCCACGTATACACCACGTTGGGAAAACAACTATCTTAGCGATATGCATAAACTACTATCATACTTAAAATACAATGAATTGCTACTATTCGGTCATTGATAACTTATCAACTTCATTTATAGCTATATATTAGATTTATATGTGAAGCACCCATTAGAGACTAGTAATAAGAAATCAAGAATCATGAGAATGAGCACTAAAAAATCTATGATAAAGCTTGTAGTACCTGTAGCGTCCTTGGCGATTTTGGAATCTCGATTTGCGATCGCGATTTCGACGAAGGATGACAGCAAGGATTTGGGGGAGACGTGAGATCTGCTACCGGCCAAGAGCGATTTGAAAAGACGCAAGATAATTTGAGTACACCGTTTGAAGGCGATGCGCTATCCTCTGGAGGCGGAGGCGACGCGTGAGGAGGAGGCGATGTAGATTCAAAAATACAACAGGCGGATTTGAAAACACGTTTTTGGAAAGAAATAGGCAAAAGCGTTTATTTTAGTTCCCGCACAATGAATTTTTTTTCCCCGCCTGTTGTCATTGAATAGCGTTGGGTATCCAATATTTCTTTCCAAAAAAGCGATTAAACCCTAGAGTTTTGGAGCGTAAACTGGTCAAAATGCGGGAACGCTGTGCAGTTTAGCTATCTTATCTCTGTTTTGTTGTAGTGCAAGTAAATCTAACATTTTTTTTATCTCCATCTTCCATGTCTATTAGACACAAAAAAATATCTCTTTCTGTAATGGTTTAAGGTTTGAAATTGTAGAGAAATACATGTTTTTTAGGAGAAATACAATAATGAATACTGAATGAAGGAATAAAATATGGTGGTCAGAAGAATATAAACTAGAAAGGTGGCAGAAAGTGTAAACCGGGGTGTGAACAATAGCAACCTTAATATATCATACCGATATTATATAAGCCGTTGAAACATCTATTTTCAAACAACCTTTGTTTTCAACGAAACAAGTTTTATAGGAATGTATGACTAGTTATTGCTAGGTTTCCGGTCTGGAGCCAAATGAAGTTGTTTTGTCAGCGAACGAAAATTTAAAGGTGAACCGATGAATATATTAGAATTTAAATAACTTCGTCGTGTGGAAACGGAGTCGGTTTTCAGCGAAATTAATTTTATTGAGACCAGAATGTTTAGACATAGCAATGTGCCCATCCTCATTGCATTTTGAGTTCGTGTGTGACTACATGAAAATTAAACGTCAATCGCGTAAATATGGATATAAAATCTTTTATATTTAATACTCTTTCCACTTTACATTTTTGTAACTTTTCTTGCGTTCCAACCAAACATCTTCTTGTCAGCCAATTTACAAACCGTGCAACTAAGGTTTTTTTTGGAGAATCCTCATGCATCAACCACCCTACTTCTACATACCTATTTCCTACCTCGCACCCTTTGAACGAATTTGTTCTCATCCCCAACTCTTCTCACCTATAAATATGCTTGGCATATTTCTCTTTCTTCCCATCGCAGAAGCAATAACTTGCTGGCCAAACTCTCTTCATCTATAAATATACACAGCTTTTACTCCCACTTCGTTTCTTTTTCCAGCTACGTAAGAATTGGATCAATGCAAGGAGATATCAACCGAACCCATTTTAAATAAAAAATAATAATAATAGAAAAGCTATCGCTATTCCCAGGCGAACGAGTCTGGAGGACGTGTTACGAGGGTCGCTGCTACACAGAAGTTCATTGATGTGGAAGAAATGGGTGCATGCGGAGCCATGCATGCTAGATATGGGACTGGCGGTGGCCAGTAAAGATGTGGTGGTGCACGATGGAGTGAAAGTCGCATGGGTTTACGTGGTCTGAAGTAGGTGGTTCGGCGAGTCGTGACGTGGACAGGAGGTGGTGCGAGATCAGTCGGTGATGGCAAGATGCTTCGGAAGTGGAGCGGTGCATGGGGTTTGAGTTTTGAACATGGGCAAGTTCGTGTGATGTTGTGGAAGAGCAGCAGTATATTAATTTGATCAAAGCCTACATGGATGAAGTCTTGGGGAAAACTGTACGTGCGCAGGTGCTAACATAACGGTGAGGAAGGTAGCGGATTTTCACGGAACAACGATCCATCCCCATAAACACACTCCTTTTATATAGTTATAGCCGAGACTGATCGATTATTTACAGTGGATTTATCTCTTTATATTGTCAATTCCACGTGTACCCTTTTCTCCTGGTCAAGAAAATAAAATTCCTTCCATTTTTTTTATCGTTGTGTCTCCCCTTTTTTTTTTTAAAACCGACCGGTTTTTATAGTGTTCTGTAACACTTTTTTATTATTACCAATAATAAAGTTACAATAAAGTACAGGTGACTGTAGTTAGCAGTCAACTAAATTTGGTTTTTAAGGTGGTCCGTCCACCACCTCCGGAGTTTATAGTGTTCCGTCCACTCTACCTAACAGGCTTACAGTGCTGGAGCTAGCTAACTTACTATACTACAATAGTACGGTTTTTAAGGTGGTCCGTCCACCATAGCTCCACAAAAGGGAGTCACATTCTGTAAAACACATTACAGATAAAATATCATACTCGTTTACAATCTACAAATATTTCCTAGATCATTACTAAGTACAGAGTACACAGTATGGTCCAAGACATGTGAGGAGTAGCCGTAAATCCTTGAAGATGTGACCTAAGAGGACAGCAACATGCACCGCCCCATGCTGTTTTCTCGAGACCCATACCATACAACACAGCTTTCGAGAAATACAATGAGTAAATTTCCTTTGTTTCGGCAGGGAAAAACCATGAGAATCGAAGGATTCGAATATCAGCTGGAAAAAGATAGCAGCGTCGAGAGCGCGAGCTTCACCTGTGTCACTACAATTACCAGCAAACAACAATAATCCAGTATACACAAACCCATAACTGCATCCACCAGAACCACAAATTGCATAGTTTACCAGATCCAAGCACGGAAAGCCGAAATGGCATCCAAACACCACTTCACAAGAATCAAACACCCAAAAGAACAAAAGAACAGTACCATTGCCGGTTCTACCATCAAGACGATAATATAACAAATACATTTAATACCAAAAATCTCGAAAAATCCCATCACAGATGTAAAAACAACGAGATGCGTAAATAAGTCAAGAAGTTCGGAGTTAGTGCACAGTTACAAACTCCACAATAGTGACACAGCTTCCTATCTAGGCAGAGCAACCAGTTGAAGAACCAAATAAGGTAGTTACCTGAAATCGTTCTACACAGGACTGGAAGAAGCGACAGTAGAGCTTTTGGGGACCATTCTATGCAAAATAATGAGGAAGAAGAAAGAAATGGCGACTGGACTCAGAAAATTACCCTTTTTTGGATGTTTATGAAGAATATTAGTAGCTTGATTTATCTGCTATTTGTCTGTGGTTATATAAAAGGAAACTGTAACTTAAAATTGACATTTTGTGTAAATTATTTCATGCTCTGCTTATTAAACATAACGAGCAATCTTTGTAAATATAATGGAGATATACTGCTTATATTTCTGTAACTTGCTTTGAACTTAAAAATATTACTACCAACCAAAAAAGAGTGTAGACATGAGTATGGCCTATTTCCTCTTTTCACAACTTAATTGTAAAATTCCTGCTTCGATCCTTAGATGTGCATATGTCGACGTTCAGTGATGAGACAACATTTGACAATAATTCAAACACGAAGGGATATGGTGTATAGTTTCAGTAGCTATACGTTATTTTATCTACCATGATTAATAAGACACAAGAAAACCAACTTGAATCGATATTTCAGTGTTCAGTGCCTCTTTGCTGCAATTCTAGCTTCTTCACTTCAGGTATAACTGTGATGATATGCGTTGAAATATGTCACTTCATATATAAGTGTACTGACATGCATTGAAATAGTCACAATATTTCACTTTAGCCAAATTCATCAATTTTTTTTTTTTAATTTCCTACACTGTCGTGGTGTAAAAAAAAGGGTGAAAAGGTCGTAAAAAAAAATCCCGATGTTGTGAAGTCGACATTTATAGAATTGCAAACTACAAAGTTAGAGAAGTAGGGGAAGGCTAAGGCTGCACTCATAAGATTTGGTGGGGCGAGTTATAAAGATCAAAATATTACCCTCCCTTTTCTGTTGGATTTTTTATATATTATTGATTATGCAAGATAAATTTTTATTTATGAATGATTTTCTCATGCGTTATATTTTCAAGTTTCAAGCTTGAGGAATAGTTAAATACAATTCCATGTTATTTTAAAACTAATATATATATATATATATATATATATATATATATATATATATATATATATATATTGTGTGTGTGTGGGTGTTATAATAATAATTAGTAACCATTGGTTAGTTGTGGAACTTAAAGTATTATCTTCAAATAACATACATTTTTACTTAAAATTATTCCCTACTTTTTAGCTTCTGTTTCATATATTTTTTTTTGTTAATACAACATGTCAAGTAAGAAATATGTTGGGTCATGCAGTTATGTAGATGTTTTGCTTTGTATGGAGATATTATTGTCTGCAATTACTTAAATTCATATGGAAACTCAGTGAGGATTGCTTTTTGCAATGAGGGAAATACTTTCCAATCTGTTCTATATAAACCTAAAGGCATTTCTAAGGTAAAAAGTAATTACACTACATGTCTTTTATTTTAGTATTAATGGTAAATGATGTAGGCTGATGCAGAGTCGGAGTTTAGTTTGTGTATAATTTTCTTTATATTTTGGTATTTTCTTATATTGCTTTATTTGTATTTAGTTTGCTTTATATTTTGCACCTTATATCTAAAAGCACTAGATGGTTTTTTCCCCAGCTCTCTTATAGCAAAATGAAAAGTGATAAGAGTGTAGTCTATTAACTATTCTGCCTCACATCTTCTGTATGTCGTTGGAAGTAGAAGTTCCTACCATAAAAGTCTTAACTATGTCTCACTAAATAAACACCATCCAACTATCTAAAGTAGGTAACTAAAGATGCCGACGACTACTTGCTGGTAGCCTCTAAAATGAGATGCCACTGTCTTTGTTAAATGTTTTCTTACTTTACTAGTTTTCATTGAATTGTGTTTTGTTTTAAAAAAAGTTACTTAGTAGTTGTTTGTTGAATAAACGAAGATGTGGATATTACTAATTAGCATTTACCTCAAAGTTTCCACTTTTGTTTACTTTTTGAAGTTGAATAAATTTTAAAGGACTGATTCGTGTTTAAGTATACAAATACCATAAACCATTGAAGGTTTCGATGAAGCTTCCACCAGTATTCTATTATTTTCCAGTTGAAGCTTAAATATATATTTTTAGCAATGTTGAAAATTTAAGATGTTTGATCCCTACCACTAGGGAAATGTTAATATTATGAACATATGCACTGTTCAACGTTGAGTAGACGTTCAGTTTTTTGTTTCATTAACAAATAGTTTTCCTTTTGATAGGTAAGACTTAGTAGAACAATTGATTAGTATTTGCTATCAATCAAAATATTCTCCATTTCATTGTATAAAGGAATATAATCAACTCACTGGCAAGATAATAAAAACTAAAGAAATTAAAATATTGTTTTATGATCTACGTTTTTTTACTTACCTGTATAGGGTTTTTTTTTATTACAAAGACAATTCTCACTTCTGTTATTCTCATTTATTCCCACATCAACCATTTTGATATGCATAACTACTTCTTAATTAAGAATGTCTTTTTAATCCTCAATTCAGAATTAAAAATTTTAATTTTTGTTACTTTTATTTCGACAAGAGCATGTCTCAGATCTTCAAAAAGCACAAGTCCTAGAAGAGGCGAGGGATGTGGATCAAACCTTGACGTGGCAGGTGGACTTCTAAGTTTGGGGCAGTTTCTAACCACATATAATTATTTTATTTATGATTCGATCTTTACATTTTTTCTTACCTTTTTAGTAATATAGTTTTGTGTTTCAATGAAAATCTTATCATTCTAACAGTGGAGATAGGAAGTATCATATGGCTTTTCTGTGTAGGGATTGAAAAGTACTTTGAGAAAGAAGAAGAAAACCTTCCAGTGTATAGTTTTTGAATTTATACTCATCAAAGTACCAACACCCTTTTTCTGTTATCATCCGCATATCATCAGAAATGGAAGTAATCTGAGCCATTCTGTAACACCCCGAATTTTAATTAACACTAGTGGTTAGTAATTAAAGTATAATTAATCTCAGATGTGAGAATCAGGGGAAACGGGCTGCGTCATTGCGTTCGTCTCGGAAAAATACGCGAAATAGAGTCCGAGTTTTCGAGAATCGGAGTCCGTATGACCCAGTTATGGCCCAAAGAAGTTTTCAGAAAATTCAAAGTTAAAAACAGATTTAAAATTCAGTTCTAAAACAAGTTTGGAGCCAAAAGCGGAAAGGGCGGGAAAGTTCCCGCCTAGCCCCGTGTCGACAGGCATGTCGACAGGGGTGTCGACAGCCCTGTCGACAGGGGTGTCGACACAGGGTGTCGGCCCTGTTGATCTGGGTGCACCAGATCTGGTTTTTGGGTTAGTCTTGGGCTGTGTTCTAGAGATTTCCGAAATCTAAGGGTCCTAATCTAATCTAGGGTTAATCTAAGGGCCTAAAACACTCACCTAATCTATAAATACACCCTAAACCTACCCTAATCCATACTAAAAATAGAATTGAGGGCTACATGCCGCCAAATTAAATCTTAGAAGGAGCCTCCACTAATTTATGAAGAGGGTTGCAAGCTAATCACTCTCTAATCAACCTCTAATCCATTCTAAGCATCTTAATCTTCTTCATTTGGAGTGCAAATTTGCTAGTTGTGAGTTTCTATCACTTTAATGATCAATTGCTAAACTAAGTAGATGAGATATGATGAGATCATATGGTTTTATATGTGGATTAATGGGTTTTAAGTCATATGATATGATGTTAGTTTGCTAATCTATGTTTAATGTTAACCCTATGTTTATGCAAGCTAAGTATGTGGGTTTATGCAAGTTAAGTGATGGGTTTCATGCATGCTAAGTATTTGATTTCATGCATGCTAAGTATTTGATTTTATGCATGCTAAGTATTTGATTTTATGCATGCTAAGTATTTGATTTTATGCATGCTAAGTGTTTGGTTTTATGCATACATTATGACATGCAAGTTTGTCTCTTTTGATGACATGCATAATGCAAGTTTTGTGCTTTGTGATCATATGTTAATATGCAAGTTACATGTATGTTAATATGCAAGTTACATGTATGATAACTATGCAAGTTGTATGTTTCTTCATATGCAAGTTTATAAGTTCATATGCAAGTTTATGAGATCATATGCAAGTTTATAAGTTCATATGCAAGTTTATGAGTTCATATGCAAGTCATGTAATATGTTATGCAAGTTCATATGCAAGTTATGTGACATATTATATGCAAGTCATGTATTTGTTAATATGCAAGTTATGTGACATGTTATACAAGTTAATATGCAAGTTATGTGACATGTTATACAAGTTAATATGCAAGTTATGTGATATGTTATGCAAGTTCATATGCAAGTTATGTGTTTGTTAATATGCAAGATGGTACCTTTGAAACATGTTCATACATATGCAAGTTGACACCTTTTATATGTGTTATGTCATGAGAACGAAATTACGTGGGAACGATGGGGTTAATTAAATGCATATGTTAATAAGATTGTGTGAAATTAATATAATTATGCATAACATAAAATAAATGAACATAGTATGGGAATTTGCCTATTAAGTTAGGTGTACCCATACTATGTGTTGGGAATTTGCCTAATAAGTTAGGTGTACCCACACTACGGAGTTCGGAATTTACCTATTGAGTTAGGTCTACCCATATTCTGGAAAACATGATTAATTAATTAGGGATAATTAATATAAATTAGGAGGGTGATTAATTAGGTGTAATTAATCGACTAAGACACGAGGTTGGACTCAGTTGTAGCGTAAAACTGCCCGGACCCAACCGGCTTAACCAGTTGCTACAAATGTTAGCCCAATGTGAGAGGTCTTAGGCACAAATTAAATACGTGATTAAAGTAAAGACACGAGGTTAGACCCTTTTTATGACGTAAGGCTGCCCGGATCCAACCGGCATATCCAGCAGTCATAAAAGACGGTCTAATGTGAGAGGTCTTTATGAGGTCATGATCTTAATTAATTAATTAAGAAACACTTAACCATATTAGCATGTAGAGGGACATGAGGGGTTAAGTGGGTGCCTTGGGTGGCATGAGGAATCTAGTGGGTTGCCTTGGGTGGCAATAGAAAATACGATTAGAATACTTAACCAAAGAGGAACATGTAATTAAACATGATTAAAGGGTTAAGTGGGAAACACTAGTGTGAGGGCCAAGCTTAGGGGAATGGCTTGTGCTGGGGGCCCATTTCAACCAGAAACCCATACGTATCTTAGTGGGCTCGACCCATGTCGAGGACGGGACACGCATACTGGGCTTGACTATAAGAGGCCAAAATGGGTTAGCGGTGGCAACGCATGACCAACGGGTTTCATATGCGTGTGTGGACCCGGGCTGGTAAATAAGACGTTGTTGCTTCGTGTAGATATAAGCCGTGCACCGTTAATTTTATCAGGTTGCCACGTTGGGGAATGGTACACCCCACGGTGGGGCCAGCACGGGTATCTACGTTAGGGAGCCGATCGAATGGGGAGTAGTGTGTACACCTAGTGGATTGTAGGGCCCCGTGGCGTCTACTTAGTCACCTAGGGGTACGCGAGAACTATTAAGTTAATTTTATAAGTCCATGGGTGGGATCAACCTTTAAGTTAGGAACGACTGGTGTGGTGCAATTTAGTAATTTACCTTTGGAAGGGTAGATGCGTCTTTATCTTTTATCTTAGTTTAGTTGACTGCTTAGTGTAGCCATTCATCCCCATTAGTTACCGTATATCAGTTTATGTCTTCTCTGGTTACTTTAACGATTGTATTGTTAAAGTTATAGGACTCGCTCAGACTTATGTCTGACCCCGTTGTTTTTATCTTTTTCCCAACCCTCAGGTCCTACGGTGGATCCTAGCAGTAGTGGAGCTTGATCGGATTGCTGTTCCAGTCTTTAGGAGCTTGGATAGATGTAAAGCTCCAGTTACCCAGTTTCTTTTCTTTTGTCATGGCTATTGTATGAGAGTGGGATTATGTACTTCTTTATTTTGATGGATATTGTACTTGGCTTTTATTGTGGTTTTATGATGTAACCAGACATGTTTTACTTCCGCTGTTATGAGATGATGTTTTAAAATTTCAAGTACTATTTATATCTGTCTTGTTGTAATTTTTCTGTTCTATATTCACTAAAATACTCCACCGATGCTATGGCATTCCCTTAGTGAGTGATCATAGCGGGAGTGGGGTGTTACACGTGGTATCAGAGCTTAAGGTTACCGGAACAGATAAATTTTTGAGAAAAATATTTTTTTTTTTAGAAAATAGTAAAGGTATTATTTTTGGAAAAAGTATTTTCAAAAACATGTCTTTTAAGAGAAAAGTTTTTGAAAAAGAAAAGCATAATCCCCAATAGCCATATCTTTATCTTTCGGAATCTCCTTTTTGAATCTTTCCTCTTTCGTTTCAGCATGGCTGAAGATCTTAACATCCCTGAGGGCTTAGTTATACCACTATGGTATAGGAGGTTACAAGAGGCTAGGGCCGCGGCTGCGGGTCCAGCCAATGCTACTACACCAGAGGCAACCGCTCCTCCTCCTCAGCCTCGAGTGGATAATTTTGCTAAGATTTGCAAGGAGTTCAAGGCTATAGGAGGAAAACCTTTTCTAGGTTCAGAGACTTTCGTAGAGGCTAGAGATTGGCTTAAGGAAGTGGAAGAGTTGCTAGATATCTTTGAAGTGGAAGAGGGAAAGAAAGTCAAGTTGGCGGCTTGGTTAATGAAGGGAGAGGCCTCATTCTGGTGGGAGGTCACTAATGGAGAACGCCCTGTTGACTCTTGGGCAGATTTCAAGCAAAGGTTTGGGGCTAAGTTTCTCTCAAGGGCGGAAGAGAATCTGTTTATGGAGAAGTTCTTGAATTTGAAGCAAGGGAATCTCACGGTGAAAGAATATGTCAACAAATTCAATCAATTAGCAAGGTTTGGCATAGAGTTGGTGAATACACCGGAGAAGAAGGCTTTGAGGTTCGTTAGAGGCTTGAACGAACCATTGCAAGGAATAGCTATGACTCACATTCCTATGGGGGCCACCTTTGAGAAGCTTGTCTACATGGCACTTATGCATGAGGATGATAAGAGTTCTAAGGCACCAGAGAAGAAGGGGGATCAGAAGAAACTGCAACAACAACAACAAGGCAAGGGTGGAAAAGGCAATGGTGACAAGGGGAAGAAGAAGAAGAAGAAGTGCTTCAATTGTGGGACCCCAGGCCACCTCAGCAAGGATTGTCGCAAAAAGAAGAAGACCGGTTGCTTTCATTGTGGTGAGGCAGGACATCTTGTGAAGGACTGCCCAAAGAAGGGGCAGAAGACGAGGTCTACCTCAGGAGGTCAGGTGCAAGCTCTTATGGCACCAGCTCAGGCAGGGGGGCAAGTTCAGGCTCTCTCAGTTCCACCGATTCAGCAGAGAGGTAGAACTATTTCCGTTGAAAGTCTGGTTTTTCTGTTTGATCATCCAGTTCGTACTTTGTTTGACTCTGGCGCATCGCATTCTTTTATCTCATCATCGTTAGTTGAGTCACTGCACTTAGACACCAGTCTAGTTGATGATCCCTTGGTTGTTTCAAACCCAATTGGGGGCTCCATATATCTGTCTATGATATGTTTGGGTTTGAAGATTTCTATACTTAGCGTTGAGTTTGGATGTGATGCTTTTGTATTGGGCTTCACGGGCTATGGGTTGATTTTGGGCATGGACTGGTTATCCAGTAATGGTGTCGTTCTTGATTGTGAAAGAAGAGTTGTCAGGCTTATGACCCGCTTGGGTAATACTCTCGAGATCTCTTGTAATCCCATGGAGTCTGTTTTGCTAAGTTATCTTGAATCGCTCGATGCTTCGGTCGAGAGTTTGCGTTCTGTCAGAGTGGTCCGGGAATATCCGGATGTGTTTGAAGAGGTGAAGGGTTTGCCTCCGAAGCGGGAGATAGATTTCCGAATTTATTTGGTGGATAATGCCAAACCAGTGTCTTTGCCAGTGCGCCACATGGCTCCTCGTGAGAGAAGAGAACTTCATAAGCAAGTAGGGGAGTTGCTTGAGAAGGGGTTCATAAGGCGAAGTATATCGGAGTGGGGAGCTCCAGTAGTGTTTGCCACGAAGGCGGATGGGTCCCTCAGACTTTGTGTGGATTATAGAGAACTTAATAAGCTCACGAAGAAGAATAGACACCCATTACCGAGGATAGATGATCTCTTTGATCAGTTGGTTGGCGCCTCAGTGTTTTCGCAGATGGACTTAGCTACAGGGTTTCATCAGTTGAGAGTGGCGGAGGACAGTATAGAGAAGACTGCTTTCCGGACTCCGGATGGTTTTTATGAGTGGCTTGTGATGCCATTTGGGTTGACAAACGCCCCTGCATACTTTGTTGATCTGATGAGTAGAGTGTTCAGAGAGTATCTGAATAAGTTTGTAGTAGTCTTTGTGGATGACATCTTGGTCTTTTCCAAGAATGAAGAAGAGCATGCCTTACATCTCAGAGAAGTGTTGGAGACTCTTCGAGCACATAGTCTTAAAGCTAAATTCTCTAAATGTCATTTTTGGAGAAGAGAAGTGCGATTCTTAGGGCATGTGGTCTCTAAGGAAGGGATAGCTGTGGATCCCGCAAAGATAGTATCTATCCAGGATTGGAAAGTTCCTAGAAATGCTACCGAAGTAAGAAGTTTCTTGGGGTTGGCAGAATATTATAGGAAGTTCATCAAAGACTTCGCGAAGATATCAGCCCCATTAACCCGCTTGACGAAAAAGAATCTGGTTTTCTCATGGGACGTAGATTGTGATGATGCTTTCCGACGGTTAAAGAGAGCTTTGACCACCGCTCCAGTTTTAGTGCTTCCAGATGGGAGTAAGCCGTTTGTTGTTTATACCGATGCTTGTGGGACAGGATTAGGCGCAGTCTTGATGCAGGAGGGAAGGGTAATAGCCTATGGAGGAAGGCAATTGAGAGTGCATGAGAAGAATTACCCTACCCATGATCTAGAGTTGGCCGCGATTGTTTTCGCACTTAAGTCTTGGCGCCATTATCTTCTTGGTGAGAGATTCGAGTTGTTCACTGACCATAAATCATTGAAGTACTTATTCTCTCAGAAGGATTTAAACTTAAGACAGCAAAGGTGGATGGAGTTCTTAGCATCCTATGATTTCGAGATAGCGTATACCCCTGGCAAGGGTAACGTAGTGGCGGACGCCTTGAGTAGAAAAAGGCTATCTTTGAGTCCATTATTCGTGGAACGGGGAAGCTTGGAGTTTCTTTCTTTGTTCGACTTCAGACCTTCTGTTGACCTTGCACCTGGTTTGTTGGCATCCTTGGAGGTTAGACCTACTCTTTTGGGACGGATTGGCGAGGCTCAGCGAGACGACCCACAGTTGGTTGAGTTGGTAGAGAAGCTTATAAGGGGGGAGTCGTCCAGCCATTTGGGTAGATACACCATAGATGATAGGGGATGGTTGCATAGAGACGGTAGACTTTGTGTACCGCAAGATGAGGGTTTGAAGAAGGCTATTTTGGATGATGCACATCGTTCAAGAATGACTATTCATCCCGGTGGAGACAAAATGTACCAAGATATGAAGAGAGTTTTCTTCTGGGCCGGTATGAAGAAAGATGTGGCCGAGTATGTGGCTAGATGCTTAGTGTGCCAACAAGTTAAAGCGGAGCAAAGGAAACCCGGTGGGTTGCTACACCCATTGGAAGTTCCGCAATGGAAGTGGGATAGTGTCTCGATGGATTTCATCGATGGGTTACCGAGATCGAGGAAGGGCAATACGGGAATTTGGGTTGTGGTAGACAGACTTACCAAGAGTGCCCATTTTATACCCGTGAAGAGTAAGAGGACCGCTCCATGGCTTGCTTCAGTCTATGTTAGAGAGATTGTTAGATTGCATGGCGTACCATCCAGCATTGTGAGTGATCGAGATCCTATCTTCACTAGTGAGTTTTGGAGAAGTTTGCAAGAGGCGGTAGGGACTCAGTTGTGTTTGAGCACCGCATATCATCCTCAGACGGACGGTCAGACCGAGAGGGTGAACCGTATCTTAGAAGATCTCTTGAGGCTTTGTATCTTGGATTTTGGAGGTACATGGGAAGAACATCTTCCTTTGGTGGAGTTCGCATACAATAACAGCTTTCAGTCTAGTATTGGCATGGCACCTTTCGAAGCTCTTTATGGAAGGCCTTGTCGATCTCCTACATGTTGGTGGGAATCTACGGATAAGATCTTGCTTGGACCAGATATGGTTAGAGAGACTTCAGAGAAGATTGATTTGATTCGTAGAAGGATGAAGGCAGCGCAAGATAGACAGAAATCTTATGCGGATCGGAGAAGGACGGATCTTGAGTTTGAGGTTGGGGACATGGTTTTTGTCAAAGTATCTCCATTGAGAAATGTTGTTCGCTTTGGGTCCGTTGGGAAGTTAGCACCGAGGTTTGTTGGGCCGTTTCCTATTAAGGAAAGGATTGGACGGATGGCATATAGGGTGGAGTTGCCCGACAGACTTAGTGGTGTTCATGATGTATTCCATGTATCACATCTGAGGAAGTGCTTACATGAGACCACAGAGGTGGTAGAGCCGAGCTTGCTTAGAGATGTAGAGGTAGAGAGTGATGCGACGATTCGACGAGCTCCTACTCGCATCCTTGGGTCAGAAACTAGGAAGTTGAGGAACAGAGAAGTTCAGCTAGTTAAAGTGCAATGGGGAGATGACGAAAGCAATGCTACTTGGGAGACGGAAGCGAAGATGCGTTCTTTGTATCCATTTCTTTTTGAGAGTATGTCTTTTAACTTCTCCTTTATCGCTTGTCTAGTACTTATCTTATCTTTAGTATATCCTCTCGCTAGTACCTATGACCTTTAGATAGGGTAAAGCCTATGGTTGAAACATGTGTTTGAAACATGTTATGGTTGTTGGATGCATGTGGATGCAATTGTTTGCTAGTGGTTGCTCGTGGATGCATATACACACACATTAGGCACTAGATCGGCTCAGTCACTTCATGTTGCATATCGCATAAATGGATGTGGTAGTTAGATTGATGGATGTATCATGGCTGTGTTATCATATGGATGATGCATTTTTGTGTATGGTTGTGCACGCATATAGAAATTGTATGTGTCAATAGGGTTTCGCATACATATTGGATGCATGGCACTATCATGGTTTGCATTAAGGAGGTCGACTGAATCAGTAGACCGCCTGATTTTGCATTAGTATACGGACATATACACGCACTTTCTGCATATGTTCATACATCATTAGAAGTTTCTAAGGATAATGGTTGCTTGTGGTTGATGGTTTAGTAGATGGTTGTTTGTTTGGTAGGATACGTTCTTCTTGACTTAGAGATTTCGAGGACGAAATCCTTTAAGTAGGGGAGAATGTAACACCCCGAATTTTAATTAACACTAGTGGTTAGTAATTAAAGTATAATTAATCTCAGATGTGAGAATCAGGGGAAACGGGCTGCGTCATTGCGTTCGTCTCGGAAAAATACGCGAAATAGAGTCCGAGATTTCGAGAATCGGAGTCCGTATGACCCAGTTATGGCCCAAAGAAGTTTTCAGAAAATTCAAAGTTAAAAACAGATTTAAAATTCAGTTCTAAAACAAGTTTGGAGCCAAAAGCGGAAAGGGCGGGAAAGTTCCCGCCTAGCCCCGTGTCGACAGGCATGTCGACAGGGGTGTCGACACAGGGTGTCGGCCCTGTTGATCTGGGTGCACCAGATCTGGTTTTTGGGTTAGTCTTGGGCTGTGTTCTAGAGATTTCCGAAATCTAAGGGTCCTAATCTAATCTAGGGTTAATCTAAGGGCCTAAAACACTCACCTAATCTATAAATACACCCTAAACCTACCCTAATCCATACTAAAAATAGAATTGAGGGCTACATGCCGCCAAATTAAATCTTAGAAGGAGCCTCCACTAATTTATGAAGAGGGTTGCAAGCTAATCACTCTCTAATCAACCTCTAATCCATTCTAAGCATCTTAATCTTCTTCATTTGGAGTGCAAATTTGCTAGTTGTGAGTTTCTATCACTTTAATGATCAATTGCTAAACTAAGTAGATGAGATATGATGAGATCATATGGTTTTATATGTGGATTAATGGGTTTTAAGTCATATGATATGATGTTAGTTTGCTAATCTATGTTTAATGTTAACCCTATGTTTATGCAAGCTAAGTATGTGGGTTTATGCAAGTTAAGTGATGGGTTTCATGCATGCTAAGTATTTGATTTTATGCATGCTAAGTATTTGATTTTATGCATGCTAAGTATTTGATTTTATGCATGCTAAGTATTTGATTTTATGCATGCTAAGTGTTTGGTTTTATGCATACATTATGACATGCAAGTTTGTCTCTTTTGATGACATGCATAATGCAAGTTTTGTGCTTTGTGATCATATGTTAATATGCAAGTTACATGTATGTTAATATGCAAGTTACATGTATGATAACTATGCAAGTTGTATGTTTCTTCATATGCAAGTTTATAAGTTCATATGCAAGTTTATGAGATCATATGCAAGTTTATAAGTTCATATGCAAGTTTATGAGTTCATATGCAAGTCATGTAATATGTTATGCAAGTTCATATGCAAGTTATGTGACATATTATATGCAAGTCATGTATTTGTTAATATGCAAGTTATGTGACATGTTATACAAGTTAATATGCAAGTTATGTGACATGTTATACAAGTTAATATGCAAGTTATGTGATATGTTATGCAAGTTCATATGCAAGTTATGTGTTTGTTAATATGCAAGATGGCACCTTTGAAACATGTTCATACATATGCAAGTTGACACCTTTTATATGTGTTATGTCATGAGAACGAAATTACGTGGGAACGATGGGGTTAATTAAATGCATATGTTAATAAGATTGTGTGAAATTAATATAATTATGCATAACATAAAATAAATGAACATAGTATGGGAATTTGCCTATTAAGTTAGGTGTACCCATACTATGTGTTGGGAATTTGCCTATTAAGTTAGGTGTACCCACACTATGGAGTTGGGAATTTACCTATTGAGTTAGGTCTACCCATATTCTGGAAAACATGATTAATTAATTAGGGATAATTAATATAAATTAGGAGGGTGATTAATTAGGTGTAATTAATCGACTAAGACACGAGGTTGGACTCAGTTGTAGCGTAAAACTGCCCGGACCCAACCGGCTTAACCAGTTGCTACAAATGTTAGCCCAATGTGAGAGGTCTTAGGCACAAATTAAATACGTGATTAAAGTAAAGACACGAGGTTAGACCCTTTTTATGACGTAAGGCTGCCCGGACCCAACCGGCATATCCAGCAGTCATAAAAGACGGTCTAATGTGAGAGGTCTTTATGAGGTCATGATCTTAATTAATTAATTAAGAAACACTTAACCATATTAGCATGTAGAGGGACATGAGGGGTTAAGTGGGTGCCTTGGGTGGCATGAGGAATCTAGTGGGTTGCCTTGGGTGGCAATAGAAAATACGATTAGAATACTTAACCAAAGAGGAACATGTAATTAAACATGATTAAAGGGTTAAGTGGGAAACACTAGTGTGAGGGCCAAGCTTAGGGGGATGGCTTGTGCTGGGGGCCCATTTCAACCAGTAACCCATACGTATCTTAGTGGGCTCGACCCATGTCGAGGACGGGACACGCATACTGGGCTTGACTATAAGAGGCCAAAATGGGTTAGCGGTGGCAACGCATGACCAACGGGTTTCATATGCGTGTGTGGACCCGGGCTGGTAAATAAGACGTTGTTGCATCGTGTAGATATAAGCCGTGCACCGTTAATTTTATTAGGTTGCCACGTTGGGGAATGGTACACCCCACGGTGGGGCCAGCACGGGTATCTACGTTAGGGAGCCGATCGAATGGGGAGTAGTGTGTACACCTAGTGGATTGTAGGGCCCCGTGGCGTCTACTTAGTCACCTAGGGGTACGCGAGAACTATTAAGTTAATTTTATAAGTCCATGGGTGGGATCAACCTTTAAGTTAGGAACGACTGGTGTGGTGCAATTTAGTAATTTACCTTTGGAAGGGTAGATGCGTCTTTATCTTTTATCTTAGTTTAGTTGACTGCTTAGTGTAGCCATTCATCCCCATTAGTTACCGTATATCAGTTTATGTCTTCTCTGGTTACTTTAACGATTGTATTGTTAAAGTTATAGGACTCGCTCAGACTTATGTCTGACCCCGTTGTTTTTATCTTTTTCCCAACCCTCAGGTCCTACGGTGGATCCTAGCAGTAGTGGAGCTTGATCGGATTGCTGTTCCAGTCTTTAGGAGCTTGGATAGATGTAAAGCTCCAGTTACCCAGTTTCTTTTCTTTTGTCATAGCTATTGTATGAGAGTGGGATTATGTACTTCTTTATTTTGATGGATATTGTACTTGGCTTTTATTGTGGTTTTATGATGTAACCAGACATGTTTTACTTCCGCTGTTATGAGATGATGTTTTAAAATTTCAAGTACTATTTATATCTGTCTTGTTGTAATTTTTCTGTTCTATATTCACTAAAATACTCCACCGATGCTATGGCATTCCCTTAGTGATTGATCATAGCGGGAGTGGGGTGTTACACATTCTAACTGGATCTAACCCTTCACAGTGATCTGCATTCATCTCCAACTGTTGTTCAAGCATCTTTTGGTTGCTTCTCTTCTCGACATGAGTCGCGGAAACAGTTGCATCCGCACCACATTTTGCCACTGACATACCATTTTATTCTAGATCTATATCATAACTTCTTCTCAGTTTACGTGCACAATTATTTTACTTGAATGTTAATTTTAATTAATTATGACATGATTAATAAAGTGACATATTTTATTCTTCAAATAATACATTTAGTAAAATAGCAATTTTCTTTTGCTAATGATAGAACTATAAAATTTAACTAATTATGATGATTAATATGGTGATATGGTTACTATTAATAGGTTTAAATGTCTATTCCAAAAACCTAGATTTGTTTTATTCATCATCACTTTTTCATATTGGGTACTACTTCTAGCTAGATTTCCGTGTGTTGATTTTATTGAAATTCTTGTGTTGTTTTCATTGGTTTCATTGAATTTTCATGTATAGAACAAAATTGATGGTAAATAGTAAATTATGTAATCGGGTTCATTTGTGTTTCAGGGTTATGGGGAAAAGAGAGGGGGTGATTTTAACTTGATGTATTCCCCTGTACATCGATATAAATATAGCATTGAAATTCCTGTCTCTATTCGGATTTTTGTGTTGATTGATCTGCTGCTTGCTTGGGTTAACATGAAAATTCTTTTGTTGTAGGATCCAATGATGGACTATTTAATTACTATATTGTTATATGTGGATATATATTGTTCTAACATGATGTTTTCTGTACCAATTATGCATGCGTAAGGAATGCTCCTCGATTGAACTGGTATTATTACTGTATTAAAAATGTGGTTTATCATCACATTTTTAACCAAATGGCATCGTCACTTCCAACATTTGTGGCGAAGATAAGTGACTTAGATTACCTTATAATATCATGTCTTATTTAAGTTTTTCACTATCTTTGTATTTGATATATAACTTTAGCTTGACTTTAATGTAGGACTATTTTTTCCAACAGTTTCGACAACTCTTGGTTATATTACCTGTATAATAGATTGGTTAGATTTTTTTAATCAATCCTTGATTCACTCTAAAGTTTTTACATCTCATCATAGAATTTGTTTGATAAGTTTGAGCAAAGAAGCCAACTTTATTTCCTTCCCAATTGGAGATTGACTAAACTCATGTGTGAATTTTCAAGATTGGCTACAAAAACATAGCCATCATTATCATATCATTTTTTACCTCTTATAACTAGAATAGATGTGTGTTTAATATCTCTTCGTGAAAAGTATGTCATTATATTTGTTAATGACCCATTATTAATTTGCGTTAATGTCCCATATACCATAACAAAACCTTTTGAAAAAATTGAAACGTTGTTACATTTACAGCACTTTGACTTTTTCGTTACTAAATTAGTTCTTTGATCAATTCTCTTTATTTAATCGTAACTTAATTCTTATTGATTGAATGTTATGGCATATATCTTGACACTAATTGTGATGGTCCGCCCCGCGCCAACCGACATTTCCAATGAAAGTGCGCTGTGCCAATGCCCAGCTAGCATGAAACGGTCGCCAAAGAAAGGAGAAGAAAGGAATTTTGAACTAACAAGGAACCTGTAACATATCTCACAGCGCATGGAATAAAATATAATAATAACATACTTTGATGTAAAACAGGTGGGACAGTACATTAGCTGAAAACTAAACTATCATTGCAGCGGAAAATCCGAAATACAGCTTATGTTCCACATCATCATTATTACAACTTTTAAAACTGTCTCTAAAGCAAAATAAGAAAGGTACACTACTAATGCCCAAAGTAGTGACCAGCAGCGACACAGGGAGAATATATGGGAATAATACGTGCAGGCCTCCTGCTCGTCTCAGGACAGCTACTCGTGCACAACCAGCTAACATGTCTCTAGTCTGTCCGTTTAAGAGCACCCAGAGTAATAAGAAGAGACATAAAACTCTGGGTCAGACAAAACTCTGGTATGAGCGATAAGCAGCAAAAAAAGAACAATAACAGGTACACTAAACCATACCTGAACCCGGAACTGCAACCAAAGAGTCAGCACAACAAGATGTACAATACTCTAAGGTAACACTAATGGTGCCAAGATAACAGGGGTGGGGGTGTGCATGTCATAGTGATGAAAAACAATCAAACATAACAACCATCCTCACATCTCTCACTCAGTGCGTAAAGCATACGATTTTCACCGCTTTGATCACCCAAATACTTGCTATGATCACTCTGCCCCATGGAATCATGGCGACTCCACTGCACTGATCTATAGCCACTAGTCCTTGCTATGTCCACTTTGCCCCATGAAGTTATGACGACTCCACTGCACTGGCTCATAGCCATGCTACGATCACCCTGCCCCCATGGAGTAATAACTGCCCCACTACACTGATCCGTAGCCTAAAATCCGTCTTAGTGGTGAATCAAAGTTATGGACATCGATAACCCCTTAGCACACGTCCTGCAGCAAATTCCAATCATGAAGTCAACTCGTTGGTTCCCATCTGGATCCTGAGTTCTACTTCCCATTTGGACTACATTTGCATCTCGGGTTTTGGTCTCCTCCGGATCGGTTTGGTTCTTCTAAGACAGTTTGGTTCGTAACAACCTCTCTAGATCGGTTCGGGTTGTGGCGCCTCACTGGGTTCATGGTCATCGCATCGGGTCGGGTCGGTTTCCTCCATCGGTTCGGGTCGTGGTGTCCTTCTTCCAGCGGTTCGGTTCATGATTAGCAACCCGGTTCGAGTCGGGCGTCCTCCCACTGGTTTTTGGCTCCTTCATCCTCTTCCTCAAGCACCGGGTCGGTCGTGGTCTTCGGTTCGGGTATTGGTCGTAGGCCATGAGTGGGTCAGTTCATGGAGCTCTAGCAGTGGTGTCTCGGGTGCCCCTGGCCGGATCGGGGTGAGTGTCACGATCGGGTCGGTTTGGATGGTGCGATCTAATCCGGTTTCCTGCATATTTTCCTACGACTTTTCCAACGACTGTTTTACGCCATACGACTTCGACAATTTTAACTGTTCTATGCAATCACAAATCATACCAAACAGTAATAGCAATCCACAAACATCAAAACAACAATTTAACATGTTTATACGGATCAAACATACCCTAAAACCCTTGTTTTCCCCTTAATCATGTTTAAGCATAACTATTGATAGGATTAGCAAAACTTATCCAAATTAACCCAAATTTGTAACAGAGCCATAAAATAATATTTTAGAATTTTACGAATTTTTCCAGATTTTTCTGAGCCATAATTTCGCTAATTATAACTAATCACCTCTAATTAGCCGTAATTAGTAAAAAACAGTGCAAATCACTCACCTTAGCCATAACCAAACTATAGTTCTGAAATATTCTCTGTTTTTGGTCGAATTCTAATGTAACACAGCAGCTCCAACTCTGATTTGGTGTTGTTTCCCCTTGATTTGACGTAGCTTAACATAATCCTTGATTAGAGAGCGATTTGGGATGAAATTAGAAGGTGGAGGCCATTGTTAGGGTTTCCAGGAGGTAAATGTCGGCTAAAAAACTGAAATAGAATGAAAACCTAACTCATTTCAGCCCCCCCATAACCCTAATCCCGAAATGGGTTATGGGCCCATTTGCTAATTACCCTAATCAGCCCACCTAAGCAGTTTTTCACCTTCTAAACCTTGTTTCAGCCATATCTCCCAAACATGAGTCCGTTTGGCTAAGTGACCACTCTACGGAATTGTAAACCATTATCCGAATCCAATGGAAGTGGTTTCAGGTCAAAACTCCTTACCAATCAAAAGTTATGGCCGAAACAAGATCAGCTAGGGGCAAAACAGTCATTTAAAAATTGGCAAAAATCGTGAACATAGGAAATGACCCCAATAGTCGTTCCCCAAAGTTACACAACTATACAACCTCATATGAAAATAAAATAAATATTCTACGAATCCTCCAATGCGTAGAATGCGGTTTGTTACACTCTCCCCCCTTAAGAAATTTCGCCCTCGAAATTCCTCAACTAAGAAACAACCAATGGGTTCCGCATGCCTACCAGCCATATCTCGCAATCAAACATACAAAACAAACAAAACAAACCTATCCTAGCATGCGGAAAGACTAATTCGAAACGAAAACCTTACCAGGCAAAGAGTTCTGGATACGTTTTCCTTATGCTCTCCTCTATCTCCCAAGTACAGTCATTCTCATTCTTGCCTCACTGAACTTTGACTAGTATCACCACCTTCCTTCGAAGCTGCTTCGTATGGTTCCCAACAATACGCATAGGCTTGCGGTTCCCAACTGCCTCAGGTTCAACCTCGATATTGTCCAACTGATCCGGTGAAATAGTCACATCAGGGTCGTGTACAAACTTCCTTAATTGGGAAACTTGAAATACGCTGTGAACTCCCACCATCTTGTTAGGTAACTCTACTCTATATGTTAAATTCCCAACTTGTTCGAGAACTGGAAATGGACCAACAAATCTTGGTGCTAACTTGCCTCTCCTACCAAATCGATTCACGCTCTTTAACGGAGAAATCTTGACAAACACCAAGTCGCCAACGGAGAATTTTAATTCTCTTCGTCTCTTATCAGCATAACTCTTCTGCCTATCTTGGGCAGCCTTCATTCGCTGTTCGATAACCTTGATCTTATTTGAGGTTTCTCTTATCACATTTGGCCCAAGCAAAAATTTCTCACCGATTTCTAATTAACATGACGGTGAGTTGCACGGTCTTCCATACAAAGCTTCAAATGTAGCCATCCCAATACTGGACTGATAACTATTATTATATGCAAATTCTACTAGATGCAAATGGTCATCCCATGATCCACCAAAATCCAATACACAAGCTCTCAAGAGATCCTCCAATATACAATTCACCCTCTCTGTCTGACCGTCGGTTTGAGGATGGTACGCAGTACTGAGATGTAATTCTGATCCTAAAGTCTCTTGTAAGCTCTTCCAAAATCCACTAGTAAACAACGGATCTCGGTCACTCACAATGCCTTTGGGTACTCCATGAAATCTCACTACCCACTTCATATACAGTTCTGCTAACTAACCTGCTGTTCTATTTGACTTGACGGGTATAAACCTTGCACTCTTGGTCAATCGATCCAAAATCACCCAAATGCTATCATGGCCCGATCTAGTTTTTGGTAACCCATCAATGAAATCCATTGAGACTTGTTCCAATTTCCATTCTGGAACTTCTAATGGTTGCAACAAACCACTAGGCTTCTTTTGCTCAGTTTTAACTAACTGGCATTTCATGCATTTGTATATAAATTTCCCAACGTCTCTTTTCATTCCTTCCTAGTAGTAAGTCTTCTTCATGTCTCGACACATTTTGTTACCACCGGGATGTATAGTTAGTTTCGAGTGATGGCACTCTCTAAGCACTTCATCTCTTAATCCATTGACATTGGGTACAACTAGTCTCCCATTCTTTCTAAGCCATCCATCTCGATCAAGCCCATACTTGCTCATCTCCTCGTCGATTCCCATTTCTAAATTGGAGATGGTTTCTAATAGACTTGGATCGTCCCTTTGAATGGAACCAATCCGCTCAATCAAAGTGGGTCTGATCGTCAAACTTGCTAACATTTCTGGATCCAATTCGCACTTTGGTCTGAAATCATACCTTGCGATATACTCCAGTTGCTTCCATTCCTAAAACATAGCCCCTAAATTGGCATGTCTTTTACTCAATGCATCAACTACCGCATTGCCCTTTCCTGGTGTATATGTGATATTGAAATCATAGGAAGCCAAGAATTCTAACCATCTCTGCTGTCGGAGATTTAGATCCTTCTAGGATAAAAGGTACTTTAACGATTTATGATCAGTAAATTACTCGAATCTTTCTCCCAAGAGATAATGTCTCCACATCTTCAATGCAAACACGATCGCTGGCAATTTCAAATCATGGGTAGGATATCCTTTCTCATGCGACTTCAGTTGCCGACTTGCATAAGCTACAATCCTACCTCCTTGCATCAATACAGCATCTAGTCCGGTACCACATGCGTCCGTATATACTGTCATCTCTTCATTCCCTTTAGGAATGACTAACACTGGTGCACGCATCAACTTTTCCTTTAGACTCTTGAATGCATTTTCGCACCTTTCATCCTAAACGAAAACTTGATTCTTCTTGGTCAACTGAGTTAACGGTGCCGCTATCTTGGAGAAGTCTTGGATAAACTTACGATAATATCCAGCTAATCCCAAGAAACTTCTTACGTCTGTTTCATTCTTGGGCGTAGACCAATCCTGTACCGTAGCCACCTTCGTAGGATCCACGGCAATACCATTATCTGAAACAACATGGCCCAAGAATCTCACTTCCATCCTCCAGAAGTGACACTTAGAAAACTTTTCTTTCAATTGGTGTTTTCTCAACACCTCCATCACTATCCTCAAATGTTCCTTGTGTTCTTCCTCTGTCCTCGAATAAACAAGTATATCGTCCACGAACACAAGAACAAACTTATTCAATTGATCTCTGAATACTCTATTCATAAGATCCACAAAATATGCTGGTGCACTGGTCAATCCGAATGGCATGACCAACCACTCATAGAATCCAGACGACGTCCGTAAGGCCGTTTTAGCTATACTCTTAGCTTCCACCCTAAGCTAATGAAAACCTGTCGTGAGATCCAACTGGGATAACGCTCTCGCGTCACTCAACTGATCAAACAAATCATCTATCCGTGGTAGAGGATACTTATTCTTCCTCGTCACCTTATTCAACTCGCGGTAGTCCACACACAATCGAAGGGAACCATCTGCCTTGGTAGCAAACACAACTGGTGCTCCCCACTCAGAAACACTTCTTCTAATAAATCCCTTCTTCAAAAGATCGCTCACTTGCACCCCGAGCTCTCACTGCTCCTTTGGCGCCATACGACAAAGTGGCATCACTATAGGTCTGACATCTTTCACTAAATCAATACGGAACTCAATCTCTCGGTGTGGTGGAAGTACGGTCACTTCCTCGAAGATGTCCGGATACTGGCCAACAATGGGAATTCCTGCTAACTTGTCCTGCAGGATGTCGAGGGAATTTAGAAAACTAGCCATCACCTCATCACTAGGTAGGCCACCAAACACTACCCTCCGCCCGTCATCCACCCTAATAGTCACTGAAAATCCCTCATAGTCTACCACTACCCCATATATTTGGAGCCAATCGACTCCCAAAATAATGCCAAACCTAGTAAAACCCAAAACAAAGCAATCACAAGCAAACATGCATCCATGACTCGATAAGACTACATTACGAAAAATCATACTAAGGCTAGTCTAACCACCAATCGGGTTCATCACCGCTAAAAGTCTATCGACTATCTCGGGTTCCAATCCCAACCTATCTACCAGGTCACTAGATACGAAGGAACAGGAAGCCCCAGTATCAAACAATACTCTAACATGAACATCATAAACAGAAAGCATACCTTGAATGACAACATATTTTCCTTTCTCCGCCGCAGTTGAGGCATTCGACGAAGAAGGAACAACATTAACAACATATGCTTTCACAATCTGCTTCTCTTTAGGGGGTTGCGGACATTTATCCTTGTGATGTCCCACTTGGCCGCAGTTGAAGCACTTCCTGTCCGCTGGCTTTGCTCGACATTCTTTAGCATAGTGGCCCTTCTTGCCACAGCTAAAGCACTCAACATCTTTCTTGCTCTTCTTCTGACCATCGTTAGTCTGATTCTGCTTCCTTTTATTTTGAGAATTATTCTTGCCTCCATCGCTTGCTTGCGGCTTTGGCCCCTCTGCAGATGCAATAGCGACTTCAGTCTTGGGCTTAGGATAAAGGCTCTCTGATCTCAATGCTTTCCCAACAATCGATTCAAAAGTCTCATCAATATGGTTGATAAGCCTTTCCCTCAAGTACTGATCTAAGTCTGTTATGAACTTCTCATTCTTCTTCTTGGAGTGTCAATAAGGGATAATCCATACTTCGATAAAGTATCAAACTCAGCAATATATTCCAAGACTGACCTACCATTCTGTTTAAGCTCCAAGAACTTCCTAAACAACTCTGACTTTTGGACAGCTGGGATAATTTATCACTGAATCAGGCCTTAAACTGATCCCAAGTAGCTTGATCCTCAGGGGTAGCTGCCTTAATAGCGTTCCACCAATTCATTGCCCGTCCTTGTAGCTGACGAGATGCTAGCTTTCTCTTCATCGCATCCTCGATACCCAAGTCCTCGAAGATACGCTCACAGCTATCCAACCAATCCTGAACATCCATAGCCGACTCCATTCCGTAGAACGGCTTTCCATCAAGACTAGTGTAGTCCTTACAGTGCTTGACGAAATCGGCTCTAGGCGCCTGCATCGCTTACCCACCACCATTTGCAGCATTAAGAGCTGCCCTCTAAACATCCCTAAGCATCTCTCTCATGAAGTCAGTGAACATCGTCCTCATATCAGGAGGATTCCCATTATTAGCTCCTCTACCAGTACCCCTCGTATGTCGGCTCATCGTTCAATCTGTAAGGAGAAAACGATTAACCATCCCTTCAGTGTTGCCAGTGCAGTGCGACTCCATCCTTAGATATACTAATAGTGTATATATATAGCTTCTGAAAACCAAAATACCACAAATATGCGCTCTCATATACGTACTATCTCTCCCTGGTGTCTTTCCCTAGGTTAACTACGCAACCTAGAGCTCTGATACCAAGTGTGACGGCCCGACCTGCGCCAGCCGACATTTCCAATGAAAGTGCGCTGTGCCAATGCCCAACTAGCACGGGATGGTCGCCAAAGAAAGGAAAAGAAAGGAATTTTGAACTAACAAGGAACCTATAACATATCTCACATCGCATGGAATAAAGTATAATAATAACATACTTTGACATAAAACAGGTGAGACAGTACATTGGTTGAAAACTAAACCATCATAGCAGCGGAAAATCCAAAATACAGCTTATGCTCCACATCATCATTATTAAAACTTTTAAAACTGTCTCTAAAGCAAAATAAGAAAGGTACACTACTAATGCCCAAAGTAGTGACCAGCAGCGACACATGGAGAATATATGGGAATAATACGTGTAAGCCTCCTGCTCGTCTCCGGAAAGCTACTCATGCACAACCAGCTAACCTATCTCTAGTCTGTCCATTTAAGAGCACCCAGAGTAATAAGAAGAGACATAAAACTCTGGGTCAGACAAAACTCTGGTATGACGATAAGCAGCAAAAACAGAACAATAACAGGTATACTAAACCATATCTGAACCTAGACCTACAACCAAAGAGTCAGCACAAAAAGATGTACAATACTCTAAGGTAACACTAACATAAGGTGTCAAGATAACGGGGGTGGGGGTTTGCATGTCATAGTAATGGAAAACAATCAAACACAGCAACCATCTTCACATCTCTCACTCAAAGCGTAAAGCATACGATATCCAGCGCTTTGATCTCCCAAATCCTTGCTATGATCACGCTGCCCCATGGAGTCATGGCGACTCCACTGCACTGATCCATAGCCACTAGTCCTTGCTATGTCCACTCTTCCCCCATGAAGTTATGACGACTCCACTGCATTGGCTCATAGCCATGCTACTATCACTCTGCCCCATGGAGTAATAACTACCCCACTGCACTGATCCGTAGCCTAACATCCGTCTTGGTGGTGAATCAAAGTTATGGACGTCGATAACCCCTTAGCACACGTCCCGCAGCAAAGTCCAATCACGAAGTCCACTCGTTGGTTCCCATCTGGATCCTGAGTTCTACTTCCCATTTGGACTACCTTTGCATCTCGGGTTTTGGTCTCCTCCGGATCGGTTTGGTTCTTCTAAGACGGTTCAGTTCATAGCACCCTCTCCAGATCGATTCGGGTCGTGGTGCCTCACTGGGTTTGTGGTCATCGCATCAGGCCGGGTCAGTTTCCCCCACCGGTTCGGGTCGTGGTGTCCTTCTTCCAGAGGTTCGGTTCATGATCAACAACCCGGTTCAAGTCCGACGTCCTCCCACTGGTTTCTTGCTCCTTCATCCTCTTCCTCAAGAATCGGGCCGGTCGTGGTCTTCGATTCGGGTCGTGGTACGTAGGCCACAGTCGGTCAGTTCGTGGAGCTTTGGCAGTGGTGTCTCGCGGTGCCCCTAGTCGGATCGGGGTGAGTGTCACGATCGGGTCGGTTCGGATGATGCGATCCAATCCGGTTTCCTGCATATTTTCCTGCGACTTTTCCAGCGATTGTTTTACGCCACATGACAGTGTTTTCGACCATTTTAACTGTTCTATGTATTCACAAATCACACCAAACAGTAATAACAACATGTATAATCATCCATAAACATCAAAACAACAATTTAACATGTTTATACGGATCAAACATGCCAAAAAACCTTGTTTTCGCCTTAATCATGTTTAAGCATAACTAATGATAGGATTAGCAAAACTTATCCAAATTAACCCAAATTTCTAACAGAGCCTAAAATAATATTTTAGAATTTTACAAATTTTTCCAGGTTTAATTTTCTGAGCCATATTTTCGCTAATTATCATTAACCACCTCTAATTAGCTGTAATCAGTGAAAAACAATGCAAATCACTCACCTTAGCCACAACCAAACTATAGATCTGAAATATTCTCTGTTTTGGGTCGACTTCTAATGCAACACAGTAGCTCCAACTCTGATTTGGTGTTGTTTCCCCTTGATTTGATGTAGTTTTGCTTAATCCTTGATTAGAGAGCGATTTGGGATGAAATTAGAAGGTGGAGGCCATTATTAGGGTTTCTAGGAGGTAAATGGCGGCTAGAAAACTGAAATAGAATGAAAACCTAACTCATTTCAGCCACCCCCCATAACCCTAATCCCGAAATGGGTTTTGGGCTCATTTGCTAATTACTCTAATCAGCCCACCTAAGCAGTTTTTCACCTTCTAAACCTTGTTTTAGCCATATCTCCCAAAAGGGGAGGCCGTTTGGCTAATGTGACCACTCTACGGAATTGTAAACCGTCATCCGAATCCAATAGAAGTGGTTTCAGGTCAAAACTCCTTACCAATCAAAAGTTATGGCCGAAACAATATCATCTAGGGGCAAAATGGTCATTTAAAAATTGGCAAAAATCGTGAACATGGGAAATGACCTCAATAGTCGTTCCCCAAAGTTAAACGACTATACGACCTCATATGAAAATAAAATAAATATTCTACGAATCCTCCAATGCGTAGAATGTGGGTCGTTACACTAATCTTGATTTTGTTTTCTGTTAAAAAAAAGTTATGATTTTTAATTTTTCCTTCAATCAATTTCATATTGTTGATTATGCTTCCTTAGTATTTGTATGCGCCTATTTGCATTAAGTTTGAATTTGGCCTCGAATTTCCTTTTTTTACTTTCTTACCAACCTTACAAAATTGGAGAGGATTACATTTCTTTTTCTAGAAAATTGTCAATGCCTCACGCTAGACTGGGATTTACAATTGAAGTCATGGTAGAAAACATGGTATTATAATACTATAATATCATTGGTCCTTCGTATTGTCTACTTGAACCATATAAAGGAATTGGAATCCACTTAAACTAACGCGTATGCAGGGAAATTATATAATGCTCCATGCTAAGGAAATTGATTAGCGTACAAAGACCAGGTGACTTGGAAAGAGTTACGTGGGTGATACTTGTTTATCGTTCTTTCGATTACTCATCCCATGTATCAATTGATTATGTGAGCTACTTTTATTTGGTTATAAGTCCTTATGCATGATAGTGAACTGGGAAAATTTAATTAGATATTTCTATCTTGGAAGTTATTATATATAATATGAAAATGTGCAAGTATATGTACAATTTACTATAGGATATATTACAATAAAGTGTAATTGACTGTTGAATCAAAGGAATCTACATATCCTATACATCAAGGTAAATCAGTAACTTTGAAGCTCTTGGTTTTTCCTTATTTTACATACAATATTTAGGGCTACTCTTTATTTTTAGTTTATTTTCTTCTTTAATCCTTTTTACCACCTTCACTAATGTAACGACCCGGGTTTTCGCGATCTTGAGTAACCGACATAAACTCAATATCGACTATTCAAGCATCGGAAATACCAGATAGTCCATGAAAGAAATTAGAGGATGAGAATAGATAAGACATAAACTTAGAATAGAAGAAGAAGAACATACAATATCAGAGTAAACACAAATCTCACAGCGGAACGAATAAATATATTTCATAACATAACTTTGAAATAAAACAATATCTGTATACAATACCATAATTAGAGTATAATACTTACAACACAGCGTAAATAACAATCTATATAATCCTGAAGCCTCCTGCTCCAACTCTTCAAGTATCTGTAAATCCTGACTACTTGACTGCCCGTACAAAATTGAGCACCCAAGAGTTTAGGGAAAACAAAACAAAATAAACTCTGGGTCAGTCATGTGACTGGTGTGAGTAAACTCAAATCATTTGTTTAACTTTTCAAAAATCCTTTTGAACCAAAAGATAATCGTAAGACTGATCCACACATAAACACAGATGGTTTTTGCCTTACGATAACCCAAATATTTTTCTAAAACGATACTTGTCTGATTATATAATTATGTCTATATCAAGTAAATAGAAATCTAGCAGAAACGCTTTCATCTCACGTTCTACATATATAAGATACAATCAAAACCGCGGGCTCTTATTAGGGAATGGATTCCAACTATGATAAGGTATGGATCCACCTTCCGATCAGTGTACTCTAAAAGCGATACACTGGAGTTCAACAAGAACATCTTGTAACTCTGCCACACATGACCGACCACTCATTTCTCTTGAGTGTATCGAATATATTGTCACCTACGGTTACTAGCAACATAACCATTCCCAGGAGATACAGAATTGAAAGGAGTAAAAAATATGAATATTCTCTAGATGGTGACAATATACCCTAATTGGGTGCGACCGACTTAGCCATGCTGCCTGCCGATTTCTGTCATTTCCCAGTTGATGAGGCGTGAGGTTATAACGTATCTTTTAACATGTAACACCCCACACCCGCTATGGTCACTCTCTAAGGGAATGCCATGGCATCGGTGGAGTATTTTAGTGAATATAGAACAGAAAAATTACACCAAGACAGATATAAATAGTACTTAAAATTTTTAAATCATCATCTCATAACAGCGGAAGTAAAACATGTCTGGTTACATCACAAAACCATACTAAGAGTCAAGTACAAAATATCCATCCTGATAAATAAAAGTACATAATCCCAATATGCGTAAACTGATAGCCATAAAAGAAAAGGATAAGCTGAGCTTTACTCCTATGGTCCAAGCTCCAAAAGAGAATAAAGCAGTCTGATCAAAGCCCACTTGTACTGGGCCCACTCTGATAACCTGAGGGTTGGGAAAAAGATAAAAACAACGGGGTCAGACATAAGTCTGAGTGAGTCCTATAACTTTAACAATACAATCATTAAAGTAACCAGAGGAGACATAAGCTTGATATACGGTAACGTCTGGGGATGAATGGCTATACTAAGTAGCTAGGTATACTTAGGATAAACTAAGATAATCGTAAAGACGCATTTATCCACCCAAGGATTAGTTTACACCACCCCAGACTTATCCACCCAAGGGTAATTCCTACACTGCACCACACCAGTCCTACCCACCAAGAGTAATTCCTACTTAAAGGTTGATCCCACTAAGTGTACTTAGTAATTTAGTAGTTTCGTGTACCCCTATCCGACTACATAGGTGTACCCACTACTTCCCCAGCGATCGGCTCCCCTACGTAGATACCCGTGCTGGTCCCACGATTGGGGTGTATCATTCCCCAACGTGGCCACCATATAATATCAACGGTGCACGGCTTTATATCTACACGATGCAACAACGACTTACCAACCAGCCCGGGTCCACACACGCATATGAAACCCGTTGGTCCCGCGTTGCCACCGCTAACCCGGTTTGGCCACTTATAGTCAAGCCCAATATGCGTGTCCCGTCACTCGACTAGAATCGAGCCCACAAAGATACGTTTGGGATATTGGTTGAAACGGGCCCCCACAAGCTACCTCCTAAGCTTGTAATTTCTAGTGAACCCCACTTAACCCTTTAACCATGTCCCCTTACATGTTATAAATTTTGGTTAAGTCCTTTAATCATATTATGCAAGGTACCCACTAGACTTTCACATGCCACCCATGGCACTTACTTAACCCTTTAATCATGTTTAATTACATGTTCCACTTTGGTTAAGTATTCTAATCGTATTTTCCCATGCCACCCATGGCACTTACTTAACCCTTTAATCATGTTTAATTACATGTTTCACTTTGGTTAAGTATTCTAATCGTATTTTCTATTGCCGCCCAAGGCAACCCACTAGTCTCCTCATGCCACCCAAGGCACCCACTTAACCCTCATGTCCCACTACATGCTAATATGGTTAAGTGTTTCTTAATTCATTAATTAAGATCATGACCTCATAAAGACCTCTCACATTAGACCGTCTTTTATGACTGCTGGATATGCCGGTTGGTTCCGGGCAGACTTCTGTCATCAAAAGGGTCTAACCTCGTGTCTTTACTTTAATCATGTATTTAATTTATGACTAAGACCTCTCACATTGGGCCAATCATTTGTAGCCGCTGGATGGCCGGTCGGTTCCGGGCAGACTTCTGCTACAAAAGGGTCCAACCTCGTGTCTTAGTTGATTAATTAAACCTAATTAATCACCCCCATATTAATTATCCCTAATTAATATCAAATTTTCCATAACATGGGTAGACCTAACTCAATAGGTAAATTCCCATGGGGTAGACCTAACTTAATAGGTAAATTCCCACTTATGGTAATTTATTTTTATGGTATGCTTAATCATACCCAATCATATTTTTATTAACATATTTACCAACCCCATCGTTCCCCACGTAAATCGTTCTCTTTTCATGACATAAATAAGGGGAAGATCATCACAAATATCATGGGTTTAGCATACAACTTTGTCATGGGTTAAGAGGATGTCAACTTGCATATATGAGCATATATTAACCCAACTACATTTAACCCAAACTTGCATCTTATCATACACATGATTTGCATAACATGTTGCATATGAGCTTGCATATTATCATACACATATCTTGCATAACATGTTAAACATGCATTTAAGCATACACATAACTTGCATAAGCATTCACATACTTGCATAAGCATCCACATACTTGCATAAGCATTCACATACTTGCATAAACATGCATAACTTGCATATCATGTCATTTAAGCATATACATATCTTGCATAAGCATTCATATTCTCGCATAAGCATGCATAACTTGCATATCATGTCATTTAAGCATATACATATCTTGCATAAGCATTCATATTCTCGCATAAGCATGCATAACTTGCATATCACATAAATCTTGCATTTAAACATATACATGACTTGCATAAGCATCCATATACTTGCATATTAACTCCTAAACTTGGATAATGTGTCATCATGAACTTGCATATTAACAAACATGTAACTTGCATGGCATATCTTGCATATTAACATACATGTAACTTTCATAGCAAATCTTGCATATTAACATACATGTAACTTGCATAGCATATCTTGCATATTAAAGGAGGGTAAACATGCATATATATATTCATACATTATGCATATATACATAGGTAAACTTGCATGTCATGATTTATGCATAATACCAAACACTTAGCATGCATAAAACTACATACTTAGCATGCATAAAATTAATTACACATTATGCATAAACCCACCACTTAACTTGCATAAACCCACATACTTAACTTGCATAAACCCACATAGCAACTTGCATAAACTTGCATATTCAACATGCATAAATTTACATATTCAACATGCATAAATTTACATATTCAACTTGCATAAATTTACATATTCAACTTGCATAAACATAGGATTAATATTAAACATAGATTAGCATATTCACATCATGTCATATGACTTGAAAACCCATTAATCCACATGCAAAACCATAAATCTCATCATATCTCATCTACTTAATTTAGCAATCGATCATCAAAGTGATAGAAACTCACCAAAACCAAGATTAGCAAACTTATGAAGTGGAATTAGTGAAGAAGATATTGATTAGAGGTTGATTAGCTTGCACTCTCTCTTCATTGATTTATGGAGGCCATGACCAAATTTCATTTTGCCATAGTTTAGTTACAAGACCTAATTATGAATGAATTAGGGTAGGGTTAGGGTCTTATTTATAGGATTAGGTAGTGTTTTAGGCCCTTAGATTAACCCTAGGTTAGATTAGGACCGTTAGATTTAGGAAATCTCTAGAACCCAGCCCAAGACTCAACCCAAAAACCAGATCTGGTGCACCCAAACTCCTGGCTCGACCCGCCGTGTCGACAGGCATGTCGACAGGCAAGTCGACACCCCTGTCGACAGGCCTGTCGACAGCCCTGTCGACATGGGTAGGGCGGGAACTTTCCCGCCTGGCCCCGCTGCTCCTATTTTTAAATCTGAATTTGAATTTTTAAATCTGTTTTTATCTTTGAATTTTCTGCAAACTTCATCGGGCCATAACTGGGCCATATGGACTCCGATTTTCGAAAACTCGGACTCTATTTTGCGTATTTTTTCCGAGACGAACGCAATGACGCAGCCCGTTTCCCCTAATTCTCACGTCTGAGATTATTTACTCTGCAATTAGTGAATTTTAGCATTAACTAAAATTCGGGGTGTTACATTCTCCCCTCCTTAAAGGATTTCGTCCCCGAAATCTCTAAGCTAAGGAGAATGCATATCCTACCATCCAAACAACCATCTACTCAAACCATCAATCACGGGCATCCATTGTCCTTAAAACAATTTCTAATGATGTATGAGCATATGCAAAAAGTGTGTGTATATGTTCCCTATCTAATGTATGAACATATGCAAACCATGATAGTGCCATGCATCCATTATGTATGCGAGAGAACCCTATCGACACATACAATATCTACATGAGTGCACAATCATTCACCAAAATGCATCATCCATATGATAACACAATCATTATACATCCATTAATATAGCTACTTACACACAATTTTATGCAATATGCAGTATGAAGTGATGGAGCCGATCTAGTGCCTAGAGTGTGTGTATATGCATCCACGAGCAACCACTAGCAAACACTTGCATCCACTTGCATCCATCATACATAACATGTCTCAAACACATGTTTCAACCATAGGAATATCCTATATGAAGGTCAAAGGTACTAACGAGAGGACATACTAAGGATAAGATAAGCACAAGATATGCGATGAAGGAGAAGCAAAAGGACATACCCTCCGAAAGAAAAAGGGTACCTCGAACGCATCTTCGCTTCCGTCTCCCAGGTAGCGTCGCTCTCTTCATCTCCCCTTTGTACTTTGGCTAGTTGAACCTCTCTGTTTTCCAACTTCCAAATTTCTGACCCAAGGATGCAAGTAGGAGCTCGTCGAATCACCTCATCACGCTCTACTTCCACTTCTCTAAGCAAGCTTGGCTCTATCGCCTCTACGATCTTATGTAGGTCCTTCCTCACATGGAATACATCACGTACACCACTAAGTCTGTCGGGTAACCCCACCCATGGAAGATGTTCTTCCCATGTACCTCCTAAATCCAAGCTACATAGCCTCAAAAGGTCTTCTAAAATATGATTCACCCTCTCGGTCTGGCCGTCTATCTGAGGATGAGATGCGGTACTCAAATACAACTGAGTCCCTACCGCCTTTTGCAAACTTTTCCAAAACTCTTCAGTGAAGATAAGATCTCGATCGCTCACCATACTGGACGGTACACCATGCAATCTAATAATCTTTCGAATATAAACTGAAGCTAGCCATGGAGCAGTTCTCTTACCCTTCACGGGTATGAAATGGGCACACTCAGTAAGTATATCTACCACAACCCAAATCCCCGTATTACCCTTCCTTGATTTTGGTAATCCTTCGAGACACTATCCCATTTCCTTAGCGGAACTTCTAATGGGTGAAGCTACCCACTTGGTTTCTTTTGCTCTGCTTTCACCAAGCATCTAGCGACATACTCGGCCATGTCTTTCTTCATATCGGCCCAAAAAGAAAACTCGATTCATGTCTTGGTACATCTCATCCCATGAGAAAACCAGATTCTTCTTCGTCCAGCCGGTTGATGGGGCTGATATCTTCGCAAAGTCTTTGATGAATTATCCTACCAACCCCAAGAAACTTCCTTCTTCGGTAGCATTCCTAGGTACTTTATTATCTATGCGGGATCCACAGCTATCCCTTCCTTAGAGACCACATGCCCTAAGAATCGCACTTCTCTTCTCCAAAATGACATTTAGAGAATTAACTTTAAGACTATGTGCTCGAAGAGTCTCCAAC
Source organism: Allium sativum (assembly GCA_030737875.1). Lineage (NCBI taxonomy): Eukaryota > Viridiplantae > Streptophyta > Magnoliopsida > Asparagales > Amaryllidaceae > Allium > Allium sativum. Next base: position 226,396,216 of record CM060911.1, on the reverse strand, counting down.
ACCTCTCTGAGATGTAAGGCATGCTTTTCTCCACTTCTAGAGAAAAATCAGGATATTCTCGCATGCAAAACCGCCACAACTATCCATCTCTCACGCAGACCACCTTAGTCGAACGCGATATCCCCCAAATGCAAGCCCCAAAGGCCTAAACCAATATCAGACAAACACCCAAGGGATACCTCCTTCGAATTCAGACGACCTACGTGAGATGATACCAGTAAAAACGGCTAAATAGTTAAGCCCTTGTCCAACTCTGGATGTCCTCGCCAGTCTTGCTCCAAAACCACCGTTTATCCCATAACTGGCTTTGCTCATCCTATTGAGCACATACGAAAACTTGTTTCGCTCCTAGGAAAGACCAAGATGTCATTTACAAAGATCGTCACGAACTTATTTAGGTACTCCTTGAACACCCTTTTCATCATATGCGGGGCGTTCATCAAACCAAATGGCATCTCTAGCCACCCATAAAAACCATCCGGAGTCCTAAAGGTAGTCTTCTCTATACTATCCTCAGTCACTCTCAATTGACGAAACCTTGTGGCTAAGTCCAACTGCGAAAATACTGAGGCGCTCACTAACTGATCAAAGAGATCATCAATCCTCGACAATGGGTGTCTATTCTTCTTTGTGAGCTTATTTAGTTCTCTTTAGCCTACACAAAGTCTGAGGGACCCATCCGCCTTCGTGGCAAAAACTACCGGAGCACCCCACTCCGATATACTTCGTCTTATGAACCCCTTCTTAAGTAAATTGCCTACTTGCTTATGGAGTTCCCTCCTCCCACGAGGAGCCACGTGGCACACTGGCCAAGATACTGGTTTAGCATTGTCTACCAGATATATTCGGAAGTCAATCTCCCGCGAGGTAAGCCCTTCACCTCCTTGAAACACATCCGAGTATTCCCGGACCACTCTAAAGATTGCAAACCCTCGACCGACGTGTCAAGCGACTTTAGATAACTTAGCATAACAGATTCCATGGGATTACAAAAGATCTCGAGAGTGTTACCCTAGCGGGTCATAGACCTAACAACTCTCTTCACAAGTAAGAACGACACCATTACTGGATAACCAGTCTATGCCCAAAACTAACCCATAGCCCGTGAAGCCCAAAAGCATCACATCTAAACTCAATGCTAAGTATAGAAACTTTCAAACCCAAACACATCATGGAGCCCAATTGGGTTTGAAACAACTAAGGGATCATCTACCAACTGGTGTATTAGTGCAGTGACTCAACTAACAATGATGAGATAAACGAACTCAATGCGTCAAAATCAAATAAAGTACGGACAGGATGATCAAACAGGAAACTAAACTTTCCACAGAAATAGTTCTACCTCTTTCTCGAACCGGTGGAACTGCGAGAGCCTGAACTTGCCCCCTTGCCTGAACTGGTGCCACAAGAGCTTGCACCTGTCCTCCTGAGGTAGACCCCGTCCTTCGCCCTTTCTTAGGACAGTCTTTCACCAGATGTCCTGCTTCGTCACAGTGGAAGAAGCCAGTCTTCTTCTTCTTGCGACACTCCTTGCTTAGGTGGCCTAGTGTCCCACAATTGAAGCACTTTTTCTTTCCGTTGCCTTTTCCACCCTTGTTTTGCTGTTGCTGTAGAGGTCTCTTCTGATCTCCTTCCTTCTCGGGTGCTTTACTAGCATTGGGACCCTTCTCTTCCTCATGCATAAGTGCCATGTCCACTAGCTTCTCGAGAGTGGCCCCCATAGGAATGTGAGACATAGCCAATCCGCGCATTGGTTCGTTCACGCCCTTAACGAACCTCAAAGCTTTCTCTTCTTTGCTGAATCTCTCTAACTGATTAAACTTGTTAACATATTCTTCCACCGACAAGTTCCCTTGCTTTAAGTTCAAGAACCCTTCCACATGCATATTTTCTTCCGCTTTTGAGAGAAACTTTGCCTCAAATCTTTGCCTGAAATCCATCCAAGAATCAACAGGGCGTTCTTCATTAGTGACCTCCCACCAGAACGAGGCCTCTCCTTCCATTAACCAAGCGGCTAACCTGACTTTCTTTCCCTCTTCCACTTCCAAGATTTCCATCAATTCTTCCGTCTCATTAAGCCAATCCCTAGCTCCCACAAAAGGTTTTCCTCCCATAGCCTTAAACTTCCTACAAGTCATAGCAAAAGTATCTGCGCGAGGAGGAACGAGTGCAACGGGTGGAGGGGGAACATTTGCTGGACCTGCAGCGGCGGCCCTAGCCTCTAACAACCTCCTATACCATACTGGTACCGCTACACCGTCCGGAAGATAAAGATCTTCAGCCATGCTGAGACGAAAAAGGAAAGATTCAAAACGGAGAATTCGAAAGATAAAGATATGGCTATCGGGGATTATGCTTTTCTTTCAAAAACTTTTCTCATTAAAGACATGTTTTTGAAAATATTTCTTCCAAAAATGTTTTTAGAAAAATAGTTTTCTAAAAATTTTATCTGTTCCGGTAACCTTTGCTCTGATACCACGTGTAACACCCCACACCCGCTATGGTCACTCTCTAAGGGAATGCCATGGCATCGGTGGAGTATTTTAGTGAATATAGAACAGAAAAATTACACCAAGACAGATATAAATAGTACTTAAAATTTTTAAATCATCATCTCATAACAGCGGAAGTAAAACATGTCTGGTTACATCACAAAACCATACTAAGAGTCAAGTACAAAATATCCATCCTGATAAATAAAAGTACATAATCCCAATATGCGTAAACTGATAGCCATAAAAGAAAAGGATAAGCTGAGCTTTACTCCTATGGTCCAAGCTCCAAAAGAGAATAAAGCAGTCTGATCAAAGCCCACTTGTACTGGGCCCATTCTGATAACCTGAGGGTTGGGAAAAAGATAAAAACAACGGGGTCAGACATAAGTCTGAGTGAGTCCTATAACTTTAACAATACAATCATTAAAGTAACCAGAGGAGACATAAGCTTGATATACGGTAACGTCTGGGGATGAATGGCTATACTAAGTAGCTAGGTATACTTAGGATAAACTAAGATAATCGTAAAGACGCATTTATCCACCCAAGGATTAGTTTACACCACCCCAGACTTATCCACCCAAGGGTAATTCCTACACTGCACCACACCAGTCCTACCCACCAAGAGTAATTCCTACTTAAAGGTTGATCCCACTAAGTGTACTTAGTAATTTAGTAGTTTCGTGTACCCCTATCCGACTACATAGGTGTACCCACTACTTCCCCAGCGATCGGCTCCCCTACGTAGATACCCGTGCTGGTCCCACGATTGGGGTGTATCATTCCCCAACGTGGCCACCATATAATATCAACGGTGCACGGCTTTATATCTACACGATGCAACAACGACTTACCAACCAGCCCGGGTCCACACACGCATATGAAACCCGTTGGTCCCGCGTTGCCACTGCTAACCCGGTTTGGCCACTTATAGTCAAGCCCAATATGCGTGTCCCGTCACTCGACTAGAATCGAGCCCACAAAGATACGTTTGGGATATTGGTTGAAACGGGCCCCCACAAGCTACCTCCTAAGCTTGTAATTTCTAGTGAACCCCACTTAACCCTTTAACCATGTCCCCTTACATGTTATAAATTTTGGTTAAGTCCTTTAATCATATTATGCAAGGTACCCACTAGACTTTCACATGCCACCCATGGCACTTACTTAACCCTTTAATCATGTTTAATTACATGTTCCACTTTGGTTAAGTATTCTAATCGTATTTTCCCATGCCACCCATGGCACTTACTTAACCCTTTAATCATGTTTAATTACATGTTTCACTTTGGTTAAGTATTCTAATCGTATTTTCTATTGCCGCCCAAGGCAACCCACTAGTCTCCTCATGCCACCCAAGGCACCCACTTAACCCTCATGTCCCACTACATGCTAATATGGTTAAGTGTTTCTTAATTCATTAATTAAGATCATGACCTCATAAAGACCTCTCACATTAGACCGTCTTTTATGACTGCTGGATATGCCGGTTGGTTCCGGGCAGACTTCTGTCATCAAAAGGGTCTAACCTCGTGTCTTTACTTTAATCATGTATTTAATTTATGACTAAGACCTCTCACATTGGGCCAATCATTTGTAGCCGCTGGATGGCCGGTCGGTTCCGGGCAGACTTCTGCTACAAAAGGGTCCAACCTCGTGTCTTAGTTGATTAATTAAACCTAATTAATCACCCCCATATTAATTATCCCTAATTAATATCAAATTTTCCATAACATGGGTAGACCTAACTCAATAGGTAAATTCCCATGGGGTAGACCTAACTTAATAGGTAAATTCCCACTTATGGTAATTTATTTTTATGGTATGCTTAATCATACCCAATCATATTTTTATTAACATATTTACCAACCCCATCGTTCCCCACGTAAATCGTTCTCTTTTCATGACATAAATAAGGGGAAGATCATCACAAATATCATGGGTTTAGCATACAACTTTGTCATGGGTTAAGAGGATGTCAACTTGCATATATGAGCATATATTAACCCAACTACATTTAACCCAAACTTGCATCTTATCATACACATGATTTGCATAACATGTTGCATATGAGCTTGCATATTATCATACACATATCTTGCATAACATGTTAAACATGCATTTAAGCATACACATAACTTGCATAAGCATTCACATACTTGCATAAGCATCCACATACTTGCATAAGCATTCACATACTTGCATAAACATGCATAACTTGCATATCATGTCATTTAAGCATATACATATCTTGCATAAGCATTCATATTCTCGCATAAGCATGCATAACTTGCATATCATGTCATTTAAGCATATACATATCTTGCATAAGCATTCATATTCTCGCATAAGCATGCATAACTTGCATATCACATAAATCTTGCATTTAAACATATACATGACTTGCATAAGCATCCATATACTTGCATATTAACTCCTAAACTTGGATAATGTGTCATCATGAACTTGCATATTAACAAACATGTAACTTGCATGGCATATCTTGCATATTAACATACATGTAACTTTCATAGCAAATCTTGCATATTAACATACATGTAACTTGCATAGCATATCTTGCATATTAAAGGAGGGTAAACATGCATATATATATTCATACATTATGCATATATACATAGGTAAACTTGCATGTCATGATTTATGCATAATACCAAACACTTAGCATGCATAAAACTACATACTTAGCATGCATAAAATTAATTACACATTATGCATAAACCCACCACTTAACTTGCATAAACCCACATACTTAACTTGCATAAACCCACATAGCAACTTGCATAAACTTGCATATTCAACATGCATAAATTTACATATTCAACATGCATAAATTTACATATTCAACTTGCATAAATTTACATATTCAACTTGCATAAACATAGGATTAATATTAAACATAGATTAGCATATTCACATCATGTCATATGACTTGAAAACCCATTAATCCACATGCAAAACCATAAATCTCATCATATCTCATCTACTTAATTTAGCAATCGATCATCAAAGTGATAGAAACTCACCAAAACCAAGATTAGCAAACTTATGAAGTGGAATTAGTGAAGAAGATATTGATTAGAGGTTGATTAGCTTGCACTCTCTCTTCATTGATTTATGGAGGCCATGACCAAATTTCATTTTGCCATAGTTTAGTTACAAGACCTAATTATGAATGAATTAGGGTAGGGTTAGGGTCTTATTTATAGGATTAGGTAGTGTTTTAGGCCCTTAGATTAACCCTAGGTTAGATTAGGACCGTTAGATTTAGGAAATCTCTAGAACCCAGCCCAAGACTCAACCCAAAAACCAGATCTGGTGCACCCAAACTCCTGGCTCGACCCGCCGTGTCGACAGGCATGTCGACAGGCAAGTCGACACCCCTGTCGACAGGCCTGTCGACAGCCCTGTCGACATGGGTAGGGCGGGAACTTTCCCGCCTGGCCCCGCTGCTCCTATTTTTAAATCTGAATTTGAATTTTTAAATCTGTTTTTATCTTTGAATTTTCTGCAAACTTCATCGGGCCATAACTGGGCCATATGGACTCCGATTTTCGAAAACTCGGACTCTATTTTGCGTATTTTTTCCGAGACGAACGCAATGACGCAGCCCGTTTCCCCTAATTCTCACGTCTGAGATTATTTACTCTGCAATTAGTGAATTTTAGCATTAACTAAAATTCGGGGTGTTACATAACAGATCACTCCTTCATTTACTTTGAATGCCACATTGTCATACCCGTCAAATCACAAATTGATTCCCCAAAAAATACCAAGGGTATAAGCTAAGAGAAACGAATTCCTCCGCCACCAACGTAAATACGTTTGAAACGATCAACTTACGCGATCTGCTAGATATACTCTATCAGACATTCGTCCATTCAAGTTGTCCTAGGGTTGGACAATCCGAAGGCACTATTCTGTAAACAAGACATCCCTTGCATAACTCCGTCTTCAATTATCTTCATCATATTTGATTCGCAATGCTAATGCCATACGGAGTGGTTTTCAGATAATATATCTGATCCCGGTCTCTCCATACTGACAACGGAAATGGTCAAAAACTTTGATAATCGGTGATTTAACTATCAAAGGAAAACATATGTGCAACCAACGATCTTATTTCCAGATGGAAATTCTACCGATCAATCATCAGTCAACATTTATTCATTTCACCATTTCTCGTTTCCATATATTCATCAAATCCTTATTTTCTAATTTTAGAAAATATACGTTATCAACTTTGGAAAACATTTCTATTCCTGATTCACGCATCACTATCTTCCCAACTATATCAGTCTCTAACTGTAAACTAGTAAGAGAACAACCCCCTACGTATTAACCCCAAAGGCCGAAACCAACATCAGATCGATACCCAGAAAGCCATTCAACTCAACTAATTTCCAATCAGTTCTAATTTCAGTAATTCCATTTAAATTCCTAATTCAAACCCCAAATTCCTTTATAATATTTTAATTGCAAAATATTTACTTTAAATCAATATCATGTTACATCCGTGTGCGAAGCTCGAGTCTAAGCCTTCCTAATGTAAAATTCTCTTTTTATAAAACTCTATTCATTTTCCAAATATTTCCTTTTCAATATCATATTTATATTTCATAAATATTTCCTTTTCAATTCTATTTGTAAATGTTTTACAAATATTTCCTTTTCTATTTGTTTTCACAAATATTTCCTTTTATATATCATCTTAATTATTATATAAATAATTCTTTTTATAAAATTCTATTCATTTTCCAAATATTTCTTTTTATAAAATCCTTTGATTTTATAAATATCTCTTTCTATAAAATCCTTTGATTTTATATATATTTCTTTTTCAATACAACATTGAAAATTTCCTTTTTAACATTCCAGTATTCCTTATGGTATTTAAAATACCAAATGACAATGATCAATATCATTCTAACACATATCATCAACAACATATTATATATCACATCATATATCATCATATATGAAAATCAATAAATTAGATGTTGATGAATCCAGTCGGATTCCTCCGACTTGTTTCCCTGCATCCACAGATTTTACACAATATAATTAACATCGATTTCATTTCAATATGAAATATTATGATAAACAGAATCAATGTTTGATTAACGATTTATATATATATATATATATATCGTTATCTATAATTTCAAACAATCAATCAGCAATTCAATCAAACAGTCAGCACACAGCAAATCAATCATCATTTATCAGTTCTAAATATACGTTATAAAAATATGAACTGGTAGAGTTGGTGAGTTTTACTCACATTGGACAGTCATCGTTAAATAACGATTAACTATCTTTGATTCAGATGGACAATTTATTTTGCCATAAATTGTAACGAGCTCCTATTCATTCCCAGTTGGTACCATTATGTTTCTCCCGTCCATACGATCCCAACGGATCTTGTTTCGTCCAAATCTGATATCGTTTGACGAAGATATGGCATTTACAAGTTTGAACCTTATTTAATCTAACAACAAACGTAAATTAAAACTTCCAATGGGATTTTACCCGTAAATCCTTGGGCCCATCCTTACTAAGAAGAACCCGACCCGTATGACTTCTTCCTCAATCACCAGAACATGTATCCTCCTCCATTGCCACATCTTCAACCACCTACCGCACTTCCATCTCTCCGCCGAACTTCGCAAACTCTTCACCATTCTACTCTCCATCTGAATCTCTACATCCCCATATACCCTTGATCGCACACGAACTGGCCATCTCACCAGCATCATTCAGCATCTCCGTCGGCTACAGGGAAGACAGCGACCCCAAATATAAGCGAATACCCCAAAACTTGGCCAACAACCTCTACTTCACCTCCTCGATCCATCTATGAACTCCATTTCCACCAATAATCAATAAAATCCTGATGAATCCGAACCCTAGTTTACTGCCACATTTCGATCTTCAAAGAAATAGTATCGCACACTTCCAAACCGATATGGAATCGAAGAAAATTCTTCAGAGATTGCAACGATGTTTGAGTTTGGATTTATAGAAATTTCTTGGATTTCTTTTGGATTTTCAAACTTCGGTATTTCTCACGTTGGTAGAAAGTTTGTGGCGGCGCAAGTTTTTGATCAGAGGAATGAAGTAAATTAGGTTTTAAGGAGATGGTTAAGGACTATTTATAAGTAAATCAAAATATCTAGATATTTTATTTTTGATTATTTTATTCATTTTAAATCAATTTTCAATTTGTATTCGTCTTTAAAAATCCTTATGATCACGTACAATCTTCTAAAATCATGAAAATGGACATGTAGCTAGGGTTTGATATTGCGGACCCAACGAAACTGGTTTCGTTGAATTTCGACTCAGTTTGCTCACACAACGTATTTTTAACTGTCGAAATACTGACTGTTTTTCACGTTAAAAATCCGTACGACCACATACTAACCCCAAAAATAATGAAAATTGAAATATAACAATAATTTAATATTGCGGATCCAACAAAAATTAGTTTCGTCGAAAACGGAGGTCGTTTGCAAAACTGACTATTTTTAAAGCTCTAAATAACCCATTTAAATATATAAATATATTTAAAAACAATTAAATTAAATATAAATAAATATATATTATCATATATATATTCACACAGAATATCATATAGCTCCAGTTGGATTTATAACTCGATATTCAAATCCCGGTTGAATCGATATTCAATTTATATTTACCCCTTAAAATAATTTCATCCTCCAAATTGCTAAGGTAGAAAACACCCTATCAACTGGAAGAATCATTTGTTCACTTCTTAACCTCAGTTTCAACTGAACCAATTCAATTTCAATTAAATTATTAATTTATTCTACTAACGAAAATTTCCAAAAATCGTGAAATTTTCTAACACCTTAACTTTTCGAAAATTTTCGCCAGCACCTCCTTTGTACTGGTCAATAGCTCAAACTCCACTCGCCTCTCTGGACCATCTACAACCCAAAAGAAAATCAAACAGCCAAGCGGCTTGCCAAATCAGCTCATAAATCTCAAGTTTATACCAACTATAAACTTGTACCTTTTTGTCGGGCATATCAACTCTTTCACTTTCAATCTGCTATAAAGTCAGCATATATAAATGTATTCCCAATCAATTTCTAGTCAATTCTTCTCAACACAATCATTCGCTTATCCAAACGAAATTTCATTCTCAACTTTCTATTCCAAAAATCCAAATTTCTCGATATCCCTCTAATCCACTTCAACTCCAATTTGCTTTTGCAAATTTCAATTCAATTTGGTTTTAAATCAAACAATCTCTCCTTGGGAATTTTAAATAACTTTGCTTTTCCAAAATCAAATATCCCTTTTCGAAATTCAAAACAACTTCCTTTTCTCAAAACAATTCAAAAAAACAATTTCTTTGGTAGTAATCCATCACTTACCACTCGAAAATGAACACTGATGATGTCATGATCAACATCGGAATCTATTTCCAGCTATCGAAGTGAGTTCAATACTATATCACTTTCAAAACCATTTCTAAACACTTCCACTTTGAAATCTATTTCCAAAATATCATTCGCACTGCTTGTAAAACAATTAAAAATCTCCCAAGATTTTAAAATTCTCGTATATTCAATTCAATTCCATTTATAAACACTTTTCATGTTTTCGGAATTTCAAATTCCAAATTCTGATTTAAATTCAAATTCAATTCATTTTGATTTCATATATTTCACTTATATGAATTCTAATTGGTTATATATAACCATTTCACTTTTTAAAATCTCATTCGATTATAATCACAACCAATATATCCAATATACTATAATATATCAAATATCTATACTTTGTTTATATCAAAATATAATTTGGATAAAATTATTTCATTTACCATCTTTTCAAACCATACTGTGTTGGTCCATCGTATTCAAGTGTTTATAAACCCCTACCGATACAGTGGATCAAACTGATCGACCAGAACCCATAAACAACTCAACCAATAAATATCCACAATATAAAACAATTTTATATTGAAATCTACATATATGTTCTCTCGTATATATACACTCAACTCAATCTAGGGCATTGCTAACCCTATCTCTACTGAGTCATGCCACAGAGCCAAGGTGATCACTTAACCTTAAGCTCTGATACCACTATAACGACCCGGGTTTTCGCGATCCTGAGTAACCGACATAAACTCAATATCTAATATTCAAGCATCGGAAATACCGGATAGTCCATGAAGGAAATTAGATGGTGAGAATAGATAAGACAGAAACTTAGAATAAAAGAAGAAGAAGAACATACAATATCAGAGTAAACACGAATCTCACAGTGGAACGAATAAATATATTTCGTAACATAACTTTGAAATAAAACAGTATTTGTATACAATACCATAATTAGAGTATAATACTTACAACACAGCAGAAATAACAATCTATATAATCCTGAAGCCTCCTGCTCCATCTCTTCAAGTATTTGTAAATCCCGACTACTTGACTGCCCGTACAAAATTGGGCACCCAAGAGTTTAGAGAAAACAAAACAAAATAAACTCTGGGTCAGTCATGTGACTGGTGTGAGTAAACTCAAATCATTTGTTTAACTTTTCAAAAATCCTTTTGAACCAAAAGTTAATCGTAAGACCGATCCACGCATAAACACGGAGGGTTTTTGCCTTATGATAACCCAAATATTTGTCTAAAACGATACTTGTCTGATATTATAACAATGTCTAGATCAAGTAAATAGAAATCTAGCAGAAACGCTTTCATCTCACGTTCTACATATATAAGATACAATCAAAACCGCTGGCTCTTATTGGCGAATGGATTCCAACTATGACAAGGTATGGATCCACCTTCCGATCAGTGTACTCTAGAAGCGATACACCGGAGTTCAACAAGAACATCTTGTAACTCGGCCACACATGACCGGCCACACATTTCTCTTGAGTTTATCGAATATATTGTCACCTACGGTTGCTAGCAACATAACCGTTCCCGGGAGATACAGAATTGAAAGGAGTAACAAATATGAATATTCTCTAGATGGTGACAATATACCCTAATTGGGTGCGGCCCACTTAGCCATGCTGCCTGCCCGATTTCTGTCATTTCCCAGTTGATGAGGCTTGACGTCATAACGTATCTTTTAACAGATCACTCCTTCATTTACTTTGAATGCCACATCGTCATACCCATCAAATCACAAATTGATTCCCCCAAAAATACCACGGTTATAAGCTAAATGAAACATTTCTAATTTCAGTAATTCCATTTAAATTCCTAATTCAAACCCCAAATTCCTTTATAATATTTTATTTGCAAAATATTTACTTTAAATCAATATCATGTTACATCCGTGTGCGAAGCATGGGTCTAAGCCTTCCTAATGTAAAATTCTCTTTTTATAAAACTCTATTCATTTTCCAAATATTTCCTTTTCAATATCATATTTATATTTCATAAATATTTCCTTTTCAATTCTATTTGTAAATGTTTTACAAATATTTCCTTTTCTATTTGTTTTCACAAATATTTCCTTTTCTATATCATCTTATTTATTATATAAATAATTCTTGTTATAAAATTCTATTCATTTTTCAAATATTTCTTTTTATAAAATCCTTTGATTTTATAAATATCTCTTTCTATAAAATTCTTTGATTTTATATATATTTCTTTTTCAATACAACATTGAAAATTTCCTATTAACATTCCAGTATTCCTTATGGTATTTAAAATACCAAATAACAATGATCAATATCATTCTAACACACATCATCAACAACAGATTATATATCACATCATATATCATCATATATGAAAATCAATAAAACAGATGTTGATGAATCCAATCAGATTCCTCCGACCTGTTTCCCTGCATACACAGATGTTACACAATATAATTAACATCAATTTCATTTCAATATGAAATATTCTGATAAACAGAATCAATGTTTGATTAACGATATATATATATATATATATATATATATATATATATATATATATATATCGTTATCTATAATTTCAAACAATCAATCAGAAATTCAATCAAACAGTCAGCACAAAGCAAATCAATCATCATTTATCAGTTCGAAATATACATTATAAAAATATGAACTGGTAGAGTTGGTGAGTTTTACTCACATTGGATAGTCATCGTTAAATAACGATTAACTATCTTTGATTCAGACAGACAATTTATTTTGCCATAAATTGTAACGAGCTCCTATTTACTCCTAGTCAATTCCATTGTGTTGCTCCCATCCATACGATCCCGACGGATCTTGTAATAACCCAAAAACCCGAGCCAATTTAAAATTTTTATTTTGGCTATTTTAGCAAATTTTGATTATTTAAAATAGATTATTTTAAATAGTAACGACGAAAAATTTAGTTTGAATGGAATTAAAACGTATATATTTATATAGCTCGACGTTAGAATATAAATATTTTATTTATATTTATAAAGTAAATTGAAAATGGCGCGGTAGTTCAATAATTCGAATTCAAATTTCAAATGAATGTACCGGGTGCCAAATAAACCGGATTTTAGCAAAACCAAAAATATTTGAATCTATTTGAGAATACCTTTCCAACGAATCCGAAGAATCGAAATTTAATAGCGGGGATAAAAAGTTATGCCCAGTTGAAGATTCAGAATAGTCGCTATGGAATTCTGGCCCTTAAAAATGGCCATTTTGCAAACGACCTCGGTTTTCGACGAAACCACTTTTATTGGATCTGTGATGTCAAATTATTGCTAGGTTTCAAATTTCATAATTTTTCGAATCAATATGTGAGCGTGGCAAAGGAAAACGCATTTGACCAGTTTCAGTTGATTTTAATCGACTGGAAAATGGCCATTTTTCAAACGGTCTCAGAATTCGACGAAATTAGTTTTGTTAGGACCGTATCGTCAGTACGAAGTTAGAAAATATTTTTCGGGAATTTTTAGAGTTCGTATGTGGCCCCGGTAAATTGAAATGTGCGTTCAAATTCAATATATATTGATTTATACTTTAATTTTGATAAAAACTGATTCAAACAGTCGAATTGGCTTACGAAACATATTCCATTGTGTTCGGAATGGCGGTAATTAGCTAAGGGAGATAGTCGTTGGGTTTTGAATGGTGTTCGAATGTGTAAACTTCAATAAAGAGAAAAATAGAATAAAATAATATATATATATATAGATTGGGCCAATCGTTATAACCCTAACCCAATCAAACCCGCCGCCGTATCCTTTGAAATCAAGGGCGGAATTCTTCTGAAATTAAATCCCCAAAAATCTCATCCCTCGGATCAAATTGAACGGAGAAATCAAAGCAGAAATCATAGAGATTTCTCCCATATATAAATCCATACCAGAATCGCTTGAATTCACTATGTATATTAGGAGATTTCGAGGCCCAAAACCACACCTTTCGTGCACGATTTTCGATGTGAGGGTGGGGCCGAGTTCATCGACCTTGGGAGCGACGGTGGAGGCTTCGCCGACGAACGACATGGCAGCGGTGGATGTAGCTCCTATGACTCACGTTGGTGGCTAACATGAACCCTTGGGGGGTGAGCACCTATGCGAAGTCGCTCTTCAGTATTTACAGTGGAAGGTTTTGTTTTTAATTCTTTTTTTTTCTTCCACTTAGTTTTAAATTTAGTTTTTTTAAATATATATATATATATATATAAGTAAATACTGAAAATAAATTCGTGTTGTACTAAAAATAAATTCGTATTGTTTTGAAAATAAATTCATATTGTTTTGAGAATAAAATCGTATTGTTTTTGAAAATGTGAATATAGTATTATTTTTGAAAATAAGAATAGCATTGTAATAGGAAAGAAATATGATTGATTATATATCGTGATTAAAATATACATGTAACATTGCTCTAATAATATATATATATATATATATATAAGTAGGATTGTTTTAAAAATAAAGATAGTATTGTGTTAATAATAAATTAGCATTGTTTTTAAAGTTGGATTTTTTATTTAAAAAAATATATCATCTTTAGTTATATAGAGGCGTAATTTTTAGAAATAGAAAAGATAAGATTTTTCGAATATAGAGGATATGATTTTTGTTTATATAAAAATATGATTTTAATTATATGAAGATAACGAAGAAAAATTGTGATTTTTATATATGAAGTAACGATAATAAAAATATGATTTTTATATAGTATAGAAAATAAAAATATAATAGGAAATATAAAAATATGATTTTTATATATGTAGCGAAATAAAAATCTGATTTTTATTATATATACATGTTGAAATGAAAATGTGATTTTTCATAGCATTGAAATAAAAATGTGATTTTTAATATGAACAGCGTAGAGGGGACTATGCAGGCAAATCCGGACGATTCAGAAATGAAATGGCGGAGTGGAACCCCAATGTGAGAACTCCTCACTTTTAATTTATTTCTAGTTTAAAATATATACTAGAATGCAGACGGTGTTTAGTAGCACCCGACACCCGTCGTCCACAGACCATGGACGGCTTGTATGCTTGTTTGTTTGATTTTGATGTGTAGTTGATTGTGTGATGTGATGTGAAATGAAATAAAATATTTATGTAGTTAAAAATATTTTATAGTTGAAAATATAATTTTTAACATGAATGTGAATAAATAAATATAAACAAATAGGACGATTTGTTTATATACACACATTTGACTGATATTGATTGGGACGATAAATTTTACACATCGCCCAACTGCACAAATAAAATCTTTGTTTGATTGTTTGAAACCCCACACGGGTATTGGGATGAAATATGACATACACTAATCCCAATAATTAGTTGTATGTCGATCGATTGATTGATAGTCTGTTATAAGCATTAAATATTTATACGTGATGCTTATACAGTGTAGAATGCACTTTGGATGATGGTTGATTATTTATCATTGTTGATATATACATGCGTTGTATGGAAATTCATAGAAATAAAATCTACGGAAATTGATTGGGCCTCATTCCAGTTTTAAAAAGAAATATTTGAAATAAAAATATTTGAAAGAGAAATATTTGAAAAAGAAATATTTGAAATAGAAATATTTGAAAATAGAAATATATGAAGCCGTGTTGATAAGATTTGCGCCATTTTGACGTGAACAATATTTATATCGATTTTATTCAAATTGAAATGAATATTAAAGTGAATTGAAATTGAATACAATTGAATTCGAATTGAAATTGAATACAATTGAATTCGAATTGAAATTGAATAGAATTGAATTCGAAATGAAATTGAATAGAATTGAATTCGAATTGAAATTAAATAAATTTAAATTCGAATTGAAATTGAATAGAATTGAATTCGAATTTAAATTGAATAGAATTGAATTCGAATTGAAATGGAATAGAAATGAATTCGAATTGAAATTGAATTAATTAGAAATTCAAATTGAATTGAAAACGAATTGAAATTGAATTAAAAATCGATTTGAATTGAAATCAATTTGAAATGAATTTAAAACGAATTTGTATGGGAAAATTCAATTTTAATTTGAATTTGAAAAGGAAGTTGAAATCGTTTTGAAAACGAATTTAAAAACGATTTATAAAATACGTTTTAAAAAGGAAATCGACGAAGTATATATTATATATATAATATAATGGCCTTAATAGAACGCGCCGCGCCGCGACAGTTCGCGAATTTCGACCATTGACTTCGAATGGATATTACGGGAGAACCGACCGTCAGATTCTCCTAAAACCGGAACCGTTGGGTTCGTATCGAAAAGAGCTTTCTAATGAATATTGGGGATTTGAAATCTAACGGTTGGATTTGGAATTATGTCCAAATCAAATTTGGAAAAGGTCACTGTAAGTGCAGTTCGATGGTCGTTGATGGAAATCGACTCATCGAACTGCACGGGCCTTGATAAAATTATTAAAAATGTAAATAATTTGTGTAAAATCATAAGAAATGATTTGTGAAGAATTGGGATGAAAAACTCCATATTTGAAATGATAAAAATAGATTGTTATCGAAATGAACTAGTTTTGAACTAGAATAATAATTTATTTATTTTTAAAATAAATAAATTAGATTCGAAATGGTTTTGAAAATAACCAAAAATTCCAATAATGGCATTGGAATGGATTTGAATCGAAATTGTCTTCGGAATATTTCGATGTTGGATTTCGTGATTATACAGATATTGTTATGGAAATTTGAAAGATATATATATATATATATATATATATATATATCATTATTTCCAATACGATATTTGTTGGCCGTAGAATTTGATATTGAATATAAGACGATATATTTTCTATTCAGAGCATTGTATTTAATATCAAATGTGATTTGTGTTTGTCGTGAATGGTGTCTTCATTAACACTGTTCTTAAGCCCAGTTGAGAAAAAGATTAAATCTTTTTATTTAGATTTAATGAAGTGTACCAATTAAATAATATTTAATTGGAATTGAAGTGGTATTGATTTTTGGGTTTATCGTGAATAGTGTTTTAAATAACACTTGTTCTTTAACCCGATAATCAATGAAATGTGATTTTGGGTTGTCGTGAACGGTATATTCAATAATCCTGTTCTTAGACCCAAAAGAGTTAAGAAAGTCAGAAACTAACTGGAGATTAGTTAAGTTGAATGATTTCTGGGGTATTGATCTGATGTTGGTTTCGGCCTTCGGGGTTAATACCTAGGGAATTGCTCACTTGCTAATTTATGGTTAGGGACTGATTGAAATGAGATGTGATTTTGGGGTTTATCGTGAACCATGTTTTAAATGACATCGGTTCTTTAACCCAGTTAAAGATTAAAATTAAGTGGAGTTTTAATGAATCTTTAATTAGATTGAAAAGATCGAGAATGGAGTATCACTAGTTTTGCACCAGGCGATATTTAAATCATTAATTAGATTTGAACGTGAAATGGTAATTGAATTTACCGATAACACCGTGGTGTTAGATATAAAGTATTACCAGTTTTACTTCATGGGATGAATAGGTTGGGATTGGAAAATAAAATAAATGGTCACTTCGGTGTGGTTCGCTAATCCCGACTGGTTTGAATTGATATTCAAAAGTAGATTAAAGAATAAATTTAAAGGATTTATCTTTGATAAAATTAATGGGATCCTTTCCCTAAGAATGTGAAATTTAGAAATTAACTGTCGGTTAGCTAAGTAGAATGGTTTTCTGGATATTGATCTGATGTTGGTTTCGGCCTTCGGAGTTAATATTTGGGGAATTATTCTCTTGTTAAGTTACGGTTTGTGACTGATGAATTAGAATGAGGCGTATGTTGTGTTTGTGTAACACTTGTTTATTATATACGCGAGTTATTCAGAAAGGCCGAGTTTATCCCATTCTGAATAACTGTTACGACGATAAGTCGAAGATGAAGACGGTGGTCGAAGACCGGAGGTCTTCACATCTTCTGGATAATTAATGATGATCTTGATTGGGCCGTACACCCAAGAGGAGGGAATCAGTTAGTGATCGTCCAGACGTACTTGGAGATTGATGGATATACGGGGTACTAGGTGCCTCCGGTTTCGTTCAGACCCAGAACGGACTTGCTAATGGACGTGTGTCTGACATTGGATTTCATTCTGTGTGACTGATATCGGTTTCATAGAGTGGTTTGCCTGTGTGGCATGCTAAGATGCAAATGATCAAGGCTTCTGTTGAAAAGCAGAGTCTTGTGGTTGATGATCAAAGCATGGCCTTTGTGGCGTAGCTTTGTGTAGCGTGAATTCGCGAGCCTCACACCCCGGTTGTGAACCAGAAACGGGAGAGGACCTCAGGGAGGACATACGTTTTTCTAGTTAGAAGTGGCGTCAGTGGTTTTACAAGCCCTGGCGAGTTTGACTTATGAGGTTGTTGTTGTTGTGATGCGCCTCGGATATATCGGTGACTATGTTAAGACGATGGAGTCATTCGTTGGCTCATTTACGCCCCAAAGGGCGGGGAAACGCAGTGTTCAGGCATATTAATCCACATCGGTGGACCGGCCCTGACGACCGAAAGGCTTGACTGAGTACTTGCCTGAGGCTCGGGCTAGACATTCTCGAATCGGTAGAGGACGATCCCTAGCCTCAGTTCGCAGATGGAAATCCAATTTCCAAATACGTGATTTTGCGGTTTTAATTGTAGAACTAGTATGGCGACATGATATATGGTACCCATGCCGCCTATGATTGATATTTATGATTGTATATAAAATCAGAAACTAACTGGAAACGAGCTAAGGTGGGTGGTTTCCCGGGTATTAGTCTGATGTTGGTTTCGGCCTTCGGGGTTAATACTTAGGGAATCGTTCTCTTACTAATTTACGGTTGGAGTCTGATTAAGAATTAAAACATGAAATTTAGCGTATCAAGCATTCTTTGGCTATTATAAGGTAAAACCCTATCCCCCAGCTTGCGTTGCATTGTGTGATAGGACCTGGGTCTTATATTAGCTTCATTTTTCTTTATTTAGCATTGCGCTGTTTGTTTTATGCACTGGTATTCTTGGAAGGAAACCCGTTCCGTGTTATACGGCGTGGTCCCTTGATTAACCGAACTTTAAAATAAAGAATAATAACTATTTTAGTTCTCACACCAGTCCCATTACTAACTTGGAGTTTATTGTTTTAACCTAAACTCTGGGTGCCCTTATTTTGACACGGGCAGCTAGTAGTTTTGGTTTTGTAGATTTATATTCACAGGATCCTGACTTACAGCTGGAACGATACTCGGAAAGCTTTGTATCTGCGTATTACTTCTAGTTGTGTATTGTATTATTTTCCGCTGCTAGGTAATGTATTGTAATCTCTGATATTTTTCGAATGTATTTTATTTGTTTATACTCTGTATATTCTTGTATTCTGATGGAATTGTTGTAATATACAATGAAATGTTCCTCTGTCTGCGTTCTTTTGTGGCTCGTTCTCAATTCTATCCGGGCTTTCCTTACCGGGGAAGTTCGGGTCGTTTCAGTTGGTATCAGAGCTTTGGTCTACAAAGCTCAGAGAACAAGACACGTTAGAACCATACGAAGGAATTCATCAGAGATTGGATTAGTAATATCCAATGAGAATGACTCGTTAGAGATGGGATCAGTAGCATCCTAGAACGAGTGTGAAGAGTATATGTTTAAATTGAGAACAAATTTTGTTTAGAAAATTTAAATCAATTATGCGTATTTGATTATTTATTTATATTGATTTGGACTATCCAATATATAAAGATTTTGCGTATACGTCTGATCCGCGTGTATTCGAAGTTCTAATATGTTGGGTTGATATAGAATCACACTCTAGTCACCCGGAGATGAAACTATTAATGATTGTACAGCATCAGTCATTTGGGTTCGAGTGACGAAAGTGAGGTTTCTATATATTTCCAATTGACTGGTGTGAGAACCAAAATTATATAGGGCTTATTTTTGTGATTTGGTACCAAAAACGTGATTTTTGACTATATATCAAAATTATGAATTTGAAAAGCTAATTCACTAATTGATTGATGGTTGTGTTGTTTGATTAATTAAAATTTTAATCTTTAGCCAAATTGAATCAAATAGTGA
The DNA here is from genome assembly GCA_030737875.1 of Allium sativum. Lineage (NCBI taxonomy): Eukaryota > Viridiplantae > Streptophyta > Magnoliopsida > Asparagales > Amaryllidaceae > Allium > Allium sativum. Next base: position 226,376,160 of record CM060911.1, on the reverse strand, counting down.
GTTGTATTGAAATTTTGTCACATTTGCATGCATATACATGTACTTACACTGAACAGGTCATAGCAAGGAGGCTAGAGCAGAAGAATAAAATTGTTTGCCCGACAAATAGGTACATGTTTACCATAATTTACTATTTTGTTTGGGTGATGATGATTTTATGAGCCGATTGGCTAGCCGCTTGGCTTTTTCCTTTTCTTTTGGATTGAAGAAGGCCATTGGAGGCTATATGAAATATCCCGAAGTCCCCGGTGCAGGGGAGGTTATGGAGAAATTTTTCGAAAATTTAGGGTGTTAGCCAAATTTTTGAAAATTTTGAAAAGTTCTTAGAAACTGAAAAGTTGAAGAACTTAAGCCGTAAGGAAAATACTGAAAGTTGAGTTGATTTGTGAAACAACTTACGACTTTGTTCCTTTTCGGGGACGAAAAGTTTTAAGTGGGGGAGGTTGTAATAACCCGAAAATCCGAGCCAATTAAAATTTTTTATTTTGGCTATTTTAGCGAATTTTGATTATTTAAAATAGATTATTTTAAATAGTAACGACGAAAAATTTAGCTTGAATGGAATTAAACGTATATATTTATATAGCTCGACGTTAGAATATAAATATTTTATTTATATTTATAAAAGGAATTGAAAATGGCGCGGTAGTTCGATAATTCGATTTCAAATTTCAAATGAATGTACCGAGTGCAAAATAAACCGGATTTTAGCAAAACCAAAAATATTTGAATCTATTTGAGAATACCTTTCCAACTAATCCGAAGAATCGAAATTTCATAGCGGGGATAAAAAGTTATGCCCAGTTGAAGATTCAGAATAGTCGCTATGGAATTCTGGCCCTTAAAAATGACCATTTTGCAAACGACCTCGGTTTTCGACGAAACCACTTTTGTTGGATCCGTGATGTCAAATTATTGCTAGGTTTCAAATTTCATAATTTTTCGAATCAATATGTGAGTGTGGCAAAGGAAAATGCGTTTGACCAGTTTCAGTTGATTTTAATCGATTGGAAAATGGCCATTTTTCAAACGGTCTCAGAATTCGACGAAATTAGTTTTGTTAGGACCGTATCGTCAGTACGAAGTTAGAAAATATTTTTCGGGAATTTTTAGAGTTCGTATGTGGCCCCGGTAAATTGAAATGTGCGTTCAAATTCAATATATATTGATTTATACTTTAATTTTGATAAAAACTGATTCAAATAGTCGAATTGGCTTACGAAACATATTCCATTGTATTCGGAATGGGGGTAATTAGCTAGGGGCGACAGTCGTTGGGTTTTGATTGGTGTTCGAATGTGTAAACTTCAATAAAGAGAAAAATAGAATAAAATAATATAAATATATATATATATATATATATATATATATATATATATATATATATATTGATTGGTCCAAATGTTATAACCCTAACCCAATCAAACCCGCCGCCGTATCCTTTGAAATCAAGGGCGGAATTCTTCTGAAATTAAATCCCCAAAAATCTCATCCCTCAGATCAAATTAAACGGAGAAATCAAAGCAGAAATCATAGAGATTTCTCCCATCTGTAAATCCATACCAGAATCGCTTGAATTCACTATGTATATTGGGAGATTTCGAGGCCCAAAATCGCACCTTTCGTGCACGATTTCCGATGTGAGGGTGGGGCCGAGTTCATCGACCTTTGGAGCGACAGTGGAGGCTTCGCCAGCGAACGACATGGCAGCGGCGGATGTAGCTCCAGTGGCTCATGTTGGCGGCTAACCTGAACCCTTGGGGGGCGAGCACCTATGCGAAGTCGCGCCTCAGTTTTTACAGTGGAAGGTTTTGTTTTTAATTCTTTTTTTCCTTCTTCTACTTAGTTTTAAATTCAGTTTTTTATAATATAAATATAAATAAATACTGAAAATAAATTCGTGTTGTACTAAAAATAAATTCGTATTATTCTGAAAATAAATTTATATTGTTTTGAGAATAAAATCGTATTTTTTTTGAAAATGTGAATATAGTATTATTTTGAAAATAAGAATAACATTGTTATAGGAAAGAAATATGATTGATTATATATCATGATAAAAACATACATGTAACATTGCTCTAATAAAATAAATAAATATATATATATATATGTAGGATTGTTTTAAAAATAAAGATAGTATTGTGTTAATAATATATTAGCATTGTTTTTAAAGTTGGATTTTTTATATAAAAAAATATATCATCGTTGTTATATAGAGGTGTAATTTTTAGAAATAGAAAAGATAAGATTTTTCAAATAAAGAGGATATGATTTTTGTTTATATAAAAATATGATTTTAATTATATGAAGATAGCGAAGAAAAATTGTGATTTTTATATATGAAGTAACGATAATAAAAATATGATTTTTATATAGTATAGAAAATAAAAATATAATAGGAAATATAAAAATATGATTTTTATATATGTAGCGAAATAAAAATCTGATTTTCATATATATACATGTTGAAATGAAAACATGATTTTTCATAGCGTTGAAATAAAAATGTGATTTTTAATATGAACAGCGTAGAGGGGACTATACAGGCAAATCCAAACGGTTCAGAAATGAAATGGCGGAGTGGAACCCCAATGTGAGAACACCTCACTTTTAATTGTTTAAAATATATACTAGGATGCAGATGGTGTTTAGTAGCACCCGACACCCGTCGTCCACAGACCATGGACGGCTTGTATGCTTGTTTGTTTGATTTTGATGTGTAGTTGATTGTGTGATGTGATGTGAAATGAAATAAAATATTTATCTAGTTAAAAATATTTTATAGTTGAAAATATAATTTTTAACATGCTTGTGAATAAATAAATATAAACAAATAGGACGATTTGTTTATATACACACATTTGACTGATATTGATTTGGACGATAAATTTTACACATCGCCCAACTGCACAAATAAAATCTGTGTTTGATTGTTTGAAACCCCACACAGGTATTGCGATGAAATATGACATACACTAATCCTAATAATTAGTTGTATGTCGATCGATTGATTGACAGGCTGTTATAAGCGTTAAATATTTATATGTGATGCTTATACAGTGTAGAATGCACTTTGGATGATGGTTGATTATTTGTCATTGTTGATATATACATGCGTTGTATGGAAATTCATAGAAATAAAATCTATGGAAATTGATTGGGCCTCATTCCAGTTTTAAAAAGAAATATTTGAAATAAAAATATTTGAAAGAGAAATATTTGAAAAAGAAATATTTGAAATAGAAATATTTGAAAATAGAAATATATGAAGCCGTGTTGATTAGATTTGCGCCATTTTGACATGAACGATATTTATATCGATTTTATTCAAATTGAAATGAATATTAAAGTGAATTGAAATTCGAATTAAATTGAATTCGAATTGAAATGGAATAGAATTGAATTCGAATTGAAATTGAATAGAATTGAATTCGAATTGAAATTGAATAGATTTGAATTCGAATTGAAATTGAATAGAATTGAATTCGAATTGAAATGGAATAGAAATGAATTCGAATTGAAATTGAATTAATTAGAAATTCAAATTGAATTGAAAACGAATTGAAATTGAATTAAAAATCGATTTGAATTGAAATCAATTTGAAATGAATTTAAAACGAATTTGTACGGGAAAATTCAATTTTAATTTGAATTTGAAAAGGAAGTTGAAATCGTTTTGAAAACGAAATATAAAATACGTTTTAAAAAGGAAATCGACGAAGTATATATTATATATATAATATATATATATAATATAATGGCCTGAATAGAACACGCCGCGCCGCGGCAGTTCGCGAATTTCGACCATTGACTTCGAATGGATATTACGGGAGATCCGACCGTCGGATTCTCCTAAAACTAGAACCGTTGGGTTTGTATCGAAAAGAACTTTCTAATGAATATTGGTGATTTGAAATCTAACGGTTGGATTCGGAATTATGTCCAATTCAAATTTGGAAAAGGTCGCTGTAAGTTCAGTTCGATGGCCGTTGATGGAAATCGACTGTACGGGCCTTGATAAAATTATTAAAAATACAAATAATTTGTGTAAAATCATAAGAAATGATTTGTGAAGAATTGGGATGAAAAACTCCATATTTGAAACGATGAAAAAAGATTGTTATCGAAATGAACTAGTTTTGAACTAGAATAATAATTTATTTATTTTTAAAATAAATAAATTAGATTCAAAATGGCTTTGAAAATAACCAGAAATTCTAATAATTGCATTGGAATTGATTTGAATCGAAATTGTCTTCGGAATATTTCGATGTCGGATTTCGTGATTATACAGATATTGTTATGGAAATTTGAAAGATATATATATATATATCGTTATTTCCAATACAATATTTGTTGGTCGTAGAATTTGATATTGAATATAAGCCGATATATTTTCTATTCAGAGCCTTGTATTTAATATTTGTTGTTCTTAGACCCAAAAGAGTTAAGAAAGTCAAAAACTAACTGGAGATTAGTTAAGTTGAATGATTTTTGGGGTATTGATCTGATGTTGGTTTCGGCCTTCGGGGTTAATGCTTAGGGAATTGCTCACTTGCTAATTTACGGTTAGGGACTGATTGAAATGAGATGTGATTTTGGGGTTTATCGTGAACCATGTTTTAAATGACATCGGTTCTTTAACCCAGTTAAAGAATAAAACTAAGTGGAGTTTTAATGAATCTTTAATTAGATTGAAAAGATCGAGAATGGAGTATCACTAGTTTTGCTCCAGGCGATAGTTAAATCTTTAATTAGATTTGAACGTGAAATGGTAATTGAATTTACCGATAACACCGTGGTGTTAGATATGAAGTATTACCAGTTTTACTTCATGGGATGAATAGGTTGGGATTGGAAAATAAAATAAATGATCACTCTGGTGTGGTTCGCTAATCCCGACTAGTTTGAATTGATATTCAAAAGTAGATTAAAGAATAAATTTAAAGGATTTATCTTTGATAAAATTAATGGGAACCTTTCCCTAAGAATGTGAAATTTAGAAACTAACTGTCGGTTAGCTAAGCAGAATGGTTTTTTGGATATTGATCTGATGTTGGTTTCGGCGTTCGGGGTTAATATTTGGGGAATTATTCTCTTGTTAATTTATGGTTAGTGACTGATGAATTGGAATGAGGCGTATGTTGTGTTTGTGTAACACTTGTTTATTATATACGCGAGTTATTCAGAAAGGCCGAGTTTATCCCATTCTGAATAACTGTTACGACGATAAGTCGAAGATGAAGATGGTGGTCGAAGACCGGAGGTCTTCACATCGTCCGGATAATTACTGATGATCTTGATTGGGCCGTACACCCAAGAGGAGGGAATCAGTTAGTGATCGTCCAAACGTACTTGGAGATTGATGGATATACGGGGTACTAGGTGCCTCCGGTTTCGTTCAGACCCAGAACGGACTTGCAAATGGACTGTGTGTCTGACATTGGATTTCATTCTATGTGACTGATATCGGTTGCATAGAGTGGTTTTCCTGTGTGGCATTCTAAGATGCAAATGATCAAGGCTTCTTTTGAAAAGCAGAGTCTTGTGGTTGATGATCAAAGCACGGCCTTTGTGGCGTAGCTTTGTGTAACATGAATTCGCGAGCCTCACACCCCGGTTGTGAACCAGAAACGGGAGAGGACCTCAGGGAGGACATGCGTTTCTTTCTAGTTAGAAGTGGCGTCAGTGGTTTTACACGCCCTGACGAGTTTGACATATGTGGTTGTTGCTGTTGCGAGGCGCCTCGGATATATCGGTGACTATGTGAAGCCGATGGAGTCATTCGTTGGCTCATTTACGCCCCAAAGGGCGGGGAAACGCAGTGTTCAGGCATATTAATCCACATCGTGGACCGGCCCTGACGATCGAAAGGCTTGACTGAGTACTTGCCTGAGGCTCGGGCTAGACAGTCTCGAATCGGTAGAGGACGATCCCTAGCCTCAGTTCGCAGATGGAAATCCAATTTCCAAATACGTGATTTTGCGGTATTAATTGTAGAACTAGTATGGCGACATGATATATGGTACCCATGCCGCCTATGATTGATATTTATGATTGTATATAAAATCAGAAACTAACTGGAAACGAGCTAAGATGGGTGGTTTCCCGGTATTAGTCTGATGTTGGTTTCGGCCTTCGGGGTTAATACTTAGGGAATCATTCTCCTACTAATTTACGGATGGAGTCTGATTAAGAATTAAATCATGAAATTTAGCGTATCAAGCATTCTTTGGCTATTATAAGGTAAAACCCTATCCCCCGGCTTGCGTTGCATTGTGTGATAGGACCTGGGTCTTTTTTTTTAAAGATATTATTCTACATATATATAAATAAAGGAACCAAAAGGTCCTCAAAACTGCCAACATGCCTGGCAGGTAACCAGCAACTATAAAATGCCCTGAAAATGACTGAGTGTATGTATAGAAGAATAGATAGATGAGCTCCGGACTAGCCACCACCCATCCTACTTCAAAACCGAGTTCCGGCAATGCCACCACCCGATATTGAAGTATATCTATTCCTACACAATACAACAGTCACTCCAAAATCAAAGAAGTACGAAAAACAAGAAAGCCTCATAAGTACATAAACAGAAAGGAAACCAAAACGTAGACAAAACCAGGGTAGAGCATATGACTATCCAATCGACGACCACTGCTATGTAGAAAAGCTACCGAGAAGGCAATAAGGCCACCCATCTGATCTGATCTGAAGACCGAAGAACTAGCAATCCAGTAAACTAGGCTGACTGCTCGAAATCACTGAAATCTCCTGCTCTCCGGCTCCATCAAATCACCTGAACCGTAATAAACTTTTGCGACATCTGCTCAATCAGATCCTCCTACGATGAAGAGAATAAAGCACCAATCCTGCTCCTGTCTGATCAAACAGCTACTGTGTCATCTAATATCTGCGCACTAGCAAACGAAATAAGATCGGTGGGGAGGGGGGTAGGTGTTGGATAGGGGAAAACAACAGTAGAAAATCCAAAGCCAAGCCTAAACAAAGAAACCAAAAATCAACCGATACCAGCCCTGGGAGTGGCCGACACGGACAAAACATCAAAGAACGTAGCCCACCTCCTTGCACGAGAGCTGATGACTCCCCGGTAAGGCCTACCTCGAAATGCGAGGAACACATTGTTCCTCACTTTTCGAATGATGGTAGGAGGGTCCATAGCCACTTCATCAAAAACTGCCTTATTTCGCGAGCACCAGATGTGCCAACAGAAAAGGCAAGGAATCAAACGAAGAAGGATCGATCGAAAAGATTTTCCAGAGATGCCTGACCACCAGATACTCAGAGATCCTTCAAGCGAGCTAGCATTACCTCGAATACCCATCAGATTCCCGAAGTAATTCCAGACAGACCTCGCACAAGACCCGTAGAGCAATAAGTGAGTGGACAATTCGAAGTTTCCAGTACTGCAGCACCTACACCTGGATACTAGAGGGATGCCAATTCTCTGAAGGTTCTCATCTATTGGTAAACCATTATGCAAAGATTTCCACATAAACAGAGAAACCTTCGGGGGGATACGAACATTCCATATGCAAGAGAAAAGATGATGACGAGGACCTGGAGTTCTAATAGAATTCCATGTCGCCTTTAGAGAGAAGGGTCTGCCGTCCCATCCAGTGCCTCCCCCATGAGCATTCGACAAGGCCTTCACGAATTGCATCCTTTTCCACGTCTCACTAGCGTAAGATGGGACACCGATGAAATTCGTACCTTCCAACCTGTGGTACTTGGCGTGGAGGAACGTCGCCCATAGGGAATTGTTCTCTCCAAACCTCGCCCAAAGCTTGCAAGAAAAGGCCGTGCAGATGTCTTTTGGGTTATGCAGGCCTAGACCTCCCTCACTCTTCGGACGACAGATGGAGTTCCAAGAGATCCAGTGGTGGCGAGAAGCGTTGTCTTTGCTTCCCCAATAGAAGGACGAAGCTAAGGAACGGAAAGAGCGGAAGAACGACGCGGTGGGAGTCATAGCAGCGAAGATATGAGATCCCATAGCGTCAAGAACAGACCTAATAAGAACCAGTCTGCCAGCCTGAGAGAGGAGAGTAGCGTTCCACCTAATGATCTTTCCCCTGACTTTGTTAGTAAGGGGATCGAAAATGGCGTTGAGCTTCCTACCTCGATATAGCTCAATACCGAGGTAAGGGAGGGGAAGAGAGACCGCCTTAAAACCTGAATAAGATTCGATCCAGGAAGATCTGACCTCGGTTAGGTCTCTTGCGGATACGAAGCAGCCTTTAGAAGTGTTAACGAGTTGCCCCGAGCTTCTCTCATACTGCCGAATAAAACCCAGAAGGCTCCTAAAAGACTGACGACTACCATTAGTAAAAATGATGATGTCGTCTGCGAAAGACAAGGAAGAGATAATAGGACATCCCCTAGGAATGCCGAACCTATGAATCTGGCCAACAATCGTAAGAGCATGCAGCCCTCGAACGAAAGCCTCAGCCGCGATGACAAACAGAGTGGGGGAGAGAGGGTCTCCCTGTCTGAGACCCCTCCCAGATCTGAAAAAACCAGTGGCCGATCCGTTGATGTGAACGGAAAACCAGCAGTTGGAGATAAGTCTCCAAACAACATCGATAAGGGGTTCTGGAAACCCGAACGCCCTCAGAACTTTGATGATGAAGAACCACGACATGTGGTCGTAGGCCTTAGCCATATCTAGCTTAACGACCACATTAGAACCTCGAACCTTCTTATTGATCTGAGAAATCAGCTCCTGGGCTAGAAGAACGTTATCAGTGATCAAACATCCTTTAACAAAACCAGCCTGCGAAGAATATATAATACGCTCAATAAACGGAGCTAGCCTGGAGGTTAGAACCTTAGAAATGACCTTGTTAGAGAAATTACACAAGCTGATAGGCCGAAAATCCGAGCAAGAGACCGGTTGGTCGCATTTTGGAATGAGGATCAAGTTGGTGGAGGTCCAGCCCGTAGGGAGCTCTCCACTGGAGAAGAAGTATTGGATGGCAAGACAGAAGTCAGCTTGAATAATCGGCCACACACTCTTGAAGAACACCCCGTTGAAGCCATCTGGCCCACTTGCACTGTCCTTGCTCAAAGAAAATACGCACGCACGTATTTCATCCGACGATGGGGGAGCAGCAAGGTCATCGCTATCCGAGGGAAGAACCAACCAAGGAATAAACGCGAGCAGGGACGGATCAGAGACAGACACAGAGGGAGAGCTCAGGAAAGACTGGAAATGGGACAGAATAGTATCTTTGACTTCAGCTGGGGAGGTAGCCAAAGAAAGATCAGGGCGTTGGATGCGGAGAATTGTAAGAAGACTATTCTTCTTACGAATGGTAGAATGAAAAAACTTGGAGTTCGTATCTCCATCAACACTCCACTTGATCCTCGCCTTTTGACGAAGATGGTCATGTTCAATACGAAGCTCCGAAGAAAAGGCTAACTGGGCCAAAGCCCAAGCTTCCTTGTTAGCAGCAGAAGGATCTTCATCAAAAGACGATTCTGCTAGCACAAGAGTTTCTTCGGCTAAACGAACTCGGTCGAAGATATTCTTGAAAACCAGGGTATTCCACGCCTTGAGGCGAGCCTTAAGCCTCTTCAACTTACGAGAGAAAACCATACACGGAGAGCCACTAATAGGGGAGTTCCAGGAATCTTCCACCACACCATGGAACGTATGGTGAGATCTCCACATACTCTGAAACCTAAAAGAGGTAGGGCCAGATAAGGAATGGGGAGCGCAATTAATAAGCAGAGGGGCATGGTCGGAGAAGGTACGGTGAAGATGAGAAACCGATAAAGAAAAAGGGAGGCTGAAACACCCTTCGGAAGCGAAGACTCTGTCAAGCCTGGATAGGATGCGGTTTGGCCTGTCTTGGTTGTTACACCAAGTGAAGGCTGAGCCGACGAAAGACACCTCTGAAAGATCCGAACTAAGGATAAAAGCATTAAAATCTGCGACAGCCAAGCGGTTAACGGCAATACCCCATCTTTTTTCCGCTTGACTGGCGACAACATTAAAGTCGCCACCCAAAACAGAAACAGAGAAACCCATAGCGGATAGCGATAGAATATCAGACCAAAGGGTCAATCTTTCTATTCTGTCGCATTTAGCGTAGACCGCGGAGATAAGAAAAGAAGAACAAAAAGAGGAGCACGAGCATGCAATCGACAACAACTGATCTGAATCGAAGATAGGGCGGACGACAACATCGTTGGACTAAAGGATCCAGATCTTATCGGAGACGTTGGCCAAGGCACCACCGAAGCCAATAGATAAGACAGCGCTGGTGATCTTCTCTGGTCCCACTAATGGTTCCAAAAGCGCCACCAGGCAGATAGAGTGCTTCTTAATGATCCGCTTGAGCCTATCTAACGACTCATCATTACCTATACCGCGAACATTCCAGATGAGAAAGTTCGCCATCTAGAACCCAAAAAAACCAAAAGGAAAAGACGACCGATGACAAACACACCACACAGCTCAGACAAGATATAGGGTGTGGCGAGTGGATCTAACGATCTGCTCGGACGCCGCTATAGAGCGTATGCAGATGGTGCGGGGGGTGCGCGGACCAGGCCGCTGTCTACGTCGAGAGCCCCGCGAAGTCGGACTAACGGAAGACACGGCAGAAAAAGAGGAAACAAGAGAGTGAAGGGCATCGCTGTCTGGCGAACAGACCGATGTGCCAACCCTAGCCGGGTAAGAATTCTTAGTCAGACGAGAAAGACGATCATTAATGATCGCTATCTCGTCCTTACTAAGAAGGGGAGAGGAAACAGTAGCACCAGCCAACGGACAAGAAGAAGAAGGGGAAGGGGAAACCAAAGCTACCTCAGGCTCAGACTCATGAAACGGACAAAGAAAAGTGGAGTTGCTCAAAGGAGACAACACCAAACACTGAAAGAACTCCTCTAATGCCGATCTGTCATCAGATTGACAGACCTGCAATAAGGGTGAAGTTCGCAGGAAGGAACAACCGGAACCGGCGGAAGAAATGGTCAAACATGGGAGGCCACCTCTCTGGTACACCGTATGGCGGCCCACAGAAGTGTCCACTATACGCCTACGGTAGGGAGGCCACCCATCCCATGTAGACTCACTCCTAATATACCACTAACGATCAACGCGCGACCACAGATACAAGAACCTAACCGAACTAGTCTTTGACGACACTGAAAAGGTCTCGCCAAAACTAGAAACAACTATAACTCCACCAACCGACGATAAGACAAAAGAAACCGAACCAGAAAATAGCACAATAAAGTGCCGACCTAGACCGAGAAGCGTTGACCAACCGATAAAAGCCACTATAAGAACTAGGCAATCCTCAAACTCGCCCCAAAGAGCCAAGAGAGACCAGATAATATACCAACCGAATGCTGCATGAACAGCAGCAAAAAAAAAAAACGCAACAAAACATAGAGATGATGGCAACAGGGTAAAATCGGCCATCAAAACTATGTTGCCAAAACAAAAAAGGAATGGCACAAGAAACCAAACCAATAACCAAAAAACCCCAAGGATAAAAAACCCCTCAACACAGCAAACATAGAAATAAAACCCATGGCCAAGAAAGAAAGGTACAACAAGAATGATGCCAACCAAACTAGAAGGCAAAGCAGGCCCTTCCAAAAGATAAGATACAACAGAACACAAATCACAACAAGAGATACAAGACTTGAAAAAGTAAAACTCACACTCAACCCGGACCTCACTCCCGTGACCCATCATTGTTACATCCGCCGATGAAGCAGCGATGATGGGGAGCTCACACGACCGTGTGACTTGGCTCATAAAACCACACACAACACCAACCGAACAAAAGGCAAACTCAGCATTAAAAGAAACAAACCAGGAAATAGAGGAGAAAAGCCGAACCTGAGGGAACATCATACTAACCGGATAACAAGAGGAAGATACAAAAAACGCCACAGCACTATTCAGCTTTGGGAGAAAAAGAACCGACCGAACAGAGCACCTATGCGTCGATAAAGCACTTTCCTGGACTTTTGTACCAGCACCGTCCTCTACATCACTAAGACAACCTCCCTTCGAGCCGGCTTCAAAACCCGGCAGCCACACCAAAGAGCTAGCATCGAAGACACCAATCGAGCAAAGCGGCGGTGAAATAGGACCATCGAAGGCCGATGAATCCGCTGGTGCTGAACAGTCAGCGATGACATGCCTATGAGATGGAGTCTCAACAGCAGTGGACTGTCTCGCACGTCTAGAGCGATGACTTCGTCTTCGGTGCGATCCAAGCTGTCGATCTCCCACCTCTACTCGCTGAACATCTCTCGACACAGGCTGATTAGGGTGGGAAGAGGCGATCAACTCCTCCTCACTGCACCTAACTGCTGAAACAATGTTAGCAAAACCTGGACCGAACACTCCTCCACAAGTTAATGAACCAACAGGAAAGCCATGCACAGCAAATACAGGAGAGAACTCAGAGCAAGAAAAGCTCAGCCGAGGCTCAAAACAGGTGATGAAATCCTGTTCCGGTTGGCCCGCAACAGCAAAGCACCGAACTTCCCCAGCCTCTTTCACAGGAGCTCCGACAGCTCTCCTACTAGGGGAAAGTTTAGAAACCAGCCCATTCGAATAATGCGGAGCTAATTCCAAGAAATTGCCACACACATCCAAGAACCGAAAACGTAACAACTCTGCAAAAGCTTGAAGCGAGAAGACGCGGATCTCAATCTCAGATAAACCCACGAAAACAATCGACAGTCGACCTTCAGCTATTGCCAAAATCGATGTCGCTATATCACTAAAAGGAGGGCAAGACTTAATAAAACTGCCTCTAATCACAAATTCTTCCAGCGACGAAATCTCCCCCATAAAATAGGGCAAATCGAATCAGAATTCAGAGTGAAAACGAAATGGAGAAAGCAGAAAATCAGAGCAGAACTCGATTTGGAAGGAGGATTAGAGTTTAATCAATTTAGCAGAGGAAAAAAGACCTGGGTCTTATAATAACTTCATTTTTCTTTATTTAGCATTGCGCTGTTTGTTTTATGCACTGGTATTCTTGGGAGGAAACCCGTTCCGTGTTATACGGCGAGGTCCCTTGATTTACCAAACTTTAAAATAAAGAATAATAACTGTTTTAGTTCTCACACCAGTCCCATGACTGACCTGGAGTTTATTGTTTTAACCTAAACTTTGGGTGCCCTTATTTTGACACGGGCAGCTAGTAGTTTTTGTTTTGCAGATTTATATTCACAGGATCCTGACTTACAACTGGAACGATACTCGGAAAGCTTTGTATCCGCGTATTACTTCTAGTTGTGTATTGTATTATTTTCCGCTGCTAGGTAATGTATTGTAATCTCTGATATTTATTGAATGTATTTTATTTGTTTATACTCTGTATATTCTTGTATTCTGATGGAATTGTTGTAATATACAATGAAATGTTCTTCTGTCTGCGTTCTTTTGTCGCTCGTTCTCAATTCTATCCGGGCTTTCCTTACCGGGCAAGTTCGGGTCGTTTCAGATCTTGTTTCGTCCAAATCTGATATCGTATGACGAAGATATGGCATTTACAAGTTTGAACCTTATTTAATCTAACAATAAACGTAAATTTAAACTTCCAATGGGCTTTTACCCTTAAATCCTTGGCCCATCCTTACTAAGAAGAACCCGACCCGTATGCCTTCTTCCTCAATCACCAGAACACGTATCCTCCTCCATTGCCACATCTTCAACCACCTACCGCACTTCCATCTCCAACGAACTTCGCAAACTCTTCACCATTCTACTCTCCATCCGAATCTCTACATCCCCATATACCCTTAATCGCACTCGAACTGGCCATCTCACTAGCGTCGTTCAGCATCTCCGTCGGCTACAGGGAAGACAGCGACCCCCAAATGTTACCGAATACCCCAAAACTTGGCCAACAACCTCTACTCCACCTCCTCGATCCATCTATGAACTCCATTTCCACCAATAATCAACAAAATCCTGATGAATCTGAACCATAGTTTACTACCACATTTCGATCCTCAAAGAAATAATATCGCACACTTCCAAACCGATATGGAATTGAAGAAAATCCTTTAGAGATTGCAACGATGTTTGAGTTTGGATTTATAGAAATTTCTTGGATTTCTTTTGGATTTTCAAACTTCGGCTTTTTTCACGTTGGAAGAAAGTTTGTGGCGGCGCAAGTTTTTGATCAGAGGAATGAAGTAAATTAGGTTTTAAGGAGATAGTTAAGGAGTATTTATAGGCAAATCAAAATATTTAGATATTTTATTTTTGATTATTTTATTCAATTTAAATCAATTTTCTATTTGTATTCGTCTTTAAAAATCCTTATGATCACGTACAATCTTCTAAAATCATGGAAATGGACACGTAGCTAGAGTTTGACATTACGGACCTAAAGAAACTGGTTTCGTCGAATTCCGACTCCGTTTGCTCACACAGCGTATTTTTAATCGTCGAAATACTGATAGTTTTTCACGTTAAAAATTCGTACGGCCACATACTGACACCAAAAATAACGAAAATTGAAATATAGCAATAATTTAATATTGCGGATCCAACAAAATTAGTTTCGTAAAAAACGGAGGTCGTTTGCAAAACTAACTATTTTTAAAGCTCTAAATAACCCATTTAAATATATAAATATATTTAAAAACAATTAAATTAAATATAAATAAATTTATATTATCATATATATATTCACACAAAATATCGTATAGCTCCAATTGGATTTGTTGCTCGATATTCAAATCCCGGTTGAATCGATATTCAATTTATATTGAAAAATCCATTTAAAATATAAATAAATCGATATAAATTATAAAGGAATTCCATAGCGACTTTTTGAAAATTTTATTTGGGCATAAATAAAAATCTACACGATGAAATCCCGATTTTTCTCTTCCACTAGAAAAATATACTTCACCAGCTCCATACGTTTCTTGTTTCACAGAAATCCGATTTAAAACGGACCCTGTACATTCAGTTGAAGTTCAAATCGCCAAATAGCGAACTACCGTGATGTTACGGGCTCGATTATAATTATAATATAATTATACATTCAAACTGTCGTTATTTAAATATATTCGTGAATATAATTCAACTCTAAACTGAATTATATACTTTGAATTGTCCAGTTCACATTATATTTTCAATTCACTATTTATGATTATTTTAGAAATTAAATATATTATTTATATTAATTAAATATTCCATATAATTTAATTAAACCATTAAATCCTCTAAATCTCTATTTAAATAATTAAATAAATAAATTATTATATCGCTGAAAATACGGGACATTACAACTAAAATCTAGCGGTAAAAACTTAGAAAGGTACAGTAGACACTAGCAATAATTAAGATAAATATTTTAAGATAATCAACGTATATTAGTAAGTATATATCTAAAGTAATAATCAAGACACTGTACTGTCAACAAATTAGATAAAAACTTTTCATGACAATATGTATGTATTTATCAATTTAGTCTTTTTCATGACAATGAAGTTGATTTTACCAATCCCCAATGGATAAAAAGGGTATAATAGTACATAAGCATATTTGATGCATTATTGGCCATTTACTCAGCTTCTAAGGGATGTTGGTTTCTTTACACAATGTCTTATGCTTAGCAGATGCCTAGTTTCATGTACATATTTGTAAATAAGAAAATGAGTTTCAATGAACTATTCAGTGCTATAATGATCTTTGAGGTCATGCTATAAATATATTTTCAAGCAATAATGGCACTCTGCATTTAGTTGGCTAGAAATTTTAGGTTTTATTTCTATGTGTATATCTATATTTATGATTTCTAACTAATATTTGGTTACTGATTTTTTTTCTTTCTAGTTTTATGTACTACTCCCACTCGTTTTGTGCATGTTTTCAATTTAGTGCAAGTGGTGTGCACATCTGGTACATGTTCATTGCAATGTTTACAAGCTATAATGAGTTATTTGACTTCTATATCTACTTACATTATATAAGCAACGGATACAACAAGAATGAACAGTTGCACCATCTTTGTCTAATAACTTTTGTATATGACATTCAATTTTGATGACCCTTACAACCGAATGGATTTGAAATGAAATAGGGAATAAAGCATATGGAGAAGTGGATAAATATAGATAATTCCTTTTCATATATCATATCATTGGCTTGTGCCTTGAAATAAATGATTCTACATGACTCAAGCAATAGTAAAAGCATGTTTTATTTCTTCGTTTAAAATTTGTGAGAATTTATTAACTGAAAATATTAATCAGAGGTTTTTAAAGCATTTAATCAGTTCAATCTGCAAAGTAATTGGACTTACGTTTTCAACGTGCATAAGTATGCATGCAAATGCATGTGTAAGCACAAATATATTTTGTTCATGCAATTACGAAATAAAAGTTACTACTCTTAAAATTTTGTTTGTAGGCGTTGTTAACATCCCCAAAAATTGGTCACTGTTATGTGGGATAGGGTGCAAATGATGATCTATATGAGCTAGTCTTAATAGCTAGCAGGTTCATTAGGAATCCATGCTTTATGGCTCCATACTTAAATTCTTATATTAATATTTTAGATGTCGTTTAGTTGTTGAATCTACAATTAAATATTGTTTTTTGATGCTAGATGTGTTTTCGAAATTTCTGAGTTGAGTGTAAAATATAATGATTATATATTACATATTGTTAAGTCAGATTAACGTCTTTCAAAAAGCTATAGCTTGAGAATATAACAGTTAAATAGTTTCAATGCACAATCATGCAGCACGGAACTCATTGTGGATATTCACTTAGATATTAAATGCATAATTAGACTTTGAAACGGTTAATATCCTTATTATTGTGTTTTCAAATTGTATTTTTACAAGTGAGCTAGAAAGACCAAAAAAATTAACTCAATAGGCATGTGATATTGCCTTTAATATTAACCAGTAGTATTTTAGTTCAGTTAGTGAATCATTCCTGTACGCACATCAAATTTTTAATAGTTTTGCACATATATAACTATGTCTAGGGTCGATTTTTATGCATGACCACTCAACCGAAGATATTTGCAATAGTTTTGATATGTTCATAAACTTGACAATTGTAGAGCGCCTGCAAATCATTCAATTTTAGGATAGTTGTAACGCTCCAAGATTTTCAATGTTTTAATATATGAGATTTATTTGGGTTTTAGAATTTAAATTTAATTTAATATGGCATAAATACAATTATTGATTAATAAAATTTTATATATTAGTTTAAATAAATATTTTGTTCTATTTTATAAATATGATTTTTGTAAAAGAAAACTAATTTTAAGAATATGTTTAATGTATATGTAAGATTCGATAAGTAATTATTTTATATGATTCATTCGAATGTTATTTAATGTAGTGCATAAATTTTACAAATTTATTTTAATAATAGGATTTAGAACGTTATATATATATATATATGAATTTGATAAAGATTTAAAAAAAAACTATTTGGCTAAATAAATAAAAAATTTGATGATGATAATGTTTTGACTAAAATGAATTTAGTTAAAAACAATATCTGTTTGGCAAAACAGTTCGTTATTGGTCAAATTTGTCAAAACGGTTTGCAATATAGTTAATTAAACGATCGGTGTTTGAATATTAATTATAATAAAATATCGGTTTAGAATAATCGTTCAGTCTCTATACGCGCAATCCTGAAATATTTTATAGAATTTTACTGTAATCTTTAATTTGGAAAATAAGAGTATGTTTTTCTAATGTATTTTGGGGGCAACTGTGGTCCTTTTTACAATCTACAGAATCAGCTAACCGGTCTATTTTTATTTTCGTTTTGAATCTCTACACATTATTGTACATGATTATATTTTAGTTTTCTACCACTTGCCGTAAATAAAAGTATTTGTTTGATTATTTGGCCACTTGTTCGCGGTTCGCTAAAATTATCGGCATCCCTTTTATCCTTATATCCACATATACCAAAGTGTATGCCCGTTTCGTGAATAGGAAATTAAAGTATTAATCTATTTCAACATCTTAATTAAATTGGAGCCAAATGTACGCTTATCTTGAATTGAAGGAAAAACTCAACACGTATCAAGATTTTTATGCATTAAAGACATTTGTCATATGGATGTACGAAGCTTTCTTCTCATGTAATCTTCCCTTCCTTTGACCACACCTGTAACAACCCGTATTTTAATAACATGTTAAAACCATAAATCAAGGTAGAATTAATTTTTAAAATAATAATCAAGGGAAATGGGTTGCGCCATTGCGTTCGTCTCGAAATTCTACTTGGAAATGAGTCCGAGTTTTCGAAAAACGGACTCCGTATGAGGGAGATATGACCGTCCGAAGTTTCAGGAATTTTCAGAATCGAAAACAGCTCGAAATTCGAATTCAAACCCCAGCGCAGGCTGGGCATAAAATTTCCCGCCTAGGACCAGGTCGACCTGGGGGTCGACACTATGGTCGACCTCCTAGGGGCCAGGCCGACCTTATGGTCGACCTGGGGGTCGACCTTGTGCCAAAACCCAGTTTTGAGCCTGGGTTCATTCTGATGTTTTTGGTCTCGTTTTCAGTCTAGATTCGTTCGCCTAATCCTATATAAACAGCCCCCTAACCCCATTCTCTTTACACCATTCTTCTCTAACCTTATGCTGCACAAATTCTTGATGGACATGGCTTCTTCTTCTTCTTCAAATTAAATTAAAAATAAAGTTAATCAAATCAAGGGAATTCTTCTACCTTCTTCTTCAAGCAACATAGGATTCACAAATTGGGGATTTTCTGCTATAATCAAATCGAGATTCAACGATTCAACAATTTGACGACTAGTTTCTAGATTCAACTTCTGCATCTCAATTTCTTAGTCCACGACCTGTAAGTTCTAGTAACTTTGAGATTTAAACTTGTTAATTGTAATTTGGACATGAGATAAAGTGAAATTGGACTTAAGTATGATAACTGATTCACATCTATTCTAGTTTCCATCTTTGATCTTGACATTTGGGAATATTGCTATGAAATTAGTTTGGACCTATTCATGTTGTAAATCAAACTCTTTCGTGTCCATACCATTATCATGCCTGTGATGTTGAATCAGTCTATTATTTACAAGTTTGGGACTACCACCTTATGCCATGACTATCACCTTATTATGCTTGATTTGAAATCGTATTATTTTCTATATGCCAGTGATGTTGTAACCAATTATCTCAAGTTATGTCATGCTAGTCTTGTAATCCCTTTTATCACTTTATGCTCGTCCTTTTTGCTTATCATAGTTTTGATGTTATTCCCTTTATTTACGGATTTGGATTTACTTGTAATTTAGATCGATTCACGTTTACATGCGATGGGAATACGATTTGGGTAGATTAGGAAAAACATGAATTGGTTATGAACATGAATCATGAACTTGATAATAGGCATAAGTTGAAACATGGAACTTGACATGAAATTTGAACATGGACATGACACTAGAATGAACTTGAAAATTGCCAACTCGAGGTTGGGTTGAGTTTGCAGTGTAATTCTGCCCGGAACCGCCCGACAAATCCAGTTACTGCAAACAATAGGATCCAATGTGGGTAGTTGTTCATATCGCACTTAAAACCCGAGGCCAGGCTGAGTTATGGTGTAAATCTTCCCGGAACCGCCCGACATACCCAGTAACCAAAACAACAGTCTGATGTGAGAGGTTGGGTTGCGTTAATGAATTAATGCCACATGATAGGGTTAAGTCATGAACATGAAAGACAACACATAACCAACTTGACACATGATTAGTGGGGTTAAGTCATGAAATTGAAAGACAACACTTAACCAACTTGACATGCTAGACTGATAAGGTTAAGTCACGAATTTAAATGACAATACTTAACCCGTTGGACGGAAACCCTAGTTACGTGGTCCATTTCAGCGGTAACCCATTTAGATGTATCATGGTACCCTGGAACTAGGCAGGGTAGGGCACGATTACTGGGCTGATTGTAAGCAACCAGAATGACGGATGAGTTGGTGCGCCAGTCTAGGTTCAGGCGGACTATGGTCATGCACGTAGTCCGGAGTTGAAAAAGCAGGCATTGGGCATCAGTAGGTTTACACTGTGCGTGCTTGATTCGTGTCGGTGGTTGGCACCCTAGGGCTTGATACACCCCATGGTGGACCTAGCACAGGTGACTACATTCGGGATAGGGTCGTATGACACAAACACACAACGAGCTAGAACTTGTAGGGAGCCGATTGATTAATGGATCGTTCCGTAAGACCCCGAAATGGGTCATTTCATGATATTGGGCCAATGGATCATTTCATGGTTAATATATGACATGGGTTTGGGATACTAGTATAGTTGGTGCAGCGAATCTTGAACATGCGATGCTATACTTGATTTATCATGTTATCTTAGTCTATCTTGCCCATCTTGACAGCATCCTTATGTTTACTTTCAGTTTATACATGTCATGTTACCTTTACCTGTTTTTATGCTGAAAGTCACTAGGACTTACCAGTCTTTATAACTGACCCATTTTCTTTCGCCTCTTTTTTCTTTCGTTCCCCCCAGGTTCTTGGGGAGGAAACTCTATCACTTAGCTTGGATTTCTCTTGCTTTCGGTTCAACTCGTGTACGGTTTGATCTTGAGCTCTGTTATAGCTGCATTTCTGCTATCTTGGGGAATTATGCTATTTTTGTTGTTTAAGCTTTTATGCTTCTTTATTTATGCAAGACAAAATTTGTTGTAATGGAAAATGATGACTTTGGTTATTTGGTACTTTGGATGAAAAAGGCTTTAACTATTTTGAAAGTAATGAAATTTATCTTTTGATTCTTCCGTTGTTTTATTTATGTCTGTCTTGTAATATTTCTGTGATTGTTTACCTCGATAACGCTCCTCCAAAACTAGTGCATTCCCTTTGTGAGTGACCCTAGCGGAGGTGGGGTGTTACAACACCCATGTTTTCTCACACACTATTTTTTCTTTCACTGTATACATTCACAGTTCTTCCCCATTTCCATCTTGAAGCTCGTTTTAGATCTCGCCCTCCACTAATTCCAGTTTCACTGTCACCCTATCGCCAACTGCTGCAAGTTCATCAGTCCGCCACCCTAGGCCAGCTCACCCACACCTCTGTTCCACGTGCCCATCCTTCCCTCTCTTCTCTAGAAACCGGACACTTACACCACTTAAAAACGTCATGCAAAAACACCCTGGCCACCTTAAACTCTTGTAGTACGCTGCCAGTTCTTTCCCTTCTTAAACCGCTGCCCTCCTTCCAGTCCGCTTCACCAACCCGCGAGTCTCCTACATCCACCGTGACCTCAAGATCCTCTTCTCTCTACAAACAACTATTGTTTTCTAAAAAAAAAGAGAAACAAACTTTCCCTCTAATTCTTGCATGCAGCAGTGTACGTCTTTCCATATCAAACTCTGGCACCCACTTACACCTAGACCGCAGCACTTCCTCCTCAGACGCCACCGCCTCCTTCATTTTTCACGTCCACTCCACAAATGTTTGGCCTCTTCTTTCCCCTAGCTACAGCCTGGGCCTTCCCCTCTTCTATGCAAAGAATTCCGCATCTTGGAAAAGAAAAAAGGTAAACCTGTCGGCTTCCCAATTTAGACAGCAAGCAAAGGAGACCATGCCACTTCTTATTCTTTTACTTGCATTCGGTCCTTGCTTCCATCCAAGTCAGCCTAGCCTAAACCTTTCTGACCGACTAGTAGCTTCTCAGTCTAGTGATGGCCTCCTTTTTGTATTGGAGAAATGATAATAAAAATTGCTAAAGGAAGTGTATATATATACACACGTGAGTTTCCTGAAAGAAAGGTGCGCATAACGTCGTCCGTGAAGAGTACGTGATCGTTTGTAAGCTAGTACACTGGAGAGATGGATCTTGACAATAGAGATTGGAAAGCATTGGGTGAGAACTCCAATTTATTTATTTTAAATTTTAAGTAGAGTAATTAGTTATAACATATATTTATAATTATAATGAATTAATGCTTGGTTCACTACAAGAAAAAGACATTTTTATAGCATTTAAAAAACGCTATGAAAGGATAAGATGGCAATTTTATAAACGCTATATATCAACATGTTGTAATATGTCAAGGGTCTACAATAGCAACCTAATAATCGCTATAAAAAACATGCTATAAATGATGTTACTCACAGCGTTTCAGAATTGCTATTAAATGGGCGATTTGTAACATACAAGTTCTTATCTATAGCGATTGTTGCTTGCTATAAAACTTTTATGCAGAGTTGTGGTTTATACTGCTATTATTTATGATGTCAATTAATTGCTATTTATAGCAACTATAAACGCTGTAGATAAGCATTATTCGATTAATATAGCAAATATAGATGCTATAGAAATTTCATAGCCTCGTTATTATAGCAACTATAAACGCTACAGAAAGTTTAATTAGTATTTTATGGCATTATTTCTTTGCCATGAATGGTGTTTAATCATCGCAATAATTTTTATTGCACTAGCATAATGCTATAGTATGCATAGCTATTATGAAAAGTATTTCATGGACAATATCAAGCATATAATTACTTGTGATCAAAAGTATATCATACAAAGTTTGAAGCATATAAATATTTGTGATCAAAAGTAACAATTCTTACAATCATAGCTAACCAAAACAATACATACAAAAAAGAACAATCCATACAACCGAAGCTAACCAAAACGATATATATAGTAGAAGTAAAGATGTATGAACATCGACGTAAAATACACTTGAAGGAGAATGAGTGCAATAACATATTTTTTCATGCCTTTCACCACAGCGTAAACGTAGAGCATCATACAACGCTTGTAAAAAAACAAACATCTGTTAGTCATAAAATTCGAAACATGCAGTGTTTAATGTTAGCAGAAGAAAGTACACTGGCCATCTAAACTAGCTTAAACTAATAAAAATGATTTTTTTCATGTTCTAATGGAATGCCCAGGAACTTAACAAAACTTGGCAGATGAACTTAAGGACGGGAAAGTTATTAATCAGTAATAACTCTCCATGTTTTATTAAAACTTTAAAGGTTGACCTACATTGATTAAGTTGGATTTATACCCACAAACAAAATATTCTCTCATCAACACTTATCGATAATAGTAAGACATTACAAACTTGCCATCGGACATACCATGGATAAGTGGTTCTAGATTGCTCAACAAACTAGGGTATAATACAGTAGCATTCATAGGTTGATAGCAGAGCAAGTAACATTATACATAATGGCACTTGGCAACCATCAGTATTGTAACAAACAGAGGCATTAATTAGGATATTAATCAAAATATGGTTTAAAAACAAGAATAATTTTTGAAGAAAGAAGTTATACCATGGTTTCACATTATAGTTCTTATTTCAAATCATTTGGCTGGTTCCCATGTATCACATCCATACTAACATTCCTGACAAACCCAGTTTCCTAGTAGCTCTATTCTGCTCCATAAGTTCTTCCACAATATTGAATCAATTGTAAAATCTGTTTTAAAATTAGATAGAACTTAGTGTTATAATATTTAATATTTTTTCATTGTGATATATCATATAATTGATAGAACTTAATGTTATAATATATTGCAAATGCATACGCATGGCATTGCATATGCCTGGTAATGCATGGCAAATGCAAATGCATCTGCATATTCCTGGGGTATAAGCATCTGCATGTGCCAATGCATGCATTGCATGGCAAACGCAAATGGATCTGCATATGCCAATGCATTTGCATTTGCATGCCAGTACACATGCATATGCCAATACATTCGCATTTGCATGCCAGTACATTTGCATCTGCATACCCAAATGGGACGCTCAGTTTCAAAGCTCAATTTCGTGCCTGAAAGCTCAGTTTCGAAACTGCACTGAGCCGCAGTTTCGAAATATTTACATGTATATGAGTGTTGTAGTGTAGACAACATTTTCTAGTCGAATACATGCTGATCATTATCCCTCATTAGCAAATCTTATATATGCGGTTAAGAATATAACATGGTGAAATATTTTTTTTCCCAAATACCTATTTATAGACAGAACTATCTAATAATCATAGTTGCTCTAAGTGATACAATAGCGTATCGGATGATAAAAATATAATTTAGTATAGTAGATATCATGTAACCTGTTTCAATTTCCAAATTTCCCCATATGATGGATTGTACACAACAGCTCACTAAGTTGAACCAGTCTGATTATTAGGGGCAGGAGACAGATGTTTGGCATGTGCTTTGCTACTTTTGTCAACTGAGTACATCGACATTTCCCTATCTATAGCGAACACCTGCATTTTCCAAGTCTTTTTCTTTAGTAAATATTCAATTTATTTTAATCAGCTTTTGCATTTTTCTACTTCTCCTAAAACTGAACCAATGACAGTGAAATTTTTTACCTGTCCAGTAATATAACCTGAAGTAGGCAAGAGAGCAAAAAAAAACTCCACTAATCTAGCAACCTCTTCAGGTTTTTTGTACCTCCTTGTAAAATGGGAACATGCACCATTTTAAGCATAACTGTAATAACTTTGTGCTCTTTATTAAAATATATCATAAATACTATGAAAGTTTTGACTTTGAACTTTTGAGAATACGAGAATTTCAGCATTTAAAGCAACAAAAAAGAAATAGAAGGGTTTTTTACCTAGTGGTATAGACTGCAAGATTTTCTTCTCTGTTTCATCCCTAAGCTCAGCAGTCATATTGCATGCGATGAATCCAGGAGCAACTGCATATACCTGATCATCGTTCAGCTTCAAAGTTTAGCATTTAATGATGAGAATAACTTTAAAACAAATCTAAGTTTTAACAATTTTGTTTTTATCACCATAACTTCAAATCTTTTTTCATTATAAAGCTTAAAAGCACTTTAATGATGAAAATAAAATATAAAGTTAAAATAACTTCGAAGTTTTAACGTACATTGATAGAATACGATTACAATAACATACATTGACAGGTATAAAAGACTTAACTAATTTGGACAAACCCCCACTAAATACTGTCATAGATATAGTGGCAAAGCTGACTAACTTGCAGCAATCTGGATTCCGTCCAGCATGAGTTCCAGTTAACATTTTTCAGTCCGAACTTGCACAACAGACAAACTTAATAACCTGTATAATAAAACCCAATTGCATGAGATTAAATGAAAATGCCATGATGAGAATGATCCCAACCATTGAATGATAACTTTGTTCATTATAATCCTTCATGTCAAATTGTGCATAAGCTTGCATAAATGGGAGCAAAGCAAGGAACATGAACTCCACGCTCATCAGTTTACAAAAATAAAACATAAAGCTAAAAAGAACTTTAATGGTGATTGCGGCCTAATTAAGAAAAAGAGGAAAAAAGATTTTAAAGTTAATGATGAACATAAAACTTAGATAAGTTAGGCAAGATTTTTGAAAATTGTTCTAACCGATACCTGCAAGCAATAGTAAATTATTCCTACCCTTGTAGAATCGCAAAGAAAAGACAAATAAACAACGAGAGTTCCTAGTACTCAACATTACCTGAATAAGAAAAAAAGGTGAAGTTGGTTTCCACGAATTCATAGGTTAAAACCATGTTTATGCTTTCTCATTATTAATAAGTTAAGATGATAATAACTTCATATAAAATTACTAAAGAGACACTTATTCAAGATTTTATATCATGAAGAATTTAATAAAACTTTGCTGATTACTTGTTTTATGAATATTCCGGAGTAAATGCAGTTCTAGGAGGTTGTATCTTATATATTTATGTCCTTACAATTTAAAAACAATATAATGTGGGCTATTTTCAATGGTAAGCAACATACAATGCATAATACATGTATTATGATGACTTATTAAAATTGAATTTACTTGCAATATCATTGTCCGATGGAAACTCCGCCAAAACACTTCACATTCAACACCCTGCTTCATAATGCCTTCAACCATCACCTGAATAACACCCATCCCATCACAAGACTTTAGCAAACCTGCTGCACATCCAACTTCAACACTTCTACCGATTACCATTAATAATTCACACCTCAGCAATCCCTCAACTTCAACTACAAATAGACCAATCTTTAATCAAGCCTAATACATTTTTCTATCTTTAGTTTAGTCTCCAGCCTTTAATCATGATAAGATTAATGGATGTCTAGCTATGAATTAGAAAACAAGTTTATTTTGCTTTTTATATTTTGGGAGGTAATAAAAACGCAGAGAGCAATTAAACTCTTCCGTTCAATATGATATTGCTATTTCTTTAATTAAATTTGATGAAAAAATATAGTACCTTTTCTTGTTTTTTGAAATTATATAAACCAGCAATAGGTTTTTCTTAGTTTCAAGGCTATCATGCCCTATCCGGTTTCATTAACAGCATAATCTCATGATTTATAATCAGTATAATAAGACCGGAACCCGGTAAGATCTAAGCTTCAATAACTTGATCCATGAACAATTTTACACTATTGAAACTGTTTTAAACTTCAGATCTTATATAATCAACATAATTTAAACTGCTTTAAATTGATTTATATAATCAGCATAATTTCATTCACAACACAGTTTATTTTAATCTGTTGAAACTGATTTGCACTTCAACCTATAAATTATATTCCAACAAGTAGAATATTAATTTAATTTAATTCAATACTTATTTATTTTTATTTAATTATTTATCGTATAACCACGAAATAGATCAAAATTTCCTATTATTTCAATGCCATAAAAATCATTAACACTGCTAATTGGTATCATTTTTTCCGTAGAATAATCTCAAAATTCACAAATACCATTTATTTTACCAATATGGATTTAAATGGCTTTTGAGTTCATAGAACACAATTAAAATGCTGAATTGAATTTTGAATCATTTTATTTCTTTTTTATTCCCATAAAATTACAAAAATCAAAGCATCCACTACTTTGCACATCTCCTCCATCCACCACATCATTGTCAATCCCTGTATTACGAACCAAAATTTGACCCTCAAGTGTGGTACTTCAATCACCAGAACAACCCAATGCAAATACAACCAAAAACACGTGGCATTCATATCACAATTCAAATCTACAACCTGCACAACCTAATACACTCTAACAACATCAACAGCCTGCCATAGACCTTAACTCTTCATTTTACAACATGATCATCTCCCTACCTTAATCACTTCCATTTCAGCAAAATCTACAAGCAAACAAACAAATTCAGGTGTGAGCTAAGGCCCATTAATAAAAAATAATTGTATATTAAAGCATTTTCATTGTTTCAACTATATAAAACAGTCACAGTTTGAAAACTGCAAAATGTGACCTAAGGCCCATTAAATGTTGTCTGTATAGACTGGATAGTTTGTCTAACTTGCGTGTCAAAAGTTTTTATCATATGTGATGCAATTTTCTAATTCCTCTAACATTAACATGAGAAACTTACATTAAACGATCAAAGTTGAGCAAGTCATGGTTTAGAAACACACATTAACATGCACATGCATTTTCATTTCATTTGAACTCAAAATATTTGATATAAAACGAAGTCTAGCCCAACATAAATACATAGACATGGTAACCATAAAATAATAAGACGAGACAATAAAAGATACATGATTTTTATAGCAGTCATATATTCTTTTGTTACATGAGGATTTTTGGAGGAGTGTTACAAATAGAATTAAAAGTGTATGAGCTTTTAACCATTGTAATATCAATGAAATTCTTACAAAAATATATGTTTATATTTATCATTTGCACTTGCCCTGCTATGTTCATCAATGAAATTACGAGGACTGTTACAACTAGTGTCTATTTGGGATATTTTTTGATTTTTATATTTTTTATAATATATAATATTTTTTATTTGTTAGAGGAAGAGGAACATCATCTTCTATGCTTTCTCTAAGTTGCAATGCGTTACTGCAACTAGCCGACATTCTGTTCCAGTATATAATAAATAGATCAGATTTTGCAAAACTTTTGCTATCACACATAATAATATAATAAAAACAGCACAATGATTCAAACTAAGTGGGCATGCAGCAGAGTAGTTTGTAACTAAAGTGGTGGGATGAGATTACTTTGTAATTAATAATAACATAATTCACAATTATTTATTGTATTTATGATGGAAATATGGTATGCATAAGCACTTTATAAATAAACAAAATATCGAATTTAAGAAGTAAAAAAAACACAAATGAATGCAGGATATGCTTGAAATATACCATTGTCCTCTAGTAGACAGAAGCTCGCGGTAACAAAAATGAAGCATAATTAAAAAAAGACATTGTTCTAAGATTAATCGTGTTAATAAAGGGTAGACGGTCGAGTTAGAAACGTCTATATGAATGCATTTAAAGGCAACAAATAAAATAATGAAAACATATCAGTTAAGTTTACTATTCTGGGTAAATAAGGTTGGTAGTGGCATTCAACTTTAAGTCCGAGAAAATTGAACTATAACAGGTAAACTGAAGTACTTATGTCTGCTTCGTGTAGACATGTATGACATGAGTGTTGCATGTTATCATTTAAATAATGATATTAGGCCGTGACTTCTAACATTTAGATTTAAATGATATCTTCTACTTGAACTAAAATATTTTTATGTCAAAAGCTAAGCATAATACCTTAACGAGGAACACTAAATAATTTTCATGAAAAAATTAAAATACTGTTTGTCTGTTAAAATTTGAGAATTCAATAGTAAAATATTGGTGGAAAGAGCAAGCAAACAAGAGAAAACACTTATAATTGCAAACTCTAATAAGTTGGACATGTAATTTATGTAAGCTTTGGAGTTAAATTTAAGTAACTGAAAATAAGCAGATTTCCAACGAAATATACTAAAATATATAGAAATTTGAGCTTACTAAAATATACTAAAATGAACAATATACGGTCCCTTAAAAATATAATATCATCTTCACAAACCTATAAATCAAAGGATGAAAGGGAAAAATGCTAGGCATTTAGGCTGTTGGAAGAAAATGGTTAATACTGAAAGCTGGGCTGTTGGCGGAAATGGTACTAACACGTAAGCTTGTAAAAACAATTGACAACAAATTAATTTGTGGTTTACAAAAGCTAAGTCATATTGCTTGTAAATAAACTATGTTCAAATTTCTAATTAATCAAACTCGCTTCCAGCAACACACCATCATCTACATAAGGTAGCTTTGAATCTAAATAATAAAATGGCATAACCAGCATATAGAGAGACCATGTTACAGATTTCTAATGACACAATCTACCTAAGGCCTGCATTAACTTCAGTTCAAGAATTAACGTTTCACAACTTCATGGATTAACTTCAATTCACAGCTTCATGCATTATACTTAAGAACCACAGTTAGTTTACTGAACCTCTTATCGGCTAAACGAATATTTTTTTGTTCATCCTATGTTTCTTATCTATAATTTCATTTAATATCATGTGGAATGGACTTTATTCCTCTTTTTTCATAAATTAATCCATTATACAATAATCAATAGCAATCACAACTTGGAATTTAACTAAGTACCATCTGCAATTTTTGCTTGTTGATACTCTGACATAATTATGAAATGTCTGAAGCATTATTTGCCACTATATGCTACACTTATTAAATTACCTACATACCTCAGATTTAGGACATTTTGTATTTTTTTGAAATCATCGTGTGTCCAAAACACAAAATAGCTATAAAACTGTCGTAATTTCATTTTGCACTGACAAAATTAATCAGGTATCATTATATTCAAGCATTAACTTAAATTCATGCATTAATGTTTCACAGTTAATGAAAAAAGGAAAATTTACCAAATTCAGGGCTTCGACGAACGTTTTAGCTTGTAGAGGAATTACGACTTCAAGATCCAATTTGAGTCAGACTTCGAGCGTTTCACAACTTGTGGAATAATCACGATTCAGAGATGCTTTTGAATCGAGGAAAGGAATCGTAGTGGAAAGAAGAGGAGATTCGTAGGGAAGACGATTAAAGGAGATTCGTAGGGAAAACGATTCGAAGTGCAGAGGGGATTGATGATGGTTTTTGGAATTTGGAACGGAAAAAATAATTAACGTCCGGCAAGGAGGAAAAACAATTAATGTCTGTAAAGGAGGGAAACAAAAAAATTTCCATGCTCATCCCTACATCAGGTCAAAAAGAAGGTGTCAAAGCAAGCTATCTTTTCTCTAAATAAACACCGGCCCATCTAAGTACATTGCTATTAATTAAGTATTTTCTTGTAGTGGTTGTTGCGAATATTTGTGGTTATATGTGATGTTTGGTTGATGTCCATCTAGTTATAACACACCAGACATTTAGCGTTATTGACCGCAATACTTTGCACACATTGAAATTGGGTTGTTATAAATTTTGTTGTGTTTACGATAAATGACATCGTGATTGTATGATCGATCATTAGTTTGTTTACAGTTGTAACACACATACCGTAGTTATGGAATTGTGCAGATAATCGACCGAAATCTCTTTTCCATGCAAATAATGATTTTATCAAAATTAATAATTTGAATTTAAACTTTTAATTTTATTTAAATTTGTTTGGAAATTTAAATAATTTAAACAATGTTTGCAAATACAACGATTATGAAAAAATGAATTTCCGCTAATAATTGATGTCATAACAAATAATCGAATGAGTTTTAAAGAAATAATTATCCGGTTATTTTAAAATGAATTTTCAAAATTTAAAATGATGTTTTGAAATAAGCTGTTTGTGGGAAATGTACAATATATTATGGAAAGGATTTGGAATGTGGATTGAAATTCTAAGTTAAAAATTGATAGAATAACTTTTGTAAAGGACGAAATAGTTCGGAAATATTGCGATAATTTATTTTAATTTAGTTTGGTTATTATGCAAGTAAATTTAATTTGAATTAGATTTAAATCTAAAATAATCAACCGATGTTGGTGAAAACGATTTTTAAATTGAATTAGTTGAAATATGAATCGGATAATGAATTTCAAAAAATGCAATCAACATTGGTCGTGCAAACGATATAAAACAATTAAATGTGAGAAATCGAATGGTATTTAAATAATGTTATGGTAAGATTTTAATTCAATTTAGATAGTTGAAAATCTGAAATGATGATTTTGGAAGCAAAGTGATTTTGGAATTCAAATATGAATATATAAAATATTATTTTGAAGTATGGTTTTAAAATTTAAGTTATGAAGATTAGAGTTTATTTGGGAAAGAATTCAGACGATTTATATTAAATCGTGTATAGCTCGAATTGAACGTGTCCCATAGTGACAGTTTGTTAATATCAATTTTAGTTTTCTAATGACAGTAACTTGAGCGTTTTAAGTCGGATTGACATGAAACAAGAACATTGGAATTCTGTTAATAATAGTTTTTGAATAAAAAAGAAGGCTTCAAATATATCGTACAGTTTCCAAGTTATGTTTAAAACAAAATTTGGAAAGGTCATTATACGTGTAGTTCGACGACCGTAGCGTAAAATCGAATAAAACGAGTTTATAAAAATTACTAAAAATTTGGAAAAATTATGATTAATCATACTTTATTATTTAAAAGTAAATCGGGTGGAAATATTCAAATTTCGAATAATTTTGAAACAATTTTATTTAAAGGCTATTTTACAGCATATAAAATTTAGTTGAATATCACTGATCTTAAGTAAGATTTTGAAAGAAAAAGGTGGAATGAGCTCGGTTAAGACTAGTTGAATAGTCAATGTGAGAAGAAAACTATAAACTGTTAAGGAAATTTAATTTTTGCTTAAGTTGTGAATTGATATTGAATAATAAGTAGATTAAAATCTATTTTGAAATATCAAATGGGTTGAATTGTCGTGAATGGAGTTTAACCGAATTAAATTTTGGTAAGTTGAAAAACTATGGAAAGGACAACAATGAATATTAAATTTCATGGAATGGTTAAGGCGATAACGAGGGTTTATGAAATTGAATGAATCCAACTTTGTTTGTAAATATATTGACAACGATTTAGAAGGAGATTTGAATAGAAATCGTGTATAATCCATAGTTATGGTTTAAGAATGCGCTTATTACTTGGAAAGACCGGGATCGAATATATGTTCGAAAACCATTCTAAGTAACAATATGACGTTATAAAGAAGCCGAA
This sequence comes from Allium sativum, assembly GCA_030737875.1. NCBI lineage: Eukaryota > Viridiplantae > Streptophyta > Magnoliopsida > Asparagales > Amaryllidaceae > Allium > Allium sativum. The sequence continues at coordinate 226,344,040 of CM060911.1, read as the reverse complement.
GACATGGAAATCGATAAGTGAAGACCGAGAATCTTCGAATTGTTTAGATTGATTGCTAATGTCTCGTTTGGGCTGATCACCCAATATGAGGTTATAAGTGGCATGAAATCTGAATATATTTGAATATTCCCGGAGTATTATTCAGTTCAGACCCAGAACAGATTTGTATGGATTGTGTATCTGATATTGAAATTAACCACGTAACACTGATTTCTGTCAATAATCTTCGTAACACTGATATACGAACTTAGAGGTTATGTGCTAATGGAAATCAGTGACATGTCGTGAATTGTCAATGTGGCATACTCGAGTTATGAAATGTGCTAGTGATGATCAAAGCATAGCTTATTGAAGCGTAGCTTTGTGTATATCGTGACATCGACGAACCTCACACCTCGAACTGATGGTAAACTGACGGTTAGGTTGCATACATAATCTCTAGTGAAAATCGAAAGCTGCGGCGGTAGATCTACCTCGAAACCTGAGGGAATAAAGTATATATGGTGTTCAATGTCTGGATGTAACCGGGATATATATTTTTGCGCTATTTATTCGGTGTCCATTGTCTCGAGTTAACCGAGAGGTACTTAGCTGCGTGTCCTCGATTGATCTTTCGTGCTAGGAACCATCATGTTGGAAACACATTAGCCAATACGAACCTTCCGTTTTGTTTGTAAAATATGTACGTGGGCATAGTTACTATGCTTGCTAATATTTATGTATTTATTTGCAAAATGGTTTTCAACACTATGCATTAATGATAAATATTAAAAGAGTATTTTCATGTATTTAAAGCATTATTGGTTATCATAAGGCAAAACTCGCCCATTTGGTGTGCGCTTGCATTGTGTGACGTGGGACGAGCTTGTGATAGCTTAATTTTATCCAAAGTCTACGCTAATTTCCATGCATGGTAATCCACATGGAGTAAACCCATTCCGCGTTAGCGGCTTAGTTCAGTGAATTTTTCCCAACTTCAAAATAAACCCGAAATAATAACTATTTTGAGTTCTCACACCAGTCCCACAACTGACCTGGAGTTTATTGTTTCTCTACCTAAACTATGGGTGCCCATACTTTGCTTGAGAAACTAGTAGTTGAGTTTGCAGGCTTAGTTTCAGAGATGGATTCAGTTTGGAGCTAGAGTTTTTGTTTTGGGTCTTACTTCTTCCGCTGTGAGCATTTTGTTTACGCTGAGCATATTATGTACTCTAATTTACTGTAACTCTGATGTAAAATTTTCGTAATGAAATGAAAAGTTCTTTTCTTTGTGTTCAAATACATCTTTACCCATAACTATTAGTCTTTATGAACGATTTAAGTTGGTTTAATTACCGGCGAGAATCGGCAAAATGGAGGGTCATTACATGTGGTATCAGAGCTTTGGTTTATACAAAGCTATGTGGTACAACATATTTGAACGAGATAGGACTCATTAGAGTTATAATATCTCATTAGAGATAGGGTTAGAAATGCCCTAGAATGAGATTCGGGTATATTATGTTTGAGAGAATGTACTTTGAAATCTATATAAATTATTTTGAAATGTAAACTATGATAAGAATTTTGAGTATATTATTGGATGCCAATATTTGGACTATCGAGTAAATAAGGATTTTGAATATACGCCTAGCTAACGTATATATGAAGTCCAATATATACTAGATAGATATATAATCACACTCTAGTCGCTTGAAGATGATCCTGTCGTTGACTACAACATCATCAGTATTTATTTTCGAGTTTCAGAAGTGGGATGACTATATGATTCTGGTGGAAACGCCAAGAAATACTTAAAATCATTAGATATACTTTGAACAATGTTTGGTAAACTCAAGTAAAATGTTTTGATAAATTAATATGGATTGCAACAAATAAGCAAAATGATACATTCCTTGTTTAGTATAAATTGAATTCGCAAATAAATTATGATGTAATAAGGAATAATGAGTGCTTGAAAATAATTTCTACCTCGTCGCTTGTTGGTGTGTTTGTTGCACTTGACCTGCTATTATCTTTTGCTTATCATCTCTTCGATCTCTCCGTGCTTGAAATCTTGAAAATGTGTATTTCTTGAACCCTCTCTTTACCTTGTTTTGACAAATCTAAGGACAAGTTGCATTAATAAAACAGTTCCGAATTTGGAAATAAGTATTCTAAATTATAATTGACATAGAAATTTTGCAAACGATTGACAAACGAATTTTGAAGTATTGAATTTATCCAAGATATCATGTTTTGGAAAACGAGATTTACAAGGTAAAAGGTTTCAAGTTATTTTTCGACTATTCGAATAATCTAAATTCTCAAGCAGGATTTAAATATTTGAAACCATAATGAATAGAAACGTATACTTGGTGCAAATGATTTGAAAATTTATTTTCATGGAAGTTTGATTTAGTTTATAAAGTCTCTGATTTGAAAATTTGCAAGTTTAAATTTGTAGAATACTCAATTTAAGTTAAATTGCATTGTAAAGTGATTAAATTCTAATTTCAAATTAGTAAATAAATTTGATTTTCCAATTATTTGGAATGTGAAAATGGTTTATAAAGTGTTTTATAAACATAGAGTGTTCGACGACATAGAATCCCAATATACCTTTTTATGTTTAGAAAACAACAATAATATGATTCGAAAGTATTGGTCATTATTATTATTTTTGCAAAATGATTTATAACTTCGGAATATGAAACAAAAATGATTTGCCACTAAGCTTTGAGTAACCCATGACTAAAGAAAGGTATGACGTTGGTCTAACCCCTTGATTGATGATCTTCGTTGGGGTCCGGAGAGACATCATTTATTTATATCAATACATGCGTAGGTCGTGCCTAGTGGCCTTGTCATTGGGAGAAACCTCTCGACTTGGGACATAAAGATTTTATGTCGTCTTACCGTAAAATATTTGGATTTTTGAAATGATTTTGGTTTTGAAATCCTGAAGCAAGTATAATTTGATATGAAAACGATATAGTATTTCAAATAATTTGAAAATAAACTGGGATTTTGGGTCGAAGAAATTATTTCATACTTTGATTTTCAAGTTTATATCCTGTTGGTTGTTGTATAAAACTAGATTTGATATTGATAAACATTTTAAATTCGTATGGGTTTAACAATCTCTCCTTTTCGAGGACGAAAAATTTAAAGGGAGGGAATGTAATGATCCAAGATTTTCAACGTTTTAACATATGAGATTTATTTGGGTTTTAGAATTTAAATTTAATTTAATATGGTACAAAATCCAAATATTGATTAATAATCTTTTATATAATAGTTTAAATAAATATTTTGTTCTATTTTGTAAATATGATTTTTATAAAAGAAAACTTATTTTAAGACTATGTTTATATATATGTAAGATTCGATAAGTAATTATTTTATATGATTCATTCGAATGTTATTGTAGCGACCCGAACTTCCCCGGTCTCCGAAGAGATGAGAAAGAACGAATTACTGTGAGGACAAGACAAATCAGAACGCAGACGGAAGAACATTTCATTGCTATTACAACAATTCCATCAGATACAAGAATATACAGAGCATAAATGAATAAATTACATTCGATAAATATCAGAGATTACAATAAATTACATAGTAGCGGAAAAACAATATAAAACACAACTGAAGGTGATATACGGATACAGAGCTTTCCGGATATCATTCCAGCTGTAAACCAGGATCCTGTGAATATAAATCTGCAAAACCAAAACCTTCTAGCTGCCCGTGCGGAAAATAAGGGCACCCAGAGTTTAGGTTAAAACAATAAACTCCAGGTCAGTCATGTGACTGGTGTGAGAACTAAAACAGTTATTTAAAACTTTACTTTAAAAGAGAGTAATTCAAGGGACCACGCCGTATAACACGGAACGGGTTTCTTCCCAAGAATACCAGTGCATAGAAGAAACAGCGCAATGCTTTTTCGAAAAATGAAGCTATTATAAGACCCAGGTCCCATCACACAATGCAACGCAAGCCAGAGGATAGGGTTTTCCCTTATAATAGCCAAACATGCTTGGTACGTTTAAAACAAATCATTTGATACTATAATAAGTGTATAGTGTCAAAACAATTTCAATCATAAATATAAATCATAGACGGCATGGGTACCATATATCATGTCGCCATACTAGTTCTACAATTAAAACCGCAATATCACGTATTGGAAATTGGATTTCCGTCATGAGTCGAGGAAAGGGGCAAGCTCCTCTCCGCTTCGAGACACTCTAGCAAATGCCTCGGGACTACACACTCTGGGCAACCCCGGATTCGGCTGGGCCGGTCCTCACTTACGTTAGAGGATTGGCAATTCCTGAACACACGTTTCCCGGTCCTTACAGACCTAATATCGAGGCGCCTCATTCCAACAACCACAAAGGTGAAAAGTATATAAATTTCAGGGCTGGTAAGTCACTGACACCACCATAGCTAGAAAGAAACGTTGTAACAACCCGTATTTCGATAACATGATTAAGACGAGAATCAAGGCAGAATTTAATTTTAAATTCTGAATCAAGCGAAATGGGCTGTGCCATTGCGTTCGTCTCGGAAAAATACGCGAAATAGAGTCCGAGTTTTCGAAAATCGGAGTCCGTATGACCCGGTTAAGGCCCAACGAAGTTTTCAGAAAATTTCTAAGTAAAAACAGATTTCAAATTCAAACTTGAATTTGGAAAATTGGGCCTGTTGGGCCAGAGGGGAAAATTCCCGCCACAGTACCCAAGTCGACAGCCCTGTCGACTTGGGAGTCGACTTGGTCTGACCAAGTCGACAGCCCTGTCGACTTGGCTGTCGACTTGGCTCAGACGAGCATTCCTGGCTTGGTGCACCTACACTGGTCCCTGGTCTTGTTCTGGAAGCTTCTGACGTGGTTTGATGGTTCAGATCTATCCTAGGGTTAATCTAAGGGCCTAAAACTATCCTAATCTCTATAAAAAGACCCTAAACCTAACCTAAATCCCTAAAAATCAAACCTAGCAACTAAGTGCTGCCAAAATCAATTTTGATCATGGCCTCCATCTCCAATCCCTAGAGCCTATGCATTCAAATCGGGTTCAAATCAAAAGGTGCAAGCTTGCTACACCAAATAGAGGCCAAATCAACGTTGCTATGCGAGTTTCATGACGGATCTTCATCAAAGGAGCCACCTTTCTTCGTCAAAACGATTCATGCTCCTAGTCCTCTTGCCACGCTATGTAAGTTCTAGCTACTTGTAGATTTAAACGATGATCTTGATGTGACATGGGATAAAATGCAAAGTAACATGAGTATGTTAGCCTATGGGAACCTAGTTTGCCCCTTTAGCATGAACATATGACTTTGGGTTATGTTGTAGCGACTAAACCATGCTATTCATGTTACATTGGACCTAGTTTGCCATGCAAGATTGGACCTTTGCTTGTGGTATGTTAGCATGCACACTTGAAACCACTTTGACTCATGAAACATGTGCATGAATGTGACTTTGAGGCTATGCAATTATATGAACCCGAAATCCCTTATGATAATATGCAAGTTTACCTTTTTATCACATGAGTAACATGGGCATGTTCATCCCTTTATGATAGGTTTATGACATGAACACTTATGCAAGTAATCCCCTTTTATGCTATGCATGTTTGTGGCCAAATCCCCTTGAGATACTATGCATGTTTGTGGCCAAATCACCTTATGACACTATGCATGTTTTTGGCCAAGGTTGTGCATGTGGAAGCCAATCCCTTTTTGGCATCATGCATGTTTTGAGGCCAATATGTGACGTAGTATCCTTACTATGTTGACTCGCTTTTGCTTGCGTTGGAAAACACGACTTTGGGGTAGTTAGATAAACATGAACATGACGCGAAATCTTGACTTGAATATGACATGAAAACTTGACTTGAGGTTACATGTGAACACGACATGTAAGTTGAACCAAAATGGGGGCATGACACGTGGGGTAAACTTGGGACTTGAAATTAGACACGTATGGGTTGTAAGTGTAATATAACACTAGACCAAACATGGAAGTGGCCAACTCGAGGTTGGGTTGAGTTTGTAGCATAAATCTACCCGGACCCGCCCGGCTTAACTAGTAGCTATAAACAATAGGATCCAATGTGAGAAGTTGGTCATGTCGCGCTTGAGACCCGAGGTTAGACTAGGTTGTGGTGTAAATCTACCCGGACCCGCCCGGCTTAACTAGTAACCACAACAAGGTCTAATGTGAGAGGTTGAGGGTGCATTAATTAAATTAATGCCACATGATAAGGTTAAGTAAATTTGACTAAGGACACTTAACCGATATGACACGAATGGGTAGGTTAAGTGGGACCGGACTTGATTTCTTAATGACACTTAACCATGCAAGATGATTAGGGGATGAGGTTAAGTAATTTACACTTAACTAATCCGACTTGGTAATTAGATGGGGTTAAGTAATTAAGACTTAACTAATCTAAACACGGTAATTAGATGGGGTTAAGTAATTGACGCTTAATTAATCTAAACACGGTAATTAGATGGGGTTAAGTAATCCACACTTAACTAATCTAAACACGGTAATTAGATGGGGTTAAGTAATCCACACTTAACTAATCTAAACACGGTAATTCGATGGGGTTAAGTTAAACACTTAACCAACTTAAACTTGGTAATTCAATGAGGTTAAGTAACCAATACTTAACCAACTTAACGTGATAATTTAATGGGGTTAAGCAACTTATACTTAACCAATTATACATGATGATTTGATGGGGTTAAGTAACCTACACTTAACCAATCTAATACGCGGACCTGATAAGGTTAAGTCACAAGACCTTTTTTGAATATACTCAGCCATTGTAGTACGATTAGAGGGTGGGGTTAAGCCCACCTATACTTAACCAATCCGACTCGATAATTTGATGGGATTAAGATAATCTATGCTTAATCGATCTAGCAAGATAATCCGATAGGATTAAGGTAAGCTAGTACTTGACCGATTTGACCTGATAGGGTTAAGTCATGAGCCTATGGGTACACTTAACCAACTTGTAGCGCTAAGTCTTGAACTTAAATACTTAGCCAATCTTGACGTGATTCGTGGGCGGGTTAAGGCATGGACTTGAATGATAACACTTAACCCAATAAGACAAACCCTAGTTAGAGGAACTAGGTATAGAATTGTGGTTAATCAAGGGCAACGGGAAAGGAAGCTAAGTGGTAAACCTTAGTTAAGGGTAACTAAGTAATAATTCTTAGCTAAGGACATAGGATTAATTCACAAAGCGATGAGTAACCTGATACGGTAGGTCATCGCTTAGTATACGAGGAGGAGCAAGTTATCTGACTTGGATAAAAGCTCCAGCGCACTGGGTGCCGAAGTGGAAGCTTCGGGGGACGTGAGGATATTCTTGGGATCCCTCTGTGGGCTGCCAAGTAATTATACTAGGCCCATGAGAGGTTAAGGTCTGCGTTAGAAGGACCAAGAGTATGCCTTGGTTGCTATGCGAGCGACCTAAAGACTGGGATGGATTAACGTGGAGTCGACGATTCTTGGTTTTTGCCCTGGATAGCACGTAGTCGACTACCTACCATCTTTAGTCAATCGTGTACGAACGGAAAGGCAGGGAACCCCCAACATACCATGTTCTTGCTATCGAGTCATGGGTGAGGTAGGCCCGTAGGAAAGTGGGGCTATAGTGGGGCCGGGATGTGGTTCTCATACATGATTTTTCTTGGGTTGCCTTTCAGTAGTTGAGGGAGGGGTCACGTGGGACCATAGCCACGGGTACAAAAACAGACCTTGATATCTGCATCAGCAGACGACTTAAAGCTCCCGACCGAGTTCCGTATTTCTTGGTTTGCCCTGGCACGGAACTCGGATGGCACATTGGGGAACATGTGCGTCTAGACATGGGAAACGATTCACGATACACACGTGGGATGAAGGGCGCGGTTGACGGGTGGCATAATCCCTAGTGGTCCTAGGTGGCCAAAACCCAAATCGAGACACGGAAACGTTCATTAGGTAGCATAATCCCTAGTGGGCCTAGGTGGCATAAATCCTAAGTGAACGCGCGATAGTTCATGGTAAGGAAACATAACTAGATCAAGGGTGACAGTCCAAAACAACTTCAAGGATAAAACGTTTACATGGCAAAGGACTGAACGTATACATGGAAAGAAACATACGAGTGGGGAAAACCTACATATGCTATATATTAGGTTGACACGGACCATTACATGACAGTGGGCAAGGGACATTCATAGTTAACACATGACGCGGGTTGGGACACTAGTACGAGAGGTGCAGAGCAAATATACATGTTAGAACCATGAGTAATATACATAATAGATACCGTGGGATGTTAGACAGGGTGGATACCTTGGGATATTATACTTGATAGAAACCTGACGATGTGATACCTTGATTTATCACGACACCGTAGTTTATCACGATATCTTAGTTTACCTTGCTACAGTAGTTCAGCCAGTTACCCTGGTTTAGTTTATCTATCTTGTAGTCATCCTTATGTTTACTTTCAGTTTATGCATGTCATGTTACCTTTACCTGTTTTTATACTGGGAGTAGATAGGACTTACCAGTCTTTATGACTGACCCCGTTTTCTTTCGCCTCTTTGTCTTCCGTTTCCCCCCAGGTTCCAGGGAGGAAATGATGTTGTTTAGTTCGGGCCTCTTATGCTTGAAGGTCATCATGTATAGCTTGATGTATAGCTTGGTCTTCTCTTGGCTATGGCTGCTTCACCGGTTTATTTTGGGGAATAATTTATGAAAAGGTTTTTATGCTTCTTTATTATTGCAAGACAGGTTTTGATGTACTCTGATGTAAAAGGCTTTAGACCTTAATTATTAATGTTTATGAAAGTTCGGTTTTACTTCCGCTATTTTATATGTTCTGTCTTGTGATATTTCTGTGCATGTTTACCAATAATGCCCCTCTAAAGCTAGTGCATTCCTTTGCGAGTGACCCTAGCGGAGGCGGGGTGTTACAAACGTCGTGCTCTCCCAGCGGTACGTATCCCGTTTTTAACTCATACCGAGATGTGAGGCTCGCGAATTCACGTTATACACAAAGCTGCCATGGAGGCCGTGCTTTGATCATCAACCACAAGACTTTTCTTTTCAACAGATGCCTTGATCCATGCAACTCAGCATGCCACACAGGCAATTCATGCCATGCGATTGATATCTATCGATATATAACCTCTAAGCTCGTACGTCTCAGAGAAGGGCGTTAAGCAAGAGAATAAATTCTCCACCGCCAAACAGATATATATTTAACATTCAATCAACACAGAATAAAATCCAATGTCAGACACACAATCCATTTACAAGTTCGTTCTGGGTCTGAACGAAACCGGAGGCACTTTCCTCGCATATCCATCGATCTCCAAGTACGTCTAGACGACCACCAACTATTTCCATCCTCTTGGGTGTACAGCCCAATCAGGATCGTCAGTAATTATCCAAACGATGTGAAGACTCCGGTCTTCAACCACCGTCTTCATCTTCGACATATCATCGAATCGGTTATTCAGAATGGGTATAAACCCGGCCTTTCCGAACAACCCGCGTATATAATAAAACAGTGCTAGACAACACAACATACGCCTCATTCCAATTCTGAATATTCTGTTATTTAAATATTCACATCTTTTGGGAAAGGTTCCCATTAATTTTATTCAAGATAAATTCTTTAAAATTTATTCTTTAATCTTCCTTTGGATGTCATTTCAAATTAGTCGGGATTAGCGAACCACACCGAAGTAATTATTTATTTTTATTTCCCAATCCTAACCTATTCATCCCATGAAGCAAAACTGGTAATACTCCATATTTAAAACCACAGTGTTGTCGGTAAAACTAATTACCATTTCACGTTCAAATCTAATTAAAGATTTAACTATCGCTTTGGAGCAAAACTGGTGATACTCCATTCTCGCTCATTTTCTAAAGTTGATAATTTAAATTATCAATCCACATTTCAATTTAATTGAAGATTCATTAAAACTCCTTTTACTGGGTTAAAGAACTAGTGTCATTTAAAACACAATTCACGATAAACCCAAATCACATTCTATTTATTATCGGGTTAAAGAACTAGTGTTATTTAAAACACAGTTCACGATAAACCCATGGATCAATTCTATTTAAACCCATTTCAAATCCAATTTATTTATTTAAAAATAAATGGGTTTTAATTTCAGTTCAAAACTAGTTCATTCCGATAAAAATCTATTTTTATCTTTTCAAATATGGAGTTTTTCATCCCAATTTTTTCCAAATCATTTCTTATGATTTTACACTAATTATTACTATTTTTAATAATTTTATCAAGGCCCGTATAGTCGATTTCCATCAACGGCCATCGAACTGCACTTACAGCGACCTTTTCCAAATTTGATTTGGATGTATCTCCAAATCCAACCATTAGATTTCAAATTTCAAATATTCGTTAGAAAGCTCTTTTCGATACGAACCCAACAGTTCCGGTTTTAGGAGAATCCGACGGTTGGATCTCCCGTAATGTCCGTTCGAAGTTAATGGTCGAAATTCGCGAACTGCCGCGGCGCGGCGCATTCTATTCAAGCCATTATATCATATATATAATATATATTTCGTCGATTACTACTTAAAAATGAATTTTATAAATAGTTTTGAATTCGTTTCAAAAACAATTTCAACCTTTATTTCAAATTCAAATTAAAATTGAATTTCCTATTATAAATCCTTTTTACTTTCATTTCTATTTGATTTCAATTCAAATCGATTTTAATTCGATTCGAATTCAATTCGTTTTCTATTCAATTTAAATTCAATTCGTTTTCTATTCAATTTGAATTCAATTTGGTTTTCTATTCAATTCAAATCAAATTCGTTATATATTCAATTCAAATCAAATTCGTTTTATATTCAATTCAATTCGAAATCGTTTTATATTCAATTCATTTCGAAATCCTTTTATATTCAATTCAAATTGGTTTTCTATTCAAATCAAATCAAATTCGAATATACTCGATATAAATATCGCTCGCGTCGAAATAGCGCATCTCTAATCAACACGGCTTTATATTCAACAAATGGATCTATATTTCTTTCAATACATGACTCTATATCTTTGTCAACACACGACTAATCTCGACGAATGAGTACTGTCCACGTGTGACTATTTTTGTTATTTAAAATATTTTATAAAATTTGGGTATCTATCGTTTGATTTTCAATTAGACTCCACCGTGAAGTAGTTCTAATTTTAAATATGATAAAGATGTATATTTTATTATTAAAATATTTCGTTCAACACATGACTAATCTCAATGGATGAGTATTGTCAACACATGAACCTTTATTTTATAATATTCTTTATTTTCTAAATTGGAATGAGGCCCAATCAGTCACCATATAAAATTAATTATATGGATTTTCATACAACACATGTATATAATAGCATTGAAAAATAATCAACCATCAACCAAAGTGCACTACACTGTATAAGCATCAAATATAGATATCTAACGCTTGTAACAGCCTGTCAATCAATCGATCGACATATTTAATCAATCAGGATGAATGAACTTCATATTTCAACCCAACACCCGTGTGGGGTTTCAAACAATCAAGCACAAATTTTATTTGTGCAGTTGGGCGATGTGTAAAATTTATCGTCCCAATCAATGTCCTTCAAATAGGTGTACATAAACAAACCGTCCGGTTTGTAAATGAATATTTTATTTTATTCACTTCCACGTTAAAAATTATATTTTTAACGATAAAATATTTTATTTCAACACATGAATTTCTATTCAGTTCATTTACACAATAAAAATGATATTTTTATTTTTCTAACATATTTTAAGAAATTTCGGCGGCATAACGACACGATACTAGAAACGGGACGAGGCCTAGCCTTATCCCCGGTCTAGTGAAGGCCCACGCCATTCACACATCAATCAAATCCATTCCATTTCACCAAACAATTCAATTCAAACCAAATAATCTAACTAACTACACAACCAAACAAACAAGTCCATGGTCTGTGGACGATTGTGTCGGGTGCTACTAAACACCGTCTGCATCCTAGTATATATATATATATAACTAGAAAAAGAAATTGAAGAGTGAGAAATTCTCACCGATTTGCTAATCCAACTCCACGACACTTCATTTAGAGAAATCATCGCCATTCTCGCCTTTTGACGCTTTCGTTGCCTATAGCCACTATATATATAAAAATCACATTTTCACTTCGCTATTCAATATATAAAAATAGAATTTTTACTTCATTATTCAATATATAAAAAACGAATTTTCACTTTGTTAATCAATATATAAAAATCGAATTTTTTACTTCGTTATTCAATATATAAAAATCTCGCCTTTTCAATTATAAATATTTCGGCTTTTCAAATATAAAGATTTCGCCTTTTCAATTTCAAAGATTTCGTCTTTTCAATTATAAAAATCTAATCTTTGCTATTTAAAAATCTAATTTTTTTCTATTTTAAAAATTATTTTTATCACTCTACAATATAAAAGATTATATTTTTATCGCTCTACAATATAAAAGATTATATTTTTGTCGCTCTACAATATAAAAGATTATATTTTTATATTGTTCTCCTCCTAATAAAGACTATATTTTTACTATCCTACCTATATAAAGGTCAAATTTTTATTATCTATATATTATAAAAATCGAATTTTTATATTCTCTATCTTAGAAAAATCATATTTTTACTCTTTTTATAATATAAAAATTTCGCCTTTCTCTATATAAAAATAATCAAACTTTTCACTCTATAAAAATATGACCTTTCAAATATAAAAATATTAACTTTCTTATAATAAAAATCTCTATTTTCTTATACTAAAAATCTATTCTTTTTACTTTCAAAAATCATAACTTTTTATCATTAAAAATCTAGTTTTTATATGCTAAAGAAATCAGTTTTTAAATTAAAAATTATTACACAAAAAAACTGAAATAAAATAACTAAAATAAAATAAATACTTACTGTTATTTGAAGAGGAGAGGCGCAGGGGGTCGGGGACGACGCTGGTGGTCGGCGGCGGTGGCGAGGGCTAAAGGGGCATCGGGTTTTGGGTAGAGGGGGGGTCGCGTCAGTCGAGGAGAAGAGGAGGAGAAGGAGAAGAGGGGGACGGGGCTGAGGGGGTGATGGCGGCGCGGTGGTGGACCAAGTGGAGGGGAGGGTTACGCGTTTCGATTGGAAGAGAGGGAAGCGAAAGGGAAGAAGGAGGAGAGGAAGCTGGAGGCGAGAGGAAGAGGAGCAGATCGGAGCGACGGTGGGGCGTCACTCCAGCGAGGGGGCGGTGGTGCTGGCGTCGATCGCCAGGAGGAGTCGCGGTTGGTTTGAGCTCCACGATTTTTTATTTATTATTTCAATAGATCTGAGAGAGTGAAGGTAGAGAGAGGGTTATATATTTAATTATATTTTATTTTATTTCAAAAAGTTGACTCTTTTTTTCGACTTCGAAACGAGACCCACCGCCTGTCATCCATAGCGTTTTACCCCCATTCCGAACACAATGGGATATGTATCGTAAGCTGATTCGATCGTTTCGATCAGTTTTCGTTAAAATCAACATATAACTCTATATATTGAATTTGAACGCGCATTTCAATTTACCGGGGCCACATACTAGCTCAAAAAATTCCTGAAAAATATTTTCTAGCTTCGTATTGACGATACGGTCCTAGCAAAACTAGTTTCATCGAATTCTGAGACCGTTTGGAAAATGGCCATTTTCCAGTCGATTAAAATCGACTAAAACTGGTCAAACGCGTTTTCCTTTGCCACGCTCACATATTGATTCGAAAAATTATGAAATTTGGAATCTAGCAATAATTTGACATCACGGACCCAACAAAAGTGGTTTCGTCGAAATCCGAGGTCGTTTGCAAAATTCCCATTTTCAAGGGCCTGAATTTCATAGCGACTATTCAGAATTTTCAACTGAACATATCTTTTGACTCCCGTTATGAAATTTCGATTTGTCGGATTCGTTGGAAAGATATTATCAATTAGATCCTATTATTTTTGGTTTCACTAAAATCCGGATTGTTTTGCACCCGGTACATTCAATTGAAGTTTGAAATCGAATTATCGAACTACCGCGCCATTTTCAATTCTATTTATAATTATTTATATTCTAACGACGACGTATATAGTATATACGTTCGATTTATATTAAAAATAAATTTCTCGTCAATATTATTTAAAATAATCTATTTTAAATGTTCAAAATTGATTAAAATTGCCAAAATAAAAATTTTAAACTGGCTCGGATTTTCCGGGTTATTACAGTTATTTAATGTAGTGTATAAGATTTTACAAATCTATTTTAATAATAGGATTTAGAACGTTATATATGTATGAATTTTATTAAGATTTAAAAGAAAAAATGTTTGGCTAAATAATTTTTTTTGAAGACGATAATGTTTTGATTAAAATGAGTTTAGTTAAAAACAATATCTATTTGGCAAAATAGTCCGTTATTGGTAAAATTTGTCAAAATGGTTTGCAATATAGTTAATAAAACGATTAGTGTTCGAATATTAATTAAATATCGGTTTAGAATAATCGTTCAGTCTCTGTACGCGCAATCTTGAAATATTTTATAGAATTTTACTGTTATCTTTAATTTGGTAAATAAGCATATGTTTCTCTTATGTATTTTGGGGAAAACCGTGGTACTTTTTACAATCGACAGAATTTGCTAACCGGTCTATTTTATTTTTGTTTAGAGATCTGTACACATTATTGTACATGATTATATTTTAGTTTTCTACCGCTTGCCGTAAATAAAAGTATTTGTTTGATTATTTGGCCACTTGTTCGCAGTTTGGTAAAGTTATCAGCATCCCTTTTATCCTTACATCCACATATACCAAAGTGTACGCCCATTTCGTGAATAGGAAATTAAAGTATTCAAAATCTATTTCAATAGTTTAATTAAATTGGAGCTAAATGGACGTTTGTCTTAAATTGAAGAAAAAACTCAACATATGTAAAGATTTTTATACATTAAAGACATTTGTCATATGGGTGTATGAAGCATTCTTCTCGTGTAATCTTCCCTTCCTTTGACTGCACCCATGTTTTCTCGCGCACTCATTTTTCTTTCACCATATACATCCGCAGTTCTTCTCCATTTCCATCTTGAAGCTCGTTTTAGATCTCGCCCTCCACTAATTCCAGTTTCACCGCTACCCTGTCGCCAACCGCCGCAAGTTCATCAGTCCGCCACCCTAGGCCAGTGCACTCACACCTCCTTTCCACATGCCCATCCTTCCCTCTCTTCTCTAGAATCCGGACACTTCACCACTTAAAAACCTCACAGAAAAACAACCTGGCCACCTAAACTCTTGCAGTGTGCTACCAGTTCTTTCCCTCCTTAAACCGCTGCCCTCCTTCTAGTTAGCTCCGCCAACCCGCGAGTCTCCTACATCCACCGTGACCTCAAGATCCTCTTCTCTCTACAAACAACCGCTGTTGTTTCCTAAAAAATAGAGAAACAGACTTTCCCACTAATTCTCGCATGCAGTTGTGTCTACCTTCCCATATCAAACACCGACACCCACTTATACCCAGACCGCAACTCTTCCTCCTCAGACACTACTGCCTCCTTCATTTTTCACGTCCACTCCACAAACGTTTGGCCTCTTCTTTCCCCTAGCAACAGCCTGCACCTTCCCCTCTTCCATGCAAAGCAGTCCCCATCTTGAAAAAAAAGAAGAAAAAAAGGTAAACCTGTTGGCTTCCCAATTTAGATAGAACACAGAGGAGACCATCCCACTTTTTCTTCTTTTAGTTGCGTTCGGTCCTTGCTTCCATCCAAGTCAGCCCATCCCAAACCTTTCCGACGGGCTAGCAGCTTCTCAGTCCATCGATGGCCTCCTCTTTGTATTGGAGAAATGATAATAAACGTTGCTAAAGGAAGTGTGTGTTTGTACACACACACACACACACGTGAGTTTCCTGAAAGAAAGATGCGCATAGCGTCATCCTGAAGAGTACGTGATCATTTGTAAGCTAGTATGCTGGAGAGACGGGTCTTTACGATTGAGATTAAAAAGCATTTGGTGAGAACTCCAATTTATTTATTTAAAATTTTAAGTAGAGTAATTGTGACGACCCCAAACCCCGATAAGAGGGTGGCGATGGTAATCTTTGTAATATAACACATAAACAGAATATAACAGAACAGAAATAAATAAATACACCAGATAATGTACAATAGAATACACTGGATAAACATAATCATCAGAGTTACACAGTATACAGGATCATACTTAGTACAAATATAGTTCAGCTATACATAAATGTCTACAGCAGAAAACAAACATAATATGTACAATAGGAGTTGAACAGCATAAAAAGAGATAAATGATAGAATCCATCTTCAGCTCCAGCTATCCAGAAAGAGCCTGCTAAAACCTGAATACAAGGCTGCCCGTGTAGAAATAGGGGAACCCGAGTTTGCGAGTGAAACAAACTACGAGTCAGTCATGGGACTGGTATGAGAAATCTACTTAACACATTTTATAATATGGCCAAACACATGACCACGCCACTTTCGCGGAACAGGTTTACTCCATTGGATTGCCAGTGCTTTAAAATAAATAAATCTTTTAAACA
This sequence comes from Allium sativum, assembly GCA_030737875.1. NCBI lineage: Eukaryota > Viridiplantae > Streptophyta > Magnoliopsida > Asparagales > Amaryllidaceae > Allium > Allium sativum. The sequence continues at coordinate 226,327,393 of CM060911.1, read as the reverse complement.
TCGCAATGCCTTTTATAAAAATGAAGCCATTATAAGACTCAGGTCCCATCATATAATGCAACACAAACCGAAGGATAGAGTTTTACCTTATAATGGCCAAAATATGCTTGATACGAGCAAAACAAATCATTTGACATTATCACCAGTGTTTATATGTTTCAAAAATAATTTGAATCATAACTATCAATCATAGACGGCATGGGTACGACATATCATGTCGCCATATGTATATACAATCAAAACCGCACGATGTCGTATTTGGAAATTGGATTTCCTTCATGAACCGAGGCCAGGGATCGTCCTCACCGATTCGAGACAATCTAGCCTACCATGTCTCAGGACCCAGACTCAGGTGGGCCCCTGGATCGTCAGGGCCGGTCCACCGATGTGGATTAAAATTCCTGAACACTGCGTTTCCCCGCCCTTTGGGGCGTAAATGAGTCCAATGACTCCATCGGCTTCACATAGTCACCGATATATCCGAGGTGCCTCGCAACAGTAACAACCACACAGGTGAAAAATAATATAAATGCCAGGGCTGGTAGGTCACTAACACCACCCTAGCTAGAAAGAAACGCATGTCCTCCCTGAGGTCCTCTCCCGTTTCTGGTTCATACCGGGGTGTGGGGCTCGCTAATTCACGTTATACACAAAGCTATGCCACACAAGCCGTGCTTTGATCATCAACCACAAGACTTTGCTTTTCAACAGAAGCCTTGATCATCTGCCACTTAGGCGTGCCACACAGGCAGTTCACTCCATGCAACTGATTTCTATTGACATATAACCTCTGAGCTCGTACGTCTCAGAGAAGGGCGTTAAGCAAGAGAATAAATTCTCCGCCGCCAAACAGATATATATTTAATAGAGATCAATCAGCACAGAACAAAATCCAATGTCAGACACACAGTCCATTTACAAGTTCGTTATAGGTCTGAACGAAACCGGAGGCACTCAATACCTCGCACATCCGTACGATCAACAAGTACGGACGGCTACTACTTCAGCACCTTCAAGGTAGCTACTCCTATCATGAGCATCAGTAGCACCCCTCCATTCGACGTGAAGATCATCAGTCTTGCACCGTCTTCATATCTTCGACTTTCACTCACCGATCAATTATTTGAAATGAGAATCAACTCGGCCTTTTCAAACAATTCACGTGTATTTAGAATTTCAAATCATTTCATTTCAAAGGTTAAATTATTCGATATCACTAATTCTGGTCTTTAATGTAATTTTCACGCCAAACACATTCAACCATCAAAAATCAAATAAACCGAGCAAATTCAGTTTATTTCTATTCCATATCGTTTATAATATTTTATCACGATTTATCGCAATTTTTATTTATTTAAAAATAGCCAATTCATTCAAAACAACGCTTCAGGCCATAATGCGGCCGTGGCGATGTTTTTCTTCAGATTTGATTTACACATATCTGAAAATCTAACCGTTGGATCTTCACAAATTTTATATCATTAGAAAGATCTTATCAAAACGAATCCAACGGTTCCAGTTTCGGGAAAATCCGACGGTCAGATCTCCCGCACTAATCGTTTGAAGTTGCGATTTCAAAATACGAACTGCAGCGTCGTTATTCGATTTAATTTAATTATATTTATATATATATATAATCGATTCTGGCGCTGTTTTTCTTCAAATTTGAATTAAACATTCCAGAAAATCCAACCGTTGGAACTTCACATAATGGGTGTCGTTGGGAAGATATTTCCAAGGCAAACCCAACGGTTGAGGTTTCGGGAAAATCCGATGGTCGGATCTCCCGCACTAATCGTTTGAAATCACGGTTTCAAAACACGAACTACAGCTTCGTTATTCGATTAATTATATTTATATATATATATATATATAATTCTTTCTTCGATTTCAAAACTATAGTCACTTCTTATATTTGATAAAAATGATATTTTTATCCAATAGATATTTATTTCAACACATCACTATTTTTAACACATCACTATTTTTAACACTTCATATTTCGCATAAAAATGATATTTTTAGCAAACACAAATATCTCTCAATGCATGACTATTTTATTTAGTTCATACACATGTCAGAAATAATATTCCTATCAAATAAATATTTATTTCAACACTTGTGTATTTTTAGCGAGTCGTTCACATGATAAAAATGATATTTTTATCATCAAAAATATTTATTCAACACATGAATATTTTTAACACTTCACATTCACAATAAAAATGTAGATTTTATTGTTCAATCTATATATTCAACACATGAAAGTTTTCGACTTCACACATACGATAAAAATATGATTTTTATCGTTCTAGTCCTTTATTCAACACATGAATATTTTCAATAGTTTATATATATAATAAAAATGTGAGTTTTGTTGTAAAACAATTTATTTCAAAACACGATTATTCTATATAGTCTATACATAAGGTAAAAATGTTATTTTTGGTGTTAAAACAATTTATTTAAAATACTAATATTTTATATAACCTATATATATAATAAAAATGTGATTTTTATTTTTATAGCAATTTATTCAACACATGAATTTAGTTTCAACACATGAAAATAATTCTAACACATGAATATTATTGAAAATTTCGGCAGCATAACGGCAGGGTAGTTAAAACCGGCACCGTCCCTAGTACGGCTCCTCGCTCTACCTTAAAACCTCGCGGTTTTTGACAATGGGGATTTTCAATATCTAGTTCGCACGTAGGCGAATTTTCCCATATACTAATCCTATTGGGATTTCAACCACAATCAATCATTTCAATTCAACCATTCATGATATTCACCAAATTTCACGTCAACCAATAATCCAAACAATATCACAACCAATATATATCGTTCATGGTCTGTGGACGAGGTGAGTATATATATATATTCGTATATATATATACTTCAATTTCACTTTTCAACACATAGATTATTTTTACAACGCATATACAACTTATACATCGAACATACAACTTATACAACGCTTATACATGAGGTGTACAACGCTTATATAACTCATACATCGACTATATAATTTATACATTGTTGTTTTCCATATCGTTTATAAATTAGAAATCTCACATTGGGTTCCACTCCACCAAAAATAGCAGAAGGCTCAGAAAAATATACGGTCTCTTCTAGAATGTAGAAGACGTCCACACGAGTCCACTGTCTCTTGTTTCACTGAATTTCGCCAACAAACGAAAAAGATATAATTTTTACAGTGAAATCAAAAACCGTAGCGCTTTAAAGTGCTATAGAATAGTTTAAATAATATACACCGTTACCTCCACTGTTTTGTTCGAAACTAGGTCGCGCGATTTCGTGAAATCCGTGAAGCGAGATGAAGATCAGAGTGCACCACGATGTCGGGCTTCGAAAACCGCACCTAGGGGTCCCCGCATCGTTGAACTCGAACTGGCAGTTGCGGAGCCACAGCGGTTCGAACGAGACAACTTCGTGGGCCTGGATCTTCACAAATAACGAACGGCTGAGGGTGTGGTTGGTTCTGATTTGAATAGGAAGGGATGCTCTTCAAAATCTTCAACTGGATCTTGCGATTTCATTGTGTGGATGAGGAGATACGGAGGAGAGAAGGAAGAAAGGGGGGCCGCCGTCGGGTTTCTGAGTAGATCGGGGAGGGAGAAAAACAACTGGCCAATAGGATTTTTTTAATTTATTTATATATTTTTAAAACTCTAAAATACCCCTCTTCACATACTAGCTCCAATCCAAACCCAATGACTGTCGTCCCTAGCTAAATACCCCTATTCCGAACACAATGGGATATGTTTTGAAGGCCCATTCGAATGTTTCAGTCAGTTTTCCTTCAAATTAAAATATAAAACATTCAATATTTAATTTGAACGTACATTTCAATTTGCCGTGGCCACATACTGATTCTAAAAATTCCCGACAAATAAATCTAGCTATGTTTTGACGATACGGTCCCAACAAAACTAGTTTCGTCGAATTCTGAGGCCTTTTGAAAAATGGCCATTTTCTGGTCGATCCAATTTAACTATAATTCACCAAAACACATTTTCTTTTGCCACGGTCAAATATTAACTTCAAAAATTATGAAATTTGAAATCTAGTAATAATTTGACGTTCCGGATCCAACAAAAGAGGTTTCGTCGAATTCCGAGGTCGTTTGCAAAATGTCTATTTTCACGGGCTATATAAATTCTATAGCGACCTTTCTGAAAATTCATTTGGCCATAACTTTTGACTCCCGCTATGAAACTTCGATTTTTCAGATTCGTTAGAAAGATATTCACTAACAGATTTAAATATTTTTGGTTTCACTAAAATCCATTTTATTTTGCACGCGGTACAGTCAATCAAAATTTGAAATGAAATTTTGAAACTGCCGCGCCATTTCAGGCCTTGTTTATAATTCAAAGTAATTATATTTATTTTCAAATATTGATTCAAACATACTTTTCGTCATTATTATTTAAAATATTTTATTTTAAATATTTTAAATATTTTATTTTAAATATTTAAAATCCACTAAAATAGCCAAATTAAAAAATTTAAACTGGCTCAGATTTTCCGGGTTGTTACAATCTCCCCCACTTAAAACTTTTCGTCCCCGAAAAGGAACAAAGTCGAAAGTGGTTTGATTAACCAACTCTACTTTCATTATGGCTTCCATTCTTCAACTTTTTAGTTTCTAAGAATTTTCAAATTCTTCAAAAATTTGGCTAACACCCTAAATTTTCGAAAAATTTCGCCATAACCTCCTTTTTACGGGGGACTTGGGGATATTTCAAATAGCCTCCCATGGCCCTCACCAATCCAAAAGAAAAAGGAAAAGCCAAGCGGCTAGCCAATCGGCTCATAAAATCATCAAATCCCAAGAAATACAATAAACATGTACCTATTTGTTGGGCAAACAATTTTATTCCTTTGCTTAGCTGTTGATCCATAACCTGTTCACACATATATATAATGCACATGTATATATTTTTCTAAATCAATTCAATATTTGTTCAATGGCATGCATTCAAATTCATCCTCTTATTAATTAAATTAACTATCATTCCAATAATTCAATTAATCTAATCCACAATCACACAACATAACCAACAATCAATTTGTTTTTTTTAACTTATCAAAATTATACTAATTAATTCATATACTCTTTTAAATTCATTCAGACAATATAATTAAAAAGTTCACATCCATGAAAAGAAAACAACAGCGAAGTAGAGAACAAAATGGTAATGCAAAGATATGATAAATGTACCTTGCACCAGAGTCAATCAGAGATATCCACTCTGCACTTAGGATAGGCTTTCTTAATGCTTTGCTCTGTTTCCCAAGTACAATCTCGCGGATCTCCACTCCATTGCACTTTGACTAAGTGAACCTTCTTGTTCCTCAATTCTTTGGTTTCTTTGCCAATTATCTTTAGCGGCTCTCTTCTCACAGCCAATTCTGGAGTAATTTCTATATCCCGTTGCGCTGCTTCTTCCACGATCAAGTCTGGATCATGAACATGTTTTCGAAGTTGAGATACGTGAAACACATTATGTACTCCAGGAAACCAATCAGGTAATTGAACCCTATAAGCTAGAGTTCCAACCCGTTCCAAAATAGGAAACAGACCAATAAATTTGGGCGCCAATTTCCCTGTTTTACCGAACCGGATAACTCCTCTCATCGGAGATACTTTCAAATACACATAATCGCCAAAAGCAAACGATATATCTCTTCTTCTCTTATCTGCATAGCTTTTCTGTCGGCTTTTAGTGGCGAGTAATCGTTTCTTAACGAAATCGACTTTGTCCGCAGCATCGCGAATCATATCGGGTCCCCATACAAGTCTATCACCAGGTTCTACCCAACAAGCAGGAGATCGGCACGGTCTACCATATAATGCTTCGAATGGTTACATTGTAAGGCTCGCTTGGTAGCTGTTGTTGTATGAGAACTCGGCCAAATGCAAATGGTCTTCCCATGATCCGCCAAAATCAATAACACAAGCCCGCAATAAATCTTCAAGAATGCGATTCACCCTCTCAGTTTGACCATCTGTTTGAGGATTGTATGCGGTGCTCAAGTTCAGTTTCGTTCCCAATTCTGCTTGGAATGCTTCCCAGAATTTACTAGCAAAAATCGGGTCTCGATCACTAACGATGCTCATGGGAACTCCGTGCAGTCTAACAATTTCTTTGAAATAAACCTGCCTCAGACTATGAGCAGTTCTATTCTATTTGACAGGTATGAAATGGGCGGTCTTCATGAAACGATTTACGATCACCCAAATACTGTCATTTCCTTTTCTGGTTCTGGGCAAACCATCTATGAAATCCATAGAAATCTGTTCCCACTTTCCACCTGGAATTTCCAAAGGTTGCAACAATCCAGCGAGTTTCTGCTGATCGCTTTTAACTTGTTGACAAGTAGAACACCGGCTAACATATAAGGAAATGTCTCATTTCATAGATCTCCACCAGAAAGTGCGTTTGATGTCATTATACATCTTGCTCACTCCTGGATGGATACTAAGCTTGGATTTGTGACATTCATCTAATACTTCTCTCCGGAGTTCAGGAATGTTTGACACACATATTCGGCCTTTCAACCTCAGAATACCCTCGTTATCTATCTGAAAACTCGAGGGCTCGCCTTTCTGAATTCTCTCTCTGATCTTCTGAATGAAGTGATCATCCTTCTGAAGAGAAGATATGTTATCAATCAACGAAGGCGTGATGATAAGACTGGCGATAATCACATTCTTTCTACTGAGAGCATCAGCTACCACATTAGCTTTCCCCGGAGTACATAAGATATCAAGATCATACGCCGCAAGAAATTTTAACCAACGCTGTTGTCTGATATTCAGATCCTTCTGGGTGAATAAATATTACAATGATTGATGATTAGTGTATAATTCAAACTTCTCAGCCAATAGATAATGCCTCCAGATTTTCATAGCAAACACGATAGCTAGCAATTCGAGATTGTGAGTTACATAATTCTTTTCATTTGGTTTCAATTGACGGCTAGCATAAGCGACTGCATGGCCTCTTTGCATTAACACTGCGCCAAGGCCTTCTTTAGAAGCATCAGTCCAGACTTTCAAATCCTGATTTCCATCAATAATTGTAAGCACTGGAGCAGTCATCAATCTTAACTTCAGCTCCTGGAAAGCTGCCTCACATTCGGGAGTCCAGTTGAATCTCGAATGTTTCTTAGTAAGCTTTGTCAAGTGACTGGATATCTTCAAAAAATTCTTAACGAACTTCTGATAATGACTGGCCAATCCGAGAAAACTTCTAACTTCTGAGGGCGTATGAGGCTATTTCCAATTCTGAATAGCAGCGATTTTACTGGGATCCACTGAAATTCCTTGTTTTGACATGACGTGGCCAATAAATTTGACTTCTTCTTGCCAGAATATACATTTGGAAAACTTTGCTTTTAAAACATTCTTTCTCAAAATTTCTAACACTTGTTCCAAATGTTTTTCATGCTCGCTTTTTGATTTAGAGAAGATCAGTATATCATCAATGAAAAGCAGAACAAATTTATTCAATACTCCTCTGAATACTTGGTTCATTAGATCGACAAAATAAGCTGGAGCGTTACATAAGCCGAACGACATTACTAACCACTCGTAGAATAAATCTGGGCCTCTGAATGCTGTCAAAGGAACACACTCTTCGGCAATACGAAGCTGATGGAAACCTGTAGCTAGGTCCATTCGTGAACACACTTGTGTGCCATTCAATCGATCCAACAAATCATCAATTCGCGGCAATAGATATTTGTTTTTCAGCGTCTGCTTATTCAAGTCATGATAATCTACACATAGTCTGAGAGTACTGTCTGACTTTGGGACAAATACCACTGCTGCTCCCCAATCAGAGAAACTAGGTCTGACCGGACCTTTCCATACAAGCTGTCGAGTTTGATTATCTAACTCTTTTTTCTCCTTCAAGGTATTCTTCGAATAGCGTGAACTACTGGCCTTGCATTCGTAACTAAAGAGATTTTGAAATCAATTTCTCTCTGCGGAGGAAAGCTGACAACTTCTTCGAACACATCCGCATAGTTCTTGACAACTGGGATATTTGCTATGTCGACCGGAATATTCTCTGTAACGACAGGAACAGGTTCTATTTGAGCAGGAGAAACATCTAAAGCTGCCCAGAAGTCTTTTCTATCTGTATTCGGACCTTCACATGGAATGGTTATATAGTCACCTGATTTAATCTTCGCCTTAACTACTCTGTCGGCGCATTTAACCTCAGCTTCATATTTCGTTAACCAGTCCAATCCCTGAATAAGATCAAATTCTGTAAAATTCATGACGATCGCGATAGTGGGGAACCGATAACGGGAAAAAGAGACAGGCACTCCACAAACCCAACTAAGGTCATGGGAACCCCCAACTGGATTATGAACAGTAATTGGTGCTTTGAGCTTCTTCAAATCCAGTTTCTTAACCGCATTCTTTGCAACAAAGCTTTGTGATGCGCCTGTATCAAATAATACCTTTATCGGAATATCTTTGACAGTAACCGTGCCTTCTAAAACATCTGGCCTTTCCTGACTAGCTGAAGGTTCAGAAGTTTCCGCAACTTTATTTACCTGAACCACTTCAGATTTCTGTGATAGTCGGCAATTTTTCGAAATGTGACCAACTTGTTGGCACTTATGGCATCCCTGACCCTCTCGAGCCTTCTTACAGGACTTAGACCCATCCTTCTCTCGACTGCTCGAAGATTCACAGTTCCTCATCGAATGCCCTTGCTTATTACACTTTAAACATATGACTGCTTTAACCTTTTTCTGATCGACTCTAGGCTTCTTTCTGTCCCCATACGTCGTACTGGCCTCATGCTGTGTACTTGTCTCTGAGCTATCAGCTTCAGATTTCCTTTTACTACTAGTGTTGACTTCCTCTTCACCGACAAAAAGGCCTCGCCTATCAAGATCTTCATACTGATAAGCCATGTATATCATTTCAGAGAAAGGAAGCTTCACATGCCCCATTACACTGTTCTGGTATTTTCTTTGGAGCCCGTTAATAAACCTCAGATTCTTCCTCTTTGGATCTTGAATTAGATGAGGGGGCAAAATGAGAAAGTTCATTGAATTTCTTATGATATTCTGGGATATTCATATCTCCTTGTATCAGATAAGAAAATTCATCACATAACTGCTTAGTTGCTTCTGGAGGAATAAATCTTCCTCTGAAAATCTCTTTGAATCTATCCCAGGTGATATCACCTTCTGGATTATCCTTAATGATTGTTTCCCACCAGATTAAAGCTTCTTCTTTGAGCGCCCAAGATGCCACTAATCTTTTCTGATCATCTCTCAGCTGGAAACGCTCAAAAATTCTTTCACCAGAACTCATCCAAGCTTGAGTTTGAATAATCGATTCATTGCCCGAGAATTGTGCTCCAACCAGATTTCCATATCTCTTAAATAGAGCCTCTAAAGCTGGTTCTGCATTCCTTCTGTTTCTGACACTCATTTTCTAGTACTTCTGCAAATAGCAGACCAAGTGTCAGGTCAAAAGAAAAGGTAATTTTAAAACATAGAGACATATACTTGAATGTAAATGCGTCTGTCGAAGTGTATTTCATTCTGCTATGCTCATACTAGGATATTACTGATCCTATCTGTAATGAGTTATTCGTCCTAGAACACCACTGGTTCTATTTCTGACGAATTTGTTAATATGTTATATTCCAGAACTAAGCTTAACCAAAGCTCTGATACCACGTTTCTGACGACCCCAAACCCCGATAAGACGGTGGCGAGGGTAATCTTTGGAATATAACAGATAAACAGAATATAACAGAACAGAAATAAATAAATACACCAGATAATGTACAGTAGAATACACTAGATAAACATAATCATCAAAGTTACACAGTATACAGGATCATACCTAGTACAAATACAGTTCAGCTATACATAAATGTCTACAGCGGAAAACAAACAAGATATGTACAATAGGAGCTGAACAGCATAAAAAGAGATAAATGATAGAATCCATCTTCAGCTCCAGCTATCCAGAAAGAGCCTGCTAAAACCTGAATACAAGGCTGCCCGTGTAGAAATAGGGGCACCCGAGTTTACGAGTGAAACAAACTACAAGTCAGTCATGAGACTAGTATGAGAAATCTACTTAGCACATTTTATAATATGGCCAATCACAGGACTACGCCACTTTCGCGGAACGGGTTTACTCCATTGGATTGCCAGTGCTTTAAAACAAATAAATCTTTTAAACATCGCAATGCTTTTTATAAAAATGAAGCCATTATAAGACTCAGGTCCCATCACACAATGCAACACAAACCGGAGGATAGAGTTTTACCTTATAATGGCCAAAATATGCTTGATACGAGCAAAACAAATCTATTGATATTATCACCAGTGTTTATATGTTTCAAAAACAATTTGAATCATAATTATCAATCGTAGACGGCGTGGGTACCATATATCATGTCGCCATATGTATATACAATCAAAACCGCACGATGTCGTATTTGGAAATTGGATTTCCTTCATGAACCGAGGCCAGGGATCATCCTCACCGCTTCGAGACAATCTAGCCTACCGATCGTCAGGGCCGGTCCACCGATGTGGATTAAAATTCCCGAACACTGCGTTTCCCTGCCCTTTGGGGCGTAAATGAGTCCTATGACTCCATTGGCTTCACATAGTCACCGATATATCCGAGGCGCCTCGCAACAGCAACAACCACACATGTGAAAATAATATAAATATCAGGGCTGGTAGGTCACGGACACCAACCTAGCTAGAAAGAAACGCATGTCCTCCCTGAGGTCCTCTCCCGTTTCTAGTTCATACCGGGGTGTGAGGCTCGCGAATTCACGTTATACACAAAGCTATGCTACACAGGCCGTGCTTTGATCATCAACCACAAGACTTTGCTTTTCAACAGAAGCCTTGATGATCTGCCACTTAGGCGTGCCACACAGGCAATTCACTCCATGCGACTGATTTATATCGATATATAACCTCTAAGCTCGTACGTCTCAGAGAAGGGCGTTAAGCAAGAGAACAAATTCTCCGCCGCCAAACAGATATATATTTAATAGAGATCAATCAGCATAGAAAAAAATCCAATGTTAGACACACAGTCCATTTACAAGTTCGTTCTGGGTCTGAACGAAACCGGAGGCACTCAATACCTCGCACATCCGTACGATCAACAAGTACGTCCGGACGGCTACTACTTCAGCCCCTTCAAGGTAGCTACTCCTATCATGAGCATCAGTAGCACCCCTCCATTCGACGTGAAGATCATCGGTCTTGCACTGTCTTCATATCTTCGACTTTCACTCGCCGATCAATTATTTGAAATGAGAATCAACTCGACCTTTTCAAATAATTCACGTATATTTAGAATTTCAAATCAATTCATTTCAATGGTTAAATTATTCGATATCACTAATTCTGGTCTTTAATGTAATTTTTATGCCAAACACATTCAACCATCAAAAATCACATAAACCGAGCAAATTCAGTTTATTTCTATTCCATATCGTTTATAATATTTTATCACAATTTATCGCTATTTTTATTTATTTAAAAATAGCCAATTCATTCAAAACAACGATTTAGGCCATTATGCGGCCGTGGCGCTGTTTTTCTTCAGATTTGATTTACACATATCTGAAAATCTAACCGTTGCATCTTCGCAAATTTTATATCATTAGAAAGATCTTTTCAAAACGAATCCAACGGTTCTAGTTTCCGGAAAATCCGACGGTCGGATCTCCCGCACTAATCGTTTGAAGTTACGATTTCAAAATACGAACTACAGCGTCGTTTTTCGATTTAATTTAATTATATATATATATATAAATAAATAATCGATTCTGGCGCTGTTTTTCTTCAAATTTGAATTAAACATTCTAGACAATCCAACCGTTGGATCTTCACACAGTGGGTGTCGTTGGAAAGATATTTCCAAGGCGAACCCAACGGTTGCGGTTTTGGGAAAATCCGATGGTCGGATCTCCTGCACTAATCGTTTGAAATAACAGTTTCAAAACACGAACTACAGCTTCGTTATTCGATTCATTTTATTTATATATATATAAATATAATTCTTTCTTAGATTTCAAAACTATAGTCACTTCTTATATTTGATAAAAATGATATTTTTACCCAACAGATATTTATTTCAACACATCACTATTTTTAACACTTCATATTTCGCATAAAAATGATATTTTTAGCGAACACAAATATTTCTCAACGCATGACTATTTTATTTAATTCATACACATGTCAGAAGTAATATTCCTATCAAACAAATTTTTATTTCAACACTTGTGTATTTTTAGCGAGTCGTTCACATGATAAAAATGATATTTTTATCATCAAAAATATTTATTCAACACATGAATATTTTTAACACTTCACATTCACAATAAAAATGTAGATTTTATTGTTCAATCTATATATTCAACACATGAACGTTTTCGACTTCACACATACGATAAAAATATGATTTTTATCGTTCTAGTCCTTTATTCAACACATGAATATTTTCAATAGTTTACATATATAATAAAAACGTGATTTTTATTGTAAAACAATTTATTTCAAAACACGATTATTCTATATAGTCTATACATAAGGTAAAAATGTTATTTTTGGTGTTAAAACAATTTATTTAAAATACTAATATTTTATATAGCCTATATATAATAAAAATGTGATTTTTATTTTTATAGCAATTCATTCAACACATGAATTTAGTTTCAACACATGAAAATAATTCTAACACATGAATATTATTGAAAATTTCGGCAGCATAACGGCAGGGTAGTTAAAACCGGCACTGTCCCTAGTACGACTCCTCGCTCTACCTTAAAACCTCGCGGTTTTTGACAATGGGGATTTTCAATATCTAGTTCGCACGTAGGCGAATTTTCCCATATACTAATCCTATTGAGATTTCAACCACAATCAATCATTTCAATTCAACCATTCATGATATTCACCAAATTTCACATCAACCAATAATCCAAACAATATCACAACCAATATATATCGTCCATGGTCTGTGGACGAGGGGAGTGTATATATATATATATATTCGTATATATATATATACTTCAATTTCACTTCACTTTATTTCAACACATAGATTATTTTTACAACGCATATATAACTTATACATCGAACATACAACTTATACAACCCTTATACATGAGGTATACAACGCTTATATAACTCATACATCGACTATATAATTTATACATCGCTGTTTTCCATATCGTTTATAAATTAGAAATCTCACATTGGGTTCCACTCCACCAAAAATAGCAGAAGGCTCAGAAAAATATGCGGTCTCTTCTAGAATGTAGAAGACGTCCACACGAGTCCACTGTCTCTTGTTTCACTGAATTTCGTCAACAAACGAAAAGATATGATTTTTACAGTGAAATCAAAAACCGTAGCGCTTTAAATGCTATAGAATAGTTTAAATAATATACATCGCTACCTTCACTGTTTTGTTCGAAACTAGGTCACGCGATTTCGTGAAATCCGTGAAGCGAGATGAAGATCAGAGTGCACAACGATGTCAGGCTTCGAAAACCGCACCTAGGGGTCCCCGCGTCGTTGAACTCAAACTAGCAGTTGCAGAGCCACGGCGGTTCGAACGAGACAACTTCGTGGGCCTGGATCTTCACAAATAACGAACTGTTGAGGGTGTGGTTAGTACTGATTTAAAGAGGAAGGGATGCTCTTCAAAATCTTCAACTGGAGCTCGCGATTTCGTTGTGTGGATGAGGAGATAGGGAGGAGAGAAGGAAGAAAGGGGGGCCACCATCGGGTTTCTGAGTAGATCGGGGAGGGAGAAAAACAACTGGCCAATAGGATTTTTTTAATTTATTTATATATTTTTAAAACTCTAAAATACCCCTCTTCGCATACTAGCTCCAATCCAAACACAACGACTGTCAACCCTAGCTAAATACCCCCATTTTGAACACAATGGGATATGTTTCGAAGGCCCATTCGAATGTTTCAGTCAGTTTTCCTTCAAATTAAAATATAAAACGTTCAATATTTAATTTGAACGTACATTTCAATTTGCCGGGGCCACATACTGATTATAAAAATTCTCGAAAAATAAATCTGGCTATGTTTTGATGATGTGGTCCCAACAAAACTAGTTTCGTCGAATTCTGAGACCATTTGAAAAATGGCCATTTTCTGGTCGATCCAATTTAACTATAATTCACCAAAACACATTTTCCTTTGCCACGCTCACATATTAACTTCAAAAATTATGAAATTTGAAACCTAGCAATAATTTGACATCCCGGATCCAAAAAAAGTGGTTTCGTCGAATTCCGAGGTCGTTTGCAAAATGTCTATTTTCATGGGCTATATAAATTATATAGCGACCTTTTTGAAAATTCATTTGGCCATAACTTTTAACTCCCGCTATGAAACTTCGATTTTTCAGATTCATTAGAAAGATATTCACTAACAGATTTAAATATTTTTGGTTTCACTAAAATCCGTTTTATTTTGCACCCGGTACAGTCAGTCAAAGTTTGAAATGAAATTTTGAAACTGCCGCGCCATTTCAGGCCTTGTTTATAATTCAAAGTAATTATATTTATTTTCAAATATCGATTCAAACATACTTTTCGTTATTATTATTTAAAATATTTTATTTTAAATATTTAAAATCCACTAAAATAGCCAAATTAAAATTTTTAAACTGGCTCAGATTTTCCGGGTTGTTACAGTAATTAGTTATAACATATATAACAATTATAGTGAATTAATGCTTGGTTGTTGTATTTGTGGTTATATGTAATGTTTGGTTGATGTCCATCTAGTTAGAACACACCAGACACTGAGCGTTATTTACCGTAACGTTTTGCGCACATTGAAATTGGGTTGTTATAAATTTTGTTGTGTTTACGATAAATGACAACGTGATGTATGGTTGATCATTGGTTTGTCTACAGTTGTATCACACACACCATAGTTATGGAATTGTGCGGATAATCGATCAAAATATCCTTGTCATGCAAATAATGATTTTATTAAAATTAATAATTTGAATTTAAACTTTGAATTTTATTTAATTTTTTTTTGGAAATTTAAATAATTTAAACAATGTTCGCAAATACAGCGATTATGAAAAAAATGAATTTTTGCTAATAATTGATTTCATAACAAATAATCAAGGAGTTTTAAAGAAATAATTATCCGGTTATTTTAAAATCAATTTTCAAAATTTAAAATGATGTTTTGAAATAAGTTGTTTATGGGAAATATACAATATTATTATGGAAAGGATTTGGAATGTGGGTTGAAATTCTAAGTTAAAAATTGACAGAATGACTTTCGTAAAGGACAAAACAGTTCGGAAATATTTCGATAATTTATTTTAAATTGGTTTGGTTATTGCGTAAATAAATTTAATTTGAATTAGATTTAAATCTAAAATAATCAACCGATGTTCGTGAAAACGATTTTTAAATTGAATTAGTTGAAATATTAATCCGATAATGATTTGGAAAATGTATTCAACATTGGTCGTGCAAACGATTTTAAACAATTAATGTGAGAAATCGAATGGATTTGAACAATGTAATGGTAAGATTTTGATTCAATTTAGATAGTTGACAATCTGAAATGATGATTTTGGAAGTAAAGTGATTTTGGAATTCAAATATGAATACAAAATATTATTTTGAAGTATGGTTTTAAAATTTAAATTATGAAGATTCGAGTTTATTTGGGAATGAATTCAAACGATTTATATTGAATTGTATATAGCTCGAATTGAACGTGTCGCATAGCGATAGTTCATTAGTATCGATTTTAGTTTTCAAATGACAGTAACTTGAGCGTTTTAAGTCGGATTGACATGAAATAAGAACGTCGGAATTCTATTAATAAAAGTTTTTGAATAAAAATAAAGTTTTAAATTATACCATACAATTTCCAAGTTATGTTTAAAACAAAATTTGGAAAGGCCGCTATACGTGCAGTTCGACGACCGTAGCATAAAATCGCATAAAATGAGTTTATAAAAATTACTAAAAATTTGGAAAAATTACGATTAATCATACTTTATTATTTAAAAGTAATTCGGGTAGAAATATTCGAATTTCAAATAATTTTGAACGAATTTGATTTAAAGTCTATTTTACATCATATAAGATTTGTTTGAATATCACTGGTCTTAAGTAAGATTTTGAAATTAGAAAAAGGCGGAATGTGCTTGGTTACGACTAGTCGAATAGTCAATGTGAGAAGAAAATTGTAAACTGTTTAGGAAATATAATATTTGCTTAAGTTGTGAATTGATATCGAACAATAAGTCGATTAAAATTTACTTTGAAATATCAAATGGGTTGAATTATCGTGAATGGAATTTAAACCGAATTAAATTTTGGTAAGTTGAAAACTTATGGAAAGGATAACAACAAATATTAAATTTCATGGAATGGTTAAGGCGATAACTCATGGAATGGTTAAGGCGATAACGGGGGTTTATGAAATTGAATGAATCCAACTTTGTTTGTAAATAAATTGACAACAATTTAGAAGGAGATTTGAATCGAAATCGTGTATAATCCATTGCTATGGTTGAAGAATGCGCTTATTACTTGGAAAGACCGGAATCGAATATATGCTCGAAAACCATTCCAAGTAATACTATGACATTATAAAGAAACCGAAGACTTGGAAATCGATAAGTGAAGACGGAGAATCTTCGAGTTGTTTAGACTGATTGTTGATGTCTCGTTTGGGCCGAGCACCCGATACAAGGTTATAAGTGGCATGAGATCTGAATATATTTGAATACTCCCGGAGTATTATTCCATTCAAACCCATAACTAACTTGTATGGATTGTGTGTCTGACATTGAAATTGATCACGTAACACTGATTTCTGTTAATATATATTAGATTTGTAGCTATATATTATTCTCGTCTCTTAGATATACGAACTAAGAGGTTATGTGTTGGTGGAAATCAGTGACATATCGTGAATTGTCAATGTGGCATACTCGAGTTATAAAATGTGCTAGTGATGGTCAAAGCACGACTTATTGAAGCGTAGCTTTTTGTATATCGTGACATCGACGAATCTCACACCTTGGATTGATGGTAAACCGGCAGTTAGGTTGCATGCATAATCTCTGGTGAAAATCGAAAGCTGCGGCGGTAGATCTACCTCGAAACCTGAGGGAATAAATTATATACGGTGTCCGATGTCTGGATGTAAACCGAGATATATACTTTTCCGCTATGTATTTGTTGTCCATTGTCTGGATGTTAACCGAGAGATACTTAGCTGCATGTCCTCGATTAATCTTTCGTGCTATGAACCATCATGTTGGAAACTCATTAATCAATACGAACCTTCTGCTTTGCTTGTAAACTATGTATGTGGGCATGTTTACTATGCTTGCTAAGATTTATTTATTTATTTGCAAAATGGTTTTCAACACTATGCACTAATGAAAATATTAAAAGAGGATTTTCACAGATTTAAAGCATTATTGGTTATCATAAGGCAAAACTCGCCCATATGGTGTGCGCTTGCGTTATGTGATGTAGGACGAGCTTATGATAGCTTCATTTTTTTCAAAGTCATTGCGGATTTCTATGCACGGGAACTCTCATGGAGTAAACCCGTTCCGCGTTAGTGGCATGGTCCGGTGTATTTTTCCGAACTTTAAAATAAACCTGAAATAATAATTGTTTTCTGTTTTCAAATTATTCTTTTAAATTGATTTCAAACTATTTCAAACTTCTTTCAAAAATGATTTTTAATCATCCAAAGATTTTTTACTTATGATTTCAAATATATATATATATATATATACAAGTTTCTTATATAATTTTTATATATTATAAAGTTATTTAATTATATTATCTATATGTTTATAATTATATTATATAGTTTTTTATCATTCATATATATATATATATATTATAAATCATATGTTTAAATATATTTTTATACTTAAGGAAATATATTTTAAACAACTAGTTTTATTTCAGGAATTTCTAGAATATATATAGATATATATTAGTTTAAATACTGGAAATTGATTTGAAATGCAAATTTACATATATATGTCGACATACACAAATGTACATGTCGACAGATAACTATCACAAATTTTAAATTTAAAAATATGTGTCTTTCATATTTAAAACGTTCCAGAAATGGTTGTGTCCCTTGGAACACTATATAAAGGGGGTCTGATTTCGAACTTTTCAGAATATATCTTCTCCTTCTTCCTCCTATACCAAACCACCATTATTTTACTTAATTTTCTATGTTTCTACACTTATACTCTGCAGATATCAATACAAATTGTATCATTCGTCTTTTATTCTAAATCTCTATAAAATGCTCTCTATTTGGAAGTGTTATTAAAGAGTTTTAGTGAATTGTAAATGATAAGAAAAGGGTATCTTCCTTGTAGCCCGTAAATCAAGGAAAAGGAGCGGTGTTAACCTTATAGCCGTGAAATCAAGGGTATTGAATCGGTGTTAACCTTATAGCTATGAAATCAAGGGGTTGTAATTGGATACTTATATTAATAAAACTCTGCGCAATCTAGCATTGCATGGGACTTGATGTAGGAGTAATTCGAACTAGTATAAAACCCGGTGTGTTCTTTCCTTTTCTGCATTTTATTTATGTTTATATTTGCATCTGTGATTGTTTCTGTTGTGATATTCATTCTGTGATTCATATTGTAGTTTGATTAATTGTTTAAGATTTCTTTAAATACTTTAAAACACTATTCACTCCCCTCTAGTGTTAGTTTTGCCTTAAGATCCGTGATTCTCATCCTTAACATTGTGCTATTAGAATTCTGCATGCTAGGATAGGTTTTGGTTGCATAGATGATTTGATGCTAGATTGCATGGTAGATTGCCCGCTCATGGATGGTAGGCATGCGAGATATTGTGTTTGCTTGGGATTTCGAGAGCGAAATTCCTAAAGAGGGGAGAATGTAATGACCCTTATTTTACGTATCGACCTATCGTAAAATAATTACATTTTATTCCCTAATGGTCGGATCATTCTCAGATTTTATTATGTTGTTCATGGGGATGTGAGACATGTCCATGAATTTTACCGAATTCAAGTATGACCATTTTTCCCTTGAGTTTACTGTTTGGGCTATAACGTTTTGCAGGGATCAAATTAGAAGCTGAGATTGATTCCATTGGATCGGGATAGTGGTTTACAATTCCAGTAGAGTGGTCACATGTACGAATTGTTTCTGCGGGAATCATTGTTTTAAGTTTCAACTGCTGCTTAGGCAGATTGGTCAGTAACTAATAGGCTGATCAGCCAAGCCCATTAGACCTATGACTAGTAGATATAAATAGGGGTCTTGGGGAGAGGACTACGGTTACTCTCTTCAATCTAAACTTTAGGTTAGGCGTATGTGATTCTCCAGTTCAACCTAAAGCCCTATTCCTCCATACTTTGCAATCAAATTCATCATAGACCTCATCTAGAAGATAGATCATCATTAAGGAAGGGCAGATCATCATCAAAGAAGATTAGATCACATCAAATTGCTTCGAATTCAAGGGGTTTTAGCACTGTCTAGATCTAATCTCATTAAATCTACATCAAATCTAGAAATTGGTGAGTGATGGATATCTCTCACATAGAAGTTACATATTGTATAGATAAATTAGGACCATATTCATATGTTTCAAGTTAAAATCACCTTAGATCTAATCATATATGTTTAACCCAGATCTAAAAGCCTTAGAAAATCTAACCTGACCGTATTAACTAGACAATTGTTAGATTAATCATGTTTATCATATGTTTAGATCCAAATCATGTTATATCTTATGTTTATAACATGTTCATGCTATGTTTATGAGTTTTTCATGTTTGTATGATCATTGTTGGTGGACTGATGTTTGTTTTGATTGAACTGATTTTGTTTCTTGAGTTGTATGTTAGATTGTTTCCGTAGAATCGTAGGGCTGAAAAACTAAGCAAATCAGTGGTTCAAACGATCAGATACAGTTAAAACTTGGCGGAGGCACTCTGAATGACGAAGAAATGTGGCACAATTTTAGTGCCCATATGGATCGGCACCGACCCTTGTGGGTGCTCCGGGTGGTGATGATATTTTCCGGCGTGGCATCGTGGTGATGGGTATAAGCCATCTGTAAGCTTTCATGACATTTAGAATTGATTTGGGAAGTGTTGAAGGTTCATTTCTCGAGATGCGTATAGATCGGTAGAAATCTTCAAAATGAATGTCGAAATGATTCGAGATTGGACCGGAGGTACATGCTTGAGGCCAAAATGGAGATGGGCCAACCACTTAGCCAGCACCGACCTATGATGGGTGGGCACCAACCCATAAGGGTGGCAAGTGGGGAGTCGTGGCTTTGTGGGAATAATTGTCTTAGCTTCCTAAAGTTGGTGATGAAGTTTGCATTTATAACGACTTCAGATGATTAACGTGCAACTCAAGGATGGATGGTGCTTCGATTGTGAACTCGCATTGGTGTGGTCGGATTCAGATTGATGTGAAACCGGTTGTAGTTCGACATACAATCCAATATGAGGTGGATTGACAGAATGTGAGTCAACCATGGATGATAATGGAATGGCTCGAGAAATCGACTGAGTCGTCGAAGTTAAAGTTATGACGGATAAGTGCGCTAAGGAATTATTGGTTATCGAAGTGTCAAGCAGACTCAAAGTAGGGGTATTATGGGGAAGCCCGTTAGAATCAAATTCTAGAGATTGTGTACCCTGGGTAGTCATCATGAGCTAGTTGTCGAGAATGGAAAAGACAAACATACGAGTCACGATGGCTTATGGTAGTTTGGCTAAAACCGGGGTTTTCCGTTAGCTCTTTTAATTGGTGAAATGGAAATTCGTTAATCAATGGATTTGTGGCTGTAGACGGTGACAGGTAGGACATTGGATGTTATGGATGCTATGGTTGATTATATGTTTTCTTGTCTATTTAACTAGGTAGGCCATCACCGTAGGATGTGAAGGGAAGCGCGATTGGGGGTAGTCATTTACTTTTTCTGATGTGATATGTGATGGATTCTTTTCACCTGTTAACTTAATGGTTGTTGGGCAAATCGGAGGGTCGATCTTCTTATACTCATATTATCAAGTGTAACTGTTGTTACCTATTTTATCGCTTATTAAGACTGTTGTCTAACTCAAGGTTTTATGTTTCCCACTTATTACCTTGGATTGTTCACCAATTTGATGGTGGCCAGACTGAGTAAAAGGTAGCAGGTTTGGTGTCGGTATTGCTGTGCAGTGACGAGCAGGAGGCTGGCATATTATTACTATCTACTATTTAGCTATTTCTTTCCAATTTCTATTGTATGTTGATGTTATTGAGACTCTGAGGGATGTAGTGAGGTATACTGTATTCATAGATTCTTGTATCGAGAAGTATTTTACCCAAGATTATATGGTTTTATGTAAATTTGATTTTCTGTTCAGTTGTGCTTCATTACTATATCATGTTGTATATTTTATTATTATATATTACCTATGCGTTGTGAGTTACACGACAGGTTCTCTTTTCGAGTTATTCTACCTTGATGATCGTCCTGTATCGTCCTGGCACGTCATACAGCGCACCTCCCCTTAGTTCGGTACAGGAGGTACAGGGTGGTCGTCGCAAATACTTAATCGTGTTCCCACTAAAACGTTTCTGAAGACGCCGTATGAGATATGTACTGGGAAATGTCCCAGTTTGTCTTTTAATGAAAATTTGGGGATGTAAGGCATTTGTTAAACATCTTGCTTCTAACAAGCTTGGACCTAAATCAAATAAGTATTATTTTATGGGATATCCAAAGGAAATAAAAGGATATTATTTCTACAAACCTTCTGAGAATAAAGTAATTATTGCTCGAACTGGTATTTTTGTGGAAAGAGAATTTGTCTTTAAAAGTACAGTGGGAATAAATTAGAACTCGAAGAAATTAAGGAACCATAAGATACCATTGAACCTAACTAGAAATTGAGCAAGAACCACAAACTATTGTCGAAACTGGGCCTTCTTAAATTACACAAGATATTTATATATCTGATAGAATACGTTGTGAGCTTGATAGACATTTCGTGTTTCTTATGACTTAAACTGGAGATGTAATGCTCATAGTCAAGATGAGCTCACTTCTTACCAAGAGGCTATGAATGAACCCAGAATCTGAGAGACGACTTGAAGCCGTAAAATCTGAAATGGATTCCATGTACACAAACCAAGTGTAGACTTTGGTTCATCCACCCGACAGGGTAAAACCAATCTGGTGTAAGTGGGTTTTAAGAAGAAAACTGACATGGGTACAAACCTGTAATTGCCGATTTCTGGCAAAATGTTTTCAAATAAGTTCAAGGAGTTGATTATGATGAAACCTTTTCCCCAATGGCAATGGTTAAGTCCATTAGGATTATGCTTGCAATTGCAGCATTTTACGATTACGAAATATGGCAAATGGATGTTAAAGATGCATTTCTTAATGGGAATCTTATCGAGGATGTGTACATGACATAGTCTGAAGGTTTTATCAATCCAAAAGATGCTAGAAAAGTATGTAAACTACAACGATCCATTTATGGATTAAGGCATGCATCTCAGAGTTAGAATCTTCATTAAGAATGAAGATGAATCTTGTGTATATAAGGAATTTACTGGAGTGATTTTATATTCCTAGTGTTATATATTGATGACATATTAGTTATTGGGAATGATGTTAGTTTAAAGCAAGAAATATTTGCTAATTCCATAAAAGAGACTGTTTTGCATTAAGAATTTCATTATTGAACTTAGTTCCATCCATTGTTGATCCAATAAATTTATATTTTGATAATAGAGGGACTATTGATCATCCCATGGAACCTATATCTCATGTGTGAAATTGTTGATAGAGGAGATATACATATCTACAAATTATTAAGAGATAATAGTGTTGCAGACCCACTGACTAAAGCTTTATCGTAGTAGAAGAATGATAGTCACAATAGTTTCATGGGTATACTTTACATAAATGATTGACTCTAGTGCAAGTGGGAGATTGCTAGAATTTGTGCCCCAAAGGCAATCCATTAGATGTGATTACTAACATTGTTAATGTTATATTTTTTTATTTTGAATAAGTGTTTCTATTATGTTAAATTTACTCTGTAATATAAATATTAACATAATAGAAGTCCTTAGAATAATAATACAAAATTATATAGTTTCAAGCAAGTAACTTGAACATGAGAATATATAATATAATAAGTATTATAATCCTTAAATGTACCTAGTCAAGTTTTATTGTATGTATAGGACAACAATGAAACATTGAGACTAGTATGTTGATTGCCTGATGATCATATCTCATTGATCATTAATATATGTGATATTAATGTCAATACATAAATATGTATTAGCAAATAGTGTATTGGACTGACCTAACATGAGAAAACTTCATGGAGCATAATTAATAGTGTCATAAGTAATTCCCATAGTGATAATGATGTGATGGTCCTCAGACCTGAAATCAATATATATTTTATTCAAGGATATTTGTGTTTTGATATCATCAAAATTTACTTTTAACCGAGTAGGCGATAAAGGTAATTATAAAATACATTTCAAATCGATTAAATAATATGAGTGATCTAGGAATTTAACCATACAATATAAGTAGAGATATCCATGGGCTTCTTGATTGAGTGTGATTATAAAATGCATGACTGTGCTCAAATATTGATTTGTTTTAATATAATCTACTCACGATAAAAGGATTAAATTATAAAGAGGATGATACTTTCCATGCCTCGAGTTTAATCTTGGATATAATGATTAAAAGGATTATTAAATTACATTAGTACACTGGTCATAGAAAAGGATTTATCAAATCGTTGATTTTATTATAACTTGGGTAACAGCGATGTATTACTCGATGTCGCTCACTGTTTATAATTTAAATATAATTTAAATTATTGCCAACGTTGTAATAACCTATACGGTCACACAATCAAAAAGCTTCAAAAAGGGAGAACCATTCTTAAGCAAATAATTTATCAATCGTTTGATTTTTATTTATGTTTGAATTGGTAATAACATGAATATGTGTTCCCTTTTATTCTCTTTTGTTTTATAAAAAAGGGGTGTCGACCCTCCCATTTGATATATATATATATATAAGAAATCGAAATTAAAAAAAGGGGGAAAAAGGAATTCATGCATCGGCTTGTATCGATCTCTCTCTTCGTCTTTGATTCTGATAGACGTATCGAAACGACGTTCATGGACGCCGTAGAGGCGCCACCATCACCAGGAGCACTCGAGATCGATTTAAATAAGATCCAGATTTCATACAAGTTCGTGAATTGAAAAGTACCAAAAAGATACACGGTTGCCCGATTATTTTTTATATCGCGTAGATCTAGTTATTGGTGTGACATCCCGCTTTTTTGGCCGATTCAAATCGATCGTCAAACCGACTTGAATAGCAAGACTTATCGCTTGGGGTTACAACTAATAAGAACTGAACAAAACAACATTTTTCATTATCATTACAATAAGTTTACATCAAAGTACAGAAATATTAGACCACATTAATTAATACATTGCATGACGAAATAACTATATCAGAGTATAACAATAATAAATACACAACGGAAATACATAAACTATAGCAGAAGAAATATATGTTCTGGACACAGCTTTAGCTTCAATCCAGCACCTACTCTATAAAATATCTGCAAACAAAAACTACTAGATGCCCATTTGGAAATATGGGCACCTAGAGTTTAGGGGAAAACAATAAACACCGAGCCAGTCAAGGGACTGGCGTGAGAACCAAAACAGTTACTAGTCTATATTTCAAAGTAAGGTAAATCATAGGACCACACTGAATAACACAGAATGGATTTTCTCCGCATGAATACCAATCATAGACAACTCGTAATGCTTTTCGAAAAATGAAGATATTATAAGACTCAAGTCCCATCACACAATGCAACGCAAACCAGAGGAAAGAGTTTTCCGTTATAATAAACAAACATGCTTACTACCTAAAAAACAATTATTTTTGATATTATTACTAGTGCATAGTGTCAAAATTACTTTCACAAATAAATGTATCAATCTTAGACGGCATAATGCCCCATCCTATTATGCCGCCATATAGGTATACAACTGAAAGCGTAAAGTTCGTATTGGAAGTTGGATTCCAACTATGATGGTTCCTGATTCAAAAGATCTATCGTTGAAGTGTGTATTTCCACGTTTTAGTCCAAGCTCGGAACACCTTAATACACATACACACTATGCACTGGAATGAAGTATCACGCCCCATGGATTTAGTCCAGGCTCTGAACACAAATATACTCTATCCCATTAGGCGTGGAGCTAGCACCACCTAGATCATCTTGGTTGACCAAATCCATTATAACCCTAAAAGGTGTTTATACTCAACCCATAAGTTGTCTATTCTCAACCTGAAAGTCATACTGATCTACCCGACATCAAACTGTGGAGTAAGGCTTTCAAGTCACATCATACACAAAGCTACGCTATATCATCCATGCTTTGATCATCATCCTCAAAGCTCTACTTTTCAACTGAAAGCTTTGATCTATATGCCCGTAGCACTCAGCATGCCACATTATCAATTTACAACATATAATCGATGTTATTAATATATCCCTCTGAGTATACAAGTCTCATAGGAAGGTGTTAAGCTAGAGAATAAATCCTCCCCCACTACTAATATAACATCAATAGAAACCAACTAGTTATGTCGTAAAATACGATGTCATACACACATCCATTTACAAGTCCGTTCTGGGTTTGAACGGAACTGAAGGGACCTTATTCCTCATCCAATTAAAGAGAAAGGCCCTTGCATATATCATCAATCTCCACGTACGTCTGGATGACCACCACTTATAACCTCGTCTTGGGTTGTACACCCCAATCGAGATATTAGCAATAATCCAAACGATGTGAAGATCTCAGGTATTCTACCACCATCTTCAGGTATTCTCAATACTTGTCGTATAGTTATTCAGAATGGGTCGAAACCCAGTCTTTCCAAATAACTATCGCATATTTCAAATCAGTTTACATATAAAAGATGTCCTAAGTCGTACTCCAATTTGGGAATATTCTTCTATCTTTCAAATCAATTAAGATATACAGGATGTCCTGAATCTTATTCCATTTTAAGAATATTCTTGTACTCAAATATTTCTTTACGTTCGAACTATTCCCTTTAATATTATCAAAGATTTGCATTCTTTAAATTTCTTATTTAAATCTTTCCTTGGAAATTGTTTTTCCATTCCCATCATATTCATCCCATGGAGAAAAACTGGTGGAACTCCATATCTAATACCCCTCTTATTTTGGTAAGCTTAATTACATTCTTTTATTTCAAATCTAATTAAAGATTCATTAAAACACCAACTTAGTTTAAATCTCCATTTTATCTATTCCAGTCTTTGTTAAAAGATTTATTAAAGCTCTAATTTAGTTTTAATCCCCATTTTATCTATTCCAATCTTTGTTAAAAGATTTATTAAAACTCTAATTTAGTTTTAATCTCTATATTATCTATTCAAATCTTTGTTAAAAGATTTATTAAAACTCTAACTTAGTTTTAATATCCATTTTATCTAATCCAGTCTTTGTTAAAAAATTTATTAAAAATATAACTTAGTTTTAATCTCCATTTTATCTATTCCAATCTTTGTTAAAAGATTTATTAAAACTTTAACTTCGTTTTAATCTCTATTTCATCCATACTAGTCTTTGTCGAAAGATTTATTAAAACTCCAACTTAGTTTTAATCTTTCCTTTAACTGGGTTAAAGAACAAATGTTATTTAAAACATCGTTCTAGATAAACCCCTAACCAATTGACATTAAATATAAGAATTCAAACAGAGTTAAATCAACTTATATTCAACATGAATTTCCGTAACAACGAATACTGTAAGTGGAATAATGATGTTAATATCTTCCAAATTCCTTGAAATAGTAAATGTCTACACAACAATAATCAATACCAAATATCCGAAGATCATTTCTATCCAAATCCAATTTTTATTCAAATAGGAAATCTTTTCTAAATCAAAAGATTCGTCTAAACACTTCTTTCTAATCATGGTATTATTTGATAAACCAAATAATTCAAGTTTATTTCACTTAAATTTACAAAACATTGTTTTACCGTTTTCAGTCAATTGCGATGAAAACGTAAATATCTCAAAATATAGTTCAAAACTCCCTATTTCCTTTTCAAATCACACTGAAATCTTTTATTATGATTTATCATATTTTTTCCCTATTTTTAATAATTTAAAATAACTCCTTTTATTAAAATCCATTTCCGGGTCATTAATGGTTCTAACGCTATTTTTATCCAAAATTGATTTGAACTTATATACATATCTTACTATTGCATTTAAAAGCTCTTATACTAATTTCAAAGCTCTTTTCAATTCTAATCTAATGGTTTTTATTTCGGGAGAATCCGACGGTCGGTTCTCCCGGTATGTCAGTTTGAAGTCAATGGTCGAATTTCGCAAACGGTCACTGTACGACACGTCCTATTCAAACCATATTAATATTTAAAATGTAATTCCTCGATTCAGTTAAAATATAATTTATAAATCGTTTACAAACTTGTTTCAAAACGATTTCAATCTCTAATTCAATTTTAAATCAAAATTGGATATTCCATTTTATTATAATATTAAAATAATAATATTTTTCAAAATATCATATTTTGAAATCCAAAATGCATTGAATATAAAAATAAATAAGATAATTTTTAAAAGGATTTTTTTTGTTAAAACCTTTTCTATATACCCTAACTGAACTTCACTTTTTCTAGTTACCATTCATTTCAAAATGAAAACTTAAACAAGCTATAACCTTCTTTTAATTTCTCCAAAACTATATCTATGCTTTGCAAATGTTCATCGTAATGAATTATACTTTACGTCCATCCAAAATCGAGTGTTAAATTTTGACTTTTATTTTTACCTAATATTTTATTATTAAAATATACATTTAATTCTCAATTTGGAATAAAACTCAATCAATTACCACCTAATTAATATTCATAGTGTCAATGTGTGTAAACATTTAAAATAACACCCATAACAGTTCAACATCCATCATACAACAGTCATAAGATAAACGTTATAAACGTTGATAGTTAAATGTACATAAACAGTATAATAACCGTAGTAAACAATCATCATCACCAAAGAAATCATAGCAACCACAAGTAATCAATATATAATCTATCATGATTATAATAACTTTTCAAATCAGTTAAGAAGGTTCTCACATTGATTTTCATTGGTCGTTGCAATAACGATCAATTTTTGATAGTTCAATCAGGCATTTTATTTTGTCATAAATTGTAACAAGCTCCGAAGCGCTCTAAACCAGTTTCATTGTGCAGCCTTTGTCCATACGATCCTAATGGATCCTGTTTCGCTAAATTTTGATAACGTATGGAAAAGTATTAATTTAAAAACTTGCCTACATTTAAATATCATTAACGCATATATAATTAATTGTATTAAAAACTTTAATTTCCTATTTTAACTAATCCCTCCCTCCTTAATCTTTCTCTCCTCATCGACTACCTGCTACCGCACCTGGCCATGGCCATTCACATCAACTTCACGCATCCCTTCCTCCCTCTACACTTCACAATTTAAACAAAAATCACCTAAATTTCTCTCTTCTACTCCTTTCCAACTCTATACAATTCATGCACAACTCAATCAACTCCCACAAAATGCATTCAAAAACCCTCCTTCCGCTGTACGCTACAATGTTCGTCACTTCTAGTGATCGAATCCCACAAAATTTTGCGTACAAGCTTCATTTCCTACCACAAATCTAATTATAACCTTCATTCCTTCAATTTGTGCACCAATCTCCTTATAACCCGAACCCTAGGTTACGTATAACCCACGACATCGAACTAAACTATGTTCGAATACTGCAAAATGCACATAGAATGGAAGTAACCTCAAGGGAATCTATATATATACACACACACACACACACACACATATCTCATGTTTTGTAGATTTTTATTTTGATTGGTTTGATTTTTTGTTTCTCACGTTTTTGATTTGAGAAACATAATGAGGTGGCTTCTCCTTTGATCTGGAAGAAAATGTTAGGGTTAGCGGCGAATGAGATGTTTTATAGGGTAGGATAGATTATAGGGTAAACTTCATATTTTTATTTTATTATTTTCTTAGTCATCGCTACTCCGGTCATCATTTAAAAATTTGCACGGGCACATACGAATTCCATTCATGGTAAAAATTGACACACACCTATTGTTTGTTATTACAGTCCTAATGAAACTTGTTTCATCGAATTTCAAGTCCATTTGCTCAAGTAGCTATAGTTCGAGCTCAAATTATTCATCGACTATCTACATTGAACATTTATATCTCGCACGGCCACAACACAATTTCGATGGGCGCAAAATTTGGAACCTTACAATAATTTACTATTCCTGATCCAACAAAACCGATTTCATCGAAAATGAAGGTCGGTTGCAAAATGGCTATTTTTAAGGCTTATGTAATATTAATAAAATATTATTAAATTCGAAAACTATTCAATTCAATATTATATATACAAACGCTTTATATATAAGTTAAACAATGTTCATTTTATATATAAAAACCATTTATATATATTTAATAAATTGATAAAATGTTAATGAATTCCATAGCGACTATTTGGAAATTTTGTTTGGACATAACTTACAATCTATACGACAAAATCTCGATTTTTCACATTTGTTAGAAAGATATAGTTAAATAGTTTTATAATGTTTCTTGTTCAATGAATTTTGACTTATATTGAATATGTATATTCATTTAAAGTTCAAAACGTAATATTACGAACTACCATGACGTTACGAGCTCGTTTTAATTAAATTTTAAATTTTACATTCAAACCTTATTTTATTTAAATTTCAAGTCATTAATACCTAAAATAAACTATTTTAAATATTTAATATCCATTAAATATTTCTTACTAAAATCTGGGTCGTGACAAATGGATTGTTAAATTTTTGGGTCACATTGCCAATTTGGTCGTCTAAAACCTAACATATATGTATATCAAGTTTTTTAATTTATGATGAACATCTAGTTCTCAATCCTTTTACATACTTCTAATTTAGAAGCTTTTGCATTCTTGCTAATTGTCAAGATTTCAAACTTGTAAACTTTATCAAAAAGTTTTTTCGTAATTCAGGACTTCAGGTTTTAGACTTTCAGTTATACAACTTCTAGTTTAAAAATTTCTTTGCACAACTTCAAATTGCGGTCCTAACCTTTTTTTTCTTCCATTACAGTAGATATTACTTGATAAATACATCGAGTAATAATACACATGTCTACTCTTATTCCAAACAAAAATGTATATCATTTTACTTACAATAACTAATGCATTTAAACATTTATGATAATATGGTAATATAGTATATTACCGTAATGATACATTTAATGGATTTATTATAAAAACAATGGAAATAACCATTATGTAGTCTAGCTATAGTATTGATTAATGATAAAACTAAAATGAACAACTTAAATTTGTACTACATTTCTCAATAATCATATTTTTAAAAATACCGTATACATGCATAATGTCTAATCAAGAATTGGGAAAAAGTGTATAATCATAGAACAAAGATTTTACATCCTTTAATCTGAATGATACGAAAAACTTGCAAATCTGTATATAAAATTCACAAATATAAAAAAGTAATACATGTCATATGTAATGGCCTGCAAATCCCTACTATCTGATTTGACTAAATATATCACATATCTAACCCAAATTGCACAGAAATCCGAGTCATTATGAATTAAGAAGAAAAAGATAGAAGAAGAACAGAATTAACAACAAAAATTCTCACATCGTTGCGGAATAAAATATAACATATATAATAGCTTTTGGAATACAAAATTTTAACTGTATATGCATATCATCATCAGAGTACAACATTTGTCCATCACATACACAACACAGCGAAATAAACTCTATATATACCTAATATTGAAGCCTCCTGCTCCAAGCTCCTCCAAGGATATCTGAAAATACCTGAACTCTTTGACTGCCCGTACAAATTTGGGCATCCAAGAGTTTAGGGTAAAATAAAACAAAATAAACTCTGGGTCAGTCATGGGACTGGTGTGAGAACTCCAATCATTTGTTTAACTTCTAAAAATCCTTTTCGAAAGAAAAGATAATCATAAGAACCATACACACATAAACACAAATGGTTTTTACCTTACGATAACCCAAAATATTATTTAAAATCAATACTATTCTAATATTATAATAGTGCCTAAAACAATAAAATAACAATCTAGCAGAACACTTGCATCTCACGCTCTACATACATAGTATACAATCAAAACCGCTGCCTCTTATTGGAGAATGGATTCCAACTGGCAAGGTATGAGACCACCTTTCGAAAGTGTATCTCTAGAGAGGATACACCGGGTTCAACAAGAACATCTTGCAACCCAAGCTAAACATGACCGGCCCCTAACTTTGCTTCAGAGTACCGAATGTATTGTCACCAACGGTTGGGATCAACAACCGTTTTCCCGAAAGGGACAACATCGAAAGATTAAAGAAGCAAACGGAATTTCTCTAAATCAGGTGAAAATACACCCTACTTGGGTGCGACCCACTTAGCCATGCGACCTACCAGATTTTATACCGTTTCCGGTTGCGAGGGTTGAGGTTACGATTACTTACCTTTCATTGATAACACAATCACTTTGAATGCCACATTATCAGATCCGTTAATCACTAATTGATTTGCACAAAGATATTCTGGATATTATCCTAAGAGAATAAATTTTCCATCACCAGATGTATATTTGTACAAACCAACGTATGTGATCATTGGAAGTACTCTGTCAGACATTCGTCCATACACGTTCGTTATGGGATTGAACAAAACTGAAGGCACAATTTCCATTAATCCATCTTAAGAAATTTCGACCTAGCATTAACTGAAAAAACCCTTGCATTCTACTCCCTCTTTGATTGTCTTCATAAAATCTGATTCGCAACGCTACTGCTAATACGGAGTGGTCCTTGGATAATAATCCTAAGCATCTAACAATCACTGGGCCCCTTAATTAATATTTCAATAATTAAATTATTTCTCCATTTCCTTATCAATATTTGTTAATCCAATATTTTCAACAGTCATCTTGGCCTCTTACGCTAATTGGAAAACATTTTCATATATCACCTTCTTTTATTTTCTATACTTAGAAACTATCTTGTATTTATAATTGGAGAACATTACAATCACTTATCTCTTTTGCGATCATTCATTTCTACTCTTTGGAAATATTTATTATTTAATTTCCAAATTCCACTTACTTGGGTTAAAACGAATGTTGTGTAAAACATCGTTACAACAATCCAAAATACTGCGTTTAACTAAATCTTATTCAAATATTGATCTTCGAGGCTAAATCTTATTATTTATCAGTTAACAATGAAATCAATCAAATTGGGGAATAACTACCTCTCAGACCTTGACTGAATAACATTCTTAACTTCAAAACAGACAAGACTGCTTATCTCGAATAATCAACACCATATATAACTAATTATCCCTTTTTAAAACGTGTATACATTCCTATTTCTATTTTTACCAGATTTAACTTGTAGATTTCCTTTTTATTTATAATATGCTATTTTTAGTTTGTTTCCTTACGCAATTCTATATATATCGATATATTGATTTCTAATTATCAAATTTTCTTAAAAATATTCTAATTCCTTAAATTTTCGAAAAAAATCGCCAGCACCTCCTTTGTACTGGTCAATAGCTCAAACCCCAACTCGCCTCTCTAGGCCTTTTCCATTCAAAAAGAAAATCAAAAAGCCAAGCGGCTTGCCGACTCGGCGCATAAAAACTCATATAGAATTTACACATGTGTCTTTTTGTTGGGCACTTAAATTTTAATCTTCATTCTCTTCATTCCATACCTATTTTATACATACTCATCCAATTCCAATTTATTCCAACTTAATCCGGTCGTTTTAACTAAATTCTCTAATTTATTCTTTATTTAGCTCTTTTGTTTATTCCACTTTTGAATTAAACATATCACATTCATATACAATTTTAATTTGCTTATATACCAATCGAATTCCATTTTCAATTCAAGTTTCACATTCGATTTCGTATATAAATTCACAAATCCAATTCACTCATCCAAAACCCAATTTCAATTCAAAACTCCATTAACTAATTATTCTTCAAATTAGTTAATTCTATTTAATAATTAAAAATCTGAATTTTGCTTTTAAAAATCAATCCATTTACTTCACCTGAGTTCATATTTATTTTATATATCAAATATGGATTTTTTTTAATGGAAATTCGGATTTTATTTACTTAAAATCCTTTTATTAATTTAAATAAACCGTTACGGTTTTTAAACGATTATGGCGTTATTTTTATGGAAATTTGATTTTGACATAACTCAAATCTATAAGGCGAAATCCACAATTTTTAGTTTCATTAGAAAACTTTTATTCAATCGGTCCTGATGATTCTTGTTTCAAAGAATTCAGACTTAAATTGAGTTCTGTATACTCAATTGAAGTTCATAACGTCAAATAAGGAACTACCGCGCTGCAGCGAGTTCGTTTTAATTATATTAAAATATAAACGTTAAAACGTTATTTATTAAATCAATTCCAATTCCATTCTTATATATTTTAATATAAATTCATCTAATTTACCAAATCCAACTTAATATTCTCGATTTTCCCTAATCGTTGGTTATTTCATAATTTGGTTATAAATTTATTCATAACTCAATTTTTAATATTCTTCCCATTATATTAGAACTAAATTATTTTATAAAATTCGATAAAATCAAATTTCAATTATAAATTCATTGGATTTGTCTCAATTCAGTTTATATTCCGAATTCCAGAATATAATCAATTGTTCTTTATTTTAGCACGTTTTCCAATTCACGTTTAAATTCATACTTGAATTTAAACTTCTGAATTGTCTAATGATAATTTATTTCACTAGCTTTATACACATGTTTATAAATTCAACTTCTTTGTTTTATATATTAAAACAACATTTCAAAATCTATTTGAAACTAAATTCGTTTTATATCCCGAATTCTGGAATAAAACAGTCGTCCCTTTTCGAAATGATTTCAAATTCTGTTTTTAAATTCATACCTAAATTTAAATTTACAAATTATCTATTGATAATTAATTCACTACATTTATAAACATCGTTTATAATTTATTTATTTATTTATATATTCAAACTCTAAGTTGTATCACCACCCCTTACTGCCGCTAATCTGACTTGTAAGTCAACGATCTGCTCCTGCAATCCCTGGACTATCATCTGGTGCTCCTGATATAAGGACTGAGAATGTAGCAGGGCCATCTCCTGAATAACCACAATATGTATCCTATGCTGGTCTAACCGGGGTGCGTACTGCATATATAGAACATATAAAATCAGTTTCTACAGGTATAACATACAACATAAATTCACAAGTACAAATTTTACCTCATGTGGCAGATATAATCCAACAGTACGGACACCGTGTACCATGTGTGCTAGTGGGTAAACAATAGGCAGGAATACCTGTGCACCGCTAAGATCAAATGTCTGAAATGTATCGGCCAGAGCGAAATTCGTAGGAGGGTCGGAGATCTGTGAAGGGGTCGGGTCAAAAGTAAACGGTGGAGGATGAACTCTACCACTAACCAATCGGGGACCAATGTGATCGGTATTCACACCCCGTATATAATCCGGCAGCAAGTACCATCTAGGAGCTACTCGAACCTAATAACGACCGAACTCTACGTCGGCTATGTGAAAATCGGTCGTATCAACCCATCCTGCCTATCTCAGACCATCCACAAACTGTCTCCCTATAGAACGCTGCGGCCCGAACATATCAAGTGGTAGAGGTGGATCTCCAGGTACGCACAACTGACCCGGACCCTGGTAATAACATCGATCTCCCAAGTACCAAATATGAAGGTGGGCCAGTGGGAACAAGAGGACACATCGAATAGATAAGCGACATGTAATGGCTAATGGATGGGCATCAGGTAGTGGGCCATCTGCTGAAAGTAACAACCAACAAGAAGTCCAAGGTGCTCGTAATATATTCCCCCTTTCCCTCATATATAACTAAGTACGAGCCTCCATCAAGTTATATCTCACACCAGCAGGAGCACGCCGAACCCCATGAGTACTCTCCCATCTACGTATGCGTGGGAAAAGGGTCTCAGCAGCATGACTGGTGGTGGGCTGTATGCGTGGATGCAAGTTAGCCATGTACTCGTAGTACCAGCATGGCAACATGTTCCAAAAACCGAACATCTGGCAAACCTCTCCAAAAGCATAGGAGTCAACAATGGCGTATAGATAACCCAATATGGCAGAGCCTCAATCAATCATATGCAGCTGCTCTAACTCGACTAGTGCTTCTAGGTGGCCCAGCCTAATCGTACTCCATTGGTTCGAAAAGAATGTCGAACCAAGGAGGTATAAAATGGTAGCCTTATATACTATGTTATGGAAATCTACCACATCAAGATGCGCTGTAATATACTCAAGTAAATATGTGATAGAAACGACACCATTAGCTATATGAGCCGCTGAAAAATCTGGCAAGTACTGTAGGTAGGAATCAGGTGACTCAAAAGAGGCATCAAATGGACAAGCGACTCTACATGGAAGGCCAATCTCAATCCCCGTAAGCATGTAAAAATCGGCTGGGGTGGTACTTAGCTGAAAATCCGAAAAGTGAAAACTGTGTGTCGTAGGCCACCATCTCTCTAATAAGGCCTCTACCAATGGTCGATCGAAGGAATGGGGAGGTATAATACGTAAAAAGAGCCCGAACGGACAAGCTAGTGTTCTCTCTCGAATATGTAATGGTAATATGTCAATGGCATGTGAAATAAACTTCGCCCAACTCCCGCGAAGGTAGACGTACCCAGTCTATTAAAATTATAACAGTTAAATGACTATAAAACCACTATTAAAACGTATAACGTACATGCATTAAACTATAATGTAGAACCAATTGGGCATACTGTTTAACAGTTCATTAACTATAAACATTAAAAAATTTAAAATTCATACCGGAACGGTGGCCAACGCGGTAAAAGATCGATGGGTTAATCCCTGTGGAAGCTCATGGAGGATCCGTAAGTCCTCAATCATCGTCCCCGCTGGTGGAGGAAGGTAAGTTGGACTAGATGCGTCGTTTGGCATACGTGGAACTATCCGTCTCCCCATCTTCGTTACGCGTGGCGGCATCCCGGCGTCATACCGAATAAAAACAAAATTAAAAAGGGGATTTGGAAAGGGAATGGGGATTTTGCTTTCCGCACCATTCCTTTATAGGCGCGCGAGGTCGCGAGCCGATAAAATCGGCTTGCCACTGGTGGGGAATATTAAAGATATTCCCCTGAACGTTACGGATCGCAATGTTACGATCCGTAATGTTGCTGGAGATGCTCTTAAGAACGAAACAAATTTTGGGGTCTGGGCGGCGAGCTTTAGTTTGAAGCCAAAAATTTACATTGGAGCCAATTTTTGAGCCAAAATGGAACTTGCATTTGTTATAAGTACAACTCTACAAAATTAGTTCTTTAAATATGTGCATAAGTAATATTTTGTATCACGCGTAAGCTTAAAGCTTTAAAATATTTAAATTTTTTTTGAAATTTAAAATATCATATAAAATTTGAATTACTTTAAAACTTATATATTTTTACTTTTTGAACTTTATAACATTAATTACAAATTATCAAGTATTAAATTAAGTACTAAATATTAATAATAGTTATTTAGCATTAAATACTAGTAGCAATTATTATAAAATATAACTGTTAATAGTTTAGTATTCATTATTATTTATCTTTATTAATTACTTAGTGTTCTTAATAAATATTAACCATAATTTACTAATTATTGGCAGTTAATTATAACAAATTGTTAAATATAACCTTTTTTTGTTAATTCTTAGTTATTAATTAAATTTGCTGAGATTAAATTTATTAATTATAAAATTTGATAATTATTAATTATTTACTATTAACTACATTTATTAGGTATAGATTTTATAAATTAATTATTATCAAACTTATTAATGGTTAATTAAGTGTATTTGTTTATTCTTAATTATAATTGAATATTAATTATAATACATATTATTAATTATTATATACACTGTCAAATTATTACATTTAATTATTTAATTATTATTATTAATTATTAGATAATCAATGTTAATTATTTAATAATTATTAATATATTTAATTAAGTATATATTAGTTTTTAATTATTTATTACATATTGACTAATTTTTAATTATACGATTATCAACTATAAATATCACTTTATAATAACTAAATTTTATTATCAACTAATAACTATATTAAACTATAATCTTAATTATTATATAACTTGTAGCGACCCGTGCTTCCCGGCCGGCCTAAACCGAACAAGAATGCGGATTGCTTTAAGAACCAGACAAATCAGAACACAGAAAGAAGAACATTTCATTGTTATTTACAACAATTTACATCAGAATATAAGAATATTCAAAGTATGAATAAATATTACATAGAAAAATATCAAAGATTAAAATACAAAGCAGCGGAAATAAAATGCATAAATACAATGCGTAGCGGAAAACACAACAACAAATACAACCGAAAGAAATACACGGATACAGAGCGTTCCGAATATAGCTCCAGCTATAAATCCAGGATCCTGTGTAAATAAATCTGCAAAACCGAAACTACTAGCTGTCTGTGTGGAAAATAGGGGCACCCGGAGTTTAGTTTAAAATAATAAACTCCAGGTCAGTCATGTGACTGGTGTGAGAACTAAAACGGTTACTTAAAACTTTGCTATAAAATGAAGTAAATTAAGAGACCATGCCATATAACACAGAACGGGGTTACCCCCAAGAATACTAGTGCCTAAAACAAACAATGCAATGCTAAATAAAAAAAGGAAGCTATTATAAGACTCAGGTCCCATCACACAATGCAACGCAAGCCGGAAGATAGAGTTTTACCTTATAATAGCCAAATTTGCTTGATACGTTTTAGAACAAATATTTTATTATTACTATAAGTGAAGAAATCAACTCCAAATATAAATATATCAATGAAAGACGGCATAGGTACCGTATATCATGTCGCCATACTAGGCTCTACAATCAAAACCGCAAAATGTCGTATTTGGAAGTTTGGATTTCCATCATGGTGGCTCCTGATCCGAAAGATCTATCGCGTTGTGCAATTCGCCACAGTTTATGTCGCAGGCATGCGAAAGCACCGTAATGCACATCCGCACTATCCAGCAAAACAAGTTACCACGGCTTACGTCTAAGCATTGGAAAACAACGCTAACTCTGTCCATCTGGGAATCGGGGGTTGTGCCCCTATCCCTACTGGTGTGGGGCGACCACAACCAGTATCACCTTGGTCGACCGAATCCATGACAACCCATACGGTGTCTATCCTCATCTCTAAAGCGTACTGATCTAACCATAAGTTTGCCACCATATCGGTGTGTGAGGCTCGAGAATTAACGCTACACAAAGCTGTGCTATATTAAAGCTATTCTTTGATCGACATCCACCAAACTTTGCTTTTCAACAAAGATTTGGATCACTGCATCTCAGCATGCCACACTACCAATCCATACTGTACCACTGGTTTCTGCCGATATATAACCTCTGAGCTCGTACATCTCAGAAAAGGGTGTCAAGCAAGAGAATGAATTCTCCGCCAACAAACAAATATATATTTAGCGGAGATCAATGAATACAGTATAAAGGAATACAATGTTAGACACACCATCCATTTTCAAATCCGTTCTAGGTCTGAACGATACCGGAGGCACCTTATTTCTCGTCCTGTATGTCCAATATAGGAGAGAGGCCCTCGCATATCCGTACAATCAACAAGTACGTCCGGACGTGTAATAACCTGGAAATCCGAGCCAATTTAAAATTTTTATTTTGGCAATTTTGATGAATTTTGAACATTTAAAATGGACTATTTTAAATAATGACGACGAGAAATTTATTTTGAATAGAATTAGAACGTATATATTTATTTGAATCAACGTTAGCATATAAATATTTATTTTAAATTATAAAAGGAATTGAAAATGGCGCGGTAGTTTGAAAATTCGATTTCAAAGTTCAAATGAATGTACAGGATTCAAAATAAGCCGGATTTTAGCGAAACCAAAAATATTAGAATCTAATTGAGAATATCTTTCCAATGAATCCGAAAAATTGAAATTTCATAGCGGGAATCAAAGGTTATGCCTAGTTGAAAATTCAGAATAGTCGCTATGGAATTCTGGCCCTTAAAAATGGAAATTTTGCAAACGACCTCTGTTTCTGACGAAACCACTTTTATTGGATCCGTGATGTCAAGTTATTGCTAGATTCCAAAATTCATAATTTTCTGAATTAATATGTGAGCGTGGCGGAAGAAAACGTGTTTGACCAATTTCAGTTGATTTCGATCGACCAGAAAATGGCCATTTTTTAAACGGTCTCAGAATTCGACGAAATTAGTTTTGTTAGGACCGTATCATCAATACGAAGCTGGAAATATTTTTTTCTAGAATTTTTAGAATCTGTATGTGGCCTTGGTAAATTAAAAAGTACGCTAAAATAGAATACATATTGATTTATATTTTAAATTTGATAAAAACTTATTCAGACAGTCGAATTGGCTTACGAAACATATCTCATTGTATTCAGAATGGGGATAATTAGCTAGGGATGACAGTCGTTGGGTTTAATTTGAAGTTTGTGGCGAGAAACAAATAACGTTGAATAAAATAATAATTTAAAATTTGTATAAATATCCCAAAATTCCTCAAAAACCCTATTTACAAAATCAAGCCGTCGTTGTTTCAGAACTGGTGGCCAAAAACGCTCCTCTAATCTCATCCAAAATTATCTCAATCCATCGCATGATTTCAGAATCAAATAAAACGAAAATCAGAAGGCGTTTCAAGCTCATTATCAACATACAGTTTTGATCGATCTTCAATGTGTGGTTTGCTTGGATTTCTGGTGCAAAGTGACATCGGTAATCGTGGTTTCTGGAGCACTGAGAGATGGCGAACCGGACATGGTTGAGGGGGAAGGTGGCGCACACGACGGGGTACGCTGTGGTGGTCTTGGATTTGGTTCAGGTGGCTTGTGGGGAGGCGCGAGGTTCAAGAGTTTCGGTGCTGCGAATGGGTACAACGCACGGTGTATTTCTTGGAGGAAGATGAACGATGAGTAAGAGATTTTACAGTGAGTATTATTGTTTTAAAATTATTAAATACATTGTTAAAAATCAATTTTTTTTATGAACTACATGGTATAAAAATCAGTTTTAAAAATAAAAATACATGGTATAAAATCAACTTATAAAATACATGGTATAAAATCAATTTTTAAAATAAAATTAGTATTGTTTTATATAAGAATAATGATCTATAAAAATATGTTTTTGTTTCTATAAAAAAATATGATTTTGTTTCTATCAAATTATGATTTTTGTTTCTATGAAAAGTAAATAGCATGGGTTCTTTTCAGTTTTAAAAGAGATATCATATAAAAATAAGCATTGATTTTAAATTTAGATATGCTTTTAACTTTAAATATACACTATGGTTGTTTGAAAATATATACATACATCGGTTTGAAAATAAAATTTACATTGTTTTGAAAATAAAAGTAAGCGTTGTTTTAAAATATAGAAGTAGCGATGTTTAGAAAATAGAAGTAGCGATGTTTAGAAAATATAGATAGCATATGTTTTTGAAATTTTTTATATTTATAAAAATATATACATGCCATTGTTTTAAAATATATATCAAGGGTTTTAAAAATATAATCACCGTGAGAATAACATGATTTTTATATATTCATGTAGAGAAGAAAAACATGATTTTTATATATACGTATAGCTAAGAAAAAAATATGATTTTTACATAGGAAGTAGCGATATAAAAACGTGATTTTTAATACAAACATCATATTAAAAATGTGATTTTTACTATGACCAGTGGGAAGAGATAGCGAAGGTATCGACTGGAATCGAATCCAAATTCAAACCGTTCAAAGATAAGGACTGGAGGAGTGGATCCCAAAGGTGAGAACTCCTCACTTTTATTTTATTTTCTAGTTGAAATATATACTAGGATGCAGACGTTGCTTAGCAGCATCCGACACCCGTTGTCCACAGACCATGGATGACTTGTTTGTGTTGTGAAAAATTGACTATTGGTTGTGATGTAAAATATATATTCATGTGTCGAAATCAAATATATATATATTCATGTGTTGAAATGAAATATATATTCATGTGTTGAAGTAAAATAAATATTCATTTACAAATCAAACGATTTGTTTATGCACACCGATTTGACTGATATTGATTGGGACGATAAATTTTACACATCGCCCCACTGCACAAATAAAAATATGTGTTTGTTGATTTGAAACCCCACACGGGTATTGGGATAATATTTGACGTACACTAATCCCGATTGTTTATTTGTATGTCAATCGATGGGCCGACAGACTGTGTAAGCGTTAATTATTTATATTTAATGCTTATACAGTTGTGTGGTGCACTCTGGATGATGGTTGATTATTTATCGTTGCTATTATATACATGTGTTGTATGGAATCCATATAATTAACATTATATGGTAATTGATTGGGCCTCATTCCAATTTGGAAAATAAGGAATATTGTAGAAAGAAAATTCATGTGTTGAATAGAAAGAACATTCATGTGTTGAATAAAAAGAAAATTCCTGTGTTGAATAGAAAGAAAATTCATGTGTTGAATAGAAAGAAAATTCTTGTGTTGAATAAAAAAAAATTCATGTGTTGAATAAAAATATATTCATGTGTTGAAGAAAATATTCATTTGTTGAATAGAATAACGAAGTTATCGAAATATACAAAGCTGTGTTGTTAGATATGTGCCATTTTGACGCGAACGGTATTTATATCGATTATATTCGTTTTATAACGATTATAGAAAAGGAAGTGATTTCAAAATATAACGTTTTGAAAATATTATCATTTATATATCGATGATATGGAATATTCAATTTTGATTAGAAATTGAATATGAAGGTGAAATCGTTTGGAAAACGAATTTAAATGATATATAAAATACGTTTTAAAAGGAAATCGACAAAGTATATATTATATATATTATATATATAATATAATGGCCTGAATAGAACGCGCCGCGCCGCGGCAGTTCGCGAATTTCGACCATTGACTTCGAATGGATATTGCGGGAGATCCGACCGTCGGATTCTCCTAAAACCGGAACCGTTGGGTTTGTATCAAAAAGAGCTTTCTAACGAATGTTAGTGATGTGAAATCTAACGGTTGGATTTGGAA
Organism: Allium sativum; assembly: GCA_030737875.1. Classification (NCBI taxonomy): domain Eukaryota; kingdom Viridiplantae; phylum Streptophyta; class Magnoliopsida; order Asparagales; family Amaryllidaceae; genus Allium; species Allium sativum. Next base: position 226,284,801 of record CM060911.1, on the reverse strand, counting down.
TTATGTCCAAATCAAATTTGGAAAAGGTCGTTATAAGTGCAGTTCGATGGCTGTTGATGGAAATCGACTGTACGGGCCTTGAGAAAATTGTTAAAAATATCAATAATTTGTGTAAATTCATAAGAAATGATTTGTGAAGAATTGGGATGAAAAATTCCAAATTTGAAAAGAAAAAAATAGATTTTTATCGAAATGAACTGGTTTTGAACTAGAATTAAAATCCATTTTTTTTAAAGTAAATAAATTGGATTTGAAATGGTTTTAAAAGTTACCAGAATGTCCAATAATTGAATTGGAATGGATTTGAATCGAAATTTTCTTTGGAATATTTCAATGTTGGATTTCGTGATGATACAAATATTGTTATGGGAATTTGAAAGATATATTTATATCGTTATTTCCAATACGATATTTGTTGGTCGTAGAATTTGATATTGAATATAAGCCGATATATTTTCTATTCAGAGCCTTGTATTTAATATCAAATGTGATTTGGGTTTGTCGTGAATGGTGTCTTCATTAACACTGTTCTTAAACCCAGTTGAGAAAAAGATTAAATCATTTTATTTAGATTTAATGAAGTGTACCAATTAAATGGTATTTAATTGGAATTGAATTGGAATTGATTTTTGGGTTTATCGTGAACGGTGTTTTAAATAACACTTGTTCTTTAACCCGATAATTAATGGAATGTGATTTTGGGTTTATCGTGAACCGTGTTTTAGATGACATTGGTTCTTTGACCCAGTTAAAGACAGGATATTGATTTTTGGGAAGATTAAAACTAAGTGGAGTTTTAATGAATCTTTAATTAGATTGAAGTGATCGAGAATGAGGTATCACTAGTTTTGCTCCAGGCGATAGTTAAATCTTTAATTAGATTTGAACGTGAAATGGTAATTTAATTTATCGATAACACCATGGTGTTAGATATGAAGTATGACCGGTTTCACTTCATGGGATGAATAGGTTGGGATTGGGAAATAAAATAAATGATTATTGCGGTGTGGTTCGCCAATCCCGACTAGTTTGAATTGATATTCAAAAGAAGATTAAAGAATAAATTTAAAGAATTTATCTTTGATAAAATTAATGAGAACCTTTCCCAAAGTATAAGAATACTTGAATAAAAGAATATTCTGAATTGGAATGAGGCGTATGTTGTGTTTGTGTAACACTTGTTTATTATATACGCGAGTTATTCAGAAAGACCGGGTTTATCCCATTCTGAATAACTGATTCGACGATATGTTGAGGATGAAGATGGTGGTCGTAGACTGGAGGTCTTCACATCGTTTGGGTGATTACTGATGATGTTGATTGGGCTGTACACCCAAGAGGAGGGAATCAGTTGGTGATCGTCCAGACGTACTTGGAGATCGATGGATATGCGAGGTACAAGGTGCCTCCGGTTTCGTTCAGACCCAGAACGAACTTGTAAATGGACTGTGTGTCTGACATTGGATTTTATTCCGTTTGATTGATTTCTATTAAATATATATATCTGTTTGGCGGCGGAGAATTTATTCTCTTACTTAATGCCCTACTCTGAGACGTACGAGCTCAGGGGTTATATATTGATGGATATCAATCGCATGGAGTGAATTGCCTGTGTGGCATGCCTAAGTGGCAATTGATCAAGGCTTCTGTTAAAAAGAAAAGTCTTGTGGTTGATGATCAAAGAACCGCCTATGCGGCATAGCTTTGTGTAACGTTGATTCGCGAGCCTCACACCCCGGTTGTGAACCAGAAACAGGAGAGGACAGCAGGGAGAGCATGCGTTTCCTTCTAGCTAGGGTGGTGTCAGTGATCTACCAGCCCTGACATTTATATTATTTTCACCTGTGTGGTTGTCGAATTGCGAGGCGCCTCGGATATATCGGTGACTGTGTGGAGCCAATGGAGTCATTTGGCTCATTTACGCCCCAAAGGGCGGGGAAACGCATGTTCAGGGTTTAAGTTTAATCCACAATGGTGGACTGGCCCTGCATGTTTCCTTGGTACTGTTGCGGCTAAGTCCTGAGGCTAGGGCTAGAGAGTCTCGAAACGGTAGGATTGCGCCTTGCCTTGGTTCACAGATGGAAATCCAACTTACAATACGAGACATTTCGGTTTTAGTTGTAATCCTATATATGGAGACATAGTGGTATAGGGCACTTATGCCGTCTATGATTGATACTTATGATTTGAAGTTGTGTTATACACTATGCACTTATAATAGTATCAAATGATTTGTTTTAAACGTACCAAGCATGTTTGGCTATTATAAGGGAAAACCCTATCCCCTGGCTTGCGTTGCATTGTATGATAGGACCTGAGTCTTATAATAGCTTCATTTTTCCAAAAAGCATTGCGCTGTTTTGTTATATGCACTGGTATTCTTGGGAGGAAACCCATTTCGTGTTATACGGCGTGGTCCCTTGATTTACCTAACTTTAAAATAAAGATTAATAACTGTTTTAGTTCTCACACCAGTCACATGACTAACCTGGACTTTATTGTTTTAACCTAAACTCTGGGTGCCCTTATTTTGACACGAGCAGCTAGTAGTTTTGGTTTTGTAGATTTATATTCACAGGATCCTGGTTTACAGCTGGAATGATATTCGGAAAGCTCTGTATCCGTATATCTACTTCAGTTGGGTTTTGTATTACTTTTCCGCTGCAGTAATGTATTTAAATCTCTGATATTTATCGAATGTGTAATATTTATTCATACTCTGTATATTCTTGTATTCTGATGGAATTGTTGTAATAAGCAATGAAATGTTCTTCTGTTTGTGTTCTGATTTGTCGTGTTCTTGAAACAATCAGGGGTTTAGAACGGTCTTTGTCGGTTTAGCGATCGATTTGGATCGAGCGAAATTCCTTTGTGTTACAGGACAGCTACCACTGTAGCCCCTTCAAGGTAGCTACTCCAATCATGAGCAACAGTAGCAACCCATCCATTCGATGTGAAGATCGTCGGTCTTGCACCGTCTTCAATCTCTTCGACTTTTCGTCGTATCAGTTATTCATAATGGGTTAAACCCGGCCTTTCTAAATAACTCGCGTAATCTTATAATCAAGTGCTATAACAACACATCATATGCCTCATTTTAATCAAGAATATTCTTTTATTCAAATATTCTTTTCACAATTTGAACCAAATCAAGGTTTTCCAAACTAGTCAGGATTAGCGAACCTTATCGAAGTAACCATTTGTTTATTTTCCCAATCCCAACCTATTCATCCCATGGAGCAAAACTGGTGATACTCCTTCCTTGATCATTTTTTGAATTGATAATTTTAATTATCACATTCACTTTTCAATCTAATTAAAGTTTCATTAAAAATCCACTTAGTTTTAATCATCCCTAAAATCAATATTAATGATTATTTAACTTTGGGAAATCTAACATGCTGCATCGACAATCTAAACCGTACCATTGATTTCTGCCGATATATAACCTCTGAGCTCGTACGTCTCAAAGAAGGGTGTTAAGCAAGAGAATAAATTATCCGCCACCAAACAGATATATATTTAGCAGAGATCAACGAATTCTGTATCGAAATACAATGCTAGACATGTAATCATGTCTTTAACTGGGTTAAAGAACCAATGTCATTTAAAACATGGTTCACGATAAACCCAAAATCACATTCCGTTGACTATGGAATCTTCACGGAAACAGATCAATATACAATCGATATTAATTTCCGTATCTAACTAATAATATAAATGGAATAACGACAAAGCCTTTTAAATTCCATATATAAACAGTCTTCCTTCACAGAAGCTCATCTCGATTGTTACCAAATCGAATTCCATTCAATTCCAATTTAATATATTAAATTGGAAATCTTTACTTTGGAAAATTCCATTAATCTTAATTAAAAGATTATAAATTCCGAATCATATTCTTCACTGTTAATTGGGTTAAAGAACAAATGTTATTTAAAACACCATTCACGATAAACTCAAAAATCCAATTCTTTTATTCAATTCCAATTAAATATTAATTAATTGGAAAACTTCACTAAATCTTAATTTAAAGATTTATTATTTTCTCAACTGGGTTAAAGAACAGTGTTAATGAAGACACCGTTCATGACAAACCCAAAATCTAATTTGATATCAAATACAAGGCTCTGAATAAAAAATATATCGGCTTATATTCAATATCAAATTCTAAAACCAACGGATATCATATTGGAGTAACGATATATATATATCTTCCAAAATCCTCAACAATATCCATTTAATCACGAAATCCAATATCAAAATATTCCGAAGATTATTTCCATTTTGAATCCATTCCAATTTAATCATTGGAAAATTCTGGTTATTTTAAAACCATTTTCAAATCCAATTTATTTATTTCTAAAAATAAATAAATTATTATTCTAGTTAATAACTATTTCATTTCAATAAAAATATATTTTTATCTTTCCAAAATTGGAAATCTTTCCAAATCATTTATTATGATTTTACATAATTTTTCCATATTTTTAATAATTTTATTATCGCCTTTACAGGCGGTTTCCAATAACGGTCACCGAACTGCATCCATAGCGACCTTTTCTAAAATTGATTTGGTAATATCTCCAAATCTAACCATTAGATTACAAATCTCTTGTATTCATTGGAAAGATCTTTTCGATACGAACCTAATGGTTTCGTTTTTAGGAGAATTCGACGGTCGCCATTTGAAGTGAATGGTCGAAATTCGCGAACGGTCGCTGCGCGGTGCGTTCTATTCAGGCCACTAATATATATATATATATATGGTATTTCATTGATTTCCGTTTAAAACGAATTTTATAAATCGTTTTAAAAACGATTTCCACTTCCATTTCAAATTCAAATCGAAATTGAATTTTCCCTTATAATTTCGTTTTAAATTCATTTCAAAACGATTTTAAATTTATTTTCAAATTCAAATCAAAATTGAATGTTCCATTTTATATTTCGTTTTAAATTCATTTTTCAAAACAATTTCCATTTCATTTTCAAATTTAAATTCAAATTCAAATTGAATATTCCATATATATTTCGTTTTTAATTCATTTTTAAAACGATTTCAGTTCCATTTTCAAATTCAAATCAAAATTGAATATTTCATATATATTTTGTTTTAAATTCATTTTTCAAAACGATTTCCATATCATTTTCAAATTCAAATTCAAATTGAATATTCCATATATATTTCGTTTTAAATTCATGTTTAAAGCAATTTCAATTCCATTTTCAAATTCAAATCGAAAATGAATATTTCATGTCATTTTAATATTAAAATGATAACATTTTCAAAACATCAGATTTTGAAATCACTTTTCGATATTCATTATTAAATGAATAAAATCGACAGAAAATCTCGTTCGTGTTAAAATGGTATTTAACTACTTAACACGGCTTCACATGTCAATAATCACTGAATATTATTTTAAAATATTCGTTAATTCTGAATTGGAATCAGACTCAATCAATTACCATACAATTTTATTTATATGGATTTCAACATTATATATATATACAATAATAATGATAAACAATCATTAAAAATTCAAACAACACCCATAGTCTATCAACCCATCGATTGACATACCACTAATTATTGGGATCAGTGTATGTCAAATATTATCTCAATACCCGTGTGGGGTTTTCTAACAACAAACACTGTTTATTATTTGTGCAGTTGGGCGATGTGTAAAATTTATCGTCCCAATCCATATCAGATAAATAATTGTATATAAACAAACCGTCCGATTTGTAAATGAATATTAATTTTATTTTATGATAATTTATATATATTTTTTATATAAATAATTTTTATATAACACATCAACACATGACAATCCAATCACAATCCACACAAACAATACAATCAAACAAGTCGTCCATGGTCTGTGGACGACCAGGAGTAGTTCAAATATGCAGTTACATAATAATTTAGATAATTGTATCAAATTAATAGTGAGAAGTTCTCACTTTGCTTTTGTCTTCGCCTAAAATTGTAGCGAGCTCTAAAAATTCTCCAATCTCTTCTAGAATGTAGAGGACGTCGTCACGGGTCCAATGTATCTTGTTTCACTGGATTTCGAAAACACAAGAAAAAGATACGATTTTTATACGATCAATCAATTTTGCAACGATTTTAAATGTTTAAAACCATTTAAATATACCTTCTGATTAACAGCCGACGGTTTTCCCGGGTGTTCAAAACTAGGGTTCCTTACTACGCGCAAATCAGGGCACGAGACGACGATCGAAGGGCACCATGGCGTAGAGCTCCGAGAGAGCTTCCTGGCATTGCCTATAACGTCGAACTCGAAGTTGCGCAGGGGGAGGATTCTGGCGCGATGTGGCTTCACTTTGGGGCTCCAGATCTCGACGTACACCTAGCGAGGGAGGGCGAGGCTGATATGGATTGGAAGAGGGGGAAGAGCTCTTCGAAACCCCAACTGGAGCCCTCGACTTTGGTGAGTGGTTTGGCCGGATTTGAGGAGAGCAAGTCGGAGCGCTTTATCATCGTCAGTTTCGAGGGTTACAGGGCCTAGGAGAAAATGAGCGATGAATCTGATTGGCCCACTAATTTTATATTTATTTTTTTAATTCCATTAAATCTGAAAATTCCCCTTATCACATACGTACTCCAATTCAAACCTAACGACTATTGTACCTAGCTAAATACCCTTATTCTGGACACAATGGAATATGTTTCGTAAGCTCATTCGACTGTTTCAGTCAGTTATTGTTCAAATTAAAATATAAAACATTCAATTTTAGGTTTGAACGTACATTTTAATTTACTGGGGCCACATACTAACTCCAAAAATTCCAGAAAAATAAATATGGCTATGTTTTGATGATACGGTCCTAACAAAACTAATTTCGTCGAATTTGGAGACCGTTTGAAAAATGGCCATTTTCTGGTCGATCTTGACCAAAACTGTTAAAACACGTTTTCTTTTGCCACGCCCACATATTGATTCCAAAAATTATGAAAATTGGAATCTAACAATAATTCGACATTCCGGATCCAACCAAAATGGTCTCGTCGAAAACGGAGGTCGTTTGCAAAATCGCTTTTTTTAAGGGCTAAATTCCATAGCGACTATTCTGAATTTTCAACTGGACTTAACTTTTTGTTCCCGCTATGAAATTTTGATTTTTCAGATTTCTTGGAAAGATATTTTCAAACAGATTTAAATATTTTTGGTTTCACTAAAATTGGATTTATTTTGAATCCTGTACATTCATCTTAAATTTGAAATCGAATTTTCAAACTACCATGCCATTTCCAATTCCTTTTATAATTAAAAAATATATTTATATTCTAACTTCCATTCAAATAAATTTCTACATTCTAATTCTATTCAAAATAAATTTCTAGTCATTATTATTTAAAATAAATCATTTTAAATATTAGAATTCATTAAAATTGCCAAAATAAAAAATTTAAATTGGTTCTGACTTTCCGGATTGTTACAATCTCCCCCACTTAAAATCTTTTCATCCTCGAAAAGGAACGGAGCTGAAAGTTGTTTAACTAACAAAATTTTAAGTTGGCTAACACCCTAAATTTTTGAAAATTTTTGCCATAACCACCTTTGTACGGTGAGCATCGGCAAAATCCCCAAACCGCCACACAGACCCTCTTATCTCAAAAAGAAAATGCTAAGCGGATAGCCAATCGGCTCATATAATCACCAAAACCCAATAAATACAGTAAAAATGTACCTATTTGTCGGGCGTACAAATTTATTCCTATTCTTAGCTTCCTTGCTATGACCTGTTCAATAGATATACATGTATATGTATGCAATTCTATTTTAATTAATTGCAAATCGATTCAATACTAAAGTTAAATTCAACTTAATTCAATATTTTTCCCACATTAGTTATGTTATACAATACCAATACATTTTTGAAACAAAAAGCGTTCATATGTTCATACAAGCATCATACATATATCCAAAATACTAGTTCATTACATTAAAACCCAACTTTCTAGGAAGTCGTGCCTTCTTCTTGCATAATTTCCAAAGTAGTTTGCTCCTTTCCTTTGGATTTCTTGTCACCCTTCTTTAACCGGTAATCTCAGGCTAGATGCCCTATTTCTTTGCATCGGAAGCACTTCTTTTCTTTTCTTAGTTTTCTGGATTTTTTCTTTATGTTTGGACATTTATCCACAAAATGTCCCGTCTCTTTGCATTTGAAACAAACTATGTCCATTCTTATCTCTTTACTCTTTCATCTCTTAGGACACAAGATTGTATAATGCCCTTCTTTTCTGCATTTACGACAATAAACAACAGCGTGTGATCCTAAGTTCAATTCTCGTTGTTTTTCTGCTTTCTGGTGAGCTCTCCTTGCTTGTTTCGAAGTCATCTAGAATTCAGCATGAGATAAGCCGTAGTCATGCATATCCTGCATTATATTTTATGATTTTATCAAGAGAGTTTTCATTATTTTTCCCTTAACAAATATCTTGATTTATACTTTATTTATCATTCCAGTATTTTATTAGTTGGATCAATAACCAAACATCACAGCAAGCAATCAATTTGTTGATTAAATTTTCAAATGCATACTTATATATATATATATATATATATTCAAAAATCATATATCAGTGTCAAATCACATACATTAAACCCTATGTAGTTTTGGTTTTCACACCAGCCAATTGGAAATTATATGGATATTCACTTTCGAAACTCGAACATAGACTCTAATGATGAGGCCTCATCATCAGAATCATCCCCGGGCGATTAGAGTGTGATTCTATATCTATCCAGTATCCGAGACTTCGAATATACATCTCGTCAGGCATATACTCAAAATCTCCCTATACTAGATTGTCCAAATTCAATTTAAAATAAAATATTCAAATACGAATAATGGATATAAAATTTTAAAACTAAGTTTGATTTTAAAATTTTCACTCTTCACACTCGTTCAAGGATACTACTGATCCCATCTTTAATGAGTATTTCTCATTGAATATTACTAATCCAATCTCTAATGAATTCTTTCGTTCGTATCTAACGTGTCTTGTTCTCGAGCTCTGTAAACCAAAGCTCTGATACCAAATGTAGTGACCCATGCATCCCGGTCGGCCTAAACCAAACAAGAAGGCGGATTGCTTTGAGAACCAGACAAATCAGAACACAGACAGAAGAACATTTCATTGTTATTTACAACAATTTACATCAGAGTACAAGAATATTTAGAATATGAATAAATATTACATAGAAAAATATCAGAGATTAAAATACAAAGCAGCGGAAATAAAATGTATAAATACAATGCGTAGCGGAAAATACAATAACAAATACAACCAAAAGAAATACACGGATACAGAGCATCCCGAATATAGCTCCAGCTGTAAATCCAGGATCCTGAATAAATAAATCTGCAAAACCGAAACTACTAGCTGCCCAAGTAGAAAATAGGGGCACCTATAGTTTAGGTTAAAACAATAAACTCCAGGTCAATCATGTGACTGGTGTGATAACTAAAACAGTTATTTAAAACATTACTATAAAATGAGGTAAATCAAGGGACCACGCCGTTTAACACAGAACGGGTTTACCCCTAAGAATACCCGTGCCTAAAACAACATCGCAATGCTAAATAAAGAAAAATGAAACTATTATAAGATGCAGGTCCCATCACACAATGCAACGCAAGCCGGAGGATAGAGTTTTACCTTATAATAGCCAAATATACTTGATACATTTTAAAACAAATCTTTTATTATTACTATAAGTGAAGAAATCAACTTCAAATATAAATATATCAATCATAGATGACATGGGTACCATATATCATGTCTCCATACTAGGCTCTACAATCAAAACCGCAAACTGTCGTATTTGCAAGTTTGGATTTCCATCATGGCGGCTCCTGATCCGAAAGATCTATGACGTAGTGCAATTCACCATGGTTTACGTCGCAGACATGCAAAAACACCGTAATGCACATCCATACTATTCAGGAAAACAAGTTACCATGGCTTACGTCCAAGCATTGGAAAACACCGCTAACTCTATCAATCTAGGAATCGGGGGAGGGGGGTGTGCCCCTATCCCTACCGGTGTGGGGTGACCACAACCAGTATTGTAATGACCCAAAAATTTAGAGACCTTGATTATCCGATATACAACACATATCGAACATCAAGAGTCGAAAATACCGGATGATTAATGAAAGAAATTAGAGGGTGAGGATAGATAAGATAGAAACTTAGAATAGAAGAAGAGGAAGAACACAACATCAGAGTAACACGAATCTCACAGCGGAACGAATAACATATAATATATATAACATAACTTGAAATATACATCTGTACTTGAATATACATCATTATCAAAGTACAACACTTATAACACAGTGGAAATAAACTACAGCTATATGATCCTGAAGCCTCTTGCTCCAGCTCTTCAAGTATCTGTAAATCCCGACTACTTGACTGCCCGTACAAAATTGGGCACCCAAGAGTTTAGGGAAAACAAAACAAAATAAACTCCGGGTCAGTCATGGGACTGGTATGAGTACAACAGTTTAAAACAGTTTGAACAGGTAAACGACATCTCATAAGACCACGCCGTATAATGGAACGGGTTTTTCCCTTATGAGGATCCAAAATATCTTTGTATCAAAAACCTTTTGATATTATAATAATGTCTACCAACCACAATATAATAATTATTTAGCAGAAACACTTTCATCTCACGTTCTACATATATAGTATACAATCAAAACCGCAAACACGTATTGGGTAATGGATTTCCAACTATAACAAGGTATGGAACCACCTTTCGCTAGTGTACCTCTAGAAAGGAATACACTGGGTTCAACAAGAACATCTTGCAACCCGGCCACACATGACCGACCACTCATTTCGCTTGAATGTATCGAATGTATATCACCAACGGTTGGGATCAGCATCCGTTTCCCGAATGGGATAATATCGACAATAGATTTTTAGAAATAAATGAAACTCTAGATCAGGTGATTATACACCCTAATAGGTGCGACCTACATAGCCATGCTACCTGCCCGATTTCTATCATTTATCGGTTGATGAGGCTTGAGGTTACGCTTTATCATCACATCAGATTCACTTCGAATGCCACATTGTCAGATCCATCGAAAATCACTAATTGACGTCTACAACAGTACATTACGTGTTAGCTAGAGAAGTTTCCTTCTCCGCTTCCACTCTTGGTACGGTTGAAGAAATCAATGTATGTGACATTTCTGGAAATACTCTGTCAGACATTCATCCATACAAGTCATCCAGAAACAGGATGAACCAAAGACACTATTCTGTACATCCATCTTAGGCACTGTTATCTAAGACTTATACAATAGCCCTTGCACTTTACTCCGTCTTCAAATTTTCTTTGGCATATATGATTCGCAACGCTTATGCCAATACAGAGTGGTTCTTTGGATAATAATCCAACCGGTCTCTCCATATTAACAACGTAAATTGGTCAAAACTTCGATAGTCTGTGATTTAACTATCGAAGGAAAACAGGTGTGCAAACAACGATATTATTTCCAAATGGAAATTCTATCAATCAATCATCAATCATATATATATATATTTCCTAATTTTCTATGTTTAGAAAATATATGTTATTAACACTGGAAAACATTTCCATTTATTTATTTACATATCACTATCATTTCCCAACTATCAGTCCCTGACTGTAAACTAGTAGGAGAACAATTCTCTAAGTATAAACCCCGAAGGCCGAAACCAACATCAGATCGATACTCAGAAAACTATTCAACTTAACTAATCTCTAGTCAGTTTCTAATCTTGTTTAACTCTATTTCTTTACCTCTAATCGATTTACTCTAATCGATTAACTCTATTCATTTCCTAAACAAATATTCCTTCATCCTATTTATTTTCTAAATAAATATTCTCCTTTATAATCTCCTATTTATTTACCAAATAAATATTCCTTTATAATCTCCTATTTATTTACCAAATAAATATTCCTTTTATAATTCTATTTATTTTCCACTATGCATTCCTTTTATAATTCTATTCTATTCGTTTATCAACATTTTTTCCTTTTTATAAAACTTTATTCGTTTTATAAACATTTCCTTTTATTTACTTTCGAAATATTTCCATTTATAAAATCTGTTGATTTTATAAAATCCCTTTATTTCAATATACATTGAAATAATTCTTTTTACATCCTAGGGTCTTTTTATGATATTAAAAACATCGAATAACAATGATCAATATCATTTTAGCACACATAATCCATAACAGATTATATAACACATCATATATCACAATACATGAAAAACAATAAAATAAATGTTGAGGAATCCAGTCGGATTCCTCCAACCTGTCTCCCTGCATCCACAGATGTTATACAATAAAATCAACATCACTTTCAGTTCCATATGATATATTCTGTTAAACATAATCAATATAGAAATTCAACTAACTGACTAGCAGTTCAATCAAACAGTCAACACACAGTCAATCAACCAATATTTAATAGTTCTAAAAATACAACATGAAATTATAAACTGTTCAGAGTTGGTGAGTTTTACTCACATTGGCAGTTCATCGTTAAAGAACGATAAACTGTTGTTTGATTTGAATCAAACAATTTATTTCGCCATAAATTCAAACGAGCTCCACTCCAATCCCAGTCAGTTCCATTGGGTAGTGTCCGTCCATATGATCCCAACGGATCTTGTTTTCGTCTGATTCCCAATATATCCCAGTCCAACACTTGACCCGTCCGCCCCTTATTTACTTCATATTTTACCGCAGTTTAATCTTCTACTTTACTCTGCTTACCTTAAACCGGCATGAAACTTCCTTGGTACAAACTCCTCATGTCAGTATTCCACTCCTCATCCACGCTTTTACAGGAAACCGCCGCGTCTCCCATAGTGTCCTTGTCACTTCTGTCAGCAGTACTTCACTAGACAGTGCCCGGCAACTCCACATCGACCAATTAATCCACTATACTCTCGCAAATCAAAATACAAGAACTCAAGCTCTTCTTTAAGGCAACCGGTTTCAGCGATAATTCGCCTCCTTACTGAAAAGCATCGGTGGAAATTTGTCCCAACATTTTCAAACTCGTATGTGTATACTTCATTAGGCCAACAGGTTTTACAATTTATTCATCTCGCCTACAGTAGTTTCACGTGAATTCTTATGGACCCTACACCTCCAAACTGATTCACGTCACCGCCTCTCAGATTTCCAAGCATTTCCGCACCCTTCCACTCGCTGTCCTCCACTCCTACTGTGCATATGCCAAGCACACAACCCATCCCATACTCTATCCTCACCAATGTATGCATCAACAACCCTTTCTCTTACGTGACCTCCTCCTAAAACCCCACGCTCCTGAAACATCTCACGCCATTTTTTCCACCATTAGCTTCACCAAACAGTGTTGTCGCACCCTCAGCCCTCCCCTTTCATACTTAAGTTTTCAACAAAGATCATCACACAACACTACTTCCTGCTCATAACGCAACAGGACCCGCTGTATACATGGCCAACGCCATCTATTTGAACCCCATCTAAAACTCCATCCACTTCTACCAACATCCACCGCTAGCACCTTCTAATAGAACCCGAACTCACCCTTCTCATGGCGTTTGCATTGAAGCTCTAGTCAACTGCTACGCCACTTTGAAAGCCCGCGCCCACCAGCTCATGAAAACGAAAACAACTCTAGCGCTCCTTTCCTTTTGATTTTATCTTGATTTTTAGAAGAGGATTTTGGTTTGAGAAGTAGCCGGCGGCGGAAAAAGAAATGGACCGAAGGAATGAAAAATGTATTAGGTTTAGAATGGAAAAGGCTTTATATAGGATTGTTTGACGACATGGAAGTTCGGTTTCCATTTTCTAAGTGGTGGCTGAGAACAGAAGACGTGGCTCTCGTTTTCATCACAAATAAGTTAGGTTCTTTTATTTAGTTGTAACATTTAACGTACCCTATACATATATAAAATTCTATCCATATACGAGCTGCTACGAACAGAAATAAAAAAACTGGCGAGACGATCATTGTCCCACGATCCCAAAAATAAAATAATATCAGAAGTTTATCTCATATTATGAAACCCCAAAATATTGATATAGGGTGCAAAATACTCCAAATAAAAAGTTGCTTATTTAATTAATTAAAAATTACAGTAAAATTCTAAAAATTATTTTATCGTTATGTCTCAAAAGAAGCTTGTCTAAATTCAAACCCGATATTCAAATATTTTTAAATAACAGTTATGGCCACGAACGAATATACCGCTGTTTTTCTGAATATTTGATTTGGACATAAATCAAAATCTACACGACGAAATCCCGATTTTTCTCTTCCATTAGAAAAATATACCTCACCAGCTCCCAACGTTTCTTGTTTCACAGAAATCCGATTTAAAACGGCTTCTGTATATCCAGTTGAAGTTCAAATCGCCAAATCGCGAACTACAGCGCCGTTTCGAGCTAGATTTTAATTATAATATAATTATACGTTCAACTGTCGTTCAAATAATATATACCTTATTATAATTCAACTCTAAACTGAATTATACACTTTCAATTGTCTAGTTCACACAATATTGTGAATTCCACTAATTCTGATTATTTCAGAATTAGATATATTATTTAATTATTATTTTAATTAAATATTCTCAGCTATTTAATTAAACCACCATTTAATTCACTATATCTCTATTTATATAATTAAATAAATTAATTATAATACCTCTGCAAATGCGGGTCATTACAAGTATCACCTCGGTCGATCGAATCCATGACAACCTATACGGTGTCTATCCTCATCTCTAAAGCATACTGATCTAACCATCAGTTTGCCACCATATCGGTGTGCGAGGCTCGTGAATTAATTCTACATAAAGCTGTGCTATATTGAAGTTGTGCTTTGATCATCATCCACCAAAATTTTCTTTTCAACAAAGGTTTGGATCACTGCATCTCAGCATGCCACACTATCAATTCATACTGTACCACTGATTTCTGCCGATATATAACCTTTGAGCTCGTACGTCTCAGAGAAGGGTGTTAAGCAAGAGAATAAATTCTCCACTAACAAACAGATATATATTTAGCAGAGTTCAATGAATATAGTATAAAGGAATACAATTTCAGACACACCATCCATTTACAAGTCCGTTCTAGATCTGAACGAAACCGGAGGCACCTTATTACTCGTCCCGTATGTCCAATACAGGAGAGAGGCCCTCGCATATCCGTACAATCAACAAGTATGTCCAGACGGATACCAATGTAGCCCCTTCAAGGTAGCTACACCAATCATGAGCAATAGTAGCAACCCATCCATTTGATGTGAAGATCGTCGGTCTTGCACCGTCTTCATTCTCTTCAACTTTTCGTCGTATCAGTTATTCAGAATGGGTTAAACCTGGCCTTTATGAATAACTCGCGTATCTTATAATCAAATGCTATAACAACACATCATACGCATCATTCCAATCTAGAATATTCTTTTCACAAATTAAACCAAATTAAGGTTTTCCAAACTAGTAGGGATGTGCGAACCTTATCGACGTAATTATTTGTTTATTTTCCCAATCCCAACCTATTCATCCCATGGAGCAAAACTGGTGATACTCCATATCTAACACCACGGTGTTATCGGTAAAAATTAATTACCATTTCACGTTCAAATCTAATTAATGATTTAACTATCGCTTGGAGCAAAACTGGTGATACTCCTTCCTCGATCATTTTTTGAATTGATAATTTTAATTATCACATTCACTTTTCAATCTAATTAAAGTTTCATTAAAAATCCACTTAGTTTTAGTCATCCCTAAAATCAATATTAATGATTATTTAACTTTGGGAAATCTAACATGCCGCATCGACAATCTATATCGTACCATTGATTTCTGCCGATATATAACCTCTAAGCTCGTACGTCTCAAAGAAGGGTGTTAAGCAAGAGAATAAATTATCCACCACCAAACAGATATATATTTAGCAGAGATCAACGAATTCTGTATCGAAATACAATGCTAGACATGTAATCCTGTCTTTAACTGGGTTAAAGAACCAATGTCATTTAAAACGCGGTTCACGATAAACCCAAAATCACATTCCATTAACCATGGAATCTTCACGGAAATAGATTAATATATAATCGATATCAATTTATGTATCTGACTAATAATATAAATGGAATAATGACAAAGCCTTTTAAATTCCATATATGTTAACAGTCTTCCTTCACAGAAGCTCATCTCGATTATTACCAAATCAATTCCTTTCAATTCCAATTTAATACATTAAATTGGAAATCTTTACTTTGGAAAATTCCATTAATCTAAATTAAAAGATTATAAATTCCAAATCATATTCTTCACTGCTAATTGGGTTAAAGAACAAGTGTTATTTAAAGCACCATTCACGATAAACCCAAAAATCCAATTCTTTTATTCAATTCCAATTAAATATTAATTAATTGGAAAACTTCACTAAATCTTAATTTAAAGATTTATTCTTTTCTCAACCGAGTTAAAGAACAGTGTTAATGAAGACACCATTCACGACAAACCCAAAATCCAATTTGATATCAAATACAAGGCTCTAAATAGAAAATATATCATCTTATATTCAATTTCAAATTCTAAAACCAACGGATATCGTATTGGAAAAACGATGTATATATCTTCTGAATTCCTCAACAATATCCATATAATCACGAAATCCAATATCAAAATATTTCGAAGATTATTTCCATTCTGAATCCATTCCAATTTAATCATTGGAAAATTCTGGTTATTTTAAAACCATTTTCAAATCCAATTTATTTATTTCTAAAAATAAATAAATTATTATTCTATTTAATAACTAGTTCATTTCTATAAATATATTTTTATCTTTCTAAAACTGGAATTTTTCATCCGAAACCTTTTCAAATCTTTATTATGATTTTACATAATTTTTCCATATTTTTAATAAATTTATTATCGCCCGTACAGGCGGTTTCCAATAACGGTCACAAAACTGCATCCATAACCTTCTATGAAATTGATTTGGACATATCTCCAAATCTAACCGTTAGATTTCAAATATCTTTAATTCATTGGAAATCGCTTTTCGATACGAACCCAACGGTTCCGATTTTAGGAGAATCCGATGGTCGGATCTTCCGTAACATCCATTTGAAGTTAGTGATCGAAATTCGCGAACAGTTGCTGCGCGGCGCATTATATTCAGGCCATTAATATATATGTATAATGTATATTATATATATTTCGTCGATTTTCATTTAAAATGAATTTTATAAATCGTTTTAAATTCGTTTTAAAAACGATTTCCACTTCTATTCCAAATTCAAATCGAAATTGAATTTTCCCTCATAAATTCGTTTTAAATTCATTTCAAAATGATTTCAATTTTATTTTCAAATTCAAATCAAAATTGAATATTCCATTATATATTTCGTTTTAAATTCATTTTTCAAAACGCTTTCCATTTCAAATTCAAATTCAAATTGAATATTCCATATATATTTCGTTTTAAATTCATTTTTAAAACGATTTCAATTCCATTTTCAAATTCAAATCAAAATTGAATATTGCATATATATTTCGTTTTAAATTCATTTTTCAAAACGATTTCCATTTCATTTTCAAATTAAAATTCAAATTGAATATTCCATATATATTTCGTTTTAAATTCATTTTTAAAATGATTTCAATTCCATTTTCAAATTCAAATCAAAATTTAATATTTCATATCATTTTAGTATTAAAATGATAATATTTCCAAAACATCAGATTTTGAAATCACTTTTCGATATTCATTATAAAATGAATAAAATCGACAAAAATTCTCGTTCGTGTTAAAATGGCGTTTAACTATTTAACACGGCTTCACATTTCAATATTCACTAAATATTATTTTAAAATATTCGTTAATTCTGAACTGGAATTAGACTCAATCAATTACCATATAATTTTATTTATATGGATTTCAACATCATATATATACAACAATAATGATAAACAATCATTAAAAATTCAAACAACATCCAGAGTACATTCTACAACTGTATAAGCATTAAAATAAATAAATAATGCTTATATAGTCTGTCAACCCATCGATTGACATACCACTTATTACTGGGATCAGTGTATGTCAAATATTATCCCAATACCCCTGTGGGATTTTCAAACAACAAATACTATTTATTATTTGTGTAGTTGGGCAATGTGTAAAATTTGTCGTCCCAATCCATATTAGATAAATAAGTGTACATAAACAAACCGTCCGATTTGTAAATGAATATTTATTTCATTTCATGATAATATATATATATATATTATATAAATAATTTTTATATACAACACATCAATACATGACAATTCAATCACAATCCACACAAACAATACAATCAAACAAGTCGTCCATGGTCTGTGGACGACGTGGAGTAGTTCCTACGTGCAGTTACATAATAATTTAAATAACTGTATAAAAATAATAGTGAGAAGTTCTCACTTTGCTTTTGGCTTCGCCTAAAATTGTAGCGAGCTCTAAACATTCTCCAGTCTCTTTTGGAATGTAGAGGACGTCGTCACGGGTCCAATGTCTCTTGTTTCACTGGATTTCGACAATACATGAAAAAGATACGATTTTTATACGATCAATCAATTTCGCAATGCTTTTAAATGTTTAAAACCATTTAAATATACCTTCTGATTAACAACTGACGGTTTTCCCGGGTGTTCAAAATTAGGGTTCCTTACTACACGCAAATAAAGGCACGAGACGACGATCCGAGGGCACCACGGCATAGAGCTCCGAGAGAGCTTCCAGGTGCAGCCTATAACGTCGAACTCAAAGTTGCGCAGGGGGGGTTCTGACGCGAGGCGGCTCCACTTTGGGGCTTCAGATCTCGATGTACACGAAGCAAGGGAGGGCGAGGCAGGTATGGATTGGAAGAGGGGGAAGAGCTCTTCAAAAACCGCAACTGGAGCCCTCGACTTTGGTGAGTGGTTTAGCCGGATTTTAGGAGAGAAGGTTGGAGCGCTTATCATCGTCGGTTTCGAGGGTTACGGGGTCTGAAAGAAAATGAGCGATGAATCTGATTGGCCCGCTTATTTTATATATATATATTTATTTATTTATTTAATTCCATTAAATCCGAAAATATCCCATATGACATACGAACTCCAATTCAAACCCAACGACTGTCATTACTAGGTAAATAACCCATTTCCAGACATAATGGAATATGTTTCATGAGCTCATTTGACTGTTTCAGTCAGTTATTCTTCAAATTAAAATATAAAACATTCAATTTTAGATTTGAACGTACATTTTAAATTACCGGGATCACATACTGACTCCAAAATTTCCAGAAAAATAAATCTGGCTATTTTTTGATGATACGGTCCTAACAAAACTAATTTCGTTAAATTTGGAGACCGTTTAAAAAACGGTCATTTTCTGGTCGATCCAA
Organism: Allium sativum; assembly: GCA_030737875.1. Taxonomy (NCBI): domain Eukaryota; kingdom Viridiplantae; phylum Streptophyta; class Magnoliopsida; order Asparagales; family Amaryllidaceae; genus Allium; species Allium sativum. Next base: position 226,265,296 of record CM060911.1, on the reverse strand, counting down.
ACTGTTAAAACATGTTTTCTTTTGCCACGCCCACATATTTATTCCAAAAAATTTGAAAATTGGAATCTAGCAATAATTCGACATTCCGGATTCAAACAATGTGGTCTCGTCGAAGACGGAGGTCGTTTGCAAAATCGCTATTTTAAGGGCTAAATTCCATAGCGACTATTCTTAATTTTCAACCGGACTTGACTTTTTATTCTTGCTATGAAATTTCAATTTTTCAGATTCGATGGAAAGATATTTTCAAACAGATTTAAATATTTTTGGTTTCACTAAAATCCGGTTTATTTTGAATCCTGTACATTCATTTGAAATTTGAAATCGAATTTTCAAACTACCGCGCCATTTCCAATTCCTTTTATAATTAAAATATATATTTATATTTTAACTTCCATTCAAATAAATTTCTATGTTCTAATTCTATTCAAAATAAATTTCTAGTCATTATTATATAAAATAAATCGTCTTAAATATTCAAAATTCATTAAAATTGCCAAAATAAAAAATTTTAATTGGTTCTGATTTTCCGGGTTATTACATAATTACTAATAGGTTATTAGATAATAATAATTATTAAAAATTTAGCTATTAAAAAATATTTTAATAATTTATTATTAGTAATTTTACTTCTTAACTATAATTTAATATTAATTATTAAATAGAATATGTTATGAATATTTTATTAATTCTTAATATTTGTTGTTGATTAGATTTATTAATCATTAAATGTAATTAATAATCGTTAAATATAATTTACACACTATTAATAACTAACCAAGATAATCGTAATTTTAATAGATCTCTTATATTTTAAGAGAAAAACATAATTAAAAATATACGATAAACATGTGATAAATTTGTGATGGATTTCTTTTGATATATTTATTTTTATCAAAAACTTAACTATATATTACATCACAAATCCAAGGTAAATCTACATAAAAATTGGTATGGGGTTGTGGCTTCTTGCTGCAACATTATTTTACTTAATTTTAGCATAAAATTTAGTGACTTTTTAACTATCAATGACAACTCCATAGCTGATTTACGATGGATTTTCCATGATCTGTGACAAATAGCATTTGATATCACTTTTCCTTTTTTAAGCAAAATTTTAGCTATGATTTCCATATCCGTGACAATTCCATGATTGATTTAGCACGGATTTGCTAGGAATCCATGTTACGTCATAAAAATATATTTTGGTCAACAAAAAATTATATTTGAAAAAGAACTTAAAAATTCAACTCAGATCCCTCTTAGATCTGACACAGTTTTGCTATGGATTTTTCCATCACAATAGATACGTCACTAAAACAGCATTTTCTAGTAGTGTATAACTACCTCTCAGACCTTGGCTGAATAACATTCTTAACTTAAAAAACAGACAAGGCTGCTTATCTCGAATAATCAACACCATATACAACTAATTATCCCTTTTTAAAACGTGTATACGTTCCTCTTTCTATTTTCTACCAGATTTAATTTATATATTTCCTTTTTATTTATAATATTCTAACTCCTTAAATTTCTTCAAAAATTTTCCAGCACCTCCTTTGTACTGTTCAATAGCTCAAACACCAACTCGCCTCTATGGTCCCTTTCCATTCAAAATGAAAATTAAAAAGCCAAGTGTCTTGCCGATTCGTCACATAAAAACTCATGTGGAATTTAAACATGTAGCTTTTTGTCGGGCACTTAAATTTTAATCTTCATTCTTTTCATTCCATACCTGTTTTATACGTACTCATCCAATTCCAATTTATTCCAACTTAATCCGACCATTTTAAATCAATTTGCTAATTTATTCTTTAATTAGCTCTTTGCATATTCCACTTTTTAATTAAACATATCACATTTATATATGTAACGACCCGCATTCTACGCATCGAAGGATTATAGAATATTTATTTCTTTCACGTACGAAGTCGTATGGTCGTGTGACTTTGGGAGACGACTATTGGGGTCATTTCCCATGTTCATGATTTTTACCGATTTTTAAATGACCGTTTTGCCCCTAGCTGATCTTGTTTCGGCCATAACTTTTGATTGGAAAGGATTTTTGACCTAAAACCACTTCCATTAGATCCTGATGATGGTTTACCCTTCCGTAGAGTGCTCATATGTGAAAAACGGACTTACTGTTTGGGAGATATGGCTGAATTAAGGTTTAGAAGGTGAAAACTGCTTAACCGGGCTTAATTGGGTAGTTAATAGCTAGGCCCATTGGGGAATTTCGGGATTAGGGGTATATAGGGGCTGACTAGGGTTAGAAAACACTTCTTTAGACACTTTTTCATCTGCCACTTTCATTCTTGGAACCCTAGTAATGGCCTCCAACATCTAAAACACCTCTAAACCACTTTCTAATTGAAGATTTGGCTAAATTACATCTAATTAAGGAGAAATAGCACCGAAGCAAGGTTAGAACTGCTATTAGTCATCAGTATTCGTGCCAAACATAGAATCATTTCAGATCTACAGTTTATTTGTGGCATAGGTGAGTGATTTGTGTAGTTCCTCATTACTTACGGTTAATTAAGAGTAATTAGTGTTAATTAGCGAATTTATACATGATTAAATTCTGGAAAAATATTTATAAATTTCGAAATATTATTTTAGACCTCTGTTAGAAATTTGGTTTGGTTTGGTTAAGTTTTACTAATCCTATCATTAGTTTTGCTTAAACATGCTTAAGGGAAAATATGAGATTTTGGCTATGTTTAATCCATTTTAACCTATCAAGTTGTTGTTTTGGTGTTAGTGGCCAATTTTATATGTTGCTATGACTGTATGGTATGCTTTTTGATTGATTATAAAAGTTAGATTGGTTGAAAATGCTGTCGAATGGCATAAAACAGTAGCTGGAAAGAAGTGCAGGAAATTAACCGAACCGGATCGAATCGGAGGGGTAGCACGAACTGACCCGCTCGTGGTGATGGAGATCGATCCGAACCGCCTCATGGAGCACCCCCTTCTTCACGAACCGTTGACCCGACCTGTTCTCCTGGAGTGTGCCATGGACCACCTGAGAAAGCAAGTCACGATCCGATGAAGGCCTAACCCACGAGTCAATGGAGGAGTGCGACCAGACCTGGAGAGGAGCTCACGATCCGAACCGATGGAGGAAGGATGTCACGAGCCAAAATGTTGTGCCACGAGCTGGTGTTGGGCACGAACCGACCCGATAGGGTTAACCAAGACCCGAACCGAGGAGCTTGGACTTGATACTTGACGATCATGATCCGAACCAAATGGGTATCCTCCGATCCGACCCGACCCGATGTGAACGATCACAGATAGGACTACTTCAAGGAGCACGATCTGAAGCATAGTAAAGAGGAGCATGCAAAACCGATCCGAAGATGATGACCAAAACTCGAGATGCAAAGTAGTCCAAATAGGAAGTAGAACTCAGGATCCAGTTGGGAACCAACGAGTTAACTTCATGAGTTGGGCTTTGCTGCGGGATGTGTGCTAAGGAGTTATCGACGTCCATAACTTTGATTCGCCACTACGACGGATGTTAGGCTATGGATCAGTGCAGTGGGGTAGTTATTACTGCATGGGGGCAGAGTGATCGTAGAATGGCTATGAGCCAATGCAGTGGAGTCATCACGACTTCATGGGGGCAGAGTGGACATAGTAAGGACTAGTGGCTATGGATCAGTGCAGTGGTGTCATTATGACTCCATGGGGCAGAGTGATCATAGCAAGGATTTAGGTGATCAAAGCGGTGGATATCGTATGCTTTACGCACTGAGTGAGAGATGTGAGGATGGTTGCTATGTTTGATTGTTTGCTATCACTATGACATGCACACCCCCTCCCCTGTATCTTTATGCCTTATGTTTAGTGGCACCTTAGAGTATTGAGCGGTATGTTGTGCTAACTCCTTGGTTGCAGGTTCAGCTTCAGGTATGGTTTAGTATACCTGTTATTGTTCTGTTTGGCTACTTATCGCTCATACCAGACTTTTGTCTGACCCAGAGTTTTATGTCTCTTCTTATTACTCTAGGTGCTCTTAAATGGGCAGACTAGAGACAGGTTAGCTGGTTATGCACGAGTAGCTGATCTGGAGACGAGCAGGAGGCTCCTACGTATTATCTACATATATTCTCCCTCTGTCGCTGTTGGTCACTACTTTGGGCATTAGTAGTGTACCTTCCTTATTTTCTATAGAGACAGTTTTCAAAAGTTGTAATAATGATCATGTGGAACATAAGCTGTATTTGGATTTTCCGCTGCTATGATGTTTAGTTTTCAGCTTATGCACTGTCTCGCCTGTTTTATGTTAAAGTATGTTGTTATTATATTTTATTCCATGCGCTGTGAGACATTCTATAGGTTCTTTGTTAGTTCAAATTTCCTTCCATTTTCTTTCTTTGGCGACCGTCCTGTGCTGGTTGGACATTGGCACAACGCACTTTCATTGAAATGTTGGCTGGTGCGGGGCGGGCAATCACATTCGATATCAGAGCACTAGGTTGCATATTTAACCTAGGGAAAGACACCAGGGAGAGATAATACGTATATGAGAGCGCGTATTTGTGATTATTTTGGTTTTCAAACTCTCTCTCTATATATATACTATTAGTATATCTAAGCATGGAGTCACACTGCACTTGCACCACAAAGAGGATGGTTAATCGTTTCTCTTTACAGATTGAACGATGAGCCGATATACGAGGGGTGCTAGCAGAGGAGCCAATAATGGGAATGCTCCTGACATGAGGGCTATGTTCACTGACTTCATGAGAGAGATGCTTAGAAATGTGCAAGGACCAGTTCCCAATGCTGCAAATGGTGGTAGTGCAGCGGTGCAGGCGCCTAAGGCTGATTTCACCAAGCTTTGTAAGGACTACACTAGTCTTGGTGGGAAACCGTTCCACGAAATGGAATCGGCTACAGAAGTTCAGGATTGGTTGGATAGCTGTAAGCGTATCTTCAAAGACTTGGGTATCGAGGATGCGATGAAGAGGAAGCTAGCATCCCGTCAGCTACACGGACGGGCGATGAATTGGTGGAATGCTATTAAGAAAGCTACTCCAGAGGATCAAGTTACATGGGATCATTTTAAGACCCAATTCAGTGATAAGTTCATCCCAGCTGCCCATAAGTCAGAATTGTTTAGGAAATTTCTGGAGCTTAAGCAGAATGGTAGGGCAGTCTCGGAGTACATTGCAGAGTTCAATACTTCATTGAAGTATGGATTATCTCTTATCGACACTCCCGAGAAGAAGAACGAGAAGTTCATAAATGGTTTGGATGGATACTTGGGGGAAAGGCTTATTAACCACATCAATGAGACGTTTGAATCGATTATGGGGAAAGCATTGAGGTCAGAGAGTCTTTACCCTAAGTCGAAGACTGAGGTTGCATCTGCAGAGGAGCCAAAGCCACAAGCAAGCGATGGAGGAAAGAATGGTTCTCAGAATAAGAGAAAGCAGAATCAGACCAAGGATGGCAAGAAGAAAAAGAATAAGAAAGATGTTGAGTGCTTCAGCTGTGGTAAGAAGGGCCACTATGCCAAAGAATGTCGGGCCAAGCCAGCGGATAGGAAGTGCTTCAACTGTGGCCAAGTGGGACATCACAAGGATAAGTGTCCGCAACCCCCTAAAGAAAAGAAGATTGTGAAAGCATATGCTATCAATGTTGTTCCTTCTTCGTCGAATGCCCTAATTGCGGCGGAGAAAGGAAAGAATGTCGTCATTGAAGGTATGCTTTCTGTTTATGATGTTCCTATTCGAGTATTGTTTGATACCGGAGCTTCCCGTTCCTTCATATCAAGTGACCTGGTAGATAGGTTGGGATTGGAACCCTAGATAGTCGATAGACCTTTAGCAGTGACGAACCCGATTGATGATTCAACTAACCTTAGCATGATTTTTCATAATGTGGTCTTATCGAGTCATAGATGCATGTTTGTTTGTGATTGCTTTGTTTTGGGCTTTACTGGGTTTGGCATTATTTTGGGAGCGATTGGCTCCAAAGATACGGGGTGGTGGTAGACTGTGAGGGATTTTTGGTGACAGTTAGAGCGGATGATGGGCGGAGGGTAGTGTTTGGTAGTCTACCTAGTGATGGGGTAATGGCTAGTTTTATAAATTCCCTCGACATCCTGCATGATGAGTTGTCAGATGTGCCCGTGGCTGGCCAGTATCCGGACGTCTTCGAGGAAGTGACCAGACTTCCAACACACCAAGAGATTGAGTTCCGTATTGATTTAGTGAAAGATGCCAGACCTATAGTAATGCCACTTCGTCATATGGCACCAAGGGAGCAGCGAGAGCTCGGGGTGCAAGTGAGCGATCTTTTAAAGAAGGGATTTATCAAAAGAAGTGTTTCTGAGTGGGGAGCACCAGTTGTGTTTGCTACCAAGGCAGATGGTTCCCTTCGATTGTGTGTAGATTACCGCGAATTGAATAAGGTGACGAGGAAGAATAAGTATCCTCTACCGCGGATAGATGATTTGTTTGATCAGTTGAGTGACGCGAGAGTGTTCCCCCAGTTGGATCTCGCGACAGGTTTTCATCTGCTTAGAATTGAAGCTGACAGTTTAGCTAAAACGGCATTTCGTATGCCGTATGGATTTTATGAGTGGTTGGTCATGCCATTCGGGTTAACCAATGCACTGGCATATTTTGTTGATCTTATGAATAGGGTATTCAGGGATCAATTGAATAAGTTTGTTCTTGTGTTCGTTGATGCTATCTTGGTTTATTCAAGGACAAAGGAAGAGCAAAAGGAACATTTGAGGATAGTGATGGAGGCGTTGAGAAAACACCAATTGAAAGCAAAGTTTTCTAAGTGTCACTTCTGGAGGAGGGAAGTGAGATTCTTGGGCCATGTTGTTTCAGAGAATGGTATTGTCGTGGATCCTGCGAAGGTGACTACGGTACAGGATTGATCTACACCCAAGAATGCAACAGACATAAGAAGTTTCTTGGGATTAGCTGGGTATTATCGGAAGTTCATCCAAGACTTCTCCAAGATAGCAGCACCGTTGACTCAGTTGACCAAGAAGAATCAAGCTTTCGTTTGGGACGAAAAGTGCAAGAATGCATTTAAGGGTCTAAAGGAAAAGTTGACATGTGCACCAGTGTTAGTCATCCCTAAAGGGAATGAAGAGATGAGGGTATACACAGATGCATGTGGTACCAGACTAGGTGTTGTATTGATACAAGGAGGTAGGGTTATAGCTTATGCTAGTAGGCAACTGAAACCACATGACAAAAGATATTCTACCCAAGATTTGGAATTGGCAGTGATCGTGTTCGCATTGAAGATGTGGAGACATTATCTCTTGGGAGAAAGATTCGAGTTGTTTACTGATCATAAATCGCTAAATTATCTTTTCTCTCAGAAGGATCTAAATCTCCGACAGCAAAGATGGTTAGAATTCTTGGCTTCTTAGGATTTCGATATCGCATATACACCAGGAAAAGGCAATGCAGTAGCTAATGCCTTGGGTAGGAGACACGCCAGTTTAGGGGCTATGTTTCTTGAGTGGAAGCAACTGGAGTACATCGCTGGGTATGATTTCAGACCAAAGTGTGAATTGGATCCAGAAATGTTAGCAAGTTTGACGGTCAGACCCACTTTGATTAAATGAATTGGTTCCAGTCAGAGGGACGTTCCTAACCTATTGGAAATCATCTCCAAGTTAGAGATGGGTATCGATGAGGAGATGAACAAGTATGGGCTTGATCGAGATGGATGGCTTAGAAAGAATAGGAAACTAGTTGTGCCCAATGTCAAGGGATTGAGAGATAAAGTGCTTAGAGAATGTCATCACTCAAAACTGACTATACATTCCAGTGGTAACAAAATGTATCGAGAAATGAAGCATACCTACTACTGGGAAGGGATGAAAAGAAACGTTGGGAAGTTTATATCCAAATGCATGAATTGCCAGCTAGTTAAAACTGAGCAAAAGAAGCTTAGTGGTTTGTTGCAACTGTAACACCCTGAATTTTTGAATAATCGAATCAACTAAATTAAAGAATAATTAATCTCAGATGTGAGAATTAAGGGAAACGGGTTGCGCCATTGTGTTCGTCTCAGAATTTTGGTTGAGATAGAGTCCGAGTTTGCGTAAATTGGATTTCATATGAAAAAGATTAATATGATTATGCAAGTTTTATATATGATGTTATGCAAGTTTCATGTATGATGTTATGCAAGATTAATATGATTATGCAAGTCAATATGATTATGCAAGTTTTATATATGATGTTATGCAAGTTTCATGTATGATGTTATGCAAGATTAATATGATTATGCAAGTTAATATGATTATGCAAGTTTCATATATGATCTTATGCAAGTTAATATGATTATGCAAGTTGTACATATGATGTTATGCAAGTTAATAGGATCACGCAAGTTGTATGCGAGTTATATGATGTTATGTAAGTTTGGATCTAAAATATATGCTACTAGTTCATGATGTTAACTTGTGTCAATGAATCCCATTTTATAATCCAATCACCTAGATTTATAACATCAGTTTTTACGCGAATATAAATGTGGAACATATGCTAATTCGTATGAGTATTATGTTCATATGCAAGTTTAAGTGATAATTGGATTCACATATATACAAGTTCACACCTTTAAAGTTTAGATCCATATTCAAGTTGACATTTTTATGTTGAAACTATGACATGCATAGTTATGCAAGTTTACACCTTTATGTGGATACATAGTTTACTCAGGTTAACACCTTTTATTGGATCCGTAATTATGCAAGATGACACCTTTATGTTTAGGTTGACGACATACATAGTTTATGTAAGTTTGTGATAATTACCTAGGCTAGTTGGGTGTAAAACTATGTTCATACATGCAAGTTCACACCTTTTAGATATATGAATTTTGGATCCTTGATAATACAAAGACTATGCAAGTATGTTGTAATTCTTAATTACAAGTTAGATGCAAATTAGATCTATTATTGTGTGTATGTGACTTTGTGACGTTTATTCCCTTTTTTAAGTATTAGACTATTTGCAAGTCTAATATGTATATGTCATGTTAAGCGAACGAATGACGGGGGTACGATGGGGATAATAGTGGATACACACGTATTGTGAATTTGGCATGTAATGGCCTAAAAAGGCATGTAATTAATTTTAAGGAATAAAATTAATTAGTGATGAGATTGGTATAATTTATATACCATAAATAGATGAGCATAATTTAGGTGATAAATTATGGACATAAATAAATATGGAAATTAGAATAGGGAAAGTAATTCAAATTTGGGGAAAATTAATTATGTATAATTAATTGCCTAAGACACGAGGTTGGACTCATTTGTGGTGTAAGACTGCCCGGACCCGCCCGACAAATCCAGCAGCCACAAATGGTAGCTCAATGTGGGAGGTCAAAGGCCCAAACTAAATGCGTAACAATTGTATGGACACGAGATTTGTGGGGTAAGACTACCCGGACCCGCTCGGCAAATCCAGCAGCCACAAATGCCAGCCTAATGTGAGAGGTCCTACAGGGGTTACAGTAGTAATAAATTAAGTAACACTTAACCAAAGTAAACATGTAGTGGGACATGGGGGTTAAGTGGCTGACATGTGGGTGACAAAAGGAAATATGATTAGTAGCACTTAACCGAGATAAACATGTAAGTAGAACATGGGGGTTAAGTGGGTGCCTTGGGTGGCATGTGGAAATACGAATAGAAACACTTAACCAAATTTAAACATGTAAGTGGACATGAATAAGAAGGGGTTAAGTGGGATGTATTTGTGGGGACCAAGCTTAGGTGGAAAGCTTGTGTCAAGTAATGGGGGCCCGTTTCAACCAGTAACCCATGAGTATCTCTGTGGATTCGACCCAAGTCGAGGACGGGACACGCGTACTGGGCTTGACTGTATGAGGCCAAAACGGGTTAGCGGTGGCAACGCAAGTCCAACGGGTTCATGTGCGTGTGTTAGCCCGGGCTGGTAGGTAAGACGTTGTTGCATCGTGTAGGTATAAGCCGTGCATCTCTGGTAGTATTGGGTTGCCACTTTGGGGAGTGATACACCCCACTGTGGGACTAGCACGGGTATCTACGAGTTAGGGAGCCGATCAAATGGGGAAGGTAGTGGGTACGACTAGTGGAGATAGGAGCAGGCGGCACCTATGACAGCAGCTAGGAGTACAACTACCATATTATAAATATTGTAATTGAAATGGGGTGGGTAGTAGGTGCAACTAGTGGAGATAGGGGCAGGCGATGCCTATGACAGCAACTAGGGGTACACGAAACTACTATTATCACATATGTTATGTTCAGTAGGCGGGATCAACTTTTAGAGTGACTAGTATTGGTGCAGTTAGTATTAGTTCGGTATAACTTAGTAATTACCCTTAAGTACGTGGAAGCGCGACTTATCATTATCTTATTTCTCCTTTTTGACTCTGTCATTTGTTTCACAGTCATACCTTATCTTCCAGTTATAGCTTATCCTAGTTACTTTAAAAGTTATATTGTTAAAGTTATCATACTCGCCAGACTTTATGTCTGACCCCCTTTGTTTTCGCCTCTTTTCTTCCTTCCCCCCCCCCCTCAGGTTCTCAGGGTGGGACTAGCACTAGTGGAACTTGACTTGGATCTTTTCTGAAGTACATGGATTGCTGAAGTGAAGTTCAACTTGTCTTTTATCATGGCTATTAAAGTTGGGATTATGCTTTTTATTTTTATATACTCTGATTTTGTCAAGATGGATATTTTGTACTTGACTCTAGTCTTTGGTTTTGATGATGTAACCAAACATATTTACCTTCTGCTGCAATAAATAAAGTTTTAAATTTTCAAGTACTGCTTTATATCTGTCTTGTTGTGATTTTATGTTCTATATTCACTTAAAATGCTCCATGGAAGTTAATGCATTCCCTTTGTGAGTGACATTAATGGACGTGGGGTGTTACACGTGGTATCAGAGCTGAAGGTTACCAAAACAGATATGATATTTTTGAAAAAACTATTTTTCAAAAGCATTTTATAAAGAAATACTTTCAAAAATATGTTTTAAGGAGAGTATTTTCAAGAGAAAGGTTTATTTTAAAAACATAATGCCCAAGAGCCATATATCTTATCTTTAGTATGTCCTCTCGTTAGTACCTTTGACCTTTAGATAGGGTAGTCCTATGGTTGAAACATGTGTTTGAGACATGTTATGTATGATGGATGCATGTGGATGCAAGTGTTTTCTAGTGGTTGCTTGTAACAACCCGAAAATCAGACCCAATTTAAAAATTTTATTTTTAAGAATTTTATAAGAAAAATCTGCCAGAATTTGAAATTTCCATTTTTAAATAACATTTTAATTATAGAAAAATAGACATTTTGCAAACGAACCCCGTTTTCAACGAAACCACTTTTGTTGGAACCGGAATATCATATTATTGCTAGGGTTCAATTTTCATAATTTTCAGAATCAGATTGTGAGCGTGGCAGAAGAAACTGTGTTTGGGTCAATACAGTCAAAATTGAACGACTTAAAATTGGCCGTTTTTCAAACAGCCTCAGAATTCGACGAAAATTATTTTGTTGGATTCGTATCGTCAAAACATAGCCAAAATATTTTTTCTGGATTTTTCCGGGCCCGTATGTTACTCCGGTGGATTTTTGAATACGTCAAAATATTAAAATAAAAGAATTATTTTTAAATCTGAAAAATGGAGGCTGAGATGACCTCTTGGGCATGCGGGACATAGACGGATGAATCCGGAATAGGGGCTATTAGGTAGGAAGGGCAGTCGTTGGGCTGAAAACGGGATAAGTGGGTAATCGGGCCAAATGGGAAAATTAATAAACAAATTAATTAAAACCCTAATATAATATTATATATAAATAGGTCAGCCGAACTGTTCATCGTCTTGCTCAAATTGGTGGCCGCCCCTTTCTTCAATCATTCCTCCACCAAATTCTCTCTCCTCCCTTCGAATTAGACCCCAAACTATAGCTCATTTTGAAGCTCTTTCCCTTCTCTACATTCTCATATCCATTATACCTCCTCTCGTGTACTGTTTTCAGAAGACCGAGCCCCCAAAGTCCGAGTCTTGCGTGCGCCGCCGGCCCCACCAGGCTTCACCGTGCCCTCCGACGTGCTCGGCGCTGGTAGACCTCTCCAAGCCCTTCCTCCTCCAACTGACGGCACCCCAAACCGACACTTCTAGCTCCCGCAATTCGTGGTCAAAGTTTTGAACCTATATTGAAACTAACGGCCGAATTCTAGTGGGGAAGAAGAAGGTTAATTTCTTAATTAACCAATTAATTAATTAATCTAATTTATTTTATAATTTGTTTTGACCATATCTAATCCATTTCAAACCGGAATTCGATGATTTCAGCGACGTTGTGATCGTATTGAGCAGATCTACGCAGCTGGACTAAAACGGAGAAATTCTGAACACTTTGAATTTTGGACAAAAATCGCAACGACTGTGAGATTCTTTATTTAAATTTAATAATTAATTAAATTATTCAGTTACGACGTAGATTAAATATGATTACGATTCAGATCTGTTTATTTGGTCATGGTTTGTGATGATTGTTCTATGTTTGAATAATTCATATAGATCCATATGATTATCATTTTCATATTATGCTATGTTATCATTTGCCATCACTTTAGAGTAGAGATTAAATTGATCTAATTATCAATTTAAAGTAAAAGAATAATATGATCATCACATGTTACCCTTTGTGTTAGTATTGGATTGATTTTATTTACCAATTCAAATCGATAGAAATTGGATTTTCATATTATCTCTTGTGTTCGAATTAAATTGAATTGATTTGATTATCCATTCAAATCAAAAGAAATTTGACTACCACATCTATTTGAATTGATCTAGGATTATCAACTTAATATAGAAATGTAAAGTAAAAAGAACAAAGTAAAAAAAAAGTCGTGTATATTCAATTTTCTTTGTAAAAGTAAAAGAAGCAAAACATGTTATTTTCATTTTTTTCATTTTCATAGTAAAAGAAGCAAAACATGTTATTTTCATTTTTTTCATTTTCATAGTAAAAGAAGCAAAACATGTTATTTTCATTTTTTTTCATTTTCATTGTAAAAGAAGCAAAACATGTTATTTTCATTTTTTTCATTTTCATAGTAAAAGAAGCAAAACATGTTATTTTCATTTTTTTCATTTTCATAGTAAAAGAAGCAAAACATGTTATTTTCATTTTTTTCATTTTCATAGTAAAAGAAGCAAAACATGTTATTGACTTTATTTTCATTTTTTTTCGTTTTCATAGTAAAAGAAGCAAAACATGTTATTGACTTTATTTTCATTTTTTTTCATTTTCATAGTAAAAGAAGCAAAACATGTTATTGACTTTATTTTCATTTTCATTGTAAAAGAAGAAAAACATGTTATTGACTTTATTTTCATTTTCTTTGTAAAAGAAAAAGAGCAAATATGTTTATCACTTTATTTGCAATCTCAATGTAAGCAAAAAGAACAAAATATGTTAATCATGTTATTTACAATTTCTATTGTGAAAGGAAAAGGAAAATTTATGAGAATCGCCTTATTTACAATTTTCCATTGTAAAATAAAAGTACAAATTTATGAGAATCAATTTGTTTACAATTTCTATTATAAATGAAAGAACAAAACATTTGAATCATCTTATATACATTTTCTATGTAAGAGAAAAAGAACATTAAAGTGAGAGTCACTTATATACAATTTCCTTTGTATATAAAAAGTAAAAAAAAAAATCATGAGAGACATTTATACACAATTTTCTTTGTATGTAAAAAGCACAAAATAGGAGAGTCATTTTGTTTCACTTTATATGTAAAGCATAAAAAAAACACAAAATATGTAAGTCATTTTGTTACATTTTATATGTAAAACAAAAGAGAACAAAGATATATAAATCATTTATTCACATTTTATATGTAAAATAAAAAGGACATAATGTATGAATGGTTTTTATTTGCATTTTCTATGTTATGCAAAGTGTACAAAATATGTAAATCATTTTGTTTACACTTTATATGTGAAAGAAAAAGGAAAAGATAGGAGAATTGTTTTTATTTACATTTTCTAATGTAAAACAAAACGAACAAAATATGTGAATTATTTTTATTCACATTTTAGTGTGTAAATAAAAAGTGTAAACTATGTGAACTTCTTGCATTTACATTTCTAGTGTAAACAGAAAGTGCAAACTATATGAATCACTTTTATTTGCAAATTTCTATTGTAAATAAAAGATATAAGATTGGAAATACACTTTTATTAATATTATGTTTATTAATAAGAGGACAAGATTAAATTTACATTTTTATTTACATTGTTTTGATGAAATAAAGTTATGAAATACATTTTCTTACACAAATAAAAAGATAAAATTTGGAAATACATTTTCTTATATAAATAAAAGGGATGTGAACCGAAAGTGTCAATTTTTATCAAAATCTACATATGATAAAAGAGAAGACAAAACCATAAACAGAATCATGTTATGATTGACTGCACTTGCTTGTTGTATTGACTGAATTGTGTGAATCGCCAAATGGATTTATATTTATTTATAGTTATAAATATTAATTAAATTAAAATGAATCGCGCACGGTAGTTCGCGTTTCGAAAACATAACTTTGAACGATCTTACAGAATGATCCAACCGTCGGATTATTCCAAAGCCGGACCCGTTAGGACCGTCTTGGGAAAATCTTTCCAACGGTATAAATTTCGTGAAAATGCAACGGTCAGATTTTGAGTTAAGTGTAAATCAACATTTGGGGAAAACAGCGCCACGGTTTTCTATTGACCTGAAGCGTCGTTAAGGAAAAAAAACTTTTCTTAATTGAAACAAAAATAGTGAAATCGTTATAAAGTGTTTCTAGCGATATAAATTGGTTTTGTAATTTATACAACTACGCGAATTATTTGAAAGACCGAGTTTAAACTCATTTCAAATAATTATACGGCGTTATTAACCTGAAGAGTTGAAGACGACGGTCGAAGACCAACGATCTTCAAGATGGTTGGTCGTATTGCTATTGTTGGCCTTGATGGGAGTAGCTACCTTGATGGGTCGATGGTAGTGATCGTCCGAACGTTCTTGTTGACGGTACGGATTTACGAGTGTCTTTATTTCCCACGAAATGAGACGACTCCGGTTTCGTTCAGACCCAGAACGGACTTGTAAATGGATCTCATGTCTGACGTCGAAATTTATTTCATGTAGTTAAGTTGGTTTTATTTGATATATAAATGTTTGGTGGCGGAGGATTTATTCTTTTGCTTAACACCCCTTTATATGTTAAATAATTATCGATCGCATGATATGAGTTGTTGACGTGACACGCTAAGTTGCACTCGAACAAGGTGTATTGTTGCAAAGCAGAGCCTTGTAGGATGATCAAAGCATAGTCCAGTATGGACACAGCTTTGCGTATACGTTACTTCGCGAGCCTCACACCCCGGTGGAGTCTAAAACGGAGCAAGGGAACGCAGGGAGTGCGCACGTCTCTTTCTAGCTAAAAGTGGTTGTTGGATTTGAGGTACCTCGGTATATTGGTCGCTACTGGCCAATTTAAAGGTCCGTTAGGATCGGGAGGCGTGTGTTCAGGAATTGCCAATCCATTAAGCGTTAACGTATGGACCGGCCCTGCAGCTATCCAAGGGTTGGACAGAGTACCAATCTTGGGGCATTGCTAGAGTGTCTCGAATCGGTAAGGATCTCGCTCCTAGCCTTGACTCAGTATGGAAACCCAACTTATCAATACGAGATAACGGACTTGATTGTATACTTATTATGGCGACATAGTAGGATGGGGTACTATGCCGTCTAGGATTAATACATTTATTTTGAAGTAATTTAAATCATATTACACACTTATAATATTAAAAATAGTATTTGACTCATACTCTACATTTTTGATCATTATAAGGTAAAACTCTATCCTCTGGTGTGCGTTGCATTGTGTGATAGGACCTGAGTCTTATAATGATTTCATTTTTCAAAGGCATTGCGTTATTCTTTTTATTTAATAAATATATGCATAGACAATCTATTGGAGTAAACCCGTTCCACGAAATTGGCGTGGTCCTTAGATTTGTCATTTTCAGTGGTTAGTGTAGGTTTCTCATACCAGTCCCACGACTGACTCGTGTTTGTTTTCACTTTGCAAACTCGGGTGCCCGCTCTCTACACGGGCAGCCAATTGACAGGTTCCTATTTAGCTTGCTTGGAGTTTTTGCTTGGAGTTCTTGCTTGGAGTTTTTGCTTGGATATTCTATTGTTGAGGTGACTTGGAGTATGAAGGCTTGCTATCTTTCTTTCTTCCTCATTTCATTTTCTGTTAGACATTTTCTGAGTTCTTGAGACATTCAGACTTATTCCAGTTTTAATTCTGTACTTTGGAGTTTTGAGACATGTTACATTCTATTTGGTTTTGATGTAATAATTAGAACTTCTGTGACTGTGGGATTCTATATTTTGATGACATCTATTTTCGCTGCCATGATGTTGTTATGATGTAGTTTTCTTATATTTATGTCGTTATCTGTGTTATGTATTGCTATATTTATGTTGTATTCCAATGATCATCCTTGCTTTCGTTATGCGGAAATTGGGGGTTATCACTGTTGGTATCAGAGCTTTGGTTTTAACCTTAGTTTTGGAATATAACATATTTATAGCAATACGCCTCATTAGAGATGGGATTATTTAGTCCTAGAATGAGTATGACAGTAGCGCATATTTTACAGTCATTTATCCATTTCCATCTTTTCTACCTTTTTCTTTGAATTTTCATTTCACTTGGTCTGACACCTTTTTCTTGAACGTACAGACTAAGTAAAATGGCAACTCGAGCCAGAGTTAGAGCTAGAGGTGGAGCAGCTAGAGTGAGGGAAAATACCGCTTCAGTGGCACCCAACCAACCAGATAGAGAGGAGGAAGTACGACCACCACCTCCACCTGTTTTTGATCTTGATAAAGTTAAGAAGAAAATAAATAATTTGGGGGGAGTTCGTTTCACGGGCCAAGAATCTGTCACGGAGGCCCAAGCTTGGTTAAAGATTATAGAGAGGATTCTGGATGGTTTGGAGCTAGAGGATCACCGCAAGCGATTCATGGCGGTATGGTTTTTGCAAGGACAAGCCCAAATTTGGTGGGAGCTCAGTATGATAGGAGTTGTGGAAGCTGAAGTTACATGGGCCAAATTCAAGGAGTTATTCAATGCCAAGTATGTCCCACCTCATGAAGTGGAAAGATTGCATGATGAGTTTGCCAACCTCCAGCAAGGAGGAATGACAGTTTCTGAATATGTAAAGAAATTTGAAGAGCTCTCAAGGTATGCTCCGGAGTTGGTGCAGGATGCAACTCAGAAGAATTAAAGGTTTATCAATGGCTTGGCAAGGAAGTATCACAACCGTGTCACTAACCATATAGAGCGTCCCTTTGCTAAGATTATAGAGATGGCTTGTCGCTTTGAAGAGATTGACCAGAAAGCAAGCCAACAGGATAAGGAGAAGAAGCAAGCCAATACAAAGAAGAAGGAGCCAGATAAAAAGCCAGAAGCAGTGAGTTCCTCTTCAGCTAAGCCACAGGGACAAAAGAGAGACAAGTCAAAGATCAAGTGCCGTAACTGTGGGAAGATGGGCCATTATGATAGGGAGTGCTGGGCCAACAAGGCGCCAAAGAGAAACGAGTCCGGACCCAGCAAAGGCTCACATGACAAGAGGGAGTGTTTCAATTGTCACAAGCCTGGACACATTGCCAGAGACTGCCCATTGCTTAAGAAATCAGAGGTGGCTCACGTCTATGGTGAACCTGCTGCACCAGCTTCTAATTCTGAAGGTACAGGTAAACCTGATGTTCTCAGTGGTTCCATTAATGTTAACAATATCCCCGTTACTGTCCTTTTTGACACTGGTTCTTCTAGAAGTTTTATTTCAGTCGACACAATTAAGAAGTTGAAATTAAAACCAATAAAATTAAAAGAACCATTCAATGCACATAGTCCGATAGGTGGTACACTCTATCTAGATCAGTATTGTCGAGTACCCATTTCTTACTCCTATTTCCAATTCCCATTTGACTTGATTATCATGAGTTTTTCTGGATATGATATTATTCTTGGACTCGACTGGCTTGAAAATTATGAAGCTGAATTGTTGTGTGCTGAAAGGATAGTTAAAATAAAAACCGACCTTGGAAAATTGATTTCTATTCCGTGCCATGGCTCTGCCACTGATAGGAAGGAATTTTGGTCTTCTTTAGAAGTCACCCCGGCTTCTATTGAAGATATTCCTATTATAAGAGATTATGCTGATGTCTTTGAAGAGGTGGATAGCTTACCTCCTCGTCGAGAAATAGATTTCAAAATCGAATTAGTTCCTGATGCTAGACCAGTTGTTCATGCTATACGGAGGATGTCTCCAAAAGAGAAAGAAGAGCTGAGCAACCAAACCAAACAGCTTTTATGGAAGGGTCTAATCAGACCAAGCTTTTCTAGTTGGGGCGCAGCGGTGGTGTTTGTGCCTAAATCTGACGGTACCCTCAGGCTTTGCGTGGACTACCGTGATCTCAACAAACAGACATTAAAGAACAAATACCCTCTCCCCCGCATTGATGATCTTCTTGATAGATTGCATGGAGCTCGTGTATTCTCTAAGATGGATCTAGCCACAGGTTTCCATCAACTGCGCATCGCAGAAGAGTGTATTCCTCTCACCGCTTTTAGAGGGCCTGACACATTTTATGAATGGCTAGTAATGCCTTTTGGACTGTGCAATGCTCCAGCTTATTTTTTTGACTTGATGAATCGCGTTTTTAGAAATGTCCTTAATAAATTTGTGCTTGTATTCATTGACGATATTCTTATCTTCTCAAAATCTGTTGAGGGGCATGAAAAACATTTGAGAGAAGTCTTAGAAATTCTTCACAGAAATGTACTGAAAGCCAAATTCTCTAAGTGTATGTTTTGGCGAGAAGAGGTGAAATTCCTCGGCCACGTAGTTTCCAAAGAAGGTATTTCAGTTGATCCTGGAAAGATCTCAGCCATCCAAGAATGGAAGCAGCCCACTACCCCCACTGAAGTATGAAGTTTCTTGGGTTTGGCTGGCTACTATCACAAATTCGTGAGAGATTTCTCTAAATTATCTGGTCCATTGACTGAGCTGACTAAAAAGCATAAGAAGTTCATTTGGACACCAAAATGCGAGGCATCTTTCCAAGAGCTCAAAGAGAGACTGACCACTGCTCCTGTCTTGACCATCATCGATGGCAATCAGGATTTGAAGGTTTGGACCGACGCTTCCAAAGAAGGTTGTCCCTATTTTATTTTAAATAAACATGTTTGAGGAGACATTTTCCTTTTTGTCAAACTCATTTTAACATGTTACGCTTCATCTTTAATTTTAAGGTATTGGCGCAGTGCTTATGCAAAGAGACAAAGTTGTCGCTTATGCTAGTCGCCAACTAAAAGTCCATGAGAAGAAGTACCCCACCCACGATCTTGAACTTATGGCCATTGTCTTCGCTCTGAAAATTTGGAGACATTATTTATTGGGGGAAAAATTCGAGCTTTACACCGACCATCAATCTCAGAAATATCTCTTCACTCAGAAGGATCTAAATTTGAGGCAGCAGAGATGGGTGGAATTCCTTGCGGCTTATGACTTGGATATTCTATATACGCCTGGAAAGGCAAATGTGGTGGCGGATGCACTCAGTCGAAAGAATGCCGCCAACACTAATCTCATCCTCGCCCATCTCATCATCACTCCTTCTCTGATTGACAAGATTGCCGCTCTGCAGAAAGGTGATAAATTTATTCAAATGATGGTTGAGCGTATCCACAAAGGTGAAGCATCAAGCTTTTCTATTGATGACAAAGGAATTCTCAGGATGCAAGGGCGTATTTGTGTGCCTGATATCCCAGAGCTAAAAGGGGAAGTCATGGATGAGAGTCACAAATCAAAAATCAGTGTTCATCCCGGTGTTAGCAAGATGTACAAGGATCTAAAGCGTACATTTTGGTGGAAATCCATGAAGCGCGATATTTCTATATATGTTGCTAGATGTCCCACCTGCCAGCTAGTAAAGAGTGATCAGCAGAAGCTAGCAGGATTATTACAGCCGCTAGAGATTCCAGGTTGGAAATGGGACCAGGTCTCCATGGACATCATAGATGGCTTACCCCGCTCTAGAAAGGGGAATGACGGTATCTGGGTGATTGTTGACCGTCTTACAAAAACTGCTCATTTTATCCCGGTCAAATCCAACCGTACAGCTAGAAGTTTGGCGCAGCTGTATGTGAAAGAGATTGTCAGATTACATGGTGTTCCTAGTAGCATCGTCAGTGATCGCGACCCAAATTTCACTAGCAAATTTTGGGAAGCCTTTCAAGAAGAATTAGGAACCAAGCTGAATTTTAGTACAGCATATCACCCTCAGACAGACGGACAGACTGAGAGGGTGAACCGCATCTTAGAAGATCTGTTGCGGGCTTGCATTTTAGATTTCGGTGGTTCATGGGAGGATCATATACCCTTGGTCGAGTTTTCTTATAACAATAGTTACCAAGCAAGTATAAAGATGTCGCCTTTTGAAGCTCTTTATGGCAGACCATGCAGGTTCCCCGCTTGTTGGGTGGAATCCGGTGATCGTCTTGTTTTGGGGCCGGACATGATTCGTGAGGCAGCAGATAAAGTTGATTTTATTAAGAAGAGATTATTAGCTGCTCAAAGCCGACAGAAGAGTTATGCTGATACTAGAAGAAGAGACTTACAATTCTCTGTTGGTGATATGGTATACCTTAGAGTTTCCCCTTTACGTGGTGTAATACGATTTGGGAAGACTGGCAAGCTGGCACCTAGATTCATTGGCCCATTCCCCATTACTGAAAGGATTGGCGCACTCGCTTACAGATTGCAGTTGCCCGATTGGTTGCCAGGCATACACGATGTCTTTCATGTATCCCAACTGCGTAGGCATGTCCATGATCCAGATCTTGTTGTAGAGGAAGCTGCACAACAGGATTTGGAAATCACACCGACCTTGCAAGTGAGAAGAGAACCAATAAAAATAGTGGGTAGAGAAACTCGTGAGCTAAGAAATAAAAGAATCAATCTTGTGAAGGTGCAATGGAGTGGAGACCCTAGAGACTGCACTTGGGAGACAGAGGAAAGTATCAAGCAAGCCTACCCCACGTGCAGAATGGATATCTCCGACTGATTGTTGTGTGAGGTACATTTTCAATACTTCACATTTTCCCGTTTATGTTTCCTACTTTACTTTTCCTTTTCGAGGACGAAAAGCTTTTAAGTGGGGGCGATTGTAACAACCCAAAAATCAGACCCAATTTAAAATTTTTATTTTTAAGAATTTTATAAGAAAAATCTGCCAGAATTTGAAATTTCCATTTTTAAATAACATTTTAATTATAGAAAAATAGACATTTTGCAAACGAACCCCGTTTTCGACGAAACCACTTTTGTTGGAACCGAAATATCATATTATTGCTAGGGTTCAATTTTCATAATTTTCAGAATCAGTTTGTGAGCGTGGCAGAAGAAACTGTGTTTGGGTCAATACAGTCAAAATTGAACGACTTAAAATTGGCCGTTTTTCAAACAGTCTCAGAATTCGACGAAAATTATTTTGTTGGATTCGTATCATCAAAACATAGCCAAAATATTTTTTTCTGGATTTTTCCGGGTCCGTATGTGACTCCGGTGGATTTTTGAATACGCCAAAATATTAAAATAAAAGAATTATTTTTAAATCTGAAAAATGGAGGCTGAGATGACCTCTTGGGCCTGCGGGACATAGACGGATGAATCCGGAATAGGGGCTATTAGGTAGGAAGGGCAGTCGTTGGGCTGAAAACGGGATAAGTGGGTGATCGGGCCAAATGGGAAAATTAATAAACAAATTAATTAAAACCCTAATATAATATTATATATAAATAGGTCAGCCGAACTGTTCATCGTCTTGCTCAAATTGGTGGCCGCCCCTTTCTTCAATCATTCCTCCACCAAATTTTCTCTCCTCCCTTCGAATTAGACCCCAAACTATAGCTCATTTTGAAGCTCTTTCCCTTCTCTACATTCTCATATCCATTATACCTCCTCTCGTGTACTGTTTTCAGAAGACCGAGCCCCCAAAGTCCGAGTCTTGCGTGCGCCGCCGGCCCCACCAGGCTTCACCGCGCCCTCCGACGTGCTCGGCGCTGGTAGACCTCTCCAAGCCCTTCCTCCTCCAACTGACGGCACCCCAAACCGACACTTCTAGCTCCCGCAATTCGTGGTCAAAGTTTGGAACCTATATTGAAACTAACAGCCGAATTCTAGTGGGGAAGAAGAAAGTCAATTTCTTAATTAACCAGTTAATTAATTAATCTAATTTATTTTATAATTTGTTTTGACCATATCTAATCCATTTCAAACCGGAATTCGATGATTTCAGCGACGTTGTGATCGTATTGAGCAGATCTACGCAGCTGGACTAAAACGGAGAAATTCTGAACACTTTGAATTTTGGACAAAAATCGCAACGACTGTGAGATTCTTTATTTAAATTTAATAATTAATTAAATTATTCAGTTACGACGTAGATTAAATATGATTACGATTCAGATCTGTTTATTTGGTCATGGTTTGTGATGATTGTTCTATGTTTGAATAATTCATATAGATCCATATGATTATCATTTTCATATTATGCTATGTTATCATTTGCCATCACTTTAGAGTAGAGATTAAATTGATCTAATTATCAATTTAAAGTAAAAGAATAATATGATCATCACATGTTACCCTTTGTGTTAGTATTGGATTGATTTTATTTACCAATTCAAATCGATAGAAATTGGATTTTCATATTATCGCTTGTGTTCGAATTAAATTGAATTGATTTGATTATCCATTCAAATCAAAAGAAATTTGACTACCACATCTATTTGAATTGATCTAGGATTATCAACTTAATATAGAAATGTAAAGTAAAAAGAACAAAGTAAAAAAAAGTCGTGTATATTCAATTTTCTTTGTAAAAGTAAAAGAAGCAAAACATGTTATTTTCATTTTTTTTCATTTTCATAGTAAAAGAAGCAAAACATGTTATTTTCATTTTTTTCATTTTCATAGTAAAAGAAGCAAAACATGTTATTTTCATTTTTTTTCATTTTCATAGTAAAAGAAGCAAAACATGATATTTTCATTTTTTTCATTTTCATAGTAAAAGAAGCAAAACATGTTATTGACTTTATTTTCATTTTTTTTCATTTTCATAGTAAAAGAAGCAAAACATGTTATTGACTTTATTTTCATTTTTTTTCATTTTCATAGTAAAAGAAGCAAAACATGTTATTGACTTTATTTTCATTTTCATTGTAAAAGAAGCAAAACATGTTATTGACTTTATTTTCATTTTCTTTGTAAAAGAAAAAGAGCAAATATGTTTATCACTTTATTTGCAATCTCAATGTAAGCAAAAAGAACAAAATATGTTAATCATGTTATTTACAATTTCTATTGTGAAAGGAAAAGGAAAATTTATGAGAATCACCTTATTTACAATTTTCCATTGTAAAATAAAAGTACAAATTTATGGGAATCAATTTGTTTACAATTTCTATTATAAATGAAAGAACAAAACATTTGAATCATCTTATATACATTTTCTATGTAAGAGAAAAAGAACATAAAAGTGAGAGTCACTTATATACAATTTCCTTTGTATATAAAAAGTAAAAAAAAAAATAAAAAAATCATGAGAAACATTTATACACAATTTTCTTTGTATGTAAAAAGCACAAAATAGGAGAGTCATTTTGTTTCACTTTATATGTAAAGCATAAAAAAAACACAAAATATGTAAGTCATTTTGTTACATTTTATATGTAAAACAAAAGAGAACAAAGATATATAAATCATTTATTCACATTTTATATGTAAAATAAAAAGGACATAATGTATGAATGGTTTTTATTTGCATTTTCTATGTTAAGCAAAGTGTACAAAATATGTAAATCATTTTGTTTACACTTTATATGTGAAAGAAAAAGGAAAAGATAGGAGAATTGTTTTTATTTACATTTTCTAATGTAAAACAAAAAGAACAAAATATGTGAATTATTTTTATTCACATTTTAGTGTGTAAATAAAAAGTGTAAACTATGTGAACTTCTTGCATTTACATTTCTAGTGTAAACAGAAAGTGCAAACTATATGAATCACTTTTATTTGCAAATTTCTATTGTAAATAAAAGATATAAGATTGGAAATACACTTTTATTAATATTATGTTTATTAATAAAAGGACAAGATTAAATTTACATTTTTATTTACATTGTTTTGATGAAATAAAGTTATGAAATACATTTTCATACACAAATAAAAAGATAAAATTTGGAAATACATTTTCTTATATAAATAAAAGGGATGTGAACCGAAAGTGTCAATTTTTATCAAAATCTACATATGATAAAAGAGAAGACAAAACCATAAACAAAATCATGTTATGATTGACTGCACTTGCTTGTTGTATTGACTGAATTGTGTGAATCGCCAAATGGATTTATATTTATTTATAGTTATAAATATTAATTAAATTAAAACGAATCGCGCACGGTAGTTCGCGTTTCGAAAACATAACTTTGAACGATCTTACAGAAAGATCCAACCGTCGGATTTTTCCGAAGCCGGACCCGTTAGGACCGTCTTGGGAAAATCTTTCCAACGGTATAAATTTCATGAAAATCCAACGGTCAGATTTTGAGTTAAGTGTAAATCAACATTTGGGGAAAACAGCGCCACGGTTTTCTATTGACCTGAAGCGTCGTTAAGAAAAAAAACAAACTTTTCTTAATTGAAACAAAAATAGTGAAATCGTTATAAAGTGTTTCTAGCGATATAAATTAGTTTTGTAATTTATACAACTACACGAATTATTTGAAAGACCGAGTTTAAACTCATTTCAAATAATTATACGGCGTTATTAACCTGAAGAGTTGAAGACGACGATCGAAGACCGACGATCTTCAAGACGGTTGGTCGTATTGCTATTGTTGGCCTTGATGGGAGTAGCTACCTTTATGGGTCGATGGTAGTGATCGTCCGAACGTTCTTGTTGACAGTTCGGATTTGCGAGTGTCTTTATTTCCCACGAAATGAGACGACTCCGGTTTCGTTCAGACCCAGAACGGACTTGTAAATGGATCGCATGTCTGACGTCGAAATTTATTTCATGTAGTTATGTTGGTTTTATTTGATATATAAATGTTTGGTGGCGGAGGATTTATTCTTTTGCTTAACACCCCTTTATATGTTAAATAATTATCGATCGCATGATATGAGTTGTTGACGTGACACGCTAAGTTGCACTCGAACAAGGTGTATTGTTGCAAAAGCAGAGCCTTGTAGGATGATCAAAGCATAGTCCAGTATGGACACAGCTCTGCGTATACGTTACTTCGCGAGCCTCACACCTCGGTGGAGTCTAAAACGGAGCAAGGGAACGCAGGGAGTGCGCACGTCTCTTTCTAGCTAAAAGTGGTTGTTGGATTTGAGGTACCTCGGTATATTGGTCGCTACTGGCCAATTTAAGGGTCCGTTAGGATCGGGAGGCGTGTGTTCAGGAATTGCCAATCCATTAAGCGTTAACGTATGGACCGGCCCTGCAGCTATCCAAGGGTTGGACAGAGTACCAATCCTGGGGCATTGTTAGAGTGTCTCGAATCGGTAAGGATCTCGCTCCTAGCCTTGACTCAGTATGGAAACCCAACTTCTCAATACGAGATAACGGACTTGATTGTATACTTATTATGGCGACATAGTAGGATGGGGTACTATGCCGTCTAGGATTAATATATTTATTTTGAAGTAATTTAAATCATATTACACACTTATAATATTAAAAATAGTATTTGACTCGTACTCTACATTTTTGATCATTATAAGGTAAAACTCTATCCTCTGGTGTGCGTTGCATTGTGTGATAGGACCTGAGTCTTATAATGATTTCATTTTTCAAAGGCATTGCGTTATTCTTTTTGTTTAATAAATATATGCACAGACAATCTATTGGAGTAAACCCGTTCCACGAAATTGGCGTGGTCCTTAGATTTGTCATTTTCAGTGGTTAGTATAGGTTTCTCATACCAGTCCCACGACTGACTCGTGTTTGTTTTCACTTTGCAAACTCGGGTGCCCTCTCTCTACACGGGCAGCCAATTGACAGGTTCTTATTTAGCTTGCTTGGAATTTTTGCTTGGAGTTCTTGCTTGGAGTTTTTGCTTGGAGATTCTATTGTTGAGGTGACTTGGAGTATGAAGGCTTGCTATCTTTCTTTCTTCCTCATTTCATTTTCTGTTAGACATTTTCTGAGTTCTTGAGACATTCAGACTTATTCCAGTTTTAATTCTGTACTTTGGAGTTTTGAGACATGTTACATTCTATTTGGTTTTGATGTAATAATTAGAACTTCTGTGACTGTGGGATTCTATATTTTGATGACATCTATTTCCGCTGCCATGATGTTGTTATGATGTAGTTTTCTTATATTTATGTCGTTATCTGTGTTATGTATTGCCATATTTATGTTGTATTCCAATGATCATCCTTGCTTTCGTTATGCGGAAATTGGGGGTTATCACATTGCTCGTGGATGCATATACACACATTAGGCACTAGATCGGCTCAGTCACTTCATATTGCATATTGCATATAAATGTGTGTACATATTTAAGTAATGGATGTATAATGGTTGTACTATCATATGGATGTTGCATTTTGGTGAATGGTTGTGCACGCATGTAGAGATAATATGTACCAATAGGATTCTTTCGCATATATAATGGACGCATGGCACTATCATGGTTTGCATTAAGGAGGTCAACTGAATCAGTAGACCGCCTGATTTTGCATTAGATAAGGAACATATACACGCACTTCTTGCATATGTTCATACAGCATTAGAAAATTTTAAGGACAGTGGATGCCTGTGTTTGATGGTTGAGTAGATGGTTGTTTGGATGGTAGGATACGTTCCTCTTGACTTAGAGATTTCGAGGACGAAATCCTTTAAGTAGGGGAGAATGTAACACCCTGAATTTTTGAATAATCGAATCAACTAAATTAAAGAATAACTAATATCAGATGTGAGAATTAAGGGAAACGGGTTGCGCCATTGTGTTCGTCTCGGAATTCTGGTTGAGATAGAGTCCGAGTTTGCGTAAATTGGATTCCGTATGAAAAAGATTAATATGATTATGCAAGTTTTATATATGATGTTATGCAAGTTTCATGTATAATGTTATGCAAGATTAATATGATTATGCAAGTCAATATGATTATGCAAGTTTTATATATGATGTTATGCAAGTTTCATGTATGATGTTATGCAAGATTAATATGATTATGCAAGTTAATATGATTATGCAAGTTTCATATATGATGTTATGCAAGTTAATATGATTATGCACGTGGTACATATGATGTTATGCAAGTTAATAGGATCACGCCAGTTGTATGCGAGTTATATGATGTTATGTAAGTTTGGATCTAAAATATATGCTAGTAGTTCATGATGTTAACTTGTGTTAATGAATCCCTTTTTATAATCCAATCACCTAGGTTTATAACATCAGTTTTTATGCGAATATGGATGTGGAACATATGCTAGTTCGTATAAGTATTATGTTCATATGCAAGTTTAAGTGATAATTGGATTCACATATATACAAGTTCACACCTTTAAAGTTTAGATCCATATTCAAGTTGACATTTTTATGTTGAAACTATGACATGCATAGTTATGCAAGTTTACCCCTTTATGTGGATCCATAGTTTACTCAGGTTAACACCTTTTATTGGATCCATAGTTATGCAAGATGACACCTTTATGTTTAGTTTGACGACATACATAGTTTATGTAAGTTTGTGATAATTACCTAGGCTAGTTAGGTGTAAAACTATGTTCATACATGCAAATTCACACCTTTTAGATCTATGATTTTTGGATCCTTGATAATACAAAGACTATGCAAGTATGTTGTAATTCTTAATTGTAAGTTAGATGCAAATTAGATCTATTATTGTGTGTATGTGACTTTGTGACGTTTATTCCCTTTTTTAAGTATTAGACTATATGCTAGTCTAGAATGTATATGTCATGTTAAGAGAATGAATGACGGGGGTACGATGGGGATAATAGTGGATACACAGGTATTGTGAATTTGGCATGTAATGACCTAAAAAGGCATGTAATTAATTTTAAGGAATAAAATTAATTAGTGACGAAATTGGTATAATTTATATACCATAAATAGATGAGCATAATTTAGGTGATAAATTATGGACATAAATAAATATGGAAATTTGAATAGGGAAAGTAATTCAAATTTGGGGAAAATTAATTATGTATAACTAATTGCCTAAGACACGAGATTGGACTCATTTGTGGTGTAAGACTGCCCGGACCCGCCCGGCAAATCCAGCAGCCACAAATGGTAGCCCAATGTGAGAGGTCTAAGGCCCAAACTAAATGCGTAACAATTGTATGGAACCGAGGTTAGGCTCGTTTGTGGTGTAAGACTGCCCGGACCCGCCCGGCAAATCCAACAGCCACAAATGCTAGCCTAATGTGAGAGGTCCTACAGGGGTTACGGTCGTAATAAATTAAGTAACACTTGACCAAAGTAAACATGTAGTGGGACATGGGGGTTAAGTGGGTGACATGTGGGTGACATGAGGAAATACGATTAGTAGCACTTAACCAAGATAAACATGTAAGTAGGACATGGGGGTTAAGTGGGTGCCTTGGGTGGCATGCGGAAATACGAATAGAAACACTTAATCAAATTTAAACATGTAAGTGGACATGAATAAGAAGGGGTTAAGTGGGATGTATTAGTGGGGACCAAGCATAAGTGGAAAGCTTGTGTCAAGTAATGGGGGCCTGTTTCAACCAGTAACCCATGAGTATCTCTGTGGGCTCGACCCAAGTCGAGGACGGGACACGCGTACTGGGCTTGACTATAAGATGCCAAAACGGGTTAGCGGTGGCAATGCAAGTTCAACGGGTTCATGTGCGTGTGTGGGCCCGGGCTGGTAGGTAAGACGTTGTTGCATCGTGTAGGTATAAGTCGTGCATCTCTGGTAGTATTGGGTTGCCACTTTGGGGAGTGATACACCCCACTGTGGGACCAGCACGGGTATCTATGAGTTAGGTAGCCGATCGAATGGGGAAGGTAGTGGGTATGAATAGTGGAGATAGGAGCAGGAGGCACCTATGACAGCAGCTAGGAGTACAACTACCATATTATAAATATTGTAATTAAAATGGGGTGGGTAGTAGGTGCAACTAGTGGAGATAGGAGCAGGCGGCGCCTATGACAGCAACTAGGGGTACACGAAGCTACCATGATCACATCTGTTATGTTCAGTAGGCGGGATCAACTTTTAGAGTGACTAGTATTGGTGAAGTTAGTATTATTTCGGTATAACTTAGTAATTACCCTTAAGTACGTGGAAGCGCGACTTATCATTATCTTATTTCTCCTTTCTGTCATTTGTTTCACAGTCATACCTTATCTTCCAGTTATAGCTTATCCTAGTTACTTTAAAAGTTATATTGTTAAAGTTATCATACTCGCCAGACTTTATGTCTGACCCCCTTTGTTTTCGCCTCTTTTCTTCCTTCCCCCCCCCCTCAGGTTCTCTGGGTGGGACTAGCACTAGTGGAACTTGACTTGGACCTTTTCTGAAGTAGTTGGATTGCTGAAGTGAAGTTCAGCTTATCTTTTATCATGGCTATTAAAGTTGGGATTATGCTTTTTATTTTTATATACTCTGATTTTGTCAAGATGGATATTTTGTACTTGACTCTAGTCTTTGGTTTTGATGATGTAACCAAACATATTTACCTTCTGCTGCAATAAATAAAGTTTTAAATTTTCAAGTACTGCTTTATATCTGTCTTGTTGTGATTTTCTGTTCTATATTCACTTAAAATGCTCCATGGAAGTTAATGCATTCCTTTTGTGAGTGACATTAATGGACGTGAGGTGTTACAACAACCATTAGAAATTCCAGAATGGAAACGGGAGCAAGTCTCAATGGATTTCATTGATGGGTTACCAAGGACTAGATCGGGCTATGATAGCATTTGGGTGATTGTGGACCGATTGACCAAGAGTGCAAGATTTATACCCGCCAAGTCAAATAGAACGACAGCTAAGTTAGCTGAGCTATACATGAAATAGGTAGTGAGATTTCATGGAGTACCTAAAAGCATTGTGAGTGACGGCCCGCCCCGCACCAACCGACATTTACTCCAAAAGGGTGCTGTACACATGTCCAGTTGGCATGGAACGGTCGTCAGAAGGAAAAGGAAGAAGGAAATGAACTAACAAGGAACCTGTAGAATGTATCACAGCGCATAGAACAAAATATAATAATAACATATTTGACATAAAACAGGAGAGACAATGCATAAGCTGAAAACCAAAACTAAACATCATAGCAGCGGAAATTCAAAATACAGCTTATTACAACTTTCAAACTGTCTCAAAGCAAAAGCAAGATAAAGGAGGTACACTACTAATGCCCAAGTAGCGACCACCAACGACACAGGGAGAATGTGTATATATATATATATATATCATACGTGGAAGCCTCCTGCCCGCCTCCGAATCAGCTACTCGCGCATCACCAGCTAACATGTCTCTAGTCTGCTCGTGTGTGCACCCAGAGTAATAAGAGGAGACATAAAACTCTGGGTCAGACATAAAGCCTGGTATGAGCGATAAGCATCTAAAGTGAACAATAACAGGTAGACTAGAACATACCTGAACCTGGACCTGCAACCAAAGAGTTAGCACTACATACTGTACAACACTCTAAGGTGCCATATCAAACAGTATAAAGATACGGAGGTGGGGGTGTGCATGTCATAGTGATGGCAAACAATCAAACATAGCAACCATACTCACATCTCTCACTCAGTGCGTAAAGCATGCGATATTCACCACTTCGATCACCCACCCTTGCTACGATCACTTTTCCCCATGAAGTCATAAATGGCTTCACTGCACTGATAACGTAGCCACTAATCCTTCGCTATGTCCACTTACCCCATAGAGTTACTCACCCCATCTGCGCTGGCTCATAGCCTTACCAATCCTTACTATGTCCACTTGCCCCATGGAGTTATTCACCCCATCTGCGCTAACTCATAGTCTTACCAATCCTTACTATGTCCACTTGCCCCGTGGAGTTATTCACCCCATCTGCGCTGGCTCATAGTCTTACTACGCATCACCTTGCCCCTCAAGTCATAATGACTCTACTGCACTGATAACGTAGTCTTGCTACCATCACCTTGCCCCTCGAGTCGCAATGACTCTACTGCACTGATAAGTAGCCCATCATTCATTTTTAGTGGTGAGTCGAAGTTATGAACGTCGACAACTCCTTAGCACACGTCCCGCAGCAAAGTCCAACCATGAAGTGAACTCATCGGTTCCCAACTGCATCCTGAGCTCTAACTTCCCATATTGGACTACCTTTGCATCTCGGGTTATTGGTCAATACTGGGTCGGGTCGGGTTCCTCCTCAAGCCATCGGTTCGGGTCGGGTGTCCTCCATCGGTTCGGGTCGGGTCTTCTTCTGGTACGGTTCGGGTCGAGTCCACTCCATCGCGTCGGTTCGGGTCGGGTGTCCCACTTCGGTTCGGGTCGGGTGCCATCTCCTATCCAATTCGTGCTTCCGGTCCAATCCGCTCCCTCATTCTTCACGTGCTCCGATCCGATCCCTCCTTCTTTATCCGATCCGATCCCAGTTCAGTTAGCATGGCCTTCCTTTTTGCCAATTTTCCCAAGTGTCAGGTTCCGATCCGATCGAATCCCTTGCCCAGTTCAACATATCCGATCCGAGCCCCATATCCGATCCGAAACCTGCACTGTTTTCTGAAACTGTTCCAGCAAGTGTTTACGCCATTCGACGACGTTTTCAACCATTCTAACTATTGAAATCAATCACAAAGCATATCATACAGTCATAGCAACATGCATAATCAACCACAAACATCAAAACATCAATATGATAGGTTAAAATGGATCAAACATACCCAGAATCCCATATTTTCCCTTAAGCATGTTTAGGTGAAACTAATGATAGGATTAGCAAAACTTAACCAAATTAACCCAAATTCATATCAGATGTCTAAAACATCATTTAAGAATTTATGAATGTTTTTCTCGAATTTTATCACGTTAAAATTCGCTAATTAACACTAATTACCCTTAACTAGCCATAATTAGTGCAAAACTATGCAAATCACTCACCTTAGCCACAAATAAACTAAGATCTGAAATAAATCTCTGATTTGATGTGAATCTCAATGCTAAACAGCAGCTCCAATGTTGCTTTGGTGTAGATCTTCTTTGATTAGAGGTTGCTAAGCCAAATCCTTGACCAAAAGGTGATTTGGAGGTGATTTAGAGGTTAGAGGCCATTTTTAGGGTTCCTTGGTGATAAGTGGAGGCTAGAAAACTGAAATGGAATGATTCTCTATCTCATTTCAGCCTTCCCATAACCCTAATCTCGAAATGGGTTATGGGCCTACTCACTAATCACCCGATTTGGCCCGATAAAGCAGTTTTTCACCCTCCAAACTTTATTTCAGCCATATCTCCCAAACGGTAAGTCCGTTTGGCTATTATGACCACTCTACGGAAAGGTAAACCATCAAACAAATCCAATGGGAGTGGTTTCAGGTCAAAATTCCTTTCCAATCAAAAGTTATGGCCAAAACAGTACCAACCAGGGGCAAAATGGTCATTTAAAAATCGACAAAAATCATAAGCATGGGAAATGACTCTAATAGGTGTTTCCCAAAGTTACATGACCATACGACTTCATACGGGAAATAAATAAATATTCTACGATCCCCCGATGCGTAGAATGCGGGTCGTTACACTTTCCCCCCCTTAAGAAATTTCGCCCCCGAAATTCCCAAATCAAAACACACACAAAGGTCCCGCATGCCTATCAATCATAAAAAAAAAATCAAACATGCAAACAAGCAAAACAAGTCTACCCTAGCATGCGGAAAACTAGATTGCAAAGTAAATCTTACCAGGCAAAGAGTTCCGGATATGCCTTCCTAATGCTCTCCTCTGTCTCCCAAGTACAACCATTCTCGTCCTCGCCCCACTGAACCTTGACTAGCTTCACTGCTTTCTTTCGAAGTTGCTTCGTATCGTGCCCCACAATACGAATCAGCTTGCGGTTCCCAACCGCTTCGAAGTCCTCTAAATGATCAGGTGAAATAGTCACATTTGAGTCGTGAACGAACTTCCTTAGTTGGGAAACATGAAATACATTGTGAACTCCCGCCATCTTCTCTGGTAAGCCAACTCTATATGCCAAATTCCCGACTAATTCAAGAACAGGGAATGGGCCAACAAATCTTGGTGCCAACTTGCTTCTCCTGCCAAATTGAATCACGCTCTTTAACGGAGATATCTTGACAAACACCAAGTCACCAACGGAGAATTTCAAGTCTCTTCTCCTCTTATCAGCAAAACTCTTCTGCCTATCTTGGGCGGCTTTCATTCGTTGTTGAATGATCTTAATCTTATCGGAAGTTTCCCTCACCACATCTGGTCCAAGCACAAACTTCTCGCCAGTTTCTATCCAACATGATCGTGAGTTGCATGGTCTTCCGTACAAAGCTTCATATGGAGCCATACCGATACTGGATTGGTAGCTATTATTATATGCAAACTCTACTAGATGCAAATGGTCATCCCACGATCCACCAAAATCCAATATACAAGCTCTCAAGAGATCTTCTAATATACGATTCACCCTCTCCGTCTGACCGTCGGTCTGAGGATGATATGCGGTACTGAGATGTAATCCTGACCCTAGAGCCTCTTGTAAGCTCTTCCAAAACCCACTAGTGAACAACGGGTCTCGGTCACTCACAATGCTTTTGGGTACTCCATGAAATCTCACTACCCACTTCATATACAATTCTACCAACTTGGCTGCCGTTCTGGTCGATTTGACTGGTATAAATCTTGCACTTTTAGTCAATCGATCCACAATTACCCAAATGCTGTCATATCCCGATCTAGTCCTTGGTAAACCATCGATGAAATCCATCGAGACTTGCTCCCATTTCCATTCGGGAATTTCTAATGGTTGCAACAAACCACTAGGCTTCTTTTGCTCGGCTTTAACTAGCTGGCAATTGATGCATTTGGATATAAACTTCCCAACGTCTCTTTTCATCCCTTCCCAGTAGTAAGTCTGCTTCATGTCTCGATACATCTTATTACCACCAGGGTGTATAGTCAGTTTTGAGTGATGACATTCTCTAAGCACTTCATCTCTCAAACCATTTACGTTGGGTACAACTAGTCTTCCATTCTTCCGAAGCCATCCATCTCGATCAAGCCCATACACATTCATCTCCTCACCGTCGATGTCCATCTCTAACTTGGAGATGATTTCCAATG
This sequence comes from Allium sativum, assembly GCA_030737875.1. Lineage (NCBI taxonomy): Eukaryota > Viridiplantae > Streptophyta > Magnoliopsida > Asparagales > Amaryllidaceae > Allium > Allium sativum. The sequence continues at coordinate 226,230,770 of CM060911.1, read as the reverse complement.
GATTAGGATCGTCCCTCTGGCTGGAACCAATCCGCTCTATCAAAGTGGGTCTGATCGCTAAACTAGCTAGCATAACTGGATCCAATTCGCACTTTGGTCTGAAATCAAACCCCGCGATGTACTCTAGTTGCTTCCATTCAAGAAACATTGCCCCTAAACTGGCATGTCTCCTACTTAAGGCATCGGCTACCGCATTACCTTTCCCAGGTGTGTATGCGATATCAAAATCATACGAAGCCAAGAACTCTAACCATCTCTGCTGACGGAGATTCAGATCTTTCTGGGAGAAGAGATACTTTAACGATTTATGATCGGTAAACAACTCAAATCTTTCTCCCAAGAGATATTGTCTCCACATCTTCAGTGCAAACACAATCGCTGCTAATTCCAAATCATGGGTAGGATACTTCTTCTCATGAGGCTTTAGCTGTCGACTAGCATAAGCTACAACCCTACCTCCTTGCATCAATACAGCACCCAGTCCGGTACCACAAGCATCCGTGTATACCATCATCTCTTCATTCCCTTTAGGAATGACTAACACTGGCGCACGCGTCAACTTCTCCTTTAGACTCTTGAAGGCATCCTCACACACTCCGTCCCAGACGAAGGACTGATTCTTCTTAGTCAATTGAGTCAACGGTGCTGCTATCTTGGAGAAGTCCTGGATAAACTTACGATAATATCCAGCTAAACCCAAGAAACTTCTTACATCCGTTACATTCTTGGGCGTAGGCCAATCCTGTACCGTAGCCACCTTCGCAGGGTCCAGGGCAATACCACTCTCGGAAACAACATGACCCAAGAATCTCACTTCCCTTCTCCAAAAGTGACACTTAGAGAATTTTGCTTTCAATTGGTGTTTCCTCAACACCTCCATCACTATCCTCAAGTGTCCCTTGTGTTCCTCCTTTGTCCTTGAGTAAACAAGGATGTCATCCACGAACACAAGAACAAACTTATTCAACTGATCTCTGAATACTCGATTCATAAGATCCACAAAATAGGCTGGTGCATTGGTCAACCCAAATGGCATGACCAACCACTCATAAAATCCAGACGGCGTCCTAAATGCCGTTTTCGGAACACTCTCATCTGCTACTCGAAGCTGATGAAATCCTGTCGCGGGGTCCAACTGGGAGAACACTCTTGCTCCTTCCAGCTGATCAAACAAATCATCTATCCGTGGTAGAGGATACTTATTCTTCCTCGTCACCTTATTCAACTCGCGATAGTCCACACACAAACGAAGGGAACCATTTGCCTTAGTGGCAAACACAACTGGTGCCCCCCACTCGGAGACACTCCTTCTAATAAGTCCCTTCTTCAAAAGATTGCTGACTTGCACCCCGAGCTCTCGCTGCTCCCTTGGTGCCATACGACGAAGTGGCATCACTATAGGTCTGGCATCTTTCACTAAATCAATACGGAACTCAATCTCTCGGTGTGGTGGAAGACCGGTCACCTCCTCGAAGACGTCCGGATACTGGCCAACCAAGGGCACATCTGACAACTCATCCTGCGGGATGTCGAGGGAATTTACAAAACTAGCCATAACCCCATCACTAGGTAGACTACCAAACACTACCCTCCGCCCATCATCTGCCCTCACTGTCACCAAAAAGCCCTCACAGTCTACCACCACCCCGTATCTTTGGAGCCAATCGACTCCCAATATAATGCCATACCCAGTAAAGCCCAAAACAAAGCAATCACATACAAACATACATCCATGACTCGATAAGACCAAATTCCTGCAAACCATACTAAGGCTAGTCGAACCACCAATCGGGTTCGTCACAACCAATGGTCTATCGACTATCTCGGGTTCCAGTCCCAACCTATCTACCAGGTCACTAGATATGAAGGAACGGGAAGCCCCGGTATCAAACAAAACTCGAACTGGTACATCATAAATATAAAGCATACCTTGAATAACAACATTCTTTCCTTTCTCCGCCGCAGTTGGGGCATTCGACGAAGAAGGAACAACATCAATAGCATATGCTTTCACAATCTGCTTCTCCTTAAGACGTTGCGGACACTTATCCTTGAAATGTCCCACTTGACCACAGTTGAAGCACTTCTTATCCGCTGGCTTGGCCCGACAATATTTAGCATAATGGCCCTTCTTACCACAGCTGAAGCACTCAACATCCTTCTTGCTCTTTTTCTGGCCACCCTTAGATTGGTCCTGCTTCCTTTTATTCTGAGAGTTATTCTTGCCTCTACCGCCTGCTTGCGGCTTTAGCCCTTTTGCAAATGCAGCCTCAGTCTTTGACTTAGGGTAAAGACTCTCTGATCTCAAAGCTTTCCCCACAATCGATTCAAAAGTCTCATCGATGTAGTTGATAAGCCTTTCCCCCAAGTATCCATCCAAACTAGTAATGAACTTCTCATTCTTCTTCTCAGGAGTATCGATAAGAGACAGTCCATACTTCGAAAAAGTGTCGAACTCAGCAATATAATCAGAAACTGCCCTTCCGTTCTGCTTGAGTTCCAAGAACCTCTTGAACAACACTGACTTCTGGGCAGCTGGAATAAACTTCTCGCTAAAGCGAGCCTTGAACTGAACCCGAGTAACCTGGTCCTCTGGAGTAGCTGTTCTAATGGCATTCCACCAATTCATCGCTCGCCCTTGTAGCTGACGAGACGCTAGCCTTCTCTTCATCGCATCCTCAAGACCCAAGTCATCGAAGATACGATCACAGCTATCCATCCAATCTTGAACATCTGTGGCCGACTCCGTCCCGTGGAACAGCTTTCCACCAAGGTTAGTGTAATCCTTGCACAACTTGGCGAAATCGACCCTAGGCGCCTACACTACTGGGCCAACACCAACTCCGGGATTGGGAACATGCCCTTGCACTTCTCTAAGCATGTCTCTCATGAGGTTAGTAAACATCGCCCTCATGTCAGCGGCATTCCCTTGGTTGGTCCCTCTACCAGCACCCCTCGTGTCTCGGCTCATCGTCAATCTGAAAAAGGGAAACGATTAACGACCCCATAGTGGTGCTAGTGCAGTGCGACTTCATTCTTATACTACCAATAGTATATACATATATAGCTTTTGAAAACCAAAGTAATCACAAATACGCGCTCTCATATACGTATATCTCTCCCTAGTGTCTTTCCCTAGGTTAACTACGCAACCTAGAGCTCTGATACCAAGTGTGACGGCCCGCCCCGCACCAACTGACATTTACTCCAAAAGTGCGATGTACACATGTCCAGTTGGCACAGAACGGTCGTCAGAAGGAAAAGGAAGAAGGAAATGAACTAACAAGGAACCTGTAGAATGTCTCACAGCGCATAGAACAAAATATAATAATAACATATTTGACATAAAACAGGAGAGACAGTGCATAAGCTGAAAACCAAAACTAAACATCATAGCAGCGAAAATTCAAAATACGGCTTATTACAACTTTCAAACTGTCTCAAAGCAAAAGCAAGATAAAGGAGGTACACTACTAATTCCCAAGTAGCGACCACCAACGACACAGGGAGAATGTGTGTATATATATATCATACGTGGAAGCCTCCTGCCCGCCTCCGAATAAGCTACTCGCGCACCACCAGCTAACCTGTCTCTAGTCTGCTCGTGTAAGCACCCAGAGTAATAAGAGGAGACATAAAACTCTGGGTCAGACATAAAGCTTGGTATGAGCGATAAGCATCTAAAGTGAACAATAATAGGTAGACTAAAACATACCTGAACCTGGACCTGCAACCAAAGAGTTAGCACTATATACTGTACAACACTCTAAGGTGCCATATCAAACAGTATAAAGATACGGAGGTAGGGGTGTGCATGTCATAGTGATGGAAAACAATCAACCATAGCAACCATACTCACATCTCTCACTCAGTGCGTAAAGCATACGATATTCACCACTTCGATCACCCACCCTTGCTACGATCACTTTGCCCCATGAAGTCATAAATGGCTTCACTGCACTGATAACGTAGCCACTAATCCTTCGCTATGTCCACTTGCCCCATGGAGTTACTCACCCCATCTGCGCTGGCTCATAGCCTTACCAATCCTTACTATGTCCACTTGCCCCATGGAGTTATTCACCCTATCTGCGCTGGCTCATAGTCTTACCAATCCTTACTATGTCCACTTGCCCCATGGAGTTATTCACCCCATCTGCGCTGGCTCATAGTCTTACTACGCATCACCTTGCCCCTCAAGTCATTATGACTCTACTGCACTGATAACGTAGTCTTGCTACCATCAACTTGCCCCTCGAGTCGCAATGACTCTACTGCACTGATAAGTAGCCCATCATTCATTTTTAGTGGTGAATCGAAGTTATGAACGTCGACAACTCCTTAGCACACGTCCCGCAGCAAAGTCCAACCATGAAGTGAACTCATCGGTTCCTAACTGGATCCTGAGCTCAAACTTCCCATATTGGACTTCCTTTGCATCTCGGGTTATTGGTCAATACTGGGTCGGGTTCCTCCTCAAGCCATCGGTTCGGGTCGGGTGTCCTCCATCGGTTCGGGTCGGGTCTTCTTCTGGTACAGTTCGGGTCGAGTCCACTCCATCGCATCGGTTCGGGTCGCGTGTCCCACTTCGGTTCGGGTCGGGTGCCATCTCCTATCCAATTCGTGCTTCCGCTCCGATCCGCTCCCTCATTCTTCACGTGCTCCGATCTGATCCCTCCTTCTTTATCCGATCCGATCCCAGTTCAGTTAGCGTGGCCTTCCTTTTTGCCAATTTTCCCAAGTGTCGGGTTCCATCCGATCGAATCCCTTGCCCAGTTCAACCTATCCGATCCGAGCCCCATATCCGATCCGATCCGAAACCTGCACTGTTTTCTGAAACTATTCCAGCAAGTGTTTACGCCATTCGACGAAGTTTTCGACCATTCTAACTATTGAAATCAATAACAAAGCATATCATACAGTCATAGCAACATGCATAATCAACTACAAACATCAAAACATCAATATGATAGGTTAAAATGGATCAAACATACCCAAAATCCCATATTTCCCCTTAAGCATGTTTAGGTGAAACTAATGATAGGATTAGCAAAACTTAACCAAATTAACCCAAATTCATATCAGAGGTCTAAAACATCATTTAAGAATTTATGAACATTTTTCCCGAATTTTATCACGTTTAAATTCGCTAATTAACACTAATTACCCTTAACTAGCCATAATTAGTGCAAAACTATGCAAATCACTCACCTTAGCCACAAATAAACTAAGATCTGAAATAAATCTCTGATTTGATGTGAATCTCAATGTTAAACAGCAGCTCCAATGTTGCTTTGGTGTAGATTTTCTTTGATTAGAGGTTGCTAAGCCAAATCCTTGACCAAAAGGTGATTTGGAGGTGATTTAGAGGTTAGAGGCCATTTTAAGGGTTCCTTGGTGATAAGTGGAGGCTAGAAAACTGAAATGGAATGATTCTCTATCTCATTTCAGCCTTCCCATAACCCTAATCCCGAAATGGGTTATGGGCCTACTCACTAATCACCCGATTTGGCCCGATTAAGCAGTTTTTCACCCTCCAAACCTTATTTCAGCCATATCTCCCAAACGGTAAGTCCTTTTGGCTATTATGACCACTCTACGGAAAGGTAAACCATCAAACAAATCCAATGGGAGTGGTTTTGGGTCAAAATTCCTTTCCAATCAAAAGTTATGGCCAAAACAGTACCAACCAGGGGCAAAATGGTCATTTAAAAATCGACAAAAATCATAAGCATGGGAAATGACTCTAATAGGTGTTTCCCAAAGTTACATGACCATACGACTTCATACGGGAAAGAAATAAATATTCTACGATCCCCCGATGCGTAGAATGCGGGTCGTTACATTGTGAGTGACCGAGACCCTTATTTACTAGTGGGTTTTGGAAGAGCTAACAAGAGGCGTTAGGATCAGAATTACATCTCAGTACCGCGTATCATCCTCAAACCGACGGTCAGACAGAGAGGGTGAATCGAGTGTTAGAAGATCTCTTGAGAGCTTGCATATTGGATTTTGGTGGATCATGGGATGACCATTTACATCTAGTAGAGTTTGCATATAATAACAGTTATCAATCCAGTATTGGTATGGCTCCATTTGAAGCTTTGTACGGAAGACCATGCAACTCACCATCATGTTGGCTGGAAACCGGTGAGAAATTTGTGCTTGGGCCAAATGTAATAAGAGAAACCTTAGATAAAATCAAGATTATCCGACAACGAATGAAGGCTGCTCAAGATAGACAGAAGAGTTATGCTGATAAGAGGAGAAGAGATTTAAAGTTCTCAATTGGTGACTTGGTTTTTGTCAAGATTTCTCCGTTAAAGAGCATGATACGATTTGGCAGTAGAGGCAAGTTAACACCAAGATTTGTTGGACCATTCCCAGTTCTCGAGAAAATCGAGAATTTGGCACATAAAGTTGGATTACCAGAGAAGATGGCAGGAGTTCATAACGTATTTCATGTTTCCTAGTTAAGGAAATTCGTGCACGACCCCGATATGACTATTTCACCAGATCAGTTGGACGATATCGAGGTTGAACCCGAGGCGGTTGGGAACCGCAGGCCTATGCGTAATGTTTGGGAACGATACGAAGCAGCTTCAAAGGAAGGCAGTAAAACTAATCAAAGTCCAGTTGGGTGATGACGACCAAGACTGTACTTGGGAAACAGAGGAGGACATAAGGAGGAAGTATCCAGAACTCTTTGCCTGGTAAGGTTTTTATATCGGTATAGTACTCCCTTATTAGTAAACTGCATGCTAGGATAGGCTTATTGTGTTGATTTGTATGCTTTATTGGTTTGTTAATGATTGGTAGGCATGCGAGATCCTTTCTATGTTTTGGGTTAAGGAATTTCGGGGACGAAATTTCTTAAGGGGGGGGGGGGGGGAGAATGTAACGACCCGCATTCTACGCATCGAAGGATCGTAGAATATTTATTTCTTTCATGTACAAAGTCGTATGGTCATGTAATTTTAGGAGACGACTATTGGGGTCATTTCCCATGTTTATGATTTTTGCCGATTTTTAGATGACTGTTTTGCCCCTAGCTGATCTTGTTTCGGCCATAACTTTTGATTGGAAAGGATTTTGACTTGAAACCACTTCAATTAGACCCAGATGATGGTTTACCTTTCCGTAGAGTGGTCAAACGTGAAAAACGGACTTACCGTTTGGGTGATATGGCTGAATTAAGGTTTAGAAGGTGAAAAACTGCTTAACTGGGCTTAATTGGGTAGTTAATAGCTAGCCCATTGGGGAATTTCGGGATTAGGGGTATATAGGGGCTGATTAGGGTTAGAAAAAATTTCTTTAGACACTTTTTCAACCGCCACTTTCATTCTTGGAACCCTAGTAATGGCCTCCAACATCTAAAACACCTCTAAACAACTTTCTAATTGAAGATTTGGCTAAATTACATCTAATTAAGGAGAAATTGCACCAAAGCAAGGTTAGAACTGCTGTTAGACATCAGTATTCGTGCCAAACAGAGAATCATTTTAGATCTACAGTTTATTTGTGGCAAAGGTGAGTGATTTGCATAGTTCCTCACTATTTATGGTTAGTTAAGAGTAATTAGTGTTAATTAGCGAATTTATACATGATTAAATTCCGGAAAAATATTTATAAATTTCGAAATATTGTTTTAGACCTCTGTTATAAATTTGGGTTGGTTTGATTAAGTTTTACTAATCCTATCATTAGTTTTGCTTAAACATGCTTAAGGGAAAATATGGGATTTTGACTATGTTTAATCCATTTTAACCTATCAAGTTATTGTTTTGGTGTTAGTGGCCAATTTTATATGTTGATATGACTGTATGGTATGCTTTGTGATTGATTAGAAAAGTTAGATTGGTCGAAAACGCCGTCGAATGGCATAAAATAGTCGCTAGAAAGAAGTGCTGGAAATTAACCGAACCTGATCGGATCAGAGGGGAAGCACGAATTGACCCGCTCGTGGTGGTGGAGACCGATCCGAACCGCCTCGTGGAGCACCCCCTTCTTCACGAACCGCTGATCCGACCCGTTCTCCTGGAGTGTGCCACGGACCACCTGAGAAAGCAAGTCATGATCCGATGAAGGCCTGACCCACAAGTCAATGGAGGAATGCGACCCGACCTGGAGAGGAGCTCACGATCCGAACCGATGGAGGAAGGATGTCACGAGCCGAACTGTTGTGCCACGAGCTGGTGTTGGGCACGAACCGACCCGATATGGTTTACCAAGACCCGAACCGAGGAGCTTGGACTTGAGACTTGACGATCACGATCTGAACCCAATGGGTATCCTCCAATCCGACCCGACCCGTTGTGAATGATCATAGACAAGATTACTTCGAGGAGGATGATCCGAAGCATAGTGAAGAGGAGCATGCCGAACCGATCCGGAGATGATGACCAAAACCCGAGATGCAAAGGTAGTCCAAATAGGAAGTAGAACTCAGGATCCAGTTGGGAACGTGAGCTAACTTCATGAGTTGGGCTTTGCTGCGGGACGTGTGCTAAGGGGTTATCGACGTCCATAACTTTGATTCACCACTAAGACGGATGTTAGGCTACAGATCAGTGCAGTGGGGTAGTTATTACTCCATGAGGTAGAGTGATCATAGCATGGCTATGAGCCAGTGCGGTGTAGTCATCACAACTTCATGGGGGCAGAGTGGACATAGCAAGGACTAGTGGCTATGGATCAGCGCAGTGGTGTCATTATGACTCCATGGGGCAGAGTGATCATAGTAAGGATTTGGGTCACCAAAGCGGTGGAAATCGTATGCTTTACGCACTGAGTGAGAGATGTGAGGATGGTTGCTATGCTTGATTGTTTGCTATCACTATGACATGCACACCCCCTCCCCCTATCTTTATGCCTTATGTTTAGTGGCACCTTAGAGTATTGAGCGGTATGTTGTGCTAACTCTTTGGTTGCAGGTCCAGGTTCAGGTATGGTTTAGTATACCTGTTATTATTCTGTTTTGCTGCTTATCGCTCATACCAGACTTTTGTCTGACCCAGAGTTTTATGTCTCTTCTTATTACTCTGGTTGCTCTTAAATGGGCAGACTAGAGACAAGTTAGCTGGTTATGCACGTGTAGCTAATCCGGAGACGAGCAGGAGGCTCCTACGTATTATCTACATATATTCTCCCTATGTCGCTGTTGGTCACTACTTTGGGCATTAGTAGTGTACCTTCCGTATTTTCTTTAGAGACAGTTTTCAAAAGTTGTAATAATGATGATGTGGAACATAAGTTGTATTTGGATTTTCCGCTGCTATGATGTTTAGTTTTCAGCTTATGCACTGTCTCGCCTGTTTTATGTTAAAGTATGTTGTTATTATATTTTATTCCATGCGTTGTGAGACATTCTACAGGTTCTTTGTTAGTTCAAATTTCCTTCCCTTTTCTTTCTTTGGCAACCGTCCCGTGCTGGTTGGACATTGGCACAACGCACTTTCATTGATATGTCGGCTGGTGCGGGGCGGGCCGTCACGATATACAATTTTAATTTACTTATATACCACATGAATTCCAATTTCAATTCAAGTTTCACATTCAATTTCGAATATGAATTCACAAATCCAATTCACTTATCCAAAACCCAATTTCAATTCAAAACTCCATTAACAAATTATTCTTCAAATTCGCTAATTATATTCAGTGGTTAAAAATCTGATTTTTGTTTTTAAAAATCAATCCATTTACTTCACTGGAGTTCATATTTATTTTAGAACTCGAATCTGGATTTTTCTAATGGAAATTCAGATTCTATTTACTTAAAATCCTTTTATTAATTTAAATAAAACGTTATGGTTTTTAAACGATTATGGCGCTGTTTTTCTAGAAATTTGATTTTGACATAACTCAAAATCTATAAAGCGAAAACCAGATTTTTCTCTTTTATTAGAAACGATTATTCAGTTGGTCCTAACGATTCTTGTTTCAAAGAATTCCGACTTAAATTGAGTTCTATATACTCAATTGAAGTTCTGAATGTCAAATAACGAACAACCGCACTGCGGCAAGCTCGTTTTAATTTTATTTAAATATAAACGTGAAAACGTCGTTTATTAAATCAATTCCAATTCCATTCTTATATATTTAATATAAATTCATCTAATTTACCAAATCCAAGTTAATATTCTCGATTTTCCTTAATCTTTAATAGTTGAGTTATAAATTTATCTATAACTCAAATTTTGATATTATTCCCATTCTGTTAGAAATGAATTATTTTATAAAATTCGATATAATCGAATTTCAATTATAAATCCATTGGATTTTTCTCAATTCAGTTTATGTTCTGAATTTTGGGTTATAATCTATCGTTCTTTATTTCAACACGTTTTCCAATTCACATTATTCATACTTTATTTTAAACTTTTGAAATATCTAATGATAATATATTTCATTAGCTTTATACACATCATATATAAATTTAACTTCCATGTTTTATATATTAAAACAAGTTTCATTTCAATATCTATTTGAAACTCAATTCGTCTTATATTCCGAATTCCAGAATAAAACCATCATTCCCTTTTCGAAATGATTTCAAATTCTATTTTTAAATTCATACCTGAATTTAAAATTGCAAATTATCCCTTGATAATTAATTCACTACATTTATAATCATCATTTACAATTTACTTGTTTTATATATTCAAACAAGTTCCATTTCGAAATCTTTTTAAAAACCAAAATCTTATTTTGGAATGTTCTATTTATTTTAACTTATCTATATAACATAGAATCTATTTTAATATTTAATTTTAAATCTTTTTTTTGGCAAAGCCGGTGGGGTTGAGTGGGCCCCTACCACTTTTATTGATATGCCAAGATGATTACGTAGCAACAAAGGAAGTTGAAAAAACAAAAAAGCATAGGGCAAACAAGCATATCAACTGCTAACTACAGAAAACAACACATAAATACCAAAAAAATAAAGCTAGCAAGGTAGCTAAAAAAATCCCTGGATCATAAGTAAATTTGAGGAACTTCAATCCATCTCTAACGTTCACCATAGCTGATTCTTCCATTGTGAATAGTTCATAGTATGTGCATTGTCAAAAATGCAAGAGTTGCGCATATTCCAAATTGCATGCGTGAGTTTCTTCAACACATAGGGGTTGAGCCTCGCTCTCGGCCTTTTACTACATGTTCTCTTTTTGAAGAAGCTCCATTGATCAGCTCTAGTTAATGGAAAGTTGTTGTAACCGACATGGATCAACATTTCGGTGCACAGTTGATGAATTACTCCGCATTCAGAAAACATGTGGTGGACATTCTTAGTAGCAGCACCGCGAAGCAAGCAATCCATCTGCACTTCCATTCCATGTACCGCTAGTCTGTCTTTAGTTAATATTGCTTGGTTGATCACCTTCCAATGCAGCATATTATCTTTAGCATTATTGTCTCCCTTCCAAACTTTCTTGGACCAGCTGCAAACAGGGAGCATAGTAAATTCTGATAAAGCACGATATAAGGTTTTAATGTTGAAGGCCTCACTTTTCCAATTCCATAATGTAATGCGTTGAGATTGTGGTAGGATGTTGAGGTCATGTATCCTTTTCCATAGTAGCTGTATAGTCTGAACTGAAGTGTTTGGCAAGCAGAAATTGTCTTGAACTAGCAAGTCACCTGCTAAAGTATCATTGTGCACTCCAGCTACTTGCTTTTCAAGGAAAGTAATACTATCGTTGAGAATAAATCCGTGATCGAGCCACGGGTCTTCCCAAAACTTGATCCTGTCATAAGCAGCAAAACCAAATTTGAAGTGAGGAAGTATCCTATATTTTAATTTATTGATACATTTCCCGGTCCAACTAAATCCTTGAATCGTTTTTAATGACCAGATACTTTGATTTTTAAGGACATGTTTCAGGGACCAGCGGACCCATAGACTAGAATTGTTGTTTAAGATGTCGTCGAAATGTCTAGTTATTGCAGCCGTGTTCCGTAGTTTGGTGTTTATTATGCCTAGCTCACCTCTATCAATTGGTCTAGTAATTTTAGAATATGATATTGGCGCAAGATACTTAGCGTGGATATTACCATTCCAATGGAATTTCATGCACGTAGAACGGATCAAATTGTGAAGCTTGTTAGGAAGTAAATACATGCACGACCAGTAAACTTGCATAGAAATTATAACTGATTTGATCAATGTCAGTCTACCAGCATAACTGAGAAAGCTGGTAGACCAACAATTCAATCTATTAGTTATACGCTCAGAAAGTGGTAAACATTGAAGTGTGGTGATTCTAGATGTTGCCATAGGCAATCCTAGATACGTGAAGGACGTGTCATTACAAGTTATACCAGTGAATCCCTGAATAATGGAAATGCGGGTTTGACTAAATCTAGCAAGCAAGATGTTCGATTTCTCGTAGTTAATTTTTAAACCAGTAAAGAAGTAGAATTTATGAAGAGTTGACATGATATTAGTTAATGTTTTATCATTTAGCTTGCAGAAAACAATCAAATCATCGGCAAACATAAGGGAAGTGAGCAAGGATTCGTGCATTTAGGGTGTAAGTCAAAAAGATCAGATGCAACCAAATTATCTAACATTCTAGTTAACATTTCCATGACGGTAATAAATAAATAGGAAGATATAGGATCACCTTGTCTGATTCCTTATTTGCTCTCAAAAAAATCCTACTGGAGAGCCATTAACATTGATAGAGAAGTGAGCTGAACTAATACAAGAGTAAATCCAAGCCATAAAACAAGCAGGAAAGTTCATGTAACTAACGATTCTAATAATAGAGGACCACTGAATTGTATCAAAAGCTTTCCCGATATCTAGCTTAATCATTGCTCTAGAGGAAATATTTTTCGTGCTATAACCTTTTATTAATTCGTGAGCTAAAAGAACATTATCAAATACATTCCTATTCGGTAGAAAAGCAGACTGATTCGCAGATATAATATGCGGTAGAACTTGCTTGAATGTAATACCTATGATTCTAGCGATGCATTTATAAATTGTGTTACAGCACGAAATAGGTCTGAAAGCGCTAACATTATTAGCATTCTTCGTTTTAGGAATAAGAGCGATGATAATATTATTGATAGAATGGAACATATTTGCTTTTTTTAGAACTGCTTGATTGCATTGCAAACATCAAAGCTAACTATATTCCAACACGTAGTATAAAAAACCGCGTTAAGCCCATCAGGGCCACCACAAGAGTGTTTATTGAGAGAAAACATAGCATGCTTAATTTCATCATCAGTTAATAGTTGAGCATAAGTAGTTTTTCATATCAATGCTTATCTTGGGTAAAAACATTGGATTAATTTCATTAATTTGAGGAACAAAGTCATCTCTATTACCAAAATGGTCAGCAAAATAATCAACAAACGCATTCTGAACAGAAGTAAGAGTACAGTGTACCTGACCATGCTGATCCATAATTGTGTGTATCGTTTCTCTTACTTGTTTAGGTTTGAGAGTTGCATGGAAGTAAGCAGAGCTCCTGTCTCCGTCTTCAAACTATCTGATTCTGCTTTTTTGTTTTCTCATCATGGATTCCGTGATAAGAGCATCCTGATGTTGGCTTGACAAGTCATGTTCAATTGAAGGAAGAGAGGTGCTAAGAGGATCACGTAACATGTTGGCCTGGATATCCTAAAGTTGAATCTCAAGAGCATGCGACTTGAGACTGCCACTTCCAAAAATCTTATCGGACCAAGATTTTAAATCATTCTTAATTGCTTTGTGTTTTTTGTATAGCTTATACATAGGATTACCAGAGCAATTGAATTCCCATGCCTTTTTAACAATGTGAAAAAACCACTTTGCTTCGACCATATGTCAAAGAATCTAAAAGCAGGTTTTCTATTCACGATCTGCTCATTTATGTGTAATATTTGAGGTGAATAATCAGATAGAATAGGCAATGCAATTTCATTCACTAAACTAGGCAAATTATTTAGAGCCCCAGCATTACAAAAAGAACGATCAATTTTTGAAAAGGTGTGAGTGCCATTCCAACTACAATTATTCCAATTGTAACCAGGGCCACTAAAATTAATTTCAATTAAGTCAGAGTTCATAATAGCTATATTTATGTGACTGATTTCAGCTAGAGGAACAGAAGTACCTCCTACCCTATCATTAATTTTTAGAGGAGAATTAAAATCCCCAAAAATCAACCAAGGAACACTATCTTGTTTAAGAGCAGGAAAAACTCGAAAAAGATTTCCCTAGTTTCCCTAGAGTTATGCGCATACCAAAGGTAAAACAAAATATGAAGTAGATGAGGGTATGTGAAATATCTGACAATGTAAATATTGGCTAGACAACCCTATTCTAGTTAGATGATGTATAAAAGGGTCAAATAAAACTAAAATTCTACCGTAACTAGCATCCTCTAAGTTATGTAACATATGCCAATTAGGATTTATGTATTTGGCGGCTTTGATTATAAGTTCTTCATTAAGTTTTCTTTCCAGTAAAGCAATAGCCGAGAGGTTGTATTTCATAATCATGGTCTTGCACTGTCAAGCTTAATCTGCTTTTGTGCTCCTCTAATATTCCATAAACATATATTATGTATCATAATTAAACTCTAGATGTTTTTCAGAACTCCTTGTCATAGATCTAGTCTTGACCTTTTTTGCATCATCTCCACCAATAGCTCCTGCTTTAGGTGTCCTGGATTTGTTTTCTTTAGCATTCTGGCTTTTCTTGTTGTTGTTTTCTGCTACATATAGATGGGACTCAATTGCTTCTTTAAAACCAGGTGGAGGTGGAATTTTGTTGTAAGTGTTTCATCCTACTTTGTATTACTGTCGTTTACTTCTGTATTCTCCTTTTCGCTAGGTATGACATTTCCTTGAGTATCATGAGATTCATGACTACCTGATTCTCTATCATGACTGCTACTAAGAGTACATACATTGATAGTGGTCAGTTGAGGTATAACAGAAAAAATGTCTGGTTTAAATTCTGTATCTGTGAAGATGTGAGTTTCAACGTTATATACAGAGATGGATGGATCTGGCATGACTGCTACATTGCTCCCTTCGTATAAATTCTTTGTGTCCTTTCTGAGAGTCACTTCACTTGCTAAATTCTTAATCATAGTTGACGGTGATTGCTGACTGGGAGAGAGTTGTTTCTTTGATTGATCATTGACATCAGCTGAAGCACTATGAACGTTGTCATTTACGGGGTGACTTGTTTCAGTTAGCAGGGGATCATTTAGTATAATAGTGGATTGCCGTGGTGGAGACTTGTTAGATTGTTTATGAGTAGCAACCTCATAATTCTTGAGTGAAGGTGACAGTTGAATAGTGTTCTTCGAGTTGTGATCGACAAAAACACCATCATTAGAAATGCCAGAGCCTTCAACGTCAGATAAAGCATTAAAGTTGTTCATAATTGGCACAGATTTCTATGCTTGTTGCTTCTTAGCATTTTTGTTATAAATTTCTCCTTCTTCTGGCATATAATCTGCCGGGCTCACTTGTTTTCTTTTATAAATTGGTTTTTGTGGCGTTTATGATTTGGCTAAACTATTCTATCTATGAGTTTTGAAAGTGACCTTATTTTTATTCCTTTCTATCCGTTGTTATGGAGCATCTTTCCTTACTGGTAATCTTTTTTCTTAATTACTTCATCTGTTGCTATCTGGTTGAGGCACCATAGTGTTATCAGGTTCTTTTCCCTTGTTATACCCATTGTTGTTGGCTTGTACTGCAGACCTGTTTTGTTGAAACCTGTAGTTATTCTCTTATGCATTTTCCTTCTGCTTGTTCGCATCACAGTTGAAGCTATTTCCTTACGCATTTTCCTTTTTCTTGTTCGCATCACAGTTTTCAAGATTGTGTTCGAACACACGACTGTGTGGGAGCATATTAGGGGTTTCCATAAATAATTGACTTTAACTCTCTAGGTACCCCTATCTGTAAGCGTGGTTAAGAAGTCCTCAACAAGCACTTTGTCTAGTTTTATTTCAATCAGACATTTGGCATAATGTAATCTTTGAAGTCTCTCTGTAATTTCATCCAAACATATCAGCCTACCAGGC
The DNA here is from genome assembly GCA_030737875.1 of Allium sativum. Taxonomy (NCBI): domain Eukaryota; kingdom Viridiplantae; phylum Streptophyta; class Magnoliopsida; order Asparagales; family Amaryllidaceae; genus Allium; species Allium sativum. The sequence continues at coordinate 226,214,727 of CM060911.1, read as the reverse complement.
CTACATGCTAGCCAATTTATTACATAGTATGACCCTGAAAACAGAGGAATATTGGTGAAATAAACCCAAACTGGGACTGATTTGATCATGCCACACACGTTGCTAACACTAGGGTCATACGGTTTAATTATGAAGAGCTTACTTTAAATTAAGAGTGGTTCGCTCATGAGCGCTCTCTCTTTGTCCTCTTCACATGCAAAATTAAACAAGAATAGCACCCCATCAGATTTAATATTCGGATCTCCTTTAGGCTTCCAAACAGATCTGCATTTTATGTCCATTGTTGTGTATGACAACGGCTTGTCAAGGAAAAAACTAACTAAAATGCCCTTCCAAACCGTTGTTAATGCTTCCGCAACAGCAGAGGTATGTTGCAAAGCTGCATTGACATACACGGATTGCATATCAACGGGTTTGTACTTCCCGGTGTTGCGAGGCAACTGCTGAGTAGAAGAAGTCCAAAAACGTTGATTATTAACTTGATGGTTAGTTTTTGATGAGCTCGCAATATTGCTAGATGGGTTATCATGAGCCAAGCTTGGAGATTTGCTTGCAAAAGGAAATAGAACGGCAAAGGTCACAGACGGGTTGGAAGGCAAAGTTGGGACAGGTGGATTTGGAGGCGAAACGCGAGGAGGCGGAAGGGAGATGGAAGGCAGCGTCGGGTCAAGAGGGTCAGGTGGAGGTGGCGGCGTTGGGTCTGGAGGGTCTGCTGAAGGTTGCGGCAGTGGGTCAGTTGGATCTGGTAAAGGTTGCGGCGTTGGATCTGGAAGAGATGGGGAAGGTTCGATTAGAGGTGAAAAGGTGCTAAAAGGCCGCGTAAGGGGAGTCGGAGAAGGATCTGGAGGAGACGGATCGAAGAAAGGACTGATTTGAAGGCTTAAGGAGGAAAGGAATACGGAGGAAAAAGATTGCTCTTCCATTAATGTGACCATTTCTTTGAAGATTGCTTTTTTGTTTTCATAATAATTTTTAATTAATTTTAAATCTTATTTTGTAATTAATACAATTGCAGTATTCTTTCTGGATATAATTTATTTTATAATTTCGACATAAGATAATTTAATTGTCCAATTAAATTTGCATTCCGAACATCAGAATATATGTCACCGTTTTCTACCTAAACTGATTCCCAATTCTCATTCTAAATTCACATTTGAATTTAAACTCTCCAATTATCCAATGATAATTATCCATTTCATTTATAAACACCTTTTATAAATTCATTTCAATTCCCCGCATTATCCAATGAAAATTATTCCATTTTATGTATAAACATCGTTTATAAATTCACAACTTGTTTTTATTATAGAAAACAAGTTAATATTTTTATAGCCCATTCGAAATTCGAATTCTATTTTTAGAAAAATATATTTCCCCTTTTAAATGTCAAAATCCCTTTTCATGACATTTTTATAAATCAACATTTTGACCCAGTGATATTTAAACACCCAATTATCAATCATAGGTTTTTTAACACATCATATATGATAATATATACGAAAACAAACAATAATAAATTTTTTAGGAATCCCGTTGGATCCTTTCAACCTGTTTTCCTGCATCCACAGATGTTAGCCAACATAAATAATACCCATCCTACTTCAAGGCAGGATATCGCGGTATAGTAGGTCATCCACTATCATATTGTTGGGCGCATAAGGTCATCTGCTAGTGATACTACGGGCATATGCTAATGGTACTGCGGGAAATATCCAACCACCAATATATATATATATATATATAATAACCACAACCACCAAGCCTATATAATTAATATACATATATATAATATCCATAAAAATATTTAAATGCATCCAACCAAACAACCAACAAACAACATACAAAAATTATTTAATATAAACATTCGTTTATAATAAAATTATAAATGAACCAGAGAGTGAGTTTACTCAACTGATTTTTTATTGTCAATATCACATTCAGATTCAATTTATGCTAAAATTCGTATTAGCTCTGAAATTAACTAAACTTGTCTCATAGCAACGCCTACGTCCATACGAATCCAAGAATTCCATTTCGTCTGATTCTAATATTAGCTTTACAATTTTACAAACCATTTTAAATAATTTGAATTTATTACTAATATCCTAATTATTGTAATTAACATCAACAAATAAATATGTTAGCCTTGACTTTTGTAAATTCCATGACATCAACGTCAAAGTTGTTAAGTTTAAAACATTACCATTAACTATTTTAAACTTAAAATAAATAAGCAGCTAGATCTCACCTCACAAACCATACGCAAAAATTATCCATTGCCATGACCTGCTACCCCCTACCTATCCATGCATCATCAATAACCCCTTTCATTGAGCTAAATTACATGATGCCTTCGTCCCAAAACCATTCACACGACAGCTTCTTTTCCAACGCACGCCGACCTCTCATTTTTAGATCTCCGCGACTTCCTCCTGCCGTTTTGAGCCCACCGGAAACCACTGTGATGACCCCACCACTTTAGCCAACTCCTAAGCCACGAGTATCACTGAACAAAAATATGCAAATTTCAAGATTCCAAAATCCATCGCACACTTCTATAAACCATCGCATTCTGAAAACCTCTATTCTATCAAACAAACGACGCTCGGTCCAACCATCCACTGCGACTTCCTAGAAGCCATCGCCGTGCCTTATTCATTCACGCGCTTTAACTTATTATTGAAGTCGAGATCCAAGAGAAAACCCAGTCGCCCCAACTCCATCGCAGCTTCAAACTCTTAAACAATCTCATTGCGCATGCCTCACATCCGATGATGCAACAAAGGACCTCGAGGCTTCAATTGGAATTGCAATTTGATTTTTAAACAACTTTTGAATTAAAGAAAAGGAGACTGATTCGGCCATTTTAACTGAGGCTTTAGAATTCGAATTTCTGAATAATTAGAGGACTGTCACGATATTTAAAGGAAGGGGTGTGACATTATTTTATTCGAAGCTTTTATTTTTATTTTGATTGAGGCTTCGAATTTTTGCTTCCAGGAAAAATGAAAGGAAATCAAGAGGGGTATGCTCAACTTTTATAGATGGAGAAAGGCAGTAGGTCTGCATACGTACAAACATAGGTAAGCTTAAGTACATGCATATACATATCAATGTGATAATAAATTAATTAGATTTGATTTCAAGATTATCCAATAAATTTATTATTATAATTTACACACAAAACTTACACACGAAGTTTCATATTAAAACTACCATAGACGAGCCATAATTGTGATGAAACTTGACATACTGCTATGGTTTGACATTATAGATCCAATAAAATTGATTTCTTCGGAAACCGAGGTCATTTGAAAATTAACTGGCTTCACGTAGCAAATCAAGTCGATAAAAATATAATTTAAATTCAAAACTACCAACTTCATTGATAATAAATTATTAATGTTATTACCATTTCTATTCAGTTAGAATTTATATTGATTATCTGAATCATTTCTGATACAGTTTTTAACTTCAAAATCAATTATTCTCATTTTTGGATTACGATAATTCAATATATTCGAAATTAAATCGAAATCGCTTATTAAATCAATAACATAATATAAAAATCCATTTACATTATCAACTCAACATTTATAACGATATTTAATATATAAAATAAATCGACAAAAAATCTAAGTCGTTACATCATAGATTCAAATTATTGCACAACTTTAGTGAATTAAGATTGTTCCCAAAAAAAATCGTAATTTCTATTTTCATTATACAATCCATATAAATGTTTTTTTAGATCTTTGATATTTTTTTTCATCAAAATTACATCTTACCATTATAGAAACTACAGGTTCTAAATTTTCCATTTTGTAACAAAAATTTCTTTTGCATTCACTTCAGGTGTGCAAATTTAAGATCAATATTTAGATCTTAACTTAATATGATCTTCAAGATGCATATATTCTTTATAAAAGTTTTCTAAGAAACAATAAAATATTTCCTCTGGAAATATATGTTCTAAAATTACTACAATAAAACTTCAGGTTTTATTATAATTTACATATTATTATTATTATCATTATAAATTGAAGCAATTTTTTCTTAAAAGTGCTTTTGTTCATGTATGAGAGTCATTTTACTATTTTTCTTCAAGAAAATCGTAATTATTAATAGGTGTAATGAACTCTTCTAACTATAAATTTCTTTAAGAAATTTATTGTAGCATAAAATTTGAATATATTGCTTTTTGCCTTTTGTTAAAATTTTTCCTTTCATTGAGTTTTCAAATCCTTTCTTATTATTGAATTCTATGTCCTTTTCCATAGGCAAATATTAAGCACACTTATATGAATTTAGGCTTTATTATAGCATTTAAAGGCACATTTGAAGGCTTAATTTTAGCATGTGAACTTCAAGTTCCTTATTTGAAAAATTTGTGTACATCATAAGTTTTCAATTTCACTTCCAATGATAAATAAATATTGCTATTAAATTTGAACGCTACCTTTATATTTTATACCCATGCTTTTTTTGGGTATACATAAAAAAAAAATCAATATTTCAATTTCACTTCCAATGGTAAATCAAGAGATATTGTGAGGACCCGTTACTTCCCCCGTGAAGGAAAGCGCGGATACTTTGAGAACAACACACAAATGAACGCAGACGGAAGAACATTTCATTGTTATTACAACAATTCCATCAGATACAAGAATATACAGAGTATAAATGAATAAATTACATTCGATAAATATCAGAGATTACAATAAATTACATAGCAGCGGAAAATAATACAAAGCACAACTGAAGGTGATATACAGATACAGAGCTTTCCGGATATAACTCCAGCTGTAAACCAGGATCCTGTGAATATAAATCTGCAAAACCAAAACTACTAGCTGCCCGTGTCGAAAATAGGGGCACCCAGAGTTTAGGTTAAAACAATAAACTCCAGGTCAGTCATGTGACTGGTGTGAGAACTAAAACAGTTATTAATTCAATTTTAAAAGAGAGTAATTCAAGGGACCACGCCGTATAACACGGAACAGGTTTCCTCCCAAGAATACCAGTGCATAGAATAAACAGCGCAATGCTTTTTCGAAAAATGAAGCTATTATAAGACCCAGGTCCCATCACACAATGCAACGCAAGCCGGAGGATAGGGTTTTCCCTTATAATAGCCAAACATGCTTGGTACGTTTAAAACAAATCATTTGATACTATAATAAGTGTATAGTGTCAAAACAATTTCAATCATAAATATAAATCATAAGCGGCATGGGTACCATCTATCATGTCACCATACTAGTTCTACAATTAAAACCGCAATACTCGTATTGGAAATTGGATTTCCGTCATGAGTCGAGGCAAGGGGAAAGCTCCTCTCCGCTTTCGAGACACTCTAGCAAATGTCTCAGGACTACACACTCTGGGCAATCCTGGATCTTCAGGCCCGGTCCTCACTTACGTTAGAGGATTAGTTATGCCTGAACACACGTTTCCCGGTCCTTACAGACCTAAAATCGAGGCGCCTCATCCAACAACCACATAGGTGAAAAGTATATAAATGTCAGGGCTGGTAAGTCACTGACACCACCATAGCTAGAAAGAAACGTCGTGCTCTCCCTGCAGTCCGTATCCCGTTTTTGACTCATACCGAGGTCTGAGGCTCGCGAATTCACGTTATACACAAAGCTACGCCACAGAGGCCGTGCTTTGATCATCAACCACAAGACTTTGCTTTTCAACAGAAGCCTTGATCCATGCAACTCAGCGTGCCACACAGGCAGTTCATGCCATGCAATTGATATCTATCGATATATAACCTCTTAGCTCGTACGTCTCAGAGAAGGGCGTTAAGCAAAAGAATAAATTCTCCGCCGCCAAACAGATATATATTTGACAGAAATCAATCAACACAGAATAAAATCCAATGTCAGACACACAATCCATTTACAAGTTCGTTCTGGGTCTGAACGAAAACAGAGGCACTTTCCTCGCATATCCATCGATCTCCAAGTACGTCTGGACGACCACCAACTATATCCGTCCTCTTGGGTGTACAGCCCAATCAGGATCATCAGTAATTATCCAAACGATGTGAAGACTTCCGGTCTTCGACCACCGTCTTCATTTTCGACATATCGTCGAATGGTTATTCAGAATGGGTGTAAATCCGGCCTTTCCGAACAACCCGCGTGTATTAAAAACAGTGCTAGAAAACACAACATACGCCTCATTCCAATTCTGAATATCCTGTTATTTAAATATTCACATCTTTTGGGAAAGGTTCCCATTAATTTTATCCAAGATAATTTTTTTAAAATTTATCCTTTAATCTTTCTTTAGATGTCATTTCAAACCAAATTATGGTTTTCAAACTAGTCGAGATTAGCGAACCACACCGAAGTAATTATTATTTTATTTCCCAATCCCAACCTATTCATCCCATGAAGCAAAACTGGTAATACTCCATATCTAACACCACGGTGTTATCGGTAAAATTAATTACCATTTCACGTTCAAATCTAATTAAAGATTTAACTATCGCTTTGGAGCAAAACTGGTGATACTCCATTCTCGCTTACTTTCCAAATTTGATAATTTAAATTATCAATTCACATTTCAATCTAATTGCAGATTTCATTAAAAACTCTTTTTCCTGGGTTAAAGAACTAATGTTATTTAAAACACAGTTCACGATAAACCCAAATCACATTCTATTTACTATCGGGTTAAAGAACAAATGTTATTTAAAACACTGTTCACGATAAACCCATAAATCAATTTTATTTAAAACCCATTTCAAATCCAATTTATTTATTTAAAAATAAATGGGTTTTAATTTCAGTTCAAAACTAGTTCATTTCGATAAAAATCTGTTTTTATCTTTTCAAATATGGAGTTTTTCATCCCCATTTTTCCCAAATCATTTCTTATGATTTTACACAAATTATTGATATTTTTAATAAATTTTATCAAGGCCCGTACAGTCGATTTCCATCAACGGCCATCGAACTGCACTTACAACGACCTTTTTAAAATTTGATTTGGACGTATCTCCAAATCCAACCATTAGATTTCAAATTTCTAATATTCGTTAGAAAGCTCTTTTCGATACGAACCCAACGGTTCCGGTTTTAGGAGAATCCGACGGTCGGATCTCCCATAATGTCCGTTTGAAATAAATGGTCGAAATTCACGAACTGCCGCGGCGCGGCGCGTTCTATTCAGGCCATTATATTATATATATAATATATATAATATATATTTCGTCGATTACTATTTAAAACAAATTTTATAAATAGTCTTGAATTCGTTTCAAAAACAATTTCAACCTTTATTTCAAATTCAAATCAAAATTGAATTTCCTATTATAAATCCTTTTTTCTTTCATTTCTATTTGATTTCAATTCAAATCGATTTTAATTCGATTAGAATTCATTTCGTTTTCTATTCAATTTAAATTCAATTCGTTTTCTATTCAATTTGAATTCAATTTGTTTTCTATTCAATTTGAATTCAATTCGTTTTCTATTCAATTCGAATTCAAATTGATTTTCTATTCAATTCAATTCGAAATCGTTTTCTATTCAATTCAATTCGAAATCGTTTTCTATTCAATTCAATTCGAAATCGTTTTATATTCAATTCATTTCGAAATCGTTTTATATTCAATTCATTTCGAAATCGTTTTATATTCAATTCATTTCGAAATCGTTTTATATTCAATTCATTTCGAATTCGTTTTATATTCAATTCATTTCGTTTTCTAATCAAATCAAATTCATTTCGTTTTCTAATCCAATCAAATTCATTTCGTTTTCTAATCAAATCAAATTCATTTTCTTTTCTAATCAAATCAAATTCATTTTCTTTTCAAATCAAATCAAATTCATTTTCTTTTCAAATCAAATCAAATTCATTTTGTTTTCTAATCAAATCAAATTCATTTTCTTTTCAAATCAAATCAAGTTCATTTCAAAATATTCGATTTCGAAATCACTTTTCGATATTCATTTTCAAATGAATAAAATCGATATAAATATCGTTCACGTCAAAATGGCGTCAATCTAATCAACACAGCTTCATATATTTCTATTTTCAAATATTCTATTTCAAATATTTCTTTTTCAAATATTTCCTTTTCAAATATTTCTATTTCAAATATTTCTATTATTAAAATATTTCGTTCAACACATGACTAATCTCAACGGATGAGTACTGTCAACACATGAACCTTCATTTTATATTATTCTTTATTTTCTAAATTGGAATGAGGCCCAATCAATCACCATATAATGTTAATTATATGGATTTCATACAATACATGTATATAATAGCAACGATAAACAATCAACCATCATCCAAAGTGCACTACACTGTATAAGTATCAAATATAGATATCTAACGCTTATAACAGCCTGTCAATCTATCGATCGACAAACAACTAGTTATTGGGATTAGTGTATGTCGTATTTTATCCCAATAATCAAACGCATATTTTATTTGAGCAGTTGGGCGCTGTGTAAAATTTATCGATCCAATCAATGTCCTTCAAATAGGTGTACATAAACAAACCGTTCGGTTTGTAAATGAATGTTTTTTTATTCACTTTCACTACATTCATATTCGCGTTAAAGATTATATTTTTAACGATAAAACATTTTATTTCATCACATGAATTTCTATTCAGTTCATTCTTTAAATAAAATGATATTTTTATTTTTCTAACATATTTTAGAAAATTTCGCGGCATAACGGCACGATACTAGAAACGGGACGAGGCCTAGCCTTATCCCCGGTCTAGTGAAGGCCCATGCCATTCACACATCAATTAAATCCATTCCATTTCAACAAACAACTCAATTCAAACCAAATAATCTAACTAACTACACAACCAAACAAACAAGTCCATGGTCTGTGGACGATTGTGTCGGGTGCTACTAAGCACCGTCTGCATCCTAGTATATATATATATATATATATATATAACTAGAAAAAGAATTTTAGAGTGAGAAATTCTCACCGAAAGCTATCCCAACTTCACGACACTTCAATTATAGAAATCTTCATCGTTCTCGCCTTTTTGTCATCTTCGTTGCCCGTATTCTCTACATATGTAAAATTCAAATTTTTACTCGCTATTCAATATATAAAAATCAAATTTTTACTTTGCTATTCAATATAGAAAAATCGAATTTTTATTTCGCTATTCAATATATAAAAATCTCGTCCTTTCAACTATAAAGATTTCGCCTTTCTATTTAAAACTCTCGTCTTTTCATTGTTTAAAAATTATAGTTTTTTTTCATTGTTAGAAATTATAGTTTTTCCTTTATAAAAATTCTAACTTTTCCTAATTTAAATTTACTACTTTTTAAAGTAAAAACCAATTCTTTTAGCAAACAAAAATCTAGTCTTTACTTTCTATTCTACAAAAATCGAATTTTTTATCTTTCTACATTCATAAAAATACGATCTTTCTTTATTTGAAAATCGTATTTTTCCTATACTAAAAATCGTATATTCATCTTGATAAATAAATAAATAAATAAAATCTCGTCTTTGTTAATTTAAAAAAACTAAACTTTAATCACACACATTTTTTCCTATTACTACACGTGTATAAATAAAATACAAAAATAAAAATAAAACTAAAAGAAAGAAAACTCACAGCGTAGAAAAAAGGGGGGGGGGAAGGAAGCTCGCCGGAGTCGAGGTCGAGGAGGTGGCGGCAGGCCGTCCAGGCGGTGGTTGGTGGTTCGTATGGGCTGGGGGCTAAGGAAAAAGGGAGCGCCGGACGAGTGGAGGGTCACGACCAAGATCGCGGTGGTGGAGCTCCTCAGGCGCGGCGGCGTCGCTTAAAGAAAGGGGGAAGTGGCGGTCTTCTGATGGGTCGGAGAAGGGGTTTCGCGGTGCTGGGATCGGGAGGATAGAGAGAGGGAGAGGTCGCGGAGGGAGGGGAAGGTAGGCGGCGCGAGGGGTCGACGGGGTGGCGGAGGGTGGCGATGCTGAATCGAGGGGGGGGGGCGGTTTATTTTTGGGTTTTTCCTCTTTTTTTTATCGAGGGAGAGACTGAGGTCAATGGGGGAAGGAAAGGGGTATAAGGGATTTTTTTATTATTATTATTTAGTTATTTTATTTTCCACCAAAAAGCAACTTTTATTTTTGACCTCAAAACGAGGCCCACCGCCTGTCGTCCATAACGTTTCACCTCCATTCCGAACACAATGGGATATGCATCGTAAGCTGATTCGATCGTTTCGATCAGTTTCCGTTAAAATCAACATATAACTCTATATATTGAATTTGAACGTGCATTTCAATTTACCGGGGTCACATACGAACTTTAAAAGTTCCAAAAAAATATTTTCTAGCTTCGTATTGACGATACAGTCCTAACAAAACTAGTTTCGTCAAATTCTGAGATCGTTGGAAAAATGGCCAATTTCCAGTCGATTAAAATCAACTAAAACTGGTCTAACGCGTTTTCCTTTGCCACGCTCACATATTGATTCGGAAAATTATGAAATTTGGAATCTAGTAATAACTTGACATCACGGATCCAACAAAAGTGGTTTCGTCGAAATCCGAGGTCGTTTGCAAAATTCCCATTTTTAAGGGCCTGAATTCCATAGCGACTATTCAGAATTTTCAACTGGACATATCTTTTGATTCCCGCTATGAAATCTTGATTTTTCGGATTCGTTGGAAAGATATCATCAAATAGATCCTATTATTTTTGGTTTCACTAAAATCCGGATTGTTTTGCGCCCGGTACATTCAATTGAAGTTTGAAATCGAATTATCGAACTACCGCGCTATTTTCAATTCTATTTATAATTATATATAATTATTTATATTCTAACGACGGCGTATATAATATATACGTTCCAATTCTATTCAAAATAAATTTCTCGTCGATTTTATTTAAAATAATCTATTTTAAATATTCAAAATTCGCTAAAATTGCCAAAATAAATTTTTTTAAACTGGCTCAGATTTTCCGGGTTATTACAATCTCCCCCACTTAAAACTTTTCGTCCCCGAAAAGGGACAAAGTCGAAAGTGGTTTGATCAATCAATTCTACGTTCGATCTGGCTTCCATTCTCCAACTTTTCAGTTTCTGAGAATTTTCAAATTTTCAAAAATTTGGCTAACACCCTAAATTTTCGAAAAATTTCGCCATAACCTCCCCTGCACCGGGAGCCACGGGAAAATCCCGAAATTGCGATACAGCCCTTCTGATCTCAAAAAGAAAATTAAAAAGCCAAGGGCTAGCCAATAGGCTCATAAAATCATCATCACCCAAACAAAACGGTAAATTATCGTAAACATGTACCTATTTGTCGGGAAAACAAATTTTATTCTCTGCTCTAGCCTCCTTGCTATGACCTGTTCAATGTAAGTATATGTATATGCATGCAAATACGACTAATTTTCAATACAATTTAATATTTGATTCAATTAGGCATAATGGTTCAAAATTATCAAACAAACAAACAAACAACATAAACATCAATCAATTAGTGAATTAACGTTTCAAATTCATAATTTTACTACATATACTGAAAATCATGTTTTTGATGCCAAATCACAACAAATAAATCTATCTATATAAGTTTTGGTTCTCACACCAGCCTAATGGAAATATATAGATATCACACCTTCGTCACTCGAATATAAATTCTGACGACGAGTACTCAACCATCAGAATCATCTTCGGGCCACTAGAGTATGATTCTATATCTATCCACTATAATAAAACTTCGAATATACGTTCATGACGCGTATATGCAAAATCTTTATATACTCGATTGTCCATATTCAAAATAAATAAATATTCCAATACGTATAAAATGGTTTAAATTTTCAAAACAACATTGTTTTCATTTGAAAAATATACTCTTCACACTCGTTCTAGGATACTACTGATCCTATCTCTAATGAGTCATTCTAATTAGATATTACTAACCCAATATCTGATGAATTCTTTCGTACGGTTCTAATGTGTCTTGTTCTCGAGCTCTGTAAACCAAAGCTCTGATACCACTGTGAGGACCCGTTACTTCCCCCGTGAAGGAAAGCACGGATACTTTGAGAACAACACACAAATGAACGCAGACGGAAGAACATTTCATTGTTATTACAACAATTCCATCAGATACAAGAATATACATAGTATAAATGAATAAATTACATTCGACAAATATCAGAGATTACAATAAATTACATAGCAGCGGAAAATAATACAAAGCACAACTGAAGGTGATATACGGATACAGAGCTTTCCGGATATAATTCCAGCTGTAAACCAGGATCCTGTGAATATAAATCTGCAAAACCAAAACTACTAGCTGCCCGTGTCGAAAGTAGGGGCACCCAGAGTTTAGGTTAAAACAATAAACTCCAGGTCAGTCATGTGACTGGTGTGAGAACTAAAACAGTTATTAATTCAATTTTAAAAGAGAGTAATTCAAGGGACCACGCCGTATAACACGGAACGTGTTTCCTCCCAAGAATACCAGTGCATAGAATAAACAGCGCAATGCTTTTTCGAAATGAAGCTATTATAAGACCCAGGTCCCATCACACAATGCATCGCAAGCCGGAGGATAGGGTTTTCCCTTATAATAGCCAAACATGCTTGGTACGTTTAAAACAAATCATTTGATACTATAATAAGTGTATAGTGTCAAAACAATTTCAATCATAAATATAAATCATAGGCGGCATGGGTACCATCTATCATGTCGCCATACTAGTTCTACACTTAAAACCGCAATACTCGTATTGGAAATTGGATTTCCATCATGAGTCGAGGCAAGGGGCATGCTCCTCTCCGCTTTCGAGACACTCTAGCAAATGTCTCAGGACTACACACTATGGGCAATCCTGGATCTTCAGGGCCGGTCCTCACTTACGTTAGAGGATTAGTTATGCCTGAACACACGTTTCCCGGTCCTTACAGACCTAAAATCGAGGCGCCTCATCCAACAACCACATAGGTGAAAAGTATATAAATGTCAGGGCTGGTAAGTCACTGACACCACCATAGCTAGAAAGAAACGTCGTGCTCTCCCTGCAGTCCGTATCCCGTTTTTGACTCATACCGAGGTCTGAGGCTCGCGAATTCACGTTATACACAAAGCTACGCCACAGAGGCCGTGCTTTGATCATCAACCACAAGACTTTGCTTTTCAACAGAAGCCTTGATCCATGCAACTCAGCGTGCCACACAGGCAGTTCATGCCATGCGATTGATATCTATCGATATATAACCTCTAAGCTCGTACGTCTCAGAGAAGGGCGTTAAGCAAAAGAATAAATTCTCTCCCGCCAAACAGATATATATTTGACAAAAATCAATCAACACAGAATAAAATCCAATGTCAGACACACAATCGATTTACAAGTTCGTTCTGGGTCTGAACGAAACCGGAGGCACTTTCCTCGCATATCCATCGATGTCCAAGTACGTCTGGACGACCACCAACTATTTCCATCCTCTTGGGTGTACAGCCCAATCAGGATCATTAGTAATTATCCAAACGATGTGAAGACTTCCGGTCTTCGACCACCGTCTTCATTTTCGACATATCGTCGAATCGGTTATTCAGAATGGGTGTAAACCCGGCCTTTCCGAACAACCCGCATGTATTAAAAACAGTGCTAGAAAACACAACATACGCCTCATTCCAATTCTGAATATCCTGTTATTTAAATATTCACATCTTTTGGGAATGGTTCCCATTAATTTTATCCAAGATAAATTCTTTAAAATTTATCCTTTAATCTTCCTTTGGATGTCATTTCTAACCAAATTATGGTTTTTCAAACTAGTCGAGATTAGCGAACCACACCGAAGTAATTATTTATTTTATTTCCCAATCCCAACCTATTCATCCCATGAAGCAAAACTGGTAATACTCCATATCTAACACCATGGTGTTATCGGTAAAATTAATTACCATTTCACGTTCAAATCTAATTAAAGATTTAACTATCGCTTTGGAGCAAAACTGGTGATACTCCATTCTCGCTTACTTTCCAAATTTGATAATTTAAATTATCAATTCACATTTCAATCTAATTGCAGATTTCATTAAAAACTCCTTTTTCTGGGTTAAATAACTAATGTTATTTAAAACACAGTTCACGACAAACCCAAATCACATTCTATTTACTATCGGGTTAAAGAACAAATGTTATTTAAAACACTGTTCACGATAAACCCATAAATCAATTTTATTTAAAACCCATTTCAAATCCAATTTATTTATTTAAAAATAAATGGGTTTTAATTTCAGTTCAAAACTAGTTCATTTCGATAAAAATCTATTTTTATCTTTTCAAATATGGAGTTTTTCATCCCCATTTTTTCCAAATCATTTCTTATGATTTTACACAAATTATTGATATTTTTATTAAATTTTATCAAGGCCCATACAGTCGATTTCCATCAACGGCCATCGAACTGCACTTACAGCGACCTTTTTCAAATTTGATTTGGACGTATCTCCAAATCCAACCGTTAGATTTCAAATTTCTAATATTCGTTAGAAAGCTCTTTTCAATACGAACCCAATGGTTCCGGTTTTAGGAGAATCCGACGGTCGGATCTCCCGTAATGTCCGTTTGAAATAAATGGTCGAAATTCACGAACTGCCGCGGCGCGGCGCGTTCTATTCAGGCCATTATATAATATATATAATATATATAATATATATTTCGTCGATTACTATTTAAAACGAATTTTATAAATAGTCTTGAATTCGTTTCAAAAACAATTTCAACCTTTATTTCAAATTCAAATCAAAATTGAATTTCCTATTATAAATCCTTTTTACTTTCATTTCTATTTGATTTCAATTCAAATCGATTTTAATTCGATTCGAATTCATTTCGTTTTCTATTCAATTTAAATTCAATTCGTTTTCTATTCAATTTGAATTCAATTCGTTTTCTATTCAATTTGAATTCAATTCGTTTTCTATTCAATTCGAATTCAAATTGGTTTTCTATTCAATTCAATTCGAAATCGTTTTCTATGCAATTCAATTCGAAATCGTTTTCTATTCAATTCAATTCGAAATCGTTTTATATTCAATTCATTTCGAAATCGTTTTATATTCAATTCATTTCGAAATCGTTTTATATTCAATTCATTTCGAAATCGTTTTATATTCATTTCATTTCGAATTCGTTTTATATTCAATTCATTTCGTTTTCTAATCAAATCAAATTCATTTCGTTTTCTAATCAAATCAAAATCATTTCGTTTTCTAATCAAATCAAATTCATTTTCTTTTCTAATCAAATCAAATTCATTTTCTTTTCAAATCAAATCAAATTCATTTTCTTGTCAAATCAAATCAAATTCATTTCGTTTTCTAATCAAATCAAATTCATTTTCTTTTCAAATAAAATCAAATTCATTTCAAAATATTCGATTTCGAAATCACTTTTCAATATTCATTTTAAAATGAACAAAATCGATATAAATATCGTTCACGTCAAAATGGCGTCAATGTAATCAACACGGCTTCATATATTTCTATTTTCAAATATTTTATTTCAAATATTTATTTTTCAAATATTTCCTTTTCAAATATTTCTATTTCAAATATTTCTATTATTGAAATATTTCGTTCAACACATGACTAATCTCAGCGGATGAGTACTGTCAACACATGAACCTTCATTTTATATTATTCTTTATTTTATAAATTGGAATGAGGCCCAATCAATCACCATATAATGTTAATTATATGAATTTCATACGACACATGTATATAATAGCAACGATAAACAATCAACCATCATCCAAAGTGCACTACACTGTATAAGCATCAAATATAGATATCTAACGCTTATAACAGCCTGTCAATCTATCGATCGACAAACAACTAATTATTGGGATTAGTGTATGTCGTATTTTATCCCAATACCCGTGTGGGGTTTCAAACAATCAAACGCATATTTTATTTGTGCAGTTGGGTGATGTGTAAAATTTATCGACCCAATCAATGTCCTTCAAATAGGTGTACATAAACAAACAGTCCGGTTTGTAAATGAATATTTTTTTTATTCACTTTCACTATATTCATATTCGCGTTAAAGATTATATTTTTAACGATAAAACATTTTATTTCATCACATGAATTTCTATTCAGTTCATTCTTTAAATAAAATGATATTTTTATTTTTCTAACATATTTTAGAAAATTTCGGCGGCATAACGGCACGATACTAGAAACGGGACGAGGCCTAGCCTTATCCCCGGTCTAGTGAAGGCCCACGCCATTCACACATCAATCAAATCCATTCCATTTCAACAAACAACTCAATTCAAACCAAATAATCTAACTAACTACACAACCAAACAAACAAGTCCATGGTCTGTGGACGATTGTGTCAGGTGCTACTAAGCACCGTCTGCATCCTAGTATATATATATATAACTAGAAAAAGAATTTTAGAGTGAGAAATTCACACCGAAAGCTATCCCAACTTCACGACACTTCAATTATAGAAATCTCCATCGTTCTCGCCTTTTTGTCATCTTCGTTGCCCGTATTCTCTACATATGTAAAATTCAAATTTTTACTTCGCTGTTCAATATATAAAAATCGAATTTTTACTTTGCTATTTAATATAGAAAAATCGATTTTTTTTTCGCTATTCAATATATAAAAATCTCGTCCTTTCAACTATAAAGATTTCGCCTTTCTATTTAAAACTCTCGCCTTTTCATTGTTTAAAAATTATAGTTTTTTTTCATTGTTAGAAATTATAGTTTTTCCTTTATAAAAATTCTAACTTTTCCTAATTTAAATTTACTACTTTTTAAAGTAAAAACCAATTCTTTTAGCAAACAAAAATCCAGTCTTTACTTTCTATTCTGCAAAAATCGAATTTTTTATCTTTCTACATTCATAAAAATACGATCTTTCTTTATTTGAAAATCGTATTTTTCCTATACTAAAAATCGTATATTCATCTTGATAAATAAATAAATAAATAAATAAATAAAATCTCGTCTTTTTTAATTTAAAAAAACTAAACTTTAATCACACGCATTTTTTCCTATTACTATTCATGTATAAATAAAATACAAAAATAAAAATAAAACTAAATGAAAGAAAACTCACAGTGCAGAAAAAAAGGGGGGGGGGAAGGAAGCTTGCCGGAGTCGGGGTCGAGGAGGTGGCGGCAGGCCATCCAGGCGGTGGTTGGTGGTTCGTATGGGCTGGGGGCTAAGGAAAAAGGGAGCGCCGGACGAGTGGAGGGTCACGGCCAAGATCGCGGTGGTGGAGCTCCTCAGGCGCGGCGGCGTCGCTTAAAGAAAGGGGGAAGTGGCGGCCTTCTGATGGGTCGGAGAGGGGGTTTCGCGGTGCTGGGATCGAGAGGATAGAGAAAGGGAGAGGTCGCGGAGGGAGGGGAAGGTAGGCGGCGCGAGGCGTCGACGGGGTGGCGGAGGGTGGCGATGCTGAATCGAGGGGGGGGGGCGGTTTATTTTTGGGTTTTTCCATTTTTTTATCGAGGGAGAGACTGAGGTCAACGGGGAAGGAAAGGGGTATAAGGGATTTTTTTTATTATTGAGTTATTTTATTTTCCACCAAAAAGCAACTTTTATTTTCGACCTCAAAACGAGGCCCACCGCCTGTCGTCCATAGCGTTTCACCCCCATTCCAAACACAATGGGATATGCATCGTAAGCTGATTCGATCGTTTCGATCAGTTTCCGTTAAAATCAACATATAACTTTATATATTGAATTTGAACGTGCATTTCAATTTACCGGGGTCACATACGAACTTTAAAAATTCCAAATTTTTTTTTTTCTAGCTTCGTATTGATGATATGGTCCTAACAAAACTAGTTTCGTCGAATTCTGAGACCGTGGGAAAAATGGCCAATTTCCAGTCGATTAAGATCAACTAAAACTGGTCTAACGCGTTTTCCATTGCCACGCTCACATATTGATTCGAAAAATTATGAAATTTGGAATCTAGTAATAACTTGACATCACGGATCCAACAAAAGTGGTTTCGTCGAAATCCGAGGTCGTTTGCAAAATTCCCATTTTTAAGGGCCTGAATTCCATAGCGACTATTCAGAATTTTCAACTGGACATATCTTTTGATTCCCACTATGAAATCTTGATTTTTCGGATTCGTTGGAAAGATATCATCAAATAGATCCTATTATTTTTGGTTTCACTAAAATCCGGATTGTTTTGCGCCCGGTACATTCAATTGAAGTTTGAGATCGAATTATCGAACTACCGCGCCATTTTCAATTCTATTTATAATTATATATAATTATTTATATTCTAACGACGGCGTATATAATATATACGTTCCAATTCTATTCAAAATAAATTTCTCGTCGATTTTATTTAAAATAATCTATTTTAAATATTCAAAATTCGCTAAAATTGCCAAAATAAATTTTTTTAAACTAGCACAGATTTTCCGGGTTATTACAGATATTCTCTCCTCAGTTTTTCCAGAAGACTTACATTTGAAAAGTAATAGCAGATCGAGAAAAATAAAATTATATCTACCTCTATATCATCAATAATTTAAACAATACATATATAATCAAATCTCCATCAAATTGGATTTGGAAAACTCAAATTAAATCCATAAAGAATTGAAAGAATAGATCTAGACACATATTTAGGGTCAATAAAAATAATTAGGTCTAAAAAAATCGATCTTTTGAACCCAATCTAGATCTACAAAAAAGTAGAGAAACATATGTATAAGTTTGAATCAGATCTAGAGGAACAAAAGATATAACAAAACACATAGATCCATTAATCAAATATTCTCAAACAAAAAAATTATAGAAAAATCTAGAATTCCATGAATTAATAATCTTCAGATAAAAATTAGGGTCGGTTTGGCATAGGCCCCATTAAGTTTGGAAATTAGGCTCACATCCGGTCCTAAACTAATTATAAATTAGGTCCCTATTTTTCGAAAATTCATCAAAAAATCACCAAAAAAATAAAAATAAACACGAAAATACACACCGAAAAATTCAGGTGTTAAAATAGTCCAAAATCACATCAAAACTCAGAAATACAAAGAAATAGCGAAACAACATGCTTATGTGTAACAACCCGGAAAATCAAAACTAATTTAAAATTTTTATTTTGGCAATTTTAATGGATTTTGAATATTTAAAATGAATTATTTTAAATAATAACGACGGAAAATTTATTTTTGATGAAGTTAGAACATATAAATTTATTTTAATTATAAAACGAGCCTGAAATGGCGCGGCAGTTCGAAAATTCGATTTCAAATTTCAAATGAATATACATAATTCAATATAAGTCAGAATTGGACGAAACAAGAAATATTTGAATCTGTTTAATAATATCTTTCTAACGGATGTAAGAAACTGAGATTTCACTTTATAAGTTGAAAGATATGTCCAGTTAAGAAAAGTCGCTGTGGAATTTATATATATATTTTAATATATATATTTTAATATATATATATATGGCCCTTAAAAATAGCCATTTTGCAAACAACCTCCGTTTTCGACGAAACCACTTTTGTTGGAACCGGAATGTCAAGTTATTGCTAGATTCCAATTTCCATAATTTTTGAAATCAATATGTGAGCGTGGCAGAAGAAAACGTGTTTGGTTAATTTCAGTCAAATTGGATCAACCAGAAAATAGCCATTTTTCGAATGGTCTCCAAATTCGACAAAATTAGTTTTGTTAGAACCGTATCGTCAAAACATAGTGAGATTTCAATTTCCATAATTTTTGGAGCCGATATGTGGCCGTACGGGACAAATTGTGAATTGAACAGTCATTTAAGCCAGAAATGGAGTTTTCTGAGCAAACGGACTCGGAATTCGACGAAACCAGTTTTGTTGGAATCGTATCGTCAAGACATAGTAGCATGTCAATTTTTGTCGCAAATGGAGTTCGTATGTGCTCGTGACATCGATAATTGTCGATCGGGGACAGCGTTGACTAAGAAAATAATAAAATAATAAACCCCACCACTATATAATGTCTTTCACTCTTCCCAAACCCTCATTAATTCCTCCTCCCTCAAAATTGGCAGCAGACCTTAGGTAAATTTGTGGAAAAACCCCCGAAAGAAAAAACAATTATATCTCTCAATCCATACACAATTAACCCGAACGGTTTTTGGGTTTTGAAGATCATCAGAGCCTCTATCTACCACAAAAAGTTGGGGACCTATTGTCGCATGGATTGGGAGAAATCGATGGTCAACGGCTAGAAATGACTTTCGGTTTTGGGCATTTTGTGATCAAACCATCGGGAATTGGGCTGTTTCAGCTGGTATCATAGCTTTGGTTTATAGAGCTCGAGAACAAGTCATGTTAGAACCAAATGAAAGAATTCATTAGAGATCGGATTAGTAATATCCAATGGGAATGACTCGTTAGAGATAGGATCAGCAGTACCCTAGAACGAGTGTAAAGAGTGTTGTTTTCAAAAATAAAAACAAATTTAGCTTTGAAAATTTAATCTAATTCTTCATATTTGAATATTTACATTAGATTGATTTTGGACAATCGAATATATGGAGAGTTTGAATATATGTGTAATTAACGTGTATTCAAAGCCTCAAATATACTGGATAGACATAGAATCATACTCTAGTCGCCTGGGGATGATTCTGATGATGTGGCCATATCATCAGCATCTGTGCTCGAGTTTCGAAAGTGTGATATCGATATATTTCCATTAGGCTGGCGTGAGAACCAAAACTAGATAGGGTTTATTGTTGTGAGTTGGCATCAAAAACATTATTTTTGTGTGTATATATATATATATCTAAAGTTATGTGTTTGAAACGTAATCACTAATTGATTGCTGATTGTCTTGTTTGATTATTGGATTGATTTATTAAATTTTGAACCATTAGCCAATCGAATCAAAATATTACACTGAATTGAAAATTGATTGCAAATGCATACATGTACATATATATGTGTGAACAGGTCATAGCAAGGAGGCTAGAGAAGAGGAATACAATTGTATGCCCGACAAATAGGTACATGTTTACTAATTTCTTGGGTTTGGATGATTTTATGAGCCGATTGGCTAGCCGCTTGGCTTTTTCTTTTTCTTTTTGAGATGAGAGGGCCTATGTCGTGGTTTGGGGATTTTCCCGGTGCTCCCCGTACAAAGGAGGTTATGGCGAATTTTTTTGAAAATTTAGGGTGTTAGACAAAAAATTTTGAAAAATTTGAAAATTCTTAGAAACTGAAAAGTTAAAGAATGAAAGCCAGAATGAAAGTTGAGTTGGTTGGTTAAACAACTTTCAGCTCCGTTCCTTTTCGAGGACGAAAAGATTTTTTAAGTGGGGGAGATTGTAATAACCCGGAAAATCAGAACCAATTTAAAAATTTTATTTTGGCAATTTTAATGGATTTTGAATATTTAAAATGAATTATTTTAAATATAAACAACGAAAAATTTATTTTTGACGAAGTTAGAATGTATAAATTTATTTTAATTATAAAACGAGCCTGAAATGGCATGGCAGTTCGAAAATTCGATTTCAAATTTCAAATGAATATACAGAATTCAATATAAGTCAGAATTGGACGAAACAAGAAATATTTGAATCTGTTTAATATTATCTTTCTAATGGATGTAAGAAACTGAGATTTCACTTTATAAGTTGAAAGATATGTCCAGTTTAAAATTCAGAAAAGTCGCTGTGGAATTTACATATATTTTTTAATATATATGTGGCCCTTAAAAATAGCCATTTTGCAAAAGACCTCCATTTTCGATGAAACCTCTTTTGTTGGAACCAGAATATCAAGTTATTGCTAGACTCCAATTTCCATAATTTTTGAAATCAATATGTGAGCGTGCAGAAGAAAACGTGTTTGGTTAATTTCAGTCAAATTAGATCGACCAAAAATAGCCATTTTTCAAATGGTCTCCAAATTCAATGATATTAGTTTTGTCAGAACGGTATCATCAAAACATAGCGAGATTTCAATTCCAATAATTTTTGGGGTCGATATGTGGCCGTACAGGATAAATTGTGAATTGAACAGCCATTTAAGCAGAAATGGAGTTTTCTGAGAAAACGGACTCGGAATTCGACGAAACTTGTTTTGTTTGAACCGTATCGTCAAGGCATAGCAGCATGTCAATTTTTGTCGCCAACGGAGTTCGTGTGTGCCCATGGCATCGATAACTGTCGATCAGGGACAACATTAACTAAGAAAGTAATAAAATAATAAACCCTACCACTATATAATGTCTTTCACTCTTCCCAAACCCTCATTAATTCCTCTTCCCTCAGAATTGGTAGCAGCCCCTAGGTAAATTTGTAGAAAAACCCCTGAAAACAAAAACAATTATTTCTCTCAATCCATACACAACTAACCCGAACGGTCTCTGGGTTTTGAGGATCATCAAAGCCTCTACCTCCCACAAAAAGTTGGAGACCTATCGTCGCATGGATTGGGAGAAATCGATGGTCAACGGCCAGAAATGACTTCCGGTTTTGGGCATTTTGTGATCAAACCATTGGGAATTGGGTCGTTTCATTATGCATCAAAATATGCACTTATTCGTACATAGTTGCATACATTTATGCTTATATTTCAGTGTTGC
The DNA here is from genome assembly GCA_030737875.1 of Allium sativum. Taxonomy (NCBI): domain Eukaryota; kingdom Viridiplantae; phylum Streptophyta; class Magnoliopsida; order Asparagales; family Amaryllidaceae; genus Allium; species Allium sativum. Next base: position 226,192,118 of record CM060911.1, on the reverse strand, counting down.
ATCAAACTGCTATATAAATGCATACATGTATGCAGCTAAACAACAATATACGCATCACTTTATGCATACATTCAATTCTGGCATGTTTTTTCAAGCATTCACACATTGTTGCATACACTCGTGCACTTATACAGAATACGCGCATACATTCGTGCACATATTCAGAAGCCTTCATCCCTTTTAAATTTGTTGTACACACGCATGCATATATACAAAATAGTTGCATTCACATATGAAACTATTCGTAACACATGCATCTCAGTGCAACTTTGTATGCATACATATATACAACTATTGCAAATACATGCATATATGTGTGCATATATTGATCCATATTTTTAATAGAAAACGCCGGATGAATATGTGCATACACGTATGCTACTATTGGCAATAGTTGCATAAATGTATGCAACTTTTTTTGGCACGGTCTTCTGGGAATATTTTCGATTTTTTGAATTTTTTTTATATAGCACCGCATTCCTTTTTCCAGAAAACACGTAACATGTGAAAATAAGGACCCGCTTTGAATATCAAAGTTACACCGAATGCCGATCCTATTATGAAACATAATAGGGACGTCGTACTAATTTTCACTAAAAATTACTTTTCTGACAAATTCATAGATGTTGATCTAGAATATTTCAAAAAATAGCACTAATAGAATTTCTTGTTGATAGCATGTTATAAAATAAAACAAAATATATAAAAGAGGATAAGCCATTAGAGAGATAAAAGATATTAAGAAGAAGCCATTTGTGGTAGGTCTTCTGATTTACATCTTAGTTGGTACCTTTCGTACTACTTGACTATTTTTGTACGGCACCGGAGAGTGGCTATTTTCTCCTTTTTGGTTTATATATATTATTTTGCTGCAAAAAAGATATTGGGGAGGGACTTTCCATTTCTATTGATCCAGGTATACAATAAAATGTAAATAATCTCTCTATTAATAGAATTTACATGCCATGTAAATTGCAGTAAACTTCCTTAGCATATTAGCATATTCACCTTTATTGCTTTTACATATTACAACACTTCAATGTTTTTTCCCAGTTGCCCTTTTTTTATAACATTACTTATTGTAACAAATCAACAAAATATTTCATACATTTGGTTCAAATTGCTAAGATGGTCATTTATGTCTTATTTATTTTAAAATAGTAGTAAAAAGTTTTTAATGCTCCAACATTTTTCCCACATAATGCATTTTTAATTTCACGTTCATCTAATTAATAAATAGACAAAAGGGGGGAACGTACAAATACCTTTCCTCCATCTCTTTTACATGTCATTCCTGTTTTCAGAAAAGGTAAAGAAAAGCAATAGTTTAATCATCCAAGGGTGTAAATTTAATCATGACGCAAAGATTTGGTGTTTTCTCCAAATTTTCAGTTTGACAATCGAGGTCCTACAATTTTAAGACGTGTCTGAATCATAGTTTTGATGACTAAAAATTCTACTGGCTATGACTTAAATAATCCATTCATATATAAGGGACTTCATTTCAAAGGATAAAAATGAAATATGAAGTTTTATTTAATAGTGAAGAAAATGATACATATTCTAATAACTGAAAAGGCAGCTCAATCTGAAAAACAAAAAGACGATAAGTAAACGCATTGGAAGATTAGAAACCATGACCATCTCTACATAAACTATGTTCCTAATGGATTGAACGATGACCTATATGATTATTACAACTCAGAAAAATTAGCGAATGAGAGTTGAGATGCATAAAAAGAAATATGATACTAAGGAAGCTACGATGAAAAAATGCAGTAGTCACTGCTATTTGAAGTTTCAAGTAATAGGCAAAAAATATATAAAGGCGTAATCCTATATGCTTTAAAAGATTGTGCATGAAATCATCTCTAAGTACATGACTTTAAATGAAAATTTTGATATTTTGATAGATAAATTATCCCCAATTGGAAAGCATAACGACTTATATTTAAGGTATCACAAGATCATAAAATATATTTATTTAATTCAAATAGGTATAATTTTTATATATTGGAAAATGGCTCTTATGTATATTGTTCATATCCATGCATGACTTTTATCAAATTAATTTATGATCCTGAAAATTTATACAATTTATAACTTTTGATGGGAATGAGTTATGGTCTGAAACAACTTCCATTGTTTCAAGAAGATGGTTTCTCAACCCGTTGAAGGTTCAAAATAGGAAAAATACTTACAATTTTAAAGTTACAACAATTTTTAAATTTCGTTGTTGTTGTCCCATATCGTCAGATAATTAGGCTAATCCATACGTGGGTCTATTAACCTATTTCAGGATTGAAACCTAAAGAGGGCTGATGAGACAGTCCAAATCATTTTATCTTTCTAGTACAATTTTAAGCTTCCATTAGACCTAGTCTCTTTCAAAACCATATTTTTTCTTACTATTATTAGCGTAATGAAAAATAAAAGGGTAATCAGAGAAGAAGATCATAGACCTAACATTTTTTTGTGATTTATATTCATTCTTCTTGCTTTTCATTTTCATTTTTGGATTAAAAGTTGTAATTTAGGTACTTGATGGATGATTCTTGATCCCATAGTATTATGCGCTTATCCATGTAGTTAAAATCAATATACTCGGCATGATTTTGAATTCAATCATAATTACATCTTTATGGTAAAATTAAAAAGATTTTAATTGATTTTTAAATGTTTTTGCCACCTCTTTGGATTATATGAGCGTCTTAGTGTGAAAGCTAGAACTACTTTAGAATCTGCAAGATAATGATGAATTGCATGTATGTAGTATGTACATGGATGATATTGCAAGTTCTTATGTTCTAACTTGATATAATTTGCTCGTGCTTTAGGTAGTTAGATGACAAAACGTTAAAATAGGCAAACCGGGGGCAATTTTTTAAGAGTTGGATGAAACTTAGAGGAGGAGCTCCAGAAAAGAAAAGAATTATTTAATTTAGATTGCTAAGCACATCAAAACGATTTGTTGGGTCAGGAGGAAAGGGAGGGGTTGATGACATGAAGAATTTTTGGCAAAGTCATTCTAGGTTTTCTTGGTAAAAATGAGTTTTTTTAACGAAAAAGGGATAAAACTTAAAAGAAAGCTAGAATAAGGCTAGGAACATGGTTTTCAACGATAAGGCCATAAATCCACCAAGTATAAACCTTAGTATTGATTACATTTGACTGGTACCTACCTGTTTTTATGGCTCTAGTATGATGCCTTAGACTTGAGATCTTTGGGTAATGAAGGAAGTGGTTCTAAGAATTCCGCGAAGAAGGAACAAAACGAATTTTCTCTAAATGGTGACGCTTGCAGTCATTTCCTGGTTGACGAGGTTTGAGGTCACGATTACCCTTTAGAATACCATATTAACTTTGAATGCCACATCATTAGATCCATCAAATCACTAATTGACTTTCACCAATATACTTTGGGTGTTAAGCTAAAAGAAGTTGCCTTCTTGGCCACCAAACTTGGACTATTTGTAAAAATCAACGTACTTGATTTTAGGAAGTACCCTTTCAGACATTCATCCATACAAATCATCCAAGAACAGGATGAAACGAAGGCAATCACCTACTGCATCCTATATTGGAATCACCCCAAGGATCAATAATGAGTAGTCCTTACAATTTGAACACTTCAATCATGACAGAATCACCATCGAAATAACTCCGGTTGCAAATCATAGATATTCAAATATAGTTCTTCCACTCATGAAGATCCACGGTCTTCAATACTCCATCTTTATAGGCATTCCTGCAATTTAGTTTCAAATGCGCAGTTGGTCGAAGTGGTTTTGGGTCTAGCTCCCATCTCAGTCTCTTTGAACTAACTTGTCAAAGTCAAAAATAATAATTTATTTGATAGTCGGTTCTTTAACTATCAAATCAAACAGTATAGATAAGTATATTAGCAGTTCCGACCCTTTTTATTAAAAACATTTATTAAACCATTTCATCGATTCTATAACTTATCTTAACAAATCTGTTTTGTTTTCGTTACTTTGAAACCAAAACTAATACTTATATTTTCAAAATAAATGCATCTACTAAACTCCTCTTTATTTCTCTACTTCGGAAATATCGATACATATATTCACAATTTCTCTTTTTATTTCCTTTATTTTGGAAACTTTGCTATATATACACAAAACCTAATTTATTTCCTTATAAATTATCTTTAACCTCTTTACCATTACAAACTAATATTATCCTCAGATAATCCTGAAGTCATTTAAGTTCGGGTATTTTATTTACCTCTCTGACCTTAATCGACAACGCTTTTATCTTAAGATAGATAAAAGTTTGTAACTCACAATCAAATATTGGTAATAATATCATAAATTCTATTTGTTATTCAATTTAAAAATATTTCTTTTACAAACCATTCCTTGCTTTGGAAAATCTCTTTCGATTATAACCATTTAACTTCATTTATATAGTAAGTGAATGTTTACTAAAATGCCGACTTTTCATTTGTATAAAACCTTTTATTCAATTCCATTTATAACTTGGACTACTATAACTCATTTACCAAGTCCTTTACCTAAAAACCATTTTAGCATTAACTTGTAAACTTAATCTGGATTTTTTGTTACTAAATACAATCACCCACTTTCTTTTATATTATTGTAATCTTTCTTTGGTTATAAACATTTTAATTTTAAAGCAAACATTTATTTTAAAGTCGTCGCATTCTTAACTTCTTTTACAAAACCTTGTTTATAAATCTTAGATTTGTTTCCAAGTCCTTTAACAAAATTCTTGTACCAAATCCAACTAAAGTTCTTATCGCAATCTTGATTACCTTCTTAAATAATTTAAATAAAAAAGGTTATCCCATTAATTATTATTAATTAAAAGAATAATTAATTACAACATTAATCAAAGTAAAATTTATTTACTTCCTTATTAATTAAAATAGTTTAGTCAATCACTTTTGTAATTTAAAGTTATTAATCAATAACTAACTACATTAGTGAACATAAAGCTTGAAATTCATCTTTAAAAATATTAACTAAACGGTAAATTATATTTAAGAAATCTTATTAACATAAAACAGTTATTTGTTAAACCATTTTCATTCGATTAACTAAAGACAAACGAATCTAATAAACATTTCCAATTAGAAAAATTGACTTAATTAACTTGAAGCCCTCAGTTAACTGATTAACATATTTCAATTAGCCTTCCCTCTTAAATTAATTAATAATATAATTAATTTAATGATATTGTTTAATTGTTTTATAAATACAAATTGTAACACCCCGCATTTTACACATTAGAGGGTCGTAAAATATTTTTATTTATTTCCCTGAGGGTTGGAGTATTCTCATATTTTGATATGTTGTTTATGGGGATGTGAGGCATGTCCATAATTTTTACTAAATTTATTTGTGACCATTTTACCCCTATCATTTTTGTATAGGGCTTAACTTTTGACTGAAATTGAATCATGTGCTGAGGTTGGTTTCATTGGAAAGGAAAATGTGTTGCCAGTTTCGTAGAGTGGTCACATTAAAGATTTGGTTCAACGGTTTAGGAGGAATCGCTGTTTTTGTCTTTCACAATTTCTGTTCAGGTTTTTAGAGCCATTAATGGGCTGATTTGAGGAGGCCCATTAGTGGACTGGTGGGAGGCTATAAATAGAGCGTTAGAGGCATGAAGAATAGTTTACTTTCTTCATTCTCTCATTTGGTTGAGCTCGTGTACCTCCTTGCTCAATCAAATACACCATTCCACCATTTTAATTTTAGATCTACATAAGAGAATCAAAGATCTACATCGTTTGAAGCTAGATCTATGTCAAGTGAAGAGAGATCACATCAAATCAAGAGGTCTGAAGCATATTCTTCGCTATTCGGATTGATAATTCAGCGATTTCAAGTTAATTCGAAGAATTGGAGAGTGATAAGCATCTCTCACATGGATTCAATTAAGTATAGGGGTTGTTTGATCTTAATCTCATCATTTTAAGTTGTTTTCACCAAGATTTACATCATGGTAAGTATATTTTCATATGAATCACCATAGGATATATTCTAGTAACTTAAATTGGTAAATTCTTATGTTAATTCATATGCTTATGCAAGTTAGATCCATTGTTTTAGTTTATTCATTGATTTATCATGATTTGGTTAATTTGATATGATTATTGGTGAATAATTGTTATTTTTATGTTGTTGATGATTTCATAAAGTGTTTATGGCTGAATTAGATGATTTGGATGAGTTGTTTAAATTGATGTTGTCGTTTGGTGATGATTTGGTCAAGATTGGAGCAATTTTGGTCAGATCTGGAGTCTGTTCGTCTGGGAATAAGTCTGGTCGTGTATCTTGTTCTCCAAGACATGAAAGGTCATTACATACTAGGTCATCATGAGTTAGGTCGTGGCTACTAGGTCGGGTCGTCTGCTCAAATGAAAGGCTGGGTGTCTGGTGTGATGATAGGGTTGGATCATGGAAAGTAAGGTCATGCTGGAAGGCTTAGGTCAGGTCGTTAACCCTACACTAAGAAGCTCCATGTTGTGGTTGTGGTTTAAAAAGTATGAAAGGGGGTAAGTCGTTGTTGATATTGGTCGTGGGTACCAGGTCGCGAAAGACCTATGGGAGCAAGATTTGGGGATGTTAGATCTTATGTAACTTGGTCGTTAATTGACCTTAGGGCATATTACCACGTTTTTAAATGCTGTGAGTGGAAGATAAAATGTTTTGGTTTGTTTTTCATAGCGGCATAACTGAAATTGAATATCAACCAAATAGTGTATGTTTTGGGTTCGGGAATGATTGTAGCTTCGAAGTATATTCAAGTGGGAATGCTCGAAGTATTGTCATGTGTTCGTTGATCGTCGTGATGAAAAAATTGTGAAGACGACTCAAGGTGATGAGTTCGTGGATAATGGTTGCTCGAGAAGGCGCTTGAGCTTATGAATAGCCATTAGGTTGGATGGATAGAGATATTGAAGGCCTAGGGATTATCTTTGTCGTTGGTTCTAGCGGACTCAAAAAAGGGGTACAACGGGGCCACCCAAAGACTTGATGCTCGCTGGTTGAGTACCCTGAGCAGTCATGATGGGCCTAGAGATACGAGTCACGATGGGGTATGGAGTTTTGCTAGAACCGTGGTTTACCATTAGCCCTCAACGGACGGCAAGGTGTTAAGCCGATCTTACGATTAACGATGGTTTCAAAGCAGGATTGGCGGTGATAGCCAGAGTCATAGACAAAGATTATTTTTCTTGTAACGTCGAAGGAGATATCCTTTTGGTACTTTCCTGATATTCGTTTAGGCCTATGGGGCTTGTGCTTGGGAGATGTAAATATCGATTAGAATTTTCTGCGCTTGATAACTAATTGCCATGATTGTACCATTGTTTCTAAATGCTTGTTGTAAAGGTTATCACTGTCAGATGTAGGGAAGATGAGACGACCCGAACTTCCCCACGAAGGAAAGCCCAGATTGAATTGAAAATACGACAAAACAGAACACAAACAGAAGAACATTTCATTGCTTATTACAACAATTTCATCAGAATACAAGAATATTCCAGAGTATACATAAATAATATATAGAAGAAAAATATCAGAGATTTAAATTACGTTACATCGCAGCGGAAAATAATACAAAACACAACTGAAAGAGATACACGGATACAAAGCTTTCCGAATATCATTCCAGCTATAAACCAAGATCCTGTGAATATAATATCTGCAAAACCCAACTACTTGTTGCCCGTGGAAAAAATAAGGGCACCCAGAGTTTAGGTTAAAACAATGTACTCCAAGTCAGTCATGTGACTGGTGTGAGAGCTAAAATAGTTTTTTTAAAACTTTACTTTAAAATTTGGTAAATCAAGGGACCACGCCGTATAACACAGAACGAGTTTCCTTCCAAGAGTACCAGTGCATATAACAAAACAGCGCAATGCTTTTTGGAAAAATGAAGCTATTATAAGACCCAGGTCTCATCACACAATGCAAGCCGGAGGATAGGGTTTTCCCTGATTATAGCCAAACATGCTTGGTACGTTAAAACATATCATTTGATACTATTATAAGTGCATAATGTATAAAACAACTTCAAAAATAAATGTATCAATCCTAGATGGCATGTGTACCACATATCATGTCGCCAATACTAGGCTCTACAATCAAAACCGCAAAGTCATGCATTGGAAGTTGGATTTCCATCTGTGAACCAAGGCAAGGGATCATCCTTACTGCTTCGAGACTGTCTAGCCCGAGCCTCAGGAACAGCTCCAACTACACCTTGGATCATCAGGGCCGGTCCACACAGATTGGATTAAAATGCTTGAACACTGCGTTTCCCCGCCCTATGGGGCATAAATCTGGTCTGTATAAAGACCATCCATCGGCTCCGCAGAGACCGAAATAACTGAGGTGCCTAGCTATCCATCATCCACATAAGTTAAACATCAGGGCTTGCAAAACGCTGACACCACTCCTAGTTAGAAGGAAACACATGCTGTAACGGCTGGAAATTTCCGACTCCTCGAGAGTCGGAAATTCCGAGACGTTAGTAAAAGAATTTAGAAGGTGAGAAAGAAACGATAGAACTAATAGAATAGAAGAAGAAGAAGAACATCAGAATCATCAGAGTAACACGAATCTCACAGCGGAACGAATAACATATAATATATAACATAACTTTGAAGTAAACAGTTATATATATACAATAGCACTTATCAGAGTACAACACTTACAACACAGCGGAAATAACTATAGCTATAAAATCTTGCAGCCTCCTGCTCCAAGCTCTCCATGTATATCTGTAAATCCCGGCTACTTGACTGCCCGTACAAATTTAGGCACCCAAGAGTTTAGGGAAAACAACAAAGTAAACTCCGGGTCAGTCATGGGACTGGTATGAGTAAAATAGTTTAAAACAGGTATAGGATATCTCATAAGACCACGCCGTGAATACGGAACGGGTTTTTCCCTTATGAGTATCTGAACAACTTTGACAAGCAATATCATTGTGATATTATAATAATGTCTAAGTACAAATAGGTATCAATCTAGCAGAAACGCTTGCATCTCACGTTCTACATACATAGTATAAAATCATAAACCGTAGGGCGCTTATCGGAGAATGGATTCCAACAGACAAGGTATGGGAGCACCTTCTGAATAGTGTACTCTAGAGGTGATACACTCAGGGTTCAACAAGAACGTCTTGCAACCCGACCACACATGACCTCTCACTCATTTAACTTGAGTGTCGCGAATATATTGCCACCACGGTTATAGGCCATCAAACCGTCATCCGAAGATACAGAATAAAAAAGAAGTATAAATATGGATATTCCCTAGATCGGTGACAATACACCCTGCTTGGGGATGACCCAACTAGCCATGCTGCCTAGCCCAACTTTTGTTACTTCCTGGTGTGAGGCTAGAAGCTACGTCTATCTTCAGAACATCTGATCACCATTCACTTTGAATGCCACATCGTCATACCCGCCAAATCACAAATTGACTTATACAAAAATAACACGGGTATATAGCTAAGAGAAACGAATTCCTCCACCACCAAACGTGAATACGTTTGAACAGATCAACTTACGCGATCCATTGGATATACTCTGTCAGACCTTCTTCCATATACGTTGTCCTGGGACTAGACAAACCGAAGGCACTATTCAGTATATCCATCTTAGTCACTGTTATCTAAGACTTATACAACAGCCCTTGCATTTTACTCCGTCTTCAATTTATCTTTGGCAGATATTGCTCGCAACGCTTATGCCAATACAGAGTGGTTCTTTGGATAATAATCCAACCGGTCTCTCCATATTAACAACGTTAAAATGGTAAAAACTTTGATAGTCTGTGATTCAACTATCAAATGAAAACATGTCGGTGTACAAACAACGATCTTATTTCCAAATGGAAATTCGATCGATCAATCATCATATACATATATATGTTCATACTTCCTTATTTCATATATTTAGAAAATATATGTTATTAGTCATTGGAAAACATTTCCATAGCTTATTTTCACATCACTATTATTTCGCAACTATCAGTCCCTAACTGTAACTAGTATGAGAACAATTCTCTAAGTATCAATTCGGAAGGTCGAAACCAACATCAGATCGTCACTTAGAAAACCGTTCAACTTACCCTCTCCAGTCAGTTTCTGAATTTGCTTAACACTATTTCTTAAATTCTTATTATGAAAACATTTCATTTTCTATGTTTAGAAAACATATCTGACTATATTTGGAAAACGTTTCCAAAACTCATTTACGGATTTCCAATGAACGTTGTATAAAACATCGTTACGCTTAATCCATTAATCGCTTATTACTTAACTATATTTCAAATCAACCTTTTCTATCGAACCACAACTATTCCTTTGTCAATTCTGAAGTCAATCAAGTTGGGGTATAATTACCTCTCAGACCTTAATTGGACAACGTCCTTTACTGTGAAATAGATGAAGCTCATCACTCACTTTTTACAATCATCTGTTTATGCAAATTCTCGGATTCAGGTTACGAATCCACTTCTTATATGACAGTGTTTGATTATAACTATAACGTTATAATTCCTACCCCTATATATTTTATTTCCTAACTTGAATAATTTAACAGACACCTAATTTCTAAATCAATAACTAAATCTTGATTTAAAACCCTGGAAAGTAAATAGTACTTTCCCGAATTCGCTATAATCGAATTCGACGTATAACTCTCTTTCGAGTAATCTCTATTTGATTAACTCTTCTTCGAATAACCTATATTCGATTATCTCTCTTCGAATAACTCATATTCGACATCTCTCTCTTTCGAATAAACAATATTCGATCTCTTTCTTTCGAATATGCTATATTCGAAAATCTCCTTTCGATTTACTAATCGATAACTCCTTTCGATCAAACTAAAATCGATAACTCCTTTAACTCTATTCGAATAACTAATATTCGACTAACTCCTTTGGATCAACTCATTTGATTAACTCCTTCGAATAACTAATTCGAATAACTTACCTTCGAATAACCAATATTCGATTTACTCTAACTCGGTTAACTTAATTCTAATCGATTTACTCCATTTCGATTCAACTTAATTCAAATCGATTAACTTAACTCAAATCGATTAACTCCTTTCAAATAACTAAATTCGATTTAACTCTAATTGAATAACTAATATTCAATTAACTCTTACGTGTTTAACTCTATTTGAATAAGAAATTCGAATCACTCTAATGTGTTTAACTCTATTCAAATATCAAATTCGAATAACTAAATTCGATTAACTCTTTTAACTTTACTCGAATAACTATATTCGATTAACACCTTCTTTCGAATAACTATATTCGATTAACTCTTCGACTAACTCCTTTGGATTAACTAACTTCGAATAACTCCTTTGGATTAACTCTTCGACTAACTCCTTCGGATTAACTCTTCGATTTACTCCTTCGGATTAACTAACTTCGAATAACTCCTTTGGATTAACTCTTCGACTAACTCCTTCGGATTAACTCTTCGATTAACTCCTTCGGATTAACTAACTTCGAATAACTCCTTTGGATTAACTCTTCGACTAACTCCTTCGGATTAACTCTTCGATTAACTCCTTTGGATTAACTCTTCGACTAACTCCTTCGGATTAACTCTTCGATTTACTCCTTCGGATTAACTCTTCGATTTACTCCTTCGGATTAACTAACTTCGAATAACTCCTTTGGATTAACTCTTCGACTAACTCCTTCGGATTAACTCTTCGATTAACTCCTTCAGATTAACTAACTTCGAATAACTCCTTTGGATTAACTCTTCGACTAACTCCTTCGGATTAACTCTTCGATTAACTCCTTCGGATTAACTAACTTCGAATAACTCCTTTGGATTAACTCTTCGACCAACTCCTTCGGATTAACTCTTCGATTTACTCCTTCGGATTAACTAACTTCGAATAACTCCTTTGGATTAACTCTTCGACTAACTCCTTCGGATTAACTCTTCGATTAACTCCTTCGGATTAACTAACTTCGAATAACTCCTTTGGATTAACTCTTCGACTAACTCCTTCGGATTAACTCTTCGATTAACTCCTTCGGATTAACTAACTTCGAATAACCAATATTCGATAACTACTCTTCGAATAATTAATATTCGATAACTCTTCTCAAATGAATAACATTTGATTTCTCCACTCGAATAAACTATATTCGATAACTCTTCTCAAATGAATAACATTTGATTTCTCCACTCGAATAAACTATATTCGATTACTCTTCTCTCGAATAAGTGATATTCGACAACGCTACTCGATTAACTCCACTTGGATAACTCTAACTGGTCACTTTTACTGGTCAACTCCAACTGGTCACCTCTAACTGGTTAACTCTAACTGGTTTAACCTAACTGGTTAACTCGTCTCGATTTACTGAACCAATCCACTTAGTTTAACTTAGCTACTTCACGTTGATTAACTCTAGCAGATTCACTTAGTTTAAATCAACTAATTTACTTCGATTAACCACTTAGTTAACTTAACTAATTCACATCGATTAATCCTTTAGTTTAACTTAACTAATTCACATCGATTAACCACTTAGTTAACTTAACTAATTTACTTCGATTAACCACTTAATTTAACTTAGCTAATTCACATCGATTTATCGCTTAGTTTAACTTAACTAACTTACTTTGGTTAACCTAACCAATTACTTTGTTTAACTCGACCAACTTAGCCCATTTGTTTAACTCGACTAACTTAGCCCATTTGATTCGGTTTGACTAACCCATTTGATTCGGTTTGACTAACCCATTTGATTTGGTTTTGACTAACCCATTTGATTCGGTTTGACTAACCCATTTGATTCGGTTTGACTAACCCATTTGATTCGGTTTGACTAACCCATTTGATTCGGTTTGACTAACCCATTTGATTCGGTTTGACTAACCCATTTGATTTGGTTTGTCTAACCCATTTGATTCGGTTTGACTAACCCATTTGATTCGGTTTTGACTAACCCATTTGATTTGGTTTGACTAACCCATTTGATTCGGTTTGCTCGAAAAATCCACTTTGTTTAATCTCGACTAATTTACTTAGTTTAATCTTTACCAAATCACTTTGTTTAATCCTTTTATCACACTCTGGTATTTCTTACGGTTTTTAACACATCATCTAACAATGATAAATATCGTCCCACCACACAAAATCACACAGATTATATACATCACATCATATATCACAATATAAAAATCACAGTAAAATAACTGTTGAGGAATCCTGTTGGATTCCTCCAACCTGTTTCCCTGCACCACAGATGTTAGACAATACAACAACATCGATTTCACTTCATTGTGAAATATTCTGATAGTAGAATCAACATATGACTATTCATCGGTTTATATATATACGTAAATATATATATAAAATCTCTACTAACTGACTAGCAGTTCAATCAAACAGTCAACACACGGTCAAACAGTCAAACAGATAATATTTTAACTGATCTAAGAATACAACGTGAAAATAAAACTGTTTAGAGTTTGTGAGATTTACTCACATTTGCAGTTCATCGTTAAAGAACGATAAACTGTTATTTGATTTGAATCAAACAGTTTATTTCGCCGTAATTTCAAACGAGCTCCACTCCACTCCCAGTCAGTTCCAGCATGTAGCCACCGTCCATACGATCCCAACGCAACTTACGGTTCGTTAATCTGATATCGTATGATCAAGTTACAATGATTACAAGTTTATACGATTATTTATTCTAGAATTTATATAATTATACCTATATATAATGGGCCTTATCCAGCCCTTTTGCTATGCTGGCCCATTCAAATCTGACCGCACCTGGACTCCTTCTCCTTCCCGTAACCACCCAACAGCTTCAGAAAGAAAAACCCCTTCCTTCAACGTTGACTTACATTCATAACAACACCACTAAAATCATTTAATTAAATCTCTAAACCATTAATTACCCTGATAAAGTCTTGGCCGATTAATACACCTTCTTCTTCCTCATACAGGTTCAAACCCGTATCCCTCTTCACAGCCATTTCCCCGACTTTAGCCCTTAACTGCTCCTTCCTCCTTCAACAAGATCTCAACCAAATTATACCATACTCAATCACTTCGCGCGAACTCCCTCCTCATACCAAAATCAAACAATTCGCATGCCCCTAGACTGATGCGTCATCCAGCAGTATCTCGAGCTCGTACAGTGACCATCGACCCATTTTGGTCCCGATTTCCATCCCAACTTTGTACGCATACCCCATTTCTACTCCTCAATCCCAAAACAACACTTGTTTCCACCATTTGTGCTTCGATTTACCACACACATCAAAATCGTACCCCGCTGCTTTATTTCCAACAGGAACAAACGATGTCGAACCCAAAACGAAGAACATCAGAAGGCGGAGAACACGTCCAGGATCTCGAATTTACATTTCATTGGCTTTTAGGATTTTTCTTTAATTTGTTTTGATTTTTGCGATGCACGGTTTTGGATTTTTCAAAGAAAAAAAAAGTGGCAGTCTCTCTATCTCGTTTAACAGAAGATGAAGAATACCCTCAGGTCTCAAGGGAGGTAGTAAATCCTTATTTTTAGTGGTTACGTGGATGGTTTGAAGGCCATGAATGGTTGTGTTGAGGATTTTGGTTCCACGTCGTTGAGATATAAGGAGAAGGGGCGGTTGCAGAAAAGGGGTCGTGAACACTGTTTGATCACTTGTATTTATTTGTTTGTTTATGTTTTTGAAAGTTAAGATACCGTATATATATATACAACTCCATCCACAATGACCTGCTCTAGACAGAAGTAATAATACCGTTGTATCGAGCTCAGTGCTGCGATCCCAAAAATATAATAATACCGGTAGATTGGCTCATATTGTGAAACTTCAAAATGTTGATTTCAGGGTACGAAATACTTCAAATAAAAAGTCGCTTATTAAATTAATTAAAAATTACCATAAAATTCTAAAAATTAATTTATCGTTATGTCTCTAAAGAACCTTGTCTGAATTCACACCCGATATCTAGTTATTTTGAAATAACCGTTATGGCCGATAAACGATTCTATAGCGACTATTCTAAAATTTGATTTGGACATATCTAAAAATCTATACGACGAAATCCAGATTTTTCTCTTCCACTAGAAAGATATACTCCACCAGCTCCACACGTTTCTTGTTTCACAAAAATCCGGCTTAAAATGAATCATGTACATTCAGTTGAAGTTCAAATCACCAAATAGCGAACTACCGCGACGTTTCAGGTTCGATTTAATTATAATTATAAATTATAAGTTCGAACGTTTTACTTTAAGTTATCGATATCGCCAAATCGATATATAAATAATTAAATAAATTAATTATTCGACAGCTAACAAAACGCGCCATTACAGACTTCCCCCCTTAAAATAATTTCGTCCTCGAAATTGCTAAGTTAGAAAAATGCTACCAACTTTAATAACTAGATTCAAATATCTTTTAGTTTACTTCTCAACTCCAGTTTCAACTGAACCATTAAATTTTCAATTAAATTATTAATTCATTCTGGCTAACTGAATTTCCATAAATCAGGAGAATGTTCTAACGCTTGGAATTTTCGAAAAATTTCGCCATAACCTCCTTTGTATTGGTCAATATGACAAACCACCCCTCGTCTCTCTAGGCCTTCTCCAACCCAAAAGAAAATCAAACAGCCAAGCGGCTTGCCGATTCGGCTCATAAATCTCATGCTTATACAAAATATAAACTTGTACCTTTTTGTCGGGCATATCAACTCTATCACTTCCATATGCTATCAACTCAGCATATACCAGTGTTATCTCAATCAAATTCCAATCAGTTCATACCCTCAAATCCAGATCGAATTTCATTCGAACTCTAATATCAAATTCCAAATTATTGACTTATCAATTTGGTTCCATTCTAGATTATCTCTAATCCAATTCAATTTTATTTAACTCGGTTCAAGTTAAATTTCAATTTATTTTTACCATCTCATTTTATTTAACTTCATTAGTTAAATTCTAATTCCAGAACTTAAGTTCCTAGGTTTCTTTCAAATCAAATTTGAAATCATAATGCAAATTCAAAACCTTTGAATTTCTAAACAACTTGTTTTCTCAAAACAATTCAAAACAAAACCTTTGGTAGTAATCCGTCACTTAGAACTCGAAAATGAACACTGATGATGTCTAGATTCATCATCAGAATTTATTTTCCAGCTATCGAAGTGAGTTCAATACTATATCATTTTCAATTTGAAAAACATTTTCAAAATCTCCCAGGAACTTAAAATTTCCTTATTTTAAATTCCAAATCTGATTTAAATTCATATTTAATTCGAACTATTTCATATATTACATTCATATGAATTCTGATTGGCCATTTATAACCATTTCACCCTTTTATAATCTTATTCGATTATAATAACAACCAACACAATCAATATACTATAATAATTTCAAGATATATATTTCTTCTATCAACAAATATATTTTGGGAAAAATTATTTCATTTACCCTCTTTCAAAACATACCATGACGGTTCATCGTATTCGAGTGTTTAGTAACCCTTATCGATACAGTGGATCAACTGATCGACCAGAATTCATAAGCCACTCATCCAATGAGTCTCCACAATATAAAATCATTTTTATATCAGATACAAATACGCACTCGTATATATACACTCAAACTCAAACTAGGATATTACTAATCCCATCTCTATCGAGTTATGCCACAGAGCCAAGGTAATCACTTAACTTAAGCTCTGATACCAACTGTAACGGCTGGAAATTTCCGACTCCTCGAGAGTCGGAAATTCCGAGACGTTAGTGAAAGAATTTAGAAGGTGAGAAAGAAAAGATAGAACTAATAGAATAGAAGAAGAAGAAGAACATCAGAATCATCAGAGTAACACGAATCTCACAGCGGAACGAATAACATATAATATATAACATAACTTTGAAGTAAACAGTTATATATATACAATAGCACTTATCAGAGTACAACACTTACAACACAGCGGAAATAACTATAGCTATAAAATCTTGCAGCCTCCTGCTCCAAGCTCTCCATGTATATCTGTAAATCCCGACTACTTGACTGCCCGTACAAATTTAGGCACCCAAGAGTTTAGGGAAAACAACAAAGTAAACTCCGGGTCAGTCATGGGACTGGTATGAGTAAAATAGTTTAAAACAGGTATAGGATATCTCATAAGACCACGCCGTGAATACGGAACGGGTTTTTCCCTTATGAGTATCTGAACAACTTTGACAAGCAATATCATTGTGATATTATAATAATGTCTAAGTACAAATAGGTATCAATCTAGCAGAAACGCTTGCATCTCACGTTCTACATACATAGTATAAAATCATAAACCGCAGGGCGCTTATCGGAGAATGGATTCCAACAGACAAGGTATGGGAGCACCTTCTGAATAGTGTACTCTAGAGGTGATACACTCAGGGTTCAACAAGAACGTCTTGCAACCCGGCCACACATGACCGCTCACTCATTTAACTTGAGTGTCGCGAATATATTGCCACCACGGTTATAGGCCATCAAACCGTCATCCGAAGATACAGAATCAAAAAGAAGTATAAATATGGATATTCCCTAGATCGGTGACAATACACCCTGCTTGGGGATGACCCAACTAGCCATGCTGCCTAGCCCAACTTTTGTTACTTCCTGGTGTGAGGCTAGAAGCTACGTCTATCTTCAGAACATCTGATCACCATTCACTTTGAATGCCACATCGTCATACCCACCAAATCACAAATTGACTTATACAAAAATAACACGGGTATATAGCTAAGAGAAACGAATTCCTCCACCACCAAACGTGAATACGTTTGAACAGATCAACTTACGCGATCCATTGGATATACTCTGTCAGACCTTCTTCCATATACGTTGTCTTGGGACTGGACAAACCGAAGGCACTATTCAGTATATCCATCTTAGTCACTGTTATCTAAGACTTATACAACAGCCCTTGCATTTTACTCCGTCTTCAATTTATCTTTGGCAGATATTGCTCGCAACGCTTATGCCAATACAGAGTGGTTCTTTGGATAATAATCCAACCGGTCTCTCCATATTAACAACGTTAAAATGGTAAAAACTTTGATAGTCTGTGATTCAACTATCAAATGAAAACATGTCGGTGTACAAACAACGATCTTATTTCCAAATGGAAATTCGATCGATCAATCATCATATACATATATATGTTCATATTTCCTTATTTCATATATTTAGAAAATATATGTTATTAGTCATTGGAAAACATTTCCATAGCTTATTTTCACATCACTGTTATTTCGCAACTATCAGTCCCTAACTGTAACTAGTATGAGAACAATTCTCTAAGTATCAATTCGGAAGGTCGAAACCAACATCAGATCGTCACTTAGAAAACCGTTCAACTTACCCTCTCCAGTCAGTTTCTGAATTTGCTTAACACTATTTCTTAAATTCTTATTATGAAAACATTTCATTTTCTATGTTTAGAAAACATATCTGACTATATTTGGAAAACGTTTCCAAAACTCATTTACGGATTTCCAATGAACGTTGTATAAAACATCGTTACGCTTAATCCATTAATCGCTTATTACTTAACTATATTTCAAATCAACCTTTTCTATCGAACCACAACTATTCCTTTGTCAATTCTGAAGTCAATCAAGTTGGGGTATAATTACCTCTCAGACCTTAATTGGACAACGTCCTTTACTGTGAAATAGATGAAGCTCATCACTCACTTTTTACAATCATCTGTTTACGCAAATTCTCGGATTCAGGTTACGAATCCACTTCTTATATGACAGTGTTTGATTATAACTATAACGTTATAATTCCTACCCCTATATATTTTATTTCCTAACTTGAATAATTTAACAGACACCTAATTTCTAAATCAATAACTAAATCTTGATTTAAAACCCTGGAAAGTAAATAGTACTTTCCCGAATTCGCTATAATCGAATTCGACGTATAACTCTCTTTCGAGTAATCTCTATTTGATTAACTCTTCTTCGAATAACCTATATTCGATTATCTCTCTTCGAATAACTCATATTCGACATCTCTCTCTTTCGAATAAACAATATTCGATCTCTTTCTTTCGAATATGCTATATTCGAAAATCTCCTTTCGATTTACTAATCGATAACTCCTTTCGATCAAACTAAAATCGATAACTCCTTTAACTCTATTCGAATAACTAATATTCGACTAACTCCTTTGGATCAACTCATTTGATTAACTCCTTCGAATAACTAATTCGAATAACTTACCTTCGAATAACCAATATTCGATTTACTCTAACTCGGTTAACTTAATTCTAATCGATTTACTCCATTTCGATTCAACTTAATTCAAATCGATTAACTTAACTCAAATCGATTAACTCCTTTCGAATAACTAAATTCGATTTAACTCTAATTGAATAACTAATATTCAATTAACTCTTACGTGTTTGACTCTATTTGAATAAGAAATTCGAATCACTCTAATGTGTTTAACTCTATTCAAATATCAAATTCGAATAACTAAATTCGATTAACTCTTTTAACTTTACTCGAATAACTATATTCGATTAACACCTTCTTTCGAATAACTATATTCGATTAACTCTTCGACTAACTCCTTTGGATTAACTAACTTCGAATAACTCCTTTGGATTAACTCTTCGACTAACTCCTTCGGATTAACTCTTCGATTTACTCCTTCGGATTAACTAACTTCGAATAACTCCTTTGGATTAACTCTTCGACTAACTCCTTCGGATTAACTCTTCGATTAACTCCTTCGGATTAACTAACTTCGAATAACTCCTTTGGATTAACTCTTCGACTAACTCCTTCGGATTAACTCTTCGATTAACTCCTTTGGATTAACTCTTCGACTAACTCCTTCGGATTAACTCTTCGATTTACTCCTTCGGATTAACTAACTTCGAATAACTCCTTTGGATTAACTCTTCGACTAACTCCTTCGGATTAACTCTTCGATTAACTCCTTCGGATTAACTAACTTCGAATAACTCCTTTGGATTAACTCTTCGACTAACTCCTTCGGATTAACTCTTCGATTAACTCCTTCGGATTAACTGACTTCGAATAACTCCTTTGGATTAACTCTTCGACTAACTCCTTCGGATTAACTCTTCGATTTACTCCTTCGGATTAACTAACTTCGAATAACTCCTTTGGATTAACTCTTCGAAACTCCTTCGGATTAACTCTTCGATTAACTCCTTCGGATTAACTAACTTCGAATAACTCCTTTGGATTAACTCTTCGACTAACTCCTTCGGATTAACTCTTCGATTAACTCCTTCGGATTAACTAACTTCGAATAACCAATATTCGATAACTACTCTTCGAATAATTAATATTCGATAACTCTTCTCAAATGAATAACATTTGATTTCTCCACTCGAATAAACTATATTCGATAACTCATCTCAAATGAATAACATTTGATTTCTCCACTCGAATAAACTATATTCGATTACTCTTCTCTCGAATAAGTGATATTCGACAACGCTACTCGATTAACTCCACTTGGATAACTCTAACTGGTCACTTTAACTGGTCAACTCCAACTGGTCACCTCTAACTGGTTAACTCTAACTGGTTTAACCTAACTGGTTAACTCGTCTCGATTAACTGAACCAATCCACTTAGTTTAACTTAGCTACTTCACGTTGATTAACTCTAGCCGATTCACTTAGTTTAAATCAACTAATTTACTTCGATTAACCACTTAGTTAACTTAACTAATTCACATCGATTAATCCTTTAGTTTAACTTAACTAATTCACATCGATTAACCACTTAGTTAACTTAACTAATTTACTTCGATTAACCACTTAATTTAACTTAGCTAATTCACATCGATTTATCGCTTAGTTTAACTTAACTAACTTACTTTGGTTAACCTAACCAATTACTTTGTTTAACTCGACCAACTTAGCCCATTTGTTTAACTCGACTAACTTAGCCCATTTGATTCGGTTTGACTAACCCATTTGATTCGGTTTGACTAACCCATTTGATTTGGTTTTGACTAACCCATTTGATTCGGTTTGACTAACCCATTTGATTCGGTTTGACTAACCCATTTGATTCGGTTTGACTAACCCATTTGATTCGGTTTGACTAACCCATTTGATTCGGTTTGACTAACCCATTTGATTTGGTTTGTCTAACCCATTTGATTCGGTTTGACTAACCCATTTGATTCGGTTTTGACTAACCCATTTGATTTGGTTTGACTAACCCATTTGATTCGGTTTGCTCGAAAAATCCACTTTGTTTAATCTCGACTAATTTACTTAGGTTAATCTTTACCAAATCACTTTGTTTAATCCTTTTATCACACTCTGGTATTTCTTACGGTTTTTAACACATCATCTAACAATGATAAATATCGTCCCACCACACAAAATCACACAGATTATATACATCACATCATATATCACAATATAAAAATCACAGTAAAATAACTGTTGAGGAATCCTATTGGATTCCTCCAACCTGTTTCCCTGCACCATAGATGTTAGACAATACAACAACATCGATTTCACTTCATTATGAAATATTCTGATAGCAGAATCAACATATGACTATTCATCAGTTTATATATATACGTAAATATATATATAAAATCTCTATTAACTGACTAGCAGTTCAATCAAACAGTCAACACACGGTCAAACAGTCAAACAGATAATATTTTAACTGATCTAAGAATACAACGTGAAAATAAAACTGTTTAGAGTTTGTGAGATTTACTCACATTTGCAGTTCATCGTTAAAGAACGATAAACTGTTATTTGATTTGAATCAAACAGTTTATTTCGCCGTAATTTCAAACGAGCTCCACTCCACTCCCAGTCAGTTCCAGCATGTAGCCACCGTCCATACGATCCCAACGCAACTTACGGTTCGTTAATCTGATATCGTATGATCAAGTTACAATGATTACAAGTTTATACGATTATTTATTCTAGAATTTATATAATTATACCTATATATAATGGGCCTTATCCAGCCCTTTTGCTATGCTGGCCCATTCAAATCTGACCGCACCTGGACTCCTTCTCCTTCCCGTAACCACCCAACAGCTTCAGAAAGAAAAACCCCTTCCTTCAACGTTGACTTACATTCATAACAACACCACCAAAATCATTTAATTAAATCTCTAAACCATTAATTACCCTGATAAAGTCTTGGCCGATTAATACACCTTCTTCTTCCTCATACAGGTTCAAACCCGTATCCCTCTTCACAGCCATTTCCCCGACTTTAGCCCTTAACTGCTCCTTCCTCCTTCAACAAGATCTCAACCAAATTATACCATACTCAATCACTTCGCGCGAACTCCCTCCTCATACCAAAATCAAACAATTCGCATGCCCCTAGACTGATGCGTCCTCCAGCAGTATCTCGAGCTCGTACAGTGACCATCGACCCATTTTGGTCCCGATTTCCATCCCAACTTTGTACGCATACCCCATTTCTACTCCTCAATCCCAAAACAACACTTGTTTCCACCATTTGTGCTTCGATTTACCACACACATCAAAATCGTACCCCGCTGCTTTATTTCCAACAGGAACAAATGATGTCGAACCCAAAACGAAGAACATCAGAAGGCGGAGAACACGTCCAGGATCTCGAATTTACATTTCATTGGCTTTTAGGATTTTTCTTTAATTTGTTTTGATTTTTGCGATGCACGGTTTTGGATTTTTCAAAGAAAAAAAAAGTGGCAGTCTCTCTATCTCATTTAACAGAAGATGAAGAATACCCTCAGGTCTCAAGGGAGGTAGTAAATCCTTATTTTTAGTGGTTACGTGGATGGTTTGAAGGCCATGAATGGTTGTGTTGAGGATTTTGGTTCCACGTCGTTGAGATATAAGGAGAAGGGGCGGTTGCAGAAAAGGGGTCGTGAACATTGTTTGATCACTTGTATTTATTTGTTTGTTTATGTTTTTGAAAGTTAAGATACCGTATATATATATATACAACTCCATCCACAATGACCTGCTCTAGACAGAAGTAATAATACCGTTGTATCGAGCTCAGTGCTGCGATCCCAAAAATATAATAATACCGGTAGATTGGCTCATATTGTGAAACTTCAAAATGTTGATTTCAGGGTACGAAATACTTCAAATAAAAAGTCGCTTATTAAATTAATTAAAAATTACCATAAAATTCTAAAAATTAATTTATCGTTATGTCTCTAAAGAACCTTGTCTGAATTCACACCCGATATCTAGTTATTTTGAAATAACCGTTATGGCCGATAAACGATTCTATAGCGACTATTCTAAAATTTGATTTGGACATATCTAAAAATCTATACGACGAAATCCAGATTTTTCTCTTCCACTAGAAAGATATACTCCACCAGCTCCACACGTTTCTTGTTTCACAGAAATCCGGCTTAAAATGAATCATGTACATTCAGTTGAAGTTCAAATCACCAAATAGCGAACTGCCGCGACGTTTCAGGTTCGATTTAATTATAATTATAAATTATAAGTTCGAACGTTTTACTTTAAGTTATCGATATCGCCAAATCAATATATAAATAATTAAATAAATTAATTATTCGACAGCTAACAAAACGCGCCATTACACATGCCCTCCCTGATGTCCTCTCCCATTTATAGTTCACACCGGGGTGTGAGGCTCGCAATAACGCTACAAAAAGCTATGCTATATTAAAGCCGTGCTTTGATCATCAACCACAAGACTCTGCTTTTCAACAGAAGCCTTGATCATTTGCATCTCAGCATGCCACACAAGCAATTCACGCTATGCAACCGATGTCTATCAATCACACAGAATGAAATCCGATGTCAGACACACATCCATTTACAGGTTCGTTCTGGGTTTGAACGAAACTGGAG
Source organism: Allium sativum (assembly GCA_030737875.1). Taxonomy (NCBI): domain Eukaryota; kingdom Viridiplantae; phylum Streptophyta; class Magnoliopsida; order Asparagales; family Amaryllidaceae; genus Allium; species Allium sativum. Next base: position 226,168,172 of record CM060911.1, on the reverse strand, counting down.
GCACCTTATTCCTCGTCCCGTATGTCCAATACAGGAGAGAGACCCTCGCATATCCGGTCGATCTCCAAATACGTCTGGACGATCACCACTTATTACCTTGTCTTGGGTGTACAGCCCAATCAAGACATCAGTAATCATCCAAACGATGTGAAGACCTCCAACCACCGTCTTTATCCTCGATATATCGTCCTATCAGTTATTCAGAATGGGATAAACCTGGTTTTTTCGAATAACTCACGTATGTAATAAACAAGTGCTATAAAAACACAACATACGCCTCATTCTAATCCAGAATATTCCTTTATTCAAATATTCTTATACTTTGGGAAAGGTTCCCATTAATTTTATCAAAGATAAATTCTTTAAATTTATTCTTTAATCTTCCTTTGGGTATCATTTCAAACCATATTAAGGTTTTCCAAACTAGTCGGGATTAGTGAACCTTACCGAAGTAAGCATTTGTTAAATTTCCCAATCCCAACCTACTCATCCCGTGAAGCAAAACTGGTAATACTTCATATCTAACACCATCACTACAACAAAAACACCATATTACAACTTTAATTTTACAACGGTGGTAAAAGCACCGTTGTAATAAATGGTTTTTTACAACGGTGGTAAAAACACCGTTGTAATAAATGGTTTTTTTACAACGATGGTTAAAGCACCGTTGTAATAAATGGTTTTTTACAACTGTCAATTCCCTAAAGTTGTAATAAATGGTTTTTTACAACTGTCAATTCCCTAAAGTTGTAATAAACGTATTTTTAACAACTTTTTGTTTTGTTAGTTGTAATAGATGCCCATTACAAACTTCATGTTTATAATATCTATATTTAATAACTAATTATATTAATATTTAATAATAATTAATAATTAATAATAAACTTAGGAATCGATAATATTTATTAATTATTATTAAAAAATTAATAGTTAATAAGTGTTAATTAATGTTTAATAGTTAATGTTAACTACTTATTAATTAATATTTAGGTGACATATACATTATAAGCTTTTAATAGTTATTACTTGATTATAACTAAGTAGAAATAAGTAAATGTTAAATAATAACTATTGTTAATATGAAATAATCCTAATTAATAATTAATTTAAAATATGAAATTATCCTAATTAATTATTAACATTTAATTAATAACTTCTGATAATTAATAGTTAATATATACTAATTAATTTGATAAATAATAGTTAAATTAGACAATATAAATTTAAAATTTTGTAAAATATTCAATATTTCATGAAATACTCAAAAATTTATCTAATATTCTAAACTAATACTAAGCAACATTTATTAATTAAAATAATTAATAACCATATTTAGTGTTTAATATTTAAAAATGTAAAATTTTGAACTAAGTAAAATTAATTTGAAAATATTCATAAGATTTAGAAATAAAACTTTATATTTTCAACAGAATTAAATAACTTAATTTTTTATTATAAAATATTCAATATTTTAGAAAAACAATAAGAAGAATCAAATTTTAGAAATATTTTTTAGTAACTAAATTGCAGCATTCATTAGAACCTATATAATATTTATCATCTCCATACACATCTATATATTCCCTTTTATTTACTTTTCCTTGACACATATAGGAAAATTGTTTTGGCTCCATCGCTTTTAAGTTTTGGTTCCATCGCTTTTAAGTTTTGGCTCCAAACCGAAATTTTCGGCTCCAAACTGAAATATTGGGCTCGAAGTAGCGGAGTTTCTCACGACCCAATGTTTTAACCGGTGGCTCCACAAACAAATTTCACTAACTAATTCCCATCTCATCCTCTCCAGGCGAAATCTCCTCTTTCTAACCCTAATCTCAAATTCTACAGTAGCTGCAAAATAGTCACTCTCGCAGATGAACGACGGAGATGGGTCGGAGTACGAAGCGCTGCACGAGGCGATCCACCGTAGGCGGATGAACTGGATCCCCGTTCTCCAGATGCAGAAATTCTGCTCGATTGCTGATGTCGTCGTCGAATAGAAGAGAGTCGAGTTCAATCACAGTGTGAATGTCGGTAACGGAATCGATGTTAGATCGGAGCGATCTGCTGTTAGCTATAAGAAGTCCGAAGATGGAAGCGCTGATTCTTTCGGCGGCGCTGATGATCTGAAAGTCCTCTGCATTTTCGATTCAGGTTATTCTTTTTTATTATGTTATGAACTATTTGGTTAGATCTGTCTTTCACGATTTTATTGCTCAATTTCATTCCATACTGTTTTGGCTGTGTTTGTTTTGGGGAAAAAGCACTTTTTAGGCGCTGAATCAAAATGCTGAATACATTCAGCGGGAATAAGCACGTTTGTTTCTATCATCTGTTCAGCGGGAATAAGCACGTTCGTTGCCGCTGTCCGCACAGTTCGCAACTACAAGTATCTCTCTGTCGTCCAACGCTGCAGTTCCGTCCTCGCGCCAAATTCATGACTGCTGCTAAGCATGGACAGCAGCTCATGCTCTTTCTTCGTCGTCCACTACCGCGTTTAAAGGTAAGTTTATGCTTACGATTCAACTTATTTTAGGTTATATAACTTGGCATTCCGCTAAATATAATTGGTTTGGGCTATTTGCTTTTGCATTTCCATCGCTTGTTGGCTGTATTAAATCGTGCATCTGCTAGTTGAAAATAGCATAGTTGAGTTCACATCCATATTTGTTGAATGGTGTTCCTGCTTCATTCTTACCTTGGACATTACACGCACTATTCTAAACACACATTTTGCATGTTGTCAAAATTTTACTTTGGACAATGTACATTTTCAGCACTATGCTGTTTTGCTGCCATAAAACTTGATAGGCGCATCTCTACTTTTAAATGGTAGCTCCTGTACACACGTCCATATTACTACATTTAAATTGCATATTGACTATATAGAACCGGGTGCAGCCTCCATCATAAATAGAGTGCTTGTTAGATAATAAGACATAAAAATGCAAGGAAGGGTATACAGATAGAACACACTGCCTTAACATGAAGAAAAATGGATTTTTGTTGCCTTAAGTCTTCCATCCCTGTTCTAACATGTTCGCGGATTTTTGGGCATAATCATTTACTCAATACTCATGCATGTTTATGTTAACGTTCCATGTAGGCTGACATAGATTTGTCTGCTTTCATGCATGTTGATAAATTTTGTTTATTGTATGATGAGGTGCACCATTGCCTTGCAAAATAAAAGACTGTACAATTAGTATGCTGTGTTTGACTTTGTGAAGTTTTTACTTGATTGTGTGTTTACTTGACTATGGCATTGTTCCTCCTGCCATATTTAACATGTAATAGGACATTTGAAACTACTCAGAACACTTGTTATACTTGATCCTTGTCTTGTTCACACCTAGGCCATGCTACATATTCTTGAACACATGTTTTGGTTATCTACAAATTGTATATGCTATTAGTGATTACTTACGATTAGATTTGTTTCAAGATTTATTTCCGTATGCTGTTATGTTGCACCTATTTATGCACTAGAATTAAAAAGAGTAGCATTGAACGGAAGAGAAACAACGAGAATTACGAATTAACCTTGTAGTTAAACTTTGAAATTAGTTTAGCTTGAATAGGACAAAAAATTTGTTCATGTTACCATATTTCTCTCATGTGCATGAAGCTTTTTGAATCAAGGCACATGATACACCACTTATCACTTTGTGTGATTTCTTCTACAATGGTAACAATGTATTAACATATCAGTTTGTGCTGTTTTTGCATGGTTTCCATACAGACAACTTCAAAAAATGCACAAGAATTTTACGAAAACAAATAAGAAAGCCATGTAATAGCTTCAAGCAACGAAGGTTATGTTTATGTATATGCATGTTTTGTGATTGTGTAGGTGGTGGGGATGTTGAGGAAGTGCAAAGATGAAGCAGGCTGATAGTTGAAGCAGAGTTTTTGGATGGTACTGATTTGTAATGAAGAATTGATATATTACCGTGATGATGTATGATTCATTTTTTGTATTTTGAATATAAAGTTGTAATGTTTTTTGTATGAATGGATCCGTTGCTTTGAATTTATATCAATTTATTTTCTGTTTATTCAGCTTTTGTTGCATTTGCAAAATTTATTTATTTTAAAACCCAAATGTCAATCACAACGGTGCATAACAGTTGTAGTAGATTTTATTACAACGATGCATAACTGTTGTAATATAGTTTATTACAACGGTGGAAAAAAGTTGTAAAATAGACATATTACAACGGTGTTGCAACAGTGCAAAAAAGTTGTAAAAGATATTAGTCTATTTCAACTTCTTAATACACGACGGATTGCCCACCGTTGTAAAATGTATATTACAACGGTGTTCCAACGTTGTAATAGGGTCATTTTGTTGTAGTGCATGGTGTTATCGGTAAATTTAATTATCATTTAACATTCAAATCTAATTAAATATTTAACTAATGCTTGGAGCAAAACTGCTAATACTCCATTCTCATTCATTTCTTAGATTTGATAATTTTAGTTATCAAATTCACCTTTCAATCTATTTAAAGATTCATTAAAACTCTAATTCAGTTTTAATCTCCAAAAATCATTTCTTAATGATTTTTCAAAGTTAAGAAATTAATCTTATCTTTAACTGGGTTAAAGAACTAGTGTCATTTAAAACACAGCTCATGATAAACCCAAAATCACCTTCCATTAATTATGGAATCTTCACGGGAAAACAAATCAATATATATAATCGATACCAATTTCCATATCCGACTAATAATATAAATAGAATAACGGCAAAGCCTTTTAAATTCCATATGTATTAACAGTCTTCCCCCTTAGAAGCCCACTTCGATTACTACCAAATCTAATTCCATTCAATTCCAATTTAATATGTTAAATTGGAAAATTTTACTTTGGAAAATCTCCTTTTAAATCTTAACAAAAGATTTATAAATTACAAATCACAGCTCACTGTAAATCGGGTTAAAGAACGAATGACATTAAAACACAGTTCACGATAAACCCAATTCACATTCCATTTTGTTCCAATTATTAAATATAATTGGAAACTCTAACAATCTTTAGTTAGAAGATTTATTCTCTTCACATGGGGTTCAAGAATAATGTTACTGAAGACACCATTCACGACAAACCCAAAATCCCATTTGATATTAAATACAAGACTCTGAATAGAAAATATATCGGCTTATATTCAATATCAAATTCTGAACTCAACAAACATCGTATTGGAATAACGAGATATATATCTTCCAAATTCCTCCACAATGTCCGTATAATCACGGAATCCAATATCGAAATATTCCAAAGATAATTTCGATTCAAATCCATTCCAATTCATATATTGGAAATTCTGGTTATTTTTAAAACCATTCAAAATCCAATTTATTTTATTTAAAAATATTGGAATTTTAGTTCTAGTTCAGAACTAATTCATTTCGATAAATATACATTTTTATCTTTTCAAATATGGGATTTTTCATCCAAATTCTTTCTAAATCATTTATTATGATTTTACATAAATTATTAATATTTTTAATTATTTTATCAAGGCCCGTACAGTCAATTTTCATAAACGGCCATCGAATTGCATTTACAACGACCTTTTTCAAATTTTATTTGGACATAATTCCAAATCCGTCTATTAGATTTCAAATTTCTCGTATTATTAGAAAGTTCTTTTCGATACGAACCCAACGGTTCCGGTTTTAGGAGAACCCGACGGTCGGATCTCCCGTAACGTCCATTCGAAGTCAATGGTCGAAATTCGCGAACTGCCATAGCGCGGCGCGTACTATTCAGGTCATGATATTATATATATGATATATATAATGTATATTTCGTCGGTTTGTATTTAAAACATATTTTATAAATCGTTTTAAATTCTTTTTCAAAATGATTTCAACTTCATATTCAATTTCTAATCAAAATTGAATATTCCATATCATTAATATATAATGATAATATTTTCAAAATAGTATATTTCGAAATCATTTCCTTTTCGATATTCATGAAATGAATAAAATCGATATAAATATCGTTCACATCAAAATGGCGTTAATCTAATCAACATGGCTTTATATATTTAAATATATTCGTGTCCATCCCAAATCGGACATCAAAATCAGAATTTGATCTTTTACTGAATATTATTTTAAAATATTCATTATTTTAAAATAACCGTTATTTTAAAATATTCATTCTTTTTGAACTGGGATCAGACATAATCAATTACCATATAATGTTATTTATATGGATTTCATACAACACATGTATATAACAGCCGTGATAAACAATCAACCATCATCCAGAGTGCATTCTACACTGTATAAGCATTAATTATAAATAATTAATGCTTTCAACAGTCTCTCAACCAATTGATTGACATACAACTAAATATTGGGATTAGTGTATGTTAAATATCATCTCAATACCCGTGTGGACTTTCAACCAACAAATACTGAATATTATTTGTGCAGTTGGGCGATGTGTAAAATTTATCGTCCCAATCCATATCAATCAAATGGGTGTACATAAACAAATCATCCGATTGTAAATGAATATTTACTTTATTCATATATACGTTTAAAATTATATTTTTGGCGAAAAAAATATATTTCTACTCATGACTGTTTATATTACTTCACATACATAACAAAAATGTTATATTTATCATTCAAAGAATTTATTCGACACGTGAATATTTTTAACACTTCATTTTACATCACAAACCAAATTCACACAAACAAATCAATCCAAACATACAATCAAACAACCAAGTCATCCATGGTCTTTGGACGACGAGGAGCAGTTTATAAATGCAGTTATAAATTAGATAACTGTACAAAGAAAATTATAGTGAGAAGTTCTCACCTTTGGGATCTACTCCTCCATTCTCGATCATTTCTTAACGGTTCGGATTTGGATTCAATTCTAGTCAGTTCCCTTGCTATCCTTCCCCGCCCGTTCATAGTAAAAATCGCATTTTTAATATGAGGTTTTATTTTAAAAATCAGATTTTTATAATGGAACTTCATATATAAAAATCATATATTTTTACAATGCTTATTTCTATATAAAAATTATATTTTTATCTCGCTAACTTCATAATAAAAAGCATATTTTTATCCTCGCTATTTTATATTTTCAAATCAAAGTATTGTATATTTTTCTATTCAAAGTATTGATTATTTTCTATTCAAAGTAATATATTTTTTGCAAATCAAAGTATTTTATATTTTCAAATCAAATTCTATTTTCAAATCAAAGTATTTTATATTTTCAAATCAAATTCTATTTTATATTATTTTTTTATAAAATTCAGATTTTTACTTAAGTAACTAAACTAATTACATAGTTAATTAAATTAAAATTAGCAACACAAGACAAAAGCATTACCATCCTCCTGTTAAACATCTGGAGCTGTTGTTTCTTCTATTTCCTGGAATGAGAAATCGACTTTGTCGATTTGAACTCCATGCCACCGCCGCAATTTTAGTTCACCGGAGGTCGATCCTCTACCGGCGATCGGAGCGCTGGAGCGCTGCCCCTCTCTTACAGTGCGGGCGCACAGTTCGGTGGCCTCACCTCCTTGAAATCTGGATCTGAACGCGAGCCCTTTGGGGCTGAAAATCGAGCGCGCCATCAAACAATGTCCGATTATCACCGTTGGATCCATTCATCTCACATGGATCTTCAATTTTGTCATTAGAGGGAGTGGAAAACGTTTTGCTGATTGAAAGTTAGCGGATGAAGAAGTTTGGAAGAAATTCCTCCATTCGTGAGAGGGAGGCGGCTCAGATTATTTCCAGCGAATGAGAAATTAGTAAAATTAGGGTTTTGGGAAAGTATTTATATTTATACATTATTTTAAATTCTTTTATTTTCAAAAATACTAGTTTGTTACTAAGAATTCTAAATAAAACCCAACGAATGTCACCCCTAGCTAAATACCCCCATTCCGGACACAATGGGATATGTTCCGTAACCCCATTGGCTGTTACGATCAGTTTTGTTTTAAATTAAATTATAAATCAATATATTTAATTCAAACGTACATTTTAATTTAGCGGGGCCACATACTGACTTTAAAAATTCCAGAAAAATCATTTCTAGCTTCGTATTGAAGATACGGTCTTAACAAAACTAATTTCATCAAATTTGAAGACTGATTGAAAAATGGTCATTTTCTGGTCAATCCAAATCGACCGAAACCGACAAAACATGTTCTCCTTTGCCAAGCTCACATATTGATTTTAAAAATTATGAAAATTGGAATCTAGCAATAACTTGACATCCCGGATCCAACAAAAGTGGTTTTGTCGAAAACAGAGGTCGTTTTTAAAATGGCTATTTTTAAGGGCCATATTTCCATAGCGACTATTCTGAATTTTCAATTGGGCATAACTTTTTATTCCCGCTATGAAATTTCAATTTTCAGATTCGTTGGAAAGATATTTTCAAACAAATTCAAATATTTCTAGTTTCACTAAAATCCGATTTATTTTGAATCCTATACATTCATTTGAAATTTGAAATCGAATTTTCAAACTACCGCGCCATTTCCAATTCATTTTATAAATAAAATATATATTTATATTCTAACTTCGATTTAAATAATTATATACATTTTAATTCTATCGAAAATTAATTTCTAGTCATTATTATTTAAAATAATTCATTTTAAATATTCAAAATTCCTCAAAATTGCTAAAATAAAAATTTTAAATTGGTTCTGATTTTCTGGGTTGTTACAATCTCCCCCAATTAAAATCTTTTCGTCCTCGAAAAGGAACGGAGCTAAAAGTTGTTTAACTAACCAACTCAACTTTCAGTTTGGCTTTCATTCTTCAACTTTTCAGTTTCTAAGAATTTTCCAATTCTTCAAAAATTTGGCTAACACCCTAAATTTACGAAAAATTTCGTCATAACCTTCTTTGTACTGGGAGCACTGGGAAAATCCCCAAACCGCCACACAGACCCTCTCATCTCAAAAAGAAAAAGAAAAAGCCAAACGGCTAGCCAATCAGCTCATAAAATCATCCAAACCCAAGAAATATAGTAAACATGTACCTATTTGTCGGGCATACAATTTTATTCCTCTTCTCTAGCCTCCTTGCTATGACCTGTTCAATGTATATACATGTATATGCATGCAATTTCAAGCAATTTCTCAATTCAATTCAATATTTGACTAAATTTACCTTATATCATCATATGGGTTTAGTAATTCCAATGTCTTAATTAGTTTAACTAATATCAAACATCTCAACCAGCAATCAATTTGTGAATTGGCTTATCAAATGCATAACTTTAATATATATTCAAAAATCATCTTTTTGGTGCCAAATCACAACAATAATTCGATCTAGTTTTGGTTCTCGCACCAGCCAATTGGAAATATATAGGTATCCTACTTTCGCCACTCGAACATAAACCCTGATGATGGTGCACCGATCATCAGAATCATCTCCGGGAGACTAGAGTGTGATTCTATATCCATCCAGTACATTAAAACTTCGAATATACGTTCATGACGCGTATATGCAAAATCTCATATACTAGATTGTACAAAATAAAATAATATCCTCAAATACGTATAATTAGACTAAATTTTCAAAACAAATTGGTTTTCATTTTTATTTTAAAAATAACCCTCTTCAGACTCATTCTAGGACACTGCTGATCCTATCTCTAACGAGTCACTCTCATTGGATATTACTAATCCAATCTCTGAAGAATTCTTTCGTTTGGTTCTAATGTGTCTTGTTCTCGAGCTCTGTAAACCAAAGCTCTGATACCAGCGGAGACGACCCAAACTTCCCTGTGAAGGAAAGCCCGGATTGAATTGAGAACATGACAAATCAGAACACAAATAGAAGAACATTACATTGCTTATTTCAACAATTTCATCAAAATACAAGAATATTCCAGTGTATACATGAATAATATACGGAAGAAAAATATCAGAGATTTAAATTAAATTACATCGCAGCAGAAAATAATACATAACATAACTGAAAGAGATACACGGATACAGAGCTTTCCGAATGTCATTCCACCTGTAAACCAGGATCTTGTGAATATAATATTTGCAAAACCCAACTACGAGCTGCCCATGGAAAAAATAAGGGCACCCAGAGTTGAGGTTAAAACAATAAACTCTAGGTCAGTCATGTGACTGGTGTGAGAACTAAAACAGTTTTTTTAAAAGCTTTACTTTAAAATTTGGTAAATCAAGGGACCACGCCGTATAACACGGAACGGGTTTCCTCCCAAGAATACTAGTGCATAAAACAAAACAACACAATGCTTTTTGGAAAAATGAAGGTATTATAAGACCCAAGTCCCATCATACAATGCAACGCAAGCCGGAGGATAGGGTTTCCCTTATAATAGCCAAACATGCTTGGTACATTAAAACAAATCATTTGATACTATTATAAGTGCATAGTGTATAAAACAACTTCGAATATAAATGTATCAATCCTAGCTAGCATAGGTACCATATATCATGTCGCCAATACTAGGCTCTACAATCAAAACCCCAAAGTCACGTATTGGAAGTTGGATTTCCATCTGTGAACCAAAGCATGGGATTGTCTTTACCGCTTCGAGACTGTCTAGCCCGAGCCTTAGGAACAGCCGCAACTGCATCATGGATTGTCAGGGTCGGTCCACACAGAGTGGATTAAAATGCCTGAACACTGCGTTTCCTCACCCTATGGGGCGTAAATCTGGTCTGTATAAAGGCCATCCATTGGCTTCGCAGAGACCGAAATAACCGAGGCGCCTTGCTATCCATCATCCACATAAGTAAAACGTAAGGGCTTGCAAAACGCTGACACCACTCCTAGCTAGAATGAAACACATGCCCTTCCTGATGTCCTCTCCCGTTTCTTGTTCACACCAGGGTGTGAGGCTCACGATTTAACGCTACACAAAGTTATGTTATATTAAAGCTGTGCTTTGATCATCAACCAGAAGACTCTGCTTTTCAACAGAAGCCTTGATCATTTGCATTTCAGCATGCCACATAGGCAATTCACGCTATACAACTGATGTCTATCAGTCACACAGAATGAAATCCGATGTCAGACACACATCCATTTACAAGTTCGTTCTGGGTCCGAACGAAACCGGAGGCACCTTATTCCTCGTCCCGTATGTCCAATACAGGAGAGAGGCCCTCGCAGATCCGGTAGATCTCCAAGTACATCTTGGACGATCACCACTTATTACCTTGTCTTAGGTGTATACCCAATCAAGACATCAATAATCATCCAAACGATGTGAAGACCTCCGGTCTTCAACCACCGTCTTCATCCTCGACATTTCGTCGAATCAGTTATTCAGAATGGGATAAACTCGGACTTTCCGAATAACTCGCATATTTCATAAACATGTGCTATAAAACACAACATACGCCTCATTCCAATCCAAGATATTCCTTTATTCAAATATTCTTATACTTTGGGAAAGGTTCCCGTTAATTTTATCAAAGATAAATTCTTTAAATTTATTCTTTAATCTTCCTTTGGATATCATTTCAAACCATATTAAGGTTTTCCAAACTAGTCGGGATTAGCGAACCTTACCGAAGTAATCATTTGTTAAATTTCCCAATCCCAACCTATTCATCCCATGAAGCAAAACTGGTAATACTTCATAACTAATACAAGATTTAACTAACGCTTAGAGCAAAACTGGTAATACTACATTCTCGATCATTTCTTGGATTTGATAATTTTAGTTATCAAATTCACCTTTCAATCTATTTAAAGATTCATTAAAACTCTAATTTAGTTTTAATATCCAAAAATCATTTCTTAATGATTTTTCAATGTTAAGAAATTAATCTTTTCTTTAACTTGGTTTAAGAACTAGTGTCATTTAAAGCACAGCTCACGATAAACCCAAAATCACCTTCCATTAATTATGGAATCTTCATGGAAAAAAATCAATATATATAATCGAGATCAATTTCCGTATCTGACTAATAATATAAATGGAATAACGACAAAGCCTTTTAAATTCCATATGTATTAACAGTCTTCCTCCACAGAAGCCCACTTCGATAATTACTAAATCGAATTCCATTCAATTCCAATTTAATACGTTAAATTGAAAAACTTTACTTTAGAAAATCTCCTTTTAAATCTTAACAAAAGATTTATAAATTCCAAATCACATCTCACTGTAAATCGGGTTAAAGAACGAATGTCATTAAAACACAGTTCACGATAAACCCAATTCACATTCCATTTTGTTCCAATTATTAAATATGATTGGAAACTCTAACAATCTTTAATTAAAATATTTATTCTCTTCACATAGGGTTCAAGAACAGTGTTACTGAAGACACCGTTCATGACAAACCCAAAATCCCATTTGAAATTAAATACAAGGCTCTGAATAGAAAATATATCAGCTTATATTCAATATCAAATTCTGAACTCAATAAACATCGTACTGGAATAACAATATATATATATATATCTTCCAAATTCCTCCACAATGTTCGTATAATCACGGAATCCAATATCGAAGTATTCCGAAGATAATTTCGACTCAAATCCATTCCAATTCATATATTAGAAATCCTGGTTATTTTTAAAACCATTTTAAATCCAATTTATTTTATTCAAAAATATTGAATTTTTAATTATAGTTCAGAACTAGTTCAGTTCGATAAAAATACATTTTTATCTTTTCAAATATGGTATTTGTCATCCAAATTCTTTCCAAATCATTTATTATGATTTTACACAAGTTATTAATATTTTTAATTAATTTTATCAAGGCCCGTACAATCGATTTCCATAAACGGCCATCGAATTGCACTTACAGCGACCTTTTCCAAATTTGATTTGGACATAATTCCAAATCTAACCGTTAGATTTCAAATTTCTCGTATTTGTTAGAAAGCTCTTTTCGATACGAACCCAACGATTCCGGTTTTAGGAAAATCCGACGGTCGGATCTCCCGTAATGTCCATTTGAAGTCAATGGTCAAAATTCGCGAACTGCCGCAGCGCAGCGCGTTCTATCCAGCCATGATATTACATATATACAATATATATAATATATATTTCGTCAATTTCTATTTAAAACGTATTTTATAAATTGTTTTAAATTCATTTTCAAAACGATTTCAATTTCATAATCAATTTCTAATCAAAATTGAATATTCCATATCATTAATATATGAATGATAATATTTTCAAAATAGTATATTTCGAAATCGTTTCCTTTTTGATATTCATGAAATGAATAAAATCGATATAAATATCGTTCACGTCAAAATGGCATTAATCTAATCAACACGACTTTTTATATTTAAATATATTCGTGTCCATCCCAAATCGGACATCAAAATCAGATTTTGATCTTTTACTGAATATTATTTTAAAATATTCATTATTTTAAAATAATCGTTATTTTAAAATATTCATTCTTTTTGAACTGGAATCAGACATAGTCAATTACCATATAACGTTATTTATATGGATTTCATACAAAACATGTATATAACAGCCATGATAAAAAATCAACCATTATCCAGAGTGCATTCTACACTGTATAAGTATTATTTATAAATAATTAACGCTTTCAACAGTTCGTCAACCAATCGATTGACATACAGCTAAATATTGGGGTTAGTGTATGTTCAATATCAACCCAGTACCCGTGTGGGGTTTCAACCAACAAATACTGAATATTATTTGTGTAGTTGGGCGATGTGTAAAATTTATCATCCCAATCCATATCAGTCAAATGGATGTACATAAACAAATCGTCCGATTTGTAAATGAATATTTATTATATCATATATACATTAAAAATTATATTTTTCGCAAACAAAAATATATTTCTACTCATGACTGTTTTTATTACTTCACATACATGATAAAAATATTATTTTTATCGTTCAAAGAATTTATTCAACACATCAATATTTTTAACACTTCATTTCACATTACATACCAAATTCACACCAACAAATCAATCAAAACAAACAACCAAACAAACAAGTCGTCCATGGTCTGTGGACGACGGAGATTAGTTTACATATGCAGTTATAAATTAAATAATTGTACAAAGAAAATTATAGTGAGAAGTTTTCACCTTTGGGATCCACTCCTCCATTCTCGATCATTTCTTAACGGTTTGGATTTGGATTCGATCCTAGTCAGTTCCCTCGCTATACTTTCCCGCTGTTCATTTTAAAAATCGTATTTTTAATATGATGTTTTATTTTAAAAATCACATTTTTATAATGGCACTTCATATACAAAAATCATATATTTTTACAATGCTTCTTTCTATATAAAAATTATATTTTTATATCGCTAACTTCATAATAAAAATCATATTTTTATCCTCGCTATTTTATATTTTCAAATCAAAGAACTGAATATTTTCTAATCAAAGTATCGAATATTTTCTAATCAAAATATTATATATTTTCAAATCAAAGTATCTTATATTTTCAAGTCAAAGTATTTTATATTTTCAAATCAAATTCTACTTTCAAATCAAATTTTTTTATATTTTCAAATCAAAGTATTTTATATTTTCAAATCAAAGTATTTTTTATTTTCAAATCAAAATATATTTTATATTTTTATATAAAATTCAGATTTTTACTTAAGTAACTAAACTAATTACATAGTTAGTTAAATTAAAATTAGCAACACAAGACAAAAGCATTACCATCCTCCTGTTAAACATCTGGAGTTGTTGTTTCTTCTATTTCGTGGAAGGATAAATCGACTTTGTCAATTTGAACTCCACGCCACCGCCATAATTTCAGTTCACCGGAGGTCGATCCTCCACGGGCGATCGGAGCGCCGCCCCTCTTTGACAGTGTTGGCGCATAGTTCGGTGGCAACACCTCCTTGAAATCCAAACCTGAACGTTGGCCCTTTGGGGCTGAAAATCAAGCGCGCCATCGAACAATGTCCAATCGTCACCGTAGGATCCATTCATCTCACATGGATCTTCGATTTTGTCGTTGGAGGGAGTGGAAAACGTTTTGCGGATTGAAAGTTAGCGGGTGAAGAAGTTTGGAGGAAATTCCGCCGTTCGTGAGAGGGAGGCGGCTCAGATTATTTCCGGCGAATGAGAAATTAGTAAAATTAGGGTTTTGGCAAAGTATTTATATTTATATATTATTTTAAATTCTTTTATTTTCAAAAATACAAGTTTGTTAATACGAACTCCAAATCAAACCCAACGAATGTTGTCGCTAGCTAAATATCCCCATTCTGGACACAATGGGATATGTCCCATAACCCGTTCGGCTGTCACGATCAGTTTTGTTTTAAATTAAATTATAAATCAGTATATATTTAATTTAACCGTACATTTTAATTTACCGGGGCCACATACTGACTCTAAAGATTCCAGAAAATTTATTTCTAGCTTCGTATTGACGATACGGTCTTAACAAAACTAATTTCATTAAATTTGAAGACTGTTTGAAAAATGGCCATTTTTGGTCGATCCAAATCGGCTAAAACTGACAAAACATGTTTTCCTTTGCCACACTCACATATTGATTTCAAAAATTATAAAAATTAGAATCTAGCAATAACTTGACATCCCGGATCCAACAAAAGTGGCTTCATCGAAAACGGAGGTCGTTTGCAAAATGGCTATTTTTAAGGGCCATATTTCTATAGCGACTATTCTGAATTTTCAATTGGGCATAACTTTTTATTCCGCTATGAAATTTAATTTTTCAGATTTGTTGGAAAGATATTTTCAAACAGATTCAAATATTTCTGGTTTCACTAAAATCTGATTTATTTTGAATCCTGTACATTCATTGAAATTTGAAATCGAATTTTCAAACTACCGCGCCATTTCCAATTCCTTTTATAATTAAAATAAATATTTATATTCTAACTTCGATTTAAATAATTATATACGTTCTAATTCTATTGAAAATTAATTTCTAGTCATTATTATTTAAAATAATTCATTTTAAATATTCAAAATTTATTAAAATTGCTAGAATAAAAATTTTAAATTGGTTCTGATTTTCCGGGTTGTTACAAAAGAGGGGTGTGAGTTCTTCTCTGTTGATGTTGGTAGATTAGTTGATTAATCTGACTATTCTCATATGCTTTATTGATTATGTTATATAGTTATTTTATCGCTCACCAAGACTGTTGTTTGACTCAAGGTTTTATTTTTCTTTCTTATTACCTTGGGCTGTTCATCCGGTTGTGGATGAGCAGACTGAGCAGCAGGTGACAGGTGATGGATCTTGGTGAGATGCTGCGGCTATGTGAAGATGAGAAGGAGGTTGGCGTACTATTTTCTATCTAGTATTATGATGTTTTCCGTTGTTTGATGTATTCTCTGAGTGTTGTAGTGAGGCCTTTTGGACAGAGTTTAATGATGTTATCCAACGAGGCTATGGATATTCCTTGATGATATGGAAGTTTAAAATTCTGTGCAATCATGCTTTACTATTATTGCCTATTGTATATGTTCTATTATATTTTATCCTTGCGTTGTGAGTTATACGACATGTTCCTCTTGTGTTTACCTACCTCGATTGTAATGTTCCGTATTTTTGGTAGTCAGATATTTAAATTATTTTATTATTTTAAACATTTTTATTGGGAATATTAAAAAAAATTAATATTTAAATCGTTAATTAAAACGAAGGTGGACTGATAAATTAAATTTTTTGCCATTGTACAAATAAAGCCAGAATTCAACGAAATTTATTTTGTTGGATTTGTGGCATTAAATCATAGCAATATGTCAATTTTCGTTGTGTTTGTCGATCGTATATATTGGTACGGATTTCTCAGTCAACATTAAAAATATAAAACTTAGAAGTAGAAAAAAAATGAGGTATTTGAGGATTGCAAGGACTCCTCGCTGCTGATTCTCAGGGTGATTCCTAGAATGCAGTAGGAGGGTGCCTTTGGTTCATCCTGTTCCTGGATGACTTGTATGGATGAATGTCTGACAGAGTATTTCCAGAAAGGTCACGTACATTGATTTCTTCAACCGCACCAAGAGTGGAAGCGGAGAAGGAAACTTCTTTTAGCTAATACGTAATGTATTGTTGTGGATGTCAATTAATGATTTTGATGGATCTGACGATGTGGCATTTGAAGTGAATATGATGTGCTGATTATAAAGATAAAACGCAGCCTCAAGCCTCATCAACCAGGAAATGATAAAAATCGGGCAGGCAGCATGGCTATGTGGGTCGCTCCCATTAGGGTATATAATCACCTATCTAGAGAAAATCCATTTCATTCTTTAATCTATTTCGATACTGTACCTTTTCGGGAAACGGTGGTTTGAGCCCAACCGTTGGTGATATACATTTGATACACTCAAGTGAAATGAGTGGTCGGTCATGTGTGGGCCGGGTTGTAAGACGTTCTTGTTGAACCCAGGGTATTCGCCTCTAGAGATACACTACCGGCAGGTGGTCCCATACCTTGTCATAGTCGGAATCCAATCTCCAATAAGTGCCCGCGGTTTTGATTGTATACTATATGTGTGGAACATGAGATGCAAGCGTTCCACTAGATTGATGTCTACTTGTATTTAAACACTATTATAATATCAGAAAATATATTGATTTCAAAATGTTTTGTGTTATCGTAAGGTAAAAACCGTCCGTATTTATGTGTGGATTTGGTCTTACGATTATCCTTTTCTTTCGAAAGGATCTTAACGTTAAAATCAAGTTGTGTGATATCCTTAAATACTGTGCGAGTTTTTCTCACTCTGGTTCACCAGACTGACCCGGTGTTTTGTAAATGCTCGGGTTAGCCTGGGGTGTACAGGTTCAGGTTATCGAATGCTGTGAAGTCCAGAGACGAGCTGGAGATGTTCAGACGTATGATATCTAGTATTTATTTTGCTGTGTGATTATATATGAGGACATATTATTATAATTGTCTAGAGATGTTGATGTACTCTGATATTGTAAGTATTTCTTTTAAAAAGCTCTCAATAAAGATTTATTTCTGAATTATATTTAGTTCCGCTGCGATGTGAGATTCTGTGTTGTGTTGGTTCTTCTTCTTCTTCTATTCTAACTTTCTTTCTTTCTTATCTCACCCTCTAATTTCTTTCTATAAACGTTCCAGTGTTTTCGGTGTTTGGAAGGTCGGCATGAGTTATGGTAAAGGTGTTTATGTCGATTTTCGGGCCGAAAATCGTTGGGTCGTTACAGTGGTATCAGAGCTATTGGTTTAGTAATAATCCTTGCTCTGTAGCGTACTCGATAGAGATGGGGTTAGTAATACCTTAGATTGAGTTGAGTGTATATATAAGAGCGTATTTGTAAATTTTATATACAAATATTTTGTATTATGTTGGTTGATCAGTTCTAGTGTTGTAAGCATTGAACTTGTGATGGACACAATATCGTTTTGTAAAAAGGATAAATGAAATAATTTTACCCGAATTATATTTTTGTATAGTAAAAGAAATAATTTTGTCAAAATTATTGAGATATTGGTTTGTTTGTTGATTGTTTTGAATAGAATTCAAAGTGGAATAAAATTTGAATTGGAACTTAACTTAATTTTGTGAAATTAAATTAATGATTTTGGAATTAAACAGAGTAAATTTGAATTTGGAAATTAAATGAATAACAACTGAATAGAAGGCAATTGGATAATAACCGATTGATGTTCAAATATGTTAAACCAATGTAAATATTAAATTAAATGTAAAAATTCAATTGATTTGGCCGAGTTGATGGTGCATTAGTGGTTGATTGATTATTGATTTGGTGAATATAAATTCATCAACAGTTTTATAATAAAGCTGAATAAATTGGAAACTAAAATTCAGAATTTTAAATTCAAAAGAAACCATATGAATTGAAATTGATAATTTAACCATGTTTACATATGATTGTCGTTATATTTCTGTTGTAGGAGTTTGCTTAGTTATCCTGGATAATAAATGAAATATTATTGAAAATTTCATATATTGATTGCTTATATGTTGAACTGAGTAAGTACAGGTGCCAGATGACTTTGAGGATTAGATTTTAATTGCGTAGATTGCACCTAAAGTGAGTAGTATGCTGAATAGCGCTCGTAAAAGGCACGTCTATGTGAAAATATAAATTTTGGTTTTGGTTTTTGTTTTTCGATAGTGTGAGTCGATGTTTATATATTATTTGTTCCTGCGATATCGCAGAAGTCACTCCGTGCAGGGGAGACTCTGCTGAATTTTTCCGGAAATTTAAAGTATTATAATATTTTCGATAATTTTAAAAAATATTTGTTTGCGATATTGAATTTATTTTCGATTTACTATAAATTGGATTTTGAGGATTAACGTTTTGTCACATTTTTCCGATCTTAGCAATTTCGAGGACGAAATTATTTTAATGGGGGAAGAATGTAATGTTCCGTATTTTTGGTAGTCAGATATTTAAATTATTTTATTATTTTAAATATTTTTATTGGGAATATTAACAAATTTAATATTTAAATCGTTAATTAAAACGAAGGTGAACTGATAAATTAAATTTTTTAACATTGTACAAATAAAGCCATAATTCAACGAAATTTATTTTGTTGGATTTGTGGCGTTAAATCATAGTAATATGTCAATTTTCATTGTGTTTGCCGTTCGTATATATCGGTACGGATTTATCAGTCAACATTAAAAATATAAAACTTAGAAGTAGAAAAAATGAGGTATTTACAAATGCAGACACTTATTTTCACAACTACATTGGCGCACAGGGTTCTGGGTGACTAAACGATCTTATAACATGCGTCTGAGAGGAGTTTAATTGTGCCGTATGGCGTATGGTGATGCAGTTCGGAAGTCAGTGAGGGGGCGTGTTTCTGAGAAGCTGCTGTACATTCGGTGATGGAGGGGTTCACGAGTTGAGTCTTTGCAGTCATCATGGTGTTCAGCTCAAGAACGGGTTCTCTGGTTGTCGTCAGCAGGCATGATCACAGGTGAAAGGTCAGCCAGGGAAGAAGGCTGTCGAGACGGTGGTGGCTGCATACCAAGGTGGCGGTTGAAGGTGCAACTTGTGGTTGAAGTCGGCGCGGGTTTCGGGTTTTGGTGATCTTGGTTCAGTTTGAAGAGGAGCGAGAGGCGTATGGCTGGCAGAGGAGCTCCTGTAAGTGGCAGCCTTGGTGGTAGGCAGGCGGACGGAAGGTGTGGTGATGGAGATGCGTGGGGACCGTGACATTGGCATTCGAACAGAGAGGTTGGGGTCATGGAAGATATACAGTGAAGCCAAATATTCCTAATCCCCTTATTAAGAGTAACGGAGCGGATGAAACAAGTGATGTCATGGCTATATCGACGGACGTAGTATTATGAAGTTGGATTGGACGGAGTTGGATCAAACTGTTTTAACGTCGAACGCAAATCAGGTGAGTTAAACTCACTCAGTTTTTTTTCCCTACTTATATTTTATATAAGTCGGGTTTTATAATTGTGTGCTATACTTGTTAATGGTTGTTTGTTTGTTCGTTGTTAATTTTATATTCATGTATGGACTCAACAGTTAAATTAAACGTTCATTTAATCTAATTGAAACAAATCGTTATTTTTAACAATTAGATCCAATTGATATACCTTATCTCAGTGGTTACGTTTATAACACTATAAATGTTATAAATAAATAATTTAATGCTTGCATTTCTGTTATTAGCGCAGTATAGACTATTACATTATTATCGACCGTATTTTTAAACTGTTTATGTCATCTGTTTAGATGGAAACCGAATCTCGATTGGCCATTTGAACTGAATAATTGAAACTGTTGTAACCATTGTTTTGCAGGGAATAACAGGTTGGATAATATTGATAACGTTTATCAATATGATAAATTTGTTTTTTTTATGAAATGTGAAATTGGTTTATATTTCACGGTTTGGTACTATAGTAGCCATTTGCCTCTTTAGTACCGTCGGTTAAGAGAAATGAATTTTCAAAAATTGATATTAGTTAATTTTGAATGGTTTCCAACGTTAAAGATATATTTATAAATAGTTTGAAATAATTTTTATCGTAAAATAAACATCATAGCTGTGTTTACAGTTTTTACGATTATTTAAAAGTATAACTAATAAAGAGTTACGATATTATCAAATAAATAGTTAAACGAGATAAACATTATTGTACTGATAAATAAAACGATAAAATGGTTTAAAGGTTTTAATGGTCGCAATCAAAGTTTAAATGGATTTCAGAATATCAAAATGGAAAAATTAAATCATGAATACACGAGAATGTGTAAAAGAGTTCGAAAAGAAATATTTTGTAATAAATGGTCGTCTTTAGCAAACGGTATTTCAGATAAATACGAAATGTGATTTAATATCATTTTGTGAATGAGATTAACAAATCGATAGTTTTGAAATGAGTGGTGATTTGGAAATGGGATTTCATATTTTAAATGGAATCAAAGTTGAAAATACCAATATGAATTTATAAATGAAATTTATAAATGAGATTTAGTTAAATAAATGGAAATGAGTTTATTCCGAGGTTCGGAATGTGATATTCCGAAGGTCGGAATGTTAACTGAAGGCAGGATTTTAAATAAAGTTAAAGTTTTGGATAACGACAATGAATATTAGTTGTCGATATGAATTGAAAATGGGATTTTTCAATAACGTTAAAGATAAGGAAATGGAAACGAATGGCAAGTTGTTGTAATTAAATTACAAAAGATTTTGTAAATAGAAATTTTAGAGTCTTGAAAATGGAATCGAGTTGGTAAATAAAGTTGGTGGTATGCGAATATGTTTTGTAACCTTGTAACAAAGGAGATGGACTATGTTTAGAGGTAAGTTTTACAAGGATTATTATAGGTTTAAACAAAGAATAAGTACTCGGATTTGATTTAAAGAGAATGTGTTAAATGGAAGTAAAAATGGTTTTGAAATGAAATCTGTAACGTTGTTACAGATGATAAGTTAAATTGTTTCGATCAATATAAGGACTTGAAAAGTATATCAATATAACAATTGTATAAGGTATTAGTATGAGATTTATAAAAGTTTTGTTTATGTGGTTTTAAACAAATGAATTTGAATTTTTGAAATGAACTGCAATATAATAATAAAGAGATATTAAGGAATTTTCTTAAGGGTTCTATTTATAATAGAATCAAAGCTCGTATATAAATATTGTAAGAACTATTAACATCAATATAAACAGTAATAAGAATTTACTTACTAATTAATTAAGTAAATGAGGTCGAGATTTAAATGGGTTTTTCAAAAGAGTGGTATTAGATTATAAACGAGAGTAGTTAAGGAAATATAAATTATGCTTTCCATAAAGTGATATTATAAATGATTTGTGAAAAGCTTATAAGTTGGATAAGATGAATTTGGGGAATATTCTTATTTTACAATAAGAAGTAAAAACGATGTTTCAAGTATCGGAAAGTTTAAAGACGGTTCATTTAAAGAGGCTAATGATATTGAGTAGTGAATCAGTGAATACATTTTTATATGGATGAATGTTTGTTTTATTTGATAGTTAAATAACCGACTATCAAATTTGGTTATATGACTGTTGGTACGGAAAGACCGGGATCGAAATTATATTCGAAAACCATTCCGTCCTGCAAATACGAATACGTTGAAGATGCTGATTCAGGATGGAGCTATTGAAGACCGTGGATCTTCATAAGCGGATGGATTACTTAAAATCTCTGACTTGCAAGCAGAGATAAATTGTGATTCTGTCATGGTTGGAATCTACGGATTGCAAGGACTCCTCGCTACTGATTCTCAGGGTGATTCCTTGAATGCAATAGGAGGGTGCCTTCGGTTCATCCTGTTCCTAGATGACTTGTATGGATGAATGTCTAACAGAGTATTTCCAGAAAGGTCACGTACATTGATTTCTTCAACCGTACCAAGAGTGGAAGCGGAGAAGGAAACTTCTTTTAGCTAACACATAATGTATTGTTGTGGATGTCAATTAATGGTTTTGATGGATCTGATGATGTGGCATTCGAAGTGAATATGATGTACTGATTATAAAGATAAAACGCAGCTTCAAGCCTCATCAACCGGGAAATGACAAAAATCGGGCAGGCAGCATGGCTATGTGGGTCGCTCCCATTAGGGTGTATAATCACCTATCTAGAGAAAATCCATTTCATTCATTAATCTATTTCGATGCTGTCCCTTTTCGGGAAACGGTGGTTTGAGCCCAACCGTTGGTGATATACATTCGATACACTCCAATGAAATGATTGGTAGGTCATGTGTGGGCTGGGTTGCAAGACGTTCTTGTTGAACCCAGGGTATTCACCTCTAGAGATACACTATCGGCAGGTGGTCCCATACCTTGTCATAGTCGGAATCCAATCTCCAATAAGCGCCCGCGGTTTTGATTGTATACTATATATGTGGAACGTGAGATGCAAGCATTCCACTAGATTGATATCTACTTGTATTTAGACACTATTATAATATCTGAAAAGATATTGATTTCAAAATGTTTTAGGTTATCGTAAGGTAAAAACCGTCCGTATTTATGTGTGGATTTGGTCTTACGATTATCCTTTTCTTTCGAAAGGATTTTAATGTTAAAATCAAGTTGTGTGATATCCTTAAATACTGTGCGAGTTTTTCTCACTCTGGTTCACCAGACTGACCCGGTGTTTTGTAAATGCTCGGGTTAGCCCGGGGTATACATGTTCAGGTTATCGAATGCTGTGAAGTCCAGAGACGAGCTGGAGATGTTCAGACGTATGATATCTAGTATTTATTTTCCTGTGTGATTATATATGAGGACAGATTATTATAATTGTCCAGAGATGTTGATGTACTCTGATATTGTAAGTATTTCTTTTAAAAAGCTCTCAATAAAGATTTATTTCTGAATTATATTTTGTTCCACTGCGATGTGAGATTCTGCGTTGTGTTGGTTCTTCTTCTTCTTCTATTCTAACTTTCTTTCTTTCTTATCTCACCCTCTAATTTTTTCTATAAATGTTTCAGTGTTTTCGGTGTTTGGAAGGTCGGCATGTGTTATGGTAAAGGTGTTTATGTCGATTTTCGGGCCGAAAATCGTTGGGTCGTTACATCGATCATCATCAATGACTACTCGACACATCTTTCACCGCATTATTTCCCTTGTTATGTGCAGGAGTTGTGGGTGGTCGTCACATTTGGTATCAGAGCTTTGGTTATCAATTTTAACCAAAGTAAAAAGGCGTAATTACATATGAGAGATGTATTGTATATTTTTGATGAATGTATACTATATATGAGTGTATGTTATAATAGTGTTTGAACTTCGTTTGTAGTTTTTCTCGTGCATGGACTAATCATTCTATTTTACATACTTTGAATGAGTCGTCGACCATCGAGACACGCTGATAGCGAGGAGACTGTTCCTATAGAGCTTAATGGCAGTATACCAGACAACCTAGATATGTTCGAGGCCATGATGGCAGTGATCATGAGGAGGGTACTTGCTCAGGAGACAACCGCGATAGATGTAGGAGTTCGAGTGCAGGTGCCTAGAGCCGTGGACTTCACAAAGCTGTGCAAAGACTTTACAACTCTAGGAGGGAAGCAGTTTAAAGGGACAGAACCAATTGAAGAAATTCAAAGGTGGCTTGATACTTGCATCCAGATCTTTAGAGACTTAGGAATTGACGATGCGACTAGGAGGAAGCTTGCGTCAAGACAACTAATGAGCAAAGCAATGGATTGGTGAAACTCAGTCACTTTAGAGACGCTTAAAGATGAGATCACATGGGAACAGTTCCAAGTCAAGTTTGAGATGAAGTTTATTCCTTCCTTCCAGATGTCTATTCTATTTAAGAGGTTTGTTGAGCTTAAGCGGAATGATCATCCAGTGCTTGAGTATGTTTCTGATTTTGAGGCCTTGTCGAAGTATGCTCATTCATATGTTGAGACTCCTTATTAGAAGAACAAGAAGTTTGTTATGGGTTTATACAAATATCTTAGGAATCGCTACTTGATCATCACGATGACAATTATGAGAAGATCATTAAGAAGGCTTTAAGGCATGAAATCTGTTTCCCAAAGAAGAGTCTTTGTTGTAGCTAAAGAAGACCAGAAGCCATAATAGGGTGGTAACAACAAAAAGAGGGCACAACAATAGTAGAAAGGAAAGGATGGTTAGAAAAAGAAAGGAAAAGTGGTTTGCTTTAACTGCCAGAAGAAGGGCTATTATTCCAAAGATTGCAAGAATTCGAAGGCTGAAAGGAAGTGTCACAACTGTGGCAAGCCTGGGGCTGCCCAGAACCAGCCAAGGGAAAGGAGGTTGTGAAGGCGTATGTTTTGTAAGTTGTGCTATTACCTTCAAGGGCTCCTACTGCATAGGAGAAAGGGAAGGGTGTCGTCGTCCAAGATACTCTTTCCTATAGGGGTGTTTCAAATCTTGTGTTGTTCGATATTGGAGCATCGCATTCATTCATTTATAATGATCTTGTGTGCCGCTTGGGTTTGGAACCCAATATTTGTGATAGACTTTTGGTTATAATTAATCCAGTTGGTGGTTCATCCATCCTTTGTATGCTTTGTCATGGTATAGTGTTATCGAGTCATGGTTGCTCCTTTGTGTGTGATTGCTTTGTTTTGAACTTCACTGGGTTTGGAATTATCTTGGGTATGAACTAGCTCAAGAGGTATGGACAAGAGTGAATTGCGAGAAGCTTGAGGTGAGAGTCAGGGATGTGGATTGGCGAAGTGTTTAGATTCGATGTAATGAGGTCATAGGGTTACCGCTGCATCATGAGATAGAGTTCAGAACTGATTTGGTTGAAGGTGAGCGACCTATCGTCATACCTCTTAGGTGGTTAGTGTGTTAGTGCCTAAGGAATAGCGAGAGTTAGAGGTGCAAGTACGTGACCTTTTGGGAAAAGGATTCATTCGGAGAAGTGTATCCGAATGGGGTGCACGAGTTGTGTTTGCAAACAAGGCTGATGGCTCTTTGAGATTATGTGTAACACCCCACCTCCGCTAGGGTCACTCACAAAGGGAATGCACTAGTTTTGGAGGAGAGTTATCGAGGTAAACAAACACAGAAATATTACAAGACAGAACATAAATAAAACAACAGAAGAATCAAAAGATAAATTTCATTACTTTCAAAATAGTCAAAGCCTTTTTACATCCAAAGTACCAAATAGATAAAGTCATTATTTTCCATCACAACAAATTCTGTCTTGCATAAATAAAGAAGCATAATCTTAAAACAACAAAAGTAGCTTAATTCCCCAAAGGTAGCAAAAATGCAGCCATAGCATAGCTCGAGATCAAACCATACATGAGCTGAACCGAAAGCAAGAGAAATCCAAGCTATGTGCTAGAGTTTCCTCCCTGAGAACCTTGGGGGGGGGACGAAAGAAAAAGAGGCGAAAGAAAACGGGTCAGTCATAAAGACTGCTAAGTCCAAGTGACTTTCAGCATAAAAACAGGTAAAGGTAACATGACATGTATAAACTGAAAGTAAACATAAGGATGCTGTCAAGATTGGCAAGATAGACTAAGATAGCATGATAATTCCAGTGTAATCAAGTATAACATCACATATTCAAGGTTCACTGCACCAACTGTACTAGAATCCCAAACCCATGTCTTATATTAATCATGAAATGATCCCTTGGCCCAATATCATGAAATGACCCATTACTAGGTCCAATGGAACGATCCACTAATCGATCGGCTCCCTATAAGTTCTAGCTCATCATGTGTCTGTGTCATACGGCCCTATCACGAATGTAGTCACCTGTGCTAGGTCCACCATAGGGTGTATCAAGCCCTAGGGTGCCAACCATTGACACGAATCAAGTATGCACAGATAAACCTACTGATGCCCAATGCCTGCTTTTTCAACTCCGGACCACGTGCACGACCATAGCCCGCCTGAACCTACACTGGCGCACCAACACAGCCGTCGTTCTGGTCGCTTACAATCATCCCAGTAATCGTGCCCCACCCTGCCTAGTTCCAGGGTACCGTGATACATCTAGTGGGTTACTGCTGAAATGGACCGCGTAACAAGGGTTTCCATCCAATAAGTTAAGTGTTGTCATTTAAATCGTGACTTAACCCTTATCAGTCTAGCATGCCAAGTTGGTTAAGTGTTGTCATTCAAGTTCATGACCTAACCCAACGAATCATGTGTCAAATTGGTTAAATGTTGTCTTTCATGTTCGTGACTTAACCCTATCATGTGGCATTAATTCATTAATGCACCCTAACCTCTTACATCAGACCTGTTGTTGTGGTCGCTGGATATGCCGGGCGGTTCCGGGTAGAATTACACCACAACTCAGTCTGACCTCGGGTTTTCAAGTGCGATATGACCAACTACCCACATTGGATCTTATTGTTTGCAGTAACTAGATTTGCCGGGCGGTTCTAGGAAGAATTACACTACAAACTCAACCCAACCTCGAGTTGGCCATTTTCAAGTTCATTCTAGTGTCATGTCCATGTTCAAGTTTCATGTCAGGTTCGTGTCAAGTTTCATGGCGAGTTTCATGTCCACATCCAGATTCAAGTTATAACAATGTTCATGTTTCAATTTTTGCCTATTATCAAGTTCATAATTCATATTTATAACCGATTCATGTTTTGCCTAATCTACCCAAACTGTATTCCCATCGCATGTAAACGTGAATCAATCTATATTACAAGTAAATCCAAATCCCGAAATAAAGGGAATAACATCAAAACTATGATAGGCAAAAGGGACGAGCAAAAAGCGATAAAAGGGGTTACAAGAATAGCATGGTATAACTTGAGATAATTGGTTACAACATCACTAGCATATAGAAAATAATAGGATTTCAAATCTGGCAAAATAAGACGATAGTCGTGATAAAAGTTGACATAAAAGAATAGGCATACAAAAGCAAGCCAAATACAAGGATAATGGATCCAATGGTTTTGGCGTACATAATAGCGAATAAACTAAGTATGTCACACCCTAGGTATGAGATCCAACAAAATGCCAACTCGGTGTACAACATGGTTTTCAACTATAGTGTTATGGGCATGAACAATCAAATAGTCTTAGGCAATTAACCACAATGATCATAGTCATGGTCATAGGTAGGAATCTCATAGTTATGAACCATAAGCGATTAATCACAATAGTCATGGATAATTATCCGAAATAGTTCTAGGCAATAGTCATAGGCAATTAACAGTAATAGTTTCAAAGTCATGGTCATAGACAATAGTCTTATGTTCATAATCATAGGCAATAATTCTCATGGTCACGAGTCATAGGTGATTAGCCACAATTGTCCTTGTCATAGTCATAGGCAATAGTCTTATGTTCACAGTCATAGGCATGGTCTTATGTTCACAGTCATAGGCATAGGCATAGTCTTATGTTCACAGTCATAGTCCTTGGCCATTAACAATAGTTTCAACATCATAGGCATTATAATGTTATAGACATGAAAGAGTTTGATTTACAACGTGAATAGGCCCAAACTGATTTCATAGCAATATTCCCAAAAAGTCAAGATCCAATATGAACAAGAATAGATAAGAATCAATTATCATACATAGATCCAATTCCAATTTACAACATGTCCATATTAAGTTTATAGTTTTTATCTAAAAGTAACTTGAACATACAGATCGTGGTCTAAGAAATTTAGATGCAGAAGTCAAGTCTAGAAATTAGTCGTTGAATTGTTGAATCGTTGAATCTTGCTTTGATTGTAGAAGCAAATCCCCAAATATGCAATTCCTAGCCGTAGTCTTCAAGAAATAGTCTTCACGTTTTTAATTTAATTTAATTTAATTTAGAGGAAGAAGAAGAAGCCATGTCCCTCAAGAGTTTGTGCAACATAAGGTTAGAGAAGAATGGTGTAAAGAGAATGAGGCTAGGAGGCTGTTTATATAGGATTAGGCAGACGAATCTGGACAGAAAACGAGATCAGATACATCAGAATGCATTAGGTTCAGAAAATGGGTTCGGGAGGCAGGTCGACACTATGGTCGACCTGGTCCCTGGGAGGTCGACACTATGGTCGACCCCCAGGTCGACCTGGTCCTGGGCGGGAAATTTCCCGCCCGTCCTGTTCTGGGTTTTGAAATTTGAAATTCAAATTTCGAGCTGTTTTCGATTCTGAAAATTCCTAAAACTTCGGAGGGTCATATCTCCCTCATACGGACTTCGATTTTCGAAAACTCGGACTCGTTTCCAAGCAAAATTTCAAGATGAACACAATGGCATAACCCGTTTCCCTTGATTCTTGTTTTAAAAATTAATTTTGCCATGATTTATGGTTTTAACATGTTATTAAAATACGGGTTGTTACATTCTCCCCTCCTTAAAGGATTTCGTCCCCGAAATCTTCAAGTTTGGAAGAATGCATCCTATCATCCAATCAACCATCTACTCAACCATCATCCACAAGTGACCATTGTCCTTAAAAGAATTCTAATGCTATATGAACATATGTAGAAAGTGTGTGTATATGTTCCTTATCTAATGCAAACGATCAGGCCTGATTGATCTTCATAATGCAAAATATGTTTAGTGTCATGAATCCAACATGTATGCAAATAGTCCTAGTCACATAAACACTATATGTGTGCACAAACATCCATCCATATGAAACATTAACATGATAACACATTCAATTTCATCCATAAACAAGTATAAACACTCATGCATATGCAATATGAAAATGTGTCTGAGCCGATCTAGTGCCTAATGTGTGTTATGCAACCACGAGCAACCACTTGCGACCACTTGCAACCATTTGCAAACATCAACCATAACATGTTTCAATCACATGTTTACATCCAAAAATGGTTCTACCTAAGGTTCTCAAGATAGGATTGAGAGGATAAGCAAGATAAAACAAAGCATCTAGGAGAAGAAGTTAAAGATGTACCCCCAGAAGGTCCTGCCTGCGGGCCTTACCCTTGCTTCTTAGGGCAGTTCTTGCTGATGTGTCCAGTATCACCACACTGAAAGCATGCTCCCATCCTCATCTTCTTCTTTCTACAATCCTGGACTATATGCCCCTCAATACCGCAGAAGTGGCATTTTCTTTTCTCACGTGACTTGTTATTATTGTTGTCATTGTTCTCACCTCCCTTCTGGAAGTCTTTCTTCTCGTTCTGAGACTCATCCACCTTGACTTCTTTCTTATCACTCATACCTTTCCTATGTAACATGTTAACAAGCCTCACGAAAACTATCTCTATCGTAGGGAAAACCCTCTACGAAGCTAGAAAGAAGATTAGCCGTAGGTAAAAACTACTGCGACTACAGATGGAGAAAAGAAAGGAAAAGAGATTCAAACAAGGAAACAAAGGATAGTGCTGATGGCTTTAGGGGAATAGCCTTTAAATAAAACAAGACTTTTCTTGAAAAAAAATGCTTCTTTATAAACGGTTTCGAAAATAGTTTTAGAAGGTTTTTTTTTTAAAAAAAAAAACTTTTGCCCAGTCTGGTAACCTTCTGCTCTGATACCAAATGTAACACCCCACTCCGCTAGGGTCACTCACAAAGGGATGCACTAGTTTTGGAGGAGCGTTATCGAGGTAAACAAACACATAAATATTACAAGACAGAACATAAATAAAATAATGGAAGAATCAAAAGATAAATTTCATTACTTTTAAAATAGTCAAAGTCTTTTTACATCCAAAGTACCAAATAGCCAAAGTCATTATTTTCCATCACAACAAATTCTGTCTTGCATAAATAAAGAAGCATAATCTTAAAACAACAAAATTAGCTTAATTCCCCAAAGGTAGCAGAAATGCAGCCATAGCATAGCTCGAGATCAAACCATACATGAGCTGAACCGAAAGCAAGCGAAATCCAAGCTAACTACTAGAGTTTCTTCCATGAGAACCTGGGGGGGGGACGAAATAAAAAGAGGCGAAAGAAAATGGGTCAGTCATAAAGACTGATAAGTCCAAGTGACTTTCAGCATAAAAACAGGTAAAGGTAACATGACATGTATAAACTGAAAGTAAACATAAGGATGCTGTCAAGATTGGCAAGATAGACTAAGATAGCATGATAATTCCAGTGTAATCAAGTATAACATCACATATTCAAGGTTCGCTGCACCAACTGTACTAGAATCCCAAACCCATGTCTTATATTAATCATGAAATGATCCATTGGCCCAATATCATGAAATGACCCATTACTAGGTCCAACAGAATGATCCACTAATCGATCGGCTCCCTACAAGTTCTAGCTCGTCATGTGTCTGTGTCATACGGCCCTATCACGAATGTAGTCACCTGTGTTAGGTCCACCATAGGGTGTATCAAGCCCTAGGGTGCCAACCATCGACACGAATCAAGTATGCACAGATAAGCCTACTAATGCCCAATGCCTGCTTTTTCAACTCCGGACCACGTGCACGACCATAGCCCGCCTGAACCTACACTGGCGCACCAACACAGCCGTCGTTCTGGTCGCTTACAATCAGCCCAGTAATTGTGCCCACCCTGCCTAGTTCTAGGGTACCATGATACATCTAGTGGGTTACTACTGAAATGGACCGCATAACTAGGATTTCCGTCCAATAAGTTAAGTGTTGTCATTTAAATTCATGACTTAACCCTTATCAGTCTAGCATGCCAAGTTGGTTAAGTGTTGTCATTCAAGTTCATGACCTAACCCAACGAATCATGTGTCAAGTTGGTTAAGTGTTGTCTTTCATGTTCATGACTTAACCCTATCATGTGGCATTAATTCATTAATGCAACCCAACCTCTCACATCAGACCTGTTGTTGTGGTCATTGGATATGCCAGGCGGTTCCGGGCAGAATTACACCACAACTCAGTCTGACCTCGGGTTTTCAAGTGCGATATGATCAACTACCCACATTGGATCCTATTGTTTGCAGTAACTGGATTTGCCGGGCGGTTCCGGGCAGAATTACACTACAAACTCAACCCAACCTCGAGTTGGCCATTTTCAAGTTCATTCTAGTGTCATGTCCATGTTCAAGTTTCATGTCAGGTTCGTGTCAAGTTTCATAGCGAGTTTCATGTCCACATCCAGATTCAAGTTATAACAATGTTCATGTTTCAAGTTTTGCCTATTATCAAGTTCATAATTCATATTCATAATCGATTCATGTTTTGCCTAATCTACCCAAACCGTATTCCCATCGCATGTAAACGTGAATCGATCTATATTACAAGTAAATCCAAATCCCGAAATAAAGGGAGTAACATCAAAACTATGATAGGCAAAAGGGACGAGCATAAAGCGATAAAAGGGGTTACAAGAATAGCATGGTATAACTTGAGATAATTGGTTACAACATCACTAGCATATAGAAAATAATAGGATTTCAAATCTAGCAAAATAAGACGATAGTCATGATAAAAGTTGACATAAAAGAATAGGCATGCAAAAGCAAGCCAAATACAAGGATAATGGATCCAATGGTTTTGGCGTACATAATAGCGAATAAACTAAGTAAGTCACACCCTAGGTATGATATCCAACAAAATGCCAATTCGGTGTACAACATGGTTTTCAAATATAGTGTTATGGGCATGAACAATCAAATAGTCTTAGGCAATTAACCACAATGATCATAGTCATGGTCATAGGTAGGAATCTCATAGTTATGTACCATAAGCGATTAATCACAATAGTCATGGATAATTATCCGAAATAGTTCTAGGCAATAGTCATAGGAAATTAACAGTAATAGTTTCAAAGTCATGGTCATAGACAGTAGTCTTATGTTCATAATCATAGGCAATAATTCTCATGGTCACGAGTCATAGGTGATTAGCCACAATTGTCCTTGTCATAGTCATAGGCAATAGTCTTATGTTCACAGTCATAGGTATAGTCTTATGTTCACAGTCATATGCATAGGCATAGTCTTATGTTCACGGTCATAGTCCTTGGCCATTAACAATAGTTTCAACATCATAGGCATGATAATGTTATAGACATGAAAGAGTTTGATTTACAACGTGAATAGGCCCAAACTGATTTCATAGCAATATTCCCAAAAAGTCAAGATCCAAGATGAACAAGAATAGATATGAATCAATTATCATACATAGATCCAATTCCAATTTACAACATGTCCATATTAAGTTTATAGTTTTTATCTAAAAGTAACTTGAACATACAGAACGTGGTGTAAGAAATTAAGATGCAGAAGTCAAGTCTAGAAATTAGTCGTTGAATTGTTGAATCGTTAAATCTTGCTTTGATTGTAGAAGCAAATCCCCAAATATGCAATTCCTAGCCGTAGTCTTCAAGAAATAGTCTTCACGTTTTTAATTTAATTTAATTTAATTTAGAGGAAGAAGAAGAAGCCATGTCCCTCAAGAGTTTGTGCAGCATAAGGTTAGAGAAGAATGGTGTAAAGAGAATGAGGCTAGGAGGCTGTTTATATAGGATTAGGCAGACGAATCTGGACAGAAAACGAGATCAGATACATCAGAATGCATCAGGTTCAGAAAATGGGTTCGGGAGGCAGGTCGACCCCCAGGTCGACACTATGGTCGACCTGGTCCCTGGGAGGTCGACACCAAGGTCGACCCCAAGGTCGACCTGGTCCTGGGCAGGAAATTTCCCACCCAGCCTGTTCTGGGTTTTGAAATTAGAAATTCGAATTCGAGTTTCGAGCTGTTTTCGATTCTGAAAATTCCTGAAACTTTAGAGGGTCATATCTCCCTCATACGGACTCCGATTTTCTAAAACTTGGACTCATTTCCAAGAAGAATTTCGAGACGAACGCAATGGCGCAACCCATTTCCCTTGATTCTTGTTTTAAAAATTAATCTTGCCTTGATTTATGGTTTTAACATGTTATTAAAATATGGGTTGTTACATTATGTGCGGGCTATCATGAGCTGAACAAGGTGACCAAGAAGAACAAGTATCTTTTGCCAAGGATCGAGGACTTGTTCGTTCAGCTTCACGAACCCAAGGTGTTTTATCATATCAATTTGGCAACGAGATTTCACCAGTTGAGGGTGACAAAAGATAGTGTGCTAAAAATAGCTTTTAGGACACCATCTTGTTTCTTCAAATGGTTGGTGATGCCATTCTGTTGGACTAATGCACCAGCGCATTTTGTGGATCTAATGAATAGGGTTTTCAGAGATCAGTTGAACAAGTTCGTGCTTGTGTTCATGGATGATATTCTAGTTTACTCCCAAAATGGGGAAGAACGTAAGACGCACTTGTCAGCAGAGAGCTAAGTTTTCGAAGTGTCACTTCTTGAAGAGTGAAGTGAGGTTCATAGGCCATGTTGTTCCTTGAAATAGGATAGCAGTTGACACCGCTAAATTGGAAGCAATCCAGGACTGGGATAGACCAAAGAATGCGATGGATGTTCAGAGTTTCCTTGGGTTGGTGGGATATTATTGCCATTTATAAAGGATTTCTCCAAGATAGATGCTCAATTAATAGGATTGACGAAAAAGAATCAGGTGTTCACATGGGATGCAAAGTGTGAGCAAGCTTTCGGAATCCTGAAAGAGAGACTGTCGAGTGCTCCTGTTTTGATCATTCCAAGTGGGAATAAAGAGATGGTGGTGTACATCGATGCATGTGGTATTCGACTTGGAGCAGTACTGATGCAGAAGGATAGAGTCGTGGCCTACGCGAGTCGACAGCTGAAGCCGCATGAAAGGAATTACCCAACTCATGACTTGGAGTTGACAGTGATCGTGTTTACTCTGAAGATGTGGAGACATTACTTGTTGGGAGTTTGATTCGGGTTGTTTACGGATCACAAGTCATTAAAATATCTTTTCTCCCAAAAGGATTTGAATCTTCGACAGCAACGGTAGTTAGAGTTTCCGGTGTCGTATGATTTTGGTATAGCTTATACTCCTGGTAAAAGTAATGCTGTGGCGGATGTGTCGAGTCGAAGACATGTAAGTTTGAGAGCGATGTTTTCGGAATGGAAAAACCTCGAGTACTTGGCAGGATTTGATTTTTGGCCACGATGTGAGTTAGAACCTGAAATGTTGGCAAGCTTATCAATAAGACCTACTATCATCGAAAGGATTGGTGAGAGCCAAAAGCATGATGCAAAGCTTGTCGAGATTATCCAGAAGTTGGAACCAGAGGATAAATAATATGAGGTCGATCGAGAAGGTTCGCTTCGAAAGCAAGGACGAATGGTTGTTTCTGATATCGATTAGATTGAGAGATGAGGTTATGAGGGAATGTCATCACACGAAGTTAACGATTCCTCCTGATGGTAATAAGATGTATCAGGACATGAAGTGATCTTACTTCTAGGAAGGTATGAAGAGGGATGTTGGAAAGTTCATTTCCTTGTATAAGATGTCAGCTGGTGAAGCTGAACAGAAGAAGCTGAGTGGATTGCTTCAGCCATTGGAAGTTCCTACGTGGAAGTGGGAGCAGATATCGATGGACTACCCAGAACCAGGACATGAAACGAAGGAATTTGGGTCACCATGGATCACTTGACCAAAAGTGCAAGGTTTATTCCTGTCAGATCGATTATGACAACATCGAAGTAGGTTGAGCTTTTAAATCGACAGTTCGATTCCATGGTATCCCGAAGAGCATAGTGAGTGATCAAGATCCATTGTTCACAAGTAGATTTTGGAAAAGTTTGGAGGAGACTTTGGGAACCGATTTTTCTTTGAGTACGGCTTATCATCCCCAAACCGAGAGGGTTAACCGAGTTTTGGAAGATCTCCTAAGAGCTTGTGTATTGGACTTCGGAGAATTGTGGGAAGACCATCTACATTTAGTTGAGTTCACATATAATTATAGCTACCAGTCGAGCATTAGGATGGCATCATACGAGGCGTTGTATGGTAGACCTTGTAATTCTCCGGCATGTTGGATAGAAACCAGAGATAAATTGATACATGGGCTAGAGATGATGAGAGAAAAATCAGATTGTATTGAGATCGTTCGGAAATGAATGAAGGCAACCCAAGTCCGTTAGAAGAGTTATGCCAATAAACATAAAAAAGATTTAGAATTCAACGTTGGTGACATGGTTTTCGTGGATATTTTGCCATTAAAGCATGTTGTTCGATTCGAAAGTAAAGGAAAGTTGGCCTCAAGGTTTGTTGGACCATTTCCCATAGTCGACCGGATTGGAAAGCTTGCATATAGATTGGATTTATCTGAGAAGATGTCGAGTATGCAAAATGTTTTCCATGTGTTATTTCTGTGGAAGTGTGTGCATGATTCGAATGTGGTGGTATCTCCCAAACAGTATGAAGACCTAGAAGTTGAGATCTAATTATGAAACCTCATAAGCCACTTCGCGTCGTGGGAAATGACACGAAACAGCCTAGGAGGAAGACGGTTAAGTTATTCAAGGTGAAACGGAGTGAGGATGATGACGATCGTATGTGGAAGATAGAAGAGAGTATGAATACGACCCATCCAGAACTCATTGTCGGTATGACCCATTAATGCCGTGTCATCTTACATCATTGTAGCTTGTACTATCGTTGTTAGAATTCTGCGTTTTTGGTTAATCCCATGAATGCATGGATTGATGGATGCTAGTTTGGATGGTAAATTGGCTTCACATGGATAAACATGAAGAATTGTTTTGATTGCTTGTGTTTGCTTGGGATTTCAGGGGCGAAATTCCTAAAGGGGAGGGGAGAATTTAACAGCCCACATTTTACGCATCAAAGGATCGTAAAATATTATTATTCATTTCCCTGAGGGTTGGAGAATTCTCATATTTTGATATGTTGTGTATGGGGATGTGAGACATGTCCGTATTTTTTACCAATTTTATTTATGACCATTTTGCCCCTATCAGTTTGTACATGGCATAACTTTTGACTGAATTGAATCAAGTGCTGAGGTCTGTTTCATTGGAAAGGAAATGGTGTTGTCGATTCCGTAGAGTGGTTACATTAAATATTTATTTCAGCGGTTTGTGAGGATGTTTTTGTGTTTCACAATTTCTATTTAGGTTTTTAGAGCCATTAATATGCTGATTTGAGGAGGCCCATTAGTGGGATGGCCGGAAGCTATAAATAAGGGGTTAGAGGCATGGAGAATAATTTACTTTCTTCATTCTCTCATTTGGTTGAGCTTGTGATCCTGCTTGCTCAATCAAATACACCTTTCCACCATTAAAATTCTTGATCTACATAAGAGAATCGAAGATCTACATCGTTTGAAGCTAGATCTACGTCAAGTGAAGAGAGATCGCATCAAATCAAGAGGTTTAAAGCATATTCTTTGCTGTCCGGATTGAGAATTTAGCGATTTCAAGTTAATTCGAAGAATTGGTGAGCGATAAGCATCTCTCACACGGATTTAATCAAGTACATGGGTTGTTTGATATTAATTTCGTCATTTTAGTTTGTTTTCACCAAGATCCACATCATGGTAAGTATATTTTGAAATGAATCACCATAGGATCTAATCTAGCAACTTAATCGGTAAATTCTTATGTTAATTCATATGCTTATACAAGTTAAAACTGTTGTTTTAGTTTATTCGTTGATTTATCATGATTTGGTGAATTTGTTGTGATTATTGATGGATAATTGTCATTTTGATGTTATTGATGGTTTCATAAAGTGTTTATGGCTGAATTGGATGATTTGGATGAGTTGTTTGAATCGGTGTTGTCATTTTGTGATGATTTGGTCAAGATTGAAGCTATTTTGGCCAGATCGGGATCGGATCTTCCGGGAATAGGTCACGTCGTGTGTCTTGTTATCTAACCATGACAGGTTGTTATGCACCAGGTCATCATAAGTCAGGTCGTGGCTCTTTGGTCAGGTCATCTGCTCAGATGAAAGGCAAGGTGTCTGGTGCGATAATAGGGTTGGATCGTGGAAAGTAAGGTTGTCGTGGAAGGCTTGGGTCAGGTCGTTAACTCCACACGAAGAAGCTCCAAGTCGTGGTTATGGTTTGAAAAGCACAAAAGGGATTAGGTCATTGTCGAATTGGGTCATAGGTACCAGGTCACGAATGACCTAAGGGAGCAAGATTTGGGGATGTTAGACTGTATGTAATTAGGTCATTAAACAACCTAAGGGGATATTACAGCATTTTTAAACATTGTGAATGGAAGATAAAACATTGTAGTTTGTTTTTCATAACGAGATGACCGAAATGCTATGAAATGGAATATTGACCAAATAGTGTATGTTTTTTGTTCGGGAATGATTGTAGCTTCTAAGTATATTCAAGTGGGAATGTTCGAAGTGTTGTGATGTGTTCGTTGATTGTCGTGATGCAACAAATGTGAAGATGACTCAAGTTGGTGAGTTCGTGGATAATGGTTGGTCAAGAAGGCGCTTGAGCTTGTAAATAGTCATCAGGTTGGATGACTAGAGATATTGAAGGCCAAGAGATTATCGTTGTCGTAAAATCTAGTGGACTCAAAGCAGGAGTACAACGAGGATACCCAAAGACTAGAAGGTCGCTGGCCGAGTACCCTGGGTAGTCATGATGGGCCTAGAGATACGAGTCATAATGGCGCATGGAGTTTGCTAGAACCGGGGTTTACTATTTGCCCTTGACGGACGACAAGGTGTTGAGATGGTCATACGATTAACGATGATTTCAAAGCAAGATTGGCGGTGATAGCCGGAGCCATGGACGAAGATTATTTTTCTTGTAACGTCGAAGGAGATATCTCTTTGGTACTTGTCTATTATTGGATTTGGCATGTGGGGTTGTGCTTGGGAGATGTAAATGTCGATTAGAATGGTCTACGCTTGATAGTTGATTGCCATGATGGTACTGTTGTTTCTAAATGCTTGTTGTAAAGGCTACCACTATCAGATGTGGGAAAGACGGGTATGATTTCTTCTCTATTGATGTTGGCAGATTAGTTGATTAATCTGCATATTCTCATATACTTTATTGAT
Organism: Allium sativum; assembly: GCA_030737875.1. Classification (NCBI taxonomy): domain Eukaryota; kingdom Viridiplantae; phylum Streptophyta; class Magnoliopsida; order Asparagales; family Amaryllidaceae; genus Allium; species Allium sativum. Next base: position 226,129,327 of record CM060911.1, on the reverse strand, counting down.
GATGTTAGATAACTGTTTTATCTCTCACTAACACTATTGTCAGACTCAAGGTTTTATGTTTCCCTCTTATTACCTTTGGATGTTTATGTGGTTGTGGATTGGCAGACTAAGTAGCAGGTGACAGGTGATGGATCTTGGTGAGACGATGTTGGTGTGCAAAGATGAGCAGGGGGCTGACATATTATTTTCTATATATTATTATGATGTTTTCCGCTGTTGATGTATTCTCTGAGTGTTGTAGTGATTGTATAGAGTTTGATGATGTTATCCAACGATGTTATGGATATTCCTTGATGATATGGAAGTTTAAAATTCTGTGCAATCATGCTTTACTATTATTGCATGTTGTATATGTTCTATTATATTTTATCCTTGTGTTGCTAATTATAAGACAAGTTCCGCTTGTGTTTACTTACCTCGATGATCGCCCATAGCTGCTTGGCATGTCTTTTTAGCGCATCATTTCCCATGCTATATGCAGGAGTTGTGGGCGGTCGTCACACAATTATTGCAAATTATTAACCCGTAGGTTAAATAGGCTTATAAAGCTGATTAAAACATTAGAATTGCTATACATAGTATTATATAACTACTTTTGTAAAGAATCATTATTTGATATCGATTTACTTATAAAACTTTTGTTTTATTTGAAATATATTTTAAAACCTTTCTTTCTTATAAAAATAAATTTTATAACTTTAAATACGTCGATTCACCTAACGGTGAATTAATTTCTTAAAACATGGTTTTTAGACCATTTGTTATCACTCACTTAATCAATATTTTCCATTATTAAAACACAACAACATTGAATTTCAATTTAAAATTAATATCCAAATAGGTTTTAATGTCAATGGGGTCAAACAGATCATATATAAATAATATGAAATCAGATAAAAACACAAATATTTGTGCAATATTATTGGATCCCTCCAACCTGTATTTCCCTGCATCACAGCTCATCATAACATTATATAAACATATATAAGGTAGAAATTTATTCTAAATCATTTAAATGCCGGCAATATAAACATCGTCAACAAACAAACAACAATAATCATTCATATCATCCAATTATCCAACTAATAACGATAAAGTATAATTATACTAGTTTTACCAAATCATAGTATATCAAAAAGAGTGAGTTAACTAACGATTTTGACGATTCTGGTTGATTTATACAATTTCAAACGCGTGTTTGAAATTAAATAAATATTCCACTAGCTCCAAATCATTCTGAACCAGCTTGACTGCGTAGGCTTCGTCAATATGATCCCTACTGTTCTTGTTTCATCAAACATATTAAGAGGTTATAGCTATAACAATATTATATATAAATTAATATTATTTAAATAACTTACCACATCATTACCCTTTAATCCAGTAATTAACGTAATAAATCCCGCGTTTAATTCATCGTCTCGTTCCAGTGTGTAAAAACCCGACTTCGACATTATTCCCCACTTTCATCTCCACGTCGCCATGCACCACCGGACTCGGATGCATGACCACCGCCAGCATCGTCTAAGCATGTCGCCCCTACTCCCTTAGTCATGACCTCCCATGACATGCCTAACTCCAATAAATTCCCTTCAAACGCGCCCCATATCGTACCAGATTCCGGCCAACGAAGCCCTCAAGATCACTAGCTATTCTGGCTAATCTTAGGCCTCCCTGAGACGATCAATTTTCACTCAGAGCCCAGCACCAACCGCCTCCTGTTGAAGGAGATCAGAACGCTTTGTTGGCAGTGTTGTTAGGCCTTTTGTTTTTCCAGATAAATCACTGGTTTTAATTTATGTAATTTGGTTCGAAATTGAAAGAGGTGCTGCGTATTTTTTTGGATGGAGGAACGAACTTATTACTTGTTTTGGGAAGAAATCATGAGCCTGTAGTGCGTTTATATACACTTTTTTTGTTTGGCTAACGATATTTATTCAAAATGACTAACGATCTTTTTAGCGTTCAACGTTCGATGTTTAAAATTCGTATGATCTCGTACGAACTCTGACCGTAATGAAAATTGTAATCCTCCAATAAATTAATAATCTAGACACGATAGAACTGGTTTTATCGAAATCCGAAATTGTTTGTAAAAAAACTATTTTAATTTCCGAACAGTAAACAATACGCGTTTATACCACGCAATCACAAACTAAACCCAATTGTCGTGAATATGAAATATAGCAATAATTTTCTATTACGTATGTTATAAAATTAGTTTCATTGAAATCCGATGTCGTTCGAAAATTGGTTATTTTAAGTTCCATATTGAATCGATAAAATATAATCGATTACAAAATAATCAAGTCCATTGATAATAAATTATTATTATCAAATATATTCAAACAGAATCGTATATAACTTCAAATAATTAATTTGGAATTTAAAACTCAATCATCTAAATTGCAGGGATAAACAATGTTTAATTTATTTAAAATTCCTTTTATTTTATTAAATAGATTATTATGGCTCATAAACGATTCCATAGAGATTTTCTGAAAATTTGATTTTGACATAACTAAAAATCTATAACATGGATTCTTGATTTTTCTCTTTCATTAAAAAATTATAATCCAATAGTTTAGATGATTCTTGTTTTAAAGAATTCCGAGTTCCATTGGATCATGTCATCCATTTAAAGTTTAAAACGTAAAACTACGAATTACCGCGACGCTGCGAGTTCGTTTTTAATTAAACTATAAATTAACGTTCAAACATCGTTTAATAAACGAATTCGTTATAACAATTCAAATTAAATCCTCTTATATAGTCCGATTTATACAGAATTGAAAATCCAATATATTTTAACTATTTTAGAGTCATATTTATTATCTTGTTATTAAAATAGAATTAATATTCAAAATATCGAATTCGAGTTATTTAAATTTCCCAAACAACATTTAAAACCAATTTAAATGTTCAAATTAAACAGTTAAAAATTTGGGTCATTACGAAAGGTGATGGTTTTCTTTTTGAATGAAACGCAATTTAAAAAGCGGAGAAATAAGTCGGCTTATGTACAAAACTAGGTGGTGTTTTTTTTAAAGGGTAGGGTGGCTGATAGGATTTTTGAAGATTTTAGATAGATTTTGATTTGATTTTCAGTAATACAATATACATACTTATTTATCGTTTGGCGTATTTAATATGTATGATTACATATGTTATCTGAGAGCGATAAAAATTGACATCCTACTATAGTTTAACATTCTGCACTCAATGAAACTGATTTCGTTTAATTCCGATACCGTTCGAAAATAAAATGCTATTTCAAATATTAAATCATAAATCAATATGCAATAAAATTGCGCACACTCACATAATAATTTCGATTGACACAAAACTTGAAATCTAGCAATAATTTACTATTATGGATTTTATAAAATTGGATTAGGTGAAATCCAAGGTCGTTATAAAACGTGTCTATTTCTAAAGGTTAAATTAAATCGATAAAATATAAATTGATTTTAAACAATCAAATTCATCAAAAATAAACTATTACTTTCGTTCTAATTCAAATATAATTTTTATAAATCGTTAGGATCGTTTCGATTCATTTTTAACTCAGAATTCGATTATTTCTCGTTTCCTTATTATGACAATTCGATATATTTGGAATTAAATCGATAAACTTCATCTAAAATCCATATATATATTTCCAATTCAACATTTAAAAAAAATTAATATTAAAAATTAAATGGCTAAAAACTCACTTCGTTACATTTCTTTCCCCTTAAAAGAATTTTATCATCGAAATTTCTAAACTAGGAAAAAGGTTATAAACCCATTAACTTTTCAAAACCTACTTGTACCGAAACCCGCCACTTCTTCACATTTCTACACATTTAGTTCCATTCATATCTTTTAGTTTCCATGAAAATAATGGTTTTCCTAGTTCTAATTCAAAAATCTTTAAATTGCAATTAATTTAAAGTTTATCTTTTTAGTTCACAAAAATTTTGAATTTTTTTTAACTCCCTAAATTATTTGAAAATTTTCGACAAAGTCTCCCCTGTACGAAGGAGCTTTTTAAATATACCAAAAGAGATTAAAAAAAAGTACACATTGACCCACACGGTTTGAAAACAGTTCATATATCCTATTTTTGAATTTTGTGTAGGCGTACCTTTGATAAACGTTATTTAAGCGAGCACGCTTAGAATATACACAATCTACGCAAAAAAATTCAAGCCAGGCAGCTCCATGTACCTGTACTTACTTAATTTAAACACATAAGTCTCATATATGTGAAATTTAAATAATTTCATTCATTTAAATGATTAAACACATGGATTAAACACCAAACATGTCATATCATGTATATTTGGCATGTACATGCTAATACGAGTCTAGTTATTTAGTATATATGTCATTTCATTTATATTACACACCATACACACACATATTCATTTAATTTGAAGGATTTACAACCAATATATCCATATTTTAGGCATATACATTCAAATTCATTTAAATTGATTATAAATCAATTTATTTATTTCGTTTACGACAAATGACAATTTTACTATGTAATTTGTCATTATTTGGTTAATAAAATAGCCACTTATATTTATCTTTTTTTAAATTAATTCTACATCAACTTATCCATTACTTCATTTTTACAAATTCAATTCACTTAACTTGCATAAGTTAAATTTTAAATCCAGAATTCAAATACATGGTTTTTATTGCAAATCCTTTTTGAAATCATATTGTAATGACCCGAATTTTTTGTCAATTTAAAATATGGATTTAAATAAGACTAGTGGACTTTTAAAAGTGATTTAAAAGTAAATATATTAAAATTTGGTATTTTAATATTATTTCAATAGCCAAAAAATAGATATTTTTGCAAAAAACCTCGGATTTCGATGAAACCACTTTCATCGGATCCAGAATAATAAATTATTGTTAGTGTTCAAATTTCATGTTAATCAGAATTAGTAAGCATGCGCAATATGAATGTGTATTGAAAAACTAGTCGGAATTCAATAAAGTTAGAAATAATGCCATTTTTCAAACGATCTCCGAATTCGAAAAAACCAATTTTATTGGATTCGGAACATCAAAATATGGCAAGATTTCAAATTTCTTAATTTTCGGAGTTAGTATATTAGCATACGAAAAATAAACGTGCATCTGGAAATTTAGTTGAAATTAACTGATAACATAATAAAATAATAAAACTGAACGATCAAACGGACATCAAATTCGAAGAGACCTATTTCATTGGATCTGTGGTTGTGAATATAATAGGATTCAAAATTTTGCATCAATATGATTTTCCATTTGATCATACGAGTTGTAAAAACGCGATAGAACTAAAACAAGCTTCACTTTTTAATAAGTGCAAAAAACAAATCCTTGGTTTGAGCTGTTAAGTGCTAAAGCAACTTGATTGTACTTTCTCTCCTCTTCCCATCATTCGACACTTCAACGACCAACCACCCATTCACCTTTATAAATCAAGGGCTTTTATCCATTTTTTCATTTTATGTTTCCATTTCTTTTTCTTCTTAAGTCCTTCCCTCCTCCTCTCTCCAAACTTCCACCACCACCCTCCTCCACCACTCCTGCCACCATCCTCCACTTTCAACTCCTCCTCCCCACCTGCAAAGCACTCCACCTGTCCCCATCCCCTTGAGGTGGCCCCTCCTCCACCTAAAAACCCTGAATACTTATTTATAAACCCTAATTTCCACCTCTAAGCAGCCCCAAATCTCCCCCTCCAAGCACCTCCACAGCCCACGCCTAGCCCCCATGGCCGTAGCCACATCATTACGCCTATAGCCCACTACCTTCAAGGTCGAACCTCCTAAACCCCGATACCCTATCTCATTTGCTCCGAATACCCCAACCCTTGTCCGTTTAGTTATTTGTAAGTTTTGAAACCCCATCACAACAAAAATCCACCCAATTCATTTTTGGAATTCTCCACTGATGTCGGGAGGCTGCCGGAGTTGTCTTAGAACATTCAGATATCCTTCTGCTTGAAAGATTGAAGGAGTGGAACCCACGGTGAGAAACCATTAACTAATAAATGGCTAGTTAATATTAATTGTAGTTTATAAACTTGTATGTGTTATATAATGGTTTATGGTTGATAATATAAGTTTATAATAATGTTTAATAATGTTTAGCATGATAAAAATATATTTTTAAGTGATATACATGTAATTGCTGGGATATGGTACACTTAAGAATCAATAGTTTTGACTTGGAAATTGTTTGAACCTTGAACGGCCATTAGAAAGTAATTCAATAATTACTGGTTAATGGATATTGATTTGAACCCTAGTTGGGTAATGAAATGATGATTGGTTGAAATTGACTGATATTGCGGTTAATCCGTTGATTAACAAACTCATATAAGCATAAATGATTTAAGGCTTATATAGTGTATTCCACTATATTTGTGGATTGAAAGTTATATTGATGGTTGATATAATTTTATGTAATACACCGATTAAATATGACCAATAGCTGTGATTATTGGTTATGCCTCCATCAAATAAAATGACTTAATGAATATTTTATTAATATAATAATAGGCCAAAAATAAAATTTTGAATTTGACGTCCGATTATGGATGGACACAAAGTTTATAAATTTACGATGAATATTTGTAACAGAAATAAATTGGTTTGTGTAGCGACCCAAATTTCTAGTATCCTTTGAGCTGACCAAACAACACTAATCCAACCCAAATGATACTAGAAACCCATATGCCAATAGAAAGAATTTAGAGGATGAGATAAGAAAGAAAGAAATTTTAGAATAGAAGAAATAGGAAGAAGAAAACACAACACAAATCAGAGTCTCACATCGCAGCGGAACAAAATATAATACAGAAATATTCTTTATTGAGATCTTGTAAATATACTTACAACATCAGAGTACATAAATACACTTGGACAGTTATAACAACCTGTCCTCATATACATCACACAGCGAAATATACTAGATATAATCATACGTCTGAACTCTTTCAGCATGTCTTTAGACTTTGCAGCATCCGATAAGTTGGACCTGTACAACCCGGGCTAACCCGAGCATTACAAATACCGGGTCAGTCTGGTGAACCAGAGTGAGAATAACTCGCACAGTTTAAGGGGAATCATCCAACTTGATTTTTAAGTTCAAATCTCTTTCGAAAGAAAAGGATAATAGTAAGACCAACCCACACATAAATCTGGACGGTTTTTACCTTACTATAACCCAAAATAGTTTTGAAATCATATCTTATTCTGATATTATAATAGTGTCTAAATACAATTAATAACAATCTAGTGGAACGCTTGCATCTCACGCTCCACGTATATATATTATACAATCAAAATCGCAGGCACCTATTGGAGATTGGATTCCAACTATGACAATGTATGGGACCACCTACCGATAGTGTATCTCTAGAGGCGAATACACTGGGTTTAACAAGAACGTCTTGCAACACGGCCCACCCATGACCTACCACTCATTTCTCTTGAGTGTATCGAATGTATATCACCAACGGTTGGGATCAGCAACCATCTTCCCGAATGGGACAGCATCGACAGATTTAAGAAACAAAAGGAATTTCTCTAGATAGGTGATTATACATCCTAATGGGAGCGACCCACATAGCCATGCTGCCTGCCCAATTTCTGTCATTTCCTGGTTGGTGAGGCTTGAGGCTACGATCATTTATCAGCACATCACTTTGAATGCCACATCATCAGATCCGTCAGACATCACTAATTGACATCCACAAAAATACTCTAGCAGTTAAGCTAAGAGAACGGCCATTCCCCGCCAACCACTATAGCATGTTTGAAGAAATCAACGTACATGACCATTTGGAAATACTCTGTCACACACTCATCCATACAAGTCATCCGAGAACAGGATGAACCGAAGGCACCCTCCTACCACATCATAGGAATCACCCTATGGATTGGTAGCGAGTAGTCCTTTCAAATCCGCAAAATCTCAACCACGACCGAATCACAGTTTAACAACCTCTGGTAGCTAGCCAGAGGAATTCCACAACAATTCTTCCGCTTATGAATATTAACGGTCTTCAATGCTCCATCTTGAACATCTTTTGATATATTCACATTTACGTATTTATTGGTCGGAATGGTTTTCGAATATAAATTCGATCCCGGTCTTTCTGAACCAACAATCGATTTGGCCAGATCCTGATAGTTGGTGATTTAACTATCAAAATAAACAACCATCATCCATAGAAAAATCAAATGGGTTCATTGGTTCAGAATACAGCATCACTTGGCCTTTTTAATTGAACATTCGTTAGTTAAATTTATAAATCTTTCAACATTTGAAATACCGCCCTTTCACTTCTTATTATCAAAACAATTTATTCAAATTAGAATTCTTCGAATTTATAGTTTATAATATCCTTTATAGAAATACTAATTTAAATCCCCTCAGCTACCTTCATCTCTAAACTAATATCAATCCTTTGATAATCATGAAGTCGTTCAAGTTGGGGTATTTTATTTACCTCTCAGACCTTGAGTCAACAACATTCTTATCTTTGGAATAGACAAAAGTTTATTAACGACATCTCATTCCAGTAATTTTGCAATGATTCTATTTACTATAGAATCCCATTTATGACCACTCATCTTAGTTTTTGTTTTAAACAAACTCATTTCATATCTAAAGTATTTATTTCTAGATTTTATACTTAGATTTTCACTTCAATACTCAATTCCAATCTACTTAAGCTTCAGTGCGATTTCAAATCAAATTAAACCTTCTTTAAAACTCTCCTTTTTATAGAATTCCTTTAAGTGAATAAATCCAACTTCAACTCATATAAACACGAGTAAACTCATTAAAATCCTTTTTAATTATAAACAAGGTTTTACTTAACTCATTCCCTTCATAACTATTTCAATCTCACTGGTTCCTTTTTAATATTATCCACTTTAAAAGTTAACATTTATCCTTCTTATAGAAGTCTGGGCTCGATATATCAACACACTTGGTTTTATTTGAAAATAACGTTATATATTCAAACTTTGTCTATCGAGTCAATTTAAACATTCATCTTAAAATCCCATTTACAGTCAACTCTTTGTCCATTTGTCTAATATCCTTTACATCAAATAAAATACTTAATCTTTCTTAAAAGGTTTTTTCAAAATGATATTTAACTTTATAATAATTAATAATCCTATAATAGTTCTTGAAAATCAATTCTCGTTCAAATGGTCAACTTGGTCATCTCATACAACGTTACTTTATTAACCATTTCTACTTAGTTATTTCTTTTAAATAATAATATTTTAAATACTTTCATTAAGATTTAATTAACAATCTAATTAAATTAAATTATCCCATTTAACCATTAAATTCAATCTCAAACATTTGGTTAATCGCTGCACATTTGCCGCAAAATCTCACTAACATGCGAATCTTGCTTTGTATACTTCTTTGTAAATTCAAGATAAAGATAATCATTTATTTCTTTTAACAACTTTATTTAAAATAATCTATATAAAATAGATTTCAAAACTAACTTTAGTTATAAAACAAATTTGTAACTTCATTTCTATTGATTTATATAACGGTAAATCAATTTCTATAAAAAGATTCATTTACGGGCCATCTGCCGATAATTACTCAACCAACATACCCTATTGGTTAATACCACGCAAGTGTTGAATTTGGTGTCAACAATCAACAATCAATCATATTTATTAATAGTTCATATAATTAAACTACATATTTGAGGAATCCGGTTGGATTCCTCCAACCCGTCCTTCCCTGCATCACAATGGTTATACAATACGACAATATGACAGTATAACATGATGACAAAGCAAACAATTCAACCAATAACAGTCAACAAACAATTGGTAACGGCTATTCATGCATCAAATGATTTGTTTAATACGTTTATTATTATAAATGTAATCAACAAGGTAAGTTACCTCATTTGGAATCTAATCGTTAAAAATAACGATTTAATTCGATTAAATTAAACAAACTCTTAATTTAATCAATGAATATTAAGTAATATTCAACATATATGGAAACAGTCATTCAACCATCAACCATTAGCAAACATTGCATACAACAACAAAAAACCCGGCTTATAGAAAATATAGGCGGGGTAAACTGAGTGAATTGAACTCACCTTGCTTTGATTTGTTGATAAAACGATTTCTTTTGATTTAATTAAACAAGCGTTTGATTGAATCAAAAATCCCAGCAGACTCCAACGTCGTCCATTCCCGCTCCAGAAAGAGGTGTTTGTCGATGCGGTCCAACGCCGTTTGTTCAGTTCGATTCTGACAACATAGGCAAAATATATTTTTAGATATAGAACGAATAGGGACAACGTATAACCATACTTCATATTATTTTAAAGGGCGTCAAGTTTCCAAAGCTTGATGGATATTTTGTAACTAATAAATTGTTGCCCATGCTGCATATGTTTTGAGCATGCCTCTTTACGCAAAAGGGTAGTTCTAGTGAATACAAATTACTTATAAAAATAATTGGCCAAAATATTAGGAGGACTAGGCATCTTCTATAAATAGGATTAGGCATTCAGTTATAATTAAGTCCTATAAATTAAATGGGCCACGTTACATAGTTGTATATAAACTAAAAACCAAGTCTAATGTAAAAATGAACGTAGGCCTTACTCGTTTCATTTGAGCCCACCACGCTATTATACTTAATGGCACCACATCACCTTTCTTCTCCATTTTCTTCTACATGCAGCCTCCCCATTTTCTCACGTCTGTCCTCCCAGATCAGTTAGCTCTTTCTCCCCCTTTTTTTTATTTTTTTTATTTTTTAATATATAATAATCCGGAGGCCCAAACCCCACCAGCCCGTGCTCACAACCGCATGCACCCTCCAGGCTCCTCCCCGCATGAGTACACCACCGCCACGTTTCTCCAATATGGTCGGCTTCGCCCTTTTTCTTTTTTCCTTTTGTTTCTCAAAACTGAAAGACCACTTCACGTTCCAGTTCTTTCCCATGCATCATTTGTTCAACTCCTCCCCCATAGTCCCCTTTCACGTGAACCCCTCCCCCTCCTGTTCCTTACGTCCGCACTTTGCTTTAATCCCTCTCCTTTTTTTTCTCGTGAAGTTTGAAACCAACGTACCCTTTTCAGTCCATGAACCAACGCTAACAGACAACCCACTCACGTTCTCCCCTCATGTTTCATCTGTTGTAAATCTTCATCCCCCTACTGCTTCTTGCACGAAGCTTCCACCGAACTTCCATTCAATTCACCTCTGTTTCGCCTTCCTACACCATGCTGCTCCTTCACCTCTTCTTCACGTTAAGACCACCGTGGTTCCTTGAACTCAACTCCACCATAGTCACCGAGAAACCATCCTCATCTTTACAACTATGTGCTTCCGCTTCACAACTTCCTCCTGTCACGCCTTCCTACTATGTCTTAAAACATCACGGTAGGAGTTTGAATGGAGCTTGAGAGGCGAAACAAGGCATATGCCTTTTGGTTTGCTGAAAGAATATGATATGGGCACGCATTATTATTTTATAGAGGAGTCCGGGTTACATTGTTAATGAAGAGTTTCATTCGTTTATTTTATGGTGTTTATAAATGGAGAGTTTTTCTTCCTTCGTGGCATGCTGGAGAATAGCTGGAGGAGCGCATCTATTTATAGGAGACAAGATTACCCAATAAGAACAATGTCACTCGTACGAAGGGGACAGCGTAGGTTCAGCAAGGCTGCAGACCCATGTATTTTCTTTTCAAATAGCTGTACCGCTGTGCGTATCTTAGTGAAGAGAGAGGACATAAGCATCTGATGGGGGGCATGTGGCTAGAAAAAGAAACATGCGTTAGGGAAGGCTTTGTCAGCATACGTGGAAAACAGGATGGTTGGCCTAAAAGGATACATGTGTGCGGTGAAGCGAAATGAACGAAAGACATATGCGAGAGATTGATGGGGTTGCAGAGGAGAAGGTGCGTATGTGATAGGGTGCGTACCATGATTGGATAACACGTGCAAAAGGAAATAGATATAGGATAGCGCACAGTTACAAACTAGGAAAGGATGTGCGTGCTGTATTATCTAGGCCAGGGTAGGTATAAGAAAAAGGGTATGCTTCAATTTGTTTAGTATATGAAGTTTAGCGTACCCCGTCATATAATACTCCATTTACATACAGACCCCTATGGACAGAAATAAAAATATAGTCGTGTCCAGCGAGGTACCATGATCCCGAAAATATAATAATATCGGTTGGTTATATTGTGAAACCCCGAAATACTGATATAGGGTGCACAATACTTCAAATAAAAAGCTGCTTATTTAATTTATTAAAAATTACAGTAAAATTATAAAAATTAAATTAACACTACGTCTCAAAAGAATCTTGTCTAAATTCGAAACCAGTATGCAGTTATTTTAAATAAACTGTTACGGTCGATGAACGATTCTATAGCGACTTTTGGAAATTTTAGTTTAGGCATATCTTACCATTTACACAATGAAATCATGATTTTTCCCTTTTATTAGAAAAATATAATCAAATCGATTTAAACGTTTCTTGTTTCACAGAAATCCGACTTATATTGGATCCTGTATATTTAGTTGAAGTTCAGATCGAAAATTACGAATTACCGCATCGTTTTCGAGCTCGTTTTAATTATATTATAAATATATATTTTTGAACTCAATTTTATAAAATAAATTCGATATAAAATCTACTAATATCGCCAAATTAATATTTAAACAGATTTAAATATTCGTAATCAATGTTCAAAAATCTGGGACGTTACATTCTTCCCCCTTAAAAGAATTTCGTCCCCGAAATTACAAGGTAGGAAGAATGTTCCGAACACGTTTATTTTAAACCAATGCAAATTCAAACTCCTTAAAAGTTTCTAAAAAAAATTCGCTAGCACCTCCCCTGCATGGCTCGATCACAACAACTACAAATGCCAATCCGGGCTTAACTTTTCCAAAAGAAAACCAAAAGCCAAATGGCTACCTAACTCAGGTATAAAATCAATCATCAACTCATATATTAAGGTTTACCTTTTTGTCGGACATCTCGATCTCCAATTCCAAGGTAAAACAACTAACTGCACTTTCTCCTTCCAATCTGTACTTTCAAACTGTATAACCAAATTAATTCCATCGTCTTCTACTATTTGCACTTAACTTATAATGCGAATAATTCACTTGCATTTCATAACCGATTTAATTTCTAACTGGTTATACGGATATTAAATCACAATTCATTTAGCTCCTTTATGGCCCTATTTGATGAATTTTATTCATCCAATCCGACTTCCAATTACCAGATAACCAAATTATTTGAATTATATTCATCATTGATACCCACTGGTCTATATTCACTTTGATTTAAAATACATTAACATTAATCAATTTATATACGATTGATTTCCATTATATTATCCATTTGATTTCCAAATTCCAAATCTATTCAATTCATTCCATTTGAATTCCACTTTAAATTGATTCATTTAACCAGATTAAGTCTCATTTTCATATTTAGTTATCCAATTGGTTTCCATACCCTTTCAAAATTTTGTTTGAATTACAATCAAGTTAATCAAATCAACCAACAACCAATATTACTATACTATAGAAAATTATATCATTTTTCTATAAAAATATAGTTTGGGCAAAATTATTTCATTTACCCACTTTATAAAAACAATATTTTGTCAAATGCCAGTTCAATATGGTTTCCCAACACTTGAACCGATCAATCAAGACAATACAAAACATTTTATATAAAATTCACAAATACGCTCTCTCAATCTAGGATATTACTAATCCTATCTTTACCGAGTTACACCACAGAGCTAAGGTTAATACTCAACCAATAGCTCTGATACCTTATGTAGCGACCCAAATTTCCAGTATCCTTTGAGCTGACCAAACAACACTAATCCAACCCAAATGATACTAGAAACCCAGATGCCAATAGAAAGAATTTAGAGGATGAGATAAGAAAGAAAGAAATTTTAGAATAGAAGAAATATGAAGAAGAAAACACAACACAAATCAGAGTCTCACATCGCAGCGGAATAAAATATAATATAGAAATATTCTTTATTGAGATCTTGTAAATATACTTACAACATCAGAGTACATCAATACACTTGGACAGTTATAACAACCTGTCCTCATATACATCACACAGCGGAATATACTAGATATAATCATACGTCTGAACTCTTTCAGCATGTCTCTAGACTTTGCAGCATCCGATAAGCTGGACCTGTACAACCCGGGCTAACCCGAGCATTACAAATACCGGGTCAGTCTGGTGAACCAGAGTGGGAATAACTCGCACAGTTTAAGGGGAATCATCCAACTTGATTTTTAAGTTCAAATCTCTTTCGAAAGAAAAGGATAATAGTAAGACCAACCCACACATAAACCTGGACGGTTTTTACCTTACTATAACCCAAAATAGTTTTGAAATCATATCTTATTTTGATATTATAATAGTGTCTAAATACAATTAATAACAGTCTAGTGGAACGCATGCATCTCATGCCCCACACACACATATATATATTATACAATCAAAATCGCAGGTGCTTATTGGAGATTGGATTCCAACTATGACAAGGTATGGGACCACCTGCCGATAGTGTATCTCTAGAGGCGAATACACTGGGTTTAACAAGAACGTCTTGCAACCCGGCCCACACATGACCGACCGCTCATTTCTCTTGAGTGTATCGAATGTATATCACCAACGGTTGGGATCAGCAACAGTCTTCCCGAAAGGGACAGCATCGACAGATTTAAGAAACAAAAGGAATTTCTCTAGATAGGTGATTATACTTCCTAATGGGAGCGACCCACATAGCCATGCTGCCTACCCGATTTCTGTCATTTCCTGGTTGGTGAGGCTTGAGGCTACGATCATTTATCTGCACATCACTTTGAATGCCACATCGTCAGATCCGTCAGATATCACTAATTGACATCCACAAAAATACTCTAGCAATTAAGCTAAGAAAACGACCATTCCCCGCCAACCACTATAGAATGTTTGAAGAAATCAACGTACGTGACCAGTTGGAAATACTCTATCAAACACTCGTCCATACAAGTCATCCAGGAACAGGATGAACCGAAGGCACCCTCCTACCACATTATAGGAATCACCCTATGGATTGGTAGCGAGTAGTCCTTCAAATCCGCAAAATCTCAACCACGACCGAATCACATTTTAACAACCTCTGGTAGCTAGCCAGAGGAATTCCACAGCAATTCTTCCGCTTATGAAGATTCACGGTCTTCAATGCTCCTTCTTGACCATCTTTTGATATCTTCACGTTTATGTATTTTTTTCGGAATGGTTTTCGAATATAAATTCGATCCCGGTTTTTCCGAACCAACAATCGATTTGGCCAGATTTTGATAGTCGGTGATTTATCTATCAAAATAAACAACCATCATCCATATATAAATCAAATGGGTTCATTGGTTCAGAATACAACATCACTTGGCCTTTTTAATTAAACATTCGTTAGTTAAATTTATAAATCTTTCAACATTTGAAATACCGCCATTTCACTTCTTATTATCAAAACAATTTATTCAAATTAGAATTCTTCGAATTTATAGTTTATAATATCCTTTATAGAAATACTAATTTTAATCCCCTCGGCTACCTTCGTCTCTAAACTAATATCAATCCTTTGATAATCATGAAGTCGTTCAAGTTGGGGTATTTTATTTACCTCTCAGGCCTTGAGTCAACAACATTCTTATCTTTGGAATAGACAAAAGTTTATTAACGACATCTCATTCTAGTAATTTCGCAACGCCTCTGTTTACTATAGAATCCCATTTATGACCACTCATCTTAGTTTTTGTTTTAAACAAACTCGTTTCATATCTAAAGTATTTGTTTCCATATTTTATACTTAGATTTTCACTTCAATACTCAATTCCAATCTACTTAAGCTTCAGTACGATTTCAAATCATATTAAACCTTCTTTAAAACTCTACTTCTTATAGAATTCCTTTGAATAAATCCATCTTTAACTCATATAAACATGAGTAAACTCATTAAAATCCTTTTTAGTTATAAATAAGGTTTTACTTAACTCATTCCCTTTATCACTATTTCAATCTCATTGGTTCCTTTTTAATATTATTCACTTTAAAAGTAAACATTTATCCTTCTTACAGAAGTCTGGGCTCGATATATCAACACACTTGGTTTCATTTGAAAATACCATTATATATTCAAACTTCGTCTATCGAGTCAATTTAAACATTCATCTTAAAATCCCATTTACAGTCAACTCTTTGTCCGTTTGTCAAATATCCTTTACATCAAATAAAATACTTGATATTTCTTAAAAGGTTATTTCAAAATGATATTTAACTTTATAATAATTAATAATCCTATAATGGTTCTTGAAAATCAATTCTCGTTTAAATGGTCAACTTGGTCATCTCAGACAGCGTTACTATGTTAACCATTTCTACTTAGTTATTTCTTTTAAATAATATTTTTTTAAATACTTTCATTAAGATTTAATTAACAATCTAATAAATTAAATTATCCCATTTAACCATTAAATTCAATCTCAAACATTTGGTTAATCGCTGTACATTTGCCGCAAAATCTCACTAACATGCGAATCTTGCTTTGTATACTTCTTTGTAAATTCAAGATAAAGATAATCATTTATTTCTTTTAACAACTTTATTCAAAATAATAGATTTCAAAACTAACTTTAGTTATAAAACAAATTTGTAACTTCATTTCTATTGATTTATATGGCAGTAAATCAATTTCTATAAAAAGATTCATTTACGGGCCATCTGCCGATAATTACTCAACGAACATACCCTATTGGTTAATATCACGCAAGTGTTGAATTTGGTATCAACAATCAACAATCAATCATATTGATTAAAAGTTCATATATTAAACTACATATTTGAGGAATCCGGTTGGATTACGCCAACCTGTCCTCCCCTGCATCACAATGGTTATACAATACGACAATATAACAGTATATCATGATGACAGAGCAAACAATTCAACCAATAACAGTCAACAAACAATTGGTAATGGCCATTCATGCATCAAATGATTTGTTTAATACGTTTATTATTATAAATGTAACCAACAAGGTAAGTTACCTCGTTTGGAATCTAGTCATTAAAAATAACGATTTAATTCGATTAAATTAAACAAACGCTTAATTTAATCAATGAATATTAAGTAATATTCAACATATATGGAAACAGTCATTCAACCATCAACCATTAGCAAACATTGCATACAACAACAAAAAACCCGGCTTATAGAAAATATAGGCGGGGTAAACTGAGTGAGTCGAACTCACCTTGCTTTGATTTGTTGATAAAATGATTTCTTTTGATTTAATTAAACAAGCATTTAATTAAATCAAAAATCCCAGTAGACTCCATCATCGTCCATTCCCGCTCCAGAAAGAGGTGTTTGTCGATGCGGTCCAACGCCGTTTGTTCAGTTCGATTCTGACAACATAGGCAAAAGATATTTATAGATATAGAACGAATAGGGACAACGTATAACCATACTTCATATTATTTTAAAGGGAGTCAAGTTTCCAAAGCTTGATGGACATTTTGTAACTAATAAATTGTTGCCCATGCTGCATATGTTTTGAGCATGCCTCTTTACGCAAAAGGGTAGTTCCAGTGAATACAAATTACTTATAAAAATAATTGGCCAAAATATTAGGAGGACTAGGCATCTTCTATAAATAGGATTAGGCATTCAGTTATAATTAAGTCCTGTAAATTAAATAGGTCACGTTACATAGTTGTATATAAACTAAAAACCAAGTCTAATGTAAAAATGAACTTGGGCCTTACTCGTTTCATTTGAGCTCACCACGCGAATATACTTAATGGCACCACAACACCTTTCTTCTCCATTTTCTTCTACATGCTGCCTCCCCATTTTCTCACGTCTGTCCTCCCAGATCAGTTCGCTCTTCCTTCCCTTTTTTTTTTTTTTTTAATATATAATAAGCCGGAGGCCCAAACCCCACCAGCCGCGCTCACAACCGCATGCACCCTCCAGGCTCCTCCCCGCATGAGTACACCACTGCCACGTTTCTCCAATATGGCCGGCTTCGCCCTTTTTTTCCTTTTGTTTCTCAAAACTGAAAGACCACTTCACGTTCCAGTTCTTTCCCATGCATCATTTGTTCAACTCCTCCCCCATAGTACTCCTTTCACGTGAACCCCTCCCCCTCCTGTTCCTTACGTCCGCACTTTGCTTTAATCTCTCTCTTTTTTATTCCCGTGAAGTCTGAAACCAACGTACCCTTTTTAGTCCATGAACCAACGCTAACAGACAGCCCACTCACGTTCTCCCCTCATGTTTCATCTGTTGTAAATCTTCATCCCCCTACTGCTTCTCGCACGAAGCTTCCACCGAACTTCCGTTCAACTCACCTCTATTTCTCCTTCCTACACCATGCTGCTCCTTCACCTCTTCTTCACGTTAAGACCACCGTGGTGCCTTGAACCCAACTCCACCATAGTCACCGAGAAACCATCTTCATCTTTATAGCTATGTGCTTCCGCTTCACAACTTCCTCCTGTCACGCCTTCCTACTATGTCTTAAAACATCACGGTAAGAGTTTGAATGGAGCTTGAGAGGCGAAACAAGGCATACGCCTTTTGGTTTGCTGAAAGAATATGATATGGGCATGCATTATTATTTTATAGAGGAGTTCGGGTTACATTGTTAATGAAGAGTTTCAATCGTTTATTTTATGGTGTTTATAAATGGAGAGTTTTGCTTCCTTCATGGCATGCTGGAGAATAGATGGAGGAGCGCATCTATTTATAGGAGAAGATTACCCGATAAGAACAATGTCACTCATACGAAGGGGACAGCGTAGGTTCGGCAAGGCTGCTGACCCATGTATTTTCTTTTCAAATAGCTGTGACGCTGTGCGTATCTTAGTGAAAAGAGAGGACATAAGCATCTGATGAGAGGCATGTGGCTAGAAAAAGAAACAGGCGTTAGGGAAGGCTTTGTCAGCGTACGTTGAAAACATGATGGTTGGCCTAAAAGGATACATGTCTGCGGTGAAGCGAAATGAAGGAAAGACATATGCGAGAGATTGATGGGGTTGCAGAACAGAAGGTGCGTATGTGATAGGGTGCGTACCATGATTGGATAACACGTGCAAAAGGAAATAGATATAGGATAGCGCACAGTTACAAACTGGAAAAGGTTGTGCGTGCTGTATTATCTAGGCCAGGGTAGGTATAAGAAAAAGGGTATGCTTCAATTTGTTTAGTATATGAAGTTTAGCGTACCCCGTTATATAATACTCCATTTACATACAGACCCCTATGGATAGAAATAAAAATATAGTCGTGTCCAGCGAGGTACCATGATCCCAAAAATATAATAATATCGGTTGGTTAACTTATATTGTGAAACCCCGAAATACTGATATAGGGTGCACAATACTTCAAATAAAAAGCTGCATATTTAATTTATTAAAAATTACAGTAAAATTCTAAAAATTAAATTAACACTACGTCTCAAAAGAATCTTGTCTAAATTCGAAACTAGTATACAGTTATTTCAAATAAACTATTACGTTCGATGAACGATTCTATAGCGACTAATGGAAATTTTAATTTAGGCATATCTTACCATTTACACGATGAAATCATGGTTTTTCTCTTTTATTAGAAAAATATAATCAAATCGATTTAAACATTTCTTGTTTCATAGAAATCCGACTTATATTGGATCCTATATATTTAGTTAAAGTTCAGATCGAAAATTACGAATTGTCGCATCGTTTTCGAGCTCGTTTTAATTATATTATAAATATATATATATTTTTAAACTCGATTTTATAAAATAAATTCGATATAAAGTCTACTAATATCGCCAAATTAATATTTAAACAGATTTAAATATTCGTAAACAATGTTCAAAAATCTGGGATGTTATAGTTTGAATTTATTTTCATATAGTTATGGTCTGTTCAAGTATTATTTTAAATGAATAGTAACAGGTAAAAGTGAAGTTCAGTTAGGATATCTAGGAAAGGTTTTATAAAGATTTCCTTTACAAAACTTTCTTTTTTATTTTTATAACTGATATCAAGAAAATATGAATTCAAAATAATGAAGTTTGAAATATAATATTATTTTAATGATTTAAATATTATTATACTACGTAAATATTAGAATAATTGGATTTGGAGTTGAAAAATAAAAATATAGATTTCAAAAATTATTATATATTTTATATAATAAATAAACTATTTTTGAAACAATTCGATGTAATTTATAATATACATCGAGTTACGGTCAGAATAGAACTCTTGCGCAGCAGTAGTTCACGAACTTTGATCTATAACTTCAAACTGATGTACCAGAAGATTTGACCATCGGATTTTCCCGAAATAAGAACCGTTGGTTCATAATGAAAAGAATTATCAAATGATAAGTAAAGTTTTGAAATCCAATGGTTAGACTTTGAGAAATGTTCAAATCAAATTTGAATAAAAACAACGTTAGGACCTCTAATGACCTGTAATCAAGATTTGATAAAATGGACTATTTTTATATAACTAAAAATAGGGAAAAATCATTATAAATTGTTATAAATGATTTGAAAGAGGTTAGAACCAAATATGTATGGTTTTGAACGATAAAATTAGTTAAGTGGAATTCGGCTACTTTTGAAATGGCTTTTATAACAGTTTTTGAGAAATGTTTTGAAACAAGGATTTATAGTTTCACAAATTGAATCTAATCCTTAGTAAACCTTTTTATAAGGTTAAAAAGATGATTTTTGAAAGCCAAATAGCTTAACCAAGTTTGATAATAAGATTTAAATCTTATTAAATGATTACCAATTAAAGGAGACTTAATTGGTGGGTTGATAATCCAACAAGGATTTTGTTTTGGCGCTAATTATGCAAAATGAACGTGTTCAATCCGTTTCAAATAATTATGCAATGAATTAAAGTCGAAGACATTGAAGATGGTTGGATACGACCAGGGAACGTTATGTTCAGGAGTAATCTGAACTCATCGAGAATTGGTGGGCCAGCTTTGCCAATTTAAAGGACCATGCGTTGAGTCCTGGAGATCTTGCTAGGGATGATCCGAGAGCATAAGGAAGATCCTTGCGTTTGTTCATTGTTGGAATCCAATTTCCAGTACGAGCTTTGGGATTTTCAGCTATAAACCTATATGGCGACATAATACGATGGGGTATTATGTCGTCTAAGATTGATACATTTATTTTTGAAATTGATTTCCATACTTAGACATTAATAATAATACCTAAAGATTTTCTCGTATCAAGCATGTTTGGCCATTATAAGGTAAAACTTTATCCTTCGGTTTGCGTTGCATTGTGTGATGAGACTTGAGTCTTACAATATCTTTTTTAAAGAGCATTGTGTGGTTTTGTGCACTGAATTCATGGGGAGAAAAACCGTTCTATGACATACAGCATGGTCCCGTGAAGATAAGTTAAGAACATTAGGGTTTCTCATACCAGTCTCATGACTGACCCGTAGTTTGTTTTTCCCTTACAAACTCGGATGCCTATATTTTCCACTCGATCAACCAGGTAGTTTTATTTGCAGATATCTTTCTTGAGCTGGATTCTGGATTGAAGCTAGAGCTATGTCTAGAGCATTTGATAGCCTTCTGCTGAATGTAATTATGTTTATAATGTGCATTGTATTGTATTTGTTATTTTCTAATATTTGCGATGTACTCAGATATTCTTGTACTCTGATGTAACATTGTAATGATATTAATGAAAAAGTCTTTTGATTATGTGAAATATATTGTATGCCCAAAGTTAATATCTCGAGGGTTTCTGCCGTTTTGGATCGAACTTGTGCGGTTTAATGTCGATTCAAAAGGTAGGAATTTATAACCATTGCAATTCAAAACATTGAACTTTTAAAACAACATGTTTTTCTCAAACAAATTTCTATTTGCAATTTTACTATAGTAGCAATCCATTACTTATAAACTCGAAAATGAATACTGATGATGCTGCAGCCATCATCAGAATTATTTTCCAATGAGAATACAGTGCTTTATCACTTTCAAAATCCATTTAAAACGATTCTTGTTCAAATCCATTTAAGGATACTATATTATGCTAAAGTGCTTTAGAAAATATTTTCCAATTTTCGGGATTTAAATTCCAAATTCAGATTTGAATTCAATTTTAGTTCATGTCATTTCTATATCTTATTCTTATACAAATTATACTTGGTTATACATAACCATTCCAAATTTTAAATTTTCATTTGATTATAATAATAACAACAAACACAACCATATCTTATAATAATTTCCGAAAATTATTCCTTTTATATCAAAATATAATTTGGGTAAGATTATTTCATTTACCCACTTTAAACATATTATGTCTAATTTCTCTGTTTAAGTGTTTGGAAACTCTTATCGACTTCATAGTGTCCCAAGATTCGATCAGAATTCATAAATCACTAAATAAACAAAACGACACAATGCAAAACCTTTTTTATACCAACTAAAAAATATGTGCTCATATATATACACTCAAACTCATTCTAAAGTATTACTGACTCTATCTCTAATGGGTAAACCCCCAACAAATCCTAGGTATTCACTCAACCTAAGCTTTGGTACCAACTATAAGGCCCGCAAATCTGTACACTATCAAGTCGATTAAATATTACACAAGTCCAACCCAAATTGCATGAAAATACGAATTTTTAGGGTTAAAGAAGAAAAGAAATAATACACAAAATCTCACATTCGTAGCGAAATAAATATAATATATAATAGCTTTTAAGATACAGAACTGTAACTGTATATGCATACCATCATCAGAGTACAACATCTATGTGATACAGTTAGAAATAAACAGTAAATAATTGGCGGTAAAGCCTCTTGTTCCAAGCTTCTCCAAGTGAATCCGTAAGAACCTGAACCACTTGACTGCCCATGTAACGACGCAGAAAAATGCGATCTTGGTTATCCGATATACAACACATATCGAACATCCAAGGACCGAAAATAACAGAATAGTTAATGAAAGAAAACAGAGGGTGAGGAAAGATAAGATAGAAACTTAGAATAGAAGAAGAAGAAGAAGAACACAACATCAAAGTAACACGAACCTCACAGCGGAACGAATAACATATAACATAACTTTTGAAATACAAACAGTATATGTATACAATAACATTGCAGAGTACAACACTTACAACAACAACGGAAATAACTATAGTTATATGATCCTGAAGCCTCCTGCTCCAACTCTTCAAGTATTTGTAAATCCTGACTACTTGACTGCCCGTACAAAATTGGGCACCCAAGAGTTTAGGAAAAACAAAACAAAATAAACTCCGGTTCAGTCATGGGACTGGTATGAGTAAAACAGTTTAAAACAGTTCAAGCAGGTAAATGATATCTCATTAGACCACGCCGTATAACGGAACGGGTTTTTCCCTTATGAGAATCCAAATTATCTTTATATCAAAAACCTTTTGATATTGTAATAATGTCTATCAACCACAATATAATAATCATCTAGCAGAAACACTTCCATCTCACGTTCTACATATATAGTATACAATCAAAACCGCAAGCACGTATTAGGTAATGGATTTCCAACTATGACAAGGTATGAAACCACCTTTCGCTAGTGTACCTCTAGAAAGGAATACACTGGGTTCAACAAGAACATCTTGCAACCCGGCCACACGTGACCGACCACTCATTTCGCTTAAGTGTATCGAATGTATATCACCAACGGTTGGGATCAGCAACCGTTTCCCGAATGGGACAACATCAACAATAGATTTTTTTTGAAGTAAATGAAACTCAAGATTAGGTGATTATATACCTTAATAGGTGCGACCTACATAGCCATGTTGCCTGCCCGATTTCTGTCATTTAACGGTTGATGAGGCTTGAGGTTACGCTTTATCATCACATCAGATTCACTTCGAATGCCACATTGTCAGATCCATCGAAAATCACTAATTGAAGTCTACAACAGTACACTATGTGTTAGCTAAAGAAGTTTCCTTCTCCGCTTCCACTCTTGGTACGGTTGAAGAAAACAATGTACGTGACCTTTCTGGAAATACTCTGTCAGACATTCATCCATGCAAGTCATCCAGGGACAGGATGAACCGAAGGTACTATTCAGTATATCCATCTTAGGCACTGTTATCTAAGACTTAAACAATAGCCCTTGCACTTTACTCCGTCTTCAATTATCTTTGGCATATATGATTCGCAACGCTTATGCCAATACATAGTGGTTTTTTGGATAATAATCCAACCAGTCTCTCCATATTAACAACGTTAAAATGGTCAAAAACTTTGATAGTCGGTGGGTAAACTATCAAATGAAAACACGTGTGCAAACAACGATATTATTTCCAGATGGAAATTATATCGATCAATCATCATTTAACATATATATATATATATGTATGTATTCACATTCCCTTATTTTCTATGTTTAGAAAATATATGTTAACACTGGAAAACATTTCCTTTTCTAATTCATATTTCTAATTTCAATATTTGATTATGTTTCTGATTTTATTTGGAAAACATTTCCAAATCTACTTTACTTGGATCTAAACAGATGTTTAAAATCAACATCGCGACGACAACTCAAACCACTATACTTATTTACTAAATTCACTTAACCACTTTCACTCTCGAACCTTAACCATTTCTAAATTAAAAACGAAGTCAATCAAGTTGGGGTATAACTACCTCTCAGACCTTAACTGAACAACATTCAAATCTCGAAATAGGTTAAGTTCATCTTTTAACTCTTTAGCACTTCCTTACGTAACTCTCGTTCGAATAAATCTCTATTCGATAACTCCTCCCTTCGAATAAATAATATTCGATAAATCTCTTTTACGAATAACTCGATTTGAAAACCTTTCTTCGAATAAACTATATTCGATTAACTCTATTTATTTAACTCTAATCGATTTACTCTTTTTACTTCACACCTTACTTAACTCCTTTCGAATAACTAATTCGATAACTTCTTTCGAATAACTAATTCGATAACTCCTTAAACTCTACTCGAATAAACTATATTTGATTTACTCCTTCGAATAAACTATATTCGATTACGCTTCTCTCGAATAAACTATATTCAATAATTCTACTTCGAATAAGTGATATTCGATAATTCATTCGAATAATTCCGTTTGAATAACTCAACTGGTCAACTCTAACTCTAACTGGTTAACTCTAACTGATTAACTCTGACTCTAATCGATTTATTAAATCGATTATTTCTAACTCTAATCGACTTCTCCTATTCGAATAACTCCTATTTGATAACGTTTATTCATTTATAAAGATTTACTTTTAGTAACGGTTCTTCACTTTATAAATGTTCTCTTTAATAATGTTACTTCACTTATACCAGTGTTGTGTACATATTCTATTTAAAACTATCGATGTTGAAACCAATATCTCTTCTCTATATAAGTTCAGACTTATATATATTCCATTTATCGAATGATAATATTTAATTTAATTTATAACTGTTATTTATAAATTAAACCTTTTCTATTCATCTGTTAAAAATAGATATCCATTTTTTATTCATTTCCCTAAACATTCCTTTGATTTAGTTCTATTTATTTATCAAATAAATATCCCTTTGATTTAATCCTATTTATTTAACAATTAAATATTTCCTTTATCTTTCCTATTTATTTAACAAATAAATATCTCCTTTTTAACCTATTTGTAAATGGTTTACAAATATTTCTCTTTATATTTGTTTGACAAATATTTTCCTTCATATTTGTTTTACGAATATTTCCCTCCATATCTGTTTAACAAATATATTTCCTCTATATTTGATTTACAAATATAATTCCCTTTTCAAAACCCCTTTCCTTTTATATATATATATATATATATATATATAATCCATTGATTTTATATAAATAAATTATTTTCCAAATATACTTTGAAAATCCCTTTTCTACATCCCAGTATTTCTTACGGTATTTAACATACCATATAACAACGATAAATATCGTCCAAACACACATAATCAACAACAGATTATATATCACATCATATATCACAATATATGAAAACAATAAAATAACTGTTGAGGAATCCAGACGGATTCCTCTAACCTGTTTCCCTGCATCCACAGATATTATACAATAAAATCAACATCACTTTCAGTTCAATATGAAATATTCTGTTAAACAAAATCAAATATAGAAATTCAATTAACCGACTAGCAGTTCAATCAAAAGTCAACACACAGTCAATCAGCCAACATTTAACAGTTCTAAAAATACAACATGAAATTATAAACTTTTCAGAGTTAGTAAGATTTACTCACATTGGCAGTTCATCGTTAAAGAATGATAAACTGTTTGTTTGATTTGAATCAAACAATTTATTCCGCCATAAATTGTAATGAGCTCGGATTCACTCCTAGTCAGTCTCATTGTGTAGCTCTCGTCCATACGGTCCGAAAGGCTATGACCATTTGAAATTCTGATATTGTATGATCCCGATATTAAATTTACAAGCTTAAATACATTTATATAAATTATAACTTGGATTTAAATTAGAAATTCGGGCCTTACCCAACCAATTGGGCCCAAATTCATTCGTACTGGCCCAACCCGCCTACCCCTTTTCTTCTAAAAATCCGAACTCCTGTACCCGCAGTGCTTCCTCCACTCGTTTCAACCACCTCCCCTTCGATCTCCATTCCTTCCATCAACACTCCATCAATTTCTCAAACCGAATACACCATCGCTCATCACTTCGGTATCTCAACCACCCCAACCCTGAAACAAAGAATTCGATGCCCTCCCCAGAAGTGCGACAGTAGCTCCGTCCAGCACAAATGGACTTGCGACAGTTTCTATGGTCAAAACCCACTAACCCTTGTCGAATCCTCCCATTCAACCTCCTCAGTCCAAAACCAACCTCAAAAACACTTATTCAAGCTTTTATCAACCCAAAAACCAAACCCTAGGTCTCACTGTTGTTTTCGCAACTCAGAAAATCGACGCCGAACTCAATAATAGCCACACAGGATTGAAGTGCAAGCTGATGTGAACACAAATATATATATATATATATATATATATATATATATGAGAGGATTAATAGCATTTGATTTGAATTGTTCTTCATTTTTCTTTTGATTTTGAGTTTGCTATTCTCGTTTGAGAACAAGAAATACCCAGCGGCTTGAATATTTGATTTTATAAGGGGCCGATAAACCTTGTGTGGCTGTAAAGGTGGGTGTGTGGCCTTGGTTTGGTCCACAAGTCTTAGGATATATATTTATTTATTTATATCTGTCTCTGCACTCTAAAAATCTGTGTGATTACACACGATACCCAAAAATCACCAAACTGGGCATACTGCTAGAGTTTGACATTATAGACCCAACAAAACTGGTTTCGTCGAATTCCGACTTCGTATGCTCACACAGTTTATTTTTAACTGTCAAAATACTGACTGTTTCTCACTCTAAAAATCAGTACGGCCACACAGTGACTCTAAAAATTACGGAACTTGACATCTAACAATAATTTGATGTCGCGGATCCAACAAAACTAGTTTCGTCGAATTCCGACTTCGTTTGCAAAACCTGCTATTTTTTAAAACTCTGGATGACCCATTTAAATATATAAATATATTTAAATATAATTAAATTAAATATTTAAAATAAGTATTATCGTTTATATTCACAGTGGAATACCATACAGCTCTAGAATATTCCTATATGAATTTCTAACTTGATATTTCAAATCTGGGTCAACCCGATATTCGATTTATATTGAAATCCCTTTTAAAAATATAAATAATTCCTTTATAAATTATAATGGAATTCCACATCGACTTTTCTGAAATTTGATTTGGACGTAAATCAAAATCTACTCGACGAAATCCAGATTTTTCTCTTCCACTAGAAAGATATACTCCACCAGCTCCACACATTTCTTGTTTCACAGAAATCCGGCTTAAAACGAATCCTGTACATTCAGTTGAAGTTCAAATCGCCAATTTACGAACTGCAGCGCCATTTCAAGCTCGATTTTAATCATAATATAATTATACGTTCAAAATGTCATTCAAATAATATATTCGTTATTCTACTTCAATTCAAACTGAATTAAATATCACAGATGATCCAGTTCACACCATATCGCCATTTCAGCCAATTCTGATTATTTCAGAATTAAATATATTATTTAATTTATTATTTTAATTAAATATTCACCATTATTTAAATAAATGACCATTAAATTCACTATTTCACTATTTATATAATTAAATAAATTAATTATAATACCTCTGTAAATGCGGGTCTTTACATTCTTTCCCACTTAAAATATTTTCGTCCTCGAAATTGCTAAGGTAGAGAACGACCCTATCGACTGGTTAGAACAAATTTGTTCACTTCTTAACTTCAGTTTCAACTGAACCAATTTAATTTCAATTAAATTATTAATTAATTCTTATCAACGAAAATTTCCAAAAATCCTGAAAATTTTCTAAAGCCTTAACTCTTCGAAAAATTTCGCCAGCACCTCCTTTGTACTGGTCAATCGGTCAAACTCCAACTCGCCTCTCTGGGCCATCTCCAACCCAAAAGAAAATCAAACAGCCAAGCGACTTGCCAATTTGGCTCATACTCATGCTTATATCGAATATAAACTTGTACCTTTTTGTCGGGCATATCAACTCTATCACTTTCACCTGCTGTCAATTCAGCGGATACAAGGGTCCTCCCAATCAAATTCCAATCTGCTTTTATCCACAACACAACCATTCATTTATATCTGAGCCAAATATCATTTCAACTCGAGTCTCCTCTCGATTCCCAACTCTTAACTTGATTATCACATTACACTTCAAATTTGAATCTCACAATCCAATTTGCCTTGATATCATTCTAATTCAATCTCAGTTGCCACTTTACTGGCTTTACTTTAATTCTAATTTGCTTTCACAAATTTCTATTAAACTTGTTTTTAATTCAAATAGTCTTTCCCTGGGAGTTGTTAAACAGTTTACTCTTTTCAAAAATCAAATTTTCCTTTTGAACATGTCACTGAGCCCTTAATTAATATTCCATTAGTTAAATCACTTCTTTATTTCTTTATCAATATTTGTTAACCAAATATTTTCAATAACCAATTGGCCTTTTATGTTATTTGGAAAACATTTCCGAATATCGCCTTCCTTTATTTTCTAAACTTTAGAAAATATATGCTATTTATAATTGGAGAATATTCCAATTACTTATCTCTTTTCTGATCTCGTTTATTTCTATACTTAGGAAATATTCTTTATTATATTTCCAAGCTTACACTTATTTGGGTTAAAACGGATGTTGTGTAAAACATCGTTACGGCAACCCAAATACTATATTCAACTAACTCTTATTAAACATTGATCTTCGAGCCTGAAATCTTACTATTTATTTGTTAATAATGAAATCAATCAAGTTAGGGGTATAACTACCTCTCAGACCTTGACTGAATAACATTTATAACGTCAAAACAGATATGACTACTTACTC
The DNA here is from genome assembly GCA_030737875.1 of Allium sativum. Classification (NCBI taxonomy): domain Eukaryota; kingdom Viridiplantae; phylum Streptophyta; class Magnoliopsida; order Asparagales; family Amaryllidaceae; genus Allium; species Allium sativum. Next base: position 226,099,684 of record CM060911.1, on the reverse strand, counting down.
GAATAATCAATACCATACAACTACTTATTCACTTTTAAACACGTATACGGTTCCTCTTTCTATTCTTACTAGATTTTATTCTTAGTCTTCCTTTTTGATTTTACTATTCTATTTCTAAGTTCGTTTCCTTATCGACTTCTATATATATCGATACGTTGATTTCTAACTATCAAATTATCTTTAAAATATTCTAACTCCTTAAATTCCCGGAAAAATTCGCCATAACCTCCTTTGTACCAGGAGCATCGGGATATTTCAAATAGCCTCCCATGGCCCTCACCAATCCAAAAGAAAAAGAAAAAGAAAAAGCCAAGCGGCTAGCCGATACAGCGCATAAAATCTCATATATGAATTAAATACGTTCCTTTTCGTCGAGCATTCTATTTATATACCTTCATTAACTTTATCCATACATGTCTCATGTATATTTATACCTGCCCAATCTATTTTAACTATACCTGATCGTTTTAACTCAATTCGTTAATTAATTTGTTAATTAACTCTTTAGTCTATTTCACTTTTATATTTGAACATGACTTGTTCAAATATATTTTAACTTGCTTATTAACTAATTTGAATCCAAATTTCAAATTTAAGTTCTATATTCGATTTCGAAAATCCATTTACAAATCCAATTCACCTTTCAAAGTTCAACTTCAAATTCAAAAACTCGATTAACTAATTCCTCTTCGACTTATTAATTCTATTCAATTTCTATTCAAATTTTATATCACTTCTATTATTCAAATCCATATATCAAATTCTATATTATAAATCCCATTTTGAAATTCAACACAACTTGTCTTTCCCAAAACAAATTCAAAACAATATCTCTGGTAGTAATTCGTCACTTACAACTCGAAAATGAATACTGATGATGCAGCTATCATCATCGGAATCTATCTTCCAGCGATCGAAGTGAGTTCAATACTATAAAACCATTTCTAAACATTTCCACTTTGAAATTCATTTCAAATTATAATTCACACTGCTTGTAAAACAATTTAAAATCTCCCAAGATCTTAAATTTTCCTTATTTTTAATCCAAATCCATTTACAAACACTTATCCAATTTTCCAGAATTTTAATTCAATTTCTGGTTTAAATTTCAGATTTAACTCATCTGATTTCACGTATTTCACTTATATGAATTCTGGTTGGTTAATTACATAACCATTTAATTTAAAATCTTACTCGATTATAATAACGACCAATATATCCACTATGTTATAATTATTCCAATATAAATCCTTTATATCAAAATATAATTTGGGTAATTTTTTTTCATTTACCCTCTTTTCAAAACATACCATGACGGTTCATCGTATTCGAGTGTTTACAAAATCCCTACCGATACAGTGGATCAAACTGATTGATCAGAACTCATAAACGACTCAACCAACAAATCTCCACAATATAAAACAGTCTTATATTGAATAACAAATACGCTCTCGTATATATATACACTCAAACTCAATCTAGGGTATTACTAACACCATCTCTACCGAGTCACGCCACAAAGCCAAGGTGAATCACTTAACTTAAGCTCCGATACCAACTGTAACGACCCGAAAAAATGCGATCTTGGTTATCCGATATACAATACATATCGAACAATCAAGGATCGAAAATAACCGAATAGTTAATGAAAGAAAACAGAGGGTGAGGAAAGATAAGATAGAAATTTAGAATAGAAGAAGAAGAAGAAGAACACAACATCAGAGTAACACGAACCTCACAGTGGAACGAATAACATATAACATAACTTTTGAAATACAAATAGTATATGTATACAATAACATTGCAGAGTACAAAACTTACAACAACAGCGGAAATAACTATAGCTATATGATCCCGAAGCCTCCTGCTCCAACTCTTCAAGTATCTGTAAATCCCGACTACTTGACTGCCCGTACAAAATTGGGCACCCAAGAGTTTAGGGAAAACAAAACAAAATAAACTCCGGGTCAGTCATGGGACTGGTATGAGTAACACAGTTTAAAACAGTTCAAGCAGGTAAATGATATCTCATAAGACCACGCCGTATAACGGAACGGGTTTTTCCCTTATGAGAATCCAAATTATCTTTATATCGAAAACCTTTTGATATTGTAATAATGTATGTCAACCACAATATAATAATCATCTAGCAGAAACGCTTCCATCTCACATTCTACATATATAGTATACAATCAAAACCGCAAGCACGTATTGGGTAATGGATTTCCAACTATGACAAGGTATGGAACCACCTTTCGCTAGTGTACCTCTACAAAGGAATACACTGGGTTCAACAAGAACATCTTGCAACCCGGCCACACATGACCGACCAGTCATTTCGCTTGAGTGTATCAAATGTATATCACGAACGGTTGGGATCAGCAACCGTTTCCCGAATGGAACAGCATCAACAATAGATTTTTTTGAAGTAAATGAAACTCTAGATCAGGTGATTATACACCCTAATAGGTGCGACCTACATAGCCATGCTGCCTACCCGATATCTGTCATTTACCGGTTGATGAGGCTTGAGGTTACGCTTTATCATCACATCAGATTCACTTCGAATGCCACATTGTCAGATCCATCGAAAATCACTAATTGACGTCCACAATAGTACATTATGTGTTAGCTAAAGAAGTTTCCTTCTCCGCTTCCACTCTTGGTACGGTTGAAGAAATCAATGTACATGACCTTTCTGGAAATATTCTGTCAGACATTCATCCATACAAGTCATCCAGGGACAGGATGAACTAAAGGTACTATTCAGTATATCCATCTTAGGCACTATAATCTAAGACTTATACAATAGCCCTTGCACTTTACTTCGTCTTCAATTATCTTTGGCATATATGATTCGCAATGCTTATGCCAATACAGAGTGGTTCTTTGGATAATAATCCAACCGGTCTCTCCATATTAACAATGTTAAAATGGTCAAGAACTTTTATAGTCGGTGAGTTAACTATTAAATGAAAACACGTGTGCAAACAACGATATTATTTCCAGATGGAAATTATATCGATCAATCATCATTTAATATATATATATATATGTATGTATGTATTCACATTTCCTTATTTTCTATGTTTAGAAAATATATGTTAACACTGGAAAACATTTCCTTTTCTAATTCATATTTCTAATTTCAATATTTGATTTTGTTTCTGATTTTATTTGGAAAACATTTCCAAATCTTCTTTACTTGGATTTAAACAGATGTTTAAAATCAACATCGCGACGACAACTCAAACCACTATACTTATTTACTAAATTCACTTAACCACTTTCACTCTCAAACCTTAACCATTTCTAAATTAAAACGAAGTCAATCAAGTTGGGGTATAACTACCTCTCAGACCTTAACTGAACAACATTCAAATCTCGAAATAGGTTAAGTTCATCTTTTAACTCTTTAGCACTTCCTTACGTAACTCTCGTTCGAATAAATCTCTATTCGATAACTCCTCCCTTCGAATAAATAATATTCGATAAATCTCTTTTACGAATAACTCGATTTGAAAACCTTTCTTCGAATAAACTATATTTGATTAACTCTATTTATTTAACTCTAGCCGATTTACTCTTTTTACTTCACTCCTTACTTAACTCCTTTCGAATAACTAATTCGATAACTCCTTTCGAATAAATAATTCGATAACTCCTTAAACTCTATTCGAATAAACTATATTCGATTTACTCCTTCGAATAAACTATATTCGATTACTCTTCTCTCGAATAAACTATATTCGATAATTATACTTCGAATAATTGATATTCGATAACTCTATTCGATTAATTCCATTTGAATAACTCAACTGATTAACTCTAACTCTAACTGGTTAACTCTAACTGATTAATTCTGACTCTAATCGATTTATTAAATCGATTATTTCTAACTCTAATCGACTTCTCCTATTCGAATAACTCCTATTTGATAACGTTTATTCATTTATAAAGATTTACTTTTAGTAACGGTTCTTCACTTTATAAATGTTCTCTTTAATAATGTTACTTCACTTATACTAGTGTTGTGTACATATTCTATTTAAAACTATCGGTGCTGAAACCAATATCTCTTCTCTATATAAGTTCAGACTTATGTTTTATCGAATGATAATATTTAATTTAATTCATAACTGTTATTTATAAATAAAATCTTTTCTATTCATCTATTTAAAATAGATATCCATTTTCTATTCATTTCCCTAAACATTCCTTTGATTTAGTTCTATTTATTTATCAAATAAATATCCCTTTGATTTAATCCTATTTATTTAACAATTAGATATTTCCTTTATCTTTCCTATTTATTTAACAAATAAATATCTCCTTTTTAACCTATTTGTAAATGGTTTACAAATATTTCTCTTTCTATTTGTTTGACAAATATTTTCCTTTATATTTGTTTTACGAATATTTCTCTCTATATCTGTTTAACAAATATATTTCCTCTATATTTGATTTACAAATATAATTCCCTTTTCAAAACCCCATTTCTTATATATATATATATAATCCATTGATTTTATATAAATAAATTATTTTCCAAGTATACTTTGAAAATCCCTTTTCTACATCCCAGTATTTCTTACGGTATTTAACATACCATATAACAACGATAAATATCGTCCAAACACACATAATCAACAACAGATTATATATTACATCATATATCAAAATATATGAAAACAATAAAATAACTGTTGAGGAATCCAGTCAGATTCCTCCAACCTGTTTCCCTGCAGCCACAGATGTTATACAATAAAATCAACATCACTTTCAGTTCAATATGAAATATTATGTTAAACAGAATCGAATATAGAAATTCAATTAACTGACTAGCAGTTCAATCAAACAGTCAACACACAGTTAATCAGCCAATATTTAACCGTTCTAAAAATATAACATGAAATTATAAACTGTTCAGAGTTAGTGAGATTTCCTCACATTGGAAGTTCATCATTAAAGAACGATAAACTATTTGTTTGATTTGAATCAAACAATTTATTTTGCCATAAATTGTAACGAGCTCGGATTCACTCCTAATCTGTCTCACTGTGTAGCTCTCGTCCATACGGTCCCAATGGCTCTGACCATTTGAAATTCTGATATTGTATGACCCCGATATTAAATTTACAAGTTTAAATACATTTACATAAATTATAACTTGGATTTAAATTAGAAATTCGGGCCTTAACCACCCAATTGGGCCCAAATTCATTCGTACTAGCCCAACCCGCCTACCCCTTTTCTTCCAAAAATCTGAACTCCTGTACCCGCAGTGCTTCCTCCACTCGTTTCAACCACCTCCCCTTCGATCTCCGTTCCTTCCATCAACACTCCACCAATTTCTCAAACTAAATACACCATCGCTCATCACTTCGGAATCTCAACCACCCCAACCCTGAAACAAAGAACTCGATGCCCTCCCCAGAAGTGCGACAGTAGCTCCGTCCAGCACAAATGGACTTACGACAGTTTTTGTGGTCAAAACCCACTAACCCTGGTCGAATCCTCCCATTCAACCTCCTCAGTCCAAAACCAACCTCAAAAACACTTATTCAAGCTTGTATCAACCCAAAAACCAAGCCCTAGGTCTCACTGTTGTTTTCGCAACTTAGAAAATCAACGCCGAACTCAATAATAACCACACAGGATTGAAGAGCAAGCTGATGTGAACTCAAATATATATATGAGAGGATTAATAGCATTTGATTTGAATTGTTCTTCATTTTTCTTTTGATTTTGAGTTTGCCATTTTCGTTTGAGAATGAGAAATACGCGGCGGCTTGAATATTTGATTTTATAAGGGGCTAATAAACCTTGTGTGGCTGTAAAGGTGGGTGTGTGGCCTTGGTTTAGTCCACAAGTCTTAGGATATATATTTTTATTTATTTATATCTGTCTCTGCACTCTAAAAATCTGTGTGATTACACACGAACCCCAAAAATCACCGAACTGGGTATACTGCTAGAGTTTGACATTACGGACCCAACAAAACTGGTTTTGTCGAATTCCGACTTCGTATGCTCACACAGTGTATTTTTAACTGTCAAAATACTGACTGTTTCTCACTCTAAAAATCCGTACGGCCACACAGTGACTCTAAAAATCACGGAACTTGACATCTAACAATAATTTGATGTTGCGGATCCAAAAAACTAGTTTCGTCGAATTCCGACTTCTTTTGCAAACCCGACTATATTTAAAACTCTGGATGACCCATTTAAATATATAAGTATATTTAAATATAATTAAATTAAATATTTAAAATAAATATTATCGTCTATATTCACAGTGGAATACCACACAACTCTAGAATATTCCTATATGAATTTCTAACTTGATATTTCAAATCTGGGTCAACCCGATATTCGATTTATATTGAAATCCCTTTTAAAAATATAAATAATTCATTTATAAATTATAAATAAATTCCACAGCGACTTTTCTGAAATTTGATTTGGACGTAAATCAAAATCTACCCGACGAAATCCAGATTTTTCTCTTCCACTAGAAAGATATACTCCACCAGCTCCACACGTTTCTTGTTTCACAGAAATCCGGCTTAAAATGAATCTTGTACATTCAGTTGAAGTTCGAATCGCCAATTTAGGAACTGCAGCGTCATTTCAAGCTCGATTTTAATTATAATATAATTATACGTTCAAAATGTCGTTCAAATAATATATTCGTTATTCTACTTCAATTCAAACTGAAAATACCAAAGATGATCCAGTTCACACCATATCACCATTTCAGCCAATTCTTATTATTTCAGAATTAAATATATTATTTAATTTATTATTTTAATTAAATATTCACCATTATTTAATTAAGCGACCATTAAATTCACTATTTCACTATTTATATAATTAAATAAATAAATTATAATACCTCTGCAATTGCGGGTCATTACAGCCTATACAAATTTGTGCACCTAAGAGTTTTAGGGAAAAACAAAACAAAATAAACTTCTACGCCAGTCATGGGATAGTTGTGAGTAAACTCCAAAATAACTTGCTTAAACTTACAAATCCTTTTCAAAAAACGGAACTCTCAGAAGACATGACCACACATAAACATGGCACATGTTTTTACCTTACGATAACTAAATCACTTTTAGTATCGAAATCCAGTGATATTATAATAATGTCTACCAAACAAAAAAATAAAATAGGAATATAGTCGGAAAGCTTGCATCTCGCTTTCCATCATAGTTAGTTACATCTAAAAACGAATTGCTCATATCGGAATTTAGATTTCCAGCATGGCTAGGTATGGAACCACCTTCCGATCAGTGTTTTCTAGAGACAGAACATGGGGGTTTAACAAGAACATCTTGCAACTCGACCATACAGAATTGTTTACTCATTCAGCTTGAGTGTACCAAATATATCATCACTATGGTTATTGGCCTTCCAACCATTCTCATTCCGAAGCATACAAAAAGGGACAACTGATTTTCTTGATCAGGTGATGATATACCCTAATGGGTATGACCCATATAGCTTGCTGCCTGCCCGATTTAAGTCATTTCCTAGTTGATGAGGCCTTAGGCTAGGATTACCTTTTTGAGACATTACATTAACGTTGTATGCCATATTGTCAGATCCGTAAATCACTAACTGATTTGCATAAATATAATCTAGGTGTTAAGCTAAAAGAAGTTGACTTCCTCGCCACCACATTTGGTACATTTGTAAAAATCAACGTACGTGGTTATTAGAAATACACTGTCAGACATTCATCCATACAAGTTCGCTCCGAAAACGAAACCGAAGGCACTATTTCCTATTAATATATCCTAAGAAATTTCTACCTAGGATTAATAGAAATAGCCCTTGTATAATAATCCGTCTTCGATTATCTTCCATATAATCTTATTTGCAACGTTTATGTTCATACATAGTGGTTTTTAGATAATAAATCTAATCTCGGTCTCTCTATACGACAACGATAATATTAGATTGTCCAATACTTTGATAGTCGGTTATTTAACTATAAAACAAAACAAACATTCAACCAAAGATCTTATTCCAGATGGAAATACTTCTGGTTAAATATTAAAACAACACTGAGTCCCTTTTTAATTAATATTTAATTAATTAAACCATTTCCCAACTTCCATTATGAATATCTTTTCCTAGATATTTTTCAAACCGCTTAGGTCTATCATTATATTTGGGAAAACAATTCCTTATTTGACAAAACCCTTTTTAATATTTAGAAAATATCTCATATTTCAGTTCAAAAACATTTCCATTTACCTAATCTCTCTCACGAGGTCCTTCGTTTTCTATACTTAGAAAATCTTCGTTATTATATTTTAAAACCATACTTACCTAGGTTAAAATGAATGTTGTGTAAAACATCGTTATGGCAACACAAAATACTATATATTTAACTAGCTTTAATTAACATTAATCTTCGTTCTTGAATCTTTTCTATTTATTTGTTAATAATGAAATCAATCAAGTTGGGGTATATATACCTCTCATATCTTGACTGAATAACGGTCTTAACTTCAAAATGGATAAAGATAACTCATCTCTAATAACCAACATCGTATATAGCCTATATATGTTAAAATCTCAAATTCAACTCAAATCGTTTCTTTTTTGAAAATCATTTCCTATAACATTAATGTTATAGTTTACACTTCCCTTTTATTTGGAAAACGTCTATTGCAATAGTAAAGATTGAAATCTATGTTTCTAATATTGATTTCATTTCAAAAACAAAATTTTAACTTCCTGATATACACGTAAATGTGTATATTTTATCCGCATATTTATCTTATTTTATCTTTTAAATAATTGGTACTGTGCATTTATAGTTGTGTTTACAGATTATTTTTGATGAATGGATTAACGCACTTAATTGTTGAAAATCTTGAAGAATTTGTGCAAGAAGAGTGTTGAATTTTAGAGCTGGATTAAAGCTTGAAGACCTGAAGAAAAGTTGCTATTCAATCGCCTTCTGCTACATATTTTGAAGACAAGATTCGTTGCTTTTCCATAATGATCACTTGGAGTTGTTATTCAATCTCAAGGCAATTGGAGTTGAAGCCCGCAACCTATTTTCCATGACATCTGCATGCATTCACATTGGTCTAGTTTCTAATTGGGCTAAGTTATTTGTCCCATATCATGTAATTTGCAAGGCTTCTCATTCATACGCTGCACGCGTTCACACTGAGCTATTTGATTAATGTGTTATTTTGGAAAAGGGGTTTTGTCCCACATTGTGGAATTTGCCTAGTAGTCTTTGTCATAACAGCTATAAGTACATTGTATCTTATTCATGTAAAAACACATTGGGTTTTATTCTGTAATTCTCTTCTTGGAATAAAATCATTCTTCTTCCTTTTTCTTTACTTTTTATCATACTTTATTTATGTTGTTTATTTTATTTTTTTCTTCTTATTTAGCTATGTCTAGCTAATCCCCTTTGATTGGGGGGTGATGACGCTAATAGATATGATTCAATGTGAATCACATAGCCAATTTATGAGGACTTTATACATGTAGATCTGGATTTGAATCAAGGGTTAGATCTGTACCTTCATATTATGTGTCGTTTAAGAGCTATGCTCCTTCACAGGTTATATCCGTGTTCGATATAACAATTATCAGATTTAGATCTAATTTTAGGGTTTTAGAAATTAATTAATGAATCTGTCCTGATAGTCTATGGTTGTTTAAGAGCTCAGCTCCTGCATAGGCTATGCTTGTTGTTATTTACTTATTTGTTTCTAAGAACCTAATTATCGTTGATTCATGTGTGTGACAGAAATATGAACTAGATCTATATTTATTTGTTGGCTACTGATGAGTGTGAATCCAATCTATGTCATTATCTCCTAATTGCTTTCTCTTATTATATAAATCTCTCTTTTTATTTGCTGTTACTTTCTGTGTTTTCAATCAATCAAAATCCTGGAATAACATGATTGGATTTATTAATTAAAATATTTTTGGTCCCAGAGTTCGACACCCTCTACAACAATCCTTGTTGTTTAGGAAAGCCGAACGGATTTTACAGTTGTTTACAGCTGTTTAATTTGTTCGCAAACAAATTTTGGCGCCGTTGCCGGGGACCAAAATAATTTAAATTCGTAGATCCTTCAGGTTAATTTTTATTTTATTTTATTTTATAAAAAAAACACAAATTTTTTTTTGTTTTATTTTGTTTTGTTTTGTTTTCCAACATAAATAGAAAAGAAAGAAAAAATCTTATTAGTTGATTTGGTGTTTGATCTGTGATACCGTAATCTACCAAATAAGAGAAAAAAAAAAATAACTTGCCCGATTTCCTTGATTTTATTTCCGTTTCTTTCATTTGTTTCTTTTCCTTTTTATAGATTTGTTTCCATCTTACAATAAAATATATAAAAAAAAATCTTCTGCAAAACTTTTTCCTTTTCTGTCTTGTTTTCTTTTCCGTCTCTCCTACAAGATCTTCCTCCACTATAAATCTGCCTTGCTTCATAAAAAAAACTTTGACATTTTCTTTTCTTGCTTTGGAATTTTTGCCACCATCACCATAGTTTGCCTCAGCTTCTTTTCGACTCACCCCACTGCTCTGAAACCCAAACCTTTTATCACCGTTCAGCACAAAACCATCATCCGAGACCTTCACCTTCTACGCCTTCATCATTTTCAACAATTCCCATCAGTAGCCATCCATAAACCATTCACCACATCTTCACATTCCAAACTTTGACAGAAATCCTCAAACTTGCCCTACCATCTTCACAGCACTGCGTTGCAACCTATTCCCAACCATCATCTTCACGTACCATCTATCACCACCTTTTACACCCTCCACAAAGCACCAGAAAATCACAAATTCCTACTGCTAAATCCATACACCAACAGACCACGTCCATAATACATCCACCCCATCATTAACTCATAACAGCCTCCATAACAACTTGCAATCCAAACTGTGCAGCCTAAACAATTCTTCATTACCTTGTCGCACCTCTCAACCTTATTTTACTTCAACGCTTTACACTGCGAACAAGTCATCACCAGCAAAAACACCAACCACATCATGTTCACAACAACATACTGTCATTATCCATCACCACAGCACCCCTTTTCAAACCACTCCTACAATCACCACTTGCAACACGTCATACCCTCCACAGACCAGTCAACCCCGCTCTTCAAACCCCCAATTCAGAATCAACTGAAATCCGCACATCTCTCTAACCAATCTCCTCCAATCATTCCACCCTCTTCTTGCTCATACCCGACATAACTATCCACAAACATCCCCATACTCTCGCTTCAACTCCAATAATCCGCCTCGACCCAAGCCCAGAAATTCCCTCCAGAACGCACAATCCCTCGCAATTTTACCACTTGAACCCAACACCGAAACCAGTTAAACCCAAATCACAACTTTCACAATCCGAACCCGACAATCGCCAAACACGCAATATTGAATTAGATTGGCAATTAAACCCAAAAAAATAGCGCGATTCATGCTTTTCTGAGTTTCCTTTTTGTGTTGAATGGTATTTATTTTTCTTTGAGAAGGGCATCTGAGTTTTCTAGCAGTGAGAGGGGTATTGGGATATTTAAACACGTGAGGAACCCTTGTGACCAATTGCTCAACTCCAATTCGAGCCTAAAAAAAAAAATCCTTTTAGTCAACAAATCTGAGTCTTCTTAGTTTTGTTAAGTTTAACTCTTTATTTTTGTTTTTATCCTTTTGGTTTAGTTTATTTTATTTTTCTTTTAGTTCGGTTTGTTTTAACTTAAATAAAAATCCTTTAAGGTGAGTATTTTCTAACTCTACAGGGACTGCTGCTGCAAAGTAAAAAATATATATAGACAGTGCTTGTAAAAATCTTCTGCAAGGCATCGGCTTGCTTGTAAAAAAATGTTATTTCTGCTATTGCCTGTTCTGTAACTGTTTTGAGACTGTTCATTTTGTGACTGATTAAAAAAAATCGCACTCATCTTAGTTTTGTTTTTATTTTCTAAGGACTTCATTATATTTTGACAAATTGGTTTAGTTCGAATGGATTATTTCTCGGTGTCTAGACTACGGCAGAGTAATAACCGTTTATAAATATTACGGTGATTCGTAAATATTATATTGGTTGTTCCTCTGAAGGTACTTAAACCTTCAACTGCATTGCTGGGGTGATTCCTGGTGCACCGATAACTCCTGTCCGTTAACTGGCTGAGAAATCTTTTGTTGAAATAAATCAAATTGTCATTATATAATTCTAGAAATTGTAAATAAGTAATTTGCATTAGGTTCATCCTTATTTAAAAAAAAGAAAAAAAAAATTCAAAACAATTCTCGTTTTGTAAAAAAAAAATTGCTTCTATTCGATTCTCAAATTTTTTTTTCTCGTCTTCCCTTATTCTTCTCGCTAATGCATGCGTAATTGGACTCGTGATCCTTTAGATAATCGTTTAGTTAGAACAAACATTCCTTTAACCATGGCCGAAGAAAATCCCCCTCGATCTCTTATGGATAGATACTTCCCTGATCGGGTTTCTATTCCTTCTTGCATCATATTACCCGCCCCAACGGGTAACCACTTTGAAATTCATTCGAATCACATAAATACTCTTCCAAAGTTCGGCAATCTAGAATGTGATGATCCTTATATTTTCTTGACCAAATTTGAACAAGTTTGTGCAACCATGAAATTTCAACAATTAAGTGATGATGGAATCAAACTTAGGTTAATTCCATTTGCACTTACCGATTATGCTGGGAAATGGTTGTATAGCTTGCCTTCCAATACGATTGGAACTTGGGGTGAATTTGTGAACATTTTTCTATAGAAATTTTACCCTTTGGAAAAACATCCAAAATTCGAAACGAAATTGTCAATTTTCATCAATTTGGGGGTGAATCCTTTGCAAAATATTTTGAAAGATTTAAAAAGCTTCTAGTCAAATGTCCACATCATAATTTCGAAAAATGGACTCTTTGTCAAATTTTATACGATGGACTTGAAAATAACTCTCGAACCATGCTCGAATCGATGTGCCAAGGAAATTTTCTACCCAAAGATCACAATGCCGCTTGGAAATTTCTCGAAAATTAGGCCGAAAAATCAGTTCAATGGGAAAGATCTAACGAGAAATTGATTTATTCCCGATCTAACGCTCATTCGGTAGGATCATCAGTAGCGTTTGAAGAAAAAATAGATGCGATGATAACCAAATTCGATAATGTCCTTTCATTAACTCAAATAAATCAAGCTCAAGCGTCTCAGACCTCATGTTACAAATGTAACGATCCTAACCACATAGCCGATCAATGCCCACATTCATTGGAACAACTCAACGCATTTAACAAAGCTAGGAACGATCCATTCTCCCCAACATACAGTCCAGGTTGGAGAAACCATCCTAACTTCTCTTGGACCCAAAACAATGCAAATTCGAATGCAGTTCGACCTCCTTTTCAGTCATTTTCAAATAATCCTTCGAAGCCTCCCTTTCAACATACTCAATTCCAACATCCTGCGCCACCTTCTCAAAATCAAGCACAACAATCTTTTGTTCCCCAAGACGATAAACGATTGACATCACTTGAGAAAACTCTCGAAGAATTGACTAAACAGACAACTCAAAATCTCCAATCAAATAGCAATCTTCAAAATTTGTTGACTTCGCACATGCAAAACACGAGTCAATCGATCGCTAAACTTGAAATGCAAATAAGTCAGTTAGCCACTTCCATAAGCGAACGGGAAAGAGGCACTTTCCCGCGTCAACCAATTCCAAACCCCAACCATCAAATTCCTAAATCCAACCAAATTCACATCACTCAAGACTCAAATGTTAGTCACTTGAATGCGGTCACGACTCTTTGATCTGGCAAAAAGATTGACAACCATGTGGTCAACCCAAGCAATTTACCGGACAATCTTCCAACTCCGACCGAAAATTCGACCAACTCAGATCAAAACATTAAGCCCATTTCTGACAAGGGTCATCCTCAAACTCAAGTGTTCCAACCTACTGAGTTGTCTGCTCCATTTCCTCATAGACTCCGACCTAGGAAAAAGACGGATCAACTAGAAAAGATCCTTGAAATATTTAAGCAAGTTAAAGTGAACATTCCTCTTTTAGATATTATACAACAAGTTCCACAGTACGTGAAATTTCTAAAAGATTTGTGCACTCAAAAACGTCATACACATGTACCTAAGAAAGTTTTTCTGGCGGGAACTTTAAGCGAAGTCTTGTCCTAATCAATGCCAGTGAAATACAAAGATCCTGGCTGCCCTACAATATCATGTACTATTGGGGACAAGAAAATCGATAGATGCCTGCTAGACTTAGGTGCACGTGTTAACTTGCTTCCATATTCCGTCTATCGCCAATTAGGGCTAGGAGAACTAAAACCCACCAAGGTTACCCTTCAGCTTGCTGACCGTTCAATTAAGAAACCTGTGGGCGAAATCGAGGATGTATTGATCAAAATAGGCGAATTCATCTTTCCAGTCGACTTCATTGTCATAGAAACTCAACAGGTAAGCAATCCTGCAAACCAGATCCTTTTGATTCTAGGACGACCCTTCTTAGCAATATCTAATGCTCTCATCAACTATAGAAATGGGTTTATGAAACTTTCCTTCGGTAACATGACTGTTGAGCTTAACATCTTTATAACCGAAAACTCTCCTAACTCTTATGTGGACCAGTTTTCTGAAATCCATGTTTTCCACGATAATGAATCTGAGCTCGACCATCTGAATAACGAAATTGAATCAAATTACGAAACTTTGTTTCAAGAAATTCCCAAAAATGTCTCTGATTCGATTCCTGTCAAGCCACTCACAGTTGAGTCTATCCCTCAACCAATTTCTTCGGTTTAGTCGTCCCCAAAATCTGACCTCAAAGTGCTGCCCAGTCATCTTAAGTACTCTTACTTAGGAGACAATGAAACTTTTCCTGTCATTATCGCTTCTGACCTTACTTTAGAGCAGGAACAATTGCTCCTTCCCGTCCTTAAGAAAAATAAGGAAGCAATTGGTTGGTCCAAGGCTGATATTAAGGGGATTAGTCCTTCGATAGTCCAACATCGAATCCACCTTATAGATGATGCCAAACCTACTCGTGATCCCCAGCGTCGACTAAACCCTATCATGAAAGAAGCAGTTCGTGCTGAAATCCTTAAATGTCTTGACAATGGAGTCATCTATCCAATTTCCGATAGTCAATGGGTTAGTCCGATTCATGTCGTACCTAAGAAATCAGTGATTACCGTGATCCAAAATTAAGCTAACGAGCTCATCCCAACCCGCACCCAGACCGATTGGCGTGTTTGCATTGACTATAGGAAACTTAACGCTACAACACGTAAGGATCATTTCCCTCTGCCATTTATCGATCAAATGTTGGAACGACTAGCTGGTCATGAGTACTATTGTTTCCTTGACGGGTACTCGGGCTATAATAAAATCCCTATCGCTCTTTAGGACCAAGAGAAAACCACTTTCACTTGTCCATTTGGTACATTTGCGTACCGCCGTATGCCTTTTGGTCTCTGTAATGCACCTGCAACCTTTCAGAGGTGCATGGTTAGCATTTTTTCTGATATGATCGAGCGATTTTTGGAAGTGTTCATGGATGATTTTTCCATCTTCGGGGATTCCTACACTGAGTGTTTACATCACCTGGATCTTGTTCTTAACCGTTGCAAAGATAAACACTTAACGCTTAATTGGGAAAAGTGTCACTTCATGGTCAAACATGGCATTGTTTTAGGACATGTCATCTCTAACAAAGGAATTGAAGTAGACAAAGCCAAAATTGAGGTTATCTCGAATCTTCCCATTTCTAAATCTGTTAAGGACATCCGATCCTTTTTAGGTCATGCTGGTTTCTATCATCGCTTTATAAAGGATTTTAGCAAAATCACTCGACCTTGGGCCAGTCTTCTTGGTAAGGATGTTCCTTTCGACTTCAATTCTGATTGCATTTCATCTTTTGAGCATCTTAAAAATGAACTTGTCTCTGCCCCGATCATTTGCTCTCCTAATTGGAAGCTGCCTTTTGAAATCATGTGTGACGCCTCGAATTTCGCTGTTGGCGCTATCTTAGGACAACGTATCGATAAAATTCTTCATGTCATTTACTACGCGAGTAAGACTTTGAACGATGCCCAAATCAATTATACGACTACTGAAAAAGAACTTTTGGCAGTTGTTTTTGCTCTAGAAAAATTCAAGCCTTATCAAGTTAGCTCACACATCACGGTTTATATCGAGCATTCCGCACTTAGGTATCTTTTCTCTAAAAAGGATGCTAAGGCTCGTCTCATTCGTTGGATCCTTCTACTTTAAGAATTTGACCTTACCATTAAGGACAAAAAGGGGTTTGATAATGTTATTGCAGACCACTTATCTCGTCTTTCAAATGCCCCGTTTTCTCCTCTTCCGATCAACGAGAATTTCCTTGATGAACAACTATTTTCTCTATCCACTGATCCTTGGTTCGCTGACATTGTCAACTACTTAGTCACCAAGAAGACCCCTTCTTTTTTGTCTAAGCGGGATAAACACAAATTCTTTTCCCAAGTGAAACATTTTTATTGGGACGACCCCTATCTTTTCAAATACTGTCCAGACCAAATCATTTGAAGGTGTGTTCCAGACACTGAAACTCGCAGTTTCCTCTCTTTCTGTCACAACTAAGCATGTGGTGGTCACTTCGGTCCCAAAAAGACAGCCGAAAAGGTTCTCCAACCGGGTTTCTACTGGCCGAACCTTTTCAAAGACGCATACGAATTTTGCAAAAGTTGTGATCGATGTCAATTCTTAGGGAAAATTTCTAAATGGAATATGATGCCCCTAAGCCCCATTCTAGAAGTCGAATTTTTTTATGTTTGGGGTATAGACTTCATGGGACCCTTCCCTAATTCTTTTGGGAACCTTTACATTCTATTAGCTGTTGACTATGTTTCCAAATGGGTCGAAGTTGTTCCATGCAAAACAAACGATAACAAGGTTGTTGTGCGCTTCTTGAAAGAAAATATCTTCTCCAGGTTTGGCACACCTCGCATAATAATCAATGATAATGGAACACACTTCTGTAATCGTTCTTTTGAAGCTCTCATGAGAAAGTATTCGATAACCCACAAGTTATCCACTCCTTACCATCCTCAAACTTGTGGGCAAGTTGAAGTATCGAATAGGCAAATTAAACAAATCATTGAGAAAACTGTGAATCGAAATCGTAAAGATTGGTCTCAAAAGTTAACCGACACTCTTTGGGCTTACCGCACCGCTTTCAAAACAAACTTGGGTATGTCCCCTTATCGGTTGATTTTTGGTAAGCCATGTCACTTGCCAATTGAACTAGAACACCAGGCGTTATGGGCAATAAAAACTTTGAATCTTGATTTAGAGCAAGCAGGTGAACATCGGAAGCTTCAACTTAATGAACTTGATGAAATTCGAAATGATGCCTATGAAAATGAACGAATTTACAAGGACAGAACGAAAGTTTTTCATGATAAATCAATTTTACGTAAAACTTTCATGCCAGGTCAAAAAGTTATGTTGTATGACTCAAAACTGCATTTATTTCCGGCTAAGTTAAAATCTAGATGGACAGGACCTTACACTGTACGGATCATTTTTCCGTATGGTGCGGTAGAAATTGAGAATCCAACTGATGGATCATCCTATAAGGTTAATGGTCAACGCCTTAAACCTTACTTGGAACCAATACCCAACTAAGATGAAGAGCTCATGGTCCTCCATGAGCCACATTACATTCGGTAAGACGCACTAACCACTTTTGTACATATGTAAATATTCTCTTATTTGTTTTTCCCTTTCACTAAGATATGTATGATTAACGACTATGAGGACACAATCACACTCAAGTGTGGGGGGGGGGATTTACATTACATCAGCAACCAAATTTTATGAAGTAGGTCATTCATTGAACAAGGATTAACTTTAATTCACAAATAACACCTTGGTTCTTGTTTGATAAGTTGAATTGTTGGGTGATGGGAATGAAAATTATTTCTTCGTTGAGTCGTAATGTGTCTTTTTAAGATGCTAGCTTGAGACTGTGCAGACGTCAGTCGTGTTCTAGAGTAAGCGTGTCAACCCTTGTAATACATGTTAGAATGTGCAAGTAAAAATAATCAAAAAAACAAAAAAACAAAAAAAAAATCAAATAATAATGATTTTCCACTTACATTTGTTGGATTTTCTGAGTTCATTTTCATGCATAATATTTTCTTTTCCACTCAAATTTTCAAAATCGTAAGTTCTAAAATCCACTTGGCCCAATTAAGGAGAAATGACTCATTGTAGCGTTCTTCTTTGATACCCCACATTATTTAAACCCAATTTTTAGTCGATTTACATCCATGTTTCGACAAGTTTTTCTTATATTGGTATACTTAAGAACCTTGTATTGATTTATTTTCAAAGGTTCAGAAACGTCACTTTTTATACCAATATTACACTACCCACTCCGTACTTGTTTTAAGATAGGATAACCATGTACCACATCTTATTTTATATGGGTTATCTACCATACAAAACTTTTCTTATCATTCCTTTCAGCTTTTTGTATAACATTAATCCAGACTTGTGTGTTGAATTAAGGTTATAGAAGTAGAGTAACTAGGGCACAAAACTTTCCTTTCATGAAGTGTTGGTTATGTTTCGCTTAGTAAAGGAGGTACCAGATGAAATAATATACGGTATCATTCAATTCCATCTCCATTCATCATTCATCATGCAAAAAAAAGGAAAAGGAAAAAAAAAGAAATAAAGAGAGGGTCTCTCAGAATAAAATAGTCATCCACCATTCTTGACCATAAAGCATTCATTTCCATTCCATCCACATCAGCATACCGTACTTGGAAGTGAGGATTGTAGTAGAGGAGATGAAAGGAAATAAAAATGTTCATATGTGCCTTAGTATTACTTTATCTTTTATAGCCTGAAGTTCAACTAATACACTTGCCCTCTAATCTAGAATATTTTTAGAACTTACAAATTCTCCTTCATCTATGCATAACTCACATTCAATACTTTACAGTTACACTGGTGTAAAATTGTTTAATAAAAAAAAGAATAAATGATTGGGTGCACATTGTCGATGTGTAGAACTTTGGTTGACACCACGCTCTTAACCTTCAAGACAATTACAGTGTTATCAAGGAATTACGATTCAGCTTGAAAATTTTTATTCATTTTTGCACCAACAATGGGATGGACAATTTAGGATTGAACCATTATTATTGGAGTTAGGTAAAGTCCTTGGAATGTGAAAGACCTTAAATATATTGTTTGATTAATCCACGTACATAAGACGCTTTGGATTTTGTGGGTAGTATCCGCTGAAAACCCTCACGAGACAACACTCGTCCTACTGGGGACACCCAGAGGTTTAACGGCTTGTTGCATACGCTAAATGCAATCATGTTTCCTAAGAAAGTGTGACATATCTTAATTTAGTTTATTCGAGGACGAATAAAATGATAAGTGTGGGGGTATTTGATATACACGTAAATGTGTATATTTTATCTTTAAATAATTGATATTGTGCATTTATAGTTGTGTTTACAAATTATTTTTTATGAATGGATTAACGCACTTAATTGTTGAAAAGCTTGAAGAATTTGTGCAAGAAGAGTGTTGAATTTTAGAGCTGGATTAAAGCTTGAAGACCTGAAGAAAAGTTGCTATTCAATCGCCTTCTGCTACATATTTTGAAGACAAGATTCGATGCTTTTCCATAATGATCACTTGGAGTTGTTATTCATTCTCAAGGCAATTGGAATTGAAGCCCGCAACCTATATTCCATGACATCTGCATGCATTCACATTGGTCTAGTTTCTAATTGGGCTAAGTTATTTGTCATATATCATGTAATTTGCAAGGCTTCTCATTCATACGCTGCACGCGTTCACACTGAGCTACTTGATTAATGTGTTATTTTGGAAAATGGGTTTTGTCCCACATTGTAAAATTTTCCTTGTAGTCTTTGTCATAACAACTATAAATACATTGTATCTTATTCATGTAAAAACACATTGGGTTTTATTCTGTAATTCTCTTCTTGGAATAAAATCATTCTTCTTCCTCTCTCTTTACTTTTTATCGTAGTTTATTTATGTTGTTTATTTTACTTTTCTCTTCTTCTTTAGCTATGTCTAGCCAATCCCCTTTGATTGGGGGGTGATGACGCTAATAGATATGATTCAATATGAATCACATAGCCAATAGCTGAGGACTTTATACATGTAGATCTGGATTTGAATCAAGGGTTAGATCTGTACCTTCATATTCTGTGTCGTTTAAGAGCTATGCTCCTTCACAGGGTATATCCGTGTTGATCTAACAATTATCAGATTTAGATCTAATTTTAGGGTTTTAGAAATTAATTAGTGAATCTGTCCTGATAGTCTATGGTTGTTTAAGAGCTCAGCTCCTGCATAGACTATGCTTGTTGTTATTTACTTATTTGTTTCTAAGAACCTAATTATCGTTGATTCATGTGTGTGACAGAAATATGAATAAGATCCATATTTATTTATTGGCTATTGATGAGTGTGAATCCATCTATGTCATTATCCCCTAATTGCTTTCTCTTATTATATAAATCTTTCTTTTTATTTGTTGTTACTTTCTGTGTTTTCAATCAATAAAATCGTAGAATAACTTGATTGGATTTATTAATTAAAATATTTTTGGTCCTAGAGTTCGACACCCTCTACAACAATCCTTGTTGTTTAGGAAAGCCGAATGGATTTTACAGTTGTTTACAACTGTTTAATTTGTTCGCAAACACTTCCTTCTAGAAATATCATTTCAAAAATATAAACTAGCAAATTATTCATTTTTAAACGTGTATATGTTTCTTCTTCTAACATTCCAAGGTTAGATTGTTAAAATTAATTTTATTTCCATTGTAAAACCCTTGTTTATAATCCTCTTTATATTTAGTAAATTCCATTAGTAAGTAAAATTCCTGTTTTGGCTCAATTATCCAAATTATAAGTTTACCTCTAGTAAATTCTCTTTGCACATAAAATTCATACTTTGTTACAAAGCCAACTATTTATAAAATTCCATGATAAGTTCACCTCTTTATCAAATCTTATTTAAGGCCCAAAATTAGCTATATTTTGGATTCCATTTCGAAATTGATTTCAAATTCAATTATAAAACATTGGTTCAAAACCCAATATAAATCCACTTATCCAGTTTCCAATTGTAAATTTATATATAACTATAAACTTCATTTATAACTATTTGTTTTATTATACTTTCTTATCTTATATACATGTTCAACCTTTCTCTTTAAAGGTAATTCAAAAGCCATAAACTTTGCAACATTTAAAAGTACCTTTTATTTGATCTCTACGAAACCTTTTTAATTTGAAAATTCCTATTTAATATAATATTGCATTAACACAAAGTTGTATATAAAACATAGAATTTATTTGCATATTTTTAAATATTAAAATACTAGCTTCTTAAAAATATAAAATTTCAAATTATGGTTTTTACTAAATAAATTTAAATAAATAAACATCCTTTCTGAAAATAAATCATTTTTATGAAATTCGACTTAGTCGATTTCAAAGTATAAATCCCTCTGGATTTATCTTTATTCGATTTACATTCCGAACTACGAAATAAAATTCGTTGTTTTATTTCGCATCGATTTCAGTTTTTCTTCTTTAAATTCACATTTGAATTTATATTCCCAAGATATCCAATGATAATTATTTACCTTATTTAAAAACGTCGTTTATAAATTGAATTACTTGTTTTATCTATTAAAGCAAGTTCATATTTTCAAATCCATTTGAGATTCAACTTCTACGTGGAAAAATCTATAATTTTCTTTTAAATCCCTTGTATGTATCCCAAATTCCTTTTTAATATTCGAATATATTTATGTCATTTAAATGCCAAAATTTAAGGCCGGTGCTATTTAACAACTAAACACACAATATTCAAATAAAGATTATTTATAAAATCATATGACACTATATAAGAAAATAAACAATATAATTTTTTTAGGAATCCATTTGGATCCCTCCAACCTATTTTTCGTGCATCCACAAGTGTTAGTCAAAACAAATAATTCCAATCCCATTTCAAGATGGAATATCGCGGTATAAAGGATCAGTTGCTATTATGCGGGGAACATAGGGTCACATCCGCTAAAATTTGCAAGAATACTCAACTACCAAACCTAGATATAACTATAATATATATATATATATATATATAATAGTAATCAATTGATAATAATTTATCATTCATCAAAAGATCCAACAAACAACATATAAACATTATATATTAAATTAAAATTCATTTATAAAATTTACAAATGAGCCAAATATAGTGAGTTTAATCACCTTGATTTTTATTCGTCAAAATAGACATTTATTTCCAATTGAATTAAATAAATGTTTAATTTAATTGAAAATCACAACTAGTTCAAATTCACTTCAATCCAATTCAACTTCGTATCTATCGTTAATGTGACTCCAATGCAATTTGTTTTGTCGAAAACTGTTATCGTATGAAATATATATATATATATATGTGTGTGTGTGTGTGTGTGTGTGTGTGTGTGTGTTTGTGTGTGTTTGTGTGTGCGTGTGTGTACGCGTTACAAATTTCAAATGAGTAAAATGATCTCAATCATGTTAAAAATAATAATTAATTATACCTTAATCACTTATTTATCTTCCTTCGCTTTAAATTCTCAGCTCACGCATACAGTAGGAAGAATTCGAACTCCCAATTCCTTCCTGAGCTTCATCTTTCACAAATCCAGCATCCGACTTTAGCAGAGAACATTCATTTGTGATCTCCATTATCCTAACATCACCCAATTGCACCTAAGCCCTCTTTGCAAAACGCATTGTTGCCTCTCCTTCACTGGCATATTACATGCATCGAATTTTTTTCATTTGAATTTCCTCAAAACTTCACTGTAAGATGTGCCTCAATGCCTTAAAGACGGACGTACACTCCGCTTTGCCACCAACACCTCCAAGCTTGCAAGAAGCCACAACCCTAGGCTAGGCGATGTGAAAAAGGTTCGACAAAAATAGTATTCGAACCCAACATAACACACATCATCGTGAAACTCTCACTCTCACAAGTCCAATGGATCCAAAGTTGTTCCTTTTCGTTGATTTTTCAAATTACTAGAATTTTTTTTTGAAGGTTAGTGAAAGGGCGGGTCGATTTCACTAAAAGAAGAGGAAAATAAGGAATTGCAAATAGAAGGCGGGAGAGAAATACTTTGAAATAGAGAATACAGTACCCCATTTTTAGTTTTATTTCAAATTTTGCATCAAAGGTGATGGTTTTTTTCTGAGTGAAACTTGGTTTAAAAAGAGGAGAAATATGTCGACTTATGTACGAAACTAGTAGTATGTTTTTCAAAGGGTTGGGTGGGTGGTAGGATTTTTAAAGATTTTAAATAGACTTTGATTTGAAATTTTAGTAATATAATATACACATGTATTTCTCATTTGACGTATTTAATTCGTATGATAACATATATTATCCGATCAAGATGAAAATTGACATCCTACGATAATTTAACATTCAGACATAATAAAACCTATCGTCGAATTCCAATACCGTTTGAACATAAAACGTTATTTTAAATATTAAATCGTTAATCTATATGCATTTAAATTGTGCACGCTCACATAATAACTTCGATTGACACGAAACTTGAAATCTTGCAATAATTAACTATTACGGATTTTATAAAATTGGTTTCATTGAAATCCGAGGTCGTCTGAAAATGTCTTTACCAAAGGGTTAAATTAAATCGATAAAATATAAATCAATTTTAAACAATCAAATTCATTAAAAATAATTTATTATTATCATTCAAATTCAAACAGAATTTATATAAATCGTTAGAATCATTTCGATTCATTTTTAACTTAGAAATCGATTATTTCTCGTTTCCATATTACGATAGTTCGATATATTCAGAATTAAATCGATAAACTTTACCTAAAATCCATCTATATTTCCAATTCAACATTTAAAAAAAATTCTAAATGTTTAAAATTAAACAGATAAATATCTGGATCGTTACAAAATGTTAAATAAGGAGACGAGGGAAACCAAATTAGAGAGAGAGGTAAGGGATACGAAAACTAGGATACAATTTCGGGGATACGAAATGTTGGATGAAGAGACGAGGGATATAAAATTAGGGAGAGAGGTGAGGGATACGAAAAGTGGGATACAGTTTCTTTGGAGATGAGGGATTTAAATTCCATGAGGGATACAAATTCCATGAATTTGGGATATCTTAAGAAATTTTACAAGTTATAATGACCACACTTGCGCGACACCATCTGAGCTTGAATCCTGAGTATCTTAGCGACACTTCGGATTGTTGAACCACACAATGGGCCAAGTTGTGTGGGCTTGGATTACTTTTGAGAATTGGGCCAAAAGGCCAGTTAACACTAGCCCCCCAAAGTACGTGTTTTCTTGAGGTTATGTTATTTGAGTTGATAAAGTATTTCCGAAAGTTGGAAAAGCCTCCAGGTTACGTCAAGCGATTGTCGTGACCTTCTTCGATGAGACTTGTTGATGGTGACACGGGATTGCAACATCATTGAATTTTTTGATTGCTTGGAGTGGAATCTCTCCTAGTTGCCCATGTAAACATTTAATTCCTTTCGACTCAAAAAATTAAATGTTATTCATCGACTTTCGTTTATGCTAGAACGTAAATGATTTGTTGTTGACATAGTATCTCGTATAAACTCCCATGTTTACATGCAATTTTGCACGATACGACCATAATTTATGATGAAACATTAAAAAACAATATGTTTTGGGCAAACGATTACGTGAGTTAGTTTTCAGGAATGATATCGAATCGTAAACTCAATCGCCTACCATACGCTGTTGAGCCATTTAAACTCGCGAGCATACGATTGATTAGCAAGTCGAGTCAGTGTCGATGGTTAGGGTTCCAAAAATGTGTGCTTGTAGTGTAGACGAGGTCAGGAGTTAGTAATTTCCCCGAAGTTAGGAGTTCCTTTCTTTTTTCAAGGGGAAACGTTCCTATCCTGGAATTAGAACGTCTCCATGTGACATAGATTTTTCTAAGTTTTTTGGATTCAAGAAACTCACATCCCATCATATAAATACCTGAATACAAAATCTACCTCCTCTCGCCTAGCCAAATTCATATCACTGGAACTCAGAGAATTTTCCTTCGAAAAGAAAAAACCGTATCTCAGCAAACTTCGCCCATCCCATCACGATTCAAATTCAAGTAGGGTTCGAATCTCACACATGAATCGCATGTTTGATATTGGTTTTTAGTGAGGAGTTTGATTGACCTCGTGGCGTTTGGAGTATGAGGCCATGGCTTGAGGCTTGGCCGTGGTATCTGGTGAAGGAGACAAGGCGTTGTCATGAGGTATGAAAAACAAAGAAAGCAAACTCGAAGTTCTTAGGAGTATGAAATCCAATTTTTTTCCACAGGGCTTGGTCTTTTTGGGGATATGAAATTGGATTTCGTATCCCAAAAACTTGGGGCTTTCGTGAGTTCTGGTGAGAGGTGGATTTCGAAGCGGGAGGCAAAAAGAAGTGGAGGCGGTGGAGGGATACGAACTCTACACTTCTTATCTACATGGGGAGTTGAATTTTTCCGAGTCATAGGATACGAAATTAAGTTTTCATATCCCTTGGACTTAGATAATTAAAGTCCTTATGGGGATATGGAAAAAGATAGAGAGGATCGGGATATGAAATCCCACTTGGGATACGAAATTTCCTCGGCCTGGAAATATGAAATTTCTTTGGCCTAGGGTGACCAAATTGAGTTTTCGTATCCCTAGGACTTAAAGCAAAATTTCCAGTTCCCATGGAGATATGAAAGTCAATGAAGAAGGCGGGATACAAAATTTCTCTATCAAGCTTTGATACGAAGATTTACGGTGTGATCTGGTATAAAATTTCACGTCTCGGAGTGCTTAAGGAAAATTTGACTCCAAAAACTCTATCACCGTACTTGGGTCGTTTTCGTGATGTTACTGATTATATCGAATTCAGACTTGTGCTCGTCAACCAGTAATGCCATAATGCTCGAACTAGAACTGATACTTCGAACATGCA
The DNA here is from genome assembly GCA_030737875.1 of Allium sativum. Lineage (NCBI taxonomy): Eukaryota > Viridiplantae > Streptophyta > Magnoliopsida > Asparagales > Amaryllidaceae > Allium > Allium sativum. Next base: position 226,073,519 of record CM060911.1, on the reverse strand, counting down.
CATAGGATTAGAGCATAAACTCGAACTATGGATATAAGACTGAACTACTTATTTGTTGACTTAATTTTCGATCTCAATCATGACCAAATCATAGCTCGATGTGAATCCAACGATAGTGGTTAGAGACGATGATGGCTTTAGTTCTAAGGACTAGAGATCGTCGTCGCACCCCAAGTTCCTTTTACTAAAATTGCATCTGCACCTATGACATTGCACATTCCACTTTAGTTCACACCAACCCAGGGGGTACAAGTTACCAGTGTGGTAACAAATGCGACTATCTTAAAAATATAGTTTGCTATGGCATCGAGAAATTCTCGAAGACTCAAAGGCTTGGAAGCTGCAACCGCAAAACTCCCACCATCTCCAAATGGGATGTTCCACAACTTCGATCCATCAGGCAGTGAGCTTGAGACCTCTACGGCTTCTAACCCTTCCCATCATGTAAGCCCATCCATCGCACCCAACTAATGTGGGCAGTCAAAAGGACTGCGATAATCTGTTGGGCATATGGTCGAGCCAATGATAGCGAAAGGGTTGAAACTATAGAGGGTGACCCGTAAGAAGAAGATAATGTGGATGACAAGTAGGAAGATGTACCCGAGGCACTAAACATGATGGTGGATGCCGCTATAGTCGACAACCTGTCGGATCTGGTTTCGTCGAGGGTGGATGAAGCTGCGTTGAAATACAATTGTAAGAAGTACGGAATACCAGGGGATGATGTTCTTATTCCTGGGTAAGAAGATATGGCGCAGCGCCTCTGAAAGGGTACACTTCATGGAATAGGCACATATGCGGTGTCGAGTGTGTTCATTCGTACTGTAGATTCATCCGGGATATGTTGTGCTACATTCGCTTAGCATCGACGTAGTTCCATCCAAACGCATATGCACTCATGCTTGCCATTGGCATCTTGTTCTTGGAATACCGACATAGGGAACCGACTGAAGAGGATATTCGGTTTCTTTTACAAATGAAGAGGAGAACTGCTATTGTACCTTCTCTTGTTTACATGGAGACACAACGCAAAACCCAATTCATCCTGGGAGTGCGGACCGAGCTTAGCAATTTTAAATATGATTATTCTATGATCGATGTTCCCTAGGATTATCAAGGCGATGGATGGTCAAAAGTAGGCACTTCTTTCTTATTTTGCAGTCAAAGTTAATCGAGTCATAACCTGAGACTAAATTGAAATATGTATGGCAGATATACCTTTGGTACCCAAAGACAATGTGTATCATGAGCGACTTGGAGGGCTCAGGGCCATTACTGCTAAATTCCACAATGCCCAGAGTATAGTGGTTGACCGTCTCCTTCGCCGAGTAGGCTTACTTCCTGTAGGTTGTTCAATAGGACATATGAACAATAATGGAGAAGGAGAAGTTGAAGAAACTGAGGGAGGAAACATTTCTTTGGGTTCGCACATGGAAGTGCCCCTGGCGTGCTTCCTGATGTACTCTATGCAGAACCTGAGATCACCGGAGCTCAGGGAGAACTTGGTAGGAGCGATGGTTATAATGATTAGATGCATACCAGAGAAGAGGGTTTGACATTCACTCTTGTCCCGTCTCCAATAGGTGAGGCGAGGTCAGGAGTGTCACTTAAACCAGTTTCTCCAATTTCTACCTTTGGAACCACAGTGTCGCTGGAAATGGAAAGCCAATTTAAAGCATGGGGCAAGGTTTCGATTGAGCTAACACTGTGTTGGCCAAGAAACACTAACGTATAGAGCCTTAAGCTGGGAGTTGAGGTGGTCACCCCTTCAAGCAGGCTGAAATCTGGAATGTGGAGGGAACACTTAGGACACACAATCATAAACATTGCGTGACACAACATTCATTTGCATATTTGGGATGTTCAATTCTAACCTAGTCTGCTTTGTGCAGGTGAAATGACTCTTGAAGGTGATAAAGACCGAGATCGAGGGTCGGGGAGCCATCAACGACATAAGAGTGGCATTGTAAGTAGCTTTAGTATGAGTTCAGATCTGCGCCTACATCCCCTTAAGTCTTACGACTACGGTAATAGCCGGCAACATTGGGAGCAGCTTCGACTCTCTTCATCTCCACCTCCGAATATGGAGCCAACCAGAGCGGAGAGAAGGCCGGAGGTAGTTAGCACAAGGTAGCAAGCGTCGACAATACCTACTTATACACCACTTGTGGCACCTATGGCTATGGATATAAGCAAAGAGATGGTGCTTGGAAATTTGGAGGCATGATGAAAGTCATAAAGGGGAGGGGTCTGGCGCTGCCCGACAGGTCGGCAGTCCCCCAACTCAGCAATAAGGAAAATAGGATATACTTGACAAGTCATTCGTCGGTTTCTACTTCGATGAATTGCTGTGGATGTTGAAAATGCACCAGATCTCGTTAGAGATGGACGAGGATGTACGCAACAAGGTGTATGATGTTTATCATTAGTACAAGGAGTTGTATAAGTATGCAAGAAGACTCTCGGAGGTGATCTTCAAAAAGAACGGAGAGATCTAAGGATTATAGCTTGAAGTCCAGTTTGAGAGGGAGAGCCTTAAGAACGAGAGGTAATTGAGTAAGATAGCATTTCAATTTGTGTCTATTTCTATGTATTCAAGTAATATGTTTATGTGTTAACTCTTTGTTTCCAAAACAGATGAGATGAAGAGGGACCTTGCGAAGATTAAAGGTAATATGCACCAGGCTCGAGAATCAAAAAAAGGCACACTGGCCTCAGTCTCAACCCAGGTGACAGCGCTGTAACAAGATAACAAAAGGTATCACTGATGAGAACATCTGACTGTTGAATGAGATTGAGGAAGTGCACCATCTCGGACAGAGCAACATGACCCTGACTCAAGAAAATGAAAGGCTACGAGCAAAGAATGAGTGAGCGCAGAAATTTATCAAAGAGAACGAAGAGCTCAGTAAACTTCTTGACTCAAGTTGCGTCGAACTCGAGCAGGCCAAGAAATACAAAGAGGTTGTGGAGGCCTCAAATGAGGATGTACTGATTCAGACGAAAAGGTTAAAGGCTGAGTTCCAGGTCCAGATGGAAAGGCTTATGACTGAGATGGAAGAGGCGAAGGAAAGGGTAGAGGCGGAGATGGAGCCAACAGTGTGGGGCTTATACGTCAAGACACTTTGATTGGGCAGAATCTCATAGGTCCAAGATAATCCTTGCATACTGGCTAAAGCTTTTGATAAGCTGGTGGAGTATAAGGCTAGGTTTTAGAAAGTGGAAAGGGTCGATGAGGCGATGTTGATGGTTTAATTCTTGACTAAGGAAGAGCGTCGTGTGTTTAATGAAGGAAGGGCACTACTAAAAGAGGATGTCGAAGTAAAGAGGGTGGCACAACTTAGTACTGTGAAAGGGAAAGAAAATTCTATTGAGTGTGTAATAGTCACTCATACATATGAAGGTGGCATCTCTCAGTAGCATCATGATGTCCCACTCGTTTTCGTTGGAGGTCCGTTAGTACTAGCTCCCGTCGCTACTGAGTATGATCCTGATTATCTGGGGCTAGAACACGGATGCTCTTTTTAGTCAACAATCGGAAGCAGCATGTACGTCGAAACCATGCAACAAATGCTGTAAGCTAAAACCACTTTTTCACCAGTGCTTAGAAGGATGGTAACACGAAGTCAAAGTAGAATAACTTGTCTTATCCTTCATCATGCAGGTTCCTCCGGAGCAGAGGTGACAACGGGTTCCATGCCAATAATGTCTGTCATGTCCGAGTTTGATATGGAATTTACCAGAGTCAACTAGAAGAGGCATTTGGTCGACATGCTCTTGGGTGTGGAGGCGAGGGAGTTTACAATGGAAGAATTCTTTCAAGGGGTGAAAGAGAGGCACAATAAGGATATTTAGATGATCGAATCAATGGGGACAAGTGGGAAAAGCATGCACGATCTTGTTGAAGAGCAGAAAGCCCAACTGTTGGTGATTTCGGAGGAGCGAACGACAAAGAGAAAAGTTGATGAAGAAGGTCCCTACAGAGTTCAGAAGGAAAAAAGGGCAAAGAATGAAGAGGAGGTTCAGGACAAGGCTCAAAAGGCGATTTGGAAGAAAGCCATGGACGAGGCCGTCCAGAAGAGAGTGGAGGATGAGCTTAAGAGGTTAAAGGCGGAAGAGGAGAAAAAGATGAAGGCTATGTGCTATGCTCAAAAGAAAGCGGAGAGGGTGGCCAGGGAAAAGGCCAACAGGGATGCCAATAAAGAAAAGGAGGCCAAAAAGGATGGGGATACAACTGCAGTGCTAGCATTGTCTAGTAGGTTCCTACTTAAAACCTTGAAAGCCATCGACGACCCTGGAATGGAGACCACTGATATCTCAAGTGATACCGAGGAGGAGTACTTAATGAATCCCCACCTAAAGCCTACCCTGACGAAGAGAAAGAAGAGAAGTTGGGGGAGTAACTCCAGGAAGAGGAGGAAGGAGGATGAGGACGAGCCATCAACAACCGAGTCCGAGAGGAAGAAGAAAGGAAGCTCGCCCAAATGACTACTATAGATAGCTTTTGGTTATGTAGACCTATTGGATACACGAGTACGACACTCTCTTTTGGAGGTGTGATGTGGTTTTTATGTATAGCACATCGTTAGAAAGAGAAGATAGTTGTATTTTGGTTTGTGAATGAAAGTTAGTTAACTTTGCTTACATCACATATTGTTCTAAGTATTCGAATTTTCGTCTATGCTTTCCAGTTTTTGTACTTGCGTAAATGTGCTCGCCGTTACACTTAAAAAAATGTTTTTACAGCTTCGTTCTTAAAATATTCAAGTCATGCAAAGCTCGATTATAATGAATCCATTCTCAAGATCTCCTTTCGATCGTCGATCTCGAGTCGCTAAGAACCTAAGTATGTGAACTTTTCTCTTGAGGCATTCTTTCGATCATTGGTTTTGAGTTGCGCATAGTTCGAGTTTGGAGACTCCCTTCGTAGAATCGCCTTATGATAGTTGATTCCAAGTCGTGAGGAGTCATATGAGAATGTCTTGGTTTCATCCTTTATACTCTCCTGTCGTTTCATTAGGGTTAGAGTTAAGGGCATCATTGGTTCACCAATTTTAGACTCTAATTCAAGTTCTGTGGATTGAAGTTAGCCAAGCAAGCGGTCGATGTCACGCATATCCGATTGGTGGGTTGCCTCCAAGTTCGGAGGCTAAGGGATGGATTTGGACACTCATGTTAATGAGCATCTCGAGATATTTATACTCGGCCTCGTCGGTGGTTTGAGTCTCGAGTTGACTTATGATGGGAGAACCGTCTCACAAGGTTTGAGTCTTTGTGAAAACTCAAGGTAGCGGATTAATTCCAAGCTCAAAGATGTCAATCTAGTGTTGTGCGCTCATATATGTAAGTTGGTAGTTATCACAACTCAAACATATTACGTAGAAAGTAACACACAAAGAACATGGTTATTGGAAATCTCTTTACTGATAATTGTCGGTTATAATGGCCATTTCTTTACAATACCTTAAATCTTGAAAACAAAACATTTAGGGAAAGAAGTAAATCTGTACAATAACTAAATGTCGGTGATGCTCCCTATTCCATGCCCTCCGTAGTTCAGCACCATCAATGGTTGTTAGCTTGAAAGTACTATCTCCAATCCTACTTTGGATGGCGTATGGGCCTTCCCAGTGAGGAACAAAACCAGTTGGTGTGGGAAAGATCCGTTGTAGGACGAGGTTGCTGATGTCAAAGTGATTTGGGAAGACTTTGGAATTGATGTACCATACAACCCATTGACAATGTGCGACTGCTTTGAGTTCTAATTCATCTCTTTTCTCTTCGACTAAATCAAGTGATTCAAAGAGAAGATCTTGGCTGGTCTTCGGATCGTAGTATGTAACTCGATGAGATTGGAGTGCAAGCTTAATGCTAATGTGGTTTTGGATCCATATGAGACAGCAAATGGAGTGTAACCGGTCGCTGACTTATTAGTAGTCCGATAATCCCAAAGGGATAAAGAGAGTTCATTTACCCACTTGCCTCTAGCCTTTTCCAAAGGCTTATTGATGGTGTATTTGATTACTTTGTTAACAACCTCAATTTGTCCATTAGCCCAAGGATGGGCTACTGCTAAGAATCCTTTTTTGGTATGGCGTCGAGTTAAAAGGCCTTGAAGTCAGAACTCTTGAATTGGGTTCCATTTTCAGAAATGATAGTCTTAGGAACTCGAAAATTAAAAATAATGTTGCGAACGATGAAGTTGATTACTTTTTTTTAACAGTGATTATAGTGAGGAGCTGGGCTTTGGCCCATTTGGTAAAGTAATCAACTGTGATCATAGCATATTGAGCGTCGCCTTTGGCCACCAAAAGGGTTTCGATGATATTGATTTTGCACATCGGGAATGGATACGGACTAACCATTTGCATAAGTTTGGTAGGCACGACTCTTGGAATCTTAGAGAATCTTTGGAACTTTTCGCACTTGCGGGTTTAGTCTGTTGCATCCCGCTCCAGGGTTGGGCAAAAATAACCGTATCGGACAATAATTTTTACTTGACTTTGCCCCTAGTGTAGTCACTACACTCTCCTGCATGCACATCCAGTAGTTCACAGTCGGCATCGGTGTAGGATACACATCGGAGTAACGAAATAGAGAATCTTCTTCGGTTGTCGAGGAGGATCCCATGTTGCAATCAGTTCTGATTGGATCGGTCTCCATCATTGAGATCGAATCAGTCTGCATCTGATCAATACTCAAAGAGTCAAGTATTTCAATTAGGATGAGCCCATAAAGTTGCGCATTCCTAGAACTTGCTTGTTTAGCCAATGAATCAAGCTTCTCGTTTTGTTCTCGAGGGATGTGAGTGATCATATAATGCTCGAAGTTGGTAAGCATCTCGCGAACCCAAGCAAGGTAAAGAGCGAGTTGTTCCCCCTTAGCTTGATATTCGCCCGGCACCTAATGTACAATGAGCTATGAATCATAGTATATTTGGATGGCCTTGATGTTGTTCTTAATAGAAATTTTAAGTCCAGCGATCAAGGCTTTGTATTCTGCATTATTGTTGGTGGCAGGGAATTTGAGCTGTAGAGCATAACAAATCGAGTGTTCCTTAGGTATAATGAGCACTACTCTAGCACCAGAACACTGATTGTTAGATGTACCTTCCATAAATAGTTTCCATTGAATATTAGGAGGCTCACTATCATGTGAGGATCTTCAAGAATATTGAGCTCTGCTATAAAGTCTGCTAGGGCATGTCCAAGGATGGCTTATCGGGGGATGAAAGTAGGCACTAATTGACTTAGCTAATTGTTCCATTTCAAAAGTTGCCCAGATGCCTCTGGTCGTTGAAGGACCTATCGTAGTGGATGATCGGTGTACACTTTGATTAGATGAGACTAAAAATATGGTTGAAGCTTCTGGGAAGATATCAACAATCAGTAAGAAAGTTTCTCAAGCTTTGGATGGTTCTTTTCGGCGCTTGTCAATCTCTTACTGATGTAATAAATGAGCCGTTAAACAAGATCATCTTCATGCACTAGCGCCGAGCTAATTTCCTGCAAAGAAACAGCCAAACAGATAAATAATTCTTCATGGTCCATGGGTTTTTGAAAGGATGAGTGTCTGTTCCAAGTGACTTAGGAGTCTTGGAATGCAATAATGCACTCTAGCATCCGCGCAAAGTTATATTCCCTATCCTGAGAAAGTCGAATAAGGGAATACACATATTAGATGCTTTCGATAAGAATTGACTTAAGGCAACCACTTTCCCATTTAAGCTTTGAACATCTTTGATTCTTTGAAGAAACTGAATATCCTGGATACCTTGGATTTTTTCCAGATTTGCCTTAATTCCCCATGAATAACGATGAAACCCAGGAATTTTCCTAACGTAATGCCAAAAGGGCATTTTAAGGGATTGAGTTTCATGCCATATTTAAAGAGAGCATCAACTATTTCCACGAGGTTGTCGATGTGGTCATTTGACACCCTTATTTTCACTAGTATGTCATCCACATAGATCTCCATGGATCTCCCGATTTGGTCATTGACATTCTGTTGATCGGTCATTGATCGGTGGCTCACACATACTTGAAACTGAAGGTCATGACGACATAGCAATAGAGCTCAAGGTCGGTGATGAAGGAAGTATGCTTCTGGTCTGGAAGGTACATTGGAATTTGATTATTTCTTGAGTACGCATCCATGAAGAAGAGAAGCTGGTAGCCTGCAGTTGAATCAACGAGTTGGTTAATATTTGGTAGAAGGATGCTATCTTTTGGGCATTCTTTGTTCAATTATGAATACTCGACATATGTCCACCACTTCTCATTTTACTTTCTGGACAAGATAGGGTTGGATACCCATTCTGGATAGAGGGCATCACGAATGAAGTCGTTGTTAAGTAGCCTATCCACCTCCTCTTTAAGTGTCGTCGATCTTTCTATCCCCAAGATGTGACGTTATTGTTTGACTCGAAGATGCTTCAGATTAATACTAAGCATGTGGCAGGCGATTCCGAATAGATGCCACATATACTAAAATAGGTCAGAGCGAATACATCTAGGTTTTCCCTTATGAAATCCACAAGTTCTTCCTTGATTGTTGGGTGGACCTATTATCCAATCTTCAAGACCTGAGTCAGGTTGGCGGGCTGATTGAAACATCGAAGGTAGGCTACACTGGGGTGGCCCTTTCAGAATTAGGCTCTTTGTCATCCCATGGATCAATATATTGGGAGAGACGGCAGTTGCATCTGAGCCAGGCCTCACACTCCAGTGGTTGTTATGCGCTTGTGGCTTTGGCACAGTGAATTGGTAATGCGCCTTTACTCATCTCCTTGTTAATTTCATCTTTCCATTCTATTAGTTAGCAGGATCTCACGGTGGCTTGGTCTCCCTTGATGGTTCCGATCCCATTCTCTATTGGAAATTTCATGAGTAGGACCATGTCTGTGAGAACAACAGGTTGGACCACTATTGGATTCCAGCGGTCTGGTCCAGCTTGGGGGTTTGTAGCCATGGGCGCCTTCTATGATGAACATCGGCGTCGTCTTAAGGTAGGTCATCAACCTCGATTTATTGGTTCAGTTGAGGTTAATTGGGAAGAACTAGGGCCTAAGTAGCTACTAGATGCGTAGATGCCAAGTTTTGAGTGATGATAAGAAGGTTTTGTCATGGAGGGTGTCGGATACTAGTTCCTTGATCGTTGTTAGTACCCAATTGGGAACGGTCGCATTGATGTGTTCCCTCATTAATGGTAATGGTAGCTACGTTATAGTTACCATTTCCATTTCCGTTACTATTGACTCTCCTTCTATGGTTACGATTTCTATGGTAGGTGTTGGAAGTAAAGCTTTCCGAAACATTCGATTGAGGGCTAAGGTGTATGCCGATTTCGAGGAGAGCGATGTCATGTTGAGCATTTTTTTGGAGTCTCCACATCAAGTCAATGTTGGTTTTCATTTGATCATTAGGTTGTTCGAGGAATTGGGCTTAAGTAACCGGAGCCTCCGGGTTGAAGCAGGTAGCGATTTCTATATAAACCGGAATTTCTATCGGTTGAGGCTAAGGGTAAGTTTCTATGTGCGGCCATAGAAGTTCACATCACAGGGTTGTTTCCTTTGCTAACCGTTGTAATCGACCTTGGTTGGTAGGTCTAAGGGACTTAAGTAGCACTCCTAGTAAGAAATGGAAGACAATGGGAAAGAGGTAAAGTTTCGAGTCTCTACGCACTCAATGAAAGCACCAGAATGTTGATGCAGAAAATTGGCGCAACACTCAAAGATTTTCGAATTAACGAAAATAAAGTTTCGTGTAAAGAACGTAGGAAGTAGTGAACATAATATTTATAGTTGTTCGATATGGATTGAACATACATCCAATTTGAAGGCTTTGATAATTTTATTCACTCTTGAGAAAGTACAATAGTGGACATCATCATTACAAGTGGTTGCAAAGGTGATGGCGTCAAGACAATAATTTAGTTCTGCTAAATCCGAGTATGGAGTTACGGTCCTTGTTCTCTGGTTTTCTTTGTTGTTCGGGAGTTCAAAACCTTGAGAAGTAGGTAATTTATTCTTTACAATTCTTCAAGGTGCTTTAATGTTGTCCAAGGTCAAGAATTCCTTCACAAAGTGTTAAATCATCCAAATGTCAACCCCTTTCATGCTAGAATTCAAGCAATATTTATAGGTAGTGGAACCGATGGGAATAGGTTAGAAATATGCCATACTGGCCATTTCTAATATCATGGGATCGGAACAATTCCCGAAACCTAGCCAAAACGTTACTCTCCTATCTAAAATTTTGAATCCCCTTCTTATCTGACTTCGTAACCGCCCCGATGCTCAATTTCTTATACGCCTCATGGTCTTACTTTCTGTATCCTCTTTGCTTGATTTTGTATCAGGCCTATTTCGCATCCTGATGAGTCGGGTTTTAGGGATACAAAATAAGGCACGTTGAGAGTTATGGAGGTGGTATATCAAAGGTGAGAAACAGTTTAAGGATACGAAATATTGGATGAGGAGATGAGGGACACTAAATTAGGGAGAGAGGTGAGGGATATGAAATGTAGGATATAGTTTTGGGTATACGAAATGTTGGATGAGGAGACGAAGGGAACGAAACTACGGAGAGAGGCATAGATACAAAAAGTGGGATACCGTTTCTTTGGAGATGAGGGATTCGAAATCTATGAAGTATACAAAATTCCATGAATTTGGGCAATCTTGAGAATTTTGATCAGTTATAATGACCACACTTACGCGACTCCATCTGGGCCTGAATCCTGAGTATCTTGGCAACACTTTGGGATATTGAACCATGCAATGGGCGATTGCTTTTGGGAACTGGGCCAAAAGGCCGATTAACATTCATTAACCACACAAATCATGACCACTGTTAGATATCAAAACTCTCGCTCGTGAAATCTGAAGGTTTGGAAACTGAATTAATCAAATTGCATCGAAGCAGTTTGGAAGTTCCATTTTCACAATCTTTGTTCATACTTCACAGGAATTAAAGAGATGAGATGGAGAGAAATGGAAGAAATTAGACGGAAATAAATAAGGTCAGTTTTTCCTCTGGCCATTAATCATCTTGAATTTCTGAAGGGTTTAAATGAGCGAATCGGCAATAAATTAAATGATATTCACAACCTTAATTACATAATCCAAGAGATTATTACAATAAATTGAGTAATCTATGTACCTTTTGAGCTTTTGTAAATTCACATACTCAAACAATACTCGAACAAATCAAATTCTGTTAGCGCTGATGGAATTTGTGCATCTACGGTGTCCACGAACATCCCTTAGAAATCATAAAATGAAAATGAGGAAGAAGGATCGATGGAACTAGCCAAATCGAAAATTTCCTTTTTCTCTTTTTTTAGATTTTGATTTTCTGTGTGTCTCAAAGGAAAAGGAAAGGGTCGGCACCTCCTTTTAAAACAAGCGAGATCCGTGAAAAGATAATGTAAAACTCGGTATACCATTTCAAACAAAATATCAAACATTTGATATATATATATATTATTTGTTTAAAAATGGTTCCCCCTTTTATAATGTTTTAATTGTGTGACCATATTGGTTACTACAATATTCACAATAATTTAAATTATAAATAGTAAGCGACATCTAGTAATATATTGTTATTATCCAAGTTATAATAAAATCAACGATTCGATACAACCTTTCCTATGAGTAATGTATTAACGTAATTTAATCCTTTTAACCAATATATCCATAATTAAACTCGAGGCATGGAACGTATCGTCCTTATTATAATTTAATCCTTTTATCTTGATTTATGAGCAGATTATATAAAACAAATCAATATTTTGGAACGACCATGAATTTTATAATCAGATTCAATTAAGAGACCCATGGATATCACTACTTGTATTGTAGGGTTAAAATCCATCTAGATCATTCATATTATTTAATCGATTCGAGATGTATCCAATAATCACCTTTATAATCTAATTGGTTAAAAGTAATTTTTGATGATATCAAAACACAAATATCCTTGAATATAATATATAATGATTTCAGGTCTGTTAACCATTCATCACTATCACTTTGGGAATTACTTATGACACTAATAACTATGCTCCATGAAGTTTGCTCACGTTGGGTTAGTCCAATATACTATTCTCTAATACGTATTTATCTATTGACATTAATATCACATATATTAATGAGATATAATCAACATACTAGTCTCAATGTTTCATTGTTGTCCTATATATACAATAAAACATGACTAGGGGCACTTAAGAATTATAATACTTATTATTTTACACAATCTCATGTTCAAGTCACTTACTTGAAACTATATATACTTCTGTATTATTATTCTAAGGATTTTATTATGTTAATATTTATATTACGTAGTAAATATAACATAATAGAATCTTTTTTTCTTGAAATAAAATATAACATTAGAAATGTTTTAAGTCACATCAAATGGATTTCCTTTTGGGAATAAATTCTAATAATCTCCCACTTACACTAGAGTCAATCCCTCGTGTATTGTATACTCATGAAACTAGAGTGACAATCATTTCTCTTCTACAACAGAGTTTTAGTCAATGGGTCTGCAATATTATTATCTTTTGGTACTTTGCCAATATGTATATCTCCTCTGTCAACAATTTCAGGGATGAGATGATATTGCTTAAGTATGTGTTTGGATTGATGATGAGGGACAAGTTTCTTAGCCTGATCAATAGCCCATTGTTATCACAATTTAAATCTATTGCATCAACAATGGATGGAACTAACTTCAATAATGAACTTCTAATCCAAACAACTTCCTTAGTCGCTTCAAAAGCAGCAATGTATTCAGTCTGCATAGTGGAATCAGCGACTGTTTCTTACTTTGAAACTAATATAATTCCCAGTAAGTAATATGTCATCAACACATAATACTAGGAATATAATGTTACTCCTATTAACTTCCTTGTACACACAAGGTTCAATGGTATTCTGTGGATTCCAAGACTTTTTGAGTTTTACTTTTCCAAATGGTACTTTTAGAGACTAGTTCTCTTTCAACAAACACCAGTTCGAGCAATAACAATTTTATTTTTAGAAGGTTTGTAGAATTAATATCCTTTTGTTTCTTTTGGATATCCCACAAAATAACACTTATCAAATTTGGGTCCAAGCTTGTCGGAGGCAAGATGTTAAACAAACATCTCACATCCGAAATCTTCATAAAAGACACACTAGGACATTTCCAAGTCCATATCTCATATGGCGTCTTTAAAATCATTTTAGTAGGATTAGAATTAAACGCGAATGCAATTGTTTCAAGGGCACAATCCTAAAATTTATTGGAAAATGTGTATGACTTATTATTCATCGTACTGTATCTAATAAGGTGTAATTTCTCCTTTTGGACACACCATTCCATTGTGGTGTTCCTAGAGGAGTGAGTTGTGATACAATTCCAAACTCTTTCAGATAGTCATTTAAATTCTTGGCTCAAATATTCTTCTCGATTTATTCAAAGAGTTTTTATATTCTTTCCAAGTTTGTTTTAAGCTTCATTTTTGAATTCTTTAATCTTTTCAAAGGATTCTATTTGTGTTTCATAAGATACACATAACCATATCTACTGAAATCATCAGTAAATGTAATGAAATAGTAAAACCTACCCCTAGTTGGTTTACCCATCGGTCCACATACATCATTATGTATAAGACCCTGCATCACTAGCACATTCACTGTGTCCAGTGAAAGGTGCTTCAGTCATTTTGCCTAACAAACAAGATTTGAATTCTTTATATGATCTGAAATCAGATGAATTCAAAAATCTATCTTTAGAGTGTTTTGATATGCATTTCTCATTTATTTGGCCCAAACAACAATGCCAAAGGTATGTTGGATTTAAATCATTAGATTTAATCCGGTTAGTATTTATGTTATAAAAAGCCACATCATAGTTTAAGAATATAAAGACCGTTAACTAATCGTGCATTTCCATAAAATATTTCATTTAAATAAAATGAACAACAATTTCCCTTTTACTATAAATGAAAATCCAAGATTAACCAAACAAGATATTGTAACACCCCGTATTTTTAGTGTAAGACAATAAAATAAGAATAACTTAATTAAATATTTAGAATTAAGCAAAACGGACTGCGCCATTGCGTCTGTCCCAAAATTCTGGTCAAGATCGACGCCTGGTTTGCGTAAATCGGACAACTTATGAAGAAGTTATTAAGGTTTGAAGTTTGTATATGCGCAGGAAGAATATATATATACACATTAGGTTCAAAATTCAAAAATGGGTCCAAAAATTCGAAAATCAGTTCAAAATTCGAATTTTCAGAAGGCGGTAGATTTCCCACCAGGGGGTGTCGACCCCGGTGTCAACGCCCCTAAGGGGGTGTCGACCCTGGTGTCGACCCCGGTGTCGACTCCCTCAAAGGGTGTCTACCCACCTGCGTTAGATTTTGGCAGATTACGGTTTTTGATATTTTGACGTTTCGGATGGCTTTTGTGCAAATCTGAGGGTCCTGGTTGCTTCATACACCTATTAATAAGACACTAGACCTAACCCTAAATATCATAAAGCGGCATCTACGCCGGAGCTCTGCATTACACTCTCTCTCTCTCTTCTCAAATATATTCTAAAAATTAAAATATTAGCCTAGGAAAATTATGAATCCAGATATGGAAGAGAGAATCAACATTAATAAAAAGACTATTGAATCATGAAAGCAAGGTAAACTTCTAGATCCGATCTACTCATATTCTTCCTATTTCTTTCCCTTCGCTTTTAATGAAAATTAAACGATACACGGTTATTGTGACACCCCCACGTCCGTTAATGTCACTCACTAAGGGAATGCATTAAGTTTCATGAAGCGCTATAGGTAAACAGACACAGAATAATTACAAGACAGATATAATTAAGGCAGCGGCGGAAAATTTAAACTTTTATTTTAAGCATAAGTCATAATACCATGGTCCATAATTTCATAAGTCACAATAACAATTACAATAAAACAACTTCTGTCTTGCTTCATTAGAGTACATAAGTAAATAAAAAGCCTCATTCCCCAATTAAAAGAGTTAAGCCATAGTAGAGACAAGAACTTGAGCCATACTTTAGAAGTAGCTCTTAGCAAGATGATATCTGATTCCTAATTAAGTCTGAGTGTTCCCTCCCTGAGAACCTGGGGGGAAACGGAAGAAAGAATGAGAAACAACAGGGTCAGACATAAAGTCTGGTGAGTCTAGTTACTTTTAGCCAGTTGATAAATAAAAGCAACATGATAGGCATATAAAGTGGATAAGAGAGACCACTACATAAATGGAAGGTATGATGAGGTAAGCAAGTTAAGGTGTATGTGCCTCACTAATGACTACTCTGCATTATTACTAGTATAACTGAAATGAGATGATCCCTTCCACTATGAGTTGGTAGGCTCAGGTTATACGTCCAAGTATACCCTAACCGCTACCCTAATCGATCGACTCCCTACCCTGTAGATACCCTGTGTTGGTTCCATAGTAGGAGGTATCACTTCCTAATGTGGCAACCCATGGTGTGCACAACCATATCTACTGGTGTCACAGTCGTCTTAGACCCCTCTGCACGGCCTATGCACGCACATTTCCCTGGTTAGTTTGCGCCGCCCACACCATCCGCCTCGTTTGGATCTCTTACAATCAATCAGTAAGCGTGCCCTTTCTCCACCTAGTACGGAGTTCTTTACTTGATACCAACTTCGGGTTACTTACTGAAATGGGTCCCACACAATATGATACAAGCTCTCCCCCTTATCTTGTATCACCATAGGTTTTCCACTGACTATGTATACCCTTAGATGTCTTTAATTACATAGCCATATACTAGTTATGCTTACCCTAAAGGGTGTCTTTAATTACATAACTTCATTACATTATCTATTGGTTATGTATAACACTAGGTGTCTTTAATTACATAACCTTATTACATTATCTACCGTTTATGTATACCACTAGGTGTCTTTAATTACATAACCTTATTGGGTTAAGTTCGTGGGCCTATATATAAATATTACCCACCCCCTCTAATTTAATTAACCCACCATCTACCCATCCAATTTTACTTGACCCTAACTTAAGTTCATAGTCATATTAAATTAGGTTAAGTAGTCCATTTCATCACCATGTCCAATTATGGTTATAATGGGCTAGACCTCCCACATTAGGCCTACAACGTGTGGATGCTGGATATGTCGGTCGAGTCCAGGCAGACTTATTCCACAGTTGGGCCTAACCTCGTGTCTTAGCCCGATTCGTATTTGCATACTTAGACCTCCCACATTAGGTTCAACATTAGTGGCTGCTGGATATGCCGGTCGGGTCCGGGCAGACTTCCACCACTAATTTAACCTAACCTCGTGTCATAAGTACAATTTACAATTCTAATTGTACATTACTAAACATTCCAAATTGATCCAAATCTACCTATGTCATTATAGGTAACTATTTCTATATTTTCCCCATTAGAATTACATGTCCAATTCATATAAATATTACATAAATTATGCCAATTATAATCCTTTTTCCCCTGTTTCCTCTCTAACGTATTCGTACATATTTTGGCGGCATCTAGGTTATAAAGTAGCCTAGCTACAACAATGAAAAGGGAATATGACGAAGGTTATAGTTTCAACATATCTTGGCAGAAACATAAACATAAACTGATATTATAACAAGGTGAGTGGTCATGTAATCATCATGGCAAGGTAGGCAAAAAAGTGATGAACTTGTAACAACTGCGATGTCAAAGCAACATAATGAGATCTAAATTAACCATAAGGTGTCCAATTATTTAGATCTAGAATAGTTAGGGTGACATAGTCACATGTTTAGATATAAAGATGGATTTACATGTCAAGTTTACAACATATCTCAATGGATCATAATATGACAGGTGAAAGGTGATTAACATAAAGATCTAGATCTAAGTAATGTTACAATTGTCCAAATTAATAGATGTGCATACACCGTAACATGGTTACAAGTCAAGATCCACATAAGCAACATAACCGAATAACCATAATTTTATTAGATCTAGGAAAATAGATCTGTCATGACATAGTATAGGATTTCACATTAACATAGAATCATACTTTACAACATATCTAATTCACAGTCTTTCAAAATATACTTTTATTTATCTAAACCTAAAACCAACTAGAACTCACAGCGTTAGGTTTAGAGAATTGAGGAAGAATGGATCTATAATTTCTGAATTGGATTTGTAGAATATGTTGTAGAAAACGGTTCAATTCGCACTCCAGCAGCAAATGGCCTTCATGACTTCCAATGAAGAAAATATGAGAAATAGGACACATATATATAGCTGCCAATCCCCTGAAATTGAGTGCCACGTCAACCCTAGGGGTGTCGACACCCCTGTGGGGGGGGGGGGGGGGGGGTCGACACCCCTTCAGGGGGGTCGGCCACTAAGTCGACACCCCTCTAGGGGGTCGACCCCCTAGAGCGGGAATCTTGACGCTTAAAGGAATTTTTCGAATTTGAATCCTCTAGATATGATTCCTACTCATCTCTGACTCACCTATGACTCATGCGTATATATAAAATATTTCTATGTGTATACAAACTTAAAACCCTCATAACTGCTTTATACGGTGTCCGTTTTATGCAAACCAAATGTCTATCTTGACCAGAATTTCGAGACGGACGCAATGGTGCAGTCTGTTTCCTCAAATTCTGAGTATTAAACTAATTATTATTTAATTTATTCTCTTTAATGTTGTCAAAAATTCGGGGTGTTACAGTTATTAGGTTTCAAATCAAATTAAAGGGAAAAGGGAAACCATGGATGATAGAATGGAGCAGATCCAAAATTTGGCGAAAGCATAAAAGGTGAGTAGGTTTAAACTACAGCCTTTAGATAATATTATGATTATCGTTTAGCATTCCCCTTGTTATAAATTGTGAAATTGCCAAGTTAATTATAAATTATTGTTATAACAAGTTGAGATGTTAACATGAATAATTCATACGATGAATCAGTTAAAGTATTAGAATGATTATATGTTGTGCAAACTTGTTAGAATATGGGCAATGATTACTATTGTAGTAATTATATAATTCGCAGGGGGCATATTATTGAGTAAACGACATGTTAAACTTGCTGATTAAAATAATTACCCGATTGAATGTTTACACGTCAAAATAGAATTAAACATATATTGAAAAGGACATGAGACAAAATATGGGCAAAATTGGACGACATTTAAATTAGATTATTGTAAACTAGATTATAGTAAAAAGGATAATATGACTAAAATTTTCATGAAACGGGAATAATTGTTAAAGAACGAACATGCCTAGATTCACAGTAATTTGACACTGTAACGCTCTTAGACACGAGGTTAGATTACACATGTGATAGAAGTCTGCCAAGACCCGCTCGGCATATCCAGCAATCACAAGTGGTAAATCTAATGTGAGGGGTCTAAGTGCAAAAATTAAAAACATGTAATGGTGCTAAGACATGAGATTAAGTCAACTTGTGATAGAAGTCTGCCTGGACCTGCCTGGAAAATCCAGCGTTCACAAGTGTAGGCTTAATGTGAAAGGTCTTATGCATAAATATGTATATATATATATACACATATATATATAACCAAATATGAATAAATGGCAATAATAGTGATTAAATGTCTAACTCAGAAAATAAGAAGGGAGGGGATGTAGTGGACAGAGTTAGTGTGATGTGAAGGAAAAGTGATGTATTTCCCTAAATGACCTATTTCTGAGAACGTGGTTGCAAATAAGCCAGAGTAAATAATGTAAGAAAAGTAAAGAAATTACTTGCTACCATGGATTTAGATGGGAATATGTTATGAAAGTAAATCACTGATTCCTTCTATCAAACTGATAAGGTGCATGAAGTATTTTCCTTAAATATAATAAGGAATATATATTACAGTGAATGAAGAATAATGGTTTACAAAAGTAAATGGTTTAAAAGGGGAATGATAATCACCTATTATAAATAAATAACATTAATGAAACTGTTGTATAATAGTTAGACTTGTCCTAGGGACAAGTGGGGATTATAACTTAGGTTATAATAAGCTAAAAAGTAAAATGGATAACTGTTGAAATGAAATAATGGACACTTAATTGTAAATTAAATAATCTAAAAGGGGAAAACCTGAAACCAGTTAAGAAAAATGGGGAAAATATATCATATTTGATTATAAATTAAGTAATCCGTAAACTTGGAGGTTATAAACCCGTTGGTAAGAATAACATGTTCAGACTTGTCCTAGGGACAAGGGGGAAATTATAACATAGGTTATAATAAATGGGTAGAGATACTTATTAATGGGACTTAGTTGATAGAACAAAGTTTATAAGTAACCAACGATAAGTTGTGTTGACGATGTAAAGAGGAATTATAATTAAAAGAGAAAGAATGAGGAAAACTTATGAAATAAGTTATATTTAATCATAAATTGTAAGTGACATGTTAATTGGAAAACATGTGAATGTAGATATACTTAATTACATATTAAGTAAAACATGTTATTGTAATCAAACAAGAATATAAGAGAGATTGTGGATTACAGACCTTGGGCCACAATCTAGGGAATAACATGTTGTGGGCTTATTAATAAACTTAAATGGGTTAAGTTATATGACTGAAATTAATAACCAAGAGAAACTTGGTAGTTTGAATAAGAAATCAATAAATAACCAAGTTAACTGGAAACATGATGAGGTGAGACAAGCGCGTAAAAGAATGTTTAGATATAGGGTCTAACAACATGCTAAAGTAAGGCGCTTAGACCAGTCAGCACGGTTGAGGGTTAATAACCCAACGGGGTAGATCATTTAGGTGTTATAAGGCACGAGGGGAGCGCACATTCATCTGATTGTTCTGACTGCTCCAAAGGACTGGAAGGGGAAGCACGCGGCTTCCTGAGGTACGTAAGGTGCTCCAAGTAGTCCTCTGTGCGGTGACAGATGCCTTAGGTTGTGCTCGCAGAGGTTGGGTCTGCACGTAACTACTAGGTGGGTGGCCCTTGACCACAGATGTAGCTACGCTGTCAGAATGCTGTGACGAGGTAACACCAGGGTTGTTCGGCGGTTGCCTCACGAGGAGGTAGAGGGTCACGAGCAACAAGGATAGTAGACCGTGGATACCCGTCATCGGCAGCCAGTGGGATGCGGAAAGACTAGAGCTAAACCCAAGATACCATTTCACCCTTCACTATCGGGGTAAGGGGTTGAGGGGACACGCCACATGGACGTTTAGATTATTTGCATAGGGGCAGTCGCTTAGCTCTTGTAGTCTTTACTATTTGAGGGAGGAGCCGAGGTAGGGCTATAGCCATTGTGAAAAAAGACCCTAGGTATATCTGTATGTAGAGGCTCTTTAAAGACGGACCTGTACAAATATGGAAAAGCTTCCGACCGAGTTCCATGCTTCTTGTATGGCCCTGCCACGGAACTCGATGCACATTAGAGGACATGTGATTGAGGCATCAAGCTATAATTGAAGATACGTATGGTGGACAGTCTAGATACACGCATGTCAGCTCTGGGTGGTGTATTGTAGACTTGAGTGCATTACTCCGGTATGGATTCTGATTCGAACAAAGGTAGCAACCAGTACGTTTACGTAGCATAGTAATGACAGATATATGTGAAACGTAACACTGTTATAGAGAGATCCGTACATCACTCCTGCGTAGGATGAGGGACTGCATATATTTCGGTGGTATTACGGTGGAGACCGTGCGAGTGGGGTACCATGGGGTGTACCTTAATATTGGGGGTAGCTAAATATATACTATATTAGGTTAATCCACTGGGATGTAAATGGGTACGACGTGTGTTTAAGCTTGAGTGCTGATATCCCAAGTAACCTAATAAATAAGAAAATATGATTGAACGGTATATGTAGGATTATACAAAGTGTATAGTTTAAATCCAGTCAACAGAACTTGTCTTCTGACCCCCTCCTCATAACATACTCGCAGGTTACATTTGTGGCAGGGACGTGATAGCCTTGGATACTGATTAGGCAGTATTATTAATACGGTAAGGCTATATTTTGATTATATTATATTTTATCCATTCTGCTGTGAGATATTTTTTTGAGCTCTGACATTTTTTATATCTCTGTCATTTCTAAAGGATACCAGAGCAACTCAATCCGAGTTTCGTTAGTTTGGAGTCAAAAAAAAATCAGTCTATCGAAATTGAGGTTGTCACATCTGGTATCAGAGCTTAGGTTTAGGATTCCTATACAAATAGTGAGTGAACGTATTTGTATTTTTAAAAAAATATAAATTATATATATACCTAGATCCATAGAGGAACCCACTAAATAGAAAGAGTATAATATAGTAAGAAATGGGATGTTTATTTTGTACAGTAAAGGAATGAATATAGAAATATGAGACCCTTAGGTAATTTGGGTGGAGAGTGTACAATGTACTTTGTATGGAAGGAAAGTGAATCCCATATGATTAGTATTTTGGGTTAGTGTGTAATGACCCGCATTTCTACAGTATAATAATTTATTTATTTAATTATTTAAAATATGAATTCGAATGTTAAATGGTCGTGAATTAAATATTTTTGAATATTTAATTAAAATAAATAATATAATAATATATTTATATTCTGAAATGATCAGAATTTGCTGAAATGGCGATATGGTGTGAACGGGATCAACTGTGATATTTAATTCAGTTTAGAGTTGAATTATATTGGCGAATATATTATTCGAACGACAGTTTGAACGTATAATTATATTTTAATTAAAATCGAGCTCGAAATGGCGCGGCAGTTCGCTATTTGGCGATTTGAACTTCAACTGAATGTACAGGGTCCATTTTAAATCGGATTTCTGTGAAACAAGAAACACTGGGAGCTGGTGAAGTATATTTTTCGGATGGAAGAGAAAAATCGAGATTTCGTCGTGTAGATTTTTAGTTATGTCCAAATCAAATTTTAGAAAAGTCGCTATGGAATTCCTTTATAATTTATATCGATTTATTTATATTTTAAAATGGATTTTTAAATATAAATCAAATATCGATGTAACACTGGATTTGAAATATCGAGTTATAAATCCCAGTGGAGCAGTATGATATCCTGTTGTGAATATATACGATAATATTTATTTTTAAATATTAGATTTAAATGTTTTTAAATATATTTATATATTTAAATGGGTTATTTAGAGCTTTAAAAATAGCCAGTTTTGCAAATGACCTCAGAATTCAACGAAACTAATTTTGTTGGATCCGCAATATTAAATTATTGCTAGATTTCAATTTTTGTGATTTTTGAAGTCAGTATGTGGCCGTACGAGTTTTTAATTTGAAAACAGTCAGTATTTTGATGATTAAAAATACGCTGTGTGAGAAAACGAAGTCGGAATTCGACGAAACCAGTTTCGTTGGGACCGTAATGGCAAATAGTAGCTACATGTCCATTTTTGTGATTTTTGGGGGTCATGTGTGATCACAGGAATTTTAGAGGACATAGAAAAACAACGTTTGCTTAAAATAAAATAATCGTATAAAAAAATAATAAAACTAACCTATATAATACCATCATCCTCCTAAACCCTAATTTACTTTCCCTTTGGTCAAAGCCAAATTCCGCCGTCACCTGTTCTTATCCCAAAACGTGAAAAATTCAATTTCTAAAATCATAGAAAATCCAAATGAAATCTATAAACCAGAATACTTATATATATATATATGGATTCCCTAGATGATTCGCTTCAATCCTGTATCTGATTTGTGGAGTGCGGTTTCCATCTGCTGCTGTGTGATTGAGGTCAGATGAGAAAAACGACTTCTAGGGTTAGATTATTGAGATGTTTGACGTATCGATTCAGGTAATAGAAGTTGTTTTTGGGTTTGGTGTATGAAATAGCACCTATGATCGAAATTCTGAGGAGATCGGTGGAAAAATGTATCGCACCTGGTCTGTGTTGTTCTCACAGTAAGTGTCGACGCGATCCAAACGGGGTCATCGAGCTGTGTGAAAATGATATACAGTGAAAAGGCTTTGGATGAGAAGAGTTTGGATAATTTTAGTTTATTTAAAGATGGAGTAGAAGGAGAGTTGGAATTTTCGTTTAATCGGCCATTGGAAGGGTGCGTTCGACGGCTTACTGGGAGAAAAAGTGATGAGCGACGTGTTAAGCATTTTAAATAGGTAATTAGTGGTTAAGAAATTAATTATCTTAGCAATGACCTTATTGTATATATTATAAACTTGTAAAATTTATATCTTATCCATACGTGATCAGAAATTGATGAAACAAGATCCTTTAGGATCGTATGGACGGTGGCAACACCATGGAACTGACTGGGAGTGGATTCGAGCTCGTTACAATTTATGGCGAAATAAATTGTCTGATCAGAATCAAATAACACAAATCGTTATCTAACGGTTAACGCGAAATGTGAGTAAACTCACTAAATCTTCTCAGTTATATTTTTCTAAAGTAATTTTAGAAATGATAAATGATGGTTGTTTGCTATGTGTTGGTTGTTTGATTGAACTGCTAGTCAGTTGATTGAAAATATAGATAACGATATAAATATATAAATCGTTAATCGAATACTGATTCTGTTTATCAGAATATTTCATACTCGTGTTATTTATGTGAATTAACATCTGTGGATGCAGGGAAACAGGTTGGAGGGACCCAACTGGGTTCCCCAACTGGGTTCCTCAACATTTATTTACTGTTTTTTCCATATATTGTGTTGTATGATGTGATATAAAATCAGTTGTTGATTTTGTATGTTGGAATGATACTGATCATTGTTATATGGTACGTTAAATACCATAACGAATATTGGAATGTTAAAAAGGAAAATTTCAATGTTATATTGAAAAAGGCATATTTATAAAATCAAAAGATTTTATAAAAAGAAACTATTTATTTAGAAAATAAATAAATTGAAAAGGAATATTTATTTGTTAATCAAATAGATAGAATTGAAAAAGAAATATTTGTAAAATACTTACAAACAGAATTGCAAAGGGATATTTATTTGAAAATAAATAGAATAGAAAGGGGAATTATGTGTAAAACAAATAGAAAAAGGAATATATAGATTATCAAAGGAATTACTTATAAAATCAATGGATTTTATATAAAAAGAAAATAATTTATAGAATAAATAGAATTTTTAAAAAGGGATTTATTTTGAAATAAATAGATTATAATGGAAATACTTGATAAGTGACTAGAATTGTATAAAAGGAGAATTTTTTTCATTTGAAATGTTTAGACCCGTGCTTCGCACACGGATATAACCTGATATGAATTTAAAGTAAAGATTTTAAATAGAATCTATTCTAACCGATGGATTGATAAGATAAATTTAGAAATAATATTTTATAAATTAAATGAATTATTTATCATGGATAAATAGAATATATAAGTCAGGACTTATATATAGGAGTAAGAATCGATTTCAACATCGATATTTGAAACTGAATAATCAGTTAGAATTAATCATATAGAGTTAATCGAATTAGAATTAATTGAATATTAGTTATTCAATTTGAGTTGATCGTATATAGTTATTTGAGATAGAGTTAGTCAACATAGTTATTTAGGATGTGTTGCCATTTCGTACGACTGCTAGCGAAATTCGCAGGGCTGCAGATAGCCTACGGCGGTCGGATGTTTCCTGAGGGCATCAGGTGTAACCATTGTGATCGCTGCGATCTAGAGTCAAGCGAATGGAGTTAAATCAAATACTAGCCATTCGAAATAAAGTTAAAACAGACATAGTTATTCGAATATAAGTAAATCGAATATTATTTATTAGATAGGAGTTAAATAAGTTGAGTTAATCAAGTAAGTTAATCAAGTTGAGTTAATCGAGTTGAGTTAATCGAGTTGAGTTAATCGAGTTGAGTTAATCCAAATGAGTTAATTCAAAGGAGTTAATCGAATATAGTTTATTCGAAAAGAGATTTATCGAATGTAAATCATTCGTAGAAATTTGATCGAAAGTAAATCATTCGAAGAGAGATTATAGAGTATAGATATGCGAAGAAAGAGTTATCGAATATAGTTTATTCGAAAAGGAGTTATCGAATAGAGATTTTTCGAAAAAGAGAATTATATGTTGACTTCGATTATATCGAATTAGGGAAAGTTCTATTTACTTTCCGTCTTTAAATCAAGATGTATATTATTATTCAATTAGTTATTTGTTATTTATTCAAAATAAGGAATAAGAATTTTATTTAAGTTATTTTATTTCGAAAGCATGGGATTATAACACCATCGTTATAATCAAATGATTTGTTAAAAGAAGAGGATTCATAAATTGAATCTGAGTTACGTAAGGAAGTTTTGTAAATGGTTAAAAGGTGAACTTTGTCTATTTCGAGGTTAGAAATGTTGTTCAGTTAAGGTCTGAGAGGTAATTATACCCCAACTTGATTGGCTTTGTTTTAACTAAGGGATGGGTAAAGTTTGGTAGTGAAGATTGGTTAAGTGAATTAAGCCAATGAGTGGAATGGTTTGAATTGGCTTAGTGATGTTATATTTAAACATTGGTCTAAATCAAATGAAGGAGTTCGGCAACGTTTTCCAAATAAGGATCAGAAATGTTTTCCAATATAGGAAATAAGAAATAAAAGTAAATATGGTGATGTGGTTCAAGTGATTTATAAAGTATGTTTTTTCCAAATTTAGAAATTAAGAATTTACGAATATATAGAAAGGGAAAATGGATAAATTAATGATAATTTAATTAAAGGAAATAAACCTTTAAATGATGATTGATCGATAGAATTTCCATTTGGAAATGATATCGTTGTTTGCACACTTGTTTTTCTTTGATAGTTAAATCACCGACTATCGAAGTTTTTGACCATTTTTCCGTCTTCAATACGGAGAGACTGGGATCAAATATATTATCTGAAAACCACTCTGTATGGACGTTAGCGTTGCGATCAAATATTGAAGACGGAGTTATGCAAGGACTACCCAATTTTACAAAATAGTGCCTTCGGTTTGTCCAGTCCCAGGACAAACGTGAATGGACGAATGTCCGACAGAGTATATCTAACGGATCGCGTAAGTTGATCTCTTCAAACGTACTTACGTTTGGTGGTGGAGGAATTCGTTTCTCTTAGCTTTATACCCATGGTATTTTTGAAGAAATCAATTTGTGATTTGGCAGGTATGACGATGTGGCATTCAAAGTGAATGAATGTATGATCTGTCAAAAGCTACGTAATGACCTCAAGCCTCATTAATCGGGAAATGACAGAAATCGGGCAGGCAGCATGGCTAAGTGGGTCGCTCCCATTAGGTTGTTTATCACCTATCTAGAGAAAGTCCATTTCATTCTTTTATCTGTTATTGATGCTGTCCTTTTTCGGGAAACGGTGGGTAGCTCCCAACCGTTGGTGATATACATTCGATACACTCAAGCGAAATGAGTGGTCGGTCATGTGTGGGCCGGGTTACAAGACGTTCTTGTTGAACCCAGTGTATTTGCCTCTAGAGATACACTATCGGCAGGTGGTCCCAAACCTTGTCATAGTTGGAATCCAATCTCCAATAAGCGCTCGCGGTTTTGTTTGTATACTATATATGTGGAACGTGAGATGCAAGCGTTCTGCTAGATTCTAATTACTTGTGATAAGACATTATTTTAATATCAGAGAAGTATTGATTTCAACAACTGTTTTGGGTTATCGTAAGGAAAAACCATCAGTGTTTATGTGTGGATCGGTCTTACGATTATCATTTCTTTCGAAAAGGATTTTGAAAAGTTAAACCAAATGATTGGAGTTTACTCACACAGTCCCATGACTGACCCAGAGTTTTATTTTGTTTTTGTTTTCCCCAAACTCTCGGGTGCTCAAATTTGTACGGGCAGTCAAGTGATTAGGATTTTACAGATATACTTTGAAGGAGCTTGGAGTAGGAGGCTTCAACACTAAAGATATATAGTTTAGTTCCGTGTGATGTTGTGTGATAATGGTATGTATATATTGGTACAAGTTATATTTCCAAAGTTATATTATGTATTATATTTTATTCGTTCCGCTGTGAGATTCGTGTTTACTCTGATTGTGTTCTTCTTCTTCTTCTTCTATTCTAATTTTCTATCTTATCTATTCTCACCCTCTAACTTCTTTCTATTAATGATCTAGAATGTTCGATACCTGAATAATTAACATGGGTTTTATGTTGATTTTCTGGGTCGAAAATCCCAGTTCATTACAGTGGTATCAGAGCTGAAGGTTAAGTGATTACCTTGGCTCTATGGCGTGACTCAGTAGAAATGGGGTTAGTAATACCCTAGATTGAGTTTGATTATATATATACGAGTGAACGTATTTGTAAATTTTATAAAAATTGTTTTATATTGTGGAGATTTATGGGTCGAGTTGTTTGTGAATTCTGGTTGATTAGTTTGATCCACTGTATCGGTAGGAATTTCTAAACACTCGAATATGATGAACCGACACAATAAGTTTTGAAAGAGGGTAAATGAAATAATTTTACCCAAATTATATTTGGATATAAAAGAAAATATTTATATTTAAAGTATTATAGTATATGTGATGTGTTGGTTGATTGTTATTGAAATAGTTATGTAAATAACCAATTGGAGTTCGTATAATATGGAATCAGATGAATTAAATCTGAATTTAAATCAAGATTGAAACTAAAACTTTGGAAACTTGAATAAGTGTTTATAAATGGATTATATATTTGAAAATTTTAAGATCCTGGGAGATTTTAAAAATTTTTTTACAAGCATTGTGAGGGGTATTTTGAAGTATATTTCAATGTGGGATTGTTTAAAAGAATTTTTAAAGTGATATAGTATTGAACACACTTCGATAGCTGGGAAATAACTCTGATGATGCTGGCCACATCATCAGTGTTCATTTTTGAGTTGTAAGTGATGGTTTACTACCAAAGATTTTGTTTTCGATATTTTTGGGAAAAGGAAGTTGTTTTGAATCCCGAAAGGGAATAATTTATTTTAGAAAAACTAAACTGTTTTAAAAAAATCCCTAGGAAGATAGTATGAATTAAAAGAAAATTAAAGAAATTTGTGAAAGTAAATATGAATTGAATTGAAACCAGTTAACTAGAAATTGAATTGGAATATAATATATCCCGTAGAGTCAGATTTTGAGTTATGAGATAGGAATCTGAAATGGTATTGATTGGTGAGTTAGGAGTGGGAATCAAGGGTGGAACTTTCGTTTGAAATGGAATTTGGCTTGGAGACTTGAATGATTTGGTTTTGACGATATAATTGGAATTTTGTTTGGAAATGCATTTGTATATGATGACAAAGTATCACATGGAAAGGATGTAATGATATGCCCGACAAAAAGGTACACGTTTATTTATATATGAGTTTGGTGATTTTCTGAGCCAATTTGGCAAGCCGCTTGGTGTTTGATTTTCTTTTGGATTGGAGAAGACCTAGAGAGGCAAGTTGGGGTTTGAACTATTGACCGGTACAAAGGAGGTGCTGGCGAATTTTTTTGAAAATTTCGGGTGTTAGAAAATTTTCAGGATTTTAGAAAACTTTCATTGATAAGAATTAATTAATAATTTAGTTGGAATTAAATTGGTTCAGTTGAAATTGAAGTTGATAAGTAAAGAAATAAATGTATACTAGTCAATAGGGTATGTTCTCTACCTTAATAATTACGAGGACGAAATTATTTTAAGGGGGGAAGAATGTAATGACCCGCATTTCTACAGTATAATAATTAATTTATTTAATTATTTAAAATATGAATTAGAATGTTAAATGGTCGTGAATTAAATATTTTTGAATATTTAATTAAAATAAATAATATAATAATATATTTATATTCTAAAATAATCAGAATTTGCTGAAATGGCGATATGGTGTGAACGGGATCAACTGTGATATTTAATTCAGTTTAGAGTTGAATTATATTGGCGAATATATAATCACCTGATCTAGAGTTTCATTTACTTCTAAAAATCTATTGTTGATGCTGTCCCATTCGGGAAATGGTTGCTGACCCCAACCGTTGGTGATATACATTCGATACACTTAAGCGAAATGAGTGGTTGGTCATGTGTGGCCGGGTTGCAAGATGTTCTTATT
The DNA here is from genome assembly GCA_030737875.1 of Allium sativum. Lineage (NCBI taxonomy): Eukaryota > Viridiplantae > Streptophyta > Magnoliopsida > Asparagales > Amaryllidaceae > Allium > Allium sativum. Next base: position 226,044,392 of record CM060911.1, on the reverse strand, counting down.
AAACCCAGTGTATTCCTCTCTAGAGGTACACTAGCGAAAGGTGGTTCCATACCTTGTCATAGTTGGAAATCCATTACCCAATACGTGCTTGCGGTTTTGATTGTATACTATATATGTAGAACGTGAGATGAAAGCGTTTCTGCTAGATGATTATTATATTGTGGTTGATAGACATTATTATAATATCAAAAGGAATTGATATAAAGATTAATTTGGATTCTCATAAGGGAAAAACTCATTCCGTTATACGGCGTGGCCTTATGAGACATCGTTTACATGGCTCAAACTGTTCTAAACTGTTTTACTCATACCGGCCCCATGACTGACCCAGAGTTTATTTTGTTTTGTTTTCCCTAAACTCTTGGGTGCCCAATTTTGTACGGACAGTCAAGTAGTCGGGATTTACAGAAATACTGGAAGAGCTTGGAGCAGGAGGCTTCAGGATTATATAGCTATATTTATTTCTGTTATGTTGTAAGTGTTGTACTCTGATAATGTTACTGTATACATATACTGGTTTTATTTCAAGGATATGTTATATATTATATGTTGTTCGTTCCGCTGTGAGATTCGTGTTACTCTGATGTTGTGTTCTTCTTCTTCTTCTATTCTAAGTTTCTATCTTATATATTCTCACTCTCTAATTTCTTTCATTAACCATCCGGTATTTTCGACTCTTGATGTTCGATATGTGTTGTATATCGGATAATCAAGGTAGACTTTTTCTGGGTCGTTACATGATCAGACCTTTCCATAATAATTATCGAGTCTTATCCCTCAATTATTCTTTCTCCTTTAAAGTCATTCTCCGAATAGGGTGCACTACTGGTCTAGCATTCAGCATTAAATCGATTCTAAAATCAATTTCTCTACGTGGAGTTAAGCTATCCACTTCTTCAAACACATCCGCATATTTTTTAATGACAGAAATATTTTTTGTGACAACAGGAATATTTTCTATTGGAGTAGGAGAAACATCAAGAGCTGACCAAAATTTTGATTTATCAGAATTCGGGCCTTCACATGGTATGGTTATATACTCCCCTGATTTAGTCCTTGCCTTAACAACTCTCTCGGCGCATTTAAACTCAGATTTATATTTGGTTATCCAATCCAATCCTAAAATAAGATCAAATTCGGTAAAATTAATGATGATCGAGATGGTAGGGAACCGATAATGGGAAAAAGAGACAGGCACCCAACAAATCCAACTAAGCTTGAGGGAACCCCCAACCAGATTATGGACAGTGATGGGTTGTTTGAGCTTTTTCAGTTTCAAATCCAATTTCTTAACCGCATTACTTGCAATAAAGCTTTGTGACGTGCCTGTATCAAACAATACTTTAACTAGAGTTTACTCACACCAGTCCCATGACTGACCCAGAGTTTTATTTTGATTTTGTTTTCCCTAAACTCTTGGGTGCACAAATTTGTATGTGCAGTCAAGTGATTAGGATTTTACAGATATACTTTGAAGGAGCTTGGAGCATGAGGCTTCAGCACTAAAGATATATAGTTTAGTTCCGCTGTGATGTTGTGTGATAATGGTATGTATATACTGGTACAAGTTATATTTCCAAAGTTATATTATGTATTATATTTTATTCGTTCCGCTGTGAGATTCGTGTTTACTCTGATTGTGTTCTTCTTCTTCTTCTTCTATTCAAATTTTCTATCTTATCTATTCTCACCCTCTAACTTCTTTCTATTAATGATCTGGAATGTTCGATACCTGAATAATTAACATGGGTTTTATATTGATTTTCTGGGCCGAAAATCCCAGTTCGTTACATAGTGGGTTTGAAAACCTTATAAATTGGGAAAGGTTGAAAAGAGAAAAATGGATTAGGAATATATACAGTTGAGAGAATTGACTTTGGGGATGTCTAGGTAAACCTAGAAGGATTGGAAACCCGCTTTAAGTATAACCCTATTGTTAACTTTTAAGAACTTGAAATTATAAAAGTTGTAGGAAAATGGTTTATGGCGTTTTCAAGTTTTAATCTTAAAAGTTATAGTTTTAAATATGTAAAGTATACATATTGGGTTTTGAAGTAAAATGGAGTATATTTTGTAAATAGTGACTTCTTTCGAAAACTTTATCTAAAGTAAAATTCTCTCAGTAAAAGGTGCATATTATAGAGCATGTATAGCTCGCTAGTTTTCTTGTTATATTTCATACAAGAATCCTTAATAAAGGAAGTTTTGAAGTGCCTATTCTTATGATAATCCTTTTTGATAAATTACTTTGGGTGGACAAAATAAGTCATAGGAATTAAGAATAGAGTGGATGTTTGCACCTTGTAGTAAGAGACTTAACCAACCTTATAGGTAAAGTCATAAACCCAATTGAGAAAATAGTTGTCCTTATCTACTCCAGCTTTTGTGATTTGAAAAATAAGTGATTTACATTTTTAAAATGACATGTTTTATAGTTTGTCAAAAGAACATTTTCATGGGGAAAATAAAGTTTTGACACTTTTAATTTGGAGAGAAATTTAAATGATAAAGAAAGGCCAAACAGTGTTTTAAAAGTATGGAGTAGGAAAGGGTTAGTGCTTAGGGAAATCGGGAAAAGTTTTAGGGCTATAAAGTAAATAGCGAGAATCAACTTGGAATAATAGTGAGTTCCCGTAGAATACGTAAGCATTGAAAAGCCTAGGGGTTGCTTAAAATAATTGTTGGTACATGGCTAGAGTTAGTTGTGACTACTAGATTGAAAAGGGGCAAGTAAGGGTTTAGACCCTGTTACTAATTTTCAGGTTAGGGGTAAAACCCGTTACTGCATTTCTGTTGGGATCATTCCATTATTTTGTTCGTGTTGGGTAGTTAAGGTAACACCTAAACCTGTCATAGATCCCATAGTTTGGACTTTTCTGTTTGAAGGGGGACATAGTCCCGAGATTCTTGGCCCTTAGTAGTAGCTGTGTAAGGTGTCTGTTCTCCTGTTTTAGTTGAAAGAGTAGAAGGCTTATTTAAATTTAAACTAAGATCAGATAATTAAATAAGCTAAGAAAAGGTACAACTGAAAAGGAAACAGAAAATTCAGTAAAGTAACAAACATAATAACTTTATGAGAAAAGATGGATAATAATGAAAATTTTCCAAGATAAAATGAAAAGAAAATCAGTAACGAAAGAAAATTCTCTTATGTGGGATGTGCTTGGATAGGAGAATAGGAGAATCTTTATAATAGTTTCATAAAATCCAAGTACGGTAGAAAAAAGGTATATAAAAGAAAAATGGAAGATGTGAAATTTTTCGTTTTCCACCTTTTCGTAACATTAGAAATCGAATTTAGAAAAATTAGATTTTTCTGAAATTCGAAAAATAAAGTTGCTTGGTAGAAATATGGATGCAACAATTGGATGAACTATGCTCTTACTCAGTAAGAGTGTGGGAAAATTTGGATGAAAAAGCTTTTTATTTTCAAAATATTTCATTCATGTAGAACTGCAGTATATTTAGGATGTGAGCATCATATTTTGAAAGGGTTTTTGAGAAAATTTGCATACACATAGGAGGTACCGCTTAGGAATACATGCATTATTATATTGTTTCACTTTGCATAAGTGCACAATGTTTGCAAAAATTGGATGCATATATGATGGATGCATATTATGCGAGAGGTTAATTTATTTTTCCCTTATCAAATTTCAAGGACGAAATTTCCTAAGGGTGGGAGAATGTAATACCCCGTATTTTTAGTGTAAGACAATAAAATAAGAATAACTCAATTAAATATTCAGAATTAAGTAAAACGGACTGCGTCATTGCATCCGTCTCAAAATTCTGGTCAAGATCGACACTGGTTTGGGTAAATCGGACATCGTATAAAGAAGTTATTAAGGTTCGAAGTTTGTATACATGCAGGAGGAATATATATATGTGTGTGTGTGTGTACACACATTAGGTTCAGAATTCGAAAATGGGTCCATAAATTCGAAAATCAGCTCAAAATTCGAATTTTCAGAAGGCAGCAAATTTCCCGCTAGGGGGCGTCGACCCCGGTGTCGACCCACTCAAAGGGGTGTCGACCCCGGTGTCGACCACCTCAAAGGGGTGTCTACCCACCTGCGGTAGATTTTGGCAGATTAGTGTTTTTGATGTTTCAGATGGCTTTTGGACAAATATGAGGGTCCTGGTTGCTCCATACACCTATAAATAAGACCCTAGACCTAACCCTAAATCTCATAATTCAGTATCTACACCGGAGCTCTGCAAACACACTCTCTCTCTTCTCAAATCTATTCTGAAAATTAAAATATTAGCCTAGGAAAATTATGAATCCAGATCTGGAAGAGAGAATCAACATTAATAAAAAGATTATTGAATCATGAAAGCAAGTTAAACTTCTAGATCCGATCTATTCATATTCTTCCTATTTCTTTCCCTTTTCTTTTAGTGAAAATTAAACGATCCACGTTTATTAGGTTTCAAATCAAATTAAAGGGAAAGCACGGATGATAGAACGAATCAGATCCAAAATTTGGGGAAAGCATGAAATGTGAGTGGGTTTAAACTATAGCCTTTAGATAATATTAGATTATCGTTTAGCATTCCCCTTGTTATAAATTGTGAAATTGCCAAGTTAATTATAAATTATTATTATAACAAGTTGAGATGTTAACATGAATAATTCGTATGATGAATATGTGTTGTATAAACTTGTTAATTATAAATTATTGTTATAAAGTATTGGAATGATTATATGTTGTATAAACTTGTTAAAATATGGGCAATGATTAATATTGTTATAATTATATAATTCGCTTAGGGCATATCATTGAGTAAACGACATGTTAAACTTGCTGGATTAAAATAATTACCCTATTGAATGTTTACATGTCAAAATAGAATTAAACATACGTTGAAAAGGACATGCGACAAAATATGGGCAAAATTGGACGACAACAAAATTGGAAGACATGTAAATTAGATTACTGTAAACTAGATTACATTAAAAACTATAATATGCCTAAATTTTTGATGAAATGGGAATAATTGTTAAAGAACAAACATGCCAAGATTCACAATAATTTGACACCGTAACGCTCTTAGACACGAGGTTAGATTGCACTTGTGATAGAAATCTGCCCGGACCCGCCCGGCATATCCAGCATTCACAAGTGGTAAATCTTATGTGAGGGGTCTAGGTGCAAAAATTAAAAACATGTAGTGGTGCTAAGACACGAGGGTAAGTTAACTTGTGATAAAAGTCTGCCTAGACCCGCCCGGCAAATCTAACGTTCACAAGTGTTGGCTTAATGTGAGAGGACTTATGCATAAATATATATATATATATATATGTATATAACCAGATATGAATAAATGGCAATAATATTGATTAAATGTCTAACTCAGAAAATAAGAAAGGAAGGGATGTAGTGGACTAAGTTACTGTGATGCGAAGGAAAAGTGATGTATTTCCCTAAATGACATATTTCTAAGAACGTGGTTGCAAGTAAGCCACAGTAAATAAAGTAAGAAAAGTAAAGAAATTACATGCTACCACGGATTTAGATGGGAATATGTTATGAAAGTAAATCACTGATTCCTTCTATCAAACTGATAAGGTGTATGAAGTATTTTCCTTAAATGTAATAAGGAATATATATTACAGTGAATGAAGAATAATGGTTTACAAAAGTAAATCCTTTAAAAGGGGAATGATAATCACCTATTATTAATAAACAACATTAATGAAAATGTTGTATAATAGGTAGAATTGTCCTAGGGACAAGTGGGGATTATAACTTAGGTTATAATAAGCTAATAAGTAAAATGGATAACTGCTGAAATGAAATAAGGGACACTTAATTGTAAATTAAGTAATCAGAAAAGGGGAAAACCTGAAACCAGTTAAGAAAAAGGGAGAAAATATATTGTACTTAATTATAAATTAAGTAATTCGTAAACTTGGAGGTCAGAAACTCGTTGATAAGAATAACATGTTTAGACTTGTCCTAGGGACAAGGGGGAAATTATAACATAGGTTATAATAAATGGGTAGAGAAACTTAGTAATGGGCCTTAGTTAATAGAACTAAGTTTATAAGTAAAAAACAATAAGTTGTATTGATGATGTAAAGAGGAATTATGATCAAAAGAGAAAGAATAAGGAAAACTTATGAGATAAGTTATATTTAATCATAAATGGTAAGTGACATGTTAATTGGAAAACATGTGAATTGAGATATACTTAATTACATATTAAGTAAAACATGTTATTGTAATCAAACAAGAATATAAGAGAGATCGTGGATTACAGACCTTGGGCCACAATCTAGGGAATAACATGTTGTAGGCTTATTAATAAACTTAAATGGGTTAAGTTATATGACTGAAATTAATAAGCAAGAGAAACTTAGTAGTTTGAATAAGAAATCAATATGAATTGGAATAACCAAGTTAACTGGAAACCTGATGAGGTGAGACAAGCGCATAAAAGAATGTTTAGACATTGGGTCTAACAACATGCTAAAGTAAGGCGCTTAGTACGGATGAGGGTGAATTACCCAACGGGGTAGATCATCGAGGTGTTATAAGGCATGAGGGGAGCGCACATTCATCTGATTGTTCTGACGGCTCCAAAGGACTGCAAGGGAAAGCACGCGGCTTCCTGAGGTATGTAAGGTGCTCCTAGTAGTCCTATGTGTGGTGACAAATGTCTTAGGCTGCGCTCGCAAAGGTTGGGTATGCACGTAACTACTAGGTGGGTGGGCCTTGACTGCAGATGTAGCAATGCAGTCAGAATGCTGTGACGCTGTGACTCCAGAGTGGTTTGGCGGTTGCCCCACGAGGAGGCCGAGGGTCATGACCAACAAGGATAGTAGACCGTCGGATACCCGTCATCGGCAACCAGTGGGATGCGGAAAGACTAGAGCTAAACCCAAGATACCATTTCACCCTTCACTATCGGGGTAAGGGGTTGAGCGAAGACGCCACATGGACGTTTAGATTGTTTGCATAGGGGCAGTTGCTTAGCTCTTGTAGTCTTTACTAGTTGAGGGAGGGGCGGAGGTGGGGCCATAGCCACTACAAAAAAAACCCTATGTATATCTGTATGTAGAGGCTCTTTAAAGATGGGCCTGTACAGATATGGAAAAGCTCACAATCGAGTTCCGTGCTTCTTGTATCGCCCTGCCACGGAACTCGGTACACATTAGAGGACGTGCGATTGAGGCATCGAGCTACAATTGAAGATACGTATGGTGGACAGTCTAGATACACGCATGTCGGCTCTGGGTGATGTATTGTAGACTTGAGGGCATTACTCCGATATGGAGTCTGATTTGAACAAAGGTGGCAGTCAGTACATTTACGTAGCATAGTAATGACAGATATATGCGGAACCTAACACTGATATAGAGAGATCCGTACGTCACTCCGGCGTAGGATGAGGGACTGCGTATATTTCGGTGGTATTACGGTGGAGACCGTGCGAGTGGGGTACCATAGGGTGTATGCTAATATTGGGGGTAGCTACATATATACTATATCTAACGACCCGTATTTTTAACGGACAATAAATAATTTATTTAATTATTTAAAGGATGGTTTGGTAATTTAAAGTGACCAGAATTAAATAATATTGAATATTTAATTAATATAATAATTAATTTATAAATTTAAATTTCGGAATAGTTGGAAATAGTAGAATTCACAATATAGTGTGAATTGGATTGTTTAAAATATATAATTCAGTTTAGAGTTGAATTATATTAACGAATATATAATATAAATGACAGTTGAACATATAACTATATTATAATTATAATCGAGCTCGAAATGGTGTGGTAGTTCGTAATTTGGCGATTCGAATTTTAAACGAATATACAGAATCTGTTTTAAGCCGAATTTCTGTGAAACAAGAAACGTTCGGAGCTGGTGAAGTATATTTTTCTAATGGAAGAGAAAACTCGGGATTTCGTCAGGTAGATTTTGATTTATGATAAAATCAAATTTTAAAAAAGTCACTATGGAACATTTATAAGCCATAACGACATATTTAATTATAATTAAATATCGGTTTCGAATTTGGACAAATCCTTTTAGATGTAGTTATAATTTAATTTTTAGAATTTTTCTATAATTTTTATTTTGGAAAATGAGCACTTTTTATTTTGGAGTATTTTACACCTTATATGCACATTTCGGCGTTTCACAGAATAAGTTAACGGACCCATATTATTATACTTTTGGGATCGTGGCACATTGCTCATCACAACGGTATTTTTATTTTTGGTTGATAGTGGTCCTTAAATGATATAATTTTATGTAGCGCTGTGCTCAAAAAAATCTAATTTATACATGTGTATTTAATAAAAGTTAAAATCGAAAATAAAAGGAAACCTTACCATCTAAGTAACTTCACCGCATAAAAGATATGCTAATTCACATAAATCTAAAATCTGCAAACCTATATGATAATAGCGTTACTCCAATTTCTTAGCAAGTAAGGAACCGTGAAAGATTGATATGAACTGCACCTACCCTAAGCTGAACAAAGACTTTTATGGACCTATTACTTCACTCCAAAGTAAACACAGCCCTACTACCCTATGTCCACGCAAGGATAAAAGTGGGTCTGCAAACCTAAATCTATGTGCTACCCTATTCTTTAACCACTAAGTTATTTCTCCACATAAATATACGCGCTAACACCAAACTGGAATTGTTTTGTTCCTGAAACAAACCCAAACTCCTCTGTAAACTAAAACGAGTATATATACTCGCATGTTTTTCTCTTCTTTCTACAATGGGGTGATTTTCGTGGAACTCGATGCTCTTTTCTCAAATTAGTTTGTGGAAATTTTGGGTCACTACTTGCTTGGAGGGTGTGTGGCGAGCTCACTGACACCATGGCCAGGGTGGAGCTGAAATGAAAAGAGGACGTCGGCATGAAGTTTTCAGGAGTTCGTGAGTTCATTGCTGTTTGGATCTGGGGACATGTATGGCAAGTGAAACATGGCAGTGTACGCATAGGGAAATGAGCGAGCTGTTGTGAAATGAATGGCATGTTGATGGCGTGCCTGAGTTTGAATAGATCTAGACCCTGGTAGCGAGATCTAATGCGAGCATGTTCGAAGAGATGAAGTGAAGTTGGTTTGGAAAATAATGGCGAAACAATTTACTGGAGTAATGTTCGAATTATATATTGAAGTGGGAAGAGGAAGGCAAAGTAATTTTCATGTTAAGGAATAAATTAGGAGCTAGGGTGATTGAGATAGGTATTGAAGTGGGATGGAAAAGTACTGGTGGAGGAAGAAAGCTTTTGGGTGGATCTGGGTATGCATGGAGTGAATGGGCTGTTATGGGTATGTTATCACGATGGAATGAGATGGAGTACTGTTGGAGTGGATGTTGTTGTGGTGAGTGGCAAATTAGATAACTGGTAAATGTTTGTTTGAAATTTATATTGAGTTATAATGCAAAAGGATGGGAAATGGTCGTGAGGAAGTCTGGATCGTGAGCCTGTCTATTGGGGAAGATGATTGCGCAAGTTACTTTGGAGAGCGGGTTGGTTATTTTCAGATTTGGAGAGTTGGGCCCAATATAAGAGTGTAAACCCAAAGTTCAAGAATAAATTAAATTTATTTTAATTTAAATATGTATACCAACTTGTAGTATTAATATCTGGGTCATACGATATCAGAATTTCGAACGGTTGAATCCGTTGGGATCACATGGACAAGGGCTACACCATTAAACTGATTCGGAATGAATTGGAGCTCGTTACAATTTATAGCAAAATAAATTGTCTAATCTAAATCAACAACAGTTTATCGTTATTTAACGATGACCGTCCAATGTGAGTAAATCTCACTAACTCTTTACAGTTTATATTTTTATAAAAATAATCTAGTATTGATAAATGATGATTGGCTGTTGTGTGTTGATTGTTTGGTTGAATTGCTGATTTATTTGTTGAAATTATAGATAACAATATATATATATATATATACATATATATATCGTTAACCAAATATTGATTCTGTTTATCAGAATATTTCATACTGAAATGAAATTGATGTTATTTATATTGTTTAACATCTGTGGATGCATGGAAATAGGTTGGAGGGATCCAACTGGATTCCTCAATACTATAATATTGTTTGTTTTCATATATTATGATATATGTTGTGATATATAATCTGTGACTGATTATGGTGACACTGGTCATGTTATTTGGTATTTTAAATACCATATGAAATACTGAATGTAAAAAGGAAATTTTCAAAGTGAATATTGAAAATGAAATATTTATATATGAAATAAATATGATATTATAAAAGGTAATGTTTGGAAAACAAATATTGGAAAATATAATTAACGAAATATTTGGGAATCGAATAGAAATTCAAAAAAGGATTTATACAAAATAAATAGAATTATATAAAAGGATTTATATAAAATAAATAGAATTATATAAAAGGATTTATATAAAATAAATAGAATTTTATAAAAGGATTTATATAGAATAAATAAAATATTATAAATGAGATTTAAGTGTTAGAAATAAAAAGGAGATTTGTATGAATAATTCTACAAATAAAAATATAAATAGAATTTGGGTTTGAGATATTGTTTTTAAATACGAAATCAAACTGTTTTTATTATATAAAGAAATATTATTCATATTCTATGTGAAAAATTAGATTAAATTAGATATTTTGCAAATAAAATATTATAAAGGAATTTAGGGTTTGAATTAGGAATTTAAATGGAATTACTGAAATTAGAAACTGACTAGAAATTAGTTGAGTTAAATGGCTTTCTGGGTATCGATCTGATGTTGGTTTCGGGCTTCGGGGTTTATGCTTGGGAAGTTGTTCTCTTACTAGTTTATACTTAGAGACTAATAGAGGCGGTAAGATAATGATGCATGAATCAGAAATGGAAACATTTTCCAAAGGTAATAATGTATATTTTCCAAAGGTAATAACCGACTATCAAAAATTTTGACCATTTCCGTTGTCAATACGGAGAGACCGGGATCAGATTTATTATCTGAAAACCACTCCGTATGGGCATTAGCATTAAGAATAAAATATGATGAAGATAACTGAAGACAGAGTTTATGCAAGGGTTGTTCTGGCGATCCTTGGTCGAAATTTCCTAAGATGGATTTACATAATAGTGCCTTCGGTTTGTCCAGTCCCAGGACGACCTGTATGGAAGAATGTCTGACAGATTATATTTAATAGATCGCGTAAGTTGATCTCTTCAAACGTATTTACGTTTGGTGGTGGAGGAATTCATTTTTCTTAGCTGTATACCCATGGTATCTTTAGAGAAATCAATTTGTGATTTGGCGGGTATGACGATGTGACATTCAAAGTGAAGAAAGGTGTGGTTTGTAAAAGGATACGTTATAGCCTCTAGCCTCACAACCGAGAATGGTACAAAATCGAGTATGTCACATGGCTAAGTGGTTAGCTGCCAGTTAGGGTGTATTGTCACCTAATCTAGAGATTCCATTTACTTCTATAATCTATTTCGATGTTGTCCTTTTTGGGAAACGGTTGCTATTCCCAACCATTGGTGATAATACATTTGGTACACTCAAGCGAAATGAGTGACCTGTCATGTTTAGCCTGGGTTGCAAGATGTTCTTGTTGAACCTGGTGTATTCCTCTCTAGAGATACACTGTCGGAAGGTGGTCCCATACCTTGCCAGTTGGAATTCATTACCCAATAAGCGCCCGCGGTTTTTGATTATATATTATGTATGTAGAACGTGATATGAAAACGTTCTGCTAGTTGATTATTTAGTTGTGATAGACAGACACGATTATAATACCAAATGAGTTTGATATAAAGTTTATCATTTCATTTAAAAAGATTTTGAAATGTCGAATCAAGTGTTTTGGATTCTCATAAGGGAAAAACCCATTCTGTGTTATACGGCATGGTCTTATGAGATATCATTTATTTTCTCAAACTGTTTTAAATTGTTTTACTCACACAAATCCCATGACTGACCCAGAGTTTATTTTGTTTTGTTTTCCCTAAACTCTTGGGTGTCCAATTTTGTCCAGACAGTCAATTAGTCAGGTTTTTTTACAAATATATTTTGAGAGCTGGAGCAGGAGGCTTCAGGATTGTATAGCTATTATTTATTTCCGATGTGATGTAAGTGTTATACTCAAATGACAGATTTGTATTTTCAAAGTTATGTTATATTATATATTTTATTTGTTCCGCTGTGAGATTCATGTTACTCTGATGTTGAATTGTTATTCTTCTTCTTCTATTCTAGTTTTCTATCTTATTTATTCTCACCCTCTAACTTCTTTCATTAACTATCCGGTATTTCCGATGCTTGGATAGTCGACATTGAGTTTATGTTGATAACTTGGATCGCGAATTCCCCGGGTCGTTACAGTGGTATCAGAGTTGAAGGTTAAGTAATTTCCCATGGCTCTGTGGCGTAACTCAGTAGAGATAATGTTAGTAACACCCTAGATTGAGTTTGAGTGTATATATATGTGCGCGTATCTGTTATTTGATATAAAAACTGTTTTATATTGTGGAGATTTATTGGTTGAGTTGTATTTGAGTTCTGGTCGATCAGTTTGATCAACTGTATCGGTAGGAGTTTATAAACACTGGAGTACGATGAACGGACATAGTATGTTTTGAAAAGAGTGTAATGAAATAATTTTACCCAAATATATTTTGATATAAAGAAAATATATATATTGGAAATATTATAATATTGGATGTGTTGGTTGGGATTATAATCAGATAAGATTATAATTGAAACGGTTATGTAAATAACCAATCAAAATTCATATAAGTGTTACGAAATGAATTAAATCTGAATTTAAATTAGAATTGAAACTACAACCCTGGAAATTTGGAAAGGTTTTTGTAAATGGATTTGGAATTAATATATGAGAATTTTAAAATCCTGGGAGATTTTAAATTGTTTTAAAAACATTGTGAATGGTATTTTGAAATAAATTCAAAATGAAAGTGTTTAAAAATGGTGTTGAAAAGTAATATAGTATTGAACTCACTTCGGTCGCTGGAAAATAAATTCCGATGTTGATCCGGACATCATCGGTATTCATTTTCGAGTTTCTAAGTGACGGATTACTACCAAAGGTATTCATTTTGAATTGTTTTGAATTCTGAAAAGGAATATTTCATTTTTGAAAAGCTAAGTTATTTAAAACTCCCAGGAAGAGATTGTTTGAATTTAAAACATATTAAATAGAAATTTGTGAAAACAAATTGGAATTGAAGTGAAGACCAAATAAATGGATATTGAATTGAAATAGAAAATATCGAATAAAATTGGTTAATGGGATAAGAATTTAGAATTATGTTAGATTGATAAGTTATGAATTTGAAAATCAAGAATGGTACTTGAGATTGAGAATGGAATTTGGCTTGGATAAGAGAATAGTTGGGTTAGAGAAAAAAGTGATTTGAGTTTGATTGGATGACATTGATATTGTTGATTTGGTAGCAGATGAGAAGGATATAATGATATGGCCGAAAAAAAGGTACAAGTTTATATTTTATATTAGGCATGAGATTTTTATGAGCTGATTTGGCAAGCCGCTTAGCTATTTGATTTTCTTTTGGTTTGAAGAAGGCCTAGAGAGGTGAGTTATGGTTGTACCGATTGAGCCGTACAAAAAGGTACTGGCGAAATTTTTCGAATATTTCGGGTGTTAGAAAATTTTCAGAATTTTTGAATTTTTTTTTAATAGAAATGAACTAATAATTTATTTAAAATAATTTGGTTCAGTGAAACTGGAGTTAAGAAGTAAACGAATAATTTTTAACCCAGTTAATAGTGTTTGTTTCCACCTTAGCAATTTCGAGGACGACGTTATTTTAAGGGGGGAAGAATGTAACGAGCCGTATTTTTAACGGATAATAAATAATTTATTTAATTATTTAAAGGATGGTTTGGTAATTTAAAGTGACCAGAATTAACTAATATTGAATATTTAATAAATATAATAATTAAATAATATATTTAAATTTCAGAATAGTCGGAAATAGTAGAATTCACAATATTGTGTGAATTGGATTATTTAGAATATATAATTCAGTTTAGAGTTGAATTATATTAACGAATATATTACATAAACGACAGTTGAACGTATAACTATATTAGAATTATATTCGAGCTCGAAATGGCGCGGTAGTACGTAATTTGGCGATTCGAACTTTAAACGAATATACAGAATCCGTTTAAGCCGGATTTCTGTGAAATAAGAAACGTTCGGAGCTGGTGAAGTATATTTTTCTAATGGAAGAGAAAACTCGAGATTTCATCAGGTAGATTATGATTTATGATCAAATCAAATTTTAAAATAGTCGCTATGGAACGTTTATAAGCCATAATTCTTTTTTTAGAATTTTTTTGTAATTTTTATTTTGTAAAATAAGCACTTTTTATTTTGGAGTATTTTACACCCTATATGCACATTTCGGCGTTTCACAGAATAAGTTAATGGACCCATATTATTATACTTTTGGGATCGTGGCACATTGCTCGTCACAACGGTATTTTTATTTTTGGTTGATAGTGGTCCTTAAATGATATAATTTTATGTAGCGCGGTGCTCAAAAAAATCTAATTTATATATGTGTATTTAATGAAAGTTAAAATCGAAAATAAAAGGAAACCTTACCATCTAAGTAACTTCACCGCAAAAAAGACATGCTAATTCACATAAATCTAAAATCTGCAAAACTATATGATAATAGCGTTACTCCTATTTCTTAGCAAGTAAGGAACCGTGAAAGATTGATATGAACTGCACCTAACGTAAGCTGAACAAAGACTTTTACGGACCTATTATTTCACTCCAAAGTAAACACAGCCCTACTACCCTATATCCATGCGAGGCTAAAAGTGGGTCTGTAAACCTAAATCTATATGCTACCCTATTCCTTAACCATTAAGTTATTTCTCCATATAAATATACGCACCAACACCAAACTGGAATTCTTTTGTTCCTGAAACAAACCCAAACTCCTCTGTAAACTAAAACGAGTATATATACTCGCATGTTTTTCTCTTCTTTCTACAATGGGGTGATTTTCGTGGAACTCGATGCTCTTTTCTCAAATTAGTTTGTGGAAATTTTGGGTCACTACTTGCTTGGAGGGTGTGTGGCGAGCTCACTGACACCATGGCCAGGGTGGAGCTGAAATGAAAAGAGGACGTCGGCATGAAGTTTTCAGGAGTTCGTGAGTTCATTGCTGTTTGGATCTGGGGACATGTATGGCAAGTGAAACATGGCAGTGTACGCATAGGGAAATGAGCGAGCTGTTGTGAAATGAATGGCATGTTGATGGCGTGCCTGAGTTTGAATAGATCTAGACCCTGGTAGCGAGATCTAATGCGAGCATGTTCGAAGAGATGAAGTGAAGTTGGTTTGGAAAATAATGGTGAAACAATTTACTGGAGTAATGTTCGAATTATATACTAAAGTGGGAAGAGGAAGACAAAGTACTGTTCATGTGATGGAATAAATTAGGAGCAGGGGTGATTGAGATGGGTATTGAAGTAGGATGGAAAAATACTGGTGGAGGAAGAAAGCTTTTGGGCGGATCTGGGTATGCACGGAGTGAATGGGCTGTTATGGGCATGTTATCACGATGGAATGAGATGGAGTACTGTTGGAGTGGATGCTATTGTGGTGAGAGGTAAATTTGATAACTGGTAAATGTTTTGTAACACCCCGAATTTCAGTTAACACTGATATTCACTAATTACAGAATTAATAATCTCAGATGTGAGAATCAGGGGAAACGGGTTACGTCATTGTGTTCGTCTCGGAAAAATACGCGAAATAGAGTCCGAAATTTTGTAAATCGGAGTCCGTATGACCCGGTTAAGGCCCAAAGAAGTTTTCGGGAAATTTGAATTTCGAAACATGCAGAAAAGGGGGCCAGGCGGGAAAACTCCCGCCCAGCCAAGTCGACTTGGCTGTCGATAGGGCTGTCGACTTGCCTGTCGACATGCCTGTCGATTTGGCAGTCGACAGGGCTGTCGACTTGCCCTGTCGGCTGATTCTGGCCTGGGTGCACCTGGTTGAGTTTTGGGCTGGGTTGGAAGGCTTGGGACGAAATCTGACGGACCTAAACTAACCTAGGGTTAATCTAAGGGTCTAAAACACAACCTAATCCTATAAATACACACTAAGACTACCCTAATCCATACTAAAAATAGAATCTATGCCATCATGCCGCCAAAATGCAACTTAGAAGGAGCCTCCACTAATTAGAGAAGAGGATTGCAAGCTAATCAACTACTAATCCACCTCTACTTCAACTCTAGCAACTATCTAAGGAGCTAATCTTGGAGTTGGTGAGTTTTTATCACTTTAATAACCAATTGCTAAACTAAGTAGATGAGATGTGATGAGATCATATGGTTTTGCTTGCGGATCAATGGGTTTTAGGTCATATGTTATGATGCTAGTTTGCTAATCACTATGTTTAACACTTATTCATGATGACACTAAGTTTATGCAAGTTAAGTGTTTGGGTTTATGCATGTTAAGTGGTGGGTTTTATGCATGCTAAGTATTTGGTTTTATGCATGCTAAGTGTTTGGGTTTATGCATGTTAAATGGTGGGTTTTATGCATGCTAAGTATTTGGTTTTATGCATGCTAAGTGTTTGGTTTTATGCAAGTTAAATGCTTGGTTTTATGCTAGAATCATGTGTGAAATAAGTGACATGACATGCAAGTTTAACCTATGAGTTTGGATCTATAATATGCATAATCTATGCAAGTTGTTTGGATTAGTGATATGCATAACATATGCGAGTTACCTTTGTATGTCATACATACATATGCAAGTTCATATGTAACATGTTATGCAAGTTTGGTGGTTGATTATATGCAAGTTCATATGTAACATGTTATGCAAGTTGGGTGGTTGATTATATGCAAGTTCATATGTAACATGTTATGCAAGTTTGGTGTTTGATTATATGCAAGTCTATATATGACATGTTATGCAAGTTTGGTGGTTGATTATATGCAAGTAACATGTGCAAGTTTACACCTTTGTATGTCATACATACATATGCAAGTTTACCCCTTTGTATGACATAAGTACATGTGCAAGTTCATCCCTTTTAGACCTATGACATGTATGCAAGTTGACACCTTTATGATAGGTCTATGACATGAACATTTATGCAAGTTACCATCTTTATGACATATGTGATTCATGCAAGTTTGGGTTGGTTATTTATGCAAGTTGGGTTTATGGTCATATATGCAAGTTGACACCTTTTAAACCCATGATAATGCTAATGATATGCTAAGTTGAACCCATTGTGTGTATGATGAATCTCCTCTTTTAAAGTATGTCATGTTAACGTATTTACGTGGGGACGATGGGGTAAAAATTAATGAACACATAAAATTGTGTGAAGTTGGTATGATTAAACATACCATAAAGTGGATGGACATAATTGGGAATTTACCTATTAAGTTAGGTCTACCCATATTATGGAATTGGGAATTTACCTATTGAGTTAGATCTACCCATATTTTTAAATATTTGTAATTAATTAGGGATAATTAATACAAATTATGGGGGTGATTAATTAGGTGTAATTAATCGACTAAGACACGAGGTTGGACCCTTTTGTAGCATAAGACTGCCCGGAACCGACCGGCAAATCCAGCGGCTACAAATGATTGGCCCAATGTGAGAGGTCTTAGTCATAAACTAAATACGTGACAAGTGTAAAGACACGAGGTTAGACTCTGTTATGGTGTAAGGCTGCCCGGAACCAACCGGCATATCCAGCTGCCATAAAAGACAGTCTAATGTGAGAGGTCTTTACAAAGGTTACGATCTTAATTAATTAAGAAACACTTAACCAAATTAGCATGTAGTTGGGCATGAGGGGTTAAGTGGGTGCCTTGGGTGGCATGTAGTAACTAGTGGGGGTGCCTTGGGTGGCATGAGGAAACTAGTGGGTTGCCTTGGGTGGCAATAGAAAATACGATTAGAATACTTAACCAAAGTGGAACATGTAATTAAACATGATTAAAGGGTTAAGTAAGTGCCTTGGGTGGCATGTGGGAATCAAGTAAGTGCCTTGGGTGGCATGTGGAAATCTAGTGGGTGCCTTGAGTGGCAATATGATTAAAAGACTTAACCAAAATTTATAACATGTAAGTGGACATGGTTAAAGGGTTAAGTGGGATTCACTAGAAATGACAAGCTTAGGTGGGTAGCTTGTGGGGGCCCATTTCAACCAATATCCCAAACGTATCTTTGTGGGCTCGACCCAAGTCGAGGACGGGACACGCATATTGGGCTTGACTGTAAGAGGCCAAAACGGGTTAGCGGTGGCAACGCAAGTCCAACGGGTTTCATATGCGTGTGTGGACCCGGGCTGGTAAGTAAGACGTTGTTGCATCGTGTAGGTATAAGCCGTGCACCGTTGATATTATCAGGTTGCCACTTTGGGGGATGATACACCCCACTGTGGGACCAGCACGGGTATCTACGTTAGGGAGCCGATCGAATGGGGGGTAGTGGGTACACCTAGTGGAGATAGGGGCAGACGGCACCTATGTAGTCAGCTAGGGGTACACGAAACTACTATTAAAAATTACTAAGTACACTTAGTGGGATCAACCTTTAAGTAGGAATTACCCTTGGGTGGGTAGAACTGGTGTGGTGCAGTGTAGGAATTACCCTTGGGTGGGTAGATCTGGGGTGGTGCAGTGTAGTAATTATCCTTGGGTGGGTAAATGCGTCTTTACGGTTATCTTAGTTCATCCTAAGTCTAGTTGGCTGCTTAGTGTAGCCATTTATCCCCAGTCGTTACCGTATATCAAGCTTATGTCTTACTCTGGTTACTTTAGTGATTGTATTGTTAAAGTTATAGGACTCGCTCAGACTTATGTCTGACCCCGTTGTTTTTATCTTTTTCCCAACCCTCAGGTTATCAGAGTGGGCCCAGCACTAGTTTGCTTTGATCAGACTGCTTTATCTATCTTTTGGAGCTTGGACCGTGGATGTAAAGCTCAGTTTATCTTTTCTATTATGGCTATTAAGTTATGTAGAGGGATTATGTACTTTTGTTTTATCAGGATGAATATTATGTACTTGACTCTTGTTTATGGTTTTGGTGTAACCAAACATGTTTTACTTTCCGCTGCAATGAAATGATGTTTTAAATTCTCAAGTATTACTTATATCTGTCTTGTTGTAATTTTTCTGTTCTATATTCACTTAAAATACTCCACCGATGTTATGGCATTCCAGAAATGAGTGACCGTAGCGGGTGTGGGGTGTTACACGTGGTATTAGAGCTTAAGGTTACCAGAACAGATAAAAATTTTAGAAAAACTATTTTCTAAGAATATTTTTGAAATGAGTATTTTCAAAAACATGTCTTTTAAGAGAAAAGTTTTTGAAAGAAAAGCATAATCCCCGATAGCCATATCTTTATCTTTCGAATTCTCCGTTTTGAATCTCTTCCTCTCTCGTTTTGAGTTTCCCCTCCGTGTATAGATGATCTTTCTAAGATAGATAAGAATGGAAAACCACTTCAAGGGACTTGGACGTTAGTCGGATTAGAAGTTGGTTCAAGAAGGAGGAGGACTGGTAGGTACCTATTGGATAGACGATGGGAGGAAGGCTCAAATAGTTGTTTGGTTAATGAAGAATGAAACCTCATTGGTGGGAGGTTACGAGTGGAGAATGGGAAGAAGAAGGTGAGTAGTTATCCTTTTGGGAGGAATAGGACACCTTATTAGGGTTGTCCAAAGGGGCAAGGGCAAGGTATGGAATCTTCTGGAGGGTAGTTGTATTCCCTCACGGCTAGTGTACCAGATGGGGATAAGACCGTCTAGGTTGGAATTTGGATTTCTTTATTATCCGGTTCGAACTTTATTTGATTCTGACGCATCGAGTTCGTTTATCTCATCGTTGTTAGTTGAGTCACTGCATTTAGACACCAGTTTAGTAGATGATCCCTTAGTTGTTTCAAACCCAATTGGTGGCTCCATGATGTGTTTGGGTTTGAAAGTTTCTATACTTAGCGTTGAGTTTAGATGTGATGCTTCTTGGGCTTCACGGGCTATGGGTTAGTTTTGGGCATGGACTGGTTATCCAGTAATGGTGCCGTTCTTGTTTGTGGAAGGAGAGTTGTTAGGCTTACGACCCGCTTGGGTAACACTCTCGAGATCTCTTGTAATCCCATGGAATCTGTTATGCTAAGTTATCTAGAATCGCTTGACACGTCGGTCTAGAGTTTGCAATCTGTTAGAGTGGTCCGGGAATACTCGGATGTGTTTGAGGAGGTGAAGGGCTTACCTCCGGAGCGGGAGATTGACTTCCGAATATATCCGGTAGACAATGCCAAACCAGTATCTTGGCCAGTGTGCCGCATGGCTCCTCGTGAGAGGAGGGAACTCCATAAGCAAGTAGGCGATTTGCTTGAGAAGGGGTTTAGAAGACGAAGTATATCAGAGTGGGGTGCTCCAGTAGTTTTTGCCACGAAGGCGGATGGGTCCCTCAGACTTTGTGTAGGCTAAAGAGAACTAAATAAACTCACAAAGAAGAATAGACACCCATTGCCGAGGATTGATGATCTCTTTGATCAGTTGGTTGGCGCCTCAGTGTTTTCGTAGTTGGACTTAGCCACGGGGTTTCATCAGTTGAGAGTGGCTGAGGATAGTATAGAGAAGACTACATTTAGGACTCCGGATGGTTTTTATGAGTGGCTGGTGATGCCATTTGGTTTGACGAACGCCCCCGCATACTTTGTTGATTTGATGAGAAGGGTGTTCAGGGAGTACCTAAATAAGTTTGTGATGGTCTTTGTAAATGACATCTTGGTCTTTTCTAGGAGCGAAATGAGTTTTCGTGTGTGCTTAATAGGTTGAGCAAAGCCAGTTATGGGAAAAAACGGTGGTTTTGTAGCGAGACTGGCGAGGACATCCAAAGTTGGACAAAGGCTTAATTGTTTAGCCATTTTTACTAGTATCATCTCACGTAGGTCGTCTGAACTCGAAGGAGATATCCCTTGGGTGTTTGTATGATATTGGTTTAGGCCTTTGGGGCTTGCACTTGGGGGATGTTAAGTTCGATTAGGATGGTCTGCGTGAGAGATGGACAGTTGTGATGATTTTGGATGGGGTAATATCCTGGTTTTCTCTAAAAGTGGAGAAGAGCATGCCCTACATCTTAGGGAAGTGTTGGAGACTCTTCGAGCGCGTAGTCTTAGGACAGCAAAAGTGGATGGTATTCTTAGCATCCTATGAGTTTGAGATAGCGTATACCCATGGCAAGGGTAACGTGGTAGCGGACGCCTTAAGTAGAAAAAGGTTGTCCTTGAGTTCATTGTTCGTTGAACGACGGAGCTTAGAGTTTATTTCTATGTTTGACTTTAGACCTTCCGTTGACTTTGTACCCGGTTTGCTAGCCTCCTTGGAGGTTAGGCCTACTCTTTTGGGGCGGATTGGCGGAGCACAGCGAGACGACCCACAGTTGGTTGAGTTAGTAGAGAAGCTCATGAGGAGGGGGAGTCGTCCAGCCATTTGAGTAGGTACACCCTAGATGGTAAGGGGTGGTTGCGTAGAGACGGTAGACTTTGTGTACCACAAGACGAGGGTTTGAGGAAGGCTATACTTGATGATGCACATCGTTCGAAGATGACCATTCATCCCGGTAGGGACAAGATGTACCAAGACATGAAGCGAGTTTTATTTTGGGCCGGTATGAAGAAAGACGCGGCCAAGTATGTCGCTAGATGCTTGGTGTGCCAACAAGTAAAAGCGGAGCAAAAGAAACCCGGTGGGTTGCTTCACCCATTGGAGGTTCCGCTATGGAAGTGGGATAGTGTCTCGATGGATTTCGTTAATGGATTACCAAGATCGAGGAAGGGTAATACGGGAATTTGGGATGGGATAGACAAACTTACTAAGAGTGCCCATTTTATACCCGTGAAGAGTAAGAGGACTGCTCAATGGCTAGCTTCAATCTACATTCGAGAGATTGTTAGATTGCATGGTGTACCTTCCAGCATAGTGAGTGATCGAGATCCTATCTTCACTAGCGAGTTTTGGAAGAGTTTGAAAGAGGCGGTAGGGACCCAGTTGTGTCTAAGCACCGCAAATCATCCTCAGACGGACGGCCAGACCGGGAGGGTGAATCGCATTTTAGAAGACCTTTTGAGGCTATGTATCTTAGATTTTGGAGGTACATGGGAAGAGCATCTTCCATTGGTGGAGTTCGCATATAATAACAGCTTTCAGTCTAGTATTGGCATGGCTCCTTTCGAAGCTCTTTATGGAAGGCCTTATCGATCACCTACATGTTGGTAGGAATCTACGGATGAGATCTTGCTTAGGCCCGATATGGTTAGAAAGACTTCGGAAAAGATTGATTTGATTCGAAGAATGATGAAAGCGGCACAAGACAGACAGAAATCTTATGCGGACAAGAGGAAAGCAGAGCTTAAGTTTGATGTTGGGGACATGGTTTTATCAAGGTATTTCCGTTACGGAATGTGGTTCGCTTTGGATCTGTTAGAAAGTTAGCACCAAGGGTTGTTGGGCCGTTTCCTATTAAGGAAAGGATTGGACAGATGACATATAGAGTGGAGTTGCCCGACAGGCTTAGTGGTGTACATGATGTATTCCATGTGTCACATTTGAGGAAGTGCCTACATGAGACCGCTGAGGTGGTAGAG
The DNA here is from genome assembly GCA_030737875.1 of Allium sativum. Lineage (NCBI taxonomy): Eukaryota > Viridiplantae > Streptophyta > Magnoliopsida > Asparagales > Amaryllidaceae > Allium > Allium sativum. The sequence continues at coordinate 226,021,677 of CM060911.1, read as the reverse complement.
CCGGGCTTGCTTAAAGAAGTAGAGATAGAGCGTGATGAGACGATTCGACGAGCTCCTACTCGCATCCTTGGGTCAGAGACTAGGAAGTTGAGGAATCGAGAGGTTCAACTAGTCAAAGTGCAATGGGGAGAAGATGAGAGCAACGCTACTTTAGAGACGGAAGAGAAGATGCGTTCATTATACCCATTCCTTTTTAGGATATGCCTTTTAATTTATCCTTTATCGTTTGACTAGTACTTATCTTATCTGTAGTATGTCCTCTCGTTAGTACCTTTGACCTTTAGATAGGGTAAACCTATGGTTGAAACATGTGTTTGAGACATGTTATGATTGATGGATGCATGTGGATGCAAGTGTTTGCTAGTGGTTGCTCGTGGATGCATATACACACACTCTAGACACTAGATCGGCTCAATCACTTCATATTGCATATTGCATATAATTGTGTGTAGGTAGCTATATTTATGGACGTATAATGGTTGTGTTATCATATGGATGATGCATTTTGGTGAATGATTGTGCACTCATGTAGATATAGTATGTGTCGATAGGGTTCTTTCGCATACATATTGGATGCATGGCACTATCACGGTTTGCATATGTTCATACATTAGATAGGGAACATATACACACACTTTTTGCATATGCTCATACATCAGTAGAAATTGTTTTAAGGACAATGGATGCCCGTGTTTGATGGATTGAGTAGATGGTTGTTTGGATGGTAGGATATGCATTCTCCTTAACTTGGAGATTTCGGGGACGAAATCCTTTAAGGAGGGGAGAATGTAACACCCCGAATTTCAGTTAACACTGATATTCACTAATTACCGAATTAATAATCTCAGATGTGAGAATTAGGGGAAACGGGTTACGTCATTGTGTTCGTCTCGGAAAAATACGCGAAATAGAGTCCGAAATTTTGTAAACCGGAGTCCGTATGACCCGGTTAAGGCCCAAAGAAGTTTTCGGGAAATTTGAATTTCGAAACATGCAGAAATGGGGGCCAGGCGGGAAAACTCCCGCCCAGCCAAGTCGACTTGGCTGTCGACAGGGCTGTCGACTTGCCTGTCGACATGCCTGTCGACTTGGCAGTCGACAGGGCTGTCGACTTGCCCTGTCGGCTGATTCTGGCCTGGGTGCACCTGGTTGAGTTTTGGGCTGGGTTGGAAGGCTTAGGACGAAATCTGACGGACCTAAACTAACTTAGGGTTAATCTAAGGGTCTAAAACACAACCTAATCCTATAAATACACCCTAAGACTACCGTAATCCATACTAAAAATAGAATCTATGCCATCATGCCGCCAAAATGCAACTTAGAAGGAGCCTCCACTAATTAGAGAAGAGGATTGCAAGCTAATCAACTACTAATCCACCTCTACTTCAACTCTAGCAACTATCTAAGGAGCTAATCTTGGAGTTGGTGAGTTTCTATCACTTTAATAACCAATTGCTAAACTAAGTAGATGAGATGTGATGAGATCATATGGTTTTGCTTGCGGATCAATGGGTTTTAGGTCATATGTTATGATGCTAGTTTGCTAATCACTATGTTTAACACTTATTCATGATGACACTAAGTTTATGCAAGTTAAGTGTTTGGGTTTATGCATGTTAAGTGGTGGGTTTTATGCATGCTAAGTATTTGGTTTTATGCATGCTAAGTGTTTGGGTTTATGCATGTTAAATGGTGGGTTTTATGCATGCTAAGTATTTGGTTTTATGCATGCTAAGTGTTTGGTTTTATGCAAGTTAAATGCTTGGTTTTATGCTAGAATCATGTGTGAAATAAGTGACATGACATGCAAGTTTAACCTATGAGTTTGGATCTATAATATGCATAATCTATGCAAGTTGTTTGGATTAGTGATATGCATAACATATGCGAGTTACCTTTGTATGTCATACATACATATGCAAGTCCATATGTAACATATTATGCAAGTTTGGTGGTTGATTATATGCAAGTTCATATGTAACATGTTATGCAAGTTGGGTGGTTGATTATATGCAAGTTCATATGTAACATGTTATGCAAGTTTGGTGTTTGATTATATGCAAGTCTATATATGACATGTTATGCAAGTTTGGTGGTTGATTATATGCAAGTAACATGTGCAAGTTTACACCTTTGTATGTCATACATACATATGCAAGTTTACCCCTTTGTATGACATAAGTACATGTGCAAGTTCATCCCTTTTAGACCTATGACATGTATGCAAGTTGACACCTTTATGATAGGTCTATGACATGAACATTTATGCAAGTTACCATCTTTATGACATATGTGATTCATGCAAGTTTGGGTTGGTTATTTATGCAAGTTGGGTTTATGGTCATATATGCAAGTTGACACCTTTTAAAACCATGATAATGCTAATGATATGCTAAGTTGAACCCATTGTGTGTATGATGAATCTCCTCTTTTAAAGTATGTCATGTTAACGTATTTACGTGGGGACGATGGGGTAAAAATTAATGAACACATAAAATTGTGTGAAGTTGGTATGATTAAACATACCATAAAGTGGATGGACATAATTGGGAATTTACCTATTAAGTTAGGTCTACCCATATTATGGAATTGGGAATTTACCTATTGAGTTAGGTCTACCCATATTTTTAAATATTTGTAATTAATTAGGGATAATTAATACAAATTATGGGGGTGATTAATTAGGTGTAATTAATCGACTAAGACACGAGGTTGGACCCTTTTGTAGCATAAGACTGCCCGGAACCGACCGGCAAATCCAGCGGCTACAAATGATTGGCCCAATGTGAGAGGTCTTAGTCATAAACTAAATACGTGACAAGTGTAAAGACACGAGGTTAGACTCTGTTATGGTGTAAGGCTGCCCGGAACCAACCGGCATATCCAGCTGCCATAAAAGACAGTCTAATGTGAGAGGTCTTTACAAAGGTTACGATCTTAATTAATTAAGAAACACTTAACCAAATTAGCATGTAGTGGGGCATGAGGGGTTAAGTGGGTGCCTTGGGTGGCATGTAGTAACTAGTGGGGGTGCCTTGGGTGGCATGAGGAAACTAGTGGGTTGCCTTGGGTGGCAATAGAAAATACGATTAGAATACTTAACCAAAGTGGAACATGTAATTAAACATGATTAAAGGGTTAAGTAAGTGCCTTGGGTGGCATGTGGGAATCAAGTAAGTGCCTTGAGTGGCATGTGGAAATCTAGTGGGTGCCTTGAGTGGCAATATGATTAAAAGACTTAACCAAAATTTATAACATGTAAGTGGACATGGTTAAAGGGTTAAGTGGGATTCACTAGAAATGACAAGCTTAGGTGGGTAGCTTGTGGGGGCCCATTTCAACCAATATCCCAAACGTATCTTTGTGGGCTCGACCCAAGTCGAGGACGGGACACGCATATTGGGCTTGACTGTAAGAGGCCAAAACGGGTTAGCGGTGGCAACGCAAGTCCAACGGGTTTCATATGCGTGTGTGGACCCGGGCTGGTAAGTAAGACGTTGTTGCATCGTGTAGGTATAAGCCGTGCACCGTTGATATTATCAGGTTGCCACTTTGGGGGATGATACACCCCACTGTGGGGCCAGCACGGGTATCTACGTTAGGGAGCCGATCGAATGGGGGGGTAGTGGGTACACCTAGTGGAGATAGGGGCAGACGGTACCTATGTAGTCAGCTAGGGGTACACGAAACTACTATTAAAAATTACTAAGTACACTTAGTGGGATCAACCTTTAAGTAGGAATTACCCTTGGGTGGGTAGAACTGGTGTGGTGCAGTGTAGGAATTACCCTTGGGTGGGTAGATCTGGGGTGGTGCAGTGTAGTAATTATCCTTGGGTGGGTAAATGCGTCTTTACGGTTATCTTAGTTCATCCTAAGTCTAGTTGGCTGCTTAGTGTAGCCATTTATCCCCAGTCGTTACCGTATATCAAGCTTATGTCTTACTCTGGTTACTTTAGTGATTGTATTGTTAAAGTTATAGGACTCGCTCAGACTTATGTCTGACCCCGTTGTTTTTATCTTTTTCCCAACCCTCAGGTTATCAGAGTGGGCCCAGCACTAGTGGGCTTTGATCAGACTGCTTTATCTATCTTTTGGAGCTTGGACCGTGGATGTAAAGCTCAGTTTATCTTTTCTATTATGGCTATTAAGTTATGTAGAGGGATTATGTACTTTTGTTTTATCAAGATGAATATTATGTACTTGACTCTTGTTTATGGTTTTGGTGTAACCAAACATGTTTTACTTTCCGCTGCAATGAAATGATGTTTTAAATTCTCAAGTATTACTTATATCTGTCTTGTTGTAATTTTTCTGTTCTATATTCACTTAAAATACTCCACCGATGTTATGGCATTCCAGAAATGAGTGACCGTAGCGGGTGTGGGGTGTTACATGTTTGTTTGAACTTAAAATGAAGTTGCAATGCAAAAGGATGGGAAATGGTTGTGAGGAAGCATGGATCGTTAGTCTGTCTATTGGGGAAGATGATTGCGCAAGTTACTGTGGAGAGCGGGTTGGTTATTTTCAGATTTGGAGAGTTGGGTCCAATATAAGAGTGTAAGCCCAAAGTTCAAGAATAAATTAAATTTATTTTAATTTAAATATGTATACCAACTTGTAGTATTAATATCTGGATCATACGATATCAGAATTTCGAACGGTTGAATCCGTTGTGATCGCGTGGACGAGGGCTACACCATGGAACTTATTTGGAGTGAATTGGAGCTCGTTACAATTTATAGCAAAATAAACTGTCTGATCTGAATCAATAACAGTTTATTGTTATTTAACGATGACTGTCCAATGTGAGTAAATCTCACTAACTCTGTACGGTTTATATTTTTATAAATATAATCTAGTATTGAAAAATGATGATTGATTACTGTGTGTTGATTGTTTGATTGAATTGCTGATTTATTGGTTGAAATTATAGATAACGATGTATATATAAATCATTAATCAAATATTGATTCTGTTTGTCAGAATATTTCATATTGAAATGAAATCGATGTTATCTATATTGTTTAACATCTGTGGTTGCAGAGAAATAGGTTGGAGGGATCCAACTGGATTCCTTAATATTACAATACTGTTTGTTTTCATATATTGTGATATATGATGTGATATATAATCTGTGATGATTATGATGACACTGGTCATGTTATTTGGTATTTTAAATACCATATGAAATACGGGAATGTAAAAGGGAAAATTTCAAAGTGAATATTGAAAATGAAATATTTATATATGAAAGAAATATGATATTATAAAAGGTAATGTTTGGAAAACAAATATTGGAAAATATAATTAAGGAAATATTTGGGAAATGAATAGAATTTTATTAAACGATTTATATACAATATATAGAATTATATAAAAGGATTTATATAAAATAAATAGAATTTTACAAAAGGATTTACATAGAATAAATAAAATATTATAAAAGGAATTATAAATGAGATTTAAGTGTTAGAAATGAAAAGGAGATTTGTATGGACAATTCTACAAATAAAATATAAATAGAATTTAGGTTTGAGATATTGTTTTTAAATACGAAATCAAATTTGTTTTGATTATATAAAGAAATATTTTTCACATTATATGTGAAAAATAAGATTAAAGTAAATATTTTGCGAATAAAATATTATAAGGGAATTTGGGGTTTGAATTAGGAATTTAAATGGAATTAGTGAAATTAGAAACTGACTGGAAATTAGTTGAGTTGAATGGCTTTTTGGGTATCGATCTGATGTTGGTTTCAGCTTTCGGGGTTTATGCTTGGGAAGTTGTTTTCTTACTAGTTTACAGTTAGAGACTAATAGCGGTGGTAAGATATTGATGCATGAATCAGAAATGAAAACGTTTTCCAAAGGTAATAACGTATATTTTCTAATTTTAGAAAATAAGGAATTTATGAATATATGGAAACGATAAATGGGGAATTGGGAAATAAAATGATGACTGATCGGTAAGATTTCCATTTAGAAATATGACCGTTGTTTGTACACATATTTTCCTTTGATAGTTAAATAACTGAATATCAAAGTTTTTGACCATTTCCATTGTCAATACGGAGAGACCCGGATCAAATTTATTATCTGAAAACCACTCCGTATGTTCATTAGCGTTGCGAATCAAATATGATGAAGATAATTGAAGGCGGAGTTTATGCAAGGGATATTCTGGCGATCCTAGGTAGAAATTGCCTAAGATGGATTTACAGAATAGTGCCGTCGGTTTGTCCAGTCCCAGGATGACCTGTACGGAAGAATGTCTGACAGAGTACATTTAATAGATCGCGTAAGTTGATCTCTTCAAACGTATTTACGTTTGGTGGTAGAGGAATTCGTTTCTCTTAGCTGAATAGCCGTGGTATGTTTGGAGAAATCAATTTTTGATTTGGCGGGTATGACGATGTGACATTCAAAGTGAAGAAAGGCGTGGTTTGTAAAAGGATACGTTGTGGCCTCTAGCCTCACAATCGAGAATGGCATAAAATTGGGTAGATCGCATGGCTAAGTGGTTAGCTGCCAATTAGGGTGTATTGTCACCTGATCTAGAGAAATTCCGTTTACTTTTATAATCTATTTCGATGGTGTCCCTTTCAAGAAACGGTTGCTGATCCCAACCGTTGGTGATAATACATTCGGTACACTCAAGCGAAATGAGTGACCGGTCATGTTTAGCCTGGGTTGCAAGATGTTCTTGTTGAACCCGGTGTATTCCTCTCTAGATATACACTGTCGGAAGGCGGTCTCATACCTTTCCAGTTGGAATTCATTACTCAATAAGCGTCCACGGTTTTTGATTATATATTATGTATGTAGAATGTGAGATGAAAGCGTTCTGCTAGTTGATTATTTAGTTGTGATAGATAGACACTATTATAATACCAAATGAGTTTGATATAAAGTTTATCATTTCATTCAAAAAGATTTTGAAATGTCGAATCAAGTGTTTCAGATTCTCATAAGGGAAAAACCCGTTCCGTGTTATACGGCGTGGTCTTACGAGATATCGTTTATTTTCTCAAACTGTTTTAAATAGTTTTACTCACATTAGTCTCATGACTGGCCCAGAGTTTATTTTGTTTTGTTTTCCCTAAACTCTTGGGTGCCCAATTTTGTCTGGGCAGTCAAGTAGTCAGGTTTTTTTACAGATATACTTGGAGAGCTGGAGCAGGAGGCTTCAGGATTATATAGCTATTATTTATTTCCTCTGTGATGTAAGTATTATACTCAAATGACAGATTTGTATTTTCAAAGTTATGTTATATCATATATTTTATTCATTCCGTTGTGAGATTCATGTTACTATGATGTTGTATTGGTATTCTTCTTCTTCTTCTATTCTAATTTTCTATCTTATCTATTCCCACCCTCTAACTTCTTTCATTAACTATCCTGTATTTCCAATGCTTGGATAGTCAACATTGGGTTTATGTCGATAACCAGGATCGCGAATTCCACGGGTCGTTACACTATATTAGGTTAACCCATTGGGAAGTAAACGGGTACGACGTGTGTGTAAGCCTTGAGCGCTGATAACCCAAGTAACCTAATAAATAAGAAAATATGATTGAATGGTATATGTAGGATTATCCAAAGTGTATAGTTTAAATCCAGTCACCAGAACTTGTGTTCTGACCCCCTCTTCATAACATACTCGCAGGTTACATTTGTGGCAGGGACATGATAGTCTTGGATACTGGTTAGGCAGTATTATTAATACGGTAAGGCTATATTTTGATTATATTACATTTTATCCATTCTGCTATGAGATATTTTCTGAACTCTGACATATTTTATGTCTCTGTCTTTTCTGCAGGATAGTAGAGCAACTCAATCCGAATTTCGATAGATTGGAGTCTTTAAAAAAAATCGGTCTGTCGAAATTGGGGTTGTCATAGATATAGTAATAACATTTATTTTAATGGAATTACATAATAACGATCTTTTGATTATTAATGTAAGCTATAGGTGCGATAAGCGGCCGCTTCTTATGGCCAATGTAAAAACATTTGCTTCATTTCCATTCGTATGTCCACATCTCTTTTTTCAAATTTCTACTCTTTTGCATTTTCCGCAAATTCATACATATATGTGATCCATATCCAGCACCTAATACTTAAGATGTAGAAGTAGATAAATTGACATTTATAACATTTATACCTTGTTCGATTGAAGTCATATTTCCCCTTTTTCTTTCCAGATCTTCTAAATATGCAAAACAATTACGTTTCCTTTTTAATTGAGGACAATCCTCAAATTTCGATGTCAGTTAAGAAATTGGATTTAATTCAGTTTATCCTTCTTAAGGACCGATCTAGGTGATAAATTATTGGTGTTATTTACCATTTAATATCTACATAAGATAATAAATAATAAAATAATGATAAACGATATTGCACCATATACATTCAATATAAATACAAATTTTGACAATCAAAATGTATATGTAACATTGCATATTTATGTAAATTAAGTAAAAAATGCTCCCACTCAAATCAACATCCATCTTTATATATATCAGCATGTATATATATATATATATATATATATATATATATATATATATATATATATATATATATATATATATATATTTTAGTGATCCAAGATCCTAATCATGTCTTGAGTTAACTTTGAATATTCCCCAAGACACAATCTTTAATCTTATGTCAATTATATCATATAAATAATTCTTGTATATCATGATGAACAAATTTTTGTTCATTTTAAATATTGGATATTTCATTCTCTCTGTCTCTAAGCCTATATTCTTATTATGGAAGCCTAGTTAAGTCAGACCCAAGTATAAACAATTTGAGTACCACAATTACTCTATCACACATAACCATAATAAATAGTGTGCTTATGCTTTGGTATAACACCCAACTATTGATTATGGAACTAATGAGTGTTTTTCTTGGAAGACGTTACTTTGGACTTAATATTAATAATTGTTTTGAAGGGATTTTATAACTCGTAGTGGCAAATCATATCAGTGTTATCTATACATTTCAAAATATCACTAACTTCAATTGTTTATAGATGCATTATATACGTAACACACAAGTATATATAAGTTGAATGGTATATCAGAAAAAATATGCCTTCTTTGCCTCTTGAACATTTCAAATTTAGGTCATCAATACTTTTGTACATACTCTCGCATGGATAATATCAGACATCAGTACTAGAGCACTATAATCGCAGATATAATATTCACAAAATTAAGAGAAACTACAAGTAGCCCATTATTGCAGAATTATACAAATCCAGACCTAATTAGGTTTCGAGGCCAATAAAATGTCCAGATTAAACATGTAAATACCAACATGTAAAACAAGAAATACTAGCCTCATCTTTACAGACAATTCAGATAAAAATTGTGCAAATTGATACATGCATATTTGCTTCGGAACTTGTAAAAAATATTTGCCCCAAAATGCACATTGTATTATCAGTCATACTGACCCATGTAGTATTATTTAAAAACATTTCAGTATCGTTATATATACCCTTTTCAACAAGAAAATATCTTCAAGTCAATAAGTATACACAACTAGTATCTGTTATCCATGTCAAACACAGATATACAATTATACATGAAGCCAAAAAATTGCATGTTGATCCTTATTTGCAAAGGATTCATAGCCATATTCTCTGGCATAAGTTAATACATCTTAGTTAATTTAAAAACTTATATACTACCTGCATCTTTTATATTACAGCAGACATTCATTGAATCGGGCAGCTATATATATATACACACACACACACACATACATACATATATATCAATTTTTAAAAACAATTCATGGTCCAAATGCAGACATGTAAACGCAAACAGCATGAAAGTTAAGACAAGTCATGTCATATCGCTAAATCTTTCATATATATATATATATACACACACATATATACATATATATGTACATATGTATATATATATATATATGCAACATGAATCTAAACAAACACTACAGCTAATAGCATGTCACCAAATGTACATAAATATAGTTTATATACTACTATATAACCTATCTGATATAGTAAAGTATTTTAGACATGACTTGGAAAACTAGTGTGCAAATAGGTCAGAAGAGATGTATGCATATATTAACATTTATACATAACAGAGTGTATGCACTGATCATGTTTAACCATTTATACTAATCACATAAATATGGATATTAAAAGTCTACTAGTATATTAAAGGTAGGAATCAGCTTGATGTATATGCAAGTCATACTTGCAACACATTTTTAATCAACACACTGCACATTACACTATAGATATAATATATAAATAGTTAACTGAGACACACATATACTTTCACATCAGAATGTTTGACACTGCACATTAAATATGTACATCATATTAATATATATATATATATATATATGTGTGTGTGTGAGTGTGTGTGTGTGTGTATGTAAATACACACAGGAGCAAAGATCCATGTAGTAACTTTAAAAGTCATCTAGTATCCTCATATTAATCAAAACAAGTAGTACTTGTATTAGCTGTAATAACTTATTTGCAGCATGTGTTATTATAAACATCGGCAGATATCAGATGCACAAATATTCATTATTCTACAGCCTATTATTTAAAGTAAGGGATCAACACATCAATGTGACTCTGGTAGCCTGGTATATATCTATGTACATTCAAATATAGGTGCACATTTTATTAGTGAATCAATCATTCAATTATGCATCAAAATTATAAGTAATTCATTATTTGATATATACCAACTTATAACAAGATAAATATCTTGATACCAGGTATTAAAATGAAAACACTACTAAAGCAGAAAGAAAGTTATACTTGTCGTAGCTTTTAGGAAGCATGCATACCATTATAAATACTAAATTGAAAATGAAAACAACCCATTGTAAGCTAAAACAAGCTATGCTATTTAAAACAGGGTATTGCATCATATACAATCATGCCAGATTCGCAAAACATTGAAAACAAGCTATTGCCAATTAAATTTCATTTTGTGAATTGATCGAGCAAGGTTTAATTTTAGGTTGGCGCGAAACATACATATATAATCTTATTCTTATTTACATATGTCAATTGGAACAATTCTCACCATTATTATAACTATTTATACATATAACCTACGATACTGCCTACGGTTTTATGCCCGACTAATGGATGACTCTCCAGTTCAAAGATAGCTCAATATATTAACTAAATCTACACATTTATAGCAAAAAAAACTATATATGAACACCATCAACTTATCATATAAAATAGAAGAAGTAACATATTGATTCCCATGGAGTATACAATCAGATATATCAGTAGTATATATACATATGCAGCTATATAATTGAAGCAAACACATATGCATGACAAATTATTTGTGTATATGTATATACTGTTGTTTCATTTGCAGTGGCATTGATAATCAAAAACATGTTTTAGTAGACAAGTTAAAACTCCATTTCAAACTTCCAGTATATATATATGTATGTGTGTGTGTGTGTGTGTGTGTCAATACATACATATATATATATACGTGTTTATTTGATATTTTGTGTTATATACATATAAATGCGACAGATTCATTTGATTCAAAATACTAAGTCTAAACATTATTACTTAAATTTCTATAATGATTCAAATCATTCATTTATCTTACTACAGCCATTCATGGGAGGAATACAAATCAGAGGAGTAATGGATAAAATCATTGAGTCAAGAAAATTCACTTTCATTAATCATGCATTTTTGATTCATTGTCTAACAGAGAATGTATTAGATCCAAACACATATATTAAAAACAGATAGAGATAAACATTATTCATATATTCAAAGTTTAACAGGTAAGATCTAGCAGTATATATTAACAGAATTAATATCCAATGTTAATTCACAATTTATTTCAGATTACATATCAAATACAAGTCTAGTTTACAATGAAACGATTTCATTTCAAAAATAAATCTATATTACAATCCCAATTTCTACTTGCACCAGTGTTTATAACCCTATTTAATTATTGCAAGAATATATGCTTATAAACAAAATACACAACAAACCTAACAAATTGAATTCGCAAGACCTATGCTCAGATACTATTGAAGGGTTTAAATGAGCGAATTAACAACGGATTAAACGATTTTCACAACCCTAATTACATAATCTAACCGATTATTACAATAAATTAAGTAATATGTGTACCTTTTGAGCTTTTGCAAAATCATGAACTCAAACAATGCTAGAATAAATTGAATCTTGCTACCGTAGATGGAATCGGGGCCTCTACGGTATCCACGAACGTCCTTTGAAATCGTCGAACGAAAACAAGGAAGGAGGAGTGATGGTACTAGCCAAATCGTGAATTTCCTTTTTCTCTTTTGTTTGGATTTCGATTTTCCATGTGTCTCAAAAGAATGGGTCGGCAGGCGCTTTTAAAACAAACGAGATCCCTCAAAAGTAAACGTAAAACTCGGTATACCATTTCAAACAAAATATCTGACGTTTGATATATACATTATTTTTTTAAGAATGGTTCTCCTACTTTTATAACATTCTAATTGTGTGACTCTCTAGGTTACTATAACATTGGAAATAGTTTAAATTATATTTAAATTATAAACAGTGAGTAGCATCGAGTAATACATCGTTGTTACCGAAATTGTATTAAAATCAATGATTCGATACAACCTTTTATGTGATTAGTGTATTAACGTAATTTAATCCTCTTAGCCAATATATCCAAGATTAAACTCGAGGCATGGAACGTATCATACTCTTTAAATTTAATCCTTTTATCTTGATCTATGAGCATATTATATAAAACAAATAAATATTTGAGCATAGCCATGCATTTAATAATCATACTCAATCAAGATCCCATGGATATCACTACTTACATTGTAGAGTTAAATTCCATCTAGATAATTCATATTTTTTAATATGTTCGAGATGTATCCAATAATCACCTTTACCGTCTACTCGGTTAAAAGTAACTTTTGATGATATCAAAGCACGAATATCCTCGAATTAAATGTATAATGATTACAGGTCTGAGGACCATTACATCAATGTTACTATGAGAATTACTTATGATACTATTAGTTATGCTCCATGAATTGTTCTTATGTTGGGTCAGTCCAATACATTATTCTCTAATATGTATTTATGTATTAACATTAATATCACATATATTAAAGATCAATGAGATATGATTATTAGTCAATCAACATACTAGTCTCAATGTTTCATCATTGTCTTATATATACAATAAAACTTGACTAGGGACATTTATGAATTATAATATAATACTTATTAGTGTTGTGAGTAGAATTTGTATATATTTAAATATGTATATAGAATGTTGGTTGTTGTAAATATGGTATTGGCATCAAGCTGTTGGAACAAACAGCTTGATGCCGACACCGATGCCAAGTAGGCAACACCGATGCCGACGCCGATGCCAAGAAGGAAACACCGAAGCCGAAACCAATTCCAAGAAGGTAACACTAACACTAAATCCAATGCCAAGAAGGCAATACCGAAACTAAGAAGGAAAGAATGAAACATCGGAATGAAAAGAAAAACCAAAGATAAGAAGGCAACTGATACCGAAGCCGAAGATGAAGAAAGCAATACCAAAGACAAAGTCGAAGTCGAAGAAGAAACCGAAGCTTGAATACTGAAGCGGGTACCGATACCAAGTCGAGACTGATGATACCAAGTCGAGGAAACAGTAAAACAGACTAGCGAAGCCTCTATCGGAAAGCGACACCAAGAAAAGTTGTAAATGGCATAGTTATAATATTGTAACGCACCTTATTTCCTTTATAAAGAGAGGTGTAATGCTCACTTTTTAAGTAACGAGAACGTTTATCTTCTCTTTCGTGTTATTTCTTTTTAGTTTGTAACATGGTATCAAAGCAATGATCCTTGAATTAATTTCAAGATCTCAAACCTATTTCTCAATATTACTCGTGAATCATGGAAGAGACCAAATCAATAATGGGAGTCATGCCAATGATTTCCAATATAACTGAGCATAAGTTGAATGAATCGAATTACTTCCATTAGAATAAAACAATTGGATTATATTTACGGAGTATTGATCGAGATAATCATCTAGTTGAAGATCCACCTAAAGCTGATCCATCTGATAAGGACTCAGTGATGTGGCTCCGGGATGATTATTGTTTGTTTCTTCTAATCCGAAATACAATTGAGAGTGATATAATCAGCTTGGTGAATCAATGTGAGTTCATGAAAGAACTTATAGATTATCTAGGTTTTTTATTTTATGGAAAAGGAAATATAAACCAGATGTATGAGATTGGCAAGTCATTTTATCAAGTGGGGAAACAATATCGGTCACTGATGAATTACTTTTTGACATTCAAGAAGACTTATGAAGTGTTCAATTTGCTACTTCCTATCAGTACTGATGTTAAGTACAGTAGAAGAAGAGGGAACAAATGGCTATTATGAGTTTTTTGGCAGGTCTCTCGTCTGAGTATGAATCAGCTAAATCTCAAGTTTTATCTGGGTCATATGTGACATCACTGCATGATGTGTTTAAGAGGATTCGTAGAACTTAAGTCTCAAGTTCAAATTTAACTCCATCAGCTCAACACAACAGTGCTTTAATTGGAATTGCTAATAAACATCAACCGCGGAAACCTAATTAGAACTCATACAAAAGGGAGATTAGTAGGCCTGAATATGAGGATCAGACAATGAAGTCGTGGCATATTGCAAGAAACAAGGGCACACTAAACTAGAAAGTTGGAAGCTACAAAATAAGCAAAAAAATATTGGAAATCAACAAGTTGCTATTGTTGTGAAGACTCAAGATCAAGTTAGCCAGAATGTTATGGTTTCAGTTGAAGAATTTGTTAAATTTACTGAATATTAGAATAGTCTCAACAAGTCAGTTCAACCTATTTCAACCATTGCATATATTAGTAATTTTGTCATACCAAGGAGAAATCAATGCGTAATTGATTCTGGTGCTACAGATAATATGATAGGTAATTGTACTCTTTTCTCAAGATTTCAATCACAAACTCCTATGCATAATGTTACTTTATCTTATGGTCCTCTTCAAACATTCAAGGGTTTGGAACAATAAGTCCAACCTATTCACCTTCTCTGTCGACATCTGCCTTACACACACACACACACACACACACACACACAGATATATATATATATAATTGCGTTCAATCTACTCTCTATGAGTCAAATAACACAACAATTGAATTGTACTATCTTATTATTTCCATCTTATTGTATATTTCAGGATCTTGTGAAATAGGAAGTCATTGGTAGAGGGCATGATTCAAAGGGACTCTATGTACTCGATGTTCCTTCCACAAATCAATGATCATTCATTTGTTCAGGTATTTCTCAAGACTTAAAGACATTGTCGGTTAAGGTATCCATCTTTACCCTTCTTAAAGAAGTTGCATCCATAATTTAAATCATTACAGTCATTGAACTGTGAATCATGTTAGTATGTTGAACATCATCATGTAAGTTTGAATCCTAGAATAAATTATAGAACTAATTGTCTTTTTGAGCTTGTTCATTCTGATATTTGGGGTTCATCATCTGTTATTTTTAAACTAGGGTTTAGATATTTTGTTACTTTTATAGATGATTATTCACGTATGGCTGGGTTGTTTCTTACGAAAAATCGATCTAACTTGTATTCAATTTTTTGTTCATTCTGTGCTGAAATCAAAACCCAATTCAATGCTTTTATTAAAACTCTAAGGAGTGATAATGCAAAGAAGTATACTTCGAGTTTATTTCAAACTTACACGAGTCAATGGAATATTACATGAAACGTCTTGTGTTGACACAACTTCTTAAACTGGAGTTACCGAAAGAAAGAATAGACATTTTCTTGAAATAGCACAGGAAGTGTTATTTTATATGAATGTGTCTAAATGCTTTTGTGTTAATGTCGTTTCCACATCATGTTTTTTAATAAATCGTATGCCTTCAACTGTTCTCAATAGTTACATACCATACTCAATTATGTTTCCCAACAAATCATTATACCCAACAAAGTCAAAAATATTTTGACGTATGTGTTTTGTTGGGGATGTTAGACCACAAATACCTAAACTTGATCCAAAATAAATCAAATGTATATTCCTGGGTTATTCTTGTTTGCAAAAAGGATATAGGTTCTTATGCCCCTCTCCAAATAAGTATCTTATATCCATTATTGTCACTTTCATTTAAGAAACGCCATGCTTTCAGTCATCATTGAGCTTACCATATCAAAGCCAGGAAGGTCAAGGGGAGAATGATGATTTTCTTGTATATGAAATATCACACTCTATACAAGAAGAAAACAATATTAATGGTTCTGTTGAAACGAGTTTATCACCTTCTCGTGATATAGTTCCATCTACATCTGATGCACTTTTTCCACCTGAACATGAACATGTTTCTACATTTAATCCTGAAACTAATCTTCCTATTGTTATAAGAAAGGGAAAACGTCAGTGCACATATCTTATCTCTTCATTTGTATCATATAAACATTTGTCCTCATCAACCCATTTACCTATAACTTCTCTTAAATCTGTTTTTATACCTAAAACTATTGAGGATGTATTATCAAATCCTGGATGGCAGGCTACTTGTTAAGGAATGCAGAATGGATCTTAAGGAAAAACTAACACTAGAGGGGGTGAATAGTGTTTTCAAGGAATTTAAGAAAATCTAAAACTTATATGATCTACTATATAAATCATGCACCACAGAGGTGATCATAGACACAGAATCAAACACAAACACAAAAATAAAATGCAGAAAAGGAAAGATCGCACCGGATTTTATAACGGTTCGGATTGCTCCTACGTTTAATCCCACGCAACGGTGGATTGTGCAGAGTTTTATTACTAGATCAAAATCTCAGTACAATCCCCTTGATTTCACGACTACAAGGCTAACACCGTTTCCACTATCCTTGATTTCCCGTCTACAAGGTTAACACTGTTTCCTTCCTTGATTTCACAGCTAAAAAGAACACACCATTCCTAAAAATATCCTAAAACAATCCCAAATGATTACAACATCCCTTTAACTCTTCAATAACACTTTGATTCAAAGAGTAATGAGTAGAGAGTGAGAAGAGAAGAAGTTTTACATATTTAGAATAGAAATCGGCAAAGTATAAGTGTAGAATCATAAAAATATGAAATAATAATGGAGGAATGAAAAGGGATGAAGATAGAGAAAAAGAATGAATAAAAAATTTGAAATAAACTCCTATTTATAAGATTTGAAAGGTTGCAACACTTCTGGAACGTTATAATGGTGAAAATACACTTCCTTTCAAAACTGAAAATATGACAATTATATGTCGACATCATCTCCTATGTCAATATATGTGTTTTGAAAATTTGAATTTTGGAATATTTTCAAGTGTTTTACTATATATACAATTATGGAAATTCTTGGATTAAAACATAGTGATATAAATAAATATTATAAAGTAGAAAATCATATGAAATCATAAATATAAATTATATAAACATATTTATAAAGTTATAAAGTTTAAACTATATAAATATAAAAGTATATAAATATATATAAACCTATAAAATTTGAAAATTAGGTTTAAAATCAAAGATAATATAGAAAATCTAATTAATTAAAATTAGAATTTGAATTTTGAAAATAGAATTTGAAAATCAAAAATTGAAAAACATAATTCGAATTTGAACTTGGAGTGTTATTCAGAGACTTACATATACACTAGACTCTATTACTATAATTATCTGGAACTCTTGAGCTTTAGATTTCTTGATTACTCTTGAGTCTTGAATCTTCTCTGAATTCTAAATCTCTTGAATCTCTAAAACTGTATAGTCTTTAGTATTAATTCCTGTATACAACTCCTGCATTTATGTGTATATATATATATATTCTAGATAGAGATGTAAGTATATATTTTATAATCAATTAATATTGAAATAAGGTTGTTGTCATCAAAACTCCATTCTCCGACACTGCTATGGTCGAAGAAATGAATGCTCTTGAAGATAATGAAACATGTAGTTTGGTTACTTGAAAATAAGACGCCTATTGGGTGTAAGTGGGTATTTACTGTAAAAGTAAACGTTGATGGTTCAATTGCTAGATTGAAGGAACGTTTGGTTGCAAATATGTACAAACTTATGGAGTGGATTATTCTGAAAAAATTTACCCTGTAACAAAGTTAAGTTCTATTTGGATGTTTATTTCATTAGCAGCAACATACAACTGGAAATTACATCAGCTTGATATAAAGAATGCATTTCTTTACGGTGACTTAGAAGAATTTTTTTATGGTTCAGTCCCTAGATTCATTGCACAAGGGAAGAGTGGTCTAGTGTGTAAGTTGAAGAAGACACTGTACGGATTAAAACAAAGTCTTAGAGCTTGGTTTGGAAAATTCAGTAATGCAACGGAAACATTTGGAATGGTGAAGAATAGATGTGACCATTCGGTGTTTTATAAGAATACTAAATCTGACATAATTTTGCTTGTGGCTTATGTTGATGATATTTTGATAACTGGCAGTGATGAATAAGGTATTTCATCTCTTAAAACCTTCATTTACAACCAATATCCTACTAGAGATTTAGAAGACTTGAAGTATTTCCTAGTTGTGGAAATTACAAGAGATAATGGTAGTATTATTGTATCTCAACGAAAGTACATTCTTGATTTGCTGGAAGAGATTGGAAATCTAAGACCTAGCACTATTCGTATTCCTTTGATATGTTACATTATAGAAAATAGTGAGTTGTTCAAAGATCCATAGAAGTATAGAAGGTTGGTAGGAAAATTGAACTATCTAACTGTTACACGACCTGACATCACTTTCGTTGTTAGTGTTGTAAGCCAGTTTATGGCATCTCCTACTGTGTATCATTAGAGCATATTGAAACATATTTAGAGATATCTTAAGGGAACTGTTGGGTAAGATATTGAGAATATGGACATGCAAGAGTTGAATGTTTCTGTGATGCTGATTGGGTAGGAACAAAGCTAGATAGGAATTCTATGACTGAATTCTATGTATTTCTAAGAAGAAATTTGATTTCTTGGAAAAACAAGAAACAAAATGTTGTTTCTAGATCGAGTGTTAAATCTGAATATAGAGCTATGGATAAGGCAATTTTGTGAAGTGATGTGGGTGAATCATTTAGTTCATGAAGTTGGAATAAATATTGTTAAACCAATAACTCTATATTATGATAATCGGGCTGCAATGCACATCGCATTTAATCTGGTGTTTCATGTGAGAACAAAGCATACTGAAGTGGACTGTCACTTCATTAGGGAGAAAGTTCAACATGGTTTGGTTCTAACAAAGCATGTCATGACTGAGGAGTAGGTGGATGATTTGTTAACAAAACCATTAAATGGTGCTAGAATAAAGTATTTGTGTAGCAAGTTGGGCATGAAAAATGTTTATGCATCAACTTGAGAGGGGGAGTGTTGTGAGTAGAAGTTGTGTATATGTAAATATGTATATAGAATGATAGTTGTTGTAAATATGCTATCGATATCAAGCTGTTGGAACAAATAGCTCACCGAAGCCAAGGCAACACCGATGCCAACACCGAAGTCAAGAAGGCAACACCGAAGCCGAAAACAATGTCAAGAAGACAACACCAAAGTCAAGAAGGTAACACCGACACCGAAACATGTGCCAAGAAGGCAACACCAGAATCAAAGAAATACCGAAGCCATGAAGGCAACCGATACCGAAGCCAAAGACAAAGAAAGAAGTAACAAAGACGAAGCCGAAGAAGAAACCGAAGAAGAACCCGAAGAAGTCATCGAGACCAATGTCCTCACCGACGTCTCTGGTCCTAGATCCACTGGTCCCAACATCTGCAAATGGCTCATACACGGCAAGTCTGGCTAATAAATGATCAATATGAGACTCCAACATTTGTGTATGACTAACGTACATATCATGCATGGTCTACGTGTGTGCAAGAGTCATATCACGATAACCGGCAAGGGTAGCTCGTGACCGCTCCAACCAATGGGCGTACTACAAAGACATGTGATGTGCGTTACGTAAAGTACCATAAATAAGAACTGAACATAAATAGACAAATGTATTAAAGATACCTGGTATGGAGGGTATAAGCCGGCTGAGGGTACTCCAAGAAGGTCGAGGGGATCTGGAAACACTACGGGCTGCTCAATAAGGGTACCCGTAATATCGTACGCTCTGAAACTACAATCCGGCTTGATCTGCATGGAAGGCTGTGAAAACTGGGATGGAATAGGATCAAATGAAACCTGAGGTACCTGAACTCTACCAGCTGTCAAATGAGGTCCCAAATGATCGGAGTTAACCTCCTGGGCATAATCAGGACATCTAAATCTATGTGGAGCGACTCTAGCCCAATAAGAATCATAATGTCTAGCAATGAAGAATGGGCCAATGTCAACCCAACCAGCCTCCCGTAGATCCTGTATGTACTGCACCCCAATCAACCTACCTCTACCAAACATGTCCTCGCAAGATAGCGGATCTCCCGGTATACGTAAATTGTGGCTGATCTGACACACATACCTCTCACCCAAATACCAAATAAGGATATTTGTCGTTGTGTGTAAAGCCACCCTACGAGTAGAGAGTGTATATACAATCCCCATCGGGTGGCTGTCGACCATTACACCAGCCTCTGTCAAATGAACCAAATGTGAATTCCAAGGAGTGCGTATGAGATTGGCCCGACTCCGCATGTCAAACTGTGCTCTAGACTCCATCAAATCGTGATGTACACCCAGTGGAGCATGATGTACGTATTGAATACGCTCCTACCGTCTCATCCGTGGAAAGAACTGCTCACCTATCTGAGCAGCCATCTCTATCATGCGTGGATGCATGTTAGCTGTAAACTCATAATACCAAATGGGCAAAATGTACCAAAAGGCGTGCATCTCTATGATGTCACCGAACATAAATGAATCTAAAGCAGTGTACAGTGCACCTAGTATAGCTGTGCCTCAATCTATAGTACCAAGCCGATCCAACATAGTAAGCCCAACTAGATAACCCAAGCGAACAGTACTTTTGTGGTTCGAAAAAAATGTCGAACCAAAAAGTACAGTAAAAATGCTCTAGTCACCCCATCTATAATCTCCGGTCGCATCGAATAAGAAGTGATGTACTGCTACAGGTAAGTCAACGAAACCGCACCACTACAAATTCTGGCAGCATCAAAATGGGGTAAGAACACGGAAAACACGTTGGGTGACTCATATAACTCATCAAATGGAACCGGTCTGGGATCAAGATGACCAATCTCTATACCAGTCAGCATATACAAATCGACAGGAGTGACACCAAGCTCAAAGTCGGAAAAATGGAAAGTATGTTTGGTCGGCCACCACCATCACATAGTGCATGTACCAAGGGTCTGTCGAATGACTTAATAGGTCTAATAGATAGAAACTGACCAAAGGGACTAAGCTGCATCCTATCCTTAATAGGAGTGGGAAGGTCGTCACAAAATGTAATGCATTTCGGCCAACTGCCTCTACAATGAACGTACTTGTCCTATATATAACGAAATAAGCAATGTTTTTCAATTCAATAACACCTATTGAACTCGTATGAAGATATAGCTCGTGTAATAGTAGAAATCATAAACGTTTAAATTATACATGTAATGTGGACAAATCAGTATCAGCTCTGTGCTCGTAGCCCTCTGGAAGATCATGAAGGACACGAAGCTCATTAGCTGTTACACCAGGAGTCGGAGGTGTGCAATGGGCCCATTTGCTCGTCTGACAGCCTGGGAGCAACTCTCCTTCCAACTTCAATGCTTCGTGGTGGCATTTCGACTCTATTTTCTATTAAAAACAAATTAAAAACGAAGCTTTCAAGAGGAATGAAATGGAAAAAAAAATGGCGGGGAAGGGCTTTTGTAGGCGCCAGAATTCTGGTGCCTACTTTCTAGGCGCCAGGATTCTGGCGCCTAGAAAGTAGGCGCCAGGTTCTGGCGCCTAAAAAGTAGGCGCCAGAACCACTGGTGCCTACAACCCGATTAAGGTCTGAATATTCAGCCCTTAGTCGACTGGAGATGCCCTTATATATGTGTATCAGTTAGTTAGGGTTTATATTAATTCCCCCCTATGGAGTGGATGAGACCCTATTATGCCCCACATAATAGCAGATGAACTTAACCCGATATATGTAACTATCACGAAGCAGATGGCTCGATATATATACATATACATATATACATGCATAATCATATATATACTGTTTGTTTTGTGGGGGGATAGTTCAGAGGGATCCAACTAGATTCCTCGCTACTATTATTTATTTACAGATATTGCAATATATGATATAATATGTGATCTGTGTTGTAGGGGATTATCAATGGGATACAACGAGATTCCATAACTATTTATTTTTTAATGTTCATTTATGTGGTACTATATGATTATTTGGATTTCATATTGTTGATTTTAACATGTCACTTATTTTGTAGGGCTATAGTTGCACTAGGCCTTTTTTCAGTATCTCGAAAATGTTATAAATGATGTTTTTGAATTGAAATGCTTTAAAAGTTGATTTTGAAATCATTTTACATTTGATAATCATTTATGGATTATTAAACAAGAGATTGATTTATAAATAAATGAAACACTATTTTTAAAGGGATAGAAATATTTTGATATAAATATCAAATCCATGTTTTGAAATGATACATTTTAATAATATTATATGAAATGGTATTTTATATAAACGTGATTTATAATGGAATATATCTATAAATGGAGTTTTATAAAGAAAGGATATTTTATAAAATGAAGTTTTATAAAATAAAAGAAAGGTTTTGAAGTTATATTTTAAGTAGATTAATGGGTTTCAATAAATGGTTTTAAATGTGTAAAGTGATGGGAAGATATGGATTTTGACACTGTTGTCGTAGTAAATGTTTTCGAGTAAATTAAGAAAGGAATGGACTATAACGCAAGTGTTACAGTAAGTGATTCCAGAGGGGAATATTTGTATAGTATATAGAATTTATATAGGCCATATATTTTATTTTGGGTTGTCATAACAATGTTTTACATAACATCTTTTTTGACCAAATTGAATGGAAATGGTTAAAAAAAGTTGGGAACGTGATGGTTTTGTTGATAAGTGGAATATTTTTTTCATTATCGATCTGAAGTCGGTTAGGACTTCGAGGTCTTGCATTTGGTAAATTATTCTCCTATTAATTTACAATCAGGAACCTATTCTAAATTGAAAAAGGATTTTGTAAATATACTTAACTTCAACACTTTAGTATATAGATATGGAATATTTTCTAGGTACAAAAATAGTACGATATGTGAATATACTTGTTACAGAGATAAGTTTATGGAAATGTTTTCCAAGTGAAGTTATTTAATTGATAAGAAATTAATTAAATGGCCTAGTGACTGCTATGTTTTATATTTTGTTTTGGGTTCCCGGACTTGACATGAGAGCCACTTTGTCATGCACTTAGCATGGAGCCAATCGAGTAGGCTTGTTTATCATTCTTATTAAGAATGAGGATATGAATAGTGTGAAATGTTCACTACAATCAAATCTACAGGGCTTCCTTCTTGGCCGAAGGACAACAAGTTAAAAGTTGGAAACGTGATAAGCCTACGAGACTTGGTTTCTGTACTTGGTTGAGGGCCTCACTCTTTATCGATTATTAGCACAGGGAGACCGAGATCAATTTGGGGTGATTCCCATCCCAAAACCACTTCGGACTAATGTACATATTCAAAAGTGAAGATATGCTACTAGTTTGGATTTGAAGATGGGATCTCATAATGAAAGGTTGCTTATTGTTTTGTCCTTGGATGTCCCTAAATTTCTGTATACAAATTGTTGGAATTTTTATGAATTATTTAAAATATGAAATAAGTGTATGATGGCTCCTATTTGCGAATAGTCCCACATCATGGGATTATAAGAAAGATGCAAGTATTTATACTTGTTTCTAAGAAGTCATGTTGGGGCCTTGGGCTCCCAATGCAGGCTTTGTTGTGAGGAGGGAGACCATGCATCATGACCACCACACACGCGCGTGCAACCGACCGACCGACTCGACTCGACCCGACCCGGCCCAGCCCGGATCTGCTCGGTTCGGTTCGGTTCGGGATTGGGCTTGGGCCTTAGGCCTTGGCTATGTGGTGTAGACACTTATATTTTTGGTCCAGAAAACACTGCGTTTTTTCGAACTATTTTTTAAATACAAAAAATATTTCTGAGCCGACTTTTATTTATGAAGCGGTAAACTCTTGACCCAGTATTTTCAACAGATCCTATTTTTCTTCCTCTGCCCAGTATTTTCGATTAACCCTAATCTCCGTCTATATATTATCTTCAGTTGTAGACGAGATTACTACAGAAAAAAATATACTATTTCTCTCCTCCGCCATTAAAATATTCTTACAGAATTTTTCAAGCAGTTATTAATTTCGAAAGTGCAAATCTGCACTGATTTTTTGTGCAAAGAAAATCAGTTATTAATTTTAGAGAGGCTGTTTTATCCTAGAGGCGGCGGCGGAAGTACGAACTGGTTTTGCACCACCGACCAGATCGCCGAATCGTCTTCAAGAGAGCGACCGAGTCCGCGACTCAGCCATTGTTTCCCAACAATTTGAAGACGAAAAATGAAACAATGGCTTTGTCTGCTGCCTCATTCAGTCTCGACGACCTAATCTCAAATCGTACTGCTTAAGAACAAATTCAGTCAACTTGATCAGCATCTGGATCCTCGAGCCAGCGGTAGGGGTCGGAGATCTGGACCCCATGGTAGTTGTCGATGATAATTCATCGCGATGAACGATTGGATAGTGAAGAGCTGGAATTGGCGAGCAGAACAAATTGGACCTACTAGAGAGACTGCTGATCAAATTGCAACCGGACAGTTGCATTATTTTCCAACAAAGTTCTGCCGCAAGTGGTAGAAGAAGCTGGATAATAAAAAGGAGTAATCACTTGGAGAATCAGACTTCATGAAGGTACATTCTATTAACGAGATTTATACTCTATGCTGATTATGTGCAATAAAACAAATATGGAACCATGAATGGTCGACAATTTTTAAATAGGATGCTGCTCATAATTGTTAGATCTAGGAATTTTCAAGTTACACCTAAGATAGTTCCAAATTTGTTTGGAATATGAGCAGTTAAGATAAAGAAGTTTTATGTTTTCATGAAGGTATTGAGCACAAATTACACTTAGGATCGATAGATACATTCCAAGTGATAATTTTATCTTTGGTAGTGAACTTATTATTTGAAACCAGCAATGCGTTTAAGGACATTCTGGGAGCATATGTACAATCCCAAATCAAAGAATTTGACCGAACATGGTTCCATACTGAATTAAAATCAAAGTTTTCATTACCAATAGGCAGTAATGCTAGATATCACTGTCTTTTGTGAGATTTCCTCTGTGAGATACATAACGTAAAGAATGCTTATGCAGATTTTGATTTTCTGACTTAGATCGAGATTGAGTTCTAATTATCTATTAAGACTGTTAGGAAAAAAGCATAAATTAATTTTTTCTGTGATTCAATTATGTTAGTCCCTGAGTTTATGAATATTTTCCTATGAGAAAATATAAATTCTCAAACATATGAACATTTAAAATAGTAAGCATCCACAACCGGCCAGTAAATAATAGAATGGAATCCGCAAGGAAACCATAAACGACAGCAACAACCAACCCAAATGAATGATTCTGGACAGTTATTCTATAATACAAATGTAGAAAACAAGGTCATATGGCACAAAAGTGTCGGAACAGGCCAGACCCTGCACCGCAGGCAAACCTGACTGAGGAGCCTCTAACGGCTATGATTACTGAGATTCACCTTGTTGGTGAATCAGAGGGTTGGCGGGTAGACATTGGTGTTTCTCGCCATGTTTGCTATGATCGTGATATATTCACAATATACATGGTTGCTGACGATCAGAAAGTGTGTTGTGAGATCCTCACACCACTTAAGCTGTAGAGACTGGTAATAATGAAAATAAACCATATGATTGGAAAGACATTGATTCTTAAAGATGTGATGCATCTGATATGTTTGAAACATTCAAAATTGAAATCAAGCAAATAGGAAAATTAAGAGACTACATAGTGATAGAGGAACAGAATACGAATCAAATTCTATTCTGGATTTTTTATGTGATATATTGTACCTAAGAGAACTGCACCCTATTCACCTAAAATGAACTGTAAATCGGAAAAAATAGGACCTTTACCGAATTAGTAATTGTCATTTTATTAAATTTCGGTGCAACAAAACATTAGTGGGGGGATATTTTATAGACTATATGTTATGTTCTGAATAAAATCCCCAAATCTAAGAATAAAATTTTGCCTTCTGAAATTTTAGAGAAATATAAATCCAATATGTCATACTTTAGAACTTGGGGTTGCTTAGCATATGTTCGCATTCCAGACCCTAAGAGAATAAAATTGGCAAGTAAATTATACGAATGTGTATTTATAAGCTATGCTGTTAATAGCAAAGCATACGGAATTTATGACCTAAATACACATAATATATTTTGAATTTAATGATGTCGATTTTTATGAAACTAAATTTCCTTTTAAATTAAAGAATAGTGGGGGCACATCAAGTACGCCTATTAGAACAGAACTTAATAAAAGTTCTGAAGCTGAACCTAGGAGAAGTAAAAGAGCAAGAACCGTAAACGATTTTGGTTCGGATTTTAGCGCTTTTACAATAGAGGAGGATCCCTTAAACCTCCAAGAGGCCTTATCTTCATTTGATGCCGATTTCTGGCGAGAGGCTATAAATGATGAGATGGATTCTCTTGAATCCAATAAGACTTGGCATTTGGCAGATTTACCCCCTGGTTGTAAATCTATAGGCTGTAAATGGGTACTTAAAAAGAAACTAAAACCTGATGGTACTATAGATAAATACAAAGCACGACTAGTAGCTAAAGGTTTTAGACAAAAAGAAAATATAGATTTCTTCGATACTTTTTCACCTGTAACTAGAATAACATCCATTCGAGTATTAATCTCACTTACTTCCATTCATAATTTACTGATACACCAAATGGATGTTAAAACCGCTTTTTTGAATGGTGAATTAGACGAATAAATTTATATGGACCAGTCTGAAGGATTTGTAGTACATGGTGTAACACCCCACACCCGCTATGGTCACTCGCTAAGGGAATGCCATAACATCGGTGGAGTATTTTAAGTGAATATAGAACAGAAAAATTACAACAAGATAGATATAAGTAATACTTGAAAATTTTAAAACATCATTTCTTTTCATTGCAGCGGAAAGTAAAACATGTTTGGTTACATCACAAAACCATAATAAGAGTCAAGTACAAAATATCCATCCTGATAAATAAAAGTACATAATCCCATTACATGAACTGATAGCCATAAAAGAAAGGGTAAGCTGAGCTCTACACCTATGGTCCAAGCTCCAAAAGAGAATAAAGCAGCCTGATCAAAGCCCACTCGTACTGGGCCCACTCTGATAACCTGAGGGTTGGGAAAAAGATAAAAACAACGGGGTCAGACATAAGTCTGAGCGAGTCCTATAACTTTAACAATACAATCATTAAAGTAACCAGAGAAGACATAAGCTTGATATACAGTAACATCTGGGGATGAATGGCTACACTAAGCAGCTTGGCAGACTTAGGATAAACTAAGATAACCGTAAAGACGCATCCACCCACCCAAGGATAATTACTACACTGCACCACACCAGTCATTCCTACTTAAAGGTTGATCCCCCTAAGTGTACTTAGTAATTTAGTAGTTTCGTGTACCCCTATCTGACTACATAGGTGTACTCACTACTCCCCAAGCGATCGGCTCCCTTACATAGATACCCGTGCTGGTCCCACGATAGGGTGTATCATTCCCCAAAGTGGCAACCTGATAATATCAACGGTGCACGGCTTTATACCTACACGATGCAACAACGACTTACCAACCAGCCCGGGCACACACACGCATATGAAACCCGTTGTTCCTGCGTTGCCACCGCTAACCCGTTTTGGCCTCTTATAGTCAAGCCCAATATGCGTGTCCCGTCACTCGACTAGAGTCGAGCCCACTAAGATACGTTTGGGATATTGGTTGAAATGGGCCCCCACAAGCTACCACCTAAGCTTGTTATTTCTAGTGAATCCCACTTAACCCTTTAACCATGTCCACTTACATGTTATAAATTTTGGTTAAGTCATTAATCATATTTTAATTGCCATTCAAGGCACCCACTAGATTTCCACATGCCACCCAAAAGCACTTACTTAACCCTTTAACCATGTTTTAATTACATGTTCCACTTTGGTTAAGTATTCTAATCGTATTTTCTATTGCCACCTAAGGCAACCCACTAGTTTCCTCATGCCACCCAAGGCACCCACTTAACCCCTCATGTCCCACTACATGTTAATATGGTTAAGTGTTTCTTAATTAATTAAGACCGTGATCTCCCATAAAGACCTCCCACATTAGACTGGCTTTTATGACAACTGGTTAAGCCGGTAGGGTCCGGGCAGTTTTACGTCATAACAGAGCCTAACCTCGCGTCTTTACTTTAATCACGTATTTAATTTGTGCCTAAGACCTCCCACATTGGGCTAACATTTGTAGCAACTGGTTAAGCCGGTAGGGTCCGGGCAGTTTTACACTACAAATGAGTCCAACCTCGTGTCTTAGTCGATTAATTACACCTAAGTAATCACCCTCATATTTATATTAATTATCCCTAATTAATTACACATTTTTAAGAATATGGGTAGACCTAACTAAATAGGTAAATTCCCAATTCCATAACATGGGTAGACCTAACTCAATAGGTAAATTCCCATGGGGTAGACCTAACTCAATAGGTAAATTCCCACTTATGCTTATTCATTTTATGGTATGCTTAATCATAACCATTTCACACCATTTCATTAACATGTCTATTAACCCCATCGTTTCCCACGTACTTATGCTAACACAACATATTTCCAAGAGAAGATTCTTTCACAATTAACATGGGTTTCACTTAGCATACATTAGCATTAACATGGGTTAAAAGGTGTCCACTTACATCATGATATTAACCCAACTAGCATTTCTAACTAACCCAACTTGCATGAACATACATATGTCATGTATAAAGGCAACTTGTATAAGCGTTCATAGGTTATACAAAGGTGAACTTGCATGTGTCTTAAAGGTGTGAACTTGCACAACATGTTACATGTTAACTTGCATAACATCATACACATAACTTGCATAATATCATAAACATAACTTGCATATCAACATACACATAACTTGCATAACATCATGCACATAACTTGCATAACATCATACACATAACTTGCATATGAACTTGCATAACAACATGCACATAACTTACATAACATCATACACATAACTTGCATAACATGTTGAGCTTGCATATAAGCATACACATAACTTGCATAACATGTTGAACTTGCATATAAGCATACACATAACTTGCATAACATGTTGAACTTGCATATAAGACTTGCATCTTAAAGGAGGGTAAACATGCATATATATATATATATATATATACATAACATATAAAGGTGTCATCTCGCATATGTATGCATCACATTTAAAAGGGTAAACTTGCATGTCATGATTTATGCATAATACCAAACACTTAGCATGCATAAAACCACATACTTAGCATGCATAGAATCAATTACTTATTATGCATAAACCCACCACTTAACTTGCATAAACCCACATATCCAACTTGCATAAACTCACATATTCAACTTGCATAAACTCACATATTCAACATGCATAAACATACATATTCAACTTGCATAAACATAGGATTAATATTAAACATAGATTAGCATATTCACATTATATCATACGACTTGAAAACCCATTAATCCTCATGCAAAACCATAGATCTCATCATATCTCATCTACTTAATTTAGCAATTGATCATCAAAGTGATATAAACTCACCAAAACCTAGATTAGCAAACTCTAGAAGTGGAATTAGTTGCTTTAGTTGAAGAAGATGTTGATTAGAGGTTGATTAGCTTGCAACTCTCTTCATTGATTTGTGGAGGCCATGATCAAGTTTCATTTTGCCATAGTTTAGTTATAAGATCTAATTATGAATAGATTAGGGTAGGGTTGGGGTCTTATTTATAGGATTAGGTAGTGTTTTAGGCCCTTAGATTAACCCTAGATTAGATTAGGACCCTTAGATTTCGGAAATCTCTAGAACCCAGCCCAAGACTAACCCAAAAACCAGATCTGGTGCACCCAGATCAACAGGGCCGACACCCTGTGTCGACACCCCTGTCGACAGGGCTGTCGACACCCCTGTCGACACCCCTGTCGACAAGCCTGTCGACACGGGGCTAGGCGGGAACTTTCCCGCCACCTCCGCTTTTGGCTCCAAACTTGTTTTAGAACTGAATTTTAAATCTGTTTTTAACTTTGAATTTTCTGCAAACTTCATTGGGCCATAACCGGGCCATACGGACTCCGATTCTCGAAAACTCGGACTCTATTTCGCGTATTTTCCCGAGACGAATGCAATGGCATAGCCCGTTTCCCCTGATTCAAATTATTAAATTTAATTCTGCCCTGATTTCTATTATAACAAGGTATTCAACATACGGGGTGTTACATTCTCCCCTCCTTAAAGGATTTCATCCCCGAAATCTCTAAGTTTAAGGAGAATGCATATCCTACCATCCAAACAACCATCTACTCAATCCATCAATCACGAGCATCCATTGTCCTTAAAACAATTTCTAATGATGTATGAGTATATGCAAAAAGTGTGTGTATATGTTCCCTATCTAATGTATGAACATATGCAAACCATGATAGTGCCATGCATCCATTATGTATGCGAGAGAACCCTATCGACACATACAATATCTACATGAGTGCACAATCATTCACGAAAATGCATCATCCATATGATAACACAATCATTATACATCCATAAATATAGCTTCCTACACACAATTTTATGCAATATGCAATATGAAGTGATTGAGCCGATCTAGTGCCTAGAGTGTGTGTATATGCATCCACGAGCAACCACTAGCAAACACTTGCATCCATATGCATCCATCAATCATAACATGTCTCAAACACCTGTTTCAACCATAGGTTTTACCCTATCTAAAGGTCAAAGGTACTAACGAGAGGACATACTACAGATAAGATAAGTACTAGTCAAACGATAAAGGAGAAATAAAAAGGCTTATCCTAAAAAGAAATGGGTACAAAGAACGCATCTTCGCTTCCGTCTCCCAAGTAGCATTGCCCTCGTTTTCTCCCCATTGTACTTTAACTAGCTGAACTTCTCTGTTCCTCAACTTCCTAGTTCCTGACCCAAGGATGCGAGTAGGAGCTCGTCGAATCGTCGCATCACGCTCTACCTCTACATCTCTAAGCAAGCTCGGCTCTACGACCTCTGCGGTCTCATGTAAGCACTTCCTCCAATGTGATACATGGAATACATCATGAACACCACTAAGTCTGTCAGGCAACTCCACCCTATATGCCATCCGTCCAATCCTTTCCTTAATAGGAAACGGCCCAACAAACCTCGGTGCTAACTTCCCAACGGACCCAAAGCGAACAACATTTCTCAACGGAGATACTTTGACAAAAACCATGTCCCCAACCTCAAACTCAAGATCCGTCCTTCTCCGATCCGCATAAGATTTCTGTCTATCTTGCGCTGCCTTCATCCTTCTTCGAATCAAATCAATCTTCTCTGAAGTCTCTCTAACCATATCTGGCCTAAGCAAGATCTTATCCGTAGATTCCCACCAACATGTAGGAGATCGACAAGGTCTTCCATAAAGAGCTTCTCTACTAACTCAACCAACTGTGGGTCGTCTCGCTGTGCCTCGCCAATCCGCCCTAAAAGAGTAGGCCTAACCTCCAAGGAGGCTAGCAAACCGGGTACAAAGTCAACGGAAGGTCTACAGTCAATCATAGAATTGAACTCCAAGCTTCGCCATTCCACGAACAATGGATTCAAAGACAGCCTTTTTCTGCTTAAGGCGTCTGCCACCACGTTACCCTTGCCAGGGGTATACGCTATCTCAAACTCATAGGATGCTAAGAGTTCCATCCACCTTTGTTGTCTTAAGACAATGTGCTCAAAGAGTCTCCAACACTTCCCTAAGATGTAGGGCATGCTTTTCTCCACTTCTAGAGAAAATCAGGATATTCTCCCATGCAAAATCGTCACAACTATCCATCTCCCACGCAGACCACCCTAGTCGAACTCGACATCCCCCAAATGCAAGCCCCAAAGGCCTAAACCAATATCAGACAAACACCCAAGGGATACCTCATTCGAATTCAGACGACCTACGTGAGTTGATACTAGTAAAAACAGCTAAATAATTAAGTCCTTGTCCAACTCTGAATGTCCTTGCCAGTCTCGCTCCAAAACCACCGTTTATCCCATAACGGGCTTTGCTCAACCTATTGAGCAAATACGAAAACTTATTTCGCTCCTAGAAAAGACCAAGATGTCATCCACCAAGATCATCACGAACTTATTTAGGTACTCCCTGAACACCCTTCTCATCAAATCAACAAAGTATGTGGAGGCATTCTTCTAACCAAATGGCATCACCAGCCACTCATAAAACCATCCGGAGTCCTAAAGGCAATCTTCTCTATACTATCCTCAGCCACTCTCAACTGACGAGACCCCATGGCTGAGTCCAACATACGAAAATACTGAGGCGCCAACCAATCTGATCAAAGAGATCATCAATCCTCGGCAATGGGTGTCTATTCTCCTTTGTGAGTTTATTTAGTTCTCTTTAACCTACACAAAGTCTGAGGGACCCATCCGCCTTCATAGCAAAAACTACTGGAGCACCCCACTCCGATCTACTTTTTCTTATGGACCCCTTCTCAAGCAATTCCCCTACTTGCTTATGGAGTTCCCTCCTCTCGCGAGGAGCCATGTGGCGCACTAGTAAAGATACTGGTTTGGCATTGTCTACCAGATATATTCAGAAGTCAATCTCCCGCTCCGGAGGTAAGCCCTTCACCCCCTCAAACACATCCGAGTATTCCCGGACCACTCTAACAGATCGCAAACTCTCGACCGACGTGTCAAGCGATTCTAGATAACTTAGCATAACAGATTCCATGGGATTACAAGAGATCTCGAGAGTGTTACCCAAGCGGGTCATAAGCCTAACAACTCTCCCTCCACAATAAGAACGGCACCATTACTGGATAACCAGTCCATGCCCAAAACTAACCCATAGCCCGTGAAGCCCAAAAAGCATCACATCTAAACCCAGCGCTAAGTATAACAACTTTCAAACCCAAACACATCATGGAGCCCCAATAGGGTTTGAAACAACCAAGGGATCACCTACTAAACTGGTGTCTAAGTGCAGTGACTCAACTAACAATGATGAGATAAACAAATCCAATGCGTCAAAATCAAATAAAGTACGGACATGATGATCGATCAGAAAAACTAGACTTTCAATAGAAATAGTTCTACCTCTTTCCCGAATCGCGAGAGCCTGTACTTGCCCCCTAGCCTGACCTGGTGCCACAAGAGCTTGCACCTGTCCTCCTGAGGTAGACCCCGTCCTTTGCTCCTTCTTTGGACAGTCTTTCATCAGATGCCCTGCTTCGCCACAGTGGAAGCAGCCAGTCTTAGTCTTCTTACGACAATCTTTGTTTAAGTGGCCTAGTGTCCCACAATTGAAGCACCTCTTCTTTCCCTTGCCACCCTTACCTTTCGCACCCTTATTTTGTTGTTGAGGTTTCTTCTGATCTCCATTCTTCTCGGGTGCCATAATAGCATTGGGGCCCCTCTCTTCCTTATGCATGAATTCCATGTCTACTAACTTCTCGAAGGTGGCCCCCATAGAGATGTGGGTCATAGCCAACCCATGCATGGGTTCGTTCAAGCCTTTAACGAACCTCAAAGCCTTCTCTTCCGGTGTGTTTACCAAGTCTATATTGAACTTCGCTAACTGATTAAACTTGTTAACATATTCTTTCACCGACAAGTTCCCTTGCTTTAAATTCAAGAACCTTTCCACGTGCATATTTTCTTCCGCTTTTGAGAGAAACTTTGCCTCAAACCTTTGCCTGAAATCCACCCAAGAGTCAACAGGGCGTTCCTCATTAGTGACCTCCCACCAGAACGAGGCCTCTCCTTCCATTAACCAAGCGGCTAACTTGACTTTCTTTCCCTCTTCCACTTCCAAGATTTCCATCAACTCTTCCGTCTCATTAAGCCAATCCCTAGCTCCCACAAAAGGTTTCCCTCCCATAGCTTTAAACTTCTTACAGGTTTTAGCAAAAGTATCCGTGCGAGGAGGAACGGGTGCAACGGGTGGAGGAGGAACATTTGCTGGACGCCTGGACCTGCAGCGGCGGCCCTAGCCTCTAACAACCTCCTATACCATACAGGTACCGCTACACCGTCCGGAAGATAAAGATCTTCAGCCATGCTGAGACGAAAAAGGAAAGATTCAAAACGGAGAATTCGAAAGATAAAGATATGGCTATCGGGGATTATGCTTTTCTTTCAAAAACTTTTCTCTTTAAAGACATGTTTTTGAAAATACTCCTTTCAAAAATATTCTTAGAAAATAATTTTCTAAAAGTTTTATCTGTTCCGGTAACCTTAAGCTCTGATACCACGTGTAACATCCCACACCCGCTATGGTCACTCGCTAAGGGAATGCCATAACATCGGTGGAGTATTTTAAGTGAATATAGAACAGAAAAATTACAACAAGACAGATATAAGTAATACTTGAAAATTTTAAAACATCATTTCTTTTCATTGCAGCGGAAAGTAAAACATGTTTGGTTACATCACAAAACCATAATAAGAGTCAAGTACAAAATATCCATCCTGATAAATAAAAGTACATAATCCCATTACATGAACTGATAGCCATAAAAGAAAGGGTAAGCTGAGCTCTACACCTATGGTCCAAGCTCCAAAAGAGAATAAAGCAGCCTGATCAAAGCCCACTCGTACTGGGCCCACTCTGATAACCTGAGGGTTGGGAAAAAGATAAAAACAACGGGGTCAGACATAAGTCTGAGCGAGTCCTATAACTTTAACAATACAATCATTAAAGTAACCAGAGAAGACATAAGCTTGATATACGGTAACATCTGGGGATGAATGGCTACACTAAGCAGCTTGGCAGACTTAGGATAAACTAAGATAACCGTAAAGACGCATCCACCCACCCAAGGATAATTACTACACTGCACCACACCAGTCATTCCTACTTAAAGGTTGATCCCCCTAAGTGTACTTAGTAATTTAGTAGTTTCGTGTACCCCTATCTGACTACATAGGTGTACTCACTACTCCCCAAGCGATCGGCTCCCTTACGTAGATACCCGTGCTGGTCCCACGATGGGGTGTATCATTCCCCAAAGTGGCAACCTGATAATATCAACGGTGCACGGCTTTATACCTACACGATGCAACAACGACTTACCAACTAGCCCGGGCACACACAGGCATATGAAACCCGTTGGTCCTGCGTTGCCACCGCTAACCCGTTTTGGCCTCTTATAGTCAAGCCCAATATGCGTGTCCCGTCACTCGACTAGAGTCGAGCCCACTAAGATACGTTTGGGATATTGGTTGAAATGGGCCCCCACAAGCTACCACCTAAGCTTGTTATTTCTAGTGAATCCCACTTAACCCTTTAACCATGTCCACTTACATGTTATAAATTTTGGTTAAGTCATTAATCATATTTTAATTGCCATTCAAGGCACCCACTAGATTTCCACATGCCACCCAAAAGCACTTACTTAACCCTTTAACCATGTTTTAATTACATGTTCCACTTTGGTTAAGTATTCTAATCGTATTTTCTATTGCCACCTAAGGCAACCCACTAGTTTCCTCATGCCACCCAAGGCACCCACTTAACCCCTCATGTCCCACTACATGTTAATATGGTTAAGTGTTTCTTAATTAATTAAGACCGTGATCTCCCATAAAGACCTCCCACATTAGACTGGCTTTTATGACAACTGGTTAAGCCGGTAGGGTCCGGGCAGTTTTACGTCATAACAGAGTCTAACCTCGTGTCTTTACTTTAATCACGTATTTAATTTGTGCCTAAGACCTCCCACATTGGGCTAACATTTGTAGCAACTGGTTAAGCCGGTAGGGTCCGGGCAGTTTTACACTACAAATGAGTCCAACCTCGTGTCTTAGTCGATTAATTACACCTAAGTAATCACCCTCATATTTATATTAATTATCCCTAATTAATTACACATTTTTAAGAATATGGGTAGACCTAACTAAATTGGTAAATTCCCAATTCCATAACATGGGTAGACCTAACTCAATAGGTAAATTCCCATGGGGTAGACCTAACTCAATAGGTAAATTCCCACTTATGCTTATTCATTTTATGGTATGCTTAATCATAACCATTTCACACCATTTCATTAACATGTCTATTAACCCCATCGTTTCCCACGTACTTATGCTAACACGACATATTTCCAAGAGAAGATTCTTTCACAATTAACATGGGTTTCACTTAGCATACATTAGCATTAACATGGGTTAAAAGGTGTCCACTTACATCATGATATTAACCCAACTAGCATTTCTAACTAACCCAACTTGCATGAACATACATATGTCATGTATAAAGGCAACTTGTATAAGCGTTCATAGGTTATACAAAGGTGAACTTGCATGTGTCTTAAAGGTGTGAACTTGCACAACATGTTACATGTTAACTTGCATAACATCATACACATAACTTGCATAATATCATAAACATAACTTGCATATCAACATACACATAACTTGCATAACATCATGCACATAACTTGCATAACATCATACACATAACTTGCATATGAACTTGCATAACAACATGCACATAACTTACATAACATCATACACATAACTTGCATAACATGTTGAGCTTGCATATAAGCATACACATAACTTGCATAACATGTTGAACTTGCATATAAGCATACACATAACTTGCATAACATGTTGAACTTGCATATAAGACTTGCATCTTAAAGGAGGGTAAACATGCATATATATATATATATATATATATATATATATATATATATATATATATATACATAGCATATAAAGGTGTCATCTCGCATATGTATGCATCACATTTAAAAGGGTAAACTTGCATGTCATGATTTATGCATAATACCAAACACTTAGCATGCATAAAACCACATACTTAGCATGCATAGAATCAATTACTTATTATGCATAAACCCACCACTTAACTTGCATAAACCCACATATCCAACTTGCATAAACTCACATATTCAACTTGCATAAACTCACATATTCAACATGCATAAACATACATATTCAACTTGCATAAACATAGGATTAATATTAAACATAGATTAGCATATTCACATTATATCATACGACTTGAAAACCCATTAATCCTCATGCAAAACCATAGATCTCATCATATCTCATCTACTTAATTTAGCAATTGATCATCAAAGTGATAGAAACTCACCAAAACCTAGATTAGCAAACTCTAGAAGTGGAATTAGTTGCTTTAGTTGAAGAAGATGTTGATTAGAGGTTGATTAGCTTGCAACTCTCTTCATTGATTTGTGGAGGCCATGATCAAGTTTCATTTTGCCATAGTTTAGTTACAAGATCTAGTTATGAATAGATTAGGGTAGGGTTGGGGTCTTATTTATAGGATTAGGTAGTGTTTTAGGCCCTTAGATTAACCCTAGATTAGATTAGGACCCTTAGATTTCGGAAATCTCTAGAACCCAGCCCAAGACTAACCCAAAAACCAGATCTGGTGCACCCAGATCAACAGGGCCGACACCCTGTGTCGACACCCCTGTCGACAGGGCTGTCGACACCCCTGTCGACATGCCTGTCGACACCCCTGTCGACAAGCCTGTCGACACGGGGCTAGGCGGGAACTTTCCCGCCACCTCCGCTTTTGGCTCCAAACTTGTTTTAGAACTGAATTTTAAATCTGTTTTTAACTTTGAATTTTCTGCAAACTTCATTGGGCCATAACCGGGCCATACGGACTCCGATTCTCGAAAACTCGGACTCTATTTCGCGTATTTTCCCGAGACGAACGCAATGGCATAGCCCGTTTCCCCTGATTCAAATTATTAAATTTAATTCTGCCCTGATTTCTATTATAACAAGGTATTCAACATACGGGGTGTTACACATGGTCAAGAACATAAAGTATGCAAATTAGATAAATCATTTTATGGTTTAAAATAAGCACCTAAACAATGGCATGAAAAATTTGATAACTTAATCATTTCAAATGGTTTTAAAGTTAATGAAAGTGACAAATGCATTTATTACAAATCTGAGAATGACATTTGCACTATTATATGCCTTTATGTAGATGACCTACTCATTTTTGGGTCAAACATTCATGCCATAAACTCAGTCAAATCCTTATTAAGTGCCAGTTTTGATATGAAAGATCTAGGTGAGGCGAGTGTAATCCTTGATATCAAAATTACTAGGTCCGAAAAAGGGATTTTCTTTGGATCAATCTCAT
Organism: Allium sativum; assembly: GCA_030737875.1. NCBI lineage: Eukaryota > Viridiplantae > Streptophyta > Magnoliopsida > Asparagales > Amaryllidaceae > Allium > Allium sativum. The sequence goes on along the minus strand of CM060911.1, from coordinate 225,982,991 downwards.
TATATTGAGAAGTCTCTAAAGATAGACAATTACTTTGACTGTAAATCTGCATGTACATCATACGAAACCAGTGCAAAGATATTTAAGAACACTTGTGAAGGTGTAAGACAGTCAAAGTAAGCGAGCATCATTGGCTGCCTTCGGATGCCACTGATTGTATTAGACCCGACATTGCCTATGTCGTGGGATTATTATGTATGTTAACTAGTAGACCTAGTATAGAGCATTGACATGCTATTGAAAGGGTCATAAGATACCTTAAACGAGCCATGAACCTTGGATTACATTATGAAAAGTTTCCAGCTGTACTTGAAGGATATTCTGATATAGACTGGAATACTTTATCTGTTGATTCAAAAACGACCAGTGGCTATATATTTAGCATCGCTGGAGAAGCTGTCTCTTGAAAATCCAAGAAACAGACTATTTTGACTTAATCTACTATAGAGATTGAGATAATAGCACTAGCAACAGCTAGTGAAGAAGCAGAAAACTAAAAGAAATCTGCTAGTTGAGATCCCTATATGGGAAAAATAGACACTAGTGGTGTAATCGATTGTGATAGTTCCGCGGCTATTGCAAAAAGTATAGAACCGTTATAACAACGGTAGACAACGACGTCGTAAGCACCATACTGTAAAAGAACATCACATATATAGTGATGAAAAATTTGACGACTATTGAAAGAAAAACAGAACCGATATTACAACGGTAAGAAATGACAGTCGTATGCACAGTATTGTTAGAGAACATCACATATAAGGTGATGATATTTGGCAGAACCTTTGACGAAAGGACTGTCCAGAAAGAAAGTCCTTAATAATTCTAAAAGAATGGGACTATTGCCCTGTGATTGTGGAATCACGCACAATGGTAACCAGACCTAAATGACTGGAGATCCCAAGAATTAGGTTCAACGTGTAAAAACAAGTTGTGTAGTGATAGTAGATGAACATGCTAAATTTTAGATTAAGAAGCATGTATTCCTGAAGTGATTACAGGATGAGTTAATAAAAACTCTTAATGAGATCTATACTCTATTTGGAGTGGAGTACCTACCTTCGGGAGTGCTCTTGATAGACTCACCTTTGTGAATGTGGAAATGTGGCCGTTTCCTATGAAGTTTTGGGCAAAACTTCTAGAGCGTTCACTAAACTGGGATAAACGTGCATGGCCATAAATGCACGGGCTTATTTGATTGAACTATAGAAAAGATTGTGTGTGATTTGATGTCAGGAATAGATTTCAAGACTACGTGTCACTCTAGTAAAAACTGAATCTTATTCACTATGCAAAGGTTCAAGTCGGATGACACCTTTGTTTATGCACAGTCTTATGTTTTTAGAAACTGCTCGATAATATTTTAAAAAAAATTCAAGTGGGGGATTGTTGGAAATTTTATGTATTATTTAAAATATGAAATAAGTGTATGATGGCTCCTGTTTGTGAATAGTCCAACATCATGTGGTTATAAGAAAGATGCAAGTATTTATACTTGTTTCTAAGAAGTCATGTTGGGGCCTTGGGCTCCCAATGCATGCTTTGTTGTGAGGAGGGAGACCATGCATCATGACCACCACACACGCGCGCGCGACCGACCCACCAACCGACTCGACTCGACCCGACACGGCCCGGCCAGGCTCGGCTCGGTTCGGTTCGGTTCGGGATTGGACTTGGGCCTTGGCTATGTAGTGTAGACACTTATATTTTTGGTTCAGAAAACACTATGTTTTTCGAACTATTTTTTAAATACAGAAAATATTTCTGAGCCGACTTTTATTTATGAAGCGGTAAACTCTTGACCCAGTATTTTCAGCAGATGCTATTTTTCTTCCTCTGCCCAGTATTTTCGATTAACCCTAATCTCCGTCTATATATTATCTTCAGTTGTAGACTAGATTACTACAGAAAAAATATACTATTTCTCTCCTCCGCCATTAAAATATTCTTACAAAAATTTTCGAGCAGTTATTAATTTCGAAAGTGAAAATCTGCATTGATTTGTTGTGCAAAGCAAATCAGTTATTAATTTTAGAGAGGCTGTTTTATCCTAGAGGCGGCGGCGGAAGTACGAACTGGTTTTGCACCACCGACCAGATCGCCGAATCGTCTTCAAGAGAGCGACCTAGTCCGCGACTCAGCCATTGTTTCCCAACACAAATTATAGGTATGTCTTCCATTATGAAATCTCTAAAAGACCAGGGTAGTTTTCTACTGCGATTAAGGATGCATTAAAAGTGCCTACGGTTTATCCTATCCCCAATTGACTTGTATGAATGGATGTCCGACATTGAATTTTAGATCATATTGGCAGATCTCTATTAACGTATATCTATTGTTAGAGGACATATATCTCTTATCTTTTCACCTTCTCTTGATATGCATGAGATTATGGGTTATATATTTGTAGAAATCAGTCATGTAGTTGTGGAATGGAAGTGTGGCATTCAGAGTCGTCTTTGCTGCTATGGAAGGTAATCTTACCTCAAGCCTCATCAATCGGATTGTTGATTGAAATAGGGAGTGTAACTTGGCTAGAGCGGTGGTTTAACTGTGGGAAGGATTTTCAGGTCCTTACAACTGGTATCAAAAATTAAACCATTACTTGTTGGGGCTAAAACTCATCGATGATAAAGATAATAATGCTCTAAACTGAGTAATTTATTAGAGATAGGATTAATAATGCCCTAGAATGAGTTAAGAGTGTATTATATGTGTGTGTATATAAATATATATATAGAGAGAGAGAGAGAGATGGTCAAAATATATATAAGCGTTTGTTTGTTATTGAACATGGAATTTTTTATGTTTGTTATTCTGTTGAGTAGTTTATGAATTCTAGTCAATGTACATTTGGTCGGATATTCCTGATTAGTATTCCTAAACTCTTAAATAAGGAGAATTGAGAGACACTTTTGAAAGAATTATTTTGTATGTGGAATTAATTGTAATAGACCTTTGCATGGAAGCGATTTGGTTCAATTTTGACAGAATTTGAATTATACGTCAGAAAATAGCTTTATCAGGTATTTATACAATTATTGATTGTATAACTGCTTGTTTATATCTTTCTCATCCAGAGTTGGATTGAGGCGCCATTAGCACCGAGCAGTTTCAGTAGAGTTTGGTTTCAGGGATTTGGTGTCGCTCATATCGTGACACAAACTATTGATATTTATTCCAGATTATATGGTAGGAATTACTCTCGCTTCTATATTATTCTTTGTTGAACACTTACTACCCTTTCTATGTGTTAGGAGTGCTGATACTTTAATTATTAATTCAAAGTTTCGTATTAGGAATTTTTATTCCCATTCAATCCCAATATAAATATGTATATTTTTCATTGAGAGGTGAGGATCACTAGGTGCAGTGTTATTTGCTTTACCGACTTTTATGCAACGTATTTGAATATTAATACTCGAAAATTCACTGACCGTTCCTTTCATACTGTGTGAACAATGTTCGAAAGGTGTATCACCTTGGTACGCTACCTTACATTTACGTCACCTAGGGGAAGAGGCTATTGGATTGCTAATTGACTTATTGATTGCCAATTGTGGTGTTAGCGAAGTACATTGCTGCCACATTAATAGCAACCATGTTATATTGGTTACGCTGTTTATTTCAGTTAACTAATGCCATTGTTAGTTTACAGATTTTGAAGTAGTCGATAGTATATAGTGGCGGATGTATACATGTGCATGGTGTGTCAAGTGACACACCATTATTCTCAAAAAGTAAAAACAAAAAAACAAGATGAACTAATTTTGTAGTTCTAGTCAAGATTTATGACTGCTCCATGTATCCATTTGGTAATGCCTGGATGAATAAATTTAAGTAGTTCTAGTCAAGATTTCTTTAATTGCCTCGTTTTGTAAGACCTGGATGGCTTATGTTGGTAAATCAGAATTCAGTCTTTAAAGTTAAAGAATGTTTAAAATAGGTAGATAAAGTTTTAATATGATGAGATCATAAAATGGATAATGAATTTAATATTTTTTGAATATTTATGTGAATGTGTTTAGTCCTTCGAATTCCTATTGTTACCTTTTATCTTTTTTGCGGTGATCTAAGATTAGAGTTCTGTAATTCTTATCGAATGCTCCAAAAGTGCCATTTTATGTTGGTGCTTGGACAAAGATAAAAATAATCAGTTTTAGCTCTAAAAATGTTGGTCAAAATAGATGTCGCATCCAATGCATTTCTAGTCATTGCATGAAAACGTGAATACTTAAATCTTGGAGGCAATGAAAAAAAATCATAGCATTGATTTATGGGAGGACCTTTTTTAACTTATAGTTATGAAAATAAAGATTGAAGTGATAAAGAAAATCAAAATTTGAGGCCTATTAACCTGCTGCTCTAGTGGGTTGATATAATTTTCAAGCTTTCAGTACTAAATGATCAAAGAGTAATATGAATATTTTTTACTTTTGGGAAGAAACTATTTTATATTTTTTTATAATCTATCAACTATTATTGGTGACACAGCATCCATAAAATCTTGTATCCGCCACTGATAGTATACCGTACTTTGTCGACTGATAGGTATACTTTATTATTATTCAAATGACCTGTTATTGATTTGGAGTCACTATTTCATTTGGCTATCGACTGAATTCCCCAATCCAATCGATTCACTGATGGTGATTGGAGATTCTCGAGATCTTCTCCTACTCCATTGCTCTTGTCACCTCAATTGGTTTAATATGGTCCTTTTACACTGCTTTGAGGCTCTTAATATGGTTTTCTAAGATATTTCGAAATTTTGATATGGTATATATTGATGGTTTTCCACTACTTTGTTTTAAAAGGAATTTTCAAAGAAACTTGATTTCAGAATGACCTATAGAAGGTTTCATAATGATTTTTCTTTTTAAAAGGAGTTTCTCGGTTTTAAATATTGCTTTTAATAAATGTTTATAAAAGAGATTCATAAAACCCTTACTAAAAAACTTTTTAAATTATTTTAAAAGTGATTTATTATCTTTTTTGTTTCGTTTATTTCTTATAAATGAAAATCTCTAATAAACAATTAAATAATACGGTGATTTATGTGATCATTTGTATCATTTTCTGACAATTATTATGACTTGTTAGTAGAGTAGTGAGATTTACTAGCTTTAGTAAATATTTTAACTTCACCCGTTGTTATGGGCTTCTAGGTGGAACTCATATACTTATGATAGTGATAGTGACTCGACACTTTGAGTTATATTATTCCAGGGTTTGAATTTGTATACTTATGCCTATAATTCCCTGGGAGAACATACTCTCTTTGATCTAGTTGGATATGAGAGCAGATTTATTCTATTTGAGTGGGAAGATTCTATTTTATTGGGTTAGATTTGTTCGGATGTGCACTGTGAAACCCATTTCATTGTGTTAAACAGTGTACATGCCATGTAGTCTATATATCGGATGGCTAGAACCCATCAGTTAACAGTGAGTGCTCAGTCTCGCTATTTTGCTATGTTAGGAGATCCGCAGTGGTGCATATCAGACCCTTTTTCTATTTGGGCATATGTACTTGGTCTATTTAATATCAGTATCTCACTCTATTTAGAGACTTTGGTGTTGTTCACAGTGAAATGGTGTCACATTTACGTTGCGTTCGCGTCGGACGCATGGCACCGATCAAACGTTCAAAAGGGATGTTTTCCGAACATTGGGTAATGAACCGTTGGCGTCCCATTGGTCAGACGCCCACAGTTCATTATCCAGTGTTCCCATTCGAGCTGTATAAATTCGGCACCCCCTTATCCTTCCTCCATCTCCAACCAACATCACACCTCCTCCCTCTTTCATTTTAATTTTTTCTTGCAACTTTTCAAGCTAAAAACAGGTTTTTTTATATACCTTTGTGTTTAATTTTCTTAATTTTTTGGAATTTTTCTGATTTTTTTTTTTCTGTTTTGCAGTATATCTTCAGATTCTTCTCCGCTACATCCCAACCTTTCGCTAATTGGACCGAGGAATGACATGCTACTTTTATTGATGTCTGTGTTGATTTTCCGAAGGAGTGGACAAGTGGCGTCAACAGCTATAATGGGACGGTTGCGGTGGCTTTAGACGACTGTTTCAATATAGGTTACACAGAAAACAAACTAAAAATAAGTGGGATAATATGAAATGGTCATTTCACGATTGGGATAGACTGCTGCAGACCCTACGCGGGGAGTGCGATCTGGTGCATGATAGTTTGGATGGTCCGACGAGTGGTGGGTTAGCGGCGCTGGCAGACCATTTAGGCATTTCAGAAGAGTCCCTCTAATGAAGTTCCAAGAGCAGGACATACTATTTCGCGGTTGTTTGGTTATACCTTATCACATGTATCAGATCCCTATTGTTGCACCTGCTACTGCACCTCCACCTTCAGTCGCACATGCACTAGCGCCAGCTGCTGCTTTCACCACTGCCGACGCCGGTTACTATTCTGATTGGATGGCTATTGGCAATCCACCTTCTGGTCACCCCTCTAGGCGCAGACACATAGAGTGTGGCAGTTCGAGCCGCTCCTTTGTGACCACCCACGTGTCGGACTTTGCTACTTGTTGTTATAACATTGTTTGAGAAGTGATAAATGTCGAGCAATGGGAGAGTATGACGATTTTCCGCAATGATCCGCGGAATGTGGAGATTGTCGAAGATTTTACTGATGATGATATATAGGGATTTATTTTAGCGGAGTTGAGAAGATTGGAGCATCATCGCCATATGTAATCTTTTATTTTGTTTTATTTTCACTGTACTAGTTGTACTCATGTTTGTATTTTTGTTTGTTCAATGAAATGTAGTCATTTTCTTTTATTCAATTAGTATTTAATTAACTCAAAACAAATAAATTAATATACAAATACCCCGTTTAAATACCACACTCAAACACCCCGTTCATAGCAAAAAACACGTTCCACGTTTGCAACAGTGCCACGCTCAAATGCCCTGTTACCATTCTCCGTGAACGCACCCTTATGATTTGCATATCATACAGTTGTAACCTTAGCTTTTACATCATATAGCTGGGAATATATCCCTTTCGGGCCCCATAGTTTTGATATTAGTATCATGCTCACATTTTGCATTAGTTAAAATCTGACTCATATATTTATTTATAATATTAAGTCAGACCGATACCTTTTAGATTACAGGGCATAGCTTGGGGTTTGAACTAGCAAGGAGTTAGAGATCATTTATTTTTTGTGTTAGACCATTCATATTAGTTGATAACCTTATTGTATGAGATTCGATCCATTTTATGTTTGATTTGTTAGTCCTATGTTATATACCATATTATTTTTGTGAGCCTGTCTACTTTGTGGAGACACTATTACGTATTAGCTATGTTGTTCCGCTATGATTTGATTGTCTCTAATATTTATTTCGTTTTATATATTGTCTAAGCGTTATTTAATCATTGTGTTTATTTCATTACACTAGTACTGTATATGTCAAATTCATTTGAAATATTAAGAAAAAGTATTGTTGATGTATCAATATTAATATGGAGTCAATTTCACATACGATCACCCTTACGTAGTGGTATTATCTGCATTAATGGACGACATTCTTAGTATTGTTCTTTACCAAACTGGGTATAGTGAAAGTTTGGTCATAATACCAAGCCATGTGGTTAAATACAAAACATAAATAATGTATGAGTGGAATAAATCCAAAAACACGCACAAATTATGGGACTAAACCAGTTATCTATGGATAGAGACTCAAAAACAAAACACTTACTGCTCGAGTGACTTAACTAAGACTTTACCCGCTCGATCGTTGTTAGTACTGGGTAACAACCGAAACCCACTTGGAATCTAACTCCAAGATACACCACCCAACCACTTTGTCTTCAAGAACAAAGGTCCTTTGCCAGTCTTGCATTTATCCTCTAACAAGCTACCTTTGTTCCTACAGAGTAATCCTCCCTTTATAAGTGCTAATGCTTCAGTTTTGGCTATAGTCGAAGTTAAAAGTCAATAACAACCGTCAATCTGACTCGGATAACCTAAAACCGAATGTAGCACAACCATCAATTAAATATGTGCTAACTTTGCATTCTCGTTGAAGGAATAGAAATGCTAAAGTCATAGGAAGTCTACAATTCAAACCACCTAGGTCATCGTTGACGAAAATCTCCTAAGAGGATAGAAACTCCGAACAATCCTTTCCTGGTGTTACTCCACTCATTTCCCGAAAGAAAACCAACTTCCTACTTATCCTTACACGCACACATCACCTTAACATGCCCTTGGAGTTAAATTTCTAAACTGGAAACAACCCTTAGCTTGTGTCTACTCAAAGCATGAAACACCATGCCGAGAATCAAGTCAATCCTTGGCCTGTTTGTTAAATTTTGTGATACTATACGGTAGAATTGAAGTGGATGGATGTGACACCCCACATCCCTTAATGTCACCCATATAAGGATGCATTAAGTCCTATAAAGCGCAATAGGTATAAAGTAATAATACAGAGGCTAAAATTCACAAGATAGAATATAAAATGTAGTGGAAAACTTTTCAAACTTATGTTATTAAACCTAGTGCAACATTATAGTTTTAATTACCATAAAGTCATAGTCATAAAACATGCATCTGTCTCGTGGAAACATAAACCATCAGAGTACAAGTACAAAACCATAAAAATCATATCCCTTATGAGCCATAACAATAATCAAAGAACAGAAATCGAAACAATACATCAAGTAAGAAATGGTCTAAGTCCAAGCTAAATCAAAGAATTGCATTCACTGTGGCAATCCACCATCCTAAGAACTTAGGGGGAGGATAAGAGAGAAGGAAAAACAAAATAGGTCAGACATAAAGTTTGGCGAGTTCTAGTAATTTTTAGCATAAGCATGAGATAAAGAAGTATCAAGACAGATCAATAATACTAGACATGAAAATACAGTGAAGCATAAAAGTACAAAATAAACGAGATAAGGTAAGATCAGATAAGCTTATCATTCATATCCCAGAATAGAATTTCTGCACCAACTATCATAATATCAGAATTATCAGGATTAAGTTTTACAATAATTACTACCCAGTGATCGGCTTCCTAACAGACCTGCATAACCTATGATAGCCATGGCATTCGGGGATATCAGTCCCGAACCCATCTACTTTAAAAAATACAATCATATTCGCCAGAGTTACAACATCTTATCTTCCCCTATCGGACCCATGCACACTCATGTCTCCGCCGGAACGACCCCGTACACACCTCCAAAATTTAAACCTCTTATAGTCATCCATTAGTAAAGTGTGCCCTATCATCTACCTAGTGAGAGACTTGTTTGATAACAGGAGGGTAACAATTGATATGGGTTCCATACAAATAGCAGATTGAAACAACCCACCCCTAGGCTTCGCCCCCAAACTAGGATTTTAAGGGTCCCCCAAATATTTTAACAGCACACACGAACCTTTTAGCTTACCAATCATTCAGGTTTAACTTAGTAGGTTCAAGTTCATTAATAAGCATAATTTAACCCTATGCTATATTTAACAATTGTAAATGACATGTATTATTAAATGTAACAACCGCTCCCCAAATCATGCAGACACCTGGTCAAATGTTTATAGAATAAATAACATGTTTCACTTAATATTTGCCAGCCATTATCAGGATTAGGTTTTACCCTAATTACTACCTGGTGATCGGCTCCTTAACAGACGCGAATAACTTGTGCCAGCCATGGCAGTTGGGGATACCAATCCTGTAACACCCCACCTCCACTAGGGTCACTCATAAAGGGAATGCACTAGTTTTGGAGGAGCGTTATCGAGGTAAACAAACATAGAAATATCACAAGACATAACATAGATAAAACAGCGGAAGAATCAAAAGATAAATTTCATTACTTTCGAAAAGAGTCAAAACTTTTTACATCAAATAGCCAAGGTCATTATTTTCCATTACAACAAATTCTATCTTGCATAAATAAAGAAGCATAAACTTAAAACATCAAAAGTAGCTTAATTCCCCAAAGGTAGCAGAAATGCAGCCATAGCATAGCTCAAGATCAAACCGTACATGAGCTGAACAGAAAGCAAGCGAAATCCAAGCTAATGCTAGAGTTTCCTCCCTGAGAACCTGGGGGGGGACGAAAGGAAAAGAGGCAAAAGAAAATGGGTCAGTCATAAAGACTGGTAAGTCCAAGTGACTTTCAGCATAAAAACTGGTAAAGGTAACATGACATGTATAAACTGAAAGTAAACATAAGGATGCTGTCAAGATTGGCAAGATAGACTAAGATAACATGATAATTCAAGTGTAATCAAGTATAGCATCACATATTCAAGGTTCGCTGCATCAACTGTACTAGAATCCCAAACCCATGTCTTATATTAATCATGAAATGATCCCTTGGCCCAATATGATGAAATGACCCATTTCTTGGTCCAACGAAATGATCCACAAGTCGATCGGCTCCCTACAAGTTCTAGCTCATCATGTGTCTGTGTCATACAGCCCTATCACGAATGTAGTCACCTGTGCTAGGTCCACCATAGGGTGTATCAAGCCCTATGGTGCCAACCACCGACACGAATCAAGCATGCACAGATAAACCTACTAATGCCCAATGCCTGCTTTTTCAACTCCGGGCCACATGCACGACCATAGCCCGCCTGAACCTACACTGGCGCACCAACACAGTCGTCATTTTGGTCTCTTACAATCAGCCCAGTAATCGTGCCCTACCCTGCCTAGTTCTAGGGTACCGTGATACATCTAGTGCGTTACTGCTGAAATGGACCGCGTAACTAGGGTTTCCGTCCAATAGGTTAAGTGTTGTCATTTAAATTCGTGACTTAACCCTTATCAGTCTAGCATTTCAAGTTGGTTAAGTGTTGTCATTCAAGTTCGTGACTTAACCCGCCTACGTGTCATGTCAAATTGGCTAAGTGTCGTCGTTCAAGTTCATGACCTAGCCCTAAGAATCATGTGTCAAGTAGGTTAAGTGTTGTCTTTCATGTTCATGACTTAACCCTATCATGTGGCATTAATTCATTAATGCACCCCAACCTCTCACATCAGACCTGTTGTTGTGGTCACTGGATATGTTGGGCGGTTTTGGGAAGAATTACACCACAACTCAGTCTGACCTCGGGTTTTCAAGTGCGATATGACCAACTACCCACATTGGATCTTATTGTTTGCAGTAACTGGATTTGTCGAGCGGTTCCGGGCAGAATTACACTGCAAACTCAACCCAACCTCGAGTTGGCCATTTTCAAGTTCATTCTAGTGTCATGTCCATGTTACAATTTTATGTCAAGTTGGTGTCATGTTTTCAAGCCAAGTTTCCTATAATTACCAATTTTTCCCAACGTTACCCCGTCTAAATATTAGGCTAACAATCTTAGCCTAATTTTCGTCCGCATGATTTTTGTCATATAATATTAGGCTAAAAACTTAGCCTAATTTAACGTACACAAAATTGGCATAAAGAAATTCATAAACATGACATAGGTGTAAACTTGGCATTATCAACATAGTCAATATGAACACCATAGGTGTGTACTTGCAAAATAATCAACATGAATATCATAAGTGCGAACTTGCAACGTAGACTAAATCAACATACATATATGTGAACTTGCAAATCAATCACGAACATATGAATAAGTGTGAACTTGAAATATGACATAGGTTTAACATATACACATAAACATGTAGATCTAACATTTGATCACATAGGTGATATGATTTTACAACCTAAAACTTGCATAACATGATAAACTACACAACTTGTCATAACAGGTTATACTCCAAGTTCATATACATATGAATAGACTTATTCATTAATTCTCAATTCAACATGATAATAAAATAGAACCACAGACATAGATCAATATCATTCAATTCCACATATAACATAATAGACATCGTTCTATTATTAATTTAATTCCAAGGTATGACATAACTAAATTGACTAAAACATCGCAGGCGTATAAATATTATGAACATGAAAAGGTTTGAATAATAATCTAGTTTCAAGAACATGGATAGATCTAACTTAAGTAGAAAAAACCCCGAAATCAAGATCCAAGGATAAATAAAGAAAGTCAAGCTTAGATCCAATTTCATAGTCATAACTCTAGGCAATAACCTCATGGTCATGAATCATAGGTGATTAGCCACAATTGTCCTTGTCATAGTTATAGGCAATAGTCTTATGTTCATAGTCATAGGCATATGCATAGTCTTATGTCACAGTCATGGGCATAGGCATAGTCTTATGTTCACAGTCATAGGCATAGTCTTATGTTCACAGTCATAGGCATATATGGGCATAGTCTTATGCCACTAACAATAGTTTCAATGTCATAAGCAATATTCCCAATAGTCAAGATCCAAGAAGAAAACAAGAATAGATATGAATCGTACATAGACTAATTCCAATTTATAATATGCTCATATTAAGTTTATAGTTTTTATCTAAAAGTAACTGGAACTTACAGATCGTGGTCTAGGAAATTTAGATGCAGAAGTCAAGTCTAGAAATTTGTCATTGATTCGTTGAATCGTTGAATCTTGCTTTGATTGTAGAAGCAAATCCACAATTCCTAGCCGCAGCCTTCAAGAAATAATATTCACGTTTTAATTTAATTTATCTTAATTTAATTTAGAAGAAGAAGAAGCCATGATCATCAAGAGTTTGAGCAGCATAAGGTTAGAGAAGAATGGTGTAAAGAGAATGAGGCTAGGAGGTTGTTTATATAGGATTAGGCAAACGAATCTGGACAGAAAACGAGTCTAAATACATCAGAATGCATCAGGTTCAAAAAGTGGGTATGGGAGGCAGCTCGACCCCCAGGTCGACACTATGGTCGACCTGGTCCCTGGGAGGTCGACACTATGGTCGACCCCCAGGTCGACCTGGTTGAATTCGAATTCAGAACCCAAAACAGGCTGGGCGGGAACTTTCCCGCCCAGCCTGTTTTGGGTTCTGAATTCGAATTCGAATTTTCGAGCTGTTTTCAATTCTGAAAATTTCTGAAACTTCGGAGGGTCATATCTCCCTCATACGGATTCCGATTTTCAAAAACTCGGACTCATTTCCAAGAAAAATTTTGAGACGAATGCAATGGCGCTACCTGGTTCTTGTTTTAAAAATTAATTCTGCCTTGATTTAAGGTTTTAACATGTTATTAAAATTCGGGTTGTTACATTCTTCCCTCCTTAAAGGATTTCGTCCCCGAAATCTTCAAGTTAAGAAGAATGAATCCTATATCCAATAATCCATCTACTCAAAACATCATCCACAAGCAACCATTGTCCTTAAAGGATTTCTAATGCTGTATGAACATATGCAGAAAGTGTGTGTATATGCTCCTTATCTAATGCAAATGATCAGGCCTGATTGATCTTCCTAATGCAAAATATGTTTAGTGCCATGAGTCCAACATGTATGCAAATAGTCCTAGTGACATAAACACTACATGTGTGCACAAACATCCATCCATATGCAACATTCACATGATAACACATTCAATTTCACCCACAAATAAGTATAAACACTCATGCATATGCAATATGAAAATGTGTCTGAGCCGATCTAGTGCCTAATGTGTGTTATGCAACCACGAGCAACCACTTGCGACCACTTGCAACCATTTGCAAACATCAACCATAAAATGTTTCAATCACATGTTTACGTCCAAAAGGGTTCTACCTACGTTTCTCAAGATAGGATTGAGGAGATAAGCAAGATAAAACAAAGCATCTAGGAGAAGAAGTTAAAGATGTACCCCCAGAAGGTCCTGCTTGTGGGGCTTGCCCTTGCTTCTTAGGGAAGTTCTTGCTGATATGTCCAGTTTCACCACACTGGAAGCATGCTCCCATCTTCAACTTCTTCTTTCTACAATCCTGGACTATATGCCCCTCAATACCGCAGAAGTGGCATTTTCTTTTCTCACGTGTCTTTTAATCATTATTGTTGTTATTGTTCTTGCCTCCTTTCTCGGAGCCTACCTTCTTGTTTCGGGACTCATTCACCTTGACCTCCTTCTTGCCATTCTTGTCTTCTTCATTTAAGAGCGCCATGTCTACTAACTTTTCGTAAGTAGCCCCCATAGGTACGTGGGTCATGGCCAAGCTGTGAAGTGGCTCATTCAATCCTTTGACAAAACGGAGAGCCTTCTTATGAGGGGTATTTACTAAGTCCAATCCAAACCGAGCCAGCTGATTGAATTGATTGACGTACTCCTTGACCGTCATACATCCTTGCTTAAGAGATAAGAATTTTTCTAGCTGTAGACTTCGTTCAGCTTGCGAGAAGAATTTCATCTCAAACCTTGTCCGAAAATCCATCCATGTGTCAACACGCCTTTCAGCGTTAGTGATTTCCCACCAATAGGTAGCTTCGTCTTTGAGCAACCATAATGCCAACTGTACCTTCTGCCTATCGTCCACCTCGAAGATAACGAACAGATCCTCAGTTTCTTTGAGCCAGTTCCTCGCTTCTACGAATGATTCAGTTCCCTTGAAATCCTTTCCACCCATGGCCCTAAAATCTTTACAGATTTTTGAGAAAGCAATTGCACGAGGAGGGGAGGAGGAGGAGGAATCGCTGCAGCTGGAGGAGGAATATCTGCTGGGCTTGCATCTTTGGCTTTAGCCTCTAAGTACTTCCTGAACCAGCCAGGAATTAGCACGCCTTTTGGAAAGTTAAGATTCCCAGACATGATGAAATGAAAAAGAAGAGATTCAAACGAGGAAACAAAGGACAGTGCTGATGGCTTTTAGGGAAGAGCCTTTAAATAGAACAAGACTTTTCTTGAAAAATGCTTCTTTGTAAACGGTTTTGAAAATAGTTTCATAAGGTTTTTTAAAAAAAAAACTTTTGCCCAGTCTGGTAACCTTCTGCTCTGATACCAAATGTAACACCCCACCTCCACTAGGGTCACTCACAAAGGGAATGCACTAGTTTTGGAGGAGCGTTATCGAGGTAAACAAACACAGAAATATCACAAGACAGAACATAGATAAAACAGTGGAAGAATCAAAAGATAAATTTCATTATTTTCGAAAAGAGTCAAAACCTTTTACATCAAATAGCCAAGGTCATTATTTTCCATTACAACAAATTTTGTCTTGCATAAATAAAGAAGCATAAACTTAAAACATCAAAAGTAGCTTAATTCCCCAAAGGTAGCAGAAATGCAGCTATAGCATAGCTCAAGATCAAACTGTACATGAGCAAAACCGAAAGCAAGCGAAATCCAAGCTAAGTGCTAGAGTTTCCTCCCTGAGAACCTGGGGGGAAGGGGAAACGAAAGGAAAAGAGGCGAAAGAAAATGGGTCAGTCATAAAGACTGGTAAGTCCAAGTGACTTTCAGCATAAAAACAGGTAAAGGTAACATGACATGTATAAACTGAAAGTAAACATAAGAATGCTGTCAAGATTGGCAAGATAGACTAAGATAGCATGATAATTCAAGTGTAATCAAGTATAGCATCACATATTCAAGGTTCGCTGCATCAACTGTACTATAATCCCAAACCCATGTCTTATATTAATCATGAAATGATCCCTTGGCCCAATATGATGAAATGGCCCATTTCTAGGTCCAACGAAACGATCCACTAGTCGATCGGCTCCCTATAAGTTCTAGCTCATCATGTGTCTGTGTCATACGGCCCTATCACGAATGTAGTCACCTGTGCTAGGTCCACCATAGGGTGTATCAAGCCCTATGGTGCCAACCACCGACACGAATCAAGCATGCACAGATGAACCTGCTGATGCCCAATGCCTTCTTTTTCAACTCCGGACCACGTGCACGACCATAGCCTGCCTAAACCTATAATGGCGCACCAACACAGTCGTCATTTTGGTCTCTTACAATCAGCCCAGTAATCGTGCCCCACCCGGCCTAGTTCCAGGGTACCTTGATACATCTAGTGGGTTACCGCTGAAATGGACCGCGTAACTAGGGTTTCCGTCCAATAGGTTAAGTGTTGTCATTTAAATTCGTGACTTAACCCTTATCAGTCTAGCATGTCAAGTTGGTTAAGTGTTGTCATTCAAGTTCGTGACTTAACCCGCCTACGTGTCATGTCAAATTGGCTAAGTGTCATCGTTCAAGTTCATGACCTAGCCCTAAGAATCATGTGTCAAGTAGGTTAAGTGTTGTCTTTCATGTTCATGACTTAACCCTATCATGTGGCATTAATTCATTAATGCACCCCAACCTCTCACATCAGACCTGTTGTTGTGGTCACTGGATATGTCGGGCGGTTCCGGGCAGAATTACACCACAACTCAGTTTGACCTCGGGTTTTCAAGTGCGATATGACCAACTACCCACATTGGATCTTATTGTTTGCAGTAACTGGATTTGTCGGGCGGTTCCGGGCAGAATTACACTGCAAATTCAACCCAACCTCGAGTTGGCCATTTTCAAGTTCATTTTAGTGTCATGTCCATGTTCAAATTTCATGTCAAGTTGGTGTCAAGTATTCAAGCCAAGTTTCCTATAATTACCAATTTTTCCCAACGTTACCCCGTCTAAATATTAGGCTAACAATCTTAGCCTAATTTCCGTCCGCATGATTTTTGTCATATAATATTAGGCTAAAAACTTAGCCTAATTTAACATACACAAAATTGGCATAAAGAAATTCATAAACATGACATAGGTGTAAACTTGGCATTATCAACATAGTCAATATGAACACCATAGGTGTGTACTTGCAAAATAATCAACATGAATATCATAGGTGTGAACTTGCAACGTAGACTAAATCAACATACGTATATGTGAACTTGCAAATCAATCACGAACATATGAATAAGTGTGAACTTGAAATATGACATAGGTTTAACATATACACATAAACATGTAGATCTAACATTTGATCACATAGGTGATATGATTTTACAACCTAAAAATTGCATAACATGATAAACTACACAACTTGTCAAAACAGGTTATACTCCAAGTTCATATACATATGAATAGACTTATTCATTAATTCTCAATTCAACATGATAATAAAATAGAACCGCGGACATAGATTAATATCATTCAATTCCACATATAACATAATAGACATCGTTCTATTATTAATTTAATTCCAAGGTATGACATAACAAAATTTAATTAAACATCGCAGGCATATAAATATTATGAACACGAAAAGGTTTGAATAATAATCTAGTTTCAAGAACATGGATAGATCTAACTTAAATATAAAAATCCCCGAAATCAAGATCCAAGGATAAATAAAGAATGTCAAGCTTAGATCCAATTTCATAGTCATAATTCTAGGCAATAACCTCATGGTCATGAATCATAGGTGATTAGCCACAATTGTCCTTGTCATAGTTATAGGCAATAGTCTTATGTTCATAGTCATAGGCATAGGCATAGTCTTATGTCACAGTCATAGGCATAGGCATAGTCTTATGTTCACAGTCATAGGCATACGTATAGTCTTATGTTCACAGTCATAGGCATAGGCATAGTCTTATGCCACTAACAATAGTTTCAACGTCCTAGGCAATATTCCCAATAGTCAAGATCCAAGAAGAAAACAAGAATAGACATGAATCATACATAGACTAATTCCAATTTATAACATGCCCATATTAAGTTTATAGTTTTTATCTAAAAGTAACTGGAACTTACAGATCGTGGTCTAGGAAATTTAGATGCAGAAGTCAAGTCTAGAAATTTGTCGTTGATTTGTTGAATCGTTGAATCTTGCTTTGATTGTAGAAGCAAATCCCCAATTCCTAGCCGTAGTCTTCAAGAAATAATCTTCACGTTTTAATTTAATTTATCTTAATTTAATTTAGAAGAAGAAGAAGCCATGATCGTCGAGAGTTTGAGCAACATAAGGTTAGAGAAGAATGGTGTAAAGAGAATGAGGCTAGGAGGCTGTTTATATATGATTAGGCAGACGAATCTGGACAGAAAACGAGTCTAAATACATCAGAATGCATCAGGTTCAGAAAGTGGGTTTGGGAGGCAGGTCGACACTATGGTCGACCTGGTCCCTGGGAGGTCGACACTAAGATCGACCCCCAGGTCGACCTGGTCCCTGGGCGGGAACTTTCTCGCCCAGCCTGTTTTTGGTTCTGAATTCGAATTTTCGAGCTGTTTTCAATTCTGAAAATTTCTGAAACTTCGGAGGATCATATCTCCCTCATACGGACTACGATTTTCGAAAACTCGGACTCGTTACCAAGCAGAATTTCAAGACGAACGCAATGCCTCAACCCTTTTCCCCTGATTCTTGTGTTAAAAATTAATTCTGCCTTGATTTAAGGTTTTAACATGTTATTAAAATTCAGGTTGTTACAAGTCCCAAACCCATCAACTTTAGAAGACACCGCCCTATCCGCCAGTGTTTCAACGTTTTATCTTCCCCCATCGGACCCGTGCACGCTCATGACTCAACCGAAACACGCACATACCCATCTCCAAAATTTTAATCTCTTACAATCATTCATTAGTAAAGCATTCCCTAACTCTACCTAATGCATGACTCGTTTGATAATGTGACACCCCATGTCCGTTAATGTCACTCTATAAAGATGCATTAAGTTTCGTGAAGCGTTATTGGTAAATAAGAACATAATATCACAAGACAGACATGTAAAATAGTAGCGGAATTAAAAACTTTATTTAAATCAAAACATCATGGTCCCAAATACTGAGTTTACATCATAAGTTTGAAGTAACCAATTACATAAATAATCCGTCTTCCCAAAAATATCAGAGTGCAAAAGCATAAAACCATATTTCCCATGTGAAGCCATAAGAGAGTTGACCAGAGGTCAAAGCGGTACATCTATATCCAAAATCCAAGCTAAGCTGAAAGAATCCAAATCAACTCTAAGTATTTCTACCTTGAGAACCTGGAGGGGAAACGGAAGAGAGAGAAGAGGAAACAAAAAGGGTCAGACGTAAAGTCTGGGGAGTCCAGTTACTTTAAAATATAAATAAATAAAAGTATCATGGCAGGTATATAAAACTGGAAGAACAAGATAATAGTAACAATAACAAGTGTGAACTGAGCAAGATAAGGCGAACAGGATTTATTGCACTTCCTAAATACATTTCTCTGCACCGCACCGATACTAGTATATCAAAAATAGAATGATCCATACCCGTATCGTTCCATTACATTTTCATGATTATTAGGTGACTTGGGTTAGTAGAACTCAAGACTTATCCGTGCATCATACCCATTTACTTTCCCGTGGATTCACCTAATACAATATATGTAGTTATCTCTCAATATTGAGATACACCCCATGATACCCCACTCGCACGGTCTCCACCGTAAAGAATGCAGTCCCTTATCCTACGCCGGAGTGATGTACGGATCACTATATAACAATGTTATGTTCCGCATATATCTGTGATTACTATGCTACATAAGCGTACGGACTGCCACCATCGATCGAATCAGATTCCTTATTGGAATAATGCCCTCTAGTCTATGATAATACACCCAGAGAAAATATGCATGTATCTAGACTGTCCCACACATGTACTGTAAGTGTAGCTCGATGCCTCAATTGCAAGTCCTCTAATGTGCACCGAGTTCTGTGGCAGGGCTAAACAAGAAACACGGAACACGGCCGAGAGCTTTTCCATACCTGTACAGGCCCGCCTTTAAGAGCCTCCAAATACAGATATTCCTCGGGTCTGTTTTCCATGGTGGCTATGGCCCCACCTCGGCCCCTCCCACAACTAGTAAAGACTACAAGAGCTAAGCGACCGTCCCTAAAAACAACCAATCTAAACATCCATGTGGCGTCTACCCTCAACCCCTTACCTCGATAGTGAAAGGTGAAATGGTATCTTGGGTTTAGCTCTAGTCTTTTTGAATTCTGCTGGCCGCCGATGACGGATATCCGACGGTCTACTATCCTTGTTGGTCGTGACCCTCAACCTCCTCATGAGACAACCTCCGAACTACCCTAGTGTCACCTCGTTACGGCACTCTGACTGCATAGCTACATCTGCAGTCAAGGCCCACCCACCTAGTAGTTACGCGCAAACCCAACCTCTGCGAGTACAGCCTAAGACATCTGTCACCGCACAGAGGACTACTAGGAGCACCTTACGTACTTCAGGAAGCCGCATGCTTCCCCTTCAAGTTCTTTGGAGCCGTCATAACAATCAGATGAATGTGTGTTTCCCTCGTGTCTTATAACACCTCGATTATCTACCCCGTTGGGTTATTCACCCTCAAACGTACGGACTGATCTAAGCGCCTTTCTTTAATATGTTGTTAGACCCTATGTCTAAACATTCTTTTACGCGCTTGCCTTACCTCACCAGGTTCCCATTTAACTTGGTTATTCCCATTCATATTGAATTCTTATTCCAATTTACCAAGTTTCTCTTGCTTATTAATTTCAATCATATAATTTAATCTATTTAAGTTTATTAATAAGCCCACAACATGTTATTCACTAGATTGTGGCCCAAGGTCTATAACCCACAATCCCTTTATATTTTTATCGTCCAATTCCATAGTTACAATAACATGTTCATACTTAATGTGTTATTAAGTACGCCTCAATTTACATGTTTCCTTTTTAACAATCAGTCATTATTTATGATTAAATATAACTTATCTTATAATTTTTTCTCATTCTTTCTCATTTAATCATAATTCCATTTTATATTGTTAATACAACTTATCGTTGTTTACTTGTTAACTTAGTTCTATTAACTAAGGCCCATTAACAAGTTTCTCAACCCATTAATTATAACCTATGTTATAATTTCCTCTTGTCCCTAGGAAAAGTCTAAACATGCTATTCTTATCAGTGGGTTCCAGAATTCTAGATTACTTAATTTATAATTAAGTACCTCTTATCTTATTACATAAGTTGTCTCATTTCCTTACAAGTTATGCTTACCCTAAACGGTGTCTTTACTTACATAACTTTATCATTTCTAGCGGTTACATATACCACTAGGTGTCTTTAATTACATAACCTTATCGGGTTAAGTTTATGGGCCTAAATGTAAATATTACCTGCCCCCTTCAGATTTGCTTAGCCTACCCACTGTCCAACCAATTTAACCCCAACTTTAGTTCATATTCATACAATCCATATGTATTAAATTAGGTTAAGCAGTCCAACTCACTACCATGTTTATTTATGTTTTATGATGGGCTAGACCTCCCACATTAGGCCTACAACTTGTGGATACTGGATATGTCGGTCGTGTGACGACCGGCCATCACCCCCGCACTATACAAGAGAAATAATGTGCTGAAGGGTGTGCTAGGCAATTATGGCGATCATCAGAGTAGGTAAACACAAGCGGAACCTATCGTAAAATCACAGCGCAAGGATAAAATATAATAGAACATATACAACAAGTAGTAATAGTGAAGCAGAAACACAAAACTTTCATACAACCAAAAAGTAAAGCATTACCTGTCACCTGTTACTTAGTCTACCCATCCACAACCGAATGAACAACCCAAGATAATAAGAGGAAATATAAAACCTTGAGTCAGACAACAGTCTTAGTGAGCGATAAAATAGCTAACAACTTCAACAATAAAGTGTATGAGAAGGGACAGATAAACATACTAATCTACCTATGACACCATAGAAGAACTCAACCTTATCTTCCCCACATTGGATGGTGATAGCCTTTACTATGAACAATTCAACCATTCATCCATGGAAACTAGAATACCCATTCAAACATGGAAAACACTCATAACATCCAGATTAAATAAGTCTCACACAGACAACCCTAATCGAGTTTAACATACCCCAAGTACTCTCCCCAGAGGCCTAAACCAATATCAGTTAAGTACTCAAAGAACATCTCCCTCGACTTTGGATAATCTATGTGAGATAGTACAAACAAAACAACCAATCATCCATGACTGACTCTGGCTATCACCTCCAATCCTTATTTGAAACTATCGTTAATCGTATGACGGCCAACCTTGCCACATGTCAAGGGCTAATGGTAACCCCAGTTCTAGCATAAACTCCATATGTCTAAACTTGACAATGCCCAACCTTGAGAACTAGGCCTTTCCCCAAGACCCAGGGTACTCGACCTACAACTGGTCTTTTAGACGTCTGTAGTGTACCCCTGCTTCGAGCCTGCTAGAACTTACGAGAACGATAATTTTTCGGCCTTCACATCTCTAGTCACCCAACCTGATGACTTTTCATGGCTCAAGCAACCTTCTCGAGCAACCATTATCCACCAGCTCACGACCTTTGAGTTGCCGCATCATTCGTTGTTCTACACCGATCACCGAGCACCTTTCAATACTTCGAACATTCCTACTTGAACCACTTCGAAGTTACACCAACACCGAGATATATTACACCACTACGTTGCAGCACAGGTTCGGACACCGTTGTCCGGAAAAAAAAACACCTTTTTATTAAAATCCGAGTCGTACCCGAAAAATAAAATTTTCAGAAAATCAACACCGGTCGGTCGGTCCTCCCAAAACATCACTGGTTGGTCCTCCCAAAACATACCGGTCGGTCCTCCCGAACACACCCCTGGTCGTCCTTCCAAACACCACTGGTCGGTCCTCCCCAGTCACCACCGGTCGGTTCTCCCTAGTCACCACTGTTCGGTCTCATAATCCCTTCTGGAATCACCAAAACCTGTTACCTTGACCGATCGGTCCTTCTTTGAACTCCACTGGTAAGTTATCCAGCCACTACACTGATCGGTTTGGAAAGCAACTGCGCCGGTCGGTCAGTCTTCTGCTTCTGCCACCGGTCGGTCGGTCTTCCATCTGACTTGTTCTCCAAGCCATGAGTTTCCGACCGATCGGTCCCCTGTATAGGCCTATACCAAATCCAATTTCGACCAAAACTTCGCCAATCGATCGAATCGATGAAATATACTTGTCTAACTCATTCAATACAATCATAAGCATGTCATGAACACACTAACAACATGAATATGAAGATTTCACCAAGAAATTATACCAATTCACTCAAAACTAGTGATAAATGAACCTATGAACAAAAATGATGGACCTATATGCAAAATCATATGAAAACATATGGAAATTATCAATTTAATCTTGCTAAATTAGGTCCTATGGTATTCATATGAAAATAGACACATAATGGTGTAAATCTATGGTAAAACATTCCAATTTGATGAAAAACATGCACAAATACTCATATACTTCATTGCATTCATGTGAGAGATGTAAATCACTCACCAACTATCCTAAACAAAGCAAAAATGATGAAATATGAAACGACCCGAACTTCCCCGTGAAGGAAAGCCCGGATTGAGTTGAGAACACCACAAATCAGAACACAAACAGAAGAACATTTCATTGCTTATTACAACAATTTACATCAGAGTACAAGAATATACAGAGTATGAACAAATAATATACATTTGATAAATATCAGAGATTTACAAATTCATTACATAGCAGCGGAAAACAATACAAAACACAACTGAAAGGAATACACTGATACAGAGCTTTCCAAATATCGCTTCAGCTATAAATCAGGAGCCTGTAAAGATAAATCTGCAAAATCCCAACTATTAGCTGCCCGTGTGGAAAACAGGTGTACCCATAGTTTAGGTTAAAACAATAAACTCCAGGTCAGTCATACGACTGGTATGAGAACTAAAACAGTTGTTAATTTGATTTTAAAGTTAGATAAATCAAGGGACCACGCCGTATAACACAAAACGGGTTTAACCCCAAGAATACCAGTGCATAAAACAAACAGCGCAATGCTAAATAAAGAACTATGAAGCTATTATAAGACTCAGGTCCCATCACATAATGCAACGCAAGTCGGAGGATAGAGTTTTACCTTATAATAGCCAAATATGCTTGGTACGCGAAATTTATCTTTTATTATCACTATAAGTGAAGAAATCAACTTCAAATATAAATGTACCAGTCATAGACGGCATAGTGCCCCATATACTATGTCGCCATACTAGGCTCAACAATTTAAAACCGAAATGTCATGTATTAGAAGTTGGATTTCCGTCTGTGAATCAAGGCAAGGGATCTTCCTTGCTGAATTCGAGACGCTCTAGCCCGCCCCTTAGGATATAGCCGCAACTGCACCTTGGATCGTCAGGGCCGGTCCACACGGAGTGGATTAAAATGCCTGAACACTGCGTTTCCCCGCCCTATGGGGCGTCAATCTGGTATGTATAAAGACTATACCATCCATTGGCTTCGTAGAGACCGATATAACCGAGGCGCCTTGCTATCCATCATCCACATAAGTAAAACGTCTGGGCGTGCAAAACCTAGACACCAGTCCTAGCTAGAAGGAAACGCATGTCCTCCCTGAGGTCCTCTCCCGAAAGATATGGCATGTGAGGAGGTAGCGGTTGATGGTGCATTACATAGTCCGTAGGGTTCCTCTAGTAGTGTTGGTGATGTGCATGATTCTAGAGAAGATTCGGTTCAAGGTGGAGCTGAAGGAAAACCGGGTGAAGGTATTGCTACTCGGGTTGGTCGTCGTGCTACAAGGACGCCCGAAAGATATGGTGATTGGAAGTATCTTAGCTTTTGTGGGAATTTGGATTATGCTCTCAGTGTAGTCCAAGATAAGCCGGTGGACCTTGATGACGTCATGGATTCGAGTGATAGCTCGAAATGGATTTGTGCCATGGAGGAAGAGATGCAATTGTTAATGAAGAACCAGACTTAAGAGTTGGTTCCACTTCCTAAAGGAAACCATGTTATTGGGTGAAATGGATATACAAGGTGAAGGACAATGGAAGATACGAAGCTAGGCTAGTGGCTAAGGGTTTTGAGGAAAGGAGTATGATGAGATCTTCGCACTGGTTGTGAGACATACTTCTATCCAGATATTACTTGCCATAGTTTCTATTCACGACTTGGAGTTGGAGCAACTTGATGTGTAAACCGCCTTCTTGCATGGTGACTTTGATGAAGATATTTACATGGAGCAACCAGAAAGATTTGTTTTAGATGTTAAGTCAAAATTGTTTTGCAAGTTGAAGAAATCACTATATGGTTTGAAGCAATCACCTTGGCAATGCTACAAGAGGTTTAATCATTTCATACTTGAAAGTGGCTTCAATCGAAGTATCAAAGATGCTTATGTATATTTCAAGAAGTTGGTAAATGATTGTTCGGTGCATTTACTCTTGTATGTGGACAATATGCTCATTGCTTCTAAGAACAAGGTGGAAATCAACAAGTTTAAATTTAGATTAAAAGTGGAATTCGAGATGAAGTACCTTGGAGAAGCAAAGAAGATTTTGGGCACGGAAATCGAAAGGGATTGAAAGCGTTTTAAATTGAATCAAAAGGAATACATTATAAAAATGCTTTGCCGGTTTAGCATGGAGGATGCAAAGGCGCCAAATACACTTTCACTTTTGCATGTAAAGCTTTCGAGTGAGGGATCACCTATCGAGGAGAAAGACAAGGCTTATATGGCAAAGGTGCCTATGCTAGTGCGGTTGGAAGTTTGATGTACGTCATGATGTGTACAAGGCCCTATATTGCAAATGTCATCGGGGTGGTTAGTCGGTTTATGGCCAACCCAAGGGAATCGCATTGGGAACAGTAAGGCTTATCTTGAAATACTTGAAAGGTACAACATCTCAAGGTCTTGTTTTTTGGGGTAGTAAGGAGAAGAAATGCATGTTGGTTGGTTATTGTGATTCAGACTACGCTGGTATAGGGATAGGAGAAAATCAACTTCCAGATATGTCTTTACTATTTTTGGTACAACCATAAGTTGGAGATCGAGATTGCAAAACGTACTTTCTTTATCCACTATGGTGGCGGATTTGATAGCCATTGTGGAGGCAACAAAGGAAGCACTCTATTTGAAGCAATTGCCGCGTGACATGGATTTTGAACATAAGTGTTGATGTCTAATGTGATAGCCAAAGTGCTATTCATTTGCCTGAGAATTCGGCATTTAGCTCACGGACCAAGCATACTGAAGTGAGAGAGTCATTTCTAATAGCCGTGGACGAAGATAAGCAAGTATGCTTTCGGAAAGTGCACACAAAAGATATTGCGATGGATATGTTCATTATGGCATTGCCAGTTGGAAAGTTTGAGCATTGCTCGAACTTAGTTCGCTTGGAGAGGTGATAGGTGCCACGGGGTGGCATGGTTGAGGGAGAAGCTTGGTATGGATGGAGAAGAGTATAGGTGAGAGGTTGAAGTTCTATCTTCTTGGTATGTTTGTCTTTTGGTGAAACTATTTTTTGGAGTTGAATGTTTTAAACACTTCATTGGTGGATGGGGGTTTTGCCTGAACTCGTTGGTGGAGTGCAATGGACGGTGGCAATGACGGAGTTCATTAGGAAAACATTCAAGCTTGCTTGGTTGAAGGTAAAGGATGGTTTGATACCATCGGTGTTGGTGATGGAGATGGACATAGTGTCAAGGTGGAGTGTTAAATTTTGTGATACTATATGGTAGAATTGAAGTAGATGGAAGTAGCTTCATGTCGGAGAAGATGGTTTGCTAATCGGAGCTCGTAGGAGAAAGTTATAGGTGTAGAAGTGCAAGGTTTCAGTAGGGCTTAGCGACAAACATCTGTCGTGGCATGAGAGACGTCTGTATTGTCAAGGTGGATTTTCCCGAGAGTTCTGACAGACGTTAGTCACTTCAGACAGACGTCTTAGATGGAGACAGACGAATGTGGAAGGTGACAGACGTCTATCTGAAACAAAAATATTTCCATAGTTAGGGATAGACGTTTGTCAGAACACAACAGATGTCTGAGGTGACTTCCGAAGCAATTTCAGGCTGAAAGCTTCGCAGGCTAATTTAAGAAGAATCAAGAGGAAATTTAGGCAACTGCTAAATATCAGTCTGTCCATATATAAGCTATTCTCAGATTCAAACGGGTTTGTACCAAAAAAGGGATCAATCATGAGATTAACCTAGGTTTATTCAAATTAGGGTTTTGGCAATCCTAATTTTCTTCAATTCCCATCTCCACAAAATCAAATTTTGTGGTGAATTTAATTATTTTAATTAATCTCTTGTATTCTAATGGTATTAATAAAAGGTTCTCTCTAAAAGTGGACGTACACTAACAAGACGTTAGTGGAACCAATATAAATCCCTGTGTGATTTATTTTTCATTATTGCTCCTTTCTTTCTCTTATTTGGTGATTATGATTGGTTATTGGATTAGGTTGATATTGTTTTGAGATATTGATCAGTTGTTTTAGCACGTTTACCACGATCTTGTCTTCCGCTAGGTTGGGGTGTTTGATCTAAGCAGTCTTGAATCGAAATTCTCCACAACACTCTTTGCATACCAAAACCTCTCTATGGACACCATTGCTATCTCTTTGAGTATATCAGTGAACCCCAAGTTCGAAAGATCACTTATAGTATACCCATGTGTTCATTAGCCCAAAAGGCATAATCGACAACTTAAGGGACTCCATAAAAGTCCTAACTGCCAAAACAACATAATTCCTAAATAATCATATAATAAAGCAAAAGATCATTTTTCTTATAGTAGAAAGCTACTCTCCTTAACCTATTTTGTGCTACTTCGGTAACTACTGGACCATTAGAAAAAACTTTCTCCTTCACAACCTAAAGCTATGAAGTATTCTCAAGACAAGTTTCTGATTAGGGTCTTAATAGCTTCAAACAATACTAGGCATAAGACCTTACCAGAGATTTACTCCTAAATCAATCTCTGAAAAAGAAAAGAAAAAAAATAGGAAACACACAACCATATCTAGGTATTCGTATAAAATAAGGATACACAAACTTATTGGAGAGACGAGTGTGTGTGTGTATACAATAGACTGATACTCACTTACTCATGGTAGAAACCAAATGTAGTACTCCACTAACTCTCCTCAACGCCTATTTAGATATGTTTACAAAGCAAAACGGGAACAAGAGGCAAACCAACGACACACAACCAATTTCACTTGACTAAATACCCAGCAAACACCTCGATCGATCCATCCAAGTACCTGACACTTTGAGATATCATGTTCACTCACCACTTTAAATCAATCTTCACTAGTAAATTTTCAACCTTACATTCCATACTTTAAAGCTCGATACAACTTTTCATCCCGAAGGGCTGCTGATGAGTATAAAAGAGAAATCCAAAAAAAATTTGGTGAACATACACTTCTCCTAACATAGAAAATACAACTTTGTACTCCCTATGCTTCTGAACTTTCTAATCCTTCAATTGCTCCCAAGAACACACAACTTCAACTAAACAGAGATCGGTCATCAAACATATCCATAGCTCACTCTTCGACCTAATTTGGATACTTCTAGAATCTTACAACCAACTAACAAAACCATGTGAGAGAAGACTCACTCGCACATCGATAACCAAGTTCAAAGGAGAAACAATAAATTCATAAGCTACTCGTGGATAAAATAAAATTCATGCCATTAAGAACACTACTCAGTCTAGACACGGAACAAACAAAATGTCCACTACTAGACATGAACCACTTACCACTAAAGAGCTCAAACAGACAACTAATAATACTAGCATAGCTAATATATAAGAAATAATCAAAATATGACCAAATGTTCGGTAATCATTTATATTCTAATCCCTAATAAATAATTAGGGGTGAGCGTTTGGTTGGTTCGGTTTATCCGATGATGAAAACTGCCAAACCAAACTAAAACCAATAAAAATGAAAACCAAACCAAACCAACCAAATTAAAATTGGTTGGTTCGGTTGGTTATCCGATCTAACCGAACTAAAAATATTTTAGACTTTATGTTAACAATAGTAACTATAAATTAAAATAAAATATAAATATATGATTAAAGTATTATCATTTATGATTCTTATTCTTTCCAAAAGTAATTTTGATACATATGTGATGATTAAAATTTACTTAGACAACTAAACTAACATAAAATATTTACTATATTATTAATAATTTTGAAAATATAATAAAAGTTCGGTTAATTTGGTTAAACCGATAACCAAATTAAATATTTTTTCGGACCGATTACAAACCGATCTAATTTCGAAACCAAACCAAACCGACCAAAATAAATTGGTTTGGTTGGTTTATTTGGTTTAACCAAATAATGCTCACCCCTATAAATAATAACATAATACTATCTGGCCTTGCCAAAATTATAATACAATGCTGTCTACTACACACTCTAAGGGATAGAGGCTCTAAGGCTCACTAGGTCTAGATCTATGAAAAATCATTCCTATCATTTTTCTGATAGATGGAATCGAAATAAATGATGTGAACATCATCATTACAAAGCAATTAACGTGAAAGCTCGGTGCAATCAGAACGATATAAACTATAATAATAACATAAAAGAAATCATCACAGACTAAAGCGGAAATATCAAATATATTACATACTAGAAGTCTACAAAATGGCCAATTGGGCATGTACACACACACACACACACATATATATATATATATATGTGTGTGTGTGTGTGTATCACAAGTCAACGATATATGAAAATATACATGTATTGGAATAAATCACAAGTCCCAAATAATCCACTGACACATGTCTCTATATCCAAATATCATCAAGCTAATTCAAGCTATCACAATCCCCAAGCTAAGCCATGCAACCTAAAGGGTCTGGACCTGACTCGAGTATTATAGTAAAATAGTATATAGGTCAAACAAAAAATAATCCCAAATGTGAGGACAACACTGAATCATAACTACATGATATAAAAGGAAACAAAGTCCCAACTATATGACATGAAAGACAGAAAGGTCAGATTGAATGACATATAAATCATATACTACTAAGCACTAGATATGCTAGAATAAATCACCAAAAGGCGTATATATACAAAATCACCATGTCACAAAGTCATCTTAATCTACTCATGGAGTATTATGTCAAATATGGTGTAAAATCATCAACAAATCACCATGTCATAAATACATATCAACTCATGAGGACTGTCATCTGAAATATGACGATAAATCGTATCAAAACTCATCGAAGCTAGAAAGGACTCATATCCGAATAAAAGGCTTTGATAAAAAAATGTGAATGGCTACCTATACACTAAATCTATAAATGGTGATAGACTCTCATCTTGACGCTAGAGTACAACAGGACAAGGCCTCAGCTAGAGGTTTACTATGTAGCTTTTGTGGATGGCCGACAATTAGATGGCATCACCAGTCCAATATAGTCAATCCTGATAACTAGATAGACCCACTCAATCGATTGGCATGTAACCATGGCAGCTAGATGGGTTACAACACATATAATCTAGAATACCTTAGCAACTAGATGGGTATTAACTCATAATCATGAAATAAGTACGAGCAACTAGATCGACATGCCTACCACCAAACAACTAGAACCAATGTCATATTGGCTAAAGAATGCAGACGGACTATTCATAAGGATCTATCAACAATATATGTCACACACTTTGGCAAATTCCATCCGGTAAGTGTCAACCACTTGCCAATAGTAATCAAATGAATATCGATAAGGCCACCTATAACAACCCTGACGTTTTTCAAATATTTTCTATAAGTTAGTAGTTTCCACTCAATCTCTCAATTTGATAAGTCATGAAAATAATCAGAATAGAATTAACAATTCCCCATAACTAGTTGATAATTATAATCCATTGATAAACAATTCTCATCTCAAGGAAAGGAAATTCATGAAATCAAAACTTAACTAAATATGTAAGTCACTTTTAAAAATGTTTGAAAATGGTTTTTGGAAATTGTTTTATTTATTAAAATGAAGACATCGCTTTTATAAATATATTTATTTTAAAACATGAATATCACCTTTTAATAAATTATCTAAAATCATAAATTAATTTTAAAAAACCGAATCATTTATAAAACCCTTTATAAATCAATTTGAAACTAAAATCTCTTTAAAAAAAGTAGTGAAAACCATCACGAAATTTCATATATCAAATCATCACACAAATCATAGAAATCCATATCAAAAGTCCCAAAGCAACATATAGTAACCATGTGGAATCAACTAAGGCAACAAAAGCGAAAAAGGTGGAGAAAATCTCCAAAATCTCCATTACTATCGATCAGTCGACCAAGTTGAAGAATTCAGTCAACCTCCAGATGCAATCATGACTCAAAATCAGTAACAAGTTCAGTCGATTAATAATTAAATATACCCATCAGTCAAAAAAATGTGGTGTACTACCGACTGTCGTAGAATCAATGAACTAACCAACAAATTCCTGGTGCTTGATTAGTTCATATGGTATTTGTGTCGATAATCAAGATCGGGAACCTATCGGTTTGTTACAGTCGTCACTGTAACGATCCAAGGATTTTCGACCCTGAAAATCAACATAAACACAATGTCGACTATTCAAGAATTAGAAAAACCAGATCATTAATAGAAAGAAGTTAGAGGTGATAAATAGAAAGAAGGTAAGTTAGAATAGAAGAAGAAGATAACAACAGAACATAATTAGAATATACACGAATCTCACAGCGGAACGAAAAAATATATTAAATAACAATTTTTGTACCAACTGTAATGGCCTGCGAATCCGTACCATTTGAGTTGACTAAATACACCACACGTCCAACCCAAATTGCACAGAAATACGAATCATTATGAATAAAGAAGAAAATGATAGGAAAGAACAGAAACAACAACACAGAATCTCACATCGCGTAACCTTCGTCAAAATTAGTATATCGCGATCAATGGCATACCAATCGAATCTAATATGAGGGAGTTAGAAAGCTTTTTAATAGGATGTTTGCCTAGTAAATGTGGCAGGTACGAGTTCTTTTCCTTTCAAGAAAGAAGTGGTTTTGATTAGGTGGGATAATTAAATTAATCAGTGTAATTTAGAGCTTAATCTAGTTAGTTAATTTATTTTAATCATCGAAACTATACCAACTGTAATGGCTTACAAATCCGTACTCTTTGATTTGAATAAATACACCACACGTCCAACCCAAATTTCACAGAAATACGAATCATTATGGTTTAAAGAAGAAAAAAATAGAAGAAGAACAGAAATAACAACACAGAATCTCACATCGCAGCGGAATAAAAGATGATATATATATATAGGCTTTTGAAATACAAAATTTACTTATATATATCATCAGTATCAGATTACACTACTTACAACACAACAAAAATAAAAGTAACTATATAATGCTGAAGCCTCCTGCTCCAAGCTCCTTCAAGTATATCTGTAAGTACCTGAACTACTTGACTGCCCGTACAACTATAGGCACCCAGAATACGAGCAGTCATGTAGTTCAGGTATTTCCAGATATCCTTGGAGGAGCTTGGAGCAGGAGGCTTCAGTGTTAGATATATATAGAGGGAGTTTATTTCCGTTGTGTTGTATATGTGATGAACCAATAATGTACTCTGAAAATTTTATGTATATACAGTCAGATTTGTATTCCAAAAGTTGTTATACATATTATATTTTATTCCGTTGCGACGTGAGATTCTGTGTGGTTATTTCTTTTGTTCTTATATCTTTTTCTATTTTAACCCATAATGATTCGTATTTCTGTGCAATTTGGGTTGGACGTGTGATGTATATAGTCAACTCAGATAGTACGGAAATTCGGCCTATTACATTTGGCTTTAATCATAGCGGAAATAAACAATATCTATAAAATGATGAAGCTTCCTACTCCAAGTTCTTCCAAGTATATCTGTAAAATGGTACGTATATATATAAGTACAAATTTGTATTTCAAAGTTATGTTATATAATATATTTTGTTCGTTCCGCTGTGAGATTCGTGTTAACTCTAATGTTGTTGTATTTATGTTCTTCTTCTTCTATTCTAACCTTCTTTCTTTCTAATTCTCACCCTCTAACTTCTTACTATTAATGATCTGGTATTTTCTTGTGCTTGGTTAGTCGATATAGTATTTGCGACGATAATCAGGATCGGGAATTTGTTGGTTCGTTATATTTTTGATTCAGTTGCAAGATGTTTTTATTGAACTTCAGTGCATCCCTGCAAGTGTTCTGCTAGATTGTTATTTACTTGTATTAGACACTATTATAATATCAGAATAATATTGTTTTTTTACAAATGTTTTGGGTTATCATAAGGTAAAAACCATCCGTGTGTATATGCGGATTGGTCTTACGATTATCTTTTCTTTTGAAAAGGATTTTTAAAAGTTAAAACAAGTGGTTGGAGTTTACTCACACCAGTCCCATGACTGACCGAGAGTTTATTTTGTTTTGTTTTACCCTAAACTCTTAGGTGCCCTAATTTGTATGGGCAATCAAGTAGTCGGGATTTTACAGATATACTTGGAGGAGTTTGGAGTAGGAGGCTTCAATGTTAGATATATATAGAGTTTATTTCCGTTGTGATGTTATGTGTTGTACTTTGAATGTATGTATATACAGTTATAAGCTTGTATTTCAAAAGCTGTTATATAATATATTTTATTCGTTCCGCTATGAGATCGTTTTTACTCTGATTCTGTTCTGTTGTGATCTTCTTCTTCTATTCTAATTTTTTTCTTTCTATTTCTCACCCTCTAACTTCTTTCTATTACTGATCTGGAATTTGTGATGCTTGAGTAGTCACCATGGTATTTTATGTCGATTTTTGGGATCGAAAATCATTGGGTCGTTATAGTTTTGTATTTCAAGTTATATTATATAATATATTTTACTCGTTCCGCTGTGAGATTCGTGTTTACACCGATTGTGTTCTATTGTGTTCTCCGTCCTCGATTCTTACTTTCTTTTTATTTCTCACCCTCTAACTTCTTTCTATTAATTGTTGGAGAATAGGGTTTTGATGACAACAACCTCATTTCAATTATCATTGATTATAAAATATAAATTAACATATCAACCTAGAATATATGTATGTATGTATATATGTAGGATTTGTATGTGGGTCTTAAATACTAAAGATTGTACAAGTTTTAGAGTTTCAAGAGATTCAGGATTCAGATGAAATTCAAGACTCATGAGTTATCAAGCTATCAAAATTTCAATAGTTCAAGAGTTCACAAAAAATATATTGATAGAGACTAGGTTATATGTTAGATTCTGAATAGCGCTCCAGTTTCATACTCTGTTTTTCAAATTATCTATTTTCAAAATTATATTCAAATTGATTTCAAACTTCTCTCAAAATAATTTTTAATCCTCCAAGAATTTCAAACTTATGATTTCAAATATATTTCCTAATTTATAAGTA
Source organism: Allium sativum (assembly GCA_030737875.1). Lineage (NCBI taxonomy): Eukaryota > Viridiplantae > Streptophyta > Magnoliopsida > Asparagales > Amaryllidaceae > Allium > Allium sativum. Next base: position 225,948,784 of record CM060911.1, on the reverse strand, counting down.
TTCTTATTTTTATAGTTTTGTTAAATCATTTATATATATATAAGTTTATATTTGATTATAATATTCTTTTTTGAACTCTAAGTTTTCATATAACCTTTTTGTTTATATATAGTTTATAAATATCTCTTTATAAACTCATATATATAAATATATTATATATAGTTTTATATCACATATATATAAAGTTTTTAATCGTATGTTTAAATAATATTTTCTTATGTTTTTATACTTGAAAAATAATGTTTTGACGACTAGTTTTGTTTCAGGAATTTTTATAATATATATATTGGTTTAAATACTTTAAAAATGATTTAAAAAACAAAAATATGGGGGATATGTCGACATACATATGTTGATATGTCGGGATACAACTGTCACTTTTTCAATTTTGGAAGAAAGTGTCTTTTCACTATTTGCAACGTTCCAGAAGCGTTGCAACCTTTCAAATCCTATAAATAGGGGTTGAATTCGATTTTTTTAACCATTCTTCTTCTCCATCTTTACCCCGTTTCATACCTCCATTATTGTTTCATTTTTATTTGTTTATACACTTCTACTCTGCTGATTTCTATTCTAATCACATAAAATTTCTTCTCTTCTCACTTTCTACTCATTACTCTCTGAATTGAAGAGTTATGGGGCTGTTGTAATCATTTGGGGTTGTCTGGGAAAGGGCGTGTTCCTTGTTGCCTCGAAATCTAAGAAATGAATCGGTGTTAACCTTGTAGCGTGAAATCAAGGGTGTGAAATCGGTGTTAACCTTGTAGCCGTGAAATCAAAGATGTGGAATCTGTGTTAACCTTATAGCTGTGAAATCAAGGTGATTGTACTTGGATATTGATATAGTAATAAAACACTGCGCAATTCAGCATTGCCTGAGTTTGGACGTAGGAGTAACCTGAACCAGTATAAAATCCGGTGTGTAGTTTCCTTTTCTGCATTTTATTTTTATTTATTACTGCGTTTGTGTTTGATTCTGTGTCTGTGGTCATCTCTATGGTGTGTGATTCATATAGTAGATCATATAAGTTTTAGATTTTCTAAAATTCCTTGAAAAACTATTTACCCAACCTCTAGTGTTTGTTTTGCCTTAAGATCCACATTTCGCGTTCCCTAACAATTGGTATCATAGCAACGTTTCAAAAAATTCGTAATCTGATTTTCGAAAATATTAAATGGCAATTTTTGAAATGGTTTATAAAAATAGTTTAAATTCATGCCTTGCATCAGTATTAGATGAGTCTGCATTCAATTTTATTGAAAAATCAAGTTGTCATGAAATGATTTCTTGAAAAGTTCAGATGGATATATCACAGAATCATCATGATGTTATTATTTCAAAGTACAATTAGTTATTTTGAAAAGTCACTTGACTCTTTGAAAATGTATGTTGTTTTGCAAGAAAAGAAGTTATAGTTGATGACTGTTGGCCAAAAGACACCAAGATGATCATTCATCAAGAAAAGAAGAGTTTATGAAGGGATATGACTTTTAGACTTATAGTAGTTGAAGTGTCCATTCATTCAAAATTCAAATTCAAAATTTTGACGCCAAGGTGACCAGGCCATATAAAAAGGATGTTCCCTTATCCAGATGATTCATATTCATCATCAAGCGATGAAGAGCCAGAAACTGGAAATCCAAATAATTGTTTCACAACAATTCAGAATTCAGAGAATAACAAAGAAATGGATCTAAAAATCAGGTACACCTTAATAAAATTTTAAATTTTTGGTTGATTTCGAAGAATAGATGCTTTTGTTTACGTTATTTGAATTTGAAATTTGAAATTTAAAATTCGATCTTGAATTCTAAAATTTGAATTTGAATTTTGAGATTTGAATTTTGAAACTCAAAATAATAATAAATAATGATATAATTAATTTTAAATATTTGATTAAGATTAATATTATTTCAGGAAACAAATTAAACGGAAAAGATGAAAGTTTAAATAATAAAACAAAATCAAAAAGCAACTTGTCTTCTGAAAACACACATATTTGTCGACATACAGAAATTGACATGTCGACATATGTTCCAATATATACAAATTTTGAACATTCAAACTTCCCTCCTACTTTTCAATAAGAAAATGCCATTTCAAACTCTAGTTACTAACTTTGTCTGCATTCTTATTTTCTTATATTTGTTTCAAAATATATATACATATATACACACACACAAAATCATGAATATACGTTTATATAATAATAGTTTACTTTATATGATACAATTCTATATTCCCTTTGAAAAGATCTTCAATTTTTACTATATTAATGAAGCACCCTACTAAGATTACTTAACTTCACATTTCTCATGCAAAGACCTGTAAATCCGTACACTTTGAGTTGACTAATATTACACACGTCCAACCTAAATTGCACGAAAATACCAATGTTTAATAGAAAGAAAATTAGAGGATGAGAAAAGAAAGAAAGAATTATTAGAATAGAAGAAAATATAATACAGAAATAACCTTACTGAAAGCTTTAAAAAAAATATACTTACAATCATCAGAGTACATCAGTCAAACGATCTGGACAGTTATATTAACCTGTCCTCAATACAACACACAGCGGAATAATACTATATATCATACGTCTGGACTCCTCCAACACTCTCTGTGTGCGAAGCACGGGTCCAAATCTAACAATACTATATACCATACGTTTGACTCCTCCAACTCGACTCTAAACTCTATAGCATCTGATAACCTGAACCTGTATCTTGGGCTAACTCGAGACATTACAAACGCCATGGATCAGTCTGGTGAACCAACGTGAGAAAACTCACTAAGTTTATAAATAACATTCATATTGCTTAACTTTGATAATCCTTTTGAAAGAAAGGGTAATAGTAAGACCAACCCACACAAAAACACGGATGGTTTTTACCTTACTATAACCAAACCTTTTTTTTTTGAAATCAATACTATTATGATATTATAATAGTGATGTAAACCAAGTAAATAACCAAGTAGTAGAACACTTGCATCTCACGCTCTACATATATAGTATAAAATCAAAAATCACAGGCTCTTATTGGAGATTGGATTCCAACTAGACAAGGTATGGGACCACCTTCCGATCAGTATACTCTAGAGGGGATACATAGGGGTTCAACAAGAACGTCTTGCAACCCGTCCACACAGACCACCCACTCATTTAACTTGAGTGTAACGAATGTATTATCACCTGATAGCTTTTAAGGGCCCACTGTCCATCTGCGGAGACATAGAATTGAAAGAAGAACAAAGAAGGATTTTCTCTAGGTTGGTGATAGCACACCCTGCTTGGGAATGACCCACCTAGCCATGTTACCTTCTCGATTTTTGTCTTTTCCTGGTTGTGAGGCTTGAGGCTACGTTTGTCTTCTAGAACATCACACCACTATTAACTTTGAATGCCACATCGTAATACCCGTCAAATCACTAATCGACTTCCCAAAAATATTATGGGTATAAAAAGCTAAGAGAAACGAATTCCTCTGCCACTAGATGTAATACCTTTAAAAGATCAACCATATGTGATTTGTCAGGTATACTCTGTCAGACATTCGTTCATACAAGTTGTCCTGGGACTGGACAAACCGAAGGCACCCTCCTACCACATCCTAAGGATCAGTAGTGAATGGTCCTTGCAAATCCAAAAAATCTCAACCACGAATGAATCACGTCAGAATACCTCTGGTTGTACGGCCAGAGAATATTCAACAAGTAATCCTTCCGCTTATGAAGATCCATGGTCTTCAATTGCTCCATCTTCTATCTTCAACGTTACGTATTTGTTGATCAGAATGGTTTTCGAATATGAATTCGATCCCGGTCTTTCCATACCAACAATCGTTGGCCAGATTTTGATAGTCGATTATTTAACTATCAAAATAAAACAACCATTCATAAAAAGAAAAGAATTCACCGATTCCATACTCAGCATCGTTTGGCCTCTTTATTTAACCATCTGTTAATTAAACTTCTAAAACATTTCTGCATTCAGAACAGGTTTCTATTTCACTATTAAATTTAAAACATGTCCTTTAAAATCTTAATGCTCATTAACATACTCTATTTAGACTTTCCCAGATTTCAATCCCTTTTTACACTCTATTGAACCCATCAAATCAATTACAATATTTATTCATTTAAAACTTGGTTTTATATTTGCCAGTTTGGGTTTTATAGAAGTTCGACCACTAGTATTTTTCACCAGGAATTCATCCTAAACTTTTATATTGTATTACTAAAATTTCACCTAACGTTCCATTTAACATGCTTAAGAACTCATGACTTCACAACCTTCCTTTAAATGAATAAATTTCCAAGGTTTTCACTTTGATTATTATAAATCGAGTAATAACCCAATTCCAACATTTATTAGAAATCAAATTTGGTTTACTCCATCATTTACTATTATTAAAATAGTAAATCTTTATTTTAAAGATCATAACAATAATAACTGACTTTAATATAATTAATGATTTAATAAATAATCGAATCTAGTTAAATAGTTGACCTTGTCAATTTAGTAATTAGTTCAAATAAATCTTATTCAGGTTATTGATTACTTTTAATTATAGATGATTTTTAAACATAATTAACTTCGGCGTTTCAACAAAATCATATTTCGAAATCGTATATGAACGGTATTTTGAAAACATTCTGAATCGATTTCAAAAGTATTTATCTTTATTGATGGTACTAATGAGGCTAATGTCTACTAAAGTATCAAACAGTGAAATATCAGTTAATTCCACATTCAATAACAATATATAATCTTATTGATAAACATTATCAATAATAGTGAGGAATCCGGTCGGATTCCTCTAACATGTCCGTCTCTGCATCACAATGGTTATCTCAATTTCAATATAACCATATATTTGTCACAACAATTTAACTAATAAAGGTCAACAATTAATTAACATCGATTCAAACATCCAATTATACGTTTGTATTATTATAAACATAACCAACAAGGTAAGTTACCTTGTTTGGAATATAATCGTTAAAATAACGATCTAATTTGATTAAATTAAACAAACGCTTAATTTAACCAATGAATATTAAAAATATTCAGCATCCGTGCAAACAGTCAACAAATCATCAATCAATAGCAAACATTACACACAAATAAAAAACCCGGTTTATATAAAATATAAATGGGATAAACTGAGTGAGTTAAACTCACCTTGAATTCCCTTTGTCGTAGAAATGGTTTGTTTTTAATTAAATTAAACTGGCGTTTAATTTAATTAAAACTTTCATCTGCATCCAATTTTGCTCAAACCAGCTCCCTATTGTCGTGCTCACCGATGTGGTCCCAATGCGTCTGATTTTGATTGATTCTTTTAATATAATTGTATGTTATACACATCGTCATTTATCATGTAATTAATATAATATACGTTATGGTCTGTTTTTGGTTAATTAAACCACTTAATTCAATATGCACATATATAACGTTAGTCACTGTTTACAATTTAAGTTGGCCATCCTAACCTTATTTAAACTGGATTGGGCACAACTGGCCCGTGGTGTGTATTCAACCTAAAACGTTAGATTATTATTTATTTCTTCCTTTCTTTTATGTATGGGCCGAAGCCCCAAAGCCCGTATATGACTAATTATGCCACGTAAATGTTGATTAAGCAATATAAAGAGAGGTTGGACACATTTAATTTACGTCGTACCTGCTACTGTAATCTGAAATAACTCCCCATCCCCTATGTTGCCTACACAGTCAACCGCCCCATTCACCAGTGCACTGCCGCAGCCATGTCCCGTGTTGTTCACACTACCCATCCATTCTCCTTGCTCCAGAAAATTTCCATCGCCCTCCCCATGCACCAGTATGCCGCCATTGTCTTCAATACACACGTTTTCCCATGTAAACTTATATTTTCTAATCCAAAACTAAACACTCTGCTTCAGTTTCTATGCCATTCATTCGAATGTTCCCATAACAGAAAAGCCCAAACTCACACCGACTTTTCTTCTACTCTGATGTTGTCGAACCACCATACTACCACCAACGTCCATCCATATTTTCAAGACACATTCCATTCATTAACGCCCTCTTTTCTTCTCCATTGCCCAATTTCTTCCTATATGAAACATGCTATTGTGTTTCACATTTATTTCATGCAAATACCAGAAAGCTACCTGCTTCTCTTTTGTATATATATTCCTGCTTGCGTCTGTTGTTCTTCCTATGCGCAGCTCTCCTCCGATCCACAAAGCCTCCTCCCGCGTTGCCACTATGCGCAGCTCTCCTCCGATCCCCATCTCCGTATACAAAACCGTTTCTTTTCTTTAATTCTTTTCTCCACTTCCTGTACACATTAAACCATTCCACCTGCTCAAAAACTTCCCCAAGCAATTTACACTTCCACCTTCCACTTTGAAACGCAACTTCATTTCCATGAATAAAATCCACTCCCGTATGTTCTCCTCTCCAAAACAATGGAACGCGTCCCTCCTTGTTTCCCACTTATTTTCTTCAATGCGTCCTTGCTTCTCTCCTCCTTCATAAAAACAATGTTGCAGCCTCATGCCATGCCCATGCTGCTAACTCACGCCACCCTCCTCCACAGATCCAAACCGCGACTCAACCAAGAACCACACTACTGATCATCGCAGTGCCCCAAAAACATATCCCCTTCTTTGACCAAGTGCTCTGCCTCCTTGTCGTCGGTGCTCCGTCCAGCTACTGATACCCGACTCCGCCTTCATAGAGGCTCGCTGGGAAGAAATATATGAGGGTGGTATAAACGAATACAATGTTTTACTTCAGTGGTTTGATTTGTGCTAGGAGTTGAGGTCATATATTTAGTGGAGAAGTGTTTTTTTCTTTAGCAGTGGGGAGTTTAATTTTAGTTCGTCCATTTTGAAAATGGAGGTAGGTTTCATCACTTTGGTTCTTTTATTTTGGAGATCGGGTTATATTCACCGATGAAGTTTTTGTGCAGAAGGATGAAGTGAGATGGCGAATAGAAATGAGGCACTAAGTGTACATAAATAAGAAGAAGAATAGATAGGATCAAAGTCATTTCGCCACGTAACATGTAGGCTGGCTGGTTCAGCAAAATTTCTATAGGATTAGGATGGTGCGCTGAGTTTTTAATTTCTGAAATGAAATGGTTGCTGCGCGATATGGTGAAGAGCAGTGTGCAGGGTGATTTTATGGTGAAGAGAAATGTGGAGGTGTGATTTTATTGCGAAGAGAAATGGGTTGCCACTATGTATGTACGGTGGGGAACCATTTGCAGAAAGGATAGATACGTTACCTTTTGCATGTAATATAAGTCAGCTCATGTCTGAAATTTAAGTTTGCACAGTGTACTTTTTGTTTATATTCAAGGTAGACAGAACGCGGGTAGGGAGTTTAGCTTATATTATTATTAATATTTTCAACACGTAAATACGAGTATTTGCCCATGTGCGGAGCACGGGCCTTATCCTAGTATATATATATATATATAGCAGAATTTGCGTTGAACGTTCTGAATTCGTATCGATATTCACGAACTCCATTTTTAATAAATAAATTCGATATAAAATTCAATTATATCACCAAATCAATATTTAAAACAGATTTAAATATTCGTAATTATCGTTCAAAAATCCGAGATGTTACATTCTTCCCCCTTAAAAGAATTTCATCCCCGTAATCATAAGGTAAGAAGAATGCTCTGAACACAATTATTTTGAAATAATTGTTCTTGAATTATCGGCAAAACAAAATTCAGACTCTTAAATTTTTCTGAATATTTCGCCAGTACCTCATCTACATGGTTCGATCGATACAACTACAACTGTCACTCCTGGCCTTAACTTCTCCAAAAGAAACCAAAATCCAAATGGCTACCCATTATAGTGGTATAAAATCAATCATTCCAATAATATTAAGGTTAACCTGTTTGTCGGGAAACTCAATTCCAATTTTGAAGCAAATCACTAACAGCTCATCATCTTAAAATTTGTACTTCAATATCCATAACTAGGTCAATCCTTATGGCCTTCTGGAATCTGTGCTTAACTCAATAAAAAATAACAAATACTGGGTCATGTTATTTAGTTTCATGTCATTCAACTTCTTTATCGACTCGTTTAATGAATTTTATCCAACTAATTCAACCATCCAATTATGTTCCATACTTTAATATCAATCGATTGATATCCAATTGATTTTTATTCAATTATCCATTCGAATTTCACATTCCAAATTTATTTTATTTAATTTCATTTAATTTCATTACTTAAGTTAATTTGAATTTCAAAAAAATCAATCAAAGCAACCATCAACCAATATTACTATAATATAGAAAATTATTTCCTTTTTCTATAAAAATATATTTTTTGGGCAAAATTATTCCATTTACCCACTTTACAAAATAGTATTGTGTCGATTTCCTGTTCGTTGTGGTTTCACAACACTTGAACCAATTAATCAACACAATAAAAAATATTTTTATATAAAATTTACAAATAAGCTCTTTCGTATATATACTCAAACTCAATCTAGGGTATTACTAATCCTATCTTTACTGAGTTACGCCACAGAGCCAAGGTTACTACTCAACCAATAGCTCTGATACCAACTGTAAAGGCTCGTAAATACATACACTTTGAGTTGACTAATATTACACACGTCCAACCCAAATTGCATGGAAATATAAATCTTTAATAGAAAGAAAATTACAGGATGAGAAAAGAAAGAAAGAATTATTAGAATAAAAGAATAAGAAGAAGAACCAACACCACATAGGATCTCACATCGCAGCGGAATAAATTATAATACAGAAATAACTTTATTGAAAGCTTCAAAAAATATACTTACAATCATCAGAGTACAGCAGTCAAACGATCTGGATAGTTATAATAACATGTCCTCAATACAACACACAGCGGAATAATACTATATATCATACGTCTGGACTCCTCCAAACTCTCTATGTGCGAAGCATGGGTCCAAATCTAACAATACTAAATACCATACGTTTGACTCCTCTAACTCGACTCTGAACTCCATAGCATCCGATAACCTAAACCTGTATCTCGGGCTGACCCGAGAGATTACAAACGCCACGGATCGGTCTGGTGGACCATCGTGAGAAAACTCATTAAGTTTATAAATAACATCCATATTGCTTAACTTGGAAATTCCTTTTGAAAAAAAGGGTAATAGTAAGACCAACCCACACATAAGCACGGATGATTTTTAACTTACTATAACCAAACCATTTTTTGAAATCAATACTATTCTGATATTATAATATTGATGTAAACCAAGTAAGTAACCAAGTAGCAGAACGCTTGCATCTCACGCTCTACATATATAGTATAAAATCAAAAACCACGGGCTCTTATTGGAGATTGGATTCCAACTAGACAAGGTATGGGACTACCTTCCGATCAGTGTACTCTAGGGGGGATACACTGGGGTTCAACAAGAACATCTTGCAACCCGGCCACACATGACCGCCCACTCATTTAACTTGAGTGTAGCAAATGTATTATCATCGGACAGCTTTTAAGGGCCCACTGTCCATCCGCGGAGATACAAAATTGAAAGAAGAAAAAATAAGGATTTTCTCTAGATTGGTGATAACGCACCCTACTTGGGAATGACCCACTTAGCCATGCTGCCTGCCCGATTTTTGTCTTTCCTAGTTGTGAGGCTTGAGGCTACGTTTATCTTCTATAACATCACACCACCATTAACTTTGAATGCCACATCGTAATACTCGTCAAATCACTAATCGACTTCCCAAAAATATTACGGGTATAAAAAGCTAAGAGAAATGAATTCCTCCGCCACCAGACGTAATACCTTTAAGAGATTAACCATATGTGATTTGTTAGGTATACTCTATCAGACATTCGTCCATACAAGTTGTAACAACCCGTATTTTCAATAACCTGTTATAACGTAAATTGAGGCAGAATTTAATTCAAAAATCTGAATCAAGGGAAACGGGCTATGCCATTGCGTTCGTCTCGGAAAAATACGCGAAATAGAGTCCGAGTTTTCGAAAATCGGAGTCCGTATGACCCAGTTAAGGCCCATGGAAGTTTTCAGAAAATTCCTAAGTAAAAACAGATTTAAATTTAATTTAAAAACAAGGGTTAGGGCAATCTGGAGCAGGCGGGAAAAATTCCCGCCAGGACCCGCATGTCGACAGCCCTGTCGACAGGGCCCCCAGGGTGTCGACAGCCCTGTCGACAGCCCTGTCGACAGGGGGTGCCCGGGCAGTTTAGCCTGGTGCACCATTTCTGTTTTGGGTTGGGTCTTGTGGCTTGGTTCTAGAGAGTTCCGAGATCTGACGGGCCTAAACTAACCTAGGGTTAATCCTAGGGCTTAAAACACTCTAATTCTCTATAAATATACCCCTAATCCTACCCTAAAGCCCCATTAATCAATCTAGCAACTAAACTATGTCAAATTGAATCCTCAAATGGCCTCCACCTAAAAACCCTAGCCTCCACTTCCCTCAAAGTTTAATCCTATAAAAATATGATGATCATACAACCTTTTCTATGTTGTATGAATGCTTAATAACTTGCATACTTCATTAAGTTGCAAGTTTGATTTGCTAAGTTTGTATTTTTGGGATTTTTGCAAAAAGGGTTTTCTTATTTGGAGCTTGGTTTTGAGTTTTCAAAGGGCTTCTTTATCTTATTTTGTAGATTTGTGACTTCATTTTGGTTGTAAGCCCTCTTACCTTCACTTTACAAACTCTAAAGTTATCATGTGGTGAAAGTTGAGATTTGTACATGTTTCATAAGTTATGCATGCTTATGCGAGTTTACTATGCCATGTTCTACATGTTTAATGGATTATGTATGCTTATGAAAGTTCACCTTACCATGTTGTACATGTTTTATGGGTTATGCATGCTTATGCGAGTTCACCTTACCATGTTATGCAAGTTTTATGGGTTATGCATGCTTATGCGAGTTCACCTTACCATGTTATGCAAGTTTTATGGGTTATGCATGTTTATGCAAGTTCACCTTACCATGTTATGCAAGTTTTATGGGTTATGCATGTTTATGCGAGTTCACTATGACATGATTTGCAAGTCTAACATGTTATGCATCATTATTATGATATGTGAAGTTCATCACGTATGTTATGCCAAGTTACCTTTTATACCCTTATGCGTTATGACGAATATGTAAGCGATATAATGACGTTGGGGGGGTTTGGGTAAACTTAAAAATACATGAAACTAAAAGATTGGGAATTTACCTATTAAGTTAGGTCTACCCCTTGGGAATTTACCTATTAAGTTAGGTCTACCCAAGTATATGTTAACTTGTAAATATGTTTTAAAGTGGACATGACATTAGATAACATGTAATGGCCAACTCGAGGTTAGACCTAGTTGTGGTGAAAATCTTCCCAGGTAACCACAACGTGGGGTCTAATGTGGGTAGTTGGTCATGTTGCACCGTAAGACCCGAGGTTAGACCTAGACGTGGTGTAAATCTTCCCAGGTAACCACGGATGTCTAATGTGAGAGGTTGGGTGCATTAATAAATTAATGCCTAATGATTAGGGTTAAGTCATGGCCCACTAATACTTAACCAATAATGGGGATGCGAGGATTAGATGGGGTTAAGTGGTTACACTTAACTAATTTAATCCATGATTAGTGAGGGGTTAAACCACACTTAACCCTCTTAGAAACCCTAGCAACGTGGTCTGTTCAGCAGTAATCCCAGTTTGGTATCACCACAACCCTACAGCTAGGTTAGGGCGGGGCACGATTACTGGACGGATGTAAGCGACCAAAGCGACGGCTGAGTGGTACAGCGGTGCGGGTCCGGCGGGCTACGGACGTGCACGTAGTCCGATATTGGACAAACTCGAGGCACGGGTACCAGTAGGTTTAGACTGTGCATTATTGCTTAGGTGTCTGGGGTTGACACCCGAGGGCTTGATACACCCAAAGGTGGACCCAGCGCAGTCTGACTACATCCATGTGGGCCGTATGGACACCAACACTGGACGTGTTAGGTTTATAGGGAGCCGATCGACTAGACCGTTGGGCTGGACCTTATACTAAGGTCACTTCATGTTATTGGGCCAAAGTTTGGGCTAAGGGATCAAGATCTGTTTTGTGGGTTTGCTAGTACACTGTGGTGCAAAGTTTAATCTCATCTATGTGATGTCACCTTTATCTATTGCCAGTATGTTCATCTCAGTTTCCATCATGCTGTTAACTTTATTAGTTTATAGATTGATCGTAGTAGGGCTTACCAGTCTTTTTGACTGACCTGTTTTCTTTCGCTTCTTTTCTTCCGTTCCCCCCCCCCCCCCCACAGGTTCTCAGGGAGGGGCTACATCTGCTTAGTGGACCTTTGGCTTGCTTGTTGGATAGCTCATGTATGGATCTGAGCTAGCTGTGGCTTATCTTTTATTTCTGGGGATTAGTACTGATGTTTTACCATGTATTTTGTTATCACGTATCTAGACTTATGTTGTATTTTGGATCATGACATTTTGATATTATGTACTTGACTATGTTGGTTTTCTGAGATGATGATGATGGGTTTTTTTTTATCTGCTACCGCTGCTTTACTTATATTTATTTTCATATATTCTGTCTTGCGATATCTCTGTGCATGTTTACCTTCACAATAACGCCCCTCCAAAGCTAGTACATTCTAAGGAGTGATCCTAGTGGAGGTGGGGTGTTACATTTGGTATCAGAGCACAAGGTTAACAAGATTGAACAAAACTTTTGAAAAAAAAAAAACCTTTTTCGAAAAACTATTTTCAAAAACCTACTAAGTATTTTCCAAAATAAAGTCTAGATTATTTTAAGGCTAATCCCCAAAAGCCATTAGCGTTATCCTTCGTTCCCTTGACCTAATCTTATCTTATCTTTCGTTTCAGTATGGCTGAAAATCTTGTCATCCCAGATGGAGTGAACGTACCACTCTGGTATAGGAGACTTCTAGAAGCTAGGGCGGCAGCTGGTCCCGCAAACCCTACTCCCACTCCTCCTCCTGTAGTTGAGAATCCTCTCCCTAATATCCCTCCTCCGGTGGTTCCTGCTCCCCCTCCTCCAGCAGTTTATATTCCTCCTCCTGTTGCTGAGGCTCCTCTTCCTCCTCCTCCCCCTCAGCATCCTCAGGTTGAGTTCACAAAGGTTTGTAAAGACTTCAAGGCGATGGGAGGCAAGAATTTCCTAGGCACGGAATCTTTTGTTGAAGCTAGGAATTGGCTGAAAGACACGGAGGACTTGTTTGCTATCTTTGGGATTGATGACGAAAGGAAGATCTTATTGACAGTATGGCTTTTGAAGGATGAGGCGGCCTATTGGTGGGAGGTTACCAATGGGACGAGGCCCGTTGAGACTTGGGCCGATTTGAGGGCTAGATTTGTGACCAAGTTTCTATCTTCTGCTGAGGCGAATTTACAAATGGAGAAGTTCATTGCATTAAAGCAAGGTGATATGTCTGTCAAGGAGTATGTGAACAAGTTTAATCAGCTGGCCCGTTTTGGTTTGGATATGGTGAACACTCCTGAGAAAAAGGCTCTTCGATTTGCTAGAGGGTTGAATGAGCCACTGCAGGGCTTGGCAATGTCACATATTCCGCATGGAGCTACTTTTGAGAGTTTGGTTAATATGGCTCTGCTTCAGGGAGATGGAAAGAAAGAGGTCCAGTCGAGTGATACTCAAGCAAAGAAGACTGATTCTCAAGGCAAAGGCAATCAAGGTGGTCAAAGCAGCCAGGGGAATCAGGGCAAGAACAAGAAGGGGAACAACAACAACAAAGGCAAGGGAAAGTGCAATTACTGTGGCATAGCTGGGCACTTTGCTAAGGATTGCAGGAAGAAGAAAAGGAAGCTTAGTGGTGGATGCTTTTCTTGTGGAGAGACTGGGCACTTTAGCAAGGAATGCCCGAAGAAGAAAGGGCAGGGTCAGACTCAGCGTGCTGGACCTTCAGGAGGGCAAGTTCATGCTCTCAATACCGCTCCAGTTCCCGATCGAGGTAGTGTTTCTGTTGAGAACCTTGTTTATATCTCTGATCTTCCAGTTCGTACCTTGTTTGATTCTGGTGCATCACATAGCTTTATTTCATCTGACCTTGTTGATAGTTTGCACCTTTGTACTAGCTTAGTGGATGATCCCGTTTGTGTTTCGAATCCCATTGGGGGTTCAGCTCATCTATCTATGATATGTGAGGATCTGAGGATCTCTATACTTAGTGTAGAGTTCTTGTGTAGTGCGTATGTTCTTGGTTTCAGGGGATACGGATTGATCTTGGGTATGGATTGGCTGTCTAGATATGGAGCCATCCTAGATTGTGAGCATAGGGTTGTAAGGCTTGTGACTCGCCTGGGCAACACCTTAGAGATTTCATGCAATCCGAAGGATCCCGTTATGTTGTGCTATCTTGAATCTCTCGACTCGCCAGAGGAAACTCTTCAGTCTGTAAGAGTGGTCCGAGATTATCCAGATGTTTTAAGGAAGTTAAGGGGTTGCCCCCGAAACGAGAGATTGATTTTCGCATTTACCTGGTGGATAATGCTAAGCCTGTTTCTTTGCCCGTTCGGCATATGGCTCCGCGTGAGAGACGGGAGCTGAGCAAGCAAGTGAAAGAATTGCTTGAGAAGAACTTCATCAGAAGAAGTATATCCGAATGGGGAGCGCCTGTGGTGTTTGCTACTAAGGCAGATGGTTCTCTTCGACTCTGTGTGGATTATCGAGAATTGAATAAGCTGACTAAGAAGAACAGACACCCGTTACCGAGGATCGATGATCTCTTTGACCAGCTTGTTGGTGCTTCTGTTTTCTCTCAGCTTGATCTTGCTACCGGATTTCATCAGCTCCGAGTGGCTGAAGATAGTATAGACAAGACTGCATTCAGAACTCCAGATGGATTCTTTGAATGGCTTGTTATGCCGTTCGGTTTGACGAATGCACCCGCGTATTTTGTGGACTTGATGAGTAGGGTGTTTCGGGAGTTCTTGAACAAGTTTGTCGTGGTCTTTGTGGATGATATTCTGGTTTTCTCCAAGGATGAAGAAGAGCACGCGAGGCATCTTGTAGAGGTGATGGATACGCTCAGAGCACACCAGTTAAAGGCCAAGTTCTCCAAGTGCCACTTTTGGAGAAGGGAAGTTAGATTCCTTGGGCATATCGTATCCAAGCAAGGCTTAGCGGTGGATCCCGCTAAGGTGGTTGCAGTTCAGGATTGGAAGACTCCAAGGAATGCAACCGAGGTGAGAAGCTTTCTAGGTCTTGCGGGTTTTTACCGGAAGTTCATCAAGGACTTCGCAAAGATATCCGCTCCTCTTACTAAGTTGACGAAGAAGAACCTAGTTTTTGCTTGGGATATGGATTGTGAGCTTGCTTTTCAGAGACTCAAGAGAGCCCTTACCTCTGCACCAGTTCTAGCTTTACCCGATGGTGGTAAGATATTTACCGTGTACACTGATGCTTGTGGCACGGGATTGGGCGCCGTTCTGATGCAAGAAGGCAGAGTTATATGTTTTGGTGGGAGGCAACTTAAGGTGCATGAGAAGAATTATCCCACTCATGATCTAGAGCTGGCAGCGATTGTATATGCACTCAAGGCTTGGCGTCATTATCTTCTGGGAGAGAGATTTGAGCTGTATACTGATCATAAGTCTTTGAAGTATCTCTTTTCGCAGAAGGATCTGAACTTAAGGCAGCAGAGGTGGATGGAATTCTTGGCTTCCTATGATTTTGATATAGCCTATACCCCTAGAAAGGGGAATGTTGTAGCGGATGCGTTGAGTAGGAAAAGGTTGACACTAAGTCCTCTATTTGTTGAGATGAAGAATTTAGAGTTCTTGGCAACCTTTGATTTTTCCTTGACAGTTGAGTCGATGACCGGTTCTTTGGCATCTCTAGAGCTCAGGCCTACCCTTCTGGATCAAGTTGGGGCTTCGCAGAAGGAAGACCCTCAGATAATTGAGATCATGGATAAGCTGATCCGAGGGGAGACATCTAGTCACCTTGCTCGATATTCTATAGACGATAAGGGTTGGCTGAGGAGAGACGGAAGGCTTTGTGTTCCGATGGTGGGAGACTTGGTGAGGAAAGTTCTTGAGGAAGCACATCGCTCCAAGATGACTATACATCTAGGCGGTGATAAGATGTATAAGGATATGAAGCGCGTTTTCTTCTGGCCTGGAATGAAGAAAGACGTGGCAGAGTTTGTCTCCAGATGTGTTGTTTGTCAAAGAGTAAATGCTGAGTCGAAGAAGCCCGGTGGGCTATTGCATCCTCTAGAGGTCCCGCTATGGAAGTGGGAGAGTATCTCTATGGACTTTATTGATGGGCTTCCAAGGTCAAGGAGAGGGAATACGAGTATATGGGTCATTGTAGATAGGCTTACGAAGAGTGCTCATTTCATTCCGGTGAAGAGCAAAAGGACCGCATCTGGACTAGCATCAGTATATCTTCGTGAGATAGTACGACTACATGGAGTTCCTTCCAGCATAGTCAGTGACCGAGACCCCATCTTTACTAGTCAATTTTGGAACAGTTTGCAGGAAGCTATGGGCACAAGGTTGAACCTGAGTACGGCCTATCACCCACAAACAGACGGCCAAACAGAAAGGGTGAATAGGGTACTTGAGGACTTGTTGAGGCTTTGCATTCTGGATTTTGGTGGTGCTTGGGAAGACCATCTTCCTCTTGTCGAGTTTGCATATAATAACAGTTATCAGGCGAGCATAGGGATGGAACCATTTGAAGCTTTATATGGGAGGCCGTGCAAGTCACCCACATGTTGGTGGGAGACTACAGATAAGCTTATACTTGGACCCGACATGATTAGAGATACATCCGAGAAGGTCGAGTTGATTAGAAGACGGATGAAGGCGGCCCAAGACCGACAGAAATCCTATGCTGACAAGCGGAGATCCGATTTGGAGTTTGAGGTTGGGGACATGGTTTTCGTAAAGGTTTCTCCTTTGCGGAATGTGGTCCGATTTGGAGCTGTTGGGAAGCTAGCACCGAGATTTGTTGGACCCTTCCCTATCATAGAGAGAATTGGGAAGATGGCTTATAAAGTGCAATTGCCCGAGAAGTTGTCCGGAGTGCATAATGTCTTCCATGTCTCGCATCTCCGAAAGTGCCTACATGAGTCCGCTGAGGTGGTTGAACCTAGCATTCTTGAAGACGTGGAAGTAGAGAAAGAAGCAACTTTGAGGAGAGCTCCGATTCGTATCTTGGGGACAGAGACCAAGAAGCTTAGGAATCGTGAGGTCAGGTTGGTGAAGGTTCAATGGGGTGAAGCCGAAGAAGACGCAACTTGGGAAACCGAGGAGAAGATGCGTGGGCTTTATCCATTCCTTTTTGAGGGTACACTCTCAATCTCTTTCCTTTATCAGCATATCTTTCTCTTTGCTATCCATGTTTATCTAGTTATCGTGCTAATCTTGTCATGAGAACCTTAGGTAGAAACCCTTTGGATGAAACATGTGTTTGGGACATGTTATGTTTGATGGTTGCAAGTGATTGCAAGTGTTTGCAAGTGGTTGCTCGTGGATGCATGATACACATTAGGCACTAGATCGGCTCACACACTCCTCATATTGCATGTGCATGAGTGTTTATGCTTATTCTTGGATGAAATTTGTATGCAATCACATGGATGTTGCATATGGATGTATGATTGCGCACGCATGTAGATATTATACATTATATTAGGGATTTGCATACATATGGATACATTTCACTAACATCTTTTGCATTGATTTTTGCATTAGATAAGTACATATACACACACCTCTGCATATGTTCATCCAGCATTTAGAATCTTGTAAGGACAATGATTGCTCGTGGACAATGTTTTGAGTAGATGGATGATTGGATGGTAGGATACGTTCTTCCTAACTTGAAGATTTTGGGGACGAAATCCTTTAAGGAGGGGAGAATGTAACAACCCGTATTTTCAATAACCTGTTATAACGTAAATCGAGGAAGAATTTAATTCAAAAATCTGAATCAAGGGAAACGGGCTATGCCATTGCGTTCGTCTCGGAAAAATACGCGAAATAGAGTCCGAGTTTTCGAAAATCGGAGTCCGTATGACCCAGTTAAGGCCCATGGAAGTTTTCAGAAAATTCCTAAGTAAAAACAGATTTAAATTTAATTTAAAAACAAGGGTTAGGGCAATCTAGAGCAGGCGGGAAAAATTCCCGCCAGGACCCGCATGTCGACAGCCCTGTCGACAGGGCCCCCAGGGTGTCGACAGCCCTGTCGACAGCCCTGTCGACAGGGGGTGCCCGGGCAGTTTAGCCTGGTGCACCATTTCTGTTTTGGGTTGGGTCTTGTGGCTTGGTTCTAGAGAGTTCCGAGATCTGACGGGCCTAAACTAACCTAGGGTTAATCCTAGGGCTTAAAACACTCTAATTCTCTATAAATATACCCCTAATCCTACCCTAAAGCCCCATTAATCAATCTAGCAACTAAACTATGTCAAATTGAATCCTCAAATGGCCTCCACCTAAAAACCCTAGCCTCCACTTCCCTCAAAGTTTAATCCTATAAAGATATGATGATCATACAACCTTTTCTATGATGTATGAATGCTTAATAACTTGCATACTTCATTAAGTTGCAAGTTTGATTTGCTAAGTTTGTGTTTTTGGGATTTTTGCAAAAAGGGTTTTCTTATTTGGAGCTTGGTTTTGAGTTTTCAAAGGGCTTCTTCATCTTATTTTATAGATTTGTGACTTCATTTTGGTTGTAAGCCCTCTTACCTTCACTTTACAAACTCTAAAGTTATCATGTGGTGAAAGTTGAGATTTGTACATGTTTCATAAGTTATGCATGCTTATGCGAGTTTACTATGCCATGTTCTACATGTTTAATGGATTATGTATGCTAATGCAAGTTCACCTTACCATGTTGTACATGTTTTATGGGTTATGCATGCTTATGCGAGTTCACCTTACCATGTTATGCAAGTTTTATGGGTTATGCATGTTTATGCAAGTTCACCTTACCATGTTATGCAAGTTTTATGGGTTATGCATGCTTATGCGAGTTCACCTTACCATGTTATGCAAGTTTTATGGGTTATGCATGTTTATGCAAGTTCACCTTACCATGTTATGCAAGTTTTATGGGTTATGCATGTTTATGCGAGTTCACTATGACATGATTTGCAAGTCTAACATGTTATGCATCATTATTATGATATGTGAAGTTCATCACGTATGTTATGCCAAGTTACCTTTTATACCCTTATGCGTTATGACGAATATGTAAGCGATATAATGACGTTGGGGGGTTTGGGGTAAACTTAAAAATACATGAAACTAAAAGATTGGGAATTTACCTATTAAGTTAGGTCTACCCCTTGGGAATTTACCTATTAAGTTAGGTCTACCCAAGTATATGTTAACTTGTAAATATGTTTTAAAGTGGACATGACATTAGATAACATGTAATGGCCAACTCGAGGTTAGACCTAGTTGTGGTGAAAATCTTCCCAGGTAACCACAACGTGGGGTCTAATGTGGGTAGTTGGTCATGTTGCACCGTAAGACCCGAGGTTAGACCTAGACGTGGTGTAAATCTTCCCAGGTAACCACGGATGTCTAATGTGAGAGGTTGGGTGCATTAATAAATTAATGCCTCATGATTAGGGTTAAGTCATGGCCCACTAATACTTAACCAATAATGGGGATGCGAGGATTAGATGGGGTTAAGTGGTTACACTTAACTAATTTAATCCATGATTAGTGAGGGGTTAAACCACACTTAACCCTCTTAGAAACCCTAGCAACGTGGTCTGTTCCAGCAGTAATCCCAGTTTGGTATCACCACAACCCTACAGCTAGGTTAGGGCGGGGCACGATTACTGGACGGATGTAAGCGACCAAAGCGACGGCTGAGTGGTACAGCGGTGCGGGTCTGGCGGGCTACGGACGTGCACGTAGTCCGATATTGGACAAACTCGAGGCACGGGTACCAGTAGGTTTAGACTGTGCATTATTGCTTAGGTGTCTGGGGTTGACACCCGAGGGCCCTATACACCCAAAGGTGGACCCAGCGCAGTCTGACTACATCCATGTGGGCCGTATGGACACCAACACTGGACGTGTTAGGTTTATAGGGAGCCGATCGACTAGACCGTTGGGCTGGACCTTATACTAAGGTCACTTCATGTTATTGGGCCAAAGTTTGGGCTAAGGGATCAAGATCTGTTTTGTGGGTTTGCTAGTACACTGTGGTGCAAAGTTTAATCTCATCTATGTGATGTCACCTTTATCTATTGCCAGTATGTTCATCTCAGTTTCCATCATGCTGTTAACTTTATTAGTTTATAGATTGATCGTAGTAGGGCTTACCAGTCTTTTTGACTGACCTGTTTTCTTTCGCTTCTTTTCTTCCGTTTCCCCCCCCCCCACAGGTTCTCAGGGAGGGGCTACATCTGCTTAGTGGACCTTTGGCTTGCTTGTTGGATAGCTCATGTATGGTTCTGAGCTAGCTGTGGCTTATCTTTTATTTCTGGGGATTAGTACTGATGTTTTACCATGTATTTTGTTATCACGTATCTAGACTTATGTTGTATTTTGGATCATGACATTTTGATATTATGTACTTGACTATGTTGGTTTTCTGAGATGATGATGATGGGTTTTTTTTATCTGCTACCGCTGCTTTACTTATATTTATTTTCATATATTCTGTCTTGCGATATCTCTGTGCATGTTTACCTTCACAATAACGCCCCTCCAAAGCTAGTACATTCTAAGGAGTGATCCTAGTGGAGGTGGGGTGTTACACAAGTTGTCCTGGGACAGGACAAACCGAAGGCACCCTCCTACTACATCCAAAGGATCAGTAGTGATTAGTCCTTACAAATCTGAAAAATTTCAACCACGACTGTATCACGTCAGAATACCTCTAGTTGTACGGCCAAAGAATATTCGACAAGTAATCCTTCCGCTAATGAAAATCCACGGTCTTCAATTGCTCCATCATCTGTCTTCAACGTTACGTATTTGTTGGTCGGAATGGTTTTCGAATATGAATTCGATCCCGGTCTTTCCGTACCAGCAATCATTGGCCATATTCTGATAGTCGATTATTTTAACTATCAAAATAAAACAACCATTCGTGAAAAGAAATGAATTCACCGATTCCATACTCAGCATCGTTTGGCCTCTTTATTTAACCATCTTTTAACTACACTTCTAAAACCTTTTTGCATTCAGAACACATTTCTATTGCACTACTAAATTTAAAACACAGTCTTTAAACTCTTAATACTAATTAACTTACTCCATTTAGACTTTCCCAGATTTCAATCCCTTTTTACACTCTTTTGAACCCTTCGAATCATTTACAATATTTATTCATTTAAAACTTGGTTTTATATTTCCCAGTTTGGATTTTATAGAAGTTCGACTACTAGTATTTATCACTAGGAATTTATCTCAAACTTTTAATTTATATTACAAAAATTTCACTTAACATTCCATTCAACATGCTTAAGAACTCATGACTTCATAAACTTCCTTTAAATGAATAAAGTTCCAAGGTTTTCACTTTAATTATTATAAATCGAGTAATAACCCAATTCCAACATTTATTTGAAATAAAATTTGGTTTACTCCATCATTTACTATTATTAACATAGTAAATCTTTATTTTAAAGATCATAACAACAATAACTGACTTTAATATAATTAATGATTTAATAAATAATCGAATCTAGTTAAATAGTTGACTTTGTCAACTCAATAATTAATTCAAATAAATCTTATTCAGGTTATTGATTACTTATAATTCTAAATGATTTTTAAACATAATTAACTTCGACATTTCAATAAAACCATATTTCAAAATCATATATGAATAGCATTTTGAAAACATTCTGAATCAATTTCAAAAATATTTATCTTTATTGATGTGTAACACTCCACGTCCATTAATGTCACTCTTAAAGGGAATGCATTAACTTTCATGGAGTATTATTGGTGAATAGAACAGAATATAACAAGACAGATACATATATTGGTACTTGAAAAATTTCAAAACAACATTTATTGCAGCGGAGAAATAGTTTGATTACAACAACATCATAAACCAATAGAAAAACCAAGTACACTTAGTAATCATCTTGAAAAATTGTTTTTTGAATACATAAAATAAAAAGCATAACCCCAACACAAGTAGCCCTAAAAGAGATGAGCTGAACTATACTTTCAGCAATCCAAGCACTTACAAAAGAGAGAGAAAGAGATCCAAGATCAAGCTCCACTAGTACTAGTCCCACCCTGAGAACCTTGGGGGGGGGCGGAAGAAAAGAGGCGAAAACAAGGGGGTCAGACATAAAGTCTGGCGAGTATAATAACTTTAACAATATAATTATTAAAGTAATTAGGATAAGGCATAACTGGTAAAACAAGGTATGACCGTGAAACAAGTGGGCATGACAAAGCAAACAAGAGGAATATTCTGGCGTTAATCTCATTCCTAATCACTATAGGATAATTACTATACTGCACCATTACTAGTCACCCTAAAAGTTGATCCCGCCTGTAGAGCTAAATAATGATAATGGTAGTTTCGTGTACCCCTAGTTGCCTTCATAGGTGTCGCCTGCCCCTATCTCCACTAGTTGTACCCACTACCCCCATGCGATCGGCTCCCTAACTCGTAGATACCCGTGCTGGTCCCACAGTGGGGTGTATCACTCCCCAAAGTGGCAACCCGATACCACTAAAGATGCACGGCTTATATCTACACGATGCAACAACGTCTTACTTACCATCCCGAGCCCACGCACGCACATGACCCCATTGGTAACCCGTTTTGACCTCTTACAATCAAACACAGTAAGCGCGTCCCATCCTCGATCTAACTCGAGCTCACAAAGATACTTAATGGGTTACTGGTTTGAAAAGGGTCCCCAGGTTTGACACAAGCTTTCCACCTATGCTTGGCCTCCAATAGAACTTCCCACTTAAGCCTTCTTATTCATGCCTTCTTACATGTTTTCAACTTGGTTAAGTGTTTCTAATCGTATTTCACATGCCACCCAGGCCACCCACTTAACCCCTATGTCCCACCACATGTTTATCTGGTTATGTGTTACTTAATTCATTAGAACCGTAACCTTATAAAGACCTCCCACATTAGACTACCATTTGCGGTCGCTGGATTTGCCGGGTGAGTCCGGGCAGTCTTATGCCGCAAACGAGCCTAACCTCGTGTCTTTATAATTGCTACGCATTTAATTTGTGCCTATGACCTCTCACATTAGACTACCGTTTGTGGTTGCTGGATTTGTCGGGCGGGTCCGGGCAGTCTTATACCACAAACGAATCTAACCTCGTGTCTTAGGCGGTTAATTATTACACATAATTATTTAACCCCGAATTGGATTAATATCCCTATTCAAATTTGTCAATAAATTCCAAATTAATTTATGTCCATAATTATCACCTAAATTATGTCCATAATTTCAGGTATATAAATTTATACCAATTAATGTCTCAAATTAATTATATGCCTTTAAGGCCATTTTATGCCAATTCACAATTATGCATATTTAATATTTTCCCATTGTCCCCACGCTATTCGTACGTTTTAATATGACATATGTTAGACTCGCAAATAGTCTAACTTATAAAAGAAAAGCAACATCACAATTTGCATAACACATAAAATGGATCTAAGAATCATGACATAAGTTTGCATAGTCAATAACTTGCATAGGCAATGGATATACATAAATTTTCATAAACTATCATGGATCTAAATATAGATCTAAACATGTAATCATGAACTTGCATATATGGATATGGTTTTCCTATAACTTGCATATGAATTTCATTTAAACTAGCATATGATTCACATACAAAACTAGCATAAGCAATGGGCATATAGAACATAAATTTGCATAACTATGTACTGCCATAGATCTAAATATAGATCTAAACACAAAGATGTGAACTTGCATATGGATCTAAACATGTAAATTAATGTCACATGTTTGCATATAAACTAGCATATGTATCTACATGATTCACATATGAACTTGTGTATAATCCACCTACAGACTTGCATAAGATTCATAAACTAGCATATGATTTAACATCCCAAACTTGCATAAGATTCATATACATATGATTTTACATCCCAAACTTGCATAAGATTCATATACATATGATTTAACATCCCAAACTTGCATATGATTCATATACATATGATTTAACATCCCAAACTTGCATATGATGAATCAAGTTAAACATATACAATTCAACATATGAAATAGATCCACAATAACAAAACTGTCAATGATATCACATGATTCAAAGTCATATTCTCATAATCCCAATTATAACTTATCACAATTAAATTAATTAATTGTTTTGTGAAAGAAATTATACTCGCAAACAAAAGAACAGTCTTGTTTTTCTGGGATCTATATTCTGAAACTGAATTGCTCGCCTTTGATGTAGACTAATTGTTATCCTAATTTAGATTAGATTTTGATTCTTGCTTCTATCTTGTTTTTGAGTTGAAAGAGAATGGCGGCTACTTTAGGTTCTCCATTGACGGCATGGCGGCTCTTGGTATGAATTAGTGTGATTTTAGGTTGAGAGTTAGGTTGCTTAGATAGAATTTTAATTAATTTAGAGCCGTCAGATTAACCCTAGAAGCAATCAAGACCATCAAGTAAAGATAGAATAACACCTCAGCCCTAATGACTCAGCAATGAGTCGAAACAGCGTCATCTTTCAGATCTGCCCGGGGGGCAGGTCGACCCCCTGGTCGACCTGTATGGGTAGGTCGACCCCCTGGTCGACCAGGCCTTTGGGCGGGAGAATTCCCGCCCAGCCTACTCCTCTGTCTGAATTTGAATTTCAAATTATTTTCAATTTATTTAAATTCTGAGACTTCGGAAGGCCATAACTTCTACATACGGAGTCCAATTCATGCAAAACCGTTTCCCTTAATTCTCACATTTGAAATTAATTATTCTTAAATTTGTTAATTTAATATTTAAAATCACGGGGTGTTACATTCTCCCCTCCTTAAAGGATTTCCCCTCCCCTCCCCCCCCCCCCCCCGAAATCTCCAAGAGAAGGAGAATGTATATCCTAACATCCAGTCATCCATATACTCAACCATCAAACACAGGTATCCATTGTCCTTACAAGATTTCTAATGCCCTATGAACTTATGCAAAAAGTGTGTTTATATGTTCCTTATCTAATGCAAAATCAGGCGGTCTACTGATTCAGTTGAACTCCTTAATGCAAATCATTATAGTGCCATGCATCCATTATGTATGCAAAAGAATCCTAACGATACATATTATTTCTACGTGTGTGCACAGCCATTCATCTACATGCAGCATCCACATGATAACACATCCATTAATTTAAATATGCACACACATTTATATGCAATATGAAAATGATTGAGCCGATCTAGTGCCTAAAGTGTGTGTACGTGCATCCACGGGCAACCACTAGCAACCACTCGCAACCATCAATCATAACATGTTTCAAACACGTGTTTACATCCATCGATTTCTACCTAAGGATAAAGAATAGGACTGAGGAGATATACTTGAAAGATAGATATAAGCATGAATAAACTTATGGAAAAAGAGATCAAGGAGGTACCCTCAAAGAGAAAAGGGTAGGCTGCGTGTATTTTCCTCTCAGTTTCCCAAGTCGCGTCTTCCTCGGCATCACTCCATTGAACTCTAACAAGCTTGACGTCACGGTTGCGTAGCTTTTTGACTTCTGTACCCAAGATACGAGTTGGAACTCTTCTTACAGTCGCTTCTCGTTCCACTTCTACTTCCTCTAGTATATTCGGCTCCACCACTTCCGCAGATTCATGTAAGCACTTTCGTAGTTGAGAAACATGAAAAACATTATGAACTCCAGCCAGTCTCTCGGGTAGCTCTACTCTGTAAGCCATCATCCCAATCCTTTCAATGATGGGAAATGGACCTACAAATCTTGGTGCTAGCTTTCTTACGGACCCAAAGCGAATGGCATTCCTCAAAGGAGATACTTTAAGGAAAACCCTATCTCCAACCTTGAACTCAAGGTCGGTCCTTCTTTTATCTACGTAGGACTTCTGTCTATCTTGTGCAGCCTTCATCAGTCTTCTTATCAAGTCCACCTTTTCTGAGGCCTCTCTAATCATGTCTGGCCCAAGTACGAGCTTGTCTGTAGACTCCCACCAACAAGTTGGTGATCGGCACGGTCTTCCATATAAAGCTTCGAAGGGCGCCATTCCTATGGTGGCTTGGTAGCTATTGTTGTAGGCGAATTCCACTAAAGGAAGATGATCCTCCCAGGTCCCTCCAAAGTCAAGAATGCACAATCTCAAGAGTTCTTCTAATACTCTGTTCACCCTTTCCGTCTGACCATCGGTTTGGGGGTGATAGGCCGTGCTTAAGCATAATTGGGTGCCTACTGCCTCTTGTAAACTCTTCCAAAACTCGCTCGTAAAGATAGGGTCTCGATCACTCACTATGCTGGAGGGTATCCTATGGAGTCGAACTATTTCTTTGAGATAAATGGATGCGAGGGACGAGGCAGTCCTTCTACTTTTAACAGGTAAAAAGTGAGCGCTTTTAGTGAGCATGTCCACTATTACCCAAATACTGGTATTGCCCCTTCTTGACCTAGGCAACCCATCAACAAAGTCCATCGAAATTCTATCCCACTTCCACTGTGGGACCTCTAAGGGATGGAGCAGACCACCAGGCTTCTTCTGCTCCACTTTGACTTGCTGGCATATCAAACACTTAGCGATGAACATAGCTACATCACTCTTCATGCCATTCCAAAAGGAAACCCTTTTTATATCTTTGTATATCTTGTCTCCGCCTGGGTGTATGGTCAGTTTGGAACGGTGCGCCTCTTCGAGAACCGTCTTCACTAAATCCCTTACTTGTGGGACACATAGCCTTCCATCCCGTCTCAACCAACCGCTATCATCGATTGAGTATCTATTGAGGTGACTAGAAGTCTCACCCCTAACTAGCTTATCCATCACATCAACTAGCTGAGGGTCTTCTCGTTGCGCGGTTCCTATTGAGTCCAAAAGAGTAGGCCGCACCTCTAGTGATGCTAACAGACCAGGCACAATTTCAGAGGAGGGTCTAAAACTAAAGTTTGCTATATACTCCAAGTTTTGCCTTTCTACAAAGAGAGGACTTAAGGTTAGCTTCTTTCTACTTATGGCATCCACTACCACATTGCCCTTGCCTAGGGTATAGGAAATCTCAAAATCATAAGAGGCCAGAAATTCCATCCACCTTTGCTGTCTTAAGTTAAGATATATCTGCGAGAAAAGGTACTTTAACGATTTATGGTCAGTATACAATTCAAACTTCTCACCTAGGAGTTAATGGCGCCAAGACTTAAGCGCAAAGACGATGGCAGCCAACTCTAGATCGTGGGTTGGATAGTTTTTCTCATGTACTTTCAACTGTCTGCCTCCATAAGCTACTACCTTCGCTTCTTGCATCAAGACAGCACCTAGTCCCGTACCACATGCATCTATGTATATGGTAACCATCTTGCTCCCATCCGACAATGTCATAACTGGGGCTGTTGTTAGAGCCCTTTTACAAACGTTGGAAAGCAATATCGTAATCCAAATCCCAAGCGAAAGTTAGGTTCTTCTTCGTAATCTTGCGAGTGAGGCTGAGATTTTAGCAAAGTATTTAATGAATTTTCGGTAAAAGACCGCTAGCCCGAGAAAGCTTCGGACTTCGGTTGCATTCCGTGGAACCTTCCAATCTTGCACCGCAACTACTTTTGCGGGGTCCATGGCTAACCCCGCTTTGGACACCACATGTCCAAGAAACCTCACCTCTTCTCTCCAGAAATGGCATTTGGAGAATTTGGCCATTAGCTGATGTGTACGAAGAGTATCCATGACTTCCCTTAAATGCAAAGCATGCTCTT
Organism: Allium sativum; assembly: GCA_030737875.1. Classification (NCBI taxonomy): domain Eukaryota; kingdom Viridiplantae; phylum Streptophyta; class Magnoliopsida; order Asparagales; family Amaryllidaceae; genus Allium; species Allium sativum. The sequence goes on along the minus strand of CM060911.1, from coordinate 225,920,822 downwards.
CTTCATTCTTCGAGAACATCAAAATGTCGTCTATGAAGACCACCACAAACTTATTAATGAATTCTCTAAACACCCTACTCATCAAGTCAATGAAGTAAGCGGGTGCGTTTGTCAAACCGAAAGGCATGACAAGCCATTCGAAGAAACCATCCGGGGTTCTAAACGCGGTCTTATCAATGCTGTCTTCAGCCACTCTTAGCTGATGGAACCCGGTAGCCAAATCTAGTTGGGAGAAAATAGATGCACCTACAAGCTGATCAAACAAGTCATCTATTCGAGGAAGCGGATGCCTATTCTTCTTGATCAGCTTGTTTAGCTCCCTATATTCAACGCATAGGCAAAGTGAACCATCCGCTTTGGTTGCGAATACTACCGGAGCATCCCATTCAGAAATACTCCGCCTTATAAATCCCTTTTCGAGCAGCTCTTTGACTTGCTTACTAAGCTCTTTTCTCTCCCTAGGAGCCATGTGTCTAACGGGTAGAGCTACAGGTTTTGTATTATCAACAAGATATATGAGGAAGTCTATCTCCCGCTTTGGAGGTAAGCCCTTCACCTCTTCAAATACATCTGAGTATTCACAGACTACTCTAACAGACTGCAAGTTTTCAACAGACGCATCAAGAGATTCTAGGTAACTAAGCATAATTTAATATATGGGGTTACAAGAAATTTCGAGAGTGTTGCCAAGGCGATTCATAAGTCTAACCACTCTCTTTTCACAATCGAGGACGGCACCATTACTGGATAACCAATTCATGCCTAGAATCAATCTATAGCCTGAGAAGCCAAGAATGAAGGCGTTGCATTCAAACTCAATGCTCAAAATATACACTCTCAAATCCCGACAAATCATTGAAAGAAGTGCCGAACCACCAATAGGATTTGACACTACTATGGGATCCGTAACTAGACTAGTATTTAGGTGCAATGTTTCAACTAACGAAGCAGACACAAACGAGTGTGAAGCGCCAGAATCAAATAAAGTATGAACAGGAAGATCAAATAGAAAAACCAAACTTTCAACAGAAATGTTTCTACCTCTCTCCTGTCCTGGTGCCATAAGAGCCTGAATCTGCCCTGGTGCCATGAGAGCCTGAATCTGCCCTCCAGAAGTGGACCCTGTCCTTTGCCCTTTCCCCTGTTTCCTCGGGCAGTCTTTAATTAGATGTCCTGCCTCTCCACAGTGGAAGCAGCCAGTCTTCTTCTTTTTTCTACAGTCCCTGCTCAGATGGTCTGGTGTCCCACAATTAAAGCACCTTTTCTTTCCCTTGCTATTGTTGTCCTTACCGCCTTTCTTGTTTTGCTGTTGTGATTTCTTTTGATCCCCTTTCTTCTCCAGTGCCTTATTAGCATTAGCACCTTTCTCCTCTTTATGCAAAGCGCCATGTCAACCAATCTCTCAAAGGTAGCCCCATCGGAATGTAGGTCATAGCCAACCCATGTAGCGGCTCATTCAAACCCTTAACGAACCTCAGAGCCTTCTTCTCAGGTGTGTTTACCAAGTCTAAGCCAAATCTCGCCAACTGATTGAACTTGTTGACGTACTCCTTTACTGATAAATTTCCTTGCTTCAATTCTAAGAACCTCTCCATATATAAATTCTCTTCTGCTCATGAGAAAAATTTCATCTCGAACCTATGCCTGAAATATGTCTCCACTGGACGCTCTCCATTCGTGACCTCCCACCAAAACGAGGCTTTGTCCTTCATTAACCAAGCAGCCAATTGGACCTTCCTTTCATCTTCTACCTCGAAAATACCAAACAGATCCTCCACCTCCTTAAGCCAATTTCGAGCTTCAACAAACGTCTCTGATCTGTGAAAAGGTTTTTCGTCCATTGCCCGAAAATCTTTGCGTATCTTCGAAAAAGTATCAACGCGAGGCGGGGGAGGAGGAGGAGCGACTGAAGCTGGGGGAGGAGGAACATTTGCTGGGCCTATGGCAGTGGCCCTAGCCTCCAGATACCTTCTAAACCAGCCTGGTATTGGTATGCCCTCGGGTATCTCAGGTTCCCCAGACATGCTGAAAAGGAAAAAGGAAGAGATTCAGAACAGAGAATCGAAGGAAAGATATATGGCTCTTGGGGGTTATGTTTTTAAAACAAACTTTTCTCTTGAAAATACTCTCCTCAAAACATACTTTTGAAAGTAATTCTTTATAAAACTCTTTTGAAAAACAGTTTTTCAAAATCTCTTATTTGTTCTGTTAACCTTCAGCTCTGATACCATGTGTAACACTCCACGTCTATTAATGTCACTCTTAAAGGGAATGCATTAACTTTCATGGGGTATTATTGGTGAATAGAACAGAATATAACATGACAGATACATATATTGGTACTTGAAATTTTTCGAAACCACATCTATTGCAGCGGAGAAATAGTTTGATTACAACAACATCATAAACCAACAGAAAAACCAAGTACACTTAGTAATCATCTTGACAAATTGTTTTTTGAATACATAAAATAAAAAGCATAACCCCAACACAAGCAGCCATAAAAGAGATGAGCTGAACTATAATTTCAGTAATCCAAGCACTTCCAAAAGAGAGAGAAAGAGATTGAAGATCAAGCTCCACTAGTACTAGTCCCACCATGAGAACCTTGGCCGGGGGGGGAGGAAGAAAAGAGGTGAAAACAAGGGGGTCAGACATAAAGTCTGGCGAGTATAATAACTTTAACGATATAATTATTAAAGTAATTAGGATAAGGCACAACTGGTAAAACAAGGTATGACCATGAAACAAGTGGGCATGACAAAGCAAACAAGAGGAATATTCTGGCATTAATCTCGTTCCTAATCACTATAGGATAATTACTATACTGCACCATTACTAGTCACCCTAAAAGTTGATCCCGCTTACAGAGCTTAATAATGATAATGGTAGTTTTGTGTACCTCTAGTTGCCTTCATAGGTGCCGCCTGCCTCTATCTCCACTAGTTGTACCCACTACCCCCATCCGATCGGCTCCCTAACTCATAGATACCCATGCTGGTCCCACAGTGGTGTGTATCACTCCCCAAAGTGGCAACCCGATACCACTAAAGATGCACGGCTTATATCTACATGATGCAACAACGTCTTACCTACCAGTCCGTGCCCACGCACGCATATGACCCCGTTGGACTTGCGTTGCCACCGCTAACCCGTTTTGACCTCTTACAATCAAATCTAGTAAGCGTGTCCTGTCCTCGATCTAACTTGAGCTCACAAAGATACTTAATGGGTTACTGGTTTGAAAAGGGTCCCCAAGTTTGACACAAGCTTTCCACCTATGCTTGGCCCCCACTAGAACTTCCCACTTAACCCCTTCTTATTCATGTCTTCTTACATGTTTTCAACTTGGTTAAGTGTTTCTAATCGTATTTCACGTGCCACCCAGGCCACCCACTTAACCCCCATGTCCCACCACATGTTTATCTGGTTAAGTGTTACTTAATTCATTAGAACCGTAACCTTATAAAGACCTCCCACATTAGACTACTGTTTACGGTTGCTGGATTTGCCGGGCGAGTCCGAGCAGTCTTACACTGCAAACGAGACTAACCTCGTGTCTTTACAATTGCTACGCATTTAATTTGTGCCTTTGACCTCTCACATTAGACTACCGTTTGTGGTTGCTGGATTTGCCGGGCGGGTCCGGGCAGTCTTATACCACCAACGAATCTAACCTCGTGTCTTAGGCAGTTAATTATTACACATAATTATTTAACCCCAAATTGGATTAATATCCCTATTCAAATTTGTCAATAAATTCCAAATTAATTTATGTCCATAATTGTCACCTAAATTATGTCCATAATTTCAGGTATATAAATTTATACCAATTAATGTCTCAAATTAATTATATGCCTTTAAGGCCATTTTATGCCAATTCACAATTATCCATATTTAATATTTTTCCATTGTCCCCACGCTATTCGTACGTTTTAATATGACATATGTTAGACTCGCAAATAGTCTAACTTATAAAAGAAAAGCAACATCACAACTTGCATAACACATAAAATAGATTTAAGAATCATGACATAAGTTTGCATAGCCAATAACTTGCATAGGAAATGGATATACATAAATTTTCATAAACTATCATGGTTCTAAATATAGATCTAAACATGTAATCATGAACTTGCATATATGGATATGGTTTTCCTATAACTTGCATATGAATTTCATTCAAACTAGCATATGATTCACATACAAAACTAGCATAGGCAATGGGCATATAGAACATAAATTTGCATAACTATGTACTGGCATAGATCTAAATATAGATCTAAACACAAAGATGTGAACTTGCATATGGATCTAAACATGTAAATTAACGTCACATGTTTGCATATAAACTAGCATATGTATCTACATGATTCACATATGAACTTGTGTATAATCCACCTACAGACTTGCATAAGATTCATAAACTAGCATATGATTTAACATCCCAAACTTGCATAAGATTCATATACATATGATTTTACATCCCAAACTTGCATAAGATTCATATTCATATGATTTTACATCCTAAACTTGCATAAGATTCATATACATATGATTTAACATCCCAAACTTTCATATGATTCATATACATATGATTTAACATCCCAAACTTGCATATGATGAATCAAGTTAAACATATACAATTCAACATATGAAATAGATCCGCAATAACAAAACTGTCAACGATATAACATGATTCAAAGTCATATTCTCATAATCCCAATTATAACTTATCACAATTAAATTAATTAATTAATTTGTGAAAGAAATTATAATCGCAAACAAAAGAACAGTCTTGTTTTTCTGGGATCTGTATTCTAAAACTGAATTGCTCGCCTTTGATGTAGACTAATTGTTATCCTAATTTAGATTAGATTACATTTTGATTCTTGCTTCTATCTTGTTTTTGAGTTGAAAGAGAACGGCGGCTACTCTAGGTTCTCCATTGACGGCATGGTGGCTCTTGGTATGAATTAGTGTGATTTTAGGTTGAGAGTTAGGTTGCTTATATAGAGTTTTAATTAATTTAGAGCCGTCTGATTAACCCTAGGAGCAATCAAGACCATCCAGTCAAGATAGAATAACACCTCAGCCCTAATGACTCAGCAATGAGTCGAAATAGCGTCATCTTTCAGATCTGCCCGGGGGGCAGGTTAACCCCCAGGTCGACCCCCTGGTCGACCTGTATCGGTATGTCGACCCCCAGGTCGACCCCCTGTTCGACCAGGCCCTTGGGCGGGAGAATTCCTGCCCGGCCTGCTCCCTTTCCTAAATTTGAATTTCGAACTGTTTTCAATTTATTTAAATTCTGAGACTTCGGAAGGCCATAACTTCTATATACGGAGTCCAATTCACGCAAACTCGGACTCTATCTCAAGCAGAAGTCCGAAACGAACGCAATGGCATAACCCGTTTTCTTTAATTCTCAAATTTGAAATTAAGTATTCTTAAATTTGATAATTTAATATTTAAAATCACGGGGTGTCACATTGATGGTACTAATAAGGCAAATGTCTACTAAAGTATCAAAACATGAAATATCAGTTAATTCCACATTCAGTAACAATATATAATCACACTGATAAACATTATCAATAATAGTGAGGAAAACGGTCGGATTCCTCCAATTTTCTGTCCCTGCATCACAATGGTTATCTCAATTTCAATCTAACCATATATTTGTCTCAACAATTTAACTAATAAAGGTCAACAATTAATTAACATCCATTCAAACATCCAATTATACGTTTATATTAATATAAACATAACCAACAAGGTAAGTTACCTTCTTTGGAATATAATCGTTAAAATAACGATCTAATTTGATTAAATTAAACAAACGCTTAATTTAATCAATGAATATTAAAAATATTCAGCATCCATGCAAACAGTCAACAAATCATCAATCAATAGCAAAAATTGCACACAAATTAAAAACCCGGTTTATATAAAATATAAACAGGATAAACTGAGTGAGTTGAACTCACCTTGAATTCCCTTTGCGGTCGAAATGGTTTATTTTTAATTAAATTAATCTGGCGTTTAATTTAATTAAAACTTTCAACTGTGTCCAGTTTTGCTCAAACCAGCTCCCTATTGTCGTGCTCACTGATATGGTCCCAATGCGACGTATTTTACTGATTCTGTTAATATAATTGTATGTTATACACATCATCATTTACGGTTTAATTAATATAATATATGTTACGGTCTATTTTTGGTTAATTAAACCACTTAACTCAGTATGCACATATATAATGTTAGTCACTGTTTACAATTTAATTTGGCCATGCTAACCTTATTTAAACAGGATTGGGTACAACTAGCCCGTGGTGTGTATTCAACCTAAAACGTTAGATTATTATTTATTTCTTTTTTTCTTTTGTGTATGGGCCGAAGCCCCAAAGCCTGTAAATAACTAATTATGCCATGTAAATGTTGATTAAGCAATATAAAGAGAGGTTGGACACATTTAATTTATGTCGTACCTGCTACTGTAATCCGTAACAACTCATCATTCCCTATGTTGCCTGCACCGTCAAGCGCGCCATTCACCAGTGCACTGCAGCACCCATGTCCTCTACTGTTCGCACTAGCCCATCCATTGTCCTTGCTCCGAAAAATTTCCACCGCCCTCCCCATGCATCAGTATGCCGCCATTGTCTTCAATACACACGTTTTCCCATGTAAACTTGTATTTTCTAATCCAAAACTAAACACTCTGCTCCAGTTTTTATGATCAACTCATTCGAATGTTCCCATAACAGAGAAACCCAAACTCACACCGGCTTTTCTTCTACTCTGATTTTGCCGAACCACCATATTGCCACCAACGTACATCCTTATTTCCGAGACAAGTCCATTTAGTAACGCCCTCTCTTCTTCTCCATTGCCCAATTTCTTCTCATATGAAACATGCTACTGTGTTTCACATTTATTTCATGCAAATAACAGAAAGCTACCTGCTTCTCTTCTGTATATATTCTTTCTTGCGTCTATTGTTCTTCCTACGTGGAACCACCTGCTTCACATACTTGCGGAACTTCCAATATTCGGCACCCATACATCAGCTCACCATGACTTCCTTTGAAACATACAAACCATTAACACACAAAAACTCAAATTTACACAACTAATTTTCCACTTCACCACAAAGCCTCCTCCCGCGTTGCCACTATGCGCAGCTCTCCTCCGATCCCCATCTCCGTATACAAAACCGTTTCTTTTCTTTAATTCTTTTCTCCACTTCCTGTACACATTAAACCATTCCACCTGCTCGAAAACTTCCCCAAGCAATTTACACTTCCACCTTCCACTTTGAAACGCAACTTCACTTCCATGAATAAAATCCACTCCAGTACGTTCTCCTCTCCAAAACAAATGGAACCAGTCCCACCTTGTTCCCACTTGTTTTCTTTAATGCATACTTGCTTCTCTCCTCCTTTGCAAAAATGATACTACAGCCTCATGCCGCGCCCATGCTGCTAACTCATGCCATCCTCCTCTATAGATCCAAACCGTGACTCAACCAAGGACCACACTGCCGATCACCGCAGTGCCCCAAAAATACAGCCCCTTCTTCGACCAACTGCTCTACGTCCTTGTCGCCGGTGCCCCGTCACTTATCCGACCAGCTACTGGTACCTGACTCTGCCTTCACAGAGGCTCGCTGGGAAGAAACATAGCAGGGTGGTATAAACAAATATAACATTTTTCTTCGGTTGTTTGATTTGTGCTTGGAATTGAGGTGATTTATTTAGTGGAGAAGTGTTTGTGTTTCTTTCTTTAGTAGTGGGGAGTTTAGTTTTAGTTCATCCATTTCGAAAATGGAGGCGGGTTTCATCACTTTGGTTCTTTTATTTTGGATATCGAGTTATATTCACAGATGAAGTTTGTGTGCAGAAGGATGAAGTGAGATGGCGAAAAGAAATGAGGCAATAAGTGTATATAAATAAGAAGAAGAATAGATAGGATCGAAGTCATTTTGCCACATAACATGTAGGCCGGCTGGTTCAGCAAAATTTCTATAGGATTAGGATGGCGCGCTGAGTTTTCAATTTCTGAAATGAAAAGTCGGTCGCGCGTGATGGTGAAGAGCAGTGTGCAAGGTGATTTTATGGTGAAGAGAAATGTCGAGGCGTGATTTTATTGTGAAGAGAAATGGGTTGCCGCTATGCATGTACGGTGGGGAACCATTTACATAAAGAATGGATACGTTACCTTTTGCATGCAATATAAGTCAGCTCATGTCTGAAATTTAGGTTTGCATAGTGTAGTTTTTGTTTATATTTAAGGTAGACAGAACGCAGGTAGGGAGTTTAGCTTATATTATTATTAATAATTTCAACCAGTAGATACGAGTATTTTCCCGTGTGCGGATATACATACATACATACATATATATATATACATACATACATATATATATATATATAGCAGAATTTGCGTTGAACTTTCTAAATTCATATCGATATTCATGAACTCCATTTTTAATAAGTAAATTCAATATAAAATTCAATTATATCACCAAATCGATATTTAAAACAGATTTAAATATTTGTAATTATCGTTCAAAAATCCGGGATGTTACATCTCATAGAATTATTCTAAAAAATATATTATTTATTATGAATACCATAAAACTTTCATCTTTACTATCCTTTATTTCTCTTTCATAAGTATCAGTAACCTAAGTCTAGAAATTAGTATATATTACCCTTGTTTAATTCAAATAATGTATAATATATATGTATATGCATAATAGTTAGATAGCACTTTGAATATATTTTACCTAAATAGATATAATCACCAAATCATTCTGCATACTATCATTACACATCTTATTTCATATCATACATTGTTATTATAAATTATATACATCTCAAATTAAAATCATTCACATCACTAGTTGCATTTCATTCAATATATCAAGTCATATAGTTTTGCATATGACATACTATATTATAACCAACACACTGCATTACATGTTAACTTTAATTATACACATAACAAGTATACAATATGAGAAGTTTTTATCTAATTAGAAATATAGGATTATTAATCAAATACATAACATACTTACTTTGACTTGATTAACTTGATTGTATTATTTGGCTTGGTTGAATTAATTGAATTGACTGGGTTGATTGACTTGTTTGGTGTGTTTGATTTGTTTGACTTGAATAACTTAATTGACTTACTTGACATGGTTAAATTTCATTAGTGGTTGATAGGTTTGTTAGAAAAATACTTATGCATTCGTAGTTGATAGGAGTTTTATAGGTTTTTAAGAAAACAGAAGTTACAAGAAATGTTTGGCTTTATGTTTTGATGTTTTGTGACAATAAAACTTAAATTGGGTGATTGTTTAGATTAAATTGCTTAAATATTAACTTGTCATTACTTGACTTAAATTAATTTAAGTTGTATCATAGTTTTAAGGATATCTTATCAGAATTATTTGGATTTAAGATTTTAAGGTCTAGATTAAAGTCTTATTACAGTTTTAAAGGAATTAGAGTTTAGGCTAGGTTTATTCTTGTATTAGATTAAGGGGGAGTTTTTTAGTTTTAGTTGAAGGTTCAAGAAGTGTTTTTGAATTGACATATATTTTTGGTTTGATGGATTTGATTTAGATTGTTTAGATTGATTGTTCGAATTGCTTGCTTGAATTACTTGTTTGGATTGTTTGTTTGGATTGATTGTAAATATTGATTGGATTGCTTAGTTTATTATTCTTCTATTTAGTTTATTACACTAGTATAGTCATAATTTAAGGAGGAGTTATAATCTTTTAGGCTTAGAATCATAAATTTAGAAGGAGGTATATGGATACAAGGATATTACATAATCAGGGTAAGTTATATTAGAAACATTTATAGCATAGATTTAGGGGGAGTATATTTAGAATTTCTTTTTGGTAATGAAAAAGGGGGAGAAATTACAAAATAAGGATTAGTTTAAGGGAGAGTATTTGTGATGACAGAGGGAGTATTAGAAGGATCAGAATCAACAAGTATGAACAGGTATGAATATTTTATAAATCAAGGTTATCATCATCAAAAAGGGGGAGAATGTTGGAGAATGGAGCTTTAATGACAACAACCTTATTTCAATTATCATTGGTTATAAAATATATATTGACATTTCTATCTAGAATATATATATATACATATATATGCATGATTTGTATACATGACTTAAATACTGAAGATTGTACAAGTTTTAGAGTTTCAAGAGATTCAGGATTCAGAAGAAATTCAAGACTCATGAGCTATCAAACTATCAAGAGTTCAAGGAAAATATAGTAATAGAGTCTAGGATATATGCAAGACTCTGAATAGCACTCCAAGTTCAAACTCTGTTTTTCAAGTTATCTCTTTTCAAAATTAATTTCAAAAACATTTTCAAATTGATTTCAAACATCTCTCAAAATAATTTTTAATCTTCCAAGAATTTCAAACTTATGATTTCAAATATATTTCCTAATTAAGTATTCTTATTTTTTTAGTTTTATTAAATCATTTATATATATAAGTTTATATTTGATTATAATATTCTTATTTAAATTCAAAGTTTTCATATAACCTTTTTGTTTATATATAGTTTATAAATATCTCTTTATAAATTCCTATATACATGTTTATAAGTATATTATATATATTTTTATATCACATATATATAATTTTTTTAATCATATGTTTAAATAATATTTCCTATGTTTTTATACTTGAAAAATAATGTTTTAACTAGTTTTTTTTAGGAATTTACAGAATATATATATATATATTGGTTTAAATAATTTAAAAATGATTTAAAAAACAAAAATATGGTGGATATGTTGACATACATATGTTGATATGTCGACATACAACTATCACTTTTTCAATTTTGAAAGGAAGTGTCTTTTCAGTATTTGTAACGTTTCAGAAGCGTTGCAACCTTTCAAATCTTATAAATAGGAGTTGATTTCAAATTTTTCAACCATTTTTCTTCTCCATCTTCACCCCTTTTCATTCCTCCATTATTATTTCATTTTTTTTAATTGATTTATACACTTCTACTCTGCCGGTTTCTATTCTAATTACGTAAAACTTCTTCTCTTCTCACTCTTTACTCATTACTCTATGAATTGAAGTGCTATTGAAGAGTTATAAGGCTGTTGCAATCATTTGGGATTGTTTGGGAAAGGGTATGTTCCTTGTAGCCTTGAAATCAAGGAAATGAATCAATGTTAACCTTGTAGGTGTGAAATCAAGGGTGTGGAATCGGTGTTAACCTTGTATACATGAAATCAACGATGTCGAATCGGTGTTAACCTTGTTGCCATGAAATCAAGGGGATGTACTTGGATATTGATATAGTAATAAAATTCTGCGCAATCCAGCGTTGCGTGGGAATGGACGTAGAAGTAATCCGAACCAGTAGAAAATCTGTTGTGTTAATTCCTTTTCTGCATTTTATTTTTGTTTATTACTGTCTTCGTGTTTGATTTTGTGTCTGTGATCATCTCTGTGGTGTGTGATTCATATAATGGATTGTATAAGTTTTAGATTTTCTTAAATTCCTTGAAAACACTATTCACCCCTCTCTAGTGTTAGTTTTGCCTTAAGATTTGCATTCCGTGTTCCATAACATTAATGATCTGGTATGTCCGATACTTGAATAGTTGACATTGTGTTGGTGTCGATTTTCGGGGTCGTTATTCACTGTAACAACCCAAGGATTTTCAACCATGAAAATCGACACAAAACACAATGTCAACTATTCAAGCATAGGAAATACCGAATCATTAATCCGCTTTTAAAACAACGCACGGTCATAAATCTAATTGACCCCAAACTGAAATCTAGCGATAACTAGACATATGTATTCCAATAAAATTCGTTTCATCAAAAACGGAGTTTGTTTGAAAATCCGTTATTCTTACATTCCATATTGAACCAATATAATATAAATCGTTTGAAGTACCTCTGTAATGACCCAAGGATTTTCGACCTTGAAAATCAACATAAACATAATGTCGACTATTCAAGCATTGGAAATACCAGATCATTAATAGAAAGAAGTTAGAGGGTGAGAAATAGAAAGAAAGAAAGTTAGAGTGGAAGTAGAAGATCACAACAGAACAGAATCAGAATAAACACGAATCTCACAGCGGAATGAATAAGATATATTATATAACAATTTTTGAAATACAAAACTGTAACTTGTAATACATACTATTATCAGAGTACAACATATAACATCACCGCGGAAATAAACTCTCTCTCTCTCTCTCTCTCTCTCTATATATATATATATATATATATATATATATATATAATGTTGAAGCCTCTTGCTCCAAGCTCTTCCAAGTATATCTGTAAAATCTTGACTACTTGACTGCCCATACAAATTTGGGCACCCAAGAGTTTACGGTAAAACAAAATAAACTCTGGATCAGTCATGGGACTGGTGTGAGTAAAATCCAACCATTTGATTTTACTTTTAAAAATCCTTTTCAAAAGAAAAAATAATCGTAAGACTGATCCACACATAAACAAGGATGGTTTTTACATTACAATAACCTAAAACATTTTTAAAATAAATATTATTCTGATACTATAATGTCTAATACAAGTAAATATCAATCTAGCGGAACGCTTGCATCTCACACTCTACATATATAATATACAATGAAAACCGCTGGCTCTTATTGGGGAATGGATTTCCAACTATGACAGGTATGGAACCACCTTCCAATCAACTGTATTGACCCGCAAATCCATAAAATCTGAGTTGACTTAATACAATACACATCCAACCCAAATTGCTCAGAAATATGAATCATTATGAAATAAAGAAGAAAAAGATAGAAGAAGAACAGAAACAAAATACAAGCATTATTTAAAAATAAAATTCGTTTATAATAAAATTATAAACGAACCAGAGAGTGGGTTTACTCGCCGTGATTTTTATTATTGCAGATCAACTACAAAATTTTAATTTTAATCAAGTAAACAGTACTTGTACTTACATATACCATTACAGCTTAAATTTCCATTTATCTTGTTATATAATATATTTTATTCGTTCCGCTGTGAGATTCATTTACTTTGATTCTGTTCTGCTATGTTCTTCTTCGTTTATTCTAACTTTCCTTCTTTCTATTTCCCACCCTCTGACTTCTTTCTATTAATGATCCAGTATTCTTAATGCTTGAATAGTCGACGTGGCGGTTTATGTCGATTTTCAGAGTCGAAAATCCTTAGGTCATCTCAGACCATCTGGCGAACTCCAACCATCCAAAACAGAAAACCCTCATCCATAGTAACGCAACGAGAGCTCCTTCAATGCCTAAAGTGGCCTACATCACTGGAAAACCCCAAAACAAGATCCATGATCAATGATGATTTCTGGCCCCTACAGCCACCCTATGATGATCATGGCCATTTAAACTACTCAACACTCGATGCTTTACCATTCTCTCTTACAACATAATTGCTAAAGATCAACATAGTGGCTCCAGTCATTCTCGATCATTGGGTAACACCCATTTCAAATTCACTATTTCAGTTGAAATTAGAAGAGAGAAAAGAATGAGGTGAAGGTCTCTTATATATGGCTATATACCCTTAAACTTCACACTATTTATCCACTATTCATGCCTCAATTTTCCGAACATCAAAAAAAGTATGTTACCTAGAGTCACTAGCTAATTATTGACATTCCAAACTCAACGAACCTTGTTTCAAGACCCAAAAACACAATCTGTGGTGTCAACGCTTCAACTTAATAGTTAAATTCAAAATCAAATTAATTATTCGAGCATGTTTCTGTCTCGTATAGGATACTGGAGCAAAAAGTGTGATTCCATATGTTTTTCTGGTTCCAATGGTTTAAAATACGTCACATTCCGAGATTGCTCCCCAGAATGTTAATTTTTACGATAACCGAGTTATCGCAAAATCAGGGAAATCCTTAACACAAACGAGAGCTTGTAGAACTCATATTTTCGATGTTTCGATAGTGACAACTATGCAGTTATATATCGTGTATATTAACCAACTGTGCAGGAAAAGGTATCGATCAAAAATGAGTTCAGTATAAAAGATATACTAGAAAAAAAGGATGAAAATATTTATATACATGGAGATATAAAAATAGTATACAAAAACGAGAAGACAAAAGCGATAGTACGACCACTTTTAGTATGCATTCAACTGGCTGAGCAAACCTATTTAGATGACTGAATGCTAGACAAATTTATTATTCATATGAATATTCAACCACCTGAATATATATATATATATATATATATATATATATATATATATGTGTGTGTGTGTGTGTGTGTGTGTGTGTGTGTGTGTGTGTCTGTGTGTGTGTGTGTGTGACCCAAAAATGTCCTATTTCCTTGCTGCCTCTAATTTAATTCAATTCAGCCAGCTGAAATAAATTTTCAACTAGTTGGACGGCTATTTAATGAAAATGTCTTTCTCTTCAACAAAAAGATACAACTTTTAATCAAGAGTTCTATATGTTTCTATTGATCAAAACTACTCATGAAGAGAAACAAATCATTATTCTATATAAATAAACTTCAAAATCATTTGTTTTCATCCATCTAATTCTATCATCTGATTCTTATTCTTAACTTGCTTTCTGATTATCAATTGCTCTTAAATTCTAACATCTTGTAATTGCTAATCCTCATTATCTTACTTATACTTCACATTCAATACACAATTATACCACTCCAGAAAAAGATTATAGGAAGCGTGCACCACAAAAAACAAACTCAATGTTGTATCTAGAACACATTAAGTCAAAACAAACTCTACTATTTGTATTCAAGTCCTATTCAGTTGATCAGGCGGGAAAAATCATGTTAGGTTGCTCAAGTGGAAGAAGTCACGTTTGGTTGCTTAGGTGGAAAAATCCCATTTCGGTTGCTTTAGGTGGTCAAAGTCATATCCAGTGTCTCGGGCGATGGAAACCTAGTCTTCTGTCTTAAGTGAGGGATGTTGATAGCTATAATTTCTTAAGAAGTATGGAACTGGAAATAGGACAGTGTTCCGATCCAGTATAAAAATCCCAAGTGTCATATTTATATAGTTGATGTTCTTATTACTATGCTTCAAATTCTACACACACACACACACACACACACACATATATATATATATATATATATATATATATATATATATATATATATAAGTCGTCGATATTGCATGAGCGACTATCGCCGTGCCGACTCAACAATGCTTCCACCGACGTTTCTAGCTATTATTCATCCTTCTAAACTCATTGGAATAGCTTGTAATAGTTCATCTGTGGTTCTGGGCCACAAATCAACTCTAAAATTATTAATTAAGTATTTAAATATCTGATTTAGATACATTCAGGATGTTAATAAAAATCTAAGTTGTTACACTAATGATATTGTCTGAGGTTAGTGCCTACGTATACTTTATTTGAGTTTGACACCAATTTTTGACATGTAAAAATTTGGGTTGTTACAGTAAAGAAGCCAAATGAATCACATAAGTTATGTACCAAGTGTGGAAAGTGTAACAACATGTATTCTTAGCGTTTAGGTATTGAATGATTTATCTAAATATCTAAAACTTAATTTTATTGATGAATCAAAAGTCATTTCTAAATACAAAGGGATATGGGTTTCAGATTACTGAAATGAAGGATTTTCTCATCAAACTTGGGATTCTAAAAGTAGATTAAAAACCCTTGATTTTGATAATTTAACTTTCTCAGTAAAAGCACCGGAATGTTTAAACCAAAAAATGACATAAACACCCAAAGATTGTTATGAAGAGATAAAAAGCAAGAAATGTAAATGGAAAACGAGGAGAAATCACACACAAGCGATATATAGTGGTTCGGTTATGAGTTGTTTACGTCCATTTTATAACTTATCTTTAAATATTAATAAAAAGGAGATTACAAGGTTATGAGATTAAGAAATCTCGAGTACACAGCGATTACGGACAGTAAAAACAGTAAGAGAAGCCAAAAGTTCCTCTTTTGTAGTTTTAAGGGACTATTTATAGGAGATGTTCGGCCTCTGTTTGGTACGGACACGTGGCGGTTGATCCGGAATTTGTAGAGATCACGGATTTAGTCACGATGCCGAAGAACTGGTCAACATGAGATATTACCTAGCTCAGCCTATGTCTGAATTGGCATAGTCCAACCGGATGTATATTGAGCCGAACTTGCAGCCCATGTCTTCATCGAATCGAGATTTAGTCGAACCGGATTTCGCACCCTAGCTAGCTTAGTCAAACAGGATTTAGCCGAACAAGATTTATGAACTAGTTGTGATCACTTCATCTGATTCCTTGGTGCACGAATGTATATGAGTTATGTCTTGAGTGTTTTGATCATGAATCTTGACGGCCTTGTCGAAAGGTAGCTGAACACTTACCAAGCTCCACATTATTTTGAAATGGAACAGTAATAGCTATATTTTCTTCACCTGTCGATTGCACAACACCATCAACAACTACGCCGTCTAACTCCAAACTCAGTTCAACATTATACACTTCGCCTGCATTGGACGGACCGCCCAATTTTCTAAACTCGACATAATCATCAATCAAATATCATATGACTAACATTTTTTCAAGACGCTCAGTAGTATAAGTAGGCATAGGTTAGGGTTCAAAATAAAAATATGTTCTATGAACTTCACATCTAGACTAACAAAATAATCATGAGTATCTAAATCATACAATATCCAACCTTTTTGACCAAATGGGTATCTCACAAACGCACACCTCTTAGAACGAGATCCTAATTTATTTTTAAAATGAAGCCTGTTAGAAGCATAACATAAACATCCAAATGCCTTTAAAGCAATCAAAGGCGATGGACTTCCAAAAAGAATCTTATGTGCAGTTTTTACCATTCAAAACAGAAGTTGGTGTTCAATTAATAGGATGACAAGCAGCCAAAACACATTCACCTCGAAAATAAATAAGCAACCGAGCTTGACAGCGCCAAGCACGAGCAACGTTAAGAACATATTTACTTTTTGCTCCATCCTAAGTGGAGTATCCACATAAGATGTTAATGCAAAATATCAGTTTGAGCAAAATAAATCTTTTAAACATAGAAATTTTTGTCTATTATCAGTCTGCAACAGTTGGACATGCTTACTTAAACTACTACTGCTGGCTATTCCAGGTAAAGAACAAGTCACCTTCATAGATGGGTGACCCAAATGCCTATATGCCATAACAAAGCCGAGCCTACAATTGTTGAATTATTTGCTTGAACGCTACAAACAGCACGAAAAAGATAAATCATATTACATTGCTTCCCCACTCCAATCAGGTTCCTTAAACTCCGGTCCTGAATACCATATATAGCTTGTCAATCAAAAGAACAATAAATTTCCATTTTTCTACAAATTCAGTCATGGATTACGGATTACAATTTACAGTAGGAACGTATAATCATTTTATAGAATTAAGTGTTCAGTTAATTTAATAAGACCTTTAGTTGCAGTAGTATGTTCACCATTAGCAAGACCAACAGGTTTCGAGAAAAATGTTGTATACATCAAAAATAAGTAAATATCACCGGGAATATGATTTGACGCACCTGTATGGATAATCCATTTAAATTTGTCTTGTGATCCAACTTTGGCGTCAAACCTTTAAAACAGCCAATTGTTGAATTTGAGCATCGATAGGTTAGGCACACTTGCACGATCTACCGTACTAGCACCATTCTCCATAGCAGCAGCAAAAGTACCTCACCAACGACCTCCATTATGAGCATTTCCTCAACCTCCTGGGCCACTTGACCTACCACCAAGATTATCATGACCACCATTACCAATCCACTTGGGCCACCCGATCAACTCAAAACACTTGTTTTTTCCGTGACTTTTTTGGCTGCAATGTGAGCATACACAAACATCAACACCCTTGTGCACCATACTTTATGCCACAACATTAGCCGTAAACTCTACCACGTCATTATGAGAATCTTGAGCATTAGTTACATATTGGTGCCTCTCCACAGACAGCACCTTACCATGTGCATTAGAGAGCAAAAGCAAATGATCAAGCAGCAAACAAACCAACAACAACTTCACGACATTTTTCGAATCAAGACCCATTAGAGACTAATGCAAGTATTCATTTTTTAAAAGGATTTTGCAGTCACCAGCAGTGGAACATGTATAAGAAGGTAACTTTATTGCACTAGCCAACTCCTCCCACAAAGTACACAGTTCACTATAATACTCAGCAACAAATCTATCATGTAGTTTGCAATCTGCAATCATATTGTTTAGTTCACGAATGCGAGGACCACTAGCATAAATCATCCTACGATACTTAAACCTGATCAGGAAAAGAAACAATTTTTCTAATTGAAAGATCAAGAGAGTTATACATCCAAGCCACGAGTATAGAATTAACTATTAGCCATTGATCATAACCCGAAAATCTAACATCTGGTGTAGTAATAGTCTTATCAACAAACCCTAATTTATTTTTAGCATGCAAATTATTACAAAGAGAAAGTACCCCCTCATCATAAGTATTCCCTTTTAATAAAATAAGACTAGTCACAAACCCCATACCTTCAGACGGATGTAGATAACATATGATAAATTAGAGAGAATGTTAGAAGAAAAAGGCTTCGCCTCTGCATTCACTATTATCAATATATAATACGACATAAGGAATACTACAGCTCAAAAGAATAGTTCAAAGACCAAGCCATTTCTAGAAAAAATGCTATACTCACGTCTACCTCATCAGGATATTTACAGAATATCTACACTCACGTCCACCTAAGGATATTTATATCCAGTTATCATCTTC
Organism: Allium sativum; assembly: GCA_030737875.1. Lineage (NCBI taxonomy): Eukaryota > Viridiplantae > Streptophyta > Magnoliopsida > Asparagales > Amaryllidaceae > Allium > Allium sativum. Next base: position 225,901,971 of record CM060911.1, on the reverse strand, counting down.
TGAAATGAATTCCTTTCTTCATTTCTTTTGAAGTCCCTATTGTCAACGGCTACACACCATTTTAGTTCAATGAACTAACATAATTTTAACCACACTTGTTCATGTTTCCTATTTTTCGTTTTGTAAGTTGTTTCTATATCGCTTTCATCTATTTATGAGGTCTCTTCCAGTTTCTTAGTACCAATTAGGGGATGACATTCTGCCTAATAGTAAACACATGTAGTTTTGGTTTACCAAAACCATCAGTACATATTTTTAGCTCGGTGGAGACTAAATTAAATTCTTTTCTTCAAAATCCTCAAGTGGAAATGGGGAACAAAAGAACTAGATAGACGGATTTGAAATAATAGAATCCTTCCTATTAATATAAATAAATATAAGTAAAGGATATATAGATGAAGATAAAAAACTTAAGTGCATTCTCAACCGTAAATAGATCTTCAATTTCTGGCTTGTATAAGCGAAGATTAAAGCCAAATATATAAAAAAATGAATTAATTAACAAGTTATAAATAGACACAGGACAATTTACAAGGGATTATGTCAAATTTACGCCAAGGAATTGACGGTAATTTTCAAATATTGTAAAACAGAATGTAATGCAATAGAAACAAAGACAAGGAACGAATTTCCTACCCCTGATGGACAAAGCAAGATCTGGACAGTGGATTTGTTCCTATCTTATATATGTTGAATTTTTCACGGTTTAATAGATAATTTGATAAGCCAATGATTTTTTTTTCCCGTGTTTCAGAATACGATTAATCCTTGTTCTTAAAAATCGGCACTACTTCAAATCTAGAAAACATACGGGATTGTAGTATTACTTCTTTATGCTAATACTTTTATGCATGATCAACAAAATAGTGAATAAGGACTGATTTTTATATTGTTTTAAGAAAAATCTATGTAGATTCGAATACAAAAATTAGGTTTTGAAATTTGATATTTTTAAAGAAGTTTTATAAAGCTGGACAATGATGAAGAAATATGGTTACTTGATTAAAAAAAAATATACTTATATAGTACTTATAACTGCTTACGAACATGGGAGAATCTACATACTAGGCAGATAGGCACAAAAGGCCACCTGAAATTTTATTTTTGCTTTTAAAATAACATTATTTTTGTATATATTGGCCCTAATTGAATTTAACACATTAGCCCTAATTGAATTTAACGCATTAGCCCTTCGAGCTTATCAAATTTTAGCGTTATCCATTTTCATATGCATATATTGTGGTTTGTAATTTTTTAATTTTGAATAATATCATAATAACATTTATATTAGTGAATTTATGTATGCAAAAAATCTTTCGTATGTGACTTAATAAGCTAGCTTCGCCGTTGCTTATGAATAAAAAGAACTGACCTTTTTGATATTTTTTTTTCAGAAATGCGTAAGATTATGCTTTATATCTGTGTTAAGTTTGTTTACGTATTTTCAGTTTCAGAAAATAGAGATCTAACTTATAAAATCATCGTTTCGGATACTTTCTACAACTATATGCAAAGGCCCTTATCAAAATTCAAGAATCACTGAAACATTAGGTCGAAGATGAATATAAAATACAATTTCTGTAATGGTATAACATAAATTTACAAGCTAATGGTGTTGATGACAATGCAAATTATCATAAAATCAACCAGATCTCTGCATTCCAGTGCAAGAAGGAATATTCTCCAATATAATCAGAGAGATAAAATGAATTGCTCTGCCTGTTTATACATGCTAATGCAAGTGCACCAAATGCTGAAAAATACTGTGTACATCTTGAAAAGATAGGAAGGAATTTGATCATCAAATCATTTACCAAATTTCTAAATTAACTTACAAAAAGATTAAATGTGTCCCAAAAAGACTCGCCTTATGAAATTTGTAGTTTTTCTAACTTCTATGCACTCTTAAAAACTTGCCCAAGTTGTACTGAAAACAATTCACCAATCAATTCAGGATTAAGAAACCACAACCTAAATAGAAATATTTCTCTTCCAACAATAATTTAAACAGCAGAAATATATGCTGGAATTGATCACTTAAACAGCAGAAATATAGATCATGCGCCAAAGTACCTTTATTATGGAAACGAAACAACAATTTCACAAACATCTTATACTCACAGCTGAAACAAGTAATTATTAGAAGAAATTAGCTCCACCGTTGCCAATTTCATATCGCGAACCATTGAAACCAAAGTATAACGAGGAACAAATCAGACTTCCTTGTCCGCCCTTCCAATTGAATTAGCCTTTGCCTTCTTCAAAATTGTCTTATCGACGGTGATAAAGAAGCCGCACGTTCCAGCTGCGGACACAATAAGAGATTGAGCAACGTGATTGAGATTCGCTTTTGCCCATGGAATTCGACGGCAAGCAGGAATCGTTATCGCTGCGGCAACCGCCGCTGAAATTGCACCGTTCTTCAATCCAGTTATTACCGCTCCTTCTACAACGATTTTGGATTCAGCAGGAGAAGCTATCACAATCGGAGATGAAGGGCAGTTTCTTCTACTCGCCCACACGTCTCTTAATTCCGAAGGAACCCCCATTGGAAAAAAAAAAATTGATTGTTGCTACTGGTTCAGCGTTTTTTTCGCCCCTCCCCCTTTGATTTTTGTATTGGTTTTGCGATGTATGGAATTAAAGGATGGGCATCTGTATGATTGTATCCAAAACAACGTGCTGAATCTGGAAATTTTGGCAGCAGAACTAATTAACAATAAATTCCTGAAAAGTTTCGAATTTCAGCTCACATCCCTGGCTTAGAATTTTATTAGAATTTTATAAATTAAGCCCTGTTTTAATAATATATATCAGTGAATACGCTGTTGTCATATTCTGTTTAGTCGCATATTGTGAGATAAGTTTTACTTCAATCTCCCAAACATTTATATAAGGAGCTCATGTAATGTAAATAGTGTACCGATTGATGAATAAATAAAAAGTATTCTCTTTCTCCTCCTCAAATGACTTTCTTATTGTACATTATTTACAACACATTATCAGCACGAAGCTCTATTAGAGATATCGTTTGAAATATTCTACATCTACATTTATGGATTTATCATGTAAGTTATTTTTTTTTTTTTTAATGTTTTGAAATCATATAGATCTACATACATTTTTTTAAAAGGGACAACTTCAACTCAATAGAGCATTCAAGATTTTGAGGATGCATATTCAAGGGGGAGTGTTGTAATATATATGAGTGAATATGCTTTTGTCATATTCTGTTTAGTCCCACATTGTGGGATAAGTTTTACTCCAAGCTCCCAAGCCTTTATATAAGGAGCTCATGTAATGTAAATAGTGTACCGATTAATGAATGAATAAAAAGTATTCTCTTTCTCCTCCTCTAATGACTTTCTTATTGTGCATTATTTACAACAAGTCCTTATTTTTTGTAAATTCATCAAAAAAATCACGTAAATTCATAATTAAATTATTATAGTGGAAAATAGGGAGAAAGACAAACTTAATAAAAAAATTGGTGAAAAGTATGGAATGTATAGAATTTAGTGAGAAGGCCAGATGATAGTGTAAATGAAAAAAGATTAGTGGGCCCCCTGAGTTCCACCTTTAATGTAAATGTGTGCTCCGTAATTTTGAAACTTCCCATTTTTTAACCAATTTTTTTTTCAAAGTTTATTCTTTAAAAGAAAATTGTCTTAATTAAGCAAGTAATCTTCATCAAATTCATGCAGCAGAACCGCAAAAAAATAGTCAAAAATAAAAAATAGTGACGAAGCTCCAGTTTATTGCATTAAATAATGCAATAATTTGCAATTATTGCTGATAGTTCATCAATTATTGCATCAACTGCAGTATTATTGCTGAAATGTCAGCAATAATACCGTTATAATTGCAGCTTTTGATGAAATAATTCATCCGCCCTTTGTAAATTCAGCTTTACAAAAAAGAATCAAATACTTGCTGATATATCAGCAAAAATATGCAATACTTGCTGATATATCTGCAAGTATATGTAATCCATCATCAAGTTTAACATTGTTGCATACATTTCAGCAAATATACACAATTATTGCTGAAATTTCAACAAGAATTCAGATTGCATCAATTATCAGCATAGTTGCTGACATATCAACAAATATATTGAATAATTACTGATATGTCTACAATTATCCATACAACTGTGAATAATTGCGGACAAATCAACAATTGTTCAGCGATATTGTAGTTCTTTTTTCTTTTTTTCTTTTTTGTAGCATGCTTCTTTGATTATTTACAAATTTTGTTTTTATATATGTCAGCGCCAAAATTTCTTTGTAAAACAAGAAGGGCACAAAAACAAGGACCCACTTTGCATGAAAACTTAGGGAGAAGGCCGTTTACAGCAAAGTTGAAAATAAGGACGTGAAGCTAATTTTCAGAATTAATAAAGCATGCAAATAGAATAGGTACTATATAGCTAAAATCATTAAAGATATATGGGTAGAATTAATTAATAATATAGGAACTTTTTTTATTTTTGACCAATTTTGTTAACTTATAACAAAAATAGATTAGTTTTCAGACTTATTAAAATAATATATCACTTTCAACCATGTAGACAGCTGGCGACATCTGAAATATCGCTATTTTTGTAAACGTTGGTGGCATCTCAGATGCTGCCAACATGTTAACATCCAGGCGTCAACTGAAATAACGCCAACGGAAGCTATTTCAGATGCTGCCTCGTTTTGGGGACTAAGTAAAACCAGCTCCTCTTCTCTCTTCCCCTTCATTTCATTTGAACACTCATTTCCTCAAAAAACAAAAACACCCTTCCCAACTCCAAATCAACTTTTTTTTGGGCTAAAATGACCTCCTCATCTTCTCAGGTTCCTCCTATCGGTAAGTATTCTATAATTTTCGTAATTAAAATGTGATTTTTGTAATTTTGGAGTTTTGAGAAATCATAGTGTATGGGTTGAATTGATTTGTTATATAGTTCCTATAGTGTACCATTTGATGTTTAATTGACAAAATCCTAAGTTTGAGTGGCGTTTATATGATTTGGTTTGACGTTTGGATTGGAATCGCGATAAAAGTGAATTCAATGGTTGTATGTGTATATTGAATTTGTGTATGATGAGTATGTGGCATTTAATACGTTGAAACATGAAAATGTGTATGATTTAGTTTGATTTAGTATTATTTGTATATTGAACACGTGTTTGTTTGGTTAAAACTAGTAAATCTAGAAATGTGGTTTGCTTATGTAATATTTGCGAAGTATAACGTGAGAAAGAGTTATGAATTTTGATAAGTATCTTCGAAATTGTTATTTTGTTTATCTGCGTATACAATTGTGAGCTTTTCGTAAACTGCTTATGAGTGTATGTTTATTCATTATTAGAATGATTTGTGTATCTTTAACTTTGATAGAATATAAAGAAATGAAATCTGGACCGCTTGATTTAAGTGTCTATACTTATAGGACCAACATCTGATTAATTATTTGAACTTGTTGATGGTACTACTGTATTTATTTTATTAAGAAATGTGATCATATTGTAGTTGATTTGCTTACTTATACGAGATCATATTATTGTTAGACAGAGGCTTGTGATGTAGAAGAGACTATTGACCATACTTCTACACTTAAGCAAGTCACTTCAAATCATCTAGAGGTTTTGGCGCCTGAGACGTCTACATTTCATCTTTGAGTAGGTGAGATGGCGATTACTTTGAAGGATGAGGCTGTTTTATTCGGTTTGCCAATAAACGATGACTCGATTATAGATATGATATTTCACACAATTATATGAATTTGCCTGAAGTTTTGCTTGGTATGGCTCCTCCGTAAAATGCTAGATGGGTTAGCGAGATGATTGTGACCACTTGATATCGATCCCAGTTCGTCGGCGATTTTCGTCGACTACATCTCTGCTATAGTTAGCACAGCGGGCTCATGCTATCATATTGCACATTATTACTCAATGGATTTTATGTGATAGATCGAAGACCAGAGTTGCTCTTTATTGGCTTCTTGTATTAGACGACTTCGATTCATGTCGTAAATACACATGGTGCACTCTGGAGCTTGCTGCCATATATTCAGAGTTCCTTAGAGCAACTTTGTTAAAGCAATGTCTATCGGTGGTTCTTTGAGTCTTTTTCAGGTATGGTTTAAGTTTTTTAATAATTCATTATGTAATACCCTGCATTGTTAAATTAAAGAATAAAATGAAATTTTGAAAAGCTTTCAGAATTTGGTCACGGAATTAGCGTCATGCGTCCGTGGCGATTTTCTGAACAATTTAGACCTATAGATTGCAAAAAACGGATTTAAGATGAAAAAGATATCTTTAAATAAAATATTACAACAAACATGAAAAGAAGGTACAAGAAGAAAACTAAAAAGAACAATGACCGCCGTTGTTTTTAGCCTTGTTAACAAAAGCCTATGTAGCTCAGTTTGTAAAGACATGTCTCTCCCAAGTGAGTGGCACAAGCTCCAGTCCTGCTGGCGTCATATTTTTTATTTTAGAGGAACAACTAAAATAATACATATTTTAAGAGGAAAACATGTATAAAAGCGCATATAAGGAAAATTAAACATAAAGGTTAGTATAAAAATACATGTATACAAGCATATGTAAATATATGCACATAAATGCGCAGAGATATATACATATGAAAGAGAAATTCAAAATAAACCTGTAATCAATGAAAATAGGTAAGGAAAAAATGACGGCATAATACTGTTTGAATTTTGAAAACGAAATAAAGGTTGCACGTATATATACACATAAATTCAAGTGTTGAGATAAAAAGGGAGTTAATGCATAATAAAGGAAAAATGGATAAGAAATTATCTGCCTTTGGAATTGGAATGCATTAAAAGGAATAAAACTGCTAATTGATAGCGTTATTAATTGCATTAATTAAGTGGTTATTAACATGCAAGGAATTTGAAAGATTGTATGCATATGTACACGCATAAATTTGAAATTAAAATGTAATCGTGATTTATAATAGGAATAAAATAAATTAGGAAAGCCATACGAAGCAAGTAATTAAACGTTGTTAATTAAAAACATTAAGTGCAGCAATTACAGCGTCGAAAGTAACGCACGCCTGGACCAAGAGATGAGTCGACCCCGTTGTGCATGGATCGACCTATGGGTCGACCCAACCATTGTCCAGGTGTGTTTTGTGACGTGTAATTTATGATGTGTGCGGTTCATACTTTTATGAATTGAATCTGACGGTTCAGACCTTCTCGTACAGCTATAAATAGACTAGCAGGGCCTAGCTATAGCCTAAATCTCATATTTTTTGAGATGCTGCTCAGGCTCTGCCATTCTCCTTTCTCCCCAAATCTTTTCATTAAATTAGAGTATTAGTTTTAGGAAATTTTGATTCAAGATTTGAAGATAAAAAGAATATAATTCTACGAATAGGTGTTCAGAATTCTGATCAACGTTAGATAAATCCTTGAATCTGGTTTATATATGTTTTTTCTCTTTTCACCTTCATTTTAGCATTGGATTTGTGAATCGGCGGATGTTTTGGACAATAGATTCAGTTAGTATGTCACAGAACAACAAATCTGGATCAGATTCATGGATTGGAAAGTTGTTAGGTGAGTGGATCTAAATTATATCATTTTAAGTAAAGGTATGTTTATTGTTTATATTCCCCATTATATTCTGCTGAACATTTAATAATTGTGTAAATTGACTAGTAAACCTGTTAAAATATGTGGAAAATATTACTATTGTATATAGATCTTTTCTAATAACCTGTTAATTGGATATTGTAAGACAAGTTACAATGAAATTGCGAATAATTGTGGTAATTGAGATTAAATCTGCTGAGAACATTTACGCTGTATAAAGCCTGTTACCATTAATCAACTTTCTGAATTGGAAATTACTATAAATTAATTATGAAATTTACAATAAACATGAATATTTGCTTAAGAGTATTATTATGCCAAAAGGTTGTAAATAGAATTACAGTAAAATTTGGGAATAATGTGAAAGAATAGATATGCCTAATTTGTATGAAAAAATGACAATAATTTAGAAATTTCAAATAACCGCACTGAGACACGAGGTTAAGTTCAACTCGTGGTAGAAGCCTGCCCGGAACAGCTCGGCAAATCCAACGTCCACAAGTGGTCAACTTAATGTGTGAGTTCTAGTGCCTAAACACATATAAAAAATATAGTATGCAATGGAAATAAATGATATGTGTAAAAATTTACAAGACAGTAAAGAGATAAAAGTTACAACAGTAAGAGTTTGGTTAACATTAAAGAACCAATGAAAATGTGATGAACGGGGAATATAACAGGCTTGTCCTAGGGACAAGCAGAAATTATAACATAGCTTATAATAAATGGAAAGGAAACTTATTAATAAACCTTAGTTAAGAGGACCAAGTTAATAAGTAAACAACAACAAGTTGTAACGACGGTGTAAGATGAGGTTATGATTAAATAAGAAAGAATGAGGCAGACTTATGGAATGAAATAAGTTATATTTATTAATCATATATATATATATATATAATGTAGCATGTTAATAGAAAACATGTGAATGAGGATAAGATATACTTAATTATCAATTAAGTAGAACATGTTATTGTAACCTATAAACCTAAAAATGGACAATGAATGACATGGTAATAATGTAAGAAGATTGTCGATTACTTTCATTAATTACCATCTAGGGGATAACATGTTATGGGCTTATTAATGAACTTAAATGCGTTAAGTTAAATCACTGAATTAATAAGCGAGAGGGGTCCATTTCTTAGAGATATATAAGGGCCTCAGAGTAAACCTAATAACATGAAAATAAGATAAAATTTGGATAATCAAGTTAATTGGAAATCTGATAAGATAAGCTAAGCGCATGATTAAAAAATTAGACATAGGGTCTAATAACACGACGGTGTAATGCGCTTGGACCAGACCGCACGTCTGAAGGTGAAGAACCAAACGGGGTAGATCATCGAGGTGTCAGAAGGCACGAGAAGAACACGTCCATTTGATTATTCTGCTTGCCGACTCTGCGGAACTGGAAGTAAACACGCGACTTCCGAGGGACGTGGTAGGGTACTCCATGGTCTTCCTCCGTTGCTATGCATGCTCAGGCTGTACTCGCAGAGGTTGGGTCTACGCGTTACCACCCGGTGAGTATACCTTGATTGCAACAGTAGTTTGGCCATTAGAAGGTTGTGGCGGTATGGCATTGGGGTGATTCGATGATTTGCCTACAGAGAGGCTGGTCAGGACCAAATAAAGGATAGTAATTGTTGGGTACTTGTCATTGGCAGTTAATGTGATGCAGAAAGACTAGAGCTAAACCTATAGACCATCGATCTTTCACTATCGAGACTTTGGTTGCGGGACACGCCAATTTGAATGTAGATTATTTGCTAGGGGAACGTCACTTAGCACTTGATGTAGTCTTTCACTAGTTGAGGGAGGGGTCGAGGTGAGACCATATCCACCATAGAAATGCAGACCATAGTTTAGATATCTGTACTTCAGGCCTCTTTAGCAGACCTATACAAATATGAAAAAGCACCCGACCAAGTTTCGTGCATTTAGATATAACCCTATTACAAAACTCGGGATACAGTAGACATCACGTACGTGTGAGGATCTGCGTACATGCAGGCCGCACCGGGTGGTGTATCGTAGATGCCAGGGCATTACTCCGTGTTAAGATTGAGCTTGGTCGAGGAGTTTTGGATATGGCAATTTATACGCTTACGTAGCATGGCGATGGTAGTTTTGTGTGAAACATGGCGTAGTTTTATGGAGATCTGTAAGTCGCTCCGGCGTAGGATGAGAGTTGCATACCCTTCTGTGGTGTGACAGTATAGACCATGCGAGAAGGCTACCATTGGAGGTACCTTGTTATTGGGGGTAACTACATATATGTTATTTTAAGTTAATCTACTTGGAGGTAGATGAGTATGATGTGTGTGTAAAGCCTTGAGTGTTATTAACCCAACAAACTAATAAAATAAGTAACATAATTGAACGGTATATATAGTGTTATTTCAGATTTTGTAATTTAGTCCAGTCATCAAAACTTGTGTTCTGACCCCCTCCTCATAACACACTCGCAGTTTAGGTTTACGGCAGAGATATGATAGCTTTGGATACTGGTTAGGCAGTATTATTACCACCGTAAGGCCATATTTGGTTATATTATATTTTATCCGTTCCGCTGAGAGATGTTTTCTGAGCTTTGATACATTTTAAATCTCTATCTTTTTTTTGCAGAATACTAGATAAGCCAACTCAAGTTTCGGTTGATTGGGATTTTTGAAAAAAAAAAAAATTGGTCTATTAGACTTCGGATAGTTACACATTATGCCTTGTATGTAATGGAAAAAATTGAAATACAGCACATACTCCTTTTGCAGCTGTGGTTCTAGAGTTATGTGTTGGTCGGTCGTATTTCAATGAAGAGACCGGTAGTTGACAACACAAAACCGTATAGAGCAAGATAAAATATTTTTATTTGTTTGGTTCGATAAACATATAAGTATATAGTAAATTGTATACAAACTTATGTATGTGTAGGTGGATTGGACCCAAGAGCACAAAACTTTAGCCAAAATACAATTTGTTGTTTTACAGGAATGACCTCGATGTTCTTGCCTATGATGCAGTGACGTGGGAACCTTATAGTAAAGAAGACCTTAAGGTACTGCCCCCATTATGCACAGAGGCTAGACAACTATGGAGAGCTAGATTGTTTTTTTTTCTCTGACAAATGGTGCATTTTATCTTCTAAACAACATGATAAGGAAATTTGGATTATGTCAGCATCTTCGTTATCCTGCTCTCCATTATTTTGTTGGACCTAATGAAGATTTGTATGAGGAAACGATAACATTGTAGAATAATCAATTTTCTTGTGGGGAACATGAATATGAGGTAACACTAACCGATGAGCAATATATGTAATGATATTGGGACATTACGCATCGGTATGTGTTTCTAAGATCACTGCCATTCACTGCTGCATTTCCTCTTTCCTATACTCTTAGATCTCTGCTAGAAATAAATGCGGTACGTATTAACATTTAGTATTGTATAAGACTCATAAAGGATTTAATATCGTACATTATTTATAGGCGGATGGAGCTGACTGGGACCTTCAGTTAGTGGATGAGCTGGAGAATGAAGTTCCTGAAAAAACAAAGTGAAGTTTTTGTCTATCAAACATATGTTGCGTTCATATATGTCGAAGAACAAAATGGATAGACCGTGTGACGACCGCCCACAACCCCTGCACTAAACAAGTGGAAAAGTGCGCTGAAAGGTATGCCAGTAGCTATGGACGACCATAAAGGTATGTTAACACAAGCGGAACTTGTCGTAAATCTCATAGCGCAAGGATAAAATATAATAGAACATATATACAACAGGTAATAGGGGTCAAGCATATTTGAACAGAAATATCAATTTTTCAAACAATAAGAAAGTTATCTTTACACCAGGATTTCAACATATGTCTGTACAAATTTGCCTCACTACATCACTCAGAGTAGAATATCAAATAGCGGAAAACCCAAATACTATATAGTAAGAGAGATAGTACGCTAGCCTGCTGCTCGCCTCTGAACTGCTACATCGTCTTTACTAAGTTATCATATGTCACCCGCCACCTAATCTACCCACCTAAAAATGGATGAACAACCCAAGGTAATAAGAGGAAACATAAAACCTTGAGTCAGACAACAGCCTTATTGAGTGATAAAACAGCTAACAAACTTCATCAATAAAGTATATGAGGATAGGTAGATTAACAAACCAATCTACCAAACACCAGAGAAGAACTCAACTCCCAGCTTCCCCCACATCGGACAGTGATAGCCTTTATAACCTATAACATCCAAGGTAACAACAATTCATCCATGATAATCAGAACAACAATCATAACATCTAGATTACTTAGATCTCACGTAGACAATCCTAATCGAGTTTAACATCCCTCAAGCACTCTCCCCAAAGGCCTAAACCAATATCAGTCAAGCACTCAAGGAACGTCTCCCTCGACTTTGGATAATCCACGTAAGATGGTACAAACAGAACAATCAATCATCTATGACTGACTCTGGCTATCACCACTAATCTTTCTTTGAAACAATCATAATTGTATGACTAGCCCATACTGCCATCCGTCAAGGGCTAATGGTGATCCCGGTCCTAGCAAAACCCTGTACGCATTTGATTGATACGTACTTAGGCCTTTTCAACGATACCCAGGGTACTCAACCTACATCCGGTCTTTTAGGTGCCCCTATTATACCCCTGTTTTGGGCCCGCTAGAACCTACGACAGATAATCCCTCGGCCTTCATATCTTTAGCCATCATCCCTTGTAACTATCCATAAGCTCATAACAACTTAGAGTTGCCATTACCCACGAACTCTATACATCTTTGAGTCATTCTTTCACATGAACTCAATACATCCTTGAGTCATTCTTTCCCATGAACTCAATACATCCTTGAGTCATTTTCACATTTGTTGTGTACAACAAACAATGAACAAATCACATCACTTCCAAAATCCTCATCTGGACTCTCGTCAAAGCCACCATCACCATCAAACCAAACAATTTCAATATAAGGTTCAATATAGTCTATAGCATTATCACTCCATTTAAGACACCTTTGAGTGATCATATCATTCGTTGTTCTACAGCGATCAACGAACACATTCAACACTTCAAACATCCCAACTTAAGTTTACTTCGAAGTCACACTATCACCGAGCTAAATTACATCACTGCGTTGCGGCTTGAGTAGGGTTCGGGAGGTTGCCCCAGAATGTTTTTTTCAAGCACTTTTCTTCAAACCCGGGTCGTACCCGAAAAACGTACTTTTTCAGAAATGACCCTGTGCGACAGACCTCCCCTGGTACGACCGACCCCAATGTGTGCGACCGACTCAGGCTCTGCTCGACCCAACATGACCGACCAGACCACTCTGCTTGACCCCTCTTTCGCGACTGATCCAAACACCTCTCCAAGACATGGCCGACCCGATCCACGTTTGTTCGACCAAAAACATGACCGACCCGACCACATTATGGTGCGACCAGAACCACTGCATAACCCATATGCTGCTCGACCCAACTCGCTCGATCCAACCTGTCTGACCCAACATGCTTGAACAACCTCGACATTTCTTTTCCTCTAAGTAAACCTCCCCATGGTTCGACCGACCCTCCATGTTCAATCCACCATGTCCGACCCAAAACCTGCATCCTTCAGTGCAACCCCAATTTCGACCAAAACTTTGCCAAAACGAATAGTTTGACGAAACCAACTCATTTAATTCATTTAATACTACTGCAAGCATGTTATGAAACCAACAATAACACCAATATGACGATACCCTCAATGATTATGTAAAGTTCACTAAAATCACCATAAATGTGCATATGAACAAATCTATGGATCTAAATTGCATATTCACATGAAATATCATAGAAATTACTTATCTAAACTTGCTAGATCAGATTATAGAGTGATTAATGTGAGAATAAACTTAATATGGCATAAATCTATCGAAAAACACTTAAATATGATGAAAAACATGATCAAACATTCATATACTTCATTGCATTCATGTGAGAGATATAAATCACTCACCGATTATCTAAACCAAGCTAAAATTGATGAAATAAGAATCCGGACAGCAAGCATCTCGTACCAAACACCTTGATCCGATGAATCCTTACCTCAATTGATGTAGATCTAGCCTCCAATGGTGTAGATCTATGATTTCCCTCACTGGATTATGATTTCTAATGGTGGAAAGGTGTTAGAGTAAGGAGGAGCACAAGGCACCAAATGGGAGAATGAGAAACTAAACTATTTCCCATATCCCTCACCCCGTATTTATACCCTTCCATCAGCCCACTAATGGGCCTTCCCCAAATCAGCCCATTAGACTCTAAAAACCTGGACAGCCATCTGAAAAACCTTAAAACAGCGATTTCTCCCAAACCGCTAAGCTAAATTTTTAATGTAACCACTCTCCGGAAAGGCAAAAATCAATTCCTTTCCAATGGTACACGTCTCACCCTCTGATTTGATCAGAGAGATAAGTTATGCCTTGTACAAGACTAAAAGGGGCAAAATGATCACAAACAAAATTGGTAAAAATTATGGATATGTTTCACATCCCCACAAGCAACATATTAAAAGATGAGAATGATCCAATCCTCAGGTAATAAAATAAAAATATTTTACGATTTTGTGATACGTAAAATGCGGGCCATTACATTCTCCCCCCTTAAGAATTTCGCCCTCGAAATTCCAAGCTAACACAAGCAGTCACAACAATTCTGCATGCCTATCATCCATGAGAAGCCAACTCTATCACCCAAACTAGCAACCATCAAGCCATGCATCCATAGCGTTATCCTAGCACGTAGAATTCTATCAAACAACAACAAAGATAACAAGAAAATCAACAAGTAATAATGATGGTGCAATATCAATGGGTCATACAGATGAAGAGTTTTTGATGGGTCGTCTTTATACTCTCCCCCGTCTCCCACGTAACACCGTCGCCATCCCCACTCCATTGTACAACGTCTTTTCCCTAAGTTGTTTCGTGTCATTCGCCATAACACGAAGCAACTTACGAGATTCCATAACTACGAACTCAACTATAAGGTCAACGTATTACTTCGGAGGTACTACCACTTCCGGACTATGTGAATATTTTCATAAAAATGACTCACAAAAACATTGTGCATACTCTACATCTCTCGCGTAAAATCAATTTATACGCGAGCTTTCCGATTTTCTTACCTATCAGAAACGGTCCAACAACCTAGGAGCTAACTTCCCTTTATTTCCAAGTCGAACTACATGCTTCAATGGAGAAATCTTCACAAAAACCATATTGCCAACGTCGAATTCCAAATCTTACGACGTTTATCAGCATAACTCTTCTGATGATCTTGGGCTGCCTTCATTCGTTGCCGAACGATCTCGATACAATCCGAGGTTTCTCTAATCATTTCAGGCCCAAATACCAACTTATCTCCAGTTTCTAACCAATAAGCCGAAGAATTGCACAGCCTCCCATACAATGCCTCCTATGGTGCCATCCCAATACTCGATTGGTAGCTATTATTATATGCAAACCAAACTAGATGTAGATGGTACTCCCATGATCCACTGAAGTCTAACACATAAGCCCTTAGGAGATCTTCCAAAACTCGATTGACTCTTTCGGTCTGACCATCAGTTTAGGGATGATATGCCGTATTCAAGCACAACTCTGGTTCCTAAAGCTTCTTGTAGACTCTTCCAAAATCCACATGTAAATAACGGATCCCGGTCACTCACTATACTCTTTGGGACACCATGGAATCGAACTATCCATTTCACGTAAAGTTTAGCCAATTTTTATGTCGTCCTAATCGACTTGACAGGAATGAATCTCGTACTTTTGGTTTAACGATCCACGATGACCCAAATCCCTTCATTTCCTGCCCTGGTTTTAGGTAGTCTATCGATAAAATCCATGGATAGTCGCTCCCACTTCCACGTCGGAACTTCCAATGGCTGAAGCAAACCATTCGGTTTTTTCTGTTCAGCTTTCACCAACTAACATTTCATACACTTGGAAATGAACTTTCCAATATCTCGCTTCATCCCTTCCCAGTAGTAGACTCGTTTCATGTCCTGATACATCTTGTTACCACCAGAATGAATCGTCAACTTTTAGTGATGACATTTTCTCAGAACCTCATCTTTCATTCCATTAATATCAGGAATAACTAATCGTCCTTGCCTTTGAAGCCAACCTTCTCTATCGACTTCGAACTCTTTACCTCCTGGTTCCAAATTCGATTAGCTTGCCAACATTTCAGGTTCCAATTTGCATCTTGGCCTGAAATCTAACCTTGCCAAATACTCGAGGCTCTTCCATTCTAAAAACATCACTCCCAAAACTTGCGTGTCTTCTACTCAATGCATCTGCAACCATGTTGCCTTTGCCAGGAGTATAGGCTATTCCAAAATCATACGAAGCTAGAAACTCTAACCATCGTTGCTGCCGAAGATTCAAATCCTTTTAGGAAAAAAGATACTTTAACGACTTATGATCCGTAAACAAATCAAATCGAACTCCCAACGGGTAATGTCCCCACATCTTCAGAGCAAACACAATCACCGCCAACTCCAAATCATGAGTTGGGCAATTCTTCTCATGCGGCTCCAACTATCGACTTGCGTAGGCCAAAACTTTATCCTTCACCACTCTTAACTAGTCAAATCCCGTTGCCAAATCCACCTGAGAAAACACTTTGGCTTCGTGAAGCTGATCAAACAAGTCATCAATCCTTGGCAACAAATACTTTTTCTTCTTAGTCACCTTCTTTATCTCACTATAGTTCATACACAACCTTAACGAGCCATCTGCCTTGGTTGCAAACACGACTAGTGCACCCCATTCGGATACACTCCTTCGAATGAATCCTTTTCCCAAAAGGTCTCGAACTTGCACCTCCAACTCTCGTTGTTCCTTAGGTGCCACCCACCTAAGAGGCATAACAATTGGTCTCTCTCGACCAAATCAATCCTAAACTCGATCTTATGATGCGGCGGCAACCCTTTGACTTCGTCAAAGATATCCTTATACTCATTAGCGATTAGAACAGATGACAAGTCTTCTTGTGGAATCAAAAGCGAATATAACAACTCACAAAGACACCATCCTCGGGTTTACCCCGAGCCAACACCTTTCGCCCTTCCACATTCCCGACTTTCACCTCTAACTTTTCACAATTAACACTTTTCGCATACCTCTTGGGCCAATCCACGCCCAATATGATCCTAAACCCAGCGAAAATCACACTAAGCATCCATTCATAAATAAGCATCCTTGGTCAAATCATACTAGATCCACAAAGTATGCAAAGAGCAGATGAACTCATACTAGGTTAGTTACAACTAAAGGTTTATTACAACTCCAAGTTCTGAACCCATTCAACACACAATCTTATTATAGGTAAAAGAAGACAATTCTCTAGTACCGAATAGAATTCAAACAAACTCCACTAGCAGAAATGTAACAATCTGGAAAATGCGAGCCAATTTAAAAATTTTAAAATTGGTTATTGTCAAAGAATTTAGACAATTGAAATAGAATATTTCAATAAAATAATGTATTGGAAATAGTGAGGCAACTTGAAAATTTGAATTCAAACTTTGACTGACTGTACCGGGTGGAAAATATAACAGATTTTAGTGAAACCAAAAATATTTAAATTTGTTTATGAATACCTTTCTAACAAATCTGAAAAATCGAAGTTTCATAGCAGGAGTCAAAAATTATGGCCAAATGAATTTTCAGAAAGGTCGCTATATTGAATATATAGCCCTTGAAAATAGACATTTTGCAAACGACCTCGGAATTCGACGAAACCACTTTGTTGGGTCCGGGATGTCAAACTATTGCTGGGTTTCTAATTTCATAATTTTTGAAGCTAGTATGTGAGCGTGGCAAAAGAAAATGTGATTGGTCAATTTCTGTTAAATTGGGTCGACCAGAAAATGGCCACTCAAACGATCTCAGAATTCGACGAAACTAGTTTTGTTGGGACCGTATCGTCAAAACATAGCTAGATTTATTTTTCTGGAATTTTTCGAATCAGTTTGTGGCCCTGGCAAATTGAAATGTACGTTCAAATTGAATATTAAATGTTTTATACTTTAATTTGAAAATTAACTGACTGTAACAGTCGAATTGGCCAACGAAACATATCCCATTGTGTCCGGGATGGGGGCATTTAGTTAGGGGAGACAGTCGTTGGGTTGAAATTGGTGTTCGTTTAGTCAAAAGATATTTTTGAATTTAAAATTAAAATATAATGGGTCAAACCCCCCTCTTTTTTCTCACTTCACGTTGACTGGTCAAACTCGAGTAAAACCCTCTACCTACGAACGACGGAAAGCATTCAAAGCTTCCTGACCAAATCGCCTCAGCCACTTTCAGCGCCCCCTCCAGTTGAGTTTTCCGTTCATCTCTCCCTCCTCTATAAATCCATACAACCCTCGTCAGTTATAGTGTGGTATTGGCGTCGAATTTCCTCGAGGAAGACGCCGTCTTTGGAGCTCTGTCGTGCGCCACAGGGACCACTGAGTTCGCCAAGACCACACCGACCAACTCGCCTCTCTTCACTCTTCCAAGTGGTATAATCCGATCCTTCCATAGTTGCACGGATTTTCTGAAAAATCCAAACCCTAGTTCGAACCAACTTTGAAAGGTGAGACCTTTATTTTATTTGAACTTTAAAAAATCATATCTTTATGTTGTGTTAACGAAATTCGATGAAACAGGAAACATCGGGACCGCAAGGAGGCTCTCTACCATCTAGAAGAGACCGCGGATTTTTCTGATCTATCTACGATTTTTAGCACTTCGAAAACCAATGTGAGGGTTCTAAATTAAATTGTGTGAATGAAATCGTGTTGTATAAATTATATAAGCGAAGTGTAAATTATATATGCATTGTATACCACATGTACATGTGTTGTATAAGTTATATGAGCGATGTATAAATTATACAAGCGTTGTATGAAACATATATGCTTTGAATTGTATTGAAATGAAAGTGAAATATAAAATATATACATATATGTATACTCCCCTCGTCCACAAACCATGGACGATATTTATTGCTTGTGATTGGCGTGAAAATATGTAGTACGACGAATGGTTGAAAATAATTGTTTGTGGTTGATATTGTGGTTGAAAAATACCTTTGTGGTTAAAAAATACCTTTGTGGTTGAAAAATACCCTCTTGTGGTTGAAACAAATTAGAATAGAATTGTGGAAATGAAAATAAAACATGCCGCCTGCGTGCGAACTAGATGCATGAATCCCCATTATCAAAAACCGCGAGGTTTTAAGGTAGAGTGAGGAGCCGTACTAGGACGGTCCCGGTTTTAACTACCCTGCCATTGTGCTGCCGAAATTTTCTGAAATATTCATGTGTTAGAATAATTTTCATTTGTTGAAATTATTTTCATATGTTGAAACCGAAATTCATGTGTAAAATAGAAATTCATTCGTTGAATTGAAATTCATGTGTTGAATGGCGTTCGTATTTTAAATAAATAGCTTTAACAATAAAAATCACATTTTTATATACATATACAAACTGTAAAGAACATTCATGTGTTGAATAGAAATTCATTCGTTGAATTGAAATTCATGTGTTGAATGGCGTTCGTATTTTAAATAAATAGCTTTAACAATAAAAATCACATTTTATATATATATATATACAAACTGTAAAGAACTTCTTGTGTTGAATAGAAATTCATTCGTTGAATTGAAATTCATGTGTTGAATGGCGTTCGTATTTTAAATAAATAGCTTTAACAATAAAAATCACATTTATATATATATATATATATATACAAACTGTAAAGAACATTCATTTGTTGAATAGAAATTCATTCGTTGAATTGAAATTCATGTGTTGAATGGCGTTCGTATTTTAAATAAATTGATTAAACAATAAAAAATACATTTTTATTGTGAATATGAAGTGTTGAAAACATTCACGTGTTGAATAAATATTTCTAATGATAAAAATATTACTTTTATCATGTATATGCTTTGATAAAAATAAACACGTGTTGAAATAAATATTAATTCGCTAGAAATATTATTATTAGCTTTGTTTTGCATATATATACATGTGTCGAACAGGGAAAATGGATTAGCTGTAGCGTAAAGAAATTATTTGCATGCCCGACCAATAGGTAAGCCTTGATGAGTTGGCTGCGCGATTTTATTTTTATATCAACTCCTGTGAATGCCATTGGATGCGGAATGCTGGTTATTCTGTGTGTAATAATAAACATCGCCATAGGATAGTAACAATTAATTTTGAACTACACTACATGGCATACTTCTTGACGATAGGCATACTTCATCATATTTCACATAAGCATTTGGAGCTTGTGTGACGAGGTTGAAGATTTACCATACGAGCGAGAGGCTTGTATGGCGATGATTATATATTACAGGTTGAACTGATGACTGATATGGACTATATAAAATATAACGATAAATTGCCAGATTAATAAAAAAAACCCACACGGGTCTGGAGTTGACAATAATCACGTCTCTCTAGTCATTAGATACGACACATGGATTATTTATTTCCCACACGGGACGAGGTGACGAGGATTTATCCTCTGGAGTAATTAAAAATACACACTCCCTCAGGCTTGATAGGGTGACGAGAATTTATTCTCTGGAGTTATTAACTATACACGCTCCCCTGTAAACACTAGAATATATCACTTTAAATATGTGTATGCTTTATAGGATTTATTGGGTACCTAACACGGCCCAATAAATTTCCAAACCCCT
Source organism: Allium sativum (assembly GCA_030737875.1). Lineage (NCBI taxonomy): Eukaryota > Viridiplantae > Streptophyta > Magnoliopsida > Asparagales > Amaryllidaceae > Allium > Allium sativum. The sequence goes on along the minus strand of CM060911.1, from coordinate 225,881,568 downwards.
TCCCGTACAAAGGAGGTTATGGCGAAAATTTTCGAAATATAAAGGCGTTAGTGAAATATTTGAAGTGAAAACGATATTGGAATTAAAGAATGAACTATATATATATATATATATATATATAGAATTGAAAGGAATCGAGGCCGTGCGGTTCGTGTTTTGAAATCGTAACTTCAATCGATTAGTACGAGAGATCCGACCATCGTATTTCCCCGAAACCGTAACTGTTGGGTTCACCTTGGAAATATCTTTCTAACGGCACCAACTTTGTCAAAATCCAATGGTTGGATTGTCTGTAATGTTTAATTCAAATCTGAAGAAAAACAGCGCCAGAATCGTTTATATTTATATATAAATATAAATATAATTAAATTAAATCGAATAACGACGCTGCAGTTCGTATTTTGAAGCCGTAACTTCAAACGACTAGTGTGGAAGATACGACCGTCGGATTTTCACGAAACTAGAACCGTTGGGTTCGCTTTGGGAATATCTTCCCAGTGATATGTACTTTGTAGAAATCCAACGGTTAGATTTTCCGATATGTGTAAAACAAATTTGGGGAAAAACAGTGCCACGGCACGACCTGAAACGTCGTTTAATTAAATATGGCCATTTTTAAATAAATAAAAATGGCGAAAAATCGTTATAAAATATTATAAGTGACATGGACTGGAAATAAAGCAATTTTACTTGATTTGCTTGATATTTGATGGTTGTATGTGTTTGACATGAAAATAATACTAAAGAACTGAAATGTGAATGTCGAAAAATATAACCATGGAAAGAATTGATTTGAATTCTAATTATACGTGAATTATTTGAAAAGGCCGAGCTAACCCACATTTCAAATAATTGATCGAACGATTCGAAGGTGAAAATACAAAGATAGTTCAAGACCGACGATCTACGTATCGGATGGATGGGCGCTGCTGAGGTTCCTGATTGGAGTAGCTACCTTGAAGGAGCGGAAGTAGTAGCCGTCTGAACGTATGTGTTGATGGTACAGATATACGAGGAATATGGTGCCTCCGATTTCGTTCAGACCCAGAACGGACTTGTAAATGGACTGTGTGTCTGACATTGGATTTTGTTTTGTACTGATTGATCTCTGTTAAATATATATCTGTTTGGCGGCGGAGAATTTATTCTTTTGCTTAACGCCCTTCTCTGAGACGTACGAGCTCAGAGGTTATATATCGATAGAAATCAGTCGTATGGAGTGGATTGCCTGCGTGGCATGCCAAGATGCAGTGATCAAGGCTTCTGTTGCAAAGCAAAGTCTTGTTGTTGATGATCAAAGCATGGCCTACGTGGCCTGGCTTTGTGTATAGCGTGGATTCGCGAGCCTCACACCTCGGTATGAGTTAAAAACGGGACGTTTCTTTCTAGCTAGTGGTAGTGTCAGTGCTTAAACTGGCTGACATTTATATTATTTTTACCGATGTGGATGTTGGAATGAGGCGCCTCAATATTAGGTCTGTTAGGATCGGGAAACGTGTGCTCAGGAATTGCTAATCCACTAACGTAAGTTTGGACCGGCCCTGAAGATCCAAGGGTTGCCCAGAGTGTGTAGTCCTGAGGCATTTGCTAGAGTGTCTCGAAGCGGAGAGGAGCTTGCCCCTTGCCTCGACTCATGACGGAAATCCAATCTCCAATACGAGATAACGGATTCGGTTGTAACTTATGTATGGCAACATAGTGGCGTGGGACGCTCATGTCGTCTATGATTGATATTTATGATGATATTCGTTTTTGAAACATATATGCACTAGTAATAATGTCAAATGATTTTGCTTTACACGTATTAAGCATATTTGGCCATTATAAGGTAAAATTCTATCCTCCGGTTTGCGTTGAATTGTAGGATGGGACTTGAGTCTTATAACGGCTTCATTCTTTTAAAAAGCATTGCGTTGTTTTAAAGAATTTACTTTGTTTTAAATGCACTGGCAATCACTGGATTAAACCCGTTCCGCGAAAGTGGCATGGTCCTATAATTTTCCTTATTATTGTTGTTTAACCAGTTAAGTAGATTTCTCATACCAGTCCCGTGACTGACTCGTTGTTTGTTTCACTTTGCAAACTCGGGTGCCCTTATTTTCACACGGGCAGCCTAGTTGACAGATGACAGGTTGTTTTAGCTTAGCACTGCGGTATGAAGTGCACTTTTGGCTTGATGGCGAGGATTAGATTTGTATTTCGGCTATTGACTTTCCGCTATCCCTATCTTATGTATATGATTCCGCCTATGGCGATGCAGACAATTTTACTTCCAGTATTTATTATCGTATGTATATGTACCGCCTCAGGCGATGTAGACTGATACCCTTATTATGTCTCACTGTATGTATATATTCCGCCTATGGCGATGTTGACTGATCATTCCCCTTTTATTTACTAAGTTATATCCTACGTTGTGCTATTCTGATGTTGTTACATGTTATGATTCCGCTGTCATATCTATGTAAAATTATTCTATTTATTGTTTTGCTATTATCTATACTCTGCTATTGATGATTAATGTGTTATATTCCAATGATTATCCTTAACACTGTCACACGGATTTTGGGATCGTCACAGTTGGTATCAAAGCTTTGGTTAACCTTAGTTCTGCAATCTAACACATTAAACACCTCGTTAGAATAGAATCAGTAGTGTTCTAAGGCGAGTGGCTCATTAGTGATAGGATTAGTGATGTCCTAGAATGAGCTAAGCAGAATAGCAAAACAATTTGAATAGTACATCATTACCTTTCCTTATGTTCTCCTGTTTTATCATATATGAAAGTTATCATTTCTGTGAGCTTGACTCTTTTCTTGCTTATACAGTACTTTACTTGATGGCTACACGAGCATCTGCAGCCAGAGGTGGCCGAGGAGACCGAGTAGGCAGAGCTGGAGGATGGGGGAATATCCCCGCAGCAGAGAAGGGGCCTATGATACAGCCACCAGCACTTCAGGACTTTGAGCTTGATAGAGTAGCAAAGAGATACAGAAACCTAGGAGGCAAACCCTTTTCTGGCCTTGGCACCGTGGCAGAGGCTATTGCATGGCTGAAGACATGTGAGAAGATTTTCAGGGGCATGAGACTTGGAACCCACGACAAGGCACTTTTGGGCGCCTGGCTCTTACAGGAGGAGGCCGAGTTGTGGTGGGATGCCATCATCGATGAGGATGAGGAGGATACTGTTAGGACCTGGGAGGAGTTCAAGACCCTGTTCAAGGGGAAGTTCATCCCCGAGCAGGCATTAGAGCGGATGCATGATTTGTTTGCTAATCTCCAGCAGGGAGACCGTTCTATTCAAGACTATCTCAACAAATTCACACAGCTATCACGCTATGCTCCAGAGCTTATTTTGACATCCAAAGCAAAGAACAAGAGGTTCATATTGGGGCTGAAGCGCAAGTACCAGGACCGGGCCATGAGCAACATCAAACTCCCATTTTCAGAACTGGTGGAGATGGCCTGCAACTATGAAGATTTGGATGAGAGGAACTCCAATCTAGACCGCGCTAAAAGCCAAGCTGGAAACAAGCGCAAAGCTTCAGGAGATCAGCCCGAGTCCAGCAATACAGCAGCCGCTACTCAGCAATCTGGTAAGATACCCAAAGGAAGCTGCTACAATTGCGGAAAGAAGGGGCATTATTCGAATGTGTGCACCGCCCCAAAGAGACTGAAGGCAAATCCAGAAAGCTCAAACCCTAACCCCCGCAGCTCAGCTGAATGCTACAACTGCCATCAGAAGGGGCACTATAGCAGGAATTGTCCTTTGAAGAAGAATGCACAGGTGGCACATTTTTATGACGGGGAGACCCTGCCAGCTATCACCGATGGGTCAGGTAAACCCGACGTCTTAGGAGGTACCCTTACAATTAAAAATATTCCTGTTTCCATACTTTTTGACACTGGTGCATCACGTAGCTTCATTTCTAGTAACACTGTTAGTAAGTTAAAGTTAAAAGTAATAGGTCTTAACGAACCAATTAAAGTTCAAAACCCGATAGGAGGTTCTATTATTCTCAGTTCATATTGTAGAGTGCTTGTCTCTTATTTTTGCTACAAGTTCTCATTTGATTTGATCATCATGAACTTTTCTGAATTTGATGTTATACTCGGGCTAGACTGGTTGACAAAATATAAGGCCAAAGTTAGGTGTGCCGAAAGAATCGTTAAAGTTGAAACAAAGGTTGGGCATATCACTATTCCATGTCTCGGTTCAGATCCGGATAGAAAAGAATTTTGGTCTACTTTGGAAGTTACTCCCACTTCATTAGAAAAGATACCGGTCGTTAAAAACTATGCGGATGTGTTTGAAGAAGTCGAAAACTTACCGCCGCAAAGAGAAATTGAGTTCAGAATAGATCTAATTCCGAACGCCCGACCAGTAGTACACCCAATTCGAAGAATGGCCCCGAAAGAAAAGGAAGAGTTGGGTAGCCAAACTCGAGAATTGCTTTGGAAAGGTCTGATCAGACCAAGCTTTTCAGATTGGGGAGCAGCAGTAGTGTTTGTCCCGAAATCAGACGGTACTCTATGACTTTGTGTTGATTGCCGAGATCTCAATAAGCGGACATTGAAGAATAAATATCCCTTGCCACAAATAGATGATCTGTTAGATCAATTAAATGGGGCGAGAGTATTCTCCAGAATGGACCTAGCTACAGGTTTCCACCAATTACGTATCGCCGAAGACTGTGTTCCTTTGACAGCCTTCAGGGATCCCGATTTATTCTACGAATGGTTAGTAATGTCGTTCGGCTTGTGTAACGCTCCAGCATACTTCGTCGATCTTATGAACAGAGTGTTCCGTGGTGTCTTGAATAAATTTGTTCTGGTCTTCATCAACGATATCTTAATCTACTCCAAGTCAGAAGGCGAGCATGCAAAACATTTAGAACAAGTGTTGGTAATTCTGAGGAGAAATGTCTTGAAAGCTAAATTTTCTAAGTGTATCTTCTGGCAAGATGAAGTTAAGTTCCTTGGCCATGTCGTATCAAAAGAAGGGATTGCGGTGGATCCAAGCAAAATTACAGCGATTCAGGACTGGAAACAGCCTACTACCCCCACAGAAGTTCGAATTACCTTGGGTTGGCTAGTTACTATCGGAAATTCGTTAAGGATTTTTCGAAGATATCTAGTGTATTAACAAAGCTTACAAAGAAGCATGAAAAAATCAAATGGACTCCCGAATGTGAGGAAGCTTTCCAGGAGCTGAAACTGAAATTGACAACTGCTCCAGTTTTAACAATTATAGAGGGCAACCAGGACTTGACTGTATGGACAGATGCTTCTATTAGAGGGTTTGGCGCAGTATTAATGCAAAAAGGCCAAGTGGTCGCTTATGCTAGCCGTCAGCTGAAGCCGCATGAAAGGAACTATGCAACTCATGATCTTGAGTTGTTAGTCATCGTGTTTGCTTTGAGAATCTAGAGGCATTATTTATTGGGTGAGAAGTTCGAACTATTTACCGATCATCAATATTTGAAGTATCTATTTACTCAAAAAGATCTAAACTTGAGACAACAACGTTGGTTAGAATTCCTTGCGGCATACGATTTTGAGATTCTATACACTCCAAGGAAAGCCAATGTTGTCGCAGATGCGCTCAGTAGAAAGAATGAAATCATCGCCAGTTTAATCATTACGTCTTCATTGATTGACAAGATTTCGGTCCTTCAAAAAGGCGATGAATTTATTAAAAGAATTAGTCAGCGGATCTAAGAAGGAAAAACTTCAGATTTCAGCCTAGATAGCCAAGGGGTCCTAAGATTACGAGGGCGAATTTGTGTACCAGAAATTTCTGAGCAAAGAAGGGAAGTACTTGATGAATGTCACAAGTCTAAACTGAGTATCCATGCGGGAGTTAGCAAAATGTACAATGATATTAAGCGTACGTTCTGGTGGAAGTCGTTAAAAAGGGACATTTCAATTTATGTTAGCCGGTGTCCCACCTGTCAATAAGTTAAGAGCGATCAGCAGAAATTGGCAGGATTATTACAACCATTTGATATTCCAGGATGGAAGTGAGAGCAGATTTCCATGGACTTCATAGATGGTTTGCCTAGAACGAAGAAAGGAAACGACAGTATTTGGGTGATTGTAGATCGCTTCATGAAGACCGCCCATTTCATACCTGTCAGATCCAACAGAACGACTCAAAGTTTAGCACAGATTTACTTCAAAGAAATAGTTAAACTGCATAGAGTGCCGCTCGGTATAGTCAGTGATAGAGATCCCCTATTTACTAGCAAATTCTGGGAAGCATTCCAGACAGAATTGGGAACCAAATTGAATCCAAGCACCGCTTATCACCCTCAGACAGATGGCCAAACTGAGCGGGTGAATAGAATTCTAGAAGATTTACTGCGGGCTTGCATTATTGATTTTGGCGGGTTATGGGAAGATCACTTACATTTGGCCATATTCTCTTATAACAATAGCTACCAAGCAAGTTTGGGAATGTCGCCCTTTGAAGCATTATACGGTAAACCGTGCAGATCTCCCGCATGTTGGGTAGAACCTGGCAACAGACTTGTGTTGGGGCCCGATATGATTCGAGAAGCATCAGATAAAGTCGATTTCATCAAGAAGCGATTGAAAACCGCACAAAGCCAACAGAAAAGTTATGCTGATGCGAGAAGAAGAGATTTATCATTTTCCGTTGGTGATTATGTCTATTTAAGAGTTTCTCCGATGAGGGGAGTAATCAGATTTGGCAAAACTGGGAAGTTGGCACCGAGATTTATTGGTCCCTTCCCTATTCTCGAACGAATTGGAACTCTCGCTTATAGGGTTTCATTACCTGATTGGTTGCCTGGAGTGCATGATGTGTTCCACGTATCTCAACTCAGAAAACATGTGCATGATCCGGATCTTGTTGTAGACGAAGCAGCACAATAGGACTTGGAAATTACTCCAGAATTAGCAGTCAGAAGAGAGCCATTAAAGATTGTTGGCAAAGAAACTAAGGAGCTCAGGAGCAAAAAGGTCCATTTAGTTAAAGTGCAGTGGAGTAGTGATCCTAAAGACTGCACTTGGGAGACTGAGGAAAGCATTAAGCAAGCCTACCCTAAATGCAGAGTGGACATCTCTGACTAACTCCGGTGCAAGGTACCTTTACAATACTATGCATTTACATTTTGTTTCATACTGTACCGCTGTTTCCTTTTCGGGGACGAAAAATTTTAAGTGGGGGAGATTGTAACAACCCGGAAAATGCGAGCCAATTTAAAATTTTTAAAAATGGTTATTGTCAAAGAATTTAAACAATTAAAATAAAATATTTCAATAAAATAATGTATTGGAAATAGTGAGGCAGTTTGAAAATTTGAATTCAAACTTTGACTGACTGTACCGGGTGGAAAATATAACAGATTTTAGTGAAACCAAAAATATTTAAATCTGTTTATGAATACCTTTCTAACAAATCTGAAAAATCGAAGTTTCATAGCAGGAGTCAAAAGTTATGGCCAAATGAATGTTCAGAAAGGTCGCTATATAGAATATATAGCCCTTGAAAATAGACATTTTGCAAACGACCTCGGAATTCGACGAAACCACTTTTGTTGGGTCCGGGATGTCAAACTAATGCTAGATTTCAAATTTCATAATTTTTGAAGCTAGTATATGAGCGTGGCAAAAGAAAATGTGATTGGTCAATTTCTGTTAAATTGGGTCGACCAGAAAATGGCCATTTTTCAAACGGTCTCAGAACTCGACAAAACTAGTTTTGTTGGGACCGTATCATCAAAACATAGCAAGATTTATTTTTCTGGAATTTTTCGAATCAGTTTGTGGCCCTGGCAAATTGAAATGTACGTTCAAATTGAATATTAAATGTTTTATACTTTAATTTGAAAATTAACTGACTGTAACAGTCGAATTGGCCAACGAAACATATCCTATTGTGTCCGGGATGGGGGCATTTAGCTAGGGGGGACAGTCATTGGGCTGAAATTGGTGTTCGTTTAGTCAAAAGATATTTTTGAATTTAAAATTAAAATATAATGGGTCAAACCCCCCTCTTTTCTCTCACTTCACGTTGACTGGTCAAACTCGAGTAAAACCCTCTACCCACGAACGACGGAAAGCATTCAAAGCTTCCCGACCAAATCGCCGTTGCCTCAGCCACTTTCAGCGCCCCCTCCAGTTGAGTTTTCCGTTCATCTATCCCTCCTCTATAAATCCATACAACCCTTGTCAGTTATAGTGTGGTATTGGCGTCGAATTTCATCGAGGAAGACGCCGCCTTTGGAGCTCCACCGTGCGCCACAGGGACCACCGAGTTCGCCAATACCACCACCGACCGAGTCGCCTCTCTTCCCTCTTCCACGTGGTATAATCCGATCCTTCCATAGTTGCACGGATTTTCTGAAAAATCCGAACCCTAGTTCGAACCAACTTTGAAAGGTGAGACCTTTATTTTATTTGAACTTTGAAAAATCATATCTTTATGATGTGTCAACGAAATTCGATGAAACAGGAGACATCGGGACCGCAAGAAGGCTCTCTACCATCTAGAAGAGACCGCGGATTTTTCTGATCTGTCTACGATTTTTAGCACTTCGAGAACCAATTGAAGATTCTAAATTAAATTGTGTGAATGAAATCGTGTTGTATAAATTATATAAGTGAAGTGTAAATTATATACGCATTGTATACCTCATGTACATGTGTTGTATAAGTTATATGAGCGATGTATAAATTATACAAGCGTTGTATGAAACATATATGCTTCGAATTGTGTTAAAATGAAAGTGAAATATAAAATATATACATATATACATACATACACACACATATATATATATACACATACTCCCCTCGTCCACAAACCATGGACGATATTTATTGCTTGAGATTGGCGTGAAAATATGTAGTATGATGAATGGTTGAAAATAATTGTTTGTGGTTGATATTGTGGTTGAAAAATACCTTTGTGGTTGAAAAATACCCTCTTGTGGTTGAAACAAATAAGAGTAGAATTGTGGAAATGAAAATAAAACATGCCGCCTGCGTGCGAACTAGATGCATGAATCCCCATTATCAAAAACCGCGAGGTTTTAAGGTAGAGCGAGGAGCCGTACTAGGGACGGTCCCGGTTTTAACTACCCTGCCGTTATGCTGCCGAAATTTTCTGAAATATTCATGTGTTAGAATAATTTTCATTTGTTGAAATTATTTTCATATGTTGAAACCGAAATTCATGTGTAGAATAGAAATTCATTCGTTGAATTGAAATTCATGTTTTGAATGGCGTTCGTATTTTAAATAAATAGCTTTAACAATAAAAATCACATTTATATATATATATACAAACTGTAAAGAACATTCATATGTTGAATAGAAATTCATTCATTGAATTGAAATTCATGTGTTGAATGGCGTTCATATTTTAAATAAATAGCTTTAACAATAAAAATCACATTTATATATATATATATACAAACTGTAAAGAACATTCATGTGTTGAATAGAAATTCATTCGTTGAATTGAAATTCATGTGTTGAATGGCGTTCGTATTTTAAATAAATTGCTTTAACAATAAAAATCACATTTTTAAATATATATACAAACTGTAAAGAACATTCATGTGTTGAATAGAAATTCATTCGTTGAATTGAAATTCATGTGTTGAATGGCGTTCGTATTTTAAATAAATTGATTAAACAATAAAAATTACATTTTTATTGTGAATATGAAGTGTTGAAAACATTCACGTGTTGAATAAATATTTCTGATGATAAAAATATTACTTTTATCATGCATACGCTTTGATAAAAATACACACGTGTTGAAATAAATATTAGTTCGCTAGATATATTATTATTAGCTTTGTTCTGCATATATATACATGTGCCGAACAGGGAAAATGGATTAGCTGTAGAGTAAAGAAATTATTTGCGTGCCCGACCAATAGGTAAGCCTTGATGAGTTGGCTGCGCGATTTTATTTTTATATCAACTCCTGTGAATGCCATTGGATGCGGAGTGATGGTTATTCTATGTGTAATAATAAACATCGCCATAGGATAGTAACAATTAATTTTGAACTACACTACATGGCATACTTCTTGACGATAGGCATACTTCATCATATTCCACATAAGCATTTGGAGCTTGTGTGACGAGGTTGAAGATTTACCATACGAGCGAGAGGCTTGTATGGCGATGATTATAAATTACAGGTTGAACTGATGACTGATATGGACTATATAAAATATAACGATAAATTTCCAGAGTAATAAAAACCCCACACGGGTCTGGAGTTGATAATAATCACATCTCCCTAGTCATTAGATACGGCACATGGATTATTTATTTCCCACACGGGACGAGGTGACGAGGATTTATCCTCTGGATTAATTAAAAATACACACTCCCTCATACTTGACAGGGTGACGAGAATTTATTCTCTGGAGTTATTATCTATACACGCTCCCCTGTAAGCACCAGAATATATCACTGTAAATATGTGTATGCTTTATAGGATTTATTGGGTACCTAACACGGCCCAATAAATTTCCAAACCCCTTCCCGTACAAAGGAGGTTATGGCAAAAAAATTCGAAATATAAAGGCGTTAGTGAAATATTTGAAGTGAAAACGATATTGAAATTAAAGAATGAACTATCTTTATATATATATATATAAATAGAATTGAAAGGAATCAAGGCCGTGCAGTTCGTGTTTTGAAATCGTAACTTCAATCGATTAGTACGAGAGATCCGACTATCGGATTTCCCCGAAACCGCAACCGTTGGGTTCGCCTTGGAAATATCTTTCCAACAGCACCAACTTTGTCAAAATCCAACAGTTGGATTGTCTGAAATATTTAATTCAAATCTGAAGAAAAACAGCGCCAGAATCGTTTATATTTGTGTATAAATATAAATATAATTAAATTAAATCGAATAACGACGTTGTAGTTCGTATTTTGAAAGCGTAACTTCAAACGACTAGTGTGGAGGATCTGACCGTCGGATTTTCACAAAACTGGAACCGTTGGGTTCGCTTTGGGAATATCTTCCTAGTGATATATACTTTGTAGAAATCCAACGGTTAGATTTTCCGATATGTGTAAAACAAATTTAGGGAAAAACAGCGCTAGTGCCACGGCACGACCTGAAACGTCGTTTAATTAAATATGGCCATTTTTAAATAAATAAAAATGGCGAAAAATCGTTATAAAATATTATAAGCGACATGGACTGGAAATAAACCAATTTTGCTTAATTTGCTTGATATTTGATGGTTGTATGTGTTTGACATGAAAATAATACTAAAGAACTGAAATGTGAATGTCGAATAATATAACCATGGAAAGAATTGATTTGAATTCTAATTATAAGTGAATTATTTGAAAAGGCCGAGCTAACCCTCATTTCAAATAATTGATCGAACGATTCGAAAGCGAAAAAACAAAGACGGTTCAAGATGGACGATCTTCGTATCAGATGGATGGGCGCTGCTGAGGTTCCTGATTGGAGTAGCTACCTTGAAGGAGCGGAAGTAGTAGCCGTCTGAACGTATGTGTTGATGGTACGGATATACGCGGAATATAGTGCCTAAGGTTTCGTTCAGACGCAGAACGGACTTGTAAATGGACTGTGTGTCTGACATAGGATTTTGTTCTGTACTGATTGATCTCTGTTAAATATATATCTGTTTGGCGGCGGAGAATTTATTCTTTTGCTTAATGCCCTTCTCTGAGACGTACGAGCTCAGAGGTTATATATCGACAGAAATCAGTCGTATGGAGTGGATTGCCTCTGTGGCATGCCAAGATGCAGTGATCAAGGCTTCTGTTGCAAAGCAAAGTCTTGTTGATGATCAAAGCATGGCCTACGTGGCCTGGCTTTGTGTATAGCGTGGATTCGCGAGCCTCACACCTCGGTATGAGTTAAAATCGGGATAAGGACTGCAGGGAGAGCACGTCGTTTCTTTCTAGCTAGCGGTAGTGTCAGTGCTTAAACCGACTGACATTTATATTATTTTTACCGATGTGGATGTTGGAGTGAGGCCCCTCAATATTAGGTCTGTTAGGACCGGGAAACGTGCGCTCAGGAATTGCCAATCCACTAACGTAAGTGTGGACCAGCCCAGAAGATCCAAAGGTTGCCCAGAGTGTGTAGTCCTGAGGCATTTGCTAGAGTGTCTCGAAGCGGAGAGGAGCTTGCTCCTTGCCTTGACTCATGACGGAAATCCAATTTCCAATACGAGATAACGGATTCGGTTGTAACTTATATATGGCAACATAGTCGCATGGGACGCTCATGTCGTCTATGATTGATATTTATGATGATATTCGTTTTTGAAACATATATGCACTAGTAATAATATCAAATGATTTTGCTTTACACATATTAAGCATATTTGGCCATTATAAGGTAAAACTCTATCCTCCGGTTTGCGTTGCACTGTATGATGGGACTTGAGTCTTATAACGGCTTTATTCTTTTAAAAAGCATTGCGTTGTTTTAAAGAATTTACTTTGTTTTAAATGCACTGGCAATCACTGGAGTAAACCCGTTCCGCGAAGGTGGCGTGGTCCTATGATTTGCCTTATTACTGTTGTTTAACTAGTTAAGTAGATTTCTCGTACCTGTCCCATGACTGACTCGTTGTTTGTTTCACTTTGCAAACTCGGGTGCCCTTATTTTCACACGGGTAGCCCAGTTGACAGATGACAGGTTGTTTTGGCTTAGCACTGCAGTACGGAGTGCACTTTTGGCTTGATGGCGAGGATTATATTTGTATTTTGGCTATTGACTTTCCGTTATCCCTATCTTATGTATATGATTCCGCCTATGGCTATGCAGACTGTTTTACTTCCAGTATTTATTATGGTATGTATATGTACCGCCTCAGGCGATGTAGACTGATACCCTTATTATGTCTCACTGTATGTATATATTCCGCCTACGGCGATGTTGACTGATCATTCCCCTTTTATTTACTAAGTTCTATCCTTCGTTGTGCTATTCTGATGTTGTTACATGTTATGATTCCGCTGTCATATCTATGTAAAATTATTCTATTTATTGTTTTGCTATTATCTATACTCTGCTATTGATGATTAATGTGTTATATTCCAATGATTATCCTTAACACCGTCACATGGATTTTGGGATCGTCACAAGAAAGCACATCCCAACTAATAACAACTTCTTCTAATCCTCATCAGGAAGGCAATAGGAAATCAGAATAGCTTCCGTAACACATGCTTCCTCCGGTTGCATATCTTTCAAAAAATCTGGGCAGTCTTTCTTCTTATGCCAACGCTTATCGCATCTAAAGCAAGTCATTCAGCCTTTTGGCTTCTTATAATCCTTGGCATAATGGCCCTTTAGCTAGCAATTAAAGCAAATGTCATTCTTCTTGGGTTTCTTCTTTGTAGCATTGGGGCCAATAAATATTTCTTCATTCATAGGAGAACAATACCTTTGCCGCTTAGCAAAATCCCTTCTGGGTACTTGCACAGGAGCACCACACTCTACTGCCGATTCCGGAACAGGTATCCTTAAGATAGCTACTGCCATCATGGCTGCCCCGAACATAACCAGATATTCTGGTGCAACGGCTAAAGCTCCTAATTGGATTCCATCTCCTACTCTTCTCGTCTCAGGCTCGTCCTTAGTAGTGTTTCCTTCATTCTAAATCTGAAAACAAAAATGATTAGTCCACATGAGATAATAATAGGAATGAAATTCGAACCCTATTATACTATACACTACTAAATAGCATACACCCAATTTAAATCTACAAATACGTTTCTCTTACATCTCAGAACTTTGGCTAAAATTGTTAACCAAAGCTCTGATATCAAATGTGACGATCGCTCACAACCCCTGCACTAAACCAGAGGAAAAGTGCGCTTAAAGGTGTGCCAGGTAGCTATGGGCGACCATCAAGGTATGTTAACACAAGCGAAACCTATCGTAAATCTCACAGCGCAAGGATAAAATATAATAGAACATATATACAACATGTAATAGTGGTGAAGCATATTTGAGCAGAAATCTCAAATTTTCAAATAATAAGAAAGATATCCTTACACCAGGATTTGCACATATGTCTATGCAAATTTGTCTCACTACATCACTCAGAGTAGAATATCAAACAACAGAAAACCCAAATACTATATAGTAAGAGAGATAGTATGCTAGCCTCCTGCTTGCCTCTGAACTGCTACATCGTCTTTACTAAGATATCACCTTCCCCTAGTCTGCACACCCAAAAATGGATGAACAGCCCAAGGTAATAATATGAAACACAAAACTTTGAGTCGGACAATAGTCTTAGTGAGTGATAAAACAGCTAACAAACTTCATTAATAAAGTATAAGAGGATAGGTAGATTAACAAACCAATCTACCAAACACCAGAGACGAACTCAACTCCCATCTTCCCCCACATTGGACAATGATAGACTTTACAACCTATAACATCCAAGGTAACAACAATTCATCCATGGCAATCAGAACAACCATTGATAACACTCATAGCATCCAGATTACTTAGATCTCAGGTAGACAATCCTAATCAAGTTTAACATCCCCCAAGCACTCTCCCCAGAGGCCTAAACCAATATCCGTCAAGCACTCAAGGAACATCTCCCTCAACTTTGGATAATCCATATGAGATGGTACAAACAGAACAACCAATCATCCATGACTGACTCTGGCTATCCCGCCAATCCTGCTTTGAAACCATCAAAATCGTATGATTGGTCCATACTGCCATCCGTCAAGGGCTAATGGTGACCCCGGTCCTAAGAAAACCCCGTATGCATTTGCATTGATACATACCTTGGCCTTTTCAACGACACCCAGGGTACTCGACCTACACCCGGTCTTTTAGGTGCCTCTATTATACCCCAGTTTTGGGCCTGCTATAACCTACGACATGATAATCCCTCGGCCTTCATATCTTTAGTCATCATCCCTTGCAACTATCCGTAAGCTCATAACACCTTAAAGCATACATTACCCACGAATTCAATACATCCTTGAGTCTTTTTTCACATGAACTCAATACATCCTTGAGTCATTTCCACATTCGTTGTATACAACAAACAACGAACAAATCACATCACTTCGAACATCCTCATCTGGACTCTCGTCGAAGCCACCATCACCATCAAACCAATCAACTTCAATATAAGGTTCAATATAGTCTATAGCATTATCACCCCACTCAGGACACCTTTGAGTGGTCATACCATTCGTTGTTCTACAACGATCAACGAACACATTCAGCACTTCAAATATCCTTACTTGAGTTTACTTCGAAGTCACACCATCACCGAGCTAAATTACATCACTGCGCTGCAGCTTGAGTAGGGTTCGGGGGGTTGTCCCCGAATTTTTTAAAGCTCTTTTCTTCCAACCCGGGTCGTACCCGAAAAACGTACTTTTTCATAAAATGACCCTGTACGTCCGACCCCCCCCTTTGTACGACCGACCCCGACATGAGCGACCAACACACTCTGCTCGAGCCAACATGACCGACCAGACCACTCTGCTGGACCCCTCCTTCACGACAGATTCAAACACCTCACCAAGACATGACCGACCCGATCCACGTTTGTTCGACCCAAAACATGACCGACCCGACCATATTATGGTGCGACCAAAACCACTGCATAACCCGTATGCTGCTCGACCCAACTTGCTCGATCCAACCTGTTCGACCCAACATGCTCGAATAACCCAACCATTTATTTTGCTCTAAGAAAACCTCCCCATGGTTCGACCGACCCTCCATGTTCGATCCACCATGTCCGACCCAAAACCTGCATCCTCCAATGCCACCCCAATTTTGACCAAAACTTCGCCACAACGATTTGTTCGACGAAACAAACTCGTCCAACTCATTTAATACTGCTACAAGCTGGTTAGGGAACCAATAATAACACCAATATGACGATACCCTCAATGATTATGTAAAGTTCACCAAAATCACCATAAATGTGCATATGAACAAATCTATGGATCTAACTTGCATATTCACATGAAATATCATAGAAATTACTTATCGAAACTTGCTAGACCAGATTATAGGGTGATTAATGTGGGAATAAACTTAATATGGCATAGATCAATGGAAAAACACTTAAATATGATGAAAAACATGATCAAACATTCATATACTTCATTGCATTCATGTGAGAGATGTAAACGACTCACAGTTTCTCCAAGACAAGCTAAAATTGATGAAATAAGAATCCAGACACCAAGCACCTCGCACCAAAACACCTTGATCTGATAAATCCTTGCCTCAATTGATGTAGATCTAGCCTCCAATAGTGTAGATCTATGATTTCCCTCCTTGGATTATGATTTCTAATAGTGGAAAGGTGTTAGAGTAAGGAGGATCACAAGGCACCAAATGGGAGAATGAGAAGCTAAACTATTTCCCATATCCCTCACCCCTATTTATACCTTTCCATCAGCCCACTAATGGTCCTTCCCCAAATCAACCGATTAGACTTCAAAAACCTAGACATCCAACTGAAAAACCTTAAAACAGCGATTTCTCCCAAACCGCTAAGCCGAAATTTTAAAGTAACCACTCTACGGAGAGACAAACATTAATTCCTTTCCAATGACACAGGTCTCACCATCTGATTCAACCTGAGTCAAAAGTTATGCCCTGTACAAGACTGAAAGGGGCAAAATGGTTACAAACAAAATTGGTAAAAATTATGGACATGTTTCACATCCCTACAAGCAACATATTAAAAGATGAGATTGATCCAACCCTCAGGGAATAAAATAAAAATATTTTACGATCTTCCGATATGAAAAATGCGGGTTGTTACAGACCGCACCATCCCTCTACCCTTCCTCCGCTGCGTCATACTGCTCAGTTAGACGTTGCGCAAATACCACCAAATCCCAAGCTAAGGAAGAAGTACCAAAGTCGTAGGAAAGGCAAGGGTGAATCGTCTGGTGAGTTACCTTCATAGCATACGGTAGCGGTTGGAAATTCTCAACCTCCCGTAGAACGTATTGAGGAGCATATCAAAGAGGAGGAGAAATGGACGTGGAAGAGTATGAACTTAAACCACACCCAAAAAGAAAACATCTCGGATTTTTAGAAACTTGAAAATTAGGATTTGATATATATAAATTTGGATGTAAAACTTGTGATGTTAATGGTTAGACCACATAGTGTATGTGCATGGAATTTTTGTTCGTAGAATATTTGTTTGGAATATGGATAGTTGACGCATAAACTAATTGTTTGGAAAGTTAAAGTATGTGTTTGAATGTTAAAGTTATGTGTTCGAAATGTTGAAGTTACGTGTCGGATAATACTTATGCCACATAATTATGGTAGAATAAAAAGAACTGGGTGATATCACTGATAGCGCCAATAGGCGATATCCGAGATACCGCCTTGTTATTTTCATTCTGCCACATGAGAGTGACAAAATGTAATTAGCAGAGAGACATCCCGGATGTCGCTCAAGGGTTTGGGATGTCTCTTTATCTATTACATTCTTCCACTCTCATGTGCCAGAGTCAAATTAGCAGGGTACTATTTGAGACAGCGCCAACAAGCGCTATCCCAAATAGTGCCCTACTAAATTGGCTCTGCCAAATGAGAGTGGAAGAATGAATTTAACAGAGCGACATCCTAGATGCCGCAAACTGGAGTTGTTCATGAAGTCGCTATTTTACTTTTTTGCTGTCTATTGATAATGTCAGCAACTAATTTATTAGCGGTATCTGGGATATCGCTTTAAGGCGGTATCCCAGAAATCACCATTAGAGGGAAGCATCTAGGATAGTGCCTTCAAGATCTATTTCAGATAGCGCCTCATTCTGATATATTTGGGCTCTTCATTTTTCTACCATTCTCATTTTATGATTTTCCGTACCTTCAGAAATGAAAAACTACTTTCCAAATTTTGTTCAACTTCAACACCATACCAAAATTAAGTTTCTTTTTTGTTGTTGATCAGAAATTTTGGTATGATTTTAGGTTTAAGTTTGCTTTTATTGATTTTTATTTTACATTTGTGTGATTAGATTTATATTATATAACTTAATGCTTTTACTTAGGTGTTGATAGTCTAGCCGAAAACTCTTGTTTGATTTTAGGGTCCTATTACTTATTTTATAGGTGTAAATGGATAATTTGGATATGATGAGACAACGATGAAAATTTATGATGATTTTAAACAACTACATGGTGATACGGTGATAGATGATGGTTTGAATCTAGATGTCGAATTCGTTCTTGACACACAAGTTGAAGTGGTACAAGAAGATTGGAAAGATGGGATTCAGAAGAAGTAGTGGAAGATATACATGGAAAACAGTTGATTCCCACCAGAGTGTTAGATGGTCGTTTCACTACGAGTAGTCTCCTCGTGTATTTTGTTACCGTGGTAATGAATGTGATATAGTTGTTTGTAAAAATAACAGATATGCAAGACATCGTTTCTACTACATCGAAGGTTGTGATGATCATAAAATACGGTCTAATGTCATTGCATGTTGTAATTTTTTTAAGTTGCTAGATCCTGAAATGTGCCCCAAAGGGGTTAAATATGCATTGAAGACGCAAGCTGAGAATAAACGTTTACATAGGCATATTATAGAACTAAGAAACGTGTTGATGAATTAAAGGTATGATTTTATAGAGTATCTACCCAATGGATCATTCAACAGAAAATGAGTACTGTATACGTATTAAATATGAAATATTTGTAGTATTTGGTTGAATTATGTCATATTCAGTAGAATTCTTTCAAACTTCCGTCAAGATAAAATTATGTCACATTTAGTATTGTTCAGTAGAATAATGTCATATTCAATACTGCAAGACTTTTATCGTGATAAAATTTCAAATACTTGAAGGTTAAGTCAACTGTAGTATTAACTCGCCGAAGTACACAAATTTTCTTATGACCTACACCATCGCATTTGCTACACCTATTTTCTTTTGGTGTTTGACTTCCATCCATGGTGTTTTGGAATCTAGTAGTGTAACGACCCAGATTTTTAGTCAATTAATTTTAAAACATTTAATATTGTTTTAAATGTTCAATGATAATATAAATGGATTTTTATATGGAGTTTATCAATTAAATAATTGAATACGATTTAATTTTGAGTATCGAATTATCGTAATACGAAAATGAGAATAATTGAATTTCGAAGTTAAAACTGAATCGAAACGATTCAAATGATTTATATAAATTGTATTTGACTATAAATGATAATAATATTAATTTATTATCAAGGAATTAATGATTGTTTCTAAATTTAAATTATATTATATTGATTTAATATGATTTTTATATATATACGTTCGAATTAAATTTCAGAATCTATTCTGTTTAGTTCATAATAGCGTTATAACATCGAAACATCGGTCATTACGTTTAAATAGGGTTTCGTGATTTCAAGTTATGAACCCCAAGATATTTTTAATGGATAAGCTCAAAATCAAATCGGAATCTATTTTAATAAAATAAAAATCTCTTTATTTCAAATTGTATTAATTTAAATATCAAATAAAATTAAAATATGTGTACTTTGGCCAACCCAAAAATGTACTCAAGCCAACCTATTACCCCTTTTCTACGTTTATAAATAACGCAATAACCCTCTGCTCCCTTCTCTATTTCTTCACTCACTTAATTCTCCTGAATAATCAAAATGCTGCAGTTATCCTTACATTCTTCACTCAAATAAAATCGAACTCATTTCCCTATTTCTCTTTTTCTTATTTTTCTTGATCCATAGATTATTTGAACGCTTCAACAATGGTCGTGCACCATAAATTAACTAAAAATCATACAAAATCATAATGAAGCCTTAGCAGTAGGCACGATAGAAATTCCAGTGTTGCGTGAAGCTAGAATTTGTGGGAAGCTTCAAGTTGTAGGGGATTGGAAGGAAGCGCAGATTGTCTGGAGGTTTACCAGGCTTACCAGTCGCAATTCAACGTATGGATTGGGTGGATTCGAACGCAAATTTGAACATCGTTCTAGACTTCATCACGGGACATGTTGGGTGAGCAATGGGAGATTGTGATGCATAGTGCCTGAAGCGATGTGGTGTGTTCGATATGGCTGGTGCGATGTAGTGGTCGATCTCGAGAACATGGATTGGAGGTGAACAGAGTCTATACTCTTTCAAAGGATGAGGCAACTTTTACATGGGCGTTAGTTAATGGAGAGGATGTGGGTTCACTGAATGCTAGAAAGCGGGAGTTGATTAAGAAGGATTTTTTTATGCAGTCTCCAGCGAGGTTGACTGTTTGTGATTATCATAGGAAGCTTGACATGGTTGTGACTGCATTTTCAGATGGGGTTTTCGGGTTGTATCAGATGCCTGATTTTGTTCGCATTCATAAGGTTTCAATTTCAAGGCAGAAGATCACAACTACAGTTTTGGGAACTGGTTGACTTTAAGGTGTGCTAAGTTAGGCCAATTGCTTGCTAGAGTGGAGGAACAAGAATTATATTTTGAAGCAACAAGGGTTGTAGTGTGTAAGGAGTTGATGGGATAATGGAATTCAAAGTACAAGCAATGGTAAAATGTTGCAAGAACTAGTTCATACCATCGAAACAAGAAGAAGAAGTTCATTCTCTGACCTAGAAATGAAGTAGCAATAAGTTACACGTTTTTGCGAGTTTAAAATACGTAGAATAAATAATTTATCTATTTAATGTAGTAGTTAATTTAATAATCGTTTACTCATTAAATAAAAATAAATAATCGTTTAATAATTAAATAAAAATAAATAATCGTACGTGATAGATTAACTTGAGCAGATTCGTAGCCGTGGGATGTGGAATTTAACTGGATATTTGACGAAATAAAATCACGGTGAGTAAACACACTCTTTGGATTCGTTTATAATTTTGTTATAAAAGAATTTTTATTTTAAATAATTTTTACATGTTGTTTGTTGACTATTTGGATGCATTGGATGATTGTTGATGAATTTTGGCTATAATATAGATTAGTTATATATAGGCTTGGTTGTTTTGGCTATTATATATATTGGATATTTCCCGCAGTATCATTAGGGGGTGACCCTATGCGCCCCCACAATATATATGGTGAATTACCTTTTATACCGCGATATCCTGCCATAAAGAAGGATGGATATTATTTATGTTGGCTAGCATCTATGGATGTAGGAAAACAGGTTGGAGGGATCCAAATGGATTCCTCAAAATTTATTATTGTTTGTTTTCATATATATTATCATATCTGGTGTGTTAGAAAATCAATGATTGATAACTGGGTGTTTTGGATGTTTGAATATCACTGGCCCAAAATATTGATATATAAAAATATCATGAAAAGGAATTTTGGGATCTAAAAGGGAAAATCTATTTTTCTAAAATAGAATTTGAATTTCGAACGAGCTAGGAAATATTAACTTGTTTTGAATAATAAAATCAAGTAGTGAATTTATAAACGGTGTTTATAAACGAAATGGAATAATATTCAATTGATAATGCAGGTAATGAAAATTCAAATATGAATTTAATAAGGGGAATTGAAATTAGTTTCAAAAAGAAACGATGAAATCCATTCCGATGTTCGAAATGAAAATTGAATAAAAATAAATCCATGCAGATTTATGATTGGAATTCGACTATGTCAAACTTAGAAAAATAAATTATAACCAAAAAGGCTATTTAAATTGTATTAAATAGAAACTAGAATTTAATATGAAAATAGATTCTATATTTATATATAAGTTATAATAATAAAACATTCCAAAGAAGGAATTGGGTTTCAAATAGATTTTGAAACGGAACTTGTTTTAATGTGTAAAACAAGGAAGTTGAATTCATAAACGATGTTTATAAATTTAGTGAAATAAATTATCATTAGATGATTTAGAAGTTTAAATTCAAGCATGAATTTAAAGTGAGCTGGAAAATGTTTTGAAAAAGGAACGATAAATTTTATTCTGGAATTTGGAATATAAACCGAATTAAGAAAAATCCAACGGATTTATAATTGAAATTCGATTATATTGAGTTTTATAAAATAATTTATTTCAAAGGGAATTGAATTCAGTATAGAAGATTGAATTATAAATAAATTTATAACAGAATTACGAAAAAATCGATGATTAGGGATAATAAGAAATATTAAGTTGGATTGGCAAAATTGGTTTAATATATATTAAAATATATAAGAATAGAGTTGAAATTTATTAATAAATGAAGTTTAAACATTTATATTTAAATATAATTATAACGAGCTCGCCGCAATGCGGTAGTTCATAATTTGACGTTTCAAACTTCAATTGAGTATAAAGAACTCAATTTAAGTCGGAATTCTTTAAAACAAGAATCGTCAACACCGATTGGATAATAGTTGAAGAGAAAAATATGGATCTCGTCTTACAGATTTTGAGTTATGTCAAAATCAAATTTCTAGAAAAATAGCGGTATAATCGTTTATAAATTATAAGAACTAAATAAATAAAATCGAAGGATTTTAGGTTAATAAAATTTGGATTTTCATTATAAAAACCCAGACTTGGGTTATAAAATAAATATGAACTCAAGTGGAGTAAGCGAATTGATTGTTCAAATAAAAATCAGTTTTTTAATTATTGAATAGAGTTAACTAACTAAAAGAATAATTATTTAAGGGAGTTTTGGATCGAAATTGGACTTTGGATAAGTGAATTGGATTTGTGAATTTATATTTGAAATCAAATATGAAACTTGAGTTGGAAATGGCATTCGATTGATTTATAAGCAAAATAAAAATATGTATGAACGTGATATATTCAAATAAAATGTAAAATAGGAAAAAGAGATAATTAGTGAATGAATTAGCAAATTGAGTTAAAAATAATTGGGTTGAGTTGGAATAAATTGGGGATGGTTAGATATATCTTAAGAAGGTTTGGAATGAAGTGCATGGAGAGATATAAATTGAATGTCCAACAAAAGAAGTACATATTAGTTTAATATGAGATTTTATGAGCCTATTTGGCAAGCTGCTTGGCTTTTTGATTTTCTTTTTGAATGTAAAGGGCCTAGAGAGACAATTTGTAGTTATATCGTGTAACCCGTACAAAGGAGACACAGGCAAAAAAATTCGAAAATTTAAGAAGATAGAATTTTTTTTAAGAAAATTCAATAACTTAAAATTTACTTATCAATTGTATATGAAACTAGAAACCAAATCGGTTAATAAAATTTAAAAGCATTGTAATAAAGGTTTTCATTTATAGTAAATGATGTTTGAAAAGGAAATAATAGAAGATTTTAAATATAGCTAGTAAAATACAGTATTTGGGTTGTCGTAACGATGTTGTACACAACATCCGTTTTAACCCAAATAAGTGTAAGTTTGGAAATATAATAATGAATATTTCCTAATTATAGAAATAAATGAATTCAAGAAAGAGATAAGTAATTGGAATGTTTTACAATTATAAATAGAAGTTATTTTCTAAGTATAGAAAATAAAAGAAGGTGATATTTGAAAATGTTTTCCAAATAGCGTAATAGGCCAAAATGATTGTTGAAAATATTGGGTTAACAAATATTGATAAGGAAATGGAGAAGTGATTTATTTAATGAAATAATAATTAAGGAGCCCAGTGATGCTTTGGATGAATGTTTGTTTTTCTTCGATATTTGAATAACTAACTATCGAAGTATTGGCTAATATCATTGTCAATATGGAAAGACCGGTTGGATTATTATCCGAGAACCACTCCATATTGGCAGTAGCATTGCGAATCAGATTATATAAAGACAATTGAAGATGGAGTATAGTGCAAGGGATTTTTCTGTTAATCCTAGGTAGAAATTGCCTAAGATGGATTAATGGAAATTGTGCCTTCGGTTTCGTTCAGTCCTAGAATGAACTTGTATGGACGAATGTCTGGCATAGTATTTCCAATGATCACATATGTTGGTCTATACAAATATACATACGGTGGCGGAGAATTTATTCTCTTAGCATAATATCTAGAATATATTTCTGCAAATCAATTGATGATTAACAGATCTGACAATGTGGCATTCAAAGTGATTGTGCTATCAATGAAACGTAAGTAATCATAGCCTCAAGCCTCAACAACCAGGAAATGACAAAAACCGGGCAGACAACATGGCTAGGTGGGTCGCTCCAAATTAGGTTGTATTATCACCTATCTAGAGAAAATTCATTTCGTTCTTTAATCTATCGATGTTGTCCGTTTCGGGAAACGGTTGCTGATCCCAACCGCTGGTGATATACATTCGATACACTCAAGCGAAATGAGTGGTCAGTCATATGTGGCCGGGTTACAAGATGTTTTTGTTGAACCCTGTGTATTCCTCTCTAGAGATACACTATCAAAAGGTGGTTCCAAATCCTGTCATAATTCGAAATCCATTACCCAATAAGCGTCGCGGTTTTAATTGTATACTATGTATGTGGAGCGTGAGATGCAAGTGTTCCGCCAGATTGTTATTTACTTGATCTAGACACTTTTATAATATCATAATAGTATTGATTTCAAAGAATGTTTTGGGTTATTGTAAGGCAAAAATCATCTATATTTATGTGTGGATCGGTCTTACGATTATCTTTTCTTTTAAAAGGATTTTTAAAAGTTAAACCAAGTGGTCGGAGTTTACTCACACCAGTCCCATTACTGACCCAGAATTTATTTTGTTTTTTTACCCTAAACTCTTGGGTGCCCCAATTTGTATGGGCAGTAAAGTAGTTGGGATTTTACAGATACACTTGGAGGAGCTTGGAGCAGGAGGCTTCATCGTTCAATATTTTTTATTATTTTTCCGTCCTGTTGTATTGTACTCTGATGATGGTATATATATGCAGTTACACATTTTGTATTCAAGAAGTTGTGATATATATTATAATTTATTCCGCTGCGATGTCAGATTCTGTGTTGTCATTTTTGTTCTTCTATCGTTTTCTTCTTTATACATATTGATTCGTATTTCTGTGCAATTTGGGTTGGACGTGTGGTATATTGAGTCAACTCAGATAGTATCGAAATTCGGGCCATTAGAAGTAGACTTCGACCGTCCAGGTTTGCCATTTTGCCATAGAAGGTAGTATCAACTGATTATCCCTTAATGTCCAATATCGCTTTTCCCCAACGGGGTTCCATGGTGTAAGCAGCGGGGTATTTCTCAACTGTATAGTATGATGAAGAAAAATCATGATGATCTTTATTAGCTCCTATTGAAATTAACAAGCAAGTGGTCATTACATGCATGCACTACAAAAAATTGTGTTTTTAATCACATTATATAGTAGCATTTGAACATTAAACGCAACGGTTTAAACCCTATAATTGTTGCATTTTATCACTAGGAAGGATTTATTTCTCTCCTTCTGCTTACTATGCCATCTAAATTTCTCTCTTTCCTTCTACATCAGATCAAAACAGAACCCTAAAATTTGTCTAGCTCGTCTCCTCTTCCTAAATCCTTGAAATAAAACCCTAAAATTTATTTCTTCATTAGATTGATGGATCATGATACACCATCTTCCGTCTCTTACTGTGTTAGTAACTATTGAGAGTTAAATTGTTGGTAGCTGAAATGTGGTTGATGTGTCATTGCTGAGCTGTTGGGTACATAAGTTCGAGTTGTATTCCTTTTCGGATATGAAGTAATTTTGTACTTTACCGAAACAAGAGTAAATAAAAATGGCTTTCTTCTTCCCCAATTTTTCGTTCAATCCCTAAAAATAACATGGTACCAGAGCCACTACCTCCGCCTCCACCACCGCCTCAATAACCACCGATCTTTCTTCACTCACCTCTAACGATGAGCTTTTTCTACACCACTTTGATCATCCCAACTATGTTCTGTCCACAGTTCCACTTTCATATCGCAATGTGTTGTCATTTTCGCATCTCAATGGGACAGATGTAATAACATGGTAATTTCTTGGTTATTACATTCTGTTAAAAAGGATATTGCTCAATCCATTCTTTATTATCGATCTACTTCCGCTATTTGGTCTGATTTGGCGGTTTGATTTGCTCTATCTAATCGAACTCGTCTCTTCCAAATCCAAAGATCGATGTCTACACTCTCCCAAGATACATTTTAATTTCATCTTATTGTACCAAACTGAAAACCCTATAGGATTAATATACCTTACTGCTTGAAGATCGTGTTTGTGTGTGTGTGGTTCTGGAGCTTTAATTCATGATATCCTTCAAGATCAGCAAGTTGTACATTTTCTAGCAAGCTTGAATGATTCATATAGTTCTGCACATGCGCAGATTTTAATGATTAAACCACCTCCATCTTTAAGTGAAGCTTACAAGATTTTGTTGCAAGAAGAAGAACAACGAGAACTAGGCAATAAACTAAACCCCCTGGATACTCCTTGATTGATCTTACTTCTGCATTAGCTTCTCAACGCTTTGTTGATTCCAAGAATACAAAAAGAGGCAGTTATAATTCTTCTTGAGGTCGTGGTGGCACTGCCAAAAGTGGTAGATGATCTCAATATTGTGATCATTGTAAATTGGTGGCCATACAGTTGACACTTGCTGAAAATTACATGGTCATACTATGTTCAGTGATCATTCCTTGCTTGGAGGGCATACTACAGAGAAATGTTGGAAGAAGCATGGATACCCACCAGGCAAAGGTTCTCGTGCTGTAGCTGCTGCATCATCTTCAAAAGACTCACCTGCGATGACCACTTAATATGGATTTACTATAGAGCAATATAATCAACTATTGGCTTTGCTGAAGAATAATACTGCTGCTCCACCTGATTCGACTGCTTTTTTGGCTAGTAAGAGTTTTTTTCTTTATTTCTTCAGAAACTAAACCTATTTGGATCATTGACAGTGGAGCTACTGACCATACGACTCCTCATTTTAATTTTTTCACTCATTATTCCTCTTTGCCTAAACCAATACTTATCACTACTCCAAATGTTAAAACATGCAATGTCTTACATTCTGGTGCAATTGATCTCTCTGCTTCATTAACCTTGAACAATGTTTTGCATGTACTAGAATTTTGTTTCAACCTTGTTTCTGTAGGAAAACTCGTAACAAGAAAGAATACTAATGTTCTTTTCACTCCTCAATTTCGTGTCCTCCAAGACCCTTTGATGAAGAAGACAATTTTGATTGGTAGTGAGATTAAGGTCTTTACATTGTTAACATCGACAATACTTGTAAGCATGTTTCTACTGTTTCTTCAGTTACAAATAAGTTTTTAGGCAATAATGTTACTAATGATGTTTCAATGATAAACTCATCTGTAGCACATCACATGAGTGATATGCTTTGTCTTTTGCTTCCTCTACAGCTCTTAAAAATAGCAGCCCTGAGTTATGGCATTGTAGACTTGGTCATATACCTTTTGGTCAATTTAAACACATAAATGTTTTTGACTCTTCTGCCAAACCTTCTCATTTATGAAAAATATGTCCACAAGCCAAACAACATAGGTTTTTTCCCATTTTTATCACTAAAGCAGTTGAACCATTTGATCTTATACACACTGATACTTGGGGTCCTTATAAACATGTTACTAACAATGGTTTTAGATATTTCTTGACCATTATAGATGATAATAGTAGATGCACACAGAATTTTCTCATGTCTTCTAAAAGTGATTCACTTACTGTTTTATAGAATTTTCACACCCTCATTTTTACACAATTTCAATTCAAAATCATTAGGTCTGACAATGCAGCAGAATTTTATGGATCTAATGCTTTAAAATTCTATTCTTTAAATGGCATAATTCACCAAACTTCTTGTGCATACACTCCTAAAAAAATGGAATAGTTGAAAGAAAACACAAACATCTTCTTGAAGTTGCTAGAACTCTATTTTTTCAATCCAACTAACCCTTACAATTTTGGGAAGAATGTATACTAACTGCAACTTATCTCATAAATCGAACACCACTGCCATATCTTAAATTTAATTCTCCCTATTTTCAACAAAACACCATATTATTCCTTCCTAAGGATATTTGGCTGCCTTTGTTTTGTCTCTACCATATCTCAAGGAAGAGATAAATTTCAACCTCGAGCAAAACAATGTGTGTTCATCAGTTATTTTTTTGGCAAGAAAAGTCACAAAGCATTAGATCTTGCCACGCATAAAATAATTAAATCCAGAGATATTGTTTTTCATGAATCCAATTTTCCCTTTCATATAAAACAATATTCAAATCTCATTAATCTGCCCACAATTCGAATTGATTCTTCATATTTTATCTTCACACCAATTCAAATTGATATTTCACATAACCTTGTAGCTACTCCTCAAAATGATATGTTCAATTATGCATCATTTTATGATAGTTCAAGCCTATTTGTGACTAGTGCACAATATGTTTTACCTATTGCTACTACTGAACCAAATTTACGAAAATCTTCAAGGAAACACAGAAAAGCAACCTATCTTCAAGACTATATTTGCAATAGTTGTTCTTCTGATCAAACACATACATCATTAATCTGTTCATCTTTTCTGCATTTTTCTCATTTTATTTTTCTTACAACTATTGCCTCTTATCACGAACGTTCTTCATACTTTGATGCTTCAAATGATCCATATTGGATTTTAGCAATAAAAAAATGAAGTAGATGCTCTCTAGTAAAATGGCACTCGGGATTTCGTTAATCTTCCAGCAGGTAAATCTCCAATTGGGTGTAAGTGGGTTTTTAAAGTCAAACTTAAAGCAGATGGCTCTTTAGAAAGGTACAACGCTATATTAGTAGTTAAGGGTTTGACATAAAAAGAAGGAATGGATTTCCATGAAATTGTTTCTCCAATTGTCAAGATGACAACCATTCGAACTATACTTGTGGTTGCAGCCTCAAAGAAATGGATAATTCATCAACTTGATATCAATAATGTTTTTCTTCATGGGGATTTATATGAAGAAGTTTATATGTTGATGCCTGAAGGAATTCCAAATCCGAACCATCTTGTTTGCAGACTTAAGAAGTCTATTTATGGAATGAAACAATCATCACGACAATGGTTTCATAAACTTACTTCAGCTTTACAATCTCGTCAATATTCTCAGTCCAAGAATGACTACTCTCTTTACCAAGAAAAGATTTGGCTTAATAACCATTCTAGCTGTTTATGTAGATGATATCTTACTAACTGGTTCTTACGAAATTGAACATTTAAAGTTTTTTCTACATGCCAATTTTAGCATTAAAGATTTAGGCTCTCTTCATTACATTCTAGGCCTTGAAATCAATCGCATAGCTTCTGGAATTGTTATGACACGACACAAATTCACAAATGAGTTACTGACTGCTTCTCAAATGAATTTTTTGAAATGCTCTTCGACACCATTGCCGCTTCATCTGAAATTAAATGCCACTGGTGATGATCTTCTACATGATCCTACACACTATACAATTCTTATTGGTAAGCTGAATTATCTCACAAATACTAGAATAGACTTAAGCTTTGTAGCTCAAACACTGATTCAATTCATGCAACATCCTAGAACTCCCTACATTGAAGCTCTGAAACACACACTCTCGTATGTGAAAGGCATTATAGGTACTGGAATATTACTCAATGGTTGTGACTAACCTTTGTTGCAAGCATTTTAAGATTCATACTGGGCAGCTTGCCCCATGTCTCGAAGATTTGTTACTGGGTACATTATTTTACTTGGTTCCTCTCTTATTTCTTGGAAATCCAAGAAACAAGCAATTGTGTCACGAAGTTCGTCATAGGCAGAATACAGGGCTATGGCACAAACTGCAACAGAGATAACTTGGTTATTTCGATTGCTACAAGTATTACAAGTTGATCCAATTAAGCCAATCACCTTATTTTGTGACAATCATTCAACTATGCACATTGCCAAGAACCCGATTTTTCATGAAAAAACTAAGCACATAAAAGTCTATTGCCATTTCACTAGAGACAAAGTCGTGGAAGGATTATTGAAACTTGCTTATGTTCCATCTTCAGAACAGTTAGCTGATGTATTTACTAAGATCCTACCATCTCATCAACAAAATCATATTCTATTCAAGCTGGGTTTGTATCGCTCACCAACTTGAGGGGGAGTGTTGAGGGTTAAATTGTTAATAGCCGAAATGTGGCTGACGTGTCATTGTTGAGCTTTTGGGTATATAAGTTGAGTTGTATTTGTTTTTAGGTGTGAAGTAATTTTTACATTACCGAAAACAAAATAAATAAAAATGGCTTTATTCTTCCCCAATCTTCTATTCAAACCTTAAAAATAACAGCAACTTCTCTTATCTCTACTTACCATCCTCAGTATCACGATTAACGAATGCAACCTGTCATAGCTGCTACCTCACTGGCTGCTATAGCCGTAGCCATAACTATTGTAGCCTTACTAGCCGCTCTGAGCAAGCTACCTAGTTATACGTAAAGGCACATCTAAAGCAAAGTGATAGCCTTACTAGTGCACTGGAATAATGTGAGTTCTAAATTCTAACATTAATTCTTAATGATATTTGATTGTTTATTTCAGCATAATGCCTAATTTTTCCAATTGAAATTTCTGGTTGAATGAAATTCCTAATTTTTCCGATCTTGATTGCAATTTTATGTCGATCATTTTTCCAGTTTTTGATCCAGTTTTCTTTTAGTTGTGTACTATTTTCACTTGTAACTGAAATGTCGAGTATGTATTTTTCTAATAATCACTTGTAGAAGTAACTTAAAACCTAATACAGAAGCACTTGTAGAAGTAGTTCAAACGCCAATGGATAGTTCAAGCTTTGAATAAAGTAGGTCTAAGAAAACTAAGAATATATAGCTTACTTTCTCGTCGTGATTGTACATTTTTTTTTGTTAACCTTAGAAGAAAGAAAGTTTCTTATAATTTATTGCAATTTCCTATGAGATGTGTTTTGAGCTTAGCTCAGGTCTTAACCTGTGGGTAGCCTATTTAAAACTGTTATAGCCATTCACAATTTCAATCTGGTTTAAAAAAAGGAAAAAAAATGTGCAGGTAAGAAGACAACCTTCTATGTGGTCAGCTGTGCGAAACACTAGCTTGGGAAGCACGTGTCCTATGGATTAGGAACACTAGTCTTTAGACCCATTCGAACTAAACTTGGATCAGGTTATTCCTTTGGCATTACTCATCTTTTGTGCAATATTGCTTGTGTTTCTTTCTCATTGCAAATTGAAACAGTGAGCAACTTTTTTTATTATATAAAAACTATCTGTGTTTGTTTTGTGTACATATACATATAAACATATATATATATATATACATTTTTTTTTTAAAATTGGTACGCTTTATTCATTTACCAATAAAATCACCTTTATATGGATCATCGAAACCTTGTAACCCATAATCTAGATGGATACCTTACAAGAAAAAAATATAAATTTGGTGTGCTGAATACAAAGTCATTTACAAGGAAGAAATATACCACAAACCACAACAAATCCCAATGGACTAAAATACTAATTCAATTCAAAAATTAAAAGCTGCAAACAATAGCGGTCAACTAGTGTCATTTAACTCGATTCCCCACCATTGCAGGATTTGTTCATCTCGCGAATTCCTGTTTGACTTTGTCCCATATTGCGAACCAAAAAAAGAAATCTCCTTTTCAGTCTAACGAAGCTTGATGGAAGCTGTAGTTCTGCGGTTATTAAATATGGAGTGCTGCTAAAAGCACCCAAATTTCTTCTTCCTAATACCATGCGTGGTATTAAGAAGTGTAAATCTGGGTGCTTTTAGCATAACATGGTGGTGCAGTGCTAAAAGCACCCTGTTTTACACTTCCTAATGTCACTCATGGTATTAAGAAGAAGAAATTTGGGTGCTTTCAGCACCACACAATATGACCATTCCTTTCTCTCCATATGTGGTAGACGGTAGTCGTTAGGCAGGCGCTAGCTAAATCTTTAACTTGATTCGTAATCTTGAAGTTTGAAGAGAGGAGTTGAATTTCATCTTGGATGGTTGGCAAAGTCATGGGAGGTAGAAGAAGTCTGAGTTTAACAGATAACCAGATATATGCAGAGTAATCATAAGTGAAGAATAAATGGTTAACTGTTTCTTTATGTCAATTACATAGCACACATGCCGTGTCTGGTGAAATGACAAAGAAGTACAAACGGGCTCTGGTAGATAGTCTGTTAACAGCTGCAAGATAAGTGATAAAGGACATACGTTGGCTGTTCTTGGGATGCCAAATCATTGAGAAAATGGGATTAATGTCTGAATGGGAACATACAATGTCCTAGGCTTTGTGAAAAGTAAAGTCACCTCCTTCACACTATTCATACTGGTCGGAAGGAAGGTTTGGATGAAACTGGATGTATTGAATTTCAGTCAAAAGCTCTCTGGTGGCAGAATGCAAAGACGGATGAAGCTGGTTATCATGAATAATACTTCTTACTGTAGCATATTATGCACCTATAGTATGCAATCCAGTGATACCTAACAAATCAACGAGGCATCGACAATTAACCCACAAATCAAACCATAGAGTGGTATCAATTCTGTTTACTAACAGCTTGTTAAAATATTGTTTAGCATTTGATCGCAATCTCAGCATTGTTTTCCATGTGGAAGAGGCATTATTATCTATGTCCACATTACAAAAATGCTTGCCAAAACAATATCTCATGCGCATCCATATACTCCACAAGCTTGATTGATTAAGATAGTTCCGCATTAATTTTAGGATAGAAGCTTTCTTCAAATCTGAAAAAGAGTTTAAGATCGATACCACCCTCCTGTTTCAAGTTACATAATAAGTGCCAGGCAACTTTATGTGATGAACTAGCCTGGAAAAAATCGGCACAAAGAGTTTGTAATTTGTCTAATGTTTGTTCAGGGATTTGGTAGATGAATAACTAGTATTGAATAATAGGGGTAATGATAGACTGAATTAACTCCGCTCTATCTACAAAGATTAATGTCTTTCTTTCCCAGCCGTGTAGCTTCATTTGAATTCTGGAAATTAGTGACTGTCATTCAGAATAATGTAGATAGTTTGAAGAAATGGGATCACCTAGATATTTTAAAGGAAAAGAGCCCTGATTGAATTCCAAAACCTGAAGTATGGAGGAAGCATTTGTTTTATAAGTGTTGAAGTAAACCTTAGTCTTGGAAGCATTGACGTTAAGTCCTGCATAAGTACTAAGCTGTTGAAAAAACAAATGCAAAGTAGTAGCTGTAGGTATATTTGATTTGCCAAAGATCATAAGGTCATCACGTAAAGTAAATGAGTAACTATGGGGAGGAAATTAAACATGAGGAGAAAAGCATGCTCATGAGATGATTTATCTAGCAAGAAGGTAAAGAACTGCATAGCAATGGTAAATAGATACAGGGAAACCGGGTCACCATGTCATAGCCCTCTAGTCGAGTGAATGAATCCCTTAGGAATTCGCTAAAGAGGATGTAAAACGTCGCAGTGGAAATACACTTGAAAATAATATTTGTAAAGTGAATTGGAAATCCCATCTTGGCCATAATGCAGCAAATGAAACGTCGATCAACCATATCATAGGCTTTCTGCAAGTCGACTTTAACACAAAATTTAGATATACCTTGCTTCTTGAAATCACGCAACAGTTCATGATCTAGGAGCATATTGTCACCAATGTACCTTTTGGGGATGTATGCAGACTGAGTTTTGGATATAATATGAGGAAGAAACAGCATAATTCGGTTGCCCAATATTTGTGAAAAAATCTTATAGTACATATTGCAACAAGAGATGGGCTTTAGTGTGCAATATAGGTATGTCTGTCAGTCTTTGGAATAAGGGTGATAAATGTGTGGTTTATACCTTTTGGTAATTTTCTTGAAGAGAAGATGTCAGAAAATGCAGCCAGTAAGTCGTCTTTCAGCAAATCCCAATGTAGTTTGAAAATTTTAGCACTGATTCCATCTAGCCCAGGACTAGAATCGTCATGGACTGAAAACACTGCATATTTCACTTCTTGTATCGATATGTCCTGAACAAGGTATTGTTGTCCTCGCAGATTAACAGTAGCAATTGATTGTAAATCAGGGAATGTATTGGAAGTGGAGCCATTGGAAAGGGATGTGAAATATGTAATTGCCACATTTTCGATTTCAACACTTTTATACAGCAACTGACCTTCGGGATTAATTAAAGAACGAATATTGTTAAAAAAAAAAACTTCCTTGTTTTCCATCTTGGAGTAGAAGAATTTAAAATTTATGTCACCTTTTTGAAGCCTTTTGGTTTTAGCTTGCTGCCTCATGAACTTGGTTTTTATTGAAAGTTTAGTTTGAAATATTCCCTTTGCCCAAAGGAGGTCATCATATAGTAATTCGTTTTCTGGATCAGAATCAACTGCTTGTTCAAGATGAGAAAGGTGTTCTTCTAAAAATATCACGTAATCATCTGCTTTAGCTCTGTTTTTGTTCCAAAAGTTTTAATTCTCTTTTATAAGATGTGAGCTTATGCACGAATTTATAACTAGGAAATCCTCAAGTATGTGACTGTAAACCCCTTTGCAAGATAAGTACCCATCAGCTAGATGCCGGTCATTCTTGTACTTGAAAGGAAAACCGTTAATTGGTGTAGCAGGAATTAAATCAAGGAGAATAGGATTGTGGTCACTTGACATTTGGGATAGAGATAAAGCATTCATGTTAATAAAATAATGAAGACAGAGGTTGTTAACCAAAATTTTATCAATATGAGTTGCAATATCTTTTCTTCTTTAAGTATATGAAAAGCCAAGAGGCTTAATTTCAACTAGACCAGTTTGCAATAGGACGTTTTGAAATGCTCTTAAGTGTTGATGTGGGATGGGGAGACCACCGTGTTTGTCACCGCTGGATACAACATTATTGAAATCGTCCATTACGATCCAAGTGTGTGATACATTTGTGCTTTGCTGGAGTTAGGAGTTCCAAAGCATTTGCCTTTCAGTAAAATTATTACCTCCATGCACAGTAGTGAAGGTTAAACTAAAACCACCTTTGTTAATTGCATGTACAGATAAGTGTTGAGAAGAAAAACTCGAGGAATCGATGGACCAAATAGCAGTATTCTATAGAAGTAAGATTTGACCAGATTGGTGAGCAGTGTTATTGGTTAGATGACTCCAATATGATGGCAATTTCACAAGAAAAACAATAGATTAACGTTATTTAATTTGTTTTCTACTAAGCCCACTTAAGAGGGTTTAACAAGAGTTAAAGAAGATTGAGTACATCAGACATGCATGTTGATGTACTCATCCCCCTTACATTCCAAGTAAGGATACTCATTTAGCAGAGGAGCTCCTTCTTTTAGTGGGAGCAGACTTATTGTTTTTCATGGAATTTAAATATGAACCCACTCTCCCCTTCTCTGTTCGTTATTGCTGCCGAGGCTTTCGTTCGAGGTCTGCACTCTCTAACGATAGTTTGGCAAATTCATAGACTCGGGATCCCTAGGAATTGTCCTCCAATCTCATCCTTATCTTTTGCTGATGACATCACCATTTTCACTACTGGTGGTCGTCGATCCATTCGTAGCCTTATGGATCTTATTCGGCAGTATAAGAGATGCTCGGGGCAACTCGTGAACTCGTCTAAAAGCTGCTTCGTGTACGCGAAAGACCTTTCAGTGGTTAGATCTCCTTGGATCGAGTCTTCTACTGGTTTCCAGGCAGCATCCCTCCCGCTTCCTTACCCCGGTATCGTGTTATATCGAGGCAGGAAGCTCAATGCCATCTTCGTAAGTCAGGGGAAAGATCATTCGGTAGAATGCAACACTTCTCTCTCAGGCAGGAAGATTGGTTCTTATTAAGTCTGTCCTTGACTTTGTGGGATCTCATATTTGTGCTGCTATGACTCCCACTGCTTCGTTCTTCCGTTCATACCGAACCTTAGCGTCTTCCTTTTTTTGGGGAACCAAGGACAACGTTTCTCACCATCACTGGATTTCTTGGAACATCATTTGTCATCCCAAGTCTGAGGGAGACCTGGGCATCTGTAACCCCAAGGACATCTGTGCGGCCTATGCTTGCAAGTTATGGGCGAGGTTTGGGGTGAACGACTCGCTTTGGGCGACGTTCCTCCACGCCAAGTATTATAGGCTGGCAGATACGAATTACACTGATGTCCCATCCTACGCTAATGAGACGTGGAAATGGACGCAATCTGTGAATGACTTATCAGATGCTCATGGGGGTGGCACCGATTGGGACGGAAATCCATTCACGCTTAAGGAGCCATGGAATTTAGTACGTCTTCCTTGTCCTC
Organism: Allium sativum; assembly: GCA_030737875.1. Taxonomy (NCBI): domain Eukaryota; kingdom Viridiplantae; phylum Streptophyta; class Magnoliopsida; order Asparagales; family Amaryllidaceae; genus Allium; species Allium sativum. The sequence goes on along the minus strand of CM060911.1, from coordinate 225,845,338 downwards.
GTCTTCTTATCTTCCCTTTGGTTTGCAACGTCCGTATTCCTTCGAAGGTTTCTCTGTTTATGTGGAAAACACTGCACAATGGTTTACCAATAGATGAGAACCTTCAGAGAATTGGTATCCCTCTTGTATCTAGGTGCAGGTGTTGCAGTTCTGGATGTTCCGAATTGTCTTTCCATTTGTTGGTCTCCGGGTGCATGGCCAGGTCAGCCAGGATTTTTTTGGGAATCTGATGGGTTACCAAAGTAATGTCATCTCCGTTGACAGTGTACTGAGTTCCTGGTGGTCAGGTAATTCAGGGAAATCCTTTCGGCCGATCCTTCTTCGTCTGATTCATTGTCTTATTTTCTGGCATATTTGGTGTTCTAGAAATAAGGCAGTATTTGACGAAGTAGCTATGGACCTTTCCACCATTATTCGGAAAGTAAGGAACGATGTGTACCTTGCGTTTCGTGGTAGGCCTTTTCGAGGAGGCTTCAGCTCCCGCTCAAGGAGGTGGGCTGTTACTTTTGATGTTTCATCGGTATCGGCTCTCTCAGGATAGGCATTGCTTGATTTTCCTTCCTTGTTTTCGCTTGTTTTTGTTTATGTCATCTGGTGTTTTTACATTCTCACCTCCCTAACCCCCCCCTCCCCCGTTTTATGCCAATTGCTACTTGTGCAGTTTCTAGCCTTCAAGTGGTTGGTCAGGGGCTGTCTTGAGCTAGGAGGCGCTCTAGGCTCTACAAAACTGATGGAATTGCTGCAGCAGGTGATGTTGTTGCTTGCATCTGGATACCGCTGGGCTTGTTTCCCATCTTTGATTTGTTGGAGCATATTGACCTTCAGAATTCAGAGGTTCAGGACCGACTATTTGATCTTCCCAGTTTTTTGCTACAGTGTTTCGTGGAGGGCTCATCAGTTGCACTTGGTTCATGTTCATCTTTCGTGGAGCTAAGAGTTTTCTTGGCCACTGTCTGACTGACCTTCCGATTGTTGTGGCCTCTTCTGCCTTATCGGCTGCTGTGTTTACTTTCGCCTATTGGCTATCTTCTGTTTTTTATGTTTTCTGATTCTGTGTATGCATACTTACTTTTTTTGTAGATACCATTTTTTTGAGCCATTGTAGAATGGCTAAATTCTCCTTTTTTTTTGTTATATTATATTTTTATTTAAAAAAAAGAGTTCACGTCAACCAAACCTGAAACTTTCAGAGTGTCATCCTTTTTTGTTGCATTATCTTGAATGGCATCAGCTATATTGTGCAGATGGTCAGGTAATATATTAGATGGAAAATTGCAATGTTGGGATGGGATGTTAGCATGCTTGGTGGTTGTAGCAGGTGCAGATTTTTAAGGTATGTCAGAAGTAAATGAAGAAGCAACATCGGTAGGTGGAATCCATGTAGGTTTAGTTGCAATATCGTGCACACTATCAGAATGGCTAAAAACATGGCATTTATCACACTTTAGAGGAATGAATTCATATTCAACCTGAATATCGAATTTAGTCCCATTGTGAAGCAGAATGGGGATTATTTCTTTAAGGTCAGTGGTAATGTCAGTCTCCAATTACAGTCTTGCGTATTTGGTAAATCGTTTAAGGGCAGTATTTTCATCAATAAGAATGGGTTTAGAAATGAAGCTTGCAATCATCTGAACAGCATATTTGGTTCATAACTCCATAGGAAGGTTCTTAAGACGAACTCATACATTAACTGTTGTAGCATTCAAATTGTTAAAGTTATAACCTGGTGACCATGCATCAATTTTAGAAGACGACCAAAGTATGAGTAGGTGATACACTCCATAATCTTAGCGTAGTCTTCTTCTTTGTCGAACTGCACGGCGAAATTATATTCTGGAGAAATGTGGATATGATAAAAACCCGAAGGCTTCCAAACCCGCTTGATATTTCTCGTAACTTAATGGTTGAAATGCGAAAGTCAATGGGAAGGTGGACGATGGTATTCTTCCAGGAATCTTGACTGCTTCGGGGATGTAAACGTATTCTAATAGCGGTTGGACAAACACGAGGTGGCGATCAGTAGTATTGGCAGAGGATTGGTTACAGACGGCGTCACAAAAAGAAATGGTAGGGTGAACAGCAGAGGGGGAAGTTACAAATAAAAGTAGTTGTGTGGGGGTGTGGGTCACGTAGGGGAATGGTGTGAGCGTTTTCCGCCTTGATGGATAGAAGTTTATCATATATACATATATATATATATAATGTACTATGTCGGTTACGATCTCTTGTTGTTAAATCTAAATCATTAGTGAAAAGACATAATGATAATTCGAGAATTTACATTTGCATTAGTGCGAAAATAATCTATTAAGTGTAACATGTTAATTACAACGAGGTTAAACAACAATTGCACCTTGTTCTTGATACTTCAATTCAGTTAACTAAAATTTCATCGAGACTCGTGGCCCAGTTTTTATATTGCGATTTATGTTTAATTTGAAAATGCATCACTTAAAATATTTAAAATCGCTAGTACCTCATAAATTTTATTTTTGTCATATGTGTAGCAGATTCCATGCCTTCACGACCTTTTGTATGATGTGGATATAGACACAATTTGGGTCGTTGACCCATCAGAATCAACTCTCATTATAAATGCACTAAAGAGAAGAAATCAAAATATAACATACATGCTTAACTCTCATCACCATACTGATCATATTGGTGGCGATATGGAGTTAAAAGCAAGATATGGAGCAATGGTATGTGTCTTAGTTATACAAGCTTGTAATTTGACCACATTAATGATTAAATTAACATGCCATCAATTTGTATCCATGCAATAAAAGTATTCATATAATGTTGGTGATTGTAGGTGGTAGGTTCAAACTAAGAGAAGGACATAATTGGTAGCACTGGTAAATTTTTTGAAGATGGAGTGACATGGATGTTTGCAGGGCATCAAGTGTTCATGGTGGAAACTCCTGGTCACACAACTGGTCATTGCTCATTTGCTCATATTTCTTCATCCACTATCATAATATGTGCCCCCATGTTTAACTACTTGCTGTAAACTACAATTGACAAAAAACCACCTAAGACTAATACATTTTCGGCTTCACAATATATATATATATATATATATATATATATATATATATATAGGCAAGCGTTCGGTTGCACCCCAAAAATGGAGCACCCCAAATGCCTCCTGATTTCCACCATCCGTTTATATTAAAGAATGTGAGTGGGAAGTGAGAGAGTGAGTGGAAGTAGAGAGAAGGGGAAATACTTGATGGAGATTGAGGGGCATTTGGGGTGCTGCACTGTTTAGGGTGCTCTCGAACCTGCCTTATATATATATATATATGAGGTAGGATCAAGAGCACCCCAAATAGTGCAGCACCCCTTTAGCTCCGTGATTTTCACCACATATTCCTCATTCTCTCTCTTCCCACTAGCTCTCTCTCCTTCCACTAACATATTTAAAAATAAATGAGTGGTCCTTATTAAGGGGCAATTGAGGTGCCATAAAATAGGGATGCTTTGGAACCCTCCTCTTTATATATATATATATGTATGTATGTATGTATATATATATATATATTTTGAAAATTGGTAACTTTATGTATGTATATATATATATGTATATATATATATATATATATCCTCTTAAAGGGCCATGATGCAAAGTTTGCATTCAAACTCTTTAGAACAAACAACCTCTTATATGGGGCTAATGGAACATTCCTCAATAAGATGCATAGGGTCTCGTTATATATATATATATATATATTCATATATATATATATATATATATATGTATGTATGTATGTATGTATCCTAAGGGAAAAGAATGCAAAGTGGCTTTCAAACTCCTTACAACAGACAGTCTCTTGCATGGGGCTGATGGAATATTTGTCAATAAGGTGCAATGGGTCTCGTCTAATTTTTTGATACGCATGTGCTCAGTTTGTAAGTATGAACAGAGTTAAGATTAATTATAGTATAGAATTTTTAATGTATTGGTCTCGTTTAATGCTGAAATTATTTCATTTCTTGATGAGTTTCATCACTAATCCAATTTATCGTAGAGTAGGATAGTCTTAAGCAATTATAACATTTCAGATACCATTCTAATTTGAGTAAACCTGAAAAGTGCTGGAAAATATTTATCGCAGTAGTTATCTGCATAGCTTTTTTAGTCGATGTAGACTACCTGAAAAGTGTATGCAACTGTATAACTTTATTATGTAAAACTATCAAATCATATATCTCTCACTATTTGAAAATAAAACTCATGAGCTAAAGAGCTTCTAGTGAATGTATTGCTACTGCCTTCTTTTCTTGCCTGTGTAAGTGGTGAGTATTCCATTATGTGCTCTATTCATTGTCATGCATATTGATTATCATGTTAATATACTTCTTTTCACTTTGCCTTTTGTTCAAGTACAAGTGTGTATATTTCTCCTGTACTAAGTTTTCTTGAATATATATCTTATATACATGACTTGTTCTCATGGCTCCTTGCATATTTTAATATGTTGATTATATTAGTATCATTCCATGTTTATAGGGTAGGTGTTGTGCATTTTGTAGGTATTTTATTCAGGTATCTGATATCTATATTAATTACTAGCTTATATAAATAGTAAGTGCTTGGTGTTGTATGCATTAACATATACGGAGCATTATCATTTATTGCTGCTGCTGTTTCTAAGAGCATGCTTCACATATGTGTCGAGATTAGGCACAGCGGAAGCCAAACTCAACACACACAATAGCTCAGTATAATGCACAGATTAACATAGACAGCAAAATAGAGAACACACAGGTTTTAACGTGGTTCGGCAATAGCCTACGTCCACGGGCAAAGAGAGTGATTTATTACCTCACAATGGAGAACACACAAGAACATACACAAAGCTTTCACAGCAAAAAACTCTCAGCTCACTGTCTCTCAGAGATTCATCTTTTGTTTGCTGCTCTCAACTTTCAGCATCCTTTTGTGGCGGCTACTCACATACACTCTCTTCTGTTGTGTCTCTAAACCCTCACAGAACATCCATATTTATAGTATGGATGGAAAGAAGCTTTTACACGCAAGTGTCAACAAAAGGAGGCCCACACACCATACATAATATAATATTGCACGTCTGCACATGCATCACACCATACTTCACAATTCTCCACCTCGGATCATGCACAAAAGCATGAGACGATCACACACAAAGCACTCTGATTGCCACATATCCAGCTGCACCACCAAAGTAGTTGCCTACGTACCCAAAGGATCAAGCTGTCGTAGTTCATCAAAATGTCTCGCAAACGAGACTTCACAATGTTCCGAAGAACCTCCACCCCATCGGGGTATCATACATCAAACATACAAAACATTAATCAAGTCAAGGCAATGCTTGAGCTTGACATTAGGAACCACTTTAGTCAACATGTCTGCGGGATTCTCTTTTGTACCAATCTTCACCAAGAGAATATGACCCTCAGCTAATATTTCTCTAATGAAATGATAACGCACATCAATATGTTTTGTTCGGGCATGATGAACTTGATTCTTTGCTAGGTGGATGGCACTCATACTATCACAATACACAGGAAGTTGATCTTGCACCACTCCCAAATCATCCAACAAACCTTGTAGCCATATAGCTTCCTTGAATGCTTCAGTCACTTCCATATACTCTGCCTCTGTAGTAGATAGAGCCACTGTCGACTGTAGAATAGACCTCCAACATATTGGACCTCCTGCCAAGATAAAGACATACCCTGTAGTAGAACGTCTCTTATCCAAATCACCGGCATAATCTGAGTCTACATAACCAACACATAAATGACTGTTGTTCATATCCCTCACAAATTCTAAACCAGCATCGATAGTTCCCAAAATATATCTCAAAATCCATTTGACAGCATTCCAATGCTCTTTTCCAGGAGCATGCATGTAACGACTGACCATACTCACGGCATGTGAAATGTCAGGTCGTGTACACACCATCGCATACATAAGACTCCCAACAGCATTAGCATAAGGCACATGTGCCATAAATTGAATCTCATCATCAGAGGAAGGACACATAGTTGCATTCAATTTAAAATGAGCAGCAAGAGGAGTACTTACCGATTTGGTTTCTTTAGAAATGCCAAATTTCCTTAATACCTTCTTCAAATATGTCTTTTGAGATAAACACACCTTGCCCTTCATTCTGTCTCTCTGAATCTCCATGCCAAGAATCTTCTTCGCATCTCCAAGATCTTTCATTTCAAATTCAGCTGACAACTTACATTTCAGCTTCTCAATCTCAGACTTGCAAGTAGATGCAATCAGCATATCATCTACATACAAAAGCAGATAAATGAAAGAACCATCACTCAGCTTCTTCAGATATACACAGTGATCATGGTGGCTTCTTGTGTATGCTTGGCCTAACATAAAACGATCAAATCGTTTATACCACTGTCTCGGAGACTGTTTCAGTCCATACAACGATCTTTTCAACTTACACACCAGATCATCTTCACCGGGAGATTTGAATCCACTTGGCTGAGTCATATAGATCTCCTCATCTAGATCTCCATGTAAGAACGCTGTTTTTACATCCATCTGAACCAGATTCAAGTCATACTGTGCTACCAAGGCTAACAAAATACGAATAGAGGAGTGCTTCACAACTGGAGAGAATACTTCATTGTAGTCAATTCCCTCCTTCTGGGCATAGCCTTTTGCAACCAGCCTTGCCTTGTAGCGAATCTCATTTTTCTTTACTCCTTCTTTCTTAGCATATACCCACTTACATCCAATCGCTTTCTTGCCCTTAGGGAGCTTGGCAAGAACCCAGGTGTCATTCTTGTGAAGAGATGTCATTTCTTCACCCATAGCATCTTTCCATTCTTCACACTCAACGCTATGAATAGCTTGTGTGTACGTCTCGGTAATGCCTTCATCAGTAACTGGTAAAGCATAAGTTACACAATCTCGAAACCAACCTGGTTTCCTGATATCCCTTTTCGGTCTGCTAGAAGCAATTGACTCTGGAACACTTCTCTCAGCCTCTGTTTCTATTTCTAACCCATCGTCGGAATCATCAGCACTGCCCCGGTCAACCGTAACTTCATCTGTTTCAACAACTGAATCTGTCACCTCTTCAGAAGCTGGTCCCACTGGTACAGTTTCATCTGGGACTTGTGTAACAATATCAAACTTCACACGCTGCAAATTCTCACGATTACTGCTCTCATTCTCCACATGATGATAACCCTTAGGCTTTAGCATAGCAGCTTCATTAAACGTAACATCCCTGCTTATAATCATTTTCTTGGTAACTGGATTCCAAAGTTTGAACCCTTTGACTCCAGTCTTCATGCCAACAAATATTGCCTCAACAGCACGAACTCCAAGCTTATTGTCCTTCACATGAAACCAAGCAGGACAACCAAATACATGAATCAACTCATAGTCATAAGCAGGCTTACCATACCAGAATTCCATTGGTGTTTTGCCTCCTAATGCAGGTGAAGGCAACCGATTGATGAGAAAACATGCATAAGTAACAGCTTCAGCCCAGAATGTTTTGCCTAATCCAGAATTAGACAACATACATCGTACTCTCTCTAGCAGTGTACGATTCATCCTTTCTGCGACTCCATTCTGCTGTGGTGTTTCTCTAACCGTGAAATGTCTCTTGATTCCCTCATCTTGACATACTTTGTGAAATGGATCACTTGTGTACTCTCCACCGTTGTCTGAACGAAGTACTTTGAGTTTTCTACCCGTTTGAGTTTTAACTGCTTTCTTCCATCTCACAAATATTTCCAGAACATCACTTTTCTGTCTCATGACATACACCCATACACGCCTAGAATAGTCATCAATAAAAGAGACAAACCAATGCTTACCTCCCAAAGATGCATTTTTGGAAGGACCCTATACATCTGAATGAACATAATCTAGAACTCCACTAGATTTATGGATTCCCTTACCAAAGCGAGATATTGTCTTCTTGCCTTTTACACAAAGTTTACAGAAATCTAACTTACAGACAACAACCTCTTTCAACAGATTTTGCTTTATTAAAACATTCAAAGATTTCTCACCTAGATGTGCAAGCCTCATGTGCCATAGCATTGCAGATTCCTTAACAACAATTTCACTCTGCTCAGCTGTAGCTACATCCCCAGTCACTGTTCTCCCATTTAAGTAATACAAGTTGTGATGACGTGTACCTTTCATAACAACCATAGCTCCAGACATCACCTTCATAACTCCATTTTGGCCATCAAGTCTTAATCCCTTGGATTCAAGCATTCCTAAAGAAATCAGATTCTTTTTCATACTTGGCACACACCTCACATTTTTCAGTTCTCTAACTTTTCCATCATGCAGTTTTAGGCGAATACTACCAATTCCCACAATGCTACAAGAATTGTGATTTCCCATCAATACTTCGCCCTCAAACTTCGTAAAATTTGAAAACCATTCTCTATTTGGAGTCACATGAAAGGTAGCACCCGAATCAAGTATCCACTCATCATCTTTTGCCTTAGAGTTAGAAGGTACCATGGTTAAAGAGAAATCTGACTCATTCCCTGTGTCTTTGCTGGACTGGACTACATTTGCTACACTTTTGCCTTTCTTGTCCCGCTCCTTGACCTTAGGACAATCCTTAGCCCAATGGCCTTTTTCATGACACCAAGCACATTCATCCTTAGCCAAACGCCCTTTTGCTTTCGAGTATCCTTTACCCTTATTAGGATGTTGGCCAACATTTTTCTTACGGTCTGATTTTCCGCCTCTCACTACAAGAGCATCACCACCATCTTCTCTGGAGATATCATCTCTATCCATCTTTCGGAATTCTTCACTACGTAATGATGTAGCGACTTCATCATAAATCAGCTTGTCTTTGCCATGAATTAGCGACTTAATCACGGGTTCATATTTCTCCGGAAGAGAATTCACTAAACACAAAGCTTTCTCCTCATCTGGAATGATCTCATCATAATTAACCAACTCCGTAAGGAGTTTGTTAAAGGAATCCAGATGCTCAGTCAGAGTTGCACCCTTCTTCATATTGAACCGATACAAATTTATTTTTATATGAATTCGGTTTGCCACATTCTTCACGAGGTACTTCGCTTCAAGTTTTTCCCATAATTCTTTCGGCGAGGTCTCATGTTGATAGTTCACTCTGATATCAGCTTCCAAGCAACCCCTGATCGTAGCTAAACAAAGTCTTTGATTCTTTTCCCACTGTTTGTCTGACCATTCTTCTGGTTTCTCTATTCTCAAACAAGGTTCCAAATCCAAATGTTCAAGAGCATCAGACACATCTGTTCTCCACAAACCAAAGTTATTGTTTCCATTAAATTTCTCTACATCTAGCCTTGCTCTGTGATACAGTATTTCTTTAGATTCACTCATTTTCGCAACACAAGCAACTTACACAAGAGAAATAAACACAAATGGGAAAAACTGCCCTCACAGGAATTTCGTCGAACACCTTCTGTGCACTAAACTGAACACACAAATCCAAAGATTGCAACCACAAGCTCTGATACCAATTGTCGAGATTAGGCGCAGCGGAAGCCAAACTCAACACACACAACAGCTCAGTATAATGCACAGATTAACATAGACAGCAAAATAGAGAACACACAGGTTTTAACGTGGTTCGGCAATAGCCTACGTCCACGGGCAAAGAGAGTGATTTATTACCTCACAATGGAGAACACACAAGAACATACACAAAGCTTTCACAGCAAAAAACTCTCAGCTCACTGTCTCTCAGAGATTCATCTTTTGTTTGCTGCTCTCAACTTTCAGCATCCTTTTGTGGCGGCTACTCACATACACTCTCTTCTGTTGTGTCTCTAAACCCTCACAGAACATCCATATTTATAGTATGGATGGAAAGAAGCTTTTACACGCAAGTGTCAACAAAAGGAGGCCCACACACCATACATAATATAATATTGCACGTCTGCACATGCATCACACCATACTTCACAATATGCGTGTGTTAACTTGAATATTAGTTTTTGTAGTTGAATGTTTGTGTGTATGCGTTCTTGTTTATATTTGCAGTAGTAATATAGGATTGCATGCGTCGTTATATCCTTACCATATATAGTTTCTTACTTTTAGTGTAACATGTTTAATATGTTGAATTATTGGATACTGTGGTCTGCTTGTGTATGTGTGATGGGTGCTTCAATATGGTGTATGTATGAGTTTGTTTTTCCCTATATGAGTGCATGCGTTTGATAATATCAGTGTTTTCAGCGTGCATATGTCAGTGTTCTAGATGCATTACCCTGTGGTTTGTGTACAATGTTTATAACCGTTCTGGATGCATTACCCTATAATTTTAACTTTATGTTTGGGCAAACATATATACAAGTCCAAAAGGATTCAGCAAGTATACAGCTTATGAATTCCAGATTCATCTATGTTAACTGCATATATTTGATATTACACTAGATTGTTATTATTATTATTTCTTTTTTTAAGGTAATTTTTGTTCTTATACACATTTTTAATAGGTTAATCCACTCTATAAACTAGGATCGATGACTTTTAATAATATTTGAACTTTGATTAGTTTATCCACCTAAAAAATCATTAAATATTTTTCTTCTTCTTCAATTCCGCGTCTTGCTTCTTCTCTGTCATATATTCCTTAATTTAATTCTTTAATTCCGCGTCTTTCTTCTTCTCCTATCGTATATTTCTTATTTTAAGATCCTACATTGTTAGAGATAATTTCAAATTCATATTCCTATTATTCATTGCATTAATTAGGATTCATATTCCTATTATTCATTGCATTAATTAGGAGTTATTTTGATTTGTATTAATTGTATTAATTGTATTAATAATTGTATTGATGTATAGATTCAAATTCAAATATGCTCTAGAAGTTGTCCATCTATAAATATGTAATATTATGTAATTATGTAATCAAGGAAAGAAATACAATTTTATTCCCTGTTTTCACATGGTATCAGAGCACCATTAAATAAATTACACTCTTGTATTTCTTAATCTCTTATCATGGCTAATGATAACAATCCTTCTAATGTTTCTATCAGAGTTGATCCTTATGCTATCCATCACTCTGATAGTCCCTCTACTGTTCTTGTCACACCTCTCTTAACTGGTGATAATTATGACTCTTGGAGTCGTGCCATTACAATGGCGTTACGAGCCAAGAACAAATTTGGTTTTGTCGACGGTTCCTTACCGATCCCATCGGTGGAAACCAATGTTGTCAATTGGCACCGCTGCAACGATCTTGTTGGCAGCTGGATACTCAATTCCGTATCTCTGGAAATCAGGCCAAGTATTCTCTACGCCAATAGCGCTGCCCAGATATGGATGGATCTCAAAGAGCGCTTCTCTCAGTCTAATGCGCCGAAGATATATCAGTTAAAACTCTCGGCTAACTTAGCAGCTACAATTCTGTCATGTATGTCTTCTTGTTGGATTATAGATTCAGGTGCGTCAAATCATATATGCACATCACTATCAATTTTTTCTTCATATGTTCCATTGCAGAAACATAAGTCTGTTCAATCACCTGATGACACTTTTGCATCAGTGACTCACATTGGGATTGTTAAACATTCAAAATCTCTTATTCTCAAAGATGTATTTTTCACTACAAAAGAATTCTGAATTCCCTACGCCAATTTGGCGTAGGGACGGCGCAGGGAATCGAATTTCCTTACGCCATCCCTACGCCAAACAGGAAGTTGGAAAGCAGCTCGTGGCAAATATTTCCCTACGAGTTTTCTACGCCAATTTCCCTACGCCATCCCTACGTTTGCATGCCTACGCGTTCCCTACACCAACTTTCCTACGCGATCCCTACGCGTGCATGCGTACGCGTTCCATATGCCACTTTCCCTACGCCGTATTCCCTACGCCATCCCTACGCCAGCATGCCTACGCGTTCCCTACGCCAATTTTCATACGTCATCCCTACGCCGCATTCTCTATACCTTATTCCCTATGCCATCCTTACGCCGTACACCAAAATTCAATATGGTTATTTTTTATTTATCTTCATCTACCACATATCATAATAAAATCAAAATATGCAAAATCATAACAATATATACTAATTAAAACATTGATGTAGAATGAATATCATGATCAAATTACCATAAACTTGCTACAAATGTATTTTAAACAAATCATGTCCAACAAACAATAAAGTATGTGTTGTCAATCGCGACGCTCATTTCTTGATTTTTACTTCGTAGCTCTTCTACTTCATTCACAAGCTTCTTTTTGTCGTCTGAAGCTCCAAACAAAGCATTATGTGTTGTCTTTATATACCTACACATAATTTTTTTAATCCAATTAGCACGAATAAATTTTATAATACAATCAATATAATACAATAAACAAAACGAGCATTTCAGCTCAGTTTTAATTGTTTTATAACTTAATGCAGGCCTGTAACATTTCAGCTCGTCACCTACTTCTACCAGACACTAATTCAAGGCCTGTAACTTAATGGCAGGCCTTTCATATGCAACGGTTTTACTGAACCGAATGGCTCGGTGAAACTGAGCCATATGGCTTAGTTTTAACTGCGCCGAAAGTCTCAGTTCACTGAGCCCTTCAGCACAGTTAAAACTGAGCCTTAAGGCTCGGCTCACTGAGCCCTTAAGGCTCAGCTAAACTGAGCCGTGCATTCCTTATGTACACAATACAACAATTTCTTTATCCCTTCTTTGATCAACTAGTCCTCGAAACTTGTTTACATCTTTCTCTTATTACAAATAATCATCACTATAAGGTTAAAAATTGCTCGAATGAAACCAAATTATTTACATACACCCTGATATGCTAATTTCCTTTCTTTTTCCATTCTTATTGTGAAAATCTATATTGGTCTGCACTTTCCTCTGTTACGTTTTTTTAATATTTTTGTTGACTTTATTTGGTGTTTCTTGCTTTACTTTTATAAAAAAAGACGTACATTGTCTATTTCATCTGTTGATTAGTGTTTCATTGCTATTAATAGTTTAGACATTACAATTTACATCCTCCATTCTCATCTCCATTTTCAAGTTACCATTGTATTTTATAATTTTTTGTTTCTCATTCCTACCAATGAACATTAGTTACATTAGTTTATAGTTTCTTATTATAGTTAACAGCTATATTGGTTTAAGGTTTGCAGTTTACATTGTTTATTTTTAGTTTACATTTACAACCACTGAACAAAGCATCACTTCCTCATTCCTTCCACTACAACTTCTACCTTCACAAAACCCATTCACCTTTCTGCATCTACCCTGACCCTGAACTAGCCACATTCAACATACTTATACTTGCAAAACCAAACACAACTTTCCTAACTCATCATTGTTGCCCATAAAAAATCACTTTGCTATAACCATTCACTTCAAACCTAACCTCATAATAGAATTGCTTCGACACTACACCACGGCCTTAAAACATAATCAAAACTTCAACACTACAAAAATCACTCATTAGCATTTATAGTAATCTAGCCTTGAAAAACAACGATACACACTGCCTCTAATCCATCTTCTTCCAAAACCACATTACCATCATCCTCTACCCAAACTTCATGCCAAACTAAAAATTCTAGCAAGAAGAGTACAAAAAGAAGACTAATTTATATTGATATATATCCCATACTTCAAATTTCGATGGTTGATCAACGACCAAAATCCACCTACTTAGTGTAAAATTCAGTTTTCTCGTTGCCTGTTTAACTATAAAATATGTAACTATTTTTAAATAAACTTCCAAAGATTTGGAAAAAAATATAGTTGATGCTACAATAATATAGATATGTTGTTATGGATTTTTGAACATAAGAAATCTTTTTTTTAATTTTTTATTTTTTTAACGGAGAGTGTTTCTCTATTAAAGGTTCCAGTATTTTTTTTCCTAGCTTGCTCCTGTATCATTGTGTAAAAACGGAAGCTCCGATACCAGTTTGTAGAATTGAGAAGAGGAGGACTTATTTAGATTAGGAGGATATACAACTCAATTTTCTTTTTCTTTTATAAATCAACTTTCATTACAATCACTCTTTTTTTTTAAGACTTATCCCCTCACACTTTTTCTTACACTTTTCTTTTCTCTTCTTTTTTTTCTCTTTCTCTCTTTCCTCACTTCCTCTCTTACAATACTCACTCTCACTTTTTCTCACTCATTCCCTCTTTTCTTTCCTTTTTCACTTTCTCACTTCACATACAAAATGACCACCCCTATTTATATAGTGGTCTACATGACCTTACAACTCCCATAGACACCCGTTTATTAATTGACATAACACTTAACGAACTGACACGTCATTAATTGACTTGACCCTTTACCAATACTTATTAAATAGACACACCTAATAGACACAACACTTTACGAACTAACATGATAATTGACTCTAAAGACACATTACTCATCATTTTTTTATCATTTCCAATATTTTATTTAAAGTTTACCCTACAAAACTCCCGCGTAAACTTTAAATGCTTTAGTCTTTCAGGGCGGTTTGTATACGTCACCAGTTAGCTCTCCACGTTTCTTTTTCTTTATGTTTGAGCCCATTACTCTGTACTGTCGGAACACACTGGCTGCAAACCATTTCCACCATTTGTTTGTTTTTAGTTTCCAATTATGCGTGCCAATGTCCCTCAGATTTACGACATATTTGGACAAGCCACTAAATGGTATCCTCCTTAAGGCACCTAATATGAATGTCACAACTTCATCTTCTTTGACTGACGGTTCATCCGGAATTAGCAAAGGTTCCCTCATTTTCATGTCCCACCAATCCTCGGACCGGGACTTTCCTTTCCATCTCAGGTGCAAATCCAACACTGCAACCCTTTTTTCTAAAAAGTCTCCTAATGGTCGGAAACCGCTTACTACTTTCTTTTCCACTCTCCTGTGAAACCAAGACTTCATCATTCCCATCAACTTTTGCAGCACTGCAATCTCTCTCTTCTTTTGGATTTTCTTCAACTTCGTTTTCAGCTTCTTTGCTTTCATCCTTTTCTTCCTTTTCTTTGACTTTTTCTTTGACAACCTCGTCCTCTACTTTTTCAATCTTCTCTTCTACATCAGGTTCTTTGTCTTTAGCAGTTTTCTTTCCCATCAGCTCCGCTTTTAATCTTTCGATCTCTTCTACATCATCTTCATCAACTTCCTCTTCATCTTCTCCTTTGTAATCTTTTGCATACACTTCTTTCAGTAGATTCCACGAATCTTTTTCCGTTTTTTCTCCATTAATATGACACCATGCTTCTTTGTCGACGTTCTCACTCAGCACCATAAAAGCTTGAAAATCTTTCCTTCTCAAGCTTGTAAATGCCTCACTCTCTTTCTTCGTCATGTTTTTAACATCTTTTGGTCATTCGTAGTCATTCTCAACAATCTCCCATAACCCTTTGGAGATTAACTCTTCCTTTTTTTCTGTTACTCCATCTTTCATAATTTTCCTTTGTGAGAACGAACGGCATAAATGATATAAATCCCATTAATTCGACCTAGCTCCGATACCAATTTGTAAAAACGGAAGCTCCGATACCAGTTTGTAGAATTGAGAAGAGGAGGACTTATTTAGATTAGGAGGATACACAACTCAATTTTCTTTTTCTTTTATAAATCAACTTTCATTACAATCACTCTTTTTTTTAGGACTTATCCCCTCACACTTTTTCTTACACTTTTCTCTTTTCTTTTCTCTTCTTTTTTTCTCTTTCTCTCTTTCCTCACTCCCTCTATTACAATACTCACTCTCACTTTTTCTCACTCATTCCCTCTTTTCTTTCTTTTTTCACTTTCTCACTTCACATACAAAATGACCACCCCTATTTATATAGTGGTCTACATGACCTTACAACTCCAATAGACACCCGTTTATTAATTGACTTAACACTTAACGAACTAACACGTCATTAATTGACTTGACCCTTTACCAATACTTACTAAATAGACACACCTAATAGACACAACACTTTACGAACTAACATGACAATTGACTCTAAAGACACATTACTCATCATTTTTTATCATTTCCAATATTTTATTTAAAGTTTACCCAACGCATTAATCATTTCAATAATTTTGAACATGCAATCACACGGCCATAAGCATAATTTTGAACATGTATAATCATCTTAATGGTGCCGCATCTCTTGAGCTTACCCTAAATTATTTCCACTATGCACCTCCCGGTTCTAATGCGAACTGAGTTCAGTGTACTTATTAACTATTAATGTTTGTTACTTTGCTTACGGCTAGAGTTCTGTTATTATTAATTATTAACCGATGATGTATTTTATTAATCATATGTATGTTATGGTATGTAATGTACTAAGCTTAGATGTGGTGATCTTATACCTCAAGTACACTTCTTATAACTCGTACAGTAGCAATATACATTCCAGCTAGTACTAGTTCTTGCTAGCTACGAGAAGTTCAAACAGGAGCTGAAATTTTGAGTCCCACGTAATAATGATAGGCCATTTTCTTTTATTATATTATTTAATATGGAAACATATCAACAAAACTTACAACAAATCTTGACACAAATCAACTCAATTCATCCTGAACAACAAAAAATATCAACAGACTCAACAGCTGAGATTAATATAGAGTAAAGACTGAAAAAATAAAATGAAATTTTAGAAAGCTAGAGAAAATAAAAGGCTAGCATTTGTGTGACTTTAAATTTTACATCAGTAATTCATAATAAATCACTTATGTGAGGAACACGGTGGAAATCCCAACATACTTTCAGATCTGAACCCAAACCTCACATCAAACAAAACTATTCTAATAAATTTTAGTTCATTAACTTAAACAGTTTAATCATAGTATCATCCATACTCCGCTTATTAGTATAAACGTTTAAGTGAATAACCATAAAATTTTGTTTTATGTACCTGATTTCTAGGCGACGTGGGCGACACAGGAGAAGTAGGGACGGTGGCTCGGAGGCTCGGCGGATCGACGACTCGACGATGAGTTTGAAGGCACGACGACAGCGGCGGCTCGGTGGAGATATTTAGGTTTTTTTTAATCGGATGAAACGATGGAATAGAAAGGTTTTCAATGGATGTTTTGATGGAGCGGTTTTTCTGAGATGGTGCGGTTATTTTTCAGAACCGGGTAAATAAATAAATTCCAACATGTTCCAGAAATGGGTAGAAAATTCCCTACGTCGTCCCTACACCATTTACATATTTTTACGTTTTGCCTACGTCGCGCCTACGCGACGTAGGGATGGCGTAGGGAACTCTGGATTGAAAAATAGCACCTTTTTTTGTAGTGTTTTATCCCATCATTCAAATTCAATTTATTATCTGTCTCACAATTAACAAAACAACTTAATTGTGAAGTAATTTTTTTCTAAATCTCAATGTCGTTTCCAGGATCTGTTGACGAACAGGACGATTGGTCGGGGTAGAATTCATTGTGGTCTTTACTACTTGGAGGATATTCCCCATTTGAATTCCTCTTTTTCATTTCAGCAATCAGATAATTTTGATCTTTGGCACTCTCGCCTTGGTCACCCTAGTAGTTCTCGTTTTAAATTTCTCGTTAATAATTTTCCGGATATATCCGCGAATAATAATTTTATTTGTGATGTTTGTCCACAAGCTAAGCAATCTCGTGCTTCATTTCCACAAAGTGTATCTCACTCTTCTGTATGATTTGAATTATTACATGTTGATGTTTGGGGACCATTTAATGTTCCATCTAAAAATGGTTCACGTTTTTTTCTCACCATTGTTGATGATTATTCAAGATGCACTTGGGTCTATTTAATGAAATTCAAGTCTCAAACTTTTTATATGATAAAACATTTTTTTAATCAAGTTAATAGACAATTTGGACTGTCAATCTCCACTATACGATCTGGAGATGGTGGTATTTTTATTCCACAACTTCAAGCTCTTCGATCTGACAATGGAACTGAATTTCTTTCATTAGAGTTTCAAAATTGGTTTCATTCTCATGGTATAATCCATCAATGAAGTTGTGTAGCCACTCCTCAACAAAATGGGATTGTGGAACGTAAACATCGACACTTACTTGATGTTGCTCGCTCACTACGATTTCAAGCTAATCTTCCCCTCTCCTTTTGGGGCGAATGTGTTCTCACCGCTGCATTTCTCATAAATAAATTACCCACACGTACTCTTAATTTCAAATCTCCTCATGAAGTTTTATTTGGAAAGGTTCCGTCTTATTCATCTTTACGTGTGTTTGGATGTCTATGTTTTACGAAAAATATGCATATTAAAAATAAATTTGATGCACGAGGTAAGCCACACATTTTTGTTGGTTATCCTTATGGTCAAAAAGGATATCGACTTTATGATCCTTATTCTCATCGCATAATAGTCTCACGTGACGTTATTTTTCATGAATCGGTTTTTCCGTATAAAAACATTTCAGATCATAGATCTAACGACATTTCCATCACTCCACTAGATGATGATTCACCTACAAATTTCACACCATTTCAAAATGATTCATCAGTACCAACTAATATTTCTTCGTTTAATACAACTGAAAATGGTGAAAATTCACTTCAAAATCATTCTCCAAATCAGATTCCAACAGAAATCGCTGATTCAAATCAGACTCAGCAAACTAATAATAATTCTTCAATCATAATTCCCACGAATACTGCTGATTTAAATCGTCCTCAACGAATTCGACAAAGGCCATTACATCTCGATGATTATGCATGCAACGTCTCTCCTTTATCTACTTCTTTTCCTTTATCCAAATATTTCTCTTTGGAAAAGTTTAGTCATTCTCATCATGTTTTTTTGTCCAAAATTATTAATCATGATGAACCTCAAACTAATTCTCAAGCAGTTCAATCCTCTGCTTGGCGTGATGCAATGTCTGTTGAAATTCGTGCTCTCGAAGCAAACAAAACATGGTCTGTTTGCTCATTACCACCAAATAAAACATCAATTGGTTGCAAATGGGTATATAAAATTAAATATTGCTCTGATGGTTCTATTGAACGATATAAAGCACGTTTAGTAGCCAAAGGTTACACCCAAGTTGAAGGAATTGATTACCATGATACTTTTGCTCCGGTAGCAAAATTGGCCACCGTTCGTCTACTTCTTTCTATCGCTACAATTAAAAATTGGTCTCTTCATCAATTATTCATAAATAATGCTTTCCTCCAAGGTGATCTAAATGAGGAAGTTTATATGAAACTTCCTCCTGGTTTTCCTTGTCATGGTGACAATCAAGTTTGTAAGCTCCATAAATCTATTTATGGACTTAAACAAGCTTCGCGTCAATGGTTCTCTAAGTTTTCTTCTACTTTAATTCAACGTGGTTTTCGTCAATCTAATTCCGATTACAGTCTCTTCACGTATATTCGTGATCATATTTCAGTATTTGTTCTTGTTTATGTAGATGATATTATCATTACTGGAAACAATGAATCTTTTATTTCCATGACAAAACAATTTCTCGCCAAATCTTTCTCCATTAAAGATCTTGGGCGTCTAAGTTATTTTCTTGGTATTGAAGTTTCTCGTTCCAAAAAGGGATTATTTTTGTGTCAACGTAAGTACACACTTGACATATTAAAGGATCCAAGTATGCTTGGTTCTCGTACAACTCCAATTCCTATGGAACAACATTGTCGGCTTCTTCCAGATGACGGCAATCCCTTGCCTGATCCGTCTCTGTATCGACGACTCATCGGTCGTCTCTTATATCTTACAGTTACTCGTCCTGACATTCAATATGCTGTCAACAAACTTAGCCAATTTATGAAAAGCCCTCGTTCCACACATCTTGATGCTGCAAATAAAGTCCTGATATCTCAAAGGTTCTATTGGTAAAGGTTTATTCCTATCGACAACAAGTTCTCTTTCTCTGGTCGGTTTTGCTAATTCTGACTGGGCAGGTTGCCCTGTCACTCGCCGTTCTACTACCGGTTATTTTACAATGCTTGGTTCTAGTCCCATCTCCTGGAAATCAAAGAAACAACCGACTGTTTCTCGATCGTCTGCTGAAGCTGAGTATCATTCTCTTGTTGCTATTACTACTGAAGTCCAATGGTTACATTCAATCTTATCAGAACTTGGTTTTCCACAATCTGTTCCTATATCAATACATTGCGATAGCCAAGCTGCAATTCATATTGCATCAAATCCCATCTTCCATGAACGAACTAAGCACATCGAAATAGATTGTCATTTCGTTCGTGAAAAGATTCTCTCCCGTATTATTACTCCTTCCTATATTCGTTCTTGTGACCAACTAGCGGATATTTTCACAAAACCACTGGGTGCTGATAATTTCAAACGATTGGTTAGCAAGTTGGGCGTGATCGACATTTCACTCCCGGCTCCAACTTGAGGGGGGTGTTAGAGATAATTTCAAATTCATATTCCTATTATTCATTGCATTAATTAGGATTCATATTCCTATTATTCATTGCATTAATTAGGAGTTATTTTGATTTGTATTAATTGTATTAATAATTGTATTGATGTATAGATTCAAATTCAAATATGCTCTAGAATTTGTCCATCTATAAATATGTAATATTATGTAATTATGTAATCAAGGAAAGGAATACAATTTTATTCCCTGTTTTCACATACATCTAAATTCAAGTTTAAGTGAAAGTACATCATTCAACATAATAACAATAAGTAGTTTGTTTATTTTTAGTTTGAAGTTGATAAATTGTTTGCAAAATTGTATATTTTTTATCACTATTATTACATATATTTGTTACAAAGATGGAAAATGGTGTGAGTGGAAAAACCAGTCTAATTGTATAATGTGATGATGGCTTATGTCAGTCCGAAGGGAAACCTTTATCTACACTCGTTGAATTTCTAAAGAAATATAGTGCAGCATACTCAGTTTTTTATGCCTCAGATCCTTATATGTTCGACAACTATTACTCACATCTGGCTATGCGGTCTTTCGTTGAAAGCAATACGTTTGTTAATTTAACACTCTGTGATGGTGTCTACCAACTTAAGTCGTCTCTTTTGGAAGAGCTATTTGTGGCAATAGTGTTGCCTATAATATTGATATCAGGACTCTTTTGCATGATGGGAATAGACACCCCTACAAGATTTGAGGCTCCTCAAGAGTAATAATTTGCTCTTCAAATAAAATGAGTTTCGAACAGAAGGTTGCATTCCATCTGATTGATGCCGAATAAATGATACGTTGGATCTGTTGTCATGTTTGATTACGAATGCATTGTTTAACATAAGTTTTTTCCTATGATAGAACAAAATGCATACTGTATATGAAAAAAATGGTTATTATTCTTTTAAGATAACAACACATATTAGTGCAATTAATATGTTTGCACTAAAAAAAAGAATGATTGCGATCACATAGAAGACATTTATAGAGTGAAATCTTTAAGTTAATTCACTCGTGGATTAACTCAAAAATAGTTGTGGATTAACTTATTGAAGTAAAATGGTGGATTAACTTATTAAAATCGTGTATAAGAATAAAAATTATCTTTTTTTAATACTCTATTGCATTTTCTACATCACGGTCATGAATACGCATAATTTATTCTACTAGTGTATATACTTATGACGTGATTACCGATGACTTTCTATGGTATTGTCCTATAGTGTGCATCATAGGCATTTGTGTATCCTACTACTAGATCGCCTACATCTTGAAATGAGATATATGCAAGTAGCTTTTGTCATTGATCAAGTTCTATAGCTTTTGAAAAATAACAGGAAAACATACGATCCAATGTATCTAAGTTTTATTATAATATAAATAATATGTAAATATCTGCAATATTGGCCGAGTACAAGTTTTATATTTTAATCTTGCCAACTATTATTGATAGTGTTATTAAAAAGCTGTGATTTCTAGAAAAAAGCTAAGGATCCTCTTAAAATCACTTGCAAAATGTTGAGTAGTATTTTTCCAGTTGTTTTTTTAGTAGTACCATCGACCATGATGGTGATTTTTTGTTCTTTGCATGATTTTATTATCTCTAATAGAATTTTTTTTACTGTAAGGTAGCGTGATTTGGCTTCAAAAGTAAAGGACATAGAAGTCATTTCACGTTTCCAAGCTGACAGAAACACTGTTGGGCCTGTAGTGGTGCAGGTGACTAGGCCAAAGGAAGTTGAAGAGGAATAGAAATGATTTCCAATAATAATGATGGAGAAAGATATAATGGAGGCCGCAAATGACCATTCTATTATAATTTTATGTGGATAAATTGGATGTGGTAAGACGACACAAGTTCCTCAGTTTTTTTTATGAAGTTGGATATGGATCGAAAAGCTATGATGCTAGGAAAGGAATGAATTGTGTTACACAACCAAGAAGGATTGCTGCTGTTGCTACTGCCAAAAGAGTGTCATTTGAATTGGGATTTAAGCTTGGCGACAAGATAAATTATCAAGTTAGACATGATAAGATGATCAAAGATGGTAATTTCTCCATTAAATTCGTGATTGATGGAATTTTACTTCGAGAAATCCAGGTTATTTCTCAATTCTTATTTTTTATTTTTTTTATTTTTATAGCCGCATTGTGTTATATACATTACTGCCATGACTTATAAGGATTGTTCTTCAGTAGATAGATGCATCAATAGTTTGTTAGGTCAGTGTTTTTTTAGTTTCTTTTATAAGTGAGTATGAGATTAAGAATACCTTTTTTTTGTGCATGTGTGAAAATGTCCACAACTGATTGCTAAGCTTAAAACGTTGTTGCATCAAATATATTTATTTTCAGTGGCTCTAATACCAGTCATCCCTTCGTTTTTATTTTTTCTTCGTAACTAACTTGATAAAATAGCTTTACAAATGTAGTTATAGTAATTTATTACTTGCTATTTCACTAACAACCGGTTACAATTTATGTTCCCTTTTTTGATGCAGAGCGATTTTTTGTTGAGATGTTACTCAATAATAATTATTGATGAAGCTCACAAAAGAAATTTAAACATAGATATACTAGTCGGAATGCTTTCACATGTCGTAAAGCTGTGAGATTTTAGTATTATATTGCCTCCTTATATTGTCTAATAGTTGCAAGAACCATAAATTGCATTCCTTGTAAGAATTGCAAATTGCAAAAGCTATATTTTGAACATACGAAAGGATACGTTCAGGTGTCAAAACTGATCCAGAAATGATGATTTCTCAATTGAAGCTTATACTCATGAGTGCTACATTAAGGATTGAAGACTTCTTTTTTGGAAAAAAGTTAGTCCAGGTGACCCTGCCAATTATAGAAATTCTAGTAAGGCGACATACTGTAAAAACACATTTTGCAAAGAAGACCCATGATGATTATTTAGGTCAAGCTTGTAAACATTCACATTGTTGCCGTCTTCTATGCCTACTTTTGTGGATTATTGCATATATTAGCATGGCGAGAACATTTCCATTCAACTAACAAGTTCTATTGCATAACAATTCTTGTGTTAAATTTTGCAGTATATAGTTTATAAATTATTAATGTTTTTATTGTCTTTGATTGTCAAAATAGGCCTCAAGGTTCATTGCCAACTTAATCATACCGGGTTCTGGCATATTAGGGAGGGGTATATGGCAAGCATGAAGGTTCTTATGGATCAAATCGAGAGTGGAATTTAAAATTTTCAACCCTGATTAACAGGATCTATGTGAAATAATAATAAATCGAGTAAATTCATAACTTTTGATTTGTTGAAATTGCGATAAATATGAATTCCTGAGTTGAATCAAATTGTGAACGCTCCCTTAAATCAGATGGCGTCTCTATATAGTCCACGAACGCGTTGATTTACTGACTAAACTGAACGTGGGTTTTGTACTAACCATGGCTGATTACTACGTTTTTTTATTTCGATTTTTTTCGTCTTTCTGTGACAAGAGGAAAGCCTCTTTTTGAAATAAGGAAACCAAATAAGAACGAGTCAAATACGGTGCACCACTTCTCATGCAATTTTCGGTATCAACCACTTGATATATTTTGTTTGCTCAAGAATGGTTTCTCCCTTTTGAACGCTCTTAGCATGTGACCCTGTAGGTAAATAAAACGTTGGAATTAATTTTAAGTTTTATTTAAAATTATAAACAGTGTGTGATATCTAGTAATGCATCACTGTTACCCAAGTTATATTAAATTCAATGATTCGATACAACCTTTTTCTATGACCAGTGTTTTAACGTAATTTAATCCTTTTAACTAATATATCCAAGATTAAACTCGAGGCATGGAACATATCATCCTCTTTATACTTTAATTCTTTTATCTTGATTTATGAGTAAATTATATAAAACAAATCAATATTTGAGCACGACCATGCATTTTATAATCATACTCAATCAAGAGGCAAATAGATATCTCTACTTATATTGTAAGGTTAAATTCCATCTAAATCATTCATGTTATTTAATCGATTTGGGATGTATCCAATAATCACATTTATCGTCTACTCGGTTAAAAGTAATTTTGATGATATCGAAACATAAATATCCTCGAATAAAATATATAATGATTTCAGACCTGAGGACTATTACATCACTGTCACTATGAGAATTACTTATGACACTATTAATTATATTCCATGAAGTTTTCTCATGTTGGGTCCACTCAATACACTATATCTAATATGTATTTATGTATTAACATTAATATCTGATGAAAGTCTGACTTAGAGTAGGATCGACTTATATGGAATATGCGGAAGTGTATACGATATTCTAACTTATTCTATACCATAGTTATGCAAGTAAATATTAAATAATGTATGATATCACAGATAAACTAATGCAGTAAATAAAAACGACACCAGGAATTTTTATACAGTTGGTTCGGAGCACCGTCCTACGTCCAGTCCCAGACTCCTTCTAGAATTCAACTATCAATACCCACTCTTCATCTGGAGGAACAGGTTCACAACGCACCCGAGCAACTGAACGGGATTTTCTCTTCCTAAGAAACTGAACAGGATTTTCAACTATACAACAAGAGTTTGACTTTGAATGTGTGCTTGAAAAACACCGAGTAGCCAATAGTTTGAGTACACCCTTTCAATAATCTTATCCTGAAGTATATAACGTGTTTGTGAAGATTAGAAGGAAGTATATTACTTTTTGAATCGGGGGATTTGAAATAAATTCAATTATTCAAAAGAGATTTGAATATTTGTGTAAGTTTTTAGAATGCATGAGAATTCAGAGTTTAAGATCAGGAAAAAGAATTAGAAATGGTAAGAATCGGCGATTTGTAAATCTGGATTTTGATGTATGTATAATGATTGAAGAGTAGACATCTTTCATGAAGAGTTATAGCAAAAAGAAGCGATCATTTCTATTCAGAAATGAGAAGGAATCTCTTCATGAAAGGAGATGACCTTTTAGAAAAATGCCTGTTATTGTCAGGTCAGTCAACTGGTATAAAAATCACCAGTCAACTTGTCAAAAATATAAAACGTATATATATTTGAAAATTTCAGAAAAATAGCCATTACTGGGTTTTCTGTACCTTCTCAATCGACTGGTATTATTTGAACCAATCGACTGGTTCAGGGGCAGAATCCCCGGTAATGGCTGTTTTGAGCCATTTTGATATATATATATATGTATACGTGTTTTGTGCATTTGTGTTATATTAAATGAGGATAGATTTTAACAAAGTTCTAACATACTAAACATACACATAAATATATTTACTAACCGTTCAATCAATCCTCATTTCTTCGTTGTCGTGAATCAAAAATCTCATGAATCAACAATATCACACATGTTTATGATCAATGAGATATGATCATCAGTCAATCAACATACTAATCTCAATACTTTATTGTTGTCCTATATATAATAAAACTTGACTAGGGACATTTAAGAGTTATAATATTTATACTATATTATATAATCTCATGCTTAAGTCACTTACTTGAAACTATATAATTCTGTATTATTATTCTAAGGATTTATATTATTTTAATATTTATATTACGTAGTAAATATAACATAACAGATTCTTTTATTCAAAATAAAATATAACATCAACAATGTTATTAATCACATCAAATGGATTGCCTCTAGGGCATAAACTCTAACAATGCGTATCATAAAGATCTTGAAAATGCTAGCAATAATGGTGTTGCACATGAAGCTATTAACAACATCTGGAAAGCAACCAAATGCATGACTGAACAAGAAGCTCAGAAGATCTAAGCATTTAGTGGACATGCTTCTTGGAAAGAAGTCTTGCTGGTAACTAATTATCCTCTAAAAAGTCTACATATGCTCATTATTGACTTTCTTTGTTGGAGATCGATGTTCACTTACTATGTATTATCTGATAGTAGATGGAGCTGAATGGCGTTGGCATAAAAGCACACACCCTATTTCCCCAATTAATCCTGTTAGTTTAATACCTACAACAAGTATTCAATTAGTTTCCATATTAAAACATGTATCCAGTCAGTTTAATACATCGTCAGTTTAATTGGGGAAATAAGGTTTGAGGTACATGTATTTATGAAAACTGATGAAGTATGTTAGTTCTAAAATGATTATTCAACAAGTATCTAGTTAACTGTCATTATAGAATGCATCTGCATAAAATTTCCGAAGTTTGACATGCACAGATAGTTGAATATTGGTTCCACTTTAATGTGTACACCATGTCTTGTTCTAAGATTTTCTGGTTCTCCTTCCTTGGGCTTAGGATTTTCTTACAATGGAATGCATCTGTATATTTGATTTGTCTCTATTAGTGGTCTTTGTTTTCTCATGCGTGTGTGTGTTATGCATTTGAGATATTGTTTTTAAGAATTTCATGTTTTATATGGAGAGTGATTTAGTTATGTTTTGTCTTTAGTTTTATTATTGTACCTTTTGGTCATCAAAAGACAAATAAATTCCATCTATTCGGATAAGGCTGAATGATGACCATCTGTTTTGATAAAGAATCCAAATACTCAACTTGTAGTAAAGAAGGATGGAAACTCATGCATGACTATAGTTAGCCAAGAAAATCATAGATTGAGCATTTGGAAATTAACATTAACCATACCATAGTGCTAATTATATTTCATTCGTACTTATCATAATAGATGGCTCAAAAGAATAATGCACAAGCTAGGATAATGAATTTAGTGATGAAATATTAGAAAACTCCTATTGAACTGATATGTTAAATCTGTGCCATTTTGTTGCACAGGTAGGTACATTTTACTCCATACGTCGTATTCTCATTGTTCTTAACCACATACATACCTTTTGGAATGAAGAAGTTATTAGATTAAAACAGTATGTTGATCATTACGCTTGTGTACAGGTAATTAGTATTGTAGAAATGAAGAGCAGCTACATCAAAGAGCTGACGGTAATTAAACCGTGAATAAGACTTTAATTATTACGTATTATAACATTATTTTGTTTGTACTAGTTGTGTAGACTTGTTTGTAAATAGTTGTGGTATGTGGATTCGCCTATTTTGACGAATACTATTATTGAAATGATTATGAATATTATACTTGATTACGCAATTAATGTGGTTTTTAGTTATTTGAAAATGGTGATTATCGATGGTGATTTACAATGATAATTATGTGTTGATTATTTGTTTTAATATTGGTATTATATATAAGCTGAAATAAAACACAGCAAAAAAACATATTAATTGGCTTTGGAGGATTTTTGAAATGCTGCAGAAAATAATATAACAACATAGAAAAAAAAATGCTACAGAAAATAAAAAAAGAATGGTGCAAGTACCACTTTGGTTGCATTTTTAGGATGCTACCGAAAAAACCTTTGGCAGGGTTTCAGAGATGCTATAACATTTTTATTTTTTATTACGTATACTATAACACAACCGAAACTTTCAGACTTCTAGTTGCAAGTCATGCCACAGGTTGATAGAAACGCTACGACAAGTTTTAGCAACGTTTTTACCACCTACGAAAGGCCTATTGCATTGTAGTGGTACAAGGTATGTATTGTAGCAATGGTATATTGCATGTACATAAGCAACTGTCACCGTTGATTGAAACTTTGAATTCATCACCAAAATAATTCACCACTTGTCAATTTATCTGGCTAAATCGAATAATCCTTGTACATCTTGCTTAATTGGCTCTTTCGACAATATTTTCTTCCTACCTAGGAGTAAGACAGGTTTTAAGATTTCCTGTTGTTTTCTTTTCTTTGACAAAAATAATCCATCGATCGGAAAAAAAGTCCGAGCAACCAAAGATTTCACAGGCAATGGTCGAGTACCTTTTATTACACCATTAAAGCTTTCTGACACTACATGAAATTTACCGACATCATGTTTCCACACAGCCCAATTTTCCTCTTTCACGTTCAGACCTTTTTCATCCAGTTGTGTGTTCTTATGCTAATGAACTTTATTTCTACCCGAAGTTTATGGTATTCAACTTTCTCCGAAGCACATGTTGTAGCATAAAAAGACCGGTTAATCGTTTGTCTTTGAAACAGGTTGCTTGAAAATTATCCTTAAGATGTTTAGCACAAAAGCGATGCTTATGAGGTAAATGCCAATTTGTTTCCAATGCATTCGGTATTCATTTCATTATATCGGAAATGAAAGTAATTCGGTAATCATTGACGGTATCAATAAACTGGTGCATGAAAGTAAAAAACCAACCCCAACTATCGGCAAACTCTGACTTAATAATTGCATATGCCAAAGGATACAGATGTCATCTGCGTCAACAATAATAGCTACAAGTAATGTCCTTTTGTATTTCCCACACTAATGTGTCCCGTCGATAGAAAGTAAGGGATGATAGTGTACAAACCCTTCAATACATGGACTAAAAGGCCTAAATATTGTTCAATCCAATGCTCCCCGGATTCATTCTAGCAATTTTAATTGCCTTAAGGTGGTGTAGGATTCTATCCAATCACCATAAATCTTTTCAACTGCCTTACTCAGTGCTCTCCATGCCTTCATATAACTTATCTTAACAAATAACTATTCCTTTGTTAAAACCAACACAATGTCATCGGGTGTATTCAAATCAGATTTTACAAACGGTAAAATATTTGAAACTAGAAATGTGGATGCTGCTTGCTTGTGATTTGAGTTGACCGTTGGGTTTACATATTTGTGTTCATTTGGATATTTTCGTGCAATCCACCGACTTTGCCCGTATTTTTTTGACACGATTGCATGAACTCCAAGGACCATTAGAATTGACATTGTAGATAGCAGTGTATTTGGTTTTTTTAATTTATAGATTTTAAAGAGATAACATGAAGAATTGGGCATTCACTTAATTGTTGTTTGAATTTTTCTTTCATCTCAAAAATCATGCCAACTTTAAATCTGCTTTGGATGTTCATTATCGAAGATATCTCATTTTTGAACTAAAGATGTGCACAATTAACTTAGCCATTAACTATGTCGTGCACAAGTCGTCATCAAAAGGAACATCCTTTTCCATCTCATCACTATCTTCAGGCAATATGTCTTCTACATCTGTAAAATCGCAGTTTAATGCTTCATTATTAACTTGCATGTAATTAATCTAAGAAAATGTCATTTTCTGGCATACTGACTACATTCATACTATTAACATGAGGATTCGCATGTTCATCTTCACCGACATCCATGTCCCTTTCCATATTGCCAGATGCCTCGTTTTCTTTAATGTCCACGGTGAGTACTTCGATATTTGATTGGGTAGCAATTTTATGGATGGGGGAACTTAAGATTCAAAAAAGGTTTTCTTTTAAATGTAGAAGGTTTTCACATACAAAACCATCAATTTAGTTGTATACCATTCACATACCTCTGACTTATATGTTGTAACTCAGATTGCGTAGGAAGCACAGAAGGCGACATGTAATAATTTGAAGGTCTGGCAGTGCAAAATGGTGTCGGTTGTTATGGAACATAACTGCATATAAAACATTGTAACTAACAACTACAAAATAACATATGTTTAAAGATTAAATAAATAACCAAAATAGTATTCACCTCTTCATCATACATATGAAATTCTCTTGAGTCGAATAAGGATTGTCGTCCTGAATGCCAGGTCGATAACTCATATACGACAGATATCCCTAAAAAAACATCGTTGCTGACCATTAGTTGCTGTAATAGATGGAGTATTAAAACTCGATAATGCATTTTAATGACCAATTATGGAATTCTCTGCTCTTCTACCACTATCTTTAGCTTCATGGTTAACTACTTGTGGTATTATGGGTTCATCTACGTGAATCCATCTATTTTTTTATAATAAACAGATCTATTGATTTCGATGTCGCTAAAAATAGTAATTTACATCATCATCATAGGGTAATTTAATAGCATTCAATCCAAAATCAGGAGACCAATTACACATTTTGAATCAACATCAAATTTGTGAGATTTTATCTCAGTCGATTTATATATCGACTCTTTAAACTGAACCAAACTACATTTGTTAACAACTTTCACCTATTTATACGACCCTTCAACATATTTGCCAAAATTATCTTTGTCTATCACCTACTCACCATCAAAATTACATATGGTAGAAATACATTTAGGAGTCGTTTTATGTAAAAAACAACAACAAATTTACTATTTCAATAATGAACCAATCGTCAAACCTAACAAAAGTTTAGTAAATTAAGATCTAAAAAGACATGACTTCGAGAATAGACGAAATCAATAACTTGTTGGCCATTGAGTAGATCTAAAATGAAAAAAATAAGAATTTAGTCTGAATTTATAATTTGTGTGGAATGGGGTTTTTGTTATAAAGCTGAATTATGGAAGAGAAAGAGGGGTTGGTTGGTAGTTAAGTAGATCTGAGTGACATCCGAAATAGCCCCCGTTGGCATTATCTCAGATGCCACCCAAATGTTAACATGTCGGTAGCATCTGAGATGTCGGCAGCGTTAAAATAAAAAAATAACTGATTGCATCTCAGATGTCGTAAGTTGCCTACGTAGCTGAAAGTGCCATATTATGCAATCAGTTTGAAAACTAACCTATTTTTGATATAAGTTAACAAAATTGTCCCAAATCAAAATTTTATTCAATAACATATGTAATTACTAGGTAACATTAAATAAAACTATCTAGACACAAAATACAAAGACAATTGGTGATACAATAAATTTGCCAATATTGCCAAATCAAAGTTACATAACTCAAACGTATTAAGAAAGTAATCAACAAAGGACACATATAAGCCCGATAACTTGAAGGTTCCTATATTAACATATTAATGTTATTTTATGTATTTCACATACAAATCGTATGGCAATACAACCAGCAATATAAAAAATATATTTTTCAAGTATGTGTGGTTCGTGTTTTAACTAGTTAATGTTATTTTGATGATTTTCATACAAAACATACTACAGTTTTTTTGTTTCCATTTACTGTGTCTGTTGAAATGGATTCATTTGGGTTGATCTATTGAAGCCAACCTTGCAATCCTCACTACTTACACTAACTATGGTAACCATCAGCCAGTGATTTTTGAAATGGTTGTAATCATTGATGAAAATTATTATTCTTACTACGTCGAAGTCAGTACATTCATGTGTGCGAAAAAGGAACTACAATACAAAAATTACAAATGGGACATACAATGATCTACATTCAATTTTTGCTTTAGTAGTTTTTCTGTATTCTTTTACAAAATATGCTCAGAATAATCAATCATGCAGAAATATAACTTCTAAACCTATCATTAACTTTAGCGTTAGGTTATACTTTATAGCGGAGCAAAAAGAACAAACTAATGTAGTTAACATATTACTTGTAAAATCATGCAATAAAATTACACAGGACTATTAAGGAACAATAACATGAAGGTATGGCGTCAGTAAACAACAATGACGATCATATGTTAAGAGTAACTAAATATCGACCAACGACAAAAAGCATTGAGAAGGAAATAGCTTGTGGAAAGAGGTATGAATGCAAACAATATGAGAGTGCAATGGAGAACTAGTGGTGGAGGGAAATGAATGTTGAATTTATTGATTCAAATACTTTTTTGATGAGGAACGCAATTAATTAATTCATTTGAACGATTGATCAATTAATTGATTTGATCTGATTAACTGATTTAATCATAGAAGGAAAGAAATAAAAGATTATATTCTGGAGATAGTTTGAAGGGGCAATGTATATTTTCCTAAGTCTTCTATTCTCCTATATATGTAGCCTTCTTGGTTAGATCAAAACATAAGAAACCATGTGAGAATATCTAGAGAGGCTGCGTGCTTCCAGGGCTTACACCTTGAAGAGGAAAATGAAGCCACTAAGGCTGAGAGAAGCTATTCCTATTTACTATTAATAGACGCACTTGGTGCCTTCAGATTGATTAAAGGGTTTGTCATCATTCTCGATTGCTCCTCTTCGCCAACAATATTTATAGTCATTTAGATATTCTTTCCCTTTCTCAATCTGGTTATTGATTCAATTGTATTGTGTTTATTTTGGCTTTATTTCGTTAAGTGTAGACAAAATTTTGGTGAATCAATAAAGAGGAAGGTTGGATGAGTATTGCTATTATTTTTGATTTATTGCGTTGTTATTTTCAATCAAATTCATCTTCAAGTGATTAGATGAAAAAGATCCCTTTTTTGGTGCTTTGTTTTTGTACTGCGCACAAAACCCCAATAGATTGGTATCAAAGCTCAGATCATAGCATAGCTTGGAGTGATTTTGGATTGAATATTGTAGATGTCGGAGATGTTGTTTTCGATGATGGCTATTTTTGATGGAAGAATTTGGGGGAAGTTGAAAGTCTGTGCTTGTAGTGGTCTAAATTTCCGTACTCTTTGAGTTGACTAAATACAACATACGTCCAACCCAAATTGCACAGAAATACGAATTATTATGGATTAAAGAAGAAAAAGATAGGAGAAGAACAAAAACAACAACACAGAATCTCACATCCAAGGGGAATAATATACATATACATATATATATATATATATAACAGCTTTTTGGGAATACAAAATTTTAACTATATATATACATACCATTAATAGAGTACAAAAATTGTTCATCACACCGGAAATAAATAATAACTATATAATCCTGAAGCCTTATGCTCCAAACTCCTCCAAGTATATCTGTAAAACCTGTACTACTTGACTTCCCATACTAACTTGAGCACATAAGAGTTTAGCGTAAAACAAAACAAAATAAACTCTGGGTCAGTCATAGGACTGGTGTGAGTAAACTCCAACTACTTGGTTTAACATTTAAAAATAATTTTTAAAAGAAAGGATAATCGTAAGATCGATCCACATATAAACACAGATGGTTTTTACCTTATGATAACCCAAAACATTCTTTTAAATCAATACTATTCTGATAATATAATAGTACCTAAATCAAGTAAATAACAATCTAGTAGAATGCTTGCATCTCATGCTCCATGTACATAGTATACAATCAAAACCGCGGGCGCTTATTGGAGAATGGATTCCATCTATGGCAAGGTATGGGACCATCTTCCAACATTGAATCTCTAGAGAGAAATACACCGGGTTCAACAAGAAAATCTTGCAACCCAGGCTGAACATGACCCGCCACACACTTCGCTTGAGTGTACCAAATGTATTGTCACCAACGGTTTGGATCAGTGACCATTTCCGAAAGCATACAATAGTGATAGAATAAAGAAGCAAATGGATTTTCTTTAGATCAGGTTACAGTACACCCTAATTAGGAGCGACCTACTTAGTCATGCGACCTGCCCAATTTTATACCATTTCCCAGTTGTTAGGCTTGAGGCTACATCTTAAATTTTTAATAAGTCGCCTCTTCATTCACTTTGAATACCAAATCGTCAAACCCGTTAAAATCATTTATTGATTTTCCAAAAAATATCACGGGAATAAAGCTAAGAAAATCGAATTCTTCCTCCACCAACATAGATATGTTAGAAGAGTGATGTGCATGTAAAATTGCACATTTATATTCACATATTTATTCTTGTTAAATAAATAAATGAACATTTTTGGGTGTTTTATACGATCAAACCATATTTTAAATATTTTCAAAATCATCACTCATTTTGGGAAAAATTGATCACTTATGCATGTTTTATTTTGTGATTGCATTTACTTGTTCTTTGTTATTGTCTCTAATAGGAATTTTGGTGCACAAATAATGCATACACATGAAGATTTGGAGCACAAATGCATGCATACAAAGGAATGAAGAGGAAATAATTCTCATACATGATCATGGAGGACCCCACCTCTCAAATTAACCTCTTTCTCTTAAAGCTTCTTATTAAAGACTAATTGAATGGGACAAAAGGCCTCATGCATCCTACATGACTCATTAGTGGCTAAGAAAGGATTAGAAGCTTCATGAAGGGCCATTTTGGGGATTTCCCATTATGAGTGATTAGGGTTTTAGGGTTTGTGATCTTGTATATATACCCCCTTCATGTTCATTTATCCATCCCTTTTCTTGGATCCTCTCTTTTACTTCTCTTTTTATCATTTAGTAGTTTAGTTCATAGCTCTCTTTTATTTTAATGGCTACTTAGCCATTTTCTTTATGTAACTTTTTTTGCTTTAATGTAATTTAATTTCTATGCTTTTTACATTCATGTTTATAGCTTAGATTTACTTTCATGCTCATAGCTTAGATTTACTTTATGTTCTTAGTTTAGTTCTCTTCTTGTTTTACTTAGTTTTTCTTTCATTTTGCTTAATATTCTAATGTTGAAACTTGCATGTGTTGATATTACAACACATATGAGTGGCTAATCCCTTGATTTAGGGGTAATGATGCTCTCTAACTTTGTGTAAGTTCAACATGTTTATGATTTGTGATCTTTAATATGTGCTTCATGTTAGTGAATATTGATGTGAGTTTATACATATGGGTTTGATAGGTCATGTTGCATTTGCAAATGATCTATGCTTATTCAATATAACCACAAGTTACATCAATATTTGCTAAGTGATTATTGATTTTGAAATGAAAGTATGAACAAAATTTGATGGTCTATAGTTCTAGCCAATAGTTCATAGACCATACTTAGAATAGTTTTGCTTTAGTTTCATTTTCATGAGAATCATAAGTGGTGTAAATATTGCATTTATATCACTTGTTGAGATCATACATTGTATGTTTGACAACTTACATAAAGGTGAGAGTGGATTTACCTCTAAATTACTCTCTAATTTCATATTTAGCTCTCAACTTAGTTTCTAGTTTCATAGTTTTTATTAGAACAATTCAAAGTTTGGTTTAATTCGATTGAATAAAATTGAAATCACTTCTTTCCCTGTGGATCGACTCACACTCACTACGTATTACAATAGTACGCCGTGCACTTGCGGTTATTTTAATATTCGTGCGACGGTTTTCTAATTTAATAGAAATTCCGTTGTAGCGAACAAGTTTTTGGCGCCGTTGCCGGGGAGAGAATTTTATTTTATTTTTATTCTTCGGATTAATTTTCATCTTGTTGTTTTATTTGTTATTAAAAAAAAAATTGTGTTGTTTCGTTGTATTGTTTGTTAGTTTCTTTTTGTTCACTTGCATTTGTGTGTTTGTTGTTTGTGTTCTTTTGTTTTGTTCTTTGTTCTCATTGTGTTCTCTTTAAAAAAAAAAGAAAAAAAAATAACCGTTGTATAGTTTTTGTTTCTTTTTGTTTGTTGTTTTTATTTTGTTCTCTTTGAAAAAAAAAATTGCGTGTTTGTTTTATTTCATTTTGTTTGTTTTTGTGTGTGTGTTCATTTTCTTTTAGTGTTAGTTCTCTTATTTAAAAAAAAAAAATTGTGTGTTTGTTTATAATTTTTTGTGTTTTGATTCATGTCTTGTTAGGTTGAGTGTAGTTGTTCATCTCACATTAGTAAAGCTTGCTTTGGTCTGCAAATAAGTGTTTTAGCTTAGTTTCAGTTTCATTTCTTTTCTTTAAAAAAAAAAAGAGCTTGTTTATATTTTCGTTTTCTTTGTTAAAACAGTGCACCTCTTTGCAGTTTGCTATTCATTTTCCTTCATCTTAGCTGCTGTTTCACTCCAGGTTTTTTATACATAAAAAAAAAACATTGCGTGTTGTTTGTTTTGTTCACTTAAGTTTGTCTTGTTTGTATGTGTTCAGCTTGTGTCTGTTTAGTTTGTTGCATTCTGTTTCTGTTCTAGTAACTTCATTCTTGAGTTAGTTTCCTACTGTTGTGAACAAACAATTGCTTTGAACACCTAGTTTTGCACTTGTGCTTGTGCATATTTGTCTAAATTTTCTGTTAATCAATTTCAAAGCTATATCGAAGAAAAAGAAGAAAAGCATTGCATTTCATTTCTGTGCATCCATTTACAGGTTTGTTTACATTTTACCTCAATCAATTCTATTCCTGCACCTTCATTTTGCTTGATGTTGCCTCATTTGCATTTGTGTGTTGTACATTTTTGTTTTTGTTTCAAGTCTTTTTTTTTTTTTTTAAAAATGTTGTTTCTTGTTGTAATGTGATCCTTGGCTGTTTCATTTTGTGTTTGTTTTTGTGTGTTTGTTTATGTGTTTATGCTTGTTTGTTTCTTTTGCTTTTGTGTGTTTTCATTTAGTGTAGCTTTTCTGTAGAAATAAAAATAAAAAACTGCATTTTTTTTATTAATTTCTGTTCCTGTTTATTCTGTGTTTGCATTGTGCCTCACTATTTTCATAGTTTTATTCTGTGTATCTTGTTTTAAGTTCCATTGCATTTTGCTATGTGCAGTTGTTATTAGAAAAGAAAAAGAGAGAATCATTTCAGCTGTTATTTCAAGCATTTCATACACAAAACACTTCATTTCAGTTCACAACATTTCCATTTTCTTCATTTTACATTTCTGTTTCTATCTTTTGTTTACATTATTTTTCCCCCTCCTCCAACTTCGGAAAGTTCCATCTCCTCACTGCCAAGTTCATAACTCCATCCACTTCACTAACTTCTGCTCATTAACCCAGCATCTTCTCACTCACAAACAAATTCCACTCATACGCACACCAGTCCTCAAAGCCAACTACTTAAACAACCTTTCACCACCCCTGTACCATTGACAACCATTTACACCAACCTCCTATACACCATCTCCTTGCATACAACTCCTCCTCCCATCTACCACAGACTCCAAGTCCCCTCCAACTCATCGAAAAAAAAAAACCAGTGATTGACTTCACTTTCAACTCCCTGAACCATTTCCAACAACTACAACTTCACCATCTCCTAAACCAAGGTACGTCCATCTGCTCGACCATCGAGTTCATCCCAGCTTCAGCCCACAAGACATCCACCTGAAGCCGAACACTACTTAAATACTCCAGTCACACCACATCAAACATCTTTACCATCCTCCCTCTCACCTCTTTCAACGTCCAAATACTCCAAACCATACAAACAATCAACCTCATCAAACCCGCTTCATCCTCTCCAAGAACCCGAAAGATCCAATCCGTCTTCAACTCAGGTAAACCAGCTCGCAACAGTGATTCGCTCCACTGACTTCAATTCGAACACGAATTGCCTCAATCCCCAAATCCCGTGCTCTAAATAGAACCCCTCAGAAAATCACTGGCCAAAAAGGCAGCGCCTACATCACCAGCCTCAATTAGCCACACGCAACCGAAAACAACAAACCCCCAATCGACCGGTTTGAGCATCACAATCCACCGAAGCCGTCGCCACCAAGTCAACCAGAAACCCCAACATCACCCAAATCGCTCCCCAATTACCCCAGCCCGAGGTTCTCCTACCTTCAAACAATTGCAACCCTCAATCGCAACAGAAGCTAAATTATTTGAGCCGAATTGGGGTCGGCAGTCTTATATGATTTTGCAAAAGTTATTTTAAATCAATTGCGTTTTGGTTTATCTTCTGGAGTTTTATTTATTTGTTAAGTGGGCCGGTTTGTGTTATACCATTTCTGTTGGGCCAGGCGTGTACAACGCATATGTGCTTTAATTTTAGTTTTAGTTGCCTTTGGTTTTAATTTGCATTTTAGTTTGTGTTTGTGCGAAATTAAAAAAAAAATCGTTTGCTTTGAACTGTGAATCTTAGTGCGTTAAGTTTTAGGTTGTTGAGGTTAGAAGATCAAGGAAAACAGAATGCTTTGCTTGTTGGAAACTACTTGCTAAATCGCAAATTGCTTTGCTTGCTTGTTAAAAGAAAATCACCGCTCTAAAAAAAAAATTGCAAATAAATTCAGACGCTCTGGTATTGTTCTCTTCTCCCGTGTTTTTATTTTCCTTGCATTTTTGTTTGCTTGCATTTGCATTACAAAAAAAAATCCAAAAACAAAACAAAAATTCATACGTAGTTGCATTGTTAGTTCACGTTTAATTTCTGTTTTGCATTCATCTCATTTTTTTTAAGGACATTATTATATAATGACAAATTGGTTTCTTTCCAACGAACTTTTTCTCGGTGTCTAGACTACGACAGAGTAATAACCGTGTATAAATATTACGGTGATTCGTAAATATTATATCGGTTGTTCCTCTGAAGGTACTTAAACCTTCGGTTACATTGCTAGGGTGATTCCTGGTGCACCGATAACTCCTGTCCGTTAACTGGCTGAGAAATCTTTTGTTGAAATTAATCTAACAGTCATTATATAATTTTAGAAAATTTGTAAATATTTAGTTTGCATCCATATAGTTGCATTAGGTTCATGCATATATAAAAAAAAAAATTGAAAATTAAAAATCCAAAAAAAAAAAGAAAAATCCTTTTCAAAATGTCTCAATTTCCTTATTTTCACGGATATTACGATAGTTGTGAAAATCAATATAATCCATATAATTTTACACCAATATTTTAATAACAACTATTGTACAAATAATCTCGATTTTACATCACCAAAATTTCAAAATGATGATCATATCTCAAGTCTTGAACTAAGTATGCAATCTTTACTTGAAGCACAACAAAGATTAAATGAAACCATTAATTCATCAAATTCGAGTCAAAGTTTTCAAGATAATCAAAATACAAGTGTGGGGGTATTTCAAAAAAATTATGATTTTGCACCACAAAATTTTCAAAACAACGATCAACCCTCAACTCTTGAAACACAAATTGAATCTTTACTTGAAATGAGCACACAACAAAATCAAAAAATAAATGAATGGTGTAATTCATATTTGTGTAACAATTCAAGTCAAAGTTTTCAAAATAATCAAAATTTGAATTCACTTCCAAATTCAAATAATTTTGATTACAATCCTTGCCAATTCAATTTCGAACTTCAAAATGAATTTCAAAGTCAAAATGGAAATGTGGATCACTTTACAAATGATTTTAGCAATGGGAATAATTTCAATGATGGTGCGATTAACGATTTTTGTTCTCAACAATATCAAACTACTCAAGTTAATAATTATAATTTTTATTTTGTCGAGCAAATGAACGAAATTTTTGATAATCACACGGATTTGGTATTTGAAACATACTTGAAACGACGTGACCAACAAAATCAAGTTTCAACGTGTGGCGATTTGAACGATAATCCACCTTTGCTCACAATTGATGATTTTGAATTAACAACTTTCGAAATGGAAAATGACAATCTTAACGAAGTTGTTAATAACACAGTAATTGAGTTGGATTTCAATTCTTATGAGAAGGTGGAACAAAATTTAAAATTCGATCTTCCTTTTTCTGAAAACTTGAAAATAACAACTTTGGACTTTGAAAATGATATAAGTAATGAAGTTGTTAATAATTCAAAAGAAGATAAACTAAATGAAAACGAGTTTTTTGGGCTTTTCGATAATGAGTTAAATCTTTATGAGGTAGATTTGAATCACCATTTGGATTTTGAAATCAATATTTTTGAACAAATTTTCAATGATAATTTTGAAATTCAAATTGGTAAATTTAAAAATGAATCTCAACCATTTATTCAATCTACCCCAAAAACCATCGAAAATAAAGCAACTCAATCGATTTTTAATAAAATGACATTTGTTTTTCCAAATCCACGTTCAAATTCGAAATCTTTTATGATTTGGTTTTTCGACCTTAAGCTGTGTCTCTCACACTTGAAGAGACAAATGAATCGGTCTTTAGAAGACCGTTTCATTTACTTCTTGTCAATATATTTTCTGATATATTGTAAATATTTTTTTTGTTCTCTTTTGTAAATATAGCACATATTTTCAAAATTTTCTTTTATGTTCTTTTTTCCTTCCACTTGGGTTGACTGTGGGGACACAGTCAAAATCAAGTGTGGGGGGAGTTTTATATTTATTTGTTTTTGCATAGATTTCAACTTTCTTTTCCTTTTTCATCCCAAAACA
Organism: Allium sativum; assembly: GCA_030737875.1. Classification (NCBI taxonomy): domain Eukaryota; kingdom Viridiplantae; phylum Streptophyta; class Magnoliopsida; order Asparagales; family Amaryllidaceae; genus Allium; species Allium sativum. The sequence goes on along the minus strand of CM060911.1, from coordinate 225,805,088 downwards.
AATTTCAAAAAAAAAAAAAGAATTTAATTTACTTTTAAATGGGCACGATGAAGTAGATATACGATTCTGGTCGTACGTTTAAAATATTTGGAATTTTACTTCTCTTGACGGATAACGAAAGAAAAGTTTGAATTATGAGCAAATTTAGTGTAACCGGTATATAGGGAAATTCATAGGTGATGAGTATGAAGTGTTTTCTAAATTGTAATCCGATTAAATGAATGGTTGATTTAGATTACTTACGTTAACATTTTAGATCGTTTAAGTGAAATTGTGGAAAGAGGTATGAATGCAAACAATATGAGAGTGCAATGGAGAACTAGTGGTGGAGGGAAATGAATGTTGAATTTATTGATTCAAATAGTTTTTTGATGAGGAACGCAATTAATTAATTCATTTGAACGATTGATCAATTAATTGATTTGATTTGATTAACTGATTTAATCATAGAAGGAAAGAAATAAAAGATTATATTCTGGAGATAGTTTGAAGGGGCAATGTATATTTTCCTAAGTCTTCTATTCTCCTATATATGTAGCCTTCTTGGTTAGATCAAAACATAAGAAACCATGTGAGAATATCTAGAGAGGCTGCGTGCTTCCAGGGCTTACACCTTGAAGAGGAAAATGAAGCCACTAAGGCTGAGAGAAGCTATTCCTATTTACTAGTAATAGACGCACTTGGTTTAAAGGGTTTGTCATCATTCTCGATTGCTCCTCTTCGCCAACAATATTTATAGTCATTTAGATATTCTCTCCCTTTCTCAATCTGGTTATTGATTCAATTGTATTGTGTTTATTTTGGCTTTATTTCGTTAAGTGTAGACAAAATTTTGGTGAATCAATAAAGAGGAAGGTTGGATGAGTATTGCTATTATTTTTGATTTATTGCGTTGTTATTTTCAATCAAATTCATCTTCAAGTGATTAGATGAAAAAGATCCCTTTTTTGGTGCTTTGTTTTTGTACTGCGCACAAAACCCCAATAGATTGGTATCAAAGCTCAGATCATAGCATAGCTTGGAGTGATTTTGGATTGAATATTGTAGATGTCGGAGATGTTGTTTTCGATGATGGCTATTTTTGATGGAAGAATTTGGGGGAAGTTGAAAGTCTGTGCTTGTAGTGGTCTAAATTTCCGTACTCTTTGAGTTGACTAAATACAACATACATCCAACCCAAATTGCACAGAAATACGAATTATTATGGATTAAAGAAGAAAAAGATAGGAGAAGAACAAAAACAACAACACAGAATCTCACATCCAAGGGGAATAATATACATATACATATATACATATATATATATATAACAGCTTTTTGGGAATACAAAATTTTAACTATATATATACATACCATTAATAGAGTACAAAAATTGTTCATCACACCGGAAATAAATAATAACTATATAATCCTGAAGCCTTATGCTCCAAACTCCTCCAAGTATATCTGTAAAACCTGTACTACTTGACTTCCCATACTAACTTGGGCACATAAGAGTTTAGCGTAAAACAAAACAAAATAAACTCTGGGTCAGTCATAGGACTGGTGTGAGTAAACTCCAACTACTTGGTTTAACATTTAAAAATAATTTTTAAAAGAAAGGATAATCGTAAGATCGATCCACATATAAACACAGATGGTTTTTACCTTATGATAACCCAAAACATTCTTTTAAATCAATACTATTCTGATAATATAATAGTACCTAAATCAAGTAAATAACAATCTAGTAGAATGCTTGCATCTCATGCTCCATGTACATAGTATACAATCAAAACCGCGGGCGCTTATTGGAGAATGGATTCCATCTATGGCAAGGTATGGGACCATCTTCCAACATTGAATCTCTAGAGAGAAATACACCGGGTTCAACAAGAAAATCTTGCAACCCAGGCTGAACATGACCCGCCACGCACTTCGCTTGAGTGTACCAAATGTATTGTCACCAACGGTTTGGATCAGTGACCATTTCCGAAAGCATACAATAGTGATAGAATAAAGAAGCAAATGGATTTTCTTTAGATCAGGTTACAGTACACCCTAATTAGGAGCGACCTACTTAGTCATGCGACCTGCCCAATTTTATACCATTTCCCAGTTGTTAGGCTTGAGGCTACATCTTAAATTTTTAATAAGTCGCCTCTTCATTCACTTTGAATACCAAATCGTCAAACCCGTTAAAATCATTTATTGATTTTCCAAAAAATATCACGGGAATAAAGCTAAGAGAATCGAATTCTTCCTCCACCAACATAGATATGTTAGAAGAGTGATGTGCATGTAAAATTGCACATTTATATTCACATATTTATTCTTGTTAAATAAATAAATGAACATTTTTGGGTGTTTTATACGATCAAACCATATTTTAAATATTTTCAAAATCATCACTCGTTTTGGGAAAAATTGATCACTTATGCATGTTTTATTTTGTGATTGCATTTACTTGTTCTTTGTTATTGTCTCTAATAGGAATTTTGGTGCATAAATAATGCATACACATGAAGATTTGGAGCACAAATGCATGCATACAAAGGAATGAAGAGGAAATAATTCTCATACATGATCATGGAGGACCCCACCTCTCAAATTAACCTCTTTCTCTTAAAGCTTCTTATTAAAGACTAATTGAATGAGACAAAAGGCCTCATGCATCCTACATGACTCATTAGTGGCTAAGAAAGGATTAGAAGCTTCATGAAGGGCCATTTTGGGGATTTCCCATTATGAGTGATTAGGGTTTTAGGGTTTGTGATCTTGTATATATACCCCCTTCATGTTCATTTATCCATCCCTTTTCTTGGATCCTCTCTTTTACTTCTCTTTTTATCATTTAGTAGTTTAGTTTAGTTCATAGCTCTCTTTTATTTTAATAGCTACTTAGCCATTTTCTTTATGTAACTTTTTTTGCTTTAATGTAATTTAATTTCTATGCTTTTTACATTCATGTTTATAGCTTAGATTTACTTTCATGCTCATAGCTTAGATTTACTTTATGTTCTTAGTTTAGTTCTCTTCTTGTTTTACTTAGTTTTTCTTTCATTTTGCTTAATTTTCTAATGTTGAAACTTGCATGTGTTGATATTACAACACATATGAGTGGCTAATCCCTTGATTTAAGGGTAATGATGCTCTCTAACTTTGTGTAAGTTCAACATGTTTATGATTTGTGATCTTTAATATGTGCTTCATGTTAGTGAATATTGATGTGAGTTTATACATATGGGTTTGATAGGTCATGTTGCATTTGCAAATGATCTATGCTTATTCAATATAAACACAAGTTACATCAATATTTGCTAAGTGATTATTGATTTTGAAATGAAAGTATGAACAAAATTTGATGGTCTATAGTTCTAGCCAATAGTTCATAGACCATACTTAGAATAGTTTTGCTTTAGTTTCATTTTCATGAGAATCATAAGTGGTGTAAATATTGCATTTATATCACTTGTTGAGATCATACATTGTATGTTTGACAACTTACATAAAGGTGAGAGTGGATTTACCTCTAAATTACTCTCTAATTTCATATTTAGCTCTCAACTTAGTTTCTAGTTTCATAGTTTTTATTAGAACAATTCAAAGTTTGGTTTAATTCGATTGAATAAAATTGAAATCACTTCTTTCCCTGTGGATCGACTCGCACTCACTACGTATTACAATAGTACGCCGTGCACTTGCGGTTATTTTAATATTCGTGCGACGGTTTTCTAATTTAATAGAAATTCCGTTGTAGCGAACAAAGAGATCAATATAGATGATCAGTTAGGCATACTTTGTTACACATTGCTCAATACAATTTGTTTTGCGACTGAAAAAACTGAAGGCGCTATTTCATCAATTCATCTTAGGCAATTTCTACCTAGGACTAACAAAATAGACCTTGTATTTTACTCCGTCTTTAATTATCTTCAGCATAATTTGATTCGCAACACTTGTGTCCATACAAAGTGGTTTTCAGATAATAAATCCAACTGGTCTGTTCGTATTGATAACGATGGTATTAAATTAATAAATACTTCGATTGTCGGTTATTTAACTATCGAAGGAACAAACATTCATTCAAGAACCTCTTCTCAAAAGGAATACTATTGATAAACATAAACAATCACTGAGCCCTGTTAATTAATATTTCATTAATTAAATTTAATATTTCCCAATTTCTCTACAATATCTTTACCCGGGTATTTTTCTAAACCCGTTTAGCCTCTCACGACTGTTGGAAACAAACATTTCCATTTATCATAACTATTTATTTTCTATATTCCAGAAATATCCCTTTTTAACATCGGAAGACATTTCCAAATATTCACACATCACTATTCTTCCACATTCATCCGTCCCTAACCGTAAACTAGTTAGAGAACAACTTTCTAAGTATCTACCTTGATGGCCAAAACTAACATCAAATCAACACCCATGAAGCCATTTAACTCGATTAATCTCCAATCAATTTTTAATTTCCTTAACTCCATTTCTTAACTTCTTATCAACAAAATCATTTTAATCTGCAAAACATTTGCTTTTAAACCATCATTCACTTTAAAACATGTATACGTTTCTCCTTCCAACCTCTCAAGATTTAATTTTATAAGTTCCTTTTTTACTTATAAAATTCCATTATACGTTTATTCACTTATTAAATTTCATATATAATTGATAAGTCGATTTCTAGTTATCAAACTTCCTTAAAAAAATTCTCCTGAAATTTTCGGAAAATTTTGTCAGCTGCTCCTTTGTTTAGCTCAATCGGTACAACTACAAATTGCCTCTCTGGGCCCTTTCCATTCAAAAAGAAAATCAGAAAGCCAAATAGCTTGCCAAATAGGGTCATAAAATCACATATTAAATTAAATATGTACCTCTTTTGTCGGGCACTCAAATTACTTCTTCCAATAGCTTCGTTCCATACCTATTAACATGTATCTTCAACTATTACCAGTTTTCCAACTCAATCCAATTGATTTAACTCAGTTTGCTAATTTATTTTCTAATTAGCTCTTTTTCCTAATCCCATTTTTATTTGAACATATCACGTTCATATATATTTTTAACTATAAACCAATCAAATTCCATTCCCAACCCAAGTTTCATATTTGATTTCAAATAAAGATTCACAAATCTCATATAATTATCCAAAGTTAAACTCAATCCAAAACTCGATTATCTAATTATTCTTCTACTTAGTTAATTCTATTCAATAATAATAAAAAATGATTTTTGTTTCAAAAATCATTTCAATTACTCCATTTAAGTTCATATTTATTTTATAACTCAAGTCTGCATTTTACTCATGGAAATCCGAATTTTATTCACTCAAAATCCCTTTATTTAATTTAATAAACCGTTATGGTTTATAAACGATTATAGCGTTATTTTTCCAGAAATTTGATTTTGACAAAATTCAAAATTTATAAGACGAAATCCAGATTTTTCTCCTCCATTAGAAAACCATTACTCAATTGGTCCGGACGATTCTTATTTCAAAGAATTCTGACTTATATTGAGTTCTATATACTCAGTTGAAGTTCAAATCGTCAAATTACAAATTATCGCGTCGCGACATGCAAGTTTTAATCAAACTTAAATATAAACGTTTAAACTTCACTTATCAATAAATTTCAATGCCTTCCTTTGATATTTTAATATAAATTAGGCCACTTTTCCAAATCTAACTTAAACATTATGATTATCCAAAATCGCTGATTACTTCATTCTAAATCCATAACTCAGTTATAAGATTATTCAGGACTCAATTTTCTATGTTAAATTCCAATTCCCTTGGGCATAAATTATTTTATAAAATTTGTTATAATTGAATTCCAATTATAAGTGTTTTGGATTTATCTCAATTCAGTTTATATTCCAAATTCCGGAATGCAATTTGTCGTTTTCTTTTCGAAATGATTTCCAAGTCTCTTTTAAATTCTTACTTGAAGTTAGACTTAAATTATAAAATGATAATTACTTCATTATATTTATAAATATCATTTATAAATTTAACTTTTTTTCTTTTATTTATTTAAAAAAGTTAATATTTATTATCCTATTCGAAATTTCAAATTCTATTTTGGAAAAAAATTCCCTTTTAAACCCCAAATTCTTTTCTTTTAATTCGAATATATTTTTATGGTATTTTAAATACCAGTACCTAGGGCTAGTGCTAGTTAAACATCCAAAACACCCAATAATCAATTATAGATAATTTATCACATCGTATAACATTATATATGAAAACAAACAATAAAATTGTTGAGGAATCCAGATGGATCCCACCAACTTGTTTTTCATGTACCCACAGACGTTGGACAACAAAAATAATACTCATCCTGCTTCAAGACAGGATATCGCAGAATAGATGGTCATCCACCGTATATATTGCGGGGCGCATAGGGTAATCCACTAATGGTACTGTGGGAAATATCCAATCACCAAGCCTATATACAATAGCCACAACCACCAAGCCTAAATATGACTTATATATATAATAGATACAATTCATTAACAATTATTCAATGTATCTAAACAGCCATCAAACAACATATAAACACTTATTTTAAATAAAAATTGGTTTATAATAAAATTATAAACGAATTCCAAAAAGTGATTTTATTTACCTTTATTTTTATTGCAGATTCGATACAATTTTAACTTAAATTTTATTCGATTTAATTAAAATTCTAGCACTGATCTCTTCGAATACGAAAATTCCCAGTTCAACTCTATCATGAAGATGACGTTGTTACAATTCCAATGTGACCGATCGCAATGAATTTGGACCTAGATTGAAAGAGATATTATGCTTATAAATTCGATTTGAATCAAATGTTATTATAGTTAGATATTATTAATAATTTAATTAACGACTTATTACACTTAACGATCTTTTTCTTCCAGTGACCTGTTCGAAACCTGCTATTGAAATAATAATCTGTCATCTTCGATCCCTTCTAGCCTGCCACCATCACTAATCGGCTTCATATCAAAATCGGCACCACCTCATCCTAATGAAGTCCCGCTCGCATGCCTTAAACCAGACACGAATTTGGCCCGATCATACCATCGTATAAGTGACGGAAATCACCACAACCCGCTAAGAGTCTCGAAACTCTATTGCTAGCTGCCTCTTTCGTATGCGAGTTCATTCACGCCCTCTGCCCAACCTTCGATTTTTTCCCCAAATTCCAATGTTAGAAAAATATAGGTTAATCGCTACTTTTTGCCTTTGCCAGAGACAGCATCGTACCCCTCAACCGTGATTGAACTCCACCAATCCCAAGCTACAAACATGCCTGCAGACCCCCTCACTAACATCGCATGCCACAAATATCCCCCGACGTCGGGCTACAGGCTCTTCGTGATTCAAATTTGAATTCAATTTTCAATTTGAATTGATTTTTTTTTATCTGAGGAGGTTTTTGATTTTCACTTTAGTGGGATCGAGATACACAACTTCGAATTGATTTTGAATGGAGCGTCCTTTTTTGGTTGAAGTTGTTCGAGATTTTCGATTTTGAATCGATAAATTCCATATAAAAATCCATTTATATTATCAACTCAACATTTAAAACAATATTAAATGTTTAAAATGGATCGACTAAAAATCCAGGTCATTGCATTCTCCCCCCTTTAAAAGAATTTCGTCCTCGAAATTACTAAGGTAGGAGAAATGCTACAAACCCATTAACTTTTCAAAAACTTGCTTATGTTGAAATGCAACATTTCATATTTCTACAATTTAGCTCTAACAAAAGTTTTGGTTCTCATTCATATGCATTCAAATACAAATTGATTCTAATCAATTTATTTATTTCAATCCATTTAACTAGCTTAAGTTAAATTTAAATTCCCACATTCACATTCTTGGGTTTTATTTCAAATCCTTTAGAAATCACATAAATATATGCACATATTCATTTCCATTTCAAATTCAAAACATTTGAATAATTCAAAACAACTTGTTTTCTCAAACAACTTTTCATTGGAAACTTTTCCAAGGTAGCAATCCATCACTTAGAAACTCGAAAATGAACACTGATGATGCAGCCATCATCATCATAATTATTTTCCAGCTACTGAAGTGCTTTATCACTTTCAAAATTCATTCAAAAGGATTTTTTTGAAAATCTTTTGAAAGCAAAGCTATATTGTTTTAATATACTTCAGAAAACATTTTTTTAACCTCCCGGGATTTAGATTCCAATTTCTGCTTTGAATCCAATTCCAGTTCATCTCATTTGTATAAATTGTCCATATACAAGTTATATTTTGTTATACATGTATCCATTTCGATTTTATAATCTCATTTGATTATACTTCTAACAACCAACGCATCCATATATTATAATAATTTCAGAAAATTATTCCTTCTATATCAAAATATAATTTGGGTTAAATTATTTCATTTACCCACTTTAAAACAATATTATGTCCAACCTTCTGTTCAAGTTTTTAGAAATTCCTATCGACATCGTGGCGTCCCAGGATTCGACCAGAATTCATAAACCACTCAACAGACTAGCCAACATAGTATAAAACAATTTTTTATATCAATTAACGGATATGCGCGCTTGTATATATATACTCAACTCATTCTAGCGTACTATGGATCCTATCTCTAATGAGCAAAACCCCTTCAAACCTTAAGTATTCGCTCAACCTAAGCTCTGATACCAAATGTAATGTCTCGAATTTCCGTACTCTTCGAGTTGACTAAATACAGCACACATCCAACCCAAATTGCACAAAAGTACGAATCATTATGGGTTAAAGAAGAAAAAGAAAGGAGAAGAACAGAAACAACAACACAAAATCTCACATCGCGGCAGAATAATAGATATCTAACAGATTCATGGGAGTACAAAATTTTAACTATATATATACATACATACCATTATCAGAGTACAATAATTGTTCAACACAACAGAAATAAATAATAACTATATAACGCTGAAGCATTCTGCTCCAAGCTCCTCCAAGTATACCTTTAAAACCTGAACTACTTGACTGTCCGTACAAATTTGTGTACCTAAGAGTTGGCTAAAACAAAATAAAATCAAGATTAGTCATGGGATTGGTATCAATAAGCTCCAACAACTTAGTTTAAATTTTAAAAGTCCGTTTTAGAAGAAAGGATATTCGTAAAACCGATCCATACATAAACACGGATGGTTTTTACCTTATGATAACCCAAAACATTCTTTTAAATCAATTCTATTCTGATATTATAATAGAATCTAAATCAAGTAAATAGCTAGAAGAACGCTTGCATCTTACGCTCCACATACATATTACATAATCAAAACCGCGGGCGCTTAATGGAGAATGGATTAAATCTATAGTAAGGCATAGGACATCCTTTCGATAGTGTATCTCTAGAGAGGAATACATCGGTTCAAGTAGAACATCTTGCAGTCTAGGCTAAACATGACCGGTCCCTCACTTTGCTTGAGTGTACCAAATGTATTGTCACTAACGGTTGGGATCAGCAACCGTTACCGAATGCATACAACAACGATAGAGTAAAAAAAGAAAATGGATTTTCTCTAGATTTGGTGACAATACACCTTAATTGGGAGCGACCCACTTAGCCATGCGACCTACCCGATTTTATACCATTTTCCAGTTGTGAGGCTTGAGGCTACGTCTTACCTTTTTAGTAAGTCGCATCTTCATTCACTATGAATGCCACATCGTCAAGCCCGCCAAAATCATTTATTGATTTCCAAAAAAAAATCACAGGCATAAAGCTAAGAAAATGAATTCCTCTGCCACCAACGTAGATAAGTTTGAATAAATCAGCAAAGATGATTTGGTAGGCATACTCTGTCAGACATTCGTCCATACAAGTTGTCCTGAGACTGGACAAACCGAAGGCACTATTTCATCAATCTTTCTTAAGTAATTTTTACCTAGGATTGACAAAATAGATCTTGCATTTTTTTCCGTCTTCTATTATCTTCAGCATAATTTGATTCGCAACGCCTATTCCCATATGGAGTGGCTATCAGACAATAAATCCAATCGGTCTTTCCATATCGATAGATAACGATGATATTAAATTAACCAATACTTCGTTTGTCGATTATTTAACTATCGAAGAAACAAGCATCAGTCCAGATCCTATTCGCAAAGGGAATACTATTGATTAACAACAAACAATCATTGAGCCCTTTTAATTAATATTTCATTAATTAAATTTATCAGTTCCCAATTTCTCTTCAACATCTTTACACGGATAATTCTCCAAACCCATTTAGCCTCACTGATTCTTGGAAAAAAAACATTTCCATCTTTATAACTGTTTATTTTCTATATTCCGAAAAATATCTCTTTTTAACATCGGAAAACATTTTCATATATTCACACATCACTATTCTTCCGCATTCGCCAGTCCCTAATCGCAAACTAGTAAGAGAACAACTCCCTAAGTATCAAGCCCAAAGGATGAAACCAACATTAGATCAACACCTAGGAAGCCATTCAACTCGACTTATCTCCAGTCAGTTTCTAATTTCCTTAACTCCATTTCTTAAATTCTTATCAACAAAATCATTTCAATCTGTAAAACGTTTCCTTTTAAACCATCATTCACTTTAAAATGTGTTTATGTTTCTCCTTCTAGCCTCTCAAGATTTAATTTTATAAATTCCCTTTTTTCCTATAAAATTCCATTATATGTTTATTCTCTTATTAAATTTCATATATAATTGATAAGTCGATTAATAATTATCAAATTTTCTTATTTTTTTCTATCTCCTTAAATTTTCCGAAAAATTTTGCCAACGTCTCCACTATCCGACTCAATTGGTACAACTATAAATTGCCTCTCTGAACCCTTTCCATTCAATAAGGAAATCAAAAAGCCAAACGGCTTGCCAAATAGGCTCGTAAAATATCATATCAACTTAATATGTACCTCTTTTTCTGGGCATTCAAATTACTTCTTCCAATAGCTTTATTCCATACCTGTTAACACGTATTTTCAACCATTCCCAATTTTCCAACTCAATCCAATTGTTTTTAACTCAGTTCGTAAATTCATTCTCTAATTAGCTCTTTTTCCTAACCCCCTTTTTATTTGAACATATCACGTTCATATATATTTTAATTATGAACCAATCGAATTCCATTCCCAACTCAATTTTCATATTCGATTTCGAATATAGATTCACAAATCTCATTCACTTATCCAAAGTTAAAGTCGATCCAAAACTAGATTATCTAATTATTCCTTTACTTAGTTAATTATATTCAATAATAATAAAAAAATGATTTTTGTTTCAAAAATCAATTCATTTACTCCACTTGAGTTCATATTTATTTTTTGACTCAAGTCTGGATTTTACTAATCAAAATCCGAATTTTATTCACTCAAAACCCTTTTATTTAATTTAATAAACCGTTATGGTTTATAAACGATTATAGCTCTGTTTTTATGAAAATTTTATTTTGACATAACTCAAAATTTATAAGACGAATCCAGATTTTTTTCTCCTCCATTGGAAAATTATTACTCAATAGGTCTAGACGATTCTTATTTCAAAGAATTCCGACTTATATTTAATTTTATATACTCAGTTCAAGTTCAAATCGTCAAAATACAAACTACCGCGTTGCAGCAAGCTCGTTTTAATTAAATTTAAATAAAAATGTTTAAACTTTGTTTATTAATAAATTTCAACTCCATCGTTTGATATTTTAATATAAATTATGCCACTTTTCCAAATCTAACTTAACATTTTGATTATTTGAAATTGTTGATTACTTCATTCTAAATCCATAACTCAGTTATAAGATTATCCACAAATCAATTTTCTATATTAAATTCCGATTCCCTTGGGCATAAATTATTTTATAAAATTTGTTATAATCGAATTCCAATTATAAATCTTTTGGATTTATCTCAATTTAGTTTATATTCTGAATTCTGGAATAAAATCTATTGTTCTCTTTTCGAAATGATTTCCAAATCTCTTTTAAATTCATACTTGAAGTTAAATTTCCAAATTATCAAATGATAATTACTTCACTATATTTATAAACATCAATTATAAATTTAACTTACTTGTTTTATTTATTCCAACAAGTTAATATTTTTTAGCCTATTCGAAATTTCAAATTCTATTTTGGAAAATAAAATTTTCTTTTTAAACCTCAAATTCTTTTCTTTTAATTAGAATATATTTTTATGGTATTTTAAATACCAATACCTAGTTCTAGTGCTAGTTAAACATCCAAAACACCCAATAATCAATCATAGATTATTTATCACATCATATAACATTATATATGAAAACAAACAATAAAATTGTTGAGGAATCCAGTTGCATCCCTCCAACCTATTTTTCCTGCATCCAAAAATATTAGAAAACATAAATACTACCACCCCGCTTCAAGGCAGGATATCACGATATAGAAGGTCATCCATTGTATTTATTGTGGGGCGCATTGGGTCATCCGCTAATGGTACTACGGGAAATATCCAACCACCAAGCCTATAGGTATATAATACCCACAACCACCAAGCCTAAATATAACTAATCTATTACTTAAACATAAAAATAGGAACTTTGACCTACTTATGTGGCATTGTTCTCCGCTCTTCTTTTCAAGTTAAATGTACGCCAGTTACTTATCCCTTTTTTTTCCTTCCACGCATGATTTCATATTTCAGCCTTTTGGTCCCTTCCATTACTTGAACATAAAAGCAGGATCTTCTATCTTCTTACATGTAGATTCTTCCGCTTTACATTTTAAAATATTGATTCCTGCGGCTTTCTCAGTATTCTTTTTACCTACCACTCACGGTACGACCTCTTTTTGCAAACCACTTGCAAAACAAAACCTGGCAATTACTCTTTGACTTCTATTATTCGTAGTTATAATCTGTAAATATTTTGATGTAATATTGAGAGGAGAATTGCAGGAATTAACAGTTGTATTACTTGATGAAGAAAATGTAATGAACATACATAGTTCACGGCTAAACTACCTTATTTATAATACATATTGACACATGGGATAAGCCCAATAATACAAAGGTCCAGAAAGAAAATTAAAGTGTATAATATATGAAACTGACATTTTTCAATTTCCCCCTCCCCCTCAAACCTAATTAGGGTTAGGTTTTGAACTCGAGAGAAAAAGAATGGCGACTCCACTGGGAAAACTCTGATCGATGAAAAGTTTGCTCTCGGCAGGCTTCCAAGACAAATAAATCCAGGGACTCTTGAGCTTAATGCCTTGAGATAGCTTGATTTATTTAGAGAGGTTAAACTGAATGATGAAACAGATCTTAATCGATCTATTTAAGTCCACGCTAAGGAAGGTATATCTAACATCGATTATAAGAAGTACTATCAAATAAGCTTGAAATCACTAGAAATATGGAATATAAATTATCCTTTTGATCTTTGAGCCAGATCTTTTACATCTAAGTTCAAATCTTCTTTGAGCTTCGAGAAACAAGGTTTTGATAGAGGCTTCGTAAGTATATCTACTGTAATGACCCGGGGAATTTGGACGCTCGAATTTCAAAAATAATACAGAAACCTGTATTACTTACCAAAACCCAAGTATCAGAAACACTAGATAGTTAATGAAAGAAAATATAGGGTGAGATAATAAACAAAGAAGTATTATAATAGAAGAAGGAGAAGAAGAACCAACTAATCAACACAAAAGACTCTGTGTCTAACATCGCAGCAGAATAAAATATAATATATATATAAATCTTTATTGAGAGCTTGAAATGATACTTACAATCACAAAGTACATCAACACATATGGACAGTTATAATAATCCGTCCTCTATACAACACACAGCGGAATAAATATCAATGTGTCTGAACTCCTCTAGCACATCTTCTGAACCTTGTAGTATCCAATAACCTGAACCTGTAAAACCCGGTCTAACTTGAGTATTACAAACATCAGATCAGTTTTGTGAACCAAAGTGAGAAACTCGCTAAGTTTATTATATCATCTAACTTGATTTTTAAGTCAAAACATTTCTTTTTAAAAGAAATTGATAATCGTAAGACTAATCCACACATAAATACGGACAATTTTTACCTTACGATAACCCAAAATATTTTAAATCAATATCTTATTCTGATATTACAATAATGTCTAAATACAAATAAATATCAATCTAGCGAAATGCTTGCATCTCACGCTCTACATATATAGCATACAATCAAGACCGTAGGAGCTTATTGGAGATTGGATTCCCACTATGACAAGGTATGGAACCACCTGCTGATAGTGTATCTCTAGAGGAGAATACACTAGGTTCAGCAAGAACATCTTGCAAACTGGCCACACATGACCAGCAACTATTTCCCGATAGGCACAACATTGAATAAAATAAAGAAGGAAATGAAATTTCTCTATATAGATGATTATACACCCTAATTTGGAGCGAACCACTTAGTTATGTTGCCTGCCCGATTTTTGTCTTTTTCTGGTTGATGAGGCTTGAGGTTATAATTATCTCTTTGAACATCTGGCCACCATTCACTTTGAATGCCACGTCATCATATCTGCCAGAAAATCACTAATTAACGTCCCTAAAAATACTCTAATTGTTAAGCTAAGAGTACGGCCATTCTCCACTACAATTATGATTCGTTTGAAGAAATCAAAGTATGTGATCCCTTTGGAAATACGATGTCAGATATTCGTCCATACAAGTTGTCCTAGGACTAGACAAATGGAAGGCACACTCCTATTGCATTCATGAATTACCCTGTGGATCAGTAGTTAGTAGTCCTTGCAATCTGCAGATTCTATCACAACTGAATTACCATCAAAATATGTTGGTTGCAATCTAGGGTGATTTATCAAGTAACCCTTCCGTTTATGAACCATGGTCTTCACTGCTCTATCTTCAATCTGAATCTTCTACGATTTCGTATTTGCTGGTTCAGAATGGTTTTCGAATATAAATTCGATTCTGGTCTTTTCGTACCAACAAACATATAGGTCAGATTTGATAGTCGGTTATTTAACTATCAAATAAACAACCATCAAATCATGAAAATAAAAATGAGTTCACTGATTCAGTATTCAACACAATTTGGCCTTTTTAATTGAAAACTAATTAAACTCCTTCATCTTTTAATATCTCGAATAAAGCTTTTTCACTTCTTATTTTAATATAAGAACATTTATTAAATTATTTAAACACTTTTTAATTAAATCATATATATACATCCTCAACTTTGGTTTCAACCAATTTCTCGTAAGAACATCATTATGAAATCTCTTTCGTTTCATTTCTCGAAAATGATAACTATATTTCCCTCTTTGAATAATTTATTCAAACTCATCTCATTAATCTTGAAAATATTGGTATACTTTCTCAACATCTCTTTTATATCCTTTACTTCAACATTCATTAGTCCCTGACCATAAATTGGTAAGCGAATAACTCCCTAAGTATCAACCTCGAAGACCAAAATCAATATCAGATTAACACTCAGAAAATTACTCAACTCGATCAATCCTTAGATAGTTTCCAATCCTTTAATTCCTTATCTTCACTCCTTATCTTAACTCCTTATCAACCTATGTTATTCCATTTCTGAGCCATTCAACCATTTTTGCTTTGAAAATCTCGTTCAAGTCCCATCCATTTCATTTAATATCATTATTAAGTATCGCCAACTTAAAATCAACATTTTAACTCCACACTTCTTTTATAAACCTTATTTATAAACTTGAGCTTAATATAAACCCTTTTTTATCTCGATTATTTCTTACTTATTTTTTTATATTAAGTAAATATCCATTTTAAACCATCGTATTCACGAAAAATCTCTTTTATAACCTCATTCGAAAAAAACTGGGTTTTAATATAAACCCGATCATAACTTTTTTTCACAATTTAACTCTATTTCATTACAACTCGATTTCTTAGTTAAATGATTTCCATTTAAGAAGTATTCACTTAAATTATAAAAATAATAATTTACTTGCTTATTAACTGAAAATAAATATTAAACTCCTTTTTAAAATCTTATTTAAAACAAATATTCGTTAACCATTTCATTCGGTTAATTGAAACAAACAAATCAAATAATCAATCTAAATTAAACGGTCGACTTAGTCAACTCAAAATACGGTTATTTAGTTAACCAATTCCAATCAGTTCTTCCTTTTGAATTAACTAAAAATATAATTAATTCAAATAATTTCGCTTAATGTTTCTTAGAAAAATTAATCCACCTCTTAACTGTTACGTTAATTTCTGCTCATCTACTTATAAATCTTATTAACAAAAGAATTTGATTTATAAAATCATTTAATAATTACTTATAAAGTTAAATAATAAGTAATAAATATTTCTTTCCTTTTAAATAAAATTCTATTCAGAATAAATGATTTCAAATCCATCTTCAGTTATGAAATAATTTTTATAACTTCATTTATGTCGATTCACCTGACGGTAATTCAACACTTATAAAATGATTGATTTATAGGCCATATGTTGTCAAATACCGAACCAATACTACCCATTGGTTAAAACAAAATAAATGTTGAATTTTCAATCAATGATCCACAACCAAATCAACCATCTAATCAAACCAGTTTATATAACGATAATATGAAAATAAATAACATTTGATATATTTGAGGAATCCAGTTGGATCCCTCCAACCTGTTTTCCCTACATCCAAATACGTTACCTCAAATAATATCATCAAATTCAATTTACAGGTATAATTGCTAACAATCAACAAATAACAGTAATTTAAACATCCAATTATTTATTTTATACATTTATATTATTATAAACACGACTAACAAGGTAGGTTACCTCGATTGGTTACAATCATTAGAAATAACGATTGATTTAAATTAAATGAACGTTTAATTTAATCAGTTCAGTCAATACAAATAAATAAATGCAGTAACCATCCAACAATAAACAAACATAGTATACAAAAATTAAACCCGACTTATATAAAATATAAGTGGGATAAAAACTGAGTGAGTTGAACTCACCTTGAGTTTTTCATTCGTTGTTAGAACGGATTTGTTTTAATTAAATTAAACAAGTGTTTACTTTAATTAAAACTTCCGGCTGTGCTCCACTCTGTCCAACCCAGCTCTAAACTATTTCGTCTGTCGATACGGTCCCAACGCCCGGTCTTGCCAAATTTTGACAACGTATGAGTATGTTACAAAATTGGTATGGTCATGGGTTAAATTCAAACAATAAACTTTAATTAATGTTACTCACATTTAAAACCAGTTTAAGCACTTGAAACCTTAGTGAATGTTTACCTGTTATTATTTAAAACACGGCCCATGGTATGGAAACGGTTAGGCATGATATACATAACTAGTTGGTTGAATACACTAGTTTGGCATACTTGCCTTTTCCAGGCTACTCATATTATATTTATGTATATATTATTAACTCAATTTTTTTATTCATGATTCAAACCAAACTTGGTTAGGCCTATTTAAAACATGGGTGGGCACATCATAAATGAAATTATAAATGAACCCAGGTCGTCATTGTATATTTGGATTAGGCCACTATAAATATGGTTAGACATAATAATTAAAGAATTAGGCATTTTTAATTGGGTTAGCCACTTTAGTAATATTATTAGGCACGGTAAATAAATAATTAGGCACATATACATGTTTAATGTTCATCTTTCTTCCTTGTATTATTTCTGAAGCCTACTATGCTTTAGCATTCTTCATCTCATCGTGCCCAATTTCATTTCACCGTCCTTGTATCCTTCCCTACTGTTTTACTAGCCTCGACCACGTTAAGATCCTTTCGAAAACCTGTGTATTCCTCCTATCAAATTTAATATTTTTTAAATTGGCTAAAATAGTGGATTTAAAATAATTAAAATAAATATTTTAAATAATAGCAATGGAAAGTGAGTTTGAATCAACGTTTGAAAATAAATGTAATTACTTCTAATTATAAACAAGACCTGAAATGGCGCGGTAGTTTCAAAATTTGAATTCAAACTTTGACTGACTGTACCGGGTGCAAAACAAAGCGGATTTGAGTGAAACCAAAAATATTTAAATCTGTTAGAGAATACCTTTCTAACGAATCTGAAAAATCGAAGTTTCATAGCCGGAAGCAAAAGTTATGGCCAAATGAATTTTCAGAAAGGTCGCTATGGAATTTATATAGCCCGTGAAATTGGCCATTTTGCAAACGACCTCGGAATTCGACGAAACCACTTTTGTTGGATCCGGGATGTGAAGTTATTGCTAGGTTTCAAATTTCATAATTTTTGAAGCTAGTATGTGAGCGTGGCAAAGGAAAATGTGTTTTGGTCAATTACAGTTAAATTGGATCGACCAGAAATGGGCCTTTTTGCAAACGGTCTCAGAATTCGACGAAACTAGTTTTGTTAGGACAGTATCGTCAAAACATATCTAGATTTATTTTTCAGTAATTTTTCGAATCAGTTTGTGGCCCTGGCAAATTGAAATGTACGTTCAAATCAAATATTGAATGTTATATATTTTAAATTGAATGAAAACTGACTGAAACAGTCGAATGGGCCTACGAAACATATCCCATTGTGTTCAGAATGGGGGTAAAATGCTAGGGACGACAGTCGTTGGGTTTGGATTGGAGGTCGCTTCAGAAAACCCCTTTTAAAACCTCCCGGCCAATCAGATTTTTTTTAAAAAAAAAGGGGAAAAACCCATTTCTCTCTCCCCGATTCGACGGCGGCTTCCCTTTTCTTCCTTCTCTCCTCCTTTCCTCCTCCTACAAACGAAATTACACCTTCTTCCTGTTGAGGATTTTGTAGCACTCTGCGAGATCTCCAAATCCATACCAATTGCTGAATTTTTTATTGAGTGGATTGTTCGAATCAGCCTCCTGAAGTCTCGCCGTTCGTGCCTCGATTCCGCCGCCCAGTGACCACCGAGTTCGACCCCCTCCCTGGCGCACGTGCGCCTCTCCTAGCCCGTCAAGGTGGCGCTGGCTGATCGAAGCAACGATCAACGGATTTGAAGATAATTTGAAACCTAGTTTTGAAGATTCAAACGAGGTATACAACTACGATAATTTTCAACTGTTTTAACACCTTTAAACCGTTACAAACTTTGAAAAATCATATCATTTTCGTTTCTTGTCGAAATCCAGTGAAACAAGAGACAGTGGACTCGTGTGGACGTCTTCTACCTTCTAGAAGAGACCGCATATTTTTCTGAGTCTTCTGCTATTTTTTGGTGGAGTGGAACCCAATGTGAGATTTCTAATTTACAAACGACATGGAAAACGACGATGTATAAATTATATGGTCGATGTATGAGTTATATAAGCATTGTACACCTCTTGGATAAGCATTGTATAAGTTGTACGTTCGATATATAAGTTGTATATGCGTTGTAAAAATTATATATGTGTTGAAATAGAAGTGAAATGCTATATATATATATATATATATACACGCCCCTCGTCCACAAACCATGGACGATATTTATTGGTTGTGATTGGTGTGAAAATTGATTGATAGCGAATGGTTTATTGAAATTGTTTGTGGTTGAAATTGATTGATTGTGGTTGAAAAATACCCGTTTGTGGTTGAGACATATTTGGTTGAAACCACATAGGATTAGTTTGTGGAAATGAAAAAAATATACATGCCGCCTGCGTGCGAACTAGATGCATGATTCCCCATTGTCAAAAGTTGCGAGGCTTTAAGGTAGAGCGAAGAGCCGTACTAGGGACGGTCCCGGTTTTAACTACCCTGCCGTTATGCTGCCGAAATTTTGAATAATATTCATGTGTTAGAATTATTTTCCTATGTTGAAATTATATTCGTCTGTTGAATAGAAAACCTTCATGTGTTGAATCGAAATTCATTCGTTGAATTGAAATTCATGTGTTGAATGGTATTCGTGTTTTAAATATAAAAATCACCTTTTTATCTATATATACAAACTATAGAAAACCTTCATGTGTTGAATCGAAATTCATTCGTTGAATTGAAATTCATGTGTGGAATGGTATTCGTGTTTTAAATATAAAAATCACCTTTTTATCTATATATACAAACTATAGAAAACCTTCATGTGTTGAATCGAAATTCATTCGTTGAATTGAAATTCATGTGTTGAATGATATTCGTGTTTTAAATATAAAAATCACCTTTTTATCTATATATACAAACTATAGAAAACCTTCATGTGTTGAATCGAAATTCATTCGTTGAATAGAAATTCATGTGTTGAATGGTATTCGTATTTTGAAATAAATTGTTTTATAATAAAAATCATATTTTTATCATCTATATGAACTATATAAAATAGTCCTGTTTTGAAATAAATTGTTTTACATTAAAAATCACATTTTTATCATATACATGAATTGTTAAAAATAGTGAGGTGTTGAAATAGAAGTCAGTTAGATAAAAATATCATTTTTATCAAATGTATGAAAATCACATAGTTTTGAAATCGAAGAATCGATATATATATATATATATATATATAATTGAAATATATCGAATAACGAAGCTGCAGTTCGTATTTTGAAACCGTGATTTCAAACGATTATTGCGGGAGATCCGACCATCGGATTTTCCCGAAACCGCAACCGTTGGGTTCGCTTTGGAAATATCTTTCCAACGGCACCAACTTTGTAAAAATCCAATGGTTGGATTGTCTGGAATGTTTAATTCAAATCTGGAAAAAAACAGCGCCAGAATCGATTATATTTATATATATATTTATAATTATATTTAATCGAATAACGACGCTGCAGTTCGTGTTTTGAAATCGAAACTTCAAACGATTATACCGGGAGATCCGACCATCGGATTTTCCCGAAACTAGAACCGTTGGATTTGTTTTGAAAACATCTTTCTAATGATGTAAATTTTGTGAAGATCCAACGGTTAGATTTTCAGATATGTGTAAATCAAATCTGAAGAAAAACAGTGCCACAGCCGCGTTATGGCCCGAAGCGTCGTTTGAATAAATTGGCTATTTTAAAATAAATAAAAATGGCGATAAATCGTTATAAAATATTATAAACGATATGGATGTGAAATTTAGAAATTAACTGAAGGTTAGCTAAGTCGAATGGTTTCCTGGATTTTGATCTGATGTTGGTTTCGGCCTTCGGGGTTAATATTTGGGAAATCGTTCTCTTACTACTGGACGGTTAGTGACTAATGAATTGAAATGATGCGTAGTAGTGTTTGTGTAGCACTTGTTTATTATATACGCGAGTTGCTCAGAAAGACCGGGTTTATCCCATTCTGAATAACTGAATCGACGATAAGAAATCGAAGATGAAGACGGTGGTTGAAGACCGGAGATCTTCACCTCGTTTGGATGGTAACCGAGGTCCTGATTAGGAGGCATCCCGAAATATGGATAATGAGTGGTGATCGTCCAGACGTACGTGGTGATCGATGGGTTTGCGAGGTATATATTGCCTCCGGTTTCGTTCAGACCCAGAATGGACTTGCAAATGGACAGTGTGTCTGACATTGGAATTTATTCTGTGTGATTGATAGCCATCAGTTGCACGGTGTGAATTGCCTGTGTGGCATGCTAAGATGCAGTGATCAGGGCTTCTGTTGAAAAGCAAAGTCTTGTGGTGATGATCAAAGCTCCGCCTGCGTGGCGTAGCTTTGTGTATAACGTGAAATCGCGAGCCTCATACCCCGGTATGAACCAAAAACGGGAGAGGACCTCAGGGAGAACATGCGTTTCTTTCTAGCTAGAAGTGGCGTCAGTGGTTTTACACACCCTTACGAGTTTGACTTATGTGGTTGTTACTGTTGCGAGGCGCCTCGGTTAGATCGGACGATCCGGGTCCGATGGAGTCATTCGTTGGCTCATTTACGCCCCAAAGGGCGGGGAAACGTATTGTTCAGGAATTTTAATCCACATCGGTGGACCGGCCCTGATGATCCAAGGGTCACTCGAGCTCTGATCCTGTGGCTCGGGCTAGAGAGTCGCGAAGTCGGTAAGGACTATCTTTTGCCTTGGTTCATAACGGAAATCCAATTTCCAAATACGTGACTGTGCGGTTTTGATTGTATACCTATATATGGCGACATAGTGGTATGGAGCATTAATGCCGTCTTTGATTGATACTTATGATTTGAAATTGTTTTTGAAACATATAAACACTAGTTGTAATATCAAATGCTTTTGTTTTATTCGTATCAAGCATATCTTGGCCATTATAAAGTAAAAGCATTGCGATGTTCAAAAGAATTATTTGTTTTAAAGCACTGGCGATCCGATGGAGTAAACCCGTTCCACGAAAGTGGCGTGGTCCTGTGATTAGCCATATTTTAAATGTGTTGAGTAGATTTCTCATACCAGTCCCATGACTGACTCGTAGTTTGTTTCACTCTCAAACTCGGGTGCCCCTTTTTCTACACGGGCAGCCTTGTATTCAGGTTTGGCTGGCTCTTTCTGGATAGATGGAGCTGGAGATGGATTCTATCATTTATCTATCTTATGTTGTTCAGCTCCTATTGTACATATTTTGTTTGTTTTCCGCTGTAGACATTTATGTATAACTGAACTGTATTTGTACTAAGTATGATCCTGTATACTGTGTAACTTTGATGATTACGTTTATCCAGTATATTCTATTGTGCATTATCTGGTGTAGTTAATTATTTCTGTTCTGCTATTATCTGTTTATGTGTTATATTCCAAAGATTACCCTTGCCGCCGTTAGTACGGGGTTTGGGGTTGTCATAACGTGGTATCAAAGCTTTGGTTAAGCTTAGTGCTGGAATATAACATATTAACGAACTCGTCAGAAATAGAACCGGTAGTGTTCTAGGACGGGTAACTCATTACAGATAGGATCAGTAATATCCTAGTATGAGTAGTAGAATGAAATAACTCCTAGATAGACATATTTACATTCAAGTATGTGTCTCTATATTTTGAAATATCTTTTCTGTGACCTGACACTTGATCTGCTATTTGCAGAAGTACTAGAAAATGAGTGCCAGAAACAGAAGAAGTAATACTGACCCGGATATAGAAGCTCTATTTATGAAATATAGAAATCTGGGTGGAAAACCCTTCTCGGGGGAAGAATCAATTATGAAAACACAAGCTTGGATTCGTTCGGCTAAGAAAATCTTTGAAGGATTAAAGCTGAGGGATGACTAGAAAAGATTACTGGCGTCCTGGGCACTCAAAGACGAAGCTTTGTTCTGGTGGGATTCAATTATTAAGGATAATCCAGAAGGTGATATCACCTGGGATAGATTCAAAGTGATTTTCCTGGAAAGATTTACTCCTCCTGAAGCGATTGAGCGACTATGTGATGAATTTTCTTATTTGATACAAGGAGATATGACCATTCCAGAATATCATTAGAAATTCAATGAACTTTCTCACTTTGCTCCCCATCTAATTCAAAATACGAATAGAAAGAATCTGAGATTTATTAACGGGCTTCAAAGAAAATATCAGAACAGTGTAATGAGGAATGTGAAGCTTCCTTTCTCTGAAATGATATACATGGCTTACCAGTACGAAGATCTAGACAAGAAAGGTATGTTACAGTACGAAGAGGAAGTGAGCTCTAGTAATAAAATTGAGTCTGAAACTGATCGTCCTGAGGCCAGTACAATGTCTGAAGTCAGTAAGGAGCCCAAAGTCAATTGAAAAAGGGCCAGATCCGAAAAAGAGCCAGTAACGACAGCTGTATGCAGTAACTGCAATAGGCAAGAGCATCTCTCGGTAAGTTGCAGATCTGTAAAGAAATGAGTAAAGGATGGGTCTAAATCCGGTAAGAAGTTCCAAGAGGATAGAAAGTGCAGTCAATGCCATCAGACCGGTCATCTTTCAAAGGCCCGCCCGCTATTCAGAAAACCTGAAGCAGTACATGTAAATGAAGTGGTAGAAGTGCCTGCATCTTCGTCTTCTCAGGAAAGGTCTGATGTTTTAGAAGGCACGCTCAATGTCAAGAACATTCCAATTAAAGTACTGTTTGATACAGGCGCGCCACGAAGCTTTATTTCAGAGAGTGCAGTCAAGAAGTTGGATTTGAAATTGAAGAAGCTCAAAGAACCAATGACTGTCCAAAATCCAGTTGGGGTTTTTATCAATCTCAGTTGGGTTTGTGGAGTGCCGGTTTCCTTTTCTCGTTATCAGTTCCCTACCATCGCGGTCGTCATGAATTTTACAGAGTTTGATCTTATCTTGGGGTTAGACTGGCTGACCAAGTATGAAGCTGAGGTTAAATGCGCCGACAGAATCGTTAAGGCAAAGATAAAATCAGGTGATTATATAACCATTCCCTGTGAAGGTCAGAATTCCAATAGAAAAGACTTCTGGGCAGCTCTCGATGTTTCTCCAGCCCGAATAGAAAATATCCCTGAAGTCACAGAGAATATTCCCGACTTAGTGAAAGATATTCATGTCGTCAAGAATTATGCGGATGTGTTTGAAGAAGTTGTTCGCTTACCTCCGCAGAGAGAAATAGATTTCAAGATTGCTTTAATTCTGAATGCAAGGCCGGTAGTTCACGCTATTCAAAGAATGTCCTTGAAAGAGAAAGAGGAATTAGACAATCAAACACGACAGCTCGTATAGAAGGGTCTGATCAGGCCTAGTTTCTCTGATTGGGGAGCAGCAGTGGTGTTTGTCCCAAAATCTGACGGTACTCTGCGTCTATGTGTGGATTATCGTGATTTGAACAAGCAGACAATAAAGAACAAATATCCATTGCCGCGAATTGATGATTTATTGGATCGTCTGAGTGGAGCACAAGTATTTTCAAGGATGGACCTAGCTACAGGCTTCCACCAACTGCGAATTGCCGAAGAGTGTGTTCCAGTGACAGCATTCAGAGGTCCCGACTTATTCTATGAGTGGTTAGTAATGCTGTTCGGCTTATGTAACGCTCCAGCTTACTTCGTCGATCTGATGAATAGAGTGTTCAGAGGAGTTTTGAATAAATTTGTTCTGGTTTTTATTGACGATATTCTAATCTTCTCTAAATCAAAGGCCGAACATGAAAAGCATTTGGAACTGGTTCTGGGAATCCTCAGAAGGAATGTATTAAAAGCCAAACTATCCAAATGTATATTCTGGCAAGATGAAGTGAAATTTCTAGGCCACGTCGTATCGAAAGAAGGAATTGTTGTGGATCCAAGTAAAATCACAGCTATTCAAAACTGGAAACAGCCTAGTACTCCTACAGAAGTCCGCAGTTTTCTCGGATTGGCTAGTTATTACCGGAAGTTCATTAAAAACTTTTCGAAGATATCTGGTCACTTAACGAAGCTTACAAAGAAGCACTCAAAATTCAAATGGACTCCAGAATGTGAGGAGGCTTTTGAAGAGCTAAAGTTAAGATTAACAACTGCTCCAGTGTTAACCATTATTGACGGCAATCAGGATTTAAAAGTCTAGACTGACACTTCTAGAGAAGGCCTTGGCGCAGTGTTAATGCAAAGAGGTCAAGTGATTGCGTATGCTAGCCGTCAATTGAAACCACACGAGAAGAACTACGTAACTCATGATCTTGAGTTGTTGGCTATCGTATTCTCTTTGAAAATCTGGAGACACTATCTTCTGGGTGAAAATTCGAACTATATACAGACCATCAGTCGTTAAAGTATCTGTTCACCCAGAAAGACCTGAATCTGAGGCAGCAACGTTGGCTAGAGTTCCTTGCAACATATGATTTTGAGATCCTATACACTCCAGCGAAAGCCAATGTCGTGGCCGATGCGCTGAGTCGAAAGAATGTAATGATCGCCAGCTTTATTATTACGACTTCCTTGATTGACAAAATATCTATTCTTCAGAAGGATGATAACTTTATTAATGATATGATCAAAAGGATTCAGAAAGGCGAACCCTCGTGTTTTCAAATAGATAACGACGGGACCCTGAGATTGAAAGGAAGGATTTGTGTTCCCGACATCCCAGAGTTAAAAAGGGAAGTGTTAGACGAGTGTCACAAATCCAAGCTGAGTATCCATCCCGGTGTGGCCAAAATGTACAACGATCTCAAGCGAACATTCTGGTGGAAGGCTATGAAAAGAGACGTTTCAATATATGTTAACCGATGCCCTACTTGCCAGCTAGTCAAAAGCGACCAACAGAAACTTGCTGGACTGTTGCAACCGCTGGATGTTCCAGGCTGGAAATGGGAACATATTTCTATTGACTTCATTGATGGTTTGCCCAGAACCAGAAAAGGAAATGACAGTATTTGGGTGATCGTAGATCGCTTTACGAAGACCGCCCATTTCATACCTGTCAGATCGAACCGAACTGCTCAGAATCTGGCGCAGATTTACTTCAAGGAAATTGTTAGACTACACGGAGTGCCGATCAGTATAGTTAGTGATAGAGATCCAATATTCACTAGCAAGTTCTGGGAGGCATTCCAAGTAGAGCTGGGAACGAAGCTGAACTTGAGCACCGCTTATCATCCTCAGACAGATGGTCGAACTGAGAGGGTGAACCGTATACTAGAAGATCTATTGCGGGCTTGTGTTCTAGATTTCGGCGGATCATGGGAAGACCATTTACATTTGGCTGAATTCTCGTATAACAACAGCTACCTGGCGAGCCTGACAATGTCGCCATTCGAAGCATTATATGGTAGACCGTGTCGATCTCCTGCTTGTTGGGTCGAACCCGGTAATAGACTTGTATTAGGACCTGATATGATCCGAGAAGCTGCCGATAAAGTCGATTTTATTAAGAAACGATTACTCGCCGCTTAGAGCCGACAAAAGAGCTAGGCCGATAGGAGATAGAGAGATATATCATTTGCTGTTGGCGACTATGTATATTTAAAAGTATCGTTGATGAGAGGAGTTATCCGGTTCGGTAAAACTGGGAAGTTGGCGCCCAAATTCATTGGCCCGTTTCCTATTCTGGAACGGATCGGAACTCTTGCTTATAGGGTTAAATTGCCTGATTGGTTGTCGGGAGTACATGATGTATTTCACATATCTCAACTTCGAAAGCACATTCATGATCCAGACTTGATCGTGGAAGAAGCAGCTCAACAAGATATTGAAATTACTCCAGAATTAGCTGTGAGAAGAGAGCCACTCAAGATTATCGGCAAAGAAACCAAAGAGCTGAGGAACAAGAAGGTTCACTTAGTCAAAGTGCAATGGAGTGGAGATCCGTGAGATTGTACTTGGGAAACTGAGGAGAGCATTCAGAAAGCCTATCCTAAGTGTCGAGTGGATATCTCTGATTGACTCCGGTGCAAGGTACATTTACCATACTTTGCATTACCATTGAGTTCTCTACTTTGTTGTTATTTTCTTTCCATGGATGTGCACTTTTAATTCTATAGTCTGAATGATTTTAAGAGAGTATAGAAATTGATTAGTATATTTTTGAAAAGTTAAAAACAATTTGATTGTTGTTTGTGTTGTGTGATAGTAGATTAGATTAATTAAATTATTAGAACGATAGTTAATTTAATCAATAATAGAATGAATGGTAGAATTTATTCGATTAAATCACACATTGAACTGATTAGAAAATAGATAGAAATATATACTTGTGCATTATATGTGTTTGAACAGGTAATTGGATAGCTGTTGAGTAAAGAATTTATTTGCGTGCCCGACAAATAGGTAAACCTTAATGAGTTGGATGCAAAATATTATTATATCAACTCCTGTGAATGCCATTGGATGCGGAGTGCTGGTTATTCTGTGTGAAATAATAAACATCACCATAGGATAGTAACAATTAATTTTGAACTACACTGCATGGCATACTTCTGAAGATAGGCATACTTCATCATATACCACATAAGCATTTGGAGCTTGTGTGACGAGGTGGAAGATTTACCATATGAGCGAGAGGCTTGTATGGCGATGACTATATTTTACAGGTTGAACTGATGACTGATATGACCATATAAAATTTATAACGATAAATTGCCAGATTTATAAAAACCCCACACGGGTCTGGAGTTGACAATAATCACGTCTCTCTAGTCATTAGATACGGCACATGGACTATTTATTTCCCACACAGGACGAGGTGACGAGGATTTATCCTCTGGAGCAATTAAAATACACACTCCCTCAGGCTTTGACTGGGTGACGAGAATTTATTCTCTGGAGTTATTATCTATACACGCTCCCCTGTAAACACCAGAATATATCACTATAAATATGTGTATGCTTATTAGTATTTATTGGGTACCTAATACGGCCCAATAAATTTCCAAACCTCTCCCCGTACAACGGAGGTTATGGCGAAATTTTTCAAAAATTCCGGGTGTTAGCCAAATTTTTGAAGAATTTGAAAATTCTCAGAAACTAAAAAGTTGGAGAATGGAAGCAAGATTGAACGTAGAGTTGATTAATCAAACCACTTTCGACTTTGTTCCTTTTCGGGGAAGAAAAGTTTTAAGTGGGGGAGATTGTAACGACCCAGAAAATCCGAACCAATTTTTTTTTTTTTAAATTGGCTAAAATAGTGGATTTTAAATATTTAAAATAAATATTTTAAATAATAGCAATGAAAAGTGAGTTTGAATCAACGTTTGAAAATAAATATAATTACTTCTAATTATAAACAAGGCTTGAAATGGCGCGGCAGTTTCAAAATTTGAATTCAAACTTTGACTGACTGTACCGGGTGCAAAACAAAGCGGATTTGAGTGAAACCAAAAATATTTAAATTTGTTAGAGAATACCTTTCTAACGAATCTGAAAAATCGAAGTTTCATAGCGGGAAGAAAAAGTTATGGCCAAATGAATTTTCAGAAAGGTTGCTATGGAATTTATATAGCCTGTGAAATTGGCCATTTTGCAAACGACCTCAGAATTCGACGAAACCACTTTTGCTGGATCTGGGATGTGAAGTTATTTATAGGTTTCAAATTTCATAATTTTTGAAGCTAGCATGAGAGCGTGGCAAAGGAAAATGTGTTTTGGTCAATTATAGTTAAATTGGATCGACCAGAAATGGGCCTTTTTGCAAACGGTCTCAGAATTCGATGAAACTAGTTTTGTTGGGACCGTATCATCAAAACATAGCTAGATTTATTTTTTAGGAATTTTTTAAATCAGTTTGTGACCCTGGCAAATTGAAATGTACGTTCAAATCAAATATTGAATGTTATATATTTTAAATTGAATGAAAACTGACTGAAACAGTCGAATGGGCCTACGAAACATATCCCATTGTGTTCGGAATGGGGGTAAAACGTTGGGGACGACAGTCATTGGGTTTGGATTGGAGGTCGCGTCAGAAAACCCCTTTTAAAACCTCCCGGCCAATCAGATTTTTTTTAAAAAAAAGGGAAAAAACCCATTTCTCTCTCCCCGATTCGACGGCGGCTCCCCTTTTCTCCCTTCTCTCCTCCTTTCCTCCTCCTACAAGCGAAATTACACCTTCCTCCCGTTGAGGATTTTGTAGCACTCTGCGAGATCTCCAAATCCATACCAATTGCTGAATTTTTTATTGAGTGGATTGTTCGAATCAGCCTCCTGAAGACTCGCCGTTCGCGCCTCGATTCCGCCGCCCAGAGACCACCGAGTTCGACCCCCTCCCTGGCGCACGTGCGCCTCTCCTAGCCCGTCAAGGTGTCGCTGACTGATCGAAGCAACGATCAACGAATTTGAAGATAATTTGAAACCAAGTTTTGAAGATTCAAACGAGGTATACGGCTATGATAATTTTCAACTGTTTTAACACCTTTAAACCGTTGCAAACTTTGAAAAAATCATATCTTTTTCATTTCTTATCGAAATCCAGTGAAACAAGAGACAGTGGACTCGTGTGGACGTCTTCTACCTTCTAGAAGAGACCGCATATTTTTCTAAGCCTTATGCTATTTTTGGTGGAGTGGAACCCAATGTGAGATTTTTAATTTACTAACGATATGGAAAACGGTGATGTATGAATTATATAGTCGATGTATGAGTTATATAAGCGTTGTACACCTCTTGTATAAGCGTTGTATAAGTTGTACGTTCAATATATAAGTTGTGTATGCGTTGTAAAAATTATAAATGTGTTGAAATAGAAGTGAAATGCTATGTATAAATATATATATATATATATATATATATATATGTATACGCCCCTAGTCCACAAACCATGGACGATATTTATTAGTTGTGATTGGTGTGAAAATTGATTGATAGCGAATGGTTGATTGAAATTGTTTGTGGTTGAAATTGATTGATTGTGGTTGAAAAATACCCGTTTGTGGTTGAGAAATATTTGGTTGAAACCATATAGGATTAGTTTGTGGAAATGAATATACATGCCGCCTGCGTGCGAACAAGATGCATGATTCCCCATTGTAAAAAGCTGCGAGGCTTTAAGGTAGAGCGACGAGCCGTACTAGGGACGGTCCCGGTTTTAACTACCCTGTCGTTATGCTGCCGAAATTTTGAATAATATTCATGTGTTAGAATTATTTTCCTATGTTGAAATTATATTTGTCTGTTGAATAGAAAACCTTCATGTGTTGAATCGAAATTCATTCGTTGAATTGAAATTCATGTGTTGAATGGTATTCGTGTTTTAAATATAAAAATCACCTTTTTATCTATATATACAAACTATAGAAAACCTTCATGTGTTGAATCGAAATTCATTTGTTGAATTGAAATTCATGTGTTGAATGGTATTCGTGTTTTAAATATAAAAATCACCTTTTTATCTATATATACAAACTATAAAAAACCTTCATGTGTTGAATCGAAATTCATTCGTTGAATTGAAATTCATGTATTGAATGGTATTCGTGTTTTAAATATAAAAATCACCTTTTTATCTTTATATACAAACTATAGAAAACCTTCATGTGTTGAATCGAAATTCATTCGTTGAATAGAAATTCATGTGTTGAATGGTATTCGTATTTTGAAATAAATTGTTTTATAATAAAAATCTTATTTTTATCATCTATATGAACTATATAAAATAGTCCTGTTTTGAAATAAATTGTTTTACATTAAAAATCACATTTTTATCATATACATGAATTGTTAAAAATAGTAAGGTGTTGAAATAGAAGTCAGTTAGATAAAAATATCATTTTTATCAAATGTATGAAAATCACATAGTTTTGAAATCGAAGAATCGATATATATATATATATAATTGAAATATATCGAATAACGAAGCTGCAGTTCGTATTTTGTGCTGTTCAGCTGGAGATGGATTCTACCATTTATCTATTTTATGTTGTTCAGCTCCTATTGTACATATTTTGTTTGTTTTCCGCTGTAGACATTTATGTATAGCTGAACTGTATTTGTACTAAGTATGATCCTGTATACTGTGTAACTTTGATGATTACGTTTATCCAGTATATTCTATTGTGCATTATCTGGTTTAGTTATTTATTTCTGTTCTGCTATTATCTGTTTATGTGTTATATTCCAAAGATTACCCTTGCCGCCGTCAGTACGGGGTTTGGGGTCGTCATAACGGTAAAACTTCACCTTCGCTGGAAAACTGCAGACCGTCGCTTCCTTACTCATGCTCCTCCATCTTGACTTCGAGTTTCACCTAATGCTATAGTATCGAACTCCCCTTCCTTTTCTTATCTTTGGCTCATGATACAGTAGAACCCATGCTCCGCCGATCTCGGCTCCACCATTCTCCACGCATCCGTCTCTGTCACCTACTCTACTACCACTGTCTGCTTGTAAGCATCTCGTATACATATATACATACATACATATACATATACATATAGTTTTGTGGAGTTTAGTTTTCTGTTATGCAGAGGGGTGCAGTTTCAAAGTGAATAAAGTGGCGTATTCATAGATAAACAATGAGAGATTGGCACAACGTCTTTACCATCTTGTACAGGTAGCCATGCATTGTTTTGGCATAGAGTAGTTGTGTTGATATGTATTAGGCATGTTTAGGCTGAGTGATTTGAAGATATAAGGAAGCTTAAATTTTATTCCAGAAAGTAGGTCAGTTGGGGGCGATTAAACAAAGTAGTTTAATTTCTTATCGCATATTGGTAGGTGTGACTGTCTAGCGTATAGGATTTAGGATGCGAGAGAGGCTAGTTGTAGCTGTGTATGAATTGAGAATACAAACAGTTAGGTTTAAAGTAGCATGTGTGAGTGCACTTTACTTTACCTACGTATTAAGTTTAATATTTGATTTTTATTTTATACAGTATTAAAATTTACCACTAACCGTTGTTTACCGTATTCGTACTGCCACACACATACCCCGAACAACAATGGAAATGGGCACACCGCTATGTCTCAACATTCCGGTCATAATGAAATTAATTTCACTGAAAACCGACTCCGTTTGCACAACAGCGTTATTTCAATCCCAAATTATTCATCGGTTCACCTTTAAATTGCACACACAGATAAAACAAATATGATTGGCTCCAAATTAGAAATCTAACAATAATTAGTTGTACGTACTCTGATAAAGTTCGTTTCATTGGAAACAGAGGTCATTTGAAAAGAAAGTTATTTCTAAGGCCAATATAATATCGTTATAATATAATTAAATTCAAAACAATTCTATTTAAAATAATAATAAATTATTATTATCACATCTCCGAATAAAATATTATACAGCATCAGGGTAGACCAAAATAGATTTTATATTCAATATTTAAAATTTTAAGTTGAACAATATTCGAATATATATATATATATTCCTTTATATTTTAATTAATAAATGTTATCGTTTATTAACGAATTCCATAGCGACTATTTGAAAATTTGAATTCGACATAACTCACAATCTATAATATGAAATCTCCATCTTTCTCATTCATTAAAAAAACTATAATCAAATAGATTCAAACTATTCTTGATTTATAGAATTTCGACTTAAAACGGATTCTATATATTCAATTGAAGTTCAAAATGTAAATTATGAACTACCGCGAAATTACGAAATTACGAGTTTACTTTATAATTATATATAAATTTAACGTTCACACATCGTTAAATTATGAATTATATATTATAAATCCAAATCGATACTTGAAAAAATAAATTAATTAAATATTTGACTACAAAAAAGGGATGTTACATTCCTTCCCCCTTAAAAGAATTACGTCCTCGAAATTACTAAGGTGGAAGAAATGCTACAAACCCATTAACTTTTCTAAAATCCGATTTATTATAAATTGAAAACCATTTCATTTAACTCTTTATATTAAATCATGAATGAATTATATTCAAGCAATCTAACAAACAACCAACAAACAATTTACAATCAATGTATAGCCAACTTAATCAAATCAATTGAATTTATCTTCAATATTAACTTGGGTTTAACTTACTTAAATATCATTGTTCAATATCCGATTGATTTCATTATTATTCATTCAATTTCCAAATCCTAAATTTATTTTATTTAACTCTATCCACTTAAACATGTTAAATTCCAACTCCATATTCAATTAACTAATTGATTTTAGTAACTTATTTACTTCCATTTAAAAATCCAAATCTTGATTCATTTCAATCTCATATGTGAAATTAAACCATTTCAATTGATAATCCAATTTGAATTTTATTCAAATGAACCAAATAAAGTAATACTCAATATTTCGATAAAATTATTTATTTCTATACAAAAATATAATATAGGTAAAATTATTTCATTTTCCCTCTTTACAAAACAGTATTGTGTCAGTTGCTAGTTCAAATGTTTCTCAACACTTTGAACCGATCAAACAACACAATATAAAACATTTTTTTATAAAATCTACAAATACGCTCTCATATATATAAACTCAAACTCAATCTAGGGTATTACTTACCCCATCTCTATCGAGTTACACCATAGAGCCAAGGTTATTACTAAACCATTGTAATGACCCAGGGAATTTCGATGCTTGAATTTCAGTAATAATACAAAAACCCATATTACTTGCCAAAACCCAATTATCGGAAACACCAGATAGTTAATGAAAGAAAATAGAGGGTGACATAAGAAAGAAAGAAGTATTAGAATAGAAGAAGGAGAAGAAGAACCAACTAATCAACACAACAGACTCAAAGTCTCACATCGCAGCGGAATAAAATATGATATAGAATATATCTTTATTGAGAGTTTAACATAATACTAACAATTATCAGAGTACATCAACACATTTGAATAGTTATAATAATCTGTCCTCTATACAACACATAGCGGAATAAATGCCAATGTGTCGGAACTCCTTCAGCAAATCTTCTAAACCGCGTAATATCTAATAACCTGAACTTGTAAAACCCGGTCTAACCCAAGCATTACAAATGCCGGATTAGTCTGGTGAACCAGAGTGAGAAATCCACAAAGTTTATAATATCGTCCAACTTAATTTTTAAGTCAAAACATTTCTTTTCAAAAGAAATTGATAATCGTAAGACCAATCCACACATAAATTCAGACGGTTTTTACCTTATGATAACCCAAAACATTTTGAAATCAATATCTTATTCTGATATTATAATAATGTCTAAATACAAATAAATAGCAATCTAGCGGAAAGCTTGCATCTCACGCTCCACATATACAGTATACAATCAAAACCGTGGGCGCTTATTGGAGACTGGATTCCCACTATGACAAGGTATGGAACCACCTACCGCTAGTGTATTTCTAGAGGGGAATACGTTGGGTTCAACAAGAACATCTTACAACCCGGTCACACATGACCGACCACTCATTTTTGCTTGAGTGTATCGAATGTATATCACCAACGGTTGGGATCAGCAACCGTTTCCCGATAGGGATTGCATCGAATAAAGTAAAGAAGGAAATGAAATTTCGCTACATAGGTGATCATACACCATACTTGGGAGCGACCCACTTAGCCATGCTGCCTGCCCAATTTTTGTCATTTCCCGGTTGATGAGGCTTGAGGTTATAAATATCTCTTGGAACATCTGGCCACCATTCACTTTGAATGCCACATCGTCGGATCCTCCAGAAAATCACTAATTAACATCCACAAAAATACTCTAGTTGTTAAGCTAAGAGAACGACCATTCTCCGCCACAATTATGGTATGTTTGAAGAAATCAACGTACGCGATCCCTTTGGAAATACTATGTCAAACATTCGTCCATACAAGTTGTCTTGGGACTGGACAAACCGAAGGCGCTCTCCTACTGCATCCATGAATTACCCTGTGGATCAGTAATGAGTAGCCCTTGCAATCCATAGATTCTATCACGACTGAATTACCATCAAAATACGTTGGTTGCAGTCTAGAGTGATTTATCAACTATCTCTTCCGCTTATGAGCTACGGTCTTCACTACTTCATCTTCAATCTGCATCGTCTACGATTTCGTATTTGCTGGTTCAGAATGGTTTTCAAATATAAATTCGATCTCGGTCTTTCCGTACCCACAATCGTATAGTTCAGATTTGATAGTCAGTTATTTAACTATCAAATAAACAACCATAGAGTAGCTGTACAGGTAGCCATGCATTGTTTTGGCATAGAGTAGCTGTGTTGATATATCTTAGGCATGCTTAGGATGAGTGATTTGAACATACAAGGCAACTTAAATTTTATTTCAGAAAAAAGGTCGGTTGAGGTGATTAAACAAAACAGTGTAATTTCTTATCGCATATTGGTAGGTGTGACTGTCCAGCGTACAGGATATAGGATGCGAGAGAGGCTAGTTGTAGTTGTGTATGAATTGAGAATATGAACAGTTAGGTTTAGAGTAGCATGCATGAGTGCACTTCACTTTACTTACGTATTAAGTTTAATATTTTATTTTTATTTTATACTGTAATAAAATTTACCGCTAACCGTTGTTTACCGTTATCCATTAAATTCGTACCGTCACACACAAACCCCGAACATAATGGAAATGGGCACACCGCTACGTCTCAACATTCCGGTCACAATGAAATTAATTTCATTGAAAACCGACTCCGTTTGCACAGCAACATTATTTTAATTCCAAATTATTATTATTATTGCAAGGCTTACCGGTTTTTATAGTGGTCCGTAACACTTTTTATTAAAAAAGAAAAGAAAAATACAAGCTTGTCAGATGCCAAACATATATAACATCCGAAAAACTAAAGTATCCGAAAGTGGAGACCACTTTCACATAACAAGTTTCAACCAGATAATTAACAAACCAGTCTCATGCAAGTGCAGAACTGCTCTTCCTTGTGCAAACAGCAGGTGCACACATTGCCACAAAGGCTGCTAGCCTTTGTCTTGTTGCATTCTCGTGATCTCTCTCAACCTGCTGCGGGTAAGATGGGTGTTAACCGGCTCTTCCCAAATTTTATCAGCAACCTGAGTATCCAACACTGCAGGAGGTACCAGGGGAGCTTTAAAAGCATTAGGAGGAGCAATGTGAGCGTAGAAGTTACTCTTCTGCATAATAGCGCTATCACTTTTTGGGCTTTGAGAGTTCAAAAAACCAGATTTGAACGGTAACGGTGATAGTGGCTTCGAAGGTTTCGGCAAAGTTGACCCTGGGTTAGATGAAGCCTTTTGCTTGCCTTTGTCTTTGTCTGAAACAGTCTTTATATTCATATCGGTGCTATAATTCTTCTGCATAAGATCCATTATGTATTTCTTTTGGTCATAGAGATCTCCACTTACTTTTCCACTTGCCAATTCAATTCTGAGTTTCTCGATTTGATCAGGTACTGTTTCGTTGCTAAAGAAGCTTTCTTTTATTTTAGTTGCCGGTTGTTTCTCTTTGTTTCTACCTGCAGTCGCGCTTCCAACGTTGAAGTTGTGCAGCAGAAAGTTGTCAAGTGTCTCAGTCATGGAGGGTTCATTTGGTGTTTCTTTGTCTGAGCCTACCGCTACGGAATAGACATGCTGATAGTTGTCATTGGAAGCGTCACAAGTCGCACGATCAACAGAAGTAGCAAGTTTGTCAGTGCATACTTCCAATTTATTTTTTGGTCAACCTTTAAATTGCATGCACAAATAAAATGACTCCAATTGGCTCTAAAATAGATATCTAGCAATAATTAGGTACGTACTCCAATAAAATTCGTTTCATTGAAAACAAAGGTCGTTTGAAAAGAAAACTATTTCTAAGGCCTATATAATATCGATATAATATAATTAAATTCAAAATAATTCTATTTAAAATAATAATAAATTATTATTATCATATATGTCCAAATAAAATATTATATAGCTTCTAGGTAGACCAAAATAGATTTTAAATTTAATATTTAAAATTCTATGTTGAACGATATTCAAATATATATAAAAATTCCTTTATATTTTATTCAATATACGTTATCATTTATTAATGAATTCCATAGCGACTATTTGAAATTTTGATTTGGACATAACTCACAATCTATAATATGGAATCTCCATTTTTCTCTTTCATTAGAAAAATATAATCAAAAAGATTCAAACGATTCTTGTTTCACAAAATTCTGACTTAAAACAGATTTTGTATATTAAATTGAAGTTCAAAATGTAAATTATGAACTACCGCGACGTTACGAGTTCATTTTATAATTATATATGAATTTAACATCCACACTTCGTTAAATTATAAATTATATGTTATAAATCCATTTATAAATCCAAATCGGTACTTAAAATAATAAATTAAATTAAATATCTGACTACCAAAAATCCGGGACATTACATCTGCCTTTAGATCTGCGGATGGTATATATCCAACCTTTAACTTTCCTTTAATAAATTGTTCTCTAATAATATAGAGATCTAACTCAATGTGTTTAGTCTTCAAATGCAAAACTGGTTTGGATGTAAGAGAAATAGCACTAATATTGTCTCACCATACAGCTATTGTTTAATTGTTGTAATCTGAAGTTCACTTAATAGTGATTCTATCCACATAACTTTAGCTGTAGTGCTAGTAACACTCCTAAATTCTACTTTAGATCTTGACCTTGATACTGTACTTTGTTTTTTTGGCACACCAAGACATAGAATTCTTACCCAGAAATATACAGTAACCTGATGTAGATTTTCTTTTATCATTATATGTTCCCCAATCTGTATCAACATATGCATTGATACTTAAAGTATTGCTACCTTTAGAATGAGTCCATGATCAATACTTTCTTCAAGAAATCTAGAATCCTTTTAACTACCTTCCAATGATTGTCTAAAGAATTTTGCATGTATTGAATGACCTTGTTTACACTAAATGTTATGTCTGGTCTAGCTATTGTTGCATACTAAAGAGCACCAACAATACTTCTATATAGTTTTCCATTTTGAAATGGTTCTCCCTTGTGCTTTGATAATTATATGTTAGTGATCATTGGTGCAGGCAAAGGATTTGCTTTATCCATTTTAGCTCTGAGCATAATTTCTGAAATGTATTTTTTTTGAAGATGCATTTCAGTACTTGATGTTCTTCTAACTTGTACATCTTATAAATAATTTAAGTCACCCAAGTCTTTGATAGAAAATTTTGAATTCAGCAAATTTTTATTGGCTTTAATTTCAGCATCACGGATTCCTATAATAATAAAATCATCAACATAATTAAGAATGTATGTGGAAGCAGTATTTGAAATTTTTATAAATATTGAGTTGTCATATTTTGCTGATTCGTATCCATGTTTGAAAAGTGTTGCCTTCAACTTGTCAAACCATACTCTTGGTGCTTCTTTAGCCCATAGATGGCCTTGTTGAGTTCGCAAACCATATTCTTATTGACATGTTAAGTAAACCCTTGTGGTAGCTCCATGTATACTTCTTCCTGCAAAACACCATTAAGAAATGCATTTTTTACATCTAATTGTTTGTTGTTCCAATTTCTATGCAAAGTAATGGTTAGAATAATTTTAATTGAGGTTGGTTTCACAACAGGTGAAAAGGTTTCAAAAAAATTGAAACCATACTATTGTGAATACCCCTTGGCTACAAGCCTTGCTTTGTATTTAAAAATCGAACCATGTGCATTTTTCTTTAAATTATAAACCCATCTATAACTAATAATATTTTTATTGTCCGATTTCTCAACTAGTTTCCATGTTCCTTTTTAATTAAAGCACTGTACTCTTCTTGCATTGATGCATTCCAATTTTCTCTCTGAGCAGCTTCATCATACGATGAAGGCTCGTCTTGCAAGAGTGCAGTGTTGAAGGCTTTTGTCCAATAAATACCACACTTTGCCCTAGTAAGCATAGGGCATTGATTCATTGCGACTCCAATAGTAGTGTTATGATCTGTATCTCTTACAGCATCATTATGATTGTCATTTGAGATGCTTTTATAAAATTCATGATCAATGTTTGCATTACTAACTTCTTGGCTTTGGTGATCAATGATATCATCATTGATGGAAAAGATTTGCTCTTGACCTGGCCTACTAGATGGCATGGTGTGTTGAGAGCTAGTATTGGTGTCATGATTCTTTTGATGTGAAGGCAGCAATACTTTAACTTCTTCAGGTATATCAGAAACAATCTGTCTTGTACTTACTTTTTTTTCCAGCAGTACTTGCATTTATTTTATAAAAGGGTAAACATGTTTATATGACATGTCTAGATATATAAATTCTTCCATTGCTATCTAAACATTTATATCCTTTATGTTTATTACAGTACCCCAAAAATGTGCAAGAAGTTAACCTAAAGTCTAATTTGAGTTTATTAAAAGGTTTTTGATAAGAAAAACATTGGCATCCAAATTTTTTTAAATGCTTGTAGTCTGGCTTTATTTTTGTTAATACTTCCTAAAAACATTTGGAATTCAGAACCTTTGTAACGACCCGTATTTTAAGCAATATAATAATTAATTTATTTAATTATTTAAATAGTGATTCAGAGAATTAAATGGTTGTTTAATTAAATAATATGGAATATTTAATTAATATAAATAATATAATAATATATTTAATTCCGAAAAAGTCAGAAATAGTGAATTGACAATATCGTGTGAATTGGACAATTTAAAATATATAATTCAGTTTAAAATTGAATTATATAAACGAATTTTTTTAAATGTCATTTGAACGTATAATTTATATTATAATTATAATCAAGCTCAAAATGGCGCGGCTGTTCATAGTTTGGCGATTCGAACTTTAAATGAATATACAGAATCCGTTTTAAGTTGGATTTCTACGAAACAAGAAATGTTCGAGCTGGTGAAGTATATTTTTCTAATGGAAGAGAAAATTCGAGATTTTGTCTGTGGATTGTGAGTTGTGTCCAAATCAAATTTTCAAAAAGTCGTTATGGAATTCCTTTATAATTTATAATGATTTATTTATATTATAAAAGGATTTAAATATAAATTGAATATCAATATAACAAGGAATTTTGAAATATCGAGTTATAAATCCAGTTGTGAATATTTTGGAGTTATATGATATTGTATGTGAATATATATACAATAATATTAATTTATTAATATTAAAATAAATTGTTTTTAAATATATTAATTTTTAAATGGGTTTATTTAGACCTTAGAAAACAACCATTTTTGCAAGCGAGCCCCGTTTTCGATGAAACTAATTTTATTGGATCCGGAATATTAAATTATTATTAGATTTCAATTTCCGTGATTTTTGGAGTCAGTATGTGGCCGTGAGCGATTTTAATGTGGAAACCAGTCGATAATTTGACTTTAAAAATACGCTATGTGAGCAATGAAGTCAGATTTCGACGAAACCAGTTTCGTTGGCTCCGTAATGTCGAACTTAGCTGCATGTCCCTTTTTATCGAATTTGGATATTATATGCGAACATAGAAATTTTTAATGACAATTATAGGTAGCGTTGGAATAAAACTTAATAAACAATTCGAATATAAAAATATAAAACTATCCTATATAAACCTAGAAGCCATCTTAACTCTAATTAAAATCATTCCACGGTCAAACACCTGGCCACCATCATTTTCTCAGCAAACATAAGATCGTGGCTTTTGAAAATTCATAGAAACTCCTACAAAAATCTTTAAATTCCAAACCAAATAGAGTTCAATTCGTGAGGAGTGGAGCTTCAAGCTCGAGTGATTTTTCATGAGTGCGATAGTAGAATCGCTTGCTGTTTTACAATAAGCATGAGACTAGGGTTCCATATTTTGTGATATGTAAGCTTTAATTTGTAAATCCAATGGTATGGTGGAGTTCGTATGAGGAAATGTCAACTTATAGTGGGTTTTTTCTGATTTGCGTGATGATAAGTGTCGATGTCGACACTGGTTGGCATGGAGAACTACTATCGGCGCGATGAGGTTTTGAGGAGCGAGTTGGATGGAGTTCATATGGAACGAAAGAGGAGTTTGAGTATGTATTTTATTCTCATTTTTTCTTTGAGTAACGAGGGAGGCGTGAAGTTTAAGTAGTCGGAATGGTGAGTTGAACATCTGGAAGAAGAATGCAGAGAAGAAGCGTAGATAGAGAAATGGAGAAATGTTGATCCAGTGTTTTAAAATTGGTATGGGAAGTGAGGATTTTGGACGGGGAGTATTAGAGTGTAATTTGTTTGAACTTCCGTGAAGAATTTGTGGAAGGTAAGCTCGATAATCGCGATGGCCATTTTACCAGCGGACTGTAGATCTACGATGAACAGGAAGTTTGACTGTATCAACAGGGATTAGAAGCGATGAGTTTAATCGAAGGAGAACAGGAATTGTCCACATAGCAGTGAGCTTGACTGTAGAGCTGTAATGAACATGAGGGGATTGGATTCTTTAAAGTGGTGATGGAATTGGGGAGAAATCGAAGAGGGTTTTAATGCTGATTCCGGTTTGTGAATGGTGGTAAGTTGAGGGAAAGATGATGGGTCATGAAATAAAGGAGCAGTGTTTTCTAATGCCTAGAAGAAGATGGATTATCGAAAACCGATGATCAAGGTTTTAAATTCCATCTGGTTAAACTAATTACTATTTAAAACATTGATGATGTTTAATCCAATTTTGACTTGTAATATTGATATTTCACTCATACTTTAACAGAATTTAACAAAACAAATCACGTTGGGATTGTAATAAGGAAATCTACGTGATGGAACGAAGATGGTAAAGAATAGAGCAACTAGAATTTCATGAAAAAAAAATCAAATGTCTGTTTGATTTTAAAATGTAATGAAAAAAGAGTCATCAACTGCAAAACAAAGTGAGTAAAACTCACTAACTCTACCCAGTTATATTTTTATAACATGTTTTAAGAACTGATAAATCTTGGTTGATTTCTCTGTGTTAACTGTTTGGATGGACTGCTAATTAATTGGTTGAAATTATAGATAACGATATATATATATATATATTATTAATCAAATATTGATTATGTTATTGGAATATTTCATATTGAAATGAAATTTGATGTTAATTATATTGTTTAACATCTGTGGATTCAGGGAAACAGGTTGGAGGGATCCAACTGGATTCCTCAACATTTATGTTACTATTTTTCATATATTGTGATATATGATGTGATATATAATCTGTTAATGATTATGTGTGTTTGGATAATATTGATCCTTGTTATTTGGTATTTTAAATACCATACATAATACTGGAATTATAAAGGGAATTTTCAAAGTGTATATTGAAAATAAATTATATTTATAAAATCAAAGGATTTTATAAAAGATAAAAGGAATATTTATTTAGAAGATAAATAAAAGATAAAAGGAATATTTATTTAGAAAATAAATAAAAGATAAAAGGAATATTTATTTAGAAATTAAATAGAATTATAAAAGGAATATTTATTTAGAAAATAAATAGAATTATAAAAGGAAATTGGCAAGATATAAAAGAACTTTGAGATGATGGATTTAAAGGAGATTTTTAAATAGAAATCTGTTTTAACAGATAAACGGAGAAGATTAATTTATTAATAATATTTTATAAATTAAGTAAAATAATTTATTATGGGATAAATTTAATGTATAAGTCTGAATTTATATAGAGGAGCAGAAATTGGTTTTAACACTGATATTTTAAATAGAAATAGAACTTAGCATTTATAAAGTGAATTATAAATGAGATTTCAGTGTTAGAAGTAAAAATGAGATTTTGTATAAACAATTTTATAAATAAAAGTATAAATAGAATTTGGAAAGGGGATATTATCTTAAAATGCGAGATCAAACTGATTGAATTATATAAAAGAAATATTTTTCACATTCGATGTGAGTAATGGATTAAAATAAATATTTTATAAATTAAACATTTATCAAAAGAATTGGGTTTTGAAATAAGGAATTCAAATGGGAATTTGAATGGGATAGGAAAGAGAGTTAATCGAATGTAAGTCCTTAGAATAGAGTTAATTGAATGTAAGTCATTCGAAGAGAGTTAATTGAACATAAGTCATTCGAAGAGAGTTAATCGAATGTAAGTCATTCGAAGAGAGTTAATTGCACATAAGTCATTCGAAGAGAGTTAATCGAACATATGTTATTCGAGAGAGAGTTAATCAAATAACGATTATTCAAAGGAGAGTTATCGAATAGAAATTATTCGGGAAAGAAGTATGCATTTGATTTTGACTGTATCGAATGTAGGAAAGTACTATTTACATTCCGGTTTTTAAATCAAGATTTATTTATTAAATAAATCGTTTATTTATATAAATTAAGGTATAAAAGTTTTATTTAAAATTAGATATTTAGGAAGTAGGGATTATGATCTATTGTTATAATCAAATGGTTTCTGTAAAAGAAGTGGATTCGTAAATAAAATCTGAGAGTTACGTAAGGAAGTTTGTTAAAGATTTAAAAGGTGAACTTTGTCTATTTCGAGGTTAGAAATGTTGTTCAGTTAAGGTCTGAGAGTACCCCAACTTGATTGACCTTATTTTTAACGAAGGAATGGTTAAGGTTCGATAGCGAAGGTTGCTTAAGTGAATTTAGTTAATGAGTGTAATGGTTTGAGTTGGCATAGCGATGTTTTATTTAAACATCTGTTTAAATCCAATGAAGGAGTTTTGGAAATGTTTTCCAAATAAGAATCAGAAATGTTTTCTAATATAGAAAATAAGAAATGAGAGTAAATAT
The DNA here is from genome assembly GCA_030737875.1 of Allium sativum. Taxonomy (NCBI): domain Eukaryota; kingdom Viridiplantae; phylum Streptophyta; class Magnoliopsida; order Asparagales; family Amaryllidaceae; genus Allium; species Allium sativum. Next base: position 225,761,143 of record CM060911.1, on the reverse strand, counting down.
GGAAATGTTTTCCAATGATTAATAACGTATATTTTCGAAATTTAGAAAATAAGAGTTTACGACGTATATATGGAAATGGGAATAGGGAAATGAATAATTGAATGAAAAACTAAAATAAAGGGGATGGGTGTTGATTGATGATTTGCTCGGTAATATTTCCATTTGGGAATACGACCATTGTTTGTACACATGTTTTCCTTTGATAGTTAAATAACCGATTATCAAAGTTTTTGACCATTTTCGTTGTCAATACGGAGAGATCAGGATCAGATTTATTATCTGAAATCCACTACATATGGGCATTAGCGTTGCGAACCAAATATGATGAAGATAATTGAAGACGGAGTTAGTGTAAGGGCTGTTCTAGCAAATCCTAGGTGTAAATTGCCTAAGATGGGTTTACAAAATAGTGCCTTTGGTTTGTCCAGTCCCTAGACAACCTGTATGGAACAATGTCTGACAGAGTATATTTAATAGATTGCGTAAGTTGATCTTTTCAAACATATTTACGTTTGGTGGCAGAGGAATTCGTTTCTCTTAGCTGTATACCCGTGGTATTTTTGGAGAAATCAATTTGTGATTTGGAGGGTATGACGATGTGACATTCAAAGTGAATAAATGTGTGATCTGTCAGAGATAAGCGTGGCCTCTAGCCTCACAACCAGGAAATGGTATAAAATCGGGTAGGTCACATGGCTAAGTGGTTAGCTGCAAATTAGGGTGTATTGTCACCTGATCTAGAGAAATTCCATTTACTTCTATAGTCTATTTCAATGCTGTCCCTTTCGGGAAAATGGTTGCTGATCCCAACCGTTGGTGATAATACATTCGGTACACTCAAGCGAAATGAGTGACCAGTCCTGTTTAGCCTGGGTTACAAGATGTTCTTGTTGAACCCGGTGTATTCCTCTCTAGAGATACACTATCGGAAGTTGGTCCCATACCTTGCCAGTTGGAATTCATTACCCAATAAGCGCATGCAGTTTTGATTACATATTATGTATGTGGAACGTGAGATGAAAGCGTTCTGCTAGATGATTGTTATATTGTGGTTGATGGACACTATTATAATATCAAAAAAGTTTTGATACAAATATTATCGTTTCCTTTCAAAAGGATTTGTGAATGTTGAATCAAGTGTTTTGGATTCTCATAATGGAAAAACCCGTTCCGTGTTATACGGCGTGGTCTTATGAGATATCGTTTATTTTCTCAAACTATTTTAAATTGTTTACTCACACCAGTCCCATGACTGACCCGGAGTTTATTTTGTTTTGTTTTCCCTAAACTCTTGGGTGCCCAAATTTGTACGGGCTGTCAAGTAGTCAGAATTTTACAGATATATTTGGAGAGCTTGGAGCAGGAGGCTTCAGGATTTCATAGAAATTGTTTATTTTCATAGCAATTGTATACATATACTGCTTTTATTTCAAAGTTATGTTATATTTTATTCGTTCCACTGTGAGATTCGTGTTACTCTGATTTTGTTGTTGTGATCTTCTTCTTCTTCTATTCTAATTTTCTATCTTATCTATTCTCATCCTCTAACTTCTTTCTATTAACGTTCCGGTATTTCCGATGCTTGAATAGTCGACATTGAGTTTATGTCGATTACCAAGGTCGCAAATTCCCCGAGTCATTACAGTAGTATCAGAGCTGAGGGTTAAAGTTATTACCTTGGCTCTGTGGCGTGACTCAGTAGAGGCGGGGTTAGTAATACCCTAGATTGAGTTGAGTGTATGTATACAAGAGAACGTATTTGTAGATTTTATAAAAATGATTTTGTATTGTTCAGATTTATTGGTTGAGTTATTTATGAGTTCTGCTCGATCAGTTTGATCCACCGTATCGGTAGGAGTTTCTAAACACTTGAATACGATGAACCGACATAGTATGTTTTGAAAAAGGGTAAACGTAACAACCCGGAAAATCTGAGCCAGTTTAAAATTTTTAATTTGGCTATTTTAGTGGATTTTAAATATTTAAAATAAACATTTTAAATAATAACGACGAAAAGTTTGTTTGAATCGAAGTTTGAAAATAAATATAATTATTTTAAATTATAAACAAGGCCTGAAATGGCGTGGTAGTTTCAAAATTTCAATTCGAACTTTGACTGACTGTACTGGGTGCAAAATAAAATGAATTTTAGTGAAACCAAAAATATTTAAATCTATTAGTGAATATCTTTCTAACGAATCTGAAAAATCGAAGTTTCATAGCGGGAGTCAAAAGTTATGGCCAAATGAATTTTCAGAAAGGTCGCTATAGAGAATATATAGCCCTCGAAAATAGACATTTTGCAAACGACCTTGGTATTCGACAAAACCACTTTTGTTGGATCCGGGATGTCAAATTATTGCTAGGTTTCAAATTTCATAATTTTTGAAGTTAATATGTGAGCGTGGCGAAGCAAAATGTGTTTTGGTTAATTACAGTTAAATTGGATCGACCAGAAAATGGCCATTTTTCAAACGGTCTCAAAATTCGACGAAACTAGTTTTGTTGGGACCGTATCGTCAAAACATAGCTAGATTTATTTTTCGGGAATTTTTAGAATCTGTATGTGGACCCAGCAAATTGAAATGTACATTCAAATCAAATATTAAATGTTTTATATTTTAATTTAAAGAATAACCGACTGTAACTGTCGAATTGTCCTACGAAACATATCCCATTGTGTCCGGGATGGGCGTATTTAGCTAGGGGCGACAGTCGTTGGGTTGGAATTGGTGTTCGTTTATGAAAACCCTAATTTTCAGAATAATATAAATATCGGCCAATCATTAAATTCCATTCATTATTTAATTTCCAATTAAAAATCAGAAAACCCTCGTTAACCCTCCACCGACGACGGAAATCGTTTCCCCACTTCCCGATCAGATTCTGGCCGCCACGATCATCGATTGCCCCCGCCCCTTAGCTACTTTTGAAGCCCTTCTCCTCCTCTTCAAATCCATACCTGCTGCTCCTCCAATCATCACGCCATCACCGAGATCCGAGCCTTCAAAGCTCCAACATTTCGAGCTCCGCCACGAGCTATAGGCACCGCCGATCTGAACAAGACCACCGGCGCCGGGAAGCTACTTCGAAGCTCTACGACGCTGTAAAACCCGATCGGCCTGAAGTGCTTTGGATTGAGCGCAAAACCAAAACCTAGTTTTGAAGCTTTAAGGAAGGTAACGGGCTGATTTTAATTGAACTGAATTTTACATTTTTAAGTGTTGCAAACTTCGAAAAATCGTATCTTTATCGTGTGTTAACGAAATTCGATGAAACAGGAGACATCGGCACCGTGAGAACGTCTTCTACATTCTAAAAGAAACCGCATATTTTTCTGAGCCTTCTGCTATTTTTGGTGGAGTGGAACCCAATGTGAGATTTCTAATTTATAAACGATACGGAGAACAACGATATATGAATTTTATAGTCGATGTATGACATGTACAAGCTTTGTACACCTCATGTATAAACGTTGTATAAGTTGTATGTTCGATATGTAAGTTATATATGCATTGTAAAAATTATATATGCGTTGAAATGATTGAAATAAAGTGAAATGAAATTGAAATATATTTTATACGAATATATATATATATATATACACTCCCCTCATCCACAGACCATGGACAGTATTTATTGGTTGTGATATTGTTTGGATTATTGGTTGATGTGAAATTTGGTGAAAATCGTGATTGACTGTGGTTAAAAAATACCTGTTTGTGGTTGAGAATTATTTTGGATGAAATCCCATTAGGATTAGTATATGGGAAAATTCGCCTGCGTGCGAACTAGATATTGAAAATCCCCATTGTCAAAAACCACGAGGTTTTAAGGTAGAGCGAGGAGCCGTACTAGGGACGGTCCCGGTTTTAACTACCCTGCCGTTATGCTGCCGAAATTTTCAATAAAATTCATGTGTTAGAATTATTTTCATGTGTTGAAACTATATTTGTGTGTTGAATAAAAATTCATGTGTTGAATAGAAATTCATGTGTTGAATGAGTTCATGTGTTGAGTAAATTATTTGAAAGATAAAAATCACATTTTTATTATATATAGCCTATATAAAATATTAGTATTTTAAATAAATTATTTTAACACCAAAAATAATATTTTTACCTTATGTATAGACTATATAAAATAATCGTGTTTTGAAATAAATTGTTTTACAATAATAATCACATTTTTATTATATATATCAACTATAGAAAATATTCATGCGTTGAATAAAGGACTAGAACGATAAAAATCATATTTTATCGTATGTTGAAGTCGAAAACGATCATGTGTTGAATATATAGATTGACCAATAAAATCTACATTTTTATTATGAATATGAAGTGTTAAAAATGGTGATGTGTGGAATACATATTTTTGAGGATAAAAATATCATTTTTATCAAATATATAAAGTGGATATGGTTTTGGAATCGAAGAAAGAATTATATTTATATATATTTATATAAATATAATTAAAATATAGTGAATAACGAAGCTGCAGTTCGTGTTTTGAAACCGTGATTTCAAACGATTGGTGCGGGAGATCCGACCATCGGATTTTCCCGAAACCAAAACCGTTGGGTTCACCTTGGAAATATCTTTCCAACGGCACCAACTTTGTAAAGATCCAACGGTTGGATTGTTTTGAATGTTTAATTCAAATCTGAAGAAAAACAGCGCCAGAATCGATTATATATATATATATATATAATTAAATTAAATCGAATAACGACGCTGCAATTCGTATTTTGAAATCGTAACTTCAAACGATTGTACCGGGAGATCCGACCGTCGGATTTTCCCAAAACTAAAATCGTTGGGTTCGTTTTGAAAAGATCTTTCTAACAATATAAAATTTGTAAAGATCCAATTGTTAGATTTTCAGATATGTGTAAATTAAATTTGAAGAAGAACAGCGCCACGGCCGCGTTATGGCCTGAAACGTCGTTTGAATGAATTGGCTATTTTTAAATAAATAAAAATAGCGATAAATAGTGATAAAATATTATAAACGATATGGAATGGAAATAAACTAAATTTGCTCGGTTTATGTGATATTTGATGGTTGAATGTGTTTGGCGTGAAATTTGCATTAAATAACAAAATTAGTGATATCGAATAATTTAACCATTGAAATTAGTTGATTTGAAATTCTAAATATACGTGAATTATTTGAAAAGGCTGAGTTAATTCTTATTTCAAATAATTGATCGATGAGTGAAAGTCGAAGATATGAAGACGGTGCAAGACCGATGATCTTCACGTCGAATGGAGGGGTGCTACTGATGCTCATGATAGAAGTAGCTACCTTGAAGGGGTTGAAGTAGTAGCCGTCCGGACGTACTTGTTGATTGTACGGATATGCGAGGTATTGAGTGCCTCCGGTTTCGTTCAGACCCAGAATGAACATGTAAATGGACTGTGTGTCTGACATTGGATTTTTTTCTGTGCTGATTGATCTCTATTAAATATATATCTATTTAGCGGCGGAGAATTTATTCTCTTGCTTAACGCCCTTCTCTGAGACGTACGAGCTCAAAGGTTATATATTGATAGAAATCAGTCGCGTGGAGTGAATTGCCTATGTGGCATGCCTAAGTGGAAGATGATCAAGGCTTCTGTTGAAAAGCAAAGTCTTGTGGTTGATGATCAAAGCACAGCCTGTGTGGCATAGCTTTGTGTATAGCGTTGTTTCGCGAGCCTCACACCCCGGTATGAGCCAGAAACGGGAGAAGGACCTCAGGGAGGACATGCATTTCCTTCTAGCTAGGAGTGGTGCTTTGGGTTTTGCACGCTCGGGTATTTTACTTATGTGGATGACGGAAAGCGAGGCCTCGGTTTGCTTCGGTCTCTTCGGAGCCGATGGTGTGGTCGGATATGACCAGTGACGCCCCATAGGGCGGGGAAACGCAGTGTTCAGGAATTTTAATCCACATCGGTGGACCGGCCCTGACGATCCAAGGCTTGCCTGCGCGCTTGCCTGAGGGGCAGGCTAGAGCGTCTCGAATTCGGTAAGGACTATCTTTTGCCTTGGTTCATGGTGGAAATCCAATTTCCAAATACGGCACCGTGCGGTTTTGATTGTATATATATGGCGACATGATATATGGTACCCATGCCGTCTATGATTGATATTATGATTGAAATTGTTTTTAAAACATATATACACTAGCAATAATATCAAATGATTTGTTTTGCTCGTATCAAGCATATTTTGGCCATTATAAGGTAAAACTCTATCCTCCGGTTTGTGTTGCATTGTGTGATGGGAACTGAGTCTTATAATGGCTTCATTTTTATAAAAAGCATTGCGATGTTTAAAAGATTTACTTGTTTTAAAGCACTGGCAATCCAATGGAGTAAACCCGTTCCGCGAAAGTGGCGTGATCCTGTGATTGGCCATATTATGAAATGTGTTAAGTTGATTTCTCATACCAGTCCCATGACTGACTCGAAGTTTATTTCACTTGCAAACTCGGGTGCCCCTATTTCTACATGGGCAGCCTTGTATTCAAGTTTTAGCAGGCTCTTTCTGGATAGATAGAGCTGAAGCTGGATTCTATCATTTATCTCTTTTTATGCTGTTCAGCTCCTGCTGTACATATTATGTTTTCTTTTCCGCTGTAGACATTTATGTATAGCTGAACTGCATTTTGTACTAAGTATGATCCTGTATACTGTGTAACTCTGGTGATTATGTTTATCCAGTGTATTCTATTGTACATTATCTGGTGTATTTATTTATTTCTGTTCTGCTATTATCTGTTTATGTGTTATATTCCAAAGATTACCCTTGCACCGTCTTATCGGGGTGTGGGGTCGTCACAGTAAATGGAATAATTTTACCCAAATTATATTTTGATATAAAAGATTTATATTAGAATTACTATAATATATTTGATATATTGGTTGTTATTACAGTCGAGTAAAATTATAAAAAGTGAAATGGTTATATATATATATATATAACAAAGTAAGATTCATATAAGTATAGTATATGAAATCAGATGAATTAAATCTGAAATTAAAAGCAGAATTGGAATTAAAATTCCTAAAAGATTGGAAAAGTACTGTTAAATGGATTTGGATTAAATATATGGGAATTTTAAAATCTTGGGAGAATTTAATTTTTTTACGAACATTGAGATGGATGTTTTGGAATATATTTCAAAACAAAATGTTTAAATATAAGTTTTGAAAAATGATATAGTATTGAACTCACTTCAGTCACTGGGAAATAATTCTGATGATGCTGGCCACATCATCAGCATTCATTTTCGAGTTCTAAGTGATGGATTACTACCAAAGATTTTATTTTGAATTGTTTGGAGGAAATAAGTTGTTTTGAATCCTAAAAAGGGATATCTGGTTTTAGAAAAGCTAAACTGTTTCAAATTCCCAGGGAAAGATTGTTGAATTAAAAACAAATTAAATAGAAATATGATAAAGCAAATTGAAATTGAATCAGAATAGAATGATATAAGGAAAAATTGGATTCTTACATATAATTGGACCCATATGCACTGAAATGGATTGATTTTTGAAATAAAAATCCGATTTGAGTTATGACATAAAGATCTCTGATTAGAGAAATTAACCAGTTAATGAAATATAGGATGGAACTTAACTTGGTAAAGTATGTTGATTGGTGAGTTAAGAAATTGAAAATCAAGAATGGTACTTGAGATTGAGAATGAAATTTGGCTTGGATAAGCGAATGGTTGTGTTAGAGATAAAAGTGATTTGAGTTTGATTGAGATGACCTTGGTATATGCTGAATTGGTAGCAGATGGAAAGGATATAATGATATGCCCGACAAAAAGGTACAAGTTTATTTTTATATGAGTTTGGTGATTTATGAGTCTGTTTGGCAAGCCGCTTGGCTGTTTGATTTTCTTTTGGATTGGAGAAGGCCCAGAGAGGCGAGTTGTAGTTGTACCGATTGAGCCGTACAAAGGAGGTGCTGGCGAAATTTTCCGAAATTTTAAGGTGTTAGAAAATTTTCAGAATTTTTAAAACTTTAGTTAGTCGGAATGAAGTAATATTTAATTGAAATTAATTGGTACAGTGAAACCGGCGTTAAGAAGTAAACAAATAATTTTTAAACCCAACCAATAGGGTTTGTTTTCTACCTTAGCAATTTCGTGGACGGAATTATTTTAAGTGGGGAAGAATGTAACAATCCATATTTTAAGTGATATATTTATTAATTTATTTAATTATTTAAATAGTGATTCAGAGAATTTAATGGTTGTTTAATTAAATAATATGGAATATTTAATTAATATAAATAATAGAATAATATATCTAATTCCAAAATAGTCGGAAATAATGAATTGACAATGTTGTGTGAATTGGACAATTTAAATTATATAATTCAGTTTAGAATTAAAATATATAAACAAATTTATTTTTTAAATGACATTTGAATGAATAATTTATATTATAATTATAATCGAGCTCGAAATGGCGTGGCAGTTTGTAATTTGACGAATCGACCTTTAAACGAATATACAGAATCCATTTTAAGTCGGATTTATGCGAAACAAGAAAAGTTCGGTGCTGGTGAAGTATATATTTCTAATGGAAGAGAAAAATCGAGATCTCATCGTGTAGATTGTGAGTTGTGTCCAAATCAAATTTTCAAAAAGTCGCTATGGAATTCCTTTACAATTTATAATGATTTATCTATATTATAAAAGGATTTAAATATAAATTGAATATCGATATAACTGGGAATTTTGAAATATCGAGTTATAAATCCAATTGTGAATATTTTGGAGTTATATGATATGTATGTGAATATATATACAATAATATTAATTTATTAATATTAAAATAAATTGTTTTAAATATAATAATTTTTAAATGGGTTTATTTAGACCTTAGAAAATAGCCATTTTTGCAAACGTTTTCGATGAAACTAATTTTTTTAGATCTGGAATATTAAATTATTGTTAGATTTCAGTTTCCGTGATTTTTGGAGTTAATATGTGGCCATGAGCGATTTTAATGTGAAAGCCAGTCGATAATTTGACTTTAAAAATACGTTATGTGAGCAAACAATGTCGGATTTCGACGAAACCAGTTTCGTTGGGTCTGTAATGTCGAACTATAGCTGCATGTCCATTTTTATTGAATTTGGATATTATATGCGAACATAGAGATTTTTAATGACAATTATAGATAGCTTTGGAATAAAACTTAATAAAAAATTCGAATATAAAAAATAAAACTATCCTATATAAACCTAGAAACCATCCTAGCCCTAATTAAAATCATTCCACGGTCAAACACCTAGCCACAATCATTTTCTCAGCAATAGATCGTGGCTTTTGAAAATTCATAGAAACTCCTACAAAAATCTTTAAATTCCAAACCAAATAGAGTTGAATTCGGGAGGAGTGGAGCTTCAAGCCCAAGTGATTTTTCATGAGGGCGATAGAAGAATCGCTCGCTGTTTTACACCAAGCGTGAGACTAGGGTTCCATATTTTGTGATATATAAGCTTTAATTTGTAATTCCAATGGTGTGGTGGAGTTCGTATGAGGAAATGGCAACTTGCAGTGGGTTTTTTCTGATTTGCATGATGATAAGTGTCGATGTCAACACTGGTTGGCGTGGTGAACTGCTATCGACGTAATGAGGTTTTGAGAAGCGAGTTGGATGGAGTTCGTATGAAACGATAGAGGAGTTTGAGTATGGTTTTGATTCACATTTTTTCTTTTAGTAACAAGGGAGGTGTGAGGTTTAAGTATTTGGAATGGTGAGTTGAACATCTGGAAGAAGAACGCAGAGAAGAAGCATAGATAGGGAAATAGAAAAATGTTGATCGAGTGTTTTAAAATTGGTATGGGAAGTGAGGATTTTGGACGAGGAGTATTAGAGTGTAATTGTTTGAACTTCCGTGAAGAATTTGAGGAAGGTGAGCTCGAAAATCGCGATGGCCATTTTTCCAACGGCCTGTAGATCTACGATGAACAGGGAGTTTGACTGTATCAGCAGGGATCGAATGCCATGAGTTTAATCGAAGGAGAACGGGAGTTGTCCACATAGCAGTGAGCTTGACTGTAGAGCTGCGATGAACAGAAGGGGATCGGATTCTTGAAAGTGGTGATGGAATTGGGGAGAAATCGAAGAGGGTTTTAATGCTGATTCCGGTTTGTGAATGGTGGTATGTTGAGGGAAAGATGATGGGTCATGAAATAAAGGAGCAACGTTTTCTTAAGCCCAAAAGATGATGGATTATCGAAAACCGATGATTAAGGTTTTAAACGCCATCTAGTTAAATTAATTACTATTTAAAACATTGATGATGTTTAATCCAATTTTGACTTGTAATATTGATATTTCACTCATACTTTAACATAATTTAACAGAACGAATCACGTTGGGATTGTAATGAGGAAATCTACGTGATGGAACTAAGATGGTCAAGAATAGAGCAACTAGAATTTCATGAAAAAATCAAACGTCCGTTTGATTTTAAAATGAAACAAAAACAAAGTCATCAACTGCAAAAAAAAGTGAGTAAAACTCACTAACTCTGCCCAGTTATATTTTATAACATATTTTTAGAACTGGTAAATATTGGTTGATTTCTGTGTGTTAACTGTTTGGATGAACTGCTAATTGATTGGTTGAAAATATAGATAATGATATATATATATATATATTGTTAATCAAATATTGATTCTGTTATCAGAATATTTCATATCGAAATGAAATTTGATGTTAATTATATTGTTTAACATCTGTGGATTCAGGGAAACAGGTTGGAGGGATCCAACTGGATTCCTCAACATTTATGTTACTATTTTTCATATATTGTGATATATGATGTGATATATAATCTATTAATGATTATGTGTGTTTGGATAATATTGATCCTTGTTATTTGGTATTTTAAATACCATACATAATACTGGAACTATAAAGGGAATTTTCGAAGTGTATATTGAAAATAAAATATATTTATAAAATCAAAGGATTTTATAAAAGATAAAAGGAATATTTATTTAGAAAATAAATAAAAGATAAAAGGAATATTTATTTAGAAAATAAATAAAAGATAAAAGGAATATTCATTTAGAAAATAAATAAAAGATAAAAGGAATATTCATTTAGAAAATAAATAAAAGATAAAAGGAATATTTAATTAGAAAATAAATATAACTATAAAAGGAATATTTATTTAGAAAATAAATAGAATTATAAAAGGAAATTGGCAAGATATAAAAACACTATGAGATGATGGATTTAAAGGAGATTTTTAAATAGAAATCTCTTTTAATAGATAAATGGAGAAGATTAATTTATAAATAATATTTTATAAATTAAGTAAAATAATTTATCATGGGATAAATTGAAAATATAAGTCTGAATTTATATAGAGGAGCAGAAATTGGTTTTAACACTGATATTTTAAATAGAAATAGAACTTAGCATTTATAAAGTGAATTATAAATGAGATTTTAGTGTTAGAAGTAAAAAGGAGATTTCATATGAACAATTCTATAAATAAAAGTATAAATAGAATTTGGAAAGGGGATATTATTTTAAAATGCGAAATCAAAGTGAATGAATTATATAAAAGAAATATTTTAAAGGAGAATTTGTTCAGTTAAGGTCTGAGAGGTAGTTATACCCCAACTTTATTGACTTCATTTTTAACTAAGGAATGGTTAAGGTTCGATAGTAAAGGTTGCTTAAGTGAATTTTGTTAATGAGTGTAATGGTTATAGTTGTCATAGCGATGTTTTATTTAACATCTGTTTAAATCCAATGAAGGAGTTTTGGAAATGTTTTCCAAATAAGAATTAGAAATGTTTTCTAATATAGAAAATAAGAAATAAGAGTAAATATGGAAATGTTTTCCAATGATTAATAACGTATATTTTATAAATTTAGAAAATAAGAATTTGCGAATATATGGAAACGGGAATGGGGAAATGAATAATTGAATGACAAATTAAAATAAAGGGGATCAGTGTTGATTGATGATTTGCTCGGTAAGATTTCCATTTGGGAATACGACCGTTGTTTGTACACATGTTTTTCTTTGATAGTTAAATAACTGACTATCAAAGTTTTTGACCATTTCCATTGTCAATACGGAGAGACCGGGATCAAATTTATTATCTAAAAACCACTCCGTATAGGCATTAGCGTTGCGAATCAAATATGATGAAGATAATTGAAGTCGGGGTTTGTGCAAGGGCTGTTTTGGCAAATCCTAGGTAGAAATTGCCTAAGATGGGTTTATAGAATTGTGCCATCGGTTTGTCCAGTCCCAGGACAACCTGTATGGAACAATGTCTGACAGAGTATATTTAATTGATCGCGTAAGTTGATCTCTTCAAACGTATTTACGTTTGGTGGCGGAGGAATTCATTTCTCTTAGCTGTACACCCGTGGTATTTTTAGAGAAATCAATTTGTGAATTGGCGGGTATGACGATGTGACATTCAAAGTGAATAAATGTGTGATCTGTCAGAGATAAGCGTGGCCTCTAGCCTCACTACAATGAAATGGTATAAAATCGGGTAGGTCGCATGGCAAAGTGGTTAGCTTCCAATTAGGGTGTATTGTCACCTGATCTAGAGAAATACCATTTACTTCTATAATCTATTCCGATGTTGTCCCTTTCGGGAAAACGGTTGCTGATCCCAACCGTTGGTGATAATACATTCGGTACACTCAAGCGAAATGAGTGACTGGTCATGTTTAGCCTGGGTTACAAGATGTTCTTGTTGAACCCAGTGTATTCCTCTCTAGAGATACACTGTCGGAAGGTGGTCCCATACCTTGCCAGTTGGAATTCGTTACCTAATATGTGCCTACGGTTTTGATTATATATTATGCATGTGGTACGTGAGATGAAAGCGTTCTGCTAGATGATTGTTACATTGTGGTTGATAGACATTATTATAATATCAAAAGAGTTTTGATATAAAGATTATCGTTTCTTTCAAAAGGATTTGTGAGTGTTGAATCAAGTGTTTTGGATTCTCATAAGGGAAATACCTGTTCTGTGTTACACGGCGTAGTCTTATGAGATATCGTTTATTTTCTCAAACTGTTTTAAATTGTTACTCACACCAGTCCCATGACTGACCCGGAGTTTATTTTGTTTTGTTTTCCCTAAACTCTTGGGTGCCCAAATTTGTACGGGCAGTCAAGTAATCAGGATTTTATAGATATATTTGGAGAGCTTGGAGCAGGAGGCTTCAGTATTTTATAGCAATTGTTTATTTCTGCTATGTTGTAAGTGTTGTACTCTAATAAATGTTATTGTATACATATACTGGTTTTATTTCAAAGTTATTTTATATTTTATTCGTTCCTCTGTGAGATTCGTGTTACTCTAATTCTATTGTTGTGATCTTCTTCTTCTTCTATTCTAATTTTCTATCTTATCTATTCTCGTCCTCTAACTTCTTTTTATTAACGTTCCGGTATTTGTGATGCTTGAATAGTTGACATTGAGTTTATGTCGATTACCAGGGTCGCAAATTCCCCGGGTTGTTACAACCTTTGTAGGTATTGTATTGATTAAATTTACAGCAGTATTAAATGCATCATCCCGGTATCTTAATGGAACAGATGCATGAGATAATAAAGTTAGGCCAGTTTCAACAATATGCCTATGTTTCCTTTCTATAAACCACTTTGTTCTGAAGTATAGAGCCATGTAGTTCTATGATAAATACCCTTATTTTCAAAATATGACTCTAGTGATAAAAATTCTCTTCACCACCAGTTTGCAAAGTACACACTTTATTTCCAGTAATGTTTCCAACCTTTTTCATAAACTGAATTACTACACTACTTGTTTCAGATTTAGATTTCATCATATAAATCCATAAAAATCTTGAATAAGCATCTATAAAAGATATGTAATATTTGTAGCCATAAATAGAACTCATAAAAGCAGGACCCCACAAATATGTAGATATCAATTCAAGTAGTCTGGTAACTAGTTTGTGATTCAGGAAATACAAGTTTATGACTCTTTCCCAATTGGCAAGTAGTACAAATATATGAATCAGGGATATTACTAACAAAAACTTTATTACAATTCATGACATGTTTAACAATTTTAACACTGGGATGTCCTAATTTATAGTGCCATATGTCAAATTCCTTATGAGACTCAGAATCATTCACTATAGACATTATACAAATATTTCTACTATGTTCAGAATTCTTAGAATCATTTAAATCAAATATGTATAATCCCTTATTCTCTTTACCCTGCAATCCTTAGGTAGAAGCCAATGGATGTAAACATGTGTTTGAGACATGTAAACATGTGTTTGAGACATGTTATGTTTGGTGGATGCAAGTGGTTGCAAGTGTTTGCTAGTGGTTGCTCATGGATGCATATACACACATTAGGCACTAGATCGGCTCAGTCACTTTCATATTGCATATGCATGAGTGAATTTTTATACATATGAATTGAAACTTGATATGTTATCATATGGACGTTGCATTTGTAAGAATGATTATGCACTCATATAGGAACTTTTGAAGAAAAAAATTTGCATTCATAATGGACTCATGGCACTGACATAATTTGCATTAAGGAGGTCAACTGAATCAGTAGACTGCCTGATTTTGCATTAGATAAGGACATGTACACACACTATGCATATGATCATGAAGCATTAGAAATCTTTTAAGGATAATGGACGCCTGTGTTTGATGGTTGAGTAGATGGGTGATTGGATGGTAAGATATAAGTTCTTCTCGACTTGAAGATTTCGGGGACGAAATCCTAAAAGGAGGGAGAATGTAACACCCCGTATTTTCTATTAACATTATAGTAACGAATCAAAGAATAATTAATTTCAAATGTGAGAATTAAGGGATATGGGTTATTTCATTGCGTTCGTCTCGGAATTCTGCTTGAGACAGAGTCCGAGTTTGCGTAAAACGGACACCCTATGAAGGAGATATGGAAAAACGAAGTTAAGCAGAAAATACCAGAAGAAAGAAAAAAATATGCACTGGCACACTTGGGAAGTGCGCCAGCACAAAAGATGCACTGGCACACTTGGGAAGTGCGCCAGTACAAAAGTTGCACGGGCGCACCTTCCAAGTGCGCCCAGGCCGAGCTGAGAGCCTGCACAAGTTTCTGGTGTGATCTGATCCATACTGTGAGTCACTACTGAGTCCTTTCTGACTCCTTGCTGAGTCATTAAGGCTGAGGTGTCACCCTATCCTGACTGAATGGTTGTGGTTAACTCTAGGATAATCCGACGGCTCTAATTAAATTGAAATTCTATATAAACAACCCAATGCTCAAACCTAAAAATCACACAAAAATAATCCTGGAACTATCATGCTGTCAATAGAGAACTTGGAGTAGCCATCACCAATTCAAAGACAAGAAAAAAACCTGAATCAAAATCAAATTAAAGTAATCAAATTCAACGATCTACATCAAAGACGAGCATACCAATTTCAGAATTCAGATTTCAGAAATTAAGAATTCCTTTTTAGTTTGTAAGTTGGTTATTACGTAGATTTAAACATTCTTTCAAATGAATCATGACATGTTGTAATTCGAATATAGAATGATGCTTATGTATAAGATAAATAAAGTTTGATTCTCATTTATCTTAAATTACCGTTGCGATCGATCATGTCTATATGCTTGTGGTGATGAACATACCATATTGGGAACTATTATGATTGGGAAATGAACGTATTATGCCAATTGAATGGTGAAACATGTCATGTTATAATTTGGTGGTTGCTTGCAAGTTTATGATCTAAAGCACATGCTTACATGTTAGATCAACATTCATGTATATTTATAACTATGTTAAGTTGAATCTATTTATGTTGTAAAATTGGATTTGTAGCTCTCTTATGTTTTAACACATAAGTTATCATGCTATATTGTGATTCGAATATATTTATAGTAGCTCTCTTATGTTTAACACACATAAGTTATCATGCTAAGTTGTGATTCGAATATGTTTATAGTAGCTCTCTTATGTTTAACACACATAAGTTATCATGCTAAGTTGTGATTTAAATATGTTTATAGTAGCTTTCTTATGTTTTGACATACATAAGTTAATATGCTAAGTTGTGGTTTAAAATTGTGTTTATATGTTAAACCTCCATGCTAGACCTATATCAAGTTTACATGACAATTAGATCCAACTTAGTCACAAGTTCACCTTTATCCGTTTAATTAAGTTAATGATACTTCTATGCCAAGTTACACGTGATAAATGTATGATATTTTATGTTTATTTCATGTCCCTTGTTTATTACCCCTTTTTGGTTATGGGTTTGGGCTAATTTACTGGCCCAACAGTTTATGTGATTCATGCGTACGTTCCATGAGGATAACGATGGGAAAATATGAAAATTTCATGGCATAGATTTGTTCATAAAATTGTATATTTGGTATACCATTTATTATGAGTATAATCAAAGGAAAATTATGGCATGATTAAACTAAGAATAATTTACATATAGAATTAGACATATATAGAATATATATGGATTTAGAAAAGATGAATATGCCTAACCCGAGGTTAGACTGAGTTGTGGTGTAAAACTGCCCGGAACCGACCGGCATATCCAGTGACCACAACAAAACCTGTCTAATGTGGGTGGTTAGTGCATCAAGCCCAAAAGAACCCGAGGTTAGACTGAGTTATGGTGTAAAACTGCCCGGAACCGACCGGCATATCCAGTGACCACAACAAGACCTGTCTAATGTGAGTGGTTGGTGCTTTAATGAATAAATTAAAGCTAAGTCAGGATTGGTAGGGTTAAGTCAATTAGGGAAACACTTAACCGATTTAACATGTTAACTAAACAGATGGGTGAGGTTAAGTAAATTTAGAACACTTAACCGTAATAACATGTTAACTAGGCAAGTGGGTGAGGTTAAGTAAATTTAGAACACTTAACCTTAATAACAGGTTAAGTGGGTGAGGTAGTCAGGTAGGGAATAGCTTAGGTTTGTTTGGACCGTTACTCTTTTCCAAGCTTGAAGACTCTTTGACGTGTTGCCTTGGACTCTCTCTTCTACTACTATAGCTGGCTCATGCTTTATTTGGGGGAAATCATTTTATGCTTCTTTATTTTTGTTAAACAAGACAGGATACTTTGGTATTGTAAAACAATCTTTGTACAAGCTGTTTATCAATGAAATAAAGTTTTATTTATTTATCGCTGCGTTATTTGTCTATCTTGTAATTTTTATGCATCTTGTACTAAAAATGCTCCACCGAAGTCAAGGCATTCCCTTTGTGAGTGACCTTAACGGAGGTGGGGTGTTTCAGGAATTTTGCTTAAGATGGACTCCAAGTTTGCATAAAACGGATATCGTATGGAGAAGATATTAAGGTTTGAAGTTTGTATACATATTAGCAAAATATATATAAACAAACCAGTCCAGAAAATCAAAATCAGAAGGCGGAAAGGCACGGGAAATTGGCCCATTAGGGGTCGATCCCGTGCCCCATGGGGGTCGACCCCACATAGATCTGGGGCAGAACCATTCTTTTAACCGGTACTTTTTTCTTGACCAAATTCGTTGATAGTAGGCTATAAATAACACCTTATTTCTATTGTTTTATTCATCAAAAACAATGGAAACAACGAGATGCTGCCCCAACTCAGATTGAATTAGCTTATTCTTCTGCAACAATAACTTATACGTATACAAGAATCTTTGCTACAACATCAATAGTCATTTCTCAGTTCTTTAGATCTTGTCCCTATGAGTTTATGTTGGTTTTATATATAAACATTTAATAAGTAATCCTGACATGATTATAAGTTTGGATCTAAACATGTGCTTGTTAATAACCTGAATCATAACAAAACAGATATGCCACTACTTGTACACCTAATCTACTGTTTAGTTCTCATATGCCTATTCCTGATATGCCTACTCTGTTATTATGCCTAATTATGTCATCATATGCATATTCTATTAGTACGCCTATTTTTGCCATCATATTCCTGTTTTGTTATTATGCCTATTTCTGCTCTCTTCTCTCCCTCCTTCCCTTTTTTTTGCCAGGCTACCTTCGAGCCGAGGCCTATCGCGGAAATATGCAAACGAACAAAATTGGGAATGGTTGGGAATGATAAATTGGGTCATAACTTGTATTGTAAAACATGACTGGGATTGGGGCATAATCTATACCTTGATCTAAACTTTAATTTGGGACATAACTTGTATTGTGAATCAGACTGAGATTTAGGGCATAACCTTTGATGAACATGGAAAATTGTTTAAGAATGAACATGCCTAAATTTACAGTAAATAGAAACTTAACCGCACTTAGATACGAGGTTAGATTACACTTATGGTAAAAGTATTCCCGGAACTGCCCGCCAAATCCAGCTTCCATAAGTGGTTAATCTAATGTGAGCGGTCTAGCGCGTAAATGCACACATAACGGTGCTAAGACACGAGGTTAAGTCCGACTTGTGGTAGAACTTTGTCTGGAATCACCCGGCATATCCATCATCCACAAATGGTCGACTTAATGTTAGAGGTTTGGTGCATTAACATCATGAACAGGAAATGATAATAACTGTTAACCTATAATACTTAACATGTTTAAATATGTGGGGGGTCGTATGAACCTGTCAAAATTGTGTAAGGGTTAAGTAAACTTGCTTGAATCAATGAGGGGTTAAGTAAATCTATGTGTGGTGGTGGGGGGGTATATAAACCCAAAAAACTTAACCTATTTTATATGGTGGGGTCATGCGGGCTTGTTAATCTGTTAGGCATAACCTATCAAAATCCTAATAGTGGGGATGCAAACCTAGGGGTGGTTTGTATCATCTATTATGTGGGACCTGTACCACTCAGTAACCCATCTTGGTACCAAAAGGGGGACCTCGAACTAGGTAAGGGTCAGGGCACGCTTACTGAGCTGATTATAAGAGGTTCATCTAAGTGGGGGAGTTGATGGCGCATTCTGACGGAGTCATGTGCATGCATGGATCCGGATTACTTGGGAAATTAAGACTTTGTGACATCAGTAGGTATGGCTGTACCACTCAAAAAAAAGAGGTTGCTACTTTAGGAAGTGATACATCCTACTGTGGGGCCAGCATAGGGATCTATAGGATAGGGAGTCGATCGATTGGGGTAGTAATTAGGGTACATCTAGTCTCGTTTGTTTAGGAACCCATTATTATCGTTGGGGGTAGCACTTGTCATTTCTGTTGGGCTGCCTGTTATTATAGTTGGGGGTAAAACCCGTCACTAGAAGTACATATAATTCTACCATCTGTTTCTATTGGGATCATTCTGTTTCTGGTATACTAGTATTCGTGTAGGGAAAAGTACTTGGGAAGCGCAATATATCCAGTTCTGTTTATCTTCTCAGTATGTTGTACCTATCTTATTATACTGTTATCCCTCTCATCTTTTTATATGCTTGTCATGATGCTTTTACTTATTTATATGCTAAAAGTAACTGGACTCGCCAGACTTTATGTCTGACCCGTTTTGTTTCCTTTTCTCTTTCTTCCTTTTTCCCCCTAGGTTCTCAGGGTGAGAATACTCAGGCTTGATTAGGATTCCCTCTTTCATTTTGCTTGGAGCTGCTTAGATGTACCACTTGATTTCCTGTCTACCTTGTCATGGCTATTCTTTTTCGGGACTATGCTTTTATGTAACTGGATTTTGGACCACGATATTTTCTATTTGGAAAATAAAGTTTTAAATTCCGCTTTTATTTTATATCTGTCTTGTGATGTTTCTATTTCTGTTTACCTATAACCCTTCACGAAACTTAATGCATTCTATTAAAGAGTGACATTAACGGACGTGGGGTGTCACATTTGGTATCAAAGCTGAAGGTTACCAGATCAGATAAAAAGGTTTTGAAAATTGTTTTCAAAAGGTTTTAAAAAAAGCATTTTCAAAATAAAAGTCTATTTTGAAAAACATATTCCCTAAAGCCATATCAAATATCTTTCGATTCTCTGTTTAAATCTCTTTTCCTTTTCATTTTAGCATGTCTGGGGAACCAATTCTTCCTAAAGGCGTTACGATATCGGCTTGGTTCATAGGTATCTTGAGGCTACGACGCCTGCCGAATGCCAAGCAGACACCCCTCCCCCAGCTGCAGCCGCTGTTCCTCCTCCTCCTCCTCCTCCTCCATGAGCAGACAATTTCTCCGAGATATGCAAGAATTTTTTTGCTATGGAAGAAAAGTCATTCCGAGGAACTGAGACTTTTGTAGAAGCAAGGAATTGGCTTAAAGAGACGGAGGATTTGTTTGGGATTTTTGAGGTTGAACGTAGGAAGATTCAGTTGGTCATTTGGTAGCTAAAAGATGAAGCTTCATTTTGGTGGGAAGTGACGCAAGCAGAGCATCCAGTTGAGACTTAGGATGATTTCTGACAGAGATTCGAGATGAAGTTTCTTTCTCAAGCCGAGCAAAGTATGCAAATGGAAAGGTTTCTGACACTTAAGCAAGGAGGCATGTCTATCAAAGAGTATGTCAATAAGTTCAATCAATTGGGGAGGTTTGGTTTGGAGCTAGTGAATATCCCGCACAAGAATGTTTTGAGGTTTGCAAGAGGGTTTAATGAACCCCTCCATGGATTGGCTGTCTCATATTCCGATGGGGGCAACTTTTGAGAAACTCGTTGATATGGCATTGATGCACAAAGAAGATAAAGGTGAAAGAAAAGAGATTAAGATTGATGAAACACAAAACAAGAAAGTATGGGCCAAGAAAGAATAATAACAAAAAAAAAGAAGGGTGGAAAAAACGACAAAGCCGAGAAAAGGGGAAATGTCATAGTTGTGGATGCATGGTCATTTGAGAAAAGATTGCAGAAAAAGGAAGAATGCTTGTTTCCAATGTGGATAGGTCGGACACCTTATTAAGGAGTGCCCAAAGAAGCAAAAACATGGCCAAAGGGCAGGATATTTTTGAGGGCATGTACATGCTCTTGTGGCCGGTGTATCGGATAAAGGTAGGAATTTGTTGAAGGTTTGATTTCTCTTTCTGATCATCCTGTTAGAACTCTTTTTGATTCTGGCACTTCACATTCTTTTATATTTGATTCTGTGGTTGAGTCTCTGCACCTTAGTACCAGTATGGTATTGGATCCCGTTGTTGTTCAAACCCCACTGGGGGTACGGCTCATCTATCTATGATTTGTCGGGGTTTGAGAATATCTGTGTTGGGCGTCGTGTTTGAGTGCAACGCATATGTGATTGGTTTCATGGGCTATGGTTTGATTCTAGGGATGGATAGGCTAGCCATATATGGTGCCATTCAGGATTGTGAGGGGAGGATCGTTAGACTTTTGACTTGCCATGGGAGGACTCCCGAAATTTCTTGTGACCCTAAGGGGCCTGTCATGCTTAGTTTCCTAGAGTTGCTTAATGCATTTATCAATGATCTACGATCTGTACCAGTAGTCTGTGAGTATCCCGATGTTTTTTAGGAGGTTCGGGGAGTACCTCCAAGGCACGAGATTGGTTTTCGGATATACTTGGTGGACAATGCAAAGCCAGTTGCATTGCTTGT
The DNA here is from genome assembly GCA_030737875.1 of Allium sativum. Lineage (NCBI taxonomy): Eukaryota > Viridiplantae > Streptophyta > Magnoliopsida > Asparagales > Amaryllidaceae > Allium > Allium sativum. The sequence goes on along the minus strand of CM060911.1, from coordinate 225,739,587 downwards.
GCACCATATGGCTCCGAGAGAAAGCAGGGAGCTCAGCAAGTAAGTAAGGTAGCTACTTGAGAAAGGGTTTATTAGGCGAAGCATATTTGAATGGGGTTCTCCAGTAGTATTCGCCACTAAGGCAGATGGTTTGCTTCGCTTATGCATGGGTTACAGCGAGTTGAATAAGCTCACTAAGAAAAATAGGAAATTACTTCTGAGGATAGATGGTTTGTTTGACCATCTTGTTGGTGCATCTGTTTTCTCCTAGTTAGACTTGGCCACGGGGTTTCATCAGTTGAGGGTGGCTGATGATAGTATAGAAAAGACTGCTTTTAGAACTCCAAATCATTTCTTCGAGTGGCTCATCATGCCTTTTGGGTTGACGAATGCACCTACCTATTTTGTGGATCTGATGAGTTGGGTGTTTCTGGAGTTTCTAAATAAGTTCATTGTGGTCTTTGTTGATGACATCTTGATTTTCTCGAAGAGCGAGGAAGAGCATGCCCTACATTTATGGGAGGTTTTGAAAACTCTCCGAGCGCATCAGCTTAAGGAAAAATTCTCCAAATGTCATTTCTGGATAAACGAAGTGAGATATCTAGGGCATGTGGTCTCTAAGGATGGGACAACAGTGGATCCCGCGAAAGTAGTTGCGGTTCAAGATTGGCAGGTTCCAGAGAATGCAACAGAGGTAAGGAGTTTTCTTGGATTAGCGGGCTATTATAGGAAGTTCATTAAGGACTTCGCAAAGATATCTGCCCCACTCACCAGGTTAACGAAGAAGAATCTGACATTTTCTTGGGATATAGACTGTGAGGATGCTTTTCAGCGATTGAAGAGGGCTCTGACAATAGCCTTAGTCTTGACTTTGCCAAATGGGAATAAAGTGCTCATAGTATACACTGATGCATGTGGTACAGGGCTTGGTGCAATTTTGATGCAAGAGGGAAGGGTAGTATGTTATGGAGGTAGATAGTTAGGAGTTCATGAGAAGAACTACCCTATCCATGACTTAGAGTTGGCTGCCATAGTATTCGTGCTTAAGACTTGGCGTCATTATTAACTTGGAGAGAAGTTTGAATTGTATACCGATCATAAATCTATCAACTATTTTTTCTCCTAGAAGGATCTCAATTTGAGGCAACATAGATGGATGGAGTTCCTAGCATCCTATGACTTTAAGATTGCTTATGCCACTGGCAAGGGTAATGTGGTAGCAGACGCACTGAGTAGGCCGAGGATGACTTTGAGTCCACTATTCGTAGAGAGGCAGAGCTTGGAGTATATATCGACTTTGATTTTAGGCCATCTACGGATCTTATACCTGGTTTGTTGGCATCCTTAGAGGTGCGACCTACTCTTATGGATCAGATAGGGACTTCATAGCGAGAGGACCCATAGATAGCAGACATCTTGGATAAGCTCAGTAGAAGGGAGACTTCTAGTCACCTCAGTAGATATTCCATGGATGATAGAGGGTGGTTATGATGATATGGAAGCCTTTGTGTTCCCCGAGTTGGGAATCTGTTGAAGACAATCCTTGAGGAAGCCCATCATTCTAGGATGACTATCCATCCATGCGGTGATAATATGTATAGAGATATGAAGAGGGTTTTCTTTTGGGCTGGGATGAAGAAAGATGTAGCGTAGTTTGTTTCTCGATGTTTGATTTGCCAGCAAGCCAAAGCAGAGCAAAGGAAGCCCGGTGGTTTACTTCATCATTTGGAGGTCCCACAGTGGAAGTGGGAGTGCGTCTCTATGGATTTCACTGATGGCCTGCCTAGATTGAGGAAAGGCAATACCAGTATCTGTGTTATAGTTGATAGGCTTACTAAGAGCGCTCATTTCATTCCTGTTAAGAGTAAGAGAACGACAGCATGGTAGGCAGCAGTTTATCTTCGTGAGATAGTCCATCTACATGGAGTACCTTCCGGTATAGTGAGTGATCGTGACCCCATATTCACTAGTGAGTTTTGGAGGAGCTTGCAGGAGGCATTAGGTACATAGTTGTGTTTAAGCACCGCTTATCACCCTCAAACCAACGGGCAGATGGAAAGGGTGAATAAAGTTATTGAGGATTTTTTAAGACTGTGTATCCAAGACTTCGGAGGGACTTGGGAAAAGCATCTTCCATTGTTAGAGTTCGCCTACAACAACAGTTATCAGGCTAGTATTGGCATGGCACCCTTCGAGGCATTGTTCAGACGATCCTATAGATCACCGACTTGTTGGTGGAAGTCTACAGAAGGCTTCTACTTGGATATGAGATGATTGGAGAAACTTTAGAGAAGATTGATCTTATTCGCAGATGCATGAAGACAGCTCAGGATAGGCAGAAATTTTAAGCAGATAAGACAAGAACTGATATTGAATTTGAGGTGGGAGACATGGTTTTCATTAAGGTATCACCTTCGAGGAATGTGGTTCGCTTTGGATCTGTACAGAAATTGGCACCAAGGTTTGTAGGGTCATTTCCCATAACAGAAAGGATTGGACAAATGGCTTATAGGGTGAAGCTACCAGAGAGATTGACTGGTGTTCATGATGTTTTCCACGTTTTTCATTTACAGAAGTGCCTGTGTGATACCGCGGAAGTAGTTGAGCCAATTATGCTTGAGGAAGTAGAGGTGGAACGGGAGGCGACAATTAGACGAGTTCCTACCCGTATTCTTGGATCAGAGGTTAAGAAGCTATGCAACCGAGAGGTCAAGTTGATGAAAGTTCAGTGGGGAGATGACCACGAGGATGCAACTTTGGATACTGAAGACAAGATACGCACTTCGTACCCTTTTCTTTTTAAGGGTATGTTCTTAAGTTCTTTTCCAAAGCTTTTATTCGTACTTGCTTCTATCATTAAAATATATCATATCGATCGAATCTTCGACCTTTAGGTAGGTAACCAAAGGATGTAAACATGTGTTTAAGACATGTTATGTTTGATGGATGCAAGTGTTTGCTAGTGGTTTCTCGTGAATGTAGATACACACACACACACTAGGCACTAGATCGGCTCAATCACTCTCATACTGCATATGGATGTGTGTAACAACCCGCAAATTCTGAACCAATTAAAAAAATTTATTTTAGAAATTTTAATGGAACTTTAATAGTTAAAATAATTTATTTTAAATAATAACGACGAAAAATTTATTTAAATCAAAGTTAAAACGAATATATTTATTTTAACTATAAAAGGAGTTAGAAATAGCGCGGTAGTTTGAAAATTTGAACTTTGACGGACTGTACAGGATGCAAAATAAATCGGATTTTAGTGAAACAAGAAATATTTAAATCTGTTTAACAATATCTTTCTAACGGATGTAAGAAATTTAAATTTCACTTTAAAAATCATAAGTTATTTCCAGTTTAAAATTTAGAAAAGTCGCTATAGCATTTGTATATATTTTAATATAATATATGGCCATTAAAAATAGCCATTTTGCAAACGACCTCCGTTTTTGATGAAACCACTTTTATTGGAACCGGAATGTCAAATTATTGCTAGGTTTCAATTTCCATAATTTTTCGAATCAATATGTGAGCGTGGCAAAAGAAAATATGTTTTGTCAAATTTAGTCAAATTTAATCGACTTGAAAATGGCCATTTTTCAAATGGTCTCAAAATTCGACGGAATTAGTCTTGTTAGAACCGTATCGTCAAAACATAGCTTGTAATAATTTTTCGGTAATTTTTAGAGTCCGTATATGGCCTCGGTGAATTTAAATGTACGATCAAATTAATTAAATAAATGATTTAAATATTAAATTAAATAAAATAGGCTGACGATGGTCAAATAGGCTGAGAGACCTAGCCCACTGTGTCCGGGACGGGGGTATTTGCCTAGGGGCAACTCTGGTTGGGCAAGAATTGGAGTGTTTTAGAAATTAAAGGGCCTTTTCTTAAAATTAAAGGATTTTATAATATTTATTATAAATATAGGAAAATAAAACCCTAATTCGCATCATATACTCAGCCACCACACTATCCTTCCAATGGATGATACGCTCCGATCTTATTCCTTTAATTTCTCCAAATCCTTGCAATGTTTATGAAAATCTCCAAAGCAAAATAGAAGAGAAGGTGGAGCTCTACTGTATGAACGGTGATGATGGGTTTTAGATGACCACACGCGCCGGAATTTGTTCATGAAGCAGCGGTGGTTGAAGGCGTTTCTAGGGCGGAGGACAGTTGCGAGTGGATCAGGGTAGTCGGCGGGGGTAGCATATGCCAAGCGGTTCGGGTGGGGACTTCCGATCATGGTCCGAACTCCTTGGGAGGCGTGCGATTTGGTGAGGTCGGCATGAAGATGGGTTCCAATATTTTGAACACATAACGATGGAAGAAGGAGCGGCCAATTTGGGATTAAGCAATGGTTAAACAAATACTAATTAATTAACAAAGTTAATTATTTATTTAATGTTCAAATCTATAAACGTTCGTACCTTGTTCAAATAGCGACAAAATCGCATGATTTCAGATCCGTTGAAATCAGAAAAATGAGAGCTTCATGATAGAGCTGACTAGATCTGAAACAGGGCATTTTGAAAATTCAGACAAAAACCCACGGTAAGATTTCTATTTTTAATAATTAATTAACATTTAATTATTTTCTTGTTATTTGAAATCGGTGTATGAATGTATGAAATCAGATCTGTGTTTTTCTATTCGTTGTTTGTGATGAATTGTAATGTTCATGTTTTGTTAAGTTAGATGAAAAAACATTCTTTGGTTAGAAATGATGATTAGATTAAAAATAACATTCTTTGTTAGAAAAATGCTATGATAATAAAAATAACCTTTTTGTTAGAAGTATGTTATGATAATATGAGAAAATAACAATTTTGTTTTAAATGTTACTCTAGTATAAAATGTTGCATTAGAGAATAAAGTAACATTTTTGTATGAAATGTTTGATTAAAATAAAATAACATTTTTATTTAAAATGTTTGAATAGAATAAAATGTCATTTTTGTACATAATGTCATGTTAGTATATTAAGGTCATTTTATTTAAGAATGTCATCTTTGTAAGATTATTACATTGAAATAAATATTTCATTTTGTTAAGATTAATACATTGAAAAGGATTACATAAACATATACATTTTTGGTCATTAAAAAAGAATAGAATTTAAAGATTGTATTTTTATGTAATATTGTTACAATAAAAAGAATTAAATTAAAAGGTTAGATTTTTATTGATCAATTGTTTCAATAAAAAGATTAAACATTCAAGAGTACATTTTTATTCATCATTTGTTTCAATAAATAAAATTAAATATTACAGATTACATTTTTATTGATAAATTGCTTAATAATAAGAATAGGATTAAAAGACATACATTTTTATGTAATATTGTTTCCATTAATAAGAATAGTTATAAAGGATCATAATTTATTTTCAGTTAGTCACAAAGACTAGAATTGGAATAAAAGATTTCATTTTATTTTCAACTAGTTACAATGAACTAGAGTTGAGGTTTAAAAGTAGCATTTTTTTATTGTCATTTTATATACAATAAAAGTGTAGATTAAAAAGGTAACAATTTTTATTTTCATTTTATACACAATAAAAAGAATGGATTTAAAGTAACCTTTTACTTTGTCAATTTAGTTACAATAAAAAGGATAGATTTAAAAATAACATTTTTATTGTCACTTTACTTGTAATGAAAAGAATAGATTTTAAAATTTCATCTTTATTGCCATTTTATATGCAATAAAAATAGAGGATTTAAAAGTATCATTTTGTTGTCATCTATATGAAACAAAAATAGGCATTTTTGCTAGAACATGTAAACATGAAATTAAAAGTTGAATTTTTATTTGCATTCTTTGATGCAAATAAACATGAAGTTAAAAGTTGTATTTTTATTTACATTCGTTGATGCAAATAAATCATGAATTAAAAAGTTACATTTTTATTTGCATTTTAGATTTAAATAAAAGCATAGTTTAAGAAGTAACATTTTTATTTACATTTTAGATGTAAATAAAAGAATAGGATTAAAAGTATCATTTTTACTTTTAAGTTAGAGAAAATAAAAAGAATTCATCTTTGTTGTAACTTTGTTAAATTAAATAAAATGTTTTTATTGTCATCATAGGTCATAATAAAAAGATTAGAATTAAAAGATATATTTTCAGTGTCATCTTAGTTTCAATAAAAAGAGTAAATAGAAAGATAAGTTTTATTTGTCATTTTGTTGCAATACAAAAAGATGCATTTTTGGTTAAACAAGAATGAGGCATTTTTAGTTCACTAAAATGATTAAAAAAAAGATACATTTTTATCATTTAATAGAATGAGACAAAACTATTTAATTTTGTCATTTTAAAAGATTAAGACAAATGTATTCATTTTTGTCATTTTAAAGGAATGAATTAATAACATTCATTTTTGGCATTCTAAAAGAATGAAACAAAATATTTATTTTGTCTAATATAAGAATGTAAATAAAACATTCATTTTTTTCGTTCAATAAGAATGTAAATAAAACATTCATTTTTTTTGTCATTTAAATAGAATGAGACTAAAACACTGAATTTTATCATATAAGAAGAATGAGGAAAAATATTCATTTTGTCATTTAAAAAGAATTAAGTAAAAATATTCACTTTTGTCATTTAAAAGAATGAAGCAAAAGAGATTACCTTTTTGTGTAATATGTTTTCATTAGAAAGAATGGATTTAAAATAACATTTTCATTGTCAAATTAGTTACAATAAAAAGAATTTATACAAAAGAAACATTTTTATTGTCATTTTAGTTGTAATGAAAAGAATAGATTTTAAAGTATCATTTTTTTTGTCATTTTATATGAAATAAAAATAGTCAATTTTGTCACTATATTAGTTAAATAGTCATTTTGTTAAACATGATATTTTGTTAAACTCATATTACGTGAATAAGATTGTCATGTTTGTTAAATTCATGTTATGTAAATAAAACATGATTATTGAAATAAAAATATAGATTTTGTTAAAAACATGATCGTTGGAATAAAAATTCATTTTTTCCAAAACATGATTATTGAAAGAAAAATAATCATTTTTGTCAAAACAGGTTAGTGAAACAAAAATTAACACTTGTGTCATAATAGATTAGTTAAAGCAAACCATATATTTTTGTCAAAATATATACTTTTGTCAAGATAGGTTAGTTGAAGTAAAATACACCTTTTTGGTCAAAATGAACATTCTTGGCCAAATAGCTTAGTTGAACAAAAATATTTATTTTTGTCAAAATATAATAGTTGAAACAAAATTACATTTGGTTCAATATGATGGTTGAAAACAAAAATTACATTTTTATTAATTGAGATTTGAAATAAAATAAACATCACATTTTTGTTAAATAAAATAATTAAACACAAATAGCAACTTTATTAACTAGATTTGTGTGACAACAAAATATTCATTTTAATAAAATGGAAATGTCAACAAAATGAATTTATCACTTTAATAACTTTGTTGAAATATAATTTATATGCAAACATAAGAATCCCCTTTATTTGCATAGCATACATTAGAATTTATTTGTAAATATAAGAATCATCTTTATTTGCAAAACATACATTAAAATTTGTAAGTGAAATAAAGAATCATTTACACTTTCACAACCCCATTGTATGTAAGCAAAAGTGACATTTTAATGTGTCAATGTATACATTAAAGTTCGCATGCCATTTAAAATAAAACATTTTATGTGTTAAGTTATACATTGGGAATATGAACAAATAAAATTATCTCTTTTATTTGTTAAAATTAAAGATAGAAATTTGCATACAAATAAGGATAATGAGAATTATCTTTTATTTGTCATCCGCGATATTGTCATATAAATAAATTACATTCTATTAGATATTAGAAATGTATAAGGGAATTATACGAGTCAAATACATTTTTATTTGGCTTTAGGAATAAAATATCATGTTTTGTTCATTATCTTCAACATGTTAGCAGTGTTAGAATTGGTTAAATTTATTAACCAATTATTTATTTATATGAACTGTTATTGGCTGAAAACCCCACACGGGTATCGGGATGATAACTTATATACACTAGTCCCAATATTTATTTGTATGTCAATCGATAGATTGACAGGCTGCGATGAGCATCATTATTTCATTTTAATGTTCATACAGAGGTGAACTTCACTCTGGATGTTGAATGGATGGTTTGATGATTATTTATCTTTTGTTGTCATTTACATACGATGTATGAAATCCATATAACCGAAGTTATATGCTAAATGATTGAGTCGCTTTCCGGTTCAGAATATCTTTTATATAAAGAATATTTTAAAACAAAGAATTTCTTTTAAATAAAGAATATTTTTAAAAGATATTGTAACAAAAGAATTGGTTTTTGGGTTGTCGTGGATGGTGTCTTAAATAACACTATTCTTAAACCCTGAATGAAAGAATAAATCTTTTAACTAAGATTATTAGAGTTTCAAATTATATTTAGTATTGAAATAAATTGATATATGAATTAGGGTTTACCGTGAACTATGTTTTAAATGACATTTGTTCTTTGACCCAATTAACAGTAAGAGTTAATTCATAAATTTGGATAATAATAAAGTTATGATTTTTGATATTAAAACCGAATTAGAGTTTTAATGAATCTTTAAAAGAAGATTAAAGATTATATTTAAAAGAATTTATCTTTGAAATTTAATGGGAACCTTCCCCTATGAATATTTTATTTAAAAGAATATTCTAAATTGGAAAGAGGCGTTGGATGTGTCTTTATAGCACTTGAATTTTAATTATAAAAATATGTGAGTTATTCGGAAAGACTGGGTTTAACCCATTCTGAATAATTACTACGACGATTAAAAGTCGAAGATATTGAAGACGGTGATTGAAGACCGGCGATCTTCACATCGAATGGACGACTACTGATGCCTAGCATTGGGTCGCTCCCAGTAAAGGGTTAATAGTGGTAGTTTGTCCGGACGTACTTGTTGATCGTCCAGATACGCGAGCACCTAGGTGACTCTGGATTCGTTCAGACCCAGAACGGACTTGTAAATGGATGTGTGTCCGACATTGAGTTTCATTCTGTGTAATTAAATTGATACTTATTAATATATATCTGTGGTGGCGGAGAATTTATTCTCTTGCTTAACACCCTTCTTTGAGACGCACGAGCTCGAAGGTTATATATTTGTAGTTATCGATCGCATGGTCTGATCTGTCAATGTGACAAGCCAAGATGCAATTGATCGAGGCTTTTGTTGAAAAGCAGAGCCTTGTGAATTATGATCAAAGCATAACCTATTTAGGCATAGCTTTGTGTATTACATTACCTCGCGAGCCTCACACCCCGGTGGAGTCAAAAACGGGACAAGGGAATGCAGTGAGTGCACACGTTTCTTTCTAGCTAGAAGTGGTGTTTGGGTTTTTACACGGTCTGACATTTTTACTTATATGGTTGATGGAATGAGGCGCCTCGGATTCTTTTTATTGGTAGCCAATGGCCAATTTATAGGTCCAATAGGATCGGGGAGCGTGTGTTTAGGAATTACCAATCCACTAAAGTATTTGTTGGACCGGCCCTGCTGTATTCAAGGGTTCGCCAGTGTCCGAATCCTGAGACATTGCTAGAGTGTCTCGAATCGGTTAGGAGATCGTCCCTAGCCTTGACTCATGATGGAAACCAACCTCCAATACGACATTACGGTCTTGATTGTAAACCTATATATGGCGACATAGTAGGATGGGATACTATGCCGTCTAGGATTGATACATTTACTTTGAAGTGTTTTTGAAACATATATACACTAATAATAATATCAAATCCATTTTTATCGTATCAAGCATTTTTGACCATTATAAGGTAAAACTCTATCCTCCGGCTTGCGTTTCATTGTGTGATGAGACCTGAGTCTTATAATGGTTTAATTTTTCTAAAAAGCATTGCGTTGTTTTAACGATTTACTTTATTTATGCGCTGGCAATCCAATGGAGTAAACACCTTCCGCATTAGCGGCGTGGTCCTGTGATTAGTCTTATTACCAATTAAGTTAAGTAAAGATTTCTCATACCAGTCCCATGACTGACCCGTAGTTTGTTTCACTTTGCAAACTCGGGTTCCCTCTTTTCCACACGGGCAGTCGAGTAACTTATTTTGCAGATATATTGAGCTGGATTCTAGATCGAAGCTTAGAGATCTGTCCAGAGCATTGGTAGTCTTCCTCTATGTTAATTTAATTATTCCACTGCAATATATTAAATTTATTGTAATTTATCTTCCGCTGTAATATAATTCGATGTACTCTGATGTTCTGTACTCTGATGTAACATTATTATAATGTTTATAAAATTCTTCTGTTATTGTTCTGATGTTGTTGTATGCCCGAAGTTAATGCATTCGAGAATTTCCAACTTTTGGATCAGACCTGTGTGGTTATGGTCGATTCAAACTGCGGGGATTTTCGGGGCATTACAATGTATGTGCATTTTTTTCTTATTTTATAAATGGAAATGGGTGTATCATCCTATGGATGTTGCATTTGGATGGATGATTGTGCATGCATATAGCATTTACATGATATATTAGGATTATTTGCATACATTTATGGATTCATGTCACTGACATACATTGCATTAGGGAGGTCGACTGGATCAGTAGGTCGCCCGATCTTTTGCATTAGCATAGGGACATATACACACACTATTGCATATGTTCATATAAGTATTAGAAATATTTTTAAGGACAATGGATGTCTATGATTGGTGGATAAGTAGATGGATGGTGGATGTTAGGATATACATTCTTCTTAACTTAGAGATTTCGGCGACAAAATCCTTTAAGTAGGGGAGAATGTAACACCCCGTAATTTTAAAAGAATGCTATAATGATAAACTAAAGAATATTTAATTAAATATTGGGAATTAAGTAAAACGGACTACGCCATTGTATTCGTCTCGGAATTCTGCTTAAGATAGACTCTAAGTTTGCATAAAACGGACATCGTATGAAGAAGATATTAATGTTTGAAGTTTGTATACATATTAGCAAAATATATATAAGCAAGCCAGTCCAGAAAATCAAAAGGAGGGAAGGCGCGGGAAATCGGCCCGTTGGGGGTCGACCCCTACAAGGGGGTGTCGACCCTATGGTCGACCCTACCCATATCTGGGGCAGATCCATTTTTTGAACCGGGACCTGTTTTTTGACCAGATTCGTTGATGGTAGGCTATAAATATGACCTCATTTCTATTGTTTTATTCGTCAAAAACAATGGAGACAACGAGATGCTTCCCCAACTCAAATTGAATTAGCCTATTCTTCTGCAACAACAACTTATACATATACAAGAATCTCTGCTACAACATCAACAGTCATTTCTCTGTTCTTTAGATCCAGTCCCTGTGAGTTTATGTTGCTTTTAGATATAAATATTTAATAAGTAATCCTAACATGTTTATAACTTTGGATCTAATCATGTGCCTGTTAAAAACCTGAATCATAATTAAACAGATCTACCATTACTTGTACACCTAATCTATTGTTTAGTTCTCATATGCCTATTCCTGATATGCGTATTTTGTTATTCTACCCAATTATGTCATAATATGTCTATTCTATTAGTATGCCTATTTCTGTCATCATATGCCTTTTTGTTATTATGCCTATTTCTGTTCTCTTCTCTCCCCCTTCCCTTTTTATTTATTTTTAGCCAGGCTACCTTCGAGCCTAGGCCTACCACGGAAAAAGGCAAACAAATGAAATTGAGAATGGTTGGGAATCATAAATTGGGTCATAACTTGTATTGTAAAACATGACTGGGATTTAGGGCATAATCTATACCTTGATCTAAAACTTTAATTTGGGACATAAATTGTATCGTGAATCAGACTAGCATTTTGGGGCATAACCTTTGATGAACATGGAAAATTGTTTAAGAATGAACATGCCCAAATTTACAGTAAATAGAAATTTAACCGCACGAGGTTAGATTACACTTGTGGTAGAAGTCTGTCCGGAACTACCCGGCAAATCCAGCATCCATAAATGGTTAATCTAATGTGAGGGTTCTAATGCGTAAATGCATATGTAACTGTGCTAAGGCATGAGTTTAGGTACGACTTATGATAGAAATTTGTTCGGAACCGCCCGACATATCCAATATCCACAAGTGATCGACTTATAATGAGAGGTCTGGTGCATTAACATGCATGAAAGGGAAATGATAATAACCTATTAACCTGTAATACTTAACTTGTTTTAAATCTATGGAGGGGTTATATGAACCTGTCAAAAAATTTTAAGGGTTAAGTAAACTTGCTTGAATCAATGTGGGGTTAAGTAAATCTGTTAAATCTACGGGGTTTATATAAACTCAACAAACTTAACATGTCTTATATGGTAGGGTTGTGCTGGCTTATTAATCTGTTAGGCATAACCTGCCAAAATCTTAGTAGTGGGGATGCGAGCCTAGGGGGTGGCTTGTATCATCTGTTGTGTGGGACCCGTATCAGCTAGTAGCCCATCTTGGTATCAAAAGGAGGACCCTGAACTAGGTATGGGTCAGGGCACGCTTACTGAGCTGATTATAAGAGGTTCATCTGAGTGGGGGTGTTGACGGCGCATTCCAACGGAGTCATGTGCGTACATAGGTCCAGATTGCTCGGGAAATTAAGATGTTGTGACATCAGTAGGTATGGTTGTGCCTCTCGAAAAAAAAGGGTTGCCACTTTAGGAAGTGATACATCCTGATGTGGGGCCAGCACAGGCTATTTACAGGATAGGGAGCCAATCAATTAGGGTAGTAATTAGGGTACATCTAATACTGTTTGTTTATGAGCCCGTTATTATCGTTGGGGGTAACACCTATCATTTCTGTTGGGTTGTCTGTTATTATCGTTGGGGGTATAACCCGTCACTAGAAGTACACCTAAGTCTACCATCTATTTCTGTTGGGATCATTCTGTTTCTGGTATACTAGTATTGGTGTAGAGAAAAGTACTTGAGATGCGCAATATATCTTATACTGTTTGTTCTATTTATCCTACTCAGTCTGTTGTACCTGTCTTATGATATTGTTATCTCTCTCATCCTGTTTATGTGCATGTCTTGATGCTTTTACTTATTTATATGCTAAAAGTAACTGGACTCGCCAGACTTTATGTCTAACCGGTTTGTTTCAATTTCTCTCTCTTCCTTCCCCCCAGGTTCTCAGGTTAGGAATACTCAAGCTTGATTAGGATTCTCTCTTTCGTTCTTCTTGGAGCTGCTTAGATGTACTGCTTGATTTCCTGTCTACCTTGCTATGGCTATTCTTTTTGGGGACTCTATTTTTATATTACTGTACTTTGATGATTTTAGTACAAGAGTCAAGACAGATTTTTTAATTTGATGTAATGGGTTTTTTGTGCTCCAGACTTATGTTGTAATTGGGTTTTGGACCACGATGTTTTCTATTTGGAAAATAAAGTTTTAAATTGCGCTGTTATTTTATATTTGTCTTGTGATGTTTCAGTTTACCTATAACGCTTCACGAAACTTAATGCATTATGTTAAAGAGTGACATTAACGGACGTGGGTTGCCACAATAAAATTGCTTTGTTGATGGTGCTCATTTACGACCTCTAATAATCTAAGATTTATGCAAATCGCAAATTTGGCATTAATTTGCATTCAAATATTTTTAGACCTTGTACAGCTTATTGGATACTAAATATGTAATGGATAATTACCTTTTGGAACAACTGTAATATTGTTTACATAATATTTACCCTTGTCGTAAGAAGCTTTAGAGCTCCATTTATATACTTCATAAATGCTTATATCTCCACAAACGATATACAATTTTATTCTGATGCCTTTTCCCATTTTTGTTAATTGCCCATAGATTAATTATTCATTTATATTATGTTACAATTTTTTATAAACATAACCTTGACCCAAATGGGGTGACCTACTAATGCACATAAAAAACGAAGGTACGTCACTAAATTACAGTTCATCCAAATGTTTGTTCTTTTTTATTTGTAGAGATTTATTTGTGTAGACTGAATTTGAATTTTTATCACTTGCCTTAAAACTTCTATTTTATTTTTAACCATTGTTGTTATAATTTTTGAGCTGAAAACTAATGCTACTATTTTCTAAAGAATTAAGAGAATAATTGAAGATGACAATACAATAGTGATATATTAGTAATTGCTAACTATAGTTTTGTAACTTGGCAAATGTAATGTTAGCGCACATAAGTTAAAGATGTGGCATTTAATATATTTATAGCGTCTTGATATAAAAAATTTCAGGACCGCTTATGCCGATGCATGAAGATATCCTGGTGAGAAACTAATGAAACCAAGCCAAAAAGGTTGTTGTCATGCAATCCATGAATAAGTCCATACAAAAAAGCGATAAATGTACAACACTGCTTGCAAAGTGCAAACCCAAAATGCAAAAGTGAAGGCTGGTTCTGCAAAGCTAAAACTGCTGTAATCAGAATCTAACTCCCTGACATGCTTGGACCTGCACTGTGTTGGTATAATAACTACAGTATTATCGAGGAAGAGATAAAAAAATTATTAATTTAAGGTAGAAGCACTTTGTTGCCTAACTAGTAAAAATCTGATACACGACAAGAAAGAAATACATGCTCCTAGAAAACTGTAGCTAGTGCATGCGAATAGGTACTACATGCTTTAACTTCCCATTGAATTAAGAAAACTCTTGTAAACCAGTCATCATAAAAATCTGCATCAATTTTCATCACTCCCCCTTGATGTAGAAACTCCAAGACTTGATCTGAACTTCAAAAACTTAGGATATGACAAACCCTTTGTAAATCCATCTGCTACTTGATCATTTGTTGAACAATACTTCATTGCTACATCACCTGCAGCAGTAACATCTTGAATAAAATGATGTCAGATCTCTATATGTTTTGTTCTTCCATGAAAAACAGGATTTTTCGCCATTGAAATTGTAGATATATTATCACAGTAAATTTCTGTTGCTGCTTCCTGAACTTTGTGCAAGTCTTCCAAAATCCTTCGCATCCAAATAGCTTGACAAGCTGCTGTCGACGTTGCAATGTATTTAGCTTTTGAAGATGATAACGTAACCATTGATTGCTTCTTTGAACTCCATGCTATGGCACCTGAGCCAAAGCTAAACATAAATCCACTTGTACTCCTCCTATCATCAACATTGTCTGCCCAGTCGCTTTCTGTGAACCCAAACAGCTTCATGCTGGGAACATGTTTATACCAAACGCCATAATTAGCCGTAGCACGAATGTATTGGAGATCCTCTTTGCAGCTCCTAGGTGATGAGTAGATGGACAATGCATAAATCGTGAAATTAAACTGGCAGGGAACAATTTATCTGGGCATGTATGGGTTAGGTACAACAAACCACCAACTAATCTTCGAAAATGTGTCTCATCCGCCTTGGATGTCCCGTCATTAATTGTTAACTTCTCACTTGTGTTCATGGGAGTCATAAAAGTCTTGCAGCTTAACATATTGAACTTCTTTAATAACTCTAATGCATACTTTTCCTAATTGATGAAAATTCCTTCTTCAGTTTGTTGAACCTGAAGACCAAGAAAATAATGTAGCAAACCAAAATCTAACATCTCAAATTCACACATCATACTTTCTTTAAACTCCTTGATAAGAACATTAGATGATCTTGTGTATATTATATCATCCACTTATACACAAACAATCAAATTACCGCCATCCGCTTTTGCTTTAAAATATAGTGTCGGCTCACTATTGCTGCGACAAAATCTATTTTTACAAAGATATGAATCAAGTTGATTGTATCAAGCTCTAGGGGATTATTTCATTCCATATAAAGTCTTGTTTAATTTGTACACCTTTTCCTCACTTCCTTCAATAGCAAAGCCTTTTGATTGTTTAACATACACATCCTCTTCCAAATAGCCATTAAGGAAAGCTAATTTCACATCAAACTGAAATACATGCCATTTGTTTTGTGCTTCTAATGCTAATATAATTCTAACAGTCTCAAATCTTGCTACCCGAGAAATGTATCTAAAAAATCAATACCTTGCTTTTGTGCATAGTCTTTAGCAACAAGCCTTGCTTTACACTTTTGAATGTTACCATATACATGGTACTTTACTTTATATATCTACCTTGCACCTATTGTTTCTTTTCCATCAGGCAAGTTCACAAGTTCCCATGCATTATTTCTTTTAATAGCATTAATCTCTTCCTGCATAGCATGTTCCATAACTCTTGGCCCACTACATCTCCATAATTTGCAGGCTCATAAACCATAAGGTCAAAGCATCCAGTTTGATAAATATCTCCTAATGAACAAAATATTTGTGGACGAGGAGAACTATTTTCAGAAGAAGACCCAACATCATTATTGCTTCATGAGCTTTACTCCTGTCCAGCGGCTCTAGTTGGAGACAATGGTAATGGCTAAGTTGTATATTTAGCTTGGACAGCTTCAACGTCGCTTACAACTAATGGCGTTCCCTGATTATGTTCATTTTGCCAATTCCAAAATTTGTTTTCAACAACTAAAACATCTTGTCGATTGATTAGCTTCTTAGCTTCAGGATTATATAAACGATAACCTTTACTTTCATCACTATATCGAACTAAAATACATTTTCTCTCTTTTTATCGAGCTTTGAGCGATCAACGGAATCAATCAAAGAATAAGCAATACTACCAAATTTTTTTAAATGACTTACATTTGGTTTTCGGTTCCACCACGCTTCATATGGAGTCATGTTTCGAACGGCTTTTATTGGGGGCATATTGAGTAGAAATACAGATATTGCAACTTCTTCAACCCAGAATTCATTAGGCAGCCTCCTTTCATGTAGCATGCTTCTCGCCATCTCTACAACTATCTGATTCTTTCTTTTAGCAACACCATTTTGCTCGGGGTTTTCTAACAGTTAGCTGCCTTTGAATGTCATTTTTCTTGCAAAAATTAGTGAATTTAGCAGACAAGAACTCTCCTCCTCTATCAGTGCGAAGAACTTTAAGAACATGTCCACTTTCCTTCTCTGCTAAAGCTATGAACTCCAAAAACTTCTCATAAGCTTCAGATTTATGACCTAGGAAATACGTCTAACTCATACGAGTACAATCATCAGTGAAGAGTAAAAAATATCTACTCTTATTTAAGGATAAAGTCCTTGTAGGACCAAAAATATCAGCATGGACAAGTTCAAGAGGCTTCTTTGCTCTCCAAGATTTTCCGATTGGAAATGATAGACGGTGTTGCTTTCCATAAATACAACCCTCGCAGACACCACCAGGACAAATAATTGGTGGTAAACCATGAACCATGCTCTTCCTGCTCAAAAGTTGTAGGCCGTTAAAATGCAAATGTCCATAACATAAATACCAAAGCTTTGAATCATCTTGAGGTTAAACGGAAAAAAGCAAGTTGATCATCAAAACATGATATGTTTAATGGAAACATTCCTTTTTCTATCATATGAATTTTAATAAGAGGAATATCAGAATTTTTCTTTTTAATCTCACATGTACCACCAGCAAATAAAACTAAAAAACCTCTTGGCACCAACTGGCCGACACTTAACAAGTTATGAGCCAAACCTAGAATAATATAAACATCGTAAATAAACCTCTCATTGCCTGATTTATATTTTACAACAATCATCCCCTTTCCTTCGATTTTCACTATTTTATCATCACCAAGTCGTACTTGTAGCTTCACCAATTCATCAATATTATGGAAAAGATCTTTTTCTCCCGTCATGTGGTTGTTATATCCACTATCTAAAAGCCATATATCCCTTGAAATTTTAGTGGCAGCAAGGCAAGTAAGGAACAAGCTATCAGCTCCTTTTTCTTTAATAAAATGAGCTCGTTGTTGTTGCTTCTCTAGACAATATGCTTCAATGTGTCCATATTTCTTACATGAGTAACATTGTACTCCTTTGAACCTTTGACTATTGCAAGAGTTTTGAATGCTTTTATCATCAAATTGATTTCCTCTTCCTCCTTGTTGGTTGCTTCTATCTATACTAGATCTTCCATGGCCCCTTCCACGACCACGGAAACCACCTCGACCATGACCACGACCTGCATTTCTTTTATCAAACAAACTTTCTTTGTTTGTACTTTCCACCTTCGATTGGAACGCAATTTTAGTACTCTTCTCCATTGATCTTTTCATCCTGCTTCATGAGCTAAAAGTGAACCCATAAGTTCATTTAAAGAATACGTAGCCAAATTTTTGGACTCTTCGATAGTTGTAACTACATGATCAAACTTTGATGGAAGACTCCGCAAAAAAATTCTACAGCTTTTTGATCAGAAATGTTTTCTCTAAATGTTTTCATATGATTAACAATTACCTTAGCTCGAGAAATAAAATCCTGAATAGATTCATTACCTTTCATCATCAAAGTTTCTAATTCTCTTCGAAATGTTTGCAGCTTCACCGTTGTCACTTTGTTGTCACCACGGAACTCCTCTTTCAAAATAGTCTATGCATCCTTCGACTTGACAACATTGGATATTCGCGGAAAGATTGCTTCTATCACAGCTTGTTGCAAAATAAGTAGAGCCTTTACATCATTCTTACGAAGCTCCCTTACATCAGCTGCACTTTCCACATATCCACTCTCAACAAGATCCCGTGGATCTTGAGAAATGAAAACATCTTCATTTTAATTGCCTAAAATTCGTAGTTTTCCCCACCGAAAATAGGAATAAGTGACTGCAGCTGAGAGAAATTAACGCCATTCATACCATTCTCCATTTTAGTTGCACTAACACCTTTGCTGGAGATTTGTTTCAACACTTAGTATCCACTATGCCCAACTTGAAAAGAACCTGGCTCTGATACCAATTTGTTGGTATAATAACTACAATATTATCGAGGAAGAGATGAAAACGGTAATTTAAGGGATAAGCACTTCATTGCATAACTAGTAAAAACCTGATACATGACAAAAACTAATAAGTGCATTATTTATAAAAAGAAATACATGCTCCTAGAAAACTGTAGCTAGTTCATGCGGATAGGTACTTCATGCGAATAGGTACCGCATGCTTTAACTTCCCGTTAAATTAAGAAAACTCTTGTAAACCGGTCATCATGAAAATCTGCATCAATTTTCATCGCATTGGATAATGCCTGCCCTTCAATTTGGAGAAATATGCAGTCCATGATGATTATGAAGTTTATGAACAGACATGTGTAGCTTTGCATTGGACTGCATATTAAACTTTGCATGAACTGCATATTACAACGGAGTATCTATGAAAGTGAAGGCTTTGGGAATGTCGATTTGGTCATAGACATAAACTACAGGTGCGTTGCAGAAAGCCTACTGGAGATCTAGTTGAACATTAGATCCAAGTAGAGTATTAAGGTAGCTTATTGAGAACATTCTAGGCTTTTGGTATTGGGCTTTCAATGCTAAAAAAATATGCTCAGGCCGTCCTTGTGCAAAGAGCGTGTTGAGCTTTTAGTGCAAGAACTCCCCAAAAAGATATGTCATTTGAAAACTAATATGGGAATTAAGAGAGCAGACCATTACCTACATAGAATATTCAGATGCATGTTAGTTGCCACTCTGATACGTAGGATGTAAGGTAGATGGAACTTACAGTATGAATGGGTGAGCTAATTTATATGATTGCATATTTTATTTGAGTACTAAGAAATTTGGTGGGCAAGTGGCCATGCTATGTATTACTGTTTTCCTATCAATAAATTATGTAAGTGGGATACAATATATTAAATTTTTGATAAACTAATGTACGTTTTTATTTGCCACTCTATTAAAGGCCATCAAAACTTCACTACTACCATATGTAGGGTTGTCAACGAAAACTTTCGAATGCATGCGAACGCAAATAGTGAAATATATGCATCTGCATCTGAAATCATTTTCAAATATTGGATATTTGCATCCGCGGATACAGACGAATATCGAGTAATTATCCAATCCCTCAACAATCGATAAATTAAGAAATATAAACGTAAATTTTAGTCTAATATAAAGTTTTTTCAACATAATTAATTATTAAAGTGTTAAATATAAACAAACATGATGATAATAAATAGTTTTGAGTAATTAATATGTACAACATTGACTGTCAACTGAATAAAACAATAAATTAGAATATTTCACTATGCTAAAATATATATGATTTAAACTATAGCCATGAAGAAAAGCGGACGAATAATTTTCGGATGAGGTTGTGCTTATATCTACACTCGCATCCGTTCTTCCGGGTGTCGATTATTTATCCATTTTCGGATGAAAATATGGATGGATTTTCCTGGTATTCATTGTCAGCTCTAACCGTATGCGATGTACACCGCGTATGATGACATTAATATGGTTGTTACTACTCTTCAATCCTCCTCCTGACCAAATAACTTTTTTTGTTTGACCCTCTTAACTTTCCTATATACATCATTTAGCCTATGTAATCATCTACACAAACTATGAATCATCTTTTGATTGAAGTAACCTTCTCAACAGAATAGCTAATGAACCTTCCAAAAACTGTTTACTGAACAAAAAGCTACACTTCATCCCAAAAAATACAAATGTTCTATTCTAAAAGTGGCAACGACAGTAAAGTATCCTACCATAATATTTAACTACATATCCCGGTCATTTTCTACATTTTCACTAAATACCCTGATCATATTTTTCTTACAGGGCAACCCCTCTTTGCTTCTCTTCACATTACTTCAGGTTCATACATGGAAAACCCAATTCTACTAAATAGTTAGTACACTATATGTTTGCACAAATTAAATCACTTCTTCCTTTTGTCTATGTTAAATTGTTAATGCAAGATTCTTTGCGGAAAGCATCTTTCAACGTTAATTGGTTACCCGTAACTGTTTTATGAATTTAAACTGTTATTTAAATACATATTATGTTAAAAATCATATGGATAATTTTATACTACCTTCCAATTACTTTGCCACTTTTGTTCTATTTTAAAATTCTTGACTATTTTTTATAACTAATGCCATACATTCGAAACTCTGTCATATATGTAACCTACCAACTGATATAGCTGAGAGCACTTAATTCCCAATTTCAACGTGAATCCTAATGAGTTTTTAAAATTGGTCTTTAAAGGTAGACCTGTCAAAATATGACGCTACCCATTTATCCAACTCATTTTACCCTAATTACAACCCTATTGGGTCAAACCATTTATAATTTTTATTAAATAGCTCATAAAAAGTTTGATCCATTTTTAAAACGGTTGCAAATGGGTAACCCACTTACCCATTTAACTCTGCCTACATACGAAATTGCTATTTTTTTTTAAAAAATTGCAGCTATTTCTTCATATTGCCCCGAAACCAGATGAGACTTCGACCGATGGATTCCCACCTAAATTACAGACAGTGTGTAACACTCGGACGTTTTGCCCTGTGACCGAACATTATAGTTCTCCAAGGGGACTGCTAGTTGTACTTAGAAAAATAATAGACTAAATTCCTATATTTAAACTCTGCCTACATACAAAGTCGCTATTTTTTTTTGTAAAAACCACAAGAATTTCTTCATACTGCTTCGGAATCGGATGAGACTACGACCGATAATTCCCACATAAATTACGGACAGTGTCAAACACCCAAAAGTTTTGCCTTGTGATCAAACACTGCAGTTCTCCAAGGGGACTGCTAGTTGTACTTAGCAAATAACAGCCTAAATTCCCATATTTGAACTCTGCCTACATATAGAGTCATTATTTTTTTTGTAAAAACTACAGTAATTTCTTCATATTGCCTTGGAACCGGATGAGACTTCGGCCGATAGATTCCCACCTAAATTACAGATAGTGTGAAACACTCAGACGTTTTGCCCTATGACTGAAATCTGTAGTTCTCCAAGGGGACTGCCAGTTGTACTCATAAAATAACAGGCTAAATTCCCATATTCGAACTCTGCCTATATACAGAGTCGCTACTTTTTTTTGTAAAACTGCAGTAATTTCTTCATACTGCCTCGGAACTAGATGAGACTTCGACCGATAGATTCCCACCTAAATTACGGACTATGTAAAACGCTTGGGCGTTTTCCCTGTGACCAGACACTGTAGTTCTCCAAGGGGTCTGTCATTTGTACTTAGAAAATAACAGGTTGTATTCCCATATTTGAACTCTACCAACATACAGAGTCGCTATTTTTTTTTTGGAAAAACTGCAGTAATTTGTTCATACTGCCTCGGAACCGAATGAGGCTTCAACCGATAGATTCCCACCTAAATCACGGACAGTATGGAACACTCAGATATTTCGTTCTATTAACAAACAATATAGCTTTCCAAGGTGATTAATGTTTATACTTAGAAAATAACAGACTAATTCTCATAATTGTATATAAAAAATAGCAGACTATATTCAGATGGGTCAAATGGGTAACAGATTTAGTAGGTGGGTTGGGTTAGATACAGCTTTATATTGTGTGACGACCCGCCCGCACTAGCCGACATTTCCAATGAAAGTGCGGTGTGCCAATGCCCGACTAGCACGGGACGGTCGCCAAAGAAAGGAAAAGAAAGGAATTTGAGCTAAGAAGGAACCTGAAGAATATCTCACAGCGCATGGGATAAAATATAATAATAATTTACTTGACACAAAACAGGCGAGACAGTGCATAAGCTGAAAACTAAACCATCATAGCAGTGGAAAATCCAAAATACAGCTTATGTTCTACATCATCATTATTACAACTTTTAAAACTGTCTCCAAAGCAAAATAAGAAAGGTTCACTACTAATGCCCAAAGTAGTGACCAGCAGCGACACAGGGAGATTTACATATATATATATATATATATATATATATATCAAACGTAGAAGCCTCCTGCCCGTCTCCGGTACCACTACTCGTGCATAATCACCTGATCTGTCTCTAGTCTGCCCGTTTAAGAGCACCCAGAGTAATAAGAAGAGACATAAAACTCTGGGTCAGAAAAAAGTCTGGTATGAGCGATAAGCAGCAAAACAGAACAATAACAGGTACACTAAACCATACCTGAACCTGGACCTGCAACCAAAGAGTTAGCACAACGAGATGTACAATACTCTAAGGTGACACTAACACATGGTGTAAAGATACGAGGGTGGGGGTGCGCATGTCGTAGTGATGTCGAACAATCAAGCATAGCAACCATCCTCACATCTCTCACTCAGTGCGTAAAGCATACGATATCCACCGCTTTGATCACCCAAATCCTTGCTATGATCACTCTGCCCCATGGAGCCATGGCAACCCCACTGCACTGATCTATAGCCACTAGTCCTTGCTATGTCCACTCTGCCCCATGAAGCCACGATGACTTCACTGCACTGGCTCATAGCCATGCTACGTTCACTCTGCCCCATGGAGTAATAACTACCCCACTGCACTGATCCGTAGCCTAACATCCGTCTTGGTGGTGAATCAAAGTTATGGACATCGATAACCCATCAGCATACGTCCCGCTGCAAAGCCCAACTCATGAAGTCAACTCGTTGGTCCCAACTGGACCCTGAGTATAAACTTCCCGTTTGGAATACCTTTGCATCTCGGGTTTTGGTCTCCTCCGGATCAGTTTGAATGTGCATAGTATCCCAGTTATCATCGGTTCGGTTCGTGATGTCTTCACCCGAGCGGTCGAGTCGTCAGCTCCCTCTCATGGCGGTTCAAATCGTGCTCTTTCACTCGAGCGGGTCAGGTCGTGATACTCCAGGCTGGGTCGTGGTGCCACACTGGTTCGGATCGTGGTAGCCCATCATATGGGTTCGGGTCGTGCCATCCTCACCAGGTCGGGTCGAGCTTCTCCATCCGGGTCGGTTCGTGATCCACTCCATTGCGGTTTGGTTCAAGTTCCTCAGCTCATGGGTGTTCTACTCGTGGTGCCTCCTTGGAGCGTCGGGTCGGTTTGTGCCTTCAGGCTTCGTGGTTCCACCAGCGGCTCATGGAGAGGCGGTGCTTCACAAGCGGGTCGGTACGTAGGGGTGCGATCCGATTCCTGCACAATTTTCCTATAACTTTTCCAATGACTGTTATACGTCATATAACGACGTTTTCGACCATTCTAACTATTACAAGTAATCATAAATCATACCAAACAATCATAGCAGCATATAACGTCAACCATAAACACAAAAATGATAAATAACTATGTCAAAATGGATCAAACATACCCAAAACCAATATTTCCCCTTAATCATGCTTAACCCTAACTAACGATCGGATTAGCAAAACATATCCAAATTAACCCAAATTTCTAACAGAGGCTTAAAATAATATTTAAGAATTTCTAAATATTTTTCCAGAATTTAATAATGTTTAATTTCTTTAATTAACATTAATCACCCCTAATTAGCTGTAACTAGTGAAAAACAATGCAAATCACTCACCTTAGCCACAAATTACTTATAGATCTGAAATTATCTCTCATATAGGTCGAATCTTTGTGTGTTCCAGTAGCTCTATCCCAAATCCTATGGTAATTTGCCTTGATTTGATGTAGATTAGGTTAATACTTGATTAAACGGTGATTAGAAGGTGTTTTAGGAGTTGGAGGCCATTGTTAGGGTTGAAGAGAGGTAAGTGGCGGCTAGAAAATGACAAAGAAAACGTTTCTCTAAACCTAATCAGCCCTCATATAGCTCTAATCCCGAAATCCCCCAATAGGCTTAGCTGCTAATCACCCGGTTAAGCCCAATTAAGCTGTTTTTCACCTACTAAACCTTGTTTCAGCCATATCTCCCAAACGGTGAGTCCGTTTGGCTAATGTGAGCACTCTACGAAAATGTACACCATCATCCGAATTTAATGGAAGCGGCTTCAGGTCAAAACTCCTTACCAATCAAAAGTTATGGCCGAAACAAGATCAGCTAGGGGCAAAATGGTCATTTAAAAATCAGCAAAAATCGTGAACATGGAAAATGACCCCAATAGTCGTTCCCCAAAGTTACACGACTATACGACTTCATATGATAATGAAATAAATATTCTACGATCTTCCGATGCGTAGAATGCGGGTCGTTACACTCTCCTCACCCCTCCCCCCCCCCCCCAAAAGAAATTTCGCCCCCGAAATTCCCTAACCAAAAACATACAAAGGTGTTCCACGTGCTTATCAGTCATTTACAAACAATCAAACAAACAAAACAAAGCTATCCTAGCATGCGGAAAGACTAAATCGAAATGAAAACCTTACCAGGCAAAGAGTTCTGGATACGTCTCCTTAATGCCCTTCTTTGTCTCAGAAGTACAGTCTTTCTCATCCTCGCCCCACTGAACCTTGGCTATATTCACCGCTTTCCTTCGAAGTTTCTTCGTATCGTGCTCGACAATACAAACCATCTTGCGGTTCCCAACCGCCTCAGGTTCTACTTTGGTATCGTATAACTGATTAGGTGAAATTGCCACATCGGGGTCGTGCACGAATTTCCTTAACTGGGAAACATGAAATAAGTTATGAACTCCCGCTATCTTGTCTGGCAACTTAACATTATATGCTAGATTCCCAACTTGTTCGAGAACTGGGAATGGACCAACAAATCTTGGTGTTAACTTGCCTCTCCTACCAAATCGTATCACGCTCTTTAACGGAGAAATCTTGATAAACACCAAGTCGCCAATGGAGAATTTTAAATCTCATCTCCTCTTATCAGCATAACTCTTCTTCCTATCTTGGGCAGCCTTCATTCGCTGTCGTATAATCTTGATCTTGTCTGACGTTTCTCTTATCACATCCGGTCCAAGCATAAATTTCTCACCGGTTTCTAACCAACACGACGGTGAGTTGCACGGTCTTCTGGACAAAGCTTCATACAGATCCATACCTATACTGGACTGATAACTATTATTATATGCGAACTCCACTGGACGCAAATGGTCATCCCATGATCCACCAAAATCTAACATGCAAGCTCTCAAGAGATTCTCTAATATACGATTCACCCTCTCGGTTTGACCGTCAGTTTGGGGATGATACGTGGTACTGAGATGTAATTCTGATCCTAACGCCTCTTGTAAGCTCTTCCAAAATCCACTAGTAAACAACGGATCGCGGTCGCTCACAATGCCTTTAGGTATTCCATGAAATCTCACTACCCACTTTATATACAGTTCTGCTAGTTAAGCTGTCGTTCTATTCGATTTGACGGGTACAAACCTTGCACTCTTGGTCAATCAGTCCACAATCACCCAAATGCTATCATGACCTGATCTAGTCCGTGGTAACCCATCAATGAAATCCATTGAGACTTGTTCCCATTTCCATTTGGAGATTTCTAATGGTTGCAACAAACTACTAGGTTTCTTTTGCTCAGCTTTAACTAACTGGCAATTCATGCACTTGGATATAAACTTCCCAACATCTCTTTTCATCCCTTCCCAGTAGTAGGTCTGCTTCATGTCTCGATACATTTTATTACCACCGGGGTGCATAGTCAGTTTTGAGTAATGACATTCCCTAAGCACTTCATCTCTTAATCCATTGACATTGGGTACAACCAGTCTACCATTCTTTCAAACCATTCATCTTGATCAAGCCCATACTTGTTCATCTCTTCGTTGATTCCCATCTCTAACCTGGATATGATTTCCAATAGGTTAGGATCGTCCCTCCGACTAGAACCAATCCGCTCAATCAAAGTGGGTCTGATCGTCAAACTTGTTAACATCTCTGGATCCAATTCGTACTTTGGTCTGAAATTGTACCCTGCGATATACTCCAGTTGCTTCCACTCAAGAAACATAGCCCCTAAACTGGCGTGTCGTCTACTCAATGCATCAGCCACTACATTGCCATTTCCTGGTGTATACGCAATATCGAAATCATAGGAAGCCAAGAATTCTAACCATCTTTGCTGTCGGAGATTTAGATCCTTCTGAGAGAAGAGATACTTCAACGATTTATGATCGGTAAACAACTCGAATCTTTCTCCCAAGAGATAATGTCTCCACATCTTCAACGCGAATATGATCGCGCCCAATTCCAAATCATGGGTAGGGTATCTTTTCTCATGCGGTTTCAGTTGCTGACTTGCATAAGCTACAACCCTAACTCCTTGCATCAATACAGCACCCAATCCGGTACCACATGCATCTGTATATACTATCATCTCTTCATTCCCCTTAGGAATGACTAACACTGGTGCACATGTCAATTTTTCCTTTAGACTCTTGAATGCATCCTCACACTTTTCATTCCAGACAAAAGCTTGATTCTTCTTAGTCAACTGAGTCAACGGTGCTGCTATATTGGAGAAGTCTTGGATAACTTACGATAATATCCAGCCAATCCCAAGAAACTTCTTATGTCTGTTGCATTCTTGGGCGTAGACCAATCTTGTACCGTAGCCACTTTCGCAGGATCCACGGCAATACCATTCTATGAAACAACATGGCCCAAGAATCTCACTTCCCTCCTTCCTTCCTCCTGAAGTGACACTTAGAAAACTTTGCTTTCAATTGGTGTTTTCTCAACACCTCCATCACTATTCTCAAATGTTCCTTGTGTTCTTCCTCTGTCCTTGAATAAATCAAGATATCGTCTACGAACACAAGAACAAACTTATGCAATTGATCTCAGAATATTCTATTCATAAGATCCATAAAATATGCTGGTGCATTGGTCAACCCGAATGGCATGACCAACCACTCATAGAATCCAGACGGCGTCCGAAAGGCCATTTTAGCTATACTCCCAGCTTCCACCCTAAGCAGATGAAAACCTGTCGCGAGATCCAACAGGGAGAACACTCTCGCGCCACTCAACTGATCAAACAAACCATCTATCCGCGGTAGAGGATACTTATTCCTCCTCTTCACCGTATTCAACTCGCGGTAGTCAACACACAATCGAAGGGAACCATCTGCCTTGGTAGCAAACACAACTGGTGCTCCCCACTCAGAGACGGTTCTTCTAATAAACCCCTTCTTGAAAAGATCGCTTACTTGCACCCCGAGCTCTCGCTGCTCCCTTGGTGCCATACGACGAAGTGGCATCACTATAGGTCCGACATCTTTCACTAAATCAATACGAAACTCAATCTTTTGACGTGATTGTGACGACCGCCCACAACCCATGCACTATACATGAGGAATATGGCGCTGAAAGGTGTGTCAGGCTGCTATGGACGATCATCAGAGTAGGTAAACACATTGAAACCTGTCGTAGAACCCACAGCGCAAGGATGAAATATAATAGAATATATACAACAGGTAATAGTAATGAGGTATCATATAGCAAACTTTTGAAATTTTCTCAACATCCAGAAAGATTATCCAACTTGTATCAAAGTTTGTACATGAGGCCTCACTACAACCCTCAAGCAACTCAAACAGCGGAAACAGAAATACTAGATAGTAATAAAACTGGTACGCCAGCATCCTGCTCGTCATCGCTCAGCTTCCTCGTCTCACTAAGCTCCATTACCTGTAACCTGCTACTCAACCTGCCCATCCACAACCGGATGAACAGCCCAAGGTAATAAGAGGAAACATAAAACCTTGAGTCAGACAATAGTCTTAGTGAGCGATAAAACAGCTAACAAACTTCAACAAGAAAGTATATGATAATGGGTAAATGAACAACTTATCTACCCACAACACCAGAGAAGAACTCAACCCTATCTTCCCCACATCGGACAGTGATAGCCTTTACACCAAGCATTTCAACCATTAATCCATAGAAACTAGAACAACCATTCAATCACAGAGAACACACATCACATCCAGATTATATAAGTCTCACACAGACAACCCTTATCGAGTTTAACATCCCTTAAGTACTCTCGCCAGAGGCCTAGACCAATATCATTTAAGCACTCAAAGGACATATCCCTCGACTTTGGATAATCTATGTGAGATAGTACAAACAGAACAACCAATCATCCATGACTGACTCTGGCTATCACCACCAATCCTGCTTCGAAACCATCATTATCGTATGACGGCCAACCTTGCCATATGTCAAGGGCTAATGGTAACCCCAGTTCTAGCATGAACTCCATATGTCCAACCTTGACAACTAGGCCTTTCAACGATACCCAAGGTACTCGACCTACAACCGGTCTTTCGGGCCTTTCAACGATACCCATCGTACCCCTGCTTTGAGCCTGCTAGAACTTACGACAATGATGACCTCTCGGCCTTCGCATCTCTAATCGTCCAACCTTGACGATGTTTCATAGCTCAAGCAACCTTCTCGAGCAGCCATTACCCACCAACTCACGACCTTTGAGTTGTCACCACATTCGTTGTTCCACCTTGATCAACGAACACATTCATCACTTCGAACCTTCCTTCTTGAACCACTTCGAAGTCACGTCATCACCGAACTAAAACACATCACTGCGCTGCGGCTAGGGTTCGGGGGGTTGCCCCCGAAAAATATTTCTTTTCAGACCTTTTTGGTTCGTACCCGAAAACGTACTTTTCGAGGAAACGACCCTGTTAAAACCGACCAGCCTTGCTCCATAACGACTAGCTAAAACCAACTAGCCTGCTCCAAAACGACCAGCTAAAATCAACCAACTTGCTCCAGAACGACCAGCTAAAACCGACCAGTATTTGCTTCCCATCCAAAACCGATCAGAATTTACTTCCCATCCTAAACCGACCAGGATTTCCAGAGCGACCAGGACTTCCAGAGCGACCAGGATTTCCAGAGCGACCAGGACTTCCAGAGCGACCAGGAATTTCCAGAGCGACCAGGACTTCCAGAGCGACCAACTCCTCCTGAGCGACCAGCTCCTCCTGAGCGACCAGCTCCTCCATAGCGACCAGCTCCTCCTGAGCGACCAGCTCCTCCATAGCGACCAGCTTTGGACCGACCCCGTCAAGACCGACCAGATCCATCGGACCGACCAGGACCAACTCCATCTGACCGGCCAACTCCCTGACTTGCTCCCCAAGCCATAATATGACCGACCACCTCATTCCAGACCCTTCTGGACCGACCAGAGCCATCAGACCGACCAGCTTCGACCGACCACCTCTTCACGACCAACCCGGCCAGCTCCAGGACGACCAGAAACCTGCACATCTCCAATTCGACTCTGATTTCGACCAAAACTTCATCAAACGACGAATCCGACGAAACCGGTTTATCCGATTCATCCAAATGCAACCACAAACATGTTATGCAACCAACAATATCACCAATCTAACAATTTCCATCAAAACACATAAATTTCCAAAAAAACATGATAAATGAACATATGAACACAAATATAGATCTAACTTGCATAAACTCATGAAATAACATGAAACTTACCATTTAAATTATCTAGATTAGATCCTAGAATGGTTCATATGTAATTTATACTTAACATGGTGTATATCTAAAGAAAATGACATAAAAATGATGAAATTAACATCCTATAACTCACATACTTCCATGAATCCGAATGAGAGATGTAAATCACTCACCAATTCTCCAAAACAAAGCAAAAGCGATGAAAAAGCAATCCGGACAGCGAACACTTCGAATCAAACCCTTTAATCCGATGAATTCGCCCTTGAAACGATGTTGATCTAGCCTCGAATGGTATAGATCTTCGATTTCCCCCTTGGATTTGGAATTTTAATGGTGGAAAAGTGTTAGAGGAAGAAGGAGATCAAAGCCTCCCTATAAGAGAATGGAAAATGCCAACCTTTCTCCATATCCCTTACCCTCTATTTATAGTCTCCACCTACCCTCTAATGGGCCTTCTCCAAATCAGCCCATTAGCCTTCCAAAACCTGAACAGCCAACTGAAAAACCTTAAAATAACGATTTCTCCCAAACCGCTGAACCAAATCCTTAATGTAACCACTCTACGGAAAGACAATCATCAATTCCTTTCCAATGGCACAGGTCTCATCCCCTGATTCGACCTGAGTCAAAAGTTATGCCCTGTACAAGACTGACAGGGGCAAAATGGTCACAAACAAAATTGGTAAAATTTATGGACATGTCTCACATCCCCATAAGCAACATACCAAAAGATGAGAATGATCCAACCCTCAGGGAATAAAATAAAAATATTTTACGATCTTCCGATACGTAAAATGCGGGCTGTTACATTCTCCACCCCTTAAGAATTTCGCCCCCGAAATTCCAAGCAAACACAAGCAACCATAACAATTCCGCATGCCTAACATCCATGAGAAGCCAATTCTACCATCCGAACTAGCAACCATCAAACCATGCATCCATAGCCTTATCCTAGCACGCGGAATTCTATTAAACAACAACAAGATACAACGATATAACGATGATACAATCAAAGGGTCCTACCGACGAAGAGTTCTGGATGAGTCGCCCTCATGCTCTCTTCCGTCTCCCATGTACAATCGTCGCCATCTTCACTCCATTGTACCTTGACTATCTTAACCTTCTTCCTCCTAAGCTGTTTCGTGTCATTCCCCACAACACGAAGTGGCTTACGAGGTTTCGCAACTGCGGTCTCTACTTCCAAGTCTTCATATTGTTCTGGAGATACCACCACATTCGAGTCGTGCACAAACTTCCGTAGAAATGACACATGGAAAACATTATGCACACTCGACATCTTCTCGGGTAACTCTAATCTATATGCGAGCTTTCCTATTCGCTCGACTATCGAAAACGGTCCAACAAACCTAGGAGCCAACTTCCCTTTACTTCCGAATCGAACCATATGTTTCAACGGTGAAATCTTCACGAAAACCATATCTCCTTCGTCGAATTCCAAATCCTTACGACGCTTATCGGCGTAACTTTTCTGACGATATTGGGCCGCCTTCATTCGTTGTCGAACAATCTCGATACAATCCGAGGTTTCTCTAATCATTTCAGGCCCAAGTACCAACTTATCTCCAGTTTCTAACCAACAAGCTAGAGAATTGCACGGTCTTCCATACAACGCCTCGTATGGTGCCATCCCAATACTCGACTGGTAGCTATTATTATATGAAAACTCAACTAGATGTAGATGGTCCTCCCATGATCCTCCGAAGTCTAACACACAAGCCCTCAGGAGATCTTCTAAAACTCGGTTGACTCTCTCGGTCTAACCATCAGTTTGGGGATGATATGCCGTACTTAAGCACAATTCGGTTCCCAAAGCCTCTTGCAAACTTTTCCAAAATCCACTCGTGAACAATGAATCCCAGTCACTCACTATATTCTTTGGGGCACCATGAAATCGAACTATCCATTTCACATAAAGCTCAGCCAATTTTGATGCTGTCCTAGTCGTCTTGACAGGAATGAACTTTGCACTTTTGGTCAAACGATCCACAATGACCCAAATCCCTTCATTCCCCGCCCTAGTTCTAGGTAGTCCATCGACAAAATCCATCAATATCTGCTCCCACTTCCATGTAGGAACTTCTAATGGCTGAAGTAAACCACTCGGCTTCTTCTGTTCAGCTTTCACCAACTGACAGTTCATACACTTAGAAATGAATTTTCCAATATCTCTTTTCATCCCTTCCCAGTAGTAGGCTCGCTTCATGTACTGATACATTTCATTACCACCAGGATGAATCGTTAGCTTCGAGTGATGACATTCTCTTAGAACCTCATCCCTCAATCCGTCGATATCAGGAACAACTAGCCGTCCTTGCTTTCGAAGCCAACCTTCTCGATCGACCTCGAACTATTTATCCTCCGGTTCCAGTTTCTGAATGAATTCGACAAGCTTCGCATCTTTCCTTTGGCTCTCGCCAATCCTTTTGATAAGAGTAGGTCTTATCGACAAGCTTGCCAACATTTCAGGTTCCAACTCACACCTTGGCCTGAAATCGAACCTTGCCAAGTACTCGAGGCCCTTCCATTCTGAAAACATCGCTCCCAAACTTGCGTGTCTTCGACTCAATGCATCTGCAACTGCATTGCCTTTGCCAGGAGTATAGGCTATACCAAAATCATACGATGCCAGAAACTTTAACCATCGTTGCTGCCGAAGATTCAAATCCTTTTGGGAGAAAAGATACTTCAACGACTTGTGATCCGTAAACAACTCGAATCGTACTCCCAACAGGTAATGTCTCCACATCTTCAGAGAAAACACAATCGCTGCCAACTCCAAATCATGAGTTGGATAGTTCTTCTCATGCGGCTTTAGCTGTGGACTCGCGTAGGCCACAACTTTATCCTTCTGCATGAGCACTGCTCCAAGTCCAGTACCACATGCATCAGTATACACCACCATCTCTTCATTCCTACTTGGAATGGTCAACACAGGTGCACTCGTCAATCTCTCCAAGATTTCGAACGCTTGTTCACACTTTGCATCCCATGTGAACACTTGGTTCTTCTTCGTCAATCCTGTTAATGGTGCAGCTATCTTGGAGAAATCCTTGATAAACCTTCAGTAATAACCAGCCAACCCATGGAAACTCTGAACATCCGTTGCATTCTTAGGTCTATCCCAGTCCTGGATTGCTGCAACTTTAGCAGGGTCAACCGTTACACCTTTTCCAGAAACAACATGACCTAAGAACCTCACTTCATCTTTCCAGAAGTGACACTTTGAGAACTTAGCCTTAAGCTGATGCTTTCGCAAGATCTCTAACACAACTCTCAAGTGCGTCTTATGTTCTTCCACATTCCTAGAGTAAACCAATATATCATCCACGAACACAAGCACGAACTTATTCAACTGATCTCTGAACACTCTATTCATAAGATCCACGAAATACGCTGGTGCGTTAGTCAACCCGAATGGCATCACCAACCACTCGAAAAACCCGGACGGTGTCCTAAACAGTCTTTGGCACACTATCCTTAGCCACTCTCAACTGGTGAAACCCCGTTGCCAAATCCATCTGAGAAAACACTTTGGCTTCGTGAAGCTGATCGAACAAGTCATCAATCCTTGGTAACGGATACTTGTTCTTCTTAGTCACCTTGTTCAGCTCACGATAGTCCACACACAATCTTAACGAGCCATCTGCCTTAGTTGCAAACACGACTGGTGCATCCCACTCGGAAACACTCCTCCGAATGAATCCTTTTCCCAAAAGGTCACGAACTTGCACCTCTAACTCTCGTTGTTCTCTAGGCGCCATCTGCCTAAGGGGCATAACAATTGGTCTAGCACCTTCGACCAAATCGATCCTAAACTCGATCTCACGATGCGGCGGCAACCCTTTGACCTCGTCAAAGTCATCAACATACTCATTAGCGATCAGCACTGATGACAGGTCTTCATGTGGAATCCCAAGCGAATATAGATAACTCACGAAGACCCCGTCTTCGCGCTTACATCTAATCAACACCTTTCGCCCTTCCACATCCCCGACCCTCACCTCTAGCTTCTCGCAATTCACCCTTGCCGCATATCTCTTGAGCCAATCCATGCCCAAGACGATCCCATACCCAGCGAAGTTAAGAACAAAGCAATCACACATAAAAGAGCAACCATGACTCGATAACACTAAACCACGGCAAACCATGCACAAACTGGACGAACCCCCAACTGGATTAGTCACGATCAATGGTCTATCACAAATCTCGGGTTCCAAACCCAAGCGACACACAAGCTCATTGCATATGAATGAATGTGATGCTCCAGTATCAAACAAAACTCGAACTGAAACACCGTTAACAGAAAAAGTACCTTGCACCACAACACCCTTTCCCTTCTCCTCTGCAGTAGGAGCTCTTGAAGAAGATGGCACAGCTTCCAAAGCATATGCCTTCACAATCTGCTTGCCCTTAGCTGATTCTGGACAATCTTTCTTCTCATGCCCAGGCTTTCCACACTTGAAGCACTTCTTCTCAGCTTTGGGATTCTTGCACTCATTTGAATAATGACCCTTCTGTTGGCAGTTAAAGCATAGCACCTCACTCTTGGGTTTCTTTTGGCCATCCTTTCCTTTCTGTTGTTGTTGCTTCCTCTTTTTATTATTACCACCCTGCTGTGGTTTCTGAACCTCCTTGGTTGCAGCAACAACATTTGCTTTCTTGGGAAACAAGCTCTCATGACGAATAGCCTTTTCCACAATCTTTTCAAATGAATCATCAAGGTGGTCCACAAGCGGCTTTCCAATATGAGCATCCAAACCCAAGACAAACTTCTCGTTCTTCTGATAGGGTGTATCAATGTATGAACGAGCATATCTAGACAAAGCCTCAAAATCAGAAATGTAGTCAAGAACTGATCTGCCATTCTGCTTCAACTCTACGAACTTCTTGAAGAGAACGGACTTTTGAGCAGTGGAGATAAACTTTGCTTCAAACTTAGCTTGGAATTTCTCCCATGAAATCTCCTCTTCCGGAGTCTCGAGTATAACAGAATTCCACCATTCCATGGCCCTGCTCTGCAGCTGCCTTGATGCAAGCTTTCTCTTCATTGCATCCTCAATACCCAAGTCTCCAAAGATTCGAACACATGAATCCATCCACCTCTGAACCTCTTCAGCTGGCTCAGTTCCCTTGAATGGTTTCCCTCCTAGAGATGTAAAGTCCTTGCACATCTTTGCAAAATCTACCCTAGGAACTCGCATACCTACATCTACCGTAGCCGCCACTGGAGCGGGTACCCTTCGCATAATTGCTTCTTCCATGGCTTCAAACATGGCCGAGTAATCTGGTTCACCACCATTTCCCCCTCCAGTATTAGCTCCCCTAGCAGCGTGTCTTGATGGTCGTCTACTCATTCTAAATCTGCAATTTAGAATAATTAGCCACTTCCAAGAAAACTGCTAAAGAGATACAACCGCTACTACTATATATACTAATATATATAGTAAACATCCAACTGAAATCTACAAATACGTCTCTCATACGTAATTACGTCTTCGAACTTTGGCCAAAATCGTTGACCAGAGCTCTGATACCAAATGTAACGACCGCCCACAACCCCTGCACTATACATGAGGAATATGGCACTGAAAGGTGTGTCAGGCTGCTATGGACGAACATCAGAGTAGGTAAACACATCGAAACCTGTCGTAGAACTCACAGCGCAAGGATGAAATATAATAGAATATATACAACAGGTTATAGTAATGAGGTATCATATAGCAAACTTTTGAAATTTTCTCAACATCCAGAAAGATTATCCAACTTGTATCAAAGTTTGTACATAAGGCCTCACTACAACCCTCAAGCAACTCAAATAGCGGAAACAGAAATACTAGATAGTAATAAAACTGGTACGCCAGCCTCCTGCTCGTCATCGCTCAGCTTCCTCGTCTCACTAAGCTCCATTACCTGTAACCTGCTACTCAACCTGCCCATCCACAACCGGATGAACAACCCAAGGTAATAAGAGGAAACATAAAACCTTGAGTCAGACAATAGTCTTAGTGAGCGATAAAACAGCTAACAAACTTCAACAAGAAAGTATATGATAATGGGTAAATGAACAACTAATCTACCCACAACACCAGAGAAGAACTCAACCCTATCTTCCCCACATCGGATAGTGATAGCCTTTACACCAAGCATTTCAACCATTAATCCATAGAAACTAGAACAACCATTCAATACAGAGAACACACATCACATCCAGATTATATAAGTCTCACACAGACAACCCTAATCGAGTTTAACATCCCTCAAGTACTCTCGCCAGAGGCCTAGACCAATATCACTTAAGCACTCAAAGGACATCTCGCTCGACTTTGGATAATCTATGTGAGATAGTACAAACAGAACAACCAATCATCCATGACTGACTCTGGCTATCACCACCAATCCTGCTTCGAAACCATCATTATCGTATAACGGCCAACCTTGCCATATGTCAAGGGCTAATGGTAACCCCAGTTCTAGCATGAACTCCATATGTCCAACCTTGACAACTAGGCCTTTCAACGATACCCAAGGTACTCGACCTACAACCGGTCTTTCGGGCCTTTCAACGATACCCATCGTACCCCTGCTTTGAGCCTGCTAGAACTTACGACAATGATGACCTCTCGGCCTTCGCATCTCTAATCGTCCAACCTTGACGATGTTTCATAGCTCAAGCAACCTTCTCGAGCAGCCATTACCCACCAACTCACGACCTTTGAGTTGTCACCACATTCGTTGTTCCACCTTGATCAACGAACACATTCATCACTTCGAACCTTCCTTCTTGAACCATTTCGAAGTCACATCATCACCGAACTAAAACACATCACTGCGCTGCGGCTACGGTTCGGGGGGTTGCCCCCGAAAAATATTTTTTTCCAGACCTTTTTGGTTCGTACCCGAAAACGTACTTTTCGAGGAAACGACCCTGTTAAAACCGACCAGCCTTGCTCCAGAACGACTAGCTAAAACCAACCAGCCTGCTCCAGAACGACCAGCTAAAATCAACCAACTTGCTCCAGAACGACCAGCTAAAACCGACCAGTATTTGCCTCCCATCCAAAACCGATCAGAATTTACTTCCCATCCTAAACCGACCAGGATTTCCAGAGCGACCAGGACTTCCAGAGCGACCAGGACTTCCAGAGCGACCAGGACTTCCAGAGCGACCAACTCCTCCTGAGCGACCAGCTCCTCCTGAGCGACCAGCTCCTCCATAGCGACCGGCTCCTCCTAAGCGACCAGCTCCTCCATAGCGACCAGCTTTGGACCGACCCCCGTCAAGACCGACCAGATCCATCGGACCGACCAGGACCAACTCCATCTGACCGGCCAACTCCCTGACTTGCTCCCCAAGCCATAATATGACCGACCACCTCATTCCAGACCCTTCTGGACCGACTAAAGCCATCAGACCGACCAGCTTCGACCGACCACCTCTTCACGACCGACCCAACCTCCGACCAGGATTTCCAGAGCGACCAGGACTTCCAGAGCGACCAGGACTTCCAGAGCGACCAGGACTTCCAGAGCGACCAACTCCTCCTGAGCGACCAGCTCCTCCTGAGCGACCAGCTCCTCCATAGCGACCGGCTCCTCCTAAGCGACCAGCTCCTCCATAGCGACCAGCTTTGGACCGACCCCCGTCAAGACCGACCAGATCCATCGGACCGACCAGGACCAACTCCATCTGACCGGCCAACTCCCTGACTTGCTCCCCAAGCCATAATATGACCGACCACCTCATTCCAGACCCTTCTGGACCGACTAAAGCCATCAGACCGACCAGCTTCGACCGACCACCTCTTCACGACCGACCCAACCTGCTCCAGGACGACCAGAAACCTGCACATCTCCAATTCGACTCTGATTTCGACCAAAACTTCATCAAACGACGAATCCGACGAAACCGGTTTATCCGATTCATCCAAATGCAACCACAAACATGTTATGCAACCAACAATATCACCAATCTAACAATTTCCATCAAAACACATAAATTTCCAAAAAAAACATGATAAATGAACATATGAACACAAATATAGATCTAACTTGCATAAACTCATGAAATAACATGAAACTTACCATTTAAATTATCTAGATTAGATCCTAGAATGGTTCATATGTAATTTATACTTAACATGGTGTAGATCTAAAGAAAATGACATGAAAATGATGAAATTAACATCCTATAACTCACATACTTCCATGAATCCGAATGAGAGACGTAAATCACTCACCAATTCTCCAAAACAAAGCAAAAGCGATGAAAAAGCAATCCGGACAGTGAACACTTCGAATCAAACCCTTTAACCCGATGAATTCGCCCTTGAAACGATGTTGATCTAGCCTCGAATGGTATAGATCTTCGATTTCCCCCTTGGATTTGGAATTTTAATGGTGGAAAAGTGTTAGAGGAAGAAGGAGATCAAAGCCTCCCCATAAGAGAACAGAAAATGCCAACCTTTCTCCATATCCCTTACCCCCTATTTATAGTCTCCACCTACCCTCTAATGGGCCTTCTCCAAATCAGCCCATTAGCCTTCCAAAACCTGAACAGCCAACTGAAAAACCTTAAAACAGCGATTTCTCCCAAATCGCTGAACCAAATCCTTAATGTAACCACTCTACGGAAAGACAATCATCAATTCCTTTCCAATGGCACAGGTCTCATCCCCTGATTCGACCTGAGTCAAAAGTTATGCCCTGTACAAGACTGACAGGGGCAAAATGGTCACAACCAAAATTGGTAAAATTTATGGACATGTCTCACATCCCCATAAGCAACATACCAAAAGATGAGAATGATCCAACCCTCGGGGAATAAAATAAAAATATTTTACGATCTTCCGATACGTAAAATGCGGGCTGTTACAGTGATGGAAGTCCAACTTCCTCGAAGATGTCCGGATACTGGCCAGCCACGGGCACATCTGACAACTCATCATGCGGGATGTCGAGGGAATTTAGAAAACTAGTCATTACCCATCACTAGGTAGACCACCAAACACTGCCCTCCGCCCATCATCCGCTCTAACTGTCACCAAAAAGCCCTCATAGTCTACCACTACCCCGTACCTTTGGAGCCAATCGACTCCCAATATAATGCCAAACCCAGTAAAGCCCAAAACAAAGAAATCACAAACGAACATACATCCATTACTCGGTAAGACCACATTACGACAAATCATACTAAGGCTAGTCGAACCGCCAATCGGTTTTGCCACCACTAAAGGTCTATCGACTATCTCGGGTTCCAATCCCAACCTATCTAGCAGGTCACTAGATATGAAGGAACGGGAGCTCCAGTATCAAACAATACTCGAACAAGAACATCATAAACATAAAGCGTACCTTGAACGACGACATTCTTTCCTTTCTCCGCCGCAGTTAGGGCATTCGATGAAGAAGGAACAACATTAAGAACATATGCTTTCACAATCTGCTTCTCTTTAGGGGGTTGCAGACATTTATCCTTGTGATGTCCCACTTAGCCATAGTTGAAGCACTTCCTGTCTTCAGGCTTTGCTCGACATTCTTTAGCATAATGGCCCTTCTTGCCATAGCTAAAGCAATAAACATCTTACTTAGTCTTCTTCTGACCCTCTTTAGTCTGATTCTGTTTCCATTTGTTCTGAGAATTATTCTTGCCTCCACCGCTTGCTTGTGGTTTTGGCCCCTCTGCAGATGCAACAACGACTTCAGTCTTGGGCTTAGGATAAAGGCTCTCTGACCTCAATGTTTTCCCAACAATTGATTCAAAAGTCTCATCAATATGATCTATAAGTCTATCTCCCAAGTACTGATCTAAACCAGTCATGAACTTCTCATTCTTCTTCTCGGGAGTGTCAATAAGAGATAATCCATACTTTGATAAAGTATCGAGCTCAGCAATGTACTCCGAGACTACCCTACCATTCTGCTTAAGCTCCAGAAATTTCCTAAAAAATTCTGATTTTTGAGCAGTTGGGATAAACTTATCACTAAATCGGGTCTTAAACTGATCACAAGTAACTTGATCCTCAGGGGTAGTTGCCTTAATAGCATTCCACCAATTCATAGCCCGTCCTTGCAGCTGATGGGATGCCAGTTTCCTCTTCATCGCGTCTTCAATTCCCAGATCCTCGAAGATACGTTCACAATTATCAAGCCAAGCCTGAACTTCTGTAGCCGACTCCGCTCCGTGGAACGACTTCCCACCAAGACTAGTGTAATCCTTGCAAAGCTTGGCGAAATCGGCCCTAGGCGCCTGCATCGCTGCACCACCACCATTAGCAGCATTAGGAACTGCTCCTTGTACATCTCTAAGCATCTCTATCATGAAATCAGTGAACATCGTCCTCATATCAGGAGCATTCCCATTATTAGCTCCTCTACCACTACCCCTCGTATGTCGGCTCATCGTTCAATCTGTAAGGAGAAAACGATTAACCATCTCTTCAGTTGTGCCAGTGTAGTGCGACTTCATCCTTAAATATACTAATAATATATATATAGCTTTTGAAAATCAAAATATCACAAATACGCGCTCTCGTATACGTATATTG
This sequence comes from Allium sativum, assembly GCA_030737875.1. Classification (NCBI taxonomy): domain Eukaryota; kingdom Viridiplantae; phylum Streptophyta; class Magnoliopsida; order Asparagales; family Amaryllidaceae; genus Allium; species Allium sativum. Next base: position 225,698,785 of record CM060911.1, on the reverse strand, counting down.
TCTCTCCCTAGTGTCTTTCCCTTGGTTAACTACGCAACCTAGAGCTCGGATACCAAGTGTGACGACCCGCCCGCACTAGCCGACATTTCCAATGAAAGTGCGCTGTGCTAATGCCCGACTAGCACGGGACGGTTGCCAAAGAAAGGAAAAGAAAGAAATTTGAGGTAACAAGGAACCAGTAGAATGTCTCACAGCACATGGGATAAAACATAATAATAACATACTTGACACAAAACAGGCAAGACAATGCATAACTGAAAACTAAACCATCATAGCAGCGGAAAATCCGAAATACAGCTTATGTTCCACATCATCATTATTACAACTTTTAAAACTATCTCCAAAGAAAAATAAGAAAGGTTCACCACTAATGCCCAAAGTAGTGATCAGCAGCGACATAGGGAGATTATATATATATATATATCAAACGTAGAAGCCTCCTGCTCGTCTCCGGTACAGCTATTCGTGCATAATCACCTGACCTGTCTCTAGTCTGCCCATTTAAGAGCACCCATAGTAATAAGAAGAGACATAAAACTCTGGGTCAGACAAAAGTCTAGTATGAGTGATAAGCAGCAAAACAGAATAATAACAGGTATACTAAACCATACCTGAACCTGTAACTGCAACCAAAGAGTTAGCACAACGAGATGTACAATACTCTAAGGTGACACTAACATATGATGTAGAGATACGGGGGTGGGGGTGCTCATGTCATAGTGATGTCGAACAATCAAGCATAGCAACCATCCTCACATCTCTCACTTAGTGCATAAAGCATACGATATCCACCGCTTTGATCACCCAAATCCTTGTTATGATCACTCTGTTCCATGGAGACATGGCGACCCCACTGCACTGACCCATAGCCACTAGTCCTTGCTATGTCCACTCTGCCCCCATGAAGCCATGACGACTTCACTTCACTGGCTCATAGCCATGCTACGATCATCTGCCCCATGGAGTAATAACTACCCCACTGCACTGATCCGTAGCCTAACTTCTGTCTTGGTGGTGAATCAAAGTTATGGACATCGATAACCCCTTAGCACACATCCTGCAGCAAAGCCCAAATCATGAAGTCAACTCGTTGGTCCCAATTAGACCCTGAGTATAAACTTCCCATTTGGACTACCTTTGCATCTCGGGTTTTGATCTCCTCCGGATCGGTTTGAATATGCGTAGTATCCTAGTTATCATTGGTTCGATTTGTGATGTCTTCACCCGAGCGGTCGAGTCGTCAGCTCCCTCTCATGGCGGTTCGAATCATGCTCCTTCACTCGAATGGGTCGGGTCGTGATACTCTACGCTGGGTCGTGGTGCCACACTGGTTCGAATCGTGGTACCCCGTCATATGGGTTCGGGTCGTGCCATCCTCACCAGGTCGGGTCGAGCTTCTCCATCCGGGTCAGTCCATGATCCGCTCCACTGCGGTTCGGTTCAAGTTCCTCAGCTCATGGGTGTTCTACTCGTGGTGCCTCCTCGGAGGATCGGGTCGGTTCGCGCCTTCAGGCTTCGTGGTTCCACCAGCGGCTCATGGGGAGGGGGTGCTTCACGAGCGGATCGGTTCGGAGGGGTGCAATCCGATACGGTTCCTGCACAATTTTCCTACAACTTTTCCAATGGCTGTTTTACGCCATACGATGGCGTCTTCGACCATTCTAACTGTTCCAAGCAATCATAAATCATACCAAATAGTCATAGCAGCATATAACGTCAACCATAAACACCAAAATGATAAATAACTATGTCAAAATGGATCAAACATACCCAAAACCAATATTTTCCCCTTAATCATGCTTAACTCTAGATTATGATAGGATTAGCACAACATATCTAAATTAACCCAAATTTCTAACAGAGGCTTGAAATAATATTTAAGAATTTCTAAACATTTTTCCAGAATTTAATAATGTATAATTTCGTTACTTAACACTAATCACCCCTAATTAGCCGTAATTAGTGAAAAACAATGCAAATCACTCACCTTAGCCACAAATTACTTATCGATCTGAAAGTATCTCTGATATAGGTCGAATCTTTGTGTGTTCCTGCAGCTCTATCCCAAATCCTATGCTAATTTGCCTTGATTTGATGTAGATTAGGCTAATACTTGATTGAACGGTGATTAGAAGGTGTTTTAGGAGTTGGAGGCCATTGTTAGGGTTGAAGAGAGGTAAGTGACTGCTGGAAAATAATAAAGAAAAGGTTTCTCTAACCCTAATCAGCCCTCATATAGCTCTAATCCCGAAATCCCCCAATGGGCCTAACTGCTAATCACCCGATTAAGCCCAATTAAGCTGTTTTCACTTTCTAAACTTTGTTTCAGCTATATCTCCCAAATGTTGAGTCCGTTTGGCTTATGTGACCACTCTACGGAAATGTAAACCATCATCCGAATCTAATGGAAATGGTTTTAGGTCAAAACTCCTTACCAATCAAAAGTTATGGCCGAACCAAGATCATCTAAGGGCAAAACGGTCATTTAAAAATCGGTAAAAATCGTGAACATGGGAAATGACCCCAATAGTCGTTCCCCAAAGTTACACGACTATACGACTTCATATGATAATGGAATAAATATTATACGATCCTTCGATGCGTAGAATGCGGGTCGTTACATGTTGAATGGGTCAAAATAAATGGTTCATAAATAGGTTGGGTCAAATTTTGGTTGACCCTCAAACGACCCTAAATGACCCATTTGACACCTCTATTTGAGGGCATGAAGTTTTGATGATTCAGGTTATAATTCTTTCTACTTTGATATGAACAACCCTATTTCAATCCAAGTTTATAGACTATGCCATTCTTCGATATGAATACTTTGGTTTTGGCAGGAGTCTGATGATTTACATGGTAAAAGGTGGGTTTCGACATGGAGTTGGACTTTGGCATGGGATCATGAATGCCTCTGATGTACTTAGGGCCCGTTTGGCAGTTGAACGCAATAGTACTTTAGCTTATTTTAAATGTCCTTTTGCTTTTGAAAAGTCAAAAAGCTCGTTTGTTGTGATAGTGATTTACAAGTCAACAAGGAAAAAAATCAATATTAGCATTCCGACTTTTACATTGATGTTTTTAACAAAACAACACACATGCATAACATTTCAAACATTCAAATACATAAAACATGCAAATGGCAACCACATATATAGAATAACCCAACATATGCACAACATATAATAACAAAAAATCATTTACACTGGCGCAAAAGTTAGCATGCATACAAGCTATCGAAAAATGACAACTACCATCATAAACCAACAGTTGTCTAAACTCTCCATATGCAGCTCCAATGTCAAGCATTCTTGCTTCTTCCCTAATTCTTCACTCTTGATTCTATGTATTCTTCACTCTTGATTCTATGCAATCATCCAACCCCTCAACATACTTACAATGCTTAGTACCTTCCCATATGTAAAAAAAATTAGGAATCTGAGTTAAAGCTTTCAGATTTATCTTCAAATTAGTTGTTGCTCTTCTCATGTCACCAAAGCCAGCAAAAGGAAAAGCTAAGCCGAATAAAGATACTAAGCTCCTCCTTGTTACTTGTTAGAAAAATCTTCACATCAAATTGGTCATGGATAAATTATCCCCAATTCAAATTTATTCCAAATTGAACCAAAACACATAGTCTATAGATAGAAGGTAGCATCACAATCATAAAACAAATGCTTATAAACTTCAGCTAACTCTCCATAAAAAAACATGACATTGATAATATTCAACATTTTAACTTCAACATACATCCAGTACTAGAACATTTCATGCATCACATGTGCAATTTGGCCTCACAGAAGCATCCTTGAAAACCACATATAGTTGAAGCCCATTATCTACCTCCTAGATAAAATTATCTATTAACCAGAGAAATCTTATTCTTGCACAAACAGTATTCAAAATTATCACTTTCATTATGCAAACTGAAACTTTGCAACATCTCAAGGGTCTTCATTAACTAACTCAAAACCCTCCCTTCAATCATCCTGTTAAAAGATAACATCTATTTAAAATCAATAGGATTCTCATCATACACACCGTTCTGTTAGGAAAATTGCGCCTTTGCGGAAGCAACTAGGATCTTCTTCACCCAATTACTTAAAGAAGATTTCTATGGAGAAACAACGCAGATATGAAATCACACGAATAAACAAGATATTCCACCCAACCACCCTCTTTATTGATTCACAAAAACAAATTTTGTTTACACTCAATAGATCAAAACCAACAATAAACAAAATTACAAGAATCAATAACCTTATTGAGAAAGGGAAAGAATATCTAGATGACTACAACACTTTTCGGAGAAGGAGAACAATGAAGAACGACCGCAAACCCTTGTACAACCTGGAGGCACCAATAGGAGTAGCTTCTCTCAGCCCTCAATTCCTAATTAATATTCCTCTCTTAGGCATACAAGCCCTAGAGGCACACAGCCTCCACTCTGTTCGGTCATACCCTAATCCAATCCTGAAAGCTCTTTATATAGGAGAATAGAAAACCTAGGCAAATACCCAATTTGCCCCCAAAATCTCCAAAAGATATTGTAACACCCCATGTCCATTAATGTCACTCACAAAAGGAATGCATCAATGTCCATGGAGCGTTATTGTTGTATAGAGCAGATAAATTACAAGAACAAATAAACGAAACAACACAACGGAAGTGAAAAACTTATTTCATTTCATCATAACTCAAAACGAGTTTACATAAGTAGTCTCCAAAACCATTACAACAGGATCAGTAGTCTTTTCCAAAAACTTCAAAGTACATAAAAAAGCAAATACATAAATAACGTAAATGCATAAACCCCCACTGAGCATAAGCAAAGCCATAAAGATGAGAGAGTCCCAAGCGATACATCTACTATCTTCAAGCAACTGAAAGAAATCGACACTAAGCTGTAGTATTCCCTCCTTGCAAACCTGAGGGGGGAGAGAAGGAAAACAAGAGGTGGAAAGATAAAGGGGGACAGACATAAAGTCTGGCGAGTGCGATAACTTTAACAATATAGTTATCAAAATAACTAGGATAAGGCATAAGCTGGAAAATAAAGAAATGACTGTGAACAATCGGGTATGACGGAACAAAACGAGGAAATAAGATGAACCAAGATAACGTTAAAGGCGCACCTAGTCACTATGAGATAATTACTACACTGCACCACCACTAGTCACCCTAAAGGTTAATCCCGCCTACAAAACTTAATAATGATAATGGTAGTTTAGTGTACCCCTAACTACCTTCATAGGTGTCGTCTGCCTCTATCTCCACTAGGTGTACCCACTACCCCCATTCGATCGGCTCCCCTAACTCGTAGATACCCATGCTGGCCCATAGTGGGGGTGTATCACTCCCCAAAGTGGCAACCCGATACAACCAAAAATGCACGACTTTTATCTGCACGATGCAACAACGTCTTACCTACCAGCCCGGGCCCACACACGCATATGAACCCGTTGGACTTGCGTTGCTACCGCTGACCCGTTTTGACCTCTTACAATCAAATCCAGTACGCGCATCCCGTCCTCGACTTTGGTCGAGCCAACAAAGATACTTAATGGGTTACTGGTTTGAAAAGGGCCCCCATGCATGACACAAGCTTTCCACCTATGCTTGGTCCCCTCTAAGGTTTTTCCCCACTTAACCCCATTCTTATTCATGTCTTCTTACATGTTTCAATCTTGGTTAAGTGCATCTAATCGTATTTCAAATGCCACCCAAGGCACCCACTAAATTCCACATGCCACCCAAGGCACCCACTTAACCCCCTCATGTCCCACTACATGTTTATCCGATTAAGTGTTTCTTAATTCATTAAGACCGTAACCTTGTAAAGACCTCCCACATTAGACTGGCATTTGTGGCAGTTGGATTTGCCGGGCGGGTCTAGGCAGTCTTACACCACAAATGAGCCTAACCTCATGTCTTTACAACTGTTACGCATTTAATTTATGCCTAAGACCACCTACATTAGACTGGCATTTGTGGCAGCTGGATTTGCCGGGCGGGTCCGGGCAGTCTTACACCACAAAAGAGTCTAACCTCGTGTCTTAGGCGATTAATTACACCTAATTAATTATCCCTAATTTGAATTAATTTCCCTATTCAAATTGTCGATCAATTACAAATTTAACTATGTCCATAATTGACTCAATTATGTCCATCTATTTATGGTATATAAAATTATACCAATTAACATCACATTTAAGGCATTTATGCCAATTCTCAATATTAAATCTTTGAATATTATCCCATTGCCCCACGTTATACGTTCGTTCGTTTAACATAAAATATACATTAGACTCGAATAGTCTAACTTGTGGAATAAAGAGAAAACATCACAACATGCATAGAATAAAAACTAGATCTAAACATAAGGGGTGAACTTGCATGTGTGAATAAGGTTTTTCATCCAAAAACTTGCATAGGCCAAAGTTATAAACTTGCATAAACTATAGATGTCATAGATCTAATCATATGGTGTAAACTTGCATAGGAAATAGTTACAAACTTTACATTACATGATTCATACTCCAACATACATATACTTGCATATGTGATTTATACAACATAAACTACGATGTAAACTTGCATCTAACTAACACATGTCATAGCCTAACTTTAGATCCAATTTACACATAAAATAGATGTCATGAAACATGTAAGGTTGTATATGATTCTCACAAACTTGCATATGATTCATATCTAAATTAACATCTAAACTCGCATACATACATATGTTTTAACATATGAATTAGTTCCACAACATAACCAAACTAGCATATGAAGCATCATTATGAATTGATTGTACATAGGCCAACAATTAACATAGATAATAACATCACAGCTTTACAACATAGATAACAACATCATAGATTTACAACATAGATAATAACAAAACGGTCAATGATTCACAACATAACCATATAATCCAAATCATAACTCAACCTAATTAAATTGTTAATTACCTTATTAAAGAAATTGAACTCACAAAAAGAAGGTCTTGCGTTCTGAAATCTGAGTTCTAAAATTGATTTAGCTCGCCTTTGTAGTAGATTCGTTACTATTTAGATTAGAGTTGAATAGAATTGAGTTAATTAGCTTCGTTTTCCCTATAGTTGGTGGCGGCTACTCTAGGTTACAAGATGACAGCATGACGGCCATGATTCCAATTTTTATTTGATTCTAGGGTTTGAGTCTACATATGTTTATATAGAATTTCAATTTAATTATAGCCGTCGGATGATCTTAGGGTTAATCAAAACCATTTAGTCGGGATAGGGTGACACCTCAGCCCTAATGACTCAGTAAGGAGTCGGAAAGGACTCAGCAATGAGTCACAATATGGATCAGATTACACCAAAAAGCTGTGCAGGCTTTCTGCTCGGCATGGGCGCACTTGGCAGGTGCGCCAGTGCAACATTTGTATTGGCGCACTTCCCAAGTGGGCCAGTGTATCTATTTTTTTCTAATTTTTTTCTGCCTAACTTCGTTCGTCCGTGTCTCCTTCATCCGGTATCCGTTTTATGCAAACTCGGACTCTGTCTCAATCAGAATTCCGAGACGAACACAATGGCGCAACCCATTTCCCTTAATTCTCACATCTGAGATTAATTATTCTTTAATTTAGTTAATTTGATCATTCAAAAATTCGGGGTGTTACATTCTCCCCTACTTAAAGGATTTCGTCCTCGAAATCTCTAAGTCGAGAAGAACGTATCCTACCATCCAATCATCCATCTACTCAACCATCAACCACTAGCAACCATGGTCCTTAAAAGATTTCTAATGCTTTTCATGTACATATGCATAGTGTGTGTATATGTCCGTATACTAATGCTAAATCAGGCGGTCCACTGATTCTGTTGACCTCCTTAATGCTATTAATGATAGTGCCATGTATCAATCATGTATGCACAGAATCCTATACATATGATTACTACATGTGTGCACAACCATCCATTTAAATTCAACATCCATATGATACACACATTCAATGTACATTCATTTTACTAAATACATCCATTTATATGCAATATGAAAGTGACTGAACCGATCTAGTGCCTAAAGTGTGTGTATATGCATCCACGAGCAACCACTAGCAAACACTTGCATCCACATGCATCCACCAAACATAACAAGTCTCAAACACATGTTTCAACCATAGGACTACCCTATCTAAAGGTCAAAGATACTAGCGAGAGGACATACTAAGGATAAAACAAGTACAAGCTAGGAGATAAAGGAGAAATTAAAAGACATACCCTCGAAAAGAAAAGGTACAAAGAACGCATCTTCTTTTCCGTCTCCCAAGTAGCGTTGCTCTCATCATTTCCCCATTGCACTTTGACTAGCTTGACCTCTCGATTCCTCAATTAATTAATCTACGACCCAAGAATGCATGTAGGAGCTCGTCGAATCGTCGTGTCACGCTCTATCTCCACCTCTCTAAGCAAGCTCGGCTCTACCACTTCCGCGGTCTCGTGCAAGCATTTTCTTAAATGTGATACATGGAATACGTCGTGTACACCACTAAGTCTCTCGGGCAACTCCACTCTATACGTCGTCTGTCCAATCCTCTCCTTAATAGGAAACGGACCTATGAACCTTGGTGCTAACTTCCCAATGGACCCAAAGCGAACAACATTCCGTAATGGAGACAACTTGATAAAGACCATGTCCCCAATATCAAACTCAAGATCTGTCCTCCTCTTGTCCGCATAAGATTTTTGCCTATCTTGCGTCGTCTTCATCCTCCTTCGAATCAAATCGATCTTTTCCGAAGTCTCTCTAATCATATCGGGCCCAAGCAAGATCTTATCCGTAGATTCCCACCAACATTTAGGTGAACGATACGGCCGTCCATAAAGAGCCTCGAAAGGTGCCATGCCAATGCTAGACTGAAAGCTATTATTATATGCAAACTCTACCAAAGGAAGATGCTCCTCCCATGTACTTCCGAAGTCCAAAACACATAGCCTCAAAAAGTCCTCCAGAATACAATTCACCCTCTTGGTCTGGCTGTCCGTCTGAGGATGATATGCGGTGCTCAAACATAACTGAGTCCCTACCGCCTCTTGCAAGATCTTCCAAAACTCGCTAGTGAAGATAGGATCGCGATCACGATCGCTCACTATGCTAGAAGGAACACCGTGCAAACGAACTATCTTTCGAATGTATACGGAGGCTAACCATCGAGCAGTCCTCTTACTCTTTACGGGAATGAAATGGATGCTCTTAGTAAGTCTGTCTACCACGACCCAAATCCACGTATTACCCTTCCTCGATCTCGGTAACCCGTCAACAAAGTCCATCAAGACACTTTCCCACTTCCATTGTGGGACCTCTAATGGGTGAAGCAACCCACCGGACTTCTTTTGCTCTGCTTTTACTTGTTGGCACACCAAGCGTCTAGCGAAGAACTCGGCCACATCCCTCTTCATACCGGCCCAAAAGTAAACTCGTCTCATGTCCATGTACATCTTGTCCCCGCCAGGATGAATGACCATCTTCGAACGATGTGCATCATCAAGAATGGTCTTCCTCTAGTTCTCGTCTCGTGGTACACAAAGTCTACCATCCCTACGTAACCAACCCTCATCATCTATGGTATACCTACTGAGATGGCTTGATGACTCCCCCCTTATGAGCTTCTCTACCAACTCAAACAACTGTGGGTCATCTCGATGTGCCTTACCAATCCGTCCCAAAAGCGTAGGTTTGACCTCTAAGGATGCTAGCAAACCGGGTACAAAGTAAATGGAAGGTCTATAGTCAAACATAAAGATGAACTCTAAGATTCGACGCTCAATAAACAATGGACTCAAGGACAATCTTTTCCTACTTAAGGCATCTGCCACCACGTTACCCTTGCCAGGGGTATATGCTATCTCGAAATCGTAGGACGCTAAGAATTCCATCCACCTTTGCTTCCTTAAGTTCAAGTCCTTTTGAGAAAACAAGTATTTTAGCAATTTATGGTCAGTGAACAATTCAAATTTCTCGCCAAGAAGATAATGGCGCCAAGACTTAAGCGTAAAAACAATAGTGGCCAACTCTAGGTCATGCGTAGGGTAATTTCTCTCATGTACTCTCAACTACCTTCCTCCATAGGCTATTACCCTTCCCTCTTGCATTAAAACTGCGCCTAGTACTGTCCCACAAGCATCGGTATAAACGGTAAATGACTTACTCCCATCTGGCAAACACTAAGATTGGGTTGTGGTCAAAGATTTCTTTAAACGTTGGAACGCATCATCACAATCTACGTCCAATGTAAAAACTAGGTTCTTCTTCGCCAAGCGTGTTAATAGGGCTGATATTTTTGTGAATTCCTTGATAAACTTCTTATAGTAGCCTGTCATCCCCAAGAAACTCCTCACCTCGGTAGCATTTTTAGGGACCTTCCAATCTTGGATGGCCACCACCTTCGTGGGATCCACAGCTATCCCTTCTTTCGAAACCACGTGCCCTAAGAATCGCACTTCCTTCCTCCAAAATGGACATTTAGAAAATTTAGCTTTAAAGTTATGCGCTCGAAGGGTCTCCAACACTTCCCTAGGATGTAGGGCATGCTCTTCCTCGCTCTTAGAAAAGAATAAGATGTCATGCACAAAGACTACCACGAATTTATTAAGGTACTCCCTAAATACCCTACTCATCAAGTCAACAAAGTATGCAGGGGCATTTGTCAAACCGAAGGGCATCACAAGCCATTCATAGAAACCGTCCGGAGTCCTAAAGGCAGTCTTGTCTATGCTATCCTCAGCCACTCTCAACTGATGGAAACCAGTGGCTAAGTCCAACTGCGAAAACGCTGAGGCGCCAACTAACTGATCGAAGAGGTCGTCAATCCTCGGTAGTGGGTGCCTATTTTTCTTAGTAAGTTTATTAAGTTCTCTATAGTCCACACAAAGTCTAAGGGACCCATCTGCCTTCGTGGCAAATACTACTAGAGCACCCCACTCTGATATACTACATCTTATGAACCCCTTCTCTAGCAACTCCCATACTTGCTTATTGAGTTCCCTCCTCTCACGAGGAGCCATGTGGCGTACTGGCAGAGATACTGGTTTTGCATGTCTACAAGATAAATACGAAAGTCTATCTCACATTTTGGGGGTAGACCCCTCACCTCATCGAAGACATCAACATATTCATGGACTATACAAACATAATGTAAATCATCATTGGATGCGTCAAGCGATTCAAGATAACTAAGAATCACCAATCCTCTAGGGTCACAAGAAATATCAAGCGTCTTTCCACTACGAGTCAACAATTTTACTACCCTTCGTTCACAATCTAGGATAGCGCCATATCTAGCTAGCCAATCCATCCCTAGAATCAACCCATAGCTCATGAAACCAAGCACAAAAGCATTACATTCAAAACCAACGCCTAAGATAGACAATCTCAAGTCCCTACAGACCATGGATAAATGAGCCGACCCACCAATAGGGTTTGAGACTACAATGGGATCTACAACAAGACTAGTATTTAAGTGCAGTGTCTTAACTAATGATGTAGAGATAAACGAATGTGATGCTCCAGAATCGAATAAAGTACGGACATTATGATCAAACAGAAAAACTAAACTCTCGACGGAAATGTTTCTACCTCGTTCCTGCAACAGTGGGACCGTGAGAGCCTAGACCTGCTCCCTTGCCTGCGCTGGTGCCACGAGAGCCTGAAGCTGCCCTCCAGAAGTTCTTTGTCGTTGTCCTTGTTTCCTTGGGCAACCCTTAACTAGATGACCTGCCTCCCTACAGTGGAAACAACCAGTCTTCTTCTTTTTCCTACAGTCTTTACTCAGATGGCCTGGTGTCCCACAATTAAAGCACTTCTTCTTTCCTTTGCCATTATTGTTCTTCCCGCCGTTCTTGTTTTGTTGTTGTGGTTTCTTTTGATCTCCTTTCTTCTCAGGTGCCTTATTAGCATTGGTGCCTTTCTCCTCTTCATGCATAAGCGCCATATCAACTAGCCTCTCAAAGGTGCCCCCCATAGGGATGTGGGTCATATCTAACCCATGTAGTGGCTCGTTCAAACCCTTAACAAATCTCAGGGCCTTCTTTTCGGGTGTATTCAACAAGTCCAAGCCAAATCTCGCCAACTGATTGAACTTGTTGACGCATTCTTTTACTGACAGATTCCCTTGCTTTAATGCCAAAAATCTTTCCATATATAAATTCTCTTCAGCCCGTAAGAGAAAATTTGCCTCAAACCTAAGCCTGAAATCTGGCCATGTATCAACTGGACGCTCTCCGTTAGTGACTTCCCACCAAAATGAAGCTTCATCCTTCATCAACCAAGCAGCCAATTGGACCTTCTTACAATCGTCCAAATCGAAGATGCCAAACAGTTCCTCCACTTCTTTCAACCAATTTTTAGCTTCAATGAACGTTTCAGTCCCACTAAAAGATTTTCCACCCATCGAACGAAAGTCTTTACATATCTTGGAGAAAGTATCTCCACACGGAGGAATGACAGGAGTTGGGGGAGGAGGAGGAGGAACGTTGGCCGGTCCCGCGGCAGCGGCCCTAGCCTCGAGAGATTGACGAAACCAACCGGGTACATGAACACCCTCTGGTATCTTAGATGCTCTAGACATGCTGAAAAGAAAAAGAAAGAGTTTTAAAACAAGGGAAGCGAAAGAGAGATGTATGGCTTGCGGGGATTATGCTCTTGTAAGTAAACTTTCCTTGAAAATAGCTTCTTTAAAACAAGTTTTTGAAAATACTTTCTAGGAAAATAATACTTTTGAAAACACTTTTCAAAACTTTTTTATCTGTTCTTGTAACCATAGCTCTGACATCACGTGTAACACCCCATGTCCATTAATGTCACTCACAAAGGGAATGCATCAATGTCCATGGAGTGTTATTGTTGTATAGAGCAGATAAATTACAAGAACAAATAAATAAAACAACACAGCGGAAGTGAAAAACTTATTTCATTTCATCATAACTCAAAATGAGTTTACATAAGTAGTCTCCAAAACCATTACAACAGGATCAGTAGTCTTTCCCAAAAACTTCAAAGTACATAAAGAAGCAAATACTTAAATAACATAAATGCATAAACCCCCACTGAGCATAAGCAAAGCCATAAAGATGAGAGAGTCCCAAGCGATACATCTACTATCTTCAAGCAACTGAAAGAAATCGGCACTAAGCTGTAGTATTCCCTCCTTGCAAACCTTGGGGGGGGGGGAAGACAAAAGGTGGAAAGAAAAAGGGGTCAGACATAAAATCTGGCGAGTGTGATAACTTTAACAATATAATTATCAAAATAACTAGGATAAGGCATAAGCTGGAAAATAAGGAAATGACTGTGAACAATTGGGTATGGCAGAACAAAACGTGGAAATAAGATGAACCAAGATAACGTTAAAGGCGCACTTAGTCACTATGAGATAATTACTACACTGCACCACCACTAGTCACCCTAAAGGTTGATCCCCCTACAAAACTTAATAATGATAATGGTAGTTTAGTTTACCCCTAGCTACCTTCATAGGTGTCATCTGCCCCTTTCTCCACTAGGTGTACCCACTACCCCCATTCAATTGGCTCCCTAACTCATAAATACCCGTGCTGGCCCCACAGTGGGGTGTATCACTTACCAAAGTGGCAACCCGATACAACCAAAAATGCACGGCTTATATCTACACGATGCAACAACGTCTTACCTACCAGCCCGGGCCCACACACGCATATGAACACGTTGGACTAGCGTTGCTACCGCTGACCTGTTTTGACGTCTTACAATCAAATCCAGTACACGTGTCCCGTCCTTGACTTGGGTCGAGCCCATAAAGATACTTAATGGGTTACTGGTTTGAAAAGGGCCCCCATGCATGACACAAGCTTTCCACCTATGCTTGGTCCCCTCTAAGGTTTTCCCCCGCTTAACCCCATTCTTATTCATGTCTTCTTACATGTTTCAATCTTGGTTAAGTGCATCTAATCGTATTTCAAATGCCACCCAAGGCACCCACTTAACCTCCTCATGTCCCACTACATGTTTATCTGGTTAAGTGTTTCTTAATTCATTAAGAACGTAACCTTGTAAAGACCTTCCACATTAGACTGGCATTTGTGGCAGCTGGATTTGCCAGGCGAGTCCAGGTAGTCTTACACCACAAACGAGCCTAACCTCGTGTCTTTACAACTGTTACGCATTTAATTTATGCCTAAGACCTCCTACATTAGACTGGCATTTGTGGCAGCTGGATTTGCCGGGTGGGTCCGGGCAGTCTTACACCACAAAAGAGTCTAACCTCGTGTCTTAGGCGATTAATTACACCTAATTAATTATCCCCAATTTGAATTAATTTCTCTAGTCAAATTGTCAAACAATTACAAATTTAACTATGTCCATAATTGACTCCATTATGTCCATCTATTTATGGTATATAAAATTATACCAATTAACATCACATTTAAGGCATTTATGCCAATTCTCAATATTAAATCTTTTAATATTATCCCATTGCCCCACGTTGTACGTTCGTTCGTTTAACGTAAAATATACGTTAGACCCGAATAGTCTAACTTATGGAATAAAGAGAAAACATCACAACATGCATAGAATAAAAACTAGATCTAAACATAAGGGGTGAACTTGCATGTGTGAATAAGGGTTTTCATCCAAAAACTTGCATAGGCCAAAGTAATAAACTTGCATAAACTATGGATGTCATAGATCTAATCATACGGTGTAAACTTGCATAGGCAATAGTTACAAACTTTACATTACATGATTCATACTCCAACATACATATACTTGCATAAGTGATTTATACAACATAAACTATGATGTAAACTTGCATCTAAATCACACATGTCATAGCCTAACTATAGATCCAATTTACACATAAAATAGATGTCATGAAACATGTAAGGTTGTATATGATTCTCACTAACTTACATATGATTCATATCTAAATTAACATCTAAACTTGCATACATACATATGTTTTAACATATGAATTAGTTCCACAACATAACCAAACTAGCATATGAAGCATCATTATGAATTGATTGTACATAGGCCAACAATTAACATAGATAATAACATCACAGCTTTACAACATAGATAACAACATCATAGATTTACAACATAGATAATAACAAAACGGTCAATGATTCACAACATAACCATATAATCCAAATCATAACTCAACCTAATTAAATTGTTAATTATCTTATTAAAGAAATCGAACTCACAAAAAGAAGGTCTTGCGTTCTGAAATCTGAGTTCTGAAATTGATTTAGCTCGCCTTTGTGGTAGATTCGTTATTGTTTAGATTAGAGTTGAATAGAATTGAGTGGATTAGCTTCATTTTCCCTCTAGTTGGTGGCGGCTACTCTAGGTTACAAGTTGACAACATGACGGCTATGATTCCAATTTTTATTTGATTCTAGGGTTTGAGTCTACACATGTTTATATAGAATTTCAATTTAATTATAGCCGTCGGATGATCTTAGGGTTAATCAAAACCACTCAGTCGGGATAGGGTGACACCTCAGCCCTAATGACTCAGCAAGGAGTCAGAAAGGACTCAGCAATGAGTCACAATATGGATCAGATTACACTAGAAAGCTGTACAGGCTTTCTGCTCGGTCTGGGCGCACTTGGCAGGTGCGCCAGTGCAACTTTTGTACTGGCGCACTTTCCAAGTGCGCCAGTATATCTTTTTTTTTTATTTTTTTCGGTCTAACTTCGTTCGTCCATATCTCCTTCATCCGGTATCCGTTTTACGCAAACTCGGACTCTATCTCAATCAGAATTCCGAGACGAACACAATGGCACAACCCGTTTCCCTTAATTATCACATCCGAGATTGATTATTCTTTAATTTAGTTAATTTGATCATTCAAAAATTCGAGGTGTTACAGATATGCAGCAGAAAACCAGGTCAAAATAGGCTATGCCGACTCTTTGACCCGGATAGTCTGACCCGGATGGTCAGACGTCTGACCAAACCCTCGAGAAATAATTCCTGACAACATAGACGTCTGACCAAAAGGCCTCAAATGTCTGTCCACCTGCTGTGTCCACTTCTGCCTCTTTCAGCTGCATCTCGAGTTATCAATCTCCAAATCTCATGCCGTCTTCAACAACCATGTAATTACATGTCAAATTACAACACTCCACCTTGATATGAAATCACATTAACAACCAAGTCATCCGACTTCCATGGACGTGTGAAATCAACATCACAACACTCTACCTTAATCTGAAATCATGTCAACACTCCAGCAATCACCAACCAAGTCAATCTTGCTATTTCTACGACTCATACCCTCAAATAAAACCAACCTCGATTTTCGGGCAATGAGATACAACCAGTCGATTTAAAAGGACTACGACCACACCTCAATTACAAACACAACTCATCGCCTGCAAAAGATGCATCTACCACCTGAGTTGCACCATGCATAAACCATCGGTCTAAAAGTGCTTGCAATTCCGTAATAACACCCGTCTACCACTTGACCTGAGCTCCTTCCTCAATCATTCCGGATCCCTCGAACATCATCAACATGAAGACCCATGTCGAAAACATGAACCGAATCACCAAGGTATAGGCAAATCAAACCAATTGCCAACATCTTCGTCTTCTTCTATCATTCCCTCATCCACATCTGAGGGCTTCTCCTCATCTCCATCAACCAAACCATTGAGGTATGAAACATCCACCATACAAGCCTTCAACATCCCCAATCAAAAATCAGCCATCACCAGAAGCACCATCATATCTAACGTCAAAAAATTGATTTTTCCAACAAAAAATCAATTTTTCCAATCCAAAATCACTCTAAGCTTTGCGATGATCTAGCTCTGATACCAACAGTTAGGAAAATTGCGCCTTTGCGGAAGCAATCAGAATCTTCTTCACCCAATTACTTAAAGATGATTTCTATGGAAAAACAACACAGATATGAAATCACACACGCAAATAAGATATTCCACCCAATCACCCTCTTTATTGATTCACAAAAAGAAATTTTGTTAACACTCAATGGATCAAAACCAACAATAAAAAAATTACAAGAATCAATAATCAAGGGAAATAATATCTAGATGACTACAACACTTGTCGGAAAAGGATAATAATGAAGAACGACGGCAAACCCTTGGATAACTGGAGGTACTAATAGGAATAGTTTTCCTAATCTTCCTCTCTAGGGCACGCAAGCCATAGAGGCACACAACCTCCACTCTATTCGTTCATACCCTAATCTAGTCCTAAAAGCTCTTTATATAAGAGAATAAAAAACCTAGGAAAATACCCAATTTGCCCCCTTAAAAATCTCCAAAAGGTATGCTGTAGAAAACCAGTCAAAATAGGCCACGCTGGCTCAGACGTCTGACCCGGACGGTCAGATGTCTGACCAAACCCTCGGGAAATAATTTCGGTAACGTCCCACATTTTTATCAACTTTTATTTGAATATTTAAATTAGTTTAAATATTGAAATGGTAATATAAATAGATTTTGAAACGTAAATATATATTAATTAAAATGAGCTCGTAAATGGCGCGGTAGTTCGTAATTTATGATTTTGGACTTTAGTTGAGTGTACGGGATTCGTTATAAATCGGAATTCGTTGAAACAGGAAATATTTGAATCTGTTGAACTATAATTTCGTAATGAAAGAGAAAAATCAGAATTTCGTATTGTATATTGAGAGTTATGGCCAAATCAAATTTTCAATTAGTCGTTATGGAATTATTTATAAACCGTAACGATTTATTTAATAAAATAAATCGATTTTAAATCAATTGAATATTAGTTTAACTGGATAACATAATATGGTGTTTTAAATTTATATTAGTTTATTCTGGAAATTGTATGAATTCAGTTTGAAAATATATTTGATAATGAGAATTTATTTTAAATAGAATTGTTCACATTGGAGTCAATATATATTAAATCAAATTAAATGTTAAATTTTCAATATTTTCTATATATGGTTAAATTGGACCGGGAAAACTGTTCCAGTGTGTTCAGAAGGGTGGTAGAACCCTAGAAATGACGTTCGTTGCACTCAAATAGGGGTTCAGAACCATAATCTACTTTAATTTAAGTCAAGTCGGTTAATAAATTAATTTATAAACAAATAAAATAAAATAGAATTATAGGAGACGACCTATTTTCTTATCACAGACTACTCTGTAAACCTACGTTCGTCTTCCCCTTTCAAGAGTTCACATCGAGATATTTCCTTCCTCTCAAAAAAGCTTCAGCACTGCAAATCTTCATCCCCTATTGTCAATGCCTAAGCTTCCCATCTTCAGTATCTTTTTCCTTTCTTTCTTTTCATACGATCGCATCTCTTCTTCCCGGAGTTGCCAATACACTGCAAACCTATTCTAAGTCTAAATCCTACCTAAGTCGACGTTGTTTCTATCATGATACCTCGCGCCTATATAAACATCATTTACCTTCGTTATTCCCGCATCCTCAATCCAACTCAATCCGTTCCTTTCATTCTTATTTTTCCTCAAAAAAAAAAAGAATCGAAAATCAAAATAGAAAGGGAATTCACAATTTCAATCCACCGCAATTCAATACCGCGACGGACCTGAGAGCTCGAAACGGCGCTGGCACCCTCCCGTGGGTATTATTGAGGAGCGTGGTTTCAGGTTGTCAACGGTTTGAGGGTGCGTTGTCTGATATGGAGTTCTAGGTGGGTTAAGTAGGGGTTCAACGAGATGGAGGATTGAATGTGACAGTGGCAATTGGGAGGAGTTACCGCGATTCAGGAAGGCCAGGGTGTGGGGAGCGCGATGAGTGTTTTGAGGAGGCTTCAGTACCGGTGGTCTAAATTACTGATGTCGATCTGAAAATCCTTAACAAGGGGTGCGATTTGAATTTAGTTACTGAATTCCAGAAACGAGAATGATGTGTAGAAGCGAGGCAAATATTGCTAAACTGGAATGGTGCGACAGTGCTGGTGGATGGACTTGCCGGGGTGTTCAGATGCATTGGGAGTTGAACTGGGTGATTTCATTGAACAGGCCGATGTGGGTTTTTGGTTCAACTGAAGTGGACTAGAGGGGATGAAGGAATTCAACCGTAAGGTACGAACTTGTCTGGAGTTTTTTCTTAGGTAATGAACAATGGGAATTTAAGGGGAGGACATTGCGTGTATTGGTGAAGTTTAACTATGTGTTTATGAAGAGTATGGGCGAACATTATTGAGGAGCTAATGTTCTGGAATGGAGTTCGACAATTAACGTGATGACCAAAGTTCAAAATTTAGTTGAACAGGGTGGATATGAGAGCATAGCAATGGAGATTACAGTGTTTGGATGTGTATTTTGAGGATTTTAGACATAGGCATATATGCACTATCACGGAGAGGAGTGTTTGGTACTAGAGACTGATGGTGCTGAGGCCTTTTGGATGTTGTAACCTAGCATGACAGTGGAATGCAAGATGTTTGATTAAATACCAGAGTGCAATTGCGTTTTTTTTTGGGTTGATCTTTGATGGAGTTGGTCGGCGATCTTTGGAATTTGCTGCGTAAATTGATCAAGCCAAATAAGGTATTTTTAGTAAATTTAAATTATATAGAAAATTTTATTTAAGGAGTTATTTTAAATAAATATTTAAATACACGTATGATAATTTATTATAATAATTAGTTTAGATTAATAATTGTTAATAAAATAAATTATAGGTGAAAATAAATTATATTCGAGACAATTCGAGTAGATGTGGTGCTGAGGCGGTATGGAATTTTAAAACGGATGTTCAGTATGGAAAAAACCAAGGTGAGTTAAACTCACTCAGTTAATTATTGTGAACTATTTTTAATAGTTCAAATTTATTTTATTGCTTGCTGGTTGCTAAATATATTGACATAAAGTGATAATAATATATAATAATATTATATAATAATAATATTGGTGATTTATGATTGGATAGTTCCTGCAGTACCATTAGCGGATGTCCGCAGTGCCATTAGCGGATGATTTCCCTATGCGCCCCACAATATATATAGTGGATGACCTTTATACCGCGATATCCTGCCTCGAAGCAGGATGGGTATTATTATTGTTAACTAACATCGCTGGATGTAGGAAAACAGGTTGGAGGGATCCAACTGGACTCCTTAAATTTAGATTATTTGCTTTTACATATATACTGATAAATGATGTGTTTTATAACCCGTGATAGCTTACGATATGTTTGGATGTGTTAATAACATTGATTGTTGATTTTGGATATTTTAAATATCCTATATAATAATATATGGACTTCAAAAATAAAAATTGGAATATAAAAGAATTTTAAAATATTTCAAATGAAAATGGTTAGTTAGAATCCAAATTAAATAGGATTTGAAAGCAAATATTTGTTTAAATAAATATCGTGAAGAAGTGATTTTATAGATGACATTATGAGAAGTGGAATTATTATTTTGGAAATTTTAAGTGTGTATGAAATTGAAAAGGAAATGGGAATCGTAAAATAAACCATTATTTTAAAATAAATTGAAATTGTCCTAAAGGAAAATACCTATTTTTAAATAGAAATGTTCATTTGAAATCCAAATTATAAATATGGTTTAAAGGAAAAGATTTGTTGAAACGAATGTGTTAATGAGGTGATTTTATTAACAATATTTATAAAGGAATGAACGATTACCATTTGATAATTTGGAAAATATAGGTTTCAAAATAGAATTGAAATATGGAAAGAACATAAAGAAGGAAATATTTATTTCCAAATAGAAATGCTTATTTAGAAACCAAATTAAATAGAATTGGAAAGTAAATGATGTTTTAACAAATAAGGTGAGAACTCTAATTTATAAGTGACATTTATAAAAGGGAAAATCGTATATTGGAAGTATTTTGAGAAAGCATAGTTTGAGCGTGGATTCGGAAAAGGAAATGTGGTTTGAAACTAACATTTGAAATGGATTAAAATTTTCCAATTTACAAGGGAAATATAAGGAAGATTTTATAACTCAATAAAAGTTATAAAGAATGAGACTTGAAATTACAAGCATGAATTCAATATGAACTGGTATTAAAGAAATATTATCAACCCTTAAGACAAATAAGGGGAAAGGAAAATATTTTGCAAATGAGGATCCGTAGAAGGAAGAGTTGTTTTTAAATTATAAATTCTAACTGAATTCAAGTCAAACTAATTTGAAAAATATATAGAATATATTAAAAGACTTTAGATAATGCATATGAAATAATAAAGGATTGGCAAATGGTATTTTTATACGAATGTTTTTATGAAATGAAGTTATCAAAATAACTGAGATAATTTATAATAAAACTATAAAGTTGTTTATAAAGAATATTTATAGAATTTTTAATAACGGTTTTGTAAATCATATTCTTAATTAAAATATTTGGAATGATGATAAGTTCGAGATAAATATCTCATTTAAAAGTGGTAATGAATAACTGGAACTTTTATTCGTTAGAAGAAGAAAGGGAGTTAAGGAAATTAGAAAATGACTGGGAATTAGAGAGTTGAATGATCTTCCGAGTGTCGATCTGATGGTTGTTTCGGCCTTCGGGATTGACATTTAGGGGATTATTCTCTTACTAATTTACGGTTAGAGAATAATGACCGAGTTGAGAAATACGTGCTAAAAAGGATTTTTAAAATGTAATGGCTTTTGAAAACGCTTATATAAGAAGAGAAATGAGTATTTCAGTTATTGGAAAAATGGAGAAGTTTTGAATTAACGAATGATTAATCTAAAGAGGCTAAAATGATAATGAATATCAAATCAATGAATTCAATTTTCTTTTATGGATGAATGGTTGTTTATTTGATAGTTGAATAACCGACTATCAAATATGGTCTATACGATTGTTAGTACGGAAATACCGGGATCGAATTTATTCGAAAACCATTCCATACTAACTAACAAATAAACGTAGAATACACAGATTGAAGATGGAGCAGTGAAGATCGTAGATCTTCATAAGCGAAAGGACTACTTTTCATAGTCTCTGGAGTCGCGCCCGGAGATATTCCAATGGTGATCCTGTCGTGATTGAAATCGATGGATTGCAAGGACTACTCGCTACTGATCCATAGGGTGATTCCTAGGAAGCGGTAGGAGAGTACCTTCGGTTTGTCCCGTCCTAGGACAACTCGTATGGACGAATGTCTGACAGAGTATTTCCAACAGATCACAAACATACCATAGTTAATGGTGGAGAAAAGGTTTTTCTCTAGCCTAATAACTAGAGTATTTTTATGGACGTCAATTAGTGATATTCGATGGATCCGACGATGTGGCATTCAAAGGAATGGTGGCCATATGATCTAGAAATACGATTATAACCTCAAGCCTCACAACCGGGAAATGACAGAAATCGGGCAGGCAGCATGGCTATGTGGGTCGCCCCCATTAGGGTTTATTGTCACCATCTAGAGAATATTCATATTTGTTACTTCTTTTTGCTTCTGTATCTCCTGGGAACGGTTATGTTGCTAGCAACCGTAAGTGACAATATATTTGATACACTCAAGAGAAATGAGTGGTCGGTAATGTGTGCGTCGGGTTGCAAGACGTTCTTGTTGAACCCAGTGTATTCCCCTCTAGAGATACACTATTGGAAGGTGATTCCATACCTTGTGATAGTTGGAAATCCAATATCCAATAATCGCCCGCGGTTTTGATTGTATACTATATATGTAGTGCGTGAGATGCAACAGTTCTGCTAGATTGAAATTTATTTGTATTTAGACACTATTATAATATCAGAAAACATATTGATTTCAAAAAAAATTTGGGTTATCATAAGGTAAAAACCGTCCGTGTTTATGTGTGGATTGGTCTTACGATTATCATTTTCTTTAGAAATGATTTTTAACTTTAAAATCAAGATGGATGAACCAATAATTTAGTGGGTTTTTCTCACGCTGTTTCATCAGACTGACCTTGGCGTTTGTAATGCTTGGATCAGACCCAGTTGTACCGGTTCAAGGCAAGATGATACATACTTTAGGAGACGAGCTGGAGGAGGTCAGACGTATTATTTATTTAGATATTGTTCCGATGTGTGTTGAAATTGAGGATAGACTGTTATAAGTGTCCAGATAACTTGAATGACCGCTGTACTCTGATGAATTGTAAGTATTATTTCAAGTTTTCAATAAAGTGTTATTTCTGTATTATATTTTATTCCGCTGCGATGTGAGTTGATCTTCTTCTTTTTCTTCTATTCTAATCTTTCTTTCTTATCTCTTTCTCACCCTCTAACTTCTTTCTTAAATGTTCTGGATTTTCGGTACTCGAGTTTGGGCACGGGATGTAGTTGTGTCGAAATTTCAAGCATCGAATTTTCCGATTCGTTACAGTGGTATCAAAGCAATGGTTTAGGAATAACCTTGGCTCTGTGGCATAACTCAATAAAGATAGGGTTAGTAACACCCTAGATTGAGTTGAGTGTATATATATGAGAGTGTATTTGTAGATTTCATTTACAAATGTTTTGTATTGTGTTGGTTGATCAGTTCAAGTGTTGAAAAGCATTGAACTGGAAACTGATACAATATTATTTTGTAAAGTGGGTAAATGAAATTATTTTGCCCAAATTATATTTTTATCTAGATAGGAAATTATTTTCTTAAATTCTTATTGATATTTGATTACTTGAATAATTTGAACGAAATTCGAATGATATTATGGAGTTGAACCGGTTAATTATAACCAGAAAATGAAATAAATGATGTTTGAATTAAAAATCAGAATTCGAAAAAATAAATTGGAAGATAAGAAACAAATTCCAGTATAATAAATGGAAGGGATTGAAACTTGACTGAAAGGTAAGTTAAATGGGTTTAGATTGAAATCAAAACCATATTAAACTAAAATGGAATATTGAACTAATATGGAATGAAATTGCTTGAATTCAAGTTAAACTACCAATAAATTGAATATTGATAACCTAATAGAGCTCGATGCGTCTAGTTTGAATGTGTCGATTAAAATGATAAGTGAATTATAATAATTCCAATTCAAGTAGAAATAATTCTATAAGACTTCAAATAGTATTCAATTGGATTATACTTTGAGATGGAATTTTGAAATGGAAATGAATGTATGCGTGTATATAGTGAATATAAACTCAGATTATATAAACTCGAGTTGAATAGAAAATGAATGAAGCACTAATCAATTAAAGTTTAATGGAACTTGAAACTCAAGAGTAAATTCAAATGGACTTGTGAATTGGAAATAAGACCTAGAACCGGGGCTATAATTGAATCTTGACTCGTTATAAGAAAATGTATACATCTTTGAACATGTTTGTTTCAAACTATCACGAGTTAAGCTAGCAAACCAATCAATGGATAAATTGGGAAATTGGAAGTGAAAAGTCAAATGGATTGTGACCAAATAGGAATGGATATGTATTTGATTGGAAATGTTTATTGGATGGAGCAAGTGTGAAGGATGAATATGTGATGCCCAACAAAAAAAGGTACATGTTTAATTCAATATGAGATTTTATGCACCGAATCGGCAAGCCACTTGGCTTTTTGATTTTCTTTTTGAATGGGAAGGGCCTAGAGAGGCAAGTTGAGGTTTGAACTATTGATCCGTACAAAGGAGGTGGTGGAGAAATTTTTCGAAAATTTAGGGAGTTAGAGAAAAAAAATTCAACAGTTTTGAAAATTTTTGTAACAAAAAGTTAATCGAAGTTAAGGATTTTTGAAGGGGATTGGTACTAGTGTGTTGATTGAGTAGCAATGATGTTGAAGTGAGTGTTGAGTTACATGGGTAGATTGGGGAAAGTGAATAAGGTATAGCAACATTTCCTTCTTAGTAATTTCGGGGACGAAATTCTTTTAAGGGGGAAGGAATGTAACGTCCCGCGTTTTTATCGACTTTTATTTGAATATTTAAATTAGTTTAAATATTGAAATGTTAATATAAATAGATTTTGAAACATAAATATATATTAATTAAAACGAGCTCGTAAATGGCGCGGTAGTTCGTAATTTACGATTTTGAACTTCAGTTGAGTGTACGGGATTCGTTATAAATCGGAATTCACTGAAACATGAAATTTTTGAATCTGTTGAACTACAATTTCGTAATGAAAGAGAAAAAACAGAATTTCGTATTGTATATTGAGAGTTATGGCCAAATCAAATTTTCAAATAGTCGTTATGGAATTATTTATAAACCTAACGATTTATTTAATAAAATAAGTCGGTTTTAAATCAATTGAATACTGGTTTAACTGGATAATGTAATATTGTTTTTTAAATTTATATTAGTTTATTGTCGAAATTGTATGAATTCAGTTTGAAAATATATTTGATAACGAGAATTTAATTTAAATAGAATTGTTCATATTGGAGTCAATATATATTAAATCAAATTTAATGTTAAATTTTCAATATCTTCTGTATATGGTCAAATTGGACTGGGGAAACTGTTCCAGTGTGTTCAGAAGGGTGGTAGACCCTAGAAATGACGTTCGTTGTGCTCAAATAGGGGTTCAGAATCGTAATCTACTTTAATTTAAGTCAAGTTGGTTAATAAATTAATTTATAAACAAATCAAATAAAATAAAATAGAATTATAGGAGACGACCTATTTTCTTATCACAGACTACTCTGTAAACCTACGTTCGCCTTCTCCTTTCAAGAGTTCACATCGAGATATTTCCTTCCTCCCAAAAAGCTTCAGCAATGCAAATCTACATCCCCTATTGTCAATGCCTAAGCTATCCATCTTCAGTATCTTTTTCCTTTCTTTCTTTTCATACGATTGCATCTCTTCTTCCCTGAGTTGCCGATATACTACAAACCTATTCTAACTCTAAAACATGCCTAAGTCGACGTTGTTCCTATCGTGATACCTCGCGCCTATATAAACATAATTTACCTTTGTTAATCTCCCATCCTCAATCCAACTCAGTCCATTCCTTTTATTCTTCTTTTGCCTCAAAAAAAAAGAATCGAAAATCAAAATAGAAAGGGAATTCACAATTTCAATCCACCGCGATTCAATACAGCGACAGATCTGAGAGCTCGAAACGGCGCTGGCACACTTGCGTGGGTATTATTGAGGAGCGTGGTTTCAGGTCGTCATCGGTTTGAGGGTGCGTTGTCTGATATGGAGTTCGAAGGTGGGTTAAGCAGGGGTTCAGCGAGATGGAGGATTGAATGTGACCGTGGCGATTGGGAGGAGTTACCGTGATTCAGGAAGGCTAGGGTATGGGGAGCGCGATGAGTGTTTTGAGGAGGCTTCAGTACCGGTGGTCTAAATTACTGATGTCGATCTGAAAATCCTTAACAAGGGGTGCGATTTGAATTTGGTTACTGAATTCCAGAAACGAGAACGATGTGTAGAAGCGAGGCAAGTATTGCTAAACTGGAATGGTGCGATAGTGCTGATGGATGGACTTGCGGGGGTGTTCGGACGCATTGGGAGTTGAACTGGGTGATTTCATTGAACAGGCCAATGTGGGTTTTTGGGTTCAACTGAAGTGGACTAGAGGGGATGAAGGAATTCAACAGTAAGGTACGAACTTGTCTGGAGTTTGTTTTTGAGTAATGAACAATGGGAATTTTAGGGAGGACATTGTGTGTATTGGTGAAGTTTAATTGTGTGTTTATGAAGAGTATGGGCGAACATTACTGAGGAGCTAATGTTCTAGGATGGAGTTCGAAAATTAACGTGATGACCAAAGTTCAAAATTTAGTTGAACAGGGTGGATATGAGAGCATAACAATGGAGATTACAGTGTTTGGATGTGTATTTTGAGGATTTTAGACACATGCATATATGGACTATCACGGAGAGGAGTGTCTGGTATTAGAGACTGATGGTGCTGAGGTCTTTTGGATGGTGTAACCTAGCATGATAGTGGAATTCAAGATGTTTGATTAAATACCAGAGTGTGATTGCATTTTTTGGTTGATCTTTGATGGAGTTGATCGACGATCTTTGGAATTTGCTGCGGAAATTGATCAAGCCAAATAAGGTATACTTTTTAATAAATTTAAATTATATAGAAAATTTTATTTAAGGAGGTAATTTAAATAAATATTTAAATACACGTAGGATTATTTATTATTATAATAAGTTTAGATTAATAATTGTTTATAAAATTAAATAGGTGAAAATAAATTATATTCGAGACAATTCGAGTAGATGTGGTGCTGAGGCGATATGGAATTTTAAAACGGATGTTCAGTACAGAAAAAACCGAGGTGAGTTAAACTCACTCAGTTAATTATTGTGAGCTATTTCTAATAGTTTAAATTTATTTTATTGCTTGCTGGTTGCTAAATTGATTGATATAAAGTGATAATATTATATAATAATATTATTATATTATAATAATATTGGTGATTTATGATTGGATAATTCCCGCAGTACCATTAGCGGATGCCCGCAGTACCATTAACAGATGCCCGCAGTACCATTAGCGGATGATTTCCCTATGCGCCCCACAATATATAATGTGGATGACCTTTATACCGTGATATCCTACCTCGAAGCATGATGGGTATTATTATAGTTAACTAACATCGCTGGATGCAGGAAAACAGGTTGGAGGGATCCAACTGGATTCCTCACATTTAGATTATTTGTTTTTACATACATACATATATATATATACTGATATATGATGTGTTTTATAACCCGTGATAGCTTACGATATGTTTGGATGTGTTAGTAACATTGATTGTTGATTTTGGATATTTTAAATATCCTAAATAATAATATATGGATTTCAAAAATAAAAATTTTAATATAAAAGAATTTTAAAATATTTCAAATGAAAATGGTTAGTTAGAATCCAAATTAAACAGGATTTGAAAGCAAATATTTGTTTAAATAAATATCGTGAAGAAGTGATTTTATAGACGACATTATGAGAAGTGGAGTTATTATTTTGGAAATTTGAAGTGTATGAAATTGAAAAGGAAATGGGAATCATAAAATAAACCGTTATTTTAAAATAAATTGAAATTGTCCTAAAGGAAAATACCTATTTTTAAATAGAAATGTTCATTCGAATTCCGAATTATAAATATGGATTAAAGGAAAACATTTGTTTAAACAAATGTGTTAATGAGGTGATTTTATAAACAATGTTTATAAAGGAATGAACGATTACCGTTTGAGAATTTGGAAAATAAGGGTTTCAAAATAGAATTGAAATATGGAAAGAACTTAAAGAAGGAAATATTTATTTCCAAATAGAAATGCTTATTTAGAAACCAAATTAAATAGAATTGGAAAGTAAATGATGTTTTAACAAATAAGGTGAGAAATTGATTTTATAAATGACATTTATAAAAGGGAAAATCGTATATTGGAAGTATTTTGAGAAAGTATAATGTGAGCATGGATTCGGAAAAGGAAATGTGGTTTGAAACTAACATTTGAAATGGATTAAAGTTTTCTAATTTACAAGGGAAATATAAGGAAGATTTTATAACTCGATAAAAGTTATAAATAGAATGAGACTTGAAATTACAAGCATGATTTCAATATGAACTGGTATTAAAGAAATATTATCAACCCTTAAGACAAATAAGGGGAAAGGCAAATATTTTGCAAATGAGGATCAGTAGAAGGAAGAGTTGTTTTGAAATTATAAATTCTAACTGAATTCAAGTCAAACTAATTTGAAAAATATATAGATTATATTAAAAGACTTTAGATAATGCATTTGAAATAATAAAGGATTGGCAAATGGTATTTTATACGAATGTTTTTATGAAATGAAGTTATCAAAATAACTGAGATAAGTTATAATAAAACTATAAAGGTGTTTATAAAGAATATTTATAGAATATTGGATAATGGTTTTGTAAATCATATTCTTAATTAAAATATTTCGAATGATGATAAATTCGAGATAAATATCTCGTTTAAAAATAGTAATGAATAACTGGAACTTTTATTCGTTAGAAGAAGAAAGGCAGTTAAGTAAATTAGAAAATGACAGGGAATTAGAGAGTTGAATGATCTTCTGAGTGTCGATCTGATGTTGGTTTCGGCCTTCGGGATTGACATCTAGGGGATTATTCTCTTACTAGTTTATGTTTAGAGAATAATGACCGAGTTGAGAAATACGTGCTAAAAAGGATTTTTAAAATGAAAGGGCTTTTGAATATGCTTATTAAGAAGAGAAATGAGTATTTCAATTATTGGAAAAATGGAGAAGTTTTGAATTAACGAATGATTAATCTAAAGAGGCTAAAATGATAATGAATATCAAATCAGTGAATTCAATTTTCTTTTATGGATGAATGGTTGTTTATTTGATAGTTAAATAACCGACTATCAAATATGGCCTATGCGGTTGTTAGTACAGAAAGACCGGGATCGAATTTATTCGAAAACCATTCCATACTAACTAATACGTAAACATAGAATATACGGATTGAAGATGGAGCAGTGAAGATCGTAGATCTTCATAAGCGAAATGACTACTTGTTGGAGTCTCTGGAGTCGCGCCCGGAGATATTTCAATGGTGATCCTGTCGTGATTGAAATCGATGGATTACAAGAACTATTCGCTACTGATCCATATGGTGATTCCTAGGATACGGTAGGAGAGTACCTTTGGTATGCCCAATCTCAGGACAACTCGTATGGACGAATGTCTGACAAAGTATTTCCAACAGATCACAAACATACCATAGTTAATGGCGGAGAAAAGGTTTTCCTCTAGCCTAATATCTAGAGTATTTTTGTGGACATCAATTAGTGATATTCGATGGATCTGACGATGTGGCATTCAAAAGAATGGTGGCCAGATGATCTAGAAATATGATTATAACCTCAACCCTCACAATCGGGAAATGACAGAAATCGGGCAGGCAGCATGGCTATGTGGGCCGCCCCCATTAGGGTTTATTGTCACCATCTAGAGAATATTCATATTTGTTACTTCTTTTCACTCTTGTATCTCCCGGGAACGGTTATGTTGCAAGCAACCATAGGTGACAATATATTCGATACACTCAAGAGAAATGAGTGGTCGGTCATGTGTGGGCCGGGTTGCAAGACGTTCTTGTTGAACCCAGTGTATTCCCCTTTAGAGATACACTATCGAAAGGTAGTTCCATACCTTGTCATAGTTGGAAATCCAATATCCAATAAGCGCCCGCGGTTTTGATTGTATACTATATATGTAGAGCGTGAGATGCAAGCGTTCTGCTAGATTGAAATTTATTTGTATTTAGACACTATTATAATATCAGAAAACACGTTGATTTCAAAAATGTTTTGGGTTATCCTAAGGTAAAAACCGTCCGTGTTTATGTGTGGATTGGTCTTACGATTATCATTTTCTTTCGAAATGATTTTTAACTTTAAAATCAAGATGGATGATACCGATAATTTAGTGGGTTTTTCTCAAGTTGGTTCACCAGACTGACCTTGGCGTTTGTAATGCTCGGGTCAGACCCAGTTGGGTCAGACCGAGTTGTACAGGTTCAAGGCAAGATGATACAGACTTCAGGAGATGAGCTGGGGGAGGTCAGACGTATTATATATTTAGATATTGTTCCGATGTGTGTTGAAATTAAGGACAGGCTGTTATAACTGTCCAGGTAATTTGAATGACCGCTGTACACTGATGAATTGTAAGTATTATTTAAAGTTTTCAATAAAGTTTTATTTCTGTATTATATTTTATTCCGCTGCGATGTGAGTTGATCTTCTTCTTTTTCTTCTATTCTAATATTTCTTCTTAGCTTTTTCTCACCCTCTAACTTCTTTCTTAAACGTTCTAGATTTTCGGTACTCGAGTTTGGGCATGGTATGTAGTTGTGTCGAAAATTCGAGCATCAAATTTTGCGGTTCGTTCCAATTTCTGACAACACAGACGTTTGAACAAAAGGCATCAAACGTCTGTCCACCTGCTATGTCCACTTCTGCCTCTTTCACCTGCATCTCGAGTTACCAATCTCCAAATCTCATGTCATCTTCAACAACCATGTGATTACATGTCACAAATCACAACACGTTCCGTCCTTATTATTTACTATCTCAAACAAATGGGTGAACTCAGCAATAAGTGGGATAGATTGATTTCATTGTATTTCATCAATAATCTTTCTATATCCTGCTAAGTCACTCAATGAAGCACTTTTTTTTAGGAAGACAGATGAGTAGCGTAGAGCTACCAAGTAGATTGATATATTATATATATGTAATAGATAAGCCAGTTGACAAGCCTAACTGGTGGCAAATCAAGCTGAAAAAGCAATGTTCAAGGCATTACAACCCCATAAAAATCTACACACCATATATATGCATAATATAATGTACATAGATAAACTGCACTTCTTCACTAAATCTTCAGGCTGTACTTGTGTATTCATTCAGTGTAAATACGGATTGGAGCTCCCCTGATTAGATCCAACTGACTCAGTGGGGCTATCTAGAAGAGGCACACACAGTCTGAATTGTGCCTGAGCTGCCGAAGCTGTCTAGTTGTAATAGAGATAAATAATGAGTCTGCATATTCCATCAAAGTGTTTACAAGATTTATCAAATGCTGAAGCATTTATTTCTTTGCATATGCACCAACAATAAATGGATAAAAAAGAATCCAGAGAGGGATCAATCGGATTGTACTGGCAGTAGTCAAAAACTGATGAAATAGCAGGGATGCGACCAAGTAAATGTGCACTAGTTGCAGCCAAGATGGGGTATGATACATCATAGTCGAAAAATAAGTGATACAAAGTTTCTTCCTGATTGCAATGTAGGGCACAATTAGGGTTTGATATTAAATAATGCCTATAGAGTCTAGATCTAGTGTTTATTCTTTCATGAATGAGGCACCATTGAAAGAAGATAACTCTTGGGGGTAATTTACATTTCCAAGCTCTTGAACAACTAAAAGATCTCCCTGCAAAGTTAAGGAAATGGTATAGAGATGCAACAGTAAAGCCTTTAGAAGGGGATAAAGCCCAAAAATAACAATCAGCAGAATTGGATAAGTGAATCTGGCGGAACAAGTTGGCCACAGTGAGAAGCTTAAGGAAAATAGGAGCGCAAAGATAGAAGAGAGGGTGAGGCAAAAAGGGCCAGAAGATGAGACTGAAGCAACAGAGCTAAACGAATGATTGGCAGTGGAGAAGAGAGCAAGGAAATGAACAGATAGAGGAAGCTCATCATGCCAAATGTCAAACTAGAATAGACACGAAAAACCATTGCCCAATTTGACATGAAACAAATTTCTAATTCTGGGTAAGGATAAGATAACACCTGACCAAAAGGGAGATGGTTTAGATGAATGGGAGAAATGTAAAACAAAATGGGAATTAGAGGAATAATAAAGAGAAAGAATCCACGATTTTCAGATAAAAGAGCCAAGGGAGATTAGGCGCCATTTCCATTTTGAGAGAAGTGCTATGTTGAAGTTTGAAAGGTTACAATGTCTAAACCTCCCTAATTGTTATGTATGCATACAGTTTGCCAGTTAACAAGTCTCTTGATGTTGTTACCATTCCATAAGGAAGAACTTCTGATCAAAACAATTTTGTTAATTACCCATTTAGGTAACTTATGAAAAGACATCCAATAAGTGGGGATTGCAGAAAGCACCGATTTTACAAGTATAACACGTCCAACATAAGATAAAGAGTTGGCTTTCCATGCAGATAGTCTTGATTCAATCTTGTGAATCGGAGGATACCAATCATTTTTTTAGTAATTTTGAGGGTCTAAGGGGAATGCCAAGGTAAGAAATGGGAAAATTTTCAATGGGACAGTTAAGGAGAAAAGATATTGCATGACTCAAGTGATCAGAATTTCCTAATATGATAGTTGAACTTTTGGAAAAGTTAATTGAAAGGCCAGAGACCAATTCAAAAACATACAGCAAGACTTTGAGGCAGTGAATACGTTTGAGACCAGGTAGGAGAAGATGGTGGTATCATCAGCAAACTGCAAGTTGGTGATTGAAATTGTAGAATTTGGGAGATGAATACCATCAAGAAGATTATTAGCAATGGATTTTTTCATCATTTGAATAAATACATCAGCTATAAGAACAAATATGAGTGGGCATAATGGGTTTCCTTGTCTAAGTCCTCTGGTTGATTTGATTAAACTGCCTGAACTACCATTGATTGTGATGGATGAGAAACTTGTGTTCAAAATGTTTTCTATCCAATTGCACCATCTAACCGAGAAGCCTCTATGTTTCATCATCTGCATAATGAAATCCCAATTGACAGAATCAAAAGCTTTGGAAAAATCCAATTTCAAGAGAACTTCATGGTTTGAGGTGTTGTGACAGAAGGGTATCACTTCTTGCGTTGCTGCAACGCAGTCTAGAATGTTTCGGCCATGGATGAAAGCTGACTGCTCAGGACCAACGAGGGGGGAAATGATAGATTAAAGACGATTTGCAAGCACTTTGGTAATGATTTTGAAGGAAGTATTAAGCAAGCTGATAGGGAGGAAGGCTGAAAGAGAGTTAGCACCAACGAATTTGGGAATGAGAACAATGTTAGCGTAGTTTAATCTGGATATTTGATTCGGTTTTTCATAGAATCCCGTGCACATATCAATGATATCACGTTTAATGATGGGCCAAAAATGTTTAAAAAAGGATGGCCCAAACCCGTTTGGCCCAAGAGCCTTATCATCATTCATTTCTTTAATTGCGGCCCAAATCTCATTTTTAGTAAATGGTTGATCGATGGAAAGAGAAGAGGGGTTAGGGTATAGATAATGCCAGTCAATAGATGGTAAAAGAGGAGGAGAATTGCCAAGAATTGAACGATAGTAGCTTGAAAAGAGATGAAGAATGGTGGACTGGTCAGTAATCGATTGATCATTATGAATTATTTCAGAGATAATGGATGATCGCTTTCTACTATTGGCTAGTCGATGAAAGTAAGCTATATTCTGATCCCGTTCCTCAATTTATTTGACTTTTGATCTTTGTTTCCACCCAATTTCTTTTTTTTTAAAGAGTCTGCCTAATTCTTTTTCTAGATTTTGCAAAAAAAAAAAATCATCATTGTTCAAGGGGCGAGATTCCTCCGTGATATTGAGGTCAAGTATTGCATCCTGAATATCAGAGATACGTGATTGAATGGATCCCCAAATATGTTTGGCCCAAGGTTTAATTAATTTCCTCAATGATCTCAGTTTTAAAACAATACGATGGGCAGTGGATTGAGCTTGAACAGGTTGGGCCCAAACTGTTTTGACAAAATCCGAAAAAGATGGTTCAAGGAGCCAAAATCGTTCAAATTTGAAGGAACAATTAGATATATTGATTGAGCCAGTATCTAGTAAGATGGGACAATGATAAGAGATAATGGTGGCTAGACAATGGACCATGATAAAGGGATTTGATCTTTCCATGATGAATTGAAAAGGAAACAATCAAGCTTGACGAGAGTAGGATCAGATCTATGGCTAGACCAAGTGAATGAGCGGTTGCTAATTGGGGAGGGGGGTCAATTAAACCATAATCAAAGATGAATGCATTGAAAGCTTCAGAATCTGATGATATATTGCGAGTGTTTCTTTCAAAAACCGTTGTTGTGGTGTTAAAGTCTCCACCAATGACCCATAGACCATTAAATTGGTTTGCAAGATGCTTACAAGGCTCTCAAAGATTTATTCTCTCCTAAGTGTTTTGAGGACCATAAATATTTGAAAAGAAATAGATAGTGTTCAAAGCAATGTGTTTGAGGGCAACATGCAAGGCAGATTGGTTTGAGAAAGATTGATGCAGGGACCAAACAGATTCATTCCATTAAGACCTCCCCTGGATTCAATGGCATTAACGTACATCCTTCTAGTTAGGAAGGATCCACCGATAAGTCTGAAGTGATAATTAGTAGGATCAACTAATTTTGATTCCTAAAGCATTAAAATGTCTAAGTTAAGCGGGGATAAAACAAGCTTAATTGCATGGCATTTTGAGTGGTCGCCTAAACCACGTACATTCCATGTGACTAATTTCATTAATGCTTATTGATTATGCTCCTGTTCTAATGCATGCATGGCATCATAATGTGAGTCACACAAACTCACACCCATACACCCCGCAATTCTTTTATTTAAACGTTTATTAGATGATGAAAAAATAACAGGGGTTAAAAAGCTACCAGATGTGTTGGGGTTGTTGTGTCTGGCACTTCAGTGAACGAAGATTGGAGAAAGATATTGAGGCTAATCCTGATCATCCATCCACTTTGCTGTTGTGGAGATTGAGGGGGAGGAATTTCAACTGGTGGAATGGATTGGATGGGAAGGACAGCAAAGTTGAATGGCGGAGGATAGATGTCAGATGGAAAGGGAATAAGTTGGTTCAGAGGCATACTTGGGTTGTCCTCCATTACTTGATCAAATTCAATAGGGTCTGGTTGGTTGACTTCATGGGATTCAAAATCAGTTGGGTTAGGGTTAGGATAGACATTGAACACATTTTCATGGAAAATAGGTGGAAGAGGGGGGAGCATAGCTGCTTCGTTGATCATAGCATCAAATCTTTCTTCAATGTCCATTGGTGAGTTGTTTTCATGCATGCATCGTACAATCTATTCATCATCATTACCCAAGAATATTTTCTCAGGCCTTATGCCAAGGTGCGAGTGGCTGCATTGTTTCACCTTAATAATGTGGGTTTTATTATTAAAATAAGCTGCAAAGGAGCTTATTGCACCAATACCTTCGAAAAATTGAATTTTGACTAGAAACTGACGATGATCCATATGGCACCAGTCACAGTCATCAAAAGCTAAGACTCTCCCCATAGACTTTAGTATCTCTGCCACTGCATCTTCATTATGTTTTACGAATTCAGGCATACCTTCAATTTTGGCCCAAGATTCAACCTCTAGAGCTGGCTCTGGCTCACTTATGCTATCATCCCAAGCATCCAAACTGATTGTAACTCGAGGTTTAGTAAGAATCTTAAGGTGGAGAGTGTGGTCACGTGTTAGGTATGTGGGACAGTAAACAAAGAAGGAACTGTTGCTAATCATCATCATTGGCCAGCAATCATGTTGCAAAGTCTTTTGCAGTACGTAGTGGAGAGATTCGATGCTCCATTTGTCGTTGAGGACAGTAGCCATGATGCATTTAGTGGAATCCGCCATATGATATAGAAGTGAAGCTTCATTTTTTTAGGAGAAAGGCTGTGGAGAGTGATGATTAACGGTTGTTTTAGGGTTAGTATTTAAAAAGTTGTGGTAATTATGATGACAAATGGCTTTTTGAGGTAATGTGTGGTGTGACGGCTCCGCATTTTGAGCAGATTTTCTGGGGACCCAATGTACTTTCATGTCATTATTCATGTTACCTTGGTATTGTTCAGAAGATGAAGCATGCGTGCGTCTATTTTTGCTTGGACAATGTGGAGCTGCATGTCCAAAAAACCACAATAATAACATATTGTCGGTTCCCTACAATTTTTTGCCACGTGTCCTTTATATGCACATCGCAAGCAACGTTTTTCTTTTTTCAAAAAGCTGGCTGTTTG
The DNA here is from genome assembly GCA_030737875.1 of Allium sativum. Taxonomy (NCBI): domain Eukaryota; kingdom Viridiplantae; phylum Streptophyta; class Magnoliopsida; order Asparagales; family Amaryllidaceae; genus Allium; species Allium sativum. Next base: position 225,662,272 of record CM060911.1, on the reverse strand, counting down.
AAAAATGGATTTAAAAATTGGTAACGGGTTTGTAGGTTTCTTTGGTGGTGGTTTTGTCGGTTCAGCGGGTGGATGAGTTCTAATCACTTGGGCATAAGACCTAACCTGATTAGCCAAGGGAGGCGGGGGTTCGGTTGGTAGATCTGAAAGAGCAGAAAGTCGATTCAATGAAGCACTTGAAGAACATCAATCCCCAAAGATACTATTTTGCAGATTATTCTATAATATTTCACCATGATGAAAAATATTCTTACTTGAATTACACTAAATAGTACTCCAGAAATTCTCAAGATCAAAATATCTCTCATCTTCGAGGAACTGGTGGCCAGTGCCTTCTTCAGCTCCTTACACATAAATCCTAAGTAAAAGTAAAATAAAATCGTAGATTTTTGGACAAAATAATCGAAGAGTAGAAGCATAAAGAACGAACGAAAAAGGAAAAACAATACCTTTTCTAAACTCGAAAGAGATTCGATGATGTTTAGGGTGGACGACGAAAGAGAAAAATATTGCCTCTAATCCTGAAACCCTAATTCAAAGAGACGCGGCCGAAAAGAAAATATTACATGGGTTTTTAAAGTCAAAAAAACAAAAATAAATTGCTTCTCAAATAAACAAGAAAGTTATTTATGAAAGCCCAGATATACTAAACATCCATATGGGCTTTTTTGATTTTACTTTTAAGAAGCAAAAAAGTTACATATTCAACGTCAACCAAACGACCCTTATGATATCGATTTCCTTCAACGAAAGACTTAATGAGACTGGTTTTTCCTTTCATGCATATTCACATGACATTGGAATGTCAATGGGGCGGGTTAGGGCGGGTTTCTCGTGCCCCAAACCCGACCCGAACTTTTTAAGACCCGCCCTAGACCTGCCCCGTAGACCCGATGCGGGTCTGGAATTTCGCCCCGTACCCGAAACCCGCACGGGTCAGGGTACACCCGACCCTCCCCATGACCCGGTGATATCGTGATCTAATGTATACAAATTTATATACTTATATTTTTTTATCACTAAATGATGAATTATACACATATTGTAACTTGTTCACAATTATAAGAGAATTTACTAAAATGAGTTGTAATAAGATAATAGTACAAAATGTATGCATTTGTTATTACATGATTATCACTGATGCAACTTAATAATATGAAATATTTATAGTTTTTTGATTGAAAAAATAATAATATTCAATTTATAACCATGTAAACCTATAAAGATTAACAAGTAATCATTATAGTTATAAATTATATTAATGATCTTTCAATCATGCGGTCGGGTTAGGGTGTGTTAGCCATGCCCCAGACCCGACCCTCGATCCGGACCTCCAAAAGCGGGTCGCGGGTCTACCTTCTCCGAAGACCTTATGAGGTAGGTCTAAATAGGTCAAAACAGGGATGGGTCAAACGGGATTGCACCCTAGACCTACCGCATTGTCATCCCTACATGGCAACATATATTGTTCTAAAGCTTTATAGAATACTGCCACAACCTATAGTAGTAATATATTGATTTTCCAAAATTAAATTTAAAAATAACTTTTTTTCGATAGAAACACATTTGTTGGCGCATCATATTCAATACTCTACATTTTTAACTATAATAATCTTTGTTTTGTACATGGGCCTCAATCTAGTTTTCAGAAGGGAATAGGAAGATGTAACACCCCACCTCCGCCAATGCCACTCTTGCAAGTGCACTGGCTTTGGAGGGGCGTTAAATGAGGTAAACATGCATGCAGATATCACAAGACAGAACATATAAGTAAAACAGAGTAGTAAAGCAGTGGATAAAACTAACACTTCAAAACCATAGTCAAGTTACATCAAAGTACTTGTCATTATTTTCCCACAAAACAAAGTCTAGAACATAAACTGAAAACTGGAAAAAAAAACATAAAGTAACTATCCCCAAAGTAGAATAAAGCCATAGCATGCTCAAGTCCAAACCGTACATGAGCTATCCAGAAAAGCAGCTAAAGATCCAGCTAGGTACCAGTGTTCCTACCCTGCAAACCTGGGGGGGGGGGGGAACGGAAGAAAAGAGGCAAAAGAAAACGGGTCAGTCAAAAAGACTGGTAAGTCCTATCTACTATTAGTATAAAAACTAATAAAGTTAACTGGACATGTAAAGTAGAGATGAAACATAGGGTGATAACTGTCATGGTGAAAAGATAGATCAAATGTGGCATCGCATATACAAGGTTAAGTTGCACCAAGTGTGTACTAGTAATCCATGTCTAGTATAAACAAGAAATGATCCCTTGGCCCAATCTTGGCCCAATATGATGAGGTGACCTAAATCAAGGTCCAACTACTCGGTCTAGTCGATCGGCTCCCTAAAAGCCTAACTCGTCAAGTGTCGGTGTCATACGGCCCAATCACGAAGTGTAGTCAAACTGTGCTAGGTCCACCCTAGGGTGTATCAAGCCCTAGGGTGCCAACCCCAGACACAAATCAAGCACGCACAGTCTAAACCTACGGGTGCCCGTGTCTTTTTCAACTCCGGACCATGTGCACGACCATAGTCCGCCTGAACCTACACCGGCGCACCTACTCAGCCGTCGTTTTGGTCGCTTACATGTCAGCCCAGTAATCGTGCCCCACCCTAGCCTAGTCCCTAAGGTATCGTGATACAATCAAGAGGGTTACTGGTGAAAAGGACCACGTAACTAGGGTTTCTAACGGGTTAAACATGGTTAACCCTACCCAATCAAGTTGGTTAAGTGTACCCAAGGTTCATGACTTAACCCTATCAACCCATCGTGTTTAATTGGTTAAGTATTCAAGTGGTCCATGACTTAACCTTATCATGTGGCATTAATTAATTTAATGCACCCAACCTCTCACATTAGACCTTGTTGTGGTTACTAGTTAAGCCGGGCGGGTCCGGGTAGCTTTACACCACAACTTGGTCTAACCTCGGGTTACAAGTGCGACATGACCAACTACTCACATTGGGTCCTATTGCTTGTAGCCACTAGTTAAGCCGGTCGGTTCCGGGTAGATTTATGCTACAAACTCAACCCAACCTCGAGTTGGTCATTCTCATGTTTTCTAGAAGTCATGTCCAAGTTCATGTTCATGTTCCAAGCATAATCACATGTCATATTTCATGTCATCTTTTCAAGTCATGTTTTTATGTCATTTTAGTTTACCCATAATGTAACCCCATCGCATGTAAGTTCGCATAAACGAAAATAGATCTCAAAGGGGGAACTTAGAAGCATGACATAATTAATAAGGTTTGGGCCACAAGTTAAACATGGTGGCATATGAGGCAAATGTGTTCACAAACTTGCATATTACATTATAGGCCTCAAAACATGCATGATATCAACATTAGCAAAATAGATGAAACATGGTCATAAATGACATGGGATGATAGCAAGTGATTCGCATATAACATCATATGCAAGTTAACATAAGGGTTATGAGAGTTTCTATGTTGCTTTTATGCAACATTTCAAACCAAAGCTCATAGCTTTTTATGCACAAAGTCAAGGTGGTAGCTTTACAAACATGCATAGAATAAGTCTATGCATAACATGATAGAATCAAAGCTCATAGCTTTCTATGCACAAAGTCAAGGTGATAGCTTTACAAACATGCATAGAATAAATCTTATCCATAATATAATAGAATCAAAGCACAAATCATGCTTAGGCACAAACTCAAACTTGCAACATGTCATATTTAACTTCATAGTTAGAATCTAAGAGTAGAATAGGGCTTACAATGCTATGAAGACTTATAAAATATAAATAAGATTGAGACGAAGCCACTAGCAACTCTAAAAACCCCAAATGAATACAAGCTCCAAGAAGCTCCTTTGATTATATGAAGAAAGATCCTTGTTTTAATGAAGAAAGATTGAACTTTGGCCTTGAGTCAAGCTTTGGAACTCTCAAACAAGCTTAGGAACTCTCATATGAATGAAGATGGAGGCTATGACAAGAGGGTGGAGGCCATGATTAAACATTTTGGCATAGTTTAGTTGTAGGATTGATTTATGATGATTTAGGCTAGGTATTAGGGTCCTTTTATGGAAGATTAGGTTAGTTTAGGCCATAGGATTAACCCTAATTCAGATCTAGGCCATCAATTCACGTCACTAGCCTCCAAACATGTCTTGAGAAACAAATCAGGTGCACCCAGGCCAGACTGGCCGACCACCCAAGTCGATAGGGGTGTCGACTGGGCAGTCGACACAGCCTGGGGTGTGTCGACTCCCAAATCGACACCCCAGTCGACTTGGCGAGTGGCGGGATCTTTTCCCGCCTATCCTGCCCTGTTGAATTTAAATTCAAATCTGTTTTTAAACTTGAATTTTCTGAAAACTTCTATGGGCCATAACTGGGTCATACGGACTCCGATTTTCGAAAACTCGGACTCTATTTCGCGTATTTTTCCGAGACGAACACAATGGCACAGCCCGTTTCCCTTGATTCATAATTTATCATTTAATTCTGCCTTGATTTATGTTATAACTTGTTATTCAAAATACGGGTTGTTACAGAAGATGCGTCAGACTTTTGTTTTACAGGAAAATTGTGCAAGAAAATGGAGCGGTCGGTTTGATTATTGCTTTCTTTCAATAGGGTCGTCCACGTCTCAATCTGTTTCTCCGCAACCTCAGATTCCGGTCAACTCCATTAACCTCTCCCTCCCTTCTTCTCTCTCCCCACACCACTCTTCTCAAATCCATGCTAGAATCCTCCACCTTAACCTCACCTCCCACTCTCATCCTTCCTAGCTCCTCCATTTCCACAACTCGTTGATCCAATCCTTCACTTCCCTCTCTCTCCACAATCTGTCATTCTCTCTCTTCCGCTCCCTTTTAGAAACGCACAGCTTAGAACTCGATCATTATGTTGAAGTATGCGATACTATGTGTTAGATCTAGAGGATATTTTGGATCTGGAGGGTATTTTGGATCTAGAGAATATTTTGGATCTAGAGGATATTTTGGATCTAGAGAATATTTTGGATTTAGAGGATATTTTGGATCTAGAGAATATTTTGGATCTAGAGGATATTTTGGAGGAAATTTTGGGAATTTCCATATACTTCTCTATGCCTATATAAGCTACATCGAATACAAAAGAAGGTGGATCAAAAATCAAGAGATTAGATATAAGATTATTCTAATTAGGGTTTAGGCAATCCTAATCTTCTTCAATTCCTTTCTCTACAAAATCAAATTTTTCTAGTAAATTTGATCATTGTAATCAATCTCTTGTACTCTTCTATTGATATTAATAAAGGTTTCTCTCTCAAAATGGACGTACACTGACAAGACGTCGGTGGAACCACTATAAATCCCTATGTAATTTAGTTTCTCGTTATTGCTTTATTATTTCCATTGTTTGGCGATTGTGATTGGCTTGGATAAGATTGAGATTGTTCGATTGGTAGTTTTTGCACTATTACCACGATCTCGTTTTCCGCGGCATTGAGGATTTTTGATTTAAGCGGCCTTGAATCAAAATTTCTCCACAACATTTGGTATCAGAGCATTGGTGTTGGTAGACAGTTATAGAAATGTTGGAATCAGGTTCAAATAATCCATCAACAGGTGGTCCAAGTGGTGTAGCTCCTTATGTGCGTGGGCCGTATGCAGCTGCTGGTTCACAATTGGTTATCGACAAGTGGAATGGCGATAATGATTTCGAAAAGTGGCAATGGAAGATGAAAGCGGTTCTTAGGCAGAATCGGGTACATCGGGTGGTGTTTGATACACATTTATTGCTAGAGGACATCTCAGATGTAGAGAGAGAAGAAATGGAAGAGTGGGCATTCACTACACTTCAACTTGCTATGGGGGAGAATGTTATTTCCGAAATTAGTGGTGAGACGACTGCTAAAGGTATTTGGAACAAGTTGGAGGAGTTGTATATGAAGAAGTCACTCACAAATCGACTGATCTTGTTGCGGACTTTCTTTACCTATAAGATGAAGGAAGGAACTTCGCTAAAGGCGCACTTAAATGTGTTTGATGATTTGCTAATGAAGATGAAGGCGGTAGATTTGAAGATTGAGGAGGAGTAGAAGGCGATGGTATTGCTATGTTCATTGCCTGAATGCTACACTGGGTTCTCAAATAGTTTGATCTATGGCTGGGATACATTGACTCTAAATGATGTCAAGACGGGTCTTCTTAGTGAGGAATTATGAGATCAGATGAAGGAGCTGAGTGATGGTAGTAGTGGTGCTGGTAATGGTCAAGGTTTATTTGCGAAGAAAAAAAAAGTCAGAGAAGAAGGGAAACCGGGGGCGTTCTAAGCCTAAGAAGCCCGGTGGAAGAGGAAAATCGAAGGAAAGAAATGGAAAGTGCTTTATATGTAAGAAACCTGGTCACTGGAAGAATGATTGTCCAGACAAGGGGAAGAAGGAAGTAGCATCTTCATCAATTGCGGTGGAGAGAGATGTTGGTGAGGAAGACATAGATGTTTTGTTGGCTGTTGCATCGGATGTTTCGGGCAGCGATTGGGTGCTTGATTCGGGGGCTTCATATCACATGACGCCTAATAGGAATTGTTTTTCTTCTTATGTTGATCGAGAAGGAAATTCAATTTTTATGGGAAATGGTGCAGTTTGCAAGTCGAAAGGCATTGGATCCGTGCAAATTCGAATGTTTGACGGAGTGGTTCGTACTCTCACTAATGTGCGCTATGTTCCGGGACTACGGAAATCACTTATCTCTTTGGGGCAGATGGATTCTCTAGGTTGCAAGATCACCATTGAGAGTTAGCTTGAGGGTTTCGAAGGGTGCGCTTGTGGTTATGAAGGGTGCGAGAACTTATGGTATCTATTTGCTTCAAGGAGTGACCGTGGAAGGCGAAACTTGTGTCAGTGTTGATAGTTCCCGTGGCTTAGATGCGACACGGCTGTGGCATTTGAGATTGGGTCATGTCTCGGAGAAGAGTTTAGATGTTCTTCGTTGAAGGGAGATGATTGATGGTGAGAGTTTCAGCAAGTTAGAGTTTTGCGAGGAATGTGTCATGGGGAAGCAAACTAGAGTGTCATTCGGTGAAGGAAAATATGATTCAAGAGGGATTCTTGAGTATGTGCACACGGATGTTTGGGGACCAGCACCTGTAGCTTCTTTGGGAGGAGCAAGATATTATATTTCTTTCATTGATGATTTTTCTCGAAAGGTTTGGGTGTATGTAATGAAGGCCAAGTCGGAGGCATTTGCAAGATTCAAAGAATGGAAGGCTCTTGTTAAGAATGAGAGTGGAAAGACTTTGAAGGTTCTTAGGTCCGATAATGGCGGCGAGTATGTTTCTGGAGAATTTCTGAATTTTTGCAAGCATCATGGTATTCAGAGGCATTTTACTACACCGGGAGATCTGCAATCTAATGGAGTGGCGGAGAGAATGAATAGAACTCTATTAGAGAAAGCTCGATGCTTGAGATTGACATCGGGTTTGTCTAAGGGATTTTGGGCCGAAGCTTTGTCAACCGCAGTGCATATTATTAATCGAATTCCGTGCTCGGCTATTGGTAACAAAATTCCAGAGGAAGTGTGGAAGGGAAAGAGCATTGACTTGAGTTATCTTCATGTATTTGGCAGTCTTGTTTATGTGTATGATCCGGGGAATGATAAGCTCTCACCTAGAGCTTTCAAAGGGATTTTGCTTGGTTATATGGATGGAGTCAAAGGCTATCGGATTTGGAATCCGAAAACGAAGAAGGTTTCAGTTTCTCGTCATGTTACTATTGATGATTCAGCTATGTTCAAGGATAATGAAGGCTCATCGGATGTTCCAGATTTGGTTCATGGTGAATCAAAGGAGAAGGAAGTTATTTCCACTTTCAGGCCTAGAGAGAGTAGAGTTGTTGGAGGTGCTTGCGAGGTGAATGCGGTTGATGTTACATCACATAGTCCACAGGATTCCTCTAGTAGTGTTGATGATGTGCACGAGCCTAGAAAAGATTCAGTTCAAGGTTGAGCTGAAGGAAGACCGGGTGATGGTATTGCTACTCGGGTTGGTCGTCGTGCTATAAGGCCACCTGAAAGATATGGTGATTGGAACTATCTTAGATTTTGTGAGAATTTGGACTATGCTCATCGTGTAGTCCAAGATGAGCCGATGGACCTTGATGACGTCATGGATTCGAGTGATAGCTCGAAGTGGATTTGCGCCATGGAGGAAGAGATGCAAACGTTGATGAAGAACCAGACTTAGGAGTTGGTTCCACTTCCTCAAGGAAATCGTGCTATTGGGTGCAAATGGATATATAAGGTGAAAGGCGATGGAAGATACAAAGCTAGGCTAGTGACTAAGGGGTTTGCACAGAGGAAAGGAAAGGAGTATGATGTGATCTTCACACCGGTTGTGAGACATACTTCTATCCGGATATTACTTGCCATAGTTGCTATTCACGACTTGGAGTCGGAGCAACTAGATGTGAAAACCGCCTTCTTGCATGGAGACTTGGATGAAGACATCTACATGAAGCAACCAGAAGGGTTTGTTGTAGAAGGTAAGTCAGAACTAGTTTGCAAGTTGAAGAAATCACTGAAACACCCCACCTCGGTTAAGGTCACTCACAAAGGGAATGCCTTAACTTTGATGGAGTTTTATAGGTAAAAGGTCACAGATAAAAGCACAAGACAGATATAAAACACATAAATAAATAAGTAGCGGAAAACAACAGACTTTATTTCATAAAATAAGTGTTTACATCAGCATTTCCATAATTGTAGCAAAATCGCATTTCTAATTATTACAACAATAAAACTGTCTTTATTCTCATAACTTAAAGAAGCATAAAACATAAGTAAACTGCATAAGTCCCCGCAATTGCTATCCAAGCCATAGCTCAAAACGAAAAAGTCCAAGCAATACATTTCTCCTCTTCAAGCTGGATGTTAAGGCCGGTCAAGCTGCAGTGTTCCCTCCCTGTGGACCTGGGGGGGAAACGGAAGAAAAGAAGACGAAAGAAAAGTAGAGTCAGACATTAAGCCTGAGTAAGTCTAGGACTATTCTGTCTATGAACAAAGAACTGGGTATGATAAGTATAAACAAGAAGTGGGAAAGCACTATAAACTTGGTTAAGTTGTCTAGGGTCGAATATACTATCGTACCCCATATTAATCTCTGAACCAATATAAACTAGTTCCCAACTGGCACCCCATATCTGGGTGAAGTGATCCATTTTATGATGATTGGCTCCTACTCGCATAGTTACATGTGTCTTACGGCCCCCGATGTTGTAGTTACCTATGCTGGTCCCACCATGGGGTGTATCATGTCCCATGGCAGCGGCCCGACACAACCCTAGAATGCACAGGTATACTACTGGTGCCCAGTGCCTTATTTTTCTGCACCGGAGTGTGTGCACGCCCGCACCCCGTTAGAACCTACACTGCTACACCACCGCCGTCGATTTGACCTCTTACAATCAGCCCAGTAATCGTGCCCCACCCTGCCTAGTTTCAGGGTATCATGATACACCTTATAGGGTTACTGCTGAAAAGGGTCCCCCGTTACTAGGTTTTCTATATCTAGCCAACATGTTAAGTTGGTTAAGTGTTTTGTAACCTAACCCCCCAATTAGTCTTTTTAGTTTAGCATGTTCCATTTTGATTAAGTCTTTAGTTCACTTAATCCTAACAATCCTGACTCAGCCTTAATTGTCTTATTAAAGCCTTGACCTCTCACATTAGACAGGTATTGTTGTGGCTGCCTGTTGCCGGTTGGTTCCGGGCAGTCTTACGCCACAACTCAGTCTAACCTCGGGTCCTTATTGGGCTCCATGTTTAACCTCCCACATTGGATAGGTATTGTTGTGACCACTGGACAGCCGGGCGGTTCCGGGCAGGTTTACATCACAACTCAATCCAACCTCGGGTTAAACACATCGTATTTTCTACATTTACATATTTTGTCTTTCTTCTTTATTTATATGTAAATATTTGCGGCACATTATTAAAAATCAATGGTGTAAAGGTTACACCCATCATGGGCCCAACCCAAACTTGAATTTGGGCCCCTATACTTTATCTTTTCATTTATTAATAAATTTAACCCAACGTTATTTTCCCCCGTTTAATACGTCCGTTTATTATATATATGTTGGGCTTAGCCTTTTTAAGCCCAACTTAGCCATGCGAAAGAGGGGAGGCTTAAAGCGTGATTACATACACAAAAAGGGGAATGTGAGCGCATGAACTTGCAACATAACGTGGAACTACAAAATAGAAACTGGTGTACTTGCATAGTAGTAATGTATACTTTGGTCATAAAGCATAAGTGACATGAATCAAAGCATGTAAACTTGTAGGTGAGATAAGAATCTAAATTGGATATCATTATTGACACATAGTCTTAACTACAACATAAACCTATGTTTTTTTTATTTAGGCATAATGTCAAACATAAGCAAATCATGTTCATAAGATTCCTACATGTCTACAAAGGGGTTTACTTTTGTTACTAATACAAAAGCATAGTTCAACGTGAATTATTCCAACTTAATCATGATTTTAAATCTATTCACCTAACCATGGCGCACATATACTTATGGCATAAATATTTCTAAACATGAAATCATGATTTTTACTTTAGTCATGTAAACTTGCAAATGGGATTTTGAATCTAACCTAGCTATGTACCACATATGTCATCATATAATTCTTGTTAACAACATAGAGCTAACATGGTTTTCAATTATGCAAAATATCAATCATAGCCTAGTCATATTCATAAGTTCGCAAAGAGGTTTTCTAGTACAAAAGTATGGCTTAATACATAGACCATGATGCCAAAATTTCAACATAATTTCATATGAATTATAATAACCCAAATTTGTTCCAATTACTCACAAAAATGATTTTTGTACAAAAATACATATTATGATGACATAGTAGCAAAACCCCAAATTTGTATGAATTTTAATTAAACAACTACATACATGTAGTTTCAACATGAATTACATAATTTGCGAATATTCCAAACGTATACTTGCATAAAACTACCGCAAACATGTAGTTTTTATAATGAATAACATGCTTTGCGAATATCCAAACGTATACTTGCATAAAACTACCGCAAACATGTAGTTTTTATAATGAATAACATAATTTGAGAATATCCAAACGTATACAATATTCCAAATCGATAAGAATCATAATAACGCACAAATATGAATTACTTTATCACCACAAATCAAGTATACAAACCAACACAATTATTTGTTCATACCAAAATAATACTCTACTTACTATCGTGTGGCGAATTAGGAATTTGGAGATGCGACTCCTTTTGACGTAGGTGTTGATTTGATTTGCTTATGTTGCTTTAGGCTTTAGAATTTGCCTCCTAATCCTCTCTCCAATTTGGTGGCTACTCCTAGACGTTCCTCAGCAGCATGGTGGCTTTGTTCTTATTTTTGAATGAATATATTAGGTTGAGTCTAGGGTCATTTTTATAGAGTTTTTGAACTGATTAGGACCATCGATGTTGCTTGGATTGATCGTAGCCATTCATTCGAAAGAGAGACCAATTAGAGCTTGCCACCTAGCCCTAATGACAAAGCATGCTTCTGAAAATCGACCAACATAGACTAGGCCAGCCAGGGTGGGCTGGGTTCGACCTGGCTCTGGACCAGGTCGACAGCCCTGTCGACAGCCCTGTCGACCTGGCAAGACCAGGTCGACAGCCCAGTCGACTTGGGTGCATCAGGCGGGAATTTTCCCGCCCTGGCCAATTGGGCCCGATTTTTAATTTTAAACTTGTTTTTCTGAGCTGTTTTATTCTGTTCGAATTTTAAACTTAATTCAGAAACTTCCGGAGGCTATATCTTCTTCATACGGACTCCGTTTTTCGAAAACTCGGACTCTATTTCGCGTATTTTTCCGAGACGAACGCAATGGCGTATCCCGTTTCCCTTAGTTCTTTGATTTCAAATTAATTATACTTTAATTTGTGAATTTCACAGTTATAGAATTTACGGGGTGTTACAATCACTGTATGGTTTGAAGCAATCACCTAGGCAATGGTACAAGAGATTTGATCATTTCATGCTTGAAAGTGGCTTCCATCGAAGCATCAAGGATGCTTGCGTTTATTTCAAGAGGTTAGGAAATGATTGTTGGGTGTATTTACTCTTGTATGTGGACGATATGCTCATTGCTTCTAAGGACAAGGCAGAAACCAACAAGTTGAAAGAGAAATTAAAGGCGGAGTTCGAGATGAAAGACCTTGGAGAAGCAAAGAATATCTTGGGTATGGAGATTGTAAGGGACCGAAAGCGTTTTGAGTTGAGATTGACTCAATAGGAGTATGTTAAGAAAGTGCTTTGTCGGTTTAGCATGGAGGATGCAAAGGCGTCAAATACACCTTTACCTTTGCATATAAAGCTTTTGAGTAAGGGATCACCTATCGAGGAGAAAGACAAGGCTTACATGGCAAAGGTGCCATATGCTAGTGTGGTTGGAAGTTTGATGTATGCCACGGTGTGTACAAGACCCAATATTGCAAATGCCGTCGGGGTGGTTAGTCGGTTCATGGCTAATCCGGGGAAATCGCATTGGGAAGCAGTGAAGCTTATCTTGAGATACTTGAAAGGTACAGCATGTCATGACCTTGTTTTAGGGGTAGTAAAGAGAAGAATTGCATGTTGGTTGGTTACTGTGACTCGGACTACGCTGGTGATAGGGATCGAAGAAAATCAACTTCTGGATATGTCTTCACTCTTGGTGGTACAGCCATAAGTTGGAGATCGAGATTGCAGACCGTAGTTGCTTTATCCACTACGGAGGCGGAGTTGATAGCTGCGGTAGAGGCAGCAAAGGAAGCATTCTATTTGAAGCGACTGTTGTGTGACTTGGGTTTTGAACATGAAAGTGTTGATGTTCAATGTGATAGCCAAAGCGCTATTCACTTGGCTGAGAATTTGGCATTTAGCTCACGGACGAAGCATATTGAAGTGAGGGAGTCATTTCTAGTAGCCATGGACGAAGACAAGCAAGTATGCCTTCGGAAACTACACACAAAGGATAACGCGGCGGACATGTTCACTAAGGCGTTACCGGTTGGAAAGTTCGAGCATTGCTCGAACTTAATTCGCTTGGAGAGATGCTAGGTGCCACGTGGTAGCACATTTGAGAGAGAAACTTGGATGCAGAAGAGTATCGGTCAGAGGTTGGTGTTCTATCTTCATGGTAAGTACTTGTTTTCACTCCCGAGTATATTGTCTTTTGGTAAGACTGGTTTAGGAGTTGGATGTTTCAACACTTCATTGACGGGTGGGGGCTATGCCTGAATTCGTTAGTTAAGTGCAATGGGCGGTGGCTATGCCGGAGTTCGTTGGGGAAACATTCAAACTTTCTTGATTGAAGATATAAGGAAATGCTTGGGTGCATTGGAGTTTGTGATGTAGACGGATATAGTATCGAGGTGGAGCGTTGAAGTATGCGATACTATGTGTTAGATCTAGAGGATATTTTGGATCTGGAGGATATTTTGGATCTAGAGGATATTTTGGATCTAGAGGATATTTTGGATCTGGAGAATATTTTGGATCTAGAGGATATTTTGGAGGAAATTTTGGGAATTTCCATATACTTCTTTATGCCTATATAAGCTACATCGGATACAATACAAAATGAGGTGGATCAAAAATCAAGAGATTAGATCTAAGATTATTCTAATTAGGGTTTAGGCAATCCTAATTTTTTTCAATTCCTTTCTCCACAAAATGAAAATTTTCTAGTAAATTTGATCATTGTAATCATTCTCTTGTACTCTTCTATTGATATTAATAAAAGTTTCTCTCTCAAAGTGGACGTACACTGACAAGACATCAGTGGAACCACTATAAATCCCTGTGTGATTTAGTTTCTCGTTATTGCTCTATTATTTCCATTGTTTGGTGATTGTGATTGGCTTGAATAAGATTGAAATTGTTCGATTGGTTGTTTTTGCACTATTACCACGATCTCGTTTTCCGCGGCGTTGGGGATTTTTGATTTAAGCGGTCTTGAATCAAAATTTCTCCACAACATATTACACTTTCCCCTTCATCCTCAAGTCCTCCAATTTGACCGATTCTTTGTTCCTCGGCAAGCAAATCCATGCCTACTTAATAAAATCCAATATTTCTACACGAACGTGTTCTGCGCGAGTGCGTTGTAGGATTTCTACGTAAAATTAGGTCATTTGAATGACGCAGTAAACGTATTCGAGAGCATGAGTGAGAGAAGCATAGCAAGTTGGAACAACATGATTCTCGGGTTTGTGAGACATGGATTCATAGACATGGGTTGAAGATGCTTGATTTGACGGAACATTTAGATCTTGATGTAGGTGTAAGTAGCTGGAACTCAATCATGGTTGGATGTGTGAAGTTCGGCGATGTAGACGTCGCAGTAAAAGTTTTTGTGGATATGGTAAGGATGATGAGGCCTGATTCAGCCAGTTTTAATACAATTTTATCAATTGTTACCGAGACCAAGAGTTTGTATTGGGTTAAGAGTTGCATGGGTTTGCAATCAGGAACATGGACATTGTCAATGTTGGTACCATAGACAAGGAGAGGTTCATGTCGGCAATTGCGTCAGGTTATAGTTGCCATGGCTTAATGGAGTATGCAGGGAAGTTGTTTGATAGCATTAAGTTGAAGAACTCACATTTAGGTAATTCAATGATTTCTGGCTTTTTGAATTGTAAACACATTGAAAAGGCTTTTGGATCATTTAGAGAAATGGCTTATGAGTGTATTAGGAAAGCAAAAATATTATCAAAAGTTTCGTTGACTTTGCTCCTTCCTGGATGTGACGTGGAATCCAAAACTGGGTTAGAGATTCATGCTTATGCTGTTAGAAGAGGCTTAGAATCGGATAATTCGGTAGGTAATGCGCTGATGGCAATGTATTAAAAAAAAGGAGAAAAAGAGTCCGTTGAAAAAGTGTTTGAAAGGACTGTTGATAGAGATATTGTATCTTGGAATACTATTATTGCAAGTTATGCTTCAAATCAAGAATTTGACCATGCATTCAAACTTTTCCACAGTATGCTTGAAAAGGGATTGAAGCCTGATGAATATATACTCATTTAGTTCGGTTCTTAATGGATGTGAGTACTCTTCCTATCTTTGGCAAGCAATGCCTGTGCATGCTAATATGGTCAAATCCGGGTTCACTCAGTCATATCCGATAGTCCAAAACTCGTTAATGGATGCTTATGATAAATGTGGTTGTGTTGAAGATGCTTGCAAAGTTTTTGATGACATGGAGTGGAGAGATAATATATCATGGAACACCATTATTTCATGTTATGGGTTTAGTGCCAACCCTGACGAAGCTATATTGTCGTTTGAGAAATGATGGATCAAGGTTGGAAACCCAATCGAGTCACGTATGGTGCTCTTTTATCTGCATGTAATCGTGCTGGATATCTTGATATGGGTTTGCATTACTTCGAAACCATGGATAAAGTTCATTGTATAGTTCCCGATTTGGGTCATTGCATTTGTATAGTAGATAGTATGGGTAGATTAGGACAACTAGAGCAAGCTTGTAGATTCATTAAAGATATGCATATAGAACCGGATGATTGCATATGGAGTGCTCTTCTAAGTGGCTGTAGGACACATAGGAATATCAAATTGGCTGAGGTGGTGGCTATGAAGTTAATCGAGTTAAAGCCTAATCATTCTGGATACTGGGTTTTGCTTTCTAACATCTATGCAAATGCTTCAAGATGGAAGGATGTGACGAAGTTGAGAGGTCATATGAAGGATAGTGGTGTGACTAAGAGTCCTGGTTATAGTTGGATTGAAACCAAGGGAAGTGAAATTCATAGATTTCTAATGGTGATAAGTTACATACGAAATGTGATGACATTTATTTGGTTCTTGATGGATTAACAGATCAAGTAAAGGATAAAGGGTATATTTAGGGTTGTCAACGGATACTTTCGGATGCGGATAGTGCCATATCTGCATCCATATTCAAAATCATCTTCGGATATCCGCATCCGCGGATACGGACGAATATCGGATAATTATCCGCTACATCAATAGTCGATAAACCAATGAACATTAATGAAATTTTCAGTTTAATATTAAGTTTTTCTCAACCCAATTGATTGTTAAAATAATAAAATAAATAAATATGATAATCACTACAAGAAATGCTCAAATTGGTTACGGACCATAGCGACGGCTGGCGACGGCAAAAAAAGCGGCCTTCGCTAGCCGTCGCCTAAAATGAATATAACCGCGAGGCTACATGAACAAATAACATTCACGAGCCCCTCCCCCCCCCCCCCCCCCAAATCAAAACCCACGATCATCAAAACCCTCTCAGACCCGTCACCCCCGCCGCCGTCGCCAACCGACACCCGCCGTCGCCGATTTGATTCCTCCACCTGTCTCCTTCCCCTTCCGGCCTTCTCAAGCTCTCTCCATTCTTCCAAACCAATTTCTCTCTCTCTAAGGTATGAATATTAACCTAATTTCATGAATTAATTGTTTAATAATGATATAAATGTATGTGTTAGTTGATTATACAATGGTTGCTGAATTAATGTAGTTGATTTAGTAATAATAATTGGAACCCTAAATTGTTGATTTAGTTGTTTATCGGTGTGATGTTTGATTTTGTGTTAATGTATGTGTTAATGAACCATTATTTTGTGCGTATGTAATTATTGGATATGAGATTGGTGTACATGTTGTTGGATATAGCTAGTTAAAAGCAATGGTTGTGAAATTATTGGGTTGTAGACGGGGCTTGAAAATGAATTGTGTTGTGGAAATTATTGGAATGGAATGACTATGTATGGCGCAAGTAGGATTGTGGTTGAAACCAAATAGGATTAGTTTGTGGGAAAAAAATTCGTCTGTGTACGAAATAGATTATTGAAATCCCCTTTGTCAAAAGCTGTGAGGCTTTAAGGTAGCGCGAGGAGCCGTACATCGAGACGGTGCCGGTTTTAATTACCCTGCCGTTATGCTGTCGAAATTTTCAGAAATATTCATGTGTTTGAATTATTTTCATATGTTCAAGTATATTCATATGTGATAATTTATTCATGATAGAAATAAATTGCTTAGATAATAAAAATTACATTTATATTATGTATGAACCACTAAAAATATTCATGTGTTGAATAAATTCTTTGAACAATGAAAATCACATTTTTATTATATGTATGAACCACTAAAAATGTTCATGTGTTGAATAAATTCTTTGAACAATAAAAATCACATTTTTAATGTATGTATGAACCATTAAAAATATTCATGCGTTGAATAAATTCTTTGAACAATATATGTATGTGTTATCGAAATCAGTGACATATATTTTTGAATCAGGAAAAATGTCCAATTATTACATTGACCGTCGTTGGATGTATGAAGATAGAATTGGAATGAAAGGCTCAGTGAAAGAAGATTTCTATAATGGTGTAAATGAATTTGTTAGATTTGCAGTATCTAATAATCGAAATTACGAGGAGCTTCGTTGTCTGTGTAGTAAGTGTAAACTGATGAGGTTTCATAAACCAGACATCGTTAAAGTACATTTGTACAAATCAGGTTTTGTGCCAAATTATTATTTATGGGATCATCATGGATAACTTGTTGCGCCTACAGTAAATCCTGTAGCGTCGGAGGTCGAATTAGTTATCATGAATCCAATAGAAGATATGGTGGAAGATGCAGCACGGTCAATGTTCCCTATCGGTCAGGTTGACGATGATGACATCAATATTGAAGAAGAACCGAACACGGAAGCCAGAAAAATATATGATTTATTGGCTTCAGCTAAGCGGCCATTGTGAAATGATTGTGAAAGTGGAACTGAATTATCGATAACCACTGAGTACATCACCATGAAATCAAAATTTAACCTTACAGAAGCTGCATTTACAGCGGTTGTACAAGCTGCGAAAAGACATATGCCACCCGATAATCTGATGTGCGATAGTCATTACAAAGTGAAAACACTAATGTCGGCTTTTGGTTTGTCGTACCAAAAAATAGATACTTGTGTTAAAGGTTGCATGTTGTATTGGAAAGATGATATTAATCTTAGAAACTGTAAGAAATGTGGTGGGGAAAGGTATAAATCTAGAAAAAAGAAAGGTAAGGAAGTTCCGTATACAAGAATGCATTATTTACCAATCATCCCTAGACTACAACGGTTATATGCATCCTCAGTCACTGCATGTCATATGCGATGGCATAGTGTGCGAACACAAGAAGATGGAACATTGACACATCCATCGAATGGAGAAGCATGGAAACATTTTGATAGGACGTATCCAACATTTGCCGCAGAGAGCCGTAACGTCAGACTTGGTTTATGTACAGATGGGTTTTCACCATTTTCTCAGTTTGGTAGTAAATATTCATCTTGGCCTATTATCGTTACTCCTTATAATTTACCTCCGTGGATGTGTATGAAAACTCCATATATGTTTCTCACTGTTGTCGTTCCTAGTCCTAATTATCCAAAACAAGGCATCGATGTTTATCTACAACCATTAATCGAAGAGTTGAAAAAACTATGCGATGATGGAGTTGAAACCTACGACATTTCAAAAAAAAAAAGAATTTTCGTATGTTCGCTTGTTTGTTATGGACGATTAGTGATTTCCCTGCATATGGGATGCTTTTAGGTTGGAGTACCGCCGGTCGTCTATCTTGTCCGTTATGCATGGAAGAATCACAAGCATATTTCTTACGGTATGGAAGGATGCATTCGTGGTTTGATTGTCACCGTTGTTTTCTGCATACCAATCATACTTTTAGAAGAGATAAAAAAACTTTAAAGCTAACAGCGGAATGATGTTGCAAGCACCCAAAATTTGGACAAGTGAAGAAATATACGATATTGTAAAGGATTATCCGAAGATCCATGAGATTGGAGAGCTGACAGAAATTGCGGGTAAATCTGACATTCATAATTGGTGTAAACAAAGCATATTCTAGGAGCTACCTTATTGGAAAGATCTCAAACTTCGACATAATATCGACGTTATGCACAATGAAAAAAATGTATTTGATAACGTGTTTAATACTGTTTTGAATGTCAAAGGAAAAATAAAGAACGATATATATTCGAGACGTGACATAGAAGAATATTGTAAACGTCCAGAACTTCATATGAAGCCTAATGACAATAAAAAACCCAAAGCGTGCTATGAACTAGACAACAAACAAATAAAACTTGTACTGAAATGGGTTGAGGGACTGAAATGTCCGGATGGGATTTCTTCTAATCTTCGTAGATGTGTTGACTATAAAAACAATAAACTGAGTGGGATGAAAAGTCATGATTGTCATATCATGATGGAATATTTATTGCCAGTGGTGTTCAAAGAATTATTGCCTGTTAAAGTGTGGGGTGTTTTAACAGAGTTAAGCTTATTCTATAAACAGCTTTGTTCGGCAACGTTAAAAAATGATCGTCTCCGTAAACTTGAAGTAGAAATTCCGATATTGATTTGCAAATTAGAGAAAATCTTCCCTCCGGGATTTTTTAATGTAATGGAGCATTTACCTATTCATCTTCCATCCGAAGCTATTCTTCGTGGTCCAGTGCAATATGGATGGATGTATCCTTTTGAAAGGTAAAATTTATGCTTACAATTCAAAGTGACATTAGTGCATATAAATTGAATTAATTTTGATTTAGGTATATGAATCATCTGAAGAAAAAAGTACGTCAAAAAGAACGAGTTGAAGGTTCGATTTGCAAATCTTATCTTGAAGAAGAAGCTTCGTTCTTTTTTTCTCATTACTTCAGTGATCATGCGAACCTATCATTTGTAAGTGGTCCTCGTAATGATGAAACCGTGGAACCCAATTTTTGTCCGACAATGTTATCTGTTTTTAGACAACATGGTCGATCTTCTGGAAAATGTGTAGAAATATGGTTAGATGATAGAGATCACCATGTAGCACACACATATGTTCTTCTAAATTGTGCTGAAGTTGCACCATTTGTTAGGTACTAAATTTTTAACTTTATTACAGTTATGTGTACATAAATTGTTTGCTAGTAATAAAATCATTTATATTTGCAGTATTTACGAATTAGAAAATCCAAATGGCGATCTCAGTAAAGATTTTGCTAAATGGTTCTCAAAGTACGTTTTTTGGTCCAATAAACTGCCTCAATGACGAGGGTTTGCAACATCTTGCGCTTGAACCAAAAATAAATGTTAAGACTTATCCAATATTCTTCGTCAATGGATTTAAATTCAACACCAAAGACCATGGTACTGACAGATTAACATATAGCAGTGGTGTATTTGTCAAAGGTAGTGATGATCCCGAAGAGCATATAAAAGACATTTATGGCGTCTTGACACAGATTTTAGAGTTGACATATTATGTTCAACCCGTTGAAAAAGTTGTTCTATTCAAGTGCAACTGGTTCAGCAATGTTCCTGGTACTGGAATCAACGTGCATAAAGATTACAAGCTTATAGAAATAAAGCACACATCGCATTACTATAAGTATGATCCTTTTGTATTGGCAAAGCAAGCATTACAAGTTTACTTTGCTCCGTATCCGTCCTTAAAAAGAGATAAAGCAGACTGGTCTGCTGTAATTAAAACAAAGGCACGATTTACCTTTGAAGGAATTGATATTCCAGACGATGCAGCATATCAAACGGATGCAAATCAAAACGATGAAATAATAATTGCTAATGATGTTAATTTAGAGTCTTTAAATGATGAATCAAATGAATTAATAGAAGCTTTTGAGAGTACAGAGGACAACGATATATAGTATGAGACCGAGACTGAATCAGAAAATGAAGAAGAAGAATATTATTTGTATCGCTATGTTGTGAACTTATATGATGTGCAATGTTGTGAACTTATATGATGTGCTATTTTGTGAACTTATGCGATGTACTATTTTGTGAACTTATATATGATGTGCTACAGTTATTTATTAGCTAGTTCTTCTTCTTTTATGTAAATGGGTCTTGTAGTTGCATTTGATAATATATGTTGTATGAGTTTATTTGATTATGGATGTGCATAATGATGTATGAGTTATTATTATACAAAATAATCTGTTTATGACATATATGCCTCCTAGACGCCGACCTACCCATAGTTCAGAGGTAGGTGCGAGCGGTACAGCACCGGATACACGTCCGGTCGTAGAGCTCGTGCCCAAATCCGCAGGGTAAGTTTTTAATTTCGTAAATGTTTAGTATTCAAAAGTTATTAAATGCTAATATCGTACTTTCTGCAGGGGGTTTGATATTATTCCAGGAGAGCTTGTTTTATGTGTGTCTAGACAAGCATATGTCGCTAGATGGACAGAGGCGTGGCCTCACTGGGACGATATTCCTATGCAGATTAGGAATGCCATCCCCGCGAAGGTTCTTGTAAGTATAAATATATTTCTCATTTGCAAAATTATATAAAATATGTAATACAATTTGTTTGTTAATTTATAGTGTTCTGTACTTGTGCGGGATGAAGATATGGATGTTTTCCTCACCGCATGGAACCAGAAGATGAGGAAAAATTATTCAGGCAATGTATACAAGGCAAAAAAAGCAAAAAAGTGGCCTTAGTGGATGAGCGAGGAGGTCTACGCCGATTTCCAGAAATTGTGGGCCACTGAAGCTGCGAGGGTAAATTACTTAAGCTTGTTTTAAAATTTTATTTTGTATATCCATCAATTAATCATATACTTAAATATACAGGAGCTTTCAGAGCGAAATAGAGCAAACACGCTCAAAAATCCTGCTTTGCATCGGGCTTGATCTAAGTCCTTCTCCCAGCATCGTCGCGAATTGGTACGAATGATAAATTACATTTACAAATAGTTCTAAACTTTTTAAATCGTATTGATTAATTCCAAATATATATTTTATCATTTCAGATGTCGACGCACCAACGGGAGCCTACATTTGCTGAGGTATTTACACAGACTCATGCCGTCGAGCGGACAGATGAGGAGGGTAACACCTCATATACCTGGTCGGACCCTAAGTCCTTCGAAACGATGGTTAGCATTTGTAATAATTTGTATTTCACATTGTTAATTTGAATTGAGTATTTAATGTATTCCATAATTGTCCGCTATCGCAGGACAAACACAGGGCGACCTTAGATGCTCGAGCGACGCAGTTAGGTCAAGAGTCGGACGTGGAGGAGTGCAATCGCATCTGGAACAGAATCATCGACCCGCCTACCAGGGGTAGACGTTACGGCTTCGGAAACATAGAGGTAAAGCATTTTATTAAAGCGTTTTATATCGACAACTCTATTACAATAATTGTATAAAGCATGTAAAGTGTATAAAAAAACTTTTCACAATGGTTTCTAACTTTTTTAATATAATTACAGATAGCGGGCACTTAGGCCTCTTATACGAGGCGTCAGGATGAGGAGGAGATCAACATGCTTCGACAACAGGTTGCATCCTTAGAAGATTTTCAGAAGAACAGGCTCGAGACCATGCTGGATGCGCGGATTGCTGCATATCTTCAGGAGCATGGTGTGATGCCGCCGAGTGAGCCCGTGCAGGAGGACGATGAGGACGAGGAGGACGGTGAGACTGATGATGATGAGTAGGTAGGTACTTGTCTTTTTTTTTGGAGTTGTTTTGTAAATACAAACTAGTTGTTGGTGATGGACTTGAGATGTTTGTGGAGACATGGTTTGTTTGATCGTATTTTGGACATGGTTTGTTTGATGTGGATATTGTGATGGTTTTTTTATAGTTTATCGTTTATATTTTTGTTTTTTGGGCGTGTTGATGGTGTGAGTTGATTTATAGTGTTGATGAGGTGATTGAATGTGAATTTGAGTTGATGGAATGTGAAATTGAGTGTATATGAGTTGCCGATGAACTGCATTTTGAGTTTGTGTGGTTTGATGGCTTGTTAGCTGCTGAAATGCAAAAAAAATTTATAGTTTGGCGACGGCTGGTGACGGCTTTCTGGTCAAGCTTGGCGACGGCGGACGACGGCTGACGAGAGTTTTTTACCCAGTTTTACCACGTATGGAGACGGCTAGCGACGGCTTTGTAGTCACGGTTGGCGACGGCTTGTCAGGGCCATTTGGTGACAGTTTGTGACGGTTGTATGAATTATAGCCGTTTTGTCCACGTGGTAACCTTGTCATCGCTAGCCGTCGCTAAAGCGGTGTCCAAAGCCGTCGCCATAGCCGACGCTATTTACTTAGCGTCCACAATATTTGTGACGGCATTTGGCGACGGCTTGCGACGGCTGTTTGCCGTCGCTATTTCAGCCGTTTCTTGTAGTGAATAATATATAATTTTGAGCAATTAGCATGCATTTAGTAGATCTTCAAATTTACAAAATAATATAATATTATATTTGATTATGTTAAAATACACATAATTTAAGCTGTAATAATGAAACAAAAGCGAACGGATAATTTTCGGATGCGGATGTACCTATATCCGCATAAGCATCCGTTTTTTCGGATATCGGATATTTATTTGCTTTTCGGATGCGGATGCAGATGCGGATGAATTTCGAATTTTTCGGGTATCCATTGACAACCCTAGATATATTCCAGTCCTTTTAAGGTACACAAATTAAAGCTATAATTATTAAATAGATCATTTGCTGGTTTTAGAGGCACACAGAGAATGTAAACCACTGCGAATCTGATTTGGTAAAGGATAGAGGATACAGCCTGTTAACTATAAATTCCCAACGTGCATATATGGGTTCTGAGGTGAGTATATTATATGTTGTATGAATATTATATGTTCCATATTCACACTAACTGCTATAATAAACTAATTGTTAAATTCTTGTTTTTGGCTTTTCAGTATCTGGTAAGGTTACATTGGCTTATGGTTTGCTGTGCAGTGCAACAATGGCAGAAGAGCTCGATAAATGCAGTGACTGGGTGTTGGAGAACCCCGAATTATCACAAAACCAATTGGCAATGTGAAGGGTGAACTCATTATAGTTATACAGGATTCATTTTACAAATTCCCCAATGTGGGACTTGTCTCAACACGCCCCCGCACGTGTGGCATATCATGAGCCTAACACGTGGACCTTTATATTGGGTGACATGGATAAGTGTGGTATTGTGCGCACGAATTAAACCCGCTCTGATACCATGTTAGAGAACCCCGGATTATCACAAAACCAATTGGCAATTAAACCTGCTCTGATACCATGTTAGAGAACCCTGAATTATCACAAAACCAATTGGTTTTGTCACATGTCAAACGAAATGATCTCATTCAGTTAAAATGATCTCATTCAGCCGTGGTTTTTTCTTTTTTTCAAAGACTTTTAATTCGTTTGTCACATGTCAAACGAAAAAAGTTGCTAAATCCAACATGCAATGACATTAGTTTTTTAGAAGAAAACGAGGTGTCATACCACTAATCAGCCGTCAGGAATACTTCATAAATTAGATGTGAGGTTAAAGGAGATAGACTAATTTTGATATAATGTTTTTTATTATAATAAGAATTTGATTAATACGGAATTCACCTCATTAAACAATAATATAAAACTGAATAATTACAGGATATTCTCCATGGACTAAAAAGTTAATTGAAGATACAAGAAAATCATAAAGCATCAGACAGAGGATCAACATAAGGAGGAGCAGCAGGTGGAGGAGCAGACTGACAGTTGCAAAAGCATAAACGCATGTTCTTGGCACACTCTACCAGACAAATAACTCAAATGCCAGGCTTACATTTCCTTCATTATAGTGTTTTTAGTTTTGAAGAATTTGGTATTTCCCAATGTGTTCTACTGTAATAACCAACTATATAGGATTCGGACAGAGAATATACAAACTATTTTTTGTGCCACTAAATCGTCCATAGGTACAATGGAAAGTTTAATAGGGCTAACAATTTTGTCATAGCTATATACGCAAACATCGTAAGCACGTGCACAGTCTTCCTGTCGATATGATCGGTACTCTACACTTCAGTCTACATTTGCATGTTTAAATAACTATTGTATCAGAAAACATAGGTAGCACTGCATGTTGTTACTGTAACTTATACATATATATATATATATACATATATATATATATATACATATATATATATATATATATACATATATATATGGAGGCGGCTATTGGAACACAAAATTAGACACAAACTTGGAGACACAAAGACTCAACCGTTGGATCTTTTTGTCTTTATGTGGAAATGTGTAATTAATGGGGTGATCCAATGGTGGAGACCAGTTGTGTCTAAATTTTGTGTCCCAATATAATATATATATATATATATATATATATATATATATATATATATATATATATATATATATATATATATATATATATATATATAGGAGGGTTCCATGACACCCCAAATTTGTAGCACCCCTAAAGCCTCTTAATGAGAGACACTCGTTTATTATTAAATAAGATAGTGGTGGGAGAGAGAGTTAGTGGAAGGAGAGAGAAAGAGGATTGTGTGGTGCAAATTAGGAGGCTAAAGGGGTGCTACACTATTTGGGGTGCTCTTGATCATATATATATATATATATATATATATATATATATATATATATATATATATATACATATATATATATATATATACATATACATATATATATATATATACACACACACATACATACATATTATAAATATATATGGTGTGGACTCATTAATGTAGGCCATTTACAGTATGAATATCTGTTATATGCATATATGCTTTGTTTAATCA
This sequence comes from Allium sativum, assembly GCA_030737875.1. Lineage (NCBI taxonomy): Eukaryota > Viridiplantae > Streptophyta > Magnoliopsida > Asparagales > Amaryllidaceae > Allium > Allium sativum. The sequence goes on along the minus strand of CM060911.1, from coordinate 225,636,565 downwards.
ACTTCCTATATATTCCTGAATGATATATACATTTATTTACATGTTTGTTTCTAGGTTAACCAGATGTTTGTTGCTCTTGTGAGATTTGAACCAAAAATGAGCTTATTGGATGATACAAGATAAACTATCCTATACAAGGTAATTATCCCTGTATAGATATATGTGAAGCAATACATTTTTTATGTGGTTCATTGTTCGTTCCTGGAAATTCCACAAGCACTTTTACTGTAGATTAGGTAAATTGATTCCATTTTTATCTTTCTTATTGCACAACTTAGTTATACAAATTAAATGATAAATCACTCTTGCTGCTTTCATTGCAAGGACTGTTACAGTATGAAATAGACTTATTTCTGTTTTCCGTACACACATGTTTCTTACCTTGACAAATGACAGCAGGTGTTACTTTATTGCTTTAGCTGCCATTACCATAGGCCAATCAGGAATTTAGATATCTTCCTAAGTTAATGCAGTGACAATGACAAATTACCACCATGGCCCTTTAGATGCCCACAATAATTTTTTTATTATGCGAACTATTTAAACAATTAATGAATCACACGTGGATAATGCAAGTGTTACAAATTAGTACTTCTTCCATTTTTAAATATAAGATGTTTTACCGTTTGCACAAGAATTTAGAAATTAATTAATGGTGTTTTAATCCATACTCAAATTAAGTCTCTCTTAAATCAGCTTCTTTTCATGCACAGCTAGTGGTTGAAACATGAATAAATGCATAAAAAGTATCATCATTTATTATGAATAACGCATAAAGAGGGTATATAAACCTTAAACATCTTATATTTTGAAACACACCAAACTTTTTAAATCATCTTATGTTCAGAAACGGAAGGAGTATAACATACTGAGCTATTTCAGTGCGTCATTTATTTGTTTTCACAAAGTCAACCTATGATCGTTCGTTCATGGAATAGTTTTCAGTCGGGACTGAGGTGTCATAGTTAACAGTTGCTTATGCAAGGTTTGTGAGTATCTTATGCCTTATTTTTAGTGAAGCACGTTTGCTGTATATTTGAGCGCTTCAATAACATAAAGGTCTGTTCATTCTTCAACTCACTTCTCTATTTTGAAGAACTTTTCTGTTCTGTTTTATTCTTGGCGTGGTTATATTTCAAAATGATAATTTATCACAATTTCGTAATGGTTCGTAATTTCTGACTTACATTACTAAACTGATGCTTATATGTTAGCATAATTGATTGCAAAAGAGGTAATGGACCAAATTCCCCTGTGTTTGAGCATGAATTAGAAAAATTAGGAGTATTCAGTGTAAAAACTATCAATTTTTAATTACTAATGTATCTTTCAATTCAAGTGTGCAATACATTTCTATAAAAATTCACTATACTTAACTTTGTATAGTAGGTTACAAACTTGTTTGAGTGGATTTTCAAACTGGTTTAAATGACACGTTTTTACCCCCATTTAAATGTTCCAAAACAGTTGAATGTTACTATGTGTTAACAAACTGGATCAGGTAGACAGCATATCCATACAATATAATGGTATATATAATTATCGACTGAGGGAGATACATCAACTTTAGACCACAAAGATGATCACATACATAACATTATTACAACTAAATCATATTTTTTTACTTAACTATTAAAACTTACAAGTCCAACAACTCCTTCAAATCTACAGTACAAGTCCAACACCTCCTTCAAATGGGATTTTCTCTCTTTGTTTGCCTTTTTTTTCACCATGTGAAATTTAAGCTCTATAGTAAAGCTCAGTTTAGTTTTCTCTGGTACATCATATATTATTTCTCATATTTCTACTTTTGGGGAAAGACTAAAATTTAACATCATATTAAAAGAAACTAGCCCTTTCTCGGTTAGAACCAAGGTCCCCCATTCTGTTGCAGAATACATTTAAAGAAAGCTCAGCTAGTAAGGTTACTTCTCCAGCTCACCAACCCACAATACAATTAGGAAACATGTGCATCAGGTTGCAATGATACATCGTTTTTATTGTTGTTGAGAGTTTGTCCTCTATAACCTTTTTCATTTGATAGTCTTATGACCTAGACCCACACGATATGTTCTACAAACTGGCATAAAAATTAAATGTATAAAAATTACTTTTCTTACCTTCTCCTTTAAAGTCTCTACGCATGTAATTTCTGCTGATGGATGGAGATGATTAGCCCAACTAGATTTTCAGTGAGTACTCATGAGAAGTCACATAGGTACCTTTTTCATCCAACTAATCGTATTTTTATGTTGTACTTGTATTTTATTTAAAAATTACATTTACAACTTTCTGATTTATTAATTCATAATTTATGATTTAATATGCTCCATAAACAGGAGCAGGAGTCTAGATCCAGCTAAAGGCAGTCAAAGAACATTCGACGAACCAGCTTCACTTAATAAGAGGCATTCGATAAAGAATTGTAAATTAAGCAACATAGTTGTATCTAATGGGCATGAAATACAAGGTGAGAAAACTAGAGTTCAGCGCTTCACCAAATGGAAAAAAGAATTCTCAGGAATGTCCATCGGAGATACATGAACGGTCTAAGTTTTCAAAAAAGGTAAGTCCAATATATGTAAAGCTAAGCAATGAAGCTAAAATCAAAGGGGACTCATGGAAGCAGCTATCTACTACTATGCATGGTTCTGTGGAAGCTAAAAAAATTTCAGATGAGCAAAATTATGAAGATAAAGCGAAAAATGAGAGGAAATCATCACCAATGCACCAAAATGGGAATATGAAACATTGATCAAGGACATGCCTAACTCATCACATTTCTACATTAGCTACTAAAACTTTCATGCAAAATATTTGTGTTACTTTTCTGTTTTTATCTTAATGACAGGTTTACTGCTTTATGGCAAGTTAATTTGGACACTGAAGGTTCTATATCTTCCTTTTGGTAACTACATGTTTAGCTATTAATTTTGCTGTGTATGGTCAGTTTCCCACTTTAGTGAACCATTTTTCCACACCGTGCATTCAACTTATATCAAATCTATATGTTGGCCAATAACTTTCATTACAATTTTCAAGGACATGATCATTAGTTAGTAGCCCATAGCTTTTATTGCATTCTTACATGACTATCCTCTTTTTCACTTCTATTTTTGCTTACCTATTCAAATTTGGTTTACACGCTTCAGGTTTAAAGGATGTACAAAACAACATCAACTGAACCAGCATTTCAATGTCTTCAGGATGACCAGCTTACAGGTAGCATTATTTACTCTAAGGACCCGTTTGGATGGGCTAGAATAAGTAGCTTTCTAGCTTTTGAAAGCTGCTTTCCAACTTATTTCAAAAGCAAATTATTTTTGCTTTTCAACTTCCTGGCCACGGTTCTTCGAATTAGGGTTTTTGGGCGATTTCTTTTTTTATGCTCCATTTTATAGGGCCGCAATGATTTTTCTTCGATATCCATGACAAAGGTACTTATTTTCTTCTCTTTTTTGTTTCCATTGCTCTCAATCCACAGTTAGAAATGATGCAGATTGTAAAGTTGTGTGCAAACAAGTCAGAAATGATGCTACAACATTATAATATGGTTGATACAGAAAAATGGTTATTGTTATTTGGGTTAAAGACAACGTACTTCATCTGTCCAAAGATTGTGACATGTGCATAATCTAGCCAAACGTAATGAGTGGAGCCATGTCAAAGCATCTTCAGAGTTAAAGGAATCGATATCTTTGAAGCTTTGTTTAATCTCATTTGTAATAAGCGGGTATATAATCCAACCGTCAAAAGCCCAGTATCAAATATATGTGGTTATATATATATCAACGTCTGTAACTATTGTTTTGTATTGAAAATAATACAGTCCCACTTAGTAGGGATCTGTGTCTGTAGAATACTTGTGTTGGAACTTGAATCCAATTTGAAGGAGTCGAACACCTAGCTCCTGTTACGTGCGTCAACCATTCTATTTCTACTGTTTGCGATCTTCAATTTCAAAGTATGGAACTCTAATTCTTAAATTATTTTCTGCCAATTGCCTTCTTCCAATTTAAATTTTGAAACGATAAAGAGAGCGGAAAAACTGATTTCAAGTAAACTCTAAAATTGTTTACCTATGACAACAGTTCTTAGGCATGAAACAGTGTTTTTTTTCCCTTTCTACTTTATGACAATTGACATCAAGCAACAAAATATAGCAAAGGAATTTTTAGAAGAAACAGAATATTAGTATTATTTATATGTGCAAATTACGTTAAAAGCTACAATTTTTATTTGTATTTTATTATAATCCTGATGGACTAAGTGTTAGATAAATCATATGATAAACTTGATTTGCTTTTGAAAACAGAACTTTTGATGTTATATATAGAAAAATTTTCTTTTACAGCTACAATTGCTATATGATATAGACCGCTGAATCATATTGTGCCAACAAGCTATGAACGAACATCATAATTTTGAAATTCTAATGTAAGCATGTTTCCAAATGTGATGATTTTATATAGTATTTGTTAATTCATCTTATCTATAGAGCGAAGTTTTTAAAATTGAACTATTGAAGTCATATTTGTTAACAGTGACAAGTCAAGACATAACTAATGTGTTAAGGATTGTATGCATTGAAAAAGATATGTTTTTACAGTTTAATATTAAGATATCATGATGATTTTACTTCAAAAAATGCAATAATAAAACATTATAAATGATACATTTTGAACTTGTCGTCGTATAAAGAAGATAAAATTGTATTAGCTATAAAAATAATGATATTTTATGTGTACTAGCTATTACAATTTCTCTACAATAAACATGTTATCAATGTATATCTTAGTTTCTAGACATATGAAATATGCTAAAAGTATTACATCGGATTATTCATAGGTATTTACAAAAATTATTTATAATTCCTTATGAATAAGAATTTATTCAGTACAACTGTGCAATTTGTCATAACAAAGGACATCATTTTGCAAATTGCACTGGGCCTTGTAAACCCCAAAACCGGCTCTGCTAATATGCAAGTATAGATGCATGATGGTGGTTGTATAATTGATCATGTTTTATCCACATACATTTTATCTTAATGATACTATTTTTTGGTAAAACAACAAAATGGTAGGAGCTCATTAGAATACCATTTTGGCCTGATGACATTGCAAAAGAATCAATACATTTAACCTCCATGACATTGCAAAAAGAGCACGTTTTAGCCTTTTTGGTAGTATAAGAACTCTGAAAGGTTTACTCAACAGGAAACTACTTACAAGGACAAACGCTATTAATATTTTATCCATAAGGACATGCGTTTAAAATTTTATCTAAAAGGACATAACCCTAAAAATTTCCGTTGCCCCTTTCTTCTCTGATTTCTTCTTCCGCTCATTTCTCTCTTCTCAGATTTCTTCTCCCACGAAATCAGCAAATCAAAGTTAATGAAATCATCTCAACTGGAAATCGAATCAAACCAAATCCGCCTACTGTCTTACAATCGATCCTCAAACATAAATCGAACAGCAAAATCTAGGGCACGAAATCGATCTGAAGAATCAACATCGATTGAATTTTTTTTTTTTTTGCTATAATCATTATAATTTAATGTTCATTTCTGCCGATTTGGTTTTCTAATTTCGTAAGGTGATTCATGGTTTTTTTTTTTTTTTTTTTTTTTTTTTTTTTGTTCTTCAATTTTAATGTTCAGCTTTTCAACAGTTGGGTATCATTTTTATATTTTTTAGGTATCATTTTTGTTTATTTACCACTGTTTTATATTTCGTTCGATGTGTTTTTAATGTTGTATTTATTTTGTAGTTGTATTGTTTCATTATCTATGTATTACAATCGAACCTATTTCATTTTAAAAAAATCAAATTGTGATGAAAACATTTTTTGCATTAATTTTTCTTGAAAATGTTGCAGCAGTTTTAAGGTATCATTTTTATATTTTTTTAAGGTATCAGTTTTATTGTATTAATAGTGTTATGCTGTTTTGTTTATAGTTTTGGTGCTATTTTACTTTTGTTCTTGTACTGATGCATCAGTTTTGCTACTCAAACGAATTTATTTCATTTTAAACAATCAAATTGTGATTCGAACATTTTCTGTATTACTTTTGTTGTTAAAATATTAAAGCAGTTTTAATGTATCATTTTTATTTATTTTAAGGTATCAGTTTTATATTTTCTAGTTGAATTTACATTGTAGCAGTTTTTAGGTATCATTTTTATATTATTTTTTTAGTTATCAGTTTTATATTTTCTAGTTTATTTTACATCATAGCAGCTTTTAGGTAGATTTGTGTTGTTTGCTTTGGCAATTGGCTTTTTTTCATACGCAACATTAATTTTAACTGATAACTACCCATAAAAAAAAATAACACACACCTACTCAACTCAAATCTCACAAAAATGATATTTATTCGCAATAATACCTACTGACTAGAAAAATAATAGCAATCAATTCAATTCAACTGTCACAAAAATGAGATTATTCTCAGTAATACACAATAATACCCACTTGTATCATATGATACCTACAATGATACATAACTGATTTAATATGATACATTTTTTTTCCTACACAATCTAAGTACATAGAACACTGCTCCCCGTTCCAAGCATGCATTTACTCTTACTTGTATGCAATCCAGTCTTGAATTCAAGTAATCTCCAGCAACATGCAGTATCTGCAAGTATTTCATACACAATCAAAACTTATACCAACATAATACTGGAAATTCAACTAGAAAAATATAAAACTGATACCTAAAAAAATATAAAAACGATAACTAAAAACTGCTTTGATGTAAATTCATGTTGAAAATATAAAACTGATACCTAAAAATAAAATAAAAATGATAACTAAAAGCTGCTATGATGTAAATTTATGTTGAAAATATAAAAGTGATACCTAAAATATATAAAAATGATACCTAAAAATTGCTATGATGTAAATTCATGTTGAAAATATAAAACTAATACCTAAAAAAGTATAAAAATGATACCTAAAAACTGCTATGATGTAATTGATGTTGAAAAAATAAAATTGATACCTAAAACAAATATAAAAATGATACCTAAAAACTGCTTTGATATTCAGAAGGAAAACTAATGAATAAAAATGTTTACATCCCACTTTGATTGATTAAAATGACATAATTTCGATTGAGTTGCAAAGTTAATGCAACAGTACAAGTACAAAACTAATATATCACGAAAATAAATTAACACAAAAGCATAACACTGCAATAACAAGAAAAATAATACCTTAAAAATTGGGAAAATGATACCTACGAACTGCTACTGCATTCACCATCCAAAAAGTAACTTCCGTCGTTCATCTCTGTCGTTCGTCTCTCTTGTTCGATTTTCTACGGCGAGTTCGCAAAATCAAAATCACGAAATCATCTTTACTGCCTATCGAATCAAAATAAAAATCCGCGCACTTTAGACAGATGTCGAGATCAGATCTGATCGAGAGATCAATACGCTCGAGAGTGATTTTGCAATTTGAAAGAAAAAAAACGCGCTGGAGAAGAAAAAAAGGCGCTGGAGAAGAGAATTAGAGACCAAGAGAAAAAAAACTGCGTTCGAGGAAAATAGAACGAGAAACTCGCGAGATAGGAGCATCGAAGATGAAACAGGCACGTGATTTAGGGAATTAAACTATAATTAGTGTATTGTCCTTTTGAGTAAAATTTTAGTGTGCTGTCCTTATGAATAAAAAGCCCTTAATTTTGTCCTTGTCGTTAATTGTCCCTTTACTCAATTATCGACCTTTTGGTACTTGACATTATAATTTATTTATTTTTAAACTTGGATCTCAGTTTCTGATTTGATGCTGTGAATAATATATATATCTTATATCGTGGATGGTTTGCTTTGAATATCTAAGATTACTATGAGCCTTTTTCATGCATTATTAGATCCGGATTTTTATTGATACTCGGTTTATTGATTAGGTTTGGAAACAGCGGTAAGGCCACATACAATTTGCTTTGTGCAGTATGTAATTGTATGATACAATGAGTAAGGTTGAATGAGACCACAAACTTACAACTCTTTTACGTTTTTAACATTCTCAAGCGATCTAGGGTAGCTTCAATTGGTCGATTATCTTGCAAATGGCTTCACATGTACATAAACCTATATGCTAATAGCTTTGTTGTTGTAACATCCTCATTCTACAACTTTCAGGAGCAAGATTAGACGAAGGAACGTAGGCAACTATGTCTGAGAATGAGGATAGACCGCTTCACATTGTATTGCACAACTTGGATGCTTTAGAAAATGAGAAAAGGAAAAATCGTGTCAAAAGCTCTACTAAGCAGCAATGGACTTCTCATCAGTTGACTTCTTCTCTTCGGCTACGGTTTTAACATGCATATATTGTATGGTTTTATTATTTGATTTTGTAACTTAAAATTGATGTTATTTGCTTTGTTTGATGTGTGAACAAAAAGCCAAAAGTTATTATAAAAATATACTTATCCATATTGACTTTTTGTCTTTTTGACTTATAAGTCGTTACTGCACCAAACAGACTTTTTTTCCTTTCTTACATTTTAAAAGTACAAGTACTTATCAAATTAGCGAAAACACTTTTGCTTTGAGTTGCCGAACGGACCCTAATAGGCATTGCAATAATACTATAATATTTGATTTTCTCTACATGGCTGTCTGCGTGACTCTATTTTGCTCGCATCCAGTGATTAATATCCATTCCTTCACACTACTACTGATTTCTGCATGTTGCACCTGACGTGTGGGAGTATCCATCTACTCGAACTGTTCACATGTTCACATACGTATCAAATAACACATTCTACTCCAATCAAATTCCATAATTGATAAGTTCAGTGTTTTAAATATCGGCCATCTCGGCCGATATCTCGGCCGAGATCTCGTTTTGACCTCAAAACGAGACGAAACGTAATATATCGTTGAATATCTCGTTTCGAAGATATCGGCCGATATTTACAAATATCGGCCGATACCTTGACCGAAACGAAATCACGATATATCACCCGATTTTTTTTTTTAATAAGCAAGACCTGTATCATCCCATCATATAATACTTGCATGCTACTGGAAGTTCTTTGAAACAACTGAATTACTTTATATGCCTTTCTAGTTGTATCAAAATTTATAGTTGTATCAGATGCCATGAACCTATTAATTACTTTATCTTCAGCAAGGTTTTAAATTACTTTATCTTCAGCATGTCAGCAACAAGTTACTAAGTTCTAAAATTCAATTACTTGCTACTAAAATCAAGGGTTCAGGACCAGCCTCACTTATGTACTAATACAACATTGGCTAGTTCTAGTATTTCTTGGTTGACATATTCTGTAACAGACTTGCATGTATATTGTTACTTTCTTGTTCACACTTATATTGTTTTCTTCTCATTCATGAATGTTATAAATGCATGTGATTTCAAAATAACACGAACCCATTACAACATTGCTAGTTATAGAGTTGATACATAGATTTAATTCTAATTTTATATTTCGTCAGACTATTGTTCTAATTTTACATATTTTTGCCATGAACCCAATACAACATTGTAGACTGTCAGACTGTTCTATTTTTCTTTTCAATTTCTGGTTTGGCTATATTTCTTGGCTGTCATTTGTAGCAATATCCAACCTGTTAGATTATAGCAGTATTCAACCTGAAAATATGTAAAAGGAGCCAGTTTCATATAAATATTCAACAATGCAACCATACAAGAAATTGTAAGCCCTCAAATCAGGTAAGCTCAGTTTCTTTATATTTTAGACTTTTAGTATATATAATTATTAACATAAAATGTACGCCGATATGGTTACGATATGAACTTTAAGCTCCGAGATGTAAATCCGATATTGACGCCCGAGATGTACTCGTCTCCTCCGAGATCTCCCCCGAAACGATACCGAGTCACCAAAATCTCCGAGACGAAACATGACCGATATCCGATATTTAAAACCTTGGATAAGTTACCAAGTGCTTTTTGTCGTGACCACCGTAATTCCCGAGAGATACAAAAATGAAAATAAGTAACAAATATGAATATTCTTTAGATGGTGACAATACACCCTAATGGGGGCGACCCATATAGCCATGCGACCTACCTGATTTTTACTATTTCCCGGTTGATGAGGCTTAAGGTCATAAATACCTTTATAACATCTAGTCATAATTTACTTTGAATGCCACATCGTCATATCCATTAGAAAATCACTAATTGACATCCATAAAAATACTCTAGTTGTTAAGCTAAGAGAACGGCCGTTCTGCGCCACCAACTATGATATGTTTGAAGAAATCAACGTACGCAATCCCTTTGGAATTACTCTGTTAGACATCCGTCCATACAAATCATCCAGGAATAGGATGAACCGAAGGCACCCTCCTACCACATCCTAGGTATCGCCCTATGAATCAGTAGCGAGTAGTCCTTGCAATCCATAGATTCCAACAACGACAGAATCACGGTTTATCTCCGGGAGCTAACCAAGATTATAAGTAATTCTACCGTTTTATGAAGATCTACGGTCTTCAATTTCTCCGTCTCGATCAACATCTGATATCTGCAACATTTCGTATTTGCTGGTCGGAATGTTTTTCGAATATAAATTTGATTCCGGTCTTTTCGTACCAACAATCGTATTGGCCAGATTTTGATAGTCGGTTATTTAACTATCAAAATAAACAACCATTCAACCATGAAAACAAAACGAGCTCACTGGTTCAGTATTCGACATCACTTAGCTTGTTTACTTGAAAATAATTGACGAATGGTTAATTTAAAATTTCTAAATCTTTTCGATAATAGGAACATAGTTTTCGACCTCTTAATTTTAATATATGAACGTAAATAAAAAAGAATTTTTATATACTTAGAAAAATATCTCATAATCATATCCAGTTTCCTATCTTACTATCACTGGCAGAAATTTACTCAATAACTATAATTGGGAAATCAGTTTGACTTATCATTCGTATCAATATTACGAAGATATCCTTTGTTTCATTTCTAAAACAAAAGCCAACACTTACTCCTTTAAAATAAACCTATTCCGAAACTCATTTCTTTATTTCCTTTTTCCTCGAAAATTTCGTTATATTTACACAAAATTTTCCTCTTTATTTCCGTTACTTTAGAAATATTATTATATATTTCCAACTCCTTTCAATTAATGTTACATTATTATTTCTCTTGTGGAAATAATAAATTATTATTAACCTCTTTACCATTACAACTAATATCATCCTCAGATAATCCTGAAGTCGTTCAAGTTGGGGTATTTTAATTACCTCTCAGACCTTGATCAACAACATTCCTATCATAAGACGGATATGAGTTGTAATTCAAAATCCGATATTTCATTCTAATATCAACGCAAATCCTTTTAACTATTTTGTTTAACTTATGGTTTTATAAAACCTTCTTACTTTTGAAAATATTCCTTCTTAAATATAATCATTATTTCTTAATTCATTGATTAAGTAATTGCTTATTAAAACATCATCTTTGACTTCTACTTGTTTAACAAATCGTTTTATAACACGGATTTTTGTTATAAAATTCCACTACTCACTCCTTTACCAAATTCACTATTAACAAATCCTTTTTCCTTTTCCATTCAACCATTTCCCCCTTTGAAAATCTTATTTCAATCCTATCTATTTCACTTAGTCTCATTTTTAAGTATCACCAATTCAAAATCAACACTTCGAATTCACATCTCCTTTATGCCCCTTGTTTATAAAATTTTAGGTTTTAATATAAACCCTTCCTTATCTCAACTTCTCTTATTTAATTCAAATATTAAGTAAATATTTATTTTAAGCTATCATACTTGCTTAAAAATCCCTTTTATAACTTAACTCATAAACTTTGGTTTTAATATAAAACCCGTTCATAACCTCCTTTAACAATTAGCTATATTTCATTTTAAAAACTTGATTATCTTTATAAATAAATTTCACTTAAATAGTAAACCCTTAAATTATTATTAATTAGAATAATAATTTATTCATGATTATCTACTATAGAAGTAGTTAAATTCTTTATTAACTAAATTAAATAGTAATTCTTATTTAAAATTTTATTAAAATAAAACAAATATCCATTAAACCATTTCATTTGGTTAACGACGATAAATCAATTAAATAATCAATTGTAGTTGAAACGGTCGACTTGGTCAACTCAAAACACGATTATTTCTTTGATCAATTCCAATTAATTTCTCTATTAAATTAATTAATAATATAATTAATTTAAATAAGTTCATTTAATTCTTTCTTAGAACAATTGATCCAATTCTCAACTATTACTTTAATTCCTGCTCAACTGCTTATAAATCTTATTGTCATAAGAAATTTGATTTATAAAAACATTTAATAATTATTTATAAACTTAAATAATAAATATAAATTTCTTTTTAAATAACTTTTATTCAAATTAATAGATTTCAAAAATCTATCTTTCGTTATAAAATAAATTTTATAACATGATTTCTGTCGATTTACCTAACGGTAAATCCATATTTAAAAACGATTGATTTTTAAGCCATTTACCTCTGATTACTCAACCAATATCATCCATTGGTTAATATCTTAACAAACGTTGAATTTCGATTGAACTATCAATAACGAATCAATCATCTAATCAGGTTGGTCATACAGTTCATATAATGGTGATATGAAAATAAAAAATAAATTTTTAGGAATCCAGTTGGATCCTTCCAACTTGTATTTTTCCTGCATTCAAATACGTTACCTCAAATAAAACCATTCAATAAGAATTATCAAATTTAAACTAATAATTTCTATAACAGTAAACAACCACGATTTTACATCAGCCAATTTATATAAACATACAATTCGAACAATTAAACTAAACATGTTTATGTTATAAATGTGACCAATAAGGTAAGTTACCTTAATTGGTTCCAACTGTCATAATAATGATTTGGCATTTCATTGAAATTAAACAACGTTTAATTTCATCAGTTCCATCAATATATGAATATATATTTAACAAGCAGTCAACAATTAGCAACCATAACACACAATTATAAAATCCAACTTATATAAAATATATGTGGGAATAACTGAGTGAGTTTAACTCACCTTGGTTTTCATTCATCCTCAAAACAATCTGTTTTAATTAAATTAAACATATGTTTAATTCAATAAAAAAATTAGCTACTTCTATCTCGGTCCATTCCAGCTCCATGATGTTACGCCTGACGGTATGGTTCCAATGCGACTGACATTGTCGAAATCTGATATCATAAGAATGTTACACCATTCATACGCGTTGGTTTAATTTAAATTAATAAAACCTTAACTCATTTTCTAATTATTTAACTAATATATGTCTATTTGTATTTGGTCACATCAATTACATCCATTAGGCAATTAACTAATGAGTTGGACACAACATGTTAACTAGGGCTTGGTAGTTGTAAAAAAATTTGGCCATGCTACCCGCAATACTTAGGTAGGAAAAATGTTTACGGTTGACATCAAAATAATTATTGAACGTGATGATTAATTACCATTTTAAAAGCCATTCAGACCCAATACTTCACAGTAAGCCCATGTTAAAAGCCAACAACCATGTACTGTATATATCATTTGCACTATACTCTACTAGAGATTTACGTGAGTTAAACCGGTTTAAGCCGGGTTAAACTTGTTTTGGCATATTTCAATAGATTAGGCACACTTTAAACAACCCATGTCCTTACATTTTAATAATTCTCCATCATGTTGTCTTCATTATTTACGCATGATGCCCACTGGTCTGCCAATTGCCAAAACACGTCCTCCAGGATCGAATAAATCGAGCCGACTTCTATCTCCTTTTCTTCCCCTTTTTTCTTTTCTTTTTGAAGTCCATTGTCCCATTCGAATCCATGATATAAGCCCACGAAATAAAAACAACGTCATCTCCTACTTCTGATTGTAACGCATGTCCATGGTACTCCTTTCCTCCCCATATTTACTCTCGAAACTTGTTGCTCCACTCGTGTTTGCTGATGCTTCCCCCACCATTGTTTCCGCTTCTAATTCTCGAAACCATGGCCCTGAGCTCCCTCTCTTAAAATTTGGTACGAGGCTGAAACGGTGCTACAACCGATCCCCTGTATATATATATATATATATGTATATGTATATATATATATAGGTATTTATAAGCTTTTGTGTGGATTGTTTTCATTTTTGAGGCTTACTATTAAAGTGTAATGGCGGTTTTCATTTCGCTTTAGCTTCCTCAAAAAAAGAATGGAGGATTCGCTGGTAGATATATAAACGAGTGTGTAATGGCCTAGATTTCCAGCCATTTGAATATGAATATTTATTTATTTTTAAATATTTTAATTGGAGTATTATGAATTTTAATATTTAATTAGTTTATTAGAATGAATTTTACACGTTATAATTTATATTTAATTATAAACGAGCTCGTAATGGCGTGATAGATCATAATATTCAGTCTTGAACTTCAATTGAAGGTACAAGACCCGATATAAGTCGGAATTTCGTGAAACGAGAAACGTTTGAATCTGTTTAATGATAATTTTCTAATGAAAGAGAAAATTCTAGATTTTAGTTTATAAATTGTTAGTTATGTCCAATTCAATTTTTAAAATAGTCGCTATAGAAATCGTTTAATAAATGATAACGTTTATTTTATAAATTTAATAACATTTTCGATATATTTTAGATTTTAGTCAACTTGAAATTTTTGATACTGAGTTATAATTCGATATGGACTAAATTTGAAGTGATATACCATTCCAATCGGGTATATCCGACGGTGATAATTCATTTATTTATTATTTTTGAATTTAATAGTTTGGGATTTAATTAATAATTTATCGATATTATTTTATAAAATGCAAATATCTAATGTTTGGACTTCGTGTATGATAGTAAACAAGTGAGACATATGGTGCCGTATACAACCATTATGTAGTGAACATGTAAGTACTTCGGCTTAGTTAGTGGGACATATCAAGCATATGCTAAGCATGTAAGCAATAAATCATGATAATAAAACGTACCGGAAATTTCAAAAGAATAAACCGTGTGCATCAGGAATGAAATCATTCAACCCAACCAAGAACAATGCTAGATATCAAATAAACTGTTTACAATAAGAAAAGAATACCATTATAAACAAGTGATATCAACAATATAAGAAATAAAGTACTAAATCCAAGAAAATCATCCAAAACAAAACTATCAATAACAAAGCTGAGCGTCAAATACATATAGAAGAAAATGAAAAAAAAAATACAACAAGATGGAACCAATTTCTTCACATGTATAAACTCCAGTACAAACTCTTTTACCAAGTGAATCTAACAAACTGAATTAATGCCACCATCTCTATTGAATGACAACATTTGAAGTACTCTAGTGTTGGTTAGCAGCTACTATAGGATCTACTTCTGTATCCAATCCATCTACAAGCGCTGCACATCACACAATGACAATTTCAGTATTACTTCATATTCATTAATCAATATCAAATTAAATATATACAAATTTCTACATCAACACTGAATGCACAACACAAAGGAAAACACATATATAAGGTTATCTGTATAATGCAAAACAAAGGGATAAAAATAGTTCATTTCAAATATAAATGTCAGCGTGGCCTGTTCATTCAAGTGAACAATAAAACATAGATTTTTCATATAAAATAGGTAATAGAAAATAGTAGGAACGACTAAGATATAAGGCATGAACAGCTAAGACAAAGCAGTGAAATGCATTTTGTAGAAGTAGCTAAAACAATAACTATATTCATGTACAACATGACTAGTTTCTTTCATGATACAGTAAAATGAAAATATCTACATACGCACGGAAATAAATAGCTAAAGGTATAGATAAACAGCTATCTATATTCGTATACATAGTTGAACAACAAGAGAAAATAGACATTGTATAGTTGAATGAAAACAGTTTTGTATCTATATATATTTATACATAAATTCTATGGTACAATAAACAGCTAACAGAAATCAAATCTATACATTTCAATCACTGTACCATTTCGAACAGACCAACCGCATGGAAATTTAATACCAAATTCATCAAATCTCTGTGAAAATTTGTCCTGCAGTTCCATCACCTGTACGCAGATATGAAAAGGGGAAAGGAAACAATGATCTAAGCTTAGTAGTCGATCCTGTAACGACCCGGATTTTCGGCGACTTTGGTTATCGACGTAAGCTCGACGTCGATAACCAAAACATCGGAAAATCCTGGTAATTAATGAAAGAAATTAGAGGGTGAGAATAGATAAGATAGAAACTTAGAATAGAAGAAGAAGAACACAACATCAGAGTAACACGAACCTCACAGCGGAACGAATAACATATAATATATAACATAACTTTGAAATATAACAGTTATGTATACGATAGCACTTATCAGAGTACAACACTTACAACACAGCGGAAATAAACTATAGCTATATGGTTCTGAAGCCTCCTGCTCCAGCTCTTCAATGTATCTGCAAATCCCGACTACTTGACTGCCCGTACAAATTTAGGCACCCAAGAGTTTAGGGAAAACAACAAAGTAAACTCCGGGTCAGTCATGGGACTGGTATGAGTAAAACAAATTAAACATGTATATGAACAAGTAAACGATATCTCATAAGACCACGCCGCATAACGGAACGGGTTTTTCCCTTATGAGAATCCAAAATATCTTTATATCAAAAACCTTTTGATATTATAATAATGTCTATGTACAAATAGATATCAACTAGCAGAAACGCTTTCATCTCACGTTCTACATATATAGTATACAATCAAAATCGCAAGCACGTATTGGATAATGGATTTCCAACTATGACAAGGTATGGAACCACCTTCCGATCAGTGTACTCTAGGAACGATACACTGGAGTTCAACAAGAACATCTTGTAACTCAGCCACACATGACCGACCACTCATTTCGCTTGAGTGTATCGAATGTACATCACCAACGGTTGGGATCAG
This sequence comes from Allium sativum, assembly GCA_030737875.1. Classification (NCBI taxonomy): domain Eukaryota; kingdom Viridiplantae; phylum Streptophyta; class Magnoliopsida; order Asparagales; family Amaryllidaceae; genus Allium; species Allium sativum. The sequence goes on along the minus strand of CM060911.1, from coordinate 225,619,575 downwards.
CAACCGTTCCCGTATATATATATATATATATATATATATATATATGGGACAGCATTGATAGATTTAAGAAACAAATGAATATTCTCTAGATAGGTGATTATACACCCTACTTTGGTGCGACCGACTTAGCCATGCTGCCTGCCCGATTTCTGTCATTTACCGGTTGATGAGGCTAGAAGCTACGCTTTATCATCACATCAGATTCATTTCGAATGCCACATTGTGAGATCCATCAAAAATCACTAATTGACGTCTACAACAGTACATTACGTGTTAGCTAAAGAAGTTTCCTTCTCCGCTTCCACTCTTGGTATGGTTGAAGAAATCAAGGTACGTGACCTCTCTGGAAATACTCTGTCAGACATTCATCAACACAAGTCATCCTCATTCACTTAGAATGTCACATCGTCATACCCGCCAAATCACAAATTGATTTATCCAAAAATAACACGGGTATACAGCTTAGAGAAACGAATTCCTCCGCCACCAAACGTGAATACGTTTGAATAGATCAACTTACGCGATCCATTGGATATACTCTGTCAGACCTTCGTCCATACAAGTTGTCCTGGGACTGGACAAACTGAAGGCACTATTATGTAAACAGGATAGCCCTTGCATTTTACTCCGTCTTCAATTATCTTGGGCATATATGATTCGCGACGCTTATGCCAATACAGAGTGGTTCTTTGGATAATAATCCAACCGGTCTCTCCATATTAACAACGTTAAAATGGTCAAAACTTCGATAGTCTGTGAGTTAACTATCAAAGAAAACAAGTGTGCAAACAGCGATATTATTTCCAGATGGAAATTATATCGAACAAACATCATTTAACATTAATCTCTTTAGTTCATTTTTCATCTCCTATTTCCCTATATTCAACATTTCCTATTTTCTATATTTAGAAAATATATGTTATCAACATTGGAAACATTTCCATTCCTTGTTTTCTGTATTTAGAAAACATTTCTGATTCTTGTTTGGAAAACATTTCCAAAACTCCTTTACGATCAAACCTTACCATTTCTTAGTTAAGAAGGAAGTCACTCAAGTTGGGGTATAATTACCTCTCAGACCTTAACTGAACAACGTTATAACTTCAAAATGGTCAAAATTTATCTTTTAAATCTTTAACAACTTCTTTACGCCTTTCTCGGATCCAATTTTACTAATCTACTTCTATATTTAAAACATTGGTTATAACGATAACGTTATAATCCCTTCTTTCGAATTATCTAACTTTAATTATAACTTCTATTCTTATTAGTGAATAATTAACCTAACACTTATTTATTTATAAATAAATAAATCTCTATTTAAACACTGGAAAAGTATAAGTACTTTCCCGAATTCGATATAATCAAATTTGCCGATTAACTCTCTTCGAGAAATCTCTATTTGATTAACTCTTCTTCGAATAACCTATATTCGATTAACTTCTTCTCGAATAAACGATATTCGATAATCTCTCTTCGAATAACTAATATTCGATAACTCTTCCTTTTCAAATATCTCATATTTGAAAATCTCACTTCGATTAAACTATAATCGATAACTCCCTTCGATGAAACTAACATCGATAACTCCTTTCGATGAAACTAACATTGATAACTCCTTTCGATGAAACTAACATCGATAACTCCTTTCGATGAAACTAACATCGATAACTCCTTTCGATGAAACTAACATCGATAACTCCTTTCGATGAAACTAACATCGATAACTCCTTTCGATGAAACTAACATCGATAACTCCTTTCTCGACGAACTTAACTCGACTAACTTAACTTGACTCGACTAACTCGACTTACTTGGTTCGACCAATTCGATTCGATTAACTAGGCTCGACTAAGTTAACTCGACTTACTTGGTTCGACCGACCAGGTTTGACTAACCTGACCCATTTGGTTCGACCGACCAGGTTTGGCTAACCTGACCCATTTGGTTTGACTGACCAGGTTTGGCTAACCTGACCCATTTGGTTTGACTGACCATGTTTGGCTAACCTGACCCATTTGGTTTGACTGACCATGTTTGGCTAACCTGACCCATTTGGTTTGACCACTGGGCTTGACTACTTGGTTCGACCACTTGGTTTGACCATTTGGTTCGAATACCATATTCGACTAACTCCTCTCGATTCACTAAAACCGATTAACTCATCTCGATTGACTAAATCAATTAACTCCTATCGATTAACTAAATCGATAAACTCCTTTCGATTAACTAAGTTTGATTTACTCGACTCGACTGACCAGGTTTGACTAACTTGACCAGCTTGGTTGTACTGACCAGGTTCGACTAACTTGACCAGCTTGACTCGATTGGTTCGACTCGACCAGCTCGACTCGGTTGGTTTGACTCGACCATCTTGACTCGATTGGTTCGACTCGACCATTTGGCTCGATTTGGTTCGACTCGACCATTTGGGCTCGATTGGTTCGACTCGACCATTTCGACTCGGTTGGGTTCGACTAGCTTGACTAGTTTGGTTCGACTAGCTTGGTTTGACCACTTAACTAACTTGATTCGAATATTTATATCCGACTAACTAACTTTTCTTTTTTTCTATTTATTTTAAACTTCTATTTATTTCCTAAATAGATTTCCTTTTGTATAATCTATTTATTTTCCTAAATAGATTTTCCTTTATAACTCTAATTATTTAATCCCTAATTAAATATCCTTTATTCTATTTATTTAATCTAAATAAACATTCCTTTATTTCATTTATTTATTTCTAAATAAATATCCTTTTATAAAATCCTTCGATTTTATAAATAGATTCATTTTCAATATAAATATTGAAAATCCCCTTTTTTACATTTTCAGTGTTTTCTATTGTTTTTAAACAACCAACTGTCAATGATCAATATCATCCAAACATATACAATCAACAACAGATTATATATCACAGTATATATCACAATATACAAATAACAGTAAAATAAATGTTGAGGAATCCATTCGGATTCCCCTAACCTGTTTCCCTGCATCCACCGATGTTAAACAACGTATATAACATCACTTGCATTTCTAATGAAATACACTGATAACAAAATCACCGTTTAATAACGATATATATATATGTAGATATATATATATATGTAGATATATATATATATCCATATTGTTTTCAATCAATTATTTAACAGTCCAATCTACAGTCCAATTTAACAATACAACTTAGCAGTCCAAATTAACAGTACATAACTAGCAGTCAAATACAGAAATAAAATACAATTTATATTAAAATATAAATTGAGGAGAGTTAGTGAGTTTTACTCACTTTTGCGCGGTAGCCGTTAAATAACGGTTTGCGTTTATTTGACTCAGTCGAACAATTTATTTCGCCATAAATTGTAACGAGCTCGGATTCACTCCCAATCAGCTTCATTGTGAAGCTCTCGCCCATACGATCCCAACGTGACTGACGGTTCGCGATTCTGATTTCATATGACCGAGATATAAGGGTTATAAGTTCATTCACTTTTTAAATAAAAATAAAACTTAATTATTTAATAAATGGGCCCTTTACCATTTTGGTTTTTCCCCGGCCCATTCACTAAAGCCCAAACCGCCCTACTATACCCGTCTTCTCCAAATCCCAAATCCACAAAATCCCGTCGCCTGTAACCACAAACTTCCTCTGCCATTTTCGATCGTTCCCAAGCCCCGTTCTCTGTCCGTCCTTCATGAAACTCCGCACACTCTCCACCGTTGACCTCCTCTTCGGCATCTCCCTCCTCCCATCACCCCCAACCTCAACTCGAAATCCTTCTAACTGCTCGACACCGTACTTCCCCTTTGTCCTCATTACACCCGAACGCAACCAGAATCCCATCGATCAGCTCCCCTTGGTTTGCTCTACAACCCCAGCACCCAAATCTCCATCTCGCATCAGTATTTCACCCCAAAAACCGAACCCTAGGTCTCACTGTTGACCCGCGAGTACCACAATCCTGGCGTCGAACAAACTGAAACGGCCATAGACTCGAAGCAAATCCCTCAGGGAACTCGAATATGTGGGTTTTATAATTTATGGTATTTTGTTTGGATTTCTATAATTTATTTGAGGATCGAACCTATGTTTTGCTGAGAGCAAAATCAACGGCGCGAATTTGACCAAAGAATGAATTGGATTTTAGGGTTAGGAAGATGTTAAGGGTATATATAGATAAGTTAAATTATTTTTATATTTATTATTATATTTTATTTTAAGCCAACGCTACTTTCATCCATCCTCTAAAATTCCTGTGACCACACACAATACCTAAAAATCACGAAAATTGGAATGCAGCCGCAGTTCGACATTACGGTCCCAACGAAACTGGTTTCGTCGAATTCCGACTCCGTATGCTTACACAGTGTATTTTTAACTGTCAAAATACTGACTGTTTTTCACTCTAAAAATCCGTACGGCCACACAGTGACTCTAAAAATCACGAAACTGGAAATCTAACAACTATTTGATATTGCGGATCCAACAAAACTGGTTTCGTCGAATTCCGACTTCGTATGCAAAAGTGGCTATTTTTAACGCTCTAAATAGCCTATTTAAATATATAAACATATTTAAATATAATTAAATTAAATATTTAAAATTAAATATTATCGTATATCTTCACATATGATATCGTACAGCTCCAGAATATCATATCAGAATTTACAGTTTGATATTTCAGATTTTAGATTTATCGATATTCAGTTTATACTGAAAATCCATTTATAACGTATATAAAGCGTCGCAAATTATAAAGGAATTCCACAGCGACTTTTCTGAAATCTGATTTGGACGTACATCAAAATCTACATGACGAAATCCCGATTTTTCTCTTCCACTAGAAAGATATACTCCACCAGCTCCACACGTTTCTTGTTTCACAGAAATCCGGCTTAAAACGAATCTTGTACATTCAGTTGAAGTTCGAATCGCCAAATAGCGAACTGCCGCGCCATTTCAAGCTCTATTTTAATTATATTATAATTATACGTTCAAACTGTCGTCGATTGAATATATTCGTTATTATATTTCGAATCGAAACTCCACCAAATCTCGTATGCTATTCAATTCACACGATATTGTGAATTTCACTATTTCCGACTATTTCGACATTATAATATATTATTATATTATAATTATTTATTAAATATTCAATATTATTTAATTAAACGATCATTAACTTCTCTAAATCACCAATTATATAATTAAATAAATTAATTATATATCTCTAAAAATGCGGGTCATTACATTCTTCCCCACTTAAAATAATTTCGTCCTCGAAATTGCTAAGTTAGAGGACGACCCTACCTATTGGAATTCCTAAGATTTGTTTACCCCTTATTTCTGATTTTAACTGAACCAATTAATATCACTAAAATCTTTATTCATTCCGACTAACTAAAATTTTCAAAAATTCTGAAAATTTTCTAACACTTTAAATTTTCGGAAAATTTCGCCAGCACCTCCTTTGTACTGGTCGATAGGTCAAACTCCAACTCGCCTCTCTGGGCCTTCTTTAACCCAAAAGAAAATCAAAACGCCAAGTGGCTTGCCAATTTGGCTCATAAATCTTATATCCAATATATAATATAAACTGGTACCTTTTTGTCGGGCATATCATTATATCCCTTCCATCTGTTATTATTCCAACATATACCAGTGTCATCCCAATCAAACTCAATCACTTTTATATCGTCAAACCAAATCATTCGCTTATTCTCAAGTCGAATCCCATTATCAATCTCAAGTTTCATTCTTGATTTTCAAATTCTAAGTCCAGCTAAATTTCAAATTCTTAACTCATCAACTTAATCCCATTTCCAGATTATCCATTAATCAATTCCATTTTCATTTAACTTAGTCAAGGTTAAATTCTAATTTATTATTCACTTTCACCCTTTAAATCCATTTTAAATAACGGTTCTACCCGAATTTTCGGACCAATTTGAGCTGACTAAATAACACAAGTCCAACCCCAAATTGCACTAGAAATTCAAGAAGAGGAGGTGAAGGTGACGTTTTCAGTTTGGACTGGCCTGTTGTGCAATGCGAAGGCGCTAGTAGTACGATGCAGTAGAGTGGCGGAGGCCGTTGTATTTGAGAGTGGAGACCAAATCATTTCGAAAGAAGAAAAAGGTTAGGCTTTTGCCTTGCTGCTGGACAGAAATGCTAAAATAAACGAGAGAGATGTTTTGTCTGTAGCTTGTTGGATGGAGTGAAAGGAGGATCGGCCTTTTTGTTTGAATGAAGCTGGAGTTAGCAAGCAGGGCGATTGAAGAAGAAAGAAGTTCGGGTCTGGGTGTTAAGGGTGCGGGTGGGTTTAATGAAGACGGGCCTGCAAGGAAGATGGGCCGAGGAAAAAAGGCATACGACATCCAAATTTCAGTGATCCGTCCAGGATCGTATAGACGGGGACTGTGCTTTGGACTTGGTTTGGAATGGTTTTGGGAGACGGTTAGAATTTATGATAAAATAAATGGTCTGATTAGAATCATCGACGACCGTAAATCGTTATTTAACAATTACGGACAATGTGAGTAAAACTCACTAACTCTCCTCAATTTATATTTTAATATAAATTGTACTTTATTTTGTTGACTGTTGTATATTGATTGTTAAACTGGACTGTTAAATAGATTTGATTGAAAACGTAGTTATAGTTAATCTATGTACTGTTAATCAAATATGGTTCTGTACAGCAGGATATTTCATTTCAAAATGAAATATGATATATATTATACTGTGTAACATCTGTGGATGCAGGGAGACAGGTTGGAGGAATCCGACTGGGTTCCTCAACAATTATTTTACTGTTTTCATATATTGTGATATATGTTGTGATTTATAATCTGTTATTGATTATGGATGTTAGAACGATATTGATCATCGTTGTTTGATATTTTAAATATCATAAGTCACCCTGGGATGTAAAAAGGAATATTTCAATGTATATCGAAATAAAGGAGTTTTATAAAATCAACCGATTTTATAAAAGGAAACAATTTGAAAATAGAGTATTTATAAAACGAACACGGTTTTATAAAAGGAAGTATTTATAAAACAAATAGAGTTTTATAAAAGGGATATTTATTTAGAAAATAAATAGAATTGAAAAGGAGAATATTTATTTAGAAAATAAGTAGAAATAAGAAATATTTATTTAGAAGATAAATAAACCGTTGTAAATAGGAATATTTGTAACGGTAAATAGAAGTTGTAAATAGGAATATTTGTAACGGTAAATAGAAGTTGTAAATAGGAAATATTTGTAAAGGAAAATAGAAGTTGTAAATAGGAAATATTTGTAAAGGTAAATAGAAGTTGTAAATAGGAATATTTGTAACGGTAAATAGAAGTTGTAAATAGGAAATATTTGTAAAGGTAAATAAAAGTTGTAAATAGGAATATTTGTAACGGTAAATAGAAGTTGTAAATAGGAAATATTTGTAAAGGTAAATAGAAGTTGTAAAAAAGGAATATTTGTAACGGTAAGTAAACGTTAAAAAAAGGAAATAGTTGTAACGGAAAATAAACGTTATAAAAAGGAAATTGAAGAGATAATCGAAATAGAGTAATTGAATATTAGTCATTCAATTAGAAATAACCTGATTTGAGTTAGTCTAATATTAGTTAATCGAATAAGAATAGTCTAATATTAGCTAATCGAATTTAGTAACCGAATAGAGTAAATCAAAAGGAGTTTATCGAATTTAGTTATTCGATAGAGTAAATCAAAAGGAGTTTATCGAATTTAGTTATTCGATAGAGTAAATCAAAAGGAGTTTATCGAATTTAGTTATTCGATAGAGTTAAATCAATAGAGTTAATCGACTTATAGTATTCGAATAAGAGTAAATCAAATAGAGTTAAACAATATTAGAAACTGACTAGAGATTGGTAAGTTGAATATTTTTCTGAGTGTTGATCTGATGTTGGTTTCGGCCTTCGGGGTTTATACTTAGAGAATTGTTCTCTTGCTAGTTTACAGTCAGGGACTAATAGTTGTGGAATGGTAGTGATGCGTAAATGAGGATTGGAAATGTTTTCCAATGTTGAAAACATATATTTTCTAATTTTAGAAAATAAGGAAATATGAATATATATATATATATATATGGTTGATGATTGGATCGATAACTCCATTTGGAATTAAGATCGTTGTTTGTACACCGACATATTTTCATTTGATAGTTAAATCACAGACTATCGAAGTTTTGACCATTTTACGTTGTAAATATGGAGAGACCGGTTGGATAATTATCCGAAGAACCACTTTATATTGACATAAGCGTTGTGATTAAATACGATGAAGCTAATTGAAGACGGTGTTATGCAAGGGCTGTCCTGTTTACAGAATAGTGCCTTCGGTTTCGTTCAGTCCCAGAACGAACGTATATGGACGAATGTCTGACAGAGTATTTCCAATGATCGAATGGGTTGGACTGTACAAATATATATGGTGGCCAACGGATTTATTCCCTTCGCATAATATCCAGAATCTATTTGTGCAGATCCAACTAAATGATTAACGGATCTGATAATGTGGCATTCAAAGTGATCGTGTTATAAATGAATGGAAAGTAAGCATAGTTTCTAGCCTCACATCCGGTAAATGACAGAAATCGGGCAGGCAGCATGGCTAAGTCGGTCGCACCGAAGTAGGGTGTATAATCACCTATCTAGAGAATATTCATTTGCTTCTTAAATCTATCAATGCTATCCCATATATATATACGGGAACGGTTGCTGATCCCAACCGTTGGTGAGGTACATTCGATACACTCAAGCGAAATGAGTGGTCGGTCATGTGTGGCTGAGTTGCAAGATGTTCTTGTTGAATTCCAGTGTATTGTTCCTAGAGTACACTGATCGGAAGGTGGTTCCATACCTTGTCATAGTTGGAAATCCAATCATCCAATACGCACCTGCGGTTTTGATTGTATACTATATATGTAGAACGTGAGATGCAAGCGTTTCTACTAGACTGATATCTATTTGTATTTAGACATTATCATAATATCAGAATGATATTGCTTTTCAAAGATGTTTGGATTCTCATAAGGGAAAAACCCGTTCCGTATTCACGGCGTGGTCTTATGAGATATCATATACCTGTTTAAATGATTTGAGTTTACTCACACCAGTCACATGACTGACCCGGAGTTTATTTGTTTTGTCTTCCCTAAACTCTTGGGTGCCTAAATTTGTACGGGCAGTCAAGTAGTCGGGATTTACAGATGCACTTGGAGAGCTTGGAGCAGGAGGCTTCAGCAGTCGATAGCTATTATTTATTCCGCTGTGATGTTATATGTTGTACTCTGAAAATGGTATGTATAAACAGTTATAACTTTGTATTTCAAAAGTTATGTTATATTTTATTCGTTCCGCTGTGAGATTCGTGTTACTCTGATGTTGTTGTTGTATGTTCTTCTTCTTCTTCTATTCTACTAGTTCTATCTTATCTATCCTCACCCTCTATCTTCTTTCTAATAATTTCTTGAATTTCCAGTACAATTTGGGGTTGGACTTGTGTTATTTAGTCAGCTCAAATTGGTCCGAAAATTCGGGTCATTACAGTTAGTACAACACTTACAACACAGCGGAAATAACTATAGCTATATGATCTTGAAGCCTCCTGCTCCACGCTCTTCCAGTATATCTGTAAATTCCTGACTACTTGACTGCCCGTACAAATTTTGGCACCCAAGAGTTTAGGGAAAACAACAAAGTAAACTCCGGGTTGTAAGTGACCCGAAAATCCGGACCAATTTGAGCTGACTAAATAACACAAGTCCAACCCCAAATTGCACTGGAAATTCAAGAAATTATTAGAAAGAAGATAGAGGGTGAGGATAGATAAGATAGAACTAGTAGAATAGAAGAAGAAGAAGAAGAACATCATCAAAGTAACACGAATCTCACAGCGGAACGAATAAAATATAACATAACTTTTGAAATACAAACAATATATGCATACAATAGCACTTATCAGAGTACAACACTTACAACAACAGCGGAAATAACTATAGCTATATGATCCTGAAGCCTCCTGCTCCAAGCTCTTCCAGTATATCTGTAAATCCCGACTACTTGACTGCCCGTACAAATTTAGGCACCCAAGAGTTTAGGGAAACAAAACAAATAAACTCCGGGTCAGTCATGGACTGGTGTGAGTAAACTCAAATCATTTTAACAGGTATATGATATCTCATAAGACCACGCCGTGAATACGGAACGGGTTTTTCCCTTATGAGAATCCAACATCTTTGAAAAGCAGTATCACTGATATTATAATAATGTCTAAATAAAATTAGATATCAATCTAGCAGAAACGCTTTCATCTCACGTTCTACATATATAGTATACAATCAACACCGCGGGTGCGTATTGGATGATTGGATTTCCTACTATGACTAGGTATGGAACCACCTTCCGATCAGTGTACTCTAGGAACGATACACTGGAGTTCAACAAGAACATCTTGTAACTCAGCCACACATGACCGACCACTCATTTTGCTTGAGTGTATCGAATGTACATCACCAACGGTTGGGATCAGCAACCGTTCCCGTATATATATATGGGACAGCATTGATAGATTTAAGAAGCAAATGAATATTCTCTAGATAGGTGATTATACACCCTACTTCGGTGCGACCGACTTAGCCATGCTGCCTGCCCGATTTCTGTCATTTACCGGATGTGAGGCTAGAAGCTATGCTTACTTTCCATTCATTTATAACACGATCACTTTGAATGCCACATTATCAGATCCGTTAATCATTTAGTTGGATCTGCACAAATAGATTCTGGATATTATGCGAAGGGAATAAATCCGTTGGCCACCATATATATTTGTACAGTCCAACCCATTCGATCATTGGAAATACTCTGTCAGACATTCGTCCATATACGTTCGTTCTGGGACTGAACGAAACCGAAGGCACAATTATGTAAACAGGACAGCCCTTGCATAACACCGTCTTCAATTAGCTTCATCGTATTTAATCACAACGCTTATGTCAATATGGAGTGGTTCTTCGGATAATAATCCAACCGATCTCTCCATATTTACAACGTAAAATGGTCAAAACTTGATAGTCTGTGATTTAACTATCAATGAAAACATGTCGGTGTACAAACAACGATCTTAAATCTAGATAGAAATTTGATCGATCAACCATCATCATCATATATATATATACACATATATATTCATATTTCCTTATTTTCTAAAATTAGAAAATATACGTTTTCAACATTGTAAAACATCTCCAATCCTCATTTATGCATCACTACCATTCCACAACTATTAGTCCCTAACTGTAAACTAGCAAGAGAACAATTCTCTAAGTATAAACCCCGAAGGCCGAAACCAACATCAGATCGATACTCAGAAAACTATTCAACCTACTAATCTCTAGCCAGTTTCTAATTTTTGTTTAACTTCACTTCTTAATTTCTATATTCGATTAACCCCTTTTGATAAACTACGTTTGACTAACTCCTTTTGATAAACTACGTTTGATTAACTCCTTTTGATAAACTACGTTTGATTAACTCCTTTTGATAAACTACGTTTGATTAACTCCTTTTGATAAACTACGTTTGATTAACTCCTTTTGATAAACTACGTTTGATTAACTCCTTTTGATAAACTACGTTTGATTAACTCCTTTTGATAAACTACGTTTGATTAACTCCTTTTGATAAACTACGTTTCCCGTTACAACTATTTCCTTTTTATAACGTTTACTTACCGTTACAAATATTTCCTATTTATAACTTCTATTTACCGTTACAAATATTCCTATTTATAACTTCTATTTACCGTTACAAATATTTCCTATTTATATCGGTTTATTTGTTTTCAAAATAAATATCCCTTTTATAAAACTCTATTTGTTTTATAAATAATGACCCGAAAATTCGGTCCAATTTGAGCTGACTAAATAACACAAGTCCAACCCAAATTACACTGGAAATCAGGAAATTAATAGAAAGAATTTAGAGGGTGAGAATAGATAAGATAGAAACTTATAGAATAGAAGAGGAAGAAGAACATCATCATCAGAGTAACACGAAATCTCACAGCGGAACGAATAAAATATAACATAACTTTTGAAATACAAACAGTATATGTATAATAACATTTCAGAGTACAACACTTACAACAACAGCGGAAATAAATATAGCTATAGAATCCTGAAGCCTCCTGCTCCAGCTCTTCAATGTATCTGCAAATCCCGACTACTTGACTGCCCGTACAAATTTAGGCACCCAAGAGTTTAGGGAAAACAACAAAGTAAACTCCGGGTCAGTCATGGGACTGGTATGAGTAAAACAGTTTAAACAGGTATATGAACAAGTAAACGATATCTCATAAGACCACGCCGCAGAACGGAATGGGTTTTTTCCCTTATGAGAATCCAAAATATCTTTATATCAAAAACCTTTTGATATTATAATAATGTCTATCAACCACAATATAATGATCATCTAGCAGAAACACTTTCATCTCACGTTCTACATATAGTATAACATCAAAACCGCAAGCACGTATTGGGTAATGGATTTCCAACTATGACAAGGTATGGAACCACCTTCCGATCAGTGTACTCTAGGAACGATACACTGGAGTTCAACAAGAACATCTTGCAACTCAGCCACACATGACCGACCACTCATTTCGCTTGAGTGTATCGAATGAACATCACCAACGGTCGGGATCAGCAACCGTTTCCCGTATATATGGGACAGCATTGATAGATTTAAGAAGCAAATGAATATTCTCTAGATAGGTGATTATACACCCTACTTCGGTGCGACCGACTTAGCCATGCTGCCTGCCCGATTTTTGTCATTTACCAGATGTGAGGCTAGAAGCTACGCTTACTTTCCATTCATTGATAACACGATCACTTTGAATGCCACATTATCAGATCCGTTAATCATTAGTTGGATCTGCACAAATAGATTCTGGATATTATGCGATGGGAATAAATCCGTTGGCCACCATATATATTTGTACAGTCCAACTCTTTCGATCATTGGAACTATTCTGTCAGACATTCGTCCATATACGTTCGTTCTGGGACTGAACGAAACCGAAGGCACTATTCTGTAAACAGGACAGCCCTTGCCCTTTACTCCGTCTTCAATTTCTTAATCGTATTTGATCACAACGCTTATGTCGATACGGAGTGGTTCTTTGGATAAGAATCCAACCGGTCTCTCCATATCAACAACGTAAATATGGTCAAAACTTGATAGTCTGTGATTTAACTATCAATGAAAACATGTCGGTGTACAAACAACGATCTAAATTCCAAATGGAATTATCGATCCAATCATCAACCATATATATATATTCATATTTCCTTATTTTCTAAAATTAGAAAATATATGTTTTCAACATTGGAAAACATTTCCAATCCTCATTTACGCATCACTACCATTCCACAACTATTAGTCCCTGACTGTAAACTAGCAAGAGAACAATTCTCTAAGTATAAACCCCGAAGGCCGAAACCAACATCAGATCAACACTCAGAAAAATATTCAACTTACCAATCTCTAGTCAGTTTCTAATATTGTTTAACTCTATTTGATTTACTCTTATTCGAATACTATAAGTCGATTAACTCTATTGATTTAACTCTATCGAATAACTAAATTCGATAAACTCCTTTTGATTTACTCTATCGAATAACTAAATTCGATAAACTCCTTTTGATTTACTCTATCGAATAACTAAATTCGATAAACTCCTTTTGATTTACTCTATTCGGTTACTAAATTCGATTAGCTAATATTAGACTATTCTTATTCGATTAACTAATATTAGACTAACTCAAATCAGGTTATTTCTAATTGAATGACTAATATTCAATTACTCTATTTCGATTATCTCTTCAATTCCCTTTTTATAACGTTTATTTTCCGTTACAACTATTTCCTTTTTTTAACGTTTACTTACCGTTACAAATATTCCTTATTTACAACTTCTATTTACCTTTACAAATATTTCCTATTTACAACTTCTATTTACCGTTACAAATATTCCTATTTACAACTTCTATTTACCTTTACAAATATTTCCTATTTACAACTTCTATTTACCGTTACAAATATTCCTATTTACAACTTCTATTTACCTTTACAAATATTTCCTATTTACAACTTCTATTTACCTTTACAAATATTTCCTATTTACAACTTCTGTTTACCGTTACAAATATTCCTATTTACAACTTCTATTTACCGTTACAAATATTCCTATTTACAACGGTTTATTTATCTTCTAAATAAATATTTCTTATTTCTATTTATTTTCTAAATAAATATTCTCCTTTTCAATTCTATTTATTTTCTAAATAAATATCCCTTTTATAAAACTCTATTTGTTTTATAAATACTTCCTTTTATAAAACCGTGTTCGTTTTATAAATACTCTATTTTCAAATTGTTTCCTTTTATAAAATCGGTTGATTTTATAAAACTCCTTTATTTCGATATACATTGAAATATTCCTTTTTACATCCCAGGGTTTCTTATGATATTTAAAATATCGAATAACAATGATTAATATCATTCTAACACACATAATCCAGAACAGATTATATAACACATCATATAACACAATATATGAAAACAGTAAAATAATTGTTGAGGAACCCAGTCGGATTCTCCAACCTGTCTCCCTGCATCCACAGATGTTACACAGTATAATATATATCATATTTCATTTTCAATATGAAATATTCTACTGGACAAAATCAATATTTGATTAACTATATAACTTATGACTATATCTATGTTTTCAATCAAATCTATTTAACAGTCCAGTTTAACAATCAATATACAGCAGTCAACAAAATAAAGTACAATTTATATTAAAATATAAATTGAGGAGAGTTAGTGAGTTTTACTCACTTTGGCGTTTTTCGTTAAATAACGATTAACGGTTCTTGATTCATTTCATTCGTTTTGTTGTCGTAAATCCAGATAATCTCCGAATCATTCCCGTTCCAATTACTTGTTGTAGCATCTGTTCCTATGATCCTGTCGGATCTGATGTGATGTTATATGTTGTACTCTGAAAATGGTATGTATAAACAGTTATAACTTTGTATTTCAAAAGTTATGTTATATTTTATTCGTTCCGCTGTGAGATTCGTGTTACTCTGATGTTGTTGTTGTATGTTCTTCTTCTTCTTCTATTCTACTAGTTCTATCTTATCTATCCTCACCCTCTATCTTCTTTCTAATAATTTCTTGAATTTCCAGTACAATTTGGGGTTGGACTTGTGTTATTTAGTCAGCTCAAATTGGTCCGAAAATTCGGGTCATTACAGTTGGTATCAACATAAATTGAAATATATAGGATTTTATCTGAGCTGTATGGTATTCCACTGTGAATATAGACGATAATATTTATTTTTAAATATTAAATTAAATTATATTTAAATATATTTATATATTTAAATAGGCTATTTAGAGCATTAAAAATAGCCACTTTTGCAAACGAAGTCGGAATTCGACGAAACTAATTTTGTTGGATCTGCAACATCAAATTTTTGCTAGATGTCAGTTTTCGTGATTTTTAGAGTCACTGTGTGGCCGTACGGATTTATAGAGTGAGAAACAGTCCATATTTTGACAGTTAAAAATACGCTGTGTGAGCATACGGAGTCGGAATTTGACGAAACAAGTTTCATTGGGTCCGTAATGTCGAGCTGGAGGTGCATGTCAGTTTTCGTGATTTTAGGAGATCGTATGTGATCGCAGTGATTTTTAAGGAACGAAGACAAAGAGAAAAACGAGAAAATAAAATACGAAAATCAAATTCGAAATATCCCCTGTAACACCCCACACCCGCTATAGTCACTCACTAAGGGAATGCCATAGCATCGGTGGAGTATTTTTAGTGAGTATAGAACAGTAAAATTACAACAAGACAGATATAATGTAATACTTGAAAATTTAAAACATCATCTCATAGCAGCGGAAAGTAAAACATGTTTGGTTACATCATAAAACCATAACAAGAGTCAAGTACAAAATATCCATCCTGAATAAAATAAGTACATAATCCCACTACTCATAACAAATAGCCATAACAGAAAAGATAAGATAAGCTGAGCTCTACATCTACGGTCCGAGCTCCAAGAGATAGATAAAGCAAACTGATCAAAGCCCACTAGCACTAGGCCCAACCTGAGGACCTGAAGGAAAAAGATAAAAACAACGGGGGTCAGACATAAGCCTGAGTGAACCCTATCTCCTTAATAATACAATTATTAAAGTAATTAGGGTATGATATGAACTCGGTATGGTATCTTTGGGGATAATGACTACACTAAGTTGCCCACGAACACAGGACGAACTAAGATAACCGTAAAGACGCATCTACCCACCCAAGGATAATTACTAACTGCACCACACCAGACTTATTCACCAAGGGTAATTCCTACACTGCACCACACCAGTTTTACCCACCAAGAGTAATTCCTACTTAAAGGTTGATCCCACTAAGTGTACTTAGTAATTTTTACCCGGTAGTTTCCTGTACCCCTACACAGGTGCCGTCTGCCCCTATTTTTACTAGATGTACCCACTACCCCCAAGCGATCGGCTCCCTACCGTAGATACCCGTGCTGGTCCCACAAAAGGGGGTGTATCATTCCCCAAAGTGGCTACCATATAATATCACTGTGCACGGCTTTATATCTACACGATGCAACAACGACTTACCAACCAGCCCGGGTCCACACACGCATATGAAACCCGTTGATCCCGCGTTGCCACCGCTAACCCGTTTTGGCCTCTTACAGTCAAGCCCAATATGCGTGTCCCGTCACCCGACTAGAGTCGAGCCTACAAAGATACGTTTGGGATATTGGTTGAAATGGGCCCCCACAAGCTACTACTTAAGCTTGTCGTTTAATCTAGTGCATCCCACTTAACCCTTTAACCATGTCCTCTTACATGTTATAAATCTTGGTTAAGTCCTTTAATCATATTTCAATTGCCACTTAGGGCACCCACTAGATTCCCACATGCCACCCATGGCACTTACTTAACCCCTTAATCATGTTTAATTACATGTTCCACCTTGGTTAAGTATTCTAATCGTATTCTCACATGCCACCCATGGCACTTACTTAACCCTTTTATTATGTTTAATTACATGTTCCACCTTGGTTAAGTATTCTAATCGTATTTTTCTATTGCCACCCAAGGCAACCCACTAGTCTCATCATGCCACCCCAAGGCACCCACTTAACCCCTCATGTCCCACTTACATGCTAATATGGTTAAGTGTTTCTTAATTCATTAATTAAGATCATGACCTCATAAAGACCTCCCACATTAGACCGTCTTTTATGACTGCTGGATATGCCGGTTGGTTCCGGGCAGACTTCTGTCATCAAAAGGGCCTAACCTCGTGTCTTTACTTTAATCATGTATTTAATTTATGACTAAGACCTCTCACATTGGGCCAATCATTTGTAGCCGCTGGATGGCCGGTCGGTTCCGGGCAGACTTCCGCTACAAAAGGGTCCAACCTCGTGTCTTAGTTGATTAATTAAACCTAATTAATCACCCCCATATTAATTATCCCTAATTAATATCAAATTTTCCATAACATGGGTAGACCTAACTCAATAGGTAAATTCCCATGGGGTAGACCTAACTCAATAGGTAAATTCCCACTTATGGTAATTAATTTTTTTTTTTTTTTTTTTTTTGGTATGCTTAATCATACCCATTTCAACATACTTTTAATTAACATATTAATTAACCCCATCGTTCCCCACGTAAATCGTCATTATGACATAACATAATAAAGGGAAGATTTACCACACATAACATGGGTTTAGCATATAACTTTATCATGGGTTAAGAGGATGTCAACTTGCATATATGAGCATGTATTAACCCAACTATATTCAACCCAAACTTGCATATTATCAAACATGTGTCTTACATAACATGTTGCATATGAACTTACATATCATCAAACATGTGATTTGCATAACATGTTGCATATGAACTTACATATCATCATACATGTGATTTGCATAACATGTAGAACTTGCATTTTAGCATATACTTAACTTGCATAAGCACTCACATACTTGCATAAGCATTCATATACTTGCATAAGCTTGCATATCATGTTAAACTTGCATTTCAACATATACATAACTTGCATAAACATTCACATACTTGCATAGGCTTGCATATTATGTTAAACTTGCATTTCAACATATACATAACTTGCATAAACATTCATATACTTGCATAAGCTTGCATATTATGTTAAACTTGCATTTCAACATATACATAACTTGCATAAACATTCACATACTTGCATAGGCTTGCAAATTATGTTAAACTTGCATTTCAACATATACATAACTTGCATAAACATTCATATACTTGCATAGCTTGCATATTATGTTAAACTTGCATTTCAACATATACATAACTTGCATAAACATTCACATACTTTATCACATCTTATCATAATCAATTCAATAATTGATTATTAAGGGGATAGAAGCTCACCAAAACAAGATTAGCAAGTTAAATGAAGCAAATCCCAATGATTAAGTAGAAGAAGATGTAGATTAGCTTGCAAATCCTCTTAGGATTTTTAGTGGAGGCTCTCCAATTTTCTAAGTGGTGGCATAATGGCCTTAGATCTATTTTTGGTAAGGATAAGGGGGGTATTAGGGTGTATATATAGATTAGTTAGATGTTTTAGGACCATAGGATATACCCTAGAACCAATCCTAGCCTTTAAAGCATGTCTTGGGGAAGAAGTCAAGTGTAGGAACCATTTAGGGCCCAAAAAAAACAGCCCAAAACTCATCCCGGGCCTCAAAACATGAGCAGTTTTTGTTTTTGATTTTTCGTGAAACTTTGACGGGCCATAACTTGGTCATACGGACTCCGATTTACGAAAACTCGGACTCTATTTCGCGTATTTTTCCGAGACGAACGCAATGGCACAGCCCGTTTCCCCTGATTCAGAATATTAAATTTAATTCTGCTCTGATTTATGTTATAACAAGTTATTTAACATACGGGGTGTTACATTCTCCCCTACTTAAAGGATTTCGTCCCCGAAATCTCTAAGTCAAGAAGAACGTATCCTACCAACCAAACAACCATCTACTCAACCATCAAACACTGGCATCCATTGTCCTTAAAACAATTTCTAATGATGTATGAGCATATGCAAAAAGTGTGTGTATATGTTCCCTATCTAATGTATGAACATATGCAAACCATGATAGTGCCATGCATCCATTATGTATGCGAGGGAACCCTATCGACACATACAATATCTACATGAGTGCACAATCATTCACCAAAATGCATCATCCATATGATAACACAATCATTATACATCCATAAATATAGCTTCCTACACACAATTTTATGCAATATGCAATATGAAGTGATTGAGCCGATCTAGTGCCTAGAGTGTGTGTATATGCATCCACGAGCAACCACTAGCAAACACTTGCATCCACTTGCATCCATCATACATAACATGTCTCAAACACATGTTTCAACCATAGGACTATCCTATCTGAAGGTCAAAGGTACTAACGAGAGGACATACTAAGGATAAGATAAGTACCAGTCAAACGATAAAGGAGAAGTTAAAAGACATACTCTCAAAAAGAAATGGATACAAAGAACGCATCTTCGCTTCCGTCTCCCAAGTTGCGTTGCTCTCCTCTTCTCCCCATTGCACTTTGACTAGCTGAACCTCTCGATTCCTCAATTTCCTAGTCTCTGACCCAAGGATGCGAGTAGGAGCTCGTCGAATAGTCGCATCACGCTCTGCTTCCACTTCTCTAAGCAAACTTGGCTCTACCACCTCTGCGGTCTTATGTAGGCACTTCCTCCCATGGAATACATCATGTACACCACTAAGTCTGTCGGGCAACTCCACCAATGGAAGATGCTCCTCCCATGTACCTCCAAAATCCAAGATACATAGCCTCAAAAGGTCTTCTAAAATATGATTCACCCTCTCGGTCTGGCCGTCCGTCTGAGGATGATATGCGGTACTCAAACGCAACTGAGTCCCTACCGCCTTTTGCAAACTTTTCCAAAACTCTCTAGTGAAGATAGGATCTCGATCACTCACTATACTGGAGGGTACCCGATGCAATCGAACTATCTCTCGAAGATATACAAAAGCTAGCCATGGAGCAGTCCACTTACTCTTCACAGGTATGAAATGGGTGTTCTTAGTAAGTCTGTCTACCACCACCCAAATTCCTGTATTACTCTTTCTCGATCTGGGTAACCTGTCAATAAAATCCAACGAGACGCTGTCCCACTTTCATTGCGGAACCTCCAATGGGTGAAGCAACCCACCCGGTTTCTTTCGCTCCGTCTTCACTCGTTGGCACACCAAGCATCGAGCGACATGCTCGGCCACATCTTTCTTCATACCGGCCCAGAAGAAAGCCCTCTTCATGTCTTGGTACATCTTACCCCCACCGGGATGAATGGTCATCCTAAAACGGTGTGCGTCATCAAGAATAGCCTTCCTCAAACCCTCGTCCTGCGGTACACAAAGTCTACCGTCTCTACGCAAGCACCCTCTATCTCTAAGGTGTACCTACTCAAATGGCTGGACGACTCCCCCCTTATGAGCTTCTCTACTAACTCAACCAACTGTGGGTCGCCCCTCTGTGCTTCTCCAATCCGCCCCAAAAGAGTAGGTCTAACTTCCAAAGAAGCTAGCAAACCGGGTACAAAGTCAACGGAAGGTCTAAAGTCAAACTTAGAAATAAACTCTAAGCTCCGTCGTTCAACGAACAATGAACTCAAGGACAACCTTTTTCTACTTAAGGTGTCCGTTACCATGTTATCCTTACTCATAGGATGCTAAGGATCCCATCCACTTTTGCTGTCCTAAGACTATGCGCTCGAAGAGTCTCCAACACTTCCCTAAGATGTAGGGCATGCTCTTCTCCACCAGAATATCATCCAAAATCATCACAACTGTCTCCCACGCAGACCACCCTAGTCGAATTCGGCATCCCCCAAATGCAAGCCCCAAAGGCCTAAACCAATATCAGACAAACACCCAAGGGATACCTCCTTCGAATTCAGACGACCTACGTGAGACGATACTAGTAAAAATGGCTAAATAATTAAGCCCTTGACCAATTCTGGATGTTCTCGCCAGTCTCGCTCCAAACCCGTCGTTTATCCTATACTGGCCCTGCTCAGCCTATTGAGCACATACGAAAACTTATTTCGCTCCTAGAAAAGACCCAGATGTCATCTACAAAGACCATCACAAACTTATTTAGGTACTCCCTGAACACCCTTCTCATCAAATCAACAAAGTATGCGGGGGCGTTCGTCAAAACCAATGGCATCACCAGCCACTCATAAAAGAAATCATCTGGAGTCCTCAAGGCAGTCTTCTCTATACTATTCTCAGCCACTCTCAACTGATGAAATCCCGTGGCTAAGTCCTACTACAAAAATACTGAGGCGCCAACCAACTGATCAAAGAGATCATTAATCCTCGACGATGGGTATCTATTCTTCTTTGTGAGTTTCTTTAGTTCTCTTTAGCCTACACAAAGTCTGAGGGACCCATCCGCAAAAACTACTGGAGCGCCCCACTCCGATATACTTCGTCTTATGACCCCTTCTCAAGCAAATCGCCTACTCGCTTATGGAGTTCCCTCCCCTCACGAGGAGCCTTGTGGCACACTGGCCAAGATACTGATTTGGCATCGTCTACCAAACATATTCGGAAGTCAATCTCCCATTCCGGAGGTAAGCCCTTCACCTCCTCCAAACCCATCCGAGTATTCCCGGACCACCCTATAAATTGCAAACTCTCGACCTGCGTGTCAAGCGATTCTAGATATCTTAGCATAACAGATTCTATGGGATTACAAGAGATCTCAAGAGTGTCACCCAAGCGGCCCATAAGCCTAACAACTCTCCCCTCAAAATCAAGAACGGCACCCCTACTGGATAACCAGTCCATGCCCACTAACCCATAGCCCGTGAAGCCCAACAAGCATCACATCTAAACCCAACGCTAAGTATAGAAACTTTCAAACCCAAACACATCATGGAGCCCAATTGGGTTTGAAACAACTAAGGGATCATCTACCAACTGGTGTCTCAGTGCAGTGACTCTACTAGTAATGATGAGATAAACGAACTTAATGCGTCAAAATCAAATAAAGTATGGACAGGATGATCGATCAGAAAAACTAGACTTTCAATAGAAGTAGTTCTACCTCTTTCCCGAATCGCGAGAGCCTGTACTTGCCCCCTAGCCTGACCTGGTGCCACATGAGCTTGCACCAGTCCTCCTGAGGTAGACCCCGTCCCTTGCTCCTTCTTTGGACAGTTTTTCATCAGATGCCCTGCTTCGCCACAGTGGAAGCAGCCAGTCTTAGTCTTCTTGCGACAATCTTTGTTTAGGTGGCCTAGTGTCCCACAATTGAAGCACCTCTTCTTTCCCTTGCCACCTTTGTTTTGCTGTTGTTGTTGAGGTCTCTTCTGATCTCCTTTCTTCTCGGGTGCTTTACTAGCATTGATACCCTTCTCTTCCTTATGCATATTTTCTTCTGCTTTTGAGAGAAACTTTGCCTCAAACCTATGCCTGAAATCCACCCAAGAGTCAATCGGGCGTTCTTCATTAGTGACCTCCCACCAGAACGAGGCCTCTCCTTCCATTAACCAAGCGGCCAACCTGACTTTCTTTCCCTCTTCTACTTCCAAGATTTCCATCAATTCTTCCGTCTCATTAAGCCAATCCCTAGCTCCCACAAAAGGTTTTCCTCCCATAGCCTTAAACTTCCTACAAGTCATAGCAAAAGTATCCGTGCGAGGAGAAACGAGTGCAACGGGTGGAGGAGGAACATTTGCTGGACCTGCAGCGGCGGCCCTAGCCTCTAACAACCTCCTATACCATACTGGTACCGCTACACTATCCGGAAGAAAAAGATCTTCAGCCATGCTGAGACGAAAAAGGGAAAGATTCAAAATGGAGAATTCGAGAGATAAAGATATGGCTATCGGGGATTATGCTTTTCTTTCAAAAACTTTTCTCCTAAAAGACATGTTTTTGAAAATATCATTTCCAAAAATGTTTTAGAAAAATAGTTTTCTAAAAATTTTATCTGTTTCGGTAACCTTTGCTCTGATACCACGTGTAACACCCCACACCCGCTATAGTCACTCACTAAGGGAATGCCATAGCATCGGTGGAGTATTTTTAGTGAGTATAGAACAGTAAAATTACAACAAGACAGATATAATGTAATACTTGAAAATTTAAAACATCATCTCATAGCAGCGGAAAGTAAAACATGTTTGGTTACATCATAAAACCATAACAAGAGTCAAGTACAAAATATCCATCCTGAATAAAATAAGTACATAATCCCACTACTCATAACAAATAGCCATAACAGAAAAGATAAGATAAGCTGAGCTCTACATCTACGGTCCGAGCTCCAAGAGATAGATAAAGCAAACTGATCAAAGCCCACTAGCACTAGGCCCAACCTGAGGACCTGAAGGAAAAAGATAAAAACAACGGGGGTCAGACATAAGCCTGAGTGAACCCTATCTCCTTAATAATACAATTATTAAAGTAATTAGGGTATGATATGAACTCGGTATGGTATCTTTGGTGAATAAGTCTGGTGTGGTGCAGTTAGTAATTATCCTTGGGTGGGTAGATGCGTCTTTACGGTTATCTTAGTTCGTCCTGTGTTCGTGGGCAACTTAGTGTAGTCATTATCCCCAAAGATACCATACCGAGTTCATATCATACCCTAATTACTTTAATAATTGTATTATTAAGGAGATAGGGTTCACTCAGGCTTATGTCTGACCCCCGTTGTTTTTATCTTTTTCCTTCAGGTCCTCAGGTTGGGCCTAGTGCTAGTGGGCTTTGATCAGTTTGCTTTATCTATCTCTTGGAGCTCGGACCGTAGATGTAGAGCTCAGCTTATCTTATCTTTTCTGTTATGGCTATTTGTTATGAGTAGTGGGATTATGTACTTATTTTATTCAGGATGGATATTTTGTACTTGACTCTTGTTATGGTTTTATGATGTAACCAAACATGTTTTACTTTCCGCTGCTATGAGATGATGTTTTAAATTTTCAAGTATTACATTATATCTGTCTTGTTGTAATTTTACTGTTCTATACTCACTAAAAATACTCCACCGATGCTATGGCATTCCCTTAGTGAGTGACTATAGCGGGTGTGGGGTGTTACATCCCCTATATTTTTCTATGATCCAGCACAGGCCACTGGGCCTTCGGTCTCAACCACAACCAAAACCAACCCAAACAGGGTATAAAACCCATCAAAAACAAACCACAGAGAGCAAAATGAAGACTGAAACGGGAATATACCAAGAATATTCCTTTTTAAAATAATATTTAAAAATCCTATAAATGTACCCTTAACCTAAAAAACCTAATTCACTTCTCTCTGGTCAAACACCAGTGCGCCGCTACTTTTCTTATTCTCCAGAAAACCAAACGAGTGAAGAAAAATTCATAACAATTCAAAGTAAATTCCTAAAATCATGAAATCAACTTCTTCGATCTTCATTAGCCAATCGCTTCCTTCTGATACCAGTTTGGTGTTGTTCGAACTCGTTTTGTTCGATGTCAGTGAAGACTGTAAGCCTAGGGTTTTAGTTTGTGGAAGATTAAAGCACTGATGATTGTTTTGGTGGATGGAGTTGAGCTCGCGGTGGTGAGTACTAGCTTGTGGCGGAAGCTGGTGGTGTTCGGTGTTGAGGAGCATCGGTCGTCTCCTGTAGCTGCTCGTTGAAGTCGCGGAACCGCAACCAGCGTGAGGAGCTCGAGCCATACAATGGTGATACGAGTTGAAAGAGGATGGAAGGAGGGGTACGATGGATTTTGTTTGAGGCTAAATCGTGGGAAGATGAAGGAGAAATTGGGGAAGAAAGTCTCGATTTTTGCTGTGGTGATTTACTGGAATGGGATAATCGGTTTGGGAAGAAGAGATGCCAACAGGGTGGGTAGTTAAATCATGGGTGGGCCGTTATAAGGTGGTTAAAGCCCAAAGTCAAATTATTTAGTTTTATTTAATTATAAATAGTGTACAAACTTATATAACGTATAACTTGGTCATACGAGGTCAAAATCAAGAACCGTAAGTTGCGTTGGGATCGTATGGACGGGAGCAACACAATGAGACTGACCGGGAGTGATTCCGAGCTCGTTACAATTTATGGCGAAATAAATTGTCCAACTGAGTCAAATAACGCAAACCGTTATTTAACGATTAACGCGTCAATGTGAGTAAATCTCACCAACTCTAAACAGTTTATAATTTCATGTTGTATCTTTAGAACTGTTAGAAATTTGTCTGATTTACTGTGTGTTGATTGTTTGATTGAACTGCTAGTCAGTTAGTTAAATTTCTATATTGATTCTGTTTAGCAGAATATATCATATGGAACTAAAAGTGATGTTATCTATATTGTCTAACATCTGTGATGCAGGGAAACAGGTTGGAGGAATCCAACTGGATTCCTCAACAGTTATTTTACTGTGATTTATATATTGTGATATATAATGTGATATATAATCTGACGTTGATTATGTGTGCTTTGGACGATAGTTATCGTTGTTATATGGTGTGTTAAATACCATAAGAAATACCGAAATGTTGATAAGGGGATTTTCAAAGTGATATTGAAAATAGAATATTTATAAAATGGGATATTTATAAATAATAGAATATTTATAAAGTGGAATATTTATAAATAAGGAATATTTATAAAATGGGATATTTTATAAATAGGAGATATTTTTAAAAAAAGGAAAATAAATTCAAAACATTTCTTTTTGAATGGAAAGGCCTGTGTGGCGAGTTTGGGGATTTTCCCGATGCTCCCGTTACAAAGGAGGTTATGGCGAATTTTCCCGGAAAGTTAAGGAGTTAGAATATTTTTAAGAATAAATTTGAAAAGGAAATATTTGCAAACCATTTGCAAATAGAATAAAATAGAGAAAAGAAATATTTGTAAACCATTTACAAATAGAATTGAAAGGGGAATATTTAGAAAATAAATAGAGTTAATAAAAAGGAAATTGGTTTATAAAGGAAACCGTTATAAAAAGGAAAACGTTATAAAAAGGACAATTATAAAGTGAAGAACCGTTACTAATAGTAAATCTTTATAAATGAATAAACGTGTTAAAAAGGGGAGTACCAATTCGAATAGAGTAAAGGAGTTAATCGAATATAGACATCGAAAGGAGTTAATCGAATATGGTATTCGAAGTTAGTTAATCAAATATGGTATTCGAAGTTAGTTAATCGAATATAGACATTCGAAAGGAGTTAATCGAATATGGTATTCGAAGTTAGTTAATCAAATATGGTATTCGAAAGTTAGTTAATCGAATATGTTATTCGAAAGGGGTTAGTCAAGTCGAGTTAGTCAAATAGAGTAAACCAGTTAGAGTTAATCAGTTAGAGTTAACCATTTGGAGTTAATTAGTTAGAGTTAATCAGTTAGAGTTAACCAGTTGAAGTTAATTAGTTAGAGTTAATCGATTAGAGTTAAGACGAACTAGAGTTAATCAAATATAGTTATTGGAGACAGAGTTAGTCAAACATAGTATTCAGGATAAGTTGCCATCTCGTACGACTGCTAGCGTAATTCGCAGGGCTGTAAATAGCCTACGGCGGTCGGATGTTTCCTGAGGGAGTCAGGCGTAACCATTGTGATCGCTGCGATCTAGAGTCAAGCGAATGGAGTTTAATCGAATATTAGTTATTCGATAGGAGTTAATCGAGTTGATCGAGTTGAGAAATAAGTTAAGTTAAATAAGTTGAGTTGATCGGGTGGTTCGACCAAGTTAGTCGAGCCTAGTTAATCGAATCGAATTGGTCGAACCAAGTAAGTCGAGTTAGTCGAGTCAAGTTAAGTTAGTCGAGTTAAGTTCGTCGAGTTAAATAAATCGATGTTAGTTTCATCGAAAAGAGTTATCGATGTTAGTTTCATCGAAAGGACTTATCGATGTTAGTTTCATCGAAAGGAGTTATCGATGTTAGTTTCATCGAAAGGAGTTATCGATGTTAGTTTCATCGAAAAGAGTTATCGATGTTAGTTTCATCGAAGGGAGTTATCGATTATAGTTTAATCGAATTGAGATTTTCAAATATGAGATATTTGAAAAGGAAGAGTTATTGAATATTAGTTATTCGAAGAGAGATTATCGAATATCGTTTATTCGAGAAGGAGTTAATCGAATATAGGTTATTCGAAGAAGAGTTAATCAAATAGAGATTTCTCTAAGAGAGCTAATCGGCGAATTCGATTATATCGAATTCGGGAAAGTACTTATACTTTCCAGTGTTTAAATAAAAATTTATTTATATTTAAATAAATAAGTTAGGTTAATTATTCACTAATAAGAATAGAAGTTATAATTAAAGTTAGATAATTCGAAAGTAGGGATTATAACGTTATCGTTATAACCAATGTTTTAAATATAGAAGTGGATTAGTAAAATTGAATCCGAGAAAGGCGTAAAGAAGTCGTTAAAGATTAAAAGATAAACTTTGACCATTTCGAAGTTATAACGTTGTTCAGCTAAGGTCTGAGAGGTAATTATACCCCAACTTGAGTGACTTCCTTCTTAACTAAGAAATGGTAAGGTTTGATCGTAAAAGAGTTTTGGAAATGTTTTCCAAACGAGAATCAGAAATGTTTTCTGATAAAAGAAAATAAGAATTTAGAATATAGGGAAACAGGAGATAAGTAAATAAATGAACTAAAGAGATTAATGTTAAATGATGTTTGTTCGATATAATTTCCATCTGGAAATAATATCGTTGTTTGCACACTTGTTTTTCTTTGATAGTTAACTCACCGACTATCGAAGTTTTGACCATTTTAACGTTGTTAATATGGAGAGACCGGTTGGATTATTATCCATAGAACCACTCTGTATTGGCATAAGCGTCGCGAATCATATATGCCAAAGATAATTGAAGACGGAGTAAAATGCAAGGGCTATCCTGTTTACAGAATAGTGCCTTCGGTTTGTCCAGTCCCAGGACAACTTGTATGGACGAAGGTCTGACAGAGTATATCTAATAAATCGCGTAAGTTGATCTGTTCAAACGTATTCACGTTTGGTGGCGGAGGAATTCGTTTCTCTTAGCTGTATACCCGTGTTATTTTTGGATAAGTCAATTTGTGATTTGGCGGGTATGACGATGTGACATTTCTAAGTGAATGAAGATGGATGTCTGACAGAGTATTTCCAGACGATCACGTACATTGATTTCTTCAACCGTACCAAGAGTGGAAGCGGAGAAGGAAACTTCTTTAGCTGACACGTAACGTACTGTTGTAGACGTCAATTAGTGATTTTCGATGGATCTGACAATGTGACATTCGAAGTAAATCTGATGTGATGATAAAGCGTAGCTTCTAGCCTCATCAACCGATAAATGACAGAAATCGGGCAGGCATCATGGCTAAGTCGGTCGCACCGAAGTAGGGTGTATAATCACCTATCTAGAGAATATTCATTTGTTTCTTAAATCTATCAATGCTGTCCCATATATATATATACGGGAACGGTTGCTGATCCCAACCGTTGGTGATGTACATTCGATACACTCAAGCGAAATGAGTGGTCGGTCATGTGTGGCTGAGTTACAAGATGTTCTTGTTGAACTCCAGTGTATCGTTCCTAGAGTACACTGATCAGAAGGTGGTTCCATACCTTGTCATAGTTGGAAATCCATTATCCAATACGTGCTTGCGATTTTGATTGTATACTATATATGTAGAACGTGAGATGAAAGCGTTTCTGCTAGCTGATATCTATTTGTACATAGACATTATTGTAATATCAAAAGGTTTTTGATATAAAGATATTTTGGATTCTCATAAGGGAAAAACCCGTTCCGTTCTGCGGCGTGGTCTTATGATATGTCGTTTACTTGTTCATATACCTGTTTAAACTGTTTTACTCATACCAGTCCCATGACTGACCCGGAGTTTATTTGTTTTTGTTTTCCCTAAACTCTTGGGTGCCTAATTTTGTACGGGCAGTCAAGTAGTCAGGAATTTACAGATATACTGGAAGAGCGTGGAGCAGGAGGCTTCAGAATCATATAGCTATAGTTTATTTCCGCTGTGTTGTAAGTGTTGTACTCTGATAAGTGCTATTGTATACATAACTGTTATATTTCAAAGTTATGTTATCTATTATATGTTACTCGTTCCGCTGTGAGGTTCGTGTTACTCTGATGTTGTGTTCTTCTTCTTCTTCTATTCTAAGTTTCTATCTTATCTATTCTCACCTTCTAATTTCTTTCATTAATTACCGGGATTTTTCGATGTTTTGGTTATCGACGTCGAGCTTAAGTCGATAACCAAAGTCGCCGAAAATCTGGGTCGTTACAGTTGGTTTTGTAAGTGTGATTTTGAAATTTTCTAGAAGTTGTAGACTATCAGTTAGAAAATTTCGAAAATTTCAATACACTTCAAATTTCCCAGGATTTTCAGAAAATCTCAACGGTGATACAGTTAGAAAATTTCCAATTCGAAATTTTCAATACACTTCAATACACTTCAAAACCTCCCAGGATTTTCGACTTTGGACAACCGTTCAAGAGTCGAAAATTCCATATTGTTAATGAAAGAAATTAGAGGGTGAGGAAGATAAGGTAGAAACTTAGAATAGAAGAAGAAGAAGAACATACAACATCATCAGAGTAACACGAATCTCACAGCGGAACGAATAAAATATAACATAACTTTTGAAATACAAAGTTATAACTGTATATACATACCATTTCAGAGTACAACACATAACATCACAGCGGAATAAATAATAGCTATCGACTGTTGAAGCCTCCTGCTCCAAGCTCTTCAAGTATACCTGTAAATCCTGACTACTTGACTGCCGTACAAATTTAGGCACCCAAGAGTTTAGGGAAAACAAAATAAACTCCGGGTCAGTCATAGGACTGGTGTGAGTAAACTCAAATCATTTAAAACAGGTGTATGATATCTCATAAGACCACGCCGTGAATACGGAACGGGTTTTTACCTTATGAGAATCCAAATATCTTTGCAAAGCAATATCATTTTGATATTATAATAATGTCTAAGTACAAATAAATATTAGTCTAGTAGAAACGCTTGCATCTCACGTTCTACATATATAGTATACAATCAAAATCGCAAGCACGTATTGGATGATTGGGTTCCCAACTATGACAAGGTATGGAATCACCTTCCGATCAGTGTACTCTAGGAACGATACACTGGAGTTCAACAAGAACATCTTGCAGCTCAGCCACACATGACCGACCACTCATTTCACTTGAGTGTGTCGAATGTACATCGCCAACGGTTGGGATCAGCAACCGTTCCCGTATATATATATATATATATATATATATATATATATATATATATATATATATATATATATATATATGGGACAGCATTGATAGATTAAAGAAGCAAATGAATATTCTCTAGATAGGTGATTATACACCCTACTTCGGTGCGACCGACTTAGCCATGCTGCCTGCCCGATTTCTGTCATTTACCGGATGTGAGGCTAGAAGCTACGCTTTATCATCACATCAGATTCACTTCGAATGCCACATTGTCAGATCCATCAGAATCACTAATTGACGTCTACAACCATACATTACGTGTCAGCTAAAAGAAGTTTCCTTCTCCGCTTCCACTCTTGGTATAGTTGAAGAAATCAATGTACGTAATCGTCTGGAAATACTCTGTCAAACATCCATCTTCATTCACTTAGAATGTCACATCGTCATACCCGCCAAATCACAAATTGACTTATCCAAAAATAACACGGGTATACAGCTAAGAGAAACGAATTCCTCCGCCACCAAACGTGAATACGTTTGAACAGATCAACTTACGCGATCCATTGGATATACTCTGTCAGACCTTCGTCCATACAAGTTGTCCTGGGACTGGACAAACCGAAGGCACTATTCTGTAAACAGGATAGCCCTTGCATTTTACTCCGTCTCCAATTATCTTTGGCATATATGATTCACAACGCTTATGCCAATACAGAGTGGTTCTATGGATAATAATCCAACCGGTCTCTCCATATTAACAACGTTAAAATGGTCAAAACTTCGATAGTCTGTGATTTAACTATCAAATGAAAACATGTCCGTGTACAAACAACGATCTAAATTCCAAATGGAATGTCAATCGATCAATCATCATGTATATCTATACATATTTCCTTATTTTCTATATTTAGAAAATATTCGTTATCAACGTTGGAAAACATTTCCATTGTTTATTTACGTATCACTATCCTTCCACAACTATCAGACTCTAACTATAAACTAACAAGAGAACAACTCCCTAAGCATAAACCCCGAAGGCCGAAACCAACATCAGATCGATACCCAGGAAACCATTCAACTTATTAATCTCTAGTCAGATTCTAATTTTGCTTAACTCTATATTCTTTAACTCCATTCACTCAACTCTAGATCGCAGCGATCACAATGGTTACGCCTGATTCCCTCAGGAAACATCCGACCGCCGTAGGCTATTTACAGCCCTGCGAATTACGCTAGCAGTCGTGCTAAATGGCAACTCATCCTGAGTAACTATGTTTGTTTTAACTCTAACTGTTTAACTCTAACTGTTTAACTCTAACTGTTTAACTCTAACTGTTTAACTTGACCAATTCATTTCGAATAACTTAACCTGGTAACACACTTGGATTAACTCCTATCGAATAACTAATATTCGATTAACTAACTTCGAATACCATATTCGATTTACTAACTTTCGAATACCATATTCGATTAACTAACTTCCGAATACCATATTCGATTTACTAACTTTCGAATACCATATTCGATTAACATCTTTTTAACAACGTTTTATTCATTTGAAAAGATTTACTTTTAAATAACGGTTCTACACTTTAAAAATGATTTCCTTTTTATAATGTTCCCTTTCCAATTCTATTTGTAAATGGTTTACAAATATTCCTTTTTCAAATTTATTCTTGAAATATTCTAACTCCTTAAATTCTCTGAAAAATTCGCCATAACCTCCTTTGTATCGGGAGCATCGGGAAAATCCCCAAACCCGCCACACAGGCCTTTCCATTCAAAAAGAAAATAGTTTGAAATTATTTCCTTTTCGAATATCTCCTATTTATAAATATTCCCATTTATAAGTATCGCTTATTTATAAATATTCCAGTTTATAAATATTCTGTTTTCAATATCACTTTGAAAAATCTCCTTTATCTACATTCCGGTATGTCATGGTATTCAATCATATCAAATCACGATGTTCAATATCGTCCATACACACACAATCAACAACAGGTTATAATTCACATCATATATCATAATATATGAAAAACAATAAAATAACTGTTGAGGAATTCAGTGGGATTCTTCCAACCTTTTTCCCTGCATCACAGATGTTGGACAATATAGATAACATCACTTTCAGTTCCATATGATATATTCTGCTAAACAGAATCAATATAGAAATTTAACTAACTGACTAGCAGTTCAATCAATCAACCAACACACAACAATCAGACAATATCTAACAGTTCTAAAAATACAACATGAAAATATAAACTGTTCAGAGTTAGTGAGATTTACTCACATTTGCGCGTTAGGCGTTAAATAACGGTTTGCGTTATTTGATTCAGTCGGACAATTTACTTCGCCATAAATTGTAACGGACTCCAATTGACTCGCGGTCAGTTCCATTGTGGAGTGCTCGTCCAATTGACAATTTGCGTTATTTTAAGTGGGGAAGAATGTAATGACCCGGATATTTGACGGTGTAATAATTAACTTATTTAATTATTTAAATAACGAATATATTATTTAATCGTCGATGTTAGAACGTATAATTATATTATAATTAAAATCGAGCTTGAAATGGCGCGGCAGTTTGCTGTTTGGCGATTCGAACTTCAACTGAATGTACATGATTCATTTTAAATCGGATTTCTGTGAAACAAGAAACGTGTGGAGCTGGTGGAGTATATCTTCCTAGTGGAAGAGAAAAATCAGTATTTCGTCGTGTAGATTTTGAGATATGTCCAAATCAAATTTCAGAAAAGTCGTTGTGGAATTCCTTTATAATTTGCAATGCTTTATTTACATTATTAAAGGGTTTTCAAAATATTTTAATATCGGGTGTGAATTTAGACAAGGTTCTTTTGAGACGTAGCGATAATTTAATTTTTAGAATTTTACTGTAATTTTTAATTAATTAAATAAGCAACTTTTTATTTGGAGTAGGTTGCACCCTATATCGATACCTTGGGGTTTCACAATATGAGTCCAACTACCGGTATTATTATATTTCTGGAATCGAGGAACCTTGCTCAACACAACAATACCCTTATTTCTGTTGATAGCAAGCCGTAGTGAATGGAGTTTTATAAAATGGGATACTACACTATATTCCTAACTTAAGTATATAGGGTTGGTTTTTTGTAGATATATATATATATATGTTCATTAACTTTAATATAATGAAAACTCGTACGGGCCTCCCAAAAGTATCTCAAATCCTTTCCAAGGCCAAGACTTGGTCCCTAAAGCACCACGTCCCTTCTTTTGTGTGAACGTTTTCTGTCCACCAGTATTGCACCTTTGGTTTGACTATATAATACCCTTACTTATTTCCCAAACCTAAATCTCAGTTTACAGCCGCCGATTATTCCTCCACAAAGCAAAACGAGAAAATCCAACTTCATAAAATCCACATAAATTCAAACAAAATTCCTAAATTAACCAAAATAGTATTTCTCCTTCGTATGAGGATAGGCTTCGATCCAGTATAGTTTTAAATCCATTTCTGCGATGCTCAGTTTTCGAGCAGTGGTGCTAGGGCCAATCTGTTCGTGAGAACAGGGAGTACTGTGGCATCTCGAATGTGATATTGGGAGGAGGGGTATATACATATATGGACGTGAGTTATGTGGAGTGATTTATATATTTGTTTTTGTATGATGGTGGAGAAAGAAGTCGCAATGGAGGAAAGCAGGGGGAGATGCGTCGGTTATTTTTGGAGGAAGAACAAAAGATGGAGCAGCATGGTAGTAGTGGTTTCGAAAACCCTGAAGGAGGCCATGCTGAGTGATTATGTGTGATGTGTAATTATGTACACGAGCATGGGGAATCGAGAAATGGTGTAGTTGATGTGATGAAAATGCACCTGTACGTGAATTTGTGTGGATCAGGGTGTAAGAAGAGTTCGATACTTCCACCTGTGAGGTTCGGTCTGTGTGAAAATGTGGGGTGTAATAGTGAAGAACGTGGAGTTAATGAGGGTGTTAAAGCATGGTGATG
This sequence comes from Allium sativum, assembly GCA_030737875.1. NCBI lineage: Eukaryota > Viridiplantae > Streptophyta > Magnoliopsida > Asparagales > Amaryllidaceae > Allium > Allium sativum. The sequence continues at coordinate 225,585,115 of CM060911.1, read as the reverse complement.
TTTGTTCAGTTTTCCGTGAACCAGAGGTGAACGATGATGGAGGGTATTCAGCAATGAAGAAAAACTAATTTATGAGCTGCAGCTAAAACAAGAAGAGACTGTTGACGTGTGGCATGGAGGGGGTGACCGAGTTTCATAGAGGTGAGAAGTTCGGATTTTTTTTGTAAGGAAGATGGAGACTAGTTGATGGAAAAATATCGTCTGGAGCTGTTATTTGGGGAAGGAGGCTTATACGGGTCGGGTTATGTGGTAGTGGGCCGTGAGGATTTGGTTGGGTGAGGCCCAATTAATTTATTCCTTTTAAAGGTTTAGTTTTAATTTAATGTTAGTAACTTGTAAAATGAATTTCTTATCCATACGATATCAGATTGACGAACCGTAAGTTGCGTTGGGATCGTATGGACGAGAGCAACACAATGGAACTGACTGGAAGTGGATTGGGGCTCGTATGAATTTGTGGCGAAATAAATTGTTTGATTCAAATCAAATAACAGTTTATCGTTCTTTAACGATGAACTGCAAATGTGAGTAAAACTCACTAACTCTCCTCAATTTATATTTTAATATAAATTGTACTTTATTTATTGACTGCTGTATATTGATTGTTAAACTGGACTGTTAAATAGATTTGATTGAAAACGTAGCTATAGTTAATTTATGTACTGTTAATCAAATATGGTTCTGTATAGCAGGATATTTCATTTCAAAATGAAATATGATACATATTATACTGTGTAACATCTGTGGATGCAGGGAGACAGGTTGGAGGAATCCGACTGGGTTCCTCAACAATTATTTTACTGTTTTCATATATTGTGATATATGTGTGATTTATAATCTGTTATTGATTATGGATGTTAGAACGATATTGATCATCGTTGTTTGATATTTTGAATATCATAAGAAACCCTGAGTTGTGAAATGGAATATTTCAATGTATATTGAAATAAAGAAATTTTTATAAAATCACAGGATTTTATATAAGGAAATTATTTATAAAACGAACACGGTTTTATAAAAGGAAGTATTTATAAAACAAATAGAGTTTTATAAAAGGGATATTTATTTAGAAAATAAATAGAAATAAGGAATAGTTATTTAGAAGACAAATAAACCGTTGTAAATAGGAAATATTTATAACGGTAAATAGAAGTTGTAAATAGGAAATATTTGTAACGGTAAATAGAAGTTGTAAATAGGAAATATTTGTAACGGTAAATAGAAGTTGTAAATAGGAAATATTTGTAATGGTAAATAGAAGTTGTAAATAGGAAATATTTGTAACGGTAAATAGAAGTTGTAAATAAGAAATATTTGTAACGGTAAATAGAAGTTGTAAATAGGAAATATTTGTAACGGTAAATAGAAGTTGTAAAAAGGGAAATAGTTGTAACGGAAAACGTAGTTTATCAAAAGGAGTTAATCAAACGTAGTTTATAAAAAGGGGTTAATCGAATATAGAAATTAAGAAGTGAAGTTAAACAAAAATTAGAAACTGGCTAGAGATTAGTAGGTTGAATAGTTTTCTGAGTATCGATCTGATGTTGGTTTCGGCCTTCGGGGTTTATACTTAGAGAATTGTTCTCTTACTAGTTTACAGTTAGGGACTAATAGTTGTGGAATGGTAGTGATGCGTAAATGAGGATTGGAAATGTTTTCCAATGTTGAAAACATATATTTTCTAATTTTAGAAAATAAGGAAATATGAATATATATATATATGATTGATGATTGGATCGATAATTCCATTTGGAATTAAGATCGTTGTTTGTACATCGACATGTTTTCATTTGATAGTTAAATCACAGACTATCAAGTTTTGACCATTTTATGTTGTTAATATGGAGAGACCGGTTGGATTATTATCCAAAGAACCACTCCGTATTGACATAAGCGTTGTGATCAAATACGATGAAGATAATTGAAGACGGTGTTAAGCAAGGGCTGTCCTGTTTACAGAATAGTGCCTTCGGTTTCGTTCAAGCCCAGAACGAACGTATATGGACGAATGTCTGACAGAATATTTCCAATGATCGAATGAGTTGGACTGTACAAATATATATGGTGGCCAACGGATTTATTCCCTTCGCATAATATCCAGAATCTATTTGTGCAGATCCAACTAATGATTAACGGATCTGATAATGTGGCATTCAAAGTGATCGTGTTATCAATGAATGGAAAGAAATCGTAACCTCTGGCCTCAACATCCGGTAAATGACAAAAATCGGGCAGGCAGCATGGCTAAGTCGGTCGCACCGAAGTAGGGTGTATAATCACCTATCTAGAGAATATTCATTTGCTTCTTTTAATCTATCAATGCTGTCCCATATATATATACGACGGTTGCTGATCCCAACCGTTGGTGATGTACATTCGATACACTCAAGCGAAATGAGTGGTCGGTCATGTGTGGCTGAGTTGCAAGATGTTCTTGTTGAACTCCAGTGTATCGTTCCTAGAGTACACTGATCGGAAGGTGGTTCCATACCTTGTCATAGTTGGAAATCCATTACCCAATACGTGCTTGCGGTTTTGATTGTATACTATATGTGTAGAACGTGAGATGAAAGCGTTTCTGCTAGTTGATATCTATTTGTACATAGACATTATTATAATATCAAAAGGTTTTTGATATAAAGATATTTTGGATTCTCATAAGGGAAAAACCCGTTACGTATTCACGGCGTGGTCTTATGAGATATCATATACCTGTTAAAATGATTTGAGTTTACTCACACCAGTCCATGACTGACCCGGAGTTTATTTGTTTTGTTTCCCTAAACTCTTGGGTGCCTAAATTTGTACGGGCAGTCAAGTAGTCGGGATTTACAGATATACTGGAAGAGCTTGGAGCAGGAGGCTTCAGGATCATATAGCTATAGTTATTTACGTTGTGTTGTAAGTGTTGTACTCTGCAATATTATTGTATACATATACTGTTTGTATTTCAAAAGTATGTTATATTTTATTCGTTATGCTGTGAGATTCGTGTTACTCTGATGATGATGATCTTCTTCTTCTTCTATTCTAATAGTTCTACCTTATCTATTCTCACCCTCTATCTTCTTTCTATTAGTTTCTTGAATTTCCAGTGCAATTTGGGGTTGGACTTGTGTTATTTAGTCAGCTCAAATTGGACCGGATTTTCCGGGTCACTACCTTGGGTGCCTAAATTTGTACGGGCAGTCAAGTAGTCGGGATTTTACAGATGCATTTGGAGATCTTGGAGCAGGAGGCTTCAGGATTCTATAGCTATTATTATTTCCGCTGTTGTTGTAAGTGTTGTACTCTGAAATGTAATTGTATACATATACTGTTTGTATTTCAAAAGTTATGTTATATTTTATTCGTTCCGCTATGAGATTCGTATTTGCTCTGATGATGATGTTCTTCTTCTTCTTCTATTCTAATAGTTCTACCTTATCTATTCTCACCCTCTATCTTCTTTCTATTAGTTTCTTGAATTTCCAGTGCAATTTGGGGTTGGACTTGTGTTATTTAGTCAGCTCAAATTGGTCCGGATTTTCCGGTCACTACAGTTTATATTATAATTATTTATTAAATATTCAATATTATTTAATTAAACGATCATTAACTTCTCTAAATCACCAATTATATAATTAAATAAATTAATTATATATCTCTAAAAATGCGGGTCATTACATTCTTCCCCACTTAAAATAATTTCGTCCTCGAAATTGCTAAGTTAGAGGACGACCCTACCTATTGGAATTCCTAAGATTTGTTTACCCCTTATTTCTGATTTTAACTGAACCAATTAATATCACTAAAATCTTTATTCATTCCGACTAACTAAAATTTTCAAAAATTCTGAAAATTTTCTAACACTTTAAATTTTCGGAAAATTTCGCCAGCACCTCCTTTGTACTGGTCGATAGGTCAAACTCCAACTCGCCTCTCTGGGCCTTCTTTAACCCAAAAGAAAATCAAAACGCCAAGCGGCTTGCCAATTTGGCTCATAAATCTTATATCCAATATATAATATAAACTGGTACCTTTTTGTCGGGCATATCATTATATCCCTTCCATCTGTTATTATTCCAACATATACCAGTGTCATCCCAATCAAACTCAATCACTTTTATATCGTCAAACCAAATCATTCACTTATTCTCAAGTCGAATCCCATTATCAATCTCAAGTTTCATTCTTGATTTTCAAATTCTAAGTCCAGCTAAATTTCAAATTCTTAACTCATCAACTTAATCCCATTTCCAGATTATCCATTAATCAATTCCATTTTATTTAACTTAGTCAAGGTTAAATTCTAATTTATTATTCACTTTCACCCTTTAAATCCATTTAACTTCATGAGTTAAATTTCAAATTTCAAATTTCAAATTCCTGGGTTTATTTCAAATCAATTTGAAATCATAATACCAATTCAAAACCTTTGAATTTCTGAACAACTTGTTTTCTCAAAACAATTCTAATCAAAATCTTTGGTAGTAATCCGTCACTTTGAACCTCGAAAATGAACACTGATGATGTCTAGATTCATCATCAGAATCTATTTTCCAGCTATCGAAGTGAGTTCAATACTATATCATTTCAAAACCCTTACTAAATACATCCATTTTGAAAACATCTCAAAATCTCCCAGGAACTTAAAATTTCCTTATTTTAATTCCAAATCTGATTTAAATTCATATTTAATTCATCTCATTTCATATACTTTACTTATATGAATTCTGATTGGTTATATATAACCATTCCACACTTTATAATCTTACTCGATTATAATTACAACCAAACACATTATAATATTTCCAGTATATATACTTCGGGTAAAATTATTTCATTTACCCTCTTTTCAAAACATACAATGTCGGTTCATCGTATTCAAGTGTTTATTTACTCCTACCGATACAGTGGATCAAACTGATCGACCAGAACTCATAAACAACTCAGCCAATGAATCTCCACAATATAAAACAAATTTTATATCAAATACAAATACGCACTCGTCTATATACACTCAAACTCAATCTAGGGTATTACTAACCCTATCTCTACAGAGTCACGCCACAGAGCCAAGTAATTCTTAACCTGGCTCTGATACCAACTGTAACGACCCGGATTTTCGGCGACTTTGGTTATCGACGTAAGCTCGACGTCAATAACCAAAACATCGAAAAATCCTGGTAATTAATGAAAGAAATTAGAGGGTGAGAATAGATAAGATAGAAACTTAGAATAGAAGAAGAAGAAGAAGAACACAACATCAGAGTAACACGGACCTCACAGCGGAACGAATAACATATAATATATAACATAACTTTGAAATATAACAGTTATGTATACGATAGCACTTATCAGAGTACAGCACTTACAACACAGCGGAAATAAACTATAGCTATATGGTTCTGAAGCCTCCTGCTCCAGCTCTTCAATGTATCTGCAAATCCCGACTACTTGACTGCCCGTACAAATTTAGGCACCCAAGAGTTTAAGGAAAACAACAAAGTAAACTCCGGGTCAGTCATGGGACTGGTATGAGTAAAACAAATTAAACATGTATATGAACAAGTAAACGATATCTCATAAGACCACGCCGCATAACGGAACGGGTTTTTCCCTTATGAGAATCCAAAATATCTTTATATCAAAAACCTTTTGATATTATAATAACGTCTATGTACAAATAGATATCAACTAGCAGAAACGCTTTCATCTCACGTTCTACATATATAGTATACAATCAAAATCGCAAGCACGTATTGGATAATGGATTTCCAACTATGACAAGGTATGGAACCACCTTCCGATCAGTGTACTCTAGGAACGATACACTGGAGTTCAACAAGAACATCTTGTAACTCAGCCACACATGACCGACCACTCATTTCGCTTGAGTGTATCGAATGTACATCACCAACGGTTGGGATCAGCAACCGTTCCCGTATATATATATGGGACAACATTGATAGATTTAAGAAACAAATGAATATTCTCTAGATAGGTGATTATGCACCCTACTTCGGTGCGACCGACTTAGCCATGCTGCCTGCCCGATTTCTGTCATTTACCGGTTGATGAGGCTAGAAGCTACGCTTTATCATCACATCAGATTCATTTCGAATGCCACATTGTGAGATCCATCAAAAATCACTAATTGACGTCTACAACAGTACATTACGTGTTAGCTAAAGAAGTTTCCTTCTCCGCTTCCACTCTTGGTACGGTTGAAGAAATCAAGGTACGTGACCTCTCTGGAAATACTCTGTCAGACATTCATCAACACAAGTCATCCTCATTCACTTAGAATGTCACATCGTCATACCCGCCAAATCACAAATTGATTTATCCAAAAATAACACGGGTATACAGCTTAGAGAAACGAATTCCTCCGCCACCAAACGTGAATACGTTTGAACAGATCAACTTACGCGATCCATTGGATATACTCTGTCAGACCTTCGTCCATACAAGTTATCCTGGGACTGGACAAACTGAAGGCACTATTCTGTAAACAGGATACCCCTTGCATTTTACTCCGTCTTCAATTATCTTTGGCATATATGATTCGCGAGGCTTATGCCAATACAGAGTGGTTCTTTGGATAATAATCCAACCGGTCTCTCCATATTAACAACGTTAAAATGGTCAAAACTTCGATAGTCTGTGAGTTAACTATCAAAGAAACCAAGTGTGCAAACAGCGATATTATTTCCAGATGGAAATTATATCGAACAAACATCATTTAACATTAATCTCTTTAGTTCATTTTTCATCTCCTGTTTCCCTATATTCAACATTTCCTATTTTCTATATTTAGAAAATATATGTTATCAACACTGGAAACATTTCCATTCCTTGTTTTCTGTATTTAGAAAACATTTCTGATTCTTGTTTGGAAAACATTTCCAAAACTCCTTTACGATCAAACCTTACCATTTCTTAGTTAAGAAGGAAGTCACTCAAGTTGGGGTATAATTACCTCTCAGACCTTAACTGAACAACGTTATAACTTCAAAATGGTCAAAATTTATCTTTTAAATCTTTAACAACTTCTTTACGCCTTTCTCGGATCCAATTTTACTAATCTACTTCTATATTTAAAACATTGGTTATAACGATAACGTTATAATCCCTTCTTTCGAATTATCTAACTTTAATTATAACTTCTATTCTTATTAGTGAATAATTAACCTAACACTTATTTATTTATAAATAAATAAATCTCTATTTAAACACTGGAAAAGTATAAGTACTTTCCCGAATTCGATATATCGAATTTGCCGATTAACTCTCTTCGAGAAATCTCTATTTGATTAACTCTTCTTCGAATAACCTATATTCGATTAACTTCTTCTCGAATAAACGATATTCGATAATCTCTCTTCGAATAACTAATATTCGATAACTCTTCCTTTTCAAATATCTCATATTTGAAAATCTCACTTCGATTAAACTATAATCGATAACTCCCTTCGATGAAACTAACATCGATAACTCCTTTCGATGAAACTAACATCGATAACTCCTTTCGATGAAACTAACATCGATAACTCCTTTCGATGAAACTAACATCGATAACTCCTTTCGATGAAACTAACATCGATAACTCCTTTCGATGAAACTAACATCGATAACTCCTTTCTCGACGAACTTAACTCGACTAACTTAACTTGACTCGACTAACTCGACTTACTTGGTTCGACCAATTCGATTCGATTAACTAGGCTCGACTAACTTAACTCGACTTACTTGGTTCGACCGACCAGGTTTGACTAACCTGACCCATTTGGTTCGACCGACCAGGTTTGGCTAACCTGACCCATTTGGTTTGACTGACCAGGTTTGGCTAACCTGACCCATTTGGTTTGACTGACCATGTTTGGCTAACCTGACCCATTTGGTTTGACTGACCATGTTTGGCTAAACTGACCCATTTGGTTTGACCACTGGGCTTGACTACTTGGTTCGACCACTTGGTTTGACCATTTGGTTCGAATACCATATTCGACTAACTCCTCTCGATTCATTAAAACCGATTAACTCATCTCGATTGACTAAATCAATTAACTCCTATCGATTAACTAAATCGATAAACTCCTTTCGATTAACTAAGTTTGATTTACTCGACTCGACTGACCAGGTTCGACTAACTTGACCAGCTTGGTTGTACTGACCAGGTTCGACTAACTTGACCAGCTTGACTCGATTGGTTCGACTCGACCAGCTCGACACGGTTGGTTTGACTCGACCAGCTCGACTCGGTTGGTTTGACTCGACCATCTTGACTCGATTGGTTCGACTCGACCATTTGGCTCGATTTGGTTCGACTCGACCATTTGGGCTCGATTGGTTCGACTCGACCATTTCGACTCGGTTGGGTTCGACTAGCTTGACTATTTTGGTTCGACTAGCTTGGTTAGACCACTTAACTAACTTGATTCGAATATTTATATCCGACTAACTAACTTTTCTTTTATTTCTATTTATTTTAAACTTCTATTTATTTCCTAAATAGATTTCCTTTTGTATAATCTATTTATTTTCCTAAATAGATTTTCCTTTATAACTCTAATTATTTAATCCCTAATTAAATATCCTTTATTCTATTTATTTAATCTAAATAAACATTCCTTTATTTCATTTATTTATTTCTAAATAAATATCCTTTTATAAAATCCTTCGATTTTATAAATAGATTCATTTTCAATATAAATATTGAAAATCCCCTTTCTTACATTTTCAGTGTTTTCTATTGTTTTTAAACAACCAACTGTCAATGATCAATATAATCCAAACATATACAATCAACAACAGATTATATATCACAGTATATATCACAATATACAAATAACAGTAAAATAAATGTTGAGGAATCCAGTCGGATTCCCCTAACCTGTTTCCCTGCATCCACCGATGTTAAACAACGTATATAACATCACTTGCATTTCTAATGAAATACACTGATAACAAAATCACCGTTTAATAACGATATATATATATGTAGATATATATATATATATGTAGATATATATATATATATATCCATATTGTTTTCAATCAATTATTTAACAGTCCAATCTACAGTCCAATTTAACAATACAACTTAGCAGTCCAAATTAACAGTACATAACTAGCAGTCAAATACAGAAATAAAATACAATTTATATTAAAATATAAATTGAGGAGAGTTAGTGAGTTTTACTCACTTTTGCGCGTTAGCCGTTAAATAACGGTTTGCGTTTATTTGACTCAGTCGAACAATTTATTTCGCCATAAATTGTAACGAGCTCGGATTCACTCCCAATCAGCTTCATTGTGAAGCTCTCGCCCATACGATCCCAACGTGACTGACGGTTCGCGATTCTGATTTCATATGACCGAGATATAAGGGTTATAAGTTCATTCACTTTTTAAATAAAAATAAAACTTAATTATTTAATAAATGGGCCCTTTACCATTTTGGTTTTTCCCCGGCCCATTCACTAAAGCCCAAACCGCCCTACTATACCCGTCTTCTCCAAATCCCAAATCCAAAAAATCCCGTCGCCTGTAACCACAAACTTCCTCTGCCATTTTCGATCGTTCCCAAGCCCCGTTCTCTGTCCGTCCTTCATGAAACTCCGCACACTCTCCACCGTTGACCTCCTCTTTGGCATCTCCCTCCTCCCATCACCCCCAACCTCAACTCGAAATCCTTCTAACTGCTCGACACCGTACTTCCCCTTTGTCCTCATTACACCCGAACGCAACCAGAATCCCATCGATCAGCTCCCCTTGGTTTGCTCTACAACCCCAGCACCCAAATCTCCATCTCGCATCAGTATTTCACCCCAAAAACCAAACCCTAGGTCTCACTGTTGACCCGCGAGTACCACAATCCTGGCGTCGAACAAACTGAAACGGCCATAGACTCGAAGCAAATCCCTCAGGGAACTCGAATATGTGGGTTTTATAATTTATGGTATTTTGTTTGGATTTCTATAATTTATTTGAGGATCGAACCTATGTTTTGCTGAGAGCAAAAACAACGGCGCGAATTTGACCAAAGAATGAATTGGATTTTAGGGTTAGGAAGATGTTAAGGGTATATATAGATAAGTTAAATTATTTTTATATTTATTATTATATTTTATTTTAAGCCAACGCTACTTTCATCCGTCCTCTAAAATTCCTGTGACCACACACAATACCTAAAAATCACGAAAATTGGCATGCAGCCGCAGTTCGACATTACGGTCCCAACGAAACTGGTTTCGTCGAATTCCGACTCCGTATGCTTACACAGTGTATTTTTAACTGTCAAAATACTGACTGTTTTTCACTCTAAAAATCCGTACGGCCACACAGTGACTCTAAAAATCATGAAACTGGAAATCTAACAACTATTTGATATTGCGGATCCAACAAAACTGGTTTCGTCGAATTCCGACTTCGTATGCAAAAGTGGCTATTTTTAACGCTCTAAATAGCCTATTTAAATATATAAACATATTTAAATATAATTAAATTAAATATTTAAAATTAAATATTATCGTATATCTTCACATATGATATCGTACAGCTCCAGAATATCATATCAGAATTTACAGTTTGATATTTCAGATTTTAGATTTATCGATATTCAGTTTATACTGAAAATCCATTTATAACGTATATAAAGCGTCGCAAATTATAAAGGAATTCCACAGCGACTTTTCTGAAATCTGATTTGGACGTACATCAAAATCTACATGACGAAATCCCGATTTTTCTCTTCCACTAGAAAGATATACTCCACCAGCTCCACACGTTTCTTGTTTCACAGAAATCCGGCTTAAAACGAATCCTGTACATTCAGTTGAAGTTCGAATCGCCAAATAGCGAACTGCCGCGCCATTTCAAGCTCTATTTTAATTATATTATAATTATACGTTCAAACTGTCGTCGATTGAATATATTCGTTATTATATTTCGAATCGAAACTCCACCAAATCTCGTATGCTATTCAATTCACACGATATTGTGAATTTCACTATTTCCGACTATTTCGACATTATAATATATTATTATATTATAATTATTTATTAAATATTCAATATTATTTAATTAAACGATCATTAACTTCTCTAAATCACCAATTATATAATTAAATAAATTAATTATATATCTCTAAAAATGCGGGTCATTACAGATCCTATCTAAGATAGGCTTTGATAGACATTAATCCGATCTAAAATAACCACATTATAAATATATGTGTACACGCAATATGTTTTCCCCATTCCAGAACCAAACGAATCAACACAGTAAAGAAAATCATTCGAACCACAAAAGAAATTCAAAAGTAAAATCATACAGCAAGAAAAAATCAATTAAAATACTTATCTGCGCTCTTCATCTCGAAATGCTTCTGACGAACTTTCTGGTGGTTTGTTCGAAACAGGGGAGGACGGGATCTGACCTGAAAGGGGCGGAACCTTTGTGGAAAAGCAACGGGCTAACGAAAGGTCTGGGGGTGATGTGGTTCAAGCCGTAGGAGGAGATGACTGGCACGCTCGATTTGGGGGTACCGCTGGATCTCCGATCAATGGAAAAGAGGGGCGGCGCTGGAATTTTCTTCTGGCAGTAGCGGTTCTTTTTATTATGGACAAGAGGAATAAAGGGCTGTGGTAGGAAGTGAAGGCGGCCAATTCTTTTATTGGTAAGGGTTTGGAGTGGGCCAGTTTGGGGGTTCAACGTGTCAAATGGGCCAGATGTTTGTTAATGGGTAGTTTTAAATTGGATAGTTACTGGTTTGCAAAGCTATATGAAATACAAGAAGTAGAAGCCCAAAATTTCCAAGGAGCAAAAACGAATGTCCTTCTAAGGTATTTACAAATATTGGTAATAACTATATGAAATTAAAAATTAAATAACTTATATTTTAAATTGTCAATGATTACATAATAGTTTAAATCATGTCAGGGCTGAAAACCATCTCGCCAAGGTCTGAGATTGCGGTCAAGGGTTGGAACAAGGCAGGAACCGACGGAACAGTAAATGAAGGAGCCGACCCGGAATATTTTAAACAAAGTAATTTGTTTGTTAATGTAATTAAATTTAGAATTTATTAATTATTCAAAATAAAGTAAAATTTTGAATATTTATAACGTATTCATATTTTTAGGACTGGCCGATACAAAATAGATTAGGACCGTATTTATGAATCGGACGGTATGGAATGGGATTGAACAGGGTTGGAATTATCTGGAACGAGCTGTTTGCAGAACACAAATCAAGGTGAGTTAACCTCACTCAGTTCCCCACTTATAATGATTATAAGTCAGGTTTATCATCTATATGCTATGGCTGCTAATTATTGGTTGATTGATGGTTGTTTGATGCGTGTTAAATATTTTTATCAATTATTTAAATAAAACGGCTTTTTAATTTAAATGAAAGAACATCGTTATTTTTAACGATGATTTCCAAACAAGGTACCTTACCTTGTTGGTTACGTTTATAATAATATTAACGTTTTTAAATTAAAATGGGTGCTTGAATTATTATTGGTTGACGCTATCAGTTGAATTGATTATTTATCTGTATTGTTGAACCCACATGATTGGATTATTGAATTGGTTATTGATTGTTTAACCCAAATTCGATATTTGTTTGGTTATTAACCAATGGGTGATATTAGCTGAGCAATTTATAGCAGATGGCCAAAATATAAACTGTTGTATAAAGATTGATTTACCGTTAGGTGAATCGATAGAAACGAAGTTATGGAATTTATTTTTAAATATATTTTTAAATAAAGTTTGTAATAAAGGGAACAAACCAGCCATATATATATATAGTTTGTTTTAACCACTATTTTTGTACCAAAATCTACCGTGTGTGAAGCACGTGCTTCATCGTAATTATTAATTCTATAAAGATGATTTTTATATTAATAAGATTGATAAGCAAGTGAGCGAGAATTAGCGGCGATTAATAACTGGGGTTTATTGTTTTTAAGAACAAGTAAAGGGAGATTATTTAGAAATAGATTATTGTTTATTTTAATAATAATCGAAGTAAATGAAGCAATTTGAATTAATAAGGTTATTTATTAATTTAAATAAAAAGATGAGTTAGAGTTGATCGAATGGGTTAATCATGTTTTAAGAGTAACCAAACCAATTGTTTTAACGGAAACTGGTTATTAAATTAAATTAGTTTATGTCGATTAATTTAATGAAATAAATTAGCGAACAATTGTTTGACTTGATGAGATTTTAAAAAATTCCAGTTAAGGATAAAGTAGATTATAAGTTTTACTTAATTTAAGGAACTATTTCTTAAATGAAGTCCATTTAAGTAAGAAACTGAAGTTAGAAATAAAATATAATTGAGATTCAATGGAGGTTTATGAACAGGTTTATATTTAAACTGAATTTGGTAAATGAAGTTATAAGGTGATTTTAAGCGGATAAAGTAAGCTCAAAATGAATGTTACTTAATATTTTAAGTAATGGAAATTGAGATGGGAAAAGGGTTTCGTATTATACCAGAGGTGTGTAAACGAGTTGTAAATAAGGAGATGGCAAGTTAAAGCATTATATTGTAAATTTACATTACCCAGAAATGGCATTAAGTGAAATGAACGGGATTGAAGTACGATTTCCCAAAGGAAATGATTTAAAGAATTAGAAAAGGGATTTACGTAATTGAATTTGGTACAATGTTTTGTAATAGGATTTAAAATAAAAACCCAGATAATGGGACAACCAGTTTTAAAGAGGTTAAAGTTTAAAGTTAATGTGTGTTAATCATTTACTAGATGAAATAATTTAGTAATAACCATATATTTAAAAGAGTTGATTTCAAAAAGCAAGATGGTTTTATAAAACCGTATTTTAATACAATAGTGATGTGATATCAAAAGGAATATGGGTTTTTGAATTATGATTCATATTTATCTTAAGATAAGAACGTTATTGATCAAGATCTGAGAGGTAATTAAAATACCCCAACTTGAACAATTTCAGGATTTTCGAAGGATGATATGAGTTGTGATAGTGGAGGTGTTAAAGCAAATTAATTTGGGGAAGTATTAGTGAACGTTATCTAAAGAATTTGGAATATACATGATCGGATTCCAAAATAAAAGGGAATAAAGAGGGGCTGGAGAATATGAAATGATATTTCCATAATAACGAAATAAAAGTAGATCTTGGAACAATTGTTTTACGATGGTAAATGAATTGATCTCGTGATTATAAATGATAAGTAATGTGGTGGAAAATGTTTTGAAGGATATTAATGGGAAATTTGATAGGATTTTATGGTATTTCTTTTAAGTTTTTAATTTGAGAATATTTATATATTAAAATTAATATATTATCTTTGATATTACAACTGATATATTATTTTAATGGCCAAGTGACGCTACGTAATAAACCGATGGATTTATTTTATTTTTATGATTGTTTATTTTGATAGTTAAATAACCGACAATCAAAATCATACCCAATGCGCTGTTGATACAGAAAGTTCGAAATTGAATTTATACTCGAAAACCATTCCGAACTAACAAATACGTAAAAGATGCTGGTTGAAGATGGAGCAGTTGAAGACCGTGGATCTTTATAAGCGGAAGGGATACTTGATAAATTTCTCTGATGTTGAAACCAGAGATATTTTGATAGTAATTCGGTCGTGATTGAAATCTATGGATTGCAAGGACTACTCGCTACTGATCCATAGGGTGATTCCTAGGATGTGGTAGGTGGGTGCCTTCGGTTCATCCTGTTCCTGGATTATTTGTATGGACGAATGGCTGAAAAAGTATTTCCAAAGGACCACGTACGTTAATTTCTTCAAACACATCACAGTTGATTAACACCCGACTAGAGTATTTTTGTGGACGTCAATTAGTGATATCTTATGGATTTGACGATGTGGCATTCAAAATGAATGGTGACCAGATGTTCTAAGAGATAATTCAAACCTCAAGCCTCACCAATCGGGAAATGACAAAAATCGGGCAGGCAGCATGGCTATGTGGGTCGCTACCATTAGGGTGTGTAATCACCTATCTAGCGAAATTCCTTTTGCTTCTTTAATCTATTTCAATGCTGTCCCTTCTCGGGAAACGGTGGGTAGCTCCCAACCGTTGGTGATATACATTCGATACACTCAAGCAAAATGAGTGGTTGGTTATGTGTGGGCCAGGTTGCAAGACGTTCTTGTTGAACCCAGTGTACTTGCCTCTAGAGATACACTATCGGCAGGTGGTTCCATACCTTGTCATAGTCAGAATCCATTCTCCAATAAGCGCACATGGTTTTGTTTGTGTACTATATATCTGGAGCGTGAGATGCAAGCATTCTGCTAGATTCTATTTATTTGTATTTAGACACTATTATAATATCAGAAAAGTATTGATTTTCAAAACTGTTTTGGGTTATCGTAAGATAAAAACCACCCGTATTTATGTGTGGATTTAGTCTTACGATTATCCTTTTCTTTCAGAAAGGATTTTTAACTTTAAAATCAAGTTGTGTGGTATCTTTAAACTTAGTGGGTTTTCTCACTCTGGTTCACCAGACTGACCCGGTGTTTGTAATGCATGGGTTAGCCCGGGTCTGCAGGTTCAGGTTATAAAATGCTATGAAGTCCAAAGATGTGTTGGAGAAGTTCAAGCATATGATATTATCTAGTATTTTTCCGCTGTGTGATGTATACGAGGACAGGTCATTATAACTGTTCCGGTGTGTATTGATGTACTCTGATGATTGTAAGTATATTTTCAAGCTCTCAATAAAGATTTATTTCTGCATAATATTTTGTTCCGCTGCGATGTGTGACTCTGTGTTGTGTTGGATCATTTTTCTTCTATTCAAATATTTCTTTCTTTTCTCACCCTCTAAATTCTTTCTAATAACCATCTGGTGTTTTCGATACTTGAGTTCTGGTAGGTAATACAGGGTTTATGTATTATTGTCGGAATTCGGGGCTCGAATTCCTACCGGGTCGTTACAGAGTGAGAACAAGATAAGTTCAACGTTTAATCCTACTCTTACTAGCCCTGTGTATAGATGGAAATAGACTGCATCGCTGTACATTTTGGGATAGTAGAATTTAGCTATCCTATGGGTTTCCAGAATAGATGGTTGGTAACTGTATAAATTTTGGGATGGTTGCACAGAAGAAAGTTGGAGAGTAGGCATAGGATGAGCTGCATAATTTTGAAAACATAAAGGCAGCGAGGTGACTTTGTCTGTGCATGGGCTCAGCGACAACATGGTAGCTGTTGCAAAAATTTATGTAAGCCATACTTCATTTAGTTTGAAGAAACAAGGCATGTGAGTAGTCCCCTTTCTTGTCGGCTGTACCAATTGCTTAGGTTGGTAGGAATGGTTTAATTATATATATTTTTGTTTCATTTTGATTATACGTTAAGTTGTTATATAGTTAACACAATTCCACAATATTTAATGTTGAACGTTTAATTTACGTATCGCCATACTCGATTTCCAAACACGATAAAACAACCACACTGGTACGTCTCGGTGTTGCGGTTCAACAAAATTAATTCGTTGAAATTGGACTCCGTTTGCACAAGGGCATTATTTTAATTTAACGGTTCACCTTCGAATTTCGTCAGCCAACAAAATAACTCCGCTTGGTTCCAAATTCGAAATCTAGTAAAAATTAGTCATACTTATTCCAATAAAACTCGTCTCGTTGAAAAAGGAGGTTGTTTGAAAAATAATCATTTCTGAGGCCCTTATAATATCGATAAAACATAATTAAAATTCCAAAACAAGCCAATTAAATACTAATAAATTATTAATAATGTATTTATCCAAATAAATATATTATGTAGCTTCACATATAATTTATACAATTTAGTATCATTGATTTCGAGATAAACGTTATCTAAATTATATAAAAACTATTATAAATTTACTAAATAAACGTTGTCGTTTATTAAGGAATTCCATAGCGACTATTTTGAAATTTAAATTTGACATAACTAACAATCTATAACACAAAATTTTGATTTTTCTATTTCATATAAAAATTATAATCAACAAGATTCCGACGTTTGTTGTTTCATAGAAATCCGACTTATATCGGATCTAGTATATTCGATTGAAGTTCAAAACTCAATATTACGAACTATTGCGCCATTACGAGCTCGATATATATATATATATATATATATATATATATATATATACATACGTCCAAGCTTCGTTATATAATCGAATTATATATTATAACACCATCTATAATTCCAAGTAAAATATTTAAATAACAAAATAATTTAAATATCAGACCATTAAAAATACGGGACATTACAGTTATAGTAAAATTGTAACGACCTGCCTTTTTGCTCGGTTTTGGCCGATAATTAAACCAATTAAACCGTTCATAAAGACGAATTGTTAGGGGTACTTACACATTTGCACAAAAGTGAAAGAACTTTTCCATTATCGTTACAATAATATTACATCAGAGTTACAAAAGATACATGAGAGTACATCGATAACACAACGGAAAGATACTAAAATCAGTGGAAGAATATGAATACGCCAAGATATAGTAGCTCCAGCTAAAGCCAGAATCCTGCTCCATCCAACTCCAAGGCTAAATCTGCAAATCAAACTACTAGGCTGCCCGTGTAAAATTTTTGGGCATAAAATCTATGTCAGTCATGAGACTGGTGTGAGAAATCAAAACAATTGTATTAGGGTTTATTTTAAAGTTAGGTAACTCATCGGACCACGCCGCTAATGTGGAACGGGTTTACTCCGTGTGTATACCAGTGCATAGAAATCCGTAATGACTTTTTGAAAAATGAAACTAACATAAGGTCTCGCGGCACACACGCCATGCAAACGTACACTTGGGCGAGGTTTCCCCTTATGTAGTTAAAAATGCTTTTGGTACACGAAAATCCTCTTTCATATTATTATTGGTGCATAGTGTGAAAATCTTTCGAAAGTAAATGTATTAAAATAACCATCATAGGTACCATATACTATACTGTGATATGGTATACAAGTAAAACCATACGGGCTTGTAGTGGAGATTAGGTTCCCAACAATGACTAGTCAAAGGAACTTCCTTATCGAACCGAATTTTGAACACCTCTAATGGATGTCCGAGGATCAACTCATGCTAACACAAGGTCGGGTTACCTCTGTAACTAGGTGACTTAGAGCACACCTAAGTATCTCATCTCCCGGTCGTTACCGACCTTTTCGAGCGCGTGCCAAAAACAACCGCAAAAGTAATTTTTTTTCCATATAGGTTAATACCTTGGCCTCATACCATAGTACACCTTTTATCTAGAAGGAGACAAAACCCCATAACCCTATTGTATTTCTTCCTGTTTTGGCATTTACTAGAGTGTGAGGCTTGCCGAGGTCACAGTATACACAATGCTATGCTTAAATAAGTCATGCTTTGGTCATCCATAGCTCATCACATAACTTAAATATTCCACATTGTCCATTCACTATGCATCACTGATTTCCATCAATACATAACCTCTAAGCTCATACGTCTTAGAGAAGGGTGTTAAGCTAAGAGAATATGTAACGACCCAAGGATTTTCGACCCTGAAAATCAACACAAAACCCATGTCGACTATTCAAGCATCGAAAATACCGGACCATAAATAGAAAGAAGTTAGAGGGTGAGAAATAGAAAGAAAGTTAGAATAGAAGAAGAATATTATTATAATAGAACAAAATCAGAGTAAACATGAACCTCACAGCGGAACGAACAAACATATTACATAATAAATTTTGGAATACAAAACAATAACTCTATATACATACCAGTATAACTCATAACATCACAACATCAATTACTCTATATATAACTAATGTTGAAGCCTTCTTCTCCAAGATCCTCTGAGTGTATCTGAAAAATCCCGACTACTTGACTGCCCATACAAAATTGGGCACCCAAAAGTTTAGGGAAAACAAAAAAATAAACCCGGATCAGTCATGTGACTGGTGTGAGTAACTCTAATCATTTCGGTCTAACTTTTCAAAATATCTTTTCAAAGGAAAGGATAATCGTAAGACCTATCCACACATAAACAAAGACGGTTTTTATCTTACGATAACGCAAAATATTTTCTAAAACAATATTATTCTGATATTATAATAGTTTCTAATACAAGTACTTAGCAATCTAGCAGAACACTTTCATCTCACGTTCTACAAATATAATATACAATCAAAACCGTGGGCTCTTATTGGGGAATGGATTTCCAACTCTGACAATGTATGAAACCACCTTCCGATCAGTGTACTCTAGAAGCGATACACTGGAGCTCAACAAGAACATCTTGTAACTCGGCCACACATGACCGGCCATTCATTTTGCTTGAATGTTCTGAATATATTGTCACCTTACGGTTGGTATACCAACATAACCATTCCCAGGAGATACAGAATTGAAAGAAGTAACAAATATGAATATTCTCTAGATGGTGACAATATACCCTAATTGGGTGCGACCCACTTAGCCTTGTTGCCTTCCCGATTTCTGTCATTTACCGGTTGGTGAGGCTTGAGGCCATAACGTATTACTATACATATCAGATCTTTATTTACTTTGAATGACACATCATCATACCCATCAAAACACAAATTGATTTCCCAAAAATACCACGGGTATAAGCTAACAGAAACGAATTCCTCCGCCACCAACTAAATACGTTTGAAACGATCAACTTACGCGATTTACCAAATATACTCTATCAGACATTCGTCCATTCAAGTTATCCTGGGACTGGACAACCCGAAGGAATTATTCTGTAAATCCATCTTAGGCAATTTCTACCTAAGATCGCCAGAATAACCCTTGCATAACTCCGTCTTCAATTGTCTTCGGTATATTTGATTTGAAACGATAGTGCCCATACGGAGTGATTTACAGATAATAAATCTGATCCCGGTCTCACCGTATTGACAACGGAAATGGTCAAAAACTTTGATAGTTGGTGATTTAACTATCAAAGGAAAACATGTGTACAAACAACAGTCATATTTCCAAATGGAAATCTTACCGATCAATCGTCATTCAACACTTTTCCTTTTCCAATTAATTTACCATTAATTTATTCATTTCCTCATTTTCCGTTTCCATATATTCGTAAATCCTTATTTTCTAAATTTAGAAAATAAAAATTATTAACATTGGAAAACATTTCCATTAGTTATTCACGCACACTATCATCCTACACCATCAGTCTTTAATTGTAAACTAGTCAGAGAACAACCCCCTACGTATTAACCCTGAAGGTCGAAACCAACATCAGATCAATACCCAAACACTGTTCAACTTAAATAATCTCCAATCAGTTTCTAATTCCTTTAAATCCATTTTAATTCCTATTTCGAACCCTATTTCCTTTATAAATATTTTATTAGTAAAATATTAACTTTAATCTAATTTTCACATAGAATGTGAGAAATATTTCTTTATAAAATCAAAATAGTTTGATTTTGTATTTAAAAACAATATCTCGAACCCAAATTCTATTTATACTTCTATTTATAGACTATTCGTAAAAACCTTATTTATAACTCCCTTTACAACTGCTACGTTCACTTTTGATTCCAAATATCAGTGTTAGAGCCGAATTTACTTCTCTATATAAATCTTAGACTTATATATTCCATTTATCAAATGATAAATATTTTATTAATTTATAAAATATTATTTGTAAATTTATCTTCTCAATATATCTATTAAAACAGATTCTATTTAAAATCTACTTTAAATTAATCTTCCCAATATTCTTTTATATATCGCCAATTCCTCTTAATCAATATCATGTCACACCCATGTGCGAAGCACGGGTCTAAACCTCCCTGAAGTAAAATTATCTTCTTTTAATCCTATAAATTTCCCAAAATATTATATGTACTCCATATACTCACTTATTTACCTCTTATTACCTACATTCAGTATTTATACCAAAACGTCCTTTAAAAACATTCATATAACTGTTAATAATCTTACACAGACATTTTTATTTAATTTTCCAAATAATTCCTTTTGATAAAATCCATTGATCTATATAAAATTTTTATTTTCAATACACACTTTGAAAATCCCCCTTTAACATTCCAGTATTTCTTGTGGTATTTAAAATACCAAATAACAAGACTAGTTTCATCATAATCAATCACAGATTATATATATCACATCATATACAACAATATATATAAAAGCAGTATTTTAAATATTGAGGAATCCAGTTGGATCCCTCCAACCTGTTTCCCTGCATCAACAGAAGTTAATCAATATAATTAACATCAATTCTATTTCAATATGAAATATTCTGATAAACAGAATCAATTTTTGATTAACGATATATATTTGTATATCGTTATCTATATTCTCAACCAATTATTTAGCAGTTCATCCAAACAGTCGATACACAAAAATCAACCAACATTTATCCATTCTAAAAATACGTTATAAAAATATAAACAGATCAGAGTTAGTGAGATTACTCACATTGGTTTGCAGTCAGTTATTCTGCTTTTATTTCATTTAAAATCAAGCAGGTGTTTGATTTTATCATGAAATATCAATAGCTCCGTTTTCAGCGAAATTAGTTCCACAGTGTAGCTCTCGTCCCTACGATTCCAACATGACAACCCGTTCGTCAAACTGATTCCATATGCATGAGATATTACATTAACAGATTAATATGTTTATTTAATTAATTTAAACTTAATAATAAAACATTTGGGATTACCACGAAGAAAAAGATCCTAGCCCAATAACTATCTGCACCCGACCAGATATGGATAGTATGCATCTCCTATTTTTAAACACGTGAGCTCCAATCTTCAGTAGTCCACCAATGTAAACGCTTCGTTCCTCATCAAATTTTATTTTCTTCCGTTCTTTTGTTTTATTATTTATTTTCTTTTAATTTAAACCTGGGCTACCCACTAAAACCCGACCCCGTATCTCATTTATAACTCATGCCCGCTCTAAATTGTTCCATCTTCCCTGATAAAAGCCGACACTCCAGGCTTGCTGACAATGGCCATTTCCGAAAAATCATGCCTCACGCACTCCCTCGTTTACTCAATATTTTGTAAAACTAACCTCCCCGCTCTCATCCATCCTCCCTTTCATGTTCTACCGTACCATCTTAGCTCCAGGAATATGAGCCGATATTTTCCTGTGCAAAAATCCCCAACCAAATCACCACATGAGAACTAGCATTTGAACTCTACTCCACCCGACGTTGCCTCCCCGTACTTACACATGGGAAGCTTAAAATGATGGACTCACGTAACTCATTATTACTTCAAACTCCCTCCACATCCCATCATTTCACACAGCAACTTCCGAAAATCCAACGTTCACATCCTTTACATGTACAACTTTCTAATGTCGTGACTTCGCTGAAGCTTTTCTTCCTAATAAAACAAAGTTGCACTCCACCTAAATGTCTACCCCTTTCGAACACTACGCAGTCACCCTCTCGATCCATCCCAATCTCCTACGTTGTGGATCTCTGCCCAAACTGCGCTAGAATGAACTACCGGCAATTAAAACCAGTGCGCACAAGGAGACTTTGTACAAATGAGGAGCGTGTTGCCAACCAACCCAAAGATTCACTGTTACCTTACTTTATTTTATTTAACTTGAAAGTTGCGTGAGCACCATGTTTTGCTGAACTGAAGAAAAAGATGGAACCCGAGATGGAGGCTTCACATTTTTATAACGTGAGAAGACTTAGTTGTTAAGGAAGGAACAATAATTTTTCATTTGATCCCCATGTGATGGCAGTCTGTGCGTTTTTATATCAGCTATATTGCTTAGCTTACAAGTATTAGTGTAGTCTGTGGTTTTCGTATACGCATGTGTTTTCAAATCCTAAGGTAGGCTACAATTCATATTTCCTTTGTCACGAAATCTCAGTGAAAAGATAGGTATACATATTTTATCTTTTCTTTGTTGCTAAGAAAACTCAAAACGTACAGATGTTTAAATGGTGAAAATAACCGTTCATTGATGGGAAAGTATACTTGAATGACCATACACAAAATCTATCGAATTTAATTTCTTAGCTAAGAAATAACGTACCCGGTTATGGATAATTTCATTCACGTACAAGCTGCCACGGACAGAAATAAAAATACGACCGTGCAAAAAATGTGTCACGATCCCAAAAATATAACAATATAAACCGGTTAACTTATTTTCCGAAACCCCAAAATGCTGATATAGGGTGTAAAATACTCCAAATAAAAAGTGGCTTATTTTCCAAATTAAAAATTATAGTAAAATTTTATTATTTAAATTATAGCTTCACGTCAAAAATCTTGCCTAAATTCGAAACCAATTTTTAATTAAAATTAAATAACCGTTATGGCTTATAAACAATTCCAATACGACTTTCTGGAAATTTGATTCGGACATAACTTACAATCTATGATACGTTGTCTCCATTTTTATCTTCTATTAGAAAAATACAGTTTAAGGGATTCTAACATTTCTTGTTTTGAAGAAATCCGACTTATAACGAATCATGTACACTCAGTTGAAGTTCAAATCGAAATATTACGAACTACCGCGACATTTCGAGCTCGATTATAATTTATATTATAATTATTGCGTTCAACTGTTGTTTAAATAATATATTCATTATTTATAACTCGATTTAAATTTAATTAAATTCCTTATGTTATCCAATTCACACAACATTGTGTTTTAACCATTTCCGAAACATTTCAGAAATTTAATCAATTACCCCATTATTATATATTAATTTAAATATTCAAATATTTGAATTCAAACCATTTTGAATTGTCAAACCAATATATATAAAATAATTAAGTTATTTAATTATTAAACCGCCCGAAATTCTGGGACATTACATTCCTTCCCCCTTAAAATAATTTCGTCCCCGAAATTACTAAGGTAGGATAAATGCTACAAAACCTATTATAACCAGGTTAAAAATCTTTTGTTTTACTGCAGTCTCCACTGATTCAATTAATATTAATTAAAATATTAATTTACTCCTTACTTACAAATTTCAAAAATTCGGAAAATTTTCTAACACTTAAATTTCTGAAAAATTTCGCCACTGCCTTCTTTACACGGCCTAATCGGTACAGCCACAACTCGCCTCTCTAGGCCGTCTTCAATCAAAAAGAAGATAAAACAGCCAAGCGGCTTGCCAAACAGGCTCATAAATCTCATATTCGAATATAATATAAACTCGTACCTTTTTGTCGGGCATCAAACTCTATCTCTTTCATTTGCTACCTAATCAGCACATATCCATGCATATCCAATTGATTTCCAAACAATTAAATTTCAAATCCAATCTTCGCTTATCTCCAAACCAAATTCGATTTCAAACTCTAATTCCAATCTCAATTTCAACCCTTAACTCATAAATCCAACCACATCCCAAATTACTATTCAACAGTCTAATTCCATTCCAAATTATCTCCAATCCAATTTTATCTAACTTAGTTTATGTTAAATTCTAATTTATTTATTCACCTCTAACATTTTAATTTATTTGACATCATAACTCAAATTTAAATTTCAAATTTCAAAATCCTGGTTTTGATTTCAAATAAGTTTGAAATCATATATAATAATAACAATTCAAAACATTTGAATTTTATAACAACTTATTTTCTTAAAACAATTCAAAACAAAATCTGTAGTAGTAATCCGTCACTTAGAAACTTGAAAATGACACTGATGATGCGGCCGTCATCATCAGAATTATTTTCCAGCGATCAAAGTGAGTTCAATACTGTATCATTTCAAAACTTAATTTTAAACACTTCCTTTCGGAAATTATTTCAAAATATCCTTTACAATGCTTATAAAATAATTTAAAATCTCCCAGGATTTTAAAATTTCATATACTTAATCCAAATCCATTTACAAACACCTTTTCAACTTCAGGAAATTTAATTCAAATTCTATTTTAAATCCAGATTTAATTTATCTAATTTATACATTTCCTTTATATGGATCCTGATTCGTTATTTATAACCATTTCAATTTTAATCTTATTCGATTATAAGTTCGATCAACATATCCAATATATATAATAATTCCAATATATATAATTCTTTTATACAGAATATACTTTGGGTAAAATTGTTTCATTTACCCTTCTTTTAAAACATATTTTATTGGTTAATCGTATTCGAGTGTTTAGAAAACCATATCGATCTTTGTGGTGCCCCACCATCGACTAAACTCATAAGCCACTCAATCGATAAATCTTCACAATATAAAACCATTTTTATATAATCTGCAAATACGTTCACTCGTATATATATATATACACACACTCAAACTCAATCTAGGGTATTATGAGTTAAGCCATAGGGCCAAGGTAATCACTTAACCTCGCTCTGATACCATTGTAACGACCCAGGGATTTTCGACCCTAAAAATCAACACAAAACCCATGTCGACTATTCAAGCATCGAAAATACCAGACCATTAATATAAAGAAGTTAGAGGGTGAGAAATATAAAGAAAGTTAGAATATAAGAAGAAGAAGATCATAACAGAACAGAATCAGAGTAAACATGAACCTCACAGCGGAACGAACAAATATATTACATAACAACTTTTGGAATACAAAATGATAACTCTATATACATACAGTATAACTCATAACATCACATCGTAAATATACTCTATATATAACTAATGTTGAAGCCTCCTGCTCCAAGCTCCTCTGAGTGTATTTAAAAATCCCAACTACTTGACTGCCCATACAAAATGGGGCACCCAAGAGTTTAGGCAAAACAAACAAAATAAACCCTGGGTCAGTCATGTGACAGGTGTGAGTAACTCCAATCATTTCGGTTTAACTTTTCAAAATCTCGTTTCAAAGGAAAGGATAATCGTAAGACCGATCCATACATAAACACAGACGGTTTTTATCTTACGATAACCCCAAAACATTTTCTAAACAATATTATTTTGATACTATAATAGCGTCTGATACAAGTACTTAGCAATCTAGCAGAACACTTTCATCTCACGTTCTTCATATATAATATACAATCAAAACCGTGGGCTCTTATTGGGGAATGGATTTCCAACTCTGACAAGGTATGGAACCACCTTTCGATCAGTGTACTCTAGAAGCGGTACACTGGAGTTCAACAAGAACATCTTGTAACTCGGCCACACATGACCGACCATTCATTTCGCTTGAATGTTCCAAATATATTGTCACCATACGGTTGGTATACCAACATAACCATTCCCGGGAGATACAAAATTGAAAGAAGTAACAAATATGAATATTCTCTAGATGGTGACAATATACCCCAATTGGGTGCGACCCACTTAGCCATGCTGCCTGCCCAATTTCTGTCATTTACCAGTTGATGAGGTTTGAGGCCATAACATATTACTATACAAATCACATCTTTATTTACTTTGAATGCCAGATCATCGTACCCGTCAAATCACAAATTGATTTCCAAAAAATACCACAGGTATAAGCTAAGAGAAACGAATTCCTCCGCCACCAACGTAAATATGTTTGAAACGATCAACTTACGCGATTTACCAAATATACTCTGTCAGACATTCGTCCATTCAAGTTATCCTGGTACTGGACAACCTGAAGGAATTATTTTGTAAATCCATCTTAGGCAATTTCTACCTAACGTCGCCAGAATAACCCTTTCATAACTCCGTCTTCAATTGTCTTCGGTATATTTGATTCGAAACGATAGTGCCCATACGGGGTGGTTTCAGATAATAAATTTAATCCCTGTCTCTCCGTATTGACAACGGAAATGGTCAAAAACTTTGATAGTCGGTGATTTAACTATCAAAGGAAAACATGTGTACAAAGAACGGTCGTATTCCCAAATGGAAATCTTACCGATCAACCATCATTCAACACTTTTCCTTTTTAAAATTAATTTATCATTAATTTATTCATTTCCCCATTTTTTGTTTCCATATATCCATAAAACCTTATTTTCTAAATTTAGAAAATAAAAGTTATTAACATTGGAAACCATTTCCATTCCTTATTCACGCATCACTATCCTTCTACACCGTTAGTCCCAAACTGTAAACTAGTCAGAGAAGAACCCCCTACGTATTAACCCTGAAGGTCGAAACCAATATCAGATCAATATCCAAACACTGTTCAACTTAAATAATCTCCAGTCAGTTTCTAATTCCTTTAACTCCATTTTAATTCCTATCTCAAAACTTATTTCCTTTATAAATATTTTATTAGTAAAATATTTACTTTAATCTAATTTTCACATAGAATGTGAGAAATATTTCTTTATAAAATCAAAACAGTTTGATTTCGTATTTAAAAACAATATCTCAAACCCAAATTCTATTTGTACTTCTATTTATAGACTATCCGTAAAAATCTTATTTATAACTCCCTTTATAGCTGCTACGTTCACATTTGATTCCAAATATCTGTGTTGGAACCGATTTTACTTCTCTATATAAATCTCAGACTTACATATTCCATTTATCAAATGATAAATATTTTATTTAATTTGTAAAATGTAATTTGTGAATTTATCTTCTTAATTTATCTATTATAACAGACTCTATTTAAAATCAACTTTAAATTAATCTTCCCATAATTCTTTTATATATCGCCAATTCCCCTTAATCAAAATCATGTTGCACCCATGTGCGAAGCACGGGTCTAAACCTCCCTGAAGTAAAATTCTCTTCTTATAATCCTATAAATTTCCCAAAATATTATATTTACTCCATATACTCACTTATTTACCTCTTATTACCTTCATTCAGTATTTATACCAAACGGCCTTTAAAATCATTCGTATAACTGTTAATAATCTTATACATACGTATTTATTTAATTTTCCAAATAATATCTTTTTATAAAATCCATTAATTTTATATAAATATTTTATTTTCAATATACACTTTGAAAATTCCCCTTTTACATTCCAGTATTTCTTATGGTATTTAAAATACCAAATAACAAGACTAGTTTCATCATAATCAATCACAGATTATATATATCACATCATATATCACAATATATATAAAAACAGTATTTTAAATATTGAGGAGTCCAGTTGGATCCCTCCAACCTGTTTCCGTGCATATACAGATGTTAAACAATATAATTAACATCAATTCTATTTCAATATGAAATATTCTGATAAACAGAATCAATTTTTGATTAACGATATATATTTATATATCGTTATCCATATTCTCAACCAATTATTTAGCAATTCATCCAAACAGTTAACACACAACAATCAAGCACCATTTATCCATTCTAAAAATACGTTATAAAAATATAAACTGATCAGAGTTAGTGAGATTACTCACATTGGTTCACAGTCGGCTATTCTGATTTTATTTCATTTAAAATCAAGCAGGTGTTTGATTTTATTATGAAATATCAATAGCTCCGTTTTCAGCGTAATCAGTTCCACAGTGTAGATCTCGTCGCTACGATTCCAACATGACAACTCGTTGGTCAAACTGATTTCGTATGCATGAGATATTACATTAACCGTTTAATATGTTTATTTAATTAATTTAAACTTAATAATAAAACATTTGGGCTTACAACGAAGATAAAGACCCTAGTCCAATAACTAACTGCACCCGACCAAATATGGACAGTATTGATCTCCTATTTTTAAACATATGAGCTCTAATATTCAGTAGTCCACCAATGGAAATGCTTCGTTCCTCATCAGATTTTATTTTCTTCCATTCTATTGTTTTATTCTTTTTTCTTTTAATTTAAACCTAGGTTACCCACTAAAACCCGGCCCAATATCTCATTTAAAACCCATGCTCGCTCTAAATTGTTCCAACTTCCCTGATAAAAACTGACGCTCCAGGTTTATTAACAATGACCATTTCCGAAAAATCATGCCTCCCGAACTCCCTCATTTACTCAATATTTTGTAGAACTAACCTCCCCGCTCTAATCCATCCTCCCTTTCACGTTCTACCATACCATCTTAGCTCCAGGAGCAGTGTAACACCCCACCTCCGCCAGGGTGACTCTTGCAAGCACTCTGACTTTGGAGGGGCGTTTGAATCAGGTAAACATGCATAATGATATATCAAGGAAGAACAAGAACATATGTATATATGTAAACAGAGTAAATAACATAGATAAAACAGCGGAAGATTTCAAACCATTTCAAAACAAGTCTGGTACAACATAATGTCAACTTTCCAAATAAACAAGTCTAGATAAAAACAACATCATCTGAAAAACTGAAATACATAAGTAATATCCCCAAAATAAGTGATAACCATAGCTAGCTTCATGTCAAGACCGGACATGAGCTAAAATCCCACAAGCAAGCGATCAGAAATCCATCTAAGCTCCAATATTCCCTCCCTGAGAACCTGGGGGGGGGGGAAACGGAAGAAAAGAGGCGAAAGAAAACAGGTCAGTCAAAAAGACTGAGTAAGCCCTACTACAATCAATGTAAACTGATAAAGTTAACTGGCATGAGAAGTAGGGATGAACATAAGGATAACAACATACTAGCATGATGATTAACTAACAAGGTAGATAAAGGTGTCATCGCATAATTAGGTTTAAGGTTTTGCACCACAGGTGTACTAGCAAACTAACATGACTTGAATATACAAGTATTGATCCCTTGGCCCAAGCTTTGGCCTAACAACATGAAGTGACCCTAACATGAGGTCCAATAACATGGAGTGACCCTAACACGAGGTCCAATAACATGAAGTGACCCTAACACGAGGTCCAATAACATGAAGTGACCCTAACACGAGGTCAAATCAAACGGTCTAGTCGATCGGCTCCCTATAAGCCTAACTCGTCACGTGTTGGTGTCCATACGGCCCAAACATAATTGTAGTCAGACTGTGCCGGGTCTCCCGTCGGGTGTATCAAGCCCTAGGGTGTCAACCCCTGGACACCATAAACATGCGTGCACAGTCTCGATCTACTGGTACCCGTGCATGATTTCCCCGGCTCCGGACTACGTGCACGACCATAGTCCGTCCGGAACTACACCGACGTACCACTCTGCCGTCGCTTTTGGTCACTTACCTTCAGTCCAGTAATCGTGCTCCCTCCCTAGCCTAGTCCCTAGGGTCTTAATGATACAAATTTGGGATTACTGCTGGAGTGGACCCCCTTTACTAGGATTTTTCTAGTGGGTTAAGTATGGTTTAACCCCTTTACTAATCATGGATTAACTTGGTTAAGTGTAACGATGAGTTCACGACTTAACCCTGATTAATCTACCAAGACCAAATTGGTTAAGTATTAAGTGGACCATGACTTAACCCTAATCATGAGGCATTAATTAATTTAATGCGCCTTAACCTCTCACATTAGACTTCGTTGCGGTTACTAGTTAAGCCGGGCGGGTCCGGGTAGCTTTACACCACAACTTGGTCTAACCTCGGGTTCAAGGTACAACATGACCAACTTCTCACATTGGGTCCTATTGTTTGTAGCAACTAGTTAAGCCGGTCGGTTCCGGGTAGGTTTACGCTACAAACTCAACCCAACCTCGAGTTGGTCACACTTATCTTTTCTAAGTGTCATGTCCATCATGTTTCCAAAACATATTACAAATTTTCAAGCAATTGGGTAGACCTAACTTAATAGGTAAATTCCCAATGGGTAGACCTAACTTAATAGGTAAATTCCCAAATCTTATGTTTTTATGTCTTTAAGTTTACCCAACCCCAAACGCAATCCCATCGCTTACATATCGCAATAGTGCATAAAGGATAGAAAGAGGGAACTTGGCATAATCATGACATAAAGGTGTTGAAGCCACAAGTTCAACATGGTGGCATATGAAATGTACATATGTTCGTATACTTGCATTAGGCCTCAAAAGCATGCATAAAACCAAACTTAGCATATTGGTGATACATGGTGATAAATGACATGTAGAGATGGCCATAAGTTCGCATTTAGCCTCACATGCAAGTTATCATAAGGGATATGATAACTTACATGTTGCCAAAATGCAACCTTTAGCATAAAGCTTGAAGCTTTATGTTCATATACTCAAGATAAGCTTGCATAACATGATAACATGAACCAAATGATCATCCCAAACTTGCATAACATACTTGCATATCATATGACGAACTTGCATATCAAACTTGCATAACATAACGTGATAAACTTGCATATCATAACATGGCATACTTGCATAACATAACATGATACTCTTACATATCATAACATGGCAAACTTGCATAGCATAACATGGTGAACTTGCATATCATAACATGACATACTTGCATAACATAACATGCATATCATACCATATCAAACTTGCTGTAATGACCCGGAATTTTAGCAACGTAATAATGAAGTTATTTAACTATTTAAATAACGAATATATTTAATATACGACGTCAGAACGTATAATTTATAATTTTAATTATAATCGAGCTCGGAATGGCGCGGCAGTTCGCTATTTGGCGATTTGAACTTCAACTGAATATACAGAATTCGTTATAAGTCGGATTTCTGTGAAACAAGAAACATTGGAATCTGTTAAGCTATATTTTTCTAATGGAAAAGAAAAATGAAGAATTCGTCATATGCATTGTAAGTTATGCCCAAATTAAATATTCAGAAAAAAGCGTTATATTCGTTCGTGACCATAACGGTTATTTGAAAATATTTGAATATCGGGTGTGAATATAAACAAGGTTCTTTTGGGAAATAACGATAATTTAATTGTTAGAATTTTACTGTAATTTTTAATTAATTAAATATGCAACTTTTTATTTGGAGTATTGTGCACCCTTAATCAGCGATTTTTGGGGTTTCAAAATATGAGTTGAACTACCGATATTATTATAGTTTTGGGACCGTGGCACCTCACTCGTCACAACGGTAATTTTATTTCTGTCCATGACTCTTCCTATGTGAGCGAACGAAATTATGCGTAGTATGGACCCAAGGCCTTTAATTTAAACAAAACCACTACACTATACAAAACCACTCGGTACCCCATGAAACAGGGACGTCCCCTCTCCATCAATGCTTAACCTGTCCACGTTGCACCCTCAATAAAAATCTAGATATTTATTTCTTCTATAAAAACCCCTTAAACATTTTCTAAACCTAGGTCATTATTTTTCCATCGGCTGAAGCTTCTTTTAGCCGCCGCTAATACCAATCAATGGCCCCGACTTCTTCAACTTCTTCCCTCTTAATCTCCATCCCCACTCAATAAAAATCAAAGCTCTATAACAGTAAAAAAAACCTAGATCTAGATAAGGGCGACAGAATGGTGCGGTGGTGATCGACTCTCGCTCGTTCTGGTGGCCGAATCTGGAGCTAGAACACGCGGTGGTCAAGAGCCATTTGTAGATGAGCGACAGTAGCTGGACTGAGGGCGTCTGGAGCATAGGTCGTCAAGGGGTCGGCGCGAGTTCTGATGATCTTCGGGGATGCTCTGGCCTTTCCTGTTAGTTGCGGCAGTGATGAACCGAAGGTGAGGCGCTGCGGTTGGATGTAGGGGTCGAGGCATGAAGGCAGCGTATAGTTGGAACGATGAAGCAGCACTAGAAATGACGAGATCTGAAGCTCGTTCTGGTGCTCTCGTAGGGTTCCACTGTGTAGGCGATTGAAGGAGGGAGAGCACTGTGGGTTGTGCTGCTGTGTGGCCGGTTGATGACGAGGTTTTGGAATGAACACAGGAAGAGCGTGAGGGAGGGTATGAGAACGAGAAACGGGAGGAGCGTTCATATTTGAAGCACGGCAAAAGGCGGTGGTCTTGTTGAAGTCAGTGAAGGAGGCTATCGGTATGGTGTAAATACTGGGGAGTGGGAAGTGTGAAAAGGGTGTACTGTGTGGCTTTAACAGGTAGGAGGGGATGTGAAGAAATGTGTAGCAGTGAAGAGTTTGGCTCGGTGTTCATTACTGTGCAAGTGTGAAACGTTGAAAACGAAGAGAGCATTTCAATGAAGTGTGGTTTTAACAAGGCAGCACGTATCGGGCTTTGGGGTTCGTGAGTTTGATGATGGGCTGATAGGTTATATATTAGGCCCATATATAAAATAAATAAAAAGAAGAAGAATTCAAGAGTGGGAAGTGGGCCGGTCAACAGAAGTCAAGGCCTATGAAAAGAAAAGAAAAGAAAAGAAAAACAAGTTGAAAACGTGGAGGCAAAGGGAGGGTGTTCTTCATTGGAGCATGCTGAGATGTCATGAATTACAGAAAGAGCATGGTGGGCGCAAGTTTGTTATATCATGGGTCGAGAAAATGGGATCCGACAGGATTGAATGAACGGACACTACACTGGAACTGAGTTGGAATTTATTTGCAAAATAAATTGTGTGATCAGAATCGACAGTCGTAAATCGTATTTAACGGTTAACACGCCAAAGTGAGTAAAACTCACTAACTCTCCTCAATTTATATTTTAATATAAATTGTACTTTATTTATTGACTGCTGTATATTGATTGTTAAACTGGACTGTTAAATAGATTTGATTGAAAACGTAGTTATAGTTAATCTATGTACTGTTAATCAAATATGGTTCTGTACAGCAGGATATTTCATTTCAAAATGAAATATGATATATATTATATTGGGTAACATCTGTGGGTGCAGGGAGACAGGTTGGAGGAATCCGACTGGATTCCTCAACAATTATTTTACTGTTTTCATATATAGTGTTATATGATGTGTTATATAATCTGTTCTGGATTATGTGTGTTAGAATGATATTAATCATTGTTATTCGATATTTTACATATCATAAGAAACCCTGAGTTGTAAAAAGAAATATTTCAATATATATTGAAATAAAGGGATTTTATAAAATCACAGGATTTTACAAAAAGGAAATTATTTATAAAACGAACACGGTTTTATAAAAGGAAGTATTTATAAAACAAATAAAGTTTTATAAAAGGGATATTTATTTAGAAAATAAATAGAAATAAGGAATAGTTATTTAGAAGGTAAATAGAAGTTGTAAATAGGAATATTTGTAACGGTAAATAGAAGTTGTAAATAAGGAATATTTGTAACGGTAAATAGAAGTTGTAAATAGGAAATATTTGTAACGGTAAGTAAACGTAAAAAAGGAAATAGTTGTAACGGTAGGTAAACGTTATAAAAAGGAAATTGATGAGATATAAAAGAGATAATATAAATAGAGTAATTGAATATTAGTCATTCAATTAGAAATAACCTGATTTGAGTTAGTCTAATATTAGTTAATCGAATAAGAATAGTCTAATATTAGCTAATCGAATTTAGTAACTGAATACAAGTTAATCAAAAGGAGTTTATCGAATTTAGTTATTCGATAGAGTTAATCAAAAGGAGTTTATCGAATTTAGTTATTCGATAGAGTTAATCAAAAGGAGTTTATCGAATTTAGTTATTCGATAGAGTTAATCAAAAGGAGTTTATCGAATTTAGTTATCCGATAGAGTTAATCAAAAGGGGTTAATCGAATATAGAAATTAAGAAGTGAAGTTAAACAAAAATTAGAAACTGACTAGAGATTAGTAAGTTGAATATTTTTCTGAGTGTTGATCTGATGTTGGTTTCGGCCTTCGGGGTTTATACTTAGAGAATTGTTCTCTTACTAGTTTACAGTTAGGGACTAATAGTTGTGGAATGATAGTGATGCGTAAATGAGGATTGGAAATGTTTTCCAATGTTGAAAATGTATATTTTCTAGTTTTAGAAAATAAGGAAATATGAATATATATATATATATATATGATTGATGATTGGATCGATAATTCCATTTGGAATTAAGATCGTTGTTTGTACACCGACATATTTTCATTTGATAGTTAAATCACAGACTATCGAAGTTTTGACCATTTTACGTTGTTAATATGGAGAGACCGGTTGGATTATTATCTGAAGAACCACTCCGTATCGACATAAGCGTTGTGATCAAATACGATGAAGATAATTGAAGACGGAGTAAAGCGCAAGGGCTGTCCTATTTACAGAATAGTGCCTTCGGTTTCGTTCAATCCCAGAACGAACGTATATGGACGAGTGTCTGACAGAGTATTTCCAATGATCGAATGGGTTGATCTGTATAAATATATATGGTTGCAACGGATTTATCCCTTAGCATAACATCCAGGATATTTGTATAAACCAACTAATGATTAACGGATCTGATAATGTGGCATTCAAACTGATCGTGTTATCAATGAATGGAAAGAAATCGTAACCTCTGGCCTCAACATCCGGTAAATGACAAAAATCGGGCAGGCAACATGGCTAAGTCGGTCGCACGAAGTAGGGTGTATAATCACCTATCTAGAGAATATTCATTTGCTTCTTTAATCTATCAATGATGTCCCATGTATATACGGGAACGGTTGCTGATCCCAACCGTTGGTGATGTACATTCGATACACTCAAGCGAAATGAGTGGTCGGTCATGTGTGGCTGAGTTGCAAGATGTTCTTGTTGAACTCCAGTGTATCGTTCCTAGAGTACACTGATCGGAAGGTGGTTCCATACCTTGTCATAGTTGGAAATCCAATCATCCAATACGCACCCGCGGTTTTGATTGTATACTATATATGTAGAACGTGAGATGAAAGCGTTTCTGCTAGATTGATATCTAATTGTATTTAGACATTATTATAATATCAAAAGGTTTTTGATATAAAGATATTTTGGATTCTCATAAGGGAAAAACCCGTTCCGTTATACGGCGTGGTCTTATGAGATATCGTTTACTTGTTCAAACCGTTTATACTGTTTTACTCATACCAGTCCCATGACTGACCCGGAGTTTATTTTGTTTTGTTTTCCCTAAACTCTTGGGTGCCTAATTTGTACGGGCAATCAAGTAGTCGGGATTTTACAGATACGCTTGGAGAGTTTGGAGCAGGAGGCTTCAAGATTCTATAGCTATAATTATTTCCGCTGTGTTGTAAGTGTTGTACTCTGAAAAGTTATTGTATACATATACTGTTTGTATTCAAAAGTTATGTTATATTTTATTTCGTTCCGCTGTGAGATTCGTGTTACTCTGATGATGATGTTCTCCTTCCTCTTCTATTCTATAAGTTTCTATCTTATCTATTCTCACCCTCTTAATTCTTCCTATTAATTTCCTGATTTCCAGTGCAATTCGGGTTGGACTTGTGTTATTTAGTCAGCTCAAATTGGACCGGATTTTCGGGTCACTACACTTGCATAGCATAACATAGTAAACTTGCATATCATGGCAAACTTGCATATCATACATTTAACTTTAGAGTTTAAGTATGAAAGTAGAATAGGGCTTACAATGCTTATGAAGACACAAAAATATGACAAAGCCCTTATGCAACCAATTAAACCCAAAATGCAAGCTTCAATAGAAAACCCTTAAGCCAAAATGATCAAAACTCTTTCTTTATGATGCAAATATATAAACTTGACTTGAATGCAAGCTAATGATGCTCATACAAGCTTGAAAACACTTGTATGCATGGAAAATCTCTCATAGAAATGACTTAGGAATTTTATGAAGAGAGTGGAGGCCATGAGAGGATTGATTTTGCCATAGTTTAGTTGTATGAATGAATAATGATGATTTAGGGTAGGTTAGGGTCTTATTTATAGAGATTAGGATTAGTTTCAACCCTAGGATTAAACCCTAGTTCCAATCTCAGCCCTTAAAACCGAATCTGGCCCCCAAACTCAACACAAACCCAAAATGGTGCACCAGGCAAAACTGCCCGGCTGGACCAAGTCGACTCCCAAGTCGACAGGGTTGTCGACTTGGGTCCAACCAAGTCGACTCCCAAGTCGACAGGGCTGTCGACTTGAGTACTCTGGCGGGAATTTTCCCGCCTGCACCCAATCTGACCTAATTTCCAAATTCAAACTTGAATTTGAAATCTGTTTTTACTTTGAAGTTTTCTTAAAACTTCGTTGGGCCTTAATCGGGTCATACGGACTCCGATTTTCGAAAACTCGGACTCTATTTCGCGTATTTTTCCGAGACGAACGCAATGGCATAGCCCGTTTCCCTTGATTCAGATTTATAAATTAAATTCTGCCTCTATTTACGCTATAACAGGTTATTGCAAATACGGGTTGTTACATTCTCCCCTCCTTAAAGGATTTCGTCCCCGAAATCTTCAAGTTGGGAAGAACGTATCCTACCATCCAATCATCCATCTACTCAAAACATCATCCACGAGCAATCATTGTCCTTACAAGACTCTAAATGTTGTATGAACATATGCAAAGGTGTGT
This sequence comes from Allium sativum, assembly GCA_030737875.1. NCBI lineage: Eukaryota > Viridiplantae > Streptophyta > Magnoliopsida > Asparagales > Amaryllidaceae > Allium > Allium sativum. Next base: position 225,547,870 of record CM060911.1, on the reverse strand, counting down.
GTATATGTACTTATCTAATGCAAATATCATCAATGCAAATTATGTTAGTGAAATGAATCCATATGTATGCAATTCCTAACATAATGTATAACATCTATATGTGTGCACATAACATACATCCATATGCAACATCCATGTGATAACACAAAAATTTTCATCCATGAATAAGCATAAACACTCATGCATATGCAATATGAGGAGTGTGTGAGCCGATCTAGTGCCTAACGTGTATAATGCATCCACGAGTAACCACTTGCAAACACTTGCAACCACTTGCAACCATCAAGCATAACATGTTTCAAACACATGTTTCATCCAAAGGGTTTCTACCTAAGGTTCTCATGACAAGATTAACACGATAAACTAGATAAACATGGATAGCAGAGAGAAAGATATGCTAACAAAGAAAAGAGATTGAGAGTGTACCCTCAAAAAGGAATGGATAAAGCCCACGCATCTTCTCCTCGGTTTCCCAAGTTGCGTCTTCTTCGGCTTCACCCCATTGAACCTTCACCAACTTGACCTCTCGATTCCTTAGCTTCTTGGTCTCCGTCCCCAAGATACGAATCGGAGCTCTCCTCAAGGTAGCCTCTTTCTCCACTTCCACATCTTTCAGAACACTCGGCTCAACAACCTCTGCTGATTCATGTAAACACTTCCGGAGATGCGAGACATGAAAAACATCGTGTACTCCGGCAAGCTTCTCGGGCAACTCCACTCTATAAGCCATCTGCCCGATCCTCTCTATAACAGGGAATGGTCCAACAAACCTCGGTGCTAACTTCCCAACGGCTCCAAATCGAACCACATTCCGCAAAGGAGAAACCTTCACGAAAACCATATTCCCAACATCAAACTCCAGATCAGTTCTTCGCTTATCAGCATAGGATTTCTGTCGGTCTTGGGCCGCTTTCATCCGTCTCCGAATCAGCTCGACCTTCTTGGATGTATCTCTGATCATATCAGGCCCAAGTATAAGCTCATCTGTAGTCTCCCACCAACATGTAGGCGACTTGCACGGCCTCCCATATAAAGCTTCAAATGGTGCCATCCCTATGCTTGCCTGATAACTGTTATTATATGCAAACTCAACAAGAGGAAGATGGTCTTCCCAAGTACCACCAAAATCCAGAATACAAAGCCTCAACAGATCCTCGAGTACCCTATTCACCCTTTCGGTTTGACCGTCCGTCTGTGGGTGATAGGCCGTACTTAGAATCAACCTCGTGCCCATAGCTTCTTGCAAGCTATTCCAGAACTGACTTGTAAAGATTGGGTCACGGTCACTGACTATACTAGAAGGGACTCCATGTAGTCTCACAATCTCACGAAGATATACAGACGCTAGCCAAGATGCGGTCCTCTTGCTTTTCACCGGGATAAAATGAGCACTCTTCGTAAGTCTATCCACAATAACCCAAATGGTCGTATTCCCTTTCCTTGACCTTGGTAGCCCATCGATAAAATCCATGGAAATACTCTCCCACTTCCATAGTGGAATGTCTAGAGGATGTAATAGCCCACCGGGCTTCTTCGACTCGGCCTTAACTTGCTGGCAAATGATACATCTAGAGACAAACACTGCCACATCCTTCTTCATCCCAGGCCAAAAGAAAATGCGCTTCATATCTTTATACATCTTATCTTCGCCCGGATGTTTAGTCAACTTAGAGCGATGCGCTTCCTCAAGAACTTTTCTTACTAAATCTTCTACCATTGGAACACATAACCTTCCGTCTCTCCTCAGCCAACCCTTGTCATCAATAGAATATCGAGCGAGATGACTAGACGCCTCTCCTCGAATCAGCTTATCCATAATCTCAACTATCTGAGGGTCTTCTCTCTGCGAAGCCCCAACTTGATCAAGAAGGGTAGGTCTGAGTTCCAGAGATGCTAAAGAACCGGTCATCGACTCAATCGCCAAAGAGAAATCAAAGGTTGCCACATACTCTAAATTCTTCATCTCAACGAATAGAGGACTCAGAGTCAACCTTCTTCTACTCAATGCATCAGCTACCACATTCCCCTTGCCAGGGGTATAAGCTATCTCAAAATCATAGGACGCCAAGAATTCCATCCATCTTTGTTGCCTCAGATTTAGATCCTTCTGAAAAAAGAGATACTTCAATGACTTGTGATCGGTATAAAGCTCAAATCTTTCTCCCAGAAGATAATGGCGCCAAGCCTTGAGTGCATATACTATTGCTGCCAACTCTAGATCATGAGTGGGATAATTCTTCTCATGCACTTTGAGTTGTCTACCGCCAAAGCATATCACTCTTCCTTCTTGCTTCAGAACAGCTCCTAACCCCGTGCCACATGCATCGGTGTATACTGTAAACAACTTCCCTCCATCGGGCAAAGCTAGGACAGGTGCTGATGTGAGAGCTCTCTTGAGCTTCTGAAAAGCAAGCTCGCATTCTATGCTCCAAGCAAAAACTAAATTCTTCTTCGTCAATTTAGTGAGAGGAGCAGAAATCTTCGCGAAGTCCTTGATGAACTTCCGGTAAAAGCCTGCAAGACCTAGAAAACTTCTCACTTCGGTTGCATTCCTTGGAGTCTTCCAATCCTGAACTGCAACTACCTTAGCGGGATCCACCGCTAAGCCTTGCTTAGATACTATATGCCCAAGGAATCTAACTTCCCTTCTCCAAAAGTGACACTTGGAGAACTTGGCCTTCAACTGATGCGCTCTAAGCGTATCCATCACCTCCACGAGATGCCTTGCGTGCTCTTCCTCATCCTTAGAGAAGATCAGAATATCATATACGAAGACCACGACAAACTTGTTCAAGAACTCCCTGAACACCCTACTCATCAAGTCCACGAAATATGCGGGTGCATTAGTCAAGCCGAACGGCATGACAAGCCATTTGAAGAATCCATCTGGAGTTCTAAACGCAGTCTTGTCTATACTATCTTCAGCTACCCTGAGCTGATGGAATCCAGTAGCAAGATCAAGCTGAGAGAAAACAGAAGCACCGACAAGCTGGTCAAAGAGATCATCAATCCTCGGTAACGGGTGTCTGTTCTTCTTAGTCAGTTATTCAACTCTCGATAGTCAACACAAAGTCGGAGAGAACCATCTGCCTTGGTAGCAAATACCACAGGCGCTCCCCATTCAGATATACTTCGTCTAATGAAGTTCTTCTCAAGCAACTCCTTCACTTGCTTACTTAGCTCCCGACTTTCACGCGGAGCCATGTGCCGAACGGGCAAAGAAACCGGCTTTGCATTATCCACCAGATAAATGCGGAAATCAATCTCTCGCTTAGGGGGCAACCCCCTAACTTCATCGAAAACATCCGGATACTCTCGAACCACTCTCACAGACTGAAGAGTTTCCATTGACGAGTCGAGTGATTCAAGATAGCACAACATGACGGGACCTCTCGGATTACAAGAAATCTCTAGGGTGTTTCCGAGGCGAGTCACGAGCCTCATAACCCTATGCTCACACTCAAGGATGGCTCCATATCTGGACAACCAATCCATGCCCAATATCAATCTGTATCCCCTAAAGCCAAGAACATAAGCACTACACAAGAACTCTACACTCAGTATAGAGATCCTCAAATCCCCACATATCATAGACAAATGGGCGGAACCCCCAATAGGATTTGAGACACAGACGGGATCATCAACCAAGCTAGTACTAAGGTGCAAACTATCAACAAGATCAGATGAGATAAAGCTATGCGATGCACCAGAATCAAACAAGGTACGAACTGGAAAATCAGAAATATATACAAGGCTCTCAACAGAAATACTACCTCGGTCGGGAACTGGAGCGGCATTGAGAGCATGAAATTGCCCTCCTGAAGGTCCAGCACGCTGAGTCTGACCCTGGCCTTGCCCTTGCTTCTTCGGGCAATCCTTACTGAAATGTCCAGTCTCACCGCAGAAAAAGCATTCACCATTCTTCCTTTTCCTCTTCTTACAATCCTTAATAAGATGCCCAACTGAACCACAATAATGGCACTTCCCCTTGTTGTTCTTGCCCTTGTTGTTGTTTCCCTTGTTGCCTTGACTCTTGTTCTTGTTCTTGTTCTGATTGCCTTGACTGCTCTGACCACTTGGATTACCCTGATTTCCTTTCCACTGGGAATCAGTCTTCTTGGCTTGAGTATCATTCACCTTGATCTCTTTCTTGACATCTCCCTGAAGTAACGCCATATCAACGAAGCTCTCAAACGTGGCCCCATGGGGAATATGTGACATAGCCAATCCCTGCAACGGCTCATTCAATCCTCTAGCAAAACGAAGAGCCTTCTTCTGAGGAGTATTCACCATATCCAAGCCAAAACGAGCTAACTGATTGAACTTGTTCACATATTCTTTGACAGACATATCTCCTTGTTTCAAAGTTATGAACCTCTCCATTTGCAGATTCTCCTCAGCAGAAGATAGAAACTTAAGCACGAACCTTGCCCTGAAATCGGCCCAAGTCTCAATAGGCCTAGTACCATTGGTGACTTCCCACTAATAAGCGGCTTCATCCTTCATAAGCCAAACCGCCAACAAGATCTTCCTCTGATCGTCTAACCCAAAGATAGCAAATAAATCCTCGGTCTCTTTCAACCAATTTCTGGCCTCTACAAAAGTCTCAGTGCCTTGGAAGTTCTTGCCACCCATTGCTTTGAAATCTTTGCAAGTCTTTGCGAAGTCAGCTTGAGGATGCTGAGGGGGAGGAGGAAGAGGAACCTCAGCGACAGGAGGAGGAGGAACATTAGCGACAGGAGGAGGAACATTAACTACTGGAGGAGGAGGAGGAGGAACATCTGCGGGGCCGGCTTCGGTCGCCCTAGCCTCCAAAAGTCTCCTATACCAAACAGGTACGTGTACTCCCTCCGGAATAGCAAAGTTATCGGCCATACTGAAAAAGAAAAAGACAGATTCAGAATGGAGAAAAACGAAGGAATTTTGCTAATGGCTTTTTGGGGAATAGCCTTTAAAATAAACTAGACTTTTCTTTGGAAAATACTTTATACTTGGTTTTGAAAATAGTTTTCCAAAAGTTTTTAAAAAACCTTTTTGTTCCTTCTCGTAAACTATATGCTCTGATACCAAATGTAACACCCCACCTCCGCCAGGGTGACTCTTGCAAGCACTCTGACTTTGGAGGGGCGTTTGAATCAGGTAAACATGCATAATGATATATCAAGGCAGAACAAGAACATATGTATATATGTAAACAGAGTAAATAACATAGATAAAACTGCGGAAGATTTCAAACCATTTCAAAACAAGTCTGGTACAACATAATGTCAACTTTCCAAATAAACAAGTCTAGATAAAAACAACATCATCTGAAAAACTGAAATACATAAGTACTATCCCCAAAATAAGTGATAACCATAGCTAGCTTCATGTCAAGACCGTACATGAGCTAAAATCCCACAAGCAAGCGATCAGAAATCCAGCTAAGCTCCAATATTCCCTCCCTGAGAACCTGGGGGGGGGGGGGGGGGAATGGAAGAAAAGAGGCGAAAGAAAACAGGTCAGTCAAAAAGACAGAGTAAGCCCTACTACAATCAATGTAAACTGATAAAGTTAACTGGCATGAGAAGCAGGGATGAACATAAGGATAACAACATACTAGCATGATGATTAACTAACAAGGTAGATAAAGGTGTCATCACATAATTAGGTTTAAGGTTTTGCACCACAGGTGTACTAGCAAACTAACATGACCTGAATATACAAGTATTGATCCCTTGGCCCAAGCTTTGGCCCAATAACATGAAGTGACCCTAACATGAGGTCCAATAACATGGAGTGACCCTAACACGAGGTCCAATAACATGAAGTGACCCTAACACGAGGTCCAATAACATGAAGTGACCCTAACACGAGGTCCAATAACATGAAGTGACCCTAACACGAGGTCAAATCAAATGGTCTAGTCGATCGGCTCCCTATAAGCCTAACTCGTCACGTGTTGGTGTCCATACGGCCCAAACATAATTGTAGTCAGACTGTGCCGGGTCTCCCGTCGGGTGTATCAAGCCCTAGGGTGTCAACCCCTGGACACCATAAACATGCGTGCACAGTCTCGATCTACTGGTACCCGTGCATGATTTCCCCGGCTTCGGACTACGTGCACGACCATAGTCCGTCCGGAACTACACCGGCGTACCACTCTGCCGTCGCTTTTGGTCACTTACCTTCAGTCCAGTAATCGTGCTCCCTCCCTAGCCTAGTCCCTAGGGTCTTAATGATACAAACTTGGGATTACTGCTGGAGTGGACCCCCTTTACTAGGATTTTTCTAGTGGGTTAAGTACGGTTTAACCCCTTTACTAATCATGGATTAACTTGGTTAAGTGTAACGATGAGTTCACGACTTAACCCTGATTAATCTACCAAGCCCAAATTGGTTAAGTATTAAGTGGACCATGACTTAACCCTAATCATGAGGCATTAATTAATTTAATGCGCCTTAACCTCTCACATTAGACTTCGTTGCGGTTACTAGTTAAGTCGGGCGGGTCCGGGTAGCTTTACACCACAACTTGGTCTAACCTCGTGTTCAAGGTACAACATGACCAACTTCTCACATTGGGTCCTATTGTTTGTAGCAACTAGTTAAGCCGGTCGGTTCCGGGTAGGTTTACGCTACAAACTCAACCCAACCTCGAGTTGGTCACACTTATCTTTTCTAAGTGTCATGTCCATCATGTTTCCAAAACATATTACAAATTTTCAAGCAATTGGGTAGACCTAACTTAATAGGTAAATTCCCAATGGGTAGACCTAACTTAATAGGTAAATTCCCAAATCTTATGTTTTTATGTCTTTAAGTTTACCCAACCCCAAACGCAATCCCATCGCTTACATATCGCAATAGCGCATAAAGGATAGAAAGAGGGAACTTGGCATAATCATGACATAAAGGTGTTGAAGCCACAAGTTCAACATGGTGGCATATGAAATGTACATATGTTCATATACTTGCATTAGGCCTCAAAAGCATGCATAAAACCAAACTTAGCATATTGGTGATACATGGTGATAAATGACATGTAGAGATGGCCATAAGTTCGCATTTAGCCTCACATGCAAGTTATCATAAGGGATATGATAACTTACATGTTGCCAAAATGCAACCTTTAGCATAAAGCTTGAAGCTTTATGTTCATATACTCAAGATAAGCTTGCATAACATGATAACATGAACCAAATGATCATCCCAAACTTGCATAACATACTTGCATATCATATGACGAACTTGCATATCAAACTTGCATAACATAACGTGATAAACTTGCATATCATAACATGGCATACTTGCATAACATAACATGATACTCTTACATATCATAACATGGCAAACTTGCATAGCATAACATGGTGAACTTGCATATCATAACATGACATACTTGCATAACATAACATGCATATCATACCATATCAAACTTGCATAGCATAACATAGTAAACTTGCATATCATGGCAAACTGGCATATCATACATTTAACTTTAGAGTTTAAGTATGAAAGTAGAATAGGGCTTACAATGCTTATGAAGACACAAAAATATGACAAAGCCCTTATGCAACTAATTAAACCCAAAATGCAAGCTTTAATAGAAAACCCTTAAGCCAAAATGATCAAAACTCTTTCTTTATGATGCAAATATAGAAACTTGACTTGAATGCAAGCTAATGATGCTCATACAAGCTTGAAAACACTTGTATGCATGGAAAATCTCTCATAGAAATGACTTAGGAATTTTATGAAGAGAGTGGAGGCCATGAGAGGATTGATTTTGCCATAGTTTAGTTGTATGAATGAATAATGATGATTTAGGGTAGGTTAGGGTCTTATTTATAGAGATTAGGATTAGTTTCAACCCTAGGATTAAACCCTAGTTCCAATCTCAGCCCTTAAAACCGAATCTGGCCCCCAAACTCAACACAAACCCAAAATGGTGCACCAGGCAAAACTGCCCGGCTGGACCAAGTCGACTCCCAAGTCGACAGGGCTGTCGACTTGGGTCCAACCAAGTCGACTCCCAAGTCGACAGGGCTGTCGACTTGAGTACTCTGGCGGGAATTTTCCCGCCTGCACCCAATCTGACCTAATTTCCAAATTCAAACTTGAATTTGAAATATGTTTTTACTTTGAAGTTTTCTGAAAACTTCGTTGGGCCTTAATCGGGTCATACGGACTCCGATTTTCGAAAACTCGGACTCTATTTCGTGTATTTTTCCGAGACGAATGCAATGGCATAGCCCGTTTCCCTTGATTCAGATTTATAAATTAAATTCTGCCTCGATTTACGCTATAACAGGTTATTGCAAATACGGGTTGTTACAAGCAGGAGCCGATATTTTCCAGTGCAAAAGTCCCTAACCAAATCACCACACGAGAACCAGCGTTTGAACTCTACTCTACCAGACGTTGCCTCCCTATACTTACACATGTCGAGCTTAAAACGATGGACTCACGTAACTCATTATTACTTCAAACTCCCTCAACATCCCGTCGTTTCACATAGCAACTTCCGAAAGTCCAACCTTCACGTCCTTTACATGTACAACTTTCTGATGCCGTGACTTCGTTGAAGCTTTTCTTCCCAATAAAACTGAAACACCCCACCTCCGTTAAGGTCACTCACAAAGGGAATGCCTTAACCTTGGTGGAGGTTTATAAGTAAAAGCCACAGATAAACACAAGACAGATATAAATACACATAGTTTAAACAACGGAAACCAAACATACTTTTATTTCATCAATATGTGTTCAAACAAAACATTTCCATAGTTGTCTCAAAATACTTCCAATCATTACAACCTCGTTACTGTCTTGATTATTAAAGAAGCATAAAACATAAATAAAAGTAACAAAAATCCCCATAGTGATATCCAAATCCATGATCCAAGCAAAAGAGATTCAAACCATACGTCTATGGTCTTGAAGCTTGCAAAAGAGTACTAAGCTGGGTTGTTTCCTCCCTGTGGACCTGGGGGGGGGGACGAAAGAAAAGAAGACGAAAAGAAAATAGAGTTAGACATAAAGCCTGAGTAAGTCTAGTAACTCTTCAGTATGTGAATAAGAAAAAGGGCATGATAGATATAAACTGAAAACAGGCAAGTTTCACAAGCTAAGTAAGTGTCGTTTAGAATCGAATGTACTATCGCACCCACACTATATCTCTGCACCTACTTGAGCTTATTCTAACTGGAACCCCATGCTAAGGGTGAAGTGATCCCCATTTTTATTTAAAGATCGGCTCCTACTCACGTAAACATGTGTCATACGACCCCCAAGAATTGTAGATAACTATGTTGGTCCCACCATGGGGTGTATCAAGACCCATGGTGGCTGCCCCGACACAACTCTAGAAGGCATAGGTTATACTACTGGTGCCCCCAGTGCCCTGCTTGTCTGCTCCGGAGTGTGTGCACGCCCGCACCCCGTTAGAACCTACACTGTTGCACCCACCGCCGTCGCTTTGACTGCTTACAATCAGCCCAGTAATTGTGCCCCACCCTGCCTAGTTTCAGGGTACCATGATACCTAACTTGGGTTACTGCTGAAACGGGTCCCTCGTTACTAGGGTTTTCTAGTCAAACATGTTAAGCGGTTAAGTGTCTGTATTTACCTAACCTCACCCATCAATTCTTGTTAACATGTCGAATTTGGTTAAGTGTTTATAGTTGGCTTAACCCTACCATCTGTCCTTATCCTCTTAAAGCACCTGACCACTCACATTAGACAGATATTGCTACGGTTACTGGATGTGCCGGTCAGTTCCGGGCAGGTTTACACCATAGCTCAGTCTAACCTCGGGTACTTATTGGGCTCAATGCTTAACCACCCACATTGGATAGGTATTGTTGTGACTACTGGACAGCCGGGCGGGTCCGGGCAGGTTTACGTCACAACTCAATCCAACCTCGGGCTAAGCATACCGTGTTTTCTAAATTTACATATTTTATCACTTCTCAATTATATATGTAAATTTCATATTCTTTATTTTTGGGTATAACAATTCATACCGCAAGAATGTCATTGTCGTTGGCATGTGCCAACCATGCCGACATATATTTTTAATGTTTTACACCCAACAGTATTACCCCCGTTTGTACGTTCGCAACATTATAACAAGTGTTGGGCTCGACACAATTCTGCCCAACTTTGTAAACGTGAGAAAAAAGGGAAATCAAGAACATGTAATATTTCACATAAAGGTGTGTGGCGCATGAACTTGCAATTTAGCAATTCAACTAACATATAATATGGGTCATGTGAACTTGCGTTCAAATCAAACTGTAACTAAGTAGGTGACATATGAAATGGCATAATTTAGGATTATACAAACTTGGGTTTAAACACGTTTAACTTGGCATAATGTCAACCACAAAACTAGCATGTCGTATATTCACCAAAATGTCCAATTTTAACATCTAATCATATAGCCTATTTCAACATGAACTTGCATAGTTTATGAAACCCAAACGATACTTAACATAGATCCAATTATACTTGCAAATAAATATAAGAATGTGTTCGTAGGTTTTGAGTCATGTAGGCATAAAAGGTCTCAAATCTAGAACACGTTTACATAAATTCTAACTTAGACTAAGGGAATGTATATAGTCCATGCCATCGACATAAACATAAAGGGATCAATTACTAGTTTTTGCCACAACTTGCTATTGCTATTACTTTCATATACAAATGTCCAATAGGCTTGCATCAATCAATTTATGCCACAAATATCAATACAAAAGTCATGACAGAATTATTACAATACACAGAATTCATAAAATAACACAATTCTATTTTCATTTACATCGAATCACGTCACAGTTTTATTCATATTCTGAAAGATCACTATACTTACAACGAATGAAGAATCTTGAATTCTGGATTCTGAATTCTGAAATTGAGATGCGTTCCTTTGGGTAGATTAACGTTGCGTTGATTAATTTGATTAAGCTTTAGTCTTCTTCTTAATTTGATTCGTCTCTAAGCTCCTCTCTCTTGACGGCTATGCTCAATTCCTTCCTGGCAGTATGACGACTCCAATCTTTTTTTTGTGTGAATTTTTAGTTGAGACTTAGGGTGTATATATAAATTTTTAAATTGTTTTGAGCCGTCAGATGAAGACAGGAGGAATCTAGACCATATAAAGTTCAAAGAGCCAATCAAGAGGTGACATGTCAGCCCTAATGACACACCGAGCCACAGAAATTCGAGCCAGAGCCAGACCCAGCCAGCCAGGTCGACCAGGTAGGTCGACTGGCAGGTCGACACCATGGTCGACCTGGTCCCTGGACGGGAATTTTCCCGCCCAGCCCAGTTTGAACCTGTTTTTTCGAATTTCAAACTTGAAACCGAGCTGTTTGAATTTTAAATTTTATTCAGAAACTTCCGAAGGTCATAACTCCTTCATACGGAGTCTGATTCACACAAACTCGGACTCTATCTCAAGCAGAATTCCGAGACGAACGCAATGGAGTAACACATTTCCCTTAATTCTTTCATTTATAATTAATTGCACTTTAATTTGTGAAGCTTAATGTTATAGAATTCACGGGGTGTTACATTCCCCCCTTAAAAGGATTTCGTCCACGAAATCTTTAAGTTAGGAAGAATGTATATCATACCATCCAACAGTCCATTTATTCAACCAACAAACACAGGCGTCCACTGTCCTTAAAAGACTTCTAATGCTTCATGATCATATGCATTGTGTGTGTACATGTCCTTATCTAATGCTGAAATTAGGCGGTCTACTGATTCAGTTGACCTCCTTAATGCGAATCATGTAAGTGTCAATGTATGCAAATTTTTTTCCTACTCAAAATTCTACATGTGTGCACAACTTATTCATACAAATGCGACAACTATATGATAGCATATCAAGTTTCAACCATATACAAATGAGAATACATATATGCATATGCAATATAAAGTGACTGAGCCGATCTAAAACCTAGGGTGTGTGTGTATATGCATCCACGAGCAACCACTAGCAATCACTAGCATCCATTTGCAGCCATCATCCATAACGTGTTTTCAAATACATGTTTGCATCCATTTGTTTTCTACCTAAGGAGTTAGGAAAAGGACCGAGGAGATATACCTAAAAAGATAGATAAAGCATAACTTAAGGAAAAGAGAGATCAAAGATGTACCCTCAAAAAGAAAAGGGTAGGCGGCGCGTATTCTGTCCTCATTTTCCCAAATCGCATCATCCTCGGCGTCGCTCCACTGAACGTGTTTGACTTCGTGGTTGCGTAGCTTTTTCACTTCAGTTCCTAAGATGCGAGTTGGACTCTCCTCACAGTTGCTTCACGTTCCACTTCGGCTTCTTCTAGAGTGCTAGGTTCCACCACTTCCGCAGACTCATGCAAACACTTTCGGAGGTGAGAAACATGAAAGACGTTGTGAACTCCGGCCAGTCTCTCGGGTAGCTCTAATCTATAGGCCATCTTCCCAACCTTCTCGATGATAGGAAACGGTCCTACAAATCTTGGTGCTAGCTTTCCTGCGGATCCAAAGCGAACGACGTTCCTTAAAGGAGATACCTTAAGGAAAACCCTGTCCCCAACCTCAAACTCAAGGTCGGTCCTTCTTTTGTTGGCGTAGGATTTCTGTCTGTCTTGGGCAGTCTTCATTCTCCTTCGTATCAAGTCCACTTTCTCCGAAGTCTCTCGAATCATGTCCGGCCCAAGTACAAGTTTATCTGTAGACTTCCACCAACAAGTTGGTGATTTTCACGGTCTTCCATACAAGGCTTCGAAGGGTGCCATGCCTATGGTAGTTGTTGTTGTAGGCAAATTCCACTAAAGGAAGGTGATCCTCCCAAGTCCCTCCAAAGTTAAGAACGCAAAGTCTCAAAAGATCCTCTAAAACTCTATTCACTCTTTTTGACTGGCCATCGGTTTGGGGGTGATAGGCCGTGCTCAAACATAACTGTGTGCCTACAGCTTCTTGCAGACTCCGCCAAAACTCGCTTGTGAAGATAGGGTCTCGGTCACTAACAATGCTGGAGGGTATCCCATGGACTCGAACTATTTCCTTGAGATAAAGAGATGCTAGAGATGAGGCAGTCCTTCTACTCTTGATAGGTATGAAGTGGGCGCTCTTAGTAAGCCTATCCACTATTACCCAAATGCTAGTATTGCCTCTTCTCGACCTAGGTAGTCCATCAATGATGTCCATTGAAATGCTATCCAATTTCCACTGTGGGACCTCTAAAGGATGAAGTAGTCCTCCAGGTTTCTTCTGTTCCGCCTTGCCCTGTTGGCATGTCATGCACTTAGAAACGAAATCTGCCACGTCCTCTTTCATGCCGCTCCAAAAGAAAGTCCTTTTTATATCCTTGTACATCTTATCACCGCCAGGGTGTATAGTCATCTTGGAATGATGCGCTTCCTCGAGAACCTTCTTTGTCAACTCCCCTGCTTGTGGGACGCATAATCTTCCATCTCGCCTCAGCCAACCCTTATCATCAATGGCGTATCTACTGAGGTGACTAGAAGTCTCACCCCTAATAAGTTTATCAATCACATCAACAAGCTGAGGGTCTTCACGTTGTGTAGCCCCTATTGAGTCCAAGAGAGTAGGGCGTACTTCGAGAGATGCTAACAAACCCGGTATAAAATCCGAGGAGACCTAAAGTTAAAACTGGCTATATACTCCAAGCTTTGCCTCTCTACAAAGAGCGGGCTTAAGGTCAGTTTCTTTCGGCTCAACGCGTCTGCTACTACGTTTCCTTTGCCGGGAGTATAGGAAATTTCAAAGTCATACGAGGCAAGAAACTCCATCCATCTTTGCTGCATCAAGTTAAGATCCTTCTACGAGAAGCGATATTTCAATGATTTGTGGTCAGTGTATAATTCGAACTTCTCACCTAGGAGATAATGGCGCCAAGACTTAAGCGCAAAGATGATGGCGGCTAACTCGAGATCGTGGGTTGGGTAGTTTTTTTCATGAACTTTCAATTGTCTTCCACCATAAGCTACTACCCTTCCTTCTTGCATTAGAACAGCACCTAGTCTCGTTCCACATGTATCTGTGTATACTGTGAACATTTTGCTTCCATCTGGCAAAGTCAAAACTGGGGTTGTTGTGAGAGCCCTTTTTAATCGTTGGAAAGCAAACTCGCAGTCCAAATCCCAAGTGAACGCCAGATTCTTCTTCGTTAGCCTTGTGAGTGGAGCTGAGATTTTCGCGAAATCCCTAATAAACTTTCGGTAAAAACCGGCTAGCCCAAGAAAGCTTCGGAGTTCGGCTGCATTTCTTGGTGTCTTCCAATCTTGCACTGCCACCACTTTCGCGGGGTCCACAGCCAACCCCTCTTTGGACACTATATGCCCCTGAAATCTTACCTCCTTTCTCCAAAAGTGGCACTTGGAGAATTTGGATTTTAGCTGATGAGTTCGAAGAGTTTCCATGATTTCTTTCAAACGCTGAGCATGCTCTTCCTCATTCTTTGAGAAGATCAAAATATCGTCTACGAAGACAACCACAAATTTGTTGAGGAATTCTCTGAACACTCTGCTCATTAAGTCTACGAAATAAGCGGGTACGTTTGTCAAGCCGAAAGGCATGACAAGCCACTCGAAGAAACCGTCTGGGGTTCTGAATGTCGTTTTATCAATGGTGTCTTTAGCTACTCTTAGCTGATGGAATCCAGTTGTCAGATCAAGTTGGGAGATGACCGACGCTCCTACAAGCTGATCAAACAAATCGTCGATTCGGGGAAGAAGGTGCCTATTTTTCTTGGTCAATTTTTTTAACTCCCTATAGTCGACGCAAAGGCGAAGCGAACCGTCCGCTTTGACTGGAGCACCCCATTCCGAAATGCTCCGTCTAATGAACCCCTTTTCGAGAAGTTCTTTAACCTGCTTACTGAGCTCCTTTCTCTCTTTTGGAGCCATGTGTCTGACTGGTAAAGCTACAGGCTTTGCATTATCCACAAGATATATGCGGAAGTCTATTTCCCGCCTCGGAGGTAAGCCTTTCACCTCCTCAAAGACATCCAAATATTCCCGGACTACTCTAACTGACTGCAAATTCTCATAAGAAGCATTAAGCGACTCTAGATAACTAAGCATAACAGCATTCAAGGGATTACAAGAAATTTCTAGAGTGTTACCAAGCCGAGTCCAGAGTCTAACTACTCTTTTCTCACAATCAAGAATGGCACCATTACTAGATAACCAGTCCATGCCTAAGATCAAACCATATCCCGAGAAGCCCAAAACAAAGGCATTACAACCAAACTTAACGCTGAGAATAGAGATTTTCAAACCCAAACAAACCATTGACAAGTAAGTGGAGCCCCCAATTGGATTTGAAACTACTAAGGGATCCTCTACCATACTAGTGTCTAGATGTAGAGATTCTACTAAGGCAGATGAAATAAAGGAGTGTGATGCACCAGAGTCAAAAAGTGTGCGAACTAAATGATCATAAAGATAGACTACACTTTGTACAGAAATATTACTACCTCGTTCCTGCGGAGGTGCCACTAGCGCATGAACCTGACCCCCTGAAGTGGATCCGGCTTTCTGTCCCTGCCCTCTCTTCTTTGGGCAGTCCTTAGCTTGGTGCCCAGTCTCTCCACAATGGAAGCAAGTAGCACTCATCTTCCTCTTCTTCTTTCTGCAGTCTTTCACCACATGTCCAACAATGCCACATAAATAACATTTCCTTTTCTCACGTGTCTTGTTATTATTGTTGTGGTCCTTTCCTCCTTGACTATTATCCGACTTCTTGTTCGGCGATTCTTCCGTCTGCTGGTTCACGTAGAGGAGGAGGAGGAGGAGGAGGAGTAAAAGCATCTGTAGCTGGGGAGTAAGGTCCCCAGACATGCTGAAACAGAAAGGAAAGATTCAAAATGAAGGATAGAGAGAGATAGTGCACATGGCTTTGGGGGATTATGCCTCTTTAAAAATATAACACTTTTTCTTGAAAAATGCTTCTTTAAACTTTCTTCTGAAAACGATTTCAATTTTTTTTTATCTTATCTGGTAAACCTATGCTCTGATACCAAGTGAAACACCCCACCTCCGTTAAGGTCACTCACAAAGGGAATGCCTTAACATTGGTGGAGGTTTATAAGTAAAAGCCACAGATAAACATAAGACAGATATAAATACACATATTTTAAACAGCGGAAACCAAACATACTTTTATTTCATCAATACATGTTCAAACAAAACATTTCCATAGTTGTCTCAAAATACTTCCAATCATTACAACCTCGTTACTGTCTTGATTATTAGAGAAGCATAAAACATAAATAAAAGTAACAAAAATCCCCATAGTGATATCCAAAGCCATGATCCGAGCAAAAGAGATTCAAACCATACGTCTACGGTATTGAGGCTTGCAAAAGAGTACTAAGCTGGGTTGTTTCCTCCCTGTGGACCTGGGGGGGAGGGGGGACGAAAGAAAAGAAGACGAAAAGAAAATATAGTCAGAAATAAAGCCTGAGCAAGTCTAGTAACTCTTCAGTATGTGAATAAGAAAAAGGGCATGATAGATATAAACTGAAAACAGGCAATTGTCACAAGCTGAGAAAGTGTCGTTTAGAATCGAATGTACTATCGCTCCCACACTATATCTCTGCACCTACTTGAGCTTATTCTAACTAGCACCCCATCCTGAGGGTGAAGTGATCCCCATTTTTATTTAAAGATCGGCTCCTTCTCGCGTAAACATGCGTCATACGACCCCCAAGAATTGTAGATACCTATGCTGGTTCCACCATGGGGTGTATCAAGACCCATGGTGGCGGCCCCGACGCAACTCTAGAAGGCATAGGTTATACTACTGGTGCACCTAGTACCCTGTTTGTTTGCTCTGGAGTGTGTGCACGTCCGCACCCCGTTAGAACCTACACTGTTGCACCCACCGCCGTCGCTTTGACCGCTTACAATCAGCCCAATAATCGTGCCCCACCCTGCCTAGTTTCAGGGTACCATGATACCTAACTTGGGTTACTGCTGAAACGGGTCCCTCGTTACTAGGGTTTTCTAGCCAAACATGTTAAGTGGTTAAGTGTCTGTATTTACCTAACCTCACCCATCAATTCTTGTTAACATGTTGAATTTGGTTAAGTGTTTATAGTTGACTTAACCCTACCATCTGTCCTTAGCCTCTTAAAGCACCTGACCACTCACATTAGACAGATATTGCTACGGTTACTAGATGTGTCGGTCGGTTCCGGGCAGGCTTACACCGTAGCTCAGTCTAACCTCGGGTCCTTATTGGGCTCAATGCTTAACCACCCACATTGGATAGGTATTGTTGTGACTACTGGACAGCCGGGCGGGTCCGGGCAGGTTTACGTCACAACTCAATCCAACCACGGGTTAAGCATACCGTGTTTTCTAAATTTACATATTTTATCACTTCTCAATTATATATGTAAATTTCATGTTCTTTATTTTTGGGTATAACAATTCATACCGCAAGAATGTCATTGTCGTTGGCATGTGCCAACCATGCCAACATATATTTTTAATGTTTTACACCCAACGTTATTACCCCCATTTGTACGTTCGCAACATTATAACAAGTGTTGGGCTCGACACAATTCAGCCCAACTTTATAAACGTGATAAAAAAGGGAAATCAAGAACATGTAATATTTCACATAAAGGTGTGTGGCGCATGAACTTGCAATTTAGCGATTCAACTAACATATAATATGGGTCATGTGAACTTGCATTCAAATCAAAGTATAACTAAGTAGGTGACATATGAAATGACATAGTTTAGGCTTATACAAACTTAGGTTTAAACATGTTTAACTTGGCATAATGTCAACCACAAAACTAGCATGTTGTATATTCACCAAAATGTCCAATTTTAACATCTAATCATATATCCTATTTCAACATGAACTTGCATTGTTTATTAAACCCAAACGATACTTAACATAGATCCAATTATACTTGCAAATAAACATAAGAATGTGTTCATAGGTTTTGAGTCATGTAGGCATAAAAGGTCTCAAATCTAGAACATGTTTACATAAATTCTAAATTAGACTAAGGGAATGTATATAGTCCATGCCATCGACATAAACATAAAGGGACCAATTACTAGTTTTTGCCACAACTTGCTATTGCTGTTACTTTCATGTACAAATGTCCAATAGGCTTGCACCAATCAATTTATGCCACAAATATCAATACACAAGTCATGACAGAATTATTACAATACACATAATTCATACAATAACACAATTCTATTTTCATTTACATCGAATCACGTCACAGTTTTATTCATATTCTGAAAGATCACTATACTTACAACGAATGCAGAATCTTGAATTCTGGATTCTGAATTCTGAAATTGAGATGCGTTCCTTTGGGTAGATTAATGTTGCGTTGATTAATTTGATTAAGCTTTAGTCTTCTTCTTAGTTTGATTCGTCTCTAAGCTCCTCTCTCTTGACGGCTATGCTCAATTCCTTCCTGGCAGCATGACGACTCCAATCTTATTTTTTTGTGTAAAATTTTAGTTGAGACTTAGGGTGTATATATATATTTTTAAATTGTTTTGAGCCGTCAGATGAAGACAGGAGGAATCTAGACGATACAAAGTTCAAAGAGCCAATCAAGAGGTGACATGTCAGCCCTAATGACACACCGAGCCATAGAAATTCGAGCCAGAGCCAGACCCAGCTAGCCAGGTCGACCAGGTAGGTCGACTGGCAGGTCGACACCCAGGTCGACACTATGGTCGACCTGGGGTGACCAGGTCGACACCATGGTCGACCCTATGATCGACCTGGTCCCTGGGCGGGAATTTTCCCGCCCAGCCCAGTTTGAACCTGTTTTTTCGAATTTCGAATTTGAAACCGAGCTGTTTGAATTTTAAATTTTATTCAGAAACTTCCGAAGGTCATAACCCCTTCATACGCAGTCCGATTCATGCAAACTTGGACTCTATCTCAAGCAGAATTCCGAGACAAACGCAATGGCGTAACCCATTTCCCTTAATTCTTTCATTTAGAATTAATTACTCTTTAATTTGTGAAGCCTAATGTTATAGAATTCACGGGGTGTTACAAAAACAATGTTGCGCACCTCCTAAATGTCTACCCCTTTCGAACACTACGCAGTCACCCTCTCGATCCGTCCTCCGGCGTTATAGATCTCTACCCAAACTGCACTGGAATGAACCACCGACAATTAAAACCTATGCGTACAAGGAGACTTTCGTACAAATGAGGAGCGTGTTGCCAACCAACCCAAAGATTCACGTGTTACTTTACTTTATTTAACTTGAAAGTTGTGTGAGCACCTTGTTTTGCCGAACTAAAGAAAAAGTTGGAACCCGAGATGGAGGCTTCGCGTTTTTATAATGTGAGAAGACTTAGTTGTTAAGGAAGGAATAGTAGTTTTTGATTTGATACCCATGTGATGTCAGTCTGCGCGTTTTTATATCAGCTATATTGCTTAGCTTACAAGTATTTGTGTAGTTTGTGGTTTTAGTATACGCATGTGTTTTCAAATCCTGGGGTAGGCTACAGTTCATATTTCCTTTATCAAGAAGTCTCCGTGAAAAGTTAGGTATACATATTTTATCTTTTCTTTGTTGCTAAGAAAACTCAAAACGTACAGATGTTTAAATGGTGAAAATGACCGTTCATTGATGGGAAGATATACTTGAATGAACATATACAAAATCTATCGAATTTAATTTCTTAGCTAAGAAATAATGTACCCGGTTACAGATAATTTCATTGACGCACAAGCTGCTATGGACATAAATAAAAATATGATCGTACTGAGGAATGTATCACGATCCCAAAAATATAAAAATATAGATCAATTAACTTATTTTCTGAAACCCCAAAATGCTGATATAGGGTGTAAAATACTCCAAATAAAAAAGTGGCTTATTTTCCAAATTAAATTTTATAGTAAAATTTTATAAATTAAATTATAGCTATGCCTCAAAAATCTTGTCCAAATTCGAAACCAATATTTAATTAAAATTAAATTGTCGTTATGGCTTATAATGATACCATGGCGACTTTCTGGAAATTTGATTTGGACATAACTTACAATCTATAATACAATGTCTCCAATTTTCTCTTTTATTAGAAAAATAAACTTTAAGGGATTCTAACGTTTCTTGTTTCAAAGAAATCCGACTTATAATGAATCATGTACACTTAGTTGAAGTTCAAATCGAAATATTACGAGCTACCGCGAAATTTTGAGCTCGATTATAATTTATATGTTCAACTGTCTTTTAAATCATGTATTCATTATTTATAACTCAAATTTAAATTTAATTAAATTCCTTATGTTATCCAATTCACAAAACACTATGTTTTAACCATTTCCGAACATTTCGGAAATTTAATCTATTACCCCATTATTATATATTAATTTAAATATTCAAATATTTGAATTCAACCCATTCTGAATTTTCAAACCAATATATATAAAATAATTAAATTATTTTATTATTAAACTAACCGAAATTCTGGGACGTTACAGAATAAATTCTCTGCCACCAAGCAAATATATATTTAACATAAATCAGTGCTACGCGGTCAATTACAATGTCAGACACACAATCTATACATGTCCGTTCTGGGTCTAAACGAAACAACAATCCGGAATTCCTTTACATATGTTTAGGCTTTTTGTCACTTAACTGATATAAAATCCATCTGCAAATGGGAGCTACCCATTTGAGACATTCAGCAAGTCGTCCTTACGACATGAAGGGTCCCAGTCTTCAATACTGCCTTCAATGTCTCCAATTTCTCCACAATGTCATATTATTACTTGGAATGGTTTTCAGTCAAAAATCCAATCCCAGTCTTTTCAAATAATAAGTGCAATTAAAATCACAATTATAGAACATACATGCTTTCGACCAAATCTCCTTCCGTCTTAGATTTGTTAAATTAAAACTTCTTTAAACCCATTCTATAATTATCTTTACCAAAAATCCATATTTCAACTTTACACTTTTAAAACACATCCTTTAAATCAAAGATAATTTAGCCTCAAATTCTCAATTTACTTTCCGTTTGATAACTCGTTATCCAAATCTAGTTTCCTTTGAAAATTCTTAATCCGCCTTTCATAATTTCATTATAGTTTCCATTTAAAATGATGTCCCAACATTCTATTCTTTAATATAAAGTTTATAATTCAATCCTCTGCTTTAAATTTTCTCCAACCAAAGATTTAATTAAATTCCCAAATTACGATATGAATTTCCACAACTTAATCTCATCGGGTTTTAAGAATGAAATTATTGGAGATATCATTCATGACTAAACCTAAATCAATCTATATTGAACATAAGTCACACAAAAATTGTATCTACTTATATTCGATATCAATTCTCATAATCAACGTATACTATTGGAGGAATAATGATAATAGTATCTTTTAAATTCCTCAATAAGTTTGCACCATGGAATTTCATATCAAATATCCGAAGATTATTTCTATCCAACTTGTCTCAAACAAATCGGAAATCCTTATCACTACAACAAAATATGATGTTAATAATGCTATTTAATGGCACATTATTCTGAAGTGTTATTATTTACGGTGTACTGAACACTATATAATCAAAGTAAGTGGAAGAAAATATATTTTGTGCGGGAATTAATTTTGCGTGTGACCTTTTTAGACACTATCTTCTTTCCCATCGTCATCTCCTTCAGGAAGCACCCGTAAAATCCCTAAAACGCAATAAAATCGCAAAAACCGATTTTTCAATGGAATTTCCTTATCCTCACCACTCCCAGGTCCGCCCCTAACCATAACAAAAATCCCTAGCAGCCTACAAACCCCAATTCTACGCCTCACTTCCCAACGCCATGGCGAACAATCTCCAAATCGGCGGTGGCGGACCACGTGGACCTTCGCCTTTCATCTCTGTCCAACATGACCCTCCTCCCCCTTCCTTGATCCAAAGCAACAGCCCTGCTTCGCACTTGAGGCCTAGCTGTATTCCTTTATTCCCGGTCCTCCTCCGCCCAGAGCTCCCACCGCCTACCTATCCTTCGTCTATGCAGTTCGAAAGGTTATAAATAATAGTCCCATGATTCTGATTTTCTTTGATTCGTAAGAAAAATATATGACAGTTGATATTTTAAATAACCAATTTATTTTGATATGTAGCAGCTGCTCCAATCCGTAGGAGCTTGCATACACAGATTGGTTAAAGTAAGGCCATGTGGATTTGAGTAAGTTTTACCTATCTTTTGTTTTAATTCATCAATTATTTTCCTTCCAAATTCTATTGACACTGTATGGTTTCATAGGACACTATCAGTGATGTGATTTAATTATTCTATGCCCATGCATTACCTACTATTCATGTGAGTTTGTGTCATGTGATTTTGTTTTCAATTTTTTATGTTCAAATATGAGATGATTACCTTGCTTTCAAGATCATTAAGAAGACGAAGATATGTTGTTTAATTGTTGAAGAACATTAATTAGATGGTATTAATTGCTTATTTTGTTCTTCGTATAACATAAATTAAATTTAATATGCTATAAAAGTCATTGATTAGGATATGATATAATTACCTTCTATTTTCTTCTATGGAAATTGAATCCATTAGCTATTCAACATGCATATTATTCTGTTTACTGTTGGCACTAAATGGATGTGAATAATTCCCAAATGCACCTGATTCCTCCATAGCTGATTCCTCCATTGATATTCACTATAATGCATCTAAAAATCTGCAAGTTCAGATTCATGAATATTAATAATATTTGATTTTTTGAAGGAATTTATTTCTCATTCTGGGATGTCCACTTTGTATTTTTTAGAAATGATATTCAGTTGATAAATTGTTAATTTAACTAGAGTTCAATAGGCATTTATGTTTAATCAAGTATTTTGAAGTAGGTTATGAGTTTATAATGTGAAATGGAATTTTTTTTTACGTATTTCCTATTTGCATTGGTAATCATATGCTCTTTGCATCTCTTAAAACTATGTTTTTTTTTAATTACAAGCATAATTGTATGTTTTCTCAGTTTTTCTTCTTATGTGTTTTCATTTTTTTTAACATGTTCAGCTAGACTTAGAACTCAAAAATGAGCGAGTATCATTATTAACTGAAATTCTAAGAGTTATATCAGAACGTTAATAAAAGATTGTCAAATTTTGAAATGATTTACGTCCCTATGAGCTGCTTTTCTAAGATCATTATAAGGAATTATCAAATACTAGTATGACTACTTATAAAAGTCCATTTGGAAACAAAGTATTTTGAATGTTTTCAAACAGTGTTTTGAACAGTAATTTCTAAGTAGAAGTATTTTGATGAAATTTATCTTCAAGTAGAGAAGTGTGGTTAAAATTTCTTAAGATAGCTTCATTGTTCGTAAGCAACATAACTGCCATTTCTGAAGTTTCAACTTAATGGTTACTTTTGGAAGATCCTTATAAAATTGCCTCATACACTAAAATTGTAAATTAATTGCTTATAAATATATTTGGTTCAAGCATTTTGTTATTAATTTTTTCTTTTGTCTCATGAAAAGGTTAGACTCAATTTAATTAAGTATCTATGTTTTCAAACTTCATACTTGTCATTTGGTTTCAGCAAAAAATCACCCAACCCTGGTTTCTTGTATGCTTGCATTTCCACCCATTCAACATAAAATCACTGGTCCCATTTAACAAATATTCATTTTTTTAATTTTATTTTTGTTAATACCCTAAGTATTGATTTTGATGAGAACAACCATATAAACATTACTATTAATATATCTTTGAGTTGTGCAGTTACATTAGATATATTATGGAGATATTTACAAAGATAAACAAGAATATAAAAGAGGAATTACAACGGAAGGATAATCAATGCAATTGAAGACCGAAAGCTATTAAAGATGAAAGCTGAAGAACAGAGGTGTTTGAAGTGATGAGGAGTTGGTTGAACCTTAGTATATCTTGTTAAAGATCCCATGGTAATTATACTTGAAGATAATCAACCATTAACCTCAACCAAATCACCAAAATCCACAAATATAAGGAAATCTGAAGTGCAGAATATTTGCAACACTTATGTGTCTTTTGCAAAACTACATATGTTGACATAGGTATCTTTATATGTCGACATATAATGGTTTTCCAGATTTGTAAATTCAATTTAGGTAGTTATTTCCCTCCACCCTTTCACCAAAAGACACGTACTTTCATACACTATTTAAAGGCCTCTGGTAAAGAATATTTACAAAATAATTTCACATTTTCTTATACTCCTTCTTCTCCATTTATTCTCTACAAAATTCCATTGAAAACTATCCTATTACTCTTGCAAATTCACTCTCTTTCACTCCTATTCTTTATTGATTTGGAAGCCACAGAATATCAGAGAGTTCACCTTGAATTCATATCACTCTCTCTCTGATTTAATCATGTTTCCTCAAAGAATTCAAAGATATATTGCCATTGGAGGTCTATAGGATCATTGTACCAAATCTGCAAGAATCTATATTGAAGATATGACTATTTTCCATTGTGTGCTGCTGTTATAAGGAGAAGGTGTATCTTATAGCCTATGAAATCAAGATTCTAAAGGTGTTCTTGCCACCTGTGGAAAGCAAGCGATTATAGTGAAATTCGGCATGGTGAAGTGAAGGACTGGATGTAGGATTGGTTAATCCGAACTAGTATAAAAATCCTGGTGTTATTTACGTTACTGCATTTTATTTCATTACTTATTTCTTTTGATTTGAATTTGAATAGATATAGTTTATCTCTCTAGTGTCTGAGTAACCTTAAGATCCATTAATATTGGGTTATAAACACTTAGTTCGCTAACAATTGGTATCAGAGCAAGGCTTTCAAAGTTATCATAATCTGATATTTTGAAATTTATAAATGACTAGTGATACTAGTAACACCTTTATTAATTCTTTTATAGAAGGGCAATCTACCACTAGACCTTGATGGAAGTAGTTATGTTTATTGGGCTTGTAGGATGAAATTTTATTTGCAGTCTAATGGTTTAGATATTTGGAACATTTCCCTAAGAAGAACACATAGAGTCTCAAACTGAATATTCAAACTGGACACTAGACCAAAAGACATAGGCACTTAACAATTCTAAGGCCATGAATATTTTATTTTGCTCCTTAAATAGAAATCAATTTAATCGAGTTTTTATATGTAGTTATGCATACGAAATTTGGAGAATACTGAAAGTCACACATGAAGGCACTAATAAAGTAAAACAGACAAAGATATATATGCAAACTCACCATTTTCAACTTTTTCAAATGAAACGAAATGAATCTATTTCTGATATGTATTCTAGATTTCAATATATTGTACATGCCTTAATATCATTAGAAAAGAAAATTACTGAAGAAGACCAAGTCAGAAAGATCTTGAATTCACTTCCTAATGAATGGGATCAGAAGACTCTGGCAATCGAAGAAGCCAGTGATATTAGTACTATGTCAACAGAAGAATTAATTGGTAATCTAATGTACTATGAAGTAAAGTAGCAGGTTAGAAAAGAGAATCAGGGAAATGAGAAGAAATCACTAGCAACTAATGCTATGATCGACAATGATGAATCAGGTGATGATGCTATTGATGATGGTCCTGAGTTTATTACCAAGAAGATCAAGGAAATCTTGAAGTACTGGATAACGAAGAATCTTTGAAAAACTGACAATAATAATTTCAGAAATGGAAATGTTGTTAAATGTTTCTAATGCGATAAACTCGGTCATTTGAAAAGAGACTGTCCTAACTTGAAAAAACCAAAGTATTTTTCAATTACTTTTAATAAGGAGAGGAAACAAGCATTTAATGCAACATGGAATGGTTAAGATACATCACGAAGTGATAATGATTTAGTAACGGAAAAGGCCGATGTATGGTTCATAGCAATAGATGACCAGGTATGGAATTTTGATGAAGAAATTACTAAAATTTTAAATGATATGCATCAGAGATTAGAAATACTTAGGAAAGAGTACGAACATAGTTTGGCAGAAATAGATAAATTAAAAGTATCTAATAAAAAGTTGAGTAAAGAAAAGCAATGTCTAGAAGATGAAATTGAAAATTTTAATGCTCATAAAAATGGAAAGGATTTAACACTTGGAAGTTTTGAAAAACTAAAAATTGAAAATGAGTCCCTAAAATTAGAAAATCTTTCAATAAAGTCAAAGATTGCTAATCTGAATGAAAAAATAACATCTCTAGACATGTTATTCTTAATAGTAGTAAGGATTTTGATAAAATGAAAACTGATATTGATAAATTTAACAAAGGGAAGGATAATCTAGAAAAATTATTATCTGCATCTAAATACAATAAGAATAAGCACGGACTTGGATACACCCCTAAGGCTAAATCAAAGAAAAATAGTACTCATTGTACTAACTTTGTTAAAGCCACCAAGTTCAAACCAAAACCTAGGAAATTAAAGTCAAATCCTCCGAATAGGTTGATTAACTTATGGGTTCCAAAATGGTTGAATAATACTGAAAAAGATAAATATATTGATAATTTTAGTAATAAGGTTCATTTATCTGATGATTATATTTTGAAAGGGCATTCAAACTCTTCATGGGTTTGGCATCCCAAACTTAACCCCATGGACCCCGAAATAAAAAGGGTACCAGTGTGCATATTTTATAATCTTCCAGGAACAAAATAGTCGATGCTCAATGCATATGACAAGAAATCTATTGAACCTTGGATAAATATTAAAAGGACTTGTTATCGGCATCAGCAAAGTTGGTAACTCTAAAACTCATTTGATTATTTAGTTTATTTCATGTTTCGATTTCCCCACTTATGTTTTATTTATATATACAAACTCTACATATTGTCTAGCAGTAAACTAAATAATTCTTTTACCCTTTTTTGTTGATGACAAAGGGGGAGAAAAGGTATAAATATACTAGAAAAAATGATAGGGGGAGTGCACAAAGTTAGCGGAAGTCAAATATAAAAAGTAATATATTTTATCTCTTAAATATTTATATGGTTGTCATCATCAAAAAATGGGAGATTGTTAATACCTTAAGTACCCTAGGTATTGACTTTGATGAGAACAACCATACAAACATTACTACTAACATATCTTTGAGTTGTGTAGTTACATTAGATATATAATGAAGATATTTATAAAGATAAACGAATATACAAAAGAAAAATTACAAAGTAAGGATAACCATTGCAATTGAAGACTGAAAGCTATTAAAGATGAAAGCTAAAAACAGAGATGTTTGAAGTGATGAGGAGTTGGTTGAACCTTAGAATATCTTGTTTAAGATCCCATGGTAATTATACTTGAAGATAATCAACCATTGACCTCAACCAAATCACCAAAATCCACAAATATAAGGAAATCTGAAGTGCATAATATTTGCGACACTTATGTGTCTTTTGCAAAACTACATATGTCAACATAGGTATCTTTATATGTCGACATATAACAGTTTACTAGATTTTAAAATTCAATTTGGGTAGTTATTTCCCTCCACCTTTTCACCAAAAGACACATCCTTTCATGCACTATTTAAAGGCCTCTGGTAATGATTTTTTATACAATAATTTCACATTTTCTTCTACTCCTTCTCCATTTATTCTCTACAAAATTCCATTGAAAACTGTGCTAATACTCTTGCAAATTCACTCTCTTTAACTCCTATTCTTCACTGATTTGCAAGCCACACAATATCAGATAGTTCACCTTGAATTCATATCATTCTCTCTCTGATTTAATTCTATTTTCTCAAAGAATTCAAAGATATATTGCCATTGGAGGTCTATATGATCATTGTACCAAATCTGCAAGAATCTGTACTGAAGATACGACTACTTGCCAATGTGTGTTGTTGTTGATAAGGAGAAGGTGTATCTTGTAGCACATGAAATCAAGATTGTAAAGGTTTTCTTGCCACCCATGGAAAGCAAGCGATTATAGTGAAATATAAGGGTGCGTTTTTTACAGGCTCCTATTAAGTTTCAAAATTAGGCTCACATTCGGTCATAAACTTATTATAAATTAGGTCCCTATTTTTCAAAAATAGGACAAAAAAAAATATAATGTAAATTCATAATAAAATAAAAGATGTACACGAGAAAAAATCAGTTGGAAAAACAATCAATAAACATGTCAAAATCAAAAAATACAAAAAAAAGTGAATTGCAGTTAAATGCATCGAACCATGCACATATTTCACATACTTGCATGCCATATATGCATTTATTACAATTCTGCATCGAACAACAGCATAAATGCATACATGTATGCAGATTTGTGAAATAAATGCATCTTCTGATGCAACTATTCAAAATGGGCATAGAAAACATGCATACTTGTATATGTGCACACAAGTATGCAGTTAAGCAGAAAAAATACATACAAGTATGCACATTGCGTTGCCTATGGCCTTCATCATATTCTGGCATACTAGTATGCAGTTATTCTCAATAACTGCATACTTGCATGCAATTATTCAGTAAGCGTTCACCTATTTTTTACATGTGTATGCAGATAGTTGCATACATGTATGCAATTATTGGCAAAAGTTGCATACATATATGCAACTTTTTTTTGTTTGCGTGAACTTCTAGAGAAGTTTCCAGAATTTAGGATTTTTTTTATGCCAGAGCGCATTTTTTTTGTTCAAAAGAGAAAAACGTGAAGGGGACAAGTCAAAAAGGCAGAACCTGCTAGAAAAGTTGGGAGGCATCTTATTTTTAGGGACCGGAAACGTAAGTGATACTTTGGGTGGATGTGGCGTGAATTAAGTTTCATTTTAGGGATATGTCCCTAATTTTCATGAAATATAATGCATGGTGAAGTTCAGGACTGAATGTAGGATTGGTTAATCCAAACCAGTATAAAAATCCTGGTGTTATTTACTTTGTTTTATTACTTATTTCTTTTGATTTGAATTTGAATAGATATATTTTATCTCTCTAGTGTCTGAGTAGCCTATAGACCCATTAATATTGGGTTACATATAGACACCCAGTTCTCTAACAATTTCAAAGTAAGAAACCAAAGATTTAGATTTGTTTGGCCTATGAAGACCATGGGAAATTATTAATTACAAGTGAATGAGGGCATGCTGGTGGTTCTTATTTAATATTTTACTAAACGAGATGTATATTATAAGTTTTTATTAAGAGGAAAATGAGTATAATTATTCTTAATTATTAGCACGTGGGTTGAAAAATATCATCTAACATTTGGTCCAGTTTCAACCGTTTGTCATGCCTTAATATGCATGTATACTAATTGAAGCACATGTACTGTAAGAGTGATACACACTGCGCATTTCCCTAATTTGTAGGGCATGAAAATACTATAGAGTTGCCGCCGCTTGTGGTTAAGTCTATCCTATCAAAAAATTAAAAACAGTTTTGCAACCATTCATCAAGAAGAATTGGTTTCACATTAACTTTGAATATTTTAAAAATGGAAGATGATGGCATGATGTTTTAATAATTTACTAAGAGAAATGTATTTTAATAAGTTTTTATCAAGAGGGTTTGACTCTGGCTATTTTTAATTATTAGGATGTGGGCGGTGGGCCAAAAAAATTCAGTTGTGAGTCTATTCTAGTTTCGACCATTCATCATGCACTAAACGCAAATAATCAATTGTGCACTAACTAAAGCATTGTTTAGTGCTACTGAGCATTTCCCAAATTTGTAGTTTGAACTTTATGTTTACTTGAACACGCTCATGGGATATTTTTTTCGCATATAACATTTTTGTTAACTTGTAGGAATAATTTAGGTAATGTCACATGCTTAGCTCAGACCTCAAATGGCTTTGGAAGAATGCTTGATTCCTGTCGTTTAAGGATAAAAAGGTATACATGGGTACTTAATAAATGCGAAAGCATTTCATTTGTTTATTACTGATTTGTTGTTTTCTTTCAACTAGTGGCAATGTTTTTCTTGTTATGGAGATTAGTTTATGATTAATGTAACGTTTTCATTCTCTTTTAGTTCATTGAATACTTTTGCACTGCATTAACTTATCTTTGTACACTAACTGCTATTTTATAGGAGGCATGTAAAATCACTAGTCAAGAATCAGTTTGAACGAGAACACAATTCAAGCACATGGAAGTTTAGCAGTCTGGACTAAACCTCGAATTAACTGACAACATGAGCTCATGTAAGCCATTGCTCTACAAGTAGTCCTTTTTCCTTCTTCCCTTTTCCCTTTTTCAGGCATTTCTGAAAGTGGATCTTTTCAAAAGTCCGACCTTACTTTTTAATTAGTTAATTAGATATTATAAACTTCGCATAAATCAATGACTTAAGATATGTTTGTTAATACTCTAGTGGATGTAAATTATAACTAAAATTTATTTAGAGTGAAGCCAAGTGCATCCAAACTTTGATGTGGTACATTCAGTAGCTTGTGATCTACAATCTGATACATCTATATCGGCCCTCTCATTAGCGACCTTAGTTACTGCTTAATATATTTCTAATGACAGATGGAATTGTAATTTGTTGTATTATATCAGAATGAAACGTTTGTGCATGCGAAGGGTCTACTTATAGTACATAGCCTAACGATCAAATTGTAAAACAGAAAATAAAAGAGTCGTGGGCTAAAGCCCAGGCCCATATACAAACATGTTACAAGAATGAATGTATTTATATAATACTAGAATGTATTTGAGCTTTATTAATCTCTCTCGGTTTTATCTAGTGTTTCCCCTTTCTCTTCTGTACCGCCGCCATGATTAGTATTCAATTCTTCTCTAAATCAAGTGAAATTCTTTGCCGAGAGGGGCTTCGTGAGAACATCTGCCTTCTGATAGAGGGCTGGCACGTGATTGACATCCAATTTCCCTTTACGGTCCGTTCTCGTATGAAATACAAATCTATCTCAATATGCTTCGTACAAGCATGTTGGATAGGGTTAGTTGACAGAGAAACGGTGCTCAAGTTGTCGCACCATACAATTGGCTTCTTGTTTGAGGCAAACCCTAGTTCTCAAATCAAGGAGTTTATCCACATGATTTCAGCCATCGTGCTTGCTACAGATCGGTATTCTTTTTCAGTACTGGAGCGTGATATGGCCAGAATGCCATGGATGAAGAGTATGGTGCACTAATGATAATGAGACAATTAATGATAATGAATAATACCTAAGGTGTAAGCCCAGTTTCGAAAATATATCTATGCTTTCTCTTGACTAACTGTGACGACCCCATTTCCCGTACAGACGGAGACAAGGGTAATCTTTGGAATATAACACAGAAACAGGTAATAGCAGAACAGAATTACATAAATACACCAGATAATGAACAATAGAATATACTGGATAAAAGTAATCATCAGAGTTATACAGTATACAGGATCTTACTTAGTACCATTACAGTTCAACTATACATATATGTCTACAGCGGAAAAACAAACAAAATGTACAATAGGAGCTGAACAACATAAAAAGAGATAAATGATAGAATCCACCTTCAGCTCCAGCTATCCAGAAAGAACCAGCTAAACCTGAATACAAGGCTGCCCGTGTAGAAAAAGGGGCACCCGAGTTTGAAAGTGAAACAAACTATGTGTCAGTCATGGGACTGGTATGAGAAATCTACTAAACACATTTATAATATGGCTAATCACAGGACCACGCCACTTTCGTGGAACGGGTTTACTCCATTGGATTGCCAGTGCTTTAAAACAAATCTTTCTTTTAAACATTGCAATGCTTTTTATAAAAATGAAGCCATTATAAGACTCAGTTCCCATCACACAATGCAACGCAAATCGGAGGATAGAGTTTTTACCTTATAACGGCCAAAATATGCTTGATACGAATAAAACAAAGGCATTTGATATTATTACTAGTGTTTATATCTTTCGAAAACAATTTTGAATCATAACTATCAATCACAGACGGCATTAATGCCCATACCACTATGTCGCCATATATAAGTATACAATCAAAACCGCACAGTCACGTATTTGGAAATTGGATTTCTGTCATGAACCAAGGCAAAAGATAGTCCTTACCGAATTTACGACTCTCTAGCCCGAGACGCAGGATCAGAGCTCGAGTGACCCTAGGAGCGACAGGGCCAGTCCACCGATGTGGATTAAAATTCCTGAACAATACATTTCCCCGCCCTTTGGGGCGTAAACGAGCCAACGAATGACTCCATCAGACCCGGATCGTCCGATCAAACCGAGGCACCTCGCAATAGCAACAAACACATAAGTCAAACTCGTCAGGGCATGTAAAACCACTGACGCCACTTCTAACTAGAAAGAAACGCATATCCTCCCTGAGGTCCTCTCCCGTTTCTGGTTCATACCGGGGTGTGAGGCTCGCGATTTCACGTTATACACAAAGTTACGCCACACAGGCGGTGCTTTGATCATCTCCACAAGATTTTGCTTTTCAACAGAAGCCCTGTTCATTTGCCACTTAGGCATGCCACACTAGCAATTCATGCCATGCGACTGATGTCCATCGATATACAACCTCTGAGCTCGTGTGTTTCAGAGAAGGGCGTTAAGCAAAAGAATAAATTCTCCGCCGCCAAACAGATGTATATTTAACAGAGATCAATCAACATAGAATAAAATCCAATGTCAGACACACAGTCCATTTACAAGTCCGTTCTGCGTCTGAACGAAACCGGAGGCACTATATACCTCGCAAACCCATCGATCACCACGTACGTCTGGAGATCACCACTCATTATCCATATTTCGGGATGCCTCCCAATCGGGACCTCGGTTACCATCCAAACGAGGTGAAGATCTCCGGTCTTCGACCACCGTCTTCATCGCGTCGATTCAGTTATTCAGAATGGGATAAACCCGGTCTTTCTGAGCAACTCGCGTATATAATAAACAAGTGCAACACTAATATACACACGCATCATTTCAATTCATTAGTCACTAACTGTCAATCAGTAAGAGAACGATTTCCCAAATATTAACCCCGAAGGCCGAAACCAACATCAGATCAACACCCAGGAAACCATTCGACTTAGCCAACCTTCAGTTAATTTCTAAATTTCACATCCATATCGTTTATAATATTTTACAACGATCTATCGCTATTTTTATTTATTTTAAAATAGCCAATTTATTCAAAACGACGCTTCGGGCCATAGCGCGGCCGTGGCGCTGTTTTTTCTTCAGATTTGATTTACACATATCTGAAAATCTAACCGTTGGATCTTCACAAAATTTACATCATTAGAAAGATCTTTTCAAAACGAATCCAACGGTTCCAGTTTTGGGAAATTCCGACGGTCGGATCTTCCGGTATAATCGTTTGAAGTTTCGATTTCAAAATACGAACTGCAGCATCGTTATTCGATTAAATATAATTATATATATATATATATATATATAATCGATTTTGGCGCTGTTTTCCTTCAGATTTGAATTAAACATTCTAGACAATCCAACCGTTGGATTTTTTACAAAGTTGGTGCCGTTGGAAAGATATTTCCAAAGCGAACCCAACATTTGTGATTTCAGGAAAATCCAATGGTCGGATCTCCCGTACTAATCGTTTGAAATCACGGTTTCAAAATACGAACTGCAGCGTCGTTATTCGATATATTTCAATTTATTTAAATATATATATCGATTCTTCGATTTCAAAACTATATTCTTTTCATACATTTGATAAAAATGATATTTTTATCTAATTGTCTTCTATTTCAACATTTCACTATTTTTAACAATTCATGTATATAATAAAAATTTGATTTTTATTGTAAAACAATTCATTTCAAAACTCTATTATTTTATATAGTTCATATAGGTAATAAAAATAGGATTTTTATTATAAAACAATTTATTTCAAAACAAGATTATTTTATATAGTTCATATAGATGATAAAAATGTGATTTTTTATTATAAAACAATTTATTTCAAAATATGAATACCATTCAACACAAGAATTTCAATTCAACGAATGAATATTGATTCAACACATGAAGGTTTTCTATAGTTTTTATATATAGATAAAAATGTGATTTTTATATTTAAAACACGAACACTGTTGAAGGTTTTCTATAGTTTATATATATAGATAAACATGTGATTTTTATATTTAAAACACGAACACCATTCAACACATGAATTTCTAATCAACGAATGAGTTTCAATTCAACACATAAAGGTTTTCTATTCAACGAATAAATATAGTTTCAACAAATGAAAATAATTCAAACACATGAATATTATTCAAAATTTCGGCAGCATAACGGCAGGGTAGTTAAAACCGGGACCGTTCCTAGTACGGCTCCTTGCTCTACCTTAAAACCTCGCGGTTTTTGTCAATGGGGATCATGCATCTAGTTCGCACGCAGGCGGCATGTATATATTTATTTCATTTCCACAAACTAATCCTATGTGGTGTCAACCAAATATTTCTCAACCACAAATGGGTATTTTTCAACCACAATCAATCAATATCAACCACAAACAATCCCAATCAACCATTCGCTATCAATCAATTTTCACACCAATCACAACCAATAAATATCGTCCATGGTTTGTGGACGAGGGGCGTATATATATATATATATATATATATATATATAACAATTCACTTCTATTTCAACACATATATAATTTATACAACGCATATATAACTTATACATCGAACGTACAACTTATACAACTCTTATACATGAGGTGTACAATGCTTATATAACTCATACATCGACTATATAATTTATACATCGTCGTTTTCCATATCGTTTATAAATTAGAAATCTCACATTGGGTTCCACTCCACCAAAAATAGCAGAAGGCTCAGAAAAATATGCTGTCTCTTCTAGAAGGTAGAAGACGTCCACACGAGTCCATTGTCTCTGGTTTCTATGGATTTCGACAAGAAACGAAAAAGATATGATTTTTCAAAGTTTGCAACGGTTTAAAGGTGTTAAAACAGTTGAAAATAATAAAGCTGTATACCTCGTTTTTTCTTCGAAACTAGGTTTCTGATTTTCATCGAATCCGTGAAGCAATATGAAGATCGGCCAACACCACGTCGCAGCGCTTGGAGAGGCGCGCAAAACAAGGTGAGGGGGGCCCCACTCGGTGGCCTCTGGCGAACACGGCGGCGGCTGAAAGTCGCTGACTTTGAGGCGTTGGATCTCGATGATGGCGCAGCTACAGGGGTCGAATCAGGTATGGATGTGGAGAGGGGATCGAGATCTTCAAAAAGTTCAACTGGAGGGGGTGGCGAAAACGCCTGTGGCGGCGGCGATCGGCCTGGGAAGCTTCGAAGGCTTTTCCGCCTTCAGATCGTATCTAGGAGAGAGAATATTATATATATATTTTAAAAAAAAATTATGATTGGCCGGTGGGTTTTAAAGGGTTTTCTGACACGACCACCAATCTAAACCCAACGACTGTCGTCCCTAGCATTTTACCCCCATTCCGAACACAGTGGAATATGTTTCGTAGGCCCATTCGACTGTTTCAGTCAGTTTCCATTCAATTTAAAATATATAACATTCAATATTCGATTTGAATGTACATTTCAATTTGCCAGGGCCACAAACTGATTCGGAAAATTCCAGAAAAGTAAATCTGGCTATGTTTTGATGATACAGTCCCAACAAAACTAGTTTCGTCGAATTCTGAGACCGTTTGCAAAAAGGCCCATTTCTGGTCAATCCAATTTAACTATAATTGACCAAAACACATTTTCCTTTACCACGCTCACATACTAGCTTCAAAAATTATGAAATTTGAAACCTAGCAATAACTTCACATCCCGAATCCAAAAAAAGTGGTTTCATCAAATTCCGAGGTCGTTTGCAAAATGGCCAATTTCACGGGCTATATAAATTCCCTAGCGACCTTTCTGAAAATTCATTTGGCCATAACTTTTGCTTTCCGCTATGAAAATTCGATT
This sequence comes from Allium sativum, assembly GCA_030737875.1. Lineage (NCBI taxonomy): Eukaryota > Viridiplantae > Streptophyta > Magnoliopsida > Asparagales > Amaryllidaceae > Allium > Allium sativum. The sequence goes on along the minus strand of CM060911.1, from coordinate 225,511,971 downwards.
TTTCAGATTCGTTAGAAAGGTATTCACTAACAGAATTAAGTATTTTTTGTTTCACTCAAATCTGTTTTGTTTTGCACCCGGTACAGTCCGACAAAGTTTGTATGCAATTTTTGAAACTGCAACGCCTTTTCAGGCCTTGTTTATAATTAGAATTAATTATATTCGTTTTCAAACGTCGATTCAAACTCACTTTTCATTGCTATTATTTAAAATATTTATTTTAAATATTTAAAATCCATTATTTTAGCCAATTTAAAAATTTTAAATTGGTTCAGATTTTCTAGGTCGTTACAATCTCCCCCACTTAAAACTTTTCGTCCCCGAAAAGGAACAAAGTCGAAAGTGGTTTGATTCGTCAACTCTACGTTCGATCCGGCTTCCATTATCCAACTTTTTAGTTTCTGAGAATTTTCAAATTCTTCAAAAAAAATTGGCTAACACCCGGAATTTTCGAAAAATTTCGCCATAACCTCTTTTGTACGGGGAGAGGTTTGGAAATTTATTGGGCCGTATTAGGTACCCTATAAATCCTAATAAGCATACACATATTTATAGTGATATATTCTGGTGTTTACAGGGGAGCGTGTATTGATAATAACTCCAGAGAATAAATTCTCGTCACCCTGTCAAAGCCTGAGGGAGTGTGTATTTTAAATGCTCCAGAGGATAAATCCTCGTCACCTCGTCCCGTGTGGGAAATAAATGGTCCATGTGCCGTATCTAATAACAAGAGAGACGTGATTATTGTCAACTCCAGACCCATGTGGGGTTTTTATTAATCTGGCAATTTGTCGTTATAATTTAAATAGTCCATATCAGTCATCAGTTCGACCTATAAAATATAGTCATCGCCATACAAGCCTCTCGCTCGTATGGTAAATCTTCCACCTCGTCACACAAGCTCCAAATGCTTATGTGGTATATGATGAAGTATGCCTATCTTCAGAAATATGCCATGCAGTGTAGTTCAAAATTAACTGTTACTATCCTATGGTGATGTTTATTATTTCACACAGAACAACCAGCACTCCGCATCCAATGGCATTCACAGGAGTTGATATAATAATATTTCGCATCCAACTCATTAAGGTTTACCTATTTGTCGGGCACGCAAATAAAATCTTTACTCAACAACTAATCCATTTACCGATTCAAACATATATAATACACATGTATATATTTCTATTTATTTTCTAATCAGTTCAATGTGTGATTTAAATGAATGTATTCTACCATTCATTCTCTTATTAATTAAATTAACTATCGTTTCAATAATTTTAATTAATCAAATCTACTATCACACAACACAGACAACAATCAAATTGATTTTAACTTTTCAAAATCATACAAATCAATTTCTATATTCTTTTAAAATCATTCAGACTATAGAATTGAAAGTGCACATCCATGGAAAGAAAATAACAATAAAGTAGAGAACTAATTGGTAATGCAAAGTATGGTAAATGTACCTTGCACCGGAGTCAATCAAAGATATCCACTTGACATCTAGGATAAGCTTTCTGAATGCTCTCCTCGGTTTCCCAAGTACAATCTCGCGGATCTCCACTCCATTACACTTTGACCAAGTGAACTTTCTTGTTCCTCGGCTCTTTGGTTTCTTTGCCGATAATCTTTAGCGGCTCTCTTCTCACAGCTAGTTCTGGAGTAATTTCAATATCCTGCCGAGCTGCTTCTTCCACTATCAAGTCTGGATCATGAACGTGCTTTCGAAGTTGAGATAGGTGAAATACATCATGAACTCCAGGCAACCGATCTGGCAATTTAACCCTATAAGCGAGAGTTCCGATCCATTCCAGAATAGGAAACGGACCAATGAATTTGGGTGCCAACTTTCCAGTTTTACTGAACCGGATAACTCCTCTCATCGGCGATACTTTCAAATATACATAGTCGCCAACCGCAAAGGATATATCTTTTATTCTCCTATCGGCATAGCTCTTTTGTCGGCTTTGAGCGGCGAGTAATCGCTTCTTAATAAAATCGACATTGTCGGCAGCTTCTCGAATCATATCAGGCCCTAACACGAGTCTATTCAGGTTCGACCCAACAAGCAGGAGATCGGCACGGTCTACCATATAATGCTTCGAATGGTGACATTGTTAGGCTCACCTGGTAGCTGTTGTTATACGAGAATTCAGCCAAATGTAGATGGTCTTCCCATGATCCGCCAAAATCTAGAACATAAGCCCGCAATAGATCTTCTAAAATACGATTCACCCTCTCAGTCTGACCGTCTGTCTGAGGATGATAAGCGGTGCTCAAGTTTAGCTTTGTTCCCAGCTCTACTTGAAATGCCTCCCAGAATTTACTAGTAAATATTGTATCTCTATCACTAAATATACTGAGCAGCACTCCATGTAGTCTAACTATCTCCTTGAAGTATATCTGCGCCAGAATCTGTGCAGTTCTGTTTGATCTGACAGGTATGAAATGGGCGGTCTTCGTGAAGCGATCTACGATCACCTAAATACTGTCATTCCCTTTTCTGGTTCTGGGCAGATCATCTACGAAATCCATAGAAATATGTTCCCACTTCCAACCAGGAACGTCTAGCGGTTGTAACAATCCAGCCAGTTTCTGTTGGTCGCTTTTGACTAGCTGGCAAGTAGGGCATCGGCTAACATATATTGAAACGTCTCTTTTCATAGCCTTCCACCAGAATGTTCGTTTGAGATCGTTATGCATTTTGGCCACACCAGGATGGATACTCATCTTGGACTTGTGACACTCGTCTAACACTTCCCTTTTTAGCTCGGGGATGCCAGGAACACAAATCCTTCCTTTCAATCTCAGGATCCCATCGTTATCTATTTGTAAACACGAGGGTTCGCTTTTCTGAATCCTTTTGATCATATCCTTAATAAAGTTATCCTCCTTCTGAAGAATAGATATTTTGTCAATCAAGGAAGTCGTAATAATAAAGTTGGCGATCATTACATTCTTTCGGCTTAGCGTATCGGCCACAACATTGGCATTCCCTGGAGTGTATATAATCTCAAAGTCATATGCTGCAAGGAACTCTAGCCAATGTTGCTGCCTCAGATTCAAGTCCTTCTGGGTGAATAGATACTTTAGCGACTGGTGATCTGTAAACAGTTCAAATCTCCCACCCAGAAGATAGTGTCTCCAGATTATCAAAGCGAATACTATCGCCAATAACTCAAGATCATGAGTGACGTAATTTTTCTCATGCGGCTTCAGTTGACGGCTAGCATAAGCAATCACTTGACCCCTTTGCATTAACACTGCGCCAAGGCCTTCTCTAGAAGCATCAGTCCAGACTTTCAAATCCTGATTGCCATCGATGATGGTTAACACTGGAGTAGTCGTTAGTCTTAACTTTAGCTCTTCAAAAGCCTCCTCACTTTCTGGGGTCCATTTGAATTTAGAGTGCTTCTTCGTAAGCTTCGTTAAATGACCAGATATCTTCGAAAAGTTTTTAACGAACTTCTGGTAATAACTAGCCAATCCGAGAAAACTGCGGACTTCTGTAGGGGTACTGGGCTGTTTCCAATTCTGAATAACTGTGATTTTGCTTGGATCCACAGCAATTCCTTCTTTTGATACGACATAGCCCAGAAATTTTACTTCCTCTTGCCAAAATATACATTTGGACAGTTTGGCTTTCAATACATTCCTTCTGAGGATTTCCAGAACATGTTCCAGATGCTTTTCATGTTCGGCCTTTGATTTAGAGAAGATTAGAATATCATCAATAAAAACCAGATCAAATTTATTCAAAACTCCACTGAATACTCTGTTCATTAGATCGACGAAATAGGCTGGAGCGTTACATAAGCCAAACGGCATTACTAACCACTCGTAGAATAAATCTGGACCTCTGAATGCTGTCAAAGGAACACACTCCTCGACGATACGAAGCTGATGGAAACCTGTAGCTAGGTCCATTCGTGAAAATACTTGTGCTCCATTTAATCGATCCAACAAATCATCAATCCGCGGCAATGGATATTTATTCTTTATTGTTTGTTTGTTCAGATCACGATAATCAACACATAGACGTAGAGTACCGTCAGATTTTGGGACAAACACCACTGCCGCACCCCAATCAGAGAAACTAGGCCTGATCAGGCCCTTCCATACCAGCTGTCGTGTTTGATTGTGTAACACCCCGAATTTTAGTTAATACTAAAATTCACTAATTGCAGAATAAATAATCTCAAATGTGAGAATTGGGGGAAACGGGCTGCGTCATTGCGTTCGTCTCGGAAAAATACGCAGAATAGAGTCCGAAATTTTGTAAATCGGAGTCCGTATGGCCCAGTTATGGCCCAATGAAGTTGGCAGAAAAATCAAGTTAAAAACAGATTTAGAAATGCAAAACTAGATTTCGAAATTGGAGCCAGCAGGGGGCCAGGCGGGAAATTTCCCGCCCTACCCATGTCGACAGGGCTGTCGACAGGCCTGTCGACTGGGGAGTCGACTTGCCTGTCGACTTGCCTGTCGACCTGGGCGCGGCGTCCAGAGAACCTGGGTGCACCAGGTTGGGTTTTAGGCTGGCTTGGAGGGCTGGGTTCTAGAGATTTCCTAAATCTAACGGACCTAATCTAATCTAGGGTTAATCTAAGGGCCTAAAACACTCACCTAATCTATAAATACACCCTAAACCTACCCTAATCCATACTAAAAATAGAAATGATGGCCTCATGCCGCCAAATTAAATCTTAGAAGGAGCCTCCACTAATTTATGAAGAAAGTTGCAAGCTAATCAACCTCTAATCATCATCTTCTTCATATTTAGCAACTAATTCCACTTCATAAGTTTGCTAATCTTGGGTTTGGTGAGTTACTATCATTTTAACATCAATTGCTAAAGTAAGTAGATTGGGTGTAATGAGACTTATGGTCTTAAATGCGGATTAGTGAGTTTGAATCATTTGTAATGATATGCTACTCTATGTTTTCCTATGTTTATGCATATTTAATAAGTTGGTTTATGCATGTTTAACAAGTGGGTTTATGCATGTTTAATAAGTGGGTTTATGCATATTTAATAAGTGGGTTTATGCATGTTTAACAAGTGAGTTATGCAAGTTCTTATGCAAGTTATGCATGCTTATGCAAGTATGTGAATGCTTATGCAAGTTATGTGTATGCTTAAATGCAAGTTTAACATGATATGCAAGTTATGCATGCTTATGCAAGTATGTGAATGCTTATGCAAGTTATGTGTATGCTTAAATGCAAGTTTAACATGATATGCAAGTTATGCATGTTTATGCAAGTATGTGGATGCTTATGCAAGTATGAGAATGCTTATGCAAGTTATGTGTATGCTTAAATGCATGTTTAACATGTTATGCAAGACATGTGTATGATAATATGCAAGTTTGGGTTAAATGTAGTTGGGTTAATGTATGCTCATATATGCAAGTTGACATCCTCTTAACCCATGACAAAGTGATATGCTAAGATTTGATTAAACCCATGATATTTGTGATGGATCTTCCCTTTATTATGTCATGAAATGAGAACGATTTACGTGGGGAACGATGGGGTTAATAAATATGTTAAATGAAGTGTGATTGGGTATGATTAAGCATACCATAAAAATAAATTAACATAAGTGGGAATTTACCTATTGAGTTAGGTCTACCCCATGGGAATTTACCTATTGAGTTAGGTCTACCCATGTTATGAAAAATGTGTAATTAATTAGGGATAATTAATTATGGGGGTGATTAATTAGGTGTAATTAATCAACTAAGACACGAGGTTGGACCCTTTTGTAGCGGAAGTCTGCCCGGAACCGACCGGCCATCCAGCGGCTACAAATGATTGGCCCAATGTGAGAGGTCTTAGTCATAAATTAAATACGTGATTAAAGTAAAGACACGAGGTTAGACCCTTTTGATGACAGAAGTCTGCCCGGAACCAACCGGCATATCCAGCAGTCATAAAAGACGGTCTAATGTGGGAGGTCTTTATGAGGTCATGATCTTAATTAATTAATTAAGAAACACTTAACCATATTAGCATGTAGAGGGACATGAGGGGTTAAGTGGGTGCCTTGGGTGGCATGTGGAAATCTAGTGGTTGCCTTGGGTGGCAATAGAAAATACGATTAGAATACTTAACCAAAGTGGAAACATGTAATTAAACATGATTAAAGGGTTAAGTGGGATGCACTAGAAAAAGGGACAAGCTTAGGTTGGTAGCTTGTGGGGGCCCATTTCAACCAGTAACCCATATGTATCTTATTGGGCTCGACCCATGTCGAGGACGGGACACGCGTACTGGGCTTGACTATAAGAGGCCAAAACGGGTTAGCGGTGGCAACGCAAGTCCAACGGGTTTCATATGCGTGTGTGGACCCGGGCTGGTAGGTAAGACGTTGTTGCATCGTGTAGATATAAGCCGTGCACCGTTAATTGTATCGGGTTGCCACTTTGGGGAGTGATACACCCCACTGTGGGGCCGGCACGGGTATCTACGGTAGGGAGCCGATCGCTTGGGGAGTAGTGGGGTACACCTAGTGGAGATAGGGGCAGACGGCACCTATGTGGTCAGCTAGGGGTACATGAAACTACTAGTTATATCTTTCTTTTAAGTCCTTGGGTGGGATCAATCTTTGAGTAGGAATGACTGGTGTGGTGCAGTTAGTAATTATCCTTGGGTGGGTAGATACGTCTTTACAGTTATCTTAGTTTATCCTAAGTCTACCAAGCTGCTTAGTGTAGCCATTCATCCCCAGACATTACCGTATGTCAAGTTTATGTCTTCTCTGGTTACTTTAATGATTGTATTGTTAAAGTTATAGGACTCGCTCAGACTTATGTCTGACCCCGTTGTTTTTATCTTTTTCCCAACCCTCAGGTCCTACGGTGGATCCTAGCAGTAGTGGAGCTTGATCGGATTGCTGTTCCAGTCTTTAGGAGCTTGGATAGATGTAAAGCTCCAGTTACCCAGTTATCTTTTCTTTTGTCTTGGCTATTGTATGAGAGAGTGGGATTATGTACTTCTTTATTTTGATGGATATTGTACTTGACTTTTATTGTGGTTTTATGATGTAACCAGACATGTTTACTTCCGCTGTTATGAGATGATGTTTTAAATTTCAAGTACTATTTATATATGTCTTGTTGTAATTTTTTTGTTCTATATTCACTAAAATACTCCACCGATGCTATGGCATTCCCTTAGAGAGTGACCATAGCGGGCGTGGGGTGTTACACGTGGTATTAGAGCAAAGGTTACCGGAACAGATAAAATTTTTAGAAAACTATTTTTCTAAAACATTTTTGGAAGAAATATTTTCAAAGACATGTCTTTTAAGAGAAAAGTTTTTGAAAGAAAAGCATAATCCCCAATAGCCATATCTATATCCTTCGAATTCTCCGTTTTGAATCTTTTCTTTTTCGTTTCAGCATGGCTGAGGATCTTAACTTTCCGGAGGGTGTGACGGTACCAGTATGGTATAGGAGATTGATGGAGGCTAGGGCCACCACTGCGGGTCCAGCAAATGTTCCTCCACCAACCGTAGCACCCGATCTTCCTCCTCCCCCTCCTCCTCGCACAGATACTTTTGCTAAGACTTGTAAGGAATTTAAAGCTATGGGAGGAAAACCTTTTCAAGGATCTGAAACTTTTGTGGAGGCTAGAGATTGGCTTAAAGAGGTGGAAGAATTGATAGATATCTTTGAGATGGAAGAAGGAAAGAAAGTCAAGTTAGCTGCTTGGTTAATGAAGGGAGAGGCCTCATTCTGGTGGGAGGTTACTAATGGAGAACGCCCCGTTGACTCTTGGGCGGATTTTAGGCAAAGATTTATGGCAAAGTTTCTCTCAAGGGCGGAGGAAAACTTGTATATGGAAAGATTCTTGACTCTAAAGCAAGGAAATCTCTCGGTGAAGGAATATGTCAACAAGTTTAATCAATTGGCAAGGTTTGGCCTAGACATGGTGAATACACCGGAGAAGAAGGCTTTGAGGTTCGTCAAAGGCTTGAATGAACCAATGCATGGGTTGGCTATGACTCATATCCCTATGGGGGCCACCTTCGAGAAGCTAGTTGACATGGCACTCATGCATGAAGAAGAGAAGGGTCCCAATGCTAAAAAGACACCCGAGAAGAAGGGAGATCAAAAGAGACCTCAGCAACAACAACAAAACAAAGGTGGGAAAGGCAACGGTGGCAAGGGCAAGAAGAAGAAGTGTTTCAATTGTGGGACACCTGGCCACCTAAGCAAGGATTGTCGCAAGAAGAAGAAGACTGGCTGCTTCCACTGTGGCGAAGCAGGGCATCTAGTGAAAGACTGTCCCAAGAAGGGGCAAAGGATGGGGTCTACCTCAGGAGGACAGGTGCAAGCTCTTATGGCACTGGGTCAGGCTAGGGGGCAAGTACAGGCTCTCGCGGTTCCACCGATTCAGGAAAGAGGTAGAACTATTTCCGTTGAAAGTCTGGTTCTTCTATTTGATCATCCTGTCCGTACATTGTTTGATTCAGGCGCATCGCATTCGTTTATCTCATCATCATTAGTTGAGTCACTGCACTTAGACACCAGTCTGGTAGATGATCCCTTGGTTGTTTCAAACCCAATTGGGGGCTCCACTTATTTGTCCATGATATGTTTGGGTTTGAAGATTTCTATACTTAGCATTGAGTTTAGATGTGATGCTTTTGTTTTGGGCTTCACGGGCTATGGGTTGATTTTGGGCATGGACTGGTTATCCAGTAATGGTGTCGTTCTTGATTGCGAAAGGAGAGTTGTTAGGCTCATGACCCGCTTGGGTAACACTCTCGAGATCTCTTGTAATCCCATGGATTCTGTCATGCTAAGTTATCTTGAATCGCTTGACGCTTTGGTCGAGAGTTTGCAATCTGTTAGAGTAGTCCGGGAATACTCGGATGTGTTTGAGGAGGTGAAGGGCTTACCTCCGAAGCGGGAGATTGACTTCCGAATATATCTGGTGGATAATGCTAAACCTGTATCTTTACCAGTGCGCCACATGGCTCCTCGTGAGAGGAGGGAACTCCATAAGCAAGTAGGGGAGTTGCTTGAGAAGGGGTTCATAAGACGAAGTATATCGGAGTGGGGTGCTCCAGTAGTTTTTGCTACGAAGGCGGATGGGTCCCTCAGACTTTGTGTAGACTATAGAGAACTCAACAAGCTCACAAAGAAGAATAGACACCCATTGCCGAGGATTGATGATCTTTTCGATCAGTTGGTTGGCGCTTCAGTATTTTCTCAGTTGGACTTAGCCACGGGGTTTCATCAGTTGAGGGTGGCTGAGGATAGCATAGACAAGACTGCCTTTAGGACTCCGGATGGTTTCTATGAGTGGCTGGTGATGCCATTTGGGTTGACGAACGCCCCTGCATACTTTGTTGATTTGATGAGTAGGGTGTTCAGGGAGTTCCTTAATAAATTCGTGGTGGTCTTTGTGGATGATATCTTAGTATTTTCTAAGAGTGAAGAAGAGCATGCCCTACATCTTGGGGAGGTATTGAAGACTCTTCGAGCACATAGCCTTAAGGCTAAATTCTCTAAATATCACTTCTGGAGGAAGGAGGTGCGTTTCTTGGGGCACGTGGTCTCCAAGGAAGGGATAGCTGTGGATCCCGCGAAGGTAGTATCAATTCAGGATTGGAAGGTTCCGAAGAATGCTACCGAAGTAAGAAGTTTCTTGGGGTTGGCAGGGTACTATAGGAAGTTTATCAAAGACTTCGCGAAGATATCAGCCCCATTAACCCGCTTAACGAAGAAGAATCTTGTTTTCACATGGGACGTAGATTGTGATGATGCGTTCCGGCGGTTAAAGAGAGCTTTAACCACTGCTCCAGTTTTAGTGTTGCCAGATGGGAGCAAGCCATTTGTTGTTTATACCGATGCTTATGGGACAGGACTAGGCCCAGTCTTAATGCAAGAGGGAAGGGTGATAGCCTATGGTGGAAGGCAGTTGAGAGTGCATGAGAAAAATTACCCTACCCATGATTTAGAGTTGGCCGCTATTGTTTTTGCGCTTAAGATTTGGCGCCATTATCTTCTTGGTGAGAGATTTGAATTGTTCACTGACCACAAATCATTGAAGTACTTGTTTTCTCAGAAGGATTTGAATTTGAGACAGCAAAGGTGGATGTAGTTCTTAGCATCCTATGATTTCGAGATAGCGTATACCCCTGGCAAGGGTAACGTGGTGGCGGACGCCTTGAGCAGAAAAAGGTTGTCCTTGAGTCCATTGTTCGTGGAACAACGAAGCTTGGAATTTATCTCGATGTTTGATTTCAGACCTTCCATTGATTATGTACCCGGTTTGCTAGCTTCCTTGGAGGTTAGACCTACTCTTTTGGGGCGGATTGGAGAAGCACAGAGGGACGACCCACAGTTGGTTGAGTTGGTGGGGAAGCTCATAAGTGGGGAGTCGTCCAGCCATTTGAGTAGATACACCCTAGACGATAGGGGGTGCTTGCGTAGAGATGGTAGACTTTGTGTACCGCAAGACGAGGGTTTGAGGAAGGTTATTCTTGATGATGCACACCGTTCTAGAATGACCATTCATCCCGGTGGGGACAAGATGTACCAAGACATGAAGAGGGTTTTCTTCTGGGCCGGTATGAAGAAAGATGTGGCCGAGTATGTCGCTCGATGCTTGGTGTGCCAGCAAGTGAAGGCGGAGCAAAGGAAACCAGGTGGGTTGCTTCACCCATTGGAAGTTCCGCAATGGAAGTGGGACAGTGTCTCGATGGATTTTATTGACGGGTTACCCAGATCGAGAAAGGGTAATACGGGAATTTGGGTGGTGGTAGACAGACTTACTAAGAGCACCCATTTCATACCTGTGAAGGGCAAGAGGACTGCTCCATGGCTAGCTTCAGTATATCTCCGAGAGATAGTTAGATTGCATGGGGTACCCTCTAGCATAGTGAGTAATCGAGATCCTATCTTCACTAGCGAGTTTTGGAGAAGTTTGCAAGAAGCAGTGGGGACTCAATTGTGTCTGAGCACCGCATATCATCCTCAGACGGACGGCCAGACTGAGAGGGTGAACCGTGTTCTAGAAGACCTTTTGAGGCTTTGTATCTTAGATTTTGGAGGTACATGGGAAGAGCATCTTCCATTGGTAGAGTTCGCATATAATAACAGCTTTCAGTCCAGTATTGGTATGGCTCCTTTCGAAGCTCTCTATGGAAGGCCTTGTCGATCACCTACATGTTGGTGGGAATCTACGGATAAGATCTTACTTGGGCCTGATATGGTTAGGGAGACTTCTGAGAAGATTGACTTGATTCGAAGAAGGATGAAAGCAGCGCAGGATAGGCAAAAATCTTATGCGGACAAGAGAAGGACGGATCTTGAGTTTGAAGTTGGGGACATGGTCTTTGTCAAAGTGTCTCCGTTACGAAATGTGGTTCGCTTTGGATCTTTTGGGAAGTTAGCACCAAGGTTCGTAGGGCCATTTCCCATTAAGGAAAGGATTGGACGGATGACATATAGAGTGGAGCTGCCCGACAGACTTAGTGGTGTACATGATGTATTCCATGTGTCCCATTTGAGGAAGTGCTTACATGAGACCGCAGAGGTGGTAGAGCCGAGCTTGCTTAAAGAAGTGGAAGTAGAGCGTGATGCGACTGTTCGACGAGCTCCTACTCGCATCCTTGGGTCAGAAACTAGGAAGTTGAGGAACAGAGAGGTTCAGCTAGTCAAAGTGCAATGGGGAGAAGATGAGAGCAACGCAACTTGGGAGACGGAAGCGAAGATGCGTTCAATGTACCCATTTCTTTTTGAGGGTATGTCTTTACTTTCTCCTCTATCGTTGTTTAGTACTTATCTTATCTTTAGTATATCCTCTCGTTAGTACTGATTGACCTTTAGATAGGGTAAACCTATGGTTGAAACATGTGTTTGAGACATGTTATGATTGATGGATGCAAGTGGATGCAAGTGGTTGCTAGTGGTTGCTCGTGGATGCATATATACACACTCTAGGCACTAGATCGGCTCAATCACTTCATATTGCATATTGCATAAAATTGTGTGTAGGAAGCTATATTTATGGATGTATAATGATTGTGTTATCATATGGATGATGCATTTTGGTGAATGATTGTGCACTCATGTAGATATTGTATGTGTCGATAGGGTTCTCTCGCATACATAATGGATGCATGGCACTATCATGGTTTGCATATGTTCATACATTAGATAGGGAACATATACACACACTCTTTGCATATGCTCATACATCATTAGAAATTGTTTTAAGGACAATGGATGCCCGTGTTTGATGGATTGAGTAGATGGTTGTTTGGATGGTAGGATATGCATTCTCCTTAGCTTAGAGATTTCGGGGACGAAATCCTTTAAGGAGGGGAGAATGTAACACCCCGAATTTTAGTTAATACAAAAATTCACTAATTGCAGAATAAATAATCTCAAATGTGAGAATTGGGGGAAACGGGCTGTGTCATTGCGTTCGTCTCGGAAAAATACGCAGAATAGAGTCCGAAATTTTGTAAATCGGAGTCCGTATGGCCCAGTTATGGCCCAATGAAGTTGGCAGAAAAATCAAGTTAAAAACAGATTTAGAAATGCAAAACTAGATTTCGAAATTGGAGCCAGCAGGGGGCCAGGCGGGAAATTTCCCGCCCTACCCATGTCGACAGGGCTGTCGACAGGCCTGTCGACTGGGGAGTCGACTTGCCTGTCGACCTGGGCGCGGCGTCCAGAGAACCTGGGTGCACCAGTTTGGGTTTTAGGCTGGCTTGGAGGGCTGGGTTCTAGAGATTTCCTAAATCTAACGGACCTAATCTAATCTAGGGTTAATCTAAGGGCCTAAAACACTCACCTAATCTATAAATACACCCTAAACCTACCCTAATCCATACTAAAAATAGAAATGATGGCCTCATGCCGCCAAATTAAATCTTAGAAGGAGCCTCCACTAATTTATGAAGAAAGTTGCAAGCTAATCAACCTCTAATCATCATCTTCTTCATATTTAGCAACTAATTCCACTTCATAAGTTTGCTAATCTTGGGTTTGGTGAGTTACTATCATTTTAACATCAATTGCTAAAGTAAGTAGATTGGGTGTAATGAGACTTATGGTCTTAAATGCGGATTAGTGAGTTTGAATCATTTGTAATGATATGCTACTCTATGTTTTCCTATGTTTATGCATATTTAATAAGTTGGTTTATGCATGTTTAACAAGTGGGTTTATGCATGTTTAATAAGTGGGTTTATGCATATTTAATAAGTGGGTTTATGCATGTTTAACAAGTGAGTTATGCAAGTTCTTATGCAAGTTATGCATGCTTATGCAAGTATGTGAATGCTTATGCAAGTTATGTGTATGCTTAAATGCAAGTTTAACATGATATGCAAGTTATGCATGCTTATGCAAGTATGTGAATGCTTATGCAAGTTATGTGTATGCTTAAATGCAAGTTTAACATGATATGCAAGTTATGCATGTTTATGCAAGTATGTGGATGCTTATGCAAGTATGAGAATGCTTATGCAAGTTATGTGTATGCTTAAATGCATGTTTAACATGTTATGCAAGACATGTGTATGATAATATGCAAGTTTGGGTTAAATGTAGTTGGGTTAATGTATGCTCATATATGCAAGTTGACATCCTCTTAACCCATGACAAAGTGATATGCTAAGATTTGATTAAACCCATGATATTTGTGATGGATCTTCCCTTTATTATGTCATGAAATGAGAACGATTTACGTGGGGAACGATGGGGTTAATAAATATGTTAAATGAAGTGTGATTGGGTATGATTAAGCATACCATAAAAATAAATTAACATAAGTGGGAATTTACCTATTGAGTTAGGTCTACCCCATGGGAATTTACCTATTGAGTTAGGTCTACCCATGTTATGAAAAATGTGTAATTAATTAGGGATAATTAATTATGGGGGTGATTAATTAGGTGTAATTAATCAACTAAGACACGAGGTTGGACCCTTTTGTAGCGGAAGTCTGCCCGGAACCGACCGGCCATCCAGCGGCTACAAATGATTGGCCCAATGTGAGAGGTCTTAGTCATAAATTAAATACGTGATTAAAGTAAAGACACGAGGTTAGACCCTTTTGATGACAGAAGTCTGCCCGGAACCAACCGGCATATCCAGCAGTCATAAAAGACGGTCTAATGTGGGAGGTCTTTATGAGGTCATGATCTTAATTAATTAATTAAGAAACACTTAACCATATTAGCATGTAGAGGGACATGAGGGGTTAAGTGGGTGCCTTGGGTGGCATGTGGAAATCTAGTGGTTGCCTTGGGTGGCAATAGAAAATATGATTAGAATACTTAACCAAAGTGGAAACATGTAATTAAACATGATTAAAGGGTTAAGTGGGATGCACTAGAAAAAGGGACAAGCTTAGGTGGGTAACTTGTGGGGGCCCATTTCAACCAGTAACCCATATGTATCTTATTGGGCTCGACCCATGTCGAGGACGGGACACGCATACTGGGCTTGACTATAAGAGGCCAAAACGGGTTAGCGGTGGCAACGCAAGTCCAACGGGTTTCATATGCGTGTGTGGACCCGGGCTGGTAGGTAAGACGTTGTTGCATCGTGTAGATATAAGCCGTGCACCGTTAATTGTATCGGGTTGCCACTTTGGGGAGTGATACACCCCACTGTGGGCCGGCACGGGTATCTACGGTAGGGAGCCGATCGCTTGGGGAGTAGTGGGGTACACCTAGTGGAGATAGGGGCAGACGACACCTATGTGGTCAGCTAGGGGTACATGAAACTACTAGTTATATCTTTCTTTTAAGTCCTTGGGTGGGATCAATCTTTGAGTAGGAATGACTGGTGTGGTGCAGTTAGTAATTATCCTTGGGTGGGTAGATACGTCTTTACAGTTATCTTAGTTTATCCTAAGTCTACCAAGCTGCTTAGTGTAGCCATTCATCCCCAGACATTACCGTATGTCAAGTTTATGTCTTCTCTGGTTACTTTAATGATTGTATTGTTAAAGTTATAGGACTCGCTCAGACTTATGTCTGACCCCGTTGTTTTTATCTTTTTCCCAACCCTCAGGTCCTACGGTGGATCCTAGCAGTAGTGGAGCTTGATCGGATTGTTGTTCCAGTCTTTAGGAGCTTGGATAGATGTAAAGCTCCAGTTACCCAGTTATCTTTTCTTTTGTCTTGGCTATTGTATGAGAGAGTGGGATTATGTACTTCTTTATTTTGATGGATATTGTACTTGACTTTTATTGTGGTTTTATGATGTAACCAGACATGTTTACTTCCGCTGTTATGAGATGATGTTTTAAATTTCAAGTACTATTTATATCTGTCTTGTTGTAATTTTTCTGTTTTATATTCACTAAAATACTCCACCGATGCTATGGCATTCCCTTAGAGAGTGACCATAGCGGGCGTGGGGTGTTACAGATTGTCTAATTCCTCTTTCTCTTTCAAGGACATTCTTCGAATAGCGTGAACTACTGGTCTTGCATTCGGAATTAAAGCAATTTTGAAATCAATTTCTCTCTGCGGAGGTAAGCGAACAACTTCTTCGAACACATCCGCATAGTTCTTGACGATAGGAATGTCTTTGATGAGGTCAGGAATATTCTCTGCGACTTCAGGGATATTTTCTATTTGGGCTGGAGAAACATCCAAAGCTGCCCAGAAGTCCTTTCTATTTGATGTCGGGCCTTCACATGGTATGGTTATATAATTCCCCGATTGTGCCTTTGCCTTAACAACTCTCTCGGCGCATCTAACCTCTGCCTCATATCTGGTTAGCCAATCTAGTCCCAGAATAAGATCGAATTCATTAAAATTCATGAAGATAGAGATAGTAGGGAATTTATAGCAAGAAAAAGAGAAAGGCATCCCACAAACCCAACTGAGATCGATGGAACCCCCAACTGGATTTTGGACAGTCATTGGTGCTTTTAGCTTTTTCAATTTTAAATCCAACTTCTTGACTGCACTCTTTGCAATAAAGCTTCGTGACGCGCCTGTGTCAAACAGTACTTTAACTGGAATGTTCTTGACATTGAGCGTGCCTTCTAAAACATCAGACCTTTCCTGAGTAGACGAAGATGCAGGTACTTCTACCACTTCATTTACATGCGCTGCTTCAGGTTTTCTGAATAGCGGGCAGGCCTTTGAAAGATGACCGGTCTGATGGCATTGACTGCACTTCCTATTCTCTTGAAACTTCTTACCGGATTTAGATCCATCCTTTACTCGTTTCTTGAGAGATCTGCAACTTACCGAAAGGTGCCCTTGCCTATTGCAGTTACTGCATACAGCTGTCGTTACTGGTTCTTTTTCGGATCTGGCCCTTTTTCGATTAACTTTGGGCTCCTTACCGACTTCAAACATTATACTGGCCTCAGGACGATCAGTTTCAGACTCAATTTTATTACTAAAGCCGACTTCTTCTTCGTACTGTAGCATACCTTTCTTGTCTAGATCTTCGTACTGATAAGCCATGTATATCATTTCAGAAAAGGGGAGCTTCACGTTCCTCATTACACTGTTCTGATATTTTCTTTGAAGCCCGTTGATAAGTCTCAAATTCTTCCTCTTCGGATTTTCAATTAGATGAGGGGCAAAGTGAGAAAGTTCATTGAATTTCTTATGATATTCGGGAATGGTCATGTCTCCTTGTATCAAATAAGAAAATTCATCACATAGTCGCTCTATTGCTTCTGGAGGAGTAAATCTTTCCAGGAAAATCACTTTGAATCTATCCCAGGTGATATCACCTTCTGGATCATCCTTGATAACTGAATCCCACCAGAACAAAGCTTCGTCTTTGAGTGCCCAGGAGGCCAGTAATCTTTTCTGGTCATCCCTCAGCTTTAATCCTTCGAAGATTTTCTCAGCCGAACGAATCCATGCTTGTGTTCTCATAATAGATTCTTCGCCCGAGAACGGCTTTCCACCCAGATTTCTATATTTCATAAATAGAGCCTCAATATACAGGTCAGTATCACTTCTTATGTTTCTGGCATTCATTTTCTAGTTCTTCTGCAAATGGCAAATCAAGTGTCAGGTCAACAGAAAAGATATTTCAAAATACAGAGAAAAATACTTGAATGTAAATGCGTCTATCTAGGTGTTATTTCATTCTGCTACTCATACTAGGATATTACTGATCCTATCTGTAATGAGTTACCCGTCCTAGAACACTACTGGTTCTATTCCTGACGAGTTCGTTAATATATTATATCCCAGAACTAAGCTTAACCAAAGCTCTGATACCACGTTGTGACGACCCCATTTCCCGTACAGACGGAGACAAGGGTAATCTTTGGAATATAACACAGAAACAGATAATAGCAGAACAGAATTACATAAATACACCAGATAATGAACAATAGAATATACTGGATAAAAGTAATCATCAGAGTTACACAGTATACAGGATCTTACTTAGTACCATTACTGTTTAACTATACATATATGTCTACAGCGGAAAAACAAACATAATGTACAATAGGAGCTGAAAAACATAAAAAGAGATAAATGATAGAATCCACCTTCAGCTTCAGCTATCCAAAAAGAACCAGCTAAACCTGAATACAAGGCTACCAGTGTAGAAAAAGGGGCACCCGAGTTTGAAAGTGAAACAAACTGCGAGTCAGTCATGAGACTGGTATGAGAAATCTACTCAACACATTTATAATATGGCTAATCACAGGACTACGCCACTTTCGTGGAACGGGTTTACTCCATTGGATTGCCAGTGCTTTAAAACAAATCTTTCTTTTAAACATCGCAATGCTTTTTATAAAAATGAAGCCATTATAAGACTCGGTTCCCATCACACAATGCAACGCAAACCGGAGGATAGAGTTTTTACCTTATAACGGCCAAAATATGCTTGATACGAATAAAACAAAGGCATTTGATATTATTACTAGTGTTTATATCGTTTGAAAATAATTTCGAATCATAACTATCAATCATAGATGACATTAATGCCTCATACCGCTATGTCGCCATATATAGGTATACAATCAAAATCGCACAGTCACGTATTTGGAAATTGGATTTCCGTCACGAACCAAGGCAAAAGATAGTCCTTACCGAATTCGCGACTCTCTAGCCCGAGCCATAGGATCAGAGCTCGAGTGACACTAGGAGCGACAGGGCCGGTCCACCGATGTGGATTAAAATTCCTGAACAATACGTTTCCCCGCCCTTTGGGGCGTAAACGAGCCAACGAATGACTCCATCAGACCCGGATCGTCCGATCAAACCGAGGCGCCTCGCAACAGCAACAACCACATAAGTCAAACTCGTCAGGGCGTGTAAAACCACTGATGCCACTTCTAACTAGAAAAAAACGCATGTCCTCCCCGAGGTCGTCTCCCGTTTCTGGTTCATACCGGGGTGTGAGGCTCGCGATTTCACGTTATACACAAAGCTACGCCACACAGGTGGTGCTTTGATCATCTCCACAAGACCTTGCTTTTCAACAGAAGCCCTGTTCATTTGCCACTTAGGCATGCCACACTAGCAATTCATGCCATGCGACTGATGTCCATCGATATACAACCTCTGAGCTCGTGCGTTTCAGAGAAGGGCGTTAAGCAAAAGAATAAATTCTCCGCCGCCAAACAGATGTATATTTAACATAGATCAATCAACATAGAATAAAATCCAATGTCAGACACACAGTCCATTTACAAGTCCGTTCTGCGTCTGAACGAAACCGGAGGCACTATATACCTCGCAAACCCATCGATCACCACGTACGTCTGGACGATCACCACTCATTATCCATATTTCGGGATGCCTCCCAATCAGGACCTCGGTTACCATCCAAATGAGGTGAAGATCTCCGGTCTTTGACCACCGTCTTCATCTTCGATTTCTTATCGTCGATTAAGTTATTCAGAATGGGATAAACCCGGTCTTTCTGAGCAAATCGCGTATATAATAAACAAGTGCAACACTAACATACACACGCATCATTTCAATTCATTAGTCACTAACCGTCAATCAGTAAGAGAAAGATTTCCCAAATATTAACCCCGAAGGCCGAAAACAACATCAGATCAACACCCAGGAAACCATTCGACTTAGCCAACCTTCAGTTAATTTCTAAATTTCACATCCATATCGTTTATAATATTTTACAACGATCTATCACTATTTTTATTTATTTTAAAATAGCCAATTTATTCAAAACGATGCTTCGGGCCATAGCGCGGCCGTGGCGCTGTTTTTCTTTAGATTTGATTTACACATATCTGAAAATCTAACCGTTGGATCTTCACAAAATTTACATCATTAGAAAGATCTTTTCAAAACGAATCCAACGGTTCCAGTTTCGGGAAATTCCGACGGTCGGATCTCCCGGTATAATCGTTTGAAGTTTCGATTTCAAAATACGAACTACAGCGTCGTTATTCGATTAAATGTATATATATATATATATATAATCGATTCTGGCGCTGTTTTCCTTCAGATTTGAATTAAACATTCCAGACAATCCAACCGTTTGATTTTTTACAAAGTTGGTGCCGTTGGAAAGATATTTCCAAAGCGAACCCAACGGTTGTGATTTCAGGAAAATCCGATGGTCGGATCTCCCGTACTAATCGTTTGAAATCACGGTTTCAAAATACAAACTGCAGCGTCGTTATTCGATATATTTCAATTCTATTTAAATATATATATATCGATTCATCGATTTCAAAACTATATTCTTTTCATTCATTTGATAAAAATGATATTTTTATCTAACTGTCTTCTATTTCAACATTTCACTATTTTTAACAATTCATGTATATAATAAAAATGTGATTTTTATTGTTAAACAATTCATTTCAAAACTCTATTATTTTATATAGTTCATATAGGTAATAAAAATAGGATTTTTATTATAAAACAATTTATTTCAAAACGAGATTATTTTATATAGTTCATATAGATGATAAAAATGTGATTTTTATTATAAAACAATATATTTCAAAATATGAATACCATTCAACACATGAATTTCAATTCAACGAATGAATATCGATTCAACACATGAAGGTTTTCTATAGTTTATATATATAGATAAAAATGTGATTTTTATATTTAAAACACGAACACCATTCAAGACATGAATTTCTAATCAACGAATGAGTTTCAATTCAACACATGAAGGTTTTCTATTCAACGAATAAATATAGTTTCAACAAATGAAAATAATTCAAATACATGAATATTATTCAAAATTTTGGCAGCATAACGGCAGGGTAGTTAAAACCGGGACCGTCCCTACTACGGCTCCTCGCTCTACCTTAAAACCTCGCGATTTTTGACAATGGGGATCATGCATCTAGTTCGCACGCAGGCGGCATGTATATATTTTTTTCATTTCCACAAACTAATCCTATGTGGTGTCAACCAAATATTTCTCAACCACAAATGGGTATTTTTCAACCACAATCAATCAATATCAACCACAAACAATCCCAATCAACCATTCGCTATCAATCAATTTTCACACCAATCACAACCAATAAATATCGTCCGTGGTTTGTAGACGAGGGGCATATATATATATATATATATATATATATATATATATATATATATATATAGCAACTCACTTCTATTTCAACACATATATAATTTTTACAACGCATATATAACTTATACATCGAACATACAACTTACACAACGCTTATACATGAGGTGTACAACGCTTATATAACTCATACATCGACTATATAATTTATACATCGTCATTTTCCATATCGTTTATAAATTAGAAATCTCACATTGGGTTCCACTCCACCAAAAATAGCAGAAGGCTCAGAAAAATATGCGGTCTCTTCTAGAAGGTAGAAGACGTCCACACGAGACCACTGTCTCTGGTTTCACTGAATTTCGACAAGAAACGAAAAAGATATGATTTTTCAAAGTTTGCAACGGTTTAAAGGTGTTAAAACAGTTGAAAATAATAAAGCCGTATACCTCGTTTTTTCTTCGAAACTAGGTTTTTGATTTTCGTCGAATCCGTGAAGCGATACGAAGATCGGCCAACACCACGTCGCAGAGCGTGGAGAGGCACGCAAAACGAGGTAGGGGGTCCCACTCGGTGGCCTCTGGCGAACACGGCGGCGGCTGAAAGTCGCTGACTTTGAGGTGTTGGATCTCGACGATGGCGCAGCTAAAGGGGTCGAATCAGGTATGGATGTGGAGAGGGGATCGAGATCTTCAAAAAGTTCAACTGGAAGGGGTGGCGAAAACGCCTGTGGCGGGTGCGATCGGCCTGGGAAGCTTCGAAGGCTTTTCCACCTTCAGATCGTATCGGGGAGAGAGAATATTATATTTTTTTTAAAAAAAATATTATGATTGGCCGGTGGGTTTTAAAGGGATTTTCTGACACGACCACCAATCTAAACCCAACGATTGTCGTCCCTAGCGTTTTACCCCCATTCCGAACACAATGGAATATGTGTCGTAGGCCCATTCGACTGTTTCAGTCAGTTTCCATTCAATTTAAAATACATAACATTCAATATTCGATTTGAACGTACATTTCAATTTGCCAGGGCCACAAACTGATTCAGAAAATTACAGAAAAATAAATCTGGCTATGTTTTGATGTTACGGTCCCAACAAAACAAGTTTCGTCGAATTCTGAGACCGTTTGCAAAAAGGCCCATTTCTGGTCGATCCAATTTAACTATAATTGACCAAAACACGTTTTCCTTTGCCACGCTCACATACTAGCTTCAAAAATTATGAAATTTGAAACCTAGCAATAACTTCACATCCCGGATCCAACAAAAGTGGTTTCGTCGAATTCCGAGGTCGTTTGCAAAATGGCCAATTTCACGGGCTATATAAATTCCATAGCGACCTTTCTGGAAATTCATTTGGCCATAACTTTTGCTTTCCGCTATGAAAATTCGATTTTTCAGATTCGTTAGAAAGGTATTCAGTAACAAATTTAAATATTTTTGGTTTCACTCAAATCCGTTTTGTTTTGCACCCGGTACAGTACGACAAAGTTTGTATGCAATTTTGAAACTGCAGCGCCTTTTCAGGCCTTGTTTATAATTAGAATTAATTATATTCGTTTTCAAATGTCGATTCAAACTCACTTTTCATTGCTATTATTTAAAATATTTATTTTAAATATTTAAAATCCATTATTTTAGCCAATTAAATTTTTTTAAATTAGTTCAGATTTTCTAGGTCGTTACACTAACCCATTATGTTTAGAAGTATGTAGGTAGGTTGATCTATGAATAATACCTTTTTCATTAATATATATCTTTAGAGATTTAAACTCTCCACCACCACCAGTCTTTATAATTTTAACAATGCAGTTTGTTTGCTTTTCAGCTAAAGTGACAAACTGTATTATGTTATATGCATCTAATTTATTTTTAAGAAGGTAAATCCAAGTGTGTCTGGTAAAAGCATCAATAAAAGAGAGGTAATACCTGTAGCCTTGATCTGTCCTTACTAGGGAAGGGCCCCACAAGTCTACTGCAATAAGTTCAAGTGGTCTACTATACTTTGTATCAGACCCTATGAAGGGCAGTTTATGGCTCTTGCTTATTTGGCAATGCTTGCATATATAAAAATTAGGTATATAACAATCAATTTTATTTTCATTCAAAACATGTTTTACAACTTTTAAACTAGGATGCCCCAGTTTACAAGGCCAATCGTCAAATGTTTTGATATCATTATTTTTAGCAAACATAGTTCTATATTATACCAGGAATTTCCATTATCAGTTGCATGTCTTGACTTCAAGTTCTTGAACTTGTATATCCCGTTATCCAAACTACCCTGTAGCAATATATTTTTATTTAGTAAATCCATAACTAGGCAGTAGTTTGGGTGAAACTCGAATTATACATAATTATCATTTGCGAATTGTGATACACTGATTAAATTTTTCTTAATCTTGGGTATTCTAAGAAGATTATTCAAATAGAGTTCCCTTTTCCTTTAATGTAACCACATCCGATATGAGATATACTAACAGTTTTTCTATTTCCCATAGAAACAAAACACTACCTGAGTAGTTTTTGTTCCCCAAGTTTAAATTCTGCAAATTATTGGTGGCGTGGTTAGTTGCTCCTGAATCTGGATACCAGTCATCCAGATTTATGTCCTTTGCCTTGTTTGAGTCATCAAAATTTGAGCTTTGTGTCTGCCTCCTTGAGCTTTCACCACATGTTCTTTGTTGACCCATTTGCGTAACATTAACATTGGTCCTTTCTGATTTCCCTAATTTTGTTGATTCACATTATAGTCAGTATTGAATTCGAAGTAGCATCTACTTGCTATAAGTCCAATTTTTCACAAATTTGACACTTTGTCCTACTGTTATTATTGAATCTTACACCTCTGCCTCTGCCTCTTTGGCCAGGATTGCCTCTAAAGAACTGATTTTCTTGTTTGTTTTGACTAACATTAGTTTTCTGTTGAGCCTTATTTCTTGCTGTAGAGGTGTAGTTAACAGAAAATTCGGATTGCGATAGCCTTTTCTGTTCAACTCTTCCCTTGTGTGCAAGAAGAGTTGAATGTACGTATTGCAAATCACGTACAACCTTTTGTGATGCTATGTATGTCACTATTGATTCATAATTGTCATCTAATCCTCCAGTAATGTAACGAACATGCTCACTTTCACTCATTATATGCCTAGTTGCATTTAACTTGTCACATAGTGTCTTTACCTTTGTTAGATAATCACTCATTGTCAATTCTTATGCACTGTAGTTGCCTTTTATATAACATAACTCTTGCTGCAAACTGCGAACTCAAGATTACACACTGCAAATGATGTGTTGCATCCTATTACTCATGATAACATGTTAGTGCTAATGTATGATATTAATAATGATACAAACAGGCTATTTTGTTTTTGAACATCATATAATCTTCATTACTGACAAGATTTCCATCTTTGTCAGGTATCATTGCCGATGGGATAATAACAGTAGCTCTGATGTAATCAGCAGACCATATCCCTTTAGCACTGCTTCCACTTGATACTTCCATAATGTGTAATTATCCTCGTCTAAAGGGATGGTAATTATGTGGCCTTTGAGTTTTATCAGGGGGAAGTTTGGATGGGAAATGGCTGTGGGATTTACTCCAGATGTTGCTGAACTGAGTGCATCATTGCTGACTGCCATTTAAAATCAAGAATGGATGAAGTCGGAATTTTCTTGAATGAGAGGAAGAATTCTTGGATGGCTAAATCACTGAAATTGGTTTATGCAACCAGAATTCTAGCAGGTACTAGGTTGATCACTGTCAAGAAACTTTCTTGAATGACTGATGAAGTGGTTTCTATAACCAGAATTCCAGTGGGTGTTGGATGAACTACGGCCAGAAAAGAGATTCTTGTATAGAAAAATCACGGTAAAGTGGTTTCTGCAACCGAATCTCTGGTCAAATGATGACAATAACGTTAGATGACCAGAATTACAACCACAGTGGAAGAAGATGATGAGAATACTCTGATTAAACCCTCTTGTGAGCCAATTCAGATCGCAAAACGATTGATATGAACATAACTTTGATCGAAGAAGGGTATTATCTCCGATGATGAAGAATGAACTGAGGAGAATTGTACAATACACCTTTTATGATAATCAAAGTGCTTGAATGCTGATCAGTGATAAAGGATCGATGTCGTTAGGGTTAATTCCACTTTGATACCGTAATAGATTTCTAATGATAGATGGAATTGTAATTTGTTGTATTATTTCAGAACGAAACATTTGTACATGCGAAGGGTCTATTTATAGTACATAGCCCAACGGTCAAATTGTAAAATAGAAAATAAAAGTGACGTGGGCTAAAGACCAGGCCCATATACAAACACGTTACAGGAATGAATGCATTTATATAATACTGGAGCGTATTCAAGCTTTATTACTGCTAACAAACTTCGTTTAAAATTTCCCACTCTTTAAACTCTGATATTTAATACTGTACTCGTTATTTGTGTCGCAATCATCAACATCAAATTGCTTGCATTACATCAGATTTAACACTTCTCTACAAAATTGAATATGCTCGTTCAACAATAAAGCACCTTGTTCCTACAAGCATTCCACTTGTTCTCGAAGCTCTTCCTCAAGCTTTACTGAAAAGTAAGATCCTTTACCATTTTTACTACTTTGCAGTCTATTCAAGAGATACATATTCTCGTGCCTTAAAGACTCTGATTCACTTCTACATGACTTTACTTCCTTCTGCGTTGTGTGCTCAACTGCTATCAATCACACTTGCTCTATTTGCAGCCTACTTATCAAACTATCATTACATTTCTTGTTAAGGTCAGCAGAAAATGAATGCCTTAATCCATTTGTAGAATTTTTTTTGTTCATTGTATGTCTTTTGCAATCTTACTACTATTTGATGCAGTTACTTTTTCTTATTTTCTCTTAGCTTATAGCTTTCTCATGTAGACTTAAGATTTTTGTCTACATGAATTTTCTTGCATCTAAACTAATTTATGCAAAATATTAATTTTACTAAATTCCAAATATTACATCAATGATAAATCCTTAATTATTAAAAATACACACTTATGGTTAAGTCAACTCTGCAAAATATAATGACCATGAACATTTAGTCCGTATGAGATGATAAAAATTTGAACATGTGTAAAACAGTGTAAAAAATAATAGAGAAATTGTTAATTGAAGTAGGCATGATGTCATTGCCAATGAGGCAATGTGTACAACTCTTTGGTTAAATTAGGTAAAAAGAGAAAGTGAATTATACAAAGATATTATTTCTTGACCTCTTTTTCAATTAGATCAACATATGTAGTCTTATGACTTCAAAAGCATAATCAAATCACAATAATTGATCAACTATATATGAAATAAATGACTAAATATTATATTAATGGTGGGAATAAAGACGATATGCTAAGAAGACTTAAAACGTGTAAAAATTTCAAATTCTGAATGGTTTTTTTGTTTCTTTTCAGGTGCATACTCACTAAAAAAATTGCGGAGTTATGTTCTTTTATTGAATTCTAATCTATCATATTAGAAATACTCAATTAGTTATCGATACGCTTAATCTACAAATCTCTTACCTATGATGACAATTGTGGTAATATTATACAAATTTTTTGATCCAGGTTGCAAGTATTAACACGTTTGGATTGTATAAATTGTTGCACATGTATATTTTCAAAGTCTTGCGGGTGATGGATCGACTAGCTATGAAAGACTGAAGCATGCAGCAATTGACTGTTAAGAACATTTTGCAGGGTTGTTGTTGGAAGTTGCGGCAAGTAATTCCCTATGTACTGCACATGCTACAAAGATGATATAAAGTAATGAGTTTGATTAAAAGTTACCAATAAATATTTAATTTTCGTTTTGGTTTTTCTTAAATAGTTACTATTAAAAGTTTAGTTTAATTTACTGTACTTATTTAGATATAAGGCGGAAAGAGGAAGAGCTTGCTGAGAGGTAGGTAATAATTAGTGGGTTCAATTGTTTTAAAGAATGGAATTATATCTGAATTTACTTCAAGCATTTTATACTGCGCTTGATCAAAGTTTTTACTGCTAAAAATGGCAACAGTAGATACTGTATTAAGTATTCCAAAGATATGGGGATTCTTCATGTCGTTTTTTATATTTGTAGAATGACCTGTATGTTAGACATTGTGCTCTGTGTATGCTAGAATCACCAATCACATTAATGCATATTCCCAAAAATCCTAAGCAACTAACATTTGTGTTCTCATTGAAAAGGTTATAAACATTTCACCATTTCAAGGCGATACCCCATAACTTTTATTTGAACTTTATTTTGCTGAATTTATATTCTAGTATATAGTTAGGGACTATGGCAAAAGGAAAAAGTACACAAATATAAAAGTTTGGACAGTGAGCATAACTTGAAATTTCAAGTATTTTCTGCACTTGGAGAAAACTAATACACAATCTAGATACAAAAGTTAAGACACCTTTAATATGTGGCTGAACTACATTGTTTCAGCATGAAAATGTGAATTCTATGATAATTATGCATAACTTGTAACTGGTTAAATATGCTTTCAGATCATATATGGATGTACATGCAATGTTAATGCAATGGTGCAAAGTTGATAGTCTTCGACTTGTGCGTTTGGATAGTGAATATGTTTAAGAACATCTATTCAAATTCTCACTTTCAAATTCTCATTAGTTTACCAAACATTTTCAAACACTTATCTAAATGAGTTTAAGTATATATTAATGTTTTAATCAGAATCATACAGTCATTCCACTTTCAAAACTCTAAAATACATACTGATAATGCTGCAGTCATCAACATAATCATCTTCAAGCCACTAGAGTGTAAATCTATATCTATGTAGTTTACTTAAGTGTAACGACCCACTTTTTTCTTATAGTTTAAGCCAACATCTAACCACCCATGTCAACTCAAATTGCACAGAAAATCAGATAGTTAGGAGAAAGAAATTAGAGGGTTAGACAAGAAAGGAAAAAAAAATATTAGAATAGAAGAATAAAAAGTTCATCAGAATATCACAGCGGAACGAATAAAATATAATATCAATTATTTTATACAAAAACTGTATATTACAACATCAGAGTATACATACATCTTAATACAACACACAACAGATATAATGTAAATATGGCTATACGTCTCGACTCCCGCTCCTTTTCTGAAGCTCCAAGCGAAACCTAACGTGATAATATACTCGGTCTGACCTCAGCACATTTGAAGCGAAGCAAATATCACCCAGATCAGTCCGAAATACTTTCAATGATAAATTCACATGATAAACAACATGCTTAACTTTGAAAATCTTGGAAGAAAGGATAATAGTAAGACTAGTCCACACATAAACACGGACAGTTTTTACCTTAATATAACCCAAAACATTTTAGATATATCAAAATCTAGTCGTATTATAACAGTGTCTATCAAATCACAAATAAATAACCATCTAGCATAATGCTTGCATCTCATGCTCTACATATTCATTATAAAATCAAAAACCGCAGGGTGCTTGTTGGAGATTGAATTCTAACAATGTCAAGGTATGGGACCACCTTCTGATCAGTGTACTCTAGAGGGTATACAGTGGGGTTCAACAAGAACATCTTGCAACCCGGCCACACATGACCGACCACTCATTCAACTTGAGTGTATCGAATATATTGTCACCCTTATGGCTTTTTGTCGCGACCACTGTAATTCTCGGGAGATACAGAAGTGAAATAAGAACAAAGAAGGATTTTTTATAAATTGGTGACAATATACCATGCTTGGGAATGACCCACGTAACCATGCTGCATACCCGATTTCTGTCAGTTCCCGGTTAATGAGGCTTGAGGTCATGTTTACTTTTTCAGAATATCACATTATCATTTACTTTGAACGCCACATCGTCAGATCCATAAAATCACTAATTGACGTCCACAAAATACTCTGGGTGTTAAGCAAGAGAATTTCTCCACCACCAAACTTGGTATATTTGTAAAAATCACTATACGTGACCCTTAGGAAAAACCCTATCAGACATTCGCCCATACAAGTCATCCAAGAACATGATGAACCGAAGGCACCCTTCTACTGCATCCTAGGAATCACCCTATAGATCAGTAGCGTGTAGTCGTTGCAATCCATAAATTTCAACCATGACAAAACCATAGTTTATCTCGGGGCGCGAACCCGAGATTATAAGCAATTCATCCCCTTTATGAATATCTATGGTCTTCAATGTTCCATCTTCATTTGCTGCAAGTTAGTTTCGTATGCAATGTTGATTTGAAGTGGTTTTGGGACTAGTTCCCATCTCGTTCTCTTCGAAACAACATGTCAAAAGGTCCAATAATATTTCATTGATTGTTTATTGTTTTTAACTATCAATTCACACAATATGGTTAAGTATATTGGCATCTCTGATCCCTTTATTTTGATTCATTTATCAAAACCATTTCACTGATCCTTAGAAATCAATTTCATATTCTTATTTCAAATCACATTGTTTTCGTTACATTGAAAACAATAACATATCTTTATTTCCGAACTCCATGTCATTACTTCACTTTGAAAACATCACTTTATTCACTAAATTCTTTATTTCCTTTAGTTTAGAAAAATCACTATATAAATAAATAAATAAATAAATATATATATATATATATATAATTCCAAGGTATAATATATTCCCACTTCAAACTTGAGTCAAACAATGTTTATTTATACATCATTTTATTTTGAAACAAATAGTCTCAATTACATTCGAAATCTGGCAAAAACGTTGCAATATTCTCTTAAATAAATCTCAACACATTTACCGTCACAAACTAATATCATCCCTTGATAATAGTGAAGTCGTTCAAGTTGGGGTATTTTAATTACCTCTCTGACCTTGATCGACGACGTTCTTACCTTAGAATGGATAAAATTTTGAAACACAACCTATCATTCCATTTACTATTTACTCAAAAATATGGTTTTAATAACCGTTACTTGATTTGTCACATTTATTCCCCACTTAACTCTTTAGCCTTTTTATTTAAGTAAAACTTACTAAATGCAAACTCTTTCTCTTTTAACCTCATTAACACTTGGATTTGTTTTAAAATTCATTTACTTCGTCTTTTACGAAATTCCACTAAACCTCTTTTCCTTTTTAAATCTTATTTCTCTTTTAGAATAATTTTACTTAATCCAATTACTTAAATGAAAAGCTTATTTTAAAATCATTGTTTGAGACTAAACCTCTTTATCAACCTTGTTTATAAAACTTGGATTACTTCCAAAATCTTCTTATAGAAATTTATTAATCTCCTCCTTTTGGAACCCTATTCCAATTTTCCTTTATTTTACTTAATAAAACAACATACTGGCTTCACAACTTGGTTCTTAACACAGTTCAATTAAGTTTCATTTCAAAATTCGATTACTTCTTAACTAACTTCCATTCAAAAAGTAAATAACCGTCATTATTATCATTAACTAAAAAATTAATGAATTTTATTATTAACTGAAGTAAAATAGTTTACCTCATCAGTTATTAAAAATAGATTATTTAATTGCTTCATTCAAAAATATTAATGATTATCGATTCAATAATCATTTTTAACGTCGTTAAATAAATCAAATAATTAATATTCAAGGAATATAATTAATTTAAAATAAATATTCATTAAACAATTTTCGTTAAATTAATCGAGGTGGATTAATCTAATTACTAATTCTAATTAAACAGTTGACTTGGTCAACTTAAACTTCAGTTATTAACGTCTTAAAAATATGGTTTAGACCATTTGCTGTCAATAACTTAATCAATATCATCTACTGATTAAAAACATCACATCAGTGTTGAATTTCAATTCAACATTCAATATCCAATCAATCATCAACATCCAATTAAGATAAAATGTCATTTGGGATAAAACATATCATATTTGAATAATATGGAAAAATAAACAACATACAATATTATTGAGGAGTCCTCCCTCCAAACTGTCCTTCCTTGCATTACAGAATTTAATATCATCTTATTAAGGGATGAGGAGGAGAGTTATTAGAGAGGAACAATTGCAATTTTTATTGATGCAAAACATGATACAAAGTGCACATATATATAGTGCTATGAGCCCAACGGCTAGTACAAAATATACCAAATATGTATGAACATAACGGCTAGTATTAAATATACCAAGTATGCATGAGCCTAACGGCTAGTAGATAATGAAAAAGCGTGCTAAATATGATAAAAACGTGTTCACACTCTAACGACTCTATTGTAACGGCTCTATTGTCTTCATTATGCCCCCTCAGTTCGAACTGGGGTTTCCTTGCTCATTCTGGCTTCCGCCTGCACTGATAACGCGAAGTTCCTCTCTCATTCAGATAAATTTTTTGGTCGAAAGGGCCTTTGTGAGAGCATCTGCTCTTTGATAATATGCGGGCACATGACATATTGCAAGTCTTCCTGATTGCGTTCTTTCTCTCACAAAGTGGAGATCAATTTCAAGATGTTTCGTCCTTGAATGTTGAATAGGGTTTAGAGATAAAGATACTGTGCTCTTATTATCGCACCAAATGACCGGCTTTCATCTTGGAGTGAAACCAAGCTCCTCCATCAGTGATTCTATCCACATGATTTCGGCTGTAGCGCTTGCCTGTGCACGGTACTCAGCTTCTGTGCTAGATCTTGATGTGGTATGTTGTTTCTTCGTACACCAGGAAATGATATTGGAACCGAGGTAAACGCAGTATCCTGAGACAGACTTTCGATCGTCAATATCGTTGGCCCAATCGGCATCGCTAAAGCACTGTAGGTTAAGTTCCTTTTCTGAATTTAGGCGTATACCGTAATGTTTTGTGCCTTGTAAGTATCGTAACACTCTCTTTAATGCCGTCCAATGTTCTGATAAAGGGTTCTGCATGTATTGACCGAGTTTATTGACGCTGTAGCATATGTCTGGTCGAGTAATAGTTGCGTATTGTAACGCTCCTATTATGCTTCTATATTGTTTGGCATTGTCGATAGCTTCTCCTTTATGCTTAGATAGTCTTAGGTTACTAATCATAGGCGTAGGTAATGAGTTTGCCTTGTGCATATTTGCCCTTTGCAGTATTTCAGTGATATAATTTTGTTGGGATAATATTAATTCACCATTGTTTTTCCTAATCACTTGTATTCCAAGAAAATATTTTAGTTCCCCCAAGTCTTTAATGGTGAAATTTTGATCCAGCTTGTGAACGATTCTGTTTATTTCTTCGTTGTTGTCTCCTGTTATTAGCATGTCATCAACGTACACTAGAATGAACATAGTTCCATGTATGCCCTTCTTCATATATAGAGAATTGTCCGATTTAACTTGTGAGAAACCCACGGTAGACAAAGTTGACTTTAGCTTTTCATACCAAGCTCTCGAAGCTTGTTTTAAGCCATATATTGCTTTGTGTAGTTTGCATACTTTATCACCAGTACCATATCCTTCAGGCTGTTGCATGTATACCTCTTCAGTTAATTCCCCATTCAAAAAAGCATTGTTGACGTCCAGTTGCCTCACATTCCACCCTTTATTTAGAGCAATGGTCAGTATAATTCTGATGGTTGTGGGTTTTATGACTGGGGAAAAAGTTTCATTGAAATCAAAACCAAATTGTTGCGCATGACCTTTTGCAACCAGTCTGGCCTTGTATTTGTCAATAGATCCATCTTCTTTTCTTTTTATTTTGTATGTCCACCTACAACCAATCACATTTTTGTGTTTTAGTTGAGTCACTAAGCTCCAAGTGTTGTTTTTTTATGAGAGCTTTATATTCAGTGTCCATTGCCTCCTTCCATTTGTTTGATCTTATAGCCTGAGTGAAATTCAATGGTTCGATCTCATTGGCAGAAATATTATATACTTTGGGTTTGAAGATGCCTCTCTTTGACCTGGTGATCATGTGATGTCCAGTTGATTGTGGTGGTGTTTGCTGCTGTGTATCATTGTTGCTGGTATTGTCAACATTGTTGTTGTTTTCTGTAGCTTCACTATGCTGCATGTTTTGATGTATGTTTGTATCTTCTGAGTCATTGTGTGTCTCATTGGTTTGCTCGTTTGTTTGATCCATAGTTTCTTCCTGGGTGTTTAAATTGCTTGTGCGTTGTTGCTCTTCATTTCTATCGATTGAAGGTGGTTCAGTAATGAATGGCTCGAACCGTATGTTATTGTTTATACTTTGTTCCCCATCCTTTTTGCCGATTTGCTTTTCTGCATAAGGAAACTTGTTTTCATCAAATATTACATGTCTAGAAATATATATTTTTCCATTTTTGTCCATGCACTTATAACCTTTTTGGTTTTGTGCATACCCAATGAATGTGCATGGGCTTGATATCATACTTAGTTTATGATTGTTATAGTCTCTCAAACATGGAAAACATAGACACCCATAGGCCTTCAAAAAACCATATTCTGGTCTAACACTGTATATCATTTCATGTGGGCTTTTATTGTTTAAGACTTAAGTTGGCAACTTGTTAATGAGGAATACAGATGTGTAGAAAGCTTCATTCCAATATTTCATGGGTAATGAGCTTTGTGATAACAAAGTTAGACCAGTATTTACTATGTGTCGATGTTTTCTTTCAACTAAACCGTTTTGTTCGGACGTATGCGGGCAAGTTAATCTATGTTTGATCCCTCTTTTGAGAAAGTAATTAGTTAGAGGTTTAAACTCAGCTCCCCCATCTGTCTGAATAACCTTAACAGTACTGTTCATTTGTTTTTCGACATGAGTTATAAATTGCATAACTGTATTGCAAGCTTCTGATTTAGTTTTCTGCATGTATATCCAAGTATATCTAGAATAAGCATCCACAAAAGAGAGATAATACCTGTGTCCCTGATATGAATTTAGAGACGCGGGTCCCCACAAGTCAGCGGCTATAAGTTCCAGTGGCTCATTATAGTTGGTTTCAGAATCACTAAAAGGGAGCTTGTGGCTCTTGCCGAGTTGGCAGTGCGTGCATGTGTGTTTGATAGGTACATTTTTATAATGAATGTTATTATTACGCAGAACAGTCTTAATAGTTTCCAGATTAGGATGTCCTAATTTTATATGCCAAGAATTAATCATGTTACATTCATCGCTATTATTGTCATAATCAACATTATTGCAACTATTCCTAATACAGTCAATGTCACTACTAGCATCTACATTATTATACCAGAATTCTACACTTGAGTTTGCAGTCTTGAATTTGTATAAACCATCGTATAGGTTACCTCGAAGTAATATTTCATGATTTAGGGAATCTTTAACTAAACAAAACTTAGGATGAAATTCAAAGTAAACATTATTGTCGTTGGCAAATTTTGATACACTTAACAAATTTTTATTAATCGTAGGTACCCTAAGAAGATTGTTTAATTTGAGTTGTCTTTTCCCAAAGATAGTCCCTTTGCCTAGCAGTACTACCATTACCCATATGCAAATTTCTCATATCTGAGTAATTTCTGCTCCCAATGTTTAAATTTTGAAGATTTCTAGTTATGTGGTGAGTCGCTCATGAGTCAGGGTACCATTCTTCGAAGCCATTGTCTTCATTTTTTACTTCATCATCATCTGCAGCATTATGTCTTTGGTTTGCGTTATTATTATTTTGAGTTGAATTCCCTGTTGTTGCCATATTTGCTTGTGCTCTTCTTTGTGAAAAGTAATTTTGTCTTGCCTGTTGTCTACCTATGTCTGAATTATACCTGAAGTAACATTTGTTCGCCATGTGACCAAACTTTTGGCATATTTGACATTTCACACGATAGTTGTTGTTATCTCGTTGTATCTTCTTATTTCTGACTGTGGTATAATTGGCAGAGAACTTATTTTGTGCTGTTTTTCTTTGGTCAATTCTGCCTTCATGAGTAAGGAGTGCTGATCGAACGAACTGTAAATCAGGTAAAGCTTGTTGTGTGGCTAACACATTTACTAGATATTCATATTCTTCATCTAATCCACCAATAATAAATAGGATTTGCTCATTGTCGCTGATCTTATGACCAACAACATTTAGCTTGTCACACAGATTTTTAATTTTTCCTAAGTATTCTTTCATGCTTGCCTCCTTTTTTCTAGAATTTTGTAATTCCCTTCTATATTGCATGATTCTAGCAGCTGATTGTGAACTGAAAATTTGTTCAACTGTTTTCCATATTTCATAAGACGTGCTACATCCAACTATTTGTGATAATAAATTCGAACTTACTGACGATAGGAGCCATGAGGAGAGGAGGCTGTCTTGTTTTTGAAACTTTGTGTAGTCTGTGTTAGGCACAATTTCTCCTTCCGAATTGGTTATCGTCATTGGTGGGACTGTTATTGTCCCATTAATGTACTGCAGTAAATCATACCCTCTTAAAGCGATCTCTACTTGATATTTCCATAGAATGTAATTGTCTTCGTCTAGAGATGTGGTGATAATTTGGCTTTTTGGTTTAATCAGGTCATGATGGTTAGGTGGAGCACTGTACTCCAAGCTTCCTGAAACAGCGGAGGTTACTTCATTGTTGTTGGCCATAAAACAAAAACAACTTTCTTCTTGATGATTAAGCCTTTCGGCAATTTGGCTCTGATACCATATTAAGGGATGAGGAGGAGAGTTATTAGAGAGGAACAATTGCAATTTTTATTGATGCAAAACATGATACAAAGTGCACATATATATAGTGCTATGAGCCCAACGGCTAGTACAAAATATACCAAATATGTATGAGCATAACGGCTAGTATTAAATATACCAAGTATGCATGAGCCTAACGGCTAGTAGATAATGACAAAGCATGCTAAATATGATAAAAACGTGTTCACACTCTAACGGCTCTATTGTAACGGCTCTATTGTCTTCATTACATCTGATAATAAATAATTATTTAAATCAACACCATCCAATATAACATATATAAATGTCGATAATTATTAAGCAACCAATAAACAAGTAGGGCGTCCAATCATCCTATTATTATCATCAATGATGAATTATATTTTTATATGAATTTAACACATCATAGCATTCCAAAAAAGTGTGAAAATTAACTCACATTTGTTTTTGATGATCGATTCCTTTGTTATTTCATTGAATTTTAAACTAGCATTTAAAATTAAATGAAAAACCCAGTTGCTTCAGTTCGTTCTGGACTTGACCGGCAGTGTAGTATTCTTCAGCGCGATTTCAAAGAATCCAACTTTGCGCAATTCTGATAACGATTGAATGAATTACGGTTATTACAATGTTAAGCTTTAATTTAAATATTATACTTAATATAACTTTAAACTTAATTAATTAAAACTACGGTTACCTTAAAATTTTAAGGCCGCGTTAGCTCAACCACATGTTGCTCCCTGTAGCAAAGAATTCCACCCGACTTTCTCCTTTTAGACCTGCCTTGTTTCAAAACCGATATTGTTTACATTTTTTTATATTAGGCCCAAGCCCAAATTGTGAAGCCCACGCCTCCCTGTTACCTCGCACCTGATACCATAGTTTTCATGACCGCGCCGCGACTCGAACCGTGACGACTCATGGTTTAAGGTTTCGAGGGTCGGACCGGTTGAACCGTTAAAGCCGTGCTTATTTTTTTGCATTGATTATATACTTGAAGGGGAAGAAAATAGCCTGCAGTGGAAGAAAATGTGCAAAGACTGATAGTGAAATGTCCCACATCATAGGCTTAGGGAGTTGGCTTTGAATCAGCTCCTTATAAAAGCAACTGCATGGCTCCTTCCTTCGGCAGGCTTCAGCTGCTTGCATCATTTTGCAGGTAACTGGGCCTAATAAGTTGGGCTTTGGTTGGAAATTTAAAGGAATTGGTTTTATTAACCGTTTTTATTTTCCGTTAAACCGAGGGTCCAACCGGTTTTTAAGTGGTTCTGGCGGTTTTTGGGCCATTCAAGGCTTTATCTTCCTCCGGGCCCTTAAGCTCCATGGCCCTTAAGCTTCATGGCCCACGGCTAACCGCGGTTGGGCCGAAGGTCCGGCCCGGTCATTAAAACAGTGCCTGATACTACACAATTCTCCTTCCTCACTTGTCCTTTTTCTCCCTCCTTACGAAAAGCTTCAGTATATTTTTTTTGTTCTATCTTTCTCGAACTCGCACCTCCCCATTTCACTTGCCGCCCTACCTTGCTCTAACCATCGGAGGTCAGCCCCACACTACACAGTGACGTCGACCCATAGCTCTCATCCAACAGTCACCATACTGTCTCACCTCTAACGGCTCATGTATCCTCGCATAACCTTGAAAACCGAACTCCTTTGTTTCATCATGCTTACCCCGTTTAACTCCATGCGCAGCAGTACCATCACCATGCACCCATTCGAACTTTCCACGCACCTCTTATCTCCCCTAATTCCCACGTCAATGTATGTGAATACTCGTGAAGCCCCTTCAAGTCCACGCACTTCTGTTCCCTCAGCCCAGGAAACCCTGTCATCAGTCCTTCACCAATAAAAACGAACTCGAAACCCAAACGAACTGCACCTTTCCTTTCCGTTAAACCCGACTTCAGTATACGACTCGCCATGACTGAGTTGCCTCCTAAAGCCATGAAAATGAACTTCATCCCCACAACAAATCCAAGTACAAATCCCGAGCCAGTATCACTTCGGTCCTCCACGCATGGAACCAGCACTATCGTACCGGCGACAAACTCCCCTTAGTGAGTTACTCCTGTTTGAGCTCCAAGTCACAAATAGTAGAATGGTTGAACTGAAGGAAAACACACTCAGGTGAAACAAGCGTGCATGTAGAAGAATTTGGGAGGAAGATAGAATTGGCATTGTTTATATATGTGAAGGAGCCGAGGATAAGAAGAACGTCACTAATCCATGGTACAACGTAGAGGTTTCAGCATAGACAGGTTAGGTCAGCAACATTTATTTGGATGAGACATAGGATTTTTATTTGAGGTGAGGAACGATTTTTGTTCGAATGACCATCGATATTTTTGTTCGTGCCTATCACCAATTTCATACGATGATTATTGGCTTGAACGCTCACATACATACGAACTTCATTCATGACCAGAATGAATGTCATGGTATAATTTGGCGTTACGCTCTTAATGAAACTTGTTTCGTCGAATGTCGAGTTCGTTTGCCCAATTGGCGCTTGTTTAACCTTAAACGATCGATTTATTTACATTAAATTTTGCTATGCTCACATAATAAACCCAATTGGCGCGAAACTTGAAATATAGCAATAATTAGTCATTACGGATTTAACAAAATTTGTATTGTTGAAAACGAAGGTCATTTAAATAAGGTCCCGTTTTAAGGGTATAATTTGAACTAAAATAAACAAATTTTAAAATGCCTCAATATAATAAAAATTCCGACAGAATTTCATATAATACCAAAATAAAATACTCCGCGTTGAATTCCAAGTCAAAACAATATTCAAAATGTTAAAAAATCTTTATTTATATAAAATAAATCGTTATATTATATAAATGAAATACGTAGCGACTATTTGAAAATATGATTTGGACTTAAAATAAAATCTATAACATGAAAAATCGGTTTTTTTGCTTCACTATAAAATTATCGTCCAATAGAATTGGATGTTTCTTGTTTCGAAGAAATTCGACTTATATTGGATCTTGTATAACTTATTGAAGTTCAAAACGTTATATTACGAACTACCGCGC
Source organism: Allium sativum (assembly GCA_030737875.1). Taxonomy (NCBI): domain Eukaryota; kingdom Viridiplantae; phylum Streptophyta; class Magnoliopsida; order Asparagales; family Amaryllidaceae; genus Allium; species Allium sativum. The sequence continues at coordinate 225,473,799 of CM060911.1, read as the reverse complement.
CGCTGAAGTTCGTTTTATAATTAAAATTATAAATTAACGTTCAAACATCGTTTAATAAATGAAATCGTTAATAAAATTAAATATAGACTTAAATAAATCCTCCTATATTACCAAATAATACAATATTGCAAATTCAGCAAATTTCGACTATTTCGAAATTTAATTATTATTTTATTATTTAAACTAATAAAATATTCAAAATTATTAAATCCAAACCATTTAAAAATCCAAATCATCATTTAAAAAATATATCAAATTAAACGGTTAAAAAATCTGGGCTGTTACATTAAGACTTCGAATATACGTTGATCTGGCGTATATGCGAAAATCTTCTTATACTTGATAGTCCAGCCTCAACATCAAATAAAATACTCAAACTCTTATCATTTATTTTTATTTCTACCATATTGATAAATTTGTTTAGAGGAGAATTACCTTAATAAATTTGACCCAAATTTATCCCTTAACATGAGTTCTACTATTAATCCCAAAGACATAATTCATTTTACGTGAAAGGTGCTCTCTCGAACGTAGTGCTCCAGAAAATCATTCTATAGAATTACTGACCTTATCTCTATGAGTTCATTTTCATGGGATATTACTATTCCCAACTCTGATGAGTCCTTAATCCTTTATTCAAATGAGTCGTTCCCCATAGCTTTGTACAAACCAAAGCTCAGATACCACAATTGTAACAAACCTCCTTTTTGTCCGGTTTTCACAAGTAATTAAACCAACTTAAACCGTTCATAAAGATGAATTGTTAGGGGTACTTACACATTTGCACAAATGTGAAAGAACTTTTCCATTATCATTAAAATAACATTACATCAGAGTTACAAGAAAACATCAGAGTACATCGATTATACAGTGGAAAGATACAAAAATCGACGAAAGAATATGAATACTCCAAGATATAATAGCTCCAGCTAAAACCAGAATCCTGCTCCAACCAACTCCAAGGCTAAATCTGCAAACGAAACTACTAGTCTGCCCATGTAAAACTTTTGGACACCTAGAGTTTAAGCGTGGGAACAATAAACTCCAAGTCAGTTATGGGACTAGTGTGAGAACTTAAAACAGTTGTTTTAGGATTTATTTTAAAGTTAGGTAATTCACCGGACCACGCTGCTAATGCGGAACGGGTTTACTCCATGTGATTACCTGTGCATAAAAATTCGCAATGATTTAAAAAAATGAAACTAACATAAGATCTCGCGACACACGCACCATGCAAACGCACGCTTGGGCGAGGTTTCTCCTTATGTAGTTAAAAATGCCTTTAATATGCAAAAATCCTCTTTTCATATTATTATTAGTGCATAGTTGAAAACCTTTCGAAAGTAAATGTATTAAAATAGCCAGCATATGTACCATATACTATACTGACTTATGATATACAACTAAAACTATACGGGATCGTAGTGGAGATTGGGTTTTCAACAATGACCTGGCAAAGGAACTTCCTTATCGAACCAAATTTTGAACACCTCTAGAGGGATGTTCGAGGATTAACTCATGATCCTCATGCTAACACAAGGTCGGGTTACCTCTGTAACCATGTAACTTAGAGTACGCTTGAGTATGTCATCTCCCGGTCATTACCAGCCTTTCCGAGTGCGCGCCAACAACAACCACAAAAGTAATTGTTTTTTCACATAGGTTAATACATGGACTCTATACCATGGTACACCTTTTATCTAGAAGGAGACAACACCCCCATAACCCTGCTGTATTTCTTCCTGTTCTGGCCATTACCGGGGTGTAAGGCTTGCCGAGATCAAGATATACACAAAGCTATGCTTAAATAAGCCATACTTTGATCATCTATAGTTAATCACATAACTTAAGTATGCCACATTGTTCATTCACTACGCATCGCTGATTTTCATCAATATGTAACTTCTAAGCTCATACATCTTGGAAAAGGGTGTTAAGCTACGAGAATAAATTCTTGGCCACGAAGCAGGTATATATTTAACAGAAATCAGTGTTACACGGTCAATTACAATGTTAGACAAGAAATCCATACTTGTCCATTTTGGGTCTAAACGAAATAACAATCCTGAATTCTTTCACATACATTCAGGCTTCTTGCCACTTAACTGATCTAAAATCCATTTGCAAATGAGAGCTAGCCATTTGAGACATTCAGCAAGTCGTCCTTACGATATGAAGGTTCATGGTCTTCAATAAAAAAGAGGAGTTAGAACCAATAAAGATTTCTTTTTCGATTCATCTCTGGAGTTGAATACCTCATTCAAGAATTATTTTTGATCCAACCCGTAGTCATGACTTGAGTAGGCCGTTTTAACTCAGCGGTAGAGTAACGCCATGGTAAGGCGTAAGTCATCGGTTCAAATCCGATAAAGGGCTTTTTCCATGACAGTCTTTAATGTCTTCAATTTCTCTACAATGTCGCATTATTACTTGGAATGGTTTTCAGATATAAATTAGATATTGGTCTTTCCAAATAATAAGCACAATTAAAAACATAATTACGGAACATATAGGCTTCCGATCAAATCTCCTTTCGTCTTGGATTTGTTAAATTAAAACTTCTTTAAACCCATTCTAGAATTATCGTTAACAAAAATCCATATTTCTACTTTACTCTTTTAAAACACATCCTGTAACACCCCACACTTTTCTGCACCTAAATTTTAACAAAAATCAAAACTTGAACACATCCAAACATAGAGTGTATATCTGGTACCTACAATAAATGAGCATGATCATAATCAGAGTACGATAAATATAACTCACAGTGGTAATAAAATAGGATAAACTAGTATTAACTCAAGTAACCACCTTTTTCAAAGTAAGTCACTTTGCCAATACCGAGCATGAGAGAGAATGAGAACTAAAAGCCAAACCTAATCATATGTGAGAACCCGACCTTCTCTATGAAATTTGGAGGTTGTAATGAGGAGGGAGGGTCAGAAAAAAAAGTTCTAGTGACTAAGAAATGTACGACACAGACTATAACACAGATATATTCCGTTTGGTTCAATCCAAGTTGTATGCCTAACCAGGTTAGTGATTCTATCTAACCTAGTAAATGTTTATGCACAACTTTACTATTCATCCCAAAGCAGTGTTCCCAGATTATATTACCAATATAGGATATTTACACACATTTTTGTGAAGCCTTTATGCCATAGTTTAACTGGTTAATTATATCAAGAGTGGGCCCCTAATTTCGTGGTTTGTAACTATGTCCTCATCTATTCTTTATTATTTAACGCCTCACAATCGATGATAAATATGGTGGATTCTCCCTGATCACTTAAGAACCTAGGCGGACCTATCAGTCACTTATTAACCCTCGATAATATATTAAATGTTAACATAAAACTAGAGGGCACTCGCTATGAGCCCTATTACTTAAGACTTCCGTCGTTCACGTATATACCTTTGCCCAGCATAAGGTGAGAGTAGGTATTCTATCTTTTGTTATACCTTCTTACTGAACTTATTAGGCAAACTCCTTAGTCACTTACTACTTCCCGTAGGATAGATGGCCATATCTGGCCCTTTTAATTTTCCAGGTTTGGGTAGGCCAACACACACCTGCCGTTTAAGACCCTTATATTGAAAAACCTACTGTCAGATTGACTCTTTAACCCTAGTCACTTAGCCTTTTAGGACCCAGCAGACGGACTATACACGAAGGTTATTCGTTCATCCCCCATTTGCCTTTAACACCTTTCCCTTTTGGGATAAAGTAGGATACTTATTAAGCCATTCCCATTTAATTCCATTTTACAAAAATACTATATGTACACCATTTATTTGTACCACAGGTTTATATGGTTAATAAAGTCTTACATTATTAACCTACTAAGTCCAACTATATTTTTAATTATAAGTTTTATTGACATAAATAAGAAATGTTATATTCCCTTTTCTTTAGGATATTTATTTAATTTCTTCCCTAGTTTGGACTTCGTGTTTGAATGACAATCAATATTCATTAATCCCCTTTTTTACCCCCATTTCTTTTTATTTCCTTTTATGACCCTAACAGTCATATTTTCCTAAGAAAACTATTTATCAGTCTCAAGTTATCTATTTGTTGTACCCCAACAGACAATTCCTATTCTTATTGTTCATTTATTTATTTATTGACCGTTATATATATGTAAATATATTTTTACATACCAGGCCTCTCACATTAAGTTGACTACATGTGGATGCTGGATATGCCCGCCGGTTCCGGGCAGACTTCTACCATAAGTGAACTTAACTTCATGCCTTAGTATGATTATATTTATGCATTAGACCCCTCACATTAAACTGACTACATGTGGTTGTAGGATTTGCCAGCCGGTTCAGGGCAGGCTTACACCGCAAGTTGAGTTTAACCTTGTGTCTTAATGCGATTATAATTTAAATTTCCTACTTGGGGTCCACAACAATTATCCTAATTGATTTTAGGAATTGTAACCATTTTCCTATTCACATATATTTTTTCCAAATCAATATTGGTTACAATGGTTAATTATTTATTTATGGCCTCCTGTATAGCAATCAATTACACTAATTGCTACAACGGTCACCATAAATATATTCATTAAGTATGGAATATAATTTACATGTATGATTCCATAAATGAATACCATTCAACATTTCAAACCTTTAGACATTTAATACAGTTCATATTTTACCATTTTACGCCAATTTGGACGCATAATATGTACATATTTATTTCTATGTTTGCGTACGGTCAATGTAGTTATTATTATTTTCATTTTTATTCTTAAATTTAAATTAATGATTTGGTTTAATCATTTAACCAAACATTTCCTTTTTATATTCAATCTTGCCAAAAAGGTTTCAAGTCTCACAAGAACCGTTAGTCGCAATCATTGTAAATCATGCTTATTTTGTGGAATTGACATCTTTCCAAATCACAAGAAATATACATAATATATTTTTATTTTGGAATAGTCGATGCAAATTACATACAAAACATGTATTTATTTTTATATGTACCTTTGCACCACTGTTCCCTTTTTAATTCTTTTTTTCATACTTCTTGTGATCCTAAAATAATGCCTCTTTATTTAAAAATGAGGAAAACGACATAATTTACCATGTTTATGCCAAAAACCCAACAATATTAAACAAGGAATATTTCTTTTTATTCTTAAAATCATATAATCCACAAATTCACCTTTTTACCCAAACTTACATATTTTATATTTCAGCACTGAACTAATTAAGATCAAGAACATAACTACAACAAATTTATGTTTAATGAGACTGATTTCCAGATCCACAATGCTATGTATCATATACAACATATTTCATGACATAACCTATAGGAATATGTGGGAAAAATATAAAAATCCTACAATTCATATTATACATAGTGTTAACCCCATTGTCAACACGGTTCAGAAATTAATGCATCAACTGTCTAAATGGAGTGATCATATCGGACATGTGTATTCTAATACGGGTCGGTCAGGCATTCCTGGTCGGTCAGCAGCTCCAAGTCCTAGTTGGTCAACGAAGATTCGGGTCGGTCTATACTTCTGGTCGGTCAGCCAAGAATCAGCTGGTCGATCAAGGAGCAACACTGGTCGGTCGGTTCCATTCACTTCAGACAAAAACAATAACACATATACTACTGTGAATATCAGCAAGAATTGCATGGGTCGGTGGTATATATTATATAATAATATATATAATGGATCAGCTTCCAGGCCTAAGTAGAAGCATGACGTGGTACATGCACCGAGTAAATGATAGAATCACACATACACGTTATGCGTCAGAACTTGAATAAATGGTATGAGAAGCATATACGTAAAACACATGAAGATTACGCGTGGCTTCAATGGATTGGCAAAATATGTTTAAGCATGCATGTAGTCATTAAACTATAACTTGCATGCGGAATAGCGTATACTTTTCATGTATTGGATGGCTTAAGCTACATCCATCTCTCTTATTATTGCAACACGTAGCAATTGAACGTGTTATATATGTTTGGGTGAAGGCTCAAATAATGGACATCATGAGTTAGCAATAACATGTCATTCATGAAATGAGTCACGTACAAAAGCTATGAAAGGCATTTTTGGTCAGTCTCTTCGTGCATATGGGTCGGCCACATTTAAACTATACAATGGCAATTAAGAAAACCAAAAAGGGCAGCTGCATGTTATAGTACACGTGGTCGGTTAAAAGTGTAAGCATGGACCGACTTTAATGCATACAAGGAATGGATTGTCTTCAGAAACAATGCGGCGACATCATATGAGAGGCCACATAGACTTGTATTGAAGTAAATTTACGGATCGGCTTTAGGTTTTATTTGGTCGCTCGCACACGTTCTTTGGTTTGATCTTTGCTATAATAAAATATGTAACGATGACTACAACTTTGGTGGGACGTGAATTGGATTGTACATGCGTCACATGCAATTAATACTCAAATAGGGCATACAACAACACGTGGAAGTCTGAAGCATTCCATAAAACGCATGGGTTATTCAAGAGCAAGACATATTTTGTGTAAAATATAAGGGTCAGTGTCTTACAATGTTGTATGGGTCGGCACTTATATTCCAATGGGTCGGTCTGTAAAATCATTGCTGGGCTGGTCTTGAGATGAACGAATGGGTCGGTAGCAATTATGCGAATGGGTCGGCATGATGTGTATCTCATGGGACGGTATCAAGTATGGGTCGGCATCAAATATGGGTCGGTCGGAAAATTAACCTAATGGCATTTTCATAAATATGATGGGTCGGCCTCAAAATACATACCAGTTGTCCAGTGGCATTTTCGTAAATATTTTTATGACCGATCCAAACCCTGCACACCATATTTACAACACCGCCACTACCCTTAAACTTCACCAATAAATACCCCACTTCTCAACCATTCAAGGGACAGATTTTTCAACCCCAAAGGGCTGCCCAAATCATTTCTCAAACACTCCAAGCTCCTTTAATGGCTTCTCAAGCTCACTCCATCTTCCTTCAACAACAAGTTAATCAAATCTTCTCCAAACTCCATTAGAAATCTCTCAAACTCAATCTAAGTGATTTCCAACTACCATTAACTCTCTCCAAAGCCTAGGTCCAACATAAGATCATCATGGATCCGGTGAAGTTCATCTAAGTGTCTAAGTAGTTGAATATCTACACAACTACCATCAAAAATTAAAAGATCTCACTGATTCCTTCGCAAATCTAAGCGAAATCTAGAGTGAAAAGAGAGAAAATAGTATAAGATCATTATTAAAAAGAGAAATGAGAGATATGAGTGAATTCATGTACTTTGTAAATCCAAAAGAGATAATGGAAAGTGCTTCCATGGTGGACGTTAGTCTAAATTGACTGAACCACTCTAAAGTTAGTTTTTTTCTTACTTTTTTGCTCTTTGTTTTGTGTTTGTGGCTCCGTAATCTCAAATCATACCGTTTGGTGAAGTGTTCCCAAGACACCTTTTGTGTTGAGGTCATTTTTTGATTTCAACAATTAGCACCCACCATGGGTCCACATTCGCACATCTCTCAAACTTAAGTGCTTTACATTGAAGTTCCAATCATGCTTCTACTATAGATTCTCTAAATCTAAGATCCAGGCCAATTGACGAATTCTCCTCCAAGTTCAAATCCTTGTCCGAGATAATGGCTAAGTCATAGAAGACTGCAAGTAAGATTGTTGGAGCACCCAACGACTTTGCTAATGAAGCTACGCCACCAACTAACCATTTCGAAGTTAGCGAAAGCTAGGTTGGTGGAGCTGGAGTAACTAGAGCTGAACTAGATGTCGTTATGGCCACTCTAAACCAAAAGATGGAGAATTCAAATAAAGATTTGATGGATGCTAATGAAGCTTTGATGGAAAAAATGAACGCTCTTCTAAACGCTCAAGAAAATCTCGCTCCTCCTCAAAAAGTTCATGCCAATCTAGAAAAGAACACGAATTCGGCAACTTCTGATCATAATCGTAACGATAATATGGAAGGCATCAATGGATGGGAAAGCGATAGGAATGTGGATGAAGTTCAGGATTCAAAACCAAAAGCTAAAAGCCATTCTGATCGAAGTACCCGAGGAGTTGCAAGTCCCGCCATTGGGGCACCTCCCCACGGTGGAGGTAGAAGGCCTAGATCCTCTTATCATGATCACTCGCCAAGACGAGCATCCAGAAAAGAGATCGAAGTCCGCTCTACAGAACGACACAACTCGAAGGAATATATCGAGGATATGGTAAAGCAAATCATGAAAGATAGCAAGTCTTGCGTTAACAGTGAAGGAGAATGGGACTTCTTCCCCATCAAAAATCCATTCATGAAGAGGATCCGCAAAGCCAAATTCCCTAAAAACTTCACTCCTCCTAATCTGCCTCCGTACAACGGGGCTTCTGATCCGAATCACTTCCTATATAGATACGAATGGCACATGAATGCAGCCAAAGCGACAAATGAGATCAAGTGCTTGTGCTTCCCTCTCTATCTAGAAGGCATGGCGTCATTATGGCTCATAAGGCTGTCCCCAAAATCCGTTGATTGATTTGACGAATTGACTCTAAAATTCAAGGAGCAGTTTAGACTGCAAGCTACGAAGGCTAAGGATGTTATATCTCTAACATCAATGAAGCAGAATCCAGGAGAGTCTGTCAAAGCTTTCCTCAAGAGATTCTACACTGCTTTGTCTGAGGTAGGGAATCCCAAATCCTGCATGATCTTAATGTCTCTAATCGGCACCATAGATGAGAAAAGAGAATTTAGTAGATGGGTTAAAAATAAATGAACCAAACATGCTTGAAAAATTCTACAAAAAAAGTAGAGGAGTATATGAGAGTGGAAAATAATCCTGTGCCTTTTCAGATTATTGGTGCTAACCAACTTCGTGAACTCCAAAAAACGCTGCTACTCAATACAATCAGAAGAATCCTGGAGGTCAAAAGAGAGGAAACGACGGGAAAGATAATCAAGACAGCAAGAAAACTCGCTTCTTTACACCCGCTGAATTCACCCCTCTAAATAAAACTCCAGAAAATATCTACGTCGCTACCAAAGATGCAGAACATTATCCAGAACCACCATCGCCGAATACCTCTAAGAGAGCTACGAGTTCTGGAAAATTCTGCCGCTTTCACAATCAACCTGGGCATAATACTAATGAATGTCGACACTTGAAGAACTTAATCGAGGAGTTGATTAGGAAAACACATTGCAGCAATATGTGAAAAATCCACAAGCTACAAATCCTTCTGCAACTCCCCAGGGGAAAGAGACATCAAATGGTCAATCCGGTCTAAACAACAAAACTCCAGCACGGGTTAATGCAAGGTCGGTCATAAAATAATGACCAATGGTGGTGCTCCAACTTTAATGGCTCAGAAAAAGCGATCATCATCGCCACAACTTTATTTCGTGCTCTACTTCATGCCTTACTTCAAGCTTTACTTCATGTTGTATTTGAACTTCATATAACAGTCTATAATATTTTACAAACACTGTACTGAACATTAATTCTGTGACTAAGAGCATATATACTTGAATAAATTTCTTGCTTGCGAAATTATATGTCAAATCAAAACTTTCTTAAAAGATGATTTTATATTGCAGGCCATCTTTCGAGCGCTTGTTCCTTTAAGATCCGACGAAAGATAGCGACCCCAACAACACTAATTCAAGCGTCAAATGTTGTAAGTATCAACATGCACAAACGCGAAAATAGAAAAGCACCGCCTTGAAAAGTAAACCGAAAGAGTCAGTAAGATTAAAATAGCCAGCAAGCGCCACGACAAACAAATAAGAGGGTTGTAACTTTTTTCAAAAGGGGATTCTCCCGAATTAGAGATCCAAGGCCTTAGTTCCTAAATTGAGATAGCCTGCCAAGTCAAGCGTCCGAAAAAGGAATAGGCGCCAGTCCCATGAAATGGTATAACAAGAAAAATCCTCCACAATAAACAAAAACGCTTTTCTAGTGAAGTGCAAAGACCTCCCCTAGCGAGGATACAAAATATAAAGACCTCCCCGAGCGGGGGCAAAAAATCCAAAGACCTCCCCTAGCGGGGGCACAAAATAAAATGACCTCCCCTTGCAGGGGAACAAAATCCAAAGACCTCCCCGGGCGGGGGCACATAATATAAAGACCTCCCCGAGTGGGGGCACAAAATCCAAAGACCTCCCCTAGTGTGGGCACAAAATATAAAGACCTCCCCTAGCGGGGGCACAAAGTCCAAAGACCTCTCCGAGCGGGGGAACAAAATATAAATACCTCCCCTAGCGGGGGCACTAAATTCAAAGACCTCCCCGAGTGGAGGCACTGGATTCAAATTCAAATTTTGAAATTCGACTATGCTATTGCAACCGACCTAAAAATAAACAATCAGCAAAACATGACATCTTTTCGGAAAATTGTCAAAAGAACAAGGAATAACCAAAGACTGATTCATTTACAATCCAAAAGTTGCGGATGCTCTAACCTTGGAAACTTAAATCAAAGTTACAACTTGAACAGGTTGTAGTGGTAAAAAAGGGCACGACCGTCATTTGCTTTAGAAAGTGTGCTTTGCTTCAATAAAATCCAAAGGCTAAGCGAGTTCGTAAAACAAGTGAATTATCGCGAATTGGTCACGACCATTTCATTGAAAATCGATCGCGGCAAAGCCATCGCGAATTTTACTTATTCTATGAACTCAGTCCCGAATTAAAGCTAAGGCAATCACACACTAGCACAACATTGTCAACGACAAATTCCAGAATTCGAAATTGAAGCGTCTATTAGCACAACAAAGTTTGTGAAACATATCATTTCAAGAATGGATTTGAATGCTAGTCATCACCAACAAGCTCTTAAGCTCAAATTCATTCCGATTCAGCAACAATGAATGTTAGCAGTCCATCGATATGATTGACGCTAATTATAACAATCACGTTCATTTCGAAGCTTGCATTTTTCATGAATAAAAATACAAACTTCGAGGGGAAAATGTTAACCCCGTTGTCAATGCAGTTTAGAAATTAATGCATCAATTGTCTAAATGGAGTGATCATATCGGACACGTGTATTCTAATATGGGTCGGTCAGCAGCTCCAAGTCCTGGTTGGTCAACGGAGATTCGGGTCGGTCTACACTTCTGGTCGGTCGGTCAGGAATCAGCTGGTCGATCAAGGAGCAACACCGGTTGGTCAGGAATTAGCTGGTCGATCAAGGAGCAGCACTGGCCGGTCAGTTCCATTCACTTCAGACAAAAACAAAAACACATATAATACTGTGAACATCAGCAAGAATTGCATGGGTCGGTGGTATATATTATATAATAATATATATAATGGATCAGCTTCCAGGCCTAAGAAGAAGCATGACATGGTACATGCATCGAGTAAATGATAGAATTGAATACACATGTTATGCGTCAGAACTTGAATAAATGGTATGAGAAGCATATACGTGAAGCACATGAAGATTACGCGCAGCTTCATGGATTGGCGAAATTTTTTTTAAGCATGCATGCAGTCATTAAAATATAATGTGCATGCGGAATGGCGTATACTTTTCATGTATTGGATGGCTTATGTTGCATCCATCTCTCTTATTATTGCAACATGTGGCAGTTGAATGTGTTATATATGTTTGGGTGAAGGCTCAAATAATGGACATTATGAGTTAGCAGTAACATGTTATTCACGAAATGAGTCACGTACAAAAGCCATGAAAGGCATTTCTGGTCGGTCTCTTCACGCATACGGGTCGACCACATTTAAACTATACAATGGCAACATCATGAATTGAGAATGGTAGTTAAGCAAACCAAAATGGGTAGGTTCATGTTATAGTACATGTGGTCAGTTAAAAGTGTAAGCATGGACCGACTTTAATACATGCATCGCATGGATTGTCTTCAGAAACAATGCGGCGACATCATATGAGAGACCACATGGACCTGTATTGAAGTAAATATACGGATCAGCTTCAGGTTTTATCTGGTCGGTCGTGCACGTTCCTTGGGTCCGTCTCTACTATGATAAAATACGTAACGATGACTGCAGCTTTGGTGGGTCGCGAATTGGATTGTAAATGCATTACAAGCAATTAATACTCAAATATGGCATACAACAATGCTGTATGGATCGGCATTTATATTCCAATGGGTCTGTTTGTAAAATCATTGTTGGGTCGGTCTTGAGATGAACGAATGGGTCGATAGCAATTATGAGGATCGGTCGACATGATGTGTATCTCATGGGTCGGTATCAAGTATGGGTCGTCATCAAATATGGGTCGGTCGGAAAATTAACCCAATGGCATTTTCGTAAATATGATTGGTCGGCCTCAAAATACATGCTATTTGTCCAGTGGTATTTTCGTAAATATTTTTATGACCGACCCAAACCCTACACACTATATTTTCAACACTACCACTACCCTCAAACTTCACCTATAAATACCCCACTTCTCAACCATTCAAGGGACGAATTTTTCCACCCCGAAGGGCTGCCCAAATCATTTTTCCACCACTCCCAAACACTCTAAGCTCTTTTAATGGCTTCTCAAGCTCACTCCATCTTCCTTCAACAACAAGTGGATCAAATCTTCTCCAAACTCCATTAGAAATCTATCAAACTCAATCTAAGTGAAGTCCAACTACCATTAACTCTCTCCAAAGCCTAGATCCAACACAAGATCATCATGGATCCGGTGAAGATCATCTAAGTGTCTAAGTGGTTGAATATCTACACAACTACCATAACAAATCAAAAGATCTCACTGATTCCTTCGTAAATCCAAGTGAAATCTAGAGTGAAAAGAGAGAAAATAGTATAAGATCATTATTAAAGAGAGAAATGAGAGATATGAGTGAATTCATGTACTTTGTAAATCCAACAGAGATAATGGAAAGTGCTTCCATAGTGAACGTAGGTCTAAATTGACCGAATCACTCTAAAAATTCTTTGATTTCTTACCTTTTTGCTCTTTATTTTGTGCTTGTGGCTCCGTAATCTCAAATCATACCATTTGGTGAAGTTTTCTCGAAACACCTTTGGTGTTGAGGTCATTTTTTGATTTCAACACGTAGTCATACTTTTCATTTGCCAATTTTTAAAATATTCATGATCTGATCTAAGGGTTGCCTCTATATACAATTATTTAAATAATAGATCCGATAGGCATAAAACAAAGATTAGATTCAAACGAAATAGATAAATCATTATATTTGTATTAGTAAATTTCCCACTCACCTTATAGCTTCCAATTTCTCTGTTTTGAACCTTTTTTGGTTTAAAATCCCCAAATTCTTATAAATCTGCAGTTCATCTAGAAAGAAGAAAAATCTGGATCTGTAGAAATGTAAGTAAAAGGAAGAGAGTGAAGAAATATATCGTTGAGCATCCTCTTCCATTGAATCTATTAATCTTCCCAATTCCATATGAATTTGATTTGATTTTGTATATGTATTAATATATTTTTTTAGAAATTAAATTAGAAGAGGAAGAAAATGGAAGAGCTACGCTGCCTTTATAGATTTGAATGGAAAAAGAAAGAGGCTCTACCCCTTTATTTATAGGGATGGAAATAGCCTAGAACCGTTGGTTTAGTTTTAAGTTATATCTGTCCGTCCATTATAATAATATAATAAAATAATACACCAAAACCCAGCCGTCACTAGGCAGTTTGACGTCCAGTAGGTCGATCTGGGTGGTCAACCCCCATGTTGACCGCCTGGGAGTCAAACTACCCAGTTCGGCTGGGTTATATATGGTAAATTATTAATTATGTATTTTGTTTATTTATTTCTGTCCGTTTTTCGTATTTCGTCCGTGAGTTTTCATACGAACTCTGTTTGCGAAACTCCAAACATGAAAGTTGACCAGAATTCCCAGATGAACGCAACAGTTAAAATTTCATGGTAAAATTCCATCATTTGCAGAAATTCCTATTTTGAGCTTCTAATTAAATAATTATTTATTTTCAAAATTTCAGGTTGTTACATTCTTCCCTCCTTAAAAAGAATTTCGTCCCAAAATCCTGACAACTAGTTATCCTATCCTACACAACCAAATTGCGTACGTCCACTTTGCAACCATTGTATATGTGCATGGTGTACTTAATGCATTTCAATCATAAAATATGCATGTTAGATGATTCTAAATCGGTCCCTCTATATGTATGCATTGAGATTTTTAAAACACTTTCAAAAATATGATGCAAAATATCGTAAATGTACTGGAAGTTCTATATGAATGCAAAATTTGAAAATTCTTTTCCATCCATAACCTCCACACAATTACGAATAAAAGTATGAAGCAACCAATTTTGCATCCAAACCCTTCCATCCAAAACGTCACGCAGTCTAATCGTTTCCTATTTAATTTCTCCTAAACCGGAAAAAGGAAATCAATGCGAATAATTTTAACATTTTTCCCGCTTACAACTTTTCCATTTCCCGCCCTACAGTGGAATTTTCACCTCAATTACCCAAAATACTCCAAAAATTTCCAACTATAGACTGTAAAGGAGGCTTAAAACAAGCTCTAAAACGTAAAACGGGTAGCTCGCACGCATCGTTGACAAGGTATGGAAATAGCGTTTCCAAGGCTAAAATAACCTTTTTCTTGTGCCGTTAACATTTTTATCGCATCGCTAGTCCTATTGCATCGCTAAAACGCACACACAAAGTATCCAAAAATCTTCCTTACACCGTTCATATGACCAAAAATCAAAATTTATGATAAAAATAAATATCCGTTTGAAAACTTGTTATGTCCATTTTGAAAACTTCTTTTCAAAAACGCTTTATTTTCCCAAAAATAAGAAAATGATAGAAAAATGTTTTTTTTAAAACATTTTCCATAAACTTTAAAAATGAAAATTGCTGAAATTTAAACGATTCATGTCACATGTTGGCGAATAAGGAAGTTAGTCACGCCAAAAATACGAAAACTGAAATCACATACAAAAGATCAAAATAAATTTTAGCTTTAACAAGGAACAGTGGTTTTTTTAATTATATACCTGTGACGAGAAACAACGCAAAACGAGCCCTTTGCAAAAAAAAATTCCAACATAGAATTTTATTCTTTCCAGCCCTAGGACAACTGTTAGTTTAGATATGAAATGAGATTTCATTCGAACAAGCATGCATGAATAACATAAACATCTCCAAACATTGAAATCTCATAAACATAAGTCGTGTTATTTAAACTATACTAACAGTTACAAGCACGAATCACCTCAACCAAGAACTCGATACTAGAAAGGGATAACAACAAAACAATAGCAGAACTCCCAAAACAATGTTTATAAACAACGAGATGCCTTGCTCTACGGCTGGAGCTCAAACCAATTTTTTTATGATCTTTGGTTAACCATATCATGGTAGCAAAATGCCCAATCTCGTGTTACCAACACTACTGGTGTTGTTGGAGATTTCCACATCACCATCCCTTCTAAGAGAGAATTTATGTTGAGAAAAGAAACTTACCACAAAACTGCTTCTCATGGAAATCCACCCAATATTGCCTAAGAGAAAAATAGATAGGTGAAATTACAGAAAGTAAGTCCATGAGGCAACATACAAGAACACAAGCTGAATCGAATATGATGCGGCACTAAATGATGGTTACGCCACTGATCAAGCAAAGAATTGATTTCCGCATCATGAGACAAATCCGGTCATAACTTCCTACTTATAGAACGATGTGCTAGATGGGTCACACTTCTACACGGGCAGCTTAAAAATAGATTCCAAACACAAAATCCGACATCAAGAAAAAGAGATTCGCTGCAAAATCCCCAAAGCCAGTCAAACAAGAGACCATACAAGTTCGTGTAAAGCACGGATTCCTCTAAATTCTCTTCGAGAATCTCCTCCGAAAAACCATCCAAAATATAGCTTAATCTTCATCTCTGAAACGACGATTGCCTTTGAAAGAACCTATTCTAACAGGGTATATCAAAGGCGGGTGCAACACAAACAACAAACCCTATTCTAAGATCTCGAAGCAACTGGCCGGTGCAAGTCCAGTTGCCTTGATAAATTTTCTTAGTCCTAAAGCGGTGAGACCCCTTTGCTCATTCTGATCCAACCAAATGATCTCTATCCAAGGGTGAGACTTAAATGGTGCGAGTAGGATCGGATAGCGCAATTAGGTACTATAGACTAAGAAAAGGTCAGAGAGAAGAAAATTAGATCTTGGAGTACTATGAGGCAAGATCTAATGCGCGAACTAACGCGGAAAAGGGGAGACGAGGTGGCAACAAAGAAAGAGAAGAAGGATGGAGATAAAGTTCGTCTAGATGAGGAAGGAAGGATGAAAGAAGAAGTTATGGGGGTAATTTGGATGCAAATTTTATGGTTGAGTCCTAGGTCCAAGTTTTACCAAAACACGTCAACCAATTGACCATCCTAGCATAACACTAAATGGTCAACTACCAAATGGGCTTTGGACAGAGGTTGGACCTTGACCTTATTAGGACGGATTAAAATGTTAATCACCCCGTGTTATCTTTTAAGTTTATTGCGATTCGAAAAGTCGTTATTCTCATCACCGCGGTATTTAAAGATCGTAGTTGAACTCTGAACCAACTCCAAGGATTTATAGTCTCAACAATGATGCATCGACTACACAACGAACGAGCGAATTTCAAGAATAATCCAGCTAGAAATCCATAATAGAATTTAAAACGGAATTCCCCCTAACTAGCTGACATAAGCTAAACGATTCACGAAATCAAATACCTCAAAATCCGGATGAAGGATTTTCCTTAGCGTTTTCGAAGAAAATTTAAAACTTTTCCAAAAATGAGATTTATTTATAAACTAACGGTTTCATATTTATAAATCCATTTTATTATTACTATTTATATTGTAGTTTTATATTTCAAACTGGAAAAATATTTTTGTGTTTAAACACATTGGAGCTTTAAAACAATTTAGATAAATTTGGCTAACTTCAATAAACTATTCAATATATATAGGAAGATGGATACTGAAAATCACAAGGAATAGATATCTATTATTCTTGAGTTTTAGTTGTATATTCCATGTTATTATTAATTCCTTCTTTCCTACCAACCAGACCATATTTATTAAAATTACCGAGTGACCAAAATTTTAAAACACGAATAGATTAAGAATTTGAAAACCATATCTTCACAAACTTTTTTCTGAAACCATATTTCAAAACCGTTGAGATCCATTTTTATTTTCTAAATAGTTTTAAAAATAAATTTCCTCGAATACAAGGCTAAGAACTCAATTGGATATTTCAACCAAGGTAGATTTGGAATTTTAACGAAGTAACATTTAGATAAACCTCGTAATTATAGTTTTGAAATGGATACGACATATTAACATGGGCTTTTTCCCCATTTTGGATCGGGTAGTGGTCTTAACTTGAAGTACTAACGAAACCAAAACCCAAAATCGCGACTATCTGGTTGTAGCTAGCTTTATATATATATATATATATATATATATATATATATATATATATATATATATATATATCAACGGAATCCATCACATGTCGTCTCATGCTCTTCACGACAAGATTGCCAACGTACTGTGGGGTAAGGCAGATTTGGCTAGAAACCCGAACTCAACATATTTCAACTCTTACCCACTTAAAGCCCATTTTATACTATTAGGCCCACGGCTATTTTCCTCGTCGAAATAAATTAAAGTCGATTAAGAAAGATGAAGAACATAAAATAAAATCGAATTATGCTCTCTCATGATTCCTAATTTGACTAATTCCTATGATCGTTTAACCTAAGCTCTAATACCAAATGTAACACCCCACACTTTTCTACACCCAAATTTTGACAAAAACCAAAACTTGAACACATCCAAGCGTAGATCATATATCTAGTACCTGCAATAAATGAGCATAAGCATAATTAGAGTACAATAAATATAACTCATAGCGGAAATATAATAGGGTAAACTAGTATTAAATCATTTAACCACCTTTTTCAAAGTAAGTCACTTTGCCAATATCGAGCATGAGAGAGAACGAGAACTGAAAGCCAAACTTAATCGTCTATGAGAACCCGACCTTCTCTATGAAACCTAGATGTTGTAATGAGGAGGGGGGTCAGAACAACAAGTTCTGGCGACTAAGAAATGTACAACACAGACTATAACACAAATATATTCCGTTTGGTTCAACCCAAGATGTATGCCCAACCAGGTTAGTGATTCTAGCCCAACCAAGTAAATGTTTACGCACGACTTTACTATTCAGCCTAAAGCAGTTTCCCCAGATTATATTATCGAGACAGGACATTTACACACCTTTTTGTGAAACCTTTATACCAGAGTTTAACTTATTAATTATATCGGGAGTGGGCCCTTAATTTCGGGGTTTCAATCTATATCTTCATTCTCTATTCTTTATTATTTAATGCCTCAATATCAATGATAGATAGGGTGGATTCTCCCTGATCACTTAAGACCCTAGGCGGACCTATTGGTCACTTATTAACCCTTGATAATATATTAAATGTTAACATAAAACTAGAGGGCACTAGCAACATGCCCTATTAGTTAAGGCTTCATTGTTCATGCATATACCCTTGCCACACATAAGTTGAGGGTAGGTATTTCATCATTCGTTATACCTTCTAGATGACCTTATTAGATAACCTCCTTAGTCACTTACTACTTCCCATAGGATAAATGGCCATATCTAGCCCTTTTAATTTCCAGGTTTGGGTAGGTCAACACACACCTACCATTTAAGACCCCTACACTGAAAAAACCTATTCCCATGTGGACTCTTTAACCCTAGTCACTTAGCCTTTTAAGACCTAGAAAGCGGACTATACGCGAACGTTATTCGTTCGTCCGCTATTTTCTTTAGCACCTTTCCCTTTTTAGGATAAAGTAGGCTACGTTATTAAGTCATTCCCGTTTAATTCCTTTATACAGAAATACTATACATACACCATTTATTTGTATCACGGGTGTATATGGTTAATAATGTCTTACATTATTAACCTACTAAGTCCAACTATATTTTTAATTATAAGTTTTATTGACAAAAGGAAGGTTATATTCCCTTTTTTCTTGGATATTTATTTAATTTCTTCCCTAATTTGGACTTAGTATTTGAACGCCAACCAATATCCATTAATCCCCTTTTTGACACCCATTTCTTTTTATTTCCTTTTTATTGCCCTTTATTACTCTAACGGTCATATTTTCCTAAGGCAACTATTTATCAATTCCAAGTTATCTATTTGTTGTACCCCAACGGGCAATTCCTATTCTTATTTATTTATTGACCGTTATATATATGTATATATATTTTTACATACCAGGCCTCTCACATTAAGTTGACTACCTATGGATGTTGGATATGCAGATCGGTTCCGAGCAGACTTCTACCACAAGTGAACTTAACCTCGTGCCTTAGTATGATTATATTTATGAATTAGACCCCTCATATTAAACTGACAACATGTGGTCGCTGGATTTGCCGGTCGGTTTCGGGTAGACTTGCACCACAAGTTGAGTTAAACCTCGTGTCTAAATGAGGTTATAATTTAAATTTCCTACTTGGGGTCCACAAAAATTATCTTCATTGATTTTAGGAATTGTAACCATGTTCCTGTTCACATTTATTTTCCCAAATCAATATTAGTTACAATGGTTAATTATTTATTTGTGGCCTCCTTTATAACAATTAATTACACTATTTGCTACAACGGTCACCATAAATATATTCATTAAGTATGGAATATAATTTAGATGAATGATTCCATAAATGAGTACCATTAAACATTTTAAACCTTCAAACATTCAACACAGTTCATATTTTACCGTTTTACGCTAATTTGGACGGATGATATGTATATATTTATTTCTATGTTTGCGTACGGTCAACGTAGTTATTATTATTTTCATTTTTATTCTTAAATTTAAATTAATGATTTAGGCTAATCAATTAACCAAGCATTTCCTTTTTATATTCAATATTGTTAAAAATGTTTCAAGTCTCACAAGGACCGTTAGCTATAATCATTGTAAATCATGCCTATTTTGTGGAATTGACATCTTTCCAAAATCACAAGAAATATATAATATATTTTTATTTTGGAATAGTCGATGCAAATTATATACAAAACATGCATTTATTTTTATATGTACATTTGCGCCACTTTTCCCTTTTTAATTCTTTTTGTCATACATCTTGTGATTCTAAAATAATGCCTCTTTATTTAAAAATGAGGAAAACGACATAATTTACAATGTTTAAGCCAAAAACCCAACAATATTGAATGTAAACAAGGAGTATTTGTTTTTATTCCTAAAATCACATAATACACATATTCATCTTTTTACCCAAACTTACATATTTCATATTTCAGCACTGAACAAAAGATCTGAAACATATCTACAACAAAATTATGTTTAATGGGACTGATTTCCAGATACACAGTGCTATGTATCATGTACAACATATTTCATGACATAAATTGTAGGAATATGTGGGAAAAATATAAAAAACCTACAATTCATGTTGTACATTGTCATATGTTTTATTTGCCAATTTTTAAACATATTCATGATCAGATCTATGGGTTGCCTCAATTTACAATTATTTAAATAATAGATTTGATAGGCATAAAACAAAGATTGGATTCAAACGAAGTAGATAAATCATTATATCTGTATTAGTAAATTTCTCACTCACCTTATAGTTTCCAATTTCTCTGTCTTGAACCATTTTAGGCATACAATCCCCAAATTCTTATAAATCTACAGTTTATCTAGAAAGGGGAAAATTCTAGATCTGTAGAAATGTAAGAAAAAGGGAAGAGAGCGAAGAAATCTATCATTGAGCACTCTCATCCATTTAATCTATAAATCTTCCCAATTCCATATGAATTTGATTTGATTTGGTATATGTACGAATATATTTTATTTATAAATTAAGTTAGATAGAAAGAAAAATGGCAGAGCTCCACTGCCTTCATATATTTGAATGGAAAAAGGGTGAGGCACTACCGCTTTATTTATATGGGTGGAAATAGCGTAGAACCGTCGGATTAGTTTTAAGCAATATCCGTCCATCGTTATAATAATATAATAAAACAATACACCAAAACCTAGCCATCACTGGGCAGTTTGACGCGCGGTAGGTCGACCGCCAGTCGACCCCCATGTCGACCGCCTGGGCATCAAACTGCCCAGTTAGCTGGGTTATTTATGGTAAATTATTAATTAAATATTCTGTTTATTTGTTTCCGTCTGTTTTTCATATTTCATCCATAACTCTTTCATACGGACTCCGTTCGTGAAAATCCAAACATGAAAAGTGACCAGAATTCTGAGTCGAACGCAACGGTTAAAGTTTCGTTGTCAAATTCAATCTTTTGCAGACATTCCTATTTTTGAGCTTCTAATTAAATAAC
The DNA here is from genome assembly GCA_030737875.1 of Allium sativum. Taxonomy (NCBI): domain Eukaryota; kingdom Viridiplantae; phylum Streptophyta; class Magnoliopsida; order Asparagales; family Amaryllidaceae; genus Allium; species Allium sativum. Next base: position 225,452,394 of record CM060911.1, on the reverse strand, counting down.
TATTTATTGACAAAATTCCGGATTGTTACACGTCCTTTCAATCAAAGATAATTTAGCCTCAAAACCTCAATTTACCTTTTGTTTGATAATTCGTAACCCTTATCCAATTTTCTTTGAAAATCCTTAATCCACCTTTCATAATTTCAATCATAGTTTCCATTTAAAAGATCTCCCAACATTCAATTATTTAATTAAAGATTATAACTCAAACCCTTGCTTTAAATTTTCTCAGATCAAAGATTTGATTAAATACCCAAATTAAGATGTGAATTGCCACAACTCAATCTCACTGGGTTTCAAGTACAATATTATTGAAGATACCTTTCACGAAAAAACCCAAATCAATTGATATTGAACATAAGTCACACAAAAATTGTATCTACTTATATTCGATATTAATTCTCATAATCAATGAATACTATAAGAGGAATAACGAAAATAATAACTTTCAAATTCCTTATGTAGTATATGTTTACACCACGGAATTTCATACCAAATATCCGAAGATTATCTCTGAAACACCCCACCTCCGTTAAGGTCACTCACAAAGGGAATGCCTTAACTTTGGTGGAGCATTATAGGTAAAAGATGCAGATGAATTACAAGACAGACACATAAAGCAGCGGAAAATAAAAACCATTTCATAAACAATGTGGTTCAGTCAAGCTTTTACAACAGTTGTCTCAATCATACTTAAAATTAATACATAGAACTTCTGTCTTGAATTAAAACATAAAGAAACATTAAAACAACAGTAAGGCAACATAAATCCCCAATAAGAGAGTATCCAAAGCCATAGTCCAAGGAAAAAGATTCCAAGCAATACATCTACTCTCTTCAAGCTGGAAATGATCCGATCTAAGCTGAAGTGTTCCCTCCCTGCGGACCTGGGGAGAGGGAGGGGGAAACGGAAGAAAAGAAGACGAAAGAAAATGGGTCAGACATGAGTCTGGTAAGTCCAGTGACAATTTATTATGTAAACAAGAAAAAGGGTTATGACATGAATAAACTGAATCTAGGACCACACCCTAGAAATAAATTAATAAGGCTGAATATGCTATCGCACTCATTTCACCTCTCTGCACCACCTAACTAGTGTCCCAACTAGTAATCTATATAAAATGATCATATTATAATGTGATCCCAATCCCACAATCGTGGCAGCCTTCAGGTGTACATCTATCGTGAGGATTCCACCTTAATCTGCCTAATTGCCATGAACATGTTAGATGTACCCTTACTACTCTATCGATCGGCTCCTTACTCATATTAAATTTTCCTTGTGTCTTTGTCAATCGGCCATCTCTTGCGTGTAGATACCCTGTGCTGGTCCCACCATAAGGTGTATCAATCCTTATGATAGCAACTCGACATGATTCAAGATGCACAGTGTATAACTACTGGTACCCAGTGCCCGTTTTTCCCACTCCGGAGTACGTGCACGCCCGTAAACCATCGGAACCTACACTGACGTACCCCCTGTCGCTGTTTTGACCACTTATAATCAACCCAGTAATCGTGCCCCACCCTGCCTAGTTCAAGGTACCATGATACATCTGTGTGGGTTACTGCTGAAATGGGTCCCCGTTACTAGGGTTTCCTACTGGTTAAGTTTGTGAGCCTATATTTTCTAATATTAACCACCAACCCGATATGTATTTAACCCTCCCACTGATTCAGGCATGTTTATTTAATGGTTAAGTTTGTGGGCCTATATTTACTAATATTACCCACCAACCCGATATGTACTTAACCCTCCTACTGATTCAAGCATGTTTATTTAATGGTTAAGTTTTGTGGGCCTATATTTACTAATATTACCCACCCAACTTGCTATGTACTTAACCCACCCGCACATTATGCCATATTGGTTAAGTGTTGTCCATTCATGTTAATTTAACCCACCCATTCATCATGTCATGTTGGTTAAGTGTTTCTTATTAACTTAACTCTCCTCACTTATCATGTCGGATTAATTAAGTGTTTCCAGTTAACTTAACCTCGTTCGTCCATCAAGTTGTATTGGTCAAGTGTTTCTTGTTAACTTAACCACACGTGTTCATCATGTTGTATTGGTTAAGTGTCATCAATCAATTCAAGTTACTTAACCCACCTACTTGTCATGTTACTTTGGTTAAGTGTCGACTTCTTTTGTAAACTTAACCCTACCACAAATCAAATTATGTTGGTTAAGTGTTGTCCTCTTGATTTAACTTAACCTTACCACAAATCAAGTCATATTGGTTAAGTGTTGCCCTCTTGTGTTACTTAATCCTACCACATATCATGTTATATATTGGTTAAGTGTCTCCTATTAACTTAACCCTAGTCATTCATCTTGTAATATTTGTTAAGTGTTTCTCATTAACTTAACCCTAGTCATTTATCTTGTTCATTAGCATTAATTGATTTATTAATGCACCAACCTCTCATATTATATATGTGTTGTTGTGGTTACTGGATGTTTTGGGCGGTTCCGGGCAGTTTTACACCACAACTCAATCTAACCTCAGGTTTTCCTTGGGCATGATGCACTAACCTCTCACATTAGATAGGTGTTGTTGTGGTTACTGGATGTGCCGGGCGGTTCCGGGCAGTTTTACACCACAACTCAATCTAACCTTGGGTTAGGGATATTCATCTTTTTCTTAAATTACATATTTATCTTTCAAATTTATATGTAAATTATCCACAATTATTGCCATTCATGTCATGCTCCATTTACCCTCTAAATCATATTTACAATTTTTGGTATATAAATTATACTAATTTTAATGCACTAACCATTCATTTATTTATGGGCCAAATTTTGACAATAATAATAATTTCTAAGGTTTTCCCAACGTTACCCCCGTCACACGTTCGCAAAATTCACATAGAATGTTAGGCTCGTAACTTAGCCTAACTTATATACAAAAGGGGAAAGAAGGGAGCACGTACCATTCACACAACATAAAATAATAAGGATCTAACTAAACATGTGTCATGTAAACATGGCATAAAATAATGAACTTGCATTTTTAGATCCAACTAACATGAGTCTTTAAGCATATGAAATTACCCAAATCCAACTAGTTATGTAAATGTACACTTTTATTTTGGGTCCAATGAACATAAACCTTAAGCATATAGAATTGCACAAGTTCAACTAGACATGTGAATGTGAACTTTTAATTTGGATCCAATAATCATGAATCTTAAACATATGGAATTACACAGGTTTAACAAGGCATGTAAATATGAACTTTTTATTTTGGATCCAACAAACATGAATCTTAAGCATATAGTTTTACACATGTTTAACAAGGCATGTAAATATGAACTTTAATCTTGGATCCAATTTTCATAGATCTAAATGTAAATCTAAACATAATACATGTCTTGGCCTAATAATTTGCACGTAACATAACATGAATGAATCACCAATTTTACATAATTGGTTTACATCAACATAATAACTACATAGCCTAACAACTTGCATGTAACATAACATGAATGAATCACCAATTTTACATGATTGGTTTACATCCACATAATAACCACATAACTTGCATGTAACATAACATGAACGAACCACCAATTTTACATGATTGGTTTACATCAACATAATAACCACATAGCCTAACAACTTGCATGTAACATAACATGAATGAATCACCAATTTTACATGATTGGTTTACATCAACATAATAACCACATAGCCTAACAACTTGCATGTAACATAACATGAATAAATCACCAAACTTTACATAATACATGATTAGTTTAACACCAACATAATAACCACATAGCCTAACAACTCGCATGTAACATAACATGAATAAATCACCAAACTTTACATAATACATGATTGGTTTAACAGCAACATAATAACCACATAGCCTAACAACTCGCATGTAACATAACATGAATAAATCACCAAACTTTACATAATACATGATTGGTTTAACACCAATATATAATAGCCACAATAATCTCATAAGCATATACGATAAAATCGTTACAAGAATAGGCATGAATCAGCATCATCATTATCTTACAACTAGGAATAACGCTAGTATTCATTTTATTACAAATCATAACTTTTAATCGTTCAGTTCTAAGTAATAACATGACTTACAAAGAAAATAAAGTCTTGTTTTCTGGGATCTGTTTTCTGAAATTGGAAAGCAATCCCTTGAAGAAGACTATCAATTCTCTAAGTTAGTTTTGATTCGTAGCTTTAATCTTGCTTTCAAGTTGAAGAAGGAATGGTGGCTAAACTAGAACGATCATGGATGAAATGGTGGCTCCTTGGAATGAATTTGTGTGATTTAGGGTTTGTGGATTATGGTTGCTTTTATAGAAGTTAAATCTTATGTGAGCCATTTGAATTGCGTTCACACCAAGCCACTTTTTAGCCATTCTTCTAAAACAAAAATATGGCGCTGGCGGGGATCGAACTCTGTACCTCTTGTATGCAAGTCACATGTTCTAACCAAATGAGCTACTAAGTATTTTACTTAACAACCTTAGAATAATACTAAACATTATTCTTTTCTCATTCTTCTTTTTCATGTTTTGCTGCAATATTTAATTTAAAGATATCTTCTTCATACGGAGTCCGATTTACGCAAACTCGGACTCTATCTCAAGCTGAATTCCAAGATGAACGCAATGGCGCAACCCATTTCACCTATTTTTTCTTTTTCAAATTAATTATTTTTTAATTTGTTATTTTAATATTCTCAGAAAATATGGGGTGTTACATTCTCCCCTCCTTAAAGGATTTCGTCCCCGAAATCTTCAAGTTAAGAAGAATGTATATCCTACCATCCAATCATCCATCTACTCAACCATCAAAAACAAACATCCATTGTCCTTAAAAAGATTTCTAGTGTCTTCATGATCATATGCATAGTATGTGGACATGTCCTTATCTAATGCAAAATCAGGCGGTCTACTGATTCAGTTGACCTCCTCAATGTGAATTATGTCAGTGCCATGAGTCCATCATGTATGCAATTATTCCTAATCGTACTTTATAACTTCTACATGAGTGAAACAATCATTCATACAAATGCAACATCCATATGATAACACATCAATTTTCAGTTCATATATATAAAAATTCACTCATGCATATGCAATATGAAAGTGACTGAGCCAATCTAGTGCCTAATGTGTGTATATGCATCCACGAGCAACCATTAGCAACCACTTGCAACCACTTACAACCACCAATCATAACATGTTTCAGACACATGTTTACATCCATTGGCTTCTACCTAAGAATTGAAGATATGACCTAGAGGATATTCCTAAAAAGATAGAAACAAACATGCATAGAATTCCTAGAAAAAGAGATCAAGGATATACCCTTAAGAAAAAAGGTATGATGCGCGTGTCTTATCTTCAGTCTCCCATGTCGCGTCTTCTTGATCTTCACTCCACTATACCTTAAATAATTTAACTTCACAGTTGCGAAGCTTCTTGACCTCCATTTCCAAAACTCACTAGTAAAGATAGGACCTCAATCACTTACTATGCTAGAGAGTATCCAATGTAGTCGAGCTATCTTTCCAAGATAAACAGGTGTGAGCCATGATACCAAGTGTATATACTAAGATGATTAGAGGTCTCTCCTCTACTTAGCTTATCCATCATGTCACAAATCTGAGGGTCTAAAGCTAAAGGTTGCTATGTAGTTTTTACTTCTCTTAAGGTCAGTCTTACTTTAGGGCACCTGCCACAACCATTTATTTCTCACGCAAACCATCCTAGTCGAGCTCGACATCCCTCAAGTACAAGCCCCAAAGGCCTAAACCAATATCAGACAAGCACCCAAGGAATACCTCCTCCGAATTTGGATGATTTATGTGAGATGATACTTGCAAAACAACCAAACAATTGAGCACTTAACCGACTCTAGCTATCCTCGCCAATCTTGCTCCAAAACTATCGTTGATCACATAACTGGCTTTGCATTGTCAACTAGATATGTGCAGAAGTCTATCTCGAGTTTTAGTGGGAAAACCCCTAACCTAATCAAAAACATCTGCGTACTCATGGACTACTCTAATGGATCGCAAATCGTTGACAGATGCATCAAGTGATTCTTGGTAGCTAAGCCTAATTGATCCCCTCAGGATCGCACGAAATCTCGAGGGTATTCCCAAGGCAAGTAAAAAGTATAACTACCCTAGTTTCACAATTACTTGCTAACCAATCCATGCCTAGAATCAACCCATAGCCCATGTAACCAAAAACATAAGCATTACATTTAAACTCGATCCTTAATATATATATTCTCAGATCCTTACAAACCAAAGATAAATGAGCCGAACCACCAACCGGATTTGAGAAAATAATGGGATCTTCTATTGTACTAGTACTAAGGTGCAGAGACTCAACTACGGAAGCAGATATGAGCGAATGTGAAGCGCTGAAATCAAAAAGAGTACTAGCAGGATGATCAAAAAAGAAAAACTAAACTTTACTATCTTTCTCTCAGGTACGCTGGCGGTAAAAGCATGCACTTGCATTCCTGAAAATCCTGTCCTTTGTCCTTGTCCTTGTCCTCAGGGAAATCCTTGATAAGATGCCCTGCCTCACCATGCTGAAAACAACCACTTGTTATTTACTTCCAATAATTAAATGACCCGCTATACCGCAGAAAAGATACTTCCTCTTGTTGTAGGATCTATTATTTCCTCCGCCCTTCTTATATTCCAATCCCTTGTTTGTGATTCTTCCCCTTTTGCCTCTTTCTCTTTACCTCCTTTGTGAACCATGTTGACAAGCCTTTCGAACGTTGCCTCCATCGCACGGGAAACCCTACAAAGCTTGGAAGAGAATTAGTCGTAGGTGAAACTATTATGACTATGGATGGAGGTTGGACACTTCTTTGCCCTTTGACAGGTGTCGTAGTCTCATCGAGCCTACGAAACCATACTACGATGAGGTTACCTCCCAAAAAGCCAGGAGCTCTGGAGACTCAGGAAAGAAGGAAACAAGGATTCAAACAGAGGATCTAAAGATAGTGCTTATGGCTTTGGGGAATATACCTTTAAAACAAAATTTTCTTTTGGAAATGCTTCTTTTAAAACCGTTCTGAAAATAATTTTTCAAATCTTTTATCTGATCCGGTAACCTTCAGCTCTGATACCAAGTGAAACACCCCACCTCCGTTAAGGTCACTGATAAAGGGAATGCCTTAACTTTGGTGGAGCATTATATGTAAAAGATGCAGATGAATTACAAGACAGACACATAAAGCAGCGGAAAATAAAAATCATTTTATAAACAATGTGGTTCAGTCAAGCTTTTACAACAGTTGTCTCAATCATACTTAAAACTACTACATAGAACTTCTATCTTGAATTAAAACATAAAGAAGCATTAAAACAACAGTAAGGCAGCATAAATCCCCAATAAGAGAGTATCCAAAGCCATAGCCCAAGGAAAAAGATTCCAAGCAATACATCTACTCTCTTCAAGCTGGAAATGATCCGATCTAAGCTGAAATGTTCCCTCCCTGCGGACCTGGGGAGAGGGGGCGGAACGCAAGAAAAGAAGACGAAAGAAAATGGGTCAGACATGAGTCTGGTAAGTCCAGCGACTATTTAGTATGTAAACAAGAAAAAGGGTTATGACATGAATAAACTGAATCTAGGACCACACCCTAGAAATAAGATAATAAGACTGAATATGCTATCGCATTCATTTCACTTCTCTGCACCACCTAACTAGTGTCCCAACTAGTAATCTATATAAAATGATCATATTGTAATGTGATCGCAATCCCCTCAATCGTGAGGATTCCACGTCAATCTGCCTAATTGCCATGAACATGTTAGATGTACCCTTACTACTCTATCGATCGGCTCCTTACTCGTATTAATTTTTCCTTATGTCTGTGTCAATCGGCCATCTCTTGCGTGTAAATACCCTGTGCTGGTCCCACCATAAGGTGTATCAATCCTTATGATGCAACCCGACATGATTCAAGATGCACAGTGTATAACTACTAGTACCCAGTGCCTGCTTTTTCCCACTTCAGAGTACGTGCACGCCCGTAAACCGTCGGAACCTACACTGACGTACCCCCTGCCGCTGTTTTGACCGCTTATAATCAGCCCAGTAATCGTGCCCCACCCTGCCTAGTTCAGGGTACCATGATACATCTATCTGGGTTACTGCTGAAATGGGTCCCCGTTACTAGGTTTTCCTATCGGTTAAGTTTGTGGGTCTATATTTACTAATATTACCCACCAACCCAATATGTACTTAACCCTCCCACTGATTCAGGCATGTTTATCTAATGATTAAGTTTGTGGGCCTATATTTACTAATATTACCCACCAACCCGATATGTACTTAACCCTCCTACTGACTCAAGCATGTTTATTTAATGGTTAAGTTTTGTGGGCCTATATTTACTAATATTACCCACCCAACTTGCTATGTACTTAACCCACCCACACATTATGCCATATTGGTTAAGCGTTGTCCATTCATGTTAATTTAACCCACCCATTCATCATGTCATGTTGGTTAAGTGTTTCTTATTAAATTAACCCTCCTCACTTATCATGTTGGATTGGTTAAGTGTTTCCTATTAACTTAACCCCGTTCATCTATCAAGTTGTATTGGTCAAGTGTTTCTTGTTAACTTAACCCCAAGTGTTCATCCTATTGTATTGGTTAAGTGTCATCAATCAATTCAAGTTACTTAACCCACCTACTTGTCATGTTACTTTGGTTAAGTGTTGCCTTCTTGTGTCAACTTAACCCTACCACAAATCAAGTTATGTTGGTTAAGTGTTGCCCTCTTGATTTAACTTAACCTTACCACAAATCAAGTCATATTAGTTAAGTGTTGCCCTCTTGTGTTACTTAACCCTACCACACATCATGTTATATATTGGTTAAGTGTCTCCTATTAACTTACCCTAGTCATTCATCTTGTTATATTGGTCAAGTGTTTCTCATTAACTCAACCCTAGTCATTTATCTTGTTCATTAGCATTAATTGATTTATTAATGCACCAACCTCTCACATTAGATATGTGTTGTTGCGGTTACTGGATGTGCCAGGCGGTTCCGGGCAGTTTTACACCACAACTCAATCTAACCTCGGGTTTTCCTTGGGCATGATGCACTAACCTCTCATATTAGATAGGTATTGTTGTGATTACTGGATGTGCCGGGCGGTTCCGGGCAGTTTTACACCACAACTCAATCTAACCTCGGGTTAGGCATATTCGTCTTTTTCTTAATTTACATATTTATCTTTCAAATTTATATGTAAATTATCCACAATTATTGCCATTCAAGTCATGCCCCATTTACCCTCTAAATCATATTTTCAATTTTTGGTATATAAATTATAACAATTTTAATGCACTAACCATTCATTTATTTATGGGCCAAATTATGACAATAATAATAATTTCTAAGGTTTTCCCAACGTTACCCCATTCACACGTTCGCAAAATTCACATAGAATGTTAGGCTCGTAACTTAGCCTAACTTATATACAAAAGGGGAAAGAAGGGAGCATGTACCATTCACACAACATAAAATAATAAGGATCTAACTAAACATGTGTCATGTAAACGTAGCATAAAATAATGAACTTGCATTTTTGGATCCAACTAACATGAGTCTTTAAGCATATGAAATTACCCAAATCCAAATAGGCATGTAAATGTAAACTTTTATTTTGGGTCCAATGAACATAAACCTTAAGCATATAGAATTACACAAGTTCAACTAGACATGTGAATGTGAACTTTTAATTTGGATCCAATAATCATGAATCTTAAAAATATGGAATTACACAGGTTTAACAAGGCATATAAATATGAACTTTTTATTTTGGATCCAACAAACATGAATCTTAAGCATACGGTTTTACACAAGTTTAACAAGGCATGTAAATATGAACTTTAATCTTGGATCCAATTTTCATAGATCTAAATGTAAATCTAAACATAATACATGTCTTGGCCTAATAATTTGCACGTAACATAACATGAATGAATCGCAAATTTTACATAATTGGGTTACATCAACATAATAACCACATAGCCTAATAACTTGCATGTAACATAACATGAATAAATCACCAATTTTACATGATTGGTTTACATCCACATAATAACCACATAACTTGCATGTAACATAACATGAACGAACCACCAATTTTACATGATTGGTTTACATCAACATAATAACCACATAGCCTAACAACTTGCATGTAACATAACATGAATGAATCACCAATTTTACATGATTGGTTTACATCAACATAATAACCACATAGCCTAACAACTTGCATGTAACATAACATGAATAAATCACCAAACTTTACATAATACATGATTGGTTTAACACCAACATAATAACCACATAGCCTAACAACTCGCATGTAACATAACATGAATAAATCACCAAACTTTACATAATACATGATTGGTTTAACACCAACATAATAGCCACAATAATCTCATAAGCATATACAATAGAATCGTTACAAGAATAGGCATGAATCACACTACACCAAAAATAGCTTTTCACAGCGTTTGAAAAACGCTGTAGTAGGCTATAACAACGTTATTAGAAACGCTGTATAACGACATGCTGTAGTTAATGTATAATTTCTAACAGCAAAACAAAAACGCTGTAAAAAAGAGTTTTATACAACGTTTTTTTTGTGCTGTCAATTTGGTATATACAGCGTTTATATTTTGCTGTTGATAAGTCACGATAGCATCTATTATATGCTGTATATAGTTTTTCCATATGTTTTCAACAACAACTTATAAACGCTATTATTACTTGTTTCGTTAGCGTTTTCTAAACGCTGTTAATATCTATATTTTTAATATTTAAAAAGAACTCACAGCAAGACATAAATGTGTTGTTGATTTACAATATTTTTACAGCAACAGAGACGTTCCATTGCAATATTTATTCATATCACTAATCTACACTACAATTTATCACATTTCATTTGCATAATATACATAACATCAAATCAAACTAAAAACTACCATATAAAAATATAACTATTTATCATTTTCATAAATTAATATGAATACAATATCCATAAACAAAATTTACATAAATTCGTAAACAAAGATGATATTTGTAAAACTAACTTCATACAACATTAGATAAACTTATTAAAATAAACAAATTTACGATACATATTAAAAACAAACATATTTACCCCTTCAACCTTTGGCTTCGGACACATACCGTATATGCATTTCAAAATCAGCCCTGTTAAAACATTAAAGAGAAATGATTAGCAACAACAAACACTAGCAAAGAGATAATAGTGAAAGATATGAGATAGAATATTTACCTTGCCACTTCTCGGTGAACTCTTAAAGACAGCTACAAAGAGCAGTTGTCATACTCTTTACATCAAACTTTCGCTTCTCTATTATCTTCATTTTTCGCTCATTTCTAACTCTCTAGGTGCAGAGATATTTACCTTTGTGTTCAGATTTTTGTTACCCACGGATGCTCAAGCTAAGCTACTAATGTAAGGCGTAACCTGTGTCAACCAAAAGAAACAGAAAAGGAATGATAGTATAAAGATAATAAGGCTCAAAATTATCTGTATCTTTAACATTTAGAGCAAGTAAATACATGCCTTATTACTTACTTGTTTTTGCAAGTAAATACAAAATTATCCCATCTTCAAGCCGTTTACCCAGCAAATATAAGGCGCTGCTGATCAGGTGGGATTCCCTGCTTGTCTTGTATCTGCGCTTTCACATTGTCTATTGTATCTGAGCTCTCTACCTCGGTGATGGTCTTTCCTGTTAGGGTCTTGATGAATATATGCATCTGCAACAAAAATATTGTTAGAAACCACCTGGTGACTTACCAACTTGACATTGACCAAGGCTGCATACAAATTAAACCAGTCTTAAAGATCCACATTTTGATGCATGCCTACATAGAGTAACCCAAATCATCCTACAATCACATTTCATGTGCAAATTTGATTACACAGCTCAATACAACAAAGCTAAGGCAAAACATCACTGGTTGCATCACAAAAATAGTTCAACTAAAATATTAGCGCCATGTTCAACAATGTCAAGTCTTTACCACATATGTACATATAAGATATAAGCTTAATTAGGATAGGATCATGCAAAGTTATCCATAATTTCATTTTTAATGACAAGACTATATCTGTCTGGAACACAATTGAGCTATATAAGCAATAAAACATTTTGGACAAGTCCAAAATGGATATATAAATGGAAGACAAAAAGAATAGTTAAAACATAATTGTTTAATCTAGGTTAATATCCTACACACACAATATTATTTTTCCTATCTTATTATGAAATCTATAAATGAAAGAAAAAAGAATAATTGAACAATATTGTTCCCAAAGGACATATTGTTTTTGATAATTATTATACGAAAAAGTCAATTTTAAACAAATGAAATAACAGAGGCATATCTTACAAGTATGCAAGGCTACTTAAATTGAACAGAGAGGAAATGTTCCTGGCATGTTATTAGATCACATAAATTTTGCTACATGCAATTCTACATCCTTGCCTACAAATAAGATCACACCATACCTAGCTGAAAATGAGTAGTTTGGCCTACAAACTTTAGCCTACAAAATTGACGAAGCATTCCTAGCAAGTGGCATGTTTTCTTACTCCTTATCTTGCGCACTGCCATTGTCCATGCACTCTATTTTCAGCAGCACTTCCTTTGCACAGTTAGTGCTTTCCCACACACCCCATTATCGTACACTAAAACAAAAACAATATATCATGACAAAGATAAAAAAACCATAGGTAAAAGGAGAGGGGAAAAAGAGAGAAAAATGTGCCATTCTTGTGTTTGAAAGAAACACCAACCATGAGTAAAACAGTACTAGATATTTTGAAATATAAGAGCATAACCAACCATGACTTATTCATCTTAAAAACTAACCATCACGCAATTTTGTTCAGTTGACCAGGGCTACTTTTAAGATTATTTCATGGCTGGGTCACCGAACAGACGCATAATACACAAAACAATAAGACTGATTTATAAAAGGCATAGACCGAACTATTTTATTGCAAGTATATGAATTATAACAGTAAAGTCTTTATCATTTTAATAACAAAGTGTTTCCCATTTTGATTCATATTCATAAGTAAATTGAATAAAATGTGAAATACTTTGTTGTTTTATTCAATTCGTACTATATTTTTTGTTGTTTTTATGGAAAACAGTCCAATAACTAGTTTTGGGTTTATGTTGTGTAACTAGTTTGTTCTTTGTAAGAAGAAGAAATAGAAGAGAAATGAACAAATCTATTGTTGGTTGCAGTCTAATAAGCAGCACTGACAATCAGATTACTTATTTTAATTTCAATGTCAAATTGCATCCAAGCAAGACAACTTCCAAGTCACTTCTCATTGAAACTATACACAATTTGCTATTCGAATTTTTTTGAAGAAGTTTTAAACTAAATTGCTTGTCAACTAGCTCTTAATCAATTTGATTTTTTTACTATCATTCAAGTGTAGAATGATACAAAATTCACTTTGATTTTTAATTGTATGTCCAATGTAGGATGATTCTCTATTGTATGTCTAGTGGGATGATATGACATTCAAGTTGATTCATTATTGTGTGTCCATCTTAGGATGACATGATACTCAATTGTGAGCACCTAAAACCTGTGATCAGCGAATTGTTTAATAAAAATAGCTTTATGGCTTTGAATTAAACTAAGCTCTATTCTTTTTAGTTACCCGAAGACCAAAATAGCTTTGGTTCAAATTATTTAATCTATACTTTCAGACCTAAATTAATTCATAGCTAAATTTCTAACTGGAAAACCCAAGTGGTGATACTAATCAGTTGATCCAACCAGATAAATCCAAATTGAGTTTAAACGAAGAGCAGCAAGTAACAATTCGCTTTAGCATGCACTTTCTAATTATTTCCAAGAAAGTGTTGTTCCCAAATTTCTTAATAATCTGTCCACCATTTTCCCTCACTTTATTTAAATAGTTCGTATAATAACTAGATAGATTAAAAAAATTCTAAAATATATATTTTAATCATTTTACTACCCTTAGTTATAGGCAAATTTAATTAAACCAGAAACAATGAGTAACTAAAGTTGATATATTTTCTGATCTATTATTACCAAACCAGCAAGATTCCTGAATAAGCATATCTGTTTCCATCAAAATATTCAAGCACTCAATAAAACACAGAAAAATACAAAAAATTCTTGCAGTTGATTACCAGATCAGTCAAATAAATGGAGGAAAAGGTAGTAAACGAACCTGAATTGACATGACCTTCTTATTTGCTTCAAGCTGGCTTGCTATTTAGCAATCAGATCACACAACTGATAAAAAAATGTAACAATAAGGAGAAGCAATAGAAATCAAATCTCACAATCTAAACCTTTTGGAGCATTCTTTTGCTTCTCCATGTTACTTTCATAATCCATCTTCGCTTTCCATGCATTTCCGCTTCACCAGGGCAAAACCATCGTTGTCCACATCAGGTGATAGCAGCACCCTGCGTTCGCAAGCATCACACATCATGTCCACCATGCCTGCATAATAACTGACCTATTCAAATCCTACAATGTCGGTATTATTATATGACATGTTTGATAAAATTCAGGTAGTTGAGTAGATGTTCGCATATACGATAAATTTTACCTAGAAAGAATAAATCTTAGCAGTAAAAGAAAAAGTTCAAAATCAAAAAAATTCTGACTGGAGTGGTACTCAGTCAAGCATTATCCCAAGGTGGGTTGCTCTCAACCTGCAACAAGTGTTACTTCTGTTTCGATGTTTTATATGAAATTGCCTATGGTCTAAAATTATAATGGCTAACAGTGTGAAAAATCAAAATAAACAGATTCGATAAACAGTTGATATAAGAGTGTGATTACAACCCAGAATATTGCTTTACAATTAACATAAGGTACAGACCCACTGCCTGTATCAACATTATGATTTATGAACCAATGAAGATTTTATATTTCCATTGTACAGATTACCCATATTACATAAAATAGTTATGGTTCATCATTCAAAAGGACAAACGGTGCTACCATAAACTTGTTATCACGACGTGCACTGTCGATTTTTCATCATCAATAATTTATATCATACGATAAATTTATTCAAATTATTATTATTTTGCCATTAATTACTATGATTTATTATGACATATATGATAAATAAGAAGAGAGCAGATGAACTGAAATCATTTTACTAATAACACAGTCGTTCTATCTTATGGAAAATAACAGTACAAGTAAGGACTCTTGTATGGTAGGTAACCATACGAGTGTAAAGTCACTGCACCTAAGTATAAATTTGTCCAAAATAGAATACATACGTATGTACACGTAATTATTGGTTAGACTTGCGCCAGCAAAGTTTTAAATAATGTGCAAGTTAAACCCACTTCTATAGTCAGATATAGGGAACTTATATAAAATATGAGTAACAAATAGCCATACCTGAGACATCTCATATGTAAGAAATATTACCTAAAAATATGACAACAGAAAAGTGAAGCTGATGCATATAAGGCTACAAGCTGTCCAGATCCAATCATGAGAGACCAACAATAAACTATTCCTATTTATATGATATTCTGATGTCACGCAATTGTTGCCAAATTGGTAAACAACAGGCGTGTTCCAATTACATCGAAAACCCACATATAGAAAAAAAAGAACTTTCAAATTTAAAGCAAAAAGGTATGTTGCATGCCTTTTCGTTTGGATCATCGGATCATTTTCCTAAATTGGTAAACAACATGTGTGTTCCACTTGCCTTGGAAGAATAAACTACAGGCGTGGTAACACACTCTATTCTTCACTTTCAAAAGCTAACTCAAACAATACATCAGCAAAAATCAATCAATTTACAGACTCCTAACAGCAAATAACCTAGCTAATTCTAGAAGCAGGTACCTCAGTGCAAGATTCAAGCATTTCCATTTTAGAATCCAAGACGGGCCTTGCTGCTCCTTCAATAGCCTGACCATTAATGTGGTGTTGTTTGCATACATGCATGTATACATCGGCTACGCCAATAAGTTCAGCTGTTTTCAATTTTACCACTGTTTCAGCCAGTGAAACTACATCCAGCACGGACCAAACTTACTTCTGAATATCTCATTCATTTATAGTTCAATATATGTTGCTAGACACAGCTATATTTTGTCACTGTATTCTCATCCAGTTCATATATATAACTGGTGGTGGGAGATGCCTTAAGCAATTACCATCCAGACCAGCTACAACCAAGGTTTTGCCATTATAGTCAGATGCAGTACAGTAGAAGTCATATCAACCTTCGAAGAGTTAGGCTTCATCTATGCATATCACATCTAGCTTCCATCATCACATTGTGTCAGTGAGTTTGGAAAGTTTTAAAATATAAAGTGATGGGTATTTTCCTTTAGAATTTATGGCAAAGTGATTATATTGTTACACTACACATTGATTGAATAGAAAAAAAAGTTTGTAGAAAAATAAAAGGACCCATATAAGATATACAGCAACTAAAGCTTCAATACAAAACTAAAGATGAATGCAAATGTTATACACTACACTTGATGGCTACTCTATTTTTGCGCATTTGCTGGTTCATTAAAAATAGGTTGGAGAAGCTCAGACTAGTGAGAGGAGTAGTTTACAGGATGCTTTGAGTAAAAGCACACATGTTTATTTATGGTAATGGTGACTGTTGCTTCTACCGTGTTGATCATATTGAAAGACAAAATGGATGCTTGTCCATATGCATATATAAAAAAGAAATTCTAGCTAAATGTTATTTTGTCTTATGGAGAAAAAAATATAATTTCTTGTAATGGACATAACATGCAGTGCAAAGGAATAAATTACAATATCATCCAATTAATTCATGGATGAAGTTAAAAATTCAACCATTCTTTCCTCTTTCACGTCAAACAAAATTATAATTCTGCCTAACCTTCTTTCAAAACCCAATATGATACTAGATTCATAAAACATACCTCATAAACACCATTGGATAGCTCCATAATATAGATAAATCAAGCGTTCCTCCACCAAGATAAAAAATAACAATCAACTCTTCTTTACTATTCATACCATAAGGAAGTGCAGCAGCAGTTGGTTCATTGATAATTCTTTGTACATCAAGGCCTGCAATTCTTCCAGCATCTTTTGTTGCTTGCCTTTAAGGGTCATTAAAATATACTGGAGCAGTAATAACTGCTTTGGAGATGGATTTCCAAAGATAAGCTTCAATGGTTTCTTTCATCTTTGTCAATACAAAAGCACTAATTTGGCTAGGAGAGTATTGTTGGCCATTCATTTCAACCCATGCATCACCATTTGGTGCCCTGATGATTTTGTAAGTAACCATTTTCATCTCCTTCTGTGTTTGTGGTTCATCAAAATAACGACCTGTCAACCTTTCGGTTCCAAAAAAAAAATGTTTACAGGATTAGTTACTGCTTGACGTTTGGCAGGAGTTCCTACAAGTAACTTTCTTTCTTGTCTGAATGCAACAACGGATGGATATATATAAGCAAATTATGTATATCTAACTGTGAAATGGACATATACGCAATCTTTCATTTTTATATTATATTTGCACTCCTAATGTATTAGTACTTTTATCACCGAGAAGTAAAGTTACATAGACTAAGTGGACAATTAATCAAAATTATGATATGGCAGGATAGCACTGGTACAAGTTCTCATGTCCTATAAAATGTGTAATATTTGTACACTGGATATTTTAGGTACATACATTTCAAAACATAGAGTATATTTTTTCTAATATCATTAAATATCATCATCGAATGTGGATGGAAAAGTCAAAACAAATGCAGATATGATTCACTCAAATTTTAGCCTATATGGTCATCCATTTTCATTCAAAATCAAGCCTCTTTTACTGTCTTTGTTTGGACCTTTTTTCATTTTTTTACAAAAATTAAAAAGGCAAAATACAACACCTTTAACTGTCTTTTTTATAGTCCCATTCTTCTTATTAACATCAACTAATAAATCATGCACGTTCACTGCCAAAATGAGCAGGCCAAAGCTATCACTAACAAAACAAAAAGCAAGTTAACTTAGGGAAGAAAAACGCAAAGCTACACACACACACACATATCTCAGCACTCTTTCCTACATACAGCGCTCAATCTTAATTAAGTTCTAGCCGCAAAGAACTTGCAAGTAAACTAAAACCATGTCAACAATAAGCCATTGTCAAGTAGCATAATTTGTGAGCTTTTTGCATTATTCTAGGCTATGTTACAGCTGGATAATATTACATTTTAGACAAACTAGTAACCTGACATAAATCTTATTACAAATAAAGCAAAAGGGTGCGAACATGGATAAATACTTGTATCTTCCATACTTCTCCTGAGACTGATGGACAAATAAATGTTTGTCGTTTGTATTCCTGTTTATCTTAAGAAATTTTTTATTATAATTTGATCCATTCACTTATACTCACTACTCAATCATCCAAAGAATAACAAAATGTATTGTTTAGGTCAGCAGACCAAAACTTTGAAGCAAAAACCAGCGTCTCCAAAAGATGAAAGTTCCTAATTAAATTTTGTTGGGGAAAGAACTCTTACCTCCGAAAAGTCGAAGCATCCTAAAAAATTAGGTCACGAATTTAAGATTTTAGACGTCGATTGACTCAATGAATACCAACTCTTTAGAGCATAGTGAAGAATCACGAGATCTCTTTCGTGCTGACTTTGGATGCAATATGAAGGCACTGTTTTAGGGATTTGAACAAGAAACCCATCGTGGATTTAGGTTTAGGAATGAATGATCTGAAATTCAGGAGGTTCACGAGCAAAAGGGGAAAAAGATGTTTCAAGCGGCAAATGAAAATAAGCGAGGGAACTTTTGTAAACTTTATTAATTCGCTGGATATTTAGACGTAATACAGCGTTTTGTCTTCTCGTATATTAATTTTAGCATTTACGTTCCTGAAATAAAAGATCAACGACAGCAGTTAGCACCCCAACGTTGTGCCATATTGCGGTTGAAAGCAAACTTTCTTGTAGTGTCAGCATCATCATTATCTTACAACTAGGAATAACGCTAGTTTTCATTTTATTACAAATCATAACTTTTAATCGTTCACATCTAAATAATAACAGGACTTACAAAGAAAAGAAAGTCTTGTTTTCAGGGATCTGTTTTTCTGAAATTGGAAAGCAATCCCTTGAAGAAAACTATCAATTCTCTAAGTTAGTTTTGATTCATAGCTTTAATCTTGCTTTCAAGTTGAAGGAATGGTGGCTAAACTAGAACGATCATGGACGGCATGGTGGCTCCTTGGAATGAATTTGTGTGATTTAGGGTTTGAGGATTATGGTTGCTTTTATAGAAGTTAAATCTTATGTGAGCCGTTAGATCGTTTTAGGAGCAATCAGAGCCATCCAACTAAAGCAAGTGTCACTCTGCCAATCATAACATGACACATAAGCCCTAACACCTCAGAATTTGTCACAAAGCAAATCAGAGAAGGCCACGTAAAAAAAGACAATTCTCGACCAACAAAAAATGCGCCACGTGCACCACATGATGCGTACACGTCATTTATATATATATATATGTATGTATGTATGTATATGTATATATTATATATATATATATATTCTTTTTATCTATCTTCCCAATTAACCATTTTCACACTAAACCACTTTTTGAACTGCGTTAACACTAAGCCACTTTTTAGCCATTCTCCTAAAACAAAAATATGACGCTGGCGGGAATCGAACTCTATACCTCTTATATGCAAGTCACATGTTCTAACCAAATGAGCTACTAAGTCTTTTGCTTACAAATCTTAGAACAATGCTAAACATTATTCTTTTCTCATACATCTTTTTCATGTTTTGCTGCAATATTTAATTTAAAGATATCTTCTTCATACGTAGTCCGATTTACGCAAACTCGGACTCTATCTCAAGCAGAATTCCGAGATGTACACAATGGCGCAACCCATTTCACCTATTTCTTCTTTTTCAAATTAATTATTCTTTAATTTTTTATTTTAATATTCTCAGAAAATACGGGGTGTTACAATCTCTATCCAACTTATCACAAACAAATCAGAAAATCCTTATCCTAGTTTGAAAATTTATCAAACCCTATGTTATTTGATCTGGATAGAAATACCATCAACTCATATCATAAGCGGAATAACGGTAAACTACCTTCTAATTCCTTGAACAGTTAGAGTCATCATCTACTGAATTAATATCAAACATTCAAAGATTTATCTCCAACCATACCCTATTATTTAAATTTGGAAAATCTGTTTTAATATTAAGTAATCAAATTAAATTCCATATAAAATATTTTTAATTCTTTTAAACCTTTGAAAACAATTCACAATCATTTAAATATGATTATTCGTAATCCAGAAAACAATTTATGGGTTAAACTTTCAAAACAGATTGTTTCCAAAAGAAATATTACAATAGCGTTTCAAAAGTGCTACAAAAGTGTTACAAAACAGTTATCTTAACTAGTTTGATCAAAATATCGTTACTCTTAGCCAAAAAATAAAATTTCCAATTCAAAACACTTTTAAATAATTTATAATGATTTTACAAAAAAGTTCCATATTTTTAAAATATAAAAAGTGGCTATATATAGTTACGGACGATAGCTGCACTTATAGCGTCCTTTTCCAAAACGGTTTAAAACATAACTTGAAAATTATAAGTAGAAATTAAAATCTTCTTTCACTCATTTGAAATACCTTGTTAATAGAAATCAAATGTTTTTCGTTTAGTGAAAATCCGATTTAAATTGTAAAAGTTATAAGCGTTTAAAGTTTGCAATTAAAATACGTGAATTGCCGCTGTACGACAAGCTCTATTTTGACCGTAATACAATCATATAAAAATTATTCCGAACTGCTTCAAAATACTTTAGAAAACCATTATATACTTATATAAACCATTTTCTAGATATTTTCTAGATAGGAAAACCAAACTTTAACTTTTCAAAACAAAACTGTTTCTATCGATTTATGACAAAACCTTGTTTTATCGTCAAAAACTTGTTTAACAAGATGTTTTTTTTACGAAGTCTATTCGTGTACATTTCAATTCCATTTTCAAATTATTTCAAATCTCAATTTTGAAAATAAAATTCAAACTCCAATTTCAATAATAATGTTGCTTCCAATTACGAAAGAGATTTGCCGATCACCAATGCAATACCATAACTATCGTGTCAAAATGTATGCGAAACAATATTAAAATTCTTTATAAACAACCATTGCAACCATCATAACATTATTAAATAAATAATAACTATGCACAAGCGTTATAACACCAACGCTTAATAGTGTGTGTGATTCTAAACTACGCAACCATCATCCATTATTACAACATACATCAACCATTAACATTCATAACCGGTTCAAACTGATTACACTAGTTAACTATCCAAATTATAACCAATTCTTCACTAATTAGTTTACAATAAACTAGTGTAAAAGTTTATAGGGTTTTGACCAAAATAGTTTTTTTCTCATTCTTCACGGTAGGTGAGCCTAGCTGACCGCGAATGAACCGTAGGACAGTACTTCGGTGCACCGTCTTCTTTACCAATATGTATATATAATGTATATTAATCTATTTCCCTTTTCTTATAAGAGGAGGAGGAGGATGGAGAAATTTAGCAAGGTGGTGGTGGAGGTAGTGAAAATGGAGAAGAAGGAGGAAGAAGAGGGAGGAGGAGGCCTAGGGCCAAATTAGGAAAGGAAGAGGAGGAAATGTGGCTTAGGTAGCCATAGCCAAGAAAAAGGAAGGAAGGAGAAAGAAGGAGAAGTGGATAATGAATGAAATAAGAAGGTAAGGGTGAGTTTATATAGGAATTATAAGTGTGTAAGAAGCTTACACATCGTAGGACACTTGTCTTGTCCTAAATCTTCCTTAATATGCATGTTGACACATGTCTTACACGCAACGCTCCTTAACATGCACCATGCCGCCTTACGGGACACCTATCTCTTATGCATGCTTAGGTTCATGCATGTAAACAAGTGTCCTAGACACTTGTTAACATAAGGAAGAAGCTACTTTAGGTAGCATTTTACTCAAAAATGCTATAGAAACTAAAAGACAACACTTATAATAAAAGCTACCAATGGTTCTAATATTCATAAAATTATATTTATATCTGATAAATGATCATATTAACAAAATAGTTTAACAAACACGAATTGTAAAAGCATGATAATTTCTTATCAAAATTATACTGTTGTATTTTGATAGAAATCAATATATTTATACTAAATTTATATCATATGAAATTAATATTATATCCAAAAATTCAAATTATGTATTCAATATTTCAATTTTTAAATTGGTTAAAATTCTATATCGTTACAAAAATCATTGCCTATGTCTATCCTCATGTGTATCAAAATATTTGACATTGCACCAGAATCATGTAAATTGGTTCTGGATTATCGTTGGAGTGCGTTGGCACGAGTAATAGAAATTGCGCAAGCAATTTCTGTTGTTGACTTGTGTTCCTGAACCCATCTTTGTAAATTACTTTGGTTCTTTTGATGATTTTTGAGGAGATTTTGGTAATGATTTGATGGGACTTTGATCTTATTCTAGGATAAGACAAAAGTACGCAAAATTCGTAGTTTAGATCATGAGTTTTGTGTTTATTTCAAGTGTTGATTCTTTGTGAAATTTCTGTGCTTCTGAAACACCCAACACTCCTTAACGTCACCCATATTAGGATATGCTAAGGTTTATGAAGAACTTAGGTATAAAGTAACAATATGAGACTGAAATTCACAAGACAGAAATATAAAACACAACGGAAATTTTAAAACAACATTTAATAAAACAAGTCAAATCATAGTGTCATTTTCAAAGTACTAAATTGTCATCAACATAAACCAAATACATTGTCCCGTGGAAAACCATAATATCATACTACATAAGTAAAACCATCCCTCTCAATGTCAACACAACAATCAGAAAATGAGAAGTGGACCAATACATGAGTCTGAAATGAGCCTGAATCCAAGCTGAACTGAAAAATCAAGAATCATTGTTGCGATACTCCACCTTGCGAACCTAGGGGGAAGGGGAAAGAAAGAGAGAATGAGAAAACAAACTAGGTCAGAAATAAGTCAATTGATTTTTAGTAATTTCTAGCATTAGCATAAGTTAAGGAAGCATTAAACAGATGAACTGTTCTAAGGACATAAGACATAAAGGTACTAAGGCAGTAAACAAAGTTAAGCACGAATAAAGATTGGCTTCTCATTCATATCCAAGATTTCTTCATCAACTTACCAAAGATATAATAATTAGGCTTTACCTAATTTCTACTCGTCGACCGGTTCTTATGACCATAATGTGATAGCCTATGCCAGCTGTGGAACTCGGTATTATCTAGACCGAGCCCATCAAGTAAAAGGACATAGGCATTAATCACAGGCGTTACAACAGCTTTTTCCCCCAATCAGCATGATGCACACTTATCATCTCGTCGGAACGCGCCCGTACCCACCTCGTTTGGACCTCTTACTATCGAGTGCAGTAAAGCATGCCCTCGCCTCTACCTAGTGTGAGACCTTCATAGATGATAATAGAGATACTGCCTAATACGGGTCTTTAACCAAATATGCAATTGACACAATCACCCTTAGACTTAGTCCCCATTTATTTTTCTATTAGGCCACTTATTTTATCCAATCAGCCCCATGCTGCCAGAACAGACCTAAACTACGAGCAATTTATTTTCCTCGATCAGCCCTGCGCTACCGAAACAGAATTCAACTACAATTTTATTATTTTATTAGGCCTCTTATTTTTCCCAATCAGCCCCACACTGCTGGAACAACCTAAAGTATGGGCCACATATTTTCTCCAATCAGCCACATGCTGTCGGAACAGACACCATTACTTTAGCATAATAATTTTTCTTTAATTTAACTTAACACTTAGCACAATTTATGTTTATTAGTAAGCCAAATATAACCTCATGTTATATTCCTAGGTTGTATTAAACATTCCTAATTAATATTTATCCTTTTTGTTGCTTAGCGTTTAACTAAGTTAATCTATTCAAGTTTATGTGTTTGCATGTTCTCTAATGCATATTAAATTTTATCCCCAATTTATAGTTCAATACTGGTTATAATATTTAATCAGTTATAATATGGCCAACTATCCCTTTTTATTCAATTTCAATATTATTCTGATTTTAATGCAAAATAATGATAATGGCCTAACCTCTCTTTAAGCCTAGGCTCAGGGATAAAATAAAATAAAAGGAAATGGTCTAGGCTACTCGCAAGGCCTAGACTCAAAAATAAACAAAACAAATGAAATAGGGCATAGCCCAAATTGTAAATAAAACCACAATAGAGAAGGGGATAGAAGAAGGAGAATTACTTATAAACAGTAAATAACTGGAAAGAAATAGGCATAGACGGTAAATTAATTACAGTAACTTTACAGAAAAACTAAACATATAAATATTGTGAATAACTGTAAACTTTAAAATTGCAAATTAAAACTATTTATATATCTAAATTTTTCCTACACAATTTAATAATATAGAATTCACATAAAAACTCACAGATTTGATGAAGACAGCATCCCCCATGGCCTTTCTTATTCCAGCAGAACCTCCGCCTCTAGAAGTATTTATAAAAATAAATATTAAAATTATAGAACTTCTCTATCCCCGTAAAAATTTAATTATTTGGCCCTTCTGAATTTCGAAGATAGGCCTGGGGAAGAAGAAGACAAAAAAGAATGGATGTGAAGACATGAAAGAGGCTCTGCTGGTTTATTTATAAGGTTTACTGGGTGTCCTCCGCCGTCCAAATTTAGGATTAAATCTGGACCAGCCACGTTACTGGACCAATCAGAAAGTGCCACATCAGCCTCGGGTTCAAAATGAACAATAAAACTAAGACTGCTAAAAAATAACGATGTAAAAATTATAGAATTCGCTGCCAACATGCGCATCCCAAGGAGCCAAAAATCCCTAGGTCAACACAACCGAACCTTGTGTCGACCTTAGGTCGACATAAAAGGTGTCTGCGTCGACCCAATTGGGTACTTTGTCTTACCAATCACGTATACTTATGTTATTAATTTCTGAATTCTTATATAATCTTCTTATCTTCATAATTTCTTCATTTCAACTCCGTTTTCAGCAAACCAAGTGTCTGTTTTCACCATAAAATTACAACAGATTCAATGGTGCCAGTCCTGTTGTCCAATTCTAAAGTTTATCTGGATTAATATTTAGTTTATTACTCTTTTCTATTTATTATTTTTTTATTAAAATTCGGGGTGTTACATTCTCCTTTCCTTAAAGGATTTCGTCCGCGAAATCTCCAAGGCTAGAAGAATGATATAAATATTATCAACCATTATCTACACCCATCTACTCAACCATCAACCACTAGCATCGATAGTCCTTAGATTTTCTAATGTTTTTCATGAACATATGCAAATGTGTAGTGTATATGTCCCTAAGCTAATGCAAAAATCAGACAGTCCACTGATTCAGTTGACCTCCTTAATGTAATTTCATGTCTATGTCATGCATCCAATATGAATGCAAAGGAATCCTAATAATACCTATAATTCTATATGCGTGCAATGACCATTCATCGAAATGGAACATCCATGTGATGAATCATCCATATTTTATTCATATTTAAAATAAATTAAAAATGCACGCACATCCACATGCAATTAT
Source organism: Allium sativum (assembly GCA_030737875.1). Classification (NCBI taxonomy): domain Eukaryota; kingdom Viridiplantae; phylum Streptophyta; class Magnoliopsida; order Asparagales; family Amaryllidaceae; genus Allium; species Allium sativum. The sequence goes on along the minus strand of CM060911.1, from coordinate 225,426,587 downwards.
GCAAGTATCCTAGTTTGTCAATCGCCAACTAGTGCATAATGTGTGTATATGAATACACTAGCTAACACTTACATCCATGTGAGTCCATCCAACCATAACATGTTATATTAACATGTTTTAAACCATTTCCTAGCATCCACAAGCTTCTACCTAATACTTATAATTCAAAAGATAGGAATAATAGATTCAACTTCAAAGCTTAGGAAAGGATTAAGAGTGTATGATCAAAGAGAAATGAAAAAGAAGCGTGAATCATATCCTCTGGCTCTTAAATCGTGTCATCGCTGTCCTCGCCCCACTGAATCTTAACAAGAATGATCTCTTTATTCCGCAACTTCTTCACCTCAAATCCTAATATCCGCATAGGAACTCGCCTGATTTATGCCTCCCTTTCTACCTTAACCTCCTTTAGGGTACTTGGGTCCACCACTGTTGCGCGAAATCACGTAAGCACTTCCGCAAGTGCGAAACATGGAATACATTATTAACTCATGATAGTCTATCCAGTAGTCTAACTCTACAGGCCATCTGACCTACCCTTTCTACTATAGGGAATGACCCTACGAACTACAGCGCCAACTTTCCCACTGAGTCGAACCGAACAACACTCCTTAAGGGTGACACCTTGACGAAAACCATGTCCTATACCTCGAACTCTATGTTTGTCCTCTACTAATCTTCATACGACTTATGATTGTTGTAACAACCTGCCCGGACTGGGCCTAAATTTCGAACCAGAAAAGGCGCATCGAAACTTAGAGCCACTCTAAACGAGTCGTTGGTTCCTGTAAGGATTAAATTTGCACAGATAACAATTACATAAACTTCAAATGGAAATCTCACACAGCGGAAAGAAAAATTATAATACAAAAAATAAAATGTACCATTTATTTCAAAATCATAGAAATACATAGTCGTAGTTACATTGATTCAATAGGTACATCAAATAGTTCAATCTCATAAGATTCCAAAAGAAGCAAAGCAATAACAGCTAATAATATTTTAATAACTTCGTCTTCTTCCTCTGCTTCAATCATGACTTCATCAATGGCTTTACCCTATCTACTGACCTGTTGGATGTTAAGGAGAGGGGGTCAGAACATAAAGTTCTGTGTGACTGAAATATAGTGTTACTTAATGTCCGTACCCTATATTTTTTAGTAGGTCACATATGTCAAGGTATGTCTATGTAGCACACAAGATTTCACACAACAAATATCAAGTTTCTAACCAATGGGATGGATATCCAGGTCAATCGCTCATTATTGTTTGACCCAATGAGGTGGAATTCTCGGTCAATTATGGCCCTATTAAAGGTGGATTCTTACAATTTGTTATTACCCTGAGGCGGACCCTTAGCCCTTTTAGAACCCTGTCCTAGTACGTCAACGTTCTTAAGTCTATTCCCTCATTTGTAATATGAGAAGTTATTGCGAAGGTTACTACTTAACTGATATTACCCGGTAGGACACCTATGTCGCTTAAGACCTCCCCTAGACAGTTGGTGAGCATGTAATGGCCACATATTTTTCGATTACCAATCTATCCCTAATTGAGCCCTTATAAGCTTCTAGAGGAAGTGGACATCCTCGTGAACTGCCCTACTCCGTTAACCGTTTTATGCCTAACCACTTTTAAAGAAGAAGGACCCAAAGACCTAACTTAATACTAGTAAGGGTGGGTCCCATGACTTGGGTACCTCTCCAAGGAATAAACCTTCGGAGGGATCCTAGTCCTAACCATTTAAGACCTAAACTAGATAAAAAGCTGAGTCAACCACTTAAGAAATTCTTAAGGCGTAGCGAGCCTATGTGTTTTCACACATCAACTTGTATATATATATATATAGTTATATATATACATAAAAGACCTCTCACATTAAACCATATACTTGTAGATGCTGGATATGCTAGTCGGTTCCGGGCAGGCTTCGACCACAAGTCGGTTTAACCTCGTGTCTAGTGTACTAAGTTTTATGAATGGCCCATGGCACCTATACACCTTACATTAGTTGGGCCCACTTGTGGTTGCTGGATATCACGGTTGGTTCCAGGCAGACTCCTACCACAAATGGCAACTAACCTCGTGTCTATGTGTCATATTTATTTATTTATTTATTTATTTAAGCCATTCTTTATATACGCACACACAAATAAACAAATATATATATATATATAAATATACATATATATTTGTTAAGGGGACATTTTAAATTCAAACTCTAACCTAATCGCATTTATTACGCTAATATAACATTAATTACGTTGACTACATTTAAATAAGTAATATAATAATAGTGCCTAAATAACGTAACATTCGTACAAACGGAGAAACGTTCTAACGAGGTGGAAATTGTCATCTTATCCAAATTAAGGCATACAAGTTAGTTTTTTCCATATTTTACCGCTATAACATAAACATGGTGGCATAATGAACATATAGCAAATTGTAGTGGATGGAAACATAGATATATAAATAATAGCTGTAACTTATATCGTAGGAATGTAGAAATGGTTTAAATATTAAATTAAAAGTAGACTGATACACACACACACATTCACACATGTATATTTATAATCTATATTTCTCCAATTCACCCTTTTTGTGGTTTTATACACCCATAAATGTTTACATTTGACTTATTCCAATTTATGAATGCATTTACACCCAAAATAGGATCCAAACCCAATTCAACAATGAAACAAATTCAAATCCAAACCTTTTTAGGCTAAATCAAATGATAATAATAAAGAATTGCATAAAATATAAATAATAGTACAACACTCATATTTACCTTTAATCCGATACAAAAACCACATTTCCACAAAACCAATTCAACATGACAATTTCCTATGACAAAATAGAACATTTGGGGATTTTCATGTTATATTATCTCATAACCAAATCTTCATATGCATAAGTTCATATGGCAACTGCTAATAATATGAATATGCCTTTAAGCAAAACTAGATTCCACTCACAAATTAGTTGAAGATGTGGTAGAAATTCAAAATCTGCAACAGTTATCAACGTTCAAGCGAGCTCTAATTGATCTCCTAACAATATATATATATAATAAACATATAATTAGATTCTTATATATATTGTTTATGCTCTATTCCAAATTCCTAAACTTATATAGATTGAAATAGAAAGATATAGAAAAGGATTAGAGAAGTAGAAGAAACCTTCACTCTATTCTCTTCATTTTTCTATGGAATTCAGCAACATAGAGGCAGAGGTGTAGAATAATTAGGGTTTCTAGTGTAGGGTTTGAGGGCTTATTTATACTTGCTCGTGTGAGCATGAGTCGTTGGATTAATAAAATTTAATATGGGCCTTACATATAAACATACCCTTTTAGAAAATCCTAATCCACGTAAGTAGAATTGGGCTCACCGGCCACCTAGCGGTCGACTGCTTGCGGTTGACTGACGGTTGACCCCCTTAAGGGGGAGCGGTCGACCCCTTCAGGCTAGAACGCCCAATTTTGTTGCGTTGCTGAGTTGTTAATTTTATTAATTATGTTCTCAATTTGCTTCATTCTATTCCATATATTCAATATATGTTCTCCCCTAGATCTTATCACCAAATTCAAATTTTAATTTCCCTCTTTTAATTTTAAATTATTATGTAGACAATATATATAATATTCACATAATTATATATATATTCTGTGTACACTGTCCAAATTGATTTGTTCATAACTTCTTCATACATTAACCATTTTCAGCAGAATACATATGAAAACGATTCAAAATTTCGCAACGAACCCAAATAAAAGAGTTTCGTAGCCAAATTCCTAAAGCTGAAAAATCTCATTTTCCAGCCATATCATTTAATTGCTTGTTTTCAATTATTTAATTTATTATTGATACTTACGGATTTTACGGGTGTTACATTCTCCCCCCTTAAAATAGATTTTGTCCCAAAATCTGTTTACGGGGCGAAAAATACAACTCGATCGAAACATCCAAGTTGTACACCTATGTTGTTTATAATTCATCCATAAGCATCCATGACACGTAGTGATTATAACTGCAGACTTACTAAAGTGAGCTCTACCCTAGCATATAGGTGTAATAAGTGATGCAGCATGTGCGCAAACAACCTAAATATGCATATATTTCTATATGAGTGCTCGGTGAGATGGTGTTGCATCCATTCCATAACATCCAATCTAGCAATCATGATGCATCCATAAATGGAAATTTGAGGAAAAAATTACTCGTGAAAAGCTCTGGGTGAGTGTCTCATCTTATCCTCGGTTTCCTATGTGCTTTCTGCAGGGTCATTCCCCCATTGTACTCGGACGAGGCGAACGGTTTTGCTGCGGAGTCTCTTGATTCCATGCTCTACAATCCTTGTAGTGGCACGGGACACCCTAGACTCTATCTCGAGTTTCTTTATATCCCAAATTTGATCAAGCTCGAGTATGACAGCAGAATCATGAAGGCATTTCCTTAGATGAGATACATGAAAAACATTACGGATTCCCGATAGACGCTCTGGGAGATCCATTCGATAGCCAAAGATCCTATCTTCTCGAGGATACAGAAAGGCCCGATAAATCTGGGAGCCAACTTCCCAGTCTTTCCAAATCGAACAGTCTTCTTGAGAGGGGATACTTTCACGAACACTAAATCTCCAACATTAAATTCTAGTTCCCTCCTTCGCTTGTTGGCATACAATTTTTGACGATCTTGGGCTGCCTTCATTCCCTGCCTAATCAAAGATACCTTCTCCATGGATTCAAGGACGAAGTCTAGTCCGAGTATAACCTTGTCGGTAGTTTCCCACCAACAAGTTGGCGATTTGCATGACCTCCCATAAAGAGATTCAAAAGGGGCCATACCAATCGTCGCTTGAAAACTATTATTATACGAAACTCCACAAGCGCTAGGTGTTGCTCCCAAACTCCTCCAAAGTCGATAATACAAGCGCTGAGCAAGTCTTCTAAGATTCTGTTTACTCTCTCTATCTTTCCGTTGGTCTGCGGATGATAAGCAGTGCTTAAGTTAAGGGTCGTCCCAAATATTGCTTGCAGGCTTCTTCAAAATTCGCTTGTGAATAAGGGATCACTATCACTCACGATACTTGATGGGATACCATGGAGTCTGACTATCGCTTTGACATATATTGGGCTAATGAGGTTGTAGTCCTTGTCTTCTTGACTAGTATGAAATGGGCATTTTTGGTTAAACGGTCTACCACAACCCAAATGGCCTCATTACCCTTTTGTCTTCTAGGAAGTCCATCCATAAAGTCTATGGAAATATCCGCCCACTTCCACATGGGGATCTCTAAAGGTAACAACAGTCCTTTAGGCTTCCTCAGCTCTTCCTTGACTTTTTGGCATGTTAAACATTTGGCCACGAATTCAACTATGTCTTTCTTCATTCCTTTCTAATGGAGATTGCTCTTCATATCCTTGTACATCTTATCCCCATCGAGGTGTATGGTCAGTCTCAACCTATGAAACTCCTCAAGAATTTCTTTCCTCAACCCTTCATCCTTAGGGACGTAAAGTCATCCATCCCAAAGTAAACTCCCATCATCACTAATCGAGTACCTAACCGAATGAGGAAAGGTCTCTCTCTTTACCACTTTCTCCTTTATTGCTCTTAACTTATCGTCAATATCTTGTGCACTTTGGACTCTTTCTCTTAGTGTAGGTCAAATTACCATAGCCCCAAGAAAACAATCAGAAGTGGCTGGTGAGGGTTGAAAATCAAAATTTGCGAGGAACTCTAACTGTTTCCATTCTATCATCGCATTCAAAGTCGCATGTTTCCTACTTAAAGCATCCACCATAACATTCCCCTTGCTCGGGTATACTGAATCATAAAGTCAAATGAGGCAGTATATTCCATCCATCTTCGTTGTCTCAAGTTTAGGTCACGTTGAGAAAATAAATACTTAAGGGATTTATAGTTGGTAAAAAGTTCAAAATTTTCCCCTAAAAGGTAATGCCTCCTCATCTTAAGGGCAAACATTACTACGGTTAACTCAAGGTCATGCACTGGATATCTTCTCTCTAGATCCTTGAGTTGTCTATTAGCATAGGAAATTACTCTTCCTTATTGCATAAGGACTGCTCCTAAACCGGTTCCACATGCATCAGTGTAAACGGTAAATGACTTTGAACCGTCGGGTATAATTAGGACTCGTGCACTAGTTAATGTTCCTTTAATTCTTAAAGGTTGTATCACTTTTATTACTCGAAGTGAATACCAAATTCTTCCTCGTCAATTGGGTTAATGGAGTAGCAATCTTTGCAAAGTCTTTAATGAAATTACTATAATACCCACCCACTCCAAGAAAACTTCTTACCTCTGTAGCATTTAGAGGTTTCCTCCTTTCCTTGATTGCCTCGATCTTTGCGGGGTCTATGACCAAGCCTTTACTTGACACAATGTGTCCTAAAAATTTCACTTCTTCCCTCCAAAAATGGCACTTCGAGAATTTTGCTTTTAGTTGGTTTTTTCTTAATATCCCCAACACTTGTCTCCAGTGTTTTTCATGCTCTTCACGACCTTTCGAAAATATTAGGATATCATCTATGAAGACTGTTGTTTGCAAACAAATTAAACAATTGTAAACAATTATAAAATCCGTTCGGCTTTCCTAAACAATAAGGGGTAGTTGCAAAGGGTGTCAAACTCTGGGACCAAAAATTATTTTACTAACAAACCCAATCAAGTTATTCCGAAATTTCGATTGTTTGAAAATAACAAAAAAAAAATAAACAAAAAGAGAGTTTTTAATAATAACTGAAAGCAATCAGGGAGATATGATTCAATAGCCAAACAAATTATTCTACATCTATCCCATGTTTCTGTCACAAACATGAATCAGCAACAATTAGGTTTTCAGAAACAAACATGTGAATAACGACAAGCATAACCTATGTAGGAGTTAAGCTCTTAAACAACCATAGGCTATCAGGAGAGATTCACTGCTTCATTTCTAAAACCCTAAAAATTAGATCTAAATCTGATAAGCATTAGATCGAACTCGAATATGCCCTGTGAAGTAGCACAACTCTTAAACGACATAGAGTATGAAGGTTCAGATCTAACCCTTGGTTCATATCTAGATCTGTATACATGAAGTTCTAATCTTTTTGGCTATGTGATTCATATTGAATCTAATCTAGGCGTCATCACCCCCTAATAAAAGGGGATTAGCTAGACATAGCTAAAAGAAAAGAAGATAAAAAGAAAAGAAACATCATAATTAAAATAAACAAAAACTTAGAAGAGAAGAAGAAGAACTTTATTCCAAGCAAAGACTTATAGAATAAAACCCTAGAATTGAATGAATCCAAATGAACTAGATACAAGTGTATTTATAGTTGCCCAGGCCAAGACTAAGTGGCCAATTACACAATGTGGGACAAAAGCCCATTTTCAAAATAACAAATAAACCAAATAGCTAAATGGGAATGCGTGTGAATGGATTTGCAAATGTCATAGCTTACGGGTATCTAATGGCATCAACTCCAACTGTTTTGAGCATGAATAGGAACTCCATAACATCTATGACAAGATATCTTTATGAAAAGGCATTTAATCTTTCAAACATTCGACGGAAGGTGGTTGAACAGTAACATTTCTTCAAGCTTTAATCTAGCTCTCAAAATCAACACTCTTCTTGCATCAATTCTTTAAGCTATTCAACAATTAAGTGCATCAATCCATTCATCATAAATAATATGGAAACACAATTATAAATATACAGTATCAATTATTTTAAAGATAAAATAGGATAAATAAGCGGATAAAATATACACATTTACATGTATATCAACTGCAACAAATTTATTTAGAGTGCCCCTAAAGACTCTACTCATGAGATCTATAAAGAAGGAGGGTGCATTCGTTAATCCGAAGGGCACAACTTCCCATTGGAATAATTCATCTGGTGTCCTAAATGCAGTTTTGTCCTTGCTGTCCTCCGTAATTATCAATGGGTGAAATCTAGTAGCAAGGTCTAGTTGAGAAAATAATTGGGCTTCTACTAAGTGGTCAAAAAGGTCATCGATTCTTGGTAAAGGGTACCTGTTCTTTTTGGTCAATTTATTAAGATCTCTATAGTTCACACAAAGTCTCAATGATCCATCTGCTTTGGTGGCAAATACAACAGGTGCACCCCATTCTGAGGTACTTCGACGAATAAAACCTTTTTGTAGCAATTCTGAAATTTGCTTATCTAACTCCCTTCTTTCCTTAGGTGCTATATGCCTCAAGGACAGTGCTACAGGTCTAGCGTCCTTCTCTAGGTCAATGTGAAAAGAGATTCTCTGTGGGGCGGAAGTCCCGTGACTTCCTCAAACACGTCCAAGAATTCACAAAATATAGGGACCGAAGATGTTCCTTCAGAACTAGGAGACAAGGAATATAAAAAAGCTTTGTCCTTGTTTCTAATATTACAAGGAATATTTAGGCTATGTCCTCCTTGGCTCTTAAGATGAACGAGTCTCTTATCATAATCTAGGATGGCCCCATAAAAAAATAGCCAGTCCGTACCTAAGATAAGGTCATACCCCATAAATTCCAATGCATACGCATCGCAATGGAACTCGACATTGTCGACCTCTAATACAAGGTCTTTACTCAACAGATCAAGATACTTAGATCCTCTGATAGGTTTGGCCACCTCTTTCGGACTATCTGAGATAGATATGGAAAGGTTCAACAAATTTACTAATCGCTTGGAGATAAAAGAATGGGTCGCTCTAGAATCAAACAAGGTGTATGCTGAATTTCCTAAAGTAGAGATTATACCTTCAAGTGCGGTTTGCCCTTGGTCTCTTGGGGGTCGGAATTGAATTGGGGTTGCTTCAATTGCATAGTTCTGGCCACTCTTGACAACTTTGGGCAGTCTTTGGACATGTTTCCTTCTTCGTGGCAATTGAAATATTTTCTCTTAAACTCCTTTTTCATCAACGATGTCTTACAATCATTGGCCTCATTGCCCTTGCGGTTGCACTTCATACAAGTCTTTGCGTCCTTTTTGAAGTTCTTCTTCTTGTTTTTCCACCATTTCTTCTTCTTGTTTTTGTTTGAGATTTCTCCTTTCTCGCCCTCCTTATCCTCTTTGGAGCTTTCAGCCATGCAATGGGTAGCCGTCTCAAAGTGTCTCAAAAGTTTCCCTAAATGCTACTTGGGCTAATAAGGTATCCTTCAACTGGGAGTTCAGTCCTTTCACAAACCTAAGGGATTTTTTCATGGGGCTGTCTACCAATCCTCTACCAAACTTACATCACTCCGTGAATTTGGATACATATTCTTGTAGACTCAAGCTTCCTTGCTTGAGATGGATGAATTTCTCTAGCTAAATAGTCATTTCTACCCTTGGCAAAGATTTCCCTTCAAAACGGGTCTTGAATTCGGCTCATGTGAAGATCTGGTCGTCGTTCTCCATTGATATTAAGTTCCACCACTCTAGGGCTTCATCCTTCAAATGCCAGGCCGCTATCCTTTTTTTACTTCATCGAGTCAGGCAGTAGCCTCAAAGATTTTTTTCACAGTCCATAACCCAAGATTGGGCACTAGCAAAGCCTTCCTTTCCAAAAAATGGTTTCCCTTCAAAATTCGTAAAGGTCTTACACAAGCGAGAAAAATCAAAGGCCACATCAGCGGCAAGAGCTACGGAAGCCGCCGGTGCAGGATTAGCTACAGGGACCTGCTCCACGGTACGGAAGTACTGCTGGAACCATTATGGAAAGTAGCGGGATCTTGCCTGGTTGCCCTGCTTATTAGGATTTTCATCCACTCTACTGTCTGAAAAGAAAAGGAAGAATCCCTTAGTGGAAACTCCTGAGATAACATTTAAGCTGAAGAAGGAAGAAACGATAAAGGTACCTAGTATAAATGCGTATGCCTATTGGGGTAAGCATCTATTATATATATATACATAAAAATTTGAAAAATTTCTTTCAAACAAAAATACACCTCTCATATGTATATTTCCCTTATAATCAGGTAACCTACGCTCTGATACCAAATGAAACAACCCGCCCAGAATGGGCCTAAATTTCAACCTAGAAAAGGCCCATCGAAACTTAAAGGCACTCTAAATGGGTCGTTGGTTCTTGTAAGGATTATATTTGCACAAATAACAATAACATTAACTTCGAATAGAAATCTCACGCAACGGAAAGAGAAAATATAATACAAAAAATAAGTTGTACCATTTATTTCAAAATCACAGAAATACATAGTCACGGTTTCATTTATTCAATAGGTACATCAAATAGTTCAATCTCATAAGATTCCAAAAGAAGCAAAGCAATAACGGCTAATAATATCATAATACTTCGTCTTCTTCCTCGGCTTCAGTCATGTCTTCATCCATGGCTTTACCCCATCTACTGGACTGTTGGATGTTAAGGAGAGGGGGTCAGAACATAAAGTTCTATGTGACTGAAATATAGTGTTACTTAATGTCCATACTATATCTTTTTAGCAGGTTACATATGTCAAGGTATGTCTATACAGCACACAAGATTTCACACAACAAATATCAAGTTTCTAACCAATGGGGTGGATATCCAAGTCAATCGCCCATTAGTGTTTTAGGGTAAAGGCCCAACAAGGTGGCATTCTCGGTCACTTATGCCCCTATTAAAGTGAATTCTTACAATTTCTTATTACCTTGAGGCGGACCCCTAGCCCTTTTAAAACCCCATCCTAGTAAGTCGACATTCTTAAGTATATTCTCTCAATTGTAATATGAGAAGTAGTATTGCGAACGTTACTACTTAATTGATATTACACGATAGGACACCTATGTCGCTTAAGGCTTCCCTTAGACATTTGGTGACCATGAAATGGCCACATATCTTTCAATTACCAGTATGTCCCTAGTTGAGCTGTTACAAGCTTCTAGAGGAAGTGGACATCCCCGAGAACTACCCAACTCCTTTAACCGTTTTATGCCTAACCACTTTTAAAGAAGAAGGACCCAAAGACCTTAATACTAATAAGGGTGGGTCCCATGACTTACGTTCCTCTACAAGGAATAAGCCTTCTGAGGGATCCTAGTCCTAACCACGTAAAACCCAAACTAGATAAAAAGGTGAGTTAGCCACTTAAGACATTCTCAAGGCGTAGTAAGCCTTTTTTTCACACATCAACTAATATATATAGTTATATAGTTATATATACACACACTGGACCTCTCACATTAAACCATATACTTGTAGATGCTGGATATGACAGTCGGTTCCAGGCAGGTTTCTACTACAAGTCGGTTTAACCTTGTATCTAGTGTACTAAGTTTATGAATGTCCCATGGCACCTAGACATCTCACATTAGTTAGGCCCACTTGTGATTGCTGGATGTGTTGGTCGGTTCGGGCCATGCTTCTACCATAAATGACGACTAACCTCGTGTTTATGTGTCATATATATATATATATATATATATATATATATATATATATGAGCCATTCTATATATACGCACACATAAGCAAACAAATATATATATAGTATATTTGATAAGGGGATATTTCAAATTCAAACTCTAACCTAATCGCATTTATTACGCTAATATAATGTTAATTACATTTAAATAAGTAATATAATAATAGCGCCTGATTAACGTAACATTAGTACAAACGGGGAAATGTTCTAACGAGATGGAAATTGTCATCTTATGCAAATTAAGGCAAACAAGTTAGGTTTTTCCATATTTTACCACTATAACATAAACATGGTGGCATAATGAACATATAGCAAATAGCAGTGAATGGAAACGTAGATATATACATAACAATTATAACTTGTATCCTAGGCATGTAGAAATGGTTTAAATATTAAATTAAAAGTATAATGATATACACACACACACACATTCTCACATATGTTTATAATCTATATTTCACCGAATTCACCCTTTTTGTGGTGTTATACACCAAAAAAATGTTTGCATTTGACTAATTCCAATTTATGAATGTGTTTACACCCAAAATAGGATCCAAACCAAATTCAACTATGATACAAATTCAAACCCAAACCTTTTTAGGATAAATCAAATGATAATAACAGTGAATTGCATAAAATATGATTAATAGTACACCTTTAATCCAATACAAAAACCACAATTCCACAAAACCAACTCAACATGACAATTTCCTACGTAATTATAAAATAGAAGATTTGGGGATTTTCATGTTATATTATCGCATAACCAAATATTCATTGGCATAACAATTCATATGGCAACTATTAATAATATGAATATACCTTTAAGCAAAACTAGATTCCACTCACAAATTAGGTGGAGATGTGGTAGAAATTGAAATTTTGCTACGGTTCTCAACGTTCAAGCTAGCTCTGATTGATCTCCAAACAATATACATATAATTAGATTCATATATATATTGTTTATGCTAAATTTCAAATTCCTCAACTTATATTGATTGAAGTAGAAGGATATATAAAACTATTAGAGAAGTAGAAGAAACCGTCACTCCATTCTCTTTATGTTCCTATGAAATTCAGCAGCATGGAAGCAGAGGTATAAAATAATTAGGGTTTATAGTGTGGGGTTTGAGGGGTTATTTATACTTGCTCGTGTGAGAATCAGTCGTCGCATTAATAAAATTTAATCTGGGCCTTACTTATAAACATATCCTGTTAGAAAACCCTAATCCACGTAGGTAGAATTGGGCTCACCAGCCGCCTAGTGATCGACCGGCAGTCGACCCCCTTAAGTTGGAGCGATCGACCCCTTCGGGCAGGAACACCCAATTTTGCTACGTTGCTGAGCTGTGAATTTTATCAATTACATTCTTAATTTGCTTCATTATTTTCCATGTGTCCCCTAGATCTTATCTACCAATTCAGATTTGAATATCCCTCTTTTTATTTTAAATTATTATTTGGACAATATATATAATATTCACATAATTATATGTGTGTCTATATATATATTCTGCATACACTGTCCAAATTCATTTGTTCATAACTTCTTCATATATAAACCGTTTCAGAATATTATATGTGAAAACAATTCAGAATTTCCCTACGAATCTAAATAAAAGAGTTTAGTAGCCAAATTCCTAAAGCTGCAAAATCTCATTTTCCAGCTATATCATTTAGTTGCTTGTACTTAATTATTTAATTTATTTTTGATACTTACGTAGTTTACGGGGTGTCACATCTGTCCTGATCTGCCTTTATCCGCTTCTTAATCAAATCTATCTTATCTGAGGTCTCTTTAACCATCTCAGGCCCCAGTAGAAGCCTATCCCTAGACTCCCACCAACAAGTACGTGATCTGCAGTGCCACCCATACAATGCCCCGAAGGGAGCCATACCTATGCTCGTCTGGTAGCTGTTATTATACGCGAACTATACCAATGGCAGATGATCCTCCCAAGTCCCTCCAAAGTCCAAGATACACAGCTGTAATAAATTCTCAAGAATCCTATTAACCCTCTCTGTATGTCCATCTGTTTGAGGGTGATAGGCAGTGCTAAGTCGTAGCTGTGACCCTAATGCCTCTAGCAGACTCCTCCAAAATTCGCTGGTAAAATGGGGTCTCTATCACTAATAATACTAGAGGGAACTCCATGAAGTCAGATAATCTCCCTGAGATACACTGATGCTAACCAAGCTGTCGTCTTCTTACTCTTAACCGGGATAAAATGAGCACTTGGTCACCCTATCAACTATAACCCAAATGCTGGTGTTTCCCTTCCTCGATCTTGGCAACCCATCTATGAAGCCATCAAGATTCTCTCCCACTTCCACTGTGGCACATCTAGAGGCTGAAGCAATCCACCAGGCTTCCTTTGCTTTGCCTTCACTCTCTGACAAGTCATACATCTAACCATGTACTCTACCACGTCTTTCTTCGTCCCTATCTAATGAAAGACCCTCTTCATGTCTCTATGAATCTTATTACCTCCCGTGGTCATTCGAAAATGACGAGCCTCCTCTAAAACCATTCTCAACAAATCATCAACTCAAGGAACAAATAATCTCCCATCACGATGTAGGCACCCTCTCTCATCCACAGAATACCTAGCGAGGTGATTAGAGGTCTCTCCTTTACTGAGTCGGTCTATGATATCTGCTAACTGCTGATCCTTGTGCTGATTGGATCCAATGTACTCTAAGAGAGTAGGTCGCACCTCCAATGATGTCAATAATCCTAATGCATAATCCGTAGATGGCCTAGAATCGAATGACGAGATAAACTCCAAACTCTTCCACTCTACGAACAATGCCTTCAAAGTGTGCATCTGCCACTACATTCCCCTTCCCTAGGGTATATGATGTCTCAAAGTCATAGGATGCAAGAACTCCGTCCAGCGTTACTGTCGCAACTTAAGATCCTTTTACGAAAACAAGTACTTGAAAGACTTATGGTCAATGTATAGCACAAACCTCTCACCTAATAAATAATGTCTTCATGACTTAAGCGCAAACGCTATTACCGCTAGCTCCAAATCGTGGGTAGGGTAATTCTTCTCATGTACCCTCAGCTGTCTACTCCCGTAGTAGACAACCCTACCCTCCTACATAAGCACCGCACTTAAACCCGTGCCGCAAACATCCACATATATAGTGAACATCTTTGAACCATCCGGAAGAGTCAATACTGGAGTTGATCCGAGGGCCTTCTTCAACCTCAAGAATGCATCCTCACAATCCACATCCCAAGAAAATACTAGAATTTTCTTCGTAAGGCGGGTCAACGGAGGTAAGATCCACGCAAAATCCTTAAGAAACTTATGATAGTATCTTGCCAAACCTAGAAAGCTCCTCACCTCTGTTGCATTCTTGGGGGCTTTCCAATCCTGCACTGCGACAACACTAGCAGGATCCACTGCTATACCATCTTTATATACAACATTCCCCAAGAACTTCACCTCCTTCCACCAAAAGTGGCACTTAGAGAACTTCACCATCAACTGATGTGCACGGAGAGTACAAAGGACCCATCCTAAGTGCAAGGCATTCTCTTCCTCTCTCCTCGAGAACACTAAGATGTTGTCAAAAAAAAAACTACTACAAACTTATTTGGGAACTCCCTAAATACCCGACTCATTAAATCAACAAAATACGCCGGTGCATTAGTTAGCCCAAAAGGCATAACCAACCACCCAAAGAATCCGTCAGAAGTCCTAAAGTAAGTCTTATCTATGTTATCATCTGCCACCTTAAGCTTGTGAAACCCTATAGCTAAATCCAATTACGAGAAAACTGAAACGTCTACCAACTGATTGAACAAGCTACCTATCCAAAGGAGTGGGTGTCTATTCTTCTTCGTGAGCCTGTTCAATTCTCTGTAATCCACATATAGATGAAGAGAGCCGTCTACCATAGTCGCGAAGATGAATAGTGCACCCCACTCAGAAATACTCCACTTAATAAACCCTTTCTCGAAAACCTGACCACCTGCTTACTAGGATCCCTCCTTTCCTTCAGAGCCATGTGGCGCACTAGCAATGTAAAAGGCTTATAATTCTCCACCAAGTATATCCGGAAATCAATCTTGCGCCTAGGTGGTAGCCCTCTTACCCCCTCGAATACGTCCGGAAAGTCTCTAATTACGGGCACCAAACTGAGATCGTCTACAAAAGCATCTAGGGAATAGAAGAAACTGATCATTACTGACCCTCCGGGTTGTAGGAAATCTCAAGAGTCCTACCATGGCACCTCAAAAGCCATGCAACTCTCCTCTCATAGTATTCGATGGTGCCATACATGGTCAGCCAATCTATCACTAGAATAAGCCCATAACCCATGAAACCCAGTACATATGCATCATAATCAAACTCGACGCCAAGAATAGAAATCCTCAACCTCTACACATCATAGATAGGTGAGTCATACCTTTTATGGGGTTTGAGTTAACTACTGGATCGAAACTATAGAAGTGTCTAAGTACGGACTGTCAACAACAGAACTGAATATGAAAGAATGAGAAGCACCAAAATCGAACAAGGTCAATAGGAAAGTCGAAAAGAGAAATCAAACATTCTATAGTGATCTTCCTACCTTTGTATTGACTGCTACCACTGGTCTGAGCCACCTTAAGCGCATGAACCTGTGCTTCAGATGGTTCTTCTCCTTGTCTCTGCCTCTGAGGGCACTATTTGCTATAATCTCCCATCTGTACACACTGAATGCAAGTACCCTTCTTAGTTGTCTTCTTTCAATCTCTGACGAAGTGCTCCATCATGCCACACCCATGGCACTTCACTCCCTTATTGATTTGCGCTTTATCTGGCTTCTCTCCCTTTTTCTTTCCACCTTTCTTGGGCCATCACTTTTTCTTCCTAAAACCTATTTTGGCCACATCAGTCTTATCCTCATGTGCACTCTCCTTCCCATCATTTTGCATAAAGGTCATCTCCACCAGAGCCTTAAAAGTTGCACCCATAATGTGCATCACTGCTAGTCCTTGGTTGGGTTAGTTCAGTTAATCGCAAACCTCACGGGCTTCTTATGCGCGGTATTAACCAGATCTAAGCCAAATCTAGCTAACTCATTAAAGCTATTCACAAACTCCTTAACCGACATATCATCCTATCTCAAACTCAAGACTACTTCCAATTGTGTCCCTTCTTCAGCTTGTGATTAAAACTTTTTCTCAGAATTATCCTTGAAATCATCCCACGCCCTCAAGGCCTGCTCCACCTCGGCCACTTCCCACCAGTACGACGCCTCTATTTCAATTGCCAAGCGGCCAAGTGAATCCTCCTCCTGTCGTCAAGCTCCAATAATCAAATTATACAAGCGATCTCTCTAAGCCAATTATGAGCATTAACAAAACTCTCCGATCTAAGAAATGGTTTGTCACCCCTAGCAGAAAAATCCTTACTGAGCTTAGAAAAATTAACCCTGGATTCGGTGGAACTACTGTGGCTACAGCTGGAGGTTGGGCATTTTCTTGCCCTTAGGTAGGTGACGTAGCTTCAACATGCCTATAGAATCATGTCGAGATGGGAACACCCTCCGGAAAATTTGGAGCCCCAAACATTCTAAAAAAGAAAAGAGACAAGGATTCAGAAAGGAATCAAGGGAATATTGTAGTTGACTTGAGGGGATATTTTTCAAAAAGAAGTTTTACTTGGAAATTCTTTACTTTTGAAAACACTTTTTCAAAAAAAATTCTCTGATCTGGTAGCCTTAGGTTCTGATACCAAATGAAACACCCCGCACCCCTTAAAATCACCCATACAAGGATGCGCCAAGGTTTATGAAGAGCTTAGGTATAAAGTAACAACACAAAGAGTAAAATTCACATGATAGGAATATAAAACACAACAGAAATTTTAAAACAACATTTAATAAAGCAAGTCAAATCATAGTGCCTATTACATTATCATAGTACTAAATAGTCATGGACATAATACCAAATACACTATCTCATGGAAAACCATAATATCAGAGTACATAAGTAAAACCATCCCTCTCAATGTCGACACAACAATTAGAAAATGAGAAGTGAACCAATACATGAGTCTCAATCCAAGCTGAACTGGAAAATCAAGAATCACTGTTGAGACCCTCCACCCTACGAACCTTAGGGGGAGAAAGGAAGAGAGAAGGAGAAAACAAACTAGGTCAGACATACGTCTGGTGAGTTATAGTAATTTCTAGCATGAGCATAAGTTAAGGAAGCAATAGACAGATGAACAGTTCTAAGGACATAAGAAATAAAGGTTTAGAGGCAGTAAACAGAGTTAAGCACGAATAAAGATTAGCTTCTCATTCATATCCAAGATTGATGCACCAACTTACTAAAGATACAATAATTAGGCTTTACCTAATTTCTACTCGTCAATCAGCTCCTATAACCACAATATGATAAGTTATGCTAGCTATGGAACTCAGGATTATTAAGCCCGAGCCCGTTAACAAAAAGGACATATCCGTTGATTATAGGCGTTACAGTGACTTATTTTACCCCATCGGCATGATGCACGCTCATCTTGCCGCCGAAACGCACCCATACTCACCTCATTTGGACCTCTTACCATCTAGTGCAGTAAAGTATGCCCTCGCCTTTACCTAGTGTGAGACCTCCACAGATGATAATAAGGATACTGCTTGATATGGGTTCCTAACCAAATATGCAACTGACATAAGTCACCCCTAGACTTGGTCCCCATTAATTTTTTTTATTAGGCCACTTATTTTCCCTAATAAGCTCGACGCTGCCGAAACAGACCTAAATTACAAGCCACTTATTTTCCCCAATCAACCTCACGTTGCTGCTACAAACTCCCACTACAATCTTATTATTTTATTAGGCCTTTTATTTTCCCCAATCAGACCCACGCTGCCGAAACAGATCTAAACTACGAGCCACTTATTTTCCCCAATCAACCCCATGCTGCCGGAACGAACACCATTAACTTAGCTTATTAATTATTTCTTTAATTTAACTTAACACAAATTAAGTTTATTTATAACCCAAATATAACCTTATGTTATATCCTAGGTTGTATTAAACATTCCTAATTAATGTTTATCATTTTGTACAACCTAAATCCACGTACTTAGCGTCTAACTAAGTTAACATATTCTAGTTTATGTGTTTGCGTGTTCTCCAATTACATATTAAGTTCTATCCCTAATTTACTGTTCAATACTGATTATAATATTAAAATCAATTCTAGCGTGCCCAACTATCTTTTTTTCAATTCAATTTTAATATTGTTCCAATTTCAATGCAAAATAACGATAAAGGCCTAGGCTCGGCGCTAAAATAAAATTAGGAAATGGTCTAGGCTAATTGCAAGGCCAAGATTCAAATAGAAAACAAATAAAATAGGGCATAGCCCGAAATGTAAATAAAACCACAACAGAAAATGAGATAGGAGAAGGAGAATTACATATAAACAATTAATAAGCTAAAGGAAATAGGCACAGACAGTAAATAAATTACAGTAACTTTATAGAAAAACTAAATGCATAAATATTGTAAACTTAAAACTTGCAAATTAAAACTATTTAGTCATCTAAATTTTTCCTATGAAATTTACTAATCCAGAAATCACATAAAAACTAACAAGTCTGATAAAGAGAGCGCCCATTGTGGCCTTTCTTATTCCAATAGAATCTCCGCATCTAGAAGTATATATAAAAACAAATATTAAAATTATAGAACTTCTTTATCCCCATAAAAATTTAATTGTTTGGCCCTTCATAATTTCGAAGATAGGCATGGGAAAGAAGAAGACAGAAAGAATGGATGTGAAGAAACGAGAGGGCTTATTGGGCGTCCTTACCGTTCAAATTTAAGATTAAATCTGGACCAGCCATGTCACTAGACCAATCAGAAAGCACCATGTAGGCCTTAGGTTCAAAATGAACCAATAAAACTAAGCCAGCTCGTAAAATAACGGTGTAAAAATTATAACGTTTTCTTCCGATACGTGCACCCCAAGGAACTAAAAATCCCGCGTACTAGGTCAACACAAAAGGACTCCAGGCCGACACACGGTCGACCCAGTTGGGTGCTGTGTCGTCCCAGCCACGTATACTTATGTAATTAATTTTTGAATTCTTATATAATCTTCTTATCTTCATAGCTTCTTCATTTTAACTCTATTTTCAGCAAACCAAATGTCTATTTTCATCAGAAAATTACAACGGACCCAATGGTGCTAATCCCATTGTCCAATTCTGAAATATCTTCTTATTAATATTTAGTTTATTATCCTTTTATATTTAATTATTTTTTATTAAAATTTGTTGTGTTACAGCTTCTTTGTGATACCATGCACGTTTACAAAACAGTTTTGAAAAATAAATTTTCTTATATATATATATATATGTCATTGGCTTTGAGACAAATAATATTTCCTTGTTTTGGTTTACATATTAAATCATCTTAAGGCAATAGTAAAAATAATATTTTTGAAATATATAGATTTTAAAGAAACAACCCAAATGTTTCTATCTTGTTTTATAAACCTATTTTTTACTAAGTATTTTCAATATATAAATTCACATGATTTTTCGCCTTTCGATAAGACGAGGTTATGATTAAATGATTTAGTAAACCTCGCGGTATGACACACAAAGGTAAATTATATCGGTTTTAATTTCAGACTCATTGATTGAAGCTATTATTGTTGTTTTCTAGTGTGAATTGATTAGTGAAATGTGCGGTATGAGACGTATAGTGTTCACATTTTGAGTTACTATCTGATAGTCCATGACACATTTTTGTGATACTAGCACTTGCTTTGAGTGAAGTTAGACTCAGTGGAGTCTTATATTTACGTATTCACTTGACCTAAGTGGCCAAGTACACCCGGCCGAGGAGGGTCGTAGTGAGACTATACTCTACCGAGACAGATCATAGTAAAGTTTCACTTGACCGAGACAGATCGTGTAACATTCTGACTTTCCCATACCCTTTGAGTTGACAATCATAATTCATGTCCAACCCAAATTGCGCAGAAAAGCAGATGGTTATAAGAAAGAAATTAGAGGGTGAGAAAATAAAGAAATAAATATTAGAATAGAAGAAGAAGAATCAACATAACATACAGTCTCACATCGCAGCGGAACAAAATATAATATAGAAATAAATCTTTATTGAGCTTGAAATAAAACTTACAGTCATCGGAGTACATCACACATCTAGACAGTTATAATAATCTATCCTTATACACAATCACACATCATAATATATAATATCATACGTCTGAACTCTTCCATCTCGTCTCTTCATAATAACCAATAACCTGAACCTGTACAGCTCGGTTTAAGCCGAACATTACAAACACCGTGTCAGTCTGGTGAACCAGAGTGAGAAAAACACATAAGTTTAAAGGCATCACACAACTTGATTTTAACGTCAAAAATCTTTTCTAAAGAAAAGGATAATCGTAAGACCGAATCTAAACATAAACACGAATGGTTTTTACCTTATGATAACCCAAAATATTTTTGAAATGAATATTATTCTGATATTATAATAGTGTCTACATACAAGTAAATATCAATCTAGCAGAACGCTTGCATCTCACGCTCAACATATATAGTATACAATCAAAACCGCGAGCTCTTATTGGAGAATGGATTTCCTGGCAAGGTATGGGACCACATTCCCGACAATGTACCTCTGGAGATGAGTACATTGGGGTTCAACAAGAACATCTTGCAATCCACGCTAAACATGACCGACCCCTCACTTCGCTTGAGAGTACCGAATATATCATTTCCACGGTTGGAGGCCAGCCAACCGAACCGATAGCATACATACAGAAAATAAAAAGGGACAACCAAAGGCATTTTGTTTCTCTAGATTAGGTAATGATATACCCTTTGATGGGTGCGACCCACATAACCATGCGACCTACTCGATTTTATGCCATTCCTGGTTGCTGAGGCTAGAGGTTAAGTTCATCCTTCAGAACCAGTAAATCTCCATCCACTTTAAATGCCACATCGTCAGATCCGCCAGAAAAAGCACTAACTGGCATCCACAAAAATACTCTAGTGGTTAAGCTAAGAGAATCGTCGCTCTCCGCCACCAACTATAGTACGTTTGAAGAAATCAACGTACGTGATCCCTTTGGAAATACTCTGTCAGACATTCGTCCATACAAGTCATTCAGGAACAAAATGAACCGAAGGCACTCTCCTACTGCATCCAATATAGGAATCAGCCCATGGATCAGTAGCGAGAAGTCCTTGCAATCCGTAGATTTCAATCACGACAGAATCACTGCCAAATATATATCTCCAGGGATCAGCCAGAGAAATTCAACAGTAGTTCCTCCGCTCATGAAGATTTACGATCTTCAATTGCTCCATCTCGATTAGCATCTTTGACATATTCGTATTCATTAGTCAGAATGGTTTTGAAATATAAATTCGATCCCGGTCTTCCCGTACCAACACACATTGGGTCTGATTTTGAAAGTCGGTTATTTAACTATCAAAATAAATAACAAAACCAAATAGATCCATTGGTTTAACACACAACATCACTTAGCCTTTAAAGATAATATATTGGTTGTAATACCAAAAATAATATATTAGTTTTAATATATTAATATTCTCAAATCCTTTATTTTAATACTTCGGAAAATATTTTAAAATCATATTAAATTTTCCTTCAGCTATCGTTTCAAAATATTGTTATAAACATTATTAATTATTTAACATTTGGAAATCGATCCAAATTATCATTCTTTAAACAACCGTTATGAAATCTCCTTTTCGTTTTGTTATTTGAACACCATAATCGGCACTTATTCTTTTAAAATAACCCATTTTAAATCTCATCTCTTTGTTTTGAAAATATCATTATATTTTCACAAAATCTCCTTTATTATTTCTTAACGATAGAAATATCATTTTACATTTTCATGCCCTTGTTAAATTCCTTTACGTTGGAATTCCAATATATGTATATTCCCAAATTCTTCAAATTACATTACAATATTATTTCACAGAATAATTTACTTCTAATATTTCCGTCATTACAACTAATATATCCTCCGATAATCTTGAAGTCGTTCAAGTTGGGGTATTTTAATTACCTCTTAAACCTTGATCAACAACGTTCTTATCTTAAGATAAATACAAGTTGTAACTCAAAAACCCATATTCATTCTAATACCTACCAATACCAATTCACTATTTTATTAAAAATACGGTTTTACACACCCTTCTTACTTTTGAAATCTCTTTTTTAAATATACTGTTATTACAAAATTCATTGATTTAGTAAATGATAAATAAAACATCAACCTTTAAACTTTAACTTCTTTAAACTATTTATTATCTAGATTCTTATTACAAATTGTATTACCAAAACTTTTACCAAATTCAATTGCAAGAATGCTTTTTCCTAAACCTTTCAATTATTTCCTTTGGGAAAATCTTATTTCAAATCCTATCCATTTCACTTAACGCCATCATTAGGTAATGTTAATTCAAAATTAACGCTTTAACTTTCCATCCCCTTTTATAAACTCGTTTATAAAACTCGGGTTTAATATAAACCCCTTTCCGTCTCTAACTCGTGTTTTCATTTAAATTAATTAGTAATATAATTAATTTAAATTATCCCATTTATTCGATTATTATTAAATTGATAATAATCGATTAATATAATCCCATTTTAATTATCATTTAAAAACAATTAATCTCAATTATTAATCGTTACATTAATCCTTGCTCGCTTGTTTATCCATCTTATTAATATAAGAATTAGTTTTATCAATCATTTAACAATTTAGATGAGGCACGTGCTTCACACATGGTATATTTTTGGTACAAAAATGGTATTTGTGGTTTAAAACAATCAATATATGTGTGTGCTTCGCACACGGTATATTTTTGATATAAAAATGGTATTTGTGGTTAAAACGATCAATATATGTGTGTGCTTCGCACATGGTATATTTTTTTTTTCATAAACTTCATTTAAAAGAATATATTTAAAAGCCTATATTCAGTTATAAAATAAATTTTATAACTTCATTTCTATCGGTTCACCTGACGGTAAATCGATCTTTATAAACGATTATAATTTAGGCCATCTATTGTCAATTTCTCAACCAATAGTTCTCATTGGTTAATACCAAGGGTTCAACAGTAATTAATAATCAATCCATCATCCAATCAGGTTATTAAACGGTGCATGTGATATAACATGAAAATAAATAATAAATTTTTAGGAATCTAGTTAGATTCCCCCAACCTGTTCTTCCCTGTATGCAATACGACAATCTATAATGAACATGAATAATTAATTCAACTGGTAACAGTCAATTAAAGACCATTCAAGCATCCAATTCAATTTTAAACATTTATTTTATCATAAACGTACCCAACGAGGTAAGTTACTTTCATTAGAAATAATCGTTAAAATAACGATTTCATTTCATTTAAATTAAACAACCGTTTAATCTAAACAATATAGAAATATTAAACAAACAATCATCAATCATTCAATAATTAGAAATCATATCACACAGATAATAAAATCCGACTTATATAATATAAGTGGGATAACTAAGTGAGTTTAACTCACCTTGGTCTAATTTCGTCGTTAAAATGGTTCGTCTAAATAAAATTAAACATGCATTTAATTTTATCAGAAATTCCAGCTGCTTCCAATGCTGACCAAATGTTCGTTGCCACGATTTCGACGTAAGTTGTTTTGTTCAATTCTGTTCACGCAATAAGGAGTCATTAATGTAAATGTTAACCTGATTTTAAATTAATATAATTAACCCTAAATAATATTTTAATTTATCTGACTAAGTTTGTTAACGCAACACTGCTTCAGATATACCAACCGTGTATATATATAATAGGACATTCAATATAATAACTGTATAGATGTTTTCTTCTTTGTCGGTGACCATATAAACTAATTGAATTTAACCGGATGTATATAATTTAACAGTGTACATATATACTAAGTAAACTAATTAAATTTTATTATAAAATATTATGGTCCTTACCCTGTATATATGTGATACACCAACCCTCCTGCTTCGAATTAATAGTAAACCCGTTCCTCCTTATTTGCATGAAACCCTGGCTCCATTCATTCCTTCCCTATCTATTTGCTGTTAAATGCACATTTTTTTTGTTTCATTTTTTTTCGAGAAAGGCCCGAAGCCAGTTCAACCTACTTCCATAATAAACCACTTGCTACCGCATGCTACAAATTCATCTCCCCATGCATTCATATTACTGCAAACGCTCCATTCCCATTTCCCATGCCCAGCATTCTCACTTCCCTTCATCCCCAATCCCTCATGTTGCTTCACGCAACTGTGTTTCTTTTTATTTTTTTCTTCATGTTAATCATTTTCTTCACCACAGCACTGCAAAAACTCCACCACCCCATATATTCTTCCCTTCAGTCCCTCTCCCAACATTCTAGGTTCTCTTGTTCACAAAATGATATACAAAGAACTATCCTCCTCCACTTACGTCCCTTTACAATTTTCTCCTGGACCCTCTTTCCTTCAAGCATGCGCCCTACCATGCTCAACGTCCCCACGTCCGTCCACTTCCCTTTGTGCATCATCAAACAGAAGACCACGCTTCATTTTTAGGAAACCCAGGCCTTCGTTTACTTCAGGTATCTCGACTTCATCACGTCTTCCTCACAAAACAGTACTTTTATAACGTCCACCACCAGTTGAGCACCAACGCTCCGACCAACCACCCTTCTACGATCGTCACCAGTAACCACGTACGGCTCCTCCTTCCCCCGAGCTTCCACTGCTTCAGTACATGCCTAGCTCCTCGTTTTTCCATCCACCTACTCCTCCTCCGACATCACCAGAGACTTTACACGACAACCTCCTCCAGCTGATCACCATGCCCAGCACTACGTCTTCCAGCAAAATGGTTCCGCGACTGGAGTTAAACTTTGAGGACATTTCGATTTGTAGTTGTAAGAAAAGGTATAGAAAGTTGGTTTCATTTTAGTTTGTTTGCAAATGGAGAGCTCCGTTGTATTCTTACTGCACGTAAAATTATGGAGGTTGCGTTTGATTATTGGAGAAGCAGAGAGGAGTTTACATTTTTGTTTTACTGAAGGAAGTTGGTTTTCGTCACCGGAAGAAAAGAAAAAGAAACAGATGGAGTACAATGCTTTTATAGAAATGAAAAGGTGGTAGCCAAGCTGTTTTTTTATAGGATTGCAGAAAGAGTTGTTTCATAGCTATTGCACCTTCTTTATTTTTGGGCACATGTTTCTGCGCCGGAGACTTCGATATTAAGAAATGAAAATATAGGATATAGGTTTGCAGCTTGTTTATCCTAGGATAGCTGTGTTTTGTGGAGTAGCTATGCATTTTAAATTTTGATAAGACTAAATGCATGCAGGCATAGGTTAGGCTAGGAAAAGAATTTAACATAGCTGTGCGTCTTTAATATAGGATAGGTACATTTTTTTCCATAGGGACTTGTAGGCATTCCTTATGACTAAATCAATTATATTACTTGGCTTCGAAGTGAAAAGCTTGGCTAATATTTTTATTTTATTTTACACAGATTTGTTATGTCTGATTATATATGGTTATTAGTCCTAATGTTTCTACGTTAACCGTTAAATATTCGCATCGTGAAACACCGATGCCAAACTCAACGAAAACTAACATGCTATTTCCTCTTGATGTTCCGGATCCAATGAAATTAATTCCATTGAATTTCAACTTTATTTACACAAGGATGTTGTGTAATGTCAATATATTCATCGGTTCACATTTAAATTTCGCCTACCGACAAAATAACTCCAATTGGCTCCAAATTGGAAATATAGCTATAATTAGCCATACGTATTCTAATAAAATTCGTTTCGTCGAAAACGGAGTTTGTTTGGAAAAAAAATTTAACGCTTACATAATATTGATATAATATTATAAATTAAATCCAAAACAATTGAATTAAATACTAATAATTTATTATTAACAAATATATCCAAATCAAATAATAATAATAATTCAATTGAAGTTCAAAACTCTATATTGTGAACTTCCGCGCCATTTCGAGCTCGATTTATATTATATACAAATTTAACATTCAAAGTTCATTTTAAATAATGAATTCAGTATTAAAATCCATTAATATTCCAAATAAAATATTTAAAATAATAAAATATATTAAATATTTTACTACCATAAATACGGGACATTATAGATCGTAGTAAAGTTATACTCAACCGAGACAGGTCGTTGTAATGTTACACTCGACCGAGGTAGGTCATAGTGAAGTGC
The DNA here is from genome assembly GCA_030737875.1 of Allium sativum. Lineage (NCBI taxonomy): Eukaryota > Viridiplantae > Streptophyta > Magnoliopsida > Asparagales > Amaryllidaceae > Allium > Allium sativum. Next base: position 225,399,842 of record CM060911.1, on the reverse strand, counting down.
ACTTGACCAAGACATGTCGTAGTGAAATATACGAGACCGGGGCGGGTCTCGGTAATAGATGTTAAATACCTATATAGTACTTGGCAAGATAGCTTTCTTGTGTTGATACTTGTGCAATAATTTATGGTGTGTTGAATCCATTTTGGTAGTTTGGTATTTTGGTGGTTGTGAAATTTTGGATCCATCTTTGGTGACATACTATAATGAATTTCCATTATAACCTTACTACTGATTTGAGAATTTGATATTTGCGATCAACTTTTGTTGAGTCAAACTCTTATGAGTTCATTATGCAATAATTGGAGCATTTTGATGATAATTTGATGTATGCATTTGATGCCTTTTGTGATTTTGATGATGGCATGTGTTTAGCTCAAAGCTAACACTTGTTGCTTATAGTAAATTTTCTTATGTTGATCCTACAATTCATGGCTCTAATTTGAATTACCATAAATTGTAATTTGGATAATCTATATCAGTGGAAGCATCTAAATCTGTTCTTGGTGTTCATGAGTAATCGGAGTATAAACTCGTGAGTTCATCTTTGTGAAATCAGTTGCTTTGAGTTTATATTATTCCTTCCCAATAGGAGGGAATTGGCTCTTTGGTGTCTTGAGTTTATTTATGTTTTTGGGATTTTTTTCCTTAGGAATAGGAATTATTATCTCATAGCAGTATACTTCACTTATCAATTTATACTGATAGGTTTAAGCTAGACTAATCTGTGTATTTAATACTCGGGGTAAGATCGAGTTATTTTAGGTAAATCTATATATTCGAGCTTGCTTCATTGACACTTCGACTATATCTGTCTGGAGGTATTTATTGAGTCTTTTGTTGTAATGTTGAGTTACTAGATGTATATTTGTTTGAGACACGTTGTATTTATACATGGTTAGTTGTACCATTTGAGTATGTACACATGTATTGTTATGATTTCGCTGTTTGTAATTCTATGTGATCTGTTGTTTGTATTGTATTTTGTACTTTATTTGAATATGGTCCTTAGTTATTGAAGTTTATATTATACATGAATTGAGTTTGTCAATCCACTTCAGGTAAGAAAGAAAAAAATTATACACCCAATCGACGTATTTGATACTCGTATAATACAAAATTATGGATGGTCTCCCCTAAACAGCTTTATTCTCCATTCTAATAGCTGGCATTATTTGTTAATGATCTTTGTTAGGGCATGTCTTGGGATGTGGCATTAAAAAATGATATTAGAGTCAAGTTCAGAACAAAGTACAATAAACATAGAATAGAACCGGAATAGCACATGTGTTACAATGAAAAGGGATAACACTTGTGTTACTTCTATCACTTTATACTGTTATCCTTAATCGGTGTTCTTAGGTATTCGAGTCTCAAGCGAATCTTAGTTTGGAATATTTCTAGGAATGTATTTCATTTCATAGTATTCCATAAGTCAAATTCCATTATCTTTATTATCTTTGTATGAATTTCCATCTTTTTAAATCCTTTTGGTGCTTAATCTTGGGTTTAAAATTTGATGAAAATTAAAATCCTATCCTCTTGAGTGTAGTTAAAGATAAAGTTAATAGAATAAAAGTGAGATGGGTAAATGAATTAAATCCAGGACAATGGAAGTGGAATTTATTTTGAAAAATAGTATCGATTTGAGGTTAATCAAAATTACACAGCGAAAACAAGTGAATCGTATCGGTTGTGCTACACTTAATGAATTTATAACGTGGAATTAAAATGATGGAGTAAAGGGTATGAATTACTATTAAGAATTAACTGGCAAATAAAAATTTAAAATGAGTAATTAATTTTGTGAGATTTAGAGTTGGGTTGTACTTAAAAAAAATTATATGTAAGATGGAATTCGGTAAAAGAAAATCCTATGTGTTGTATAAATATATTTTTTTTGAAAATTTTGTGTTGTATAAATAAACAAATATATATATATCTTCTTGATATAAGGGGATAGTCCAATTATTAAGTTTCAAACATAGAATTTTAACTTGGAATAGCTAACAATAATTGACTCTCTAGATTTATTATTTCTATAGGAAATAAAAGTTGGATTTTAACAAGTTGTACGCTTAACTTGACTTGAGATTTTTGATGTACTTTAGACATTTTGAACTTATTCTCTACTTGGATTATTAGACCATTTAAACTTGATTTTTTAAAATTCTTTCAGACACATGATTTAAGCAAATTATATACTTGAACTCAGATACTTTGTTCACTACTGCATTGTTTTGACTTATGCACATGTGCTATTGTCGTTTGCTTATGCTACCTTCCCCCTTTTTTTAGTGGTTGCTTTGAGCATTATATCTTGACTGACCCCTATGTTGATTTCGCCACTTGTACGTGTTTGAGTTGCACTTGATCAATTTGGAGATGTTGTGCACTCCATCTTTACTTGGCCATTTTTCAATTATGCTACATTGTTGTATCATATAAAGTTTCACTACTGTGTAACTCCTTATCCTACCTGGTTGATGGTTTGATTTTTTAATATGAGACTGTAATGGTTTGTTGGGCATGTCTAAATTCTTTAACTTAAACTTATTGTTGTGCTTGCACTATGTTGTCCATGATTTGTTTCTGTCATGCTAGCTGTAACACTTGGTATTTTGGGTTGTTGATTAGTTTGATTCTATGTCATACTTGAGTTGTTTGATTGTCTAAGATGTCCACTGCCATTACCCAAACCTTGTATCTTGCTTATGCTGCACATGGCTTGTGTATGCCATCACTTGTCTTGTTGACTTAAGAGACCCGAGTTTATGTAACTGTATTGGCTTGTATTGCCATACCCTATTTTTGGTGTACGTGATTTCAACTGTGTTGAGTTTGTAATTTTGTGCATTTGACATATATGTTACACCTGATTTTTCTTGATGTTACTGCCCTTGCACCTAGCTATTGTGGAAGTTGGTCATTTTGACTTTGGACATTTTTATGCTACATGTTTTTGTTTGTTGTGTACTCCTGCCTTGACATGCTTGTTCACTTGCGCTATTTGCATTATTTATGCTGAGTACAACTTGATGTAATTTGATTCCTATTCCCCTGACATGTCACGCTTGTGCACTCGAGTTTGTGGATTTTGACTATGTACTGGTGCACGCTTGTGTTTAAATGTGCTTCCTACAGTACTTGGTATTGCTTGATGTTATGGTGATTTCTTTCACCCTCTTCTCTATATACTATGACACTTGTTGCTTTTACCCTCTTCCATGTATACTGCAATATTTGTTGCTTGCAGCCTCCTCTGTTTGTAATATATGTTATCTTGAAATGCCTTTGTGCATTTCCTTGTTCACCTGAGATGATTGGTTTGGCTTTGAGATCTTGTTATATGCTTTGGATTTTGCTTCACCTTGTTTCTGACCTGAAATTATTTGCTGAGCTATGTGCTTTGCCATGTTGTTTGCATGTACCTCAAAATTTTGGTACTTGACCATGTTGAGCTGAAATATATACGTGCATTTGCTTTGTTTCTCTTCATTAGCCTTGCCGCCTTATTACTTGCACCTGAGCTATTGCATTTGTGACCTGAATGATTTGGCTGAACATACACTTGTGCTTTGCCATGTCCATGAACCTTGTTCCTTTGCTGAACTGAACTGCCCGACCTGAACTGGGTTTGTTGTTGCACATGATATTGTTTTGCATGAGTTTGACCTGCTGTTGTTTGGCATCATCTTTTGTCTTGATGCTCTTTACTAGCCCTGCAGCATTTTTACTTGCTCTTGAACTATGCATGCTAAGTTCTTGCACCTGAATGATTTGGCTTTTGAGTATTTGCAAGTTGGTTTGTTGTCCGACCTGTTTTACTACACATGCACTTGTTATATTCTTGTGTCACTTTAACTTGTTTGTAATTTCAGCACTTTCTTGTGTCATGTCGTAATGTAATTTTTTTTACTGATGCATGTTGCATTTTATGTTTTTGGGTTTGATTGCACCTTGTTCTCTTAATTGTGCTTGACCATGTACTTGTGTACATTGTTGTTTTAGCTAATCAAGTGCGCTATTGCCTTTGAACTCGTTATTGAATATGTGCACCTTCTCATTTTAAAAAATATATGTATATGTAATAAATGAACATTATCTATCTTTTATTCATATGTAACTAATATTCAAATGTGAGTAGTACATGTAATCGCGAAGCTTATATGGGTAATTTTACGAGAATAACTATTATTGCTTGCTTAATAATAGGCTAAATCATTTATAAACACATGTAAAAGGTATGTTTTCATATTAAACACAACAATTATCTATATATATGGACTGTGTTTCTGACCATGTGGTCGATGTATGTTGATTATATTATAATTCTCAATTGTAAAAGTCCCTCCGTGTAAAAAAGACTCTGCAAAAAAAAATAAAAAATAAAAATCAAAATTTCGGGAGTTAGAATTTTTTCCTATAAAATTGTAGTATGGGGAAAAGAATAAAATTTATACATTAAAAAATATATCTGTTAAATTCTTTGAATACGAAAAAAATGAGAGTAGAGCGTAAGTCCCAGAGTGGTGTAGTGCATTTAGTATGTGGTATCTAGAGAAATCAAGATATAAATTGTTTTAGTTTTCTCTATAAGAAATTGCAAGGATGCGATTTGGTTAAGGGGAAGTTTGTAACAACCATGTTTTCTGTGCTATAATTACGCACATAATGAATAAAAATTAGGAAGATTAAATTAGACTAGTGACTGTTTGTTATATGAAAACGTATTTATTTTAGTAGAATTTGAATTAAGGAATAAAAAGGCAAATGAAAGAGCCAATCCCTCTTTTATTTCCTGTATAAGCTCGGTCTCTTATATAGTGGTCGACCCCCTTTTTCTATGTCCGAGATTTCTCTTTTGTAATCCCTGTCCACTTCTCCTTGCCTCATCTTCTGATTAAAAAAACGAGGGTTTTAGACTAAAGCCTATTGCTCCTCATATATACTTCAGTCGAAAATAAAAACAATAGCTCTGTGTTGGTTTCATCAATCGATCTTCTTTATGTTGCTTAATTGCAGTGGCTTTATGTCGAGATTGGATGTTGTTGATTCGGTATGTTATTTTCCCCTTTTTCGATTTTTTGCTTGCTCGATCTTCGTTGATTTGATGCCTTTCTTGCTGATGCAGTAAAACTGGTGTATTTATAGGATTCAAGACCTATATTCTCTTTTATTTCTGGAAAGCTAATTTGGTCTTCTTGCTGAAATAAACTATTGAGATTCTATTGAAGGGTCCGTCTATTTCCACTCCAGTAATTGCTCTTCACACCTCGGTAAATTTTTTTAAAATTCAATACCAATTATACCCTTTAATAATTTTCTAGATAACATGTTTAAGCTTATTGATTAAAACAAAAAGATACCAATGTCTCCATTAAGCTTGTTCATTAAAAACAGCATAATATTTCATTAATCTTTCATTAAGCTTCAATTCAAAAAAGAAAATAATCCCTTTCATCAGTATAATCCATTCAGATTTTTATGTGAAATGTTTATGGTTTAGCTATATAAGTAAGGGGAAAGATAAATTTAATCACAAATGCATGAGGCATGGCCATTCCTGCATAACTTTTTTGTGTCAAAATCGCATTTTTTGTTTTGTTTTGAAATTTTGGGTTTTGAAAACGGGATGGGGAGCAGACAATGTATTGAAAAGAAAGGGGCAGTTCGGGTATAAACGGGGTGGGAAGAGTAAATAGAGAGGGGTGACTTATTTTTTTTAAATTTCTGGGGTGTGAAGAGTAAATAATGGGGGGTGAATAGACGGACCCTCTATTGAAATCTACATATATTTTACTTGGCTTTTGCGATAATTTGTTTGGCTTGATTTTCTTGACTGTTTCGACCCTATGCCGAAATAAATACTCTTCATTTATCTACTTCCATGTCTGTTCGAAAAAACAAAAATTCCCTTCTTTTTCGGTCACTCCGATTATTTTACTCATAGGAACAAGTATCATACTCGATTACTTACTATTACATTCTAGTATTCTCAGCCAAAATGATCAGAATTTATACTAAATTTGCTTTTGATCATGTGTAATTGTTGTGTCTATGAACTGGTTGAGCTTGTGTGTGCACCTATAAACATACTTTTTGCGTTGCTTTGGTGGACCTATCTCTTTGAGTTCGCATGTCACGACCAGACACCCTACAAGCGAGTGAAAGTTGAATTTCTACCTAAAGCTTTTTTGTTAAGTCAGTTGGGGATGCAGATTAAGGATCTTAAGGCAAACTAAACACTAAAGGGGGTGAATAGTGTTTTTGTGGATTTTATTAATTTATAGAAATCTTTTTGGACTAAAATGTATGTTATGCAAATCACAGATATCAACAATCACAGAATCAATCACGTATGCAGAAAAAAAGCAGTAAAGGAAAGTTCACACCAAGATTTTATACTGTTTTGGAGTTACCTTACATCCAGTGTCATACAACGATGGGTTGTGATGATTTCTTTTCAATATACTCTTCAAATTACAATCCTCAATTTTAACGGCCATGAGGTCCATCACTACCTATTTCCGAGCACAATGTGCTATCTTGATTTACCAGACTACAAGATTACCTAATTGATTTCCGTGATACAATCACACCCAGTTAATTTATGGGCTACAATCATACCTTTTCTCAGTAGTTGATTTATGGGCTACAATCACACCTTCTCTCAATATCAGTTTTGTAGTATTAACTCGATAGAACTTGATCTTGTGACCTTTGATCACAAACAGCTTATAACACTTGAGTAGTACTTGAATTCCAGAGAGTGTTTGATGTAGAATTGAAAGAGAAGAGGATTGATATAATTTCTTTGAAAATCTACGGAGTATAAGTATAGATTTTTAGAAATTAAGAAGAATAAAGTCAAGAAGAAAAAGGAAGAAGATGGAGATGGGAAGTATTAAAAAAAATTAAATCTAAAGCCTATATATAGTTTTCCAACAGCCACAACCATTCAGAAAAGGTTTGAATTCAAAAGACACAACTTTTTAAAATTTAAAATAAAAGAAAATGGTACATATGTCGACATAACTATGTATATGTCGACATATGCTAGTATATTTTCAAAAATTAATTTTTAAATCAAAGTAGAAAATGGTTAAATAAATTATAGTGATTTCTGAGTTAAAATAAACTATATTCCTTTACATTAAAATAGATTATTTCAAGTAATGAAAGGCAATGAAAAATTATTATTATAACACTGAAATATTAACATGAATGTAACAACAAACAAAAACATAGCAACAATAATATCCTCACTACAAAACTCCTCTCCACGTAAATAAATCATCTCTCTTATACAACAGAACAACAACTACAAAAAATATGAGAACAACTTAAAGTATTTACAACACTTCAATGAGAAACCTGAAGATCCTTCAGTATGCTTCTATGAATCAAGGAGTATAACTCATTTACATTCATCACACAAGTCCAAAAACCCTTATATTCCTCTCTGACCATACAATATGCATGAATTTCTTCAAGATCTTCAAAAGCAACTTGGTTTTTGTATTCTTCCAACGAGTTTCTTTGAAGATATTGAACTATTATATAACACTAGAGTTAGATGGTCTATAAAAGTTACCATTTGCCAATATTCTTACCCAAATATGGAAAAAAAGTGTACACTCAAAGAATAAATGCACATTAGTTTCAACCTTAGCATTACGGAGAACACACTTAAAATCAGAAATCAAACCAAATGAGTGAAGCTTCTGTTTTGTATTCAGAGCATTTTCCGTAACCTTCCACAATAGAAAGTTCTCCTTCACTGAGCTACCAAAATTCCAGATTTTGGAAGACTAAGAAAAACTCTCTTTATCATGCTGCAGAAGCTTATATACATGTTTAATAGAATGTGTACTCCAATTCCATAAAATTGCAATATCATTGGAAACAGTAGCATATTAAGGATGTTGAACTAGAGTATGGCATAACTAACTTACCATCTTGTACAAAATCATCAACCATTGCTAAATCTAGAATTCCATAATTCATCTTGACATTATAATCCATAACACTACTTAATTTCAATCCTTGCCTTGCCCATGGAGAGTGCCAGAAAGATATATCCTTGATCTTCTTAAAATTATATTGAATATATTGAAAAAATGTATCCCTAAGCTTTAATATGTACCTCTAACTAGAGTTATAAGATAACTGCATTGTCCAGAAGTTTCTCCTGCCAATCAAATTGTGTTTCACCCATTATGTCCATAGACCACGACCCTTACTAACAAGCTTATTAAAATAAAATGAAATAACAGCTTTATTCCAATGAAAAAGATTTGTTATACTCAACACACCATGCTTCTTATCATCATACGACTTATTAAAAATATAGGAATCAATTTCCTAGAGAAAGGATCAACATGCCACAAAATTTTATTCAGAGCACTAGTAATCATCTTAATGAGTCTAATTGGAAGAATAAAATATCTTGACTAATAGGTAGTCATAGCAGTTGCAACTGATTAAACTATAGTTAGTTTGCCTGCTTGTGACAACTTATAACTAGGCCACTGCTATAGTTTTCCAATTATTTTCTCAAAAAGAGGAGTACACTTCTACTTTGATTTTTCTAGAACATATAAGAGGAAGACACAAATATGTAGCATTTATAGTTAATTCCATAATACCAGAAAACCTGATTATCTCCTCTTTCTTATCATCTTGTAATCCAACAATTAAAATAGATCATTTACTAACATTAATCTGATGCCCAGTGAGATTATAGAAATTATGCAGGGTAGATATAATACATTGAATATTAGGCATAATAAGCTTAGCGAAAATAACTAAATCATCAGCAAAAAGTAGATGAGTAACCAAAGGCTGCTTACACCTAGGATGTAGTTCCGATTTCTTCTTAACAAACTGATCAACAAAAAGTGTGTTTAAAATCTCTATAACAACGATGAACAGATATGCTAAAATCGACTCTCCCTGTCTTACACCCTAAGTTCCCCTAAAATAGCCATGTAGACAACCATTCCTTGATATAGAATAAAATGATGATGAGATATACGTATAAATCCATGCTAAGAAAGGCTTTGGAATGTCCATCCTTGACATTACAGCTATAATAAAATTCCGTGAAACAGAGTCAAAAGCCTTCATAATATCCAATTTGATCATTAGGTGAGATATTTTTATTATTGTAACTATACAACAACTCCTGTGTGATTAAGATATTATCACTAATAGATCTACCACTTATACAAGCAGCTTGGTTATTCGAAATAATAGATGGGAGTACCTCATGCATTTTTATAGCCCATATCTTAAAGATAACTTTGTAAACAATATTGCAACAAGAAATGGGCCTATACTCAAAAACCGATGTAGGATTATCAACTTTAGGAACCAATGCTACAGTAGTAGCGGAAAGTCCAGATGGCAACACATTATGCATAAAAAGAATTGAATAGCATTCATAATATCATCACATATAGTAGTCGCACAATTTTGTAGGAAAAAAGCATTAAAACCATCTAGTCCTCCACAACTAGATGCATCCAGGCTGAAAACAACATTTTTGATTTCCTCCCTGGATATAAGGCTGATTAGATTACCAGATTGCTATTTAGAAAGTGATAGGAGGTTAGTGTGGAAAAAGGGAATCACATCAGGATTAAAAGCATTTGGAAAAGCTAAAATAAAGGAAAAGTATTTAACAAATGCATCATTTATTCCAACTTCAGTAGATTGAATATCACCTTTCATATCTTTGATCATGAAAATATTATCTCTAGCCCTTTTAATCTTCCGAGAATTATGAAAGGACTTTGTGTTTCGGTCTGCCTTAACTTCTTTTCTAAAATAAGCCTGATGCCGTAATGCTTGAAGTTCAAAGTCCAAAGCCCTTTCCAAATCCTTCTTTAGATCATACTCCACTCTAATCAGATTAATATTACAGGGATCCCTATTGATTGCCTCCTGAACTTTAACAAGCCCATTCCTGACCAAAGTAGATTGCGTAGAGCTCTTACCAAAATTACATGATGCCCAAGCCCTAAGATGAAACTTAAGAGTCTTTATTTTATTCATAAGATATAATAATGGATTAGTGATAGACTGAGTTGAGCACACCAGCATTAAAATATTAAAAAGACCTGCATGCTTAACCCAAAAATTAAAAAATTAAAAAATTAAAAAGTGGATTTACCCTTACTAATGGCATCAACAACTCCTCATTGAAAAAGCAAAGGACCATGATCCGATAAAGTTGAGGGGTGGATTTGATAGAATGCATTTGGCCAGAGATTAAGAAATTGAATGTTAGCAAAAATATGATCAAGCTTACGTAGTGTTGGATTACCAGATCTACTTCTGTTAGACCAAGTGAAGTGTGATCCAGAACTACTAACATGATTAAGACAAGACTTAACTAAAGCCTGATTTAATGGTGCAATATCATTGATAGATAAGGAGCAACCTCCAAATTTCTAATAACAAGAAAACATACAGTTGAATTCACTACCAATAATCCATGGATAAGTTGACGAATGGATATGAATTATACTATTGATAAAAACTTGTCTCGAGGAATATGAATTTTAAGCATAAACAGAGGTCAAAAAGAAGATAGAATTAGAAGGCAAGTGCTCACACTTGAAGTGAATAAATTGATTAGAGGAAGATATTTTTGTAAGCTTCAAAAAAGATGGATTCCACATAGTTAACAATCTGCCAAAACTTGCATCAGCAAGATTATGATCAAATTGCAAAGTAGATGAAATGAAAGAAGAAGCATTCATTATTGAAGTCATATCCAACTTGGTTTCAGACAAACAAATTAATTGCATGTTCTTGTCTCTAAGCAAAACTTTGATTTCTCCTTGTTTAGTGGCTAAGTTCATGCTTGTAACATTCCAAAAAGCTATATTGAGCATCTTTAATGGAAAAGAGGGTCAATAAGTGGAGTAGGATGTTTCCTAGTATGTCTTTTAAAAGGAAATTTTTGATTGCCAGAAGGCATGACATCACTAGATGTGTACTCATTACCATTATTTAAATCATCATTATCAGCTGATGAAGTCTTCTTTGATTTTTTATTGCTACCTTTTGAGGATTTGACAGCAGCCTTAGTTTGAGAAGAAGAATTTTCAATTAAATGAGAGGATGAATTTGGGGCAGAAGAAGACAGAGGAGTTGGAAGGATAATATGAGAAGGTGTAGATAAGTGTGAATAAGGTGAAGAAGATGATGGAGAAGAAGAGTTAAGCTTGCAACTGAATGATGAAGAAGATGGAACCTGAAAACTGAATGAAGATGCATAAGACATAATATGAATAGATGAAAAGGTAGATGTACTAGCAATACAATTGGACGAAAAGAGTATAGTAGCACCATTTGATTCTTCCTATTCAAAGAGATTTTTCTAAAACAGAGAATGAATTATGTACATGAATTTGTTCATCAACTTGATCATTTCCTATTACCACATGCCCTTTGTTCATAGAAGATTGATCATCATTCTTATCACAATTTTGAATCAAATGAGCATCTCTTACTTTGTCCCCAACAACATCATCCTTGGTTTTTTGAGAAACAACTAATTCGTTAACTCCAGCAGAAATATCCATGTTATTATTTTTATCACAATCACCATCATTTCCTTTCTGCACTACATTATTAGCATTTGAAACATCATTAACAATATTCTCCTTCATACTACCTTCACCTTTTTTCCTCCATATTTTCTTTTCCTTAAAAACAACATTTTGCCAACCTCCCTCATTTCCATTAGTTTGAACTTTATCCTTAAACTGCCTAGCATTCACTGTTTCATTCACATGTCTCTCTCCATAATAATCCTTATTTTGCTCTTCATCATTCTGTACATTATGATCCATCTCAGACCTAGATATAAACTCACATTTAGAAGTTTCATGGCCAATTTTTTACAATAAGTACAAATACTAGGATTCCAGTCATATGAAAGATTCACAGGTGGACAATTGTGATGACCCCAAACTTCCGTAGTACGAAAGCAAGGATAATCATTGGAATATAACATATTTGCAAGAACAGCGGATCTCAGATAACAACATAATACATAAATCATTGCAGCGGAAATAGAAATATCATCAACAACACAACATCAGAACATCAAAGTGGCACAGTTACAGGATACAACTCAGCATATAAAAGTCTCAGCAAATAGAAACAAGTCTAAAACTCCATCAAGTACATCTTATGAAAAGGATGTCTAAATGTCTCAAAGTAAAAATAAAAGATAAAAATGTTCTTCGTCTTCCTTCCATAAGCATACTCCAGTCCAACATATGTCCATAGTAACCTGAACCTGTCACTTGGCTGCCCATGTGAAAAAGAGGGCACCCGAGTTTGCAAAGTGAAACAAAATACGAGTCAGTCGTGGGACTGGTATGAGAAATCTTTCCTAACTTATCTAATAATATGGCTAATCACAGGACCACGCCGCTAACGTGGAACGGGTTTACTCCATTGGATTGCCAGTGCATAAGTTAAATAAATTTTTATTCAAAACAACGAAATGCTTTTTAGAAAATGAAATCATTATAAGACTCAAGTCCCATCACACAATGCAACGTAAACCGGAGGATAGAGTTTTACCTTATAATGATCAAACATGCTTGATACGTAGAAAATAATATTTTAATATTATTATTAGTGTCTAATTAGTTTTAAAAATACTTCAAAGTAAATGTATCAATCATAGATGGCATAGCTACCATATATTATGTTGCCATATATAGGTTTACAATCAAAACCGTAATGTCGTATTGGAAATTGGGTTTCCATCATGAGTCAAGGCTAGGGACGATCTTCTTTCTGATTCGAGACACTCTAGCAAATGTCTCAGGATCCCCCGTAGTGAACCCTTGGATCCTGCAGGGCCGGTCCACAAATATACTTTAGTGGATTGGCAATTCCTGAACACACGTTTCTCGGTCCTATCGAACCTATAATTTGGTCACTATCTGTAACAGCCCGCATTCTACGTATCTAGGATCATAGAATATTTATTTCTTTTTCGTATGAAGTCGTATGGTCGTGTAACTTTGGGAGACAACTATTGGGGTCATTTCCCATATTCATGATTTTTGCCGATTTTTAAATGATCATTTTGCCCCTAACCGATATTGTTTTGGCCATAACTTTTGATTGGAAAGGAATTTTGACCTGAAACCACTTCCATTAGATTCTTTTTATGGTTACCTTTCTGTAGAGTGGTCACATTAGCCAAACGGACTCACCGTTTGGGAGATATGGCTGAAACAAGTTTCAGATAGTGAAAAACAGATTAATTGGGCTTAACCGGGTGATTAACAGCTGGGCCCAAAGGGGAATTTCGGGATTAGGGTTATGAGAGGGCTGAAAGGGTTAGGAAAATCATTTCATTTCAGTTTTCTCAGCCGCCAAAAACCTTCCTTAAGCTCTAGCAATGGCCTCCATCTTCTAAAACACTCCAAAACACCTTTTTTGTCATCTCTAATCACATATTAGCCTAATCTACATCAAATCAAGGCGGATTAGCATAAGGATTGGGATAGAGCTGCTGGAACATATAGAGATTGTATCCAAATCAGAGATTATTTCAGATCTATAGTTTACTTTGTGGAAAAGGTGAGTGATTTGCATTGTTTTTCACTAATTACGGCTAATTATGGTAATTAGCGAAGATTAGCGAAATTATAACTCAGAAAAATCTAGAAAATTTCTAAAATTCTAAAACATCATTTTATGCCTCTGATATGAATTTGGGTTAATTTCGACTAATTTTGCTAATCCCGGAATTTAGGGGATTAAGGAGTGATTATTGATAATTAGCGAAATTATGCATCATAAAAATCTGGAAAAATATTTAGAAATTCCAAAATATTAATTTAGGCCTCTGATAGAAAATTGGGTTAATTTGGTTAAGTTTTGCTAATCCTATCATTAGTTATGCTTAAACATGATTAAGGGGAAAACATGGGTTTTGGGTACATTTGATCCATATTATTATGATTAAATTGTTGTTTTGGTGTTTATGGTTGATTATACATGTTGCTACTACTGTTTGGTATGACCCATGATTGCATTATAAAGTTAGAATGGTTGAAAACGCCGTCGAGAGGCGAAAATAGCTTGCTGAAATGGTGCAGGTTTTCTTTGGGTCGAGTTAGACCGACCAGGGGAAGGTTTTGACCGACCGACCCGAGCTCACGACCGACCCGAATCGAAGGAGGACATCACGACCGACCCTGTATGAAGTGTTCGACCGACTAGGGAGACCGACCAGGCTGGGCAAGACCGACCACTATGCGATGTTCGACCGACCCCATACGATGATGAAGTACGACCGACCAGGGATGGTGAAGTACGACCGACCAGGAATGGTGAAGTGTTCGACCGACCAGAGGGGCAATACCGACCGACCAGGGTAGAGATGATGAAAACCGACCGGAATGAAAGGTGCTTGATCGACCGACCCGAACAGGAGGAAACCAAAACCCGAGATGCAAAGGTAGTCCAAGTGGAAATTAGAGCTCAGGATCCAGTTGGGAACCAATGAGTTCCCTTCATGATTGGGCTTTGCTGCGGGACGTGTGCAAAGGGGTTATCGGTATCCGTAATCTTGGTTCACTATTGACAGATAGACTAGGGGCTTATAGTGATAGTTGTACGGGATTGGATTCCGTCATGGCCCAAAGGATTAGGTCACCAAAGTAAAGGTCATCGTATGCTTTACGCACTGAGTGAGAGATGTGAGGATAAGTGCTATGCCTGATTGTTTGACATCACTATGACATGCACTTCCCCACCCCCGTATTTCTTACACTATATGTTAGTGGCACCATAGAGTATTGTACGGTATGTAGTGCTAACTCTTTGGTTGCAGGTCCAGGTTCAGGTATGATTGGATTATACCTGTTATTGTTTTGTTTGTTGCTTATCGCTCATACCAGACTTTTTGTCTGACCCAGAGTTTTATGTCTCTTCTTATTACTCTGGGTGCTCACACGAGCAGACTAGAGACAGGTTAGCTGGGTATGCACGGGTAGCTGATCTGGAGACGAGCAGGAGGCTTCCACGTATGATATATATAGTATTCTCCCTGTGTTGTTGAAGATCACTGCTTGGGCATTAGTCGTGCATCTTCTACTTTACCTTTCTTTTGTTTTAGAGACAGTAAATTTGGAAAGTTGTAATAAGTTGTATTTGGATTTCCGCTGCTATGTTGGTTTAGTTTTCAGCTTATGCACTGTCTCGCCTGTTTTATGTCAAGATTATGTTGTTATTATTATATTTTGATTCCATGCGCTGTGAGACATTCTACAGGTTCCTTGTTAGTTCATCCTCTTCTTTCCTTTCTTTGGCGACCGTTCCGTGCTAGTCGGGCATGTGTACAACGCACTTTCGGAGGAAATGCCGGCTGGTGCGGGGCGGGCCGTCACACTATCGACCAATAAATCCGAGGTAACTCATAATCCATCAACCACATAAGTAAAATGTCAGAGCTTGCAAAACCCTGATACCACTTCTAGCTAGAAAGAAACGTGTGCACTCCCTGCGTTCCCTTGTCCCGTTTCTGACTCTTACCGGGATGTAAGGTTCGCGAGGTAACGCTATACACAAAGCTATGCCGAAATAGGCTATGCTTTGATCATCAACCCCAAGGTTCTGCTTTTCAACAAAAGCCTTGATCATCTGCATCTTGGCATGCCACATTGACAATCCACGCCATGCGATCTATAACTACCAATATATAACCTCTGAGCTCGTGCGTCTCAGACAAGGGTGTTAAGCAAGAGAATAAATTCTCCGCCACCAATCAGATATATATTAAATAGAAATCAATTTACATGGAATGGAATCCAATGTCAGACACACATCCATTTACAAGTCCGTTCTGGGTCTGAATGAAACCGGAGACACTTTCCTCATCCCGTATGTCCAATATGGAAGAGAGGTGCTCGCCAATCCGGACAATCAACAAGTACGTCCGGACAACTACCACTTCAACCCTTTACTGGGAGCTACCCAATGTCGGGCACTAGTAGTCATCCTTTCGAAGTGAAGATCGTCGGTCTTTAATAACCGTCTTCTATATCTTCGATTTAAATCGTCGTATAATTATTTGAAATGAGATTGAACTCGGTCTTTTAAAATAATTCACGCATATATATAATTTAAACCATTTTATATCATTAATATTATTTTATAACGATTTATCGCTATTTTTTATTTATATAAAAAATAGCCTAATTTAATTTAACGACGATTCGGGTTAATAGGCGGCCCTAGCGCTGTTTTTATCAAAATTTGATTTACACATATCTCGAAATCTAACTATTGGATTTTAAAAAAGTCTATATCGTTGGAAAGATCTTCCCAAAGCGGTCCTAACGGTTCCAGTTTGGGAAAATCCGACAGTCGGATCTTTCGATATAATCGTTTAAAGTTACGATTCCGAAACGCGAACTACCGCACATGATTCGTTTAATTTTAATTTATATTTATATATATAATTATATATAAATATAAACCATTTGACGATTCCACTAACGTGATTAACATGCCAAATAAAAGAATGTTTTAATTTGCATAACCATTTCTACATGTTTTGTAATGTCAAATAAAATGTATTTTATTTACATGATTTTGCTAATGACAAATAAAAAGATAATATTTCTTTGTATTTCTATTTTTAACTTTAACAAATAAAAAGAAATATTTTATTTGTATGTAGTTTAAATGTATGTTTTGACAATAACAATAATTCTTTAACTTACATACAAATTCTAATGTATGTTGTGACAATGAAAATGATTCTTTGATTAACATACAAATTATAATGTATGTTGTGACAATGAAAATGATTCTTTAATTAACATACAAATTCTAATGTATGTTATGACAGTAAAAATGTTTCTTTAATTAACATACAAATTCTATTTCAGCAAATGTATAAAAAGTGAAACATTCGTTTTGTTGACAATTCTATTTCAATAAAATGATTAAAAAGTGATTCATTCATTTTGTTGACAATTCTAGTTTAACAAAATGATTAAAAAGTGATACATTCATTTTGTTGACAATTCTATTTCAACAAAATGATTAAAAAGTGATCCATTCATTTTGTTGACAATTCTAGTTCAACGAAACGATTAAAAAGTGATACATTCATTTTGTTGACAATTCTATTTCAAAAAAATGATTAAAAAGCGATTCATTCATTTTGTTGACAAAATGATTAAAAAGTGATTATTTCATTTTGTTGACAATTCTAGTTCAACAAAATGATTAAAATTTGATTATTTCATTTTGTTGATGTAACAACCCGCAAATTCTGAACCAATTAAATTTTTTTATTTCAGAAATTTTAATGGAAATTTAATAGTTAAAATAATTTATTTATTTAAATCGAAGTTAGAGCGAATTTTTTTATTTTTATTATAAAAGAAGTTAGAAATGGCACGATAGTTTGAAAAGTCAAACTTGAACTTTGACTGATTGTACAGAATTCAAAATTAATCGGATTTTAGTGAAACCAAAAATATTAGAATCTATTTAAAAATATCTTTCCAACAAATCCGAAAATTTGAAATTTCATAGCAGAAATCAAAAGTTATGCGCAATTTAAAATTCAGAAAAGTCGCTGTAGAATATATATATATATATATTTTAATATTAAAAATAGCCATTTTTCAAACAATCTCAGAATTCGACAAAATTAGTTTTGTTTGGACCGTATCGTTAAAAAAAAGCCAGAAATATTTTTTCTGGATTTTTCTGATTTCGTATGTGGCTCCAGTAAATTTAAATATACGATCGAATTAATTTATTAAATGATTTAAATATTAATTTAAATAATTCAGGCCATAGACAGCTGTTTGGGCTTGCGGGACCTAGCCCATTGGATCCGGAATGGGGGCTATTGGGTAGGGTCAACTTCTGTTGGACTGAAGTTAGTTTGGTTTAGAACTTTTGGATTTAATTGTAAAAATAACATTTAAATATTATAAATATTCACAAGATTATTCACTAAACCCTAAAAAAAACACTATTCACCATCGTTATCAGCCGCCACCCCCTTAAATCCATGGCCGAATTCTTCCTCCCTTCCTCCACTAATTCCTGTCAATCCTCTCATTAAAATTAGCTACTCCTTTGGACTTTATCAAAGCACTTCTTCTCCTCTACAACCCTGTACGGTTGGATCCACCCTAGTGCTTCACAGCCCAAGAACCGAGCCCCTAAACCCGACCGCTTGGAGCCACCGCCGCCTCGCCTAGGTGCGATCGCACCTGACACCGTGGGCCCCTTTGCGTGCGCCTCCCCTAGCTCTCGGTCGTGGCACATCTTGATCGTCGCGGAGTTGAGCGTCTTGATCGATAAGTGGAAACCTAGCTTTGAGCCTTCAAAGACCAACGTTGGCCTGTTGTTTGAGTGAGGAAGAAAGGGTATATTTTTAACTTAATTAATTAATTAATCCAAAGTGTTATTAATCTAAATAAATTCATAACTCGCTCATATTGAATCAGAATCGCCCAATTTCAGTTGCGTTGAAATCAGAAAAATGATAGCTTCACGATGGAACCAACCAGATCTGAAACGAAGCACTTTGGAAATTCAGCCAAATTTGAACGTGAACAGAAATTCAGATAAAAAAATCGATTGTTAGATTTCTGATTTTTAAATAATTAATCAAATTGTTTATTTTACTTGCTATGTAATGATTGTATTTATATGTTTTAGATCTGTTTTGTCTGAAATTTGGATGATGATTAATCTATTGTTTAGTGATGAATAATTATAGATCTGTATATGTTAGTTAAATAAAATATCACTTTGGACATATTTTTTGAATTGAATTTGTTCGTCAAACCAATGAAAAATATCATTTTGTCATTGTTATTGGATTGAATTAGTTTGTCATAAAATACCATTTTGTTCATTTTATTGAATTGAAATTAGAATTGTCAATTCAATGAAAAATACCATTTTGCACATTTTATCGAATTGGAATTAGAATTGTCAATTCAATGAAAAATACCATTTTGTTCATTTTATTGAATTGAAAAAGTTATGTTTGCATTCCTCGATGCAAACAAAATATTAAAATATAAGAGTTACATTTTTATTTGCATTCCTCAATGCAAATAAAACATAAAATAAAAAAGCTAAAATTTTGTTTACATTCCTCGATGCAAACAAAAACATTAAAATAAAGAGTTGTATTTTTGTTTGCATTCCTCGATGCAAATAAAACATGAAATAAAGAATTACATTTTTATTTGCATACCCTGATGCAAATGAAACAATGAATTAAAAGTTGTCCTTTTATTTGCATTCTTTGATGCAAAAAACCAATGAATTAAAAGTAATACTTTTATTTGCATTCCTTGATGCAAATAAACGATGAATTAAAAAGTTATTCTTTTACTTTCATTCCTTGATGCAAATATGCGATGAATTAGAAAATTGATCTTTTATTTGCATCCTTTTATGCAAATATACATTGAAATAAAATTGATCGTTTATTTGCATTCTTTTATGCAAATATACATAGAAATATAAAATGTTCATTTATTTGCATTCTTTTATGCAAATATACATAGAAATATAAAATGTTCATTTATTTTCATTCTTTTATGCAAATATACATAAAAATAAAAATGTTCTTTTATTTGCGTCCTTCTATGCAAATATGCATAGAAAATAAAAATGTTCTTTTATTTGCATTAGAAGTAAAACTATATTTTTATTTGCAATTTTAGATGCAAACAAAACATTATAATTAAAATCATATTTTTGTTTGCAATTTTAGATGCAAACAAAACATTAGAATTAAAAATCATATTTTTGTTTGCAATTTTAGATGCAAACAAAACATTAGAATTAAAATCACATCTTTGTTTGCAATTTTAGGTGCAAACAAAACATTAGAATTAAAATTACGTTTTGCATGCATTTTAGATGTAAACATAAACACTAGAATGGATATGACATTTTTATTTTGTATTCTAGATAGAAATAAAAATGTGATTTAAAGGGTTACATTTTTGTTTGTAAATTTTGTTGCAAACAAAGCATAAAAAAAGGGATTATAATTTTATTTAGATGCAAATAAACATCGTTGGTAAAAGATTATATTTTTATTTGCATTCTTTGATGCAAATAAACACCGTATTTAAAAGTCGAATTTTTATTTGCATTCTTTGATGCAAATAAACCACCATATTAAAAGTTGAATTTGTATTTGCATTCTTTGATGCAAATAAACTATGAAATTTAAAAGTTGCACATTTATTTGCATTCCTTGATGCAAAAAAAATATTGAATTAGAAGTTGCATTTTTATTTGCAATTTTAGATGCAAATAAAATATTGAATTAGAAGTTGCATTTTATTTGCATTTTTTGATGCAAATGAAACATGAAATTGAAAGTTGTATTATTAATTGCATTCTTTGATGCAAATAAATTATAAGTTAAAATATTACACTCTCATTACAATTTAAATATAATAAAAGAATAGGATTAAAAATATCATTTTTACTTTTAAACTAGAGAAAATAAAAATAAAAAAGAGGATTATGATAAAATGTACTCACTTTTGTTATTTTAAAGGAATGAGGTAAAATATTCATTTTTGTGTCAATTAAAAAGAATGAAGCAAAATAATCACTTTTGTCAATTTACATTAGTTGAAACAAAATAATCACTTTCGTCAATTTATATTGGTTGAAACAAAATTATTCACTTTTGTCAATTTATATTAGTTAAATCAAAAATTCATTTTGTCAAATTATATTGGTTGATACCAAAAAGGACATTTTTGTCAAATAAGTATTAAACACAAATAGCATTTTGATAAAATAGAATTGTAGGCAAATGAATGTATCACTCTTCTTATACATTTTGTTGAGATAGAATTTACATCCAAATATAATAACCATTTTTATTTGCATAACACAACATAGAATTTATATGCAAATATAAAAATCATTCTTATTTGCAAAATTACTTTAGAATTTATATTCAAATATAAGAATCATATTCTTGGTCTAAACGTGGATTAGAATGTATAGGTGAGATAAAATGACATCCTTATATGTTAATGCATACATTAGAATTTGTAAGCAATTTAAAATAAATATTTTTATGTGTTAGTTTATACATTGAAACAAATACAAATGAGATTATTACTTTTACATTAAGAATAATTACATACAAATCAAGTATAATGAAAATTATCCTTTTATTTATCATCCACAATAATGTCATATAAATAAATTACATTATATTAAATATTAGAAATGTATAAGGAAATTATGCGAGTCAAATATATTTTATTTTGACATTAGGAATAAAATATCATTTTTTTGTCCATCATTATCAACATGTTGGTAGTATCAAAATTGGTTAAACTCATTAACCAATTATTTATTTATATGTACTGTTGTTGGTTGAAAACCCACACAGGTATTGGGATGATAATTGATATACACTAGTCCCAATATGTATTTGTATGTCAATCGATAGATTGACATGCTGCGATGAGCATTATTATTTCACTTTAATGCTCACACAGTTGTGAACTTCACTCTGAATGTTGAATGAATGGTTTGATGATTATTTATCAATTGTTGTCATTTACATACGATGTATGAAATCCATATGACCAAAGTTATATGGTAAATGATTGAGTCGCTTTCCGATTCAGAATATCCTTCATATAAAGAATATTTTTAAACAAAGAATTTCTTTTAAATAAAGAATAAATCTTTCAACTAAGATTATTGGTATTTCAATTTATATTTATTTATTGGAAAATGATTTTGGGTTTATCGTAAACAATGTTTTCGAATGACATTGATTCTTTAACCCAATCAAAGATAAGATTTATTTCTTAAATTGGAATAATCGTAAAGTAATGATTTTGGGTATTAAAACTGAATTGGAATTTTAATAAATCTTTGAAAATAAGATTTAAGATTAAATTTAAAAGAATTTTTCTTTGATAAAATTAATGGGAACCTTTCCCTAATAATAGGAATATTTTATTTAAAGAATATTCCGAATTGGAATGAGGCTTGGATGTGTGTTTACAACACTTGATTTTTAATTATAAAAAAAATATACGCGAGTTATTCGGAAAGACCGGGTTTAACCCATTCTGAATAATTACTACGACGATTAAAATTCAAAGACATTGAAGATGGTGATTTAAGACCGGCGATCTTCACATAGAATGGATGTGTGATAGGAGTAGCTACCCTAAAGGGGCTTCGGTGGTCGTCGTCCGTACGTACGTGCTGATTGTTCGGATACGCGAGCACCTAGGTGACTCCGGATTCGTTCAGATCCAGAACGGACTTGTAAATGGATGTGTGTCCGACATTGAATTTCATGCTGTGTAATTAAATTGATATCTATTAATATGTATCTGTGGTAGCGGAGAATTTATTCTCTTGCTTAACACCCTTCTTTGAGACGCACGAGCTCGAAGGTTATATATTGGTAGTTATCGATCGCATGGTGTGATTTGTCAATGTGACATACCAAGATGCAATTGATCGGGGTTTTGTTGAAAAGCAGAGCCCTGTGGATGATGATCAAAGCATAGCCTATCTAGGCATAGCTTTGTGTATTTCGTTACCTCGCGAGCCTCATACCCCGGTATGAGTCAGAAACGGAGCAAGGGAACGCAGGGAGTGCACACGTTTCTTTCTAGCTAGAAGTGGTGTTTGGGTTTTACAAGGCCCGACATTTTACTTATGTGGTTGATGGATTTTGAGGCGCCTCAGATATTTTTATTGGTCGCCAATGGCCAATTTATAGGTCCAATAGGATCGGGAAACGTGTTGTTACAACCCGGAAATCTGGGCCAATTTAAAAATTTTATTTTGGCAGTTTTTACGGATTCTGGTTATTTAAAATAGATTATTTTAAATAATAACGACGGAAAATTTATTTTCGACGAAGTTAAAACGAATAAATTTATTTTAATTATATAACGAGCCTGAAATGGCGCTGCAGTTCGAAAATTCGATTACGAATTTCAAATGAATGTACAGAATTCGTTTTAAGTCGGAATTGAACGAAACAAGAAATATCTAAATCTGTTTGACAATATCTTTCCAACAAATGTTAAAAACTGAGATTTCACTTTATAGAGTGTAAGTTACGTCCAGTTTAAAATTCAGAAAAGTCGTTGTGGAATATATATATATTTTAATATATATAAAGGCCTTGAAAATACCCATTTTTGCAAATGACCTCGGTTTTCGACGAAACCACTTTTGTTGGATCCGTGATGTCAAATTATTGCTAGGTTTCAAAATTCGTAATTTTCTGAATCAATATATGAGCGTGGCGAAGCTAAACGTGTTTTGTCAGTTTCAATCAATTTGGGTCGACCAGAAAATGACCATTTTTCAGACGGTCTCAGAATTTGACGAAACTAGTTTTGTTAGGACCGTATCGTCAATACGAAGCTAGAAATAATTTTTCTGGAATTTTTAGAGTTCGTATGTGGCCCCAGTAAATTGAAATGTGCGTTCAAATTGAATATATACTGATTTATATTTTTAATTTAACAAAAACCTATCAAAACAGCCGCATTGGCCTACGATACATATCCCATTGTGTTCGGAATGGGGGTAATTAGTTAGGGACGACAGTCGGTGGGTTTGATTTCGAGTTCAAAATAGAAAGGTACTTTTTGAAATTAAATAATAATAAAATATATAAAATTATATATATATTCCTCCTTCCCCTCTCCCTTCCCCTTCCAGTCAACGATCGAAATCAGATAAAAAAATGAGAAAATCGTGCCCTAGCTTCAGAGCCTTCATTCGCTGTCTCTCCGCTCGCCGCTCGCCGTCGAACTCGCCCCACCCCTGCTCCTCCACGTCTCCCTCTCCTCTCCTTTTCCTCCCTTCGATTGAACCGCAACCTCCAGCGTCCCAAACCCCCTACGCGCCTGACCGCGCCCAACCTGAACCCACTCGCCACTCCCTCCCCTTCACCTCCGGCCATTCCCTTCTCCGTTCTCCCTCTCTACCCCATCTCAGACATAGCCGCCACCCATAGCCGCCACTGTTCAGCGCTGCTTCGACGAACAGGAAGCCGCCGCCGGTCCCTGTGACACCTCCGCCCCTCCAGTGGCCACCGGCGCATCTTACCCGACCACGTGAGTTCTGTTTCACCATTTTATTCATTTTATCTAGTCTAGTTAGTTTTAATATAGTTTTAAATCGATTTCTATATAGAAAGAGTTTGGTTTTAAATTTAAATATCATGGTTTAGAAAACTGAAATTTTATATAAATAAATTGGATTTAAAGTAGTAAATTTTTGAAAGAAATAACATCGTTTTGAAAAGGGATTTTTATGTACCTTAGCAATATATAGGAAAGATGTAATTTTTTTTAATATGAAGAACAAGTGTAAAAATATAATCTTTAGTGTTAGAAATATTGAATTTTGACGATGATAAAAATACAATTTTTAGGTTATAAAGATTAGATTTTTAAATATCTAAAGATGTGATTTTTATCATCATAAAGATGAGATTTTTATGAAACTAAAAACGTGATTCTTATCCATACAAAGATTTGATTTTTAACATTAAAAAGGTTCGATTTTTATAGTTGAAAAAAAAATTGATTTTTATAGAGTAGGTATAATAAAGATATGATTTTTATATAGTGGCGATAATAAAAAAAGATTTTTATTATATGTAGAGGTTAAAAATATAATTTTTATAATATAGAAAGGTTAAAAATATAATTTTTATAATATAGAAAGGTTAAAAATATGATTTCTATACTAGTGGCATATCAAAAATATGATTTTTGTTCATGTAGAGAAATAAAAATATAATCTTTATTAGGATAAGAGCAATATAAAAATATAATTTTTATAACGAAGTGAAGATAAAAATTTGATTTTTATATACATGAGGTGAAGATAAAAATTCGATATTTATATATGTAGCGTATGCGGACGATGAAAGTGACAAGGGGAGAACGATGAAGATTTCCTACATATGAAGAGTCGTGGCGTTTGGATTAGCTTTGGTGAGAACTTCTCACTTTAAGTTTCTTTTTCTAGTTATAAATATATACTAGGATGCAGACGGTGTTTAGTAGCACCCGACACCATCGTCCACAGACCATGAACTTGTTTGTTTGATTGTGTAGTTGGTTAGATTATTTGTTTGGATTTGATTGTTTGGGTGAAATGAAATTGATTTGATTGATATGTGTATGGCGTGGGCCATTACTAGACCGAGGATAAGGCTAGGCCTTGTCCCGTTTCTAGTATCGTGCCGTTATGCCGCCGAAATTTTCTAAAATAAGTTAAAAAAATAAAAATATCATTTTATTGAAATGAAAATAAATATTCATTTGCAAATCAGACGATTTGCTTATGTACACTGATTTAACTGATATTGATTGGGACGATAAATTTTACACGTCGCCCAACTGCACAAATAAAATCTGTGATTGTTGATGTGAAACCCCACATGGGTATTGGGATGATATTTGTCGTACACTAGTTCCAATAATTAGTTGTATGTCGATCGATAGGTTGACAAACAGTTGTGTTGTGCACTTTGGATGATGGTTGATTATTTATCGTGGTTGTTATATACTTGTGTTGTATGGAATCCGTATAATTAACATTATATGGTAATTGATTGGGCCTCATTCCAATTTAGAAAATAATGAATAAATATTCATGTGTTGAATAAAAGAAAATTCATGTGTTGAGTGAAATATTTTAAACGATAAAATTTACATCTTTATCATATATGAAATTGGAAACTGACTGGAAACGAGTTAAGATGAGTGGTTTCTTGGATATTGATCTGATGTTGGTTTCGGCCTTCGGGGTTAATATTTAGGGAATCATTCTCTTACTAGTTTACGGTTAGAGTCTGGTTAAGAATTAAACGATAAAAATCATAATTTTATAAAATATATTAAATAAAAAAATACTCATGTGTTGGCGGTACTCATTCGTTGAGATTAGTCATGTGTTGAAATAAAATTTACATATTCATGTGTTGAAGAAAATATTCATTTGTTGAATATAATAACGATGTTATTGAAATATATAAAGTCGTGTTGGTTAGATTTGCGCCATTTTGACGTGAACGATATTTATATCGATTTTATTCGAATATTGAAAAAGAAGTGATTTCAAATTATAACATTTGAAAATAATATCATTTATATATATATCGATGATATGGAATATTCGATTTTGATTTGAAATTGAATATGAAGTTGAAATCGTTTTGAAAACGATTTATAAAAATACGTTTAGAATTGGAATCGATGAAATATATATAATATATATATTATATATATTAAATGGCCTGAATAGAACGCGTCGCGCTGCGGTAGTTTGTGAATTTCGACCATTGACTTCGAATTGACGTTACGGGAGATCCGACCGTCGGATTATCCTGAAACTGGGACCGTTGGGTTCATATCGAAAAGAGCTTTCCAATGAATATTAGAAATTTGAAATCTAACGGTTGGATTTGGAGATACATCCAAATCAAATTTAGAAAAGGTCGCTGTAAGTGCAGTTCGACGACCGTTATGGGAAATCGACTGTACGGGCCTTGATAAAATTATCAAAAATATCTATAATTTGTGTAAAATCATAATATATGAATTGGAAAGAACTGGGTGGAAAAATCCCTTATTTAAAAGGATAAAAATATATTTTTATCGAAATGAACTAGTTATGAACTAGAATTAAGATCCAACATTTTTAAATAAATAAATTGGGTTTGAAGGGGTTTTAAAAATAATCAGAATTTGATATTGAGTATAAGCCGATATATTTTCTATTCAGAGCCTTGTATTTAATATCAAATGGAATTTTGGGTTTGTCGTGAACCGTGTTTTAAATGACGTTGGTTCTTTAACCCAATTAAAGATTAAATCTAAGTGGAGTTTTAATGAATCTTTAATTAGATTGAAATGATCGAGAATGGAGTATCACCAGTTTTTCTCCAAAGCGATAGTTAAATCTTTAATTAGATTTGAACGTGAAATGGTAATTAGTTTTACCGATAACACTGTGGTGTTAGATATGGAGTATTACCAGTTTTGCTCCATGGGATAAATAGGTTGTGATTGGGAAATAAAATAAATAATTACTTCGGTGTGGTTCGCTAATCCCGACTAGTTTGAAATGGTATTCAAAGGAAGATTAAAGAATAAATTTCAAAGAATTTATCTTTGATAAAATTAATGGGAACCTTTCCCTAGGAATATTCTGAATTGGAATGAGGCGTACGTTGTGTTTGTGTAACATTTGTTTATTATATACGCGGGTTATTCGAAAAGGCCGGGTTTATACCCATTCTGAATAACTGATTTGACGATTGATCGAAGATGAAGACGGTGGATGTGCGATGAATTAAGTTCCTCCGGTTACGTTCAAACCCAGAACGGACTTGTAAATGGACTGTGTGTCTGACATTGGATTTTATTCTATGTGATTGATTTCTATTAAATATATATCTGTTTGGAGGCGGAGAATTTATTCTCTTGCTTCACGCCCTTCTTTGAGACGTACGAGCTCAGAGGTTATATATTGATGGATATCAATCGCATGGCATAAATTGCCTGTGTGGCATGCTTAAGTGGAAAATGATCAAGGCTTCTGTTGAAAAGCAGAGTCTTGTGGTTGATGAACAAAGCACAGCCTTAGTGGCATCGCTTTGTGTAGCGCTTACTTCGCGAGTTTCACACCCGGTATGAACCAAAAACGGGAGACGGATATCACGGAGGACATGCGTTTTCTTCTAGTTAGGAGTGACGTCAGTGCTTAAACTGGATGACGAGTTTGACTCATGTGGATGTTGCTTATTATTACTTGTTGAAAAGCAAGGCGCCTCGGTTATATCGGTTTCGGCCGATGCATTCTGGTCGCCAGACGGACCAGACTTACGCCCCATAGTGCGGTGAAACGCTGTGTTCAGGCATTATAATCCACATCGGTGGACCGACCCTGAGTCCAAGAGGCAGTTGCGGCTGTTCCTGAGGGGCGGACTAGAGGCTCTCGAATCGGTGAGGATCTTGCCCCTAGCCTCGGTTCATACCATAAATGATAACCCAATTTCCAATACGACATTTTGCGGTTTTATTTATAGAGCCTAGTATGGCGACATGATATATGGTACCCATGCCGTCTATGATTGATATTTATGATTGTATATAAAATTAGAAACTAACTGTAAACGAGCTAAGATGGATGGTTTCGT
Organism: Allium sativum; assembly: GCA_030737875.1. Lineage (NCBI taxonomy): Eukaryota > Viridiplantae > Streptophyta > Magnoliopsida > Asparagales > Amaryllidaceae > Allium > Allium sativum. The sequence goes on along the minus strand of CM060911.1, from coordinate 225,371,560 downwards.
GAGTATTGGTCTGATTTGGTTTCGGCCTTCGGGGTTAATACTTAGGGAATCGTTCTCTTGCTAATTTACGGTTGGAGTCTGATTAATAATAAAAGATGAAATTTCGCGTATCAAAGCATATTTGGCTGTTATAAGGTAAAACCCTATCCTCCGCCTTGCGTTGCATTGTGTGATGGGACCTGGGTCTTATAACAACTTCATTGTTCTTTATTTAGCATTGCGCTGTTTGTTATATGCACTGGTTTCCTTGGGGTAAAAAGCCCGTTCCGTGTTATACGGCGTGGTCCCTTGATTTACCTGACTTTAAAATAAGAAATAATAACTGTTTTAGTTCTCACACTAGTCACATGACTGACCTGGAGTTTATTGTTTTGACCTAAACTCTGGTTGCCCTTATTTTCCGCTCGGGCAGCTAGTAGTTGGGTTTTGCAGATTTATATTCACAGGACCTTGTTTATAGCTGAAGTGATATTCGGAAAGCTCTGTATCCGTGTATTTCTATCAGTTATGTTTTGTATTATTTTTCCGCTGCAGTATTGTATTTAAATCTCTGATTCTCTGTTGTATAATATTTATTCATACTCTGTAATATTCTTGTATTCTGGTGGAATTGTTGTAATAAGCAATGAAATGTTCTTCTGTTTGTATTCTGATGTGTGTTGTTCTCAACTCAATCCGTGCTTTCCTTACCGGGGAAGTTTGGGTCGTGTCAGTTTTGTATCAGAGCTCTGGTTTACAGAGCTCGAGAACAAGACACATTAGAACCGAACGAAAGAATTCATCAGAAATTGGATTAGTAATATCCAATGAGAATGGCTCGTTAGAGATGGGACCAGCAGTATCCTAGAACGAGTGTGAAGAGTATATTTTTCAAATAAAAATGAAAACAAATTTTGTTTTGAAAATTTAAAATCAATTATTCGTATTTGAATATTTTATTTGTATTTGATTTGGACGATTCGGTATATAGAGATTTTGCATATACGCGTCATGAACGTATATTCGAAGTTTTAATATACTGGACGGATATAGAATCACACTCTAGTCGCCCGGACATGATCCTGATGATGAAGTATACCATCACCAGTATTGGTGTTCGAGTTTCGAAAGTGAGATATCTATATATTTCCATAGGCTGGTGTGAGAACCAAAACTAGAATAGGATTTATTGCTGTGAATTTGCATCAAAAACCCGATTTTGACTTATGTATTAAAATTATGTGTTTGAAAAATTGATCAACTAATTGATTGCTGGCTGTGTTGTCTGATAATTAGTTCACTGATTGAATTATTCAAACCCATGTGTGAATGTAGGGTAAATTTAGTCAAATGTTGAACTGTTTTGAAATTTGCTTGAGATTTGCATGCACATACATGTATATCCATTGAACAGGTCATAGCAAGGAGGCTAGAGCAGAGAAATAAAATTGTTTGCCCGACAAATAGGTACACATTTACTGTTTTGTTTGGGTGATGATGATTTTATGAGCCGATTGGCTAGCCGCTTGGCTTTTTCTTTTTATTTTGGATTGGTGAGGGCCATGGGAGGCTATTTGAAATATCCCGAAGCTCCCGGTGCAGGGGAGGTTATGGCGAAATTTTTCGAAAATTTAAGGTGTTAGCCAAAATTTTGAAAATTTTGAAAATTCTTAGAAATTGAAAAGTTGAGGAATTAAAGCCATAATCAAAATAACGAAAGTTGAGTTGATTAGAAAACAACTTTCGGCTTCGTTCCTTTTCGAGGACGAAAAGATTTTAAGTTGGGGAGATTGTAACAACCCGGAAATCTGGGCTAATTTAAAATTTTTATTTTGGTAGTTTTTACGGATTCTGGTTATTTAAAATAGATTATTTTAAATAATAACGACGTAAAATTTATTTTCGACGAATTTAAAACTATTAAATTTATTTTAATTATATAACGAGCCTGAAATGGCGATGCAGTTCGAAAATTCGATTTCGAATTTCAAATGAATGTACAGAATTCGTTTTAAGTCGGAATTGAACGAAACAAGAAATATCTAAATCTGTTTGACGATATCTTTCCAACGGATGTAAAAAACAGAGATTTCACCTTATAGAGTGTAAGTTACGTCCAGTTTGAAATTCAGAAAAGTCGTTGTGGAATTTATATATATTTTAATATATATAAAGGCCTTGAAAATACCCATTTTTGCAAACGACCTCGGTTTTCGACGAAACCACTTTTGTTGGATCCGTGATATCAAATTATTGCTAGGTTTCAAAATTCGTAATTTTCTGAATCAATATGTGAGCGTGGCGAAGCTAAACGTGTTTTGTCAGTTTCAATCAATTTGGGTCGACCAGAAAATGACCATTTTTCAGACGGTCTCAGAATTTGACGAAACTAGTTTTTTTAGGACCGTATCGTCAATACAAAGCTAGAAATAATTTTTCTGGAATTTTTAGAGTTCGTATGTAGCCCCGGTAAATTGAAATGTGCATTCAAATTGAATATATACTGATTTATATTTTAAATTTAACAAAAACCTATCAAAACAGCCGCATTGGCCTACGATACATATCCCATTATGTTCGTAATGGGGGTAATTAGTTGGGGACGACGGTCGGTGGGTTTGATTTCGAGTTCAAAATAGAAAGGTACTTTTTGAAATTAAATAATAATAAAATATATAAAATTATATATATATTCCTCCTTTCCCTTTCCCTTCCCCTTCCAGTCAATGATAGAAATCAAATAAAAAAAAAGAGAAAATCGTGCCCTAGCTTCAGCGCCTCCATTCGCTGGCTCTCCGACTGCCGCTCGCCGTCGAACTCGCCCCACCCCTGCTCCTCCACCTCTCCATGCCTCCCTCTCCTCTCCTTTTCCTCCCTTCGATTGAACCCGCAACCTCCAGCGTCCCAAATCCCCTACGCGCCTGACCGCGCCCAACCTGAACCCACTCGCCACTCCCTCCCCTTCACCTCCGGCCATTCCCTTCTCCGTTCTCCCTCTCTACCCCATCTCAGACGTAGCCGCCACCCATAGCCGCCACTGTTCAGCGCTGCTCCGACCAACAGGAAGCCACCGCCGGTCCCTGTGACACCTTCGCCCCTCCAGTGGCCACCGGCGCATCTTACCTGACCACGTGAGTTCTGTTTCACCATTTTATTCATTTTATCTAGTCTAGTTAGTTTTAAAATAGTTTTAAATCAATTTCTATATAGAAAGAGTTTGGTTTTAAATTTAAATATCATGGTTTAGAAAACTGAAATTTTATATAAATAAATTGGATTTAAAGAAGTAAATTTTTGAAAGAAATAACATCGTTTTGAAAAGGGATTTTTATGTACCTTAGCATTATATAGGAAAGATGAATTTTTTTTTTAATATGAAGAACAAGTGTAAAAATATAATCTTTAGTGTTAGAAATATAGAATTTTGACGATGATAAAAATACGATTTTTAGGTTATAAAGATTAGATTTTTAAATATCTAAAGATGTGATTTTTATCATCATAAAGATGAGATTTTTATGAAACTAAAAACGTGATTCTTATCCGTACAAAGATTTGATCTTTAACATTAAAAAGGTTCGATTTTTATATTTGAAAAAAAAAATGATTTTTATAGAGTAGGTATAATAAAGATACGATTTTTATATAGTGGCGATAATAAAAATAAGATTTTTATTATATGTAAAGGTTAAAAATATATTTTTTATAATATAGAAAGGTTAAAAATATAATTTTTATAATATAGAAAGGTTAAAAATATGATTTCTATACTAGTGGCATTTCAAAAATATGATTTTTGTTCATGTAGAGAAATAAAAATATAATCTTTATTAGGAAAAGAGCAATATAAAAATATAATTTTTATAACGAAGTGAAGATAAAAATTTGATTATTATATACCTGAGGTGAAGATTAAAATTCGATTTTTATATATGTAGCTTATGCGGACGATGAAAGTGACAAGGGGAGAACGATGAAGATTTCCTACATATGAAGAGTCGTGGCGTTTGGATTAGCTTTGGTGAGAACTTCTCACTTTTAATTTCTTTTTCTAGTTATAAATATATACTAGGATGCAGACGGTGTTTAGTAGCACCCGACACCATCGTCCACAGACCATGGACTTGTTTGTTTGGTTGTGTAGTTGGTTAGATTATTTGTTTGGATTTGATTGTTTGGGTGAAATGAAATTGATTTGATTGATATGTGTATGGCGTGGGCCATTACTAGACCGGGGATATGGCTAGGCCTTGTCCTGTTTCTAGTATCGTGCCGTTATGCCGCCGAAATTTTCTAAAATAAGTTAGAAAAATAAAAATATCATTTTATTGAAATGAAAATAAATATTCATTTGCAAATCAGACGATTTGCTTATGTACATTGATTTAACTGATATTGATTGGGACGATAAATTTAACACGTCGCCCAACTGCACAAATAAAATATGTGATTGTTGATGTGAAACCCCACACGGGTATTGGGATGATATTTGTCGTACACTAGTCCCAATAATTAGTTGTATGTCGATCGATAGGTTGACAGACAGTTGTGTTGTGCACTTTGGATGATGGTTGATTATTTATCGTGGCTGTTATATACATGTTTTTTATGGAATCCGTATAATTAACATTATATGGTAATTGATTGGGCCTCATTCCAATTTAGAAAATAAAGAATAAATATTCATGTGTTGAATAAATTATATATTCATGTGTTGAATAAAAGAAAATTCATGTGTTGAGTGAAATATTTTAAACGATAAAATTTACATCTTTATCATATATGAAATTGGAAACTGACAGGAAACGAGTTAAGATGAGTGGTTTCTTGGATATTGATCTGATGTTGGTTTCGGCCTTCGGGGTTAATATTTAGGGAATCATTCTCTTACTAGTTTATGGTTAGAGTCTGATTAAGAATTAAACGATAAAAAACATAATTTTGTAAAATATATTAAATAACAAAAATACTCATGTGTTGACGGTACTCATTCGTTGAGATTAGTCATGTGTTGAAATAAAATTTACATATTCATGTGTTGAAGAAAATATTCATTTGTTGAATATAATAACGATGTTATTGAAATATATAAAGTCGTGTTGGTTAGATTTGCGCCATTTTGACGTGAACGATATTTATATCGATTTTATTCGAATATTGAAAAAGAAGTGATTTCAAATTATAACGTTTGAAAATAATATCATTTATATATATATATCGATGATATGGAATATTCGATTTTGATTTGAAATTGAATATGAAGTTGAAATCGTTTTGAAAACGAATTTAAAACGATTTATAAAAATACGTTTATAATTGGAATCGATGAAATATATATAATATATATATTATATATATTAAATGGCCTGAATAGAACGCGCAGCGCTGCGGCAGTTCGTGAATTTCGACCATTGACTTCGAATTGACGTTACGGGAAATTCGACCGTCGGATTATCCTGAAACCCGGACCGTTGGGTTCATATCGAAAAGAGCTTTCCAATGAATATTAGAAATTTGAAATCTAATGGTTGGATTTGGAGATACGTGCAAATCAAATTTAGAAAAGGTCGCTATAAGTGCAGTTCGACGACCGTTATGGGAAATCGACTGTACGGGCCTTGATAAAATTATCAAAAATATCTATAATTTGTGTAAAATCATAATATATGAATTGGAAAGAACTGGGTGGAAGAATCCCTTATTTAAAAGGATAAAAATATTTTTTTATCGAAATGAACTAGTTATGAACTAGAATTAAGATCCAATATTTTTAAATAAATAAATTGGGTTTGAAGGGGTTTTAAAAATAATCAGAATTTGATATTGAATATAAGCCGATATATTTTCTATTCAGAGTCTTGTATTTAATATCAAATGGAATTTTGGATTTGTCGTGAACCGTGTTTTAAATGACGTTGGTTCTTTAACCCAGTTAAAGATTAAAACTAAGTGGAGTTTTAATGAATCTTTAATTAGATTGAAATGATCGAGAATGGAGTATCCCCAGTTTTGCTCCAAAGCGATAGTTAAATCTTTAATTAGATTTGAACGTGAAATGGTAATTAGTTTTACTGATAACACCGTGATGTTAGATATGGGGTATTACCAGTTTTGCTCCATGGGATAAATAGGTTGTGATTGGGAAATAAAATAAATAATTACTTCGGTGTGGTTCGCTAATCCCGACTAGTTTGAAATGGTATTCAAAGGAAGATTAAAGAATAAATTTCAAAGAATTTATCTTTGATAAAATTAATGGGAACCTTTCCCTAGGAATATTCTGAATTGGAATGAGGCGTACGTTGTGTTTGTGTAACATTTGTTTATTATATACGCGGGTTATTCGGAAAGGCCGGGTTTATACCCATTCTGAATAACTGGTTCGATGATTGATCGAAGATGAAGACAGTGGATATGCGAGGAATTAAGTTCCTCCGGTTTCGTTCAGACCCAGAACGGACTTGTAAATGGACTGTGTGTCTGACATTGGATTTTATTCTGTGTGATTGATTTCTATTAAATATATATCTGTTTGGCGGCGGAGAATTTATTCTCTTGCTTCACGCCCTTCTTTGAGACGTACGAGCTCAGAGGTTATATATTGATGGATATCAATCGCATGGCATAAATTGCCTATGTGGCATGCTTAAGTGGCAAATGATCAAGGCTTCTATTGAAAAGCAGAGTCTTGTGGTTGATGAACAAGGCACAGCCTTAGTGGCATCGCTTTGTGTAGCGCTTACTTCGCGAGTTTCACACCCGGTATGAACCAAAAACGGGAGACGGATATCAGGGAGGACATGCGTTTTCTTCTAGTTAGGAGTGGCGTCGGTGCTTAAACTGGCTGACGAGTTTGACTCATGTGGATGTTGCTTATTATTACTTGCGGAAAAGCGAGGCGCCTCGGTTATATCGGTTTCGGCCGATGCATTCTGGTCGGCAGACGGACCAGACTTACGCCCCATAGGGCGGGGAAACGCAGTGTTCAGGCATTATAATCCACATCGGTGGACCGACCCTGAGTCCAAGGGGCAGTTGCGGCTGTTCCTGAGGGGCGGACTAGAGGCTCTCGAATCGGTGAGGATCTTGCCCCTAGCCTCGGTTCATACCATAAATGATGACCCAATTTCCAATACGACATTTTGCGGTTTTATTTGTAGAGCCTAGTATGGCGACATGATATATGGTACCCATGCCGTCTATTGATATTTATGATTGTATATAAAATTAGAAACTAACTGTAAACGAGCTAAGATGGATGGTTTCGTGAGTATTGGTCTGATGTTGGTTTCGGCCTTCGGGGTTAATACTTAGTGAATCGTTCTCTTGCTAATTTACGGTTGGAGTCTGATTAATAATAAAAGATGAAATTTCGCGTATCAAAGCATATTTGGCTGTTATAAGGTAAAACCCTATCCTCCGGCTTGCGTTGCATTGTGTGATGGGATCTGGGTCTTATAACAGCTTCATTGTTCTTTATTTAGCATTGCACTGTTTGTTATATGCACTGGTATCCTTGGGGTAAAAAGCCCGTTCCGTGTTATACGGCGTGGTCCCTTGATTTACCTGACTATAAAATAAGAAATAATAATTGTTTTAGTTCTCACACCAGTCACATGACTGACCTGGAGTTTATTGTTTTGACCTAAACTTTGGGTGCCCTTATTTTCCGCTCGGGCAGCTAGTAGTTGGGTTTTGCAGATTTATATTCACAAGACCTGGTTTATAGCTGAAGTGATATTCGTAAAGCTCTGTATCCGTGTATTTCTATCAGATATGTTTTGTATTATTTTTCCGCTGCAGTATTGTATTTAAATCTCTGATTCTCTATTGTATAATATTTATTCATACTCTCTAATATTCTTGTATTCTGATGGAATTGTCGTAATAATTAATGAAATGTTCTTCTGTTTGTATTCTGATGTGTGTTGTTCTCAACTCAATCCGTGCTTTTCCTTACCGGGGAAGTTCGGGTCGTGTCACGTGTGTTCAGGAATGGCCAATCCACCCATTGCACTATTGGGGGACCGGCCCTGCAGGATCCAGGGGTTCGCCAACTTCCAAATCCTCAGACATTGCTAGAGTATCTCGAATCGGTAAGGAGATCGTTCCTTGCCTTGACTCTTGACGGAAACCCAATTTCCAATATGACATCATGCAGTTTTGATTGTAGAACTAGTACAGTGACATAGTATATGGTAGCTATGCCGTCTATGATTAATACATTATGATTGAAAGGTTTTTTTTGAACATATATACACTAATAATAATATCAAATCCGTTTTTATCGTATCAAGCATTTTTGACCATTATAAGGTAAAACTCTATCCTCTAGCTTGCGTTGCATTGTATGATGGGACTTGAGTCCTATAATGGTTTCATTTTTGTAACGACCCAGAAATTTGCGATCTTGGTTATCCGATATACAACACATATCGAACATCCAAGGATCGAAAATAACCGAATGGTTAATAAAAGAAATTAGAGGGTGAGAATAGATAAGATATAAACTTAGAATAGAAGAAGAAGAAGAAGAAGAACACAACATCAAAGTAACACGAACCTCATAGCGGAACGAATAGCATATAATAGATAACATATCCATGAAATAAAATCAGTATATGTATACAATAACATTATCAGAGTACAACACTTACAACACAGCGGATATATGATCCTGAAGCCTCCTGCTTCAGCTCTTCAAGTATCTGTAAATCCCGACTACTTGACTGCCCGTACAAAATTGGACACCCAAGAGTTTAGGGAAAACAAAACAAAATAAACTCTAGGTCAGTAATGGGACTGGTATGAGTAAAACAGTTTGAAACAGTTCGAACAAGTAAACGATATCTCATAAGACCACGCCGTATAACGGAACGGGTTTTTCCCTTATGAGAATCCAAAATATCTTTATATCAAAAACCCTTTTGATATTATAATAATGTCTATCAACCACAATATAATAATCATCTAGCAGAAACGCTTTCATCTCACGTTCTACATCTATAGTATATAATCAAAACCGCAAGCACGTATTGGGTAATGGATTTCCAACTATGAAAAGGTATGGAACCACCTTTCGCTAGTGTACCTCTAGACAGGAATACACTGGGTTCAACAAGAACATCATGCAACCCGGCCACACATGACCGACCACTCATTTCGCTTGAGTGTATCGAATGTATATCACCAACGGTTGGGATCAGCAACCGTTTCCCGAATGGGAAAGCATCAACAATAGATTTTTAGAAGTAAATGAAACTCTAGATCAGGTGATTATACACCCTAATAGGTGCGACCTACATAGTCATGCTGCCTGCCCTATTTTTGTCATTTCCCGGTTGATGAGGCTTGAAGTTACGCTTTATCATCACATCGGATTCACTTCGAATGCCACATTGTCAGATCCATCGAAAATCACTAATTGGCATCTACAACAATACATTACGTGTTAGCTAAAGAAGTTTCCTTCTCCGCTTCCACTCTTGGTACGGTTGGAGAAATCAATGTACGTGACCTTTCTGGAAATACTCTATCAGACATTCATCCATACAAGTCATCCAGGAACCGGATGAACCGAAGGCACTATTCAGTACATCCATCTTAGGCACTGTTATCTAAGACTTATACAATAGCCCTTGCACTTTACTCCGTCTTAATTATCTTTGGCATATATGATTCGCAACGCTTATGCAAATACAGAGTGGTTCTTTGGATAATAATCCAACCGGTCTCTCCATATTAACAACGTTAAAATGGTCAAAACTTCGATAGTCTGTGATTTAACCATCAAAGAAAAACAGGTGTGCAAACAACGATATTATTTCCAGATGGAAATTCTATCAATCAATCATCAATCATATATATATATATATTCATATTTTCCTTATTTTCTATGTTTAGAAAATATACGTTAACGTTGGAAAACATTTCCATAACTTATTTACGTATCACTATTCTTCTACAACTATCAGTCTCTGATTGTAAACTAGTATGAGAACAATTCCCTAAGTACCAATCCCGAAGGTCGAAACCAACATCAGATAGACACTTAGGAAACCATTCAACTTAACCAGTCTCTAGTCAATTTCTGATTTAGCTTAACTCCATTTCTTAACTCCTTATACAAGAACATTTCCTTTTCTAATGCATATTTCAAATTTCAATATTTGATTACATTTCTGATTATTTTGAAAACATTTCCAAATCTTCTTTACTTGGATTTAACAGAGGTTTAAATTAACATCGCGACGACAACTCAAACCACTATACTTATTTACTAAATTCACTTAACCACTTTCACTCTCGAACCTTAACAATTTCTAAATTAAAAACGAAGTCAATCAAGTTGGGGTATAACTACCTCTCAGACCTTAATTGAACAACATTTCAAATCTCGAAATAGGGTAAGTTCATCTTTTAACTCTTTAACACTTCCTTACGTAACTTCCGAATATAATTTACGAGTCCAACTCCTTTACAGAATCATTTGATTATAACAGTGGAGTTATAATTTCCTGCTTCTGAAATATAACAACTTTAATCTAACTCTTATTTCCTAACTCGAATAAATAACGAACAACTAATTTATCAGCTCCTATTTGGTTAACTCTTATTCTATAACTCTTATTCGAATAACTCCAATCTAATAACTCTTATCCGATTAACTCTAACTCTATTTAACCCTTACTGGATTAACTCTTATTCGAATAGCTTACATCCGAATAACTTATATTTGATAATCTCTCTTCTTCGAATAAACTATATTTGATTTAACTACTGTCGAATAACTAGATTCGATTAACTCCCTTCGAATATCTCTGATTCGATTAACTCACTTCGAATATCTCTGATTCGATTAACTCACTTCGAATATCTCTGATTTGATTAACTCCTTTTAACTCTATTTGAATAACTAATATTCGATAACTCCTTTTAACTCGATTCGAATAACTAATATTCGATAACTCCTTTTAACTCGATTAACTCTAATTGATTAATTCTGACTGGTCAACCCTAACTGATTAACTCTAACTCTAACTCAAATGTGTTTACTCTAATCAATTACCCTAATTGATTTACTCAAATCAATTAACTTTAATCAAATAACTAATATTCGATTAACTCATTTTAATTAAGTTCTTTTGATTAACTCCTTTCAACTCTATTCGAATAAACCATATTCGATAACTCTTTTAACTCTATTTATTTAGCAAATAAATATTCCTTTCAATTCTTCTATTTATTTAAAAAATAAATATTTCTTTTTACTTCTATTTATTTCCTATGAATAAATGATCCTTTATATTTGTTTTCTTCACAAATATTCCTTTATATTTGTTTTCACAAATAATTTCCTTTGTATTTGTTTTCACGAATAATTTCCTTTTATAAAATCCTTTTCCTTTTATATATAAAATCCAATGATTTTATAGAAATAATTTAATTTCAAAATATACTTTGAAAATCTCCTTTTTACATCCCAATATTTCTTATGGTATTTAACGTACCATATAACAATGATCGGTATCTTTCAAACATATAAAATCATCAACAGATTTCATATCACATCATATAACACAATATATGAACAGAACAGTATTATAAATATTGAGGATTCCAGTTGGACCCCTCCAACCTGTTTCCCTGCATCCACGGATGTTAAACAACATGATAACATCGATTTCACATCTATATGAAATATTCTGATAAACAGAATCGATATTTGATTAACGATATATATTGTTGTATATAACAGTGTTGTATACACAATTATATGATTTTTGTTTGATGATAACAACCAAATATATTTTATAAATGTGTCTGTTACTGTACTGTTCTATATTTACATCACAGACAGGAATGTAATATTTATATTTAAATAGAATACATCTGTACAGAAAATCAAATATTTACTGTATTTTATTTAAAATATAAATATTATATTTCTAACATTCAAACAGTTCATCTATTTTAACTCCACTATTTAATCACTTCACATTTTGTACTTATAAATAAACAGAATAGAATAGACAAGTCTGTTTGACAACAATGAAATAATATTTTTATTTCAAACAGATTTTGTTTATTACAAATAATCAGTACAATCACTTTTTCATATACATTAGCTCCTCACTATAACACTCATACATTCACTCAGTTTGCATTTCATATATACAATTTCATTTACACAGATTCGTATATATTTACACAGACACACTGACACTCTTCTTATTTTCACTGTCTTTTGTCTTCACAGCTTTCTGCATTCAGTCCAGTCTTCATACTTGTCATATATAGAAACACACACAGTACACTGCAATAGAAATAAAAACTGAATACATGCAGATTTGAAATTTATTTTTGAAATTTTATTTGCCTCAGTTTTCTGGTGTGTTTCTCATCATTTTTCTGACTTGATCTGATTTGTTAATCCGACTGTGTCTAGACAGTTTATATATAGTACAGGGACAGAAAAATAGTCTGATGGCTGCATGTACACACGTGCATGCATATACACGTGTGCACTGCCTCACCGATCAGTGTGCAACTTAGGAGTAGTCACGTGGACCGTCTCGACTCAGGGCAAAATGAAAATCAGTACACAAAAGTTCAAGAGTCGATCAACAAAATCAAAACAGCATGTGAACTCAAGACAAAATGGTGCAGATTCAAGTGCAAGGGGCCGAGCAGTATGGTAAGTGGTCAAGTGATTTCAACATGGACAAAGTGCATGGCAGCAACAGTTTTCTTTTAAGTGCAACAAGGTCAAGAACTACAGTGGATGGCAGATGCAAGAGTGGTGAAAATGCAAGTGAGCATAGGAGCATGGATGCAGACAGGTTCAAGTTTCAAGTGTACAAGTACATGGATGGTTATACATGCATAAGCAGTTTAGCATAATGGATGCAAGTAATCAAAGAGTGGTGCAACTGTATGTTCAAAAACAGTTCAGTTCAGCATATTGATGTTTGAGTAAAATACTCACGTCAGTCACGTTCAAGGTACAAGTTTGACAAGTGATCGAGCTAGCATGTATTATGTTCATGGAGCAAATAGACATAAACTGCAACAGACTAAGGAGAAACAAAATGGAAGACAAGCAGCATGTAAAAGTGTATAATGTACATACAAATGTGTCGAGCCAGATTGACAAGCCATAAATGGACAGAGCATCAACATGTACACAACTGTGTACACAGCAAATGAATTGGTGAAACAACACAAAAACATACAAGAACAAGCAAAAGTGACAAGTTCATGGCAACCCGAATGCAAGTGCTACAGACCAGCAACTCAGGGATATGAGTGACAACATACACAACACAAGCACGACTAGCAAATTACCAGTATTAAATATGTTCAATGGCAAAACATAGCAACTATTCTTATCGGTGCAAAAATGATCAGTTTTTGTTTCTGTTCAAAGGCACAACCAAGTGTTAATCCAAGGCAGCATGATTAAGCTAGGATGTCAAAGCCAAATGTTTTTTTTCCAACATATTCAATGATCACAGTAAATACAAGAGGTGTATTTGTGTTTCAGCTAAGTGTAGTCAACATGAATTGGTGATGATTAACTTCAGCATATGCATGATACAGTGAAGTGGTGTATATGAAAGTATGCAAGAGGATGGTGCAGTATTAATGTTCACAAAATTTCTACAGAAATAAATCGCAGTTCAAATTTGGTATGAGTTTTTTTTTCAGAAATTGAAAATACATTTTTGGCAAGCAATCAAGTCACAGAAACCACCACAGATTACAGGAATATTTGAATGAAATTCCAGGCAAGCAAATAAAGAATGAACTTGGCAAGAATTTTTTTTCTGCAAATCAATCTGTTATTTCAGGAACCAAAAATGGCAAAGCAATCAAAGCCTCAACATGTGGATAAAAAATTTAAGGGCAAGGCAATTTCACACAATTCACATGATTCAGGAAATCGATCAGATTGGTATATACATGACTGGATTCAATCACACAAAACAGTCAGCAATTCATTCTTGGCAATTCTGAAAAGGGGCAAATTTAGTTTCAAATCACGCAAGCCATTTAAGATGATTTTATCAGCAAAAGCAAAAAGGGAAACCGCAATCAGCCAGGTCATTAAACGAAATCAGAGAGGAATTAAGGATTTATAATCCTAATTCTAACACCACATCATCACTGGCAACGAGAGAGCATCGAATCCAAAAACCATAAATTTCAAGTATAAAGAAATTTCAGAAAACTCCCCTTTTTTACAGAGATTCGATCTGCCTCCAAATCGATCAAGAGAGAAAATCAAACCATTGGAGAAACCAGGGAGAAACCGACATCTATTCATCAATCCATCGATTTGATTTGGGAAAAAATTTGAGAAACCCTAGATCGATATTTCCAGAGCCACCATATTTTTTCTCAACATAAAACAAAAAAGAACGGGACTAAAGAAGTGGTGCAACACTTACAAAGGATGGCCGGCCTATTCCTAATTTGACTAGGCCAATGTTTTAATTGAAAAGAGGATGACCCCTTTAAATTCAATCTCCTTTATTCATTTTTTAATTAGGGTTTCTCCTTGTTTTAATTTTCTATTTGTTGTATTATCTTTTAATTTGAGTTGTAAAACCATCGAACCAGTTTTCTAGAGTCTGTAAAGTCTAGGATATCAGTCAGTGTGTTGACTGTCAGTTTCAGAGTCTGTAAAATCTGGGTTATGGATTACAGGGTGGTAATTCGGGGAAATCTGATCGAGAGGATTTCCATCCGTCTACGGTTTTGAGCGTAGGGTTAGAATAGGAGCAGGGTTTGCGAGTGTACATGGTCTTGTATGCGGGATCTGTTCTATCACCTAGTAGAAACCTTAGAAATGCAGCAGTAGGCAGGGTTTTGCCAAAGCTGGGTATATCTGTGTATGATTTACTTTCTGCATTTCTGTTTCTGTTATATTCTGTAATCTGTTTATTATTATATATCTCGTTAGATTTTTAATTCAGTTAAAAACTGTGAAAAACCCTATTCACCCCCCTCTAGGGTTATTCTAGATCCTACAAGTGGTATCAGAGCAGGTATTTCTTTAACTCTAGAGTCATGGGTAATCCTAGTCGTCAGTCTAGTGAGAGTCAGTCCAGTCCATCTCCAACTATTTTCACTGGAACAGATTTTTTAAACTGGAAATCCAAAATGGAATTTTATTTAAAATCTGTTAATGTTAAATGTTGGGATGTTGTTATAAATGGGTACGATATGGTAGGTAAAGTTTTTAATTCTCGTACTACACATATTCTATATTCTTATCTTGATGATGATCAATACAGTCTGATCTGTCATTGTTTATCTGCACATGAAATCTGGGATACTCTCAATACAAAGTATGGAAAATCTGACAACAGCTCAAAACCCCAGAATGTCAACTCAGATTCAGAGTTCTGCTTAACAGGATTTACAAATGAAAATTCAGATGGATCAGTCGATGGAGATTCAACAGACGATGAGACAGGAAATTTCTCATATGAAGATTTAGTTTATATGTGTGCTGATCTAACTAATTCTATTGATAAACTCCAATCTAAAAACAAATTTCTGAAATCTAGAAATCTTGAGTTGACCAGCAAAATTGATGATTTGGAATCACAACTTGAATATTTTAAAAATTCTTCAAATTCAGATTGCAAAAATTGTTTAAAATTGAAAACCAATCTTGTTCATCTCAATAAAAATATTCAAAATTTTGAAAAAGAAATTCTGATCTTAAAAGAAAACAAGATTGAGTTATCAAGTTTGAATAACTTTTTACAAAAGGAATTTGAAATTTTTAAGACTGATATATATTCCAAATTTGAAATTGCTGAAAATGAAAATTTGGTGAAAAGTGGTTTGATTTTGAAAGAACTTGAAAATGAGATTGAAAAATCCAAGAATTTTGTGTCTGAAAAGCAAAATCGATTTGAACTTGAAATTTCTGAATCCCAAGCCAAAGTTAAAATGCTTGAAAATGAGAATTTGGTTTTGAAACAATCCAGTGCTGAACAGAAGCTCGCTATAAATAATTGCTCAAATTTACTAAAAGAAAATAGCGATCTAAAATTCAAAATTCAACGATTAGAATCAACTTTGGATAAATTTTCTAATGGGGAAAAATCGTTGAATATGCTGTTACAAAACCAAGTTTCTATTGGAAATAAATATGGTCTTGGCTTTAAGAAAAATGATGTTTTTGGTAAACAAAATTCAAATGATTTGAAAAATCCCTCAAACTGTTTTGGAAAGAACTGATTTGAAAATTTGAACTCTAAAAATTTCAAAGGTTTTTTGAATCAAAGTTGTGATGAGAAATTGTTTCATAAGAAACCTTTTAAACATTCTTGGATTCCTAAAAATGAAACGAGCTTCGTCAAGTTCAAACAGATTTGGGTTCCTAAGGGTACAAAGGTTAATTCTGATGGTTTGTTATACAAACAGGTTTGGGTACCAAAAGTGGTAAACATATTTCAGAGTGGTTTTACAAATTTTGTTAGACCACTTAATTCACTCAACTGCTAGGTACCAGTGAAGGTTGAGGAACTGCTATGCTGAAAAGAGATTGATTTTTAGCTGTTCTATACTTCTGTATTCTTTACAGTTCCTTGGCCAAGATTTGTTGAGTCGGAGATTCTGTTTTACATGGATTTCAGGTATAATCTCTGAACTCATCTTTGTAAATATATTTTTTGTTTTTTTCTCCTTCTATCCCTTCTATCCTTGTTTTTTTCTTTTTGATTTGACACTGTCACATTTTTTTATTTTTTTTCTTGGACTTCATTAACTTCAAATTGTAGTATTCATGATCTTCTGGAAATTCACTTTATTTGAATAAGAACTCTGAAGTTTTTTTTAATCATTTCCAGATCTTGAATTTATTTTTGCAAATATCTGCAATTGATTTGAAGTTTGTTTTCTGATTCTCTGAATTCATAACAGTGTTGATGTATTCTTGTCATATCTTGAACACTGTTAATTAGAATTCTAAATTCTTGAAGATCTGAAAATTTGATGAAGATTCACACACCACTGCTGTTTTGAGTTTCTTCTAATTCATTTTAGAAAATCTTGAAATATTATACTCATTACAGCACACTGCTATTTTTCAGTCGTGATAGTTTCATTGATTTTCAGATTGGCTTGGATATTTTTGATCTGTCTTGAATCATTGATTATACCTTGATATTCATTGTTATTTATGATCATCTGGTTTAGATCTTTGTTTGTTTGAGATCATTTGAAATTTCTGATATGTTGAATCTCACACACCTCTCAGATATGAAATTATTAATTCTGTGTGATTGATTCATTGCATCTCATGATCAATATCCATTCAAGTGATTTCAAATAAATAATTTTTATTTTTTGGATCATGAATATGTCTTCAAACTTGATGTAAATATTCTGAAAAATTCCTTGTGCTTGTCAGAATTCTTTTTAAAAAATTCTTTGAAAAATTTGGTCCTGAATTGCTTAATTATTTCATGATTATTTAATTTGAATATTTGTTTGTTTAAAATCATTTGAAACTATAGAATTATTGAATCTCACACATATCTCGAATCAAAAATTTATAATTTGGTGTGATTGATTCATTAAATTCTAATATTTTCATATTCCTTCAAATGATTTAAAATAAAACAATATTTTTAAATCTGGGATCATGAATCATCTTTTGTGACCATCTGAAACTTATGTGAAACATTTTTTGACAAGTCTGATTCATGACTGATGTCTTGTGCTACTTTGATATTGTTTTGAAAATATGCTGGAAATTGCTTGTTTATGATTTGATTGCTGCTCTGATACTGATCTTCAAATAACTGCTTGTTCTTATCTGCTGCTCTAATAAATGTGCTAAATTTGCCTGGCTGGGTTTGTGTTTAAATTTCTTTGGACTGAGATATCCATGATAGTCCATCAGAGTGTAATTAAATTCCTCGATAAAGGAGACTACAAGTGGTATCAACCTTTTCACTCATCTGTTTTTTTTGAATTATCACCTTGTATAGATTCAATTTTTTTTGTATAAATCTGTCTAATTTCCTCTTGTAATTGATTTTCAATTTTAAAATTATTTATTAATTATTCATTCAGAAATTGAAATCAATTTCCAAATTGAACTGTATTTATAATTCATCAAAATTATTATCAGATTTTGAAATTGTGATGAATTGTGACTGCAATATATTTTCACAACAAAAGGAGATTTTATTTAAAAAATTTCATGATGGTTGAATACTTATTATAATATTTTTGAACTGGCAATTATTTCATGACCATTTTCATTACTTATCATTCTTCTGCCATCCGTTATGATTTTATATAAATGTGGAGAGTTTAATTTTTTTAATCATTTTGAATAAACAGTGGAAATATTCGTGGTGGAAATGTGACTGTGTTATTATTCAGAATTAGCGAAATTGAGAATTTTCAATGATCCCGGTACGGTTGGTCATATTTCATAATATAATTAATTTAGAAATTTATTTCACAGTCCATTGCTGTACCTACCACATTTCTATCTTTCATATTGGTTGTATATACCGAGGAGTTTTTCTATTTAAAGCTGAAAATGATAAATATATATTTAATACATAAGTGTGTCTCTAACCTCATTTAAAAATCCAAGCTCTGGTCATGCATGGTTATGAGACAACTTATAATTTAAGTTGCGACTGACCTCATTTAAAAATCCAAGCTCTGGTTATGCATGGTCAGTGTGCTCTTAAATAAAAATAAAAAGAAAAAGTAAAAATGTGCTATAAATATAAATTAATCTGAAATTCTCCTCAGTATATAAAAACCAGCCTATCAATTCATCTTTCTAATCTGTGAAATGTGTTGAAATCTTATGACGTATTATGATTTGTTGATTGATAGATATTGGGATTTGAGATTATTCGATCTTGTCACTTAAATTGGATTATTAACTATAGCCCAAATCCATCACTATTTTTGTGCTTTATTTTTATAAAAATCCTTTGAAAATAATTGGAAATGAATTGTTTTTAAAACTCTCTCCATTTTATATAAAATTCATCGTATATCCGTCATTCTCTACAAGGTGAAATATGCCACCTGTTCTTAGAATATTATGATTTTTGTTTGACTGATTGAAATTTATGATGACTGTTCTTCCTCTTAAGCTGAAATTATATTTTTAGTCATTTTTCATCTGTATTTTAAAATCTGTATCCTTTTGATGATAACAAAAGGGGGAGAATGGATTAGATTTTGATTTATGAGTGAATATTTTATAAATATTTTTACTTTTGAAAATTCATTATCATTCAGTTCAATTCACTCATGCACAGTTATAGGGGGAGTTTTCTGTTGTAGGGGGAGCTAATAAATAGGGGGAGTTCATTTTTCACTGTAAAACACATTTGTTGGATTCAAAATCTTTTATTTG
Source organism: Allium sativum (assembly GCA_030737875.1). Taxonomy (NCBI): domain Eukaryota; kingdom Viridiplantae; phylum Streptophyta; class Magnoliopsida; order Asparagales; family Amaryllidaceae; genus Allium; species Allium sativum. The sequence continues at coordinate 225,352,161 of CM060911.1, read as the reverse complement.
TTTGTCATCATCAAAAGGGGGAGATTGTTGTATATAACGGTGTTGTATACACAATTATATGATTTTTGTTTGATGATAACAACAAAATATATTTTATAAATGTGTTTGTTACTGTAATGTTCTATATTTACATCACAGACAGGAATGTAATATTTATATTTAAATAAAATACATCTGTACAGAAAATCAAATATTTACTGTATTTTATTTAAAATATAAATATTATATTTCTAACATTCAAACAGTACATCTATTTTAACTCCACTATTTAATCACTTCACATATTTGTACTTATAAATAAACAGAATAGAATAGACAAGTCTGTTTGACAACAATGAAATAATATTTTTTATTTCAAACAGATTTTGTTTATTACAAATAATCAGTACAATCACTTTTTCACATACATTAGCTCCTCACTATAACACTCATACATTCACTCAGTTTGCATTTCATATATAAAATTTCATTTACACAGATTCATATATATTTACACAAACACATTGACACTCTTCTTATTTTCACTGTCTTCTATCTTTTATCTTTTGTCTTCACAACTTTCTGCATTCAGTCCAGTCTTCATACCTGTCATATACAGAAACACGCACAGTACACTGCAATAGAAATAAAAACTGAATACATGCAGATTTGAATTTTATTTTTGAAATTTTATTTGCCTCAGTTTTCTGGTGTGTTTCTCATCATTTTTCTGACTTGATCTGATTTGTTAATCCGACTGTATCTAGACAGTTTATATATAGTACAGGGACAGAAAAATAGTCTGATGGCTGCATGTACACACGTGCATGCATATACACGTGTGCACTGCCTCGCCGATCAGTGTGCAACTTAGGAGTAGTCACGTGGACCGTCTCGACTCAGTGCAAAATGAAAATCAGTACACAAAAGTTCAAGAGTCGATCAACAAAATCAAAACAGCATGTGAACTCAAGACAAAATGGTGCAGATTCAAGTGCAAGGGGCCGAGCAGTATGGTAAGTGATCAAGTGATTTCAACATGGACAAAGTGCATGGCAGCAGCAGTTTTATTTTAAGTGCAACAAGGTCAAGAACTACAGTGGATGGCAGATGCAAGAGTGGTGAAAATGCAAGTGAGCATAGGAGCATGGATGCAGACAGGTTCAAGTTTCAAGTGTACAAGTACATGGATGGTTATACATGCATAAGCAGTTTAGCATAATGGATGCAAGTAATCAAAGAGTGGTGCAACTGTATGGTCAAAAACAGTTCAGTTCAGCATATTGATGTTTGAGTGAAATACTCAGGTCAGTCATGCTCAAGGTACAAGTTTGACAAGTGATCGAGCTAGCATGTATTATGTTCATGGAGCAAATAGACATAAACTACAACAGACTAAGGAGCAACAAAATGGAAGACAAGCAGCATGTAATAGTGTACAATGTACATACAAATGTGTCGAGCCAGATTGACAAGCCATAAATGGACAGAGCATCAACATGTACACAACTGTGTACACAGCAAATGAATTGGTGAAACAACACAAAAACATACAAGAACAAGCAAAAGTGACAAGTTCATGGCAACCCGAATGCAAGTGTTACAGACCAGCAACTCAGGGATATGAGTGACAGCATACACAACACAAGCACGACTAGCAAATTACCAGTATTAAATATGTTCAATGGAAAAACATAGCAACTATTCTTATCGGTGCAAAAATGATCAGTTTTTGTTTCTGTTCAAAGGCACAACCAAGTGTTAATCCAAGGCAGCATGATTAAGCTAGGATGTCAAAGCCAAATGTTTTTTTCTAGCATATTCAATGATCACAGTAAATACAAGAGGTGTATTTGTGTTTCAGCTAAGTGTAGTCAACATGAATTGGTGATGATTACACTACAAGAAAAATGCCCTATTGCAACTAGCTATTTGCAACAGGCGATAAATAACAGTTGCAGTAGATGATATTTAGCAACAGACCTAATATAGCAGTTGCAATAGGTGAGATTTAGCAACATGCCTTTTTTTTCTGTTGCGAAAAGCACACTTTTAGCAACTGTGCTTCCCTTCCTGTTGCAAGTACATACTTTTAGCAACTGTGCTTCCATAACAGTTGCAACAAACTTATTATTTGCAACTGCGCTTCCAAGCCAGTTGCGAATAAATATCTTTAGCAACTGTTTTCGCCTCTTGCAATAACTGTATATTTTTTGCAACTGGTAAAGCCAGTTGCAAAAAACAGACTATTAAATATTAGTATCAACTTTTAATGATTAACTTTTATCAATTAATTTTAAATATTTACTATTAAATGATTAACTACTAGTAATTATATAATAATTAAGATTAACATTTAATAATTATTAAATGATAATAAATTTAAGTATTATAAAGTGATATTTAAAACTGATAATTAAATAATAATAATTACTAATTAACTGATAATTAACATTTGGTAAGCATAGTTAGTATTAAATACAAAAGTACAAAGTAATAAGTAATATTTAGTTGTAATATAATAAGTATTAAGTAATAATAATTAATTAATATGAATTAATATTTTAATAATTTATCATGGTTAGCTGTTTATAGTGTATAAATTATATTTAACAATTATTAACTATATTTAATAATAAATAAATCTAATTAACAACAAATTTTGAATAATTATTAAAATATTCATAATATTAAATAAATAATAAAATATTCATAATAATTACTAAATAATTAACCATTAGTAATTACATTATAATTAAGATTACAATTTAATTATATTATTAATTGATAATAAAATTTAATTATTATAAATTGATATTTATATTTAATAATATTATTCAGTAATTTACCAAAAAGGTTTACAATTTTTGACTACATTAAATCATATCAGTTTTTTACGGTTCACAGCAACTTTGTGTCTAAGTACTTTTTAGTTGTGCAAAAAGGTTTAAAAGTTGTATGCTCGCGCCCCCTTTTCCTTGAAAATTTCGTTTCCCGCTATCACCCTTTCAGACCCAATAATCTGAATGAAAGAAATTTCTAGATCCCCTTCTCCATGTCCACAATCCACGCTGCTTTTTCACCTTTTTGCAAATCCATCCAATAATCTGAATGAAAGAAATTCCTTCTCAATCCTCAAATTATCAAAACTAAAATGCAAATCCGTCGGTCTTCTTCACTCCAGATCTGCTTTTCACCTTTTCGCACCTTATCTCCTCAATTGAATCATGATTCAGCCTTTGAATTCCACTTCGCTTCTCCGTCCAGTCCTCCTTGCCGGTCTATTCATCTGAACCTAGAGCAGATGCTCGAATCTCCACGTCTCCATCTCACCTGCTTACCCTCCTCAACGCCTCCCCTTGCCGTGTCCGTCTCTTCCCAGCCGATCTCCTTGACGCCGAGGCCATCGCCGCTGCAGCCTAAGGGTGCACAGCAGGGTATTCCACGTCGCGAGCCAGAATATGATTCCATTTGCTTATTAGTTGCCGCCCCAGTCTTAGATCTGATGAGAATCGGACGGTGGTGAGTGGCTTTTACTTGTGTGCTACTGTGTAAAGCCCGTAAACCCTTGTTGTTCCAGATAGTCGAACTTCAAGGGCTTCGCTGCATAGAGAACGAGGCATATTAAAATCTGTTCTCTTAGGTTTTCTTCATCTCTATCTTTTCAAGTGGAGCGCAATCCATTGTCGAGGTAAATTTCGAACATGTAGTTATATAATATCCACTGCTTTAATCTTTATAGTTTATTTCAAAATTACCTGGACTGCCAAAATCAGTTCTTCTTGTATGAATAACCAATTGGTTGCCCTCAATTTCTCTGCTTCGTGAGGACCGAAATCTCCCATGTTGGGATTATTGGGTGAATCGACATCGGATCAAATGACATCGTCGATATTGACAAAGGTCGCGTTATAACGCTCCCGTCAAGAGTGTTCTTCTGTGGTCTCCCCTAACAAACTGCAGGAAGTTGAGAGCAGAGGCAAGCAACTGATGTTGCTTGATCCTCATCCTTGCGGACTACACCAAAAATAAGCTCGACAATGAGATCTAGGAAGAGGCCGAACTTGGCAGTGAAGTTTTGTTAAAGGTTCTTTTTTTTTCGTACTCCAGATATGATGTGCCCACCAGCTCTGATCATGCATTCCAACATTGCCTATATTGGGTATGTACCAGATCAAATCGTGAGACTAATATTGTTTGTTTGTTTATTCATAAAAGATGGTAACTATAACAAAGATGATAATTTGTTGACAATGGCTCAAATTCTTTGAAAGTCAGAAAATGTCTTTAATTGATAATGTGATTCAATTCTCTGAAAGTCAGAAATGATATTCTGTTACCGATTTTCATCATTTTAATTTTGTTTAGAAACAATGTGTGCAGACTAACTCACGTAATCAGTTTTACAACTAATCCAACAGAGCTCACCTCAATAAACATGTCAACGAGGAAAAAATTTCTGCTAAAAGATTTATATGATTTATTTCACATCCTTGGATATGAAATAATCATACCTCTACCTTCTAGAGCTGAAAAACAATACATTCACGTCCTATTCAAAAATCTAAATATAAACTCAAAATTAATATTTGATGCATGCAATGCACGTTACAAAACGTACATTCAGTTGATCAGGTTTCTTATTGGCACTTTCTTTCATTATGCCAAAATCATTGCTTCATGAAACGATTATTGTTATATTTGAAATAAATTTGCGGAGGTTTTACTGATTTTGTCCTCTCTTTTTTAGAACCAGTTATGCATAAAGATAACACTAATGAATGAGCTGGGATTAACGATGGAAAAGAACATGCGATAGAACTTGCGGAGTTACTCCATGACAATGGTCGTGGTTATCATGTAAATTTGATACCGTACAATCCGATAGAAGGATCTGAGTATCGTAGGCCTTATAAGAAAACTGTAAGTACTCATTTAACTTTTCTTCTTCTTGCAGAATGGTTAAATTTAAACCTTTTTCTTCCCAAACATTTTTTATTGTCATTTGCTTATTTCTCTCATCAGTTAATCATGTTAATGTTTGGTGATATATACTTTTCTTGTTCAAAGGGTGAATATTTATGTTTTAGATAAGTCAAATAGAACAGTAAACTTTGTTATAGTGCCTATATAACTGGCTCAGACATGAGCCAAGCCTTTGTTTTCATGTGCAGCTAACTGTCTTGGTATTCTTTCTATAAGCATTTCTCTCATCTTGGTATTCTTGGTTGGTACAGAGTCTATTTTTAAGATGATTCTAGGATGACATGAGCCAAGCCTTTGTTTTCATGTGCAGCTTTTTCGGAAGTCTTCGCTTGATAAGTTTCTTTTCCATTTCTAATAAAGTAAGTTGCCTAACACGCTAGAATTCTTCACATTTCAATTCAAATAGTTATTTCATATACGTTTTATTATTGCATGTCAATTCTAGGTTTTTATTTGATGTAGAGTTCGCTGGAATGACATACATATTCATGGATAGGCATGTGCATGTTCATGATCGACAGCAAACTTGGAGCATGAACTGCAGATTTGTTCTAATGAACTGATGATATTTATTCTCTTGTTATAGTATATGTATGATAGAGTAGAAATAAGAGTAGAAGCTACTCTATTTGAAAAAAATGTGTTGTGTGAGTGAAGAAATTGTTATACATGAATAGTGTATGAAAATTATAGAAACTTTTATTGTAATTGTTTGTACTATTAAAACTTTGTTAAAATAAAAATTTTATTTGTTTATTTCATTCTGTGATATACACTATTACTACAATAAATACATTTAATATGTAATATCTATAAACTGTAAAAAAAAAATTATAGATTTATAAGTCTATTGCAACGGGCATATACTGTTGCAAAATGGTCTGTTGCAACAGCAAAAGCCTATTGCAAAAAAGTATACTGCAACATCTTATTGCAACAGGCCGAAAATGTTGCAGACTTTTAGCAACTTCGGCTATACCAACAGGCGCAGGCCTGTTGCAATAGGTCTACTGCAACAGATGTCGCCTGTTGCGAAAAGTGATTTTTCTTGTAGTGTTAACTTCAGCATATGCATGATACAGTGAAGTGGTGTATATGAAAGTATGCAAGAGGATGGTGCAGTATTAATGTTCACAAAATTTCTACAGAAATAAATCGCAGTTCAAATTTGGTATGAGTTTTTTTTTCTTCAGAAATTGAAAATACATTTTTGGCAAGCAATCAAGTCACAAAAACCACCACAGATTACAGGAATATTTGAATGAAATTCCAGGCAAGCAAATAAAGAATAAACTTGGCAAGAATTTTTTTTCTGCAAATCAATCTGTTATTTCAGGAACCAAAAATGGCAAAGCAATCAAAGCCTCAACATGTGGATGAAAAATTTAAGGGCAAGGCAATTTCACACAATTCACATGATTCAGGAAATCGATCAGATTGGTATATACATGACTGGATTCAATCACACAAAACAGTCAGTAATTCATTCTTGGCAATTCTAAAAAGGGGCATATTTAGTTTCAAATCACACAAGCCATTTAAGCCGATTTTATAAGCAAAAGCAAAAAGGGAAACCGCAATCAGCCAGGTCATTAAACGAAATTAGAGAGGAATTAAGGATTTATAATCCTAATTCTAACACCACATCATCACTGGCAACGAGAGAGCATCGAATCCAAAAACCATAAATTTCAAGTATAAAGAAATTTCAGAAAACTCACCTTTTTTACAGAGATTCGATCTACCTCCAAATCGATCGAGAGAGCAAATCAAACCATTGGAGAAACCAGGGAGAAACCGACATCTATTCATCAATCCATCGATTTGATTTGGGAAAAATTTGAGAAACCCTAGATCGATATTTCCAGAGCCGCCATATTTTTTCTCAACATAAAATAAAAAAGAACGGGACTAAAGAAATGGTGCAACACTTACAAAGGATGGTCGGCCTATTCCTAATTTGACTAGGCCAATGTTTTAATTGAAAAGAGGATGACTCCTTTATATTCAATCTCCTTTATTCATTTTTTAATTAGGGTTTCTCCTTGTTTTAATTTTCTATTTGTTGTATTGTCTTTTAATTTGAGTTGTAAAACCATCGAACCAGTTTTCTAGAGTCTGTAAAGTCTAGGATATCAGTCAGGGTTTTGACTGTCAGTTTCAGAGTCTGTAAAATCTGGGTTACGGATTACAGGGTGGTAATTCGGGGAAATCTGATCGAGAGGATTTCGATCAGTCTACGGTTTTGAGCGTAGGGTTAGAATAGGAGCAGGGTTTGCGAGTGTACATGGTTTTGTATGCGGGATATGTTCTATCACCTAGTAGAAACCTTGGAAATGCAGCAGTAGGCAGGGTTTTGCCGAAGCTGGGTATATCTGTGTGTGATTTACTTTCCACATTTCTGTTTCTGTTATATTCTGTAATCTGTTTATTATTATATATCTCGTTAGATTTTTAATTCAGTTAAAAACTGTGAAAAACCCTATTCACCCCCCCTCTAGGGTTATTCTAGATCCTACATATATAAATATCATTATCTATAATTTCAACCAATACATACGCAATTCAACCAAACAGTTAACACACATCAATCAACAGCTAATTATCAGTTCTAAATATACGTTAGAAAAATATAACTGTTCAGAGTTGGTGAGTTTTACTCACTTTGGCAGTTCATCGTTAACTAACGATAATTGTCGCTTGATTCTGACGGATGTTTTATTTTACCGTAAATCCAGACAAGCTCAGAATCATTTCCAACTAGTTCCATCGTCTAGTGTGTGTTCATACGATCATGTCGGATCCTGGTTTGCTCAATTTTGATAACGTGTGTGCAACATTTTAAAATTACAAGTTTTTGTGTATATACTATTCAATTAAATAAAACTAGAGTTTTAATTTACCTTTTTGGGCCTTAACTTATTAAATATCGGGTCTCACCCTTTATTCTCACCCAGCCCAAAACAAACACCACAAATAACAGACACATTTCCTTCTGATATTTACAATACCTGACCCTTCAACAACAGCCGTGGCCGATGATATAGGCTCACCTCTCTCCCTTCCTCTTCTTACCGTTCTTTACGCAACTTCATATTTTCCACCATTCTAAACTTTAATTCACCAAACCCCTTCACTGTGTTTTGACAGCTCGCTCCACAAATCAGCTCCCCATATAAACAACTGCTCACGTTACTCCCATTTCATTTATTTCTGCACCTCCTCATGTACACTACTGTGTACACACCATGCATGAAAACTATGCACCATGCTAACTAACACGTACACTCCTTCCTCAACCCTATCTTCGACGCTTCAAATTTTCCCGATGGGTTTACAACCCTGCTCCGCACCATTGAAGAAAATTTCCGTTCACTGCATTCATTCGCACCAACAGTAAACATCAAACTTGATCATCACCTGATGTCTTCGACCCAACTCCTCGAAATTGACATTCATTTCACAAATAGATGCTCCAACTCCAAGAATATCCCAACCCTAGCTGCGCTGGAAATCTTCGAGCTTCAAGGATCTGAATCGCACCTACTGAAATCAGCACCAGATTGAAGGGGATGATCCCGCGAGCTCAAATAAATTGGTTTCGTGATTTTAGGGATTTAATGTGATTTTGTTTGATTTACGAAGCCCTTCGTTTTCCTGTTCGAAGAAACTTGAAAAAACGATGGCGCATTTTTAGTTGAAGACTTAGGGTTAAGGTGAAAGGGCTGTGTTTATAAGGGAAATGATTTAGATATTTGTTTTTGGATTCTTGGAGGAGGAAGTTCCACGTTTTGCTTCTATCGAACCAGAGGAAATGAATTGGAACCAGTTTATGGACGTGGAGTCCTTAATGGCCAGTAATAGAAACCACCGTACTATATAAATCTACATAAAATATACGAGACAAGAAAAGACATAGCTATTTACTTTCAAGACAAGATATAGGTCTGTGTTCCACTCGGTGATGCATGCGCCTTTCATTTCCAATTATTAGGCATGAAGTATTCGAGAAAAAGTAGCTATCTGTGTCCATAGGTTATATTATTATATTTGAATTTTAGTTTATTTCTAAACATGTTTGTATACAAACAAATGCTTACGTGTGACTCTGTCTATATATCAACGCAAGCTGTTACAGACAAAAATAAAAACACGATCGTGCTCAATGATGTGCCACGATCCCAAAGATAATATAATATCGGTAGGTTGACTCATATTGTGAAACCCCAAAATGTTGATTACAGGGTACAAAATACTCCAAATAAAAGTTGCTTATTTAATTAATTAAAAATTACAATTAAATTCTAAACATTAAATTATCGTTATGTCCCAAAAGAACCTTGTCTAAATTCAAACCCGATCTCTAGTTATATCGAATAAACTGTTACGGTCGATAAACGATTCTATAGCGACTATTTTAAAATTTGATTTGGACATATCTCAAAATCTACATGATGAAATCCTGATTTTTCTCTTCCACTAGAAAGATATACTCCACCAGCTCCTAACGTTTCTTGTTTCACAGAAATCCAATTTAAAACGAACCCTGTACATTTAGTTGAAGCTCAAATCGCCAAATCGCGAACTGCCGCGCCATTTCAAGCTCGATTATAATTAAAATATAATTATACGTTTAAACTTCGTTTATATAATTTATTCGTTATCGAAATTCTATTCTAAACTGAATTATATATTTTGAATTACCCAATTCAGACCATATCGCCATTTCAGCCCAATCTGATTATTTCAGGATTAAATATATTATTTAATTATTATTTTAATTAAATATTTACTCTTATTTAATTCAACGACCATTAAATCCTCTTAATCTCCTTTTAAATAATTAAATAAATTAATTATTATATCGCTGAAAATGCGGGTCATTATAATTTTTTAAAAAGCATTGCGTTGCTTTAACGATTTACTTTATTTATGCACTGGCAATCCAATGGAGTAAACCCGTTCTGCGATAGCGGCGTGGTCCTGTGATTAGCCTCCTTATTAGATAAGTTAAGTAAAGATTTCTCACACTAGTCCCATGACTGACCCGTAGTTTGTTTCACTTTGCAAACTCGAGTGCTCTCTTTTCCACACGGGTAGTCGAGTAGCTTATTTTGCAGATATACTGAGCATGATTTTGGATTGAAGCTTAAAGTTGTGTGTAGAGCATTGATGGTCTTCCGCTGTGTTAATTTAATTATTCCGCTGCATTTTATTAGTTTTTTTGTAATTTAATCTTCCGCTGTATTATTTATCAATGTACTCTGATATATTCTGTACTCTGATGTAACATTATTATAATGTTTATAAAAGTCTGTTGTTATTTGTTCTGATGTGTTGTATTCCCAAAGTTAAAGTATTCGAAGATTTCCAACTTTTGGTTTAGAACTGTATGATTTATGGTCGATTCAAAGGGTGGGAATTTTTGAGTCTTTACATTTGGTATCAAAGCCAGGTTAGCTCAAATCTTTGGGGTACGACTCGTTAGAACTAAACAAAAGACTCACCAGAGATCGGATTAGCAATATCCAATAAGAATAACTCGTTAGAGATGGGATCAGTAGTATCCTAGAATGAGTGTGAAGAGTATTAATTTTTAAAATTAAAAATGAAAACAAATTTTGTTTTGAAAATTTAAAATCTTATTATACATACTTGAATATATTATTTTATTTTATTTTGGACAATCGAGTATATAAAGATTTTGCATATACGCCTAGCTAGCGTGTATTCGAAACCTCAACTATACTAGATAGGTATAGAATCACACTTTAGTCGCCCAGAGATGTTCTGATGGTGGTTCGAAACATCATCAGAATTTATGTTCGAGTTTCGAAAGTGGTATATCTATATATTTCCATTGACTAGTGTGAGAACCAGAACTAGATAGGGTCTATTGCTGTGATTTGCACAAAAATATGATTTTTGACTATATATAAAAGTTATATATATTTGAAAATTTAATCACCTAATTGGTTGCTGGTTGTGATGTTTGATAATTAGTTTAACTACTTAAAATATTGGAATGGTATTTAATTTAACCAATATATAAAAGGATGATAAATTTAACTAAATTAAATTTAATATTGAACTGAACTGAAAAATTGACCAAAATTAAAAATTAAGTTGGATGATTAAACAACTTTTGACTCCGTTCCTTTTCGAGGACGAAAAGATTTTAAGTGGGGGAGATTGTAACAACCCACAAATTTTGAACCAATTTAACATTTTCATTTTAGAATTTTTAATGAAATTTTAATAGTTAAAATAATTTATTTATTTAAATCAAAGTTAGAACGAAATTTTTTATTTTTATTATAAAAGGAGATAGAAATAGCACGGTAGTTTGAAAAGTCAAACTTGAACTTTGACTGACTATACAAGATGCAAAATTAATTGGATTTTAGTGAAACCAAAAATATTTGAATCTATTTAAAAATATCATTCCAACGAATCCAAAAATTTGAAATTTCATAGCGGAAATCAAAAGTTATGCCCAATTTAAAATTCAGAAAAGTCGATGTAGAATTTTTATATATATTTTAATATTAAAAATAGTCATTTTTCAAACAGTCTCAGAATTCGATGAAATTAGTTTTGTTAGGACTGTATCGTTAAAACAAAGCCAAAAATAATTTTTATGGATTTTTCTGAGTTCTTATGTGGCCCCGGTGAATATAAATATACGATCAAATTAATTTATTAAAGGATATAAATATTAATTTAAATAATTCAGGCAACAGACAGCCGTTTGGACTGACGGGACCTAGCCCATTGGATTCGGAATGGGGGCTATTTGGTGGGGTCAACTTCTGTTGGACTGAAATTGGTTTGGTTTAGAACTTTTGGATTTAATCGTAAAAATAACATTTAAATATTATAAATATTCACAACATTATTCACTAAACCGTAAAAAAAACACTATTCACCATCGTTATCAGCCGCCACCCCCTTAAATCCATGGCCGAAATCTTCCTCCCTTCCTTCACTAATTCCCGTCAATCCTCTCATTAAAATTAGCTACTCCTTTGGACTTTATCAAAGCACTTCTCCTTCTCTACAACCCTGTATGGTTGGATCCACCCTAGTGCTTCACAGCCCGAGAACCGAGCCCCTAAACCCGACCGCTTGGAGCCGCCGCCTCGTCTAGGTGCAATCGCACCTGACACCGTTGGCCCTTTTTTGTGTGCCTCCCCTAGCTCTCGGTCGTGGCACATCCTGATCGTCGCGGAGTTGAGCGTCTTGATCGATAAGTGGAAACCTAGCTTTGAGCCTTCAAAGACCAACGTCGGCCTGTTGTTTGAGTGAGGAAGAAAGGATATATTTTTAACTTAATTAATTAATCAATTAATCCAAAGTGTTATTAATATAAATAAATTCATAACTCGCTCATATTGAATCAGAATCGCCCAATTTCAGTTGCGTTGAAATCAGAAAAATTAGAGCTTCACGATGGAACCAATCTGATCTGAAATGAAGCATTTTGGAAATTCAACCAAATTTGAACGTGAACAGAAATTCAGACAAAAAAATCGACTGTGAGATTTCTGATTTTTAAATAATTAATCAAATTATTTATTTTACTTTCTATGTAATGATTGTATGTATACGATTTAGATCTATTTTGTTTGAAACTTGGATGATGATTAATCTATTGTTTGGTGATGAATAATTATAGATCTGTATATGTTAGTTAAATAAAATATCACTTTGGACATATTTGTTCAATTGAATTTGTTTGTCAAACCAATGAAAAATATCATTTTATCATTGTTATTGGATTGAATTAGTTTGTCATAAAATACCATTTTGTTCATTTTATTGAATTGAAATTGTCAATTCAATGAAAAATACCATTTTGTTCATTTTATCGAATTGGAATTAGAATGGTCAATTCAATGAAAAATATCATTTTGTTCATATTATTGAATTGAAAAAGTTATATTTTTGTTTGCATTCCTCGATGCAAACAAAACATTAAAATATAAGAGTTACATTTTTATTTGCATTCCTCGATGCAAATAAAACATAAAATAAAAAAGTTAAAATTTTGTTTGCATTCCTCGATGCAAACAAAAACATTAAAATAAAGAGTTGTATTTTTGTTTGCATTCCTCGATGCAAATAAACTATGAAATTTAAAAGTTGCACATTTATTTGCATTCCTTGATGCAAATAAAATATTGGATTAGAAGTTGCATTTTTATTTGCAATTTTAGATGCAAATAAAATATTGAATTAGAAGTTGCATTCTTTAATGCAAATGAAACAAGAAATTGAAAGTTGTATTTTTAATTGCATTCTTTGATGCAAATAAATTATAAGTTAAAATATTACACTCTCATTACAATTTAGATATAAATAAAAGAATAGGATTAAAAATATCATTTTTACTTTTAAACTAGAGAAAATAAAAATAAAAAAGAGATTATGATAAAATGTATTCACTTTTGTCATTTTAAAGGAATGAGGTAAAATATTCATTTTTGTGTCACTTAAAAAGAATGAAGCAAAATAATCACTTTTGTCAATTTACATTAGTTGAAACAAAATAATCACTTTCGTCAATTTATATTGGTTGAAACAAAATTATTCACTTTGGTCAATTTATATTAGTTAAATCAAACATTCATTTTGTCGAATTATATTGGTTGATACCAAAAAGGACATTTTTGTCAAATAAGTATTAATCACAAATAGCATTTTGATAAAATAGAATTGTCGGCAAATGAATATATCACTCTTCTTATACATTTTATTGAGATAGAATTTACATGCAAATATAATAACCATTTTTATTTGCATAACACGGCATAGAATTTATATGCAAATGTAAAAATCATTCTTATTTGCAAACTTACATTAGAATTTATATTCAAATATAAGAATCATATTGTTGGTCTAAACATAGATTAGAATGTATAGGTGAGATAAAATGACATCCTTATATGTTAATGCATACATTAGAATTTGTATGCAATTTAAAATAAATATTTTTATGTGTTAGTTTATACATCGAAACATATACAAATGAGATTATTTCTTTTACGTTAAGAATAATTACATACAAATTAAGTATAATGAAAATTATCCTTTTATTTGTCATCCACAATAATGTCATATAAATAAATTACATTCTATTAAATATTAGAAATGTATAAGTAAATTATGCGAGTCAAGTATATTTTAATTCGACATTAGGAATAAAATATCATTTTTTGTCCATCATTATCAACATGTTGGTAGTATCAAAATTGGTTAAATTCATTAACCAATTATTTATTTATATGTACTGTTGTTGGCTAAAAACCCCACACGGGTATTGGGATGATAATTGATATACACTAGTCCCAATATTTATTTGTATGTCAATCGATAGATTGACATGCTGCGATGAGAATTATTATTTCACTTTAATGCTCACACAGTTGTGAACTTCACTCTGGATGTTGAATGGATGGTTTGATGAATATTTATCAATTGTTGTCATTTACATATGATGTATGAAATCCATATAACCAAAGTTATATGTTAAATGATTGAGTCGCTTTCCGATTCAGAATATCCTTCATATAAAGAATATTTTTAAACAAAGAATTTCTTTTAAATAAAGAATAAATCTTTCAACTAAGATTATTGGTATTTCAATTTACATTTATTTATTGGAAAATGGTTTTGGGTTTATCGTGAACAATGTTTTTAAATGTCATTGATTCTTTAACCCAATTAAAGATAAGATTTATTTCTTAAATTGGAATAATCGTAAAGTAATGATTTAGGTTATTAAAACTGAATTGGAATTTTAATAAATCTTTGAAAATAAGATTTAAGATTAAATTTAAAAGAATTTATCTTTGATAAAATTAATGGGAACCTTTCCCTAATAATAGGAATATTTTATTTAAAGAATATTCTGAATTGGAATGAGGCGTTGGATGTGTCTTTACAACACTTGATTTTTAATTATAAAAAAATTAAACGTGAGTTATTCGAAAAGACCGGGTTTAACCCATTCTGAATAATTACTACGACGATTAAAAGTCAAAGACATTGAAGACGCTGATTGAAGACCGACGATCTTCACATCGAATGGATGTGTTGCTACTGAGGACCATGATAGGAGTAGCAACCCTGAAGGGGCTTCAGTGGTAGTCGTCCGGACGTACGTATTGATTGTCCGGATACGCAAGCACCTAGGTGACTCCGGATTCGTTCAGACCCAGAACGGATTTGTAAATTGATGTGTGTCCGACATTGAATTTCATGCTATGTAATTAAATTGATATCTATTAATATATATATCTATGGTGGCGGAGGATTTATTCTCTTTCTTAACACCCTTCTTTGAGACACACGAGCTCGAAGGTTATATATTGGTAGTTATCGATCGCATGGTGTGATCTGTCAATGTGACATGCCAAGATGCAATTGATCGGGGTTTTGTTGAAAAGCTGAGCCATGTGGATGATGATCAAAGCATAGCCTATCTAGGCATAGCTTTGTGTATTTCGCTACCTCGCGAGCCTCACATCCCGGTATGAGTCAGAAACGGAGCAAGGGAACGCATGGATTGCACACGTTTCTTTCTAGCTAGAAGTGGTGTTTGGGTTTTACAAGGCCCGACATTTTACTTATGTGGTCGATGGATTTTGAGGCGCCTCAGATATTTTTATTGGTCGCCATTGGTCAATTTATAGGTCCAATAGGATCGGAAAGCGTGTGTTCAGAAATTCTAGTATACGAACTGATGGTAACAGCAGCGATTTCAATATAAGAGGAAGATCTAATGATTTTGATATAAATAAAAAATACAAAAATTTATGGGTTCAGTGCAAAAATTGTGAATTGCCAATCCAACCCATTGCACTATTGGGGGACCGGCCCTGCAGGATCCAAGGGTTCGCCAGCGTCCAAATCCTGAGACATTGCTAAAGTGTCTCGAATCGGTAAGGAGATCGTTCCTAGCCTTGACTCTTGATGGAAGCCCAATTTCCAATACGACATCATGCGGTTTTTATTGTAGAACTAGTACGACGACATAGTATATGGTAGTTATGCCATCTATGATTAATACATTATGAATGAAAGGTTTTTTTAAAACTTATATACACTGATAATAATATCAAATCCGTTTTTATCGTATCAAGCATTTTTGACCATTATAAGGTAAAAATCTATCCTCCGGCTTGCGTTGCATTGTGTCATGGGACCTGAGTCTTATAATGGTTTCATTTTTCTAAAAAGCATTGCGTTGTTTTAATGATTTACTTTATTTATGCACTGGCAATCCAATGGAGTAAACCCGTTCCGCGATAGCGGCGTGGTCCAGTGATTAGCCCCCTTATTAGATAAGTTAAGTAAAAATTTCTCACACCAGTCCCATGATTGACCCGTAGTTTATTTCACTTGGCAAACTCGGGTGCCCCCTTTTCCACACGGGCAGTCGAGTAGCTTATTTTGCAGATATACTGAGCAGGATTCTGGATCGAAGCTTAAAGCTGTGTCTAGAGCATTGATGGTCTTTCGCTGTGTTAATTTAATTATTCCGCTGCATTGTATTAGTTTTGTTGTAATTTAACCTTCCGCTGTACTATTTATCAATGTACTCTAATATATTATGTACTCTGATGTAACATTATTATAATGTTTATAAAAGTCTGTTGTTATTTGTTCTGATGTGTTGTATTCCCAAAGTTAAAGTACTAGAAGATTTCCAACTTTTGGTTCAGACCTGTATGGTTTATGGTCGATTCAAAGGGTGGGAATTTTCGAATCTTTACAGTTGACAATTCTAGTTCAACAAAATGATTAAAAAGGGATTATTCATTTTTGTTGAAAATTCTAGTTCAACAAAATGACTAAAAAGTGATTAATCATTTTTGTTGACAATTCTTGTTCAACAAAATGACTAAAAAGTGATTATTCATTTTTGTTGACAATTCTAGTTCAACAAAATTATTATTTTTGCTCAAACACAAATCTATTTAACCAAAATATTACTTTTGTTATAACTCCAATCTATTTTAAAAAAATGTATTTTTTGCTATAACTCAATTCTATTTAATCAAAATGTAATTTTTGTTTTCAATCATCATATTTTGACAAAATGTAAATCTTTGTTTCAACTAATATGTTTTGACAAAAATGTACATTTTGTTTCAACTAATATGTATTGACAAAAATGTATATTTTGACTCAACTAATCTATATTGTCAAAAATGAGTATTTTGTTTCAACTAAACTAATTTGACAAAAATATATATTGATTCAACTAATCTACTTTGACAAAAAAGGTTCATTTTTGTTTCAATTAATCTTTTTGACAAAGATGTATATTTTGACTCAACTAATCCATTTTACCAAAAATGACAATTTTAATCCAATAATTATATTTTGACAAAAATGATAATTATAATTCATCTATTCTGTTTTGTCAAAACGACAATTTTATTTCAACAATTCTAATTTGACAAAAATGTATATTTTTGTTTCAACCATTCTAATTTGATAAAAATGTATATTTTTGTTTCAACAATTCTAATTTGACAGAATGTATATTTTTGCTTAACAATTATATTTTTTCAAAAATGTATATTTTGTTTCAACTATTATGTTTTGACAAAAATGTATACTTTTATTCAACTATTCGAATTTGACAAAAATGTATATTTTTGTCCAACAATTATATTTTTACAAAAATGTATATTTTGCTCCAAACATTATGTTTTGACAAAAATGTACACTTCCATTCAACTATTCTAATTTGACAAAAATGTATATTTTTGTTCAATAATTATATTTTTACAAAAATGTAAATTTTGTTTCAACCATTATGTTTTAACAAAAATGTATGTTTTTATTTCAACTATTCTAATTAACAAAAATGATAATATTTGTTTCAAATATTTTCTTTCAAAAAAATGTCCTTTTATTTCAACTAGTTTGTTTCAATAAAAATGTCCTTTTTATTTAATAATTATATTTTGACAAAAATGATAACTATAATTCAACTATTTTATTTTGTCAAAAATGACAATTTTATTTCAACAATTCTAAATTGACAAAATTGTCAAACTTGACAAACTTAATCCGATATTTACATTTGACATAAATGATAATTATAATTCCACTATTCTATTTTGTCAAAAATGACAATTTTATTTCAACAATTCTAATTTGACAAAATTGACAAACTTGACAAACTTAATCCAACATTTACATTTGGCATAAATGATAATTATAATTCCACTATTTTAAGTAACAAAAATGATGATTTTTGATTAACTCAATTCTAATTAACAAAAATGTTAAATTTTGATTCAATTAATCTAATTAACAAAAATGATGATTTTTGTTTAACTATTTTCTAATCAACAAAAATGATCAATTCAACAGATCTACTTAAAGCACCAATCACAGATCAAATCACGTATGACAATCAACAGAATATTACAGCGTATGAGTAATACCACAATTATGATTAATTAATTTTAATTATATATAAAAAAGTAGAATTTCTCACAGTGGTTTTAATTCTGAATAATTTAGATTTGTAATTTGTCCAAAATCTGATCTGCTCTGAATCCGTTCTAATCAGTCCAAAAGCGTAGATCTTGGACTCACGATCGTAGTGGTTTTGAAATCGTTCAATTCCGAGTTCGTATGCATTAGTTATGAATTAATTTAGATTGATAATATTTTAAAATAAATTAATTAAATAATAAAAAAAGGAATATACCCCTTTCTTCTACAATCAAAATTAAGGCCGCACCCTCTCTGTAATCCTTCCAAACTAGGTTTCAGTTTAACTTCCGATCAGTGAAGGGGGAGGCCGATCAGGCACTGCCACGTCAGAGCGCTAGGGGAGGCGCACCAACATGGAAGTGGGGTCCAGCCCGATGGAGCGACGGAGGAAGAATTCTGGTCGAAAGTCGGCGGGTTTGGGGGCTCGGTTCTCGAGGTACGTGCAACTACAAGTAACGAAGCGGATATGGATGTGGAGAGGAAGAAGTTCTCTACAAAATCCTCAACAGGATCGATTGGTTTTATTGTATGGATTAGAAGAAATCAGAGGAGAAAGGATTGAACAACCATGGTCATTCGTTTTTAAGGAGGCGGCGGCTCAGAATAAATTATTAGGGTTTGATTAATCTATTATTTATAATATAATAATATTAAATTCTCTTAATTATTGGTTTTAGCCCATTAATCCTTAACAGCTCCAATTCCAGTCCAACAAAAGTTGTTCTTACCCAATTGCCCATGTTTCGGACACAATGGGTTAGGTCCCATCAGCCCAATCGATCGTTTTCAGTTTGTTTTGTTTAATTTAAAAATTAAATCATTTATTTATTTAATTCGATCGTACATTTAAATTTACCAGGGCCACATACGGACTCCGAAAATTCCCAAAAAATAAACCTAGCTATGTTTTGACAATACGGTCCTAACAAAATAAATTTCATCGAATTTGGAGACCATTTGAAAAATGGCCTTTTTAACGGTCAATTAAATTCAACAGAAATTACCGAACGCAGTTTAATTTACCACGCTCACAAAGTAACTCCAAAAATTATGGAAAATTAAACTTAGCAATAATTTGACATTCCGGATGCGGAAAAAATGGTTTCGTTGAAAACGTGGGTCATTTGTATAATGGCCATTTATACGGGCTATAAATTATATTAAATTCCATAGCAACTATTCTGAATATTCAACTGGCCATAACTTTTTATTCCCGCTATGAAATTTTAATTTTTTGGATTCGTTGGAAAGATATTTTTAAACAGATTTAAATATTTTTGGTTTCACTAAAATTCGATATATTTTGAATCTTGTACATTCAGTCAAAGTTTAAATTCAAATTTTCAAACTACCGTGCTATTTCTAACTCCTTTTAAAATTAAAATAAATATATTCGTTCTAACTTCAATTTAAATAAATTTTAAATCGTTATTATTTAAATAAATTATTTTAACTATTCAAGATTCATTAAAATAGCCAAAATATTTTTTTTTAATTGGTTCTGATTTTTCGGGTTGTTACAATCTCCCCCACTTAAAAGCTTTTCGTCCCCGAAAAGGAAACAATAGGAAACAATAGTAAAGCAGGAAACAAAACGGAAAATGTAAAATATTGTAAATGTACCTCTATATAAGAGTTACTCGGAGATGTCCACTCTGCACTTGGGATAATCATGTTTGATGTTATCCTCAGTCTCCCATGTACAGTCTCTAGGATTCCCGCTCCACTGCACTTTGACAAAGTGGATCCGCTTGTTCTTCAGAACTCGGGTCTCTTTGCCAACAATTTTCACTGGCTACCTCCTTACTGTTAAGCTCGGGGTAATCTCTAAATCTTGTTGTGCTGCTTCCTCAACAACCAAGTCTGGATCGTGTACACGCTTCCAGAGTTGAGACACATGGAATACATCATGCACCCCTGGCAACCAGTCAGGCAACTGCACCCTATAAGCGAGAGTTCCAATTCTTTCAAGAATAGGAAATGGGCCAATGAATCTCAGCGCCAACTTCCCAGTCTTCCCAAAATGAACTACACCTCTCAGTGGGGAAACCCTCAAGTATACATAATCGGCAACAGAGAATTCTAAATCCCTTCTTCGTGAGTCTGCCTAACTCTTCTGTCAGCTCTGAGCAGTCAGTAATCACTTCTTAATGAAATCAACTTTATCTGATGCTTCATGAATCATGTCAGGGCCCAATACTAACCAATTGCCTAGTTCCACCCAACATGCGGGAGATCTACATGGCCTGCCATATAATGCTTCAAATGGCGACATCTGCAAGCTTGCTTGGTAACTGTTATTATAAGAGAACTCAACCAAGTGCAAGTGATCTTCCCATGACCCGCCAAAATCAAGAATGCATGCTCACAATAAGTCTTCTAATATGTGGTTCACCCACTCAGTCTGGCCATCTGTCTGAGGATGTGTAGCGACCCGGGAATTTCAACACTTGAATCCTGACATTCACACATCTCTCATCCAGAACTCAAGTACCGAAAACCCAGAAAGCTAGGAGAAGGAAGTTAGAGGGTGAGATAAGAAAGAAAGAATATTAGAATAGAAGAATAAGAAGAAGAACTAATACATCACAGATTCTCACATCGCAGCGGAACAAAATATAATATGGAAATAACTTTTATTAAGAGCTTGAAATAATACTTACATCATCAGAGTACATCCATTCACCTGGACAGTTATAATAGTCTGTCCTCATATATGTAACAGACAGTCGAATAATAACGGTTGAACATCATACGTCTAAACTCCTTTAGCTCGTCTTCGGACTTCAAAACATCTGGTAATCTGAACCTGTACACCTCGGTCTAACCCGAGCATTTACAAAACACCGAGTCAGTCTGGTGAACCAGAGTGAGAAAAACTCGCAAAGTTTAAGGGGGATCATCCAACTTGATTTAAAGTTCAAAAATCTTTTCAAAAAGAAAAGGATAATCGTAAGACCAAATCCACACATAAACACGGACGGTTTTTACCTTACGATAACCCAAAACATTTTGAAAATCAATGCTTGTCTGATGTTATAATAGCGTCTAAATACAAATAAATAGAATCTAGCAGAACGCTTGCATATCACGCTCCACATATATAGTATACAAACAAAACCGCGGGCGCTTATTGGAGATTGAATTCCGACTATGACAAAGTATGGGACCACCTACCGATAGTGTACCTCCAGAGGCGAATACACTGGGTTCAACAAGAACGTCTTGCACCTCGGGCCCACACACGACCGACCACTCATTTCGCTTGAGTGTATCGAATGTATATCACCAACGGTTGGACTCAAACCACCGTTTCTCGAAAAGGGACAGCATCGATAGATTAAAGAAGCAAAAGAAATTTCTCTAGACAGGTGATTATACACTCTAATGGGAGCGACCCACATAGCCATGTTGCCTACCTGATTTTTTTCATTTCCTGGTTGATGAGGCTTGAGGCTATACTCGACTTTTGGCCACTATTCACATCGTCCATCTAGTCATCCAGGAACAGGATGAACCGAAGGCACTCTCCTACCACATCCTAGGAATCACCCTAAAGATCAGTAGCGAGTAGTCCTTGCAATCCATAGATTTCAACCACGACAGAATCAAAGTATATCTTTAGGGATCAGCCAGAGATTGTAAGTAACTCTTCCGTTTATGAAGATCTACGGTCTTCAATTGCTCCATCTCGATCACCATCTCTGACATATTCGTATTTATTGGTCGGAATGGTTTTCGAATATAAATTTGATCCCGGTCTTTCCGTACCAATACCGTTTAGCCAGATTTTTGATAGTCGGTTATTTAACTATCAAAATAAACAACCATAAAAATAAAATAGATTGATTGGTTCAGAACACGGCGTCACTTGGCCATCATATAATATAATATTCTCAAATCATTTTATGCCGATACTTAGAAAAATATCTTAAACCAATATCATATTTCCCGTTAACTACCATTTTAAACATTTTCTATAACACCCCTTATTACCTATAATTGGAAATCCGATTCCACTTATCATTCTTAAAATGATCACTTCGAAATTCCCTTTTATTTTGAAAATACCATTTCATATTCTCAAGCCGCTTTTTAATTCCTTTTATTTCTGGTATCCCATTTTATATTGACAAATTCTTCAAATAACGTTACATTATTCATTTTCAAAATAAATTACTTCAAACATATCCGCTATTACAACTAATATCACCTTTCGATAATCCAGAAGTCGTTCAAGTTGGGGTATTTTAATTACCTCTCAGACCTTGACCAACCACATTCTTATCTTAAGATAAATATTAATTGTAATTCAAAACCCATGTTCATTCTACAATTACCATTTCACTATTTATTTACCATACGGTTTTATAAAACTTCTTACTTTTGAAATTCCCTTTTGTTATTATTACTTAATTTATTGATTTGGTAAATGATTCATAAAACATCATCTTTTAAACTTTAATGTCTTTAAACTATTGGTTTAATTACAAATCCCATTACCCGATCCTTTACCAAATTCAATTACAAGAATTGAGCCTTTCTAAACCTTTCAACATTTATTCTGGGAAATCTCATTTTCAAATCCCATCCACTTAATGCCATTACTAAGTAACGTTAATCTAAAATTAACGTTGTAACTTCCCATATCCTTTTATAACTCATTTATACACCCTTGGTTTACTATAAAACCCTTTTCACTTCGATTCCCCTTACTTAATGACATTAAGTAACATTTACTTTAGGCTTAACAGATTTTCCTAAAATCAATTTATAACTTCATTTATCAAACTTGGTTTAAATATAAACCTGTTCATAAACTCACTTTGAAATACTTTTATATTCATTACTGACTTCGATTTCTTACTTAAATGAACTTCATTTAAGAAGAAATCCGTTAAACTATTAATAAGTTAAAATTATAACTTACTTTACCCTTAATTGGCATTAAGAGTAAATTTCCTTTTAAATCCTTATTAAGTTAAACCAATATTAGTTAAGTTACTCCATTAAATTACTTAGCACAAACTAATTTCAATTCAATAATCCATTTCCGTTAAATAGTTAACCTGATTAACTCTTTGATCAATTCTAACTCGTCTCTTCATTTAAATCTATAAATAATATTATTAATTTAAATATATCTCATTTCAAATTAATCTTATTGTAATTGTTTCTTAAAAACAAATAATCGCAGTTATTTATTCTTTCACGGTTGCTTAACAATCTCATTAATACAAGAATTTTCTTTATAAAAGATAAAGCACGTGCTTCGCACACGGTCGATTTTGGTGTCAAATGGTGGTTGTTGGTTAAATAATCCATATATGTGTGGTTGATTTTGTTTACTTTTAAAAATCTTATTAAAAATAATCTATTTAAAAATCTATATTCAGTTATAAAATAAATTTCATAACTTCATTTTTTTATCGATGCACCTGACGGTAAATCAATCTTTATAAACAGTTTGTATTTTGGCCATCTGCTATAAATTCCTCAACCAATGTCACCTATTGGTTAATAACCAAACAAATGTTGAATTTAGATTCAACAAACAACCGCCAAGTCAATAATCCAATCATGTCGGTCAGACAGTTTATATAATGATCATATGCAAATAAATAACCAATTCAACTAGTAGCGGTTAACCAATAATAATCATTCAAGCATCCAATTTAATTTTAAAATGTTTATACCATTATAAACGTAACCAACAAGGTAAGTTACCTTCGTTGGAAATAATCGTTAAAAATAACGATTTCATTTCATTTAAATTAAACAACCGTTTAATTTAAAACAGTATAGCGAATAACCAAACAATCATTAAATCAACCAGCAAACATAGCACACAAGCAATAAACCCGATTTATAAAAATTATAAATGGGTAACTGAGTGAGTTTAACTCACCTTGTTTTTATACCATTGTTGAAACGGTTGGTTTTACGGTGTCTAGTCGCATTCCACTCTGTCTGTTTTCAATTCCAAATGCTACGCTTGTCGATACGATCCTGATCCTACTTGTTCTGTTTCATTCTGCTAGCATACTTAAAATTTTATTAACGTTCTAACAAACTTGTTATAATTAAATAAAATTTCCTTATCATATATTTAACAAATCACTTTAGTTAGAAAACATCAGACCGTTACCTTTTTATTTGAAAAGCGAGTCCGCCATTGATTAGAAACTATACGGTCCGATCTCCTTGATTACTCAGTTCCTTACATTCGGACACAACCGCCAGCTTTGATATGAACTAATCATATTTATCAATCCTCAATTTGGGACTTTACCCAGGCCTATTCCTCCATCGTCCCTTATACTCCCTGCTACACCTTGTTGTTTC
Source organism: Allium sativum (assembly GCA_030737875.1). Taxonomy (NCBI): domain Eukaryota; kingdom Viridiplantae; phylum Streptophyta; class Magnoliopsida; order Asparagales; family Amaryllidaceae; genus Allium; species Allium sativum. Next base: position 225,327,327 of record CM060911.1, on the reverse strand, counting down.
CAACCTAACCCTCCTGCCGCGTTACTCTTTTTTTTATATAAAAAGAGGACGAACCAAACCCATTTCAGTGTATACGTCCTTCACTGATACCGCCATTCCCGTGCCTTTTCTTCCTTACTGACCTTTTTCCCCATACAAAACGTTCTTCTCCCCTTCCAACTATTTCTCTCTCCCCATCTGGTCTCTCTTTCCCAACGTCACCCTCTTATTTGCACTATCCCTTATACCTCCTTCTTTCGAAACAACACCGGACCCCGATAGCACCTCCAACGCCTTGCTCCTATATCCCTCCATCAGCATGACCAGAGCTCGCCTTCGCCATTTTCGGTCCCACGCCATCGAAAGTGACTCCTCCGTGGCCATGCTCCTCCCAACTCTATGGCAAGCACGCACTTGGAAACAACCAAACCCAGAATGGTTCGCTCCCAGCTCTCAACATCCCAGCGTGAAGTATGATTGCTCACAGGCTCAAGGCCATTTGTTTTAGGAATTTAAGGATTTTTTTTTGGAAAAAGAGAAACTTGGCAAAATGTAGGAGAGGTGAAGTAGCTGGGAACTGAAGGTGACATTTATACAGAGAGGAGAACGTGGTACTCAAGTTTACTTGGGGCCAAGGGTAAATTAGATTCGCAGTCAAGAAAATGAGACACCGTAGCCTACAAGAAATTTTTGGTTTGGTCCGCAAGAAACCGATTATATAATACGTAGAGTAGTTGTACCATTTCTAGGCTTGCAGTAAATTTTATATAGCATGTGCATGTTTTAATATACATGTACGGTTTTTGTAAGTAGGTTGTCTCCTCCTTTTAGGCATCATTTCTTTCTTTCCGGTGAATTGTTTTCAACCGTTTAATTCACTTATTGTTTTAGTTCCCCTTTTTTAATATATATTGGTCGATGTGCAGGTGCTTTTATTATATTTGTACTGTGTGTGTAGGGAGATGGCATGAATCAGTGTATGCTTCGTTGTCCAGGGGCATGACATGTGCAATTGTATTAGGCTATGTATGGTTTTTTAGTGTAGCTATTGTGTATATTAAGATGTCATGGCTGTTTCCTAGAACTGAAAAGGGCTATCCGTGCTGTAGGGTTCTATAGAGAAGGAATAAGTAGAGCACAGTTCATTTAATTATTTTCGCACAGACGACTACGGACAAAAACAAAAATATAGTCGTGTCCAACGAGGTGCCACTATCCCAAAAATATAATAATATCGGTAGGTTAACTCATATTATGAAACCCCAAAATGTTGACACAGGGTGCAAAATACTCCAAATAAAAAGTTACTTATTTAATTAATTAAAAATTACAGTAAAATTCTAAAAATCAAATTATGCCTACGCCTCAAAATACTTGTTAAAATTCGAAGTCAATATTAAATTATATTTACATTATCGTTATGGGTTATAAACGATTCCACGACGGCTATTTTAAATTTTGATTTGGACATATCTTATAATCTATACGATGAAATCTCGATTTTTCTCTTCTGTTAGAAAATTATAATCAATTTGATTCTAACGTTTCTTGTTTCACAGAGTTCTGAATTAAAATGGATTCTATATATTCAGTTGAAGTTCAAAACACAATAATACGAACTACCGCGCAGTTTCGAGTTCGTATTATATTAAATATATAATTATAAACGTTCCTTCGTCGTTTAACAACGAATTTCGATATTAAATCCATTAACATTACAAATATAATATTTAAAACTAATTTAAATATTTGAATTCAAACAGTTGAATAATCCGGGTCGTTACATTCTTCCACCCTCAAATAAATTTCGTCCTCAAAATTGCTAAGTTAAGAAGAATGCTCCAAACCCAATTTTCTAAAAGTAATTATAAAAATATTATATAACTCTTAAAAATTTTATGAAAAATTCTCCCGCACTTCCTCTGTATCGTTCGATTCAAACAATTTACAATTCGCCACTCTGGGCCGCTAATCGATCAAAAGAAAACAAAGCCAAGCGGCTAACCCAACTCAGGGGTATAAAATTAATCACCCAATATATTAAGGTTTACCCTTTTTGTCGAGCAACCAGACTCTAATCACGAGTCAAAACACTAAAAGTTCCTCCTTTTTCCAATCCTGCACTTGATTCAATATCCAACCCCAATAACATATACAGGGTTAACATATTTAGATTTACTTCACGAGTAGTTCTATTCCAATTTGTTATACTGAAATTTATTTAATTAATTCATTCAACTTTGATGAATTTTATATTCAAATGAATCCATTAGCCAACACCCAAAAACACACAATTAGCATAACCAAATCAACCATATTTAACTTATGAGTTAAATTTTGATTTATTTATCTCTGTATACTAAATTTCACGTTTTCCAATTCTTCTGGTTATATTAAACTTATTGAAATTCAAAATAAAGTTTGAATTTCCATTCAAATCAATCAAAAAACCAATATCAATAATTCGATAAAATTATTTCATTTCTATATGAAAATATATTTTGGGCAAAATTATTTCATTTACCCGCTTTACAAAATAGTATTGTATCAATTTGTCAGTTAAACTTGAACTGATCAAATGACATAATACAAAACATTTTTATATAAAATTTACAAATACGCGCTCTCATATATATACATACTCAACTCGGTCTAGGGTACTACTAACTCAATCTCTATCGAGTTATACCACAGATCCAAGGTTATTCCTAAACCTCGCTCTGATACCAACTGTAGCGACCCGGGAATTTCAACACTTGAATCCTGACATTTACACATCTCTCGTCCAGAACTCAAGTACCGAAAACCCAGAAAGCTAGGAGAAGGAAGTTAGAGGGTGAGATAAGAAAGAAAGAATATTAGAATAGAAGAATAAGAAGAAGAACTAATACAACACATATTCTCACATCGCAGCGGAACAAAATATAATATGGAAATAACTTTTATTGAGAGCTTGAAATAATACTTACATCATCAGAGTACACCCATTCACCTGGACAGTTAAAATAGTCTGTCCTCATATATGTAACACACAGCAGAATAATAACGGTTGAACATCATACGTCTGAACTCCTTCAGCTCGTCTTTAGGCTTCAAAACATCTGGTAACCTGAACCTGTACACCTCGGTCTAACCCGAGCATTTACAAAACACCGGGTCAGTATGGTGAACCAGAGTGAGAAAAACTCGCAAAGTTTAAGGGGGATCATCCAACTTGATTTAAAGTTCAAAAATCTTTTCAAAAAGAAAAGGATAATCGTAAGACCAAATCCACACATAAACACGGACGGTTTTTACCCTACGATAACACAAAACATTTTGAAAATCAATGCTTGTCTGATATTATAATAGTGTCTAAATACAAATAAATAGAATCTAGCAGAACGCTTGCATCTCACGCTCCACATATATAGTATACAAACAAAACCGCGGGCGTTTATTGGAGATTGGATTCCGACTATGACAAAGTATGGGACCACCTACCGATAGTGTACCTCTAGAGGCGAATACACTGGGTTCAACAAGAACGTCTTACACTCCGACCCACACATGACCGACCACTCATTTCGCTTGAGTGTATCAAATGTATATCACCAACGGTTGGGCTCAAACCACCGTTTCCCGAAAAGGGACAGCATCGATAGATTAAAGAAGCAAAAGAAATTTCTCTAGATAGGTGATTATACACTCTAATGGGAGCGACCCACATAGCCATGCTGCCTGCCCGATTTTTGTCATTTCCTGGTTGATGAGGCCTGAGGCTATACTCGACTTTTGGCCACTATTCACATCGTCCATCAAGTCATCCAGGAACAGGATGAACCGAAGGCACTCTCCTACCACATCCTAGGAATCACCCTAAAGATCAGTAGCGAGTAGTCCTTGCAATCCATAGATTTCAACCACTAAAGAATCAAAGTATATCTCTGGGGATCAGCCAGAGATTGTAAGTAACTCTTCCGTTTATGAAGATCTACGGTCTTCAATTGCTCCATCTCGATCATCATCTCTGACGTATTCGTATTTATTGGTCGGAATGGTTTTCGAATATAAATTCGATCCCGGTCTTTCTGTACCAATACCGTTTAGCTAGATTTTTGATACTCGGTTATTTAACTATCTAAATAAACAACCATAAAAATAAAATAGATTCATTGGTTCAGAACACAGCGTCACTTGGCCATCATATAGTATAATATTCTCAAATCATTTTATGCCGATACTTAGAAAAATATCTTAAACCAATATCACATTTCCTGTTAACTACCATTTTAAACATTTTCTATAACATCCCTTATTACCTATAATTGGAAATCCGATTCCACTTATCATTCTTAAAATGATCACTTCGAAATTCCCTTTTATTTTGAAAATACCATTTCATATTCTCAAGCCGCTTTTTAATTCCTTTTATTTCTGGGATCCCATTTTATATTGACAAATTCTTCAAATAACGTTACATTATTCATTTTCAAAATAAATTACTTCAAACACATCCGCTATTACAACTAATATCACCTTTCGATAATCCTGAAGTCGTTCAAGTTGGGGTATTTTAATTACCTCTCAGACATTGACCAACCACATTCTTATCTTAAGATAAATATTAATTGTAATTCAAAACCCATGTTCATTCTACAATTACCATTTCACTATTTATTTACCATACGGTTTTATAAAACTTCTTACTTTTGAAATTCCCTTTTGTTATTATTACTTAATTTATTGATTTGGTAAATGATTCATAAAACATCATCTTTTAAACTTTAATGTCTTTAAACTATTGGTTTAATTACAAATCCCATTACCCGATCCTTTACCAAATTCAATTACAAGAATTGAGCCTTTCTAAACCTTTCAACATTTATTCTGGGAAATCTCATTTTCAAATCCCATCCACTTAATGCCATTACTAAGTAACGTTAATCTAAAATTAACGTTGTAACTTCCCATATCCTTTTATAACTCGTTTATACACCTTTGGTTTACTATGAAACCCTTTTCACTTCGATTCCCCTTACTTAATGACATTAAGTAATATTTACTTTAGGCTTAACAGATTTTCCTAAAATCAATTTATAACTTCATTTATCAAACATGGTTTAAATATAAACCTGTTCATAAACTCACTTTGAAATACTTTTATATTCATTATTGACTTCGATTTCTTACTTAAATGAACTTCATTTAAGAAGAAATCCGTTAAACTATTAATAAGTTAAAATTATAACTTACTTTACCCTTAATTGGCGTTAAGAGTAAATTTCCTTTTAAATCCTTATTAAGTTAAACCAATATTAGTTAAGTTACTCCATTAAATTACTTAGCACAAACTAATTTCAATTCAATAATCCATTTCCGTTAAATAGTTGACCTGATTAACTCTTTGATCAATTCTAACTCGTCTCTTCATTTAAATCTATAAATAATATTATTAATTTAAATATATCTCATTTCAAAATAATCTTATTGTAATTGTTTCTTAAAAACAAATAATCCCAGTTATTTATTGTTTCACAGTTGCTTAACAATCTCATTAATACAAGAATTTGCTTTATAAAAGATAAAGCACGTGCTTCGCACACGGTCGATTTTGGTGTCAAATGTTGGTTGTTGGTTAAATAATCCATATATGTGTGGTTGATTTTGTTTACTTTTAAAAATCTTATTAAAAATAATCTGTTTAAAAATCTATATTCAGTTATAAAATAAATTTCATAACTTCATTTTTTTATCGATGCACCTGACGGTCAATCAATCTTTATAAACAGTTTGTATTTTGGCCATCCGCTATAAATTCCTCAACCAATGTCACCTATTGGTTAATAACCAAACAAATGTTGAATTTAGATTCAACAAACAACCGCCAAGTCAATAATCCAATCATGTCGGTCAGATAGTTCATATAATGATCATATGCAAATAAATAACCAATTCAACTAGTAGCGGTTAACCAATAATAATCATTCAAGCATCCAATTTAATTTTAAAACGTTTATACCATTATAAACGTAACCAACAAGGTAAGTTACCTTCGTTGGAAATAATCGTTAAAAATAACGATTTCATTTCATTTAAATTAAACAACCGTTTAATTTAAAACAGTATAGCGAATAACCAAACAATCATTAAATCAACCAGCAAACATAGCACACAAGCAATAAACCCGATTTATAAAAATTATAAATGGGTAACTGAGTGAGTTTAACTCACCTTGTTTTTATACCGTTGTTGAAACTGTTGGTTTTACGGTGTCTAGTCGCATTCCACTCTGTCTGTTTTCAATTCCAAATGCTACGCTTGTCGATACGATCCTGATCCTACTTGTTATGTTTCATTCTGCTAGCATAATTAAAATTTTATTAACGTTCTAACATACTTGTTATAATTAAATAAAATTTCCTTATCATATATTTAACAAATCACTTTAGTTAGAAAACATCAGACCGTTACCTTTTTATTTGAAAAGCGGGTCCGCCATTGATTAGAAACTATACGGTCCGATCTCCTTGATTACTCAGTTCCTTGCATTCGGACACAACCGCCAGCTTTGATATGAACTAATCATATTTATCAATCCTCAATTTGGCACTTTACCCAGGCCTATTCCTCCATCATCCCTTATACTCCCTGCTACACCTTGTTGTTTCCAACCTAACCCTCCTGCCGCGTTACTCTTTTTTTTATATATATAAAAAGAGGACGAACCAAACCCATTTCAGTGTATACGTCCTTCGCTGATACCGCCATTCCCGTGCCTTTTCTTCCTTACTGACCTTTTTCCCCATACAAAATGTTCTTCTCCCCTTCCAACTATTTCTCTCTCCCCATCTGGTCTATCTTTCCCAACGTCACCCTCTTATTTGCACTATCCCTTCTACCTCCTTCTTTCAAAACAACACCGGACCCCGACAGTGCCTCCAACGCCTTGCTCCTATATCCCTCCATCAGCATGACCAGAGCTCGCCTTCGCCATTTCCGGTCCCACGCCATCGAAAGTGACTCCTCCGTGGCCCTGCCCCTCCCCACAACTCTATGGCAAGCACGCACTTGGAAACAACCAAACCCATAATGGTTCGCTCCCAGCTCTCAACATCCCAGCGTGAAGTATGATCGCTCACAGGCTCAAGGCCATTTGTTTTAGGAATTTAAGGTTTTTTTTTTGGAAAATGAGAAACTTGGCAAAATGTAGGAGAGGTGAAGTAGCTGGGAACTGAAGGTGATATTTATACAGAGAGGAGAACGTGGTACTCAAGTTTACTTGGGGCCAAGGGTAAATTAGATTGGCAGTCAAGAAAATGAGACACCGTAGCCTACAAGAAATTTTTTGTTTGGTCCGCAAGAAACCGATTATATAATACGTAGAGTAGCTGTACCATTTCTAGGCTTGGAGTAAATTTTATATAGCATGTGCATGTTTTAATATAAATGTATTGTTTTTGTAGGTAGGCTGTCTCCTCCTTTTAGGCATCATTTCTTTCTTTCCGGTGAATTGTTTTCAACCGTTTATTTCACTTATTGTTTTAGTTCCCCTTTTTTAATATATATTGGTCGATGTGCAGGTGCTTGTATTATATTTGTACTGTGTGTATAGGGAGAAGGCATGAATCAGTGTATGCTTTGTTGTCAAGGGGCACGACATGTACAATTGTATTAGGCTGTGTACGGTTTTTCAGTGTAGCTATTGTGTATATTCAGATGTCATAGTTGTTTCCTAGAACCAAAAAGGGCTATCCGTGCTGTAGGGTTCTGTAGAGAAGGAATAAGTAGAGCACGGTTCATTTATTTATTTTCGCACAGACGACTACGGACAAAAATAAAAATACAGTTGTGTCCAACGAGGTGCCACTATCCCAAAAATACAATAATATCGGTAGGTTAACTCATATTATGAAACCCCAAAATGTTGACATAGGGTACAAAATACTCCAAATAAAAAGTTACTTATTTAATTAATTAAAAATTACAGTAAAATTCTAAAAATCAAATTATGCCTACGCCTCAAAAGACTTGTTCAAATTCGAAGTCAATATTTAATTATATTTACATTATCGTTATGGCTTATAAACGATTCCACGGCGACTATTTTAAATTTTGATTTGGACATATCTTATAATCTATACGATGAAATCTCGATTTTTCTCTTCTGTTAGAAAATTATAATCAATCTAATTCTAACGTTTCTTGTTTCACAGAGTTCTGAATTAAAATGGATTCTGTATATTCAGTTGAAGTTCAAAACACAATAATACGAACTACCGCGCAGTTTCGAGTTCGTATTATATTAAATATATAATTATAAACGTTCCTTCGTCGTTTAACAACGAATTTCGATATTAAATCCATTAACATTACAAATATAATATTTAAAACTAATTTAAATATTTGAATTCAAACAGTTGAATAATCCGGGTCGTTACAGGATGATAAGCAGTGCTTAGATTCAACTTTGTCCCTTGCTCTTCTTGGAATGCTTCCTAGAATTTACTTACAAATATCGGATTGCGATCACTAACATTGCTACTGGGAACTCCATTTAGGCTGACAATCTCTCTGAAATAAAGATGCCCAGACTTCGAGCTGTTTTATTAGATCTGACAAGAATAAAATGGGCGGTCTTTGTGAAACAATCTACAATCACACATATACTGTCATTGCTTTTTCTGGTTCGGGGCAAGCCATCAATGAAATCCATAGAAATTTGATCTCACTTCCAACTTGGAAGCTCTAGCAGTTGCAACAATCCTGCGAGCTTCTGTTGATCGCTTTTGACTTGTTGACAGGTGGAACATCTGCTAACTTATATGGAAATGTCCCTCGTCATAGATCTCCACCAAAATGTGCGCTTGAGGTCATGATACATCTTGCTCACCCCTGGATGAATACTAAGCTTAGATTTGTAACATTCATCCATTGCTTCCTTTCTGAGCTCCGGAAGGTTCGGAACACAAATTCGGCCTAACAGTCTCGAAACCCTTTTGTTGTCAATCTGGAAACTCGTGGGTTCGCCTTCCCGAACTATTTTGCTAATTCTCTGTATAAACTCATCATTCTTCTGAAGAACAGAGATCTTATCAATCAATGTAGGTGTAATGATGAGATTGGCGATGATAAGATTGGTGGCATCCGCATTCTTTCTGCTAAGCGCATCCGCCATAACATTGGCTTTTCCTGGTGTATATAGGATGTCCAGATCATAGGCCGCAAGAAATTCTAACCAACATTGCTGCCTCAAATTCAGGTCTCTTTGTGTGAACAGATACTTCAAGGATTTATGATTAGTACATAATTCGAACTTCTCACCCAAAAGATAGGGCCACCATATCTTTAAAGCAAACACGATGGCCATCAACTCAAGATCACGAGTGGGGTATCTTTTCTCATGTGGTTTCAACTGACGGCTAGCATATGCAACTACTTTGCCCCTTTGCATTAACACTGCACCAATACCCTCAATAGAAGCATCAGTATAGACTGTCAAATCTTGGTTTCCATCAATAATGGTCAACATGGGAGCAGTGGTCAACCTCATTTTCAGTTCTTGGAAAGCTGCCTCACATTCGGGTGTCCAAATAAACTTTGTATGCTTCTTAGTTAGATTCGTCAATGGACAAGATAGTTTTGAAAAATCTTTAACGAATTTCCGATAATAGCCAGCCAATCCTAAGAAACTTCTGATTTCTGTAGGAGTGCTAGGCTGCTTCCAATCTTGAATGGCTGAGATCTTGCCTGGGTCTACTAAAATGCCTTTCTTTAATACAAGATGACCGAGAAATTTCACTTCTTCTTGCCGGAATATGCACTTAGAGAATTTGGCTTTCAACACATTCTTTCTCTGAATCTCCAAAACTTCCTTCAGATGCTTTTCATGCTCAGTAGTGGATTTAGAAAAGATTAAGATATCATCGATGAAAACCAGCACGAATTTATTCAAGACATCCCGGAATACTTTGTTCATCAGGTCGACAAAGTAAGCAGGAGCGTTACATAAGCCGAATGACATTACTAGCCATTCATAGAATAAGTCTGGCCCTTTGAAAGCTGTCAAAGGAACAAATTCTTTGGCAATGCGCAATTGATGGAATCCTGTAGCTAGGTCCATTCTAGAGAATACTTGAACTCCATTCAAGCGGTCCAGTAGATCATCAATAGGCGGCAATGGATATTAGTTTTTCAGCATTTGTTTATTGAGGTCACGGTAATCCACACATAGTCTGAGAGTACCGTCTGACTTTGGGATAAACACCACTGTTGCACCCCAATTTGAGAAGCTAGGCCTGATCAGACCCTTCCACAAAAGCTATTTTGTTTTATTGCTTAGCTCCTCGTTTTCTTTCAGCATCATTCTCCGAATAGGACGCACAACTGGCCTTGCATTCAGAACTAAGTCAATCCTGAAGTCGATTTCTCTGCGCGGAGGTAAGCTATCAACTTCTTCAAACACATCCGCATAATCTCTGACGACAAGAATATCCTCAATAGAAGCAGGAGTAACTTCTAGAGAAGACCAGAATTCTTTCCTATCTGTGGCTGAGCCGTGGCATGGTATAGCAATAATATCTCCAAATTTGGTTTTAATTTTGACTATTCTTTCAGCGCATAGTAACTCAGGCTCATACTTTACTAGCCAATCCAGTCCAAGTATGATATCATATCCGGAAAAACTCATAACGATCAAGTCAAAAGGGAACTGGAAATAAGAATAAGAAACAGGCACTCTACAATATTGATCGAGAATAAGTGAACCTCCTAACGGACTATGGGCTTTAATCGATTAGTTAAGTTTTCTTGGTTTCAGTTTTAACTTTTTAATTGTGTCACTAGAAATGAAACTTCGCGATGCACTAGTGTCAAACGATACTGTAATAGGAATGTTCTTAATAGTAAGAGTACCTCCTAAAACATCGGGTTTACCTGCTCCCTAGGAAGAAGCTAGTGCAGCCGCACCATCGTATTCATGAGCCACTTGAGAATTCTTCAGCAATGGGCAGTTTGGCTTGATGTGCCCCTTCTTATGACAATTGTAGCACTCCCTCTGATCTTGAGAACTCCGACTAGGCCCAGACTCATTTGTCCTTGGCCTCTTTGGAGCTCGGCATTCGTAATCGAAGTGTCCCATCTTCTGGCAGTTAAAGCATCTCACCTTAGCCTTTTTACTTCCTTGAGGCTTGGTGGCTGAAGAGTTGCTCGCCTCTGGTTTCTTGTTAGCCTGCTTCCTCTTGTTTTTATTTTGATTTTTTCCCCGATCTTGTTGAGAATTCCTTTCATTTTCTTCATATCGACAAGCCATCTCGACCACCTCATTAAATGGAAGCTTAATGTGTGATGTCACTCTGTTCAAATACTTCCTTGAAAGGCCATTAATAAATCTCTTATTCTTCTGGAATGGGTCCCGAATTAATTCAGGAGCATAGCGTGAAAGCTCTTCAAACTTCTGCACATACTCAGAAACAGTCTTATCTCCTTGTTGCAAATTGGAAAACTAATCGTGAAGATGCCCTACTTCTTGCGGGGGAATAAATTTCTCATTAAAGAGCTCCTTAAATTTTGCCCAAGAAATTTCGGCCTCATTATTTCCAATTATGATAGTCTCCCACCAATTTTGAGCCTCATCCTTCAAAAGCCACGATGCCATAAAATGCTTGCGGTGATCTTCAAGTTCCAAGCCTCCAAATATTTTCTCATAAGTCTTTAGCCATGCTTTAGCTTCCATCACCGTCTCTCGGCTTGTGAATGACACGCCACCCAAATTCCTGAACTTCTTAGCTACCTTGTCCAGGTCAAAAGGCTGTGGGGGTGGAGATGGTGGTGGTTCTACAGCCTCGGGATTGGGATTCTCTTAAACAATGGGGGCTTTATCCCTTACTGGACCTCTGGCTCCGCCTCTGCCTCGGGCTCTTGCTCTAGTGCTCATTTTCAGTCAGTTCTGTACCATCAAGGAAAGAGTCAGACCAATAGAAATGACAATCTTTAAAGGGAGGGTGAAAGTAAAGGACATATTGAAACATGATGATGTAATGACTGATTAATATGTGCTATTCTGCTGTGTTCATTCTAGGACATTACTAATCCTACCTCTAATGAGCTATTCGCCTTAGAATAATGCTGATTCTATCTAGATGAATTGTTTTGAATATGTCATACTCCGAAGCTAAGGTTAACCTTTAGCTCTGATACCAACTGTGATGACCCCAAACTTCCGTAGTACGAAAGCAAGGATAATCATTGGAATATAACATATTTACAACAACAGCAGATCTCAGATAACAGCATAACACATAAATCATTGCAGCGCAAATAGAAATGTCATCAACGTCACAACATCATAACATCAGAGTGGCACAGTTACAGGATACAACTCAGCATATAAATGTAACAACCCGCATTCTACGCATCGGAGGATCGTATAATATTTATTTCTTTCACATACGGAGTCTTATGGTCATGTAACTTTGGGAGACGACCACTGGGGTCATTTCCCATGTTCATAATTTTTGCCGATTTTTAAATGACCGTTTTGCCCCTTGCTGATACTGTTTTGGCCATAACTTTTGACTGGAAAGGAATTTTGACTTGAAACCACATCAATTAGATTCGTTTGATGGTTTACAATACCGTAGAGTGGTCACATTAGCCAAACGGACTCACCGTTTGGGAGATATGGCTGAAACAAGTTTCAGATAGTGAAAAACAGCTTAATTGGGCTTAACCGGGTGATTAACAGCTAGGCCCAATGGGGGATTTCGGGATTAGAGGTATTTAAGGGCTGCTAGGGTTAGGATTTCGGTTTTTCACTCATTTTTCAGCCGCCACAAACTCTCTCTTCAACCTAACAATGGCCTCCAACATCTAAATACATCTCTAATCACTTTTTAATCGAGTTTTGGCTTAAACTACATCAAATTAAGGAGAGAAAGCACCAAAGCAAAGTTAGAGCTGTTGTGTTACATTGGGAACATCGCCAAATAGAGATTCATTTCAGTTTTGAGGTTTTATTTGTGGCCAAGGTGAGTGATTTGCATAGCTTTGCGCAAATTACGGTTAATTAAGGGTAATTAGTGAAGATTAGCGAATTTATACATTGATAAATTCTGGAAAAATATCAATAAATTCTTAAATAATGTTTTAGACCTCTGTTAGAAATTTTGTTTGATTTGGTTAAGTTTTACTAATCATATCATTAGTTTTGCTTAAACATGCTTAAGGGAAAATATGGGATTTTGGGTATGTTTTATCCATTTTACATGTTATGGTTGATGTTTTGGTGTTTATGGTCACTTCGATTTGTTGCTATGACTATATGACATGTTTTGTGATTAATTAGAATAGTTAGATTGGTCGAAAACGTCGTCGATTGACGTAAACAAGTTGTTGGAAAAAGTTGCAGAAAGTTGTGCAGGGTTTCAGATCGGATTGGGTATGGGCTCGGATCGGATAGGAGAGCTGGGCAAGGAAATCCGAACCGGACTGAAATCTGGCACAAAGTAAACTTGGCAAGAAGGAAGGCCATTCGCATAGAGTTGGTGAAGGGACCGGATCGGAGAGACCAAAGGGGATCGGATCGGAGGAAGGAGCCCCGAACCGAACCGCCCTCCAAGCAGACAAGAGACAGGTTAGCTGGGTATGCACGGGTAGCTGATCTGGAGACGAGCAGAAGGCTTCCACGTATGATATATATAGTATTCTCCCTGTGTTGTTGAAGATCACAGCTTGGGCCTTAGTCATGCATCTTCTACTTTACCTTTCTTTTGTTTTAGAGACAGTAAATTTGGAAAGTTCTAATAAGCTGTATTTGGATTTCCGCTGCTATGTTGGTTTAGTTTTCAGCTTATGCACTGTCTCTCCTGTTTTATGTCAAGATTATGTTATTATTATATTTTGATTCCATGCGCTGTGAGACATTCTACAGGTTACTTGTTAGTTCTTTCATCTTATTTCCTTTCTTTGGCGACCGTTCCGTGCTTGTTGGGCATGTGTACAGCGCACCTTCGGAGGAAATGCAGGCTGGTGCGGGGCGGGCCGTCACATTTGGTATCAGAGCTCTAGGTTGCGTAGTTAACCTAGGGAAGTCATCAGGGAGAGATAGTATACGTATATGAGAGCGCGTATTTGTGATTATTTTGGTTTTCAAAAGCTATATATATACTATTAGTATAGTTAAGGATGAAGTCGCACTGCACTGACACCGCAAAGAGTATGGTTAATCGTTTTCTCTGTGCAGATTAAGCGATGAGCCGATACGCAAGAGGAGCCGGTAGAGGAGCCAATAATGGGAATGTTGCTGACATGAGGACGATGTTTACTGACCTCATGAAAGAGATGCTTAGGGATGTGCAGAGGGCAGCTCCCAATGGTGGTAATGGTGGTGGTCCAATAGTGCAGGCGCCTAGGGCCGATTTCGCCAAGCTGAATAAGGATTATACTAGTCTTGGTGGGAAGCCGTTCCACGAAACGGAGTCGGCCACGGATGTTCAGGATTGGTTGGATAGCTGCGAGCGTATCTTCGAAGACTTGGGTATCGAGGATGCGATGAAGAGAAGGCTAGCATCCCGTCAGCTGCAAGGACGGGCAATGAATTGGTGGAATGCTATAAAGGCAGCTACTCCCGAGGATCAGATTACTTGGGATCAGTTTAAGGCTCGCTTTAGCGATAAGTTCATTCCAGCTGCTCAGAAGTCAGTGCTGTTTAAGAAATTCTTGGAGCTTAAGCAAAATGGCAGAGCTGTCTCGGAGTATATTGCTGAATTCGACACTTTATCGAAATATGGGTTATCCCTAATTGATACTACCGAGAAGAAGAACAAGAAGTTTATAACAGGTTTGGATCAGTACTTGGGGGAAAAGCTTATTAACCACATCGACGAGACGTTTGAATCGATTGTGGGGAAAGCATTGAGGTCAGAAAGTCTTTACCCTAAGTCAAAGACTGAGGTTGCATCTGCAGTGGAGCCAAAGCCGCAAGCAAGCGGTGGAGGCAAGAATAATTCCCAGAATAAGAGGAAACAAGATCAAACCATGGATGGTCAGAATAAGAAAAATAAGAAAGATCGCGAGTGCTTTAGCTGTAGCAAGAAGGGCCACTATGCCAGAGATTGTCGGGAAAAGCCTGGGGAAAGGAAGTTCTTTAATTGTGGCCAAGCGGGACATCACAAGAATGAATGTCCACAACCTCCTAAGGAGAAGCAGATCGTGAAAGCATATGCTATCAACGATTTTCCTTCTTCGTCGAATGCCCCAACTGCGGCACAGAAGGGAAAAGGTGTCGTTATTCGAGGTATGCTTTCTATTTAAGATGTTTCTGTTCGAGTATTATCTGACAAACCTGAGTTAGTCGATAGACCTTTAGTGGTGACGAACCCGATTGGTGGTTCGATTAGCCTCAGTATGATTTACCGTAAAGTGGTCTTATCGAGCCATGGATGTATGTTTGTTTATGATTATTTTGTTTTGGGCTTTACTGGGTTTAGTATTATTTGGGAAGTCGATCTACTCTAAAGGAATAGGGTGGTATTAGGTAACTACCTAGTGATGGCGATAGTAATAGGAGTCAAGGAAGCTAAGAGGTTATCGTTGTATTAAGTCCTAGTTGTCTCTGGGAGGCAAATGAGTGCTCCAGTGCTTAGTTGTTTTGCTAGTATCACCTCGCGTGGATTTTCCGAATTCGGAGGAGATGTTCCTTGGGTGCTTGTCTGATATTGGTTTAGGCCTTTGGGGCTTGTGCCTGGGGAATGTCGAGTTCGACTAGGATGGTTTGAGTGAGAGATAAATAGTTGTTGCGATTCTTCATTTGATGATTTCTTGGTTTACTCGGGGAGCAATGGGCAGCCGTGACATGAGAAGACTGTTCAATGGTATAGAATGCTACGAGTTAGACTCGATAAGGTTGTGAGAAGGCTCGACTGGGACTCGGGAAAAATGCAAAGTAATGGATTGTTTAGGACCCTATGTTGATGTTCTCTTTGGATAGTAGAACTTTGAAGAAAATAGGTATTCGTTGATCTTGGAGCTGCGACGAATAGGGAGACGACTCATGTTGGACTAGGGTTTGTAGGTAATGGATACTCAAGACTGGGTCTGAGTTTATGGGTAATAGATCGACTCGAGTTGGACACGAGAAGGCTGCAAGGAATTGGATTAGCTCGAGTTGGACTCGAGAGGGAAGCAAGATAATGGATAGACTTGGGAGGGACTCGAGTGTTTTAGGCGGACTAAAAGAAGGGGTATCTGGGGACGCCTATTACCTTGGATCCGTTGGACGTGATCTAGTTATCCTTGGAGGATAAATGTACGTTGGACGTACGGTAGTCCGTTTGGAGGCAGAGTTTCCATTAGTTATTGATGTTGGTTGGACCAGACATATAGGTATTGACGTATTCATGGCTTTAGCAGGTGATAGATAGGATTTGTTTGATGGATGCTATGGTTGTTGTGTATGTTCTTACCTTTCTTCTCTTGAGTATCACCTGTAGGATCCTGTTGAATGGAAATAGGGTAAGTTCGTTGATCATGGTGATATGACGAGTGTAAAATACTTTACGTTAGACTTGAAGTATGTTGGGCATTGCAGAGCGTCCGTTGTCTTGGAGATCCAACGGATATAGGAGTTTCAGTTGGACTTGGACTCATAGATAGAGTACCTAGACTCATTGGATGGGTCTAGTTCACCTTTGGAAGGTGAATGTACGTTGGACGTACAGTACGGATATAGGTAGAGTACCTGGGTTCATTGGATGAATCTAGTTCACCTTTAGAAGGTGAATGTACGTTAGACATACAGTGCAGATATTGGTGTAGTGCCTAGGGTCATTGGATGGGTCTAGTCTGCCTCTTGGAAGTGAATGTACGTTGGACATGCAATACGAATGTAAGAAGGACTCAAGTTGGACTTGAAAGGACATTTGGAATGTTGTTGAAAATTTGGCATAAAGGTTTGGATTACCTAAGAAAATGACAGTATAGACGAATGCTATAGTATCGGACTGGGTGCGATAGCTGATGCATTGAGTAAGAGACGTGCCAGTTTAGAGGCTATTTTTCTAGGATGGAAGCAACTAGAGTATACCACGGGATATGACTTCAGACCTAAGTGTGAATTGGATTCAGAAACGCTAGTAAGCTTGACGATTAGATTGATCTAGATTAAATGGATCGGTTCCAGTCAGAGGGACGATCCCAACCTATTGGAAATTACCTCTAGGATAGAGATGGGAATCGATGGCGAGAGAATGACAATATTTGGGAAGTAAAGGATGACGTAAGAGAGTCGTATCCAAAGCTCTTTGCCTGGTAAGATTTTAGCGGCAATGATTCTTCCCTTGTTAGTAAACCGCATGCTAGGATAGATTGGTTCTGTTTGTTTTGCATGTTTGATTGTTGTATATGGCTGGTAGGCATGCGGGATCCTTTGTGTGTTTTGGGTCAAGGAATTTCGGGGACGAAATTTCTTAAGGGGGGAGAATGTAACAACCCGCATTCTACGCATCGGAGGATCGTAGAATATTTATTTCTTTCACATACGGAGTCGTATGGTCATGTAACTTTGGGAGACGACCATTGGGGTCATTTCCCATGTTCATGATTTTTGCCGATTTTTAAATGACCGTTTTGCCCCTTACTGATACTGTTTTGGCCATAACTTTTGACTGGAAAGAAATTTTAACCTGATACTACTTCCATTAGACTCGTTTGATGGTTTACAATTCCGTAGAGTGGTCACATTAGCCAAACGGACTCACCGTTTAGGAGATATGGCTGAAACAAGTTTCAGATAGTGAAAAACAGCTTAATTGGGCTTAACCGGGTGATTAACAGCTAGGTCCAATGGGGAATTTCGGGAATAGAGATATTTGAGGGCTGCTAGGGTTAGGATTTCGGTTTTTCACTCATTTTCCAGCCGCCACAAACTCTCTCTACAACTTAACAATGGCCTCCAACATCTAAATACATCTTTAATCACTTTTTAATCAAGTTTTGGCTTAAACTACATCAAATTAAGGAGAGAAAGCACCAAAGTAAGGTTAGAGCTACTGTGTTACATTGGGAACAGCGCCAAATAGAGATTCATTTCAGTTTTGAGGTTTTATTTGTGGCCAAGGTGAGTGATTTGCATAGCTTTGCACTAATTACGGTTAATTAAGGGTAATTAGTGAAGATTAGCGAATTTATACATTGATAAATTCTGGAAAAATTTCAATAAATTTTTAAATAATGTTTTAGACCTCTGTTAGAAATTTTGTTTGATTTGGTTAAGTTTTACTAATCATATCATTAGTTTTGCTTAAACATGCTTAAGGGAAAATATGGGATTTTGGGTATGTTTGATCCATTTTACATGTTTTGGTTGATGTTTTGGTGTTTATGGTCACTTCTATTTGTTGCTATGACTATATGACATGTTTTGTGATTGATTAGAATAGTTAGATTGGTCGAAAACGTCGTCGAATGACGTAAACAAGTTGCTGGAAAAAGTTGCAGAAAGTTGTGCAGGGTTTCAGATCGGATCGGGTATGGGCTCGGATCGGATAGGAGAGCTGGGCAAGGAAATCCGAACCGGACTGAAATCTGGCACAAAGTAAACTTGGCAAGAAGGAAGGCCATTCGCATAGAGTTGGTGAAGGGACCGGATCGGAGAGACCAAAGGGGATCGGATCGGAGGAAGGAGCCCCGAACCGAACCGCCCTCCAAGCAGTGTATCCACGAGACGATCTAAAAATTGGGAAGCATCTTCTCCGACCCGCATGGCCACCTCCGAACCGAACCAATGCATGGCAATTGGACTTGATGATGACCGACCCGATCCGCCAGGAGGTGATGATGACCGACCCGATCCGCCAGGAGGTGATGATGACCGACCCGAACCGCCACAAGATGAGGACCCCGACCCGATCCGATGGGGGTAGCTCGACCGGTCCGAACCGAGATGCTTGGACTTGAGGCGCGAATCACAACCCGACTTTGAAGTATAGACTGAAGTGAAGAACCGATCTGGAGAAGACCAATAACCCGAGATGCAAAGGTAGTCCAAATGGGAAGTTTGTACTCAGGATCTAGTTGGGAACCAATGAGTTCACTTCATGATTGGGCTTTGCTGCGGGACGTGTGCAAAGGGGTTGTCGGTATTCATAACTTTGGTTCACCACTGAGAGACAGATTAGGGGCTTATAGTGATAGTTGTACGGGATTGGATTCCGTCATGGCCAAAGAGTTAGGTGACCAAAGTAACGGGTATCGTATGCTTTACGCACTGAGTAAGAGATGTGAGGATGGTTGCTATGCTTGATTGTTTGCCACCATTATGACATGCACACCCCGGTATTCTTTACACCATATGTTAGTGGCACCTTAGAGTATTGTACGGTATGTAGTGCTAACTCTTTGGTTGCAGGTCCAGGTTCAGGTATGATTGGATTATACCTGTTATTGTTTTGTTTTGCTGCTTATCGTTCATACCAGACTTTTTGTCTGACCCAGAGTTTTATGTCTCTTCTTATTACTCTGGGTGCTCACACGAGCAGACTAGAGACAGGTTAGCTGGGTATGCACGGGTAGCTGATCTGGAGACGAGCAGGAGGCTTCCACGTATGATATATATATATAGTATTCTCCCTGTGTTGTTGAAGATCACTGCTTGGGCATTAGTCGTGCATCTTCTACTTTACCTTTCTTTTGTTTTAGAGACAGTAAGTTTGGAAAGTTGTAATAAGCTGTATTTGGATTTCCGCTGCTATGTTGGTTTAGTTTTCAGCTTATGCACTGTCTCGCCTGTTTTATGTCAAGATTATGTTATTATTATATTTTGATTCCATGCGCTGTGAGACATTCTACAGGTTACTTGTTAGTTCTTTCATCTTATTTCCTTTCTTTGGCGACCGTCCCGTGCTAGTCGGGCATGTGTACAGCGCACCTTCGGAGGAAATGCATGCTGGTGCGGGGCGGGCCGTCACAATAAAAGTCTCAGTAAATAGAAATAAGTCTAAAACTCCATCAGTACATCTTAGATAAAGGATGTTTAAATGTCTCAAAGTAGAAATAAAAGATAAAAATGTTCTTCGTCTTTCTTCCATAAGCATACTCCAATCTAGCATATGTCCATAATAACCTGAACCTGTCACTTGGCTGCCCGTGTGAAAAAGAGGGCACCTGAGTTTGCAAAGTGAAACAAACTATGAGTCAGTCGTGGGACTGGTATGAGAAATCTTTCCTAACTTATCTAACAATATGGCTAATCACAGGACCATGCCGCTAACACGGAACGGGTTTACTCCATTGGATTGCCAGTGCATAAGTTAAATAAATTTTTATTCAAAACAACGCAATGCTTTTTAGAAAAATGAAATCATTATAAGACTCAAGTCCCATCACACAATGCAACGTAAACCGACGGATAGAGTTTTACCTTATAATGATCAAACATGCTTTATACATAGAAAATAATATTTAATTATTTTTATTAGTGTCTAACCAGTTTTAAAAATACTCCAAAGTAAATGTATCAATCCTAGACGGCATGGCTACCATATACTATGTCGCCATATATAGGTTTACAATCAAAACCGTAATGTCGTATTGGAAATTGGGTTTCCTTCATGAGTCAAGGCTAGGGACAATCTCCTTACCGACTCGAGACACTCTAGCAAATGTCTCAGGATCCCCCGCAGTGAACCCTTGGATCGAGTAGGGCCGGTCCACAAATATACCTTAGTGGATTGGCAATTCCTGAACACACGTTTCCCGGTCCTATTGAACCTATAATTTGGTCACTATCGACCAATAAATCCGAGATACCTCATAATCCATCAACCACATAAGTAAAATGTCAGGGCTTGCAAAACCCTGATACCACTTCTAGCTAGAAAGAAACCTGTGCACTCCCTGCGTTCCCTTATCCCGTTTTTGACTCTTACCGGGGTGTGAGGCTCCCAAGGTAACAATATACACAAAGCTATGCCGAAATAGGCTATGCTTTGATCATCAACCACAAGGCTCTGCTTTTCAACAAAAGCCTTGATCATCTGCATCTTGGCATTCCGCATTGACAATCCACGCCATGCGATTGATAATTACCAATATAAAACCTCTTAGCTCGTGCGTCTCAGAGAAGGGTGTTAAGCAAGAGAATAAATTCTTCGCCACCAATCAGATATATATTAAATAGAAATCAATTTACATGGAATGAAATCCAATGTCAGACACACATCCATTTACAAGTCCGTTCTGGGTCTGAACAAAACCGGAGACACCTTCTTCCTCGTCCCGTATGTCCAATACGGAAGAGAGGCGCTCGCCTATTTGGACAATACACAAGTACGTCCGAAAAACTACCACATTAACCCTTTACAAGGAGATACCCAATGCCGTGCATCAGTAGTCATCCTTTCGATGTGAAGATCGCCGGTCTTCAATCACCGTCTTCTATATCTTCGATTTAAATCGTCGTACAATTATTTGAAATGAGATTGAACTCGGTCTTTTCAAATAATTCACGCATATATATAATTTAAACCATTTCATATCGTAAATATTATTTTATAACGATTTATCGCTATTTTTTATTTATATAAAAAATAGCCCAATTTAATTTAACGATGATTCGGGTTAATAGGCGGCCCTGGCACTGTTTTTATCAAAATTTGACTTACACATATCTCGAAATCTAACCGTTGGATTTTTAGAAAATTATATCGTTGGAAAGATCTTCCTAAAGCGGTCCTAACGGTTCTAGTTTTGGGAAAATCCGATGGTCGGATCTTTCGGTATATTCGTTTAAAGTTATGATTCTGAAATACAAACTACCTCGCGTGATTCGTTTAATTTTAATTCATATTTATATATATAATTATATATAAATATAAACCATTCGATGATTCCACTAACGTGTTTAACACGCCAAATAAAAGAATGTTTTAATTTGCATAACCATTTCTACATGTTTTGTAATGTCAAATAAAATGTATTTTATTTACATGACATTTTGCTAATGACAAATAAAAAGATAATTTTTCTTTGTATTTCTATTTTTAACTTTAACAAATAAAAAGAAATATTTTATTTGTATGTAGTTTCAATGTATATTTTGACAATAACAATAATTCTTTAACTCACATACAAATTCTAATGTATGTTGTGACAATGAAAATGATTCTTTAATTAACATACAAATTCTAATGTATGTTGTGACAATGAAAATGATTCTTTAATTAACATACAAATTCTAGTGTATGTTGTGACAATGAAAATGATTCTTTAATTAACATACAAATTCTAATGTATGTTGTGACAATAAAAATGATTCTTTAATTAACATACAAATTCTATTTCAGCAAATGTATAAAAAGTGAAACATTCATTTTGTTGACATTCTATTTCAACAAAATGATTAAAAAGTGATTCATTCATTTTGTTCACAATTCTAGTTCAACAAAATGATTAAAAAGTGGTACATTCAATTTGTTGACAATTCTATTTCAACAAAATGATTAAAAAGTGATTCATTCATTTTGTTGACAATTCTAGTTCAACAGAATGACTAAAAAGTGATACATTCATTTTGTTGACAATTCTATTTCAACAAAATGATTAAAAAGTGATTCATTCATTTTGTTGACAATTCTAGTTCAACAAAATGATTAAAAAGTGATTATTTCATTTTGTTTACAATTCTAGTTCAACAAAATGATTAAAAAGGGATTATTCATTTTTGTTGACAATTCTAGTTCAACAAAATGACTAAAAAATAAGTTATTATTCATTTTTGTTGACAATTCTAGTTCAACAAAATGACCAAAAAGTGATTATTCATTTTTGTTGACAATTCTAGTTCAACAAAATGACTAAAAAGTGATTATTCATTTTTGTTGACAATTCTAGTTCAACAAAATTAATATTTTTGCTCAAACACAAATCTATTTAACCAAAATATTATTTTTGTTATAACTCCAACCTATTTAACAAAAATGTAATTTTTGTTATAACTCAAATCTATTTAACCAAAATGTAATTTTTGTTTTCAACCATCATATTTTGACAAAATGTAAATCTTTGTTTCAACTAATATGTTTTGACAAAAATGTACATTTTGTTTCAACTAATATGTATTGACAAAAATGTATATTTTGACTCAACTAATCTATTTTGTCAAAAATGAGTATTTTGTTTCAACTAACTAATTTGACAAAAATATATATTGATTCAACTAATCTACTTTGACAAAAAGGTTCATTTTTGTTTCAATTAATTTTTTTGACAAAGATGTATATTTTGACTCAACTAATCTATTATGTCAATAATGACAATTTTAATCCAATAATTGTATTTTGACAAAAATGATAATTATAATTCATCTATTCTGTTTTGTCAAAACAACAATTTTATTTCAACTATTCTAATTTGACAAAAATGTATATTTTTGTTTCAACCATTCTAATTTGACAAAAATGTATATTTTTGTTTCAACAATTCTAATTCGACAAAATGTATATTTTTGTTTCAACAATTCTAATTTGACAGAATGTATATTTTTGCTTAACAATTATATTTTTTCAAAAATGTAAATTTATTTTCAACCATTATGTTTTGACAAAAATGTACACTTCTATTCAATTATTCTAATTTGACAAAAATGTATATTTTTGTTCAACAATTATATTTTTCCAAAAATGTATATTTTGCTTCAAACATTATGTTTTCACAAAAATGTACACTTCCATTCAACTATTCTAATTTGACAAAAATGTATATTTTTGTTCAACAATTATATTTTTACAAAAATGTATATTTTGTTTCAACCATTATGTTTTGACAAAAACGTATGTTTTTATTTCAACTATTCTAATTAACAAAAACGATAATTTTTGTTTCAACTATTTTCTTACAACAAAATGTCCTTTTTATTTCAACTAGTTTGTTTCAATAAAAATGTCCTTTTTATTTAATAATTATATTTTGACAAAAATGATAACTATAATTCAACTATTTTATTTTGTCAAAAATGACAATTTTATTTCAATAATTCTAAATTGACAAAATTGTCAAACTTGACAAACTTAATCCGATATTTACATTTGACATAAATGATAATTATAATTCCACTATTCTATTTTGTCAAAAATGACAATTTTATTTCAACAATTCTAATTTGACAAAATTGACAAACTTGACAAACTTAATCCAACATTTACATTTGGCATAAATGATCATTATAATTCCACTATTTTAATTAACAAAAATGATGATTTTTGATTAACTCAATTCTAATTAACAAAAATGTTAAATTTTTATTCAACTAATCTAATTAACAAAAATGATGATTTTTGTTTAACTATTTTTTAATTAACAAAAATGATCAATTCAACAGATCTACTTAATGCACACCAATCATAGATCAAATCACGTATGACAATCAACAGAATATTACAACGTATGAGTAATACCACAACTATGATTAATTAATTTTAATTATATTTATAAAAAAGTAGAATTTCTCATAGTGGTTTTAATTCTAAATAATTCAGATTTGAAATTTTTCCAAAATCTGCTCTGCTCCGAATCCGCTCTAATCAGTCCAGAAGTGTAGATCTCGGACTCGCAATCGCAGCGGTTCTGAAATCGTTCAATTCCAAGTTCATATGCATTAGTTATGAATTAATTTAGATTGATAATATTTTAAAATAAATTAATTAAATGATAAAAAAAGGAATATACCCCTTTCTTCTACAATCAAAATTAAGGTCGCATCCTCTCTGTAATCCTTCCAAACTAGGTTTCAGTTTAACTTCTGATCAGTGAAGGGGGAGGCCGATCAGGCACTGCCACGTCAGAGCGCTAGGGCAGCCACACCAACGTTGGAAGGGAGGCCCAGCTCAGTGGCGCAACGGAGGAGGAATTCCGGTCGAAAGTCAGCGGGTTTGGGGACTCGGTTCTCGAGGCACGTTCAACTACAGGTAATGAATCGGGTATGGATGTGGAGAGGAAGAAGTTCTCTACAAAATCGTCAAAAGGATCAATTGGTTTTATTGTATGGATTAGAAAAAATCATAGGAGAAAGGATTGAACAGCCATGGTCGTTCGTTTTTAAGGAGGCGGCGGCTCTGAATAAAGTATTAAGGTCTGATTAATCTATTATTTATAATATAATAATATTAAATTCTCTTAATTATTGGTTTTAGCCCATTAATCCTAAAGAGCTCCAATTTCATCCCAATAAAAGTTGTTCCTACCCCGTTGCCCCCGTTTCGGACACAATGGGCTAGGTCCCGTCAGCCCAATCAATCGTTTTCAGTCTGTTTTCTTTAATTTAAAATTTAACTCATTTATTTATTTATTTCGATCGTACATTTAAATTTACCGAGGCCACATACCTACTCCGAAAATTCACGAAAAATAAACCTAGCTATTTTGACGATACGGTCCTAACAAAATTAATTTCGTCGAATTTGGAGACCGTTTGAAAAATGGCCTTTTTAAGGTCGATTAAATTCAACAGAAATTATTGAACGCAGTTTAATTTACCACGCTCACAAATTAATTCCAAAAATTATGGAAAATTAAACTTAGTAATAGTTTGACATTCCAGATCCAACAAAAATGGTTTCGTTGAAAACAGAGTCGTTTGTATAATGGTCATTTATACGGGCTATAAATTATATTAAATTCCATAGCGACTATTCTGAATATTCAACTAGTCATAACTTTTTATTCCCGCTATGAAATTTCAATTTTTCGGATTCGTTGGAAAGATGTTTTTAAACAGATTTAAATATTTTTGGTTTCACTAAAATCCAATTTATTTTGAATCTTGTACATTCAGTCAAAGTTTAAATTCAAATTTTCAAACTACCGTGCTATTTCTAACTCCTTTTAAAATTAAAATAAATATATTCGTTCTGACTTCGATTTACATAAATTTTAAATCGTTATTATTTAAAATAAATTATTTCAACTATTCAAAAGTCATTAAAATAGCCAAAATAAAAAATTTAAATTGGTTCTGATTTTCCGGGTTGTTACTATAATTATATTCTAAACCAGCAACATCAATTGATTCAGGAAGCTCAAAATCTGGGGAAACTTCAACTAGAGCTTTAGTATATTTAAATTTTTGCATTTTTTCAGTACTTCCATCAAACCAAACTAACTTTCCTACATGACATGCCAACCAGTTTATTCTAATAAGAGTCCAAAGAATTACTGAAATTTTATGAAAATGAATTCAAACAGGTACTCATTTAATATGTTCCTGAGAACTACCAATTGATGGATCCCATTTTGTAATTATGAACATTCTTCCCCTTATAAAAATCGGGTCAGATTGAAGAATTCTCTCTCTATACAGATCATTAGAGAAGTTAAAATGAAATTAACACCATCGGATTTAATACTCACCTCACCGTTTAACTTCCAGTATCTATTCAAGAAATTTACCATTGTAATATAGGACAATGTACCATCCAAGAAGAACCCAACCAAATGATTGCTCCAATATTTTAGACACTCATTTCTAAGCAGATCTGGAAGTTCTTTTGGCGCACCATCTCTTGCAATATCAAAGTGAAGCGGCTTAGAAACATCTTCACTCCTTGGAAGAGTCTTGAAAAGAGACACGAAATCAGATTTGAAAGAAAGAGGATTGAAATTAGAGGTGTTTGACGAATTGATGTTAGGAGAGTTTGACAAAATGAAAGTAGACTTGACAATAGCAGAATCGAGATTTGGAGGATGGGCATTGGAATTAGAAGAATAAGAGATATCGCCATTATCAAGACACGGATTTTCATTGACATTTTGAGTAATAGTAGGATTATAATTCAAAGAAATGTCTAAAGAAATAATGACACGATGTAACACCCCACGTCCATTAATGTCACTCAGAGGGAATGCATTAACTTCCATGGAGCATTTTAAGTGAATATAGAACAGAAAATCACAACAAGACGGATATAAAGCAGTACTTGAAAATCTAAAAAATTTATTTATTGCAGCAGAAGGTGAATATGTTTGGTTATATCATCAAAAACCATAAACCAAAGTCAAGTACATAATATCCATCTTGATAAAACAAAGTACATAATCCCACTGTTACAAATAGCCATAAAGAAAATGATAGGATGAACTTTGTTTCAGCAATCCAAATCCAAGTGCTCCCAAAGAGATCCCAATCAAGCTCCACTAGTACTAGTCCCACCCTTAGAACCTGGGGGGAAAGGAAGAAAAGAGGTGGAAACAAAGGGGGGTCAGACATAAAGTCTGGCGAGTGCGATAACTCTAACAACATAATTATTAAAGCAATATGATAAGATATAAGCTGGAGAATAAGGTAATGACTGTGTGAACCACATAGGTATGGCAAGGCAATCAAGAGAAACAGAGATAACGTTAATGGCGCTTCCTAATCAATATAGGATAATTACTATACTCTATCGTACTGTACCATACTGTACTGTACTAACACTAACTGCACCCCTACTAGTCACTCTAGAAATTTGATCCCTCTTAGCTAAATAGAACGATGATAGCTTCGTGTACTACTAGATGTACCCACTATCCTCCATGTTTGACTGTATATCTCTAGTTGCTATCATAGGTACCCAGCGTCTACCTATCCCCACTAGATGTACTCCTTCAATAAGTAATAATGGTAATTCCATGTACTCCTAGCTGACGTCATAGGTGCCGCCTACTCCTATCTCCACTAGGTGTACCCCCTTAATAATTATTAATAACAGTGGTAGCTTCGTGTACCACTAGCTGACTACATAGGTGTCGTCTACTCCTATCTCCACTAGGTGTACCCACTACCCTGCCCCATTCGATCGGCTCCCTAACTCGTAGATACCCGTGCTGGCCCCACAGTGGGGTGTATCACTCCCCAAAGTGGCAACCCAATACCACCAATGATGCACGGCTTATACCTACACGATGCAACAACGTCTTACCTACCAGCCCGGACCCACGCACGCACGTGACCCCGTTGGACTTGCGTTGCCACTGCTAACCCGATTTGGCCTCTAACAATCAGACCCAGTAGGCGTGTCCCGTCCTCGACTTGGGTCGAGCTCACAAAGATACTCAATGGGCTACTGGACTGAAAAGGGCCCCCCCATGCTTGACACAAGCTTTCCACCTAGGCTTGGTCCCCTCTAGTACATCCCACTTAACCCCCTTCATGTCCACTTACATGTTTTAAATTTGGTTAAGGGTTTTTATTAGTAATTCCACATGCCACCCAAGGCACCCACTTAACCCCTATGTCCCACTTACATGTTTTACCTTGGTTAAGTGTTACTAATCGTATTTCCTCATGCCACCCAAGGCACCCACTAGATTCCACATGCCACCCAAGGCACCCACTAGATTTCACATGCCACCCAAGGCACCCACTTAACCCCCTCATGTCCCACTACATGTTTATCTGGTAAGTGTTTCTTAATTCATTAAGACCGTAACCTCATAAAGACCTCTCACATTAGACTGGCATTTGTGGCAGATGGATTTGCCGGGCGGGTCCGGGCAGTCTTACACCACAAAAGAGCCTAACCTCGTGTCTTTACAATTGTTACGTATTTAATTTATGTCTAAGACCTCTCACATTAGACTGGCATTTGTGGAAGCTGGATTTGTCGGGCGGATCCGGGCTGTCTTACACCACAAAAGAGTCTAACCTCGTGTCTTGGACGATTAATTACTCCTAATTAATCATTCCCCAATTTGAATTACTTTCCCTATTCAAATTATCAATTAATTCCAAATTTAACTATGGCCATAATTGACTCAGTTATGTCCATCCATTTATGGTATGCAAAATCGTACCAATTTTCACCACAATTATATTTTATTCCTTTAAAATTAATTACATGCCTTTTAAGGCCATTACATGCCAAATTCACAATATGTGTGTATCCACTATTATCCCCATCGTACCCCCGTCATTTGTTCGCTTAACACGTCATATACATATTAGACTAGCAAATAGTCTAATACTTAAAAAAAAGGAATAAACGTCACAAAGTCACATACACACAATAATAGATCTAATTTGCATCTAACTTGCAATTTAAGAATTACAACATACTTGCATAGTTTTTGTATTATCAAGGATCCAAAAATCATAGATCTAAAGGTGTGAACTTGCATGTATGAACATAGTTTTACACCCAACTAGCCTAGGTAATTATCACAAACTTACATAAACTATGTATGTCGTCAACCTAAACATAAAGGTGTCATCTTGCATAACTATAGATCCAATAAAAGGTGTTAACCTGAGTAAACTATGGATCCACATAAAGGTGTAAACTTGCATAACTATGCATGTCATTGTTTCAACATAAAAATGTCAACTTTGAATATGGATCTAAACTTTAAAGGTGTGAACTTGTATATATGTGAATCCAGTTATCACTTAAACTTGCATATGAACATAATACTTATACGAACTAGCATATGTTCCACATCCATATTCGCATAAAAATTGATGTTATAAACCTAGGTGATTGGATTATAAAAAGGATTCATTGACACAAGTTAACATCATGGACTACTAGCATATATTTTAGATCTAAACTTACATAACATCATATAACTCGCATACAACTTGTGTGATCCTATTAACTTGCATGACATCATATGTACAACTTGCATAATCATATTAACTTGCATAACATCATACATGAAACTTGCATAACATCATATATAAAACTTGCATAACATCATATAATATGAATCAAGTTAACATACATGATTAAACATATGAATTAGATTCACAACCACAACTTATAATCCAACGTATATCACATCATAATTAATTTAGCAATTATTTTGTTAAAGTGATCGAACTCACAACTCAAAAGCGGTCTTGAGTTCTGAATTTTGATTTCTGGAGTTGTATTAGCTCTCCTTTGAAGAAGATTCGTTGTTAGGGTTGAATAGAACTGATTTGATTTGATGTTCTTCCTCTTTAATTTGTGGCGGCTACTCTAGGGTTCAAGACGACAGCATGACGGCCATAGTTTCAGTTTTAATTCTGATTTAGGGTTTGAGTCTATCGGTATTTTTATAGAGTTTTGAATTAATTTAAGCCGTCGGATGATCTTAGGGTTAATCGAAACCACTCAGTCAAGATAGGGTGACAAGTCAGCCCTAATGACTCAGCAAGGAGTCAGAAAGGACTCAGCAATGAGTCACAACACAGATCGGACTAAACCAGAAAGCTGTGCAGGTTTTCCCTCGGCCTGGGCGCACTTGGGAAGTGCACCAATGTAAATTTGTACTGGCGCATTTCCCAAGTGCGCCAGTACATTTCCATTCTACAAGCCCAGTATGCATAATTACTACAATTGAATAGTGGCAGTCTAACAGTGGACAAACCCTCTATAAATGAACTATTATTATTAGCAATTCCAGTGTTGGTTGCCATTTAAACTTTTCAAAAATTCAGATTATGAAAACTTTGAAAGCAAATGCTCTAATATGGGGATGCAGATTGAGGATCTAAAGGCAAACTAAACACTAGAGGAGGGATGAAAAGTGTTTTGTGGATTTTATTAATATATTGAAATCTTTTCGGATTAAACTAAATGTTATGCAAATCATAGATATCAACAAACACAGATATAGAAAAAAGCGGTAAAAGGAAAGTACACACCGGGATTTTATACTGGTTCAAAGTTACCCTAAATCCTGTCCCACACAATTTGGGTTGTGCAGATTTTTTTTCAATATAATCTTCAAATTACAATCCTTTATTTCAATGGCCACGAGGTCCACCACCATCTACTTCCAAGCACAGAGACTCTTGATTTACCAATCTACATGATCACCTAATTGATTTCCAGGCTATAATCACACCTAATTGATTTATAGTCTACAATCACATTTTTTCTCAGTATCAGTTTTGCAGTATTTACTTAATAGAACTTAACCTTGCGATATTTGATTACAAACAACATATAACTCTTGAGTAGCACTTGAATTTCAGAGAGAGTATTATGTAGAGTTGAAAGAGAAGAAGATTGATATAATTTCTTTGAAAATTGACAGAGTATAAGTATAGATTTTAGGAAATTAAGAAGAATAATGTGAAAAAAAATGGAAGAAGAAGAAGGAGATGAGAAGTTTTTAATTTTTTTGAAATATGAAGCCTATATATAATTTTCTAATAGCCACAACCATTCAGAAAAGGTTTGAATTCAGAAGACACCACTTTTCAAAATTTAAAATAAAAGTTATTGGTACATATGTCGACATAACACAATGTATATATCGACATATACTTGTATATTTTCAAAAATTAATTTTTAAATCAGAGCAAAAATGATTAAATAAATTATGGTGATTTTGTGTTAAAACAAACTATATTCCTTTATATTAAAATAGAGTATTTCAAGTAGAAATATATATTTAAAACATATATCAAGATGATTAAAAAAATAATTAAAACTATATATAAAGTGATATAAAAGTATATATAAATATATTTAAAACTATGAATATAAGAAATACTTACAAACTTAATAAATATAACTATGGAAATTGGAAATGTAAATAACTATAAAATTAGTATTAAACCTATAAGCAATAAATATTTGAATGAGGATTTAAAATGTATTAAGTATAATTTTAAAACAGTAGTTAAAATAAATTTCAGAAGTTAAAATATATTTAAGAATAAAGAAGTCTAGATTTAAAATAAGGAAGTAATTTTAAATCATTTTTAAAATATATTTAAAAAAAGAAAGTAATTTTGAAATCATTTGAAAATGATGAAAAAGGTTTGAAACCGGAATTCAGTTCTAGCCAGAGTTTTAACAAGATATCTAGACACTATTACTCTATATTTCTTGAACTATTGAATTCTTGATACTCATGAGTCTTGTACCCTAAACTTTTCTACTTTGAAATCTTGATTCTCTAGACTGTACTATCTTCAATAATTAATACTTGCATAGATTTCATGTATATACATACATACATACATACATACATACATACATACATACATACATATATATATATATATTCTAGATAGCAGTATTAGTATATATTTTATAACAATAATAATTGAAACAAGGTTGTTGTCCTCAAAACATCATCATCAACATCTCAATCCCTAACAAAGTCTACTCTGGCTTCAAATCCGATCATTCTGAGTTGTATAACTCAAACTTTCTAGCTTAGGCATAATGATATGTTTGAGTTTTTTTCTTTGAGTAATAACCTGAGTTAAAATGGATGATCAATGTAAACTTAGATTATAGTAAAATCCTTGCCTATGTCTACTCTTATGCATATCAAAATATTTGACATTGCACTAGAATCGTATGAATTTGGTTTAGAGTGTATCGGCGCATGTAGTAGATTTGCGCAAGCAATTACTGTTGTTGCCTTGTGTTCCCGAACCCATTTTTGTGATTTCCTTTGGTTGTTTTGATAATTTCGGACGTGATTTTCATAATGATTTGATGAGGCTTTTATCCTATTCAAGAACAATCCAAAAGAACACAAAATTCGTAGTTCATATCATGAGTTTCGTGTTGATTTCAAGTGTCAATTCTTTGTGAAATTCATCTGCTTCTTTGTTACACCATGCATGTTCATACAACGGTTTTGAAAAAGAATTTTTCTTATATATATGTATGTTATTAGCTTTGAGACAAATAATATTTCATTATTTTGGTTTTACATATTAAATCATCTTAAGGAAATAGTAAAAATAATATTTTTGAAATATACAGATTTAAAGAGATAACCCAAATGTTTCTGTACCGGTTTACAAACTCGTTTATTACTAAGTATTTTCATAAAATCACATTATTTTGCACCCTTCGAGAAGATAAGATTATGGGTAAACGATTTAGTAAACCTCGTGGTATGGGACATGAAGATATATTATATCGGTTAATTTCATACTCGTTGATTACAGTATAAGGTGATCGTTTTATTTGGTATCTGAGCCTAACTCGTGTTGTTTAACCTAGAGGATTAATCAAAAGTATATATATATATACGTGAGCGCGTACTTGTAAGAATATTTTGGTTATATATGTATGTATAGTATAGTATAAGTCGCACTGCACGAGCATTAGTCAAGTATGATTTCTTGCAAGATGGCTAATCATCTTTATTTCTGATTGAAGGATGAGTCACCAAATGAGAAGTGCTACAAGGAATCCGAATTCAATGGCTGAGGATGGAATTGGTTCGTGAGCTGCTATTCTCGACTTACGAGCCATGCTTAATACCTTCATGAGGAATATGCTATAGAATGCTCAAATAGATGCTCCAAATGCTACATCCAAGCGCTCGACCGCAGGCGCCTAGAGTTGATTTCGCTAAGCTTAATAAGGACTTTTCCATATTGCAAGGCAAAACTTTTTTGGTAACGGAGTCGATGATAGAGTTGTAGAATTGGATCAATACTTGTAAGCGAATCTTTATTGATCTTAATCTAGAAGATTCTACGAAGAGGAAGTTGGCCTCGCATCAACTCTAAGGGCGAGTGATGAATTGGTGGAATGCAGTGAAGTCTGTTGCATAAGAGGACGAGTTCACTTAGAATCAGTTCAAGACTCGTTTCGTGGAGAAATTTATTTCGGCTGCCCATAAGTCGGCTTTGCTTAGGAAGTTTTCGCAGTTGTGGCAGGGAACATGATAGTCTCCGCGTATATGCCAAAGTTTGCTACTTTGTCAAAGTACAAGATGTCTCTCATTGACATCGTGCAGAAGACGAATGAGAAGTTTATTCTTTGCTTAGATGGTCATTTAGGAGAGAAGCTCTTGAATCATGTTGAGAAATCCTTTCACTCAGTGATTGGGAAGGCACTTAGAGATTAGTTATCCCAAATCGAAGGCTATAGTTAATGTTTCTCCTAAGGATGAGCCAAAACCGCAGGCGACCGGGAGAGGCAAGAAGAAATGGAACAACAAGAGGAGGCCATCTCAGAATAAGAGAGGACCAACGAAGTAGGTCAAGGTGACTTACTTCAACTGTGTAGTGGAGGGCCATTTTAAGAATTAGTGTCTGAGTGGCGAGCGGAAGTGTTATCTCTACCATAAGATCATACATCTCAGGAAGGATTACCCAATGGGGGATCAGCAGGTTGTGAAAGCATATGCTATATATGCAGTCCCAAGTTTTTCGAATGCCCCTTCGGTGAAGGAAAAGGTAAAGTGTGTTGTCATTCTAGGATGCTTTCTATTTTCAATGATCATGTTCGCATTTTTTTGATACTAGGGCTTCTCATTCCTTTATATCTAGAGACCTGGTGGATAAATAAGGATTGGAACCCGAATCATTGACAGACCTTTAGTGATAACAAACCCTGTTGGTGGCCCCACCAATCTTAGTATGGTTTGTAGTAATCTTATCTTATTGTGTCATGGATGCTCTTTTGTTTGTGATTGTTTTTTTTTGGGGTTTGCAGGGTTTGATATCATACTTGGGATGGACTATCTATATAAGTACACATTAATAGTGGATTGGAAGAGGATGTCGATGATGATAGGGACGGATGACGAGTGAATAGTAGTGGTAGGATGCTTACTAGTTGAGGAGGTATTGGACAATAATCTATAGTCGCTCGAGGTTCCAAACGATGAGAGTTGCTGATAGTACCAGTTGCTGGGGAGTATCCAAAGGTATTCAAAAAAGTGACTGAACTTCTACCTAGAGAGATTGAATTCCATATTGACTTGATAAAGGATGCTAGATCAATAATGAAGACTTTAATAAGACGGCGTACAGAGATCAGAAAGAGCTTGAGATGCAAGTAAATAATCTTTCTGGGGGGAGGTTTCATTTGGAGGAGTATATTCGAACGAGGTGCACCGTAGTATTTGCGACGAAGGCGCATGGTTCCCTCGGATTGTGTGTTGACTACTGTGCGCTAATTAAAGTGACGAGGAAGAATATGTATCCTCTACCACATATAGATGATTTGTTTAATTAGATACATGGTGCGAAGGTGTTTTCTTAGTTAGATCTTGTGATTAGATTTCATCAGCTTAAAGTGGCCAAAGAGAGTGTGCTAATAAAGGTGTTCAAATGCCGTAAGGATTTTATGAGTGGTTTCTTATGCCATTCAGGCTAACTAATGTACCTATCTACTTTGTGGATCTTATGAACCATGTCTTCAAAGATCAGTTGAACAAGTTCATGTTTGTGTCTGTTGATGATGTTTTGGTTTCAATCGGAGGAGAAATACAAGAAACATTTTAGGATTGTTCTTGAGGTTTGAAGGAACATCATCTAAAGGCCAAATTTTCTAAATGTCACTTCTGAAGGAGAGAGGTGATATTTGGTCGTATTGTTTAAGAACGAGGTATTGTTGTAGATCCTGCGAATGTCGCAGCGGTACAGGATTGGATTACACCTAAGAATGCTATGGATACAATGAGTTTCTTAGGATTGGCAGAACATTATCGGAAGTTCATCCTAGACTTCTCTAAAATAGCAGCACCATTGACCAACTTGACTAAGAAGATTCAGGTTTGCACTTAGGATGCTAGATGTGAGCGTGCATTTGTGAGCCTAAAAAAAGCTTCACAAGTGGTGTTTGTTATTTCAGGTAGGAATGAGAAGATGATAGTATACACAGATGCTTGTGGTACCAGATTGGGAGCAGTTCTGATGTAGAAAGGTAAGGTTGTAACTTATGGTAGCAGACAATTTAAAATCGCATAAGAAGAACTACCCCACCTAAGATTTGGAATTAGCAGTGATTATAATATGGAGGCACCATCTTCTAGGAGAGAGTTTTGAGTTGTTTACTGACCATAAGTCATTAAAATACCACTTTTCACCAAAGGATCTTAACCTTCACCAGCAAAGATGCTTAGATTTTTCAACTTCCTATGATTTCGGAATAGCGTACCCACTAGGAAAGCAAAATTCAGTCCATGATGCTTTGAATTAGAGACAAGACAGTTTGGGGGCCATCTTCGTCGAATGGAAGAGGTTGAAATATATTGCAGGTTATGATTTCTGACCAAAATGTAATTTGAAGCACAAGATATTAGCAAGTTTGACTATCATACCTACTTTGATTAAGAGGATTAGAGAGAGTCAAAAGTGTAATCCTAAGTTGGTTAAGTCATCGCTAAAATTGAGTCTGGGATTGAGTTTGATGATGTAAAGCAGTACAGATTCGACCTAAGGGTTGGCTTTGTAATGGGGAGGTTAGTTGTACCAGAGGTGAATGGCTTAAGAGATGAAGTACTTATAGAGTTTCAAAACTCAAGATTGACCATACATCGCGTTGGTAATAAGATGTATTATGATACGAAGCAGACTTATTATTGGGAAGGGATGAAGAAGGTTGTTGGATTATTCGTCTCAAAGTGCATGAACTTCCAATTAGTCAAGGAAGAGCAGAAAAAGCCTAATGGTTTGATGCAACTAGTAGAAGCTCCCAAATGGAAATGGAAATAGGTGATAATGGACTTCATCGAGGGATTGTAGAGGATTCGATTAGGGTATGATAGCAACTGGGTCATAATTGATCGATTGACCAAGAGAGCTAGATTTATACATGTTAAGTCGAATAGAACAGCAGCCAAGCTGGACGATTTATGCATGAAATAGGTAGTATGATTCCATGGTATACTAAAATGCGTTGCAAGTGACCAAGACCTATTATTTATTAGTGGGCTTTGAAGGAGATTATAAGAGGCACTAGGGACTGAGCTGCACCTTAGTACAACTTATCACCCTCAGACCGATTGTCAGACCGAGAGAGTGAATCGTATCTTGGAAGACCTTCTCCTTGCTTGCATAATAAACTTTAGAGGCTCGTAGGGCGATCATTTGCGTCTTGGGGAGTTAGCGTACAATAATAGTCATCAGTCTAGCATTGGTATGGCGCCATTTGAAGCATTTCATGAGCGACCATGCACTACTCCATGTTGGTGAGGAGTGGGCGAAGAACTGATACTTGGGCCAGAGATGGTGAAGGAAACTTATGAGAAGATTGAGTTTATTACACAACAGATGTGGGCCTTTCAAGATAGGCAAAAGAGTCATGTTGATACAGGCATAGAGACTCGGAGTTCTCTGCTGGTGATACAATTTTTATCAAGGTTTCTCCTTTTAGAAATATTGTTCGATTCGGTAGAAGACGAAAGTTAGCGTCAAGATTTGTGAGTCCTTTTCCAATCTTAGAAAGGAATGGGAACCTTGCTCATATAATAGAATTACCTTAGAGGATGGAAGCAGGGCACAATGTATTCCATGTTTCTCAATTGCGGAAATTTGGGCATGACCCTAATACAACCATCACACCAGATTAATCGGATGACATTGAGATTGAACCAGAAGATTTGAGGCCTCGTAGGCCAATATGGATTGTTGGACACGATATGAAACAGTTGAGGAGGAAGATGGTGTAGTTATTGAAGATTCAATGTGATGACCGCCCATAACTCCTGCACTAAACAAGAGGAATTATGAGTTGAAAGACGTGTCAGGCAACTATGGACGATCATCAGAGTAAGATAACACCAGCGGACCCTGTCGTATAACCCACAGCACAAGGATAAAGCATAATAGAACATATACAACATGAATAATAGTGAAGCATATTTGAGCAGAAACTTGAACTTTCATAACAACTAGAAAGAATATCCATATATCTCTGGATTACAACATAAATATCTATACGAATTTGCCTCAATACAACACTCAGAGTATACACAACATAACAGCGAAAACATATAATATGTATAATAGAGAAACTAGTACGCAAACCTCCTGCTCGTCATCACTCTGCATCCTCGCCTCACTAAGCTCTACTACATGTAACCTTCTACTCAGTCTGCCCATCCAAAACGGGATGAACAGCCCAACGTAATAAAAGGGAACATAAAACCTTGAGTTAAACAATAATCATCAATAAAGTATAGAATATGTAGATTAACCAACCAATCTACCGAAACACCACAGAAGAACCCAAACCCGTCTTCCCTACATCTGATAGTGATAGCCTCTACAAGCAAGCATTTAGACACAATAATACATCCATTGCAATCAGAAGCAACCAGACAATAGCAATCATAGCAACTAGTTATAACTCACGTAAACCATCCTAATCGAGATCAACATATCTCAAGTACAAGCCCCGAAGGCCTAAACCAACATCAGACAAGCACCCAAGAAACATCTCCTCCGACATCAGACAATCTACGTGAGATGGTACAAGCAAAACAACCAACATCCATGAACCTGGCTATCACTGCCTATCCTACTTCGAAACCATTGTTAATTGTATGACGTTCAACCCTGCC
Organism: Allium sativum; assembly: GCA_030737875.1. Classification (NCBI taxonomy): domain Eukaryota; kingdom Viridiplantae; phylum Streptophyta; class Magnoliopsida; order Asparagales; family Amaryllidaceae; genus Allium; species Allium sativum. The sequence goes on along the minus strand of CM060911.1, from coordinate 225,289,077 downwards.
ACACATCAAGGGCTAATGGTAACCCCCTTCTAGCAAAAACTCCATACACCTTTCAACGATATGTATCTAGGCCTTTTGACGATACCCAGGGTACTCGACCAGCAACCTTCCAGTCTTTTAGGTGCCCCTATTATACCCTTGCTTTGATCCCACTAGTACCTACAACAACGATAATCTCTCAGCCTTTAGTATCTCTAGTCGTCCTCCCCGACGGTTATTCATAGCTCAAGCAACCTCTCGAGCAACCATTATCCATCAACTCACCACTTTGAGTCATAGCTCAAGCAACCTTCTCGAGCAACTATTATCCATTAACTCGCCACTTTGAGTTGTCTTCACATTCGTTGCATTACTACGATCAACGAACACATCACAACACTTCGAACATTCGTACTTGAATTCACGTCAAAGCCGCAATCATCACTGAACCAAACTAATACCATATAATGGCCCATCATAGTCAGGTCGTCCCCCTTAGATCGCTAACGACCCGACCCAACGACCTATCAACATTAAGCCTTGGTCGATCTGACTCCCACTGTTGTACCCCTACGACCTGATTTCCCAGGTCGTTCTAACCACCAACGACCTGATTTTCTCAGGTCGCTGACGATATGACTCACAAACACTATAGTCGACCCGCCTCTGACGTGCTCTAGCCTTATGCTTCCCACGATCCATCTCCTTAGGTCGTTTAACGACTTAAGTCTTCGGAGCTCCAACTGTCCATCAAGCCCCAAGCAGATTCGATCTCATCACCATCCCGACCTCCAACAACGTAATGCCAAACGACCTAAGCACCTACGACCCGACCTTCATTTCTTGGACAACAAGCCAGTGACCCAAGCTTCATGCCACGTCACCAACGATCTACGAAAAACGACCGGACTCCAGATCTGACCAAAATAGCTCCAATCATGACCAAATCATCACCAAACAACAACATCGATGCAAACAACTCATCCAAATCATTCAATTCAACAATCAACACTTTATTAAATCATCAATAACACAAAAATGACAATTATTCATCAATAATCATATAAGATTCACCAAATCCTGATAAATCAATGCATAAACTAAAACAATGGATCTAACTTGCATAAACATATGAATTAACATAAGAATTACCGGTTTTAAGTTGCCAGATTATATCCTTTGATGATTCAAATGAAAATATACTTACCATGATGTAGGTCTAGGTGAAAACAACTTAAAAATGGTGAAAATAAGATCAAACAACCCATATACGTGATTAAATCCGTGTGAGAATTGCTTATCACTCCCCAAATCTTTAAAACAACACAAAATCAGTCAATTCTCAATCCGGACAGAAAAGATTGAGCTTCAAACCTCTTGATTTGATGCGATCTTCCTTCACTTAATGTACATCCAGCTTTGATTGATGTAGATCTACAATCTCCTTCCTTAGATCTAGATTTTAATGGTGGAAATATGTATTTGATTGAGCAAGGAGAATCACAAGCTCAACCAAATGAGAGAATGAAGAAAGTAAATTATTCTCCATGTCTCTAATCCTCTATTTATAGCCTCCAACCAGCCCACTAATGAGCCACACCAAATTAGTCCATCAATGGCTTATAAAATCTGAACATAAATTGTGAAACACTAAAACAGCGATTCCTCCCAAACCGCTGAACCAAATCATTAATGTGACCACTATACGGAATTGGCAACACCATTTCCTTTCCAATGAAATCGATCTCAGCACCTGATTCGATCCCAGTCAAAAATCATTCCCTACACAAAACTGATAGAGGCAAAATGGTCGCAAACAAAATTAGTAAAAATTATGCACATGTCTCACATCCCTATAAACAACATATCAAAATATGAGAATGATCCAACCCTCAAGGAATTAAATAAAAATATTTTATGATACTTCGATATGTAAAATGCTGGCTGTTACACTCAATGGAGCGAAAGTGAGGGAGATTGCACTTGGGAGACTGAGGAGAGCATGAGCAAGTTATATCTATAGCTCTTAGTGAAATTTTCCACTTATCATTTTACTTCATAAGGAAATGTCATTAATGTGCCTTAACATAAAGTCCTTCATGATAGGATTAGTTTGTTCTTCTTTTGGTTGCTATGGATGCATGTTTGACTTCTGATTGTTCGCATATGATTGTTAGGCATGTGGGATGACCATTTTGACTAGTTTGTAGAATTTCAAGGATGAAATTATTAAAGGACGGGGAATGCAAGGATCCGTAATTTTGCGCGTTTTTAACGGGTAAATATGAAATATTATTTTTCACATAAGGTTGTATCATTATATAATTTTGAGAGATGCTTGTTAGAGGCATTTCTCACTTTTAGGATTTTTCTCGGATTTTTCTGTGGTTGTTTTAACCATGACGAAATCTTATTTCATCCATAGCGTTTAACTAGAGTCGAATTTAGAGTCGAATTTTGATTTGAGGCCACTTCCATTGGATTGGGATGATGGTTTTCCTTTTTGTAGCGTAATTATATGAACTGTTTGGGTGACATGACTTTTTATTGAATTTTTAGAACTCAAAACACTCCATTTTCAGCCATCTGGGCCAATTTTCTAGCAGGTCCGGTATAAGTTTCAGGATTAGAAGAATAAGGGACTTAAATGAGTTGATCAGACTCATTTTTGTCATTTCATTTTCTTCTCCTTCTTCCCTAGAGCTTCTAACTCCATTAAAACAAATTTTCTTCATCCAAAACAAAATTTTCTCTACAAAATTAAAATTTAAATATAGATGTTAATAGCTTCAGACTAGAGAGGCATATTTGTGACTGCTAGGAGGGGAGATTTATTTAAATTCAATAACTTGGTTCATATTTGAAATTTCATAGACACAGATGAGTGATATTAATCTTATTTACGGAATTTTAGACTTCTTAATCCAAAAACAATTTTGAATTAGGAATCTTGCAATTTTGTATTAAACTACGAATTTAAATGGTTAAGAATTAGATTGCTACATTTTCCTATGAAACCACTTGCATACATGTGCAAATCTATGACTTTATTTAATGTCAAGATTCTATGATTCAGTTGGAATAATTGATTATATTGATATTGTCGTTATCTTGAAAGATTTTCATGTTGTTGTTTGAATGTTTGAAAACGCTCGAATGGCGGACTTAAAACTAGGATTTTGTGAAAAAGTCCATTAACCAAAGTTTCTTATAATCATATCAAATTTGGAGGAGACGAACTGGAAGGTCTCCAGAGGATGTGTGATAAGTTTGGAGTTCGTATAATGGAGTTATAGTCAAAGATGTTCGGATCAGCCAAAATTTTAAAGTACCCAGAATTAGATGAAATTTTTGTGGGTGTTAGATAATGTATTGAGGAGCTTATATTTAAATTTTCAAGTTTATTGAATCAAAGGAGAAAGAGATATGGTGAAAACAAAGTTTGAATCGGTGTGAAGTTCTGGAGTTCAGACCGGCCTGTAGTTCAAATCATAAGAAGGGACATCAAATCAGCTTGGAGTTCGGATCGGTAGGGTGGGACTTCGGATCGACCAACTCTACTTGGTCGAATCTGGGTCGATGTAACCATGCCAATCCTAGTTTACTACCCCGGATTCTTGTGGTTACACTGAATCAGATTGGATCGGTATGGTATTGATCCCAACTATGGGGATTAGTACCTATCCGAAAAAGGGAAAGTTTGGGTTTGGTGACCCTACGCGAGTGACATATTACCTTGACACGACTCCTGTGATTGATGACGTTAGTTCAAGGAAGACATACTTCTCAATGGCATCAGCATGAAGACTTCTCGTTTCATAGCTCAAAGGACCATTCAATCCAACAATGACTAATTAAACTCCTATAAGCATGTCAATATATTATATATCTAGATTGGAAAGTTGTTAGGAGCAGTTTAGGGTGCATAGTTAGACGTCATATGTAGTTGTCTAGGTAGTTCCCGGCAAGAAGACTTTGGATGGAGTATGAGGACAACCCCAAAATGGCTATGTAGTGAAGATACGTATGGAAAAAAGGATTGTTGATATGTATGTTTAGGTGGATCCTTAGAGAGCTGAAACTTGAGTATCATTGAGTTGAACTAAGGTAGGTTGTAAGCTAGTTTAGAGATTGCCCATCAGATGTCAAACTAGACTATAGGTTATTTATCCCAAAAGAGGAAGTGGACTCGTGAATACCACTTATGCTCATTCTCAACCAGACAGAGTTGTCCATCATATGTATACAATTTCAGATCAAATAGGGCATGATTACCGTGAAACCAAACGTATTATATATCCGACACACTGAGTGAGTCAATGTGAGGATGGATGATGTTTCTTATCTTTGTTTAGTCATTATCACCCTTAAAGATGCCACTAGATGTAATTAGCATTGACACGATATAGAGATAGTTTAGATGTAGACATTTAGACACCCCAGTGCTCAGATGTAGTGTACAACCATATTGCTAATTTTATTAGAGTAGTATATACTTCTATTTGCTAACTCTTTGGATGAAGAAACGTGTCGTGTATGGTTTACCATACTATGTGGTCCACTTGTTCCTATACTTAGGATTTTATCACTCACACCATACTTTGTCTGATCGAGAGTGTTATGCTTTGTTTCTTATTACTCTGGGTGATCTCGTATGAGTAGACTAAAGGCAGGTTAGGAGTAAGCACCAGTAGCTGATCGGGAGATGAGCGGGAGGCTATCCACGTATTACTTGTATATATTCTATCTCATTTCGATGTTCGCTACCGTGGGAATCAGTAGTATTTTTTAACATTTTTCTTTAGAGATAGCTTCTATTGAAGTTATTTCCTTTGTATAACTCTGTGACATTGTGGTTCGTTGTTTTGGATCTGTTACTTTGATATCTAGCATTAATATTAGTTATTTACTGTCTCACTTGTTTTATATCAGTATATTTCATTCCATGTGTTGTGAGATATATGATATGTTATGTATAGTTTTTAGTTATTTTTTAGATAAATGGTCACCTTATTGTCCGGCCATTATAAAACTGCATTTTTTCGGTCTTCAGCGTTAGGAGTGAAAGGTGGTTGTTTCAAAGCATAAAGGTTGGAATTGGGATCAAAACGTGGTTGTGAATGTAAAAGATGAAGAAGATGTGTACATGAAGAGTTGAAAGGAGCCATTGGGGTAGCTGTTAGGAGAGCCGTTGGAACATATTTTTTGGACGCTTATTAAACAAACACTTGGAATTTAGGGGTTTGTTCAACAAGCGTCTCATTTGAGGTGCTTATTGAACAAGGGCCTGGATTCTGTTTGTTCAACACACACATGTTACAATCCTGCTTCTCCACAATCTAACCCCTCCCCCTCCCACTCAATTCACATTATCCATATACATGCACCTTGTTGGAAAGCACTCTGAATGTGAATAACACATTATGTGATATTAGAGCATCCATTGGAGATGCTCTAAGTGGTTTCGTTAGCCCTTAAGTGAAACCTAGTAATATAATAATATATAGATTTGATGGTTCTTTATTGCTTACCTTAATTATTATTTCACGATAGTCTATAGAAAATCGCCAAAATAAGATGGGCAACAGTCTTAGCGATCAACTTACAACAACAGAAGCAAGTTCTACTTACAGTAAGGAAAGACTGCAAGAGCTATTAACAACAATAAAGACAAAAGAGTATTAAGTATTCAAAGATTTATACACAATAAAATGTATCAAATTTATCAATACGACAAAGTGTTTATATCCATAATTCAAGCATACCCATATGAATAGCCCTGCATTTTCAATGGACATTATAGGAGAATTTTTTGAGAATAAACTGTATTATATCAATTGGGTTTACCATCCAATCTACTTTCCCAATTAACACAAATCATCGTCAAAAACCTTCCTTAAATTTTGATTGGTTTGCAAAAAAATAACCATTATAATCAAGCAATTTAATGACTCTATAAAAATAATCAAGAAACACTGGTCCTCGAACCCAAAGTGTGTTGTAATTTTGTAGTATAAATAACAAATTACACCAAATGGACGTATGCCAAACATTGCCGAATCATTATAAAAAAATTGTCTTTTTTACTACTTTCTAACTATTATAGGACAGTTATGTGGTTGTGATTTGTTTTAATTATTGGATATCTGAGGTGTTAAGCTCGATTAGTCAAAATATCGTAACAATTATGCTTTGCCTCGAAAATAGCACGCGCGATCAGATGTGATGAGTGTGCTAATATTGAGTAGAGTAGCAACACAAAAAAGGAAAGAAAGGCGGGTGTTATAAAATGAAGAAATTAAAATCTATTGAAGAGGAGAAAGGAGATAGACTATTATTGATATCTATTGTTCATATTTCTATTACATTGGCTCCATTATATGTAGACCTTGGAAGTACTAATTAAACTTATCCCATGATGCGGGACTAAACATAAAAATACAAAATCATATTCATTCTTATATATTACAGCACTCCCCCTTGAATATGTATCTTCAAAATATAGAATGCTCTGCTAATTTGAAGTTATCCACCTTTAAAACTTGTATGATGATTGCTTTGCCTTATTATTATCTTGCTTGCATATATCTGCTCAGTCGGTACAGCTATTTTCCGTTGCCTTAAATAAAACTCTATTAGGAAAAACCCAATGGGAAAACCATGAACTAGGAAAAGAGTTCAACGTGTGAAATTATAAATATCATATTAAATTGATATTCCTTCTAAGATTTTGATACTTTAGGATCAATAATGCCTCATTAAAACCTTACTAAGAAAAACCTAGTGGAAAAAATCTTAGTGAAGGAAAAAAGTACAATGTCATGTTTTGATATCTCATTTCATCTAATGATTGATACTTTTAGATCACGATATTGCCTCATTAAAAACCTTTCTAAGAAAAACCCTGATAGGAAAATCTTAGTAAAGGACAAAAGAGTACAATATAATACGACATATTTCAATAATTTACTATATCAAATAGAGTTTGATACTTCTAGATCAGTGTAATGCCTCGTTAAAACCTTATTAAGAAAAATTCAGTGGGAGAAATCTTAAATAAGGGGATAAAGTACATTATAACTTATTTTCATATGTTACTTTTTGGAGTGATACTTCTGCATCAAGACAATGCCTCATTAAAAACTTACTTAGAAAAACCCATTGGGAAAAGTCTTAAACAACGAAAGAGATTGCATTTTAACATACTTATGGATGCTCCCCCTGATTTAATAATTTTCTCTGAATTCGTATTCATCTTTCGATAACTCATTTTGTTTATAGGTACGTCTTAATGAACAAAAACTTCATGTGTGTCTCCATGCTTCAGGCATGTTTTCTTTTTTAAAGCACCTTCCATTTGTGATTTATATGTTATTAGTATCTATTTATAAGTACACTTCATGCACTTACAATTTTGTGCTTCAATCAAGTTTGTATATTACAATATACATTTGATGAATAAGACAAGTTTCATTACAATAACATTATGACGCTGGAAGTAATCTACTCATCTTGAAGTACATCAAGATTTTTTTACACCAATACTAAGAAGAATGTTTTAATCTGTCGTCCATGTCCTTGGCATTCTTTATAACCACAAATGTTATTTACATCCTTCAGAAACTTGTATATTTTAATAAGTTTAATATCGCAAGTACCGCTTCAATGGATATTATGAGTTTCATTACAACAATTTTTAAAAGTAGAAAGTAATATACTAATCATGAATTATATTAAGATTTTTATCACAACAATACTTAAAATAAAATGATGTAATCAATATTTCTTATTCTTCGCATTCTTTATCACTAACAAATTCATTTACATTCTTCCACAATTTATATACTTTACATTTATACCCTTAAGGTTTTCTAAATGTTTCAAATACTTTCATTTAATCAATTTAATTATCTTTGAAAGTATAATGCTCATGGCACATATCACGTTGTTGATACTGTATGGTTCTTCAGTGATTTTAGAGTGCTTTTGGCATTTTATATACATTTTTCTAATTATATTTTGTAGACTACAGGTCCACATTTCTCATTTAAGAAAGGATTCATGATGGTCAATTATGTTCTACTCTAATTCAAGGTTTTTAATCTAGTAATTAACGTAAGCGCTTTATTATTTGCAAATTTATCATCGGTGATTATCTATTATATTTCTCAATATGGTTATTGAGATCTCTTCATGTTTTAGGTACTTAAACCACTACTAGGGTTATTTGACAATCATGTCATGGGTAATTTTCAAAGCACCCTCAAGTGTTTCTTCAAAAACACTCATCTCCTTTATTTGCCATCTTTATGATTTACTCTAAAAATATTTTGAACTGACTTCTATACCACATTTCGACAGTGGTTTACACCATTTGATCCTTCAAGGGCTCAAATCTATATTGGAGAATGTCTACTAGGTATATAATTGATAATTTATTCAAGTTACTTAATATTTTGCATCATTTTATATGTTAACAAACATTTAACATTGATGATCAGTATGAACTAGTATCCCTTTATCCTCCCCCTCAATGTTGACAAACATTATCACATTAAATAATAAACCTCTTTGGAACCTCATTTTTGATCCATTATTGCTCGCAAATACATTATATGTATTTCAACTATAGAAGGATAATGGTTTTATTAGTTGAAATGGTGCATTCATATTATATTACTTATTCTCTTTCATCGATCTAGTAACTTGGAGGAATATTCAAATTTTATAAATCATTTGAATACTGTAATGACCCGCATTTTTCAGAGATATAATAATTAATTAATTTAATTATTTAAATAGTGGTTTAGAGAATTTAAGGGTCGTTTAATTAAATAATGTGGAATATTTAATTAATATAATAATTAAATAATATATTTAATTCTAAAATAATCAGAATGGGCTGAAATGACGATATGGTGTGAATTGGGAAATTCGAAATATATATTTCAGTTTAGAATTGAATTACGATAACGAATATATTTAATTAACGATGGTTGAACGTATAAATTATAATATAATTATAATCGAGCTCGAAATGGCGCTGCAGTTCATAAATTGGCGATTCGAACTTCAACTGAATGTACAAGGCTCGTTTTTAATCGGATTTCTGTGAAATAAGAAACGTGTGGAGCTGGTGGAGTATATCTTTCTAGTGGAAGAGAAAAATCAGGATTTCGTCATGTAGATTTTGAGATATGTCCAAATCAAATTTTAGAATAGTCGCTATAGAATCGTTTATCGACCGTATCGGTTTATTCGATATAACTAGAGATCGGGTGGGAATTTAGACAAGGTTCTTTTGGGACATAACGATAATTTAATTTTTAGAATTTTACTGTAAAATTTAATTAATTAAATAAGCAACTTAATATTGGGAGTATTTTGCACCCTTAATCAGGATTTTTGGATTTCACGGAATAATCTAACCTACCGGTATTATTATATTTTTGGGATCGTAGGGCATCGCTAATTTCAACGGTATTTTTATTGCTGTCCGTACGTAAGCAGAATTTTTCGTAACAAGGTATGTAAAACTTTAATTTAAAAATACTTCTTCATTACTTCACAACCAAGTATCATGCTGCTGGCTATCAGAAGCACACGCTACCTTCCCTGTTCAATACTCCCCCTATTACTTCAATACAAATGAATTAAAACCACACAATCTCAATGTAAGGTCACCATCCTACCAACGTGGTTTCCTTTATTCCTTAAGTTTACTTTGCCAAAGGATCATTCCTTTATAAATACATAAAGGATCCAAGGTGTTCATTCATTTCCTGTTTCAACAAAAATACAAATCGAGTTTTCCATGGCAGACAAAAAATTCAAAGAAAATTTATAGATAAATCTGTAAATCAAAACTCAAGTATATTCACGCTCGTAAATCGATCCTCTTCAACGCAGTAACAATTTGGTTGGGCTCGACCTTGTTTTTCGGTGATCAAAAATACACAGCGTCGATTGGATTTGGGGAGAGGCGTCGAACTGAAGATGAGGGGGTCTGGACGATGCGGATTTGGGTGGCGAGGTCACTGGTAGGGACGGCGATGACATTAAGGGGGTCTGGAGGTGGTAGACGTGGGACAACAGCGGGTCAATGGGACGGGGATTAGTGGGTTCCAGGATCTGGATTAAGGAAGTCGCGATTTTGTATGAGGGGTCATAAGCGGTGCTATGGAGTCCAGCAAGTGGAGTTTGATTCGAGGAGTTTGGTAGTGCTGTCGGTGGGTGAAATCACGGATCAGTTTGATGTATCAGTGGAGGAAGTGCTCGCTGAGTGTACAGCGTGTCAGGGAGGAGGAAGTAACGTCGAACTTTACAGAATGGAGGTGGCAGGAAGGAGCTCGAGGATTCGAGTGTGATGGTGATCTTAGTTTTTTAAAAATGATGGAGAAATGGTCAGGGAAATGGCGCTGCTATGTTTCCTGGAGATCGAATACTGATTGAGGAAGAAGGGATGCGGTCATGGGCCTGCGGGTTGGTAAATGGGCCGGGGAAATTTAGATGAAGCCCAATATATATATAAGTTAACTTAGTTTTTATTTAAATTCCATTTAAATTGTATCCAAACTTTAAAAGTGCGTATCTTCTACATACGATATCAGATTGATGAACCGTCAGTTGCGTTGGGATCATACGAACGAGAGCTCCGCAATGGAACTGACTGGGAGTGGATTGGAGCTCGTTTGAATTTACAGCGAATTAAATTGTTTGATTCAAATCAAACAAACAGTTTATCGTTCTTTAACGATGAACTGCCAAACTGAGTAAATCTCACTATCTCTGAACAGTTTAATATTTTCATGTTGTATTTTTAGAACTGTTAAAAATTGTCTGATTGACTGTGTGTAGACTGTTTGATTGAACTGCTAGTCAGTTAGTTGAATTTCTATATTGATTCTGTTTAACAGGATATATCATATGGAACTGAAAGTGATGTTGATTTTGTTGTGTAACATCTGTGGATGCAGGGAAACAGGTTGGAGGATTCCGACTGGATTCCTCAACGGCTATTTTATTATTTTCATATATCGTGATATATGACGTGGTTTATATTCTGTTGTTGATTATATGTGTATGGGCGATATTTGACATCATGACTTGATATGTTAAACACCATAACATACCGGAATGTGAAAAAGGGGAATTTTCAAATGGTATTTGAAAATAAAATATTTATAAAGTCAAAAGGGTTTTATAAATGAAATGTTTATAAAGGAAATATTTATAAATGAAATATTTATAAATAGAAATCTTTATAGGTGAAATTATATAGAAAGGGGAAATCTTTATAAATGAAATATTTATAAAGAAAAGGGAATATTTATAAAATCATAAGATTTTATAAATAAGATATTTATTGGTTAAATAAATAGGAGATGTTAAACGAGATACTTATTTGTTAAGTAAATAAGTTATAAAAGAGACATTGACTTAGGAAACATAATAAGTTATTAAAAGGGTTTTTATTTGTTAAATGAATAGAATAAGATAAAAGGAATATTTGTTTAGAAAACAAATAAGATATTATATAAGAAATATTTGCAACACATTTGCAAATAGAGTTGAAAAGGGAATATTTGCAAACCATTTGCAAATAGAATTTAAAAGGGTATTATTTGTAAACCATTTACAAATAAAGATTTAAAAAGGAAATATGGGTAAAGGCATTTAGAAAACAAATAGATTATAAAGGAAATATTTATCTTTGGATAAATAGATATATATATATATATAAGTCTGGACTTATATATGAAGAAGTAAACAGATAAAAGGAGCAGATTGATTTATAAATGATATTTATAAATTAAGTTAAATATTTATCATTTGGATAAATAGAATATATAAGTCAGGACTTATATAAAGAAGTAAGAATCGATTTCAACTTCGATGTTTGAAACTGAATAAGGACAAAGAGTTAATCAGTTAGGGTTAACCAGTTAGGTTAAACCGTAGAGTTAACCAATTAGGTTAAACCGTAGAGTTAAACCAGTTAGGTTAAACCATAGAGTTAAACCAGTTAGGTTAAACCGTAGAGTAAAACGAATAACATAGTATTTTATTAAATAATGAACACGTGGTACATAACATAGTAGCATGAGACTATTATATATACAAGCATCAACTAATAACAAAAAAATACTCTAATACTCCCCATCAAGATGTACAATATATATCGTGTACTGGCATCTTGCTAATATGAGTAGTAAGAGCTACAGATGTTAATGGTTTAGTAGAAGCATCAGCAAATTGTAAATTACTACTGACTGGGATGAGGCGAACAGTTGAATTTCATATCTTATCTCGAATGAAGTGACAATCCAGCTCAATATGTTTAGCCCTCTCATGAAATGTGGGGTTGCTGGCTATGTAAGTAGCAAAATGATAGTCACAATAAATGAAGGTCGGTGTCTACTGAGGAACTTGGAGATCGTTGAGGAGGTATCGGAGCCATGTTATTTCGCTTGTGGTGGCGGCTAAAGCATGATACTCTGCCTCGACTGAACTTTTAGAAATGGTTGTCTGCTTTTTAGTTTTCAAGAAATGAGACAATCACCAAGGAAGATCCAGAAATCGGTTGCGGAACGTCTAGTAATTGAACAGGAGGCCCAGTTTGAGTTTGAGTATCCACGTAAGTGAAGAGATGAGGATGCGAAGTAGAGGATCCCTATCCCGGGGATCCCTTCAAGTAGCGGAGAAGATGATGCGTAACCTGCATATGTGAGGTACAAGTAGCAGCCATCAACTGACTCAGGTTGTTTACAGTATATGTGATGTCAGGTCAAGACAATGTCAAGTACAATAGTCTTCCTGTAACGACCCAAGGATTTTCGGCCATAAAAATCGACACAAAACACCAAGCCGACTATTCAAGTATTGAAAACACCAGATCATTAATAGAAAGAAGTTAGAGGGTGAGAAATAGAAAGAACGGAAGTGTAGAAGAAGATCACAACAGAATAAAATTAGAGTAAACAAGAATCTCATAGCGGAACGAATAATATATATTATATAACATAACTTTGAATAAAACTTATAACTATATATACATACCATTTCAGAGTACACCACATGACATCACAGAGGAAACAAACTCTATATATATCCAATGTCGAAGCCTTCCGCTCCAAGCTTTTCCAAGTATACATGTAAAATCCCGAATACTTGACTGTCCATACAAATTTGGGCACCTAAGAGTTTAGGGTAAAACAAAACAAATAAACTTTGGGTCAGTCATGGGACTGGTGTGAGTAAACTCCAACCACTTTGTTTAACTTTTAAAAATCCTTTACAAAAGAAAGGATAATCGTAAGACCGATCCATACATAAATACGAATGGTTTTTACTTACGATAACCCTTTTTTTAAAAAAAAATCAATACTTTTATGATATTATAAGCGTGTCTAATACAAGTAAATAACAATCTAGTAGAAAGCTTGCCTTATGCTCTACATATAGTATACAATTAAAACCACAGGCTCTTATTGGAGAATGGATTTCCTACTATAATAAGGTATGGAACCACCTTTCGATCAGTGTACTCTAAAGGGAATACACTAGAGTTCAACAAGAACATCTTGCAACTCGGCCACACGTGATCGGCCATTTATTTCGCTTGAATGTTCCAAATATATTATCACCTTACGGTTGGTATACCAACATAAATGTTCCCGGGAGATACAGAAGCGAAAGAAGAACAAAAATGAATATTCTTTAGATGGTGACAATATACCCTAATTGGGAGCGACCCACTTAGCCATGCTGCCTGCCCGATTTTTGTCGTTTCCCAGTTGATGAGGCTTAAGGTCATAACATATTTGTTGGAACATCTGGCCACCATTCACTTTGAATGCCACATCGTCAAACCCACCAAATCACAAATTGATTTCCCCAAAAATACCATGGGCATAAAGCTAAGAGAAATGAACTCCTCAGCCATCAAACGTGAATATGTTTGAAGAAATCAACTTACACAATCTATTAGATATACTTTGTCAGACATTCGTCCATACAAATTGTCCTGGGACTGGAAAACCGAAAGCGCTATTATGTAAATCCATCTTAGGCAATTTCTACCTAGGATCGCCAGAACATTCCTTGCATAAACACCGCCTTCAATTATCTTCATTATATATGATTCGCAATGCTATTACCCAAACATAGTGGTTTTCAGATAATAAATCTGTTCTCGGTCTCTCTGTATTGAAAACGGAAAAATGGTCAAAAACTCTGATAGTAGGTTATTTAACTATCAAAGGAAAACATCTACACAAACAACGAACTTATTTCCGAATGGAAATTATATCGATAAACCATCAATCAACACTGAGCCCCATTAATTTGATTCATCAATAATTTATTTAATTCCCAATTTCCCTTAAATATCTTTATCCAAATATATCTCCAACTTGTTTAGCCTCTCTTAGTTTCTGGAAAATGTTCCATTTACTTTAAACTATTTATTTTCTATATTCAAGAAAACATTTCTTAAAAATGTCGGAAAAACGTTTCCATATATTCACAAATTTTTATTTTCTAAATTTAGAAAATATATGTTATTTACATTGGAAAACATTTCCATTTATTATTGGCGCATCACTACCTTCCACATTCATCAGTTCCAAACCGTAAAATAGTAAGAGAACAACTCATTGAGTATCAACCTCGATGGTCGAAACCAACATCATATTGACACTCAAAAAGCCATTCAATTTGACTAATCTCCAGTCGGTCTCTAATTTCCTTAATTCCATTTCTTAATTTCTTATCAAATCATTGCTTACGCAACCCTCGGATTCGGTTTACGAATCCGCTTCTTTTATGGAAAATATTGATTATAACGATAGCATTATAATTCCTGTTACCAAAATATTTAACTTTAAAATATAACTTTAATTCGTTTCTTTGAATAAATAAATAAATTTTCTTTATTTAAAATAGAAAATTAAATATTACTTTCTCAAATTCAACATTTGACTCTCCTTCTAAAATTCAAATTCGATCAACGTTCCGAATTTTGGAATAATTTACCGTTTCAAGTCAACTCAATTTCTAAATTCATTTTCGAATTTATCACTTCCAAAACACCACCAATTCGCTTTATAACCATTCCAAATTGCAAAACGTTTTCCTTTAAATCATTATTCACTTTAAAATGTAAATATTATTCCTTTACAGAAATCTGAACTCGTTTTATTAAATAAATCTTGATTTAAATAGTCAATACCAATTACATGTTAAAATTCCATCTATCGGTCTATTTTATAAATTCATATTCCTATTACACTTCATAAACTCCGTTTACAAGTCAATTTCTCATTAATTATATATCAAGTCTATAAATTAATCTTTTTTACACTTTCGATTATAATTTATCGGTTTCAAATCAAATATTTATTATTTTACCAAATTCTAAATTATATAAGATATAATTCATAAAAATAAATTATTTTTATAACATTCGACATCGTCGAATTCTAGCTACAAATCCTTGTGTATTGTTTCAATTCTCTTTACATTTCGAACATTGAAATAATTTCATCGTTTTTCTTTCTAAACGATTTCCCTTTTCCCTTTAAATAAATTCATTTCTTGAATATATATTTTCAAACTATTTAACAATATTCATTTCGCTTCATTTATAAATATTGTTTATAAACAAACTACTTGTTTTTATATAATAAAAACAAGTTATTATATTCTAGCCCAATCGAAATTCAATTTCTATTTAAAAATAGATCTTGCATTTTCAAAACCCAAATCATCTCCCAATATATTTTACAGTACTTAAATACCAATTATTTTAGGGTGAATGTCATTCAAACATCCCAATCACATATTAATCAGCCATAGATTATTTGTCACATCATATAATGTAATATATGAAAATCAAAAATAAAATTTATTGAGGAATCCAGTTGGATCCCTCCAACCTGTTTCCCTGTAGCCACAGATGTTAATAAACATAAATAACACTAATTTATATCAATATGAGATATTATAATAAATAGAATTGATATTCAATTAACCATTTATATATATAACTATATATATTATTTCAACCAATTAATCAGCAATTCATCTAAACAACCATTACATTCAGTCATTATTTATCAATTCTAAAATATGTTTATAAAATTATAAAACTGGACGAAGTTAGTGAGTTTACTCACATGGTTGTTAATCATTGAATAACGATTAATATTCGCTAGATCTAGTCAAACGTTTTATTTGTCCAAAAATTGTAATGGCCTCCAAACAGTTCCAAACCAGCTTCATTGTGTAGCCTGTGATCGTACGATCCTAACAGATCCTGTTTTATCGGGTTTCAATAATGTATGAGAACGATATAACACTTACAAGATCTTACCCTATTTAAATCAATTTAAAATTTGATTTTGAAAAAAAATGTGGGCCTTACCTTCACATAATTCATCCCATCACCATACAGAACCCGTATACACTGTACTGCCTTCTTCCCCAATACAAATCCAACGTTGCTCCTCTTCTCTGTTCTTCATTCAAAATTCTCATTCCCTTTTTTTTCTTTCGACCCTTTTCTTTTATTTATATTTCGGCTTACCCCCAATCGGTCCACCCTAAATCATAATCGCACTTGCTCCAATACAAACAGTGCCTTCTCCTTCATAACGCAAGCTTTCCAGCCATTTTCTCCATTGTCGAAGTTTCCATCTTCCAACCCCTCGTATTTCTCGGCTGAAATGAATGAGACCATCACCAAAAATCTTCCCTTCTCCTGCTCGACCCCCTGGACACCCCTAGATCACCTTCGAATGCCTGCCTCTCACGTGGACCAGAAGTATTCCGAGCTTCATAAAAGTAGCGAACTTTTTTGCTTCAGAAATCCAAAAAAAAATAGCATGGATGCTATTCGATCCCAGCAACACAAAAACAACGTCCTTTTCTTCAATCAATGCTTCAATTATTAAAAATCTTCGAACCTTGAATCATGCGTGTTTTTTTGAAATAGACAGCGAACACTTTGAACCCTTCAAGATTGGTATAGGGATGTAGAGGATTCCTTGCTGAACTCGAATATGTTTACTTCGCGATTTTTAGCAAAGTATAAGTTTTGATATCAATTTCTGAAAACTCTCATAATACTTTGGTTTCAAAATGTCTGAAAGAAAATGGACAGGAAGAAGGTGCTTATACATAGAAGATGAAGGATAAGAAAAACGCCCCTTCCCATAGCACTTTGTATTAGAGTCGAGTTGTGCGATTTGAAGGTAGAGTTGTGCGTTTTGAAGATTCATGCAGATCATTAAATGGAGAAGATGAGCTAGGTTATGCAAGAATACGCTTGGAGGATAGAGTAGATGGAGAGAGTTATCCTGAATTCAGATTTTTAATTTATATATACATACATTTGCATTAATGAAAAGGCTTGTAGTGTGTCCATAGAATGAAATTCTTGTTAGTTATGCGGTGATAAAAATAACGTAGCAGCAAAGTATTGAACTATTAATAATATATATTCATAAGTTACAAGGTAAGTAGCTAGAGGATTCGAAGTTACACGGCAGATCATTTAAGTAGAGGGGATAGGTTAGGATATAAGATAGTTTTTATACTTGGCCATGAAGTTTTATTTTAGGCAATAGTATAGGTCTACGTTCCTATTATGCGATAGAATAACTCGTTCATTAATTTGAATAAGATTACGATATAGATTTTTTATTTAGTATTTAAAGTTCAACGTACCCCGCTACACCCAATTCATTCATTTATGAAATGTTATTGGTAAAAATAAATATATCATTGTGACGAGAAATGTGTCACGATCCCAAAAATATAATAAAATAGTCAAGCTAACTTATTCTATAAAATCCCAAAAATGCTGATTTAAATGAAAAGTTGCTTATTTTCCAAATAAAAAATTATGGAAATTTTCTATAAATTAAATTAACAATACGCCTTAAAAAAATTATCCAAATTCAAAACAAATATTTTATTATAATTAAATAAATTCTTATGGTATATAAACGATTCCATAGCGATTTTCTGAAAATTTGATTTGGATATAACTTACAATATACAAGACGAAATCTCGATTTTTCACATCCATTAGACAAATACAATTCAATAGATTCCAACGTTTCTTGTTCATAGAAATCCAACTTATCACGAATCCTGTATATTCATTTAAAGTTGAAAACGTAATATTACGAACTACCATGACGTTACGAGCTCGATTATAATTTATATTAAAATTAATACGTTCAACTGTCGTTTATAAATAATTTCGTTATTTAACTCGATTTTAAACTCAATTAAATATCTTCTATTATCCAATCCATATAATATTGCCAATTTACAAAATTCGACTATTTCGGAAATAAATATGTTATTATTTCATCGTTTAAAATAATTAAATATTCAAAATATTTGAATTCAAGCCATTTAAATTATCAAACCAATAAATATAATAAAATAGTTAAATTAATTAATTATTAAATCGCTAAAATTCTGGGACGTTACCTTCCTTTCCCCTTAAAAGAATTTCGTCCCAGAAATTACTAAGGTAGAAAAATTGCTATAAACCCCATTAACTAGTTTAAAAATCTTTTGTTTTACTCAGTTTTAGTTTCAACTTAACCGATTAATTTCAATTAAAATATTAGTTCGTTCTTATTAATGAATATTTTCTAAGTTTTCTAAAAATATTTAATCATCTTAAATTTCTGAAAAATTTCGCCAGCGTCTCCTTTGTACGGCTCAATCGGTATAACTCGCCTCTCTGGGCCTTCGCCAATCCAAAAGAAAATAAAATAGCCAAGCGGCTTGTCCAATAGGCTCATAAATCTCATACTCATATAAATGTAAACTTGTGCCTTTTGTCGGGCATCCAAATTTATCTATTCGCTTTGCAACCAACTCAACATATTCCCATGCATTTTCAATCGATTTCAAATTAACTTATCCTCAAACCAAATCATTTGCTTATACCCAAGCCAATTTCCATTTCAAACTACAGTTCCAATCTCAATTTCAACTCTTAACTCATCAATCCAATTCCATCCCAAATTCCTATTTCGCAAATCCAATTATTTAACCAGGTTAAGTTTCGTATCCACATTCCATTAATTAGTTAAATTTTCTAACCAATTAAAATATGATTTTATTTCAATATCCTTTTTACCTAGTTTTTATTTCCAGTTAACTAGTTTCATTTAAATTTCAATTTTTATTTGCTTTTAATTATTATTTTTATTTCCTTACATTAATTTTATTCATCATTATAAATTCATTCTATACTTGTTTTTAATTCAAAACAATATCTTCTTGGGAATGTTAAATAACTAGTTTTTCTAAAACTAGATATTCCTTTTTAGGATTTAAACAAACTTGTTTCTCAAAACAATTCAAAAACATATCTTTGGTAGTAATCCGTCACTTAGAAACTCGAAAATGAACACCCATGATGTCTGAATCATCATCGAGATTATTTTCCAAACATTAAAGTGAGTTCAATACAATATTACTTTCAAAACTCATTCTTAAACACTTCCATTTTGAAATTTATTTCAAAATATCTTTCATAACTCTTGGAAAACATTTTCAATATCTCCCAAGATTTTAAATTCCCATATATTTAATCCAGAATTCATTTACAAACACTTTCCCAAGTTTCCAAAGTTTTAATTCCAAATTTGTTTTAAATTCAGATTTAGTCCATCTGATTTTATATATTACACTTACGAATTCAGATTAGTTATTTATAACCATCTTAATTATAATCTTATTCGATTATAATAACAACCAACACATCCAATATACTATAATAATTTCAATATAAATACTTTTTTTACCAAATTATTCCTTGGGTAAAATTATTTCATTTACCCTTCTTTCAAAAGCATAATGTGTAGGTATTCGAGTGTTTAGAAACCCCTATCGACCTTGTGGTGCCCCACTATCGACCAGAATTCATAAGCCACTCAAACAATAAATCTCCATAATACAAAATCATTTTTATACAATTCACAAATATGTTCTCTCGTATATATACACTCAACTCAATCTAAGGTATTACTAACCCCATCTCTATTGAGTTACGCCACAGAGCTAAGGTAATCACTTAACCTTCAGCTATGATGCCACCGTAACGATCCAAGGATTTTTGGCCCTGAAAATCGACACAAAGCACCATGTCAACTATTCAAGTATCGCAAACACCGGATCATTAATAGAAAGAAGTTAGAGGGTGAGACACAAAAGAAAGTTAGAATAGAAGAAGAAGAAGAAGATCACAAAATAACAGAATCAGAGTAAATACAAATATCACAGCGGAACGAATAAAATATATTATACAACATAACTTAGAAATACAAGTTATAAGTGTATATACATACCATTTAAGAGTACAACACATGACATCACGGCGGAAATAAACTATATATATATATCTAATGTCGAAGCCTCCTGCTCCAAGCTCTTCCAATTATATTTGTAAAATCCTGACTACTTAACTGCCCGTACAAATTTGGGCACCCAAGTGTTCAGGGTAAAACAAAACAAAATAAACTCTGGGTCAGTCATGGGACTGGTATGAGTAAACTCCAACCATTTGGTTTAACTTTTAAAAATCTTTTTCAAAAGAAAGGATAATCGTAAGACCGATCCACACATAATTATGGATGGTTTTTACCTTACGATAACCAAAAACATTTTCAAAATCAATACTTTCCTGATATTACAATAGTGTCTAATACAAGTGAATAACAATTTAGTAGAACGCTTGCATCTCATGCTCTACATATATAGTATACAATTAAAACCGTGGGCTCTTATTGGAGAATGCATTTCCCACTATGACAAGGTATGGAACCACCTTCCAATCAGTGTACTCTAGAGGGGGTACATTGGAGTTCAACAAGAACATCTTCCAACTCGACCACACATGACCTACCATTCATTTCGCTTGAATGTTCCGAACATATTGTCCCCTTACGGTTGGTATACAAACATAACCATTTACGGGAGATACAGAAGCGAAAGAAGAACAGAAATGAAAATTCTCTAGATGGTGACCATATATCCTAATTGGGAGTGACCGACTTAGCCATGTTGCCTTCCCGATTTTTGTCATTTCCCGATTGATGAGTCTTGAGGTCATAATGTATCTTTTGGAACATCTGGCCACCATTCACTTTGAATGCCACATCGTCAAACCTGCCAAATCACAAATTTATTTCCCCAAAAATACCATGGGTATAAAGCTAAGAGGAACGAATTCCTCAGCCACCAAACGTGAATACGTTTAAAGAGATAAATTTACACGATATATTGGATATACTTTGTTAGACATTCGTCCATACAAGTTGTCCTGGGACTGGACAAACCGAAGGCACTGTTATGTAAATCCATCTTAGGTAATTTCTAACTAGGATCGCCAGAATAGACCTTGCATAAACTCCTTCTTTAGTTATCTTCATCATATTTGATTCGCAATGCTAATTCCCAATGGAGTGGTTTTCAGATAATAAATCTGATCCCGGTCTCTCTATATTGACAATGGAAAAATGGTCAAAACTCAAATAGTCGGTTATTTAACTATCAAAGGAAAACATCCATACAAACAAAGAACTTATTTATAAATGGAAATTATATCGATCAACCATCAATTAGTAATGAGCCCCTTAATTTAATTCATCAATAATTTATTTACTTCCAAATTTCCCTTTAATATCTTTACCCAAATATTTCTCTAACTTGTTTAACCTCTCCCAATTTCTGGAAAACGTTCCATCTACTTTAAACTATTTATCTTATATATTCCAGAAAATATTTCTTATAAATGTCAGAATTTTTTCTCCATATATTCACAAATTATTATTTTCTATATTTAGAGAATATACGTTATTTACATTGGAAAACATTACCATTTCTTATCCGCACATCACGACCTTCCACATTCATCAGTCCCAAACCGTAAACTAGTAAGAGAACGACTCCTTAAGTATCAACCTCGAAGGATGAAACCAACATCAGATTGACACTCAGAAAGCCATTCAACTTGACTAATCTCTAGTTAGTTTCTAATTTCCTTAACTCCATTTCTTAATTTCTTATCAAATCATTAATTATGCAACCCTCGGATTCGGTTTACGAATCCACTTCTTTTACGGAAAATATTGATTATAACGATAGCATTATAATCCTTGTTTCCAAAATATTTAACTTTAAAATATTACATTGATTTGTTGCTTTGAATAAATAAATATTAATTAATTAGTCTTCATTTAAAAAAAAAGTAAATATTTCTTCCCCAAATTCAACGTATGGCTCTCCTTCGAAAAATTCCTATTCGATTAACGTTGCGAACTTCGGAATAATTTACCATTTCAGGTCAACTCAATTTCTAAATTCATTTTCGAATATAT
Source organism: Allium sativum (assembly GCA_030737875.1). Classification (NCBI taxonomy): domain Eukaryota; kingdom Viridiplantae; phylum Streptophyta; class Magnoliopsida; order Asparagales; family Amaryllidaceae; genus Allium; species Allium sativum. The sequence continues at coordinate 225,266,686 of CM060911.1, read as the reverse complement.
CACTTCCAAAACACCACCAATTCACTTTATAAACATTCCAAATTGCAAAATGTTTGCCTTTAAATCATTATTCACTTTAAAATGTAAATATTATTCCTTTACAGAAATCTGAGCTCGTTTTATTAAATAAATCTCGATTTAAATAGTCAATACCAATTACAGGTTAAGATTCCACCTATTGGGCTATTTTATAAATTCATATTCCTATTACATTTCATAAACTCCGTTTATAAGTCAATTTCTCATTAATTATATATTAAGTTTATAAATTAATCTTGTTTACACTTTCGATTATAATTTATTGGTTTCAAATCAAGTATTAATTATTTTGCCAAATTCTAAATTATATAAGATATAATTCATAAAAATAAATTATTTTTATAACTTTTGACATCGTTGAATTCTAATTACGAATCCTTATGTATTTGTTTCAATTTTCTTTACATTTCGAACATTGAAATAATTTCATTGTTTTTCTTTTTAAATGATTTCCCTTTTCCCTTTAAATAAATTCATTTCTTGAATTTATATTTTCAAACTATTTAATAATAATCATTACGCTTCATTTATAAATATCATTTATAAATCAACTACTTGTTTTTGCATAATAAAAATAAGTTATTATATTCTAGCCCAATCGAAATTCAATTTGTATTTAAAAATAGATCTTGCATTTTCAAAACCCAAATCATCTCCTAATATATTTTACGGTATTTTTTTTTTGAGAGAAACAGTTGTGTAGCGTGGAACTACACAGCCGATTAATATATATAATATATAAAGTAGTTAACCCAGTTAACAAGCCCAACTGGTAGGAACCACCATAGATTTACATAATAGCCAAAACCAAAATACCAGCATTACTTAACATACATTATTGTTCAAGCATAAGTTATGAGTCTACGCAAAATACCATAGCTTATAATAGAGAAGAGAAGCATATCAGTGCAAGTCTGGACTTGAGCTACCAAAAGACTCATCAGAGTTGCTATGATGAGGAAGACCCAACCTGAAGCGAGCTGTAGAAGAAGAAACTGTCCATGTTTGAAAATAATGAGAGATAGTTCTTTAAAACCCATCAAAACATTTTAGGGTTTTATCAAAAACTGTTGCATTCCTTTCTTTCCAAATGCACCAACAATAAATACATAAAAGCACGTCCACCGAAAAGTTAATCGAACCATATTGCCAATGACCAAACACAGATGAGATGACCGGAATAAACCCAAGAAGGTGAGAACAAAGAGTTGCCCAGATAGGGTAAGAAACATCACAACCAAAGAATAAGTGGTGGATCGATTCTTTGTGACTGGAGCATAATACACAATTAGGGTTAGAGATCAAGTTACCGCGATATAATCTGACTCTAGTATTGATTTTTCCATGAATGAGACACCATTGAAAAAAGAGGACCTGGGTGGCAAGAGAAGTTTCCAAACTCTGGAAAAAGAGAAGGAGCGACCAGAATAATTAAGAAAGTGATATAAGGATGCAATAGAGAAACCACGGTTAGAAACTAATGCCCAAGAATAGCGATCAGGGTTGGCAGAAAGACTAGAATGGAGAAGAAGATTAGAGATAGCAAGGATGCCCAGAAACACAGGAATATCAAAGATGGAAGAGGGGGTAAGGAAATAAGGACCCAGAGACAATGTAGTGCCAACATAAGCGTGCAAGGGAGAAGACAAAGAGAAAAGAGCAGGAAAGCAACGAAAGAGTGACAACTGCTCATGCCAAATATCGAGCCAGAAGAGACATGAATTACCATTACCAATATTGACATAAAACAAATTCTTTACCCTTGGGATAGCGGAGATAACACCTAACCAAAATGGAGATGGTTTTGTAGAAGGTTGAAAGTGTAAAACAAAGTGAGGGTTCTCAACATAATGCAAAGATAGAATCCAGTCTTTCCAAATGAAAACACCTGGAGAAATAATATGCCAAAGCCACTTTGAGAGCAATGCAATGTTGAATGACCGCAAATTTACAATCCCCAAACCACCTTGATTAAGATGCAGACATGCAGTCTGCCAGTTAACCAACCTCTTAATATTACTACCATTCCAAAGAAAAGAACTTCTAATTGATTCAATCTTCTTAATTACCCAAATAGGTAGCTTATGAAATGACATCCAATATGTGGGGATAGCAGAAAGCACAGATCTTACAAGCTAAGTACTAAGCGACCAGCAGAACATAAAGCATTTGCTTTCCATGATGCTAATCTAGATTCAATCTTGTTAATGAGTGGGAACTAGTCATTTTTCAAGAGCTTGGTTGGTCTGAGAGGAATACCAAGGTAAACAATTGGAAATTGATCAAAGGAACAGTTAAGAATAGAGGAGGCAACAGGACTTAACTGAGTAGATCTTCCCAAAATAATGATGGAACTCTTAGAAAAATTGATAAAAAAGCCAGAGAAAAGCTCAAGACATAAAGTATAAATTTGAGGCTATGAATGTTCTTAAGATCAGGAGATGAAAAAATAATAGTGTCATCTGCAAACTAGAGGTTAAAGACTGATAATGACACGACCCGAACTTCCCCGTGAAAGAAAGCACGGATTGCGTTGAGGACAAGACAAAATAGAACGCAGACAGAAGAACATTTCATTGTATATTACAACAATTCCATCAGAATACAAGAATATACAGAGTATGAACAAATATTACACATTCGATAAATATCAGAGATTATAATAAATTACATAGCAGCCGAAAAACAATACAAAACACAACTAGAAGTAATACACGGATACAGAGCTTTCCGAGTATCGTTCCAGCTGTAAATCAGGATCCTGTGAATATAAATCTGCAAAACCAAAACTACTAGCTGCCCGTGTCGAAAATAAGGGCACCTAGAGTATAGGTTAAAACAATAAACTCCAGGTCAGTCATGTGACTGGTGTGAGAACTAAAACAATTATTAATCTTTATTTTTAAAAGAGAGTAATTTAAGGGACCACGCCGTATAACACGGAACGGGTTTCCTCCCAAGAATACCAGTGCATAAAACAAACAGCGCAATGCTAAATAAAGGAAAATGAAGCTATTATAAGACCCAGGTCCCATCACACAATGCAACGCAAGCCGAAGGATAGGGTTTTTACCTTATAATAGCCAAAGCATGCTTGATACGTTTAAAACACATTATTTGATATTACTATAAGTGTATAGTGTCAAAACAATTTCAATCATAAATATCAATCATAAACGGCATTAATGACCCATACCACTATGTCGCCATACTAGTTCTACAATTAAAACCGCAATATCACGTATTGGAAATTGGATTTCCGTCATGAGTCGAGGCAAGGGGTAAGCTCCTCTCCGATTCGAGACACTCTAGCAAATGTCTCAGGACCCCACTATGATCCTTTGGAACCTCCAAGGCCGGTCCTCTCTTACTTTTGAGGATTAATTATTCCTGAACACACGTTTCCCGGTCCTATAGGACCTATATCCGAGGCGCCTCGCATCCAACAACCACACAGGTGAAAAGTATATAAATGTCAGCCAGTTTAAGCACTGACACTACCCATAGCTAGAAAGAAACGTCGTGCACTCCTTGGGTCCTTATCCCGTTTTTGACTCATACCGAGGTGTGAGGCTCGCTAATTCACGCTATGCACAAAGCTACGCCACACAGGCCGTGCTTTGATCATCAACCACAAGACTTTGCTTTTCAACAGAAGCCTTGATCAATTGCCACTTACGCGTGCCACACTGGCAATTCACTCCATGCGACCGATGTCCATCGATATACAACCTCTGAGCTCGTACGTCTCAGAGAAGGGCGTTAAGCAAGAGAATAAATTCTCCACCGCCAAACAGATGTATATTTAATAGAGATCAATCAACACAGAATAAAATTCAGTGTCAGGCACACAGTCCATTTACAAGTTCGTTCTAGGTCTGAATGAAACCGGAGGCACTTTCCTCGCATATCCATCGATCTCCAAGTACGTCTGGACGATCACCAACTGTTTCCCTCATCTTGGGTGTACAGCTCAATCAAGATCATCAGTAATCATCCAAACGACGTGAAAACTTCTAGTCTTCAACCACCGACTTCATCTTCGACTTATCGTCGAATCGGTTATTCAGAATGGGTATAAACCCGGCCTTTCTGAACAACCCACGTATATAATAAACAAATGTTACACAAACACAACAAACGCCTCATTCCAATTCAGAATATTCTTTTATTCACAAAATCACATTCTTAGGGAAAGGTTCCCATTAATTTTATCAAAGATAAATTCTTCTAAATTTATTCTTTAATCTTCCTTTGGATATCATTTCAAACCGTATTATGGTTTTCCAAACTAGTCGGGATTAGCGAACCACACCGAAGTAATTATTTATTTTATTTCCCAATCCCAACTTATTCATCTCATTAAGTAAAACTGGTCATACTTCATATCTAACACCACGGTGCTATCGGTAAAATTAATTAAGATTTCACATTCAAATCTAATTAAAGATTTAACTATCGCTTTGGAGCAAAACTGGTGGTACTCCATTCTCGATCACCTTTCAGATTTAATAATTTAAATTATCAATTCACATTTCAATCTAATTAAAGACTCATTAAAACTCCACTTAGTTTTAATCTTTTCAAAAATCAATATCCTGTCTTTAACTGGGTTAAAGAACCCATGTCATCTAAAACACGATTCACGATAAACCCAAAATCACTTTTGATATTAAATACAAGGCTCTGAATAGAATATATACCGGTTTATATTCAATATCAAATTCTGAAACCAACAAATATCGTATTGGAAATAACGATATAAATATATCTTTCAAATTCCCATAACAATATCGGTATAATCACGGAATCCAACATCGAAATATTCCAAAGACAATTTCGATTCAAATCCACTTCCACTTTGTATATATAGGAAATTCTGGTTATTTTCAAAACCAATTCAAATTCAATTTATTTATTTCAAAAATAAATTGATTTTAATTCTAGTTCGAAACTAGTTCATTTCGACAAAAATCTATTTTTATCTTTTCAAATGTGGAGTTTTCATCCCAGTTCTTTCCAATTCACATATTATGATTTTACACAAATTATTGATATTTTTAATAATTTTATCAAAGCCCGTACAGTTGATTTCCATCAACGGCCATCGTACTGCACTTACAGCGACCTTTTTGAAATTTGATTTGGACATAATTCCAAATCCAACCGTTAGATTTCAAATTTCTAATATTCATTGGGAAGCTATTTTCGATATGAACCCAATGGTTCCGGTTTCAGGAGAATCCGATGGTCGGATCTCCCGTAATGTCCGTTCGAAGTCAACGGTCGAAATTCATGAACTGCCGCAGCGCGGCGCGTTCTATTCTGGCCATTATAAATATAATATATATATTATATATATATATATATATATATATATTTCGTCGATTTCCTTTTAAAACGTATTTTATAAATCGTTTTAAATTCGTTTTCGAAACGATTTCAACTTCATAAACAATTTTGAATCAAAACTGAATATTCCACATCATCGATATACAAATGATAATATTTTCAAAACGTTATATTTTGAAATCACTTCCTTTTTCTATATTCATTTTAAAAACGAATATAATCGATATAAATATCGTTCACGTCAAATGGCGCATCTCTAATCAACACGGGTTTATATATTTCAATAAATTCGTTATTCTATTCAACAAATGAATATTTATTCTATTCAACACATGAATATTCTCAACACATGAGCACCGTCAACACATGACTATTTATCCTATTCAACACATGAATATATATTTTATAATATTCTTTATTTTCCCAATTGGAATGAGGCTCAATCAATTACCATATAATGCTAATTATATGGTTTCCATACAACACATGTATATAATAGCACTGATAAATAACCAACCATCATCCAAAATGCACCACACAACTGCATAAGCATTAAATATAGATAATTAACGCTCACACAGTCTGTCGACCAATCAATCGACATACAATTAAATAATTGGGATTAGTGTATGCCAAATATCATCCCAACACCCGTGTGGGGTTTCAAACAATCAAACACAGATTTTTATTTGTGCAGTTGGGCGATGTGTAAAATTTATCGTCTCAATCAATATCCTTCAAATAGGTGTACATAGACAAACCGTCCGGTTTGTAAATGAATATTTATTTATTCTCATTCACGTTAAAAATTATATTTTCAACGATAATTAATTTATTCCAACCATCAACATTTTATTATCGATTTCACATCCACATCACAAACAAATTTCACAACACATCAAACAAGCATACAAGCCGTCCATGGTCTGTGGACGACGGGTGTCGGGTGCTGCTAAGCACCGTCTGCATCCTAGTATATATTTTTAACTAGAAAAGAAGATTTTAAAGTGAGAAGTTATCACCGACTAGCTAATCCAACGCCACGACTCTTCATATGTAGAAATCTTCGCTGTGCTCGCCTTTTGTCACTTTCGTTGCCCGTAGCCACTACATATATAAAAGTCACATTTTTATATTGTTGTTATGTATATAAAAATTCTATTTTTACACTACTACTATATAGATAAAAATTCTATATTTACATGGATACTATATAGATAAAAATTCTATTTTTACATCGATGTTCGTATAATAAAGATTATATTTTTATCATGTTATTCTCTATATAAAGATTTCCCCTTTTCAACTATAAAGATTTCGCCTTTTCAAATATAATAATTTCGCCGTTTCAAATATAATAAAAATCATATTTTTATTTCAACCTATATATAATGAAAAAAAACAGATTTTTATTTCGCTACATATATAAAGAGCAAATTTTTATCATCATACCTATATAAAAAATATATTTTTAACTTTTCTATATTATAAAAATTATATTTTTAACCTTTCTATATGATAAAAATTATATTTTTATTCTGCTACTAGTATAAAAATTATATTTTTAACCATGCTATACATGTATAAAAATCAAATCTTTTTTTCTACTATATAAAAATCATTTCTTTATAATATTTTACATACATAAAAATCTCATTTTTAATCCTCCACATCATAGGGAAAAACTGAATTTCGTTTTTAAAGAACTAATTACTTTATATTTATAAAATGAAGAAATAAAAGTAAGTGAAAACTTACAATAAAAGGGAAGAGAGGGGAGGGCTATGCGGCTTCGTCGGAGGTCAGGGAGGAGGAAGGGCGCAAGGCTGTGGTGAGGTCTGGGACGGCCGGCGCCGTCGATTTTGGGGAATGGCGAGTTCGAGCTCGCGTTTCAGAAGGGGAACGAGGAGGGGCCGGAGCTGCTGGGGGGCTCGGCAACATCAGGCGGAGGAGGGTCGATGCGGGAAGGAGAAGAAGAGGAGGGAGAGCCGCGAGGGGGAGGAGATGAACGGGTAAGAGGAGGGAGGTTGCGGAGGAAGAAGGGGCGCTGAGGGGGGGTTCGACGGTGGGGCGCGCCGAGCTGGGGAGGTGGCGGCGCTGCTCCGCCACCTGCGGCGGTGGTGGCGGGTGGAGCGCGACAGCGCTCTGCCCCTTTTTTTTTCTTTGTTTGTTTTGAAATGAACGTGGGGGGGGACCTGAGAGGAGATAAGGGGAGAGAGGGAGAGATTTAATTATTTAGTTATTTTAATTTCCAAAAAGCAACTTTTGTCTTTTGACCTCGAAACGAAACCCACCGCCTGTCGTCCATAGCTAATTACCCCCATTCCGAACACAATGGGATATGTATCAAAGGCTGATTCGGCCGTTTCGTTCAGTTTTCGTCAAAATCAAAATATAACTCTATATATTGAATTTGAACGCACATTTCAATTTATTGGGGCCACATACTAACAAGAAAAATTCCCGAAAAATATTTTCTAGCTTCGTATTGACGATATGGTCCTAACAAAACTAGTTTCGTCGAATTCTGAGACCGTTTGAAAAATGGCCAATTTCCAGTCGATTAAAATTAACTAAAACTGGTCAAACGCGTTTTCCTTTGCCGCGCTCACATATTGATTCGAAAAATTATGAAATTTGAAATCTAGCAATAACTTTTCATCCTGGATCCAACAAAAGTGGTTTCGTCGAAATCCGAGGTCGTTTGCAAAATGGCTATTTTTAAGGGCCGAAATTCCATAGCGACTATTCTGAAATTTCAACTGGACATATCTTTTTATCCCCGCTATGAAATTTTGATTTTTCAGATTCGTTGGAAAGATATTCTCAATTAGATTCCATTATTTTTGGTTTCGCTAAAATCCGGTTTATTTTGAATCCTGCACATTCATTTGAAGTTTGAAATCAAATTATCGAACTACCGCGCCATTTTCAATTCCTTTTATATATATAAATAAAATTATTTATATTCTAACGACGATGTATAAAAATATATACCTTCGAATTCAATTCAAAATAAATTTCTCGTCGATATTATTTAAAATAACTCATTTTAAATATTCAAAATTCGGCAAAATAATTTTTTTTAACTGGCTCGCATTTCCGGGTTGTTACAATCTCCCCCACTTAAAACTTTTCGTCCCCGAAAAGGAACGAAGCCGAAAGTTGTTTAACAAATCAACTCAACTCAACTTCCATAATTTTCGTTACGGCTTAAGTTCTTCAACTTTTCAGTTTTTAAGAACTTTTCAAATTCTTCAAAAATTTGGCTAACACCCTAAATTTCTGAAAAATTTCGCCATAACCTCCCCTGCACCGGGGACTTCGGGATATTTCATATAGCCTCCCATGGCCTTCTTCAACTCAAAAGAAAAAGAAAAAGCCAAGCGGCTAGCCAATCGGCTCATAAAATCATCATCGCCCAAACAAAACAGTAAATTATGGTAAACATGTACCTATTTGTTGGGAAAACAATTTTATTCTTCTGCTCTAGCCTCCTTGCTATGACCTATTCAATGTAAGTACATGTATATGCAAGCAAATGCGACCAATTTTCAATACACTCACTATTTGGTTCAATTTGGATAAAGTTTCAACATTTCAAGAAAAAGGCAAACAACGCAACCATCAATCAATTAGTGAATTTACGTTTCAAATTCATAATTTTGATATATATACAAAAAATCATGTTTTTGATGCCAAATCACAACAATAAATCTATCTAGTTTTGGTCCTCACACCAGTCTAATGGAAATATATAGATATCACACCTTCGAAACACGAACATAAATACTGATGATGTCCGCACATCACCAAAATTATCCCCGATCGACTAGAGTATGATTCTATATCTATTCAGTATATTAAAACTTCGAATATACGTTCATCACGCGTATATGCAAAACCTTTATATATTGGATTGTCCAAATTCAATACAAATAAAATATTCAAATACGCATAAAATGGTTTAAATTTCAAAACAATTTTGTTTTATTTGAAAATTATACTCTTCACACTCGTTCTTGGATACTACTGATCCTATCTCTAACGAGTAATTCTAATTGGATTTTACTAATCCAATATCTGATGAATTCTTTCGTTCGTTTATAATGTGTCTTGTTCTCGAGCTCTGTAAACCAAAGCTCTGATACCAAATTGACATAACCCAAACTTCCCCGTGAAGGAAAGCACGGATTGCGTTGAGGACAAGACAAAATAGAACGCAGACAGAAGAACATTTCATTGTATATTACAACAATTCCATCAGAATACAAGAATATACAGAGTATGGACAAATATTACACATTCGACAAATATCAGAGATTACAATAAATTACATAGCAGCCGAAAAACAATACAAAACACAACTAGAAGTAATACACGGATACAGAGCTTTCCGAGTATCGTTCCAGCTGTAAATCAGGATCCTGTGAATATAAATCTGCAAAACCAAAACTACTAGCTGCCCGTGTCGAAAATAAGGGCACCTAGAGTTTAGGTTAAAACAATAAACTCCAGGTCAGTCATGTGACTGGTGTGAGAACTAAAACAGTTATTAATCTTTATTTTTAAAAGAGAGTAATTCAAGGGACCACGCCGTATAACATGGAACGGGTTTCCTCCCAAGAATACCAGTGCATAAAACAAACAGCGCAATTCTAAATAAAGGAAAATGAAGCTATTATAAGACCAAGGTCCCATCACACAATGCAACGCAAGCCGGAGGATAGGGTTTTTACCTTATAATAGCCAAAGCATGCTTGATACGTTTAAAACACATTATTTGATATTACTATAAGTGTATAGTGTCATAACAATTTCAATCAAAAATATCAATCATAGACGGCATTAATGACCCATACCACTATGTCGCCATACTAGTTCTACAATTAAAACCGCAATATCACGTATTGGAAATTGGATTTCCGTCATGAGTCGAGGCAAGGGGCAAGCTCCTCTCCGATTCGAGACACTCAAGCAAATGTCTCAGGACCCCACTATGATCCTTCGGAACCTCCAAGGCTGGTCCTCTCTTACTTTTGAGTATTAATTATTCCTGAACACACGTTTCCCGGTCCTATAGGACCTATATCCGAGGCGCCTCGCATCCAACAACCACACAGGTGAAAAATATATAAATGTCAGCCAGTTTAAGCACTGACACCACCCATAGCTAGAAAGAAACGTCGTGCACTCCTTGGGTCCTTATCCCGTTTTTGACTCATACCGAGGTGTGAGGCTCGCGAATTCACGCTATGCACAAAGCTACGCCACACAGGTCGTGCTTTGATCATCAACCAAAAGACTTTGCTTTTCAACAGAAGCCTTGATCAATTGCCAATTACGCGTGCCACACTGGCAATTCACTCCATGCGACTGATGTCCATCAATATACAACCTCTGAGCTCGTACGTCTCAGAGAAGGGCGTTAAGCAAGAGAATAAATTATCCGCCGCTAAACAAATGTATATTTAATAAAGATCAATCAACACAGAATAAAATCCAGTGCCAGACACACAGTCCATTTACAAGTTCGTTCTAGGTCTGAACGAAACCGGAGGCACTTTCCTCGCATATCCGTCGATCTCCAAGTACGTCTGGACGATCACCAACTGTTACCCTCATCTTGGGTGTACAGCCCAATCAAGATCATTAGTAGTCACCCAAACGATGTGAAGACTTTCGGTCTTCAACCACCGTCTTCATCTTCGACTTATCGTCGAATCGGTTATTCAGAATGGGTATAAACCCGGCCTTTCTGAACAACCCACGTATATAATAAACAAATGTTACACAAACACAACAAACGCCTCATTCCAATTCAGAATATTCTTTTATTCACAAAATCACATTCTTAGGGAAAGGTTCCCATTAATTTTATCAAAGATAAATTCTTCTAAATTTATTCTTTAATCTTCCTTTGGATATCATTTCAAACCGTATTATGGTTTTCCAAACTAGTCGGGATTTGCGAACCACACCGAAGTAATTATTTATTTCCCAATCCCAACCTATTCATCTCATGAAGTAAAACTGGTCATACTTCATATCTAACACTACGGTGCTATCGGTAAAATTAATTACCATTTCACGTTCAAATCTAATTAAAGATTTAACTATCGCTTTGGAGCAAAACTGGTGGTACTCCATTCTCGATCACCTTTCAGATTTGATAATTTAAATTATCAATTCGCATTTCAATCTAATTAAAGATTCATTAAAACTCCACTTAGTTTTAATCTTTTCAAAAATCAATATCCTGTCTTTAACTGGGTTAAAGAACCCATGTCATCTAAAACACGATTCACGATAAACCCAAAATCACTTTTGATATTAAATACAAGGCTCTGAATAGAAAATATACCGGCTTATATTCAATATCAAATTCTGAAACCAACAAATATCGTATTGGAAATAACGATATAAATATATCTTTCAAATTCCCATAACAATATCGGTATAATCACGGAATCCAACATCGAAATATTCCAAAGACAATTTCGGTTCAAATCCACTTCCACTTTATATATAGGAAATTCTGGTTATTTTCAAAACCAATTCAAATTCAATTTATTTATTTCAAAAATAAATTGATTTTAATTCTAGTTCGAAACTAGTTCATTTCGACAAAAATCTATTTTTATCTTTTCAAATGTGGAGTTTTTCATCCCAGTTCTTTCCAATTCACATATTATGATTTTACACAAATTATTGATATTTTTAATAATTTTATCAAACCTCGTACAGTTGATTTCCATCAACGGCCATCGAACTGCACTTACAACGAACTTTTTCAAATTTGATTTGGACATAATTCCAAATCCAACCATTAGATTTCAAATTTCTAATATTCATTGGGAAGCTCTTTTCGATACGAACCCAACGGTTCCGGTTTCAGGAGAATCCGACGGTCGGATCTCCCGTAATGTCCGTTCGGAGTCAATGGTCGAAATTCACGAACTGCCGCAGCGCGGCGCGTTCTATTCAGGCCATTATATATATAATATATATTATATATATTTCATCGATTTCCTTTTAAAACGTATTTTATAAATCGTTTTAAATTCGTTTTCGAAACGATTTCAACTTCATATTCAATTTTGAATCAAAACTGAATATTCCACATCATCGATATACAAATGATAATATTTTCAAAACGTTATATTTTGAAATCACTTCCTTTTTCTATATTCATTTTAAAAACGAATATAATCGATATAAATATCGTTCACGTCAAATGGTGCTTCTCTAATCAACACGGCTTTATATATTTCAATAAATTCGTTATTCTATTCAACAAATGAATATTTATTCTATTCAACACATGAATATTCTCAACACATGAGCACCGTCAACACATGACTATTTGCCCTATTCAACACATGAATATATATTTTATAATATTCTTTATCTTCCCAATTGGAATGAGGCCCAATCAATTACCATATAATGTTAATTATATGGTTTCCATACAACACATGTATGTAATAGCACTAATAAATAACCAACCATCATCGAAAGTGCACCACACAACTGCATAAGCATTAAATATAGATAATTAACGCTCACACAGTCTGTCGACCAATCGATCGACATACAATTAAATAATTGGGATTAGTGTATGTCAAATATCATCCCAACACCCGTGTGGGGTTTCAAACAATCAAACACGGATTTTTATTTGTGCAGTTGGGCGATGTGTAAAATTTATCGTCTCAATCAATATCCTTCAAATAGGTGTACATAGACAAACCGTCCGGTTTGTAAATGAATATTTATTTATTCTCATTCACGTTAAAAATTATATTTTCAACGATAATTAATTTATTCCAACCATCAACATTTTATTATCGATTTCACATCCACATCACAAACAAATTTCACAACACATCAAACAAGCATACAAGCCGTCCATGGTCTGTGGACGACGAGTGTCGGGTGCTGCTAAGCACCGTCTGCATCCTAGTATATATTTTTAACTAGAAAAGAAGATTTTAAAGTGAGAAGTTCTCACCGACTAGCTAATCCAACGCCACGACTCTTAATATGTAGAAATCTTCGCTGTGCTCGCCTTTTGTCACTTTCGTTGCCCGTAGCAACTACATATATAAAAATCACATTTTTATATTGTTGCTATGTATATAAAAATTCTATTTTTACACTACTACAACATAGATAAAAATTCTATATTTACATCGCTACTATATAGATAAAAAATCTATTTTTACATCGATGTTCGTATAATAAAGATTATATTTTTATCATGCTATTCTCTATATAAAGATTTCCCCTTTTCAACTATAAAGATTTCGCCTTTTCAAATATAATAATTTCGCCTTTTCAAATATAATAAAAATCATATTTTTATTTCAACCTATATATAATGAAAAAAACAGATTTTTATTTCGCTACATATATAAAGATCAAATTTTTATCATCACACCTATATAAAAATTATATTTTTAACTTTTCTATATTATAAAAATTATATTTTTAACCTTTCTATATGATAAAAATTATATTTTTATTCTGTTAGTATAAAAATTATATTTTTAACCATGCTATACATGTATAAAAATCAAATCTTTCTTTCTACTATATAAAAATCATTTCTTTATAATATTTTACATACATAAAAATCTCATTTTTAATCCTCCACATCATAGGGAAAAACTGAATTTCGTTTTTAAAGAACTAATTACTTTATATTTATAAAATGAAGAAATAAAAGTAAGTGAAAACTTACAGTAAAAGGGAAGAGAGGGGAGGGCTGTGCGGCTTCGTCGGAGGTCAGGGAGGAGGAAGGGCGCAAGCTGAGGTGAGGTCTGGGACGTCCGGCGCCGTCGATTTTGGGGATTGGCGAGTTCGAGCTCGCGTTTCAGAAGGGGAACGAGGAGGGGTCGGAGCTACTGGGGGGCTCGGCAACATCAGGCGGAGGAGGGTCTATGTGGGAAGGAGAAGAGTAGGAGGGAGAGTTGCGAGGGGGAGGAGATGAATGGGGAAGAGGAGGGTGGTTGCGGAGGAAGAAGGGGCGCTGAGGGGGGGTCCGACGGTGGGGCACGCTGAGCTGGGGAGGTGGCGGCGCTGCTCCACCACCTACAGCGGTGGTGGCGGGTGGAGCGCGACAGCGCTCTGCCCTTTTTTTCTGTTTTTAATTTTTTAATTTTCTTTGTTTGATTTGAAATGAACGTGGGGGGGGGGGCTGAGAGGAGATAAGGGGAGAGAGGGAGAGATTTAATTATTTTAATTTCCAAAAAGCAACTTTTTTCTTTCGACCTCGAAACGAAACCCACCGCATGTCGTCCATAGCTAATTACCTCCATTCCAAACACAATGGGATATGTATCGTAGGCTGATTCGGCCGTTTCGTTCAGTTTTCGTCAAAATCAAAAGATAACTCTATATATTGAATTTGAACGCACATTTCAATTTACTGGGGCGACATACTAACAAAAAAAATTCCCAAAAAATATTTTCTAGCTTCGTATTGACGATACGGTCCTAACAAAACTAGTTTCGTCGAATTCTGAGACCGTTTGAAAAATGGCCAATTTCCAGTCGATTAAAATCAACTGAAACTGGTCAAACGCGTTTTCCTTTTCCACGCTCACATATTGATTCAAAAAATTATGAAATTTGAAATCTAGCATTAACTTTTCATCTCGGATCGAACAAAAATGGTTTCGTCGAAATTCGAAGTCGTTTGCAAAATGGCTATTTTTAAGGGTCGAAATTCCATAGCGACTATTCTGAAATTTCAACTGGACATATCTTTTTATCCCCGCTATGAAATTTTGATTTTTCGGATTCGTTGGAAATATATTCTCAATTAGATTCCATTATTTTTGGTTTCGCTAAAATCCGGTTTATTTTGAATCCTGCACATTCATTTGAAGTTTGAAATCGAATTATCGAACTACCGCGCCATTTTCAATTCCTTTTATATATATAAATAAAATTATTTATATTCTATCGACGACGTATATAAATATATACGTTCGAATTCAATTCAAAATAAATTTCTCATCGATATTATTTAAAATAATTCATTTTAAATATTCAAAATTCGCTAAATTCGCCAAAATAAAAATTTTAAACTAGCTCGCATTTCCGGGTTGTTACAGATAAACTCGAATCAGAGAGGTGAATGCCATCAAAAAAGTTATTAGCTATAGCTCTCTTCACTATATGGTTGAATACATCAGTAATTAAGACAAAAATAAGTGGCGAAAGTGGATCGCCCTATTTAAGACCTCTAGATGATTTAATTAAACCACCAGAGGTACCATTTATGGAAATGGATGAGAAACTGGTTTACATGATGCGTTCGATCCATTTGTACTATCGAATAGGAAAGCCTCTATGCTTCTTTAATTGTAAAATAAAAGCCCAGTTGACGGAATCAAATGCCTTAGAAAATCTAATTTAAGAAGAACACCTGATGTAGAAGTATTATGATAGTATGATATAATTTCTTGCGTAGCAACAACACAGTCAAGTATGTTTCGGCCAAGGATGAAAGCTGGTTTTTCGGGATCTACAAGAGGGAAATGACAGCTTAAAGACGATTAGCGAGGATTTTATTGATGATTTCGAAAGTGGTATTAAGCAAGCTAATAGGCCGAAAGAAGGATAAAGTGTGAGCACCGACAAGTTTGGGTAGAAGAAGAATGTTAGCATAGTTAAGACAAGAAATAAGAGATGGGTTTTCATAAAATTCCATGCATAGATCGATAATATCATTTTTAACAATAGCCCAAAAGTGTTTGAAAAAACAAGGCCCAAAACCATCAGTCCTAGGAGCTTTATCATCGCCCATCCGCTTAGCAGCCCATATTTCTATTTTAGTGAAAGGTTGGTCAATAGAAATCGGAGAAGGGTTAGGATACAAGGAAAATCAATCAATATTAGGTAAAGAAGGAGGGGAAGTACCAAGAATAGAATGATAGTAATTAGTAAATAGACGGAGAATATCATCTTGATTAGTAAATGATTGATTGATCATTGTGGATGATTTCAGAGATGATAGATGCTCTACGTCTACCATTAGCAAAGTGGTGAAAATAGGATGTATTTTTATCTCCTTCTTCAATCTATTTTTCTTATGATCTTTGTTTCCATCCAATTTCCTCTTGTTTTAAGAGTTTATCCAATTCAGTTTCAAGCTCCTTTAGATTATTACTTTCATTATCACTTAGAGAACGAGATTCCTCTAGAATACTAAGGTCTAGTATGGCACCCTGTATAGAAGATATGCGAGTGCGAATAGACCCACAAATGGATTTAGCCCATGGCTTAATTAATTTTCTTAAAGAACGGAGTTTCAACACAATCCGATGAGATGCAGACTCAGCCTAAAAGGGTTATGACCATACAGTTTTGACAAATTCATCAAGTGAAGGTTGAAGTAGCCAAAAGCGCTCAAACTTGAAAGGACGCTTGCAGTTATGGAGAGAACCGAAATCAAGAAGGATAGGGCAGTGGTAAGAGATAATGGAGGCAAGGCATGGATAATAGATAAGGGGTGTAAATTTTCCCATGCAGCATTAAACATAAAACGATCTAGTTTAGCAAGGGATGGTTATGATTTGTGACTAGACCAAGTGAAAGAACGATGGTTTATTAGGGATCCAGAAGGCCACAATCAAAGATGAAAGAGTTAAAAGCACCAGAGTCAACTGAGATATTGCCTGAATTTCTTTCATAAACATTTCTCGTAGTATTGAAATCACCACCAATAACCCATAGACCAATAAACTGATTAGCAAGTTGTGTGCAGTGTGACCAAAGATTCATACTTTCGTGAGCATCTTGAGGACCATAAATATTGGAGAAGAAATAAACAGTATTAGAGGGAAGATGCTTGGGAGTAACATGCAACGCAGATTGATTAGAAAAAGTTTGTAGAAGGGACCAAGATGATTCATTCCATGCAGTGATAAGACCACCTCTTGACTCGATGGCATTTACGTGAACCTAACCAGTTAAAAAAGTACCTCCAATAAGTCTAAAGTGATAACAAGATGGATCATGTAATTTGGTTTCCTACAACATTAAAACATCTAAATTTAGCGGGGACACAACAAGATTAATGGCATAGCACTTAGATATGTCACCCAAGCCACGTACGTTCCATGTGATTACTATCATTGATGATATTTAATATGCTCCAATTCTAATGCATGCATAGCACTGTATTGAGAATCATGCAAACTCACACCCACGCATTTTGAAATTCTTTTATTTAAACACTTATTAGCTGAACCAAAAACTACAGGAGTTAAAAAACAACCAGCTACACCAGGATTGTTGTGCCTCTCACAACGACGCACAAAGATGGGTGAAAGATACAATGGCCAATTCCAATCCCAGTCTGGTACATGCTGAGGAGGTGCAGGAAGAAGAGGAGGAAATTGCGGCGGCGGAAGCTCAGGTGGGATAGACTGGATGGGGATCATGGCAAAATCAATCGGAGCAGGATGGACACCATGTGTTACAGGGATAAGTTCATTGAAAGGTGCATTCCAGTTGTGCATTTCCTGATCAACATCATTAATGGGTTGGTTGATCTCTTGATTATCAGGCAATGGAGGATCAACGTTCGTGTTTTTTTCAGATTCATTAAAAATGGGTGACAGCGGGGGCAACAAAGCAGCTTCCTCAATCATCACACCAAACCTATCATCTAAACTCATTTGTTGACCAACATCATGCACACACATGCAAGGAACAACTTGCTCACCAAGGTTACTTAAAAAAATTCTTTTAGGTCTTGTACCAGGGTGAGAATGCGTGCATCGTTGCACCTTGCTGATATGCACTGCATTGTTGAACCGAGCTGCAAAAGTATTCTTTGAGCCAATACCTTGATAGAATTGCATTTTGTCATAGAACTCTCTATGATCAATGTGTGACCAATCACAATCATCAACAACAAGTACACTGTAACACCCCGTAATTTTAACCACACTAAAGATGATAAATTAAAGAATAATTAATTTAATATTCAGAATTAAGTGGAATGGACTAGGCCATTGCGTTCATCTCGGAATTCTGGTCAAAATAGACACCTGGTTTGCGTAAAATGAACATCGTATGAAGAAGTTATTGTTGGATCTAGATTAACCCTAAAGGGTGGTGAATAGGGTTTATCATAGTTTTAAACTGAATTGAAAATCTGATAGGATATTAAAATAACTAACAGACCACAGAATGCAACAGAAATAAAAGTGCAGAAAATAAATCACACACAGATATACCCAGCTTCGGCAAAACCCTGCCTACTGCTGCATTCCTAAGGTTTCTACTAGGTGTTATAAACAGATCCCGCATACAAGACCATGTACACTCGCAGCGCCTGCTCCTGTCCTAACCCTATGCTCAAAACCGTAGACTGATCGATATCCCCTCGATCAGATTTCCCCTAGTTACGACCCTGTAACCAGTAACCTAGATTTACAGAATTTAGTGGACTGCCAGTCAACACCCTGACTGGAACCCTAGAAATTTTGCAGACTTCTAGAAACTGTTCGGTTCAGATGATTACAACTTGAAATTGAAGATACAATAAAAAAAAATCAAACCCTAGTTGAAAAATAAAAGAAAATATGCAATTCCCTTTTAAACCATTCTAGAGAAATTGGGCCGGCTACTTTAGTTTTGATCCACCCTTCCTTTGTCCGATCCCCTTTTTCTCTAAAATCAGAAATGGCGGCAAGGCAATTACTAGGGTTTCTGAAATCCTCCAATCGAATCGACGTTGATAATTTTTTGGCTCTGGAAATGATATTAGGTGCTCGAATCTCCGATTGCTTCTCTGTCTTGCTCGATTGATGTGTGGCTATGTGATTCTTCACTCTGGCGATCAAAACCCTAATAAAATTGTGAGTGTTCTTTGATTGAATAGATTTTGCCCTCTGATTTAGTTTTTTTTGTTGGTTTCGATTCGTTCTGCCTGTGATGTAATAGTGTAAAAATAGGATAAGAGACTCCTATAAAATCTCTGGTTTCCTGAAATGACGAAATCTGATTTGCGAGAATTTGTTGCCTCTGATTTCAATCGGTGACTTGGCTGGTTTCGTGTTTTCCCTTTTCGACATTCTCGAATTAAAAATGATTCTTGAATTTGATATCTTAGCATTGAAAAGCTTGCGTGATTTTGTTTGTGCCTTAAGTGTCAGATTGGAAACAAGAATAATTTCCATTTGTCCTTGTATGATTCCTTGATGAAAATTCCTGATTGATAAAAGTCTTTCTGAAAAAATTCTTGCTAATTTTAATTCCTGAAATTCTGGAAATTCAATTTCCTATTTTGGTTGATTGTTGCTCTCCCTTAAAATGATATATTGATTGAATCAAAACAAGAAATAATTGAAATTGAATTTCTGTGAATCAATCATTCATTTCTGGAAATAAACTGTCCCAAAAATGATCTCATCCCTTATATGAAAAGAGTATTTTCCTTGATTGTCTCGACTTAGAATTTAAAGAGATTCCATATCAAATTGATAATGGTTAATTTCTGAAAATCATTGAAACCTTGCCACTTATGATACTGTCAAAACAGGAAAGATTTTATTGCTCCTTTCTTGAGTTCTGGAATACAATGAATTGATTGTTCCCATGATTTATTGATTTACAAGACTTGTGCATGCATCCTTGAACTCTGACCTTGATCAATTTGTGTACTCATGTTCCTGAAACTTGAACTGCTGCACCATGCATTTTCCATGACTTGTTTCCTGACTGTCGAACCATTTTTGCACCAAAACTGGAAAAACTTGGCCTGATCAAGACTGCTTGCTGTTTCCATATGAACACCATGTTACTACTTCACTTGACTATATGCATATCACTAAACTTGCATGTTCACTTGGTTGTGTCTGATCATGTATATGCACTTACATACTACTGTACTGCCTTGTTGCTTGTTCATGTTGCTTTGCTCATGTTTGAGCCTTTGTGAATTGTTTGGGCTAAATCATTTTGCCATGTGTTCATGAACATGTTTGAGCTGCTAAACCATACAGTATGGACTCGAACACATGCACTTGAACACGACCACTTGAGTTATACCATTGATATATGCTGAGACACTTGAAAGAAAAAAATCCTTGAATCATGTTGCACTTGTAAAGCTGCTTGTATTGAACATTATTCTGACTTGTTACATGAATGTTTACTGCCATATGAATATCACTGAACTTTGTACACTTGAAAAACTGGACTGAAACTGATTGTTGCACAACTTGCTGAACCATGTATTGAACTTGAGTCGTGCTTGTTCATGTTTGCATATGAAAACTTGAAATATGTTTTGACTTGACCATTCATCTAGTTTGGGGCTGATTTGAAATGCTGAACACACAGCCACATTGATTGCTAGCTCGACCATGCTTGTACTTTGTTGGCTTATGATCTGCACATTTGTTTGAGTACCATTGATGTTTTTGTTGTGCATGTATATACGACCATGCCATGTTTACTTATCCATCTCACTGTGTCGAGCTTGGTCCATGTGGCTGCTCCACAGCTGCTTGCTACTACATTCTGATTGGTGTGGCAGTGCACACGTGTATATCTATTGTAACACCCCACACCCGCTATGGTCACTCGCTAAGGGAATGCCATAACATCGGTGGAGTATTTTAAGTGAATATAGAACAGAAAAATTACCACAAGACAGATATAAGTACTACTTGAAAATCTTAAAACATCATTTCATTGCAGCGGAAAGTAAAACATGTTTGGTTACATCACAAAACCATAATAAGAGTCAAGTACAAAATATCCATCCTGATAAATAAAAGTACATAATCCCAATACATGAACTGATAGCCATAAAAGAAAGGGTAAGCTGAGCTCTACATCTATGGTCCAAGCTCCAAAAGAGAATAAAGCAACCTGATCTAGCCCACTCGTACCGGCCCACTCTGATAACCTGAGGGTTGGAAAAAAAAGATAAAAACAACGGGGTCAGACATAAGTCTGAGTGAGTCCTATAACCCTAACAATTCAACCATTAAAGTAATTAGGGTATGACATAAACAAGGTACGGTACCTCTGGGGATAATGACTACACTAAGTAGCCAACTACACAGGATATACTAAGATAACCGAAAAGACGCATTTATCCACCCAAGGATAATTACTAGATTGCACCACCCCAGATCTACCCACCCAAGGGTAATTCCTACACTGCACCACACCAGTTCTACCCACCCAAGGGTAATTCCTACTTAAAGGTTGATCCCTCCCAAGGACTTAGAAAATTTTCCAGTAATTTCGTGTACCCCTAGCCCACTACATAGGTGTCGTCTGCCCCTATCTCCACTAGGTGTACTTAGTAATTTTACCCAGTAGTTTCGTGTACCCCTACATAGGTGCCGTCTGCCCCTATCTCCACTAGGTGTACCCACTACTCCCAAGCGATCGGCTCCCTAACGTAGATACCCGTGCTGGTCCCACAGTGGGGTGTATCACTCCCCTAAAGTGGCCACCTGATAATATCAACGGTGCACGGCTTTATATCTACACGATGCAACAACGGCTTATCTACCAGCCCGGGCCCACACACGCATATGAAACCCGTTGGACTTGCGTTGCCACCGCTAACCCGTTTTGGCCTCTTATAATCAAGCCCAATATGCGTGTCCCGTCACTCGACATGGGTCGAGCCCACAAAGATACGTTTGGGATATTGGTTGAAATGGGCCCCCACAAGCTACTACTTAAGCTTGTCACTTTATCTAGTGCATCCCACTTAACCCCTTTTTTTTATAATCATGCCCCCTTACATGTTAAGGTTTGGTTAAGTCATCTAATTATATTTCAGTTGCCACTTAAGGCACCCACTAGATTTCCGCATGCCCCCCAAGGCACTTACTTGATTTCCACATGCCACCCAAGGCACTTACTTAACCCTTTAATCATGTTTAATTACATGTTCCACTTTGGTTAAGTGTTCTAATCGTATTTTCACATGCCACCCATGGCACTTACTTAACCCTTTAATCATGTTTAATTACATGTTTCACTTTTGGTTAAGTATTCTAATCGTATTTTCCATTGCCACCCAAGGCAACCCACTAGTCTCCTCATGCCACCCATGGCACCCACTTAACCCCTCATGTCCCACTACATGCTAATATGGTTAAGTGTTTCTTAATTCATTAATTAAGATCATGACCTCATAAAGACCTCTCACATTAGACCGTCTTTTATGACTGCTGGATATGCCGGTTGGTTCCGGGCAGACTTCTGTCATCAAAAGGGTCTAACCTCGTGTCTTTACTTTAATCATGTATTTAATTTATGACTAAGACCTCTCACATTGGGCCAATCATTTGTAACCGCTGGATGGCCGGTCGGTTCCGGGCAGACTTCCGCTACAAAAGGGTCCAACCTCGTGTCTTAGTTGATTAATTACACCTAATTAATCACCCCCATATTAATTATCCCTAATTAATATCAAGTTTTCCATAACATGGGTAGACCTAACTCAATAGGTAAATTCCCATGGGGTAGACCTAACTCAATAGGTAAATTCCCACTTATGCTTATTCATTTTATGGTATGCTTAATCATAACCATTTCACACCATTTCATTAACATGTCTATTAACCCCATCGTTTCCCCCACGCACTTATGCTAACACGACATATTTCCAAGAGAAGATTCTTTCACGTTTAACATGGGTTTCACTTAGCATACATTAGCATTAACATGGGTTAAAAGGTGTCCACTTACATCATGATATTAACCCAACTAGCATTACTAAATAACCCAACTTGCATGAACATACATATGTCGTATATACAAAGGCGACCTGCATAAGTATTCATAGGTTATACAAAGATGAACTTGCATGTGTCTTAAAGGTGTGAACTTGCACAACATGTTACATGTTAACTTGCATAACATCATACACATAACTTGCATGATATCATAAACATAACTTGCATATCAACATACACATAACTTGCATAACATCATACACATAACTTGCATGATATCATAAACATAACTTGCATATCAACATACACATAACTTGCATAACATCATGCACATAACTTGCATAACCTCATACACCTAACTTGCATATGAACTTGCATAACAACATGCACATAACTAACATACATCATACACATAACTTGCATAACATGTTGATCTTGCATATAAGCATACGCATAACTTGCTTAACATGTTGAACTTGCATATATGACTTTTTCTTAAAGGAGGGTAAACATGCATAGCATATAAGGGTGTCATCTTGCATATGTATGCATCACATTTAAAAGGGTAAACTTGCATATCATGACTTATGCATAATACCAAACACTTAGCATGCATAAAACCACCTACTTAGCATGCATAAAATTAATTACTTATTATGCATAAACACACCACTTATCTTGCATAAACCCAAACACTTAGCATGCTTAAAACCCCATACTTAACATGCATAAAATCACATGCATAACTTGCATATCATGTTACATATAACTTGCATATACTCTCACATATAGTTTGCATAACATGTTACATATGCATAAATGTTCAACATAATATTTTGCATCATAAAACATGGCATTAACCTTGCATATAACATAAAACTTGCAAATCACATATCATACAAACTTGCATAAACACATTTATCCACAAACATAGCCATGTCTTATCACATCCTACCATAATCAATTTAACAATTGATTATTAAAGCCATAGGAACTCACCAAAACCAAGATTAGCAACTTATGAAGTGGAATTAGTGGCTTTTAATTGAAGAAGATCATTGATTTGAGGTTGATTAGCTTGCAACTTTCTTCATTGATTTGTGGAGACCATGATCAAGTTTCATTTTGCCATAGTTTAGTTACAAGATCTAATTATGAATGAATTAGGGTAGGGTTGGGGTCTTATTTATAGGATTAGGGAGTGTTTTAGGCCCTTAGATTAACCCTAGGTTAGATTAGGACCCTTAGATTTAGGAAATCTCTAGAACCCAGCCCAGCCCTAGCCAGAAAACCAGATCTGGTGCACCCAAGCCCCCTGGTTCGACACGCCGTGTCGACAGGCATGTCGACAGGCAAGTCGACACCCCTGTCGACAGGCCTGTCGACAGCCCTGTCGACATGCTTAGGGCGGGAATCTTCCCGCCTGGCCCCGCTGGTTCTATTTTAAAATCTAAATTTGAATTTCTAAATCTATTTTTAGCTTTAAATTTTCTACAAACTTCTTTGGGCCTTAACTGGGCCATACGGACTCCGATTCTCGAAAACTCGGACTCTATTTCGCGTATTTTTCCGAGACGAACGCAATGACGCAGCCCGTTACCCCCAATTCCCACCTCTGAGATTATTTATCCTGTAATTAGTGAATCTTAGTATTAACTAAAATTCGGGGTGTTACATTCTCCCCTCCTTAAAGGATTTCGTCCTCGAAATCTCTAAGCTAAGGAGAATGCATCCTACCATCCAAACAACCATCTACTCAATCCATCAAACACAGGCATCCATTGTCCTTAGAACAATTTCTAATGATGTATGAGCATATGCAAAAAAAAAGTGTGTGTATATGTTCCCTATCTAATGTATGAACATATGCAAACCATGATAGTGTCATGCATCCATTATGTATGCGAGAGAACCCTATCGACACATACAATATCTACATGAGTGCACAATCATTCACCCAAAATGCATCATCCATATGATAACACAATCATTATACATCCATAGATATAGCTTCCTACACACAATTTTATGCAATATGCAATATGAAGTGACTGAGCCGATCTAGTGCCTAGAGTGTGTGTATATGCATCCACGAGCAACCACTAGCAAACACTTGCATCCACTTGCATCCATCATACATAATATGTCTCAAACACATGTTTCAACCATAGGACTATCCTATCTGAAGGTCAAAGGTACTAATCGAGAGGACATACTAAGGATAAAATAAGCACAAGGTATGCGATGAAGGAGAAGTAAAAGAACATACCCTCCGAAAGAAAAGGGTACTTCGAACGCATCTTCGCTTCCGTCCCCAGGTAGCGTCACTCTCTTCATCTCCCCTTTGTACTTTGACTAGTTGAACCTCTCTGTTTCTCAACTTCCAAATCTCTGACCCAAGGATGTAAGTAGGAGTTCGTCGAATCGTCGCATCACGCTCTGCTTCCACTTCTCTAAGCAAACTTGGCTCTACCACCTCTGCGGTCTTATGTAGGCACTTCCTCCCATGGAATACATCATGTACACCACTAAGTCTGTCGGGCAGCTACACCAATGGAAGATGCTCCTCCCATGTACCTCCAAAATCTAAGATACATAGCCTCAAAAGGTCTTCTAAAATATGTTTCACCCTCTCGGTCTGGCCGTCCGTCTGAGGATGATATGCGGTACTTAAACACAACTGAGTCCCTACCGCCTCTTGCACCCTCTTCCAAAACTCTCTAGTGAAGATAGGATCTCGATCGCTCACCATACTGGAGGGTACACCATGCAATCTAATAATCTCTCGAATGTAAACTGAAAATAGCCATGGAGCGGTTCCTTTACTCTTCACAGGTATACAATGGGCGCTCTTAGTAAGCCTGTCTACTACCACCCAAATTCCTGTATTACTCTTTCTCGATCTGGGTAACCCGTCAATAAAATCTATCGAGACGCTGTCCCACATCCATTGCGGAACCTCCAATGGTTGAAGCAACCCACCTGGTTTCTTTTGCTCCGCCTTCACTTGTTGGCACACCAAGCATCGAGCGACATACTCGGTCACATCTTTCTTCATACCGGCCCAAAAGAAAACCCTCTTCATGTCTTGGTACATCTTGTCCCCACCGGGATGAATGGTCATCCTAGTACGGTGTGCATCATCAAAAATAACCTTCCTCAAACCCTCGTCTTGCGGTACAAAGTCTACCGTCTCCACGCAAGCACCCCCTATCGTCTAGGGTGTACCTACTCAAATGGCTGGACGACTCCCCCCCCTTATGAGCTTCTCTATCAACTCAACCAACTGTGGGTCGTCCCTCTGGGCTTCCCCAATCCGCCCCAGAAGAGTAGGTCTAACCTCCAAGGATGCTAGCAAACCGGGTATATAATCAATGGAAGGTCTAAAGTCAATCATAGAAATAAACTTCTAAGCTCCGTCGTTCAACGAACTACAAACTCGAGGACAACCTTTTTCTACTTAAGGCATCCGCTACCATGTTACCCTTGCCGTGGGTGCACGCTATCTCAAACTCATAGGACGCTAAGAATCCTATTCACTTTTGTTGTCTTAAGACTATGCGCCTGGAGAGTCTCCAATACTTCCCTAAGATGTAGGGCAGGTTCTTCTCCACTCCTAGAGAAAATCAGGATATTCTCCCATGTAAAATCATCACAACTATCCATCTCTCACGCAGACCGCCTTAGTCGAACTCGACATCCCCCAAATGCAAGCCCCAAAGGCCTAAACCAATATCAGACAAACACCCAAGGGATACCTCCTTCGAATTCAGACGACCTACATGAGATGATACTAGTAAAAACGGCTAAATAATTAAGCCCTTGCCCAACTCTGGATGTCGTCGCCAGTCTCGCTCCCAAAACCACCGTTTTCCCTTAACTGGCTTTGCTCATCCTATTTAGCACATACGAAAACTTATTTTGCTCCTATAAAAGTCCAAGATGTCATTTATAAAGACCATCACGAACTTATTTAGGTACTCCTGAACACCCTTTTCATCATATGCGGGGGCGTTCGTCAAACCAAATGGCATCACCAGCCACTCATAAAAACCATCCGGAGTCCTAAAGGTAGTCTTCTCTATACTATCCTCAGTCACTCTCAACTGACGAAACCGCATGGCTAAGTCAAAATACTGAGGCGCCCGCTAAGTGATCAAAGAGATCATCAATCCTCGACAATGGGTGTCTATTCTTCTTTGTGAGTTTATTTAGTTCTCTTTAACCTACACAAAGTCTGAGAGACCCATCCGCCTTCGTGGCAAAAACTACCGGAGCACCCCACTCCGATATATTTTTTCTTATGAACCCCTTCTCAAGTAAATCGCCTACTTGCTTATGGAGTTCCCTCCTCTCACGAGGAGCCTTGTGGCACACTGGCCAAGATACTGGTTTGGCATCGTCTACCAGATATATTCGGAAGTCAATCTCCCGCTCCGGAGGTAAGCCCTTCCCTCCTCACACACATCCGGGTATTCCCGGACCACTCTAACTGATCCCAAACTCTTGACCGACGTGTCAAGCGATTCTAGATAACTTAGCATAACAGATTCCATGGGATTACAAGAGATCTCGAGAGTGTTACCCTAGCGGGCCATAAGCCTAACAACTCTCCTTCCACAATCAAGAACGGCACCCCTACTGGATAACCAGTCCATGCCCAACACTATCCCATAGCCCGTGAAGCCCAACAAGCATCACACCTAAACCCAACGCTAAGTATAGAAACTTTCAAACCCAAACACATCATGGAGCCCAATTGGGTTTGAAACAACTAAGGGATCATCTACCAAACTGGTGTCTAAGTGCAGTGACTCAACTAGCAATGATGAGATAAACGAACTCGATGCATCATAATCAAATAAAGTTCGAATCGGATAATAAAGAAATCCAAATTCCAACCTAGACGGTCCTATCCCCATCAGGTACCCTAGTCGCGTGGGAATACAACTACCCTCCAGGTGATTCCACACCTTGCCCTTGCTTCTTTGGACAATCCTAATAAGGTGTCATATTCCTTCCAAAAGGATAACTACTAGCCTTCTCCTTCCCATTCTCCACTCGTAACCTCCTATCAATGAGGTTTCGTCCTTTATTAACCAAACAACTATTTGGGCCTTCCTCCCATCGTCCATCCAATAAGTACCTACAAGTCCTCCTCCTTCTTGAACCAACTTCTAATCCGTCTAATGTCTAAGTCCCTTGAAGTGGTTTTCCATTCTTATCTATCTTAGAAAGATCATCTATACGCGGAGGGGAAACTCAAAACGAGAGAGAGAGGAAGAGATTCAAACGGAGAATTCGAAAGATAAAGATATGGCTATCGGGGATTATGCTTTTCTTTCAAAACCCTTTCTCTTAAAAGACATGTTTTTGAAAATACTCCTTTCCAAAATATTTTTCTAAAAATTTTTATCTGTTCTGGTAACCTTTGCTCTGATACCACGTGTAACACCCCACACCCGCTATGGTCACTCGCTAAGGGAATGCCATAACATCGGTGGAGTATTTTAAGTGAATATAGAACAGAAAAATTACCACAAGACAGATATAAGTACTACTTGAAAATCTTAAAACATCATTTCATTGCAGCGGAAAGTAAAACATGTTTGGTTACATCACAAAACCATAATAAGAGTCAAGTACAAAATATCCATCCTGATAAATAAAAGTACATAATCCCAATACATGAACTGATAGCCATAAAAGAAAGGGTAAGCTGAGCTCTACATCTATGGTCCAAGCTCCAAAAGAGAATAAAGCAACCTGATCTAGCCCACTCGTACCGGCCCACTCTGATAACCTGAGGGTTGGAAAAAAAAAGATAAAAACAACGGGGTCAGACATAAGTCTGAGTGAGTCCTATAACCCTAACAATTCAACCATTAAAGTAATTAGGGTATGACATAAACAAGGTACGGTACCTCTGGGGATAATGACTACACTAAGTAGCCAACTACACAGGATATACTAAGATAACCGAAAAGACGCATTTATCCACCCAAGGATAATTACTAGATTGCACCACCCCAGATCTACCCACCCAAGGGTAATTCCTACACTGCACCACACCAGTTCTACCCACCCAAGGGTAATTCCTACTTAAAGGTTGATCCCTCCCAAGGACTTAGAAAATTTTCCAGTAATTTCGTGTACCCCTAGCCCACTACATAGGTGCCGTCTGCCCCTATCTCCACTAGGTGTACTTAGTAATTTTACCCAGTAGTTTCGTGTACCCCTACATAGGTGCCGTCTGCCCCTATCTCCACTAGGTGTACCCACTACTCCCAAGCGATCGGCTCCCTAACGTAGATACCCGTGTTGGTCCCACAGTGGGGTGTATCACTCCCCTAAAGTGGCCACCTGATAATATCAACGGTGCACGGCTTTATATCTACACGATGCAACAACGGCTTATCTACCAGCCCGGGCCCACACACGCATATGAAACCCGTTGGACTTGCGTTGCCACCGCTAACCCGTTTTGGCCTCTTATAATCAAGCCCAATATGCGTGTCCCGTCACTCGACATGGGTCGAGCCCACAAAGATACGTTTGGGATATTGGTTGAAATGGGCCCCCACAAGCTACTACTTAAGCTTGTCACTTTATCTAGTGCATCCCACTTAACCCTTTTTTTTTATAATCATGCCCCCTTACATGTTAAGGTTTGGTTAAGTCATCTAATTATATTTCAATTGCCACTTAAGGCACCCACTAGATTTCTGCATGCCCCCCAAGGCACTTACTTGATTTCCACATGCCACCCAAGGCACTTACTTAACCCTTTAATCATGTTTAATTACATGTTCCACTTTGGTTAAGTGTTCTAATCGTATTTTCACATGCCACCCATGGCACTTACTTAACCCTTTAATCATGTTTAATTACATGTTTCACTTTTGGTTATGTATTCTAATCGTATTTTCCATTGCCACCCAAGGCAACCCACTAGTCTCCTCATGCCACCCAAGGCACCCACTTAACCCCTCATGTCCCACTACATGCTAATATGGTTAAGTGTTTCTTAATTCATTAATTAAGATCATGACCTCATAAAGACCTCTCACATTAGACCGTCTTTTATGACTGCTGGATATGCCGGTTGGTTCCGGGCAGACTTCTGTCATCAAAAGGGTCTAACCTCGTGTCTTTACTTTAATCATGTATTTAATTTATGACTAAGACCTCTCACATTGGGCCAATCATTTGTAGCCGCTGGATGGCCGGTCGGTTCCGGGCAGACTTCCGCTACAAAAGGGTCCAACCTCGTGTCTTAGTTGATTAATTACACCTAATTAATCACCCCCATATTAATTATCCCTAATTAATATCAAGTTTTCCATAACATGGGTAGACCTAACTCAATAGGTAAATTCCCATGGGGTAGACCTAACTCAATAGGTAAATTCCCACTTATGCTTATTCATTTTATGGTATGCTTAATCATAACCATTTCACACCATTTCATTAACATGTCTATTAACCCCATCGTTTCCCCCACGCACTTATGCTAACACGACATATTTCCAAGAGAAGATTCTTTCACGTTTAACATGGGTTTCACTTAGCATACATTAGCATTAACATGGGTTAAAAGGTGTCCACTTACATCATGATATTAACCCAACTAGCATTACTAAATAACCCAACTTGCATGAACATACATATGTCGTATATACAAAGGCGACCTGCATAAGTATTCATAGGTTATACAAAGATGAACTTGCATGTGTCTTAAAGGTGTGAACTTGCACAACATGTTACATGTTAACTTGCATAACATCATACACATAACTTGCATGATATCATAAACATAACTTGCATATCAACATACACATAACTTGCATAACATCATACACATAACTTGCATGATATCATAAACATAACTTGCATATCAACATACACATAACTTGCATAACATCATGCACATAACTTGCATAACCTCATACACCTAACTTGCATATGAACATGCATAACAACATGCACATAACTAACATACATCATACACATAACTTGCATAACATGTTGATCTTGCATATAAGCATACGCATAACTTGCTTAACATGTTGAACTTGCATATATGACTTTTTCTTAAAGGAGGGTAAACATGCATAGCATATAAGGGTGTCATCTTGCATATGTATGCATCACATTTAAAAGGGTAAACTTGCATATCATGACTTATGCATAATACCAAACACTTAGCATGCATAAAACCACCTACTTAGCATGCATAAAATTAATTACTTATTATGCATAAACACACCACTTATCTTGCATAAACCCAAACACTTAGCATGCTTAAAACCCCATACTTAACATGCATAAAATCACATGCATAACTTGCATATCATGTTACATATAACTTGCATATACTCTCACATATAGTTTGCATAACATGTTACATATGCATAAATGTTCAACATAATATTTTGCATCATAAAACATGGCATTAACCTTGCATATAACATAAAACTTGCAAATCACATATCATACAAACTTGCATAAACACATTTATCCACAAACATAGCCATGTCTTATCACATCCTACCATAATCAATTTAACAATTGATTATTAAAGCCATAGGAACTCACCAAAACCAAGATTAGCAACTTATGAAGTGGAATTAGTGGCTTTTAATTGAAGAAGATCATTGATTTGAGGTTGATTAGCTTGCAACTTTCTTCATTGATTTGTGGAGGCCATGATCAAGTTTCATTTTGCCATAGTTTAGTTACAAGATCTAATTATGAATGAATTAGGGTAGGGTTGGGGTCTTATTTATAGGATTAGGGAGTGTTTTAGGCCCTTAGATTAACCCTAGGTTAGATTAGGACCCTTAGATTTAGGAAATCTCTAGAACCCAGCCCAGCCCTAGCCAGAAAACCAGATCTGGTGCACCCAAGCCCCCTGGTTCGACACGCCGTGTCGACAGGCATGTCGACAGGCAAGTCGACACCCCTGTCGACAGGCCTGTCGACAGCCCTGTCGACATGCTTAGGGCGGGAATCTTCCCGCCTGGCCCCGCTGGTTCTATTTTAAAATCTAAATTTGAATTTCTAAATCTATTTTTAGCTTTAAATTTTCTGCAAACTTCTTTGGGCCTTAACTGGGCCATACGGACTCCGATTCTCGAAAACTCGGACTCTATTTCGCGTATTTTTCCGAGACGAACGCAATGACGCAGCCCGTTACCCCCAATTCCCACCTCTGAGAATATTTATCCTGTAATTAGTGAATCTTAGTATTAACTAAAATTCGGGGTGTTACATCTATACACGTGTGTATATGCAGCCATCAAAAAGTTTTTTTATGTCCCTGTTCATATACAAACTAGCTTGACACAGATGAATCAGATCAAGTCATGAAAAATGATGAGAAACACACCAGAAAACTGAGGCAAATAAAAATTTAAAGATAAAATTTATATTTGCATAAATTTTGAAAATTATTTCTGTTCCATATACTGTGTGTGTGTTTCTGTATATGACAGATATGAAGATTATGACTGGACAGACTGTGAGCTGTGAAGACAGAAGCTTGAAGACAGAAGATGAAGACAACAAGCAGTGTATAACTGTATATGAGTGTAAGTCTGAAACTGTATATGTGAAAGTGTATAAAAGTCAATGAGTCTGTATATGAGTCAATGTGAAAATGAATGTATATATGACTGTATAAAGAGTTGAGTGTTGTAATAGATGAAGTTGAATATGAATGAAATGACATATTAGTGAGGTGTACAAATAGTGGAGTTGTTAAATTTGTACTGTTTAAATATTTGAAATAAATTATTATATTTAATAAAATACTGTTTGAATATTTAAATTCTTGTCCAGTAGTATTTTAATTAAATGTAACAATTGTACTTCAGTCTGTGATTAAGAAGATCAGTACAATAACAAACACATTTATAATAGAAACATATTTGGTTGTTATCATCAAACAAAATCATATAATTGTGTATACAACACCGTTATATACAACAATCTCCCCCTTTTGATGATGACAAACAAATATTAAAATTTTGAATACAGTAAATGTGTTTGACAGTGAAGAACTGAACACCCCCTATTTGAAAGCTCCCCCTACAACAGAAACTCCCCCTATAACCGTGCATGAGTGAAACTCCCCCTATAACTGTGCATGAGTGAAACTCCCCTTATAACTGTGCATGAATGAAATGAAATGAAAATTGAATGAATTTTCAAAATTAAAAATATTTATAAAATATTCACTCATAAAACAAAATACCAACCCATCCTCCCCCTTTTGTTATCATCAAAAGGATACAGAGTTTAAAATACATATGAAAAATGACTAAGAATATAATTTTAGCTTAAGAGGAAGAACGGTCATCATAAATCTCAACCAGTCAAACAAAAATCCTAATATTCTAAGAACAGGTGACATATTTCACATTTTAGAGGATGACGGATTTACGATGAATTTCATACATAATGGAGAGAGTTTTAAAAACAAATCATTTCCAATTATTTTCAAAGGATTTTTTATAAAAATAAAGCACAAAAACAGTGATGGATTTGGACTATAATTAATAATTCAATTTAAGTGACAAGATCGAATAATCTCAAATCCCAATATCTATCAATCAACAAATCATAATACGTCATAAGATTTCAACACATTTCACAGATTAGAAAGATGGATTGATAGGCTGGTTTTTATACTCTGAGGAGAATTTCAGATTAATTTATATTTATAGCACATTTTTCCTTTTTCTTTTTATTTTTATTTAAGAGCACACTGACCACGCATAACCAGAACTTGGATTTTTAAATGAGGTCAGTCGCAACTTAAATTATAAGTTGTCTCATAACCATGCATGACCAGAGCTTGGATTTTTAAATGAGGTTAGAGACACACTTATGTATTAAATATATATTTATTATTTTTAGCTTTAAATAGAAAAACTCCTCGGTATATACAACCAATATGAATGATAGAAATGTGGTAGGTACAGAAATGGACTGTGAAATAAATTTCTAAATTAATTATATTATGAAATATGATCAACTGTACCGAGATCGTTGAAAATTTTCAATTATCACTAATTCTAAATAATAACATAGTCCCATTTCTATCACAAATATTTCCACTATTTATTTAAAAGGATTTTAAAACATATTAACTCTCCACATTAATATAAAATTATCATGAATGGCAGAAAGATGATAGATAAAGGAGATGATCGTGAAATATTTGCCAATTCAAAGATATTATAATAAATGTTCAACCATCATGAAAATTTTAAATAAAGTCTCCTCTTGTTGTGAAATATATCACAATTTCAAAAACTGATAATAATTTTGATGATTTATAAATACAGTTCAATTTGGATATTGATTTCAATTTCTGAATGAATAATCAATAAATAATTTTAAAATTGAAAATTGAAAATCAATTACAAGAGGAAATTAAAAGATCTATACAACACAAGAGGAAATTAAAAGATCTATACAACACAAGAGGGATTAATAAGAATATATACAAAAAAATTCAGCACTACTGATACCAAATGGTGTCTCTATTAATGAGGATTGTAAGACGACATTGGACACTAACAAGGATATCACAAACAAAAGAAATTTAAGCCCAAAGCCCAAGCAGACAAGATAACGAATTAGGCACAATAATTTCATCTATTAGAGCATTCACAAAACAGGCAGTTATTTGAAAACATTTTTCAAAGACAGTATCAGAGCAGTACAGAAACCAATAGAACAACAGACTTGTCAGTATATATATTTCTGATAGTCACAAAATATATTCCATGATCCAATATTGTTTATTTTAAATCATTTGAAGAAATATGAAAATATCAGGATTTAATGAATCAATCACACCAGATTATATATTTCAGATCTAAGATATGTGTGTGATTCAATAAATCAATAATTCTCAAATGATTTTAAACAAACAGATACTCAAATCAAATAATCATGAAATTACAACGAGATTTAAGACCATATTTTCAAAGAGTTTTTCACAAGTGTCGCTGACAAGTACAAGAATAATATCAGATCATTTACATTAGATTTGAGAGGTATTCATGATCCAGGACATTAAAAATAATTTATTTGAAATCACTTGAATCAGTGTCAAGTTTAAGATATAATGAATCATTCACACAAGTTGATAATTTTAGGATTAAGAGATGTGTGATATTCAAAATATCAAAAATTTCAGATGATTTCAAACAAGCAAATTTTAACCATAATGATTATGAATAAAGGTGAAATTCAAGATGTATCACTGTGATTCAATACAACTCAAAATATCCAAGTCAATTTAAAAATAATGAAAATATCACAACTGATAATTAACAGAGTGCTGTAATGAGTATAATATTTCAAGCTTTTCTAAAAAAGCTTTTCTAAAATGAATTAGAAGAAACTCAAAACAGCAGAAGTGTGTGAAATTCCATTAAACTTTCAGATCTTTAAAATTTTAGAATTCAAATCAATAGTGTTCAAGATATGACCAGAATACATCAACACTGTTATGAATTCAGATATCAGAAATCAGAAAGATAAACTTCAAAACAATTGCAGATATTTACAAGATTAAATTCAAGATCTGGAAATAATTAAAACATCAGAGTTCTATTCAACTAAAGCGAATTTTCAGAAAATATGAGTTTTACAATTGGAAGTTAATGAAGACCAAAAAAAATATGACAGTGATAAATTAAAAAAATGAAGAAAAATAGAAGGGGTAGAGGAAGGAATAAACACAGAGAATAAAAAACAAAGAGAATATACAAAGGTGAGTTTAGAGATCACACCAGAGTTCATTGTAAAACAGAATCTCTAACTCAACAGACTTGGCTAAGGAACTCTAAATAAATCAAAGATATGGAATAGCTTGAATTCAAATTTTCTTTTCCAAAGCAGTTCCTCAGCCAACACTGGTACCTAGCAGTTGAGAGGGTTAAGTGGTCTAACAAAGATTGTTTTACCACTCATAGCTGTGTATCGAACTTTCGGTACCCAAACCTGTCTATATAACAAACCATTTGAATTTATCTTTGTACCCTTGGGAACCCAAATCTGTTTGAATTTAACAAAGCCCGTATTATTTTCTTTTGAGATCCAAGATTGTTTAAATGGTTTGTTATAAAACACATACTCATTTCGTTCGTGATTTAAAAACCCTTTGGAATTATCAGAGTTAAAATTTCCAAGGCTATTCTTTTCAAAGGAGTTTGAAAGATTTTTAAAATCACTTGAATTTTTTTTTTCAAAACCATTTATACTCCCAAAACCAAGACCACTTTTATTTCCAACAGAAATTGGTTTTTCAACAACATATCCAAAGATTTTTCACCGTTTGAAAATTTAGACAAAATTGTTTCAAGTTGTTGAATTTCAGTTTTAAGATCAATGTTTTCTTTAATTAAATATGAACAACAATTTTTAGTGATCTTACATCTTTCAAACTCAGATTTCAAAACCAAATTTTCATCATTAAGAAATTTAATTTTGGTTTGAGACTCAGCCATTTCAAAATCAAAATATTTTCGACTTTCAGATTCAAGTTTCTTTAAATTTTCAATTTCGATTTCAAGCTCTTTCAAAATCAGATCTGTTTTCAACAAACTATCATTTTAAGCAATTTCATGTCTGGAATTTTTGTTAGCCTTAAATTTATAAATTCCTCTTGTAAACAATTGTTTGCATCTTTCAGGTCAATCTCGTTATCTTTTAAAATTAGAATTTCCTCTTCAAGCCTTTGAATGTTATTATTGAGATGAACGAGATCAGCTTTTAATTTCAAACAATTTTCACAATTAGAATTTTCAAATTTCACAACATTTTCAAGTTTTATTTCCAAACAATGAATTTTGCTTGTCAACTCACGATTTTCAGTTTTCAAAGATTTATTTTTAGAATGTAGTTTGTCAACAGATTTAGTTAAATCCACGCACATATAAACTAAATCTTCATATGAGAAATTTTCTGTTTCAACATCTATTGATTCTCCATTATCTGAGACTTCATAATTTTCATTTGTAAAACCTGTTAAGCACAGATCAGAACTTGAGTTGACAATCCAGGGTTTTAAGCGGTTGTTGTCAAATTGTCCATGAGTGTTCTCCAAATTTCCTGCGTAGTCAAATAATGAGAGATAAGATCAAGCTGATTATTACTAAGATAAGAGTACAGAATATGCATAACACGAGCATTTAAAACTTTATTCCTCTTATCCAACATATCTCCCTGATTTTCAATAATATTCCAATAATTAAAATTAACAGATTTTAAATGTAATTCGATCTTTGATTTCCAAATTAAAAAATCAGTTCCATTGAAAATAATTGTAATATCACTGGACTGACTCTTGCTATACTGACAACTAGGATCCATGATTCTAGGGTTAATGAAATGACCAGGCTCTGATACCAATTGTTGGATCTAGATTAACCCTAGAGGGGGGAGAATAGGGTTTATCACAGTTTTAAACTGAATTGAAAATCTAATAGGATATTAAAATAATTAACAGAACACAGAATGCAACAGAAATAAAAGTGCAGAAAATAAATCACACACAGATATACCCAGCTTCGGCAAAACCCTGCCTACTGCTGCATTCCTAAGGTTTCTACTAGGTGTTATAAACAGATCCCGCATACAAGACCATGTACACTCGCAGCGCCTGCTCCTGTCCTAACCCTACACTCAAAACCCTAGACTGATCGATATCCCCTCGATCAGATTTCCCCTAGTTACGACCCAGTAACCAGTAACCTAGATTTATAGACTCTAGTGGACAGCCAGTCAACACCCTGACTGGAACCCTAGAAATTTTGCAGACTTCTAGAAACAGTTCGGTTCGGACGATTACAACTTGAAATTGAAAATACAATAAAAAAAAATCAAACCCTAGTTGAAAAATGAAAGAAAATATGCAATTCCCTTTTAAACCACTCTAGAGAAATTGGACCGGCCACTTTAGCTTTGATCCACCCTTCCTTTGTCTGATCCCCTTTTCCTCTAAAATCACAAATGGCGGCAGGGCAAGTACTAGGGTTTCTGAAATCCTCCAATCGAATCGACATTGATAATTTTTTGGCTCTGGAAATGATTTCTGGTGCTCAAATCTCCGATTGCTTCTCTGTCTTGCTTGATTGATGTGTGGCTATGTGATTCTTCACTCTGGCGATCGAAACCCTAATAAAATTGTGAGTGTTCTTTGATTGAATAAATTTTGCTCTCTAATTTAGTTTTTTTTTGTTGGTTTTGATTCGTTCTGCCTGTGATGTAATGGTGTAAAAATAGGATTAGAGACTCCTATAAAATCTCTGATTTCCTGAAATGACGAAATCTGATTTGCGAGAATTTGTTGCCTTTGATTTCAATCGATGACTTGGCTGATTTCTGTGTTTTCCCTTTTTGACATTCTCGAATTAAAAATGATTCTTGAATTTGAAATCTTGGCATTGAAAAGCTTGCTCGATTTTGTTTGTGCCTTAAGTGTCAGATTGGAAACAAGAATAATTTCCATTTGCCCTTGTATGATTCCTTGATGAAAATTCCTGATTGATAAAAGTCATTCTGAAAAGAATTCTTGCCAATTTTAATTCCTGAAATTTTGGAAATTCAATTTCCTCCTTTGGTTGATTGTTGCTCTCCCTTAAAATGATATATTGATTGAATCAAAATAGGAAATAATTGAAATTGAATTTCTGTGAATCAATCATTTATTTCTGGAAATAAACTGTCCCAAAAATGATCTCATCCCTTATATGAAAAGAGTATTTTTCCTTGATTGTCTCGACTTAGAATTTAAAGAGATTCCATATCAAATTGATAATGGTTAATTTCTGAAAATCATTGAAACCTTGCCACTTATGATACTGTCAAAATAGTAAAGATTTTCTTGCTCCTTTCTTGAGTTCTGGAAAACAATGAATTGATTGTTCCCATGATTTATTGATTTACAAGACTTGTGCATGCATCCTTGAACTCTGACCTTGATCAATTTGTGTACTCATGTTCCTGAAACTTGAACTGCTGCACCATGCATTTGCCATGACTTGTTTCCTGACTGTCGAACCATTTATGCACCAAAACTGGAAATACTTGGCCTGATCAAGACCGCTTGTTGTTTCCATATGAACACCATGTTACTACTTCACTTGACCATATGCATATCACTAAACTGGCATGTTCACTTGGTTGTGTCTGATCATGTATATGCACTTACATACTACTGTACTGCCTTGTTGCTTGTTCATGCTGCTTTGCTCATGTTTGAGCCTTTGTGAATTGTTTGGGCTGCATCATTTTTCCATGTGTTCATGAACATGTTTGAGCTGCTAAACCATACAGTATGGACTCGAACACATGCACTTGAACACGACCACTTGAGTTATACCATCTTAACCTATATCATGTCGGACCTACCTTTTTTTAGATCTAGTCCATTGTTTAGATCACATCGTGCTTGTTACCATTATGTTGTGGCTAAATCAGATCTGTTACAGTTAATTATCTAATTTACTAGATCTTATCATGCCTGTTATGACATCCCTATTATGTTAGAATCAGTTCTATTGTCACATGTTCATCAGATCTGTTCCTATATGCCTATCTTGTCATTATGCCACTATATGTTTATGCCTTTATATGTCAACCTTGTTCGTATGATCATTTCTATCATCTTCCCTTCATCCTTTCCCTTTTGTTTTTATAGCCAGGTAACTTTCGAGCCTAGGCATGCCGCTAAAATATGCGAACATGTTAAAATGGGAACAAGGGGAAAAAATGGTATAATTTGGGGCATAACTTGTAATTGGAAATTGGGGCATAACTTGAATGAAAATATGAATATGAATTTGGGGGTTATGGTTCTTGTAACACCCCGAATTTTCTGTTAACTGTATATTAACAAATTTAAGTATATTTAATTCTTAATGAAAGAATTAAGGGAAACGGGTTACGCCACTGCGCTCGTCTCGGAATTCTGCCTGAGATAGAGTCCGAGTTTGCGTGAATCAGACTCTGCATGAAGGAGTTATGACCTCCGGAAGTTTCAGAATTCAAATTAAAATTCAAACGGTTCAAACGAAGTTCAAAAATTCAAAAATTAGACCCAAACTGGGCTGGGCGGGAAAATTCCCGCCCAGGCACCTGGTCGACCTGGGGGTCGACCTGGGTGACCAGGTCGACCATAGGGTCGACCTGGGGGTCGACCTGCCCAGTCGACCTGGTTTGGTCCTGGCTGGCCTGGTCGGGTTTCTGGTCGATTTTTGGGGCTTGGCTGTGTCACTAGGGCTTACATGTCGCTTTCTAATTGGCTTCTCTTGAGATGGATGGCCCTGATTAACTCTAGCTTCATCGACGACTCTTATTAATTTGAAATTCTATAAATACAACTTGAGTCTAAACCTAAATTCACACAAATAAATTGGAGATAGAGCCGTCATGCTGCTGGAAGGAAGCCAAGAGTAGCCTCCTCTTGTAGAAAGCTTAGAGACGAGCCAAAACTAAAGTTAAAACACGATTCGAACAACGTTAGTCTACCCAAAGGAAAGCATTTCAAATTCAGAACTCAAAATACATAATTCAGGTTCATCGTTTGTTGTAAGTATAGTGATTTTTCCGATGTGAATAAAATTAAGACTTGATTCGATGTAAATTGGGAATGGAATTGTGCTATTATGTAACGACGATGTTAGTTCATGTATTGAAGTGATTATGGTATTGTGATGTTTGTGGTATAATTGAGTTTATGTTGATCCTATTTTACATTTAGAATGAAAACAACATCGCATGCAAGTTGTATAGTTCATGTTGTAATCTACACCTATATGTTTATGTGATTATATAGGTTGTATGTATACTTTATGGTAAGAACCCCTATGCCTAAATGGTTATGTTCATATACATGCTCCTATGTTTATACAAAAGTTGCAAGTTCCTAATTGGATCCATGTCAAGATCCACTTTAATATATGTGTTTCATGTTGTAATTAGACATATGATTGGATCTAGTTCACACATGCGATGAAATTATACATACGTTATGAAAACGTCATATTCTTGTCATATGCAAGTTATGTTTGATGTTATGCCTAGATCCAAAACATGTTTAGGCTTATGTTATCTAAATCATATGCTAATTTATGCGACACCTATTTGGTTAGATCCCTATTTCTGTGCAAGTTCACATATATGTAAGTTGATTTAGGCTATGTTGCAAGTTCACACCTATGACATTCATGTTGACTATTTTGCAAGTTCACACCTATGATGTTCATATTGACTATGCCAAAAATGCCAAGTTTACACCTATGTCATGTTATGTTAGTGAACTGCTTTATGCCAATTTTGTGTACGCTAAATTAGGCTAAGTTTTTAGCCTGATATTATATGTTAAAAATCATGCGAACCAAAATTAGGCTAAGATTGTTAGCCTAATACTTAGATGGGGTAACGTTGGGATAAATTGGTAATTATAGGAAAACTTGACATAAAAATATATGGAATTGGCATGATTGTCACATGCCAAAATTGGTGGAATTTAAACGGTATAAATTCTTATACCAAAAATGTTAAACTTGGAAAGTGGGCCATAACATTTAATTGTTAGCAAATTTACATATAACAAGTAATAAAGACAAATATGTAAATTTAGAAAATACGAGTATGCTTAACACGAGGTTGGATTGAGTTGTGATGTAAACCTGCCCAGACCCGCCAGGCTGTCCAGTAGTCACAACAATACCTATCCAATGTGGGTGGTTAAGCATGGAGCCCAATAAGGACCCGAGGTTAGACTGAGTTACGGTGTAAATCTGCCCGGAACCGACCATCCAGTAACCGTAACAATACATGTCTAATGTGAGTGGTCGGTGCTTTAAAAAGCTAAGGACAGACTGTCAGGATGGTAGGGTTAAGTTAACTAAAACACTTAACCAATTCAACATGTTAATGAAATTGATGGGTGGGGTTAGGTAAATACAGACACTTAACCATTTAACATGTTTGACTAGAAAACCCTAGTAACGGGGACCCAATTAGGTATCATGGTACCCTAAAACTAGGCAGGGTGGGGCATGATTACTGGGCTGATTGTAAGCGGTCAAAAGCGACGGCGGTGGGTGCAACAGTGTGGGTTCTAACGGAGTGTGGGCGTGCACACACTTCAGAGCGGACAAACAGGGCACTGGGGGCACGAGTAGTATAACCTATGCATTCTAGTATTGTGTCAGGCCGCCACCATGGGACTTGATACACCCCATGGTGGGACCAGCATAGGTATCTGCAATCTTTGGGGGCCGTAAGACACAGATGATTATGCGAGTAGGAGCCAATCTTTAGAAAAAGGGGATCACTTTACCTCCTGCATGGGGTGCCAGTTAAGACAACACAAGTAGGTGCAGAAATATAGTGTGGGGTGCGATAGTATATTCGATTCAAACTTCTTTATCTTAGTTTATGATATTTTCCTATTTCCAGTTTATACCTATCACGCCCTTACTCTTATTCTCATACTGAAGAGTCACTAGACTTACCAGGCTTTATGTCTGACCCTATTTTCTTTCGTCTTCTTTTCTTCCGTTCCCCCCCCCCAGGTCCACAGGGAGGAAACAACTCAGCTTAGTCAGACTCTTTGCAAGCTCCAAGATAGTAGATGTACGGCTTGGACTCTCTCTCCTTGGCTATGGCTGTTGGACACTATCATGGGGATTTATGCAGTTTTAATTATGTTTTATGCTTCTTTATTTAAAAACCAAGACAGAAATGATGATGTAATGTTTTTGGAAGTTATTATGTGACAGTTATGGAAATGTTTTGTATGAACACGTATTTGTGAAATAAAAAGTCTGTTGTTTTTCCGCTGCTTATATATATATATGTTTATATCTGTCTTGTGTTTTATCTGTGACTTTTACTTACAAACCTCCACCAAAGTTAAGGCATTCCCTTTGTGAGTGACCTTAATGGAGGTTGGGGTGTTTCAGTTCATTATGAACATGACTTGGGAAAGGGGCATGAAAACCTATAACGACATAGGAATAATTGGTTAATAATTGGAATGCCTAGGATTGCAGTAATTAAAATCTATAACCACGCTTAGACACGAGGTTAGATTACACTTGTGGTGGAAGTCTACCCGGAACCGCCCGACATATCCAACGACCACAAGTGGTGAATCTAATGTGAGGGGTCTAGCTGCATAAACATGAGACGTGCTAAGACACGAGGTTAAGCTGAACTTATGGAAGAAGTCTGCCCGGAACTGACCGGCATATCCAGCATCCACAAGTGGTAGGCTTAATGTTGGAGGTCTAGCACATTATAATCATAAATGGATATGGTAATGAATTGGAATACTTAAACTAGTTGAATCCACAGGGATTGTATGAACATGTTAAATTGAATAGGGGTTAAGTAAACTTGTTTGAAACAGTGGATGGGTTAAGTAAATCTTGGGTTGGTGGGTGATATATATATATATATAGGCCCACAAGCTTAACCTATTGGTATTATGCAATTTTATGACACCGGTAGGAAGACATAATCTATGGAAAACCTAGTGGGGATGCAAGACAAAGGGGAGAGCTTGCATCATCTTGTGTGTGGGACCCGTTTCAGTCAGTAACCCGTATATATGTATCAAACGAGTACTCCGAGCTAGGTTCGAGTCAGGGCATGCTTACTGGGCTGATTGTAAGAGATCCAAATGTGGGGGACGGTGTGGGCGGTGCGTTCCGACCGGATCATGTACGTGCAGGGTCCGGACAGAGGAAAATAAGACGCCATGACACCAGTAGATATGGTTGCGAAGGGTTACCACTTTAGGGAGTGATACACCGTACTGTGGGGCCATCACAGGGTATCTACGGAGTTGGGAGTCGATCGATTAGGGTAGTAATTAGGGTACATTTAGACTCCAGTATGTTTAAGGGCACGTTATTACCCTCAGAGGTGATTCCAGAACGTTGGGCTGCCTATTGATTGTATGGGCTGAAAAACTCTCAATGGAAGTACACTAAGTCAACCATCATATAGTTGTTGGGATCATCTCATTTTGGTTATACTAGTATCAGTGCAGAGAAATCATTAGAGAAGCGCAATATACTCTATCATGTTTATCCTATTTACCTTGTCATACCTGCCTTTTATGATGTTACCTCTCTTATCCGTTTTATATGCCTATCATGATACTTTTACTACTTATTTTTATGCTAAAAGTAACTAGACTCGCCAGACTTTAAGTCTGACCCTTTTTGTTTCCTCTTCTTTCTCTTTTGCTTCCCCCTCCCCCCAAGGTTCTTAGGGTGGG
The DNA here is from genome assembly GCA_030737875.1 of Allium sativum. Classification (NCBI taxonomy): domain Eukaryota; kingdom Viridiplantae; phylum Streptophyta; class Magnoliopsida; order Asparagales; family Amaryllidaceae; genus Allium; species Allium sativum. Next base: position 225,222,238 of record CM060911.1, on the reverse strand, counting down.
AATACTCAAGCTTAATCAGGACTTTGATTTCATCTTGCTTGGAGCTGCTTAGATGTATGGCTCGAGCTTTTATCTCTCTACTATGGCTATGTTATGGGGATTCTGCTTCTTTTACTCGTGTACTCTGATGTTTTAAGTACAAGACATCAAGTTCAACGATGTACTGGGTTTTTATGTAGTTTCAGACTTATGATGTTTTGAACCACGATGTTATGTTTTCTGTTTAACAAAAAGTTTTAAATTTCGCTGTTGTTTTATATCTATCTCGTAATGTTTATGTTTCTATTTACCTATAACGCTTCACGAAACTTAATGCATTCTCTTAATGAGTGACATTAACGGACGTGGGGTGTCACACTTGGTATTTGAGCTGAAGGTTACCAGATTAGATAAAAGTTTTTGAAAATTATTTTCAAAAAGGTTTTAAAAGAAAGCATTTTTAAAAGGAAAAGTCTGTTTTGAAAAACATATTCCCTAAGCCATGTGTAATATATTTTGATTCTTTGTATGAATCCCTTATCTTTTCTTTTCAGCATGTCTGGGGAACCTAATATTCCAGAGGGCATTACGATACCATGCGGGTTCCATAGGTATCTAGAGGCCACGGTGCCTGTCGGTGGTCAAGCTGACATTCCTCCCCCAGCTGCACCCGTCATTCCTCCTCCTCCTCCGCATGCAGATAACTTCTCTAAGATCAACAAAGATATCTTTGCTATGGGAGGGAAGCCATTCCATAGGACTGAGACTTTCGTAGAGGCAAGGAATTGGCTCAAAGAATTAGAGGATCTGTTTGGAATTTTCGAAATGGACGATCGTAGGAAGTTTCAATTAGCCACCTGGCTACTGAAAAATGAAGCTTCGTTCTGGTGGGAAGTAAGCAGTTGTCCGGTGGAGACTTGGGATGATTTCAGATAGAGGTTTGAAATGAAGTTTCTTTCTCAAGCTGAGAAAAGCATGCAAATGGAAAGGTTTCAGGCACTCAGGCAAGGTGGCATGACTGTTAAAGAGTATGTTAACAAATTCAACCAACTAGCGATGTTTGGGTTAGAGCTAGTGGATACTCCGCATAAGAAAGCTTTGCAGTTTGTTAAAGAACTGAATGAACCCCTTCATGGGTTAGCTATGTCCCATATTCCAATGGGAGCAACTTTTGAAAGGCTTGTTGATATGTCCTTGATGCATGAGGAAGACAAAAGCGACAAGAAGGAAGTTAAGGTTAAGGAAACACAAAACAAGAAAGTATGGCCCAAGAAAGGAAAACAACAACAACAATAGAAGAAGGGCGGAAAGAATGACAAAGCTAAGGATAAGAGGAAGTGCCATAATTGCGGACACGAGGGTCACTTGGTAAAAGACTGCAAAAGAAGGAAGAATACTTGCTTCAATTGTGGAGAGGTTGGATATTTTGCTAAGAAGTGCCCGAAGAAACAGGGACAAGGTTAGAGGACAGGAGCTTCTAGAGGGAAGGTGCATGCTCTCGTGACCAGTGCTCCAGATAGAGGTAGGAAAGTTTCCGTAGAATGTTTGATTTCTCTTTTCAATCATCTTATTAGAATTATTTTTTATTCTGGCACTTCACATTCATTTATATCTAATTCTGTGGTTGAGTCTTTACACCTAAATACTAGTATGGTAGTTGATCCCGTAGTTGTCTCAAACCCCATTGGTGGTTCAGCTCATTTGTCCATGATTTGTCGGGGTTTGAAAATATCTGTGTTAGGCGTCGAATTTGAATGCGACGTATATGTGCTCGGTTTTATGGGATATGGTTTGATTCTAGGGATGGACTGGCTAGCCATGTATGGTGTCATTCTGGATTGTGAGAGGAGGGTCGTCAAACTTTTGACTTTCCATAGAAGGACCCTCGAGATTTCTTGTGACCCGCAAGGGTCTGTCATGCTTAGTTTCTTAGAGTCTCTTGATGCATCTATCGATGATCTGCGATCTGTGCCAGTCGTCCGAGACTATCCTGATGTTTTTGGTAAGGTATGGGGCTTACCTCCGAGGCACGAGATCGATTTTTGTATATATTTGGTGGGCAATGCAAAGCCGGTTGCATTACCTATGCGCCAGATGGCTCCAAGGGAAAGGAGGGAGCTTAGCAAGCAAGTAGGGGAGCTACTTGAGAAAGGGTTTATTAGGCGAAGCATATCTGAATGGGGTGCTCCAGTGGTATTCACAACTAAGGCGGATGGTTCGCTTCGCTTATGTGTAGGCTATAGGGAGTTAAATAAACTCACAAAGAAGAACATGCACCCACTCCCGAGGATAGATGATTTGTTTGACCAGCTTATTGGTGCAGCAGTATTCTCTCAGTTAGACTTGGCCATGGGGTTTCATCAGTTGAGGATGGCCAAGGACAGTATAGATAAGACCGCTTTTAGGACTCCAGATGGTTTCTTTGAATGGCTCGTTATGCCTTTTGGGTTGACGAATGCACCCGCCTATTTTGTTGATCTGATGAGTGGGTGTTTCGAGAGTTTCTAAATAAATTTGTTGTGGTCTTTCTTAATGACATCTTGATTTTCTCAAAGAGCGAGGAAGAGGACGCCTTACATATAAGGCAGGTTTTGAAAACTCTGTGTGCGCATCACTTAAAGGAAAAGTTCTCCAAATGACATTTTTGGAGAAAAAGGTGAGATTCCTAGGGCACGTGGTTTCTAAAGAAGTGATAGCAGTAGATCCCGCAAAGGTGGTTGCAGTTCAGGATTGCCAGATCCCAAAGAATGCAACAGAGGTGAGAGGTTTTCTGCGGTTAGCAGGCTTATAGGAAGTTCATTAAGGACTTTGCAAAGATATCAGCCCCACTCACCAAGCTGACGAAGAAGAATTTGACGTTTTCGTGGGATATAGTTTGTGATGTTGCTTTCCAGCGATTGAAGAGAGCTCTGACAACAACCCCAGTCTTAACCTTGCCCGATGGGAATACAGTGTTTACTTACAGTATACACTGATGCATGTGGTACAAGGCTTGGTGCGGTTCTGATGCAAGAGGGAAGGGTAGTATGTTATGGAGAAAGACAACTAAGAGTTCATGAAAAGAACTACCCTACCCACGACTTAGAGCTAGCTGCCATAGTATTCGCACTTAAGACGTGGCGTCATTATTTGCTTGGAGAGAAGTTCGAGTTGTACACTGACTATTACAGGGCTTGGTGCGGTTCTGATGCAAGAGGGAAGGGTAGTATGTTATGGAGAAAGACAGCTAAGAGTTCATGAAAAGAACTACCCTACCCACGACTTAGAGCTAGCTACCATAGTATTCGCACTTAAGATGTGGCATCATTATTTGCTCGGAGAGAAGTTCGAGTTGTACATTGACCATAAATCTCTCAAGTACTTGTTCTCGCAAAAGAATCTTAATTTAAGGCAGCAAAGGTGAATGGAGTTCCTAGCATCTTATGACTTTGAGATTGCTTATAACCCTGACAATGGTAATGTGGTCGCAGACGCACTGAGTAGGCAGAGGATGACCTTAAGTCCTCTGTTTGTGGAAAGGAAAAGCTTGGAGTTTATATCGACTTTTGACTTTAGACCCTCCACCGAGTTTTTACTTGGCTTATTTGCATCACTGGAGGTGCGGTCTACTCTTATGGATCAAATAGGAGCTTCGTAGCGAGAGGATCCACAGATTTCAGACATCTTGGATAGGCTCAGCAAAGGGGAGACTTCTAGTCACCTCAGTAGATATTCCACAGACGACAAAGGGCGGTTACGACGAGATGGAAGGCTTTGTGTTCCCCGAATTGGGAGCTTGTTAAAGACAGTCCTAGAAGAAGCCCATCATTCTAAGATGACTATTCATCCAGGTGGCGATAAGATGTATAGGGATATGAAGAGGGTTTTCTTTTGGTCTGGGATGATGAAAGATGTGGCGGAGTTTGTTTTTCAATGTTTGATTTGCCAGCAAGTTATAGCTGAGCAAAAGAAGCCCGGTGGTTTACTTCATCCTTTGGAGGTTCCACAATGGAAGTGGGAGAGTGTCTTTATGGATTTCATAGATGGTTTGCTAAGATCGAAGAAAGGCAACACCGGTATTTAGGTTATAGTAGATATACTTACAAAGAGCGCTCATTTCATTCCAGTTAAGAGCAAGAGGATGGCAGCATGGTTGGCAACAGTTTATGTTCGTGAGATAGTCCGTCTTCATGGAATACCTTCCAACATCGTAAGTTATCGTGACCCCATCTTCACCAGTGAATTTTGGAGGAGCTTGCAAGAAGCATTAGGTACACAGTTGTGTTTGAGCACCGCTTATCACCTTCAGACAGATGGAAAGACGGAAAGGGTGAACAAAGTTCTTGAGGACCTTTTAAGGCTGTATATCCTAGACTTCGGAGGGACTTGAGAAGAGCATATTCCTTTAGTAGAGTTCGCCTACAACAACAGTTATCAATCTAGCATTGGCATAGCACCCTTCGAAGCATTATAAGGACGACCCTGTAGATCACCAACTTGTTGGTGGGAATCCATAGAAAGACTACTACTTGGACCGGATATGGTTAGAGAAACATCCGAGAAGATTAACCATATTAGAAGTCGAATGAAAACCACTCAAGATAGGCAGAAGTCCTATGTAGACAAGAGAAGGACTGACATTGAGTTCGAAGTAGGAGACATGGTTTTTGTTAAGGTATCAACATTAAGGAATGTGGTTCGCTTTGGATCTGTAGGGAAACTGACACCAAGATTGGTAGGACCATTTCCCTAACAGAAAGTATTGGCCAAATGGCCTATAGAGTAAAGTTACCCGAGAGATTATCCGGAGTTCATGATGTTTTCCACGTTTCTCATTTGCGGAAGTGTTTGCATGATACCGCAGAACTAGTTGAGCCGAGTATATTGAAGGAAGTAGAGGTGGAACGGGAGGCGACAGTTAGGTGAGTTCCTACCCTTATTCTTGGATCAAAAGTTAAGAAGCTACGCAATAGAGAAGTCAAGTTGATGAAGGTTCAATGGGGAGATAACCCAGAGGATGGAACTTGGGAGACCGAAGACAAGATTCGTGCTTCGTACCCTTTTCTTTTCGAGGGTATGTTCTTAACTTCCTTTCCAAAGCTTTTATTCATGCTTGTTTCTATCATTTAAAGTATATCTATCGATCGAATCTTCGACCTTTAGGTAGGAATCCCATGAATGTAAACATGTGTTTGAGACATGTTATGCTTGATGGATGCAAGTGTTTGCTAGTGGTTGCTCGTGGATGCATATACACACACATTAGGCACTAGATCGACTCAATCACTCTCATACTGCATATGGATGTATGTGCACTTTTTTCTTTTAATGGATGAAAGTGAGTGTATCATCATATGGATGTTGCAATTGGATGGATGATTGTGCAACCATATAGAACTTACATGTTATAATAGGATTATTTGCATACATGTTGGATTCATGACACTAACATACATTGCATTAAGGAGGTCGACTGAATCAGTAGACCGCCTGATCTTTTGCATTAGTATTGGGACATATACACACACACCATTGCATATGTTCATATAAGCATTAGAAATTTCTAAGGACAATGGATGTCTGTAATTGGTGGATGAGTATATGGATGATGGATGGTAGGATATACATTCTTCTTAACTTGGAGATTTCGAGGACGAAATCCTTTGAGTAGGGGAGAATGTAATACCCTGTAATTTTAATCACATTAAAGATGATAAATTAAAGAATAATTAATTTAATATTCAACATTAAGTGAAATGGACTGCGCCATTGCGTTTGTCTCGGAATTCTGGTCAAAATAGACACCTGGTTTACGTAAACAGACACCGTATGAAGAAGTTATTAAGGTTCTAAGTTTGTATACGCGCAAGAAGAATATATATATATATATATATGTATAATTAAAACCAGAATTCAAAAATTCATTTCGAAATTCAAAATTTGGGGAGGCAGCAAAAATCCGGCTCAGGGGTGTCGACCCCTCAAGGGGGTGTCTACCCATGGGTCGACCCCCCTGCGCAGATCTGGGCAAATTAGGGTTTTGGATTCGGCTATAAATATGGCCTCATTTCTCATATTTTTGCACACAAAAAATAATGAGAACTAGATGTTGCCTCTTCCCAGATTAAATCAAGCCTTTTTCTTCTTCTGCAATCCAGTTATTCAAGCTTAGAGATCTGTGATTCGATTCTTCTATTTTTCTATATCCAAACACTGTGAGTTTAAGTTACTTTTAGATCTAAATAACTAAAAAGTTAGTCTTGACATGACTATAACTTGGATCTATACCTTTGGCTACTTGAATCATATCAGATCTGCTATAATTTGTGTATCTATGATATTTAGACATGACCATGACTTAGATCTTAACCTTTATCATGTTGGACCTATCATTTTTTTAGATCTAGTCCATTGTTTAGATTACATCATGATTGTTACCATTGTGTTGTGGCTAAATCAGATCTGTTATAGTTAATTATCTAATTTATTAGATCTTATCATGCCTGTTATGGCATCCCTATTATGTTAGAATCAGTTCTATTGTCACATGTTCATCGGATCTGTTCCTATATGCATATCTTCTCATTATGCCACTATATGTTTATGCCTTTATATGTCAACCTTGTTAGTATGATCATTTCTGTCATCTTCCCTTCATCCTTTTCCTTTATTTTTATAGCCAGGCTACTTTCGAGCCTAGGCATGCCGCTAAAATATGCGAATACGTTAAAATGGGAAAGAAGGGAAAAACGATATAATTTGGGGCATAACTTGTAATTGGAAATTTGGTCAGAACTTGAATGAAAATACGACTATGAATTTGGGGCATATGGTTCATTATGAACATGACTTGGGAAAGGGGCATGAAAACCTATAACGACATAGGAATAATTGGTTAATAATTGGAATGCCTAGGATTACAGTAATTAGATACTCTAACCGCGCTTAGACACGAGGTTAGATTAGACACGAGGGGTCTAGGTGCATAAACACGAGACATGCAAAGACACGAGGTTAAGTCCAACTTATGGAAGAAGTCTGCCCGGAACCGTCCGACATATCCAGCATCCACAAGTGGTAGACTTAATGTGGGAGGTCTAGCACATTATAACCATAAATGGACATGGTAATGAATTGGAATACTTAACCTATTTGAATCCATGGGGATTGTATGAACATGTTAAATTGAATAGGGGTTAAGTAAACTTGTTTGAAATAGTGGGTGGGTTAAGTAAATTTTGGGTTGGTGGGTAATATATATGTATATGTGTATATATATATATAGGCCTAAAAACTTAACCTGTTGGGATTATGCAATTTTATGACACCGGTAGGTAGGTATAATCTGTGAAAAACCTAGTGGGGATGCAAGACAAAGGGGAGAGCCTGCATGATCTTGTGTGTGGGACCCGGTTCAGTGAGTAACCCATACATAGGTATCAAACGAGTACTCCGAGCTAGGTCGGAGTCGGAGCACACTTACTAGGATGATTGTAAGAGATCCAAATGTGGGGGACGACGTGGGCGGCGCATACCGACTGGATCATGTGCGTATAGGATCCGGAAAGAGGAAAATAAGATGTCGTGACTCTAGTAGATATGGTTGCGCACATCTGGAAAATGAAGGGTTGCCACTTTAGGGAGTGATACACCCTACTGTGGGACCAGCACAGGGTATCCACGGAGTAGGGAGCCGATCGATTAGGGTAGTAATTAGGGTACATTTAGACTTCGGTATGTTTAGGAGCTCGTTATTACCCTCAGAGGTGATTCCTTAACGTTGGGCTTCCTGTTGATTGTATGGGGTGAAAACCTCTCACTGGAAGCACACCTAAGTCTACCATCTTACAGTTGTTGGGATCATCTCATTCTGGTTATACTAGTATCGGTGCAGAGAAATCATTAGAGAAGCGCAATACACTATCATATTTATCTTGTTTACCTTGTCATACCTGCCTTTTGTGATGTTACCTCCCTTATCCATTTTATATGGCTGTCATGATACTTTTACTTATTTTTATGTTAAAAGTAACTGGACTCGCTAGACTTTATGTCTGACCCTTTTTGTTTCCTCTTCTTTCTCTTCCGTTCCCCTCCCCACAGGTTCTCAGTGTGGGAATACTCAATCTTTATCAAGACTTTGCTTTCATCTTGCGTGGAGCTGCTTAGATGTATGGCTCGAGCTTTTATCTCTCTACTATAGCTATATTATAGGGATTATGCTTCTTTTACTCGTGTACTCTGATGTTTTAAGTACAAGACAACAATTTCAATGATGTACTGGGTTTTTATGTAGTTTCAGACTTATGATGTTTTAAACCACGATGTTATGTTTTCTGTTTAATAAAAGGTTTTAAATTCCGCTGCTGTTTTATATCTATCTTGTAATGTTTATGTTTCTGTTTACCTATAACGCTTCACGAAATGTAATGCATTCTCTTAATGAGTGACATTAACGGACGAGGGGTGTCACATACAACTCCCATAGGTTTTAAATTTTCTTTAACCACCGTAGTGTTACTCTTCAAAAATTCAGGAAAGCCTTCAATATTTGCCCATGATTCCGTTTCCAGTGCAGCCTGAGGTTCCCTCTCACTGTCATTCCAAGCTTCAAGGTAGATGGCACCACCAGACTTAGTCAAAATCTTTGAAAGAAGAGCGTGATCATGTTTACATAAAGTTGGACACGAGATAAGGAAGAAATTGTTTGTGATTACCCAAATTGGTCATTCATCATACTGTAATTTCACTTTAAGAACATAGTGTAGCATTTCAACATTCCATTTACTAGTTAGGACGGTTGCTATAATATATCTCAATGAATCCGCCATTGAAAAATGTTTCAAAGCTTGAAAATTTGGAGAAAAAGGTGATGGAGAATTAGGATAATTATTTGGTTTATCCTGAAAAATGTGTTGACATGTGGTGTTTCGAGTGATGTTTGGTGGGATGGTTTTGCAGGCTGAAAATATTTCTTTAGGACCCACTGAGCTTTAATGTCATAATTCCTTTTACCGGTTGTACGCGTAGAAGCCAAAGCGCTTGAACGTCCATTTTTGTTGGACAACGTGGAACATAATGACCCAAAGAGCCGCATTTATAACAAATTGTTCAGTCCCTACAATTTTTTTCCATGTTTCCTTTGCATGCACAATGCAAACAATGCTTTTCTGCTCTAAAAAAATTGACTGTTTCGAAGATCGATTTGAATTCAAGGAATGGAGATTTAGGTTTTCCAAGAGGCGCTTTCGGAGAGGAAAGGGTGGAGAAGCCCCTACTTGTGCATACGTCTGAGTGTAATGGTCAGGTTTTAAATCATTAAGAACTGAAAAGCAATTGGAGCAAGAAGGATCCAAGGAAGGAATACGATGGGAAATAGGACGTTGACGAATAGAACGAAGTTGTGGTTGAAATAAAGGAATGATGAAGGATGAACGGTGGTGACTGGGAGATGAATTAGAAAGATTCAATGGACGAGAATTATTATGAGGATGATCAACAGCGACAGAGAGATTGGGTAGAGAAGGTAGAACAGGGTGGCTGACATGAGATGATCGGCGCTGAGGAGATGAACGGGGAAGAAGGAAGGGTTTGTATTTGGGAGGAGCATTAGAAAGATTAGGAGGGAAGATGGGTAAGGTTGCCAATAACGAGCATTAGAAAGATTAGGAGGTAATATTAACTATATGATTTTATGGTATTTAAATACCAATTATTTCAAGGTCAATGTCATTCAAACATCCCAATCACACAATAATCAACCATAAACTATTTGTCAATCATATAATGTAATATATGAAAATCAACAATAAATTTTGTTGAGGAATCCACTTGGATCCCTCCAACCTATTTCCCTGCATCCACAGGTGTTAATAAACATAAATAACACTAATTTCATACCAATATGAGATATTATAATGAATAGAATTAGTATTCAATCAACTGTTTATACATGTAACTATATAAATTATTTCAACCAATTAATTAGCCATTCAACCAAACAACCATCACACAACATTTATCATTATTTATCAGTTCTAAAATATGTTTGTATAAACATAAAACTGGACAGAGTTAGTGAGCTTACTCACATTGGTTGTTAATCGTTGAATAACGATTAACGTTCGCTAGATCTAGTCAGACGTTTTATTTGTCCTAAAATTGTAAAGACCTCCAAATAGTTCCAAACCAGATTCATTGCGTAGCCTGTGATCATACGATCCTAACGGATCCTGTTTTGTCGAATTTCAATATAGTATGAGAAAGATATAACATTTACAAGATCTTACCCCATTTAAATCAATTTAAAATTTGATTTATAAAAAAATTGTGGGCCTTACCTTCAAATAATCCAGCCCATCACTATACAAAACCCGTATGCACCGTACTACCTTCTTTCCCAGTACAAATCCAACGTTTGTCCTCTTCTCGGTTCTTTATTTAAAATTCCCATTCCCTTTTTTTTCTTTCGGCCCTTTTCTTTTATTTATATGTGGGCGTACCCCAAATCGGTCCACCTTAAATCATAACCGGGCCGGCTCACGTTTCTCCACCGAATTGAACGAGACCATCACCAAAAATTATCCCTTTGCCTGTTCGGCCCCCTAAACTCCCCCAGACCACCTTCGAACTCATCCCTCTCGTGTGGACAAGCAGTTTACCCAGCTTCATAAAAGTAGCAAACTTTTTTGCTTCAGAAATCCACTAAAAAAATAGCATGGATGTTATTCGATCCCAGCAACACAAAAACAATGTCCTTTCTTCAATCAATGCTTTAGTTATTAAAAATCTTAACCCTGAATCGTGCATGTTTTTTTTTTTTTGAATTTATATATACATATATACATATATTTGTATTAAAAATCTTAACCCTAAATTCAGATTTTGAATTTATATATACATATATTTGTATTAATGAAAAGGCTTGCAGTATGCCCATATAATAAAATTCTTGTTAGTTATGCGGTGATAAAAATAACATAGCAGCAAAGTATTGAATTGTTAATAATACATATCCATAAGTTACAGGGTAAGAGCATCTCCAACAGTGGAGGAAATTCATGTTAAGGGGTGTAATATCCCTTATTTTTGCACCCAACAGTTGTTACACGGTGTAATATGAAGGCAAATGTTACGGGCTGGATTCAGAGTTCGGAATAGGGCGCGCGAGCTGATTTTATCAGCTCGTGATGTCGCGAGCTGATTTTATCGGCTCGCGACTTCAGGAGCCGATAAAATCAGCTCGTGGCCTTTTTTTTTCCCAACTATTTTTACCATATACAATACCAAATGCATTAATTTTTTTGTAAAATAAACTTCAAAACATAATAATAATATTTGATTACTAAGAGCAAAACCAAATATTTTTTTTTAACGTTTTACCCTAGTTTGTCGTATACAAAAACATAACCGATATGTAATTTGTAAAATAAACTTAGGAACATAATAATAGATGATTAATAACTCGTACGAATACAAGAAAAGGAGTTTGTATAATAGAAAATGAAACACAATCGATGATTAATAACTTAGGAACATCTTAGGAAATGAAACATAATCGATGATTAATAACTTAGGAGTTCGTACAAGAGAAGTAATAGTAGAAAAGGAGTTCGTACAATAGATGATTAATAACTTAGGAACATCTTTACTGCATACATAATCGATAAGTTCAGACAAACATAAAATAAAACACATTCAGGTAATGGTTCTTCATAACTAGGTATCGCCGTGGTGGTTCCATAAATGAGTCATAAGATCCTTCTGTAGCCGGTTATGGAGTTCTGCATCTCTTTAGATAACTTGACGGCTCAAATGAACATTGAAGTCCTCCTCTGTTAGTGGTTGGTTTTGTCGGAATACTGGAGGTGGTAGCGAAGCACCCTCGTAATCGCAGTGACGTTGATCTTCATCCATATCTCTTTCATCTTCTATAATCATGTTGTGAAGAACGATGCAAGCAAACATGATTGTAGACATCTTACTCCTACGCCATAGCTGACATGGATTACTTATCATTGCAAATCTAGATTGTAAAACACCGAAAGCACGTTCCACATCTTTCCTTTGTCCCTCTTGCATCGCCGCGAACATGACTTGTTTAGGAGTTAATGGATTTGGACATGTTTTAACAATGGTGCTCCATTTCGGGTAAATGCCGTCACCTAGGTAATAGCCATGGTTGTAAGTATTTTGGCCTAGGGTAAATGTTAAAGGAGGTACCTGGCCTTTAGCAAGATCATTGAACAAATGAGATCTTTCCACAACATTTAAGTCGTTATTAGACCCGGGCATTCCGAAGAAAGCGTGCCATATCCACAGATCGTACGATGCCACAGCTTCCAAAATGATGGTTGGTCGTCTTTCCTTGCCGTTGTACGCACCTTGTAATCCCTTAGGACAGTTCTTCCATTCCCAGTGCATACAGTCCAGACTTCCTAACATTCCCGGCCAACCCCTGCTTTCGTGCATCTCTCTGATTCGCACTACATCTGCTTCGTTTGGAGACCGTAAGTATTCTTCTCCGTAGACGTCCACAATTGCTTGACAGAAAGTTTCAAGTGTTTCTAGTGCCGTGCTCTCTGCTATGCGGTATGCATCGTCCAAAGCATCGGCTGGAGTGGCATAAGCTAACATTCTCATAGCTGCCGTCATTTTTTGTTCACCGGACAATCCCTGTGTCTTCGATGCATTATGTTTGTACTTAAAGTAATCATTGTTACCTTGAATACCAGCCAATATCCGAAGAAATAGGTTTCTCCGCATCCTGAATCTTCGACGAAACATATCAGGCCTGTAAGTGCAATCCTCATCGAAGTAATCTTGCATCAAAGACTTGTGGTATTTAGCATGATTTCGGTGTATAAACCTCCTTCCAGGAACCGATCCCCCTCTAGTTGTGGACGATGAACCGTACGCTTCACGGTATAGGTCCCGTATTTCTTGTATTTCTTCTGCTTCCTCTTGAAGGATTTCATCTTCCTCTGAATCGCTAGCAAAAGCCAGCAAGCATTTTGTAAAACTGGAATCCATTTATATTTGTTAGTAAGTTTTGATTTGAGATATGTATGACAATGTTGCTGTTATATATAAGGTTTGATTTGAGTGTCTCTTTATTGGATTCCTTTATTGGACTGAGTGTCTCTTTATTGGTTTGTGTGTCTCTTTATTGGTTTGAGTGTATGTTTATTGGTTTGTGTGTCTCTTTATTGGTCTGAGTGTCTCTTTATTGGTTTGTGTGTCTCTTTATTGGTCTGAGTGTCTCTTTATTGGTTTGTGTGTTTCTTTATTGGTTTAAGTGTATGTTTATTGGTTTGTGTGTCTCTTTATTGGTTTAAGTGTATGTTTATTGAAGGATTTAAACATTTACGCACCCGAAGGAGTTAAAAAGGAGTTAAAAACTATGGGTCGTCCACTACCGTCGTTATTTAAACATGTAAACATTTAAGTACCAGGTTTGGCGCTTGGCAAAGTACCAAAACTTGGCACTTGGCAGAGTACCAAAGTTGGCACTTGGCACTTGCCAAAGTACCAAAACTTGGCAACGTAACGGTTTGCAATAAAACAAGCATACATTACACAGAACATATGAAAGTAGCAAACAGTACACATACAAAATAACATATCGCAGAACACATAGAAAAATAACATACAGTCCAAAACATCGAGACATACATATATACATACATACATCGAGCCATACATATATACACCGCGACATACAGAAATATAAATCATGATAAATCTGCGGCATCATCATCACCACCATCCAAAGACATGTCGTCTCCGCTATCAGGCGGGTCATAATACGTAAAATCGTCATCACTACCTCCAACCACGCCATCCCCTCCATCAACGTCATCCCCTCCTAACACGTCCTCCCCTCCAAGAACGTCATCCCCTCCAACTACGTCACCCCCTCCAGCACCGTCACCCCCACCTCCTCCTAAACCACCTGCTCCTGAACCAGAATCACCTGCTCCACCTGCTCCACCTCCTCCACCTCCTCCTCCAGAACCAGAACCACCTGCTCCACCTGCTCCACCTCCTCCTCCTCCTCCACCTCCTCCACCACCTCCTCCTCCTCCAGAACCAGAACCACCTCCTCCTCCTCCACCTGCTCCAGAACCACCTGCTCCAGAACCACCTCCTCCTGAACCACCAGTACACGACCCTACAATGGTACCTGATGCTGTTGTCCCCCCACCCTCTGCTGCAGCTAATCTGGCCTGTAAGTCATATATCTGCTCCTGCAATCCCTGCACAATCGCCTGGTGCTCCTGATACATGGACTGAGTATACTGCAACGCCATCTCCTGAATAGCCGCGATATGTATCCTATGCTGGTCCAACCTGGGTGCATACTGCATATATAGAACATATAAAATCAGTTTCTACAGCATATAACATACAACGTAAATTCACAAGTACAAATGTTACCTCATGTGACGGATATAATCCAGCAGTAGGGCACCATACACCATGTATGCAGGTGGGTAAACAATAGGCAGGGATATCTGTGTCCCGCTAAGATCATATGTCTGGAATGTATCGGCGAGAGCAAAATCCTGCGGAGGGTCGGATATCTGTGAAGGGGTCGGGTCGAAAGTAAACGGCGGAGGGTGAACTCTACCACTGACCAATCGGGGTCCAATGTGATCGGAGTTCACACCCCGCACATAATCCGGCAGCAAGTACCGTCTAGGAGCTACCCGAACCCAGTAAGGACCAAACTCTGCGTCGGGTAAGTGAAAGTCGGTCGTATCTACCCATCCTGCCTGTCTCAATCCAGCCACATACTGTCTCCCTATAACACGCTGCGGCCCGAACATATCAAGTGGCAAAGGTGGATCTACGGGTACGCGCAACTCACCGGTACTCTGGTAATAGCATCGGTCTCCCAAGTACCAAACAGGAAGGTGGGCCGGTGGGAAGAAGAGGACACGTCGAGTAGATAAGCTGCATGCAATGGCTAATGGATGGGCATCAGGTACCGGGCCACCGGCTGCAAGTAACATCCAATAAGAAGCCCAAGGTGCTCGTAATATGTTCCCCCTCTCCCTCATATCCAACTGGGTACGAGCCTCCATCAAGTCGTGTCTCACACCAGAAGGAGAACGCTGAACTACGTGCAAACTCTCCCATCTACGCATCCGTGGGAAAAAGGCCTCAGCGGCATGACTGGCGGTGGGCTGTATGTGTGGGTGCATGTTGGCCGTGTACTCGTAGTACCAGCACGGCAACATGTACCAAAAACCATACATCTGCTGAACCTCTCTAAAAGCATAGGAGTCAAGAGCGGTGTATAGATAACCCAGTATGGCAGAGCCCCAATCAAACATATGCAGCTGATCTAAATCGACTAGTGCTGCAAGGTAGCCAAGCCTAATCGAACTCTGTTGGTTCGTAAAGAACGTCGAACCAAGGAGGTATAAAATGGTAGCCCTGTACAGTATGTCGTGGAAATCTACCGCATCTACATGCGCTGTAATATAATCAAGTAAATATGTGTAGGGAACGGCACCATTAGCTACACGAGCCGCATCCAAACCTGGCAAATACTGTATGTACGACTCGGGTGACTCAAACTGGGAATCAAATGGAGGTATGACTCTATCTGGAAGGCCTATCTCAATCCCCGAAAGCATGTAAAAATCGGCTGGGGTGATACCTAGCTCAAAATCCGGGAAGTGAAAGGTGTGTGTCGTAGGCCACCATCTCTCTGATAAGGCTTCGACCAAAGGTCGATCGAAGGACTGGGGAGGTATAATACGTAAAAAACGTCCAAATGGACTGCCAAATAGTCTCTCTCGAATATCCAGAGGTAATATGTCTAAGGCTGATGCTACAAACTTCGCCCAACTCCCGCGAACGTTTACATACCGAGTCTATTAAAATAATACCAGTTAAACGACTATAAAACCAAGCACGCCTATGCACTAAACGATAACGTGCATGCACTAAATGACTATTTAACAGTTAAATGAGTATTAAAGTTCGTACTACTAACGTATAACAAACTACTACATGATAAAGTTTTAACAGTTAAAAGACTATTTAACAGCTAAATCAATATTTAACTAGTACGTGCAATAATGTATACTATTTAAATGACTATTGACGTTCAAACTACTAGACCATAGAACGTACATGCACTAAACTATAACGTAAAACTATAAAGTAAAACTAATACCTGAACGGTGTCCAGCGCGGTAACTGATCGATGGGTGAATCCCTGTGGCATCTCGTGGAGGATACGTAAGTCCTCAATCGTCGTCCCCTCTGGTGGAGGAAGGTGTACTGGACCAGACATGTCGTCTGGCATAACTCTAACTGTGCGTCTCCCGCTCTTCGTCACGCGTGGCGGCATCCCGACGTTGGAACGATTAAAAAAGAAATTAAAAAGGAGGAAATTAAAATTAAATGAATATAACCAAACACCCCCCCCTCCCGAGCCATATATAGGCTCGGGAACAGGCGCGAGCTGATTTTATCAGCTCGCGAGCTCGCGAGCTGATAAAATCAGCTCGCAGGCTGCGAGCTGATAAAATCAGCTCGCGCCTGTTGGCAGATATCAAAGATATCTCCCGTAATGTTACGGGCCGTAACGTTACGGCCCGTAACACTGTTGGAGATGCTCTAAGTAGCTGGAGGATTTGAAGTTACATGGCAGATCATTTAAGTAGAGGGGATAGGTTTGGATATAGGATAGTTTTATACTTGCCATGAAGTTTTTATTTCAGGCAATAGTATAGGTCTGCGTTCCTATTGTATGATAGAATAGCTCATTCATTAATTTGAATAAGATTACAAAATAGTTTTTTATATAGTATTTAAAGTTCAGCGTACCCTACTACACCCAATTTCATTCATTTATGAATTGTTATCGACAAAAATAAAAATACCATTGTGATGACCAATGTGTCACGATCACAAAAATATAATAAAATAGACAAGTTAACTTATTCAGTGAAATCCCAAAAATGTTGATTTAGGGTGCAAAATACGTTAAATGAAAAGTTGCTTTTTTTCCAAATAAAAAGTTATGGAAATTTTCTATAAATTAAATTAACAATACATCTTAAAAATCTTATCCAAATTCAAAACAGATATTTTATTATAATTAAATGAATCATTATGGTTTATAAACGATTCCATAGCGATTTTCTGAAAATTTGATTTTGATATAACTTAAAATATATAAGACGAAATCTTGATTTTTAACATCCATTAGAAAAATATAATTCATTATATTCCAACGTTTCTTATTTCACAGAAATCCGACTTATAACGAATCAGATTCATTTAAAGTTGAAAACGTAATATTACGAACTACCGCGACGTTACGAGCTCGATTATAATTTATATTAAATTTAATACGTTCAACTATCATTTATTAATAAATTCGTTATCTAACTCGATTTTAAACTCAATTAAATATCTTCTGTTATCCAATTCATATAATATTGCCAATTTACAAATTTCGATTATTTCGGAAATAAATATATTATTATTCCATCATTTAAAATAATTAATATTTAAAATATTTGAATTTAAACCATTTAAATTATCAAACCAATATAAAATAATTAAATAAATTAATTATCAAATCACTAAAATTCCGGGACGTTACACTTCCAATGAGTTGGCGGTAAGATGAAGTATCGTCAAGTGGTTCACCTTGCCGGTATTTAAATTTGATGTGAGGATCCATGGAAGTTTTAGCTGGTTTACTGCTCGTGTATCCTGTGTCTTCAAGTAGTTGTAATGTATACTTGCATTGAGAAAGGAAAAGACCATCTTTTGCATGGGCAATCTCAAAGCCTAAAAGTATTTTAGTTTCCCAAGTGCTTTGAGCTTGAATTCTTGGTCTAGCGAATCATGAAGTTAATGGAGTTGAGTAAGGTTTGGGCCTGTGATCACGATATCATCGACATATACTAATAAGGCAATGAAGCTATCATTGGAACCCCTATTGGAAAGTGTGTAGTCTATTTGGGACTGCTTGAATCTATAACGACCCAATAATTTTTGACCCTAAGACGCCATCCTACATTTTTGATTTATATGAGTTACAAAACTCAAAAATTTTATCCAATTTGTTGTTAACTTACAAAGTTCATTTGTTATAGTCGTAAAAAATCTTTCAAAATTTTTGATGTACATAATTTAAATTTAAACATAAAAGTCTCATGTTAGATTATGTATATACACATATAAGTCAAAAATGCAGGATGACTTCTCAAGATAAAAAATTATTGGGTCGTTACAGATCCTCCCTTATTAAGTCTTCTGAAAGCTTTTTATATCATTGTCTGGAGGATTGTCGAAGTCTATATATTGACTTTTGCAATTTTCAAATGAGATTATAATCTGCATTATAAGAAGAAGGCAGTATTAGTCATTTAGGTAATTTCATATAAACTTCCTCATATAAGTAACCATTGAGGAAAGCGTTATGATATCGAGTTGTAGAGTGTGCCAATGTTTGATATTAGACATGGCAAGCAACAATTTAACAGTGGCCATCTTTGCCACATGAGAGAAGGTGCCAAAAAAGTTGAGACCCTTTTGTTGATTGAAACCTTGAGCAACTAACGGGCTTTGAAGCGCTCAACATTGAAGAAGGCGGTATAATCTGCATTATAAGAAGAAGGAGGTAATAGTCCTTTAGGTCATTGCATATAAACTTCCTTAGGTGACGATCTTATAATCTGCATTATAAGAAGAAGGCGGTATTAGTCCTTTAGGTAATTGCATATAAACTTCCTCATGTAAGTAACCATTGAGGAAAGTGTTATTGATATTGAGTTGTAGAGTGTGCCAATGTTTGATAGTAGACATGGCAAGCAACAATTTAAAGGTGACCATCTTTGCCACAAGAGAGAAGGTGTCAAAAATGTTAGGACCCTTTTGTTGGATTGAAACCTTGGGCAGCTAAACGGGCTTTGAAACGTTCAACTGATCCGTTACTATTGTATTTCACTTTGTAGAACCATCAACAACCAATGGCTAATTTATTTGGTGGTAGGGGCACAACAGTCCAGTCTTGTTTTTGCAAAGAGACATGAGCTCTATGTCCATGACATTGAGCCATTGTTTGTGTTGTATGGTCTGATTGTAGTTTTGTGGCTCATGTTGAGTAGAAATTGCAAAATAAAGGCTTTATGAGTAGTTGAGAGTTTAGAGTAAGATATAATATTTTCAAGTAAATGAGGTGTAGAGGTTTTGTCTTGTATTGCAAAGTAGCAATCAAAATCTCGAAGATAGCCCGGTGGATTTGTAGTCCTGCTTGTTCTTCTTGTAACAGCTTGAGGGGCTATTGGTGCAGGGGCTGCAGATGTAGCAACTGGTGGTGGCTCCATCTCTACCGGAGTTGTTGCCTGTGCTACTCCACATGTTTGTCTCTTTATATCCTGCATTGCATTATCAACACTAGAAGAACAAGGGTTATGTGCAGGATAATCATGAACGGGTGTGCTTGTGACATTAGCAGAAGGTAGAACCAAGTGAGAAAAAGGATCTGTGCTTGTGCTTTCATGGTTAAGCTTATGAAAAGGAAAATTTGTTTCATGAAAATAAAACCATTTCTAAAGATAAGAAATTGACTAGAGTTAATATCATACAATCTATACCCTTTAACACCTTAGGGATATCACATGAAAATACAAGTTCGAGCTCTTGATTCGAATTTGGTTCTATGATTCATGAGAGTAGAAGCAAAAGCTAGACACCCAAAAGTTCTTAAATCCTTATAATTTGGTTCTTTTCCAAATAGAATCTCATGTGGTGTCTTGTTTTTTAAATTTGATGTTGGCGTCCGATTGACGAGAAAGACTACTGTCACGATGCATTCAATCCAAAATCTGATGGGAATTTTAGCTTGATAATAAAGTGCTCTAGCAACATTCAACAAATGCTGATGTTTCCTTTCAGCAATGGCATTTTGTTCTGGTGTTTCTACACAAGTGAACTTATGCATAATTCCATGTCTTGAAAATAATTCTTTGAAGACAAGTTCAGGAGCATTATCTGATTTAAAACACTTAAAAAGGCATTTAAATTGGGTCTGAACATAAGACAAAAACTGAGGTATGATAAAAACTGCATCGGATTTTTGTTTAAGCAAATATATCCAAGTAAATCTTGAGTGATCATCAACCTAGGTTAGAAAATATTTATGGTTAGAATGTGAAGCAATATGATAAGGTCCCCATATATCAAAATAAATCAAATCAAAAGTTTGAGCAGCAAAACTATGATTATTAGGAAAAGGCAATTTTCTTTGCTTAACCATAGGACAAACATAACAAGGTTCAAGTTTATGCAAAGAACTACTGTTACATTGCAGTTTGTTATTGAGTAAGACTAAGCATTTATTAGAAGATGTCCAAGTCTTGAGCACCAAACATCGTCAGTGACAGAAAACATATGAGCAATGGAAGGTGTAGAATCCAAAATGTAGAGTTCATTGTTAAATTTACCTCTGCCAATCATCTTTTGGCTGAGAGTTTCCTGTATACGAAAATTGTTAGTGGAAAAAATTATAGACAGGGAATTACTGTCAGTAAGACAACTTACAGAAATTATGTTATACCTAAATGAAGGCAATAAAGAACATTTGTAAGAACGAGATGTTCTAATATAACAGAAGTGCCACTATGATAAACAAACAAGTTGTCATTGTTGGGTAATATCAGTTTAGTGGGAGGTATTTTGGAAAAAAATTGAAACATTCTGATGCCAAAACAAATGTGAGAGGCTCCAGAGTCTATAATCCATGAATTAATTCTAGGCAATACCAAATTATGTGACATGATAATACCTGTGTTACTTGTTGATGTACAAGGATCTGTAGTGGTCATACCGTTTTGTTGGACAACAAGGAGATTCAAGAGCTGCTGATACTGTGTGGTAGTCAGTTGTGGTAAATGAGCATGGTTATCATTTGATGGAGCATCAATATCCATGCTGGTCTGCACTTGATTAGCAACCGCATATTTTGACTTATTTGATTTGTTGTGGCCTGGTGGATGTGTCTTGAGAGCCTGAGGTTCCTGTTTATTTCAAGCCAATTTATCTCCTTGAAAGGCAAAGGCCATGCTTATGTTAGGGTCAGCATTGGTAAGGTGATTTACTCTTCGGTTCTCCTCTTGCGTAACTAGGCGAAGAACTCTGTTCACTTCAGGAAGGGGATCCATGAGTAATATGTTGCCTCTGACTTGCGAGTAAAAATCAGAAAGTCCCATAAGGAAGGACATTATGTATTCAATATGGTGGTATTCTTGAATCTTTTTGACACCGGCACAAGTGCATCCACTATAGGTACATGTCGGCCTGTAGTAGGAGAGTTGTTCTGAGATTGTCTTCAGTTTCATGAAATACATGCCGACAGTCTGGTTGTCTTGTTTTAAGTTCATCAATTCTTTTCTTAAGCTGTAGATGTGTAGCCCATTTCTTTGTTGGAAACGCACCTTAAGATCACTCCAAATAGCAGCTGCTGATTCATCGTAAAGAAGGTTAGAGGAAATTTCTTCAAACACTGAATTCAAGATCCACGAAATCACAATGTTGTAATTACGAAACCAAGCATTATACAAGATGTAATCAGAAGGTGGAGATTTAGGGATTGAACCGTCTAAGAACCCGAGTTTATTCTTGATTGAAATGGCGAGTAGCATAGCTCTGCTCCATGCCACATAATTGTCTTGGCTAGTGAGTGGCTGAGATACCAAGATATTTCCAAGGTTATCGCTATGGTGAAGGTAATAGGGATCTTATGGATCTTCAAGAGGATTCTTCGAAGATCGCACCATCTGCTGGTTCTGATCTGCTTAAACCATTGGATATTGAGAATCTCCACTGGCTGTTGGATCATCAGCTTATTCGAGTTGTTTGATCATCAGTAGACATTATTGATAAAAAAAAAAAAGAATTTTGAAACAAAAAGGAAATTGAAAGAAGAAGAAATTGAATTGCAGACAGGGTTCTGCGATTGTCGGTCCTTCAGTAACATCCCGTAATTTTTTACTATTTAAATTGTGATCTAAATCGAATTTTATTTAGAAAATATTCTATAATTTCTCGTAAGGAGAATTTTCAATTTGAAATACGCTCAGTAAGATGTAGCAGCTGTGAAAGTTTCATCGAAAAATTTGAATGTTGTCGGTCGCACTATTTCCAATGCAAAGTTGTGCATATCAGTTCAAATATTAACACTTTTAAAATCTCTCCAAAATCAGTTGAAACAAATAGGAAAAATATTTTATTCGATGTCAGGAATCCAACGACGAAATCTGTTTCGTGAAGTTCGGACATACGGACCACGTAAAGACGATTTTACGTTAAAAATGGTCCATAATGCATTTTTGAATGGAGCATGTAGACACTGCAAATTATATACCGTTGCGTCCGTCTCGTCGCGCTGATTACTGGAATATATACATTGGTCAGTTTCGGTGCTCGGTTTGCGCTGAAATTGTGAAAATGTTTGCGCAGTTCATTTTAGAAATAGAGCCACTTGAGTTCGACGTGTCTCTTTTGGGATTCTGCATGTTGTTCTAGTCATTTTGGGTCTGGAAAACTTCTCCTTTTATCTTACTAAAGCAACTATTTATTTTTTTATTTCTAAACACTTAGTATGTGGGCATATTTAAGTTGTTATTTATCATTCTTTCTGTACAACGTTTCCTTGAAATCTTTTCATGTCCATGCGTATAATTTGTGACCAAATGTAAAATACAAAGAAAGCTTACGTAAGTCATCTATGCAAGGAGTAGGAGACCATTCAACATGACCACCCTAATAGGCAATCATAGAAAATATCTCACTGTATGTATAGTAGCATTACCATACGGTAGCCGGTATAATAGCATGACCATTTTGAACTTGTAGTACTCGTCTCCACCAGAAACCCGTAATAACTTGCATAAGGTCAAAAATAGATCCATGATTTTCGTTTTTTTTTTTTAAATATACATATAATAAACAAACGAAAGGTTCAAATTTTAATGAACTGTTCAAACCCATATTTTCTCTCATACCGAAGATATCTCATAGATTTGAACTGCTCACCCCATTTCTTTGTAGATCCGCCATTTTCACCTTCTGTCATTTTCGTATGCCTTTCCATCGCATGACTCATTCTTCTCCCTTCGACATTCTCTTCCAACTCCTATTTATTTGCATCTGGAACGCTACCACTTCCATTTTTTTATCATTTGTCATTTCGTGTATATATAATGGACAACAGTTTGATTTCTCCTCTTCACAAAATAAATGTTGCTGCTCTTTTTCCAATTTGTGTTCCCCAAGCCCTCTCACCTTCTCATTAATGCATACACAGTAGGTCAGGGCTAAAGACAGCATACTATAAGGAAAAAAATTAGTCCCCGTTTCTTTGTAGATCCGCCATTTTCATCTTCTGTCATTTTCGTATGTCTTCCCATCGCATGACCCATTCTTCTCCCTTCGCCATTCTCTTCCAACTCCTATTTATTTGCATCTGGAACGCTACCACTTCCATTTTTTTATCATTTGTCATTTCGTGTATATATAATGGACAACAGTTTGGTTTCTCCTCTTCAATAAATAAATGTTACTGCTCTTTTTCCAATTTGTGTTCCCCATGGCCTCTCACCTTCTCATTAATGCATACACAGTAGGCCAGGGCTAAAGACAACATACTATAAGGAAAAAAATTAGTCCCCATTTCTTTGTAGATCCGCCATTTTCAGCTTCTGTCATTTTCGTATGCCTTCCCATCGCATGACCCATTCTTCTCACTTCGCCATTCTCTTCCAACTCCTATTTATTTGCATCTGGAACACTACCACTTCCATTTTTTTATCATTTGTCATTTCGTGTATATATAATGGACAACAGTTTGGTTTCTCCTCTTCACAAAATAAATGTTACTGCTCTTTTTCCAATTTGTGTTCCCCATGGCCTCTCACCTTCTCATTAATGCATACACAGTAGGCCAGGGCTAAAGACAACATACTATAAGGAAAAAAATTAGTCCCCATTTCTTTGTAGATCCGCCATTTTCAGCTTCTGTCATTTTCGTATGCCTTCCCATCGCATGACCCATTCTTCTCACTTCGCCATTATCTTCCAACTCCTATTTATTTGCATCTGGAACGCTACCACTTCCATTTTTTATCATTTGTCATTTCGTGTATATATAATGGACAACAGTTTGGTTTCTCCTCTTCACAAAATAAATGTTGCTGCCTTTTTTCCAATTTGTGTTCCCCATGCCCTCTCACCTTCTCATTAATGCATACACAGTAGGACAGGGCTAAAGACAACATACTATAAGGAAAAAAATTAGTTCCTATTTCTTTGTAGATCCGCCATTTCCACCTTCTGTCATTTTCGTATGCCTTCCCATCGCATGACCCATTCTTCTCCCTTCGCCATTCTCTTCCAACTCCTATTTATTTGCATCTGGAACGCTACCACTTCCATTTTTTTATCATTTGTCATTTCGTGTATATATAATAGACAACAGTTTGGTTTCTCCTCTTCACAAAATAAATGTTGCTGCTCTTTTTCCAATTTGTGTTCCTCATGCCCTCTCACCTTCTCATTAATGCATACACAGTAGGCCAGGGCTAAAGACAGCATACTATAAGGAAAAAAATTAGTCCCCATTTCTTTGTAGATCCGCCATTTTCACCTTCTGTCATTTTCGTATGCCTTCCCATCGCATGACCCATTCTTCTCCCTTCGCCATTCTCTTCCAACTCCTATTTATTTGCATCTGGAACGCTACCACTTCCATTTTTTTATCATTTGTCATTTCGTGTATATATAATGGACAACAGTTTGGTTTCTCCTCTTCACAAAATAAATGTTGCTGCTCTTTTTCCAATTTGTGTTCCCCATGCCCTCTCACCTTCTCATTAATGCATACACAGTAGGTCAGGGCTAAAGACAACATACTATAAGGAAAAAAATTAGTCCCCATTTCTTTGTAGATCCGCCATTTTCACCTTCTGTCATTTTCGTATGCCTTCCCATCGCATGACCCATTCTTCTCCCTTCGCCATTCTCTTCCAACTCCTATTTATTTGCATCTGGAACGCTACCACTTCCATTTTTTTATCATTTGTCATTTCGTGTATATATAATGGACAACAGTTTGGTTTCTCCTCTTCACAAAATAAATGTTGCTGCTCTTTTTCCAATTTGTGTTCCCCATGCCCTCTCACCTTCTCATTAATGCATACACAGTAGGCCAGGGCTAAAGACAACATACTATAAGGAAAAAAATTAGTCCCTATTTCTTTGTAGATCCGCCATTTTCACCTTCTGTCATTTTCGTATGCCTTCCCATCGCATGACCCATTCTTCTCCCTTCGCCATTCTCTTCCAACTCCTATTCATTTGCATCTGGAACGCTACCACTTCCATTTTTTTATCATTTGTCATTTCGTGTATATATAATGGACAACAGTTTTGTTTCTCCTCTTCACAAAATAAATGTTGCTGCTCTTTTTCCAATTTGTGTTCCCCATGCCCTCTCACCTTTTCATTAATGCATACACAGTAGGCCAGGGCTAAAGACAGCATACTATAAGGAAAAAAATTAGTCCCCATTTCTTTGTAGATCCGCCATTTCCATCTTCTGTCATTTTCGTATGCCTTCCCATCGCATGACCCATTCTTCTCCCTTCGCCATTCTCTTCCAACTCCTATTTATTTGCATCTGGAACGCTACCACTTCCATTTTTTTATCATTTGTCATTTCGTGTATATATAATGGACAACGGTTTGGTTTCTCCTCTTCACAAAATAAATGTTGCTGCTCTTTTTCCAATTTGTGTTCCCCATGCCCTCTCACCTTCTCATTAATGCATACACAGTAGGCCAGAGCTAAAGACATCATACTATAAGGAAAAAAATTAGTCCCCATTTCTTTGTAGATCCGCCATTTTCACCTTCTGTCATTTTCGTATGTCTTCCCATCGCATGACCCATATTACTCCCTTCGTCATTCTCTTCCAACTCCTATTTATTTGCATCTGGAACGCTACCACTTCCATTTTTTTATCAATTGTCATTTCGTGTATATATATTGGTCAACAGTTTGGTTTCTTCTCTTCACAAAATAAATGTTGCTGCTCTTTTTCCAATTTGTGTTTCCCCATGCCCTCTCACCTTCTCATTAATGCATACACAGTAGGCCGGGGCTAAAGACAGCATACTATAAGGAAAAAAAATTAGTTTTGCAATACGTAAATCATGCATTTGGCGGGAGTCAAACCTCCCACCTATACATTGACAGCCAAGACGCTCAACCACTGAGCTAGTTGCCTCTTCAATCTACTTTCTGTAACCTATATTATATATAGACAATATAAAAAATCTGAGGCCCTTCCCAGTCGGAGGCCCTAGGCGGCCGCCTTGGGCCAGGGCCGGGCCTGCAGTAGGATACGAAGTAAAAAGAAAAATATATAATACACGCATGAATCAAGGAGGAAAGGGACACGCAACAGAAGGGAGGAAAGGTTGATTTTCACGCAACAGCAAGGTAATTTCTCTTATTTACATTGTTCACTTTCTAATTCATTCATCCCAATATTTTTCTTCTCACTTCCAGAATGTTTCCTTTTGGTCCACGAAGAGAAGCTATTTTCCTTCTCTAATTTTTCACCATGCAAAACATATTTTTATTTCAACTCCACGTGTTCTCCATTCATGTAAAGGAGACACTCCCCTCATTCCCCATCTCATTCCCTTTGCATGCCCATGAACTTGGCATTAAAAAAAATAAAATTCTTTTACATTTGCAATTCCTCCCAGTAGTTCCTTCTCTCATGCAAAAAGAGAAAAAAAAAAAGAACAAACACAGCATAGAAAAGAGGGCGCGTAGCCATGCAGAAGGCACGAAGGGAGAATTCGACATTTCTTTTGTAGCGCCTAAGCATGAGTTGGGAGAGGTGCGTCATGACACTTGTGCACGCTACAGGCGTTCAAACTACAAACGTGAAAGGGAAAATGGAGACTCACTGGAGGAGCCAGCATGGGTTCAAGCCGACATGTAGTTTGATGCGGTGTTCGGTGTGGCAGAGCTCCAGTGAAGATGGCATCATGAAGTGCAGGCGGAGTTGGATGCGTAGTGAATATTGGTCATTAATAACTGTAATTAAGGCACATTTATCTGCCCTTATTCTATCCATCTTTACACGTCATTTCTACCTACCCGTACATTTATCACCATCCCTAATACATACTTTACCCTTTTCATTTTTTATCGTCAAACCCAACCCTAGCTCTCTCAAAATTAAACATCTACAATTCGTTAATGGAGAATGGAGATTCCAATAAGTGGATTGGACTGACGTTGCTTTGCTTTTTATGCTAGCGATTGACGACGGTGGCTGAATGCTTATCGGTGGAAAGATGTCGCTGTTCTGGATCCAGATCTCGAACGCTAAAAGAAAAGGAGGATTGAGATTAAGGTCTATATCTTTTCGTGTATCCATATTTTGATTTTATTCTAGTGTTCTAGTTTATTGGATGATAGATATTTCGATCCAAGCTCACCGCAAATTCTCTGTATTGTGGCGATTCATTGAATAATTTGGCCTTTTTTTCTTATTTAGCTGCCATAAACAGCACTCACCTGGTTCTGTTCATTACAGGTCACTTCATTTGTTTTAATAATGTATTCTGCTTGGGGATGTTGCTGTGTAACATTTGTTAAAAATTTCACTGCAAACTGCTACTTCTTAATCAGTAATTTTCTTATTTTTGTAAAGCTTCAACACCTCCTTGTTGAGAAATTGGACTGGATATTTATTTTCATCACATGATTGTCTGTATCTAATATTCATTTAACAAACTGAATTTGTAATATACAGTAAATTTCTTCGATCAACAATCCACTACGAACTTTTTCATTCTCTTTTACCTTTTCCACTTACTACCTGCGGTCACACGCTTGCATTTGCTAATCGGATTTTCATCTCCGAACTGATTTTACTATTTTGAGCGATCTTGCTAAGATGAACAATGCTTCCTTCATAGGTTAGTACATTTCAGCACTTTCTTTTGTTCTAGTTACATTAGAAATTTAGAATGAGCTTTGCAATATTGAAAGAAAAAAAAATAATGTGTTTTGCTGCAGTATGGTTCCAAAGAATTTAGCTAATATTAAATATGTAATACATGTTCTTTTCTTATTCATGTTTATTCCATAACCCTTTTAAATTTTAATTTTGTAGTTCAACTATTTTCTTATTATGCCACACACTTTTTGAAGTAAGATTTTGAATCTGCAATTTGAGATGACAAAGATATTAATTTTTAATATTGCAAACTTCGCTTTTGACAGCTCAAGACGGATCTAGCAATAGAATTTTGTTGTTCAACTATGATAGTATTTATGTTATCACAAATTTGTTCATTTGAATGTTCACTCTGTTTGAAAATTAAGTAAATTTTCTGATTTATCCGTAGTGAAGACAACAATCTTGATTTGTTTTTCTAATTCGAATGTGCAAGTATTGACCATTACCACTTCGTTTCTTTAGATTTGCTTCTTTAATAGATATCAATAACATATAATTTCATAATTTCTTGTTATGCATGTTTTAATTATAGTTTGTACTTTATGCAGCAAACTTATATGCTAGTAAATTGGGAAACAGCAGACAACTTGCACAAACATGTAGTGCATAATTGTGAAAAACTTGGGAAGGGTATTGATATTGGATTTTCTAAGGAAGGTACTGCAAAGTTGGCAGACTCATTTTATTGAAGAACCAAGACCATGGTAAGTTAACTTCTTCATATAGGATGTAATTTTACTCAATAAACCACTACGTCACTTAGGAAATACAAATGAAAAAAAAAACACCTAAATAGCATCAGACAATTGAATCAGTCTGCAACCCCATGAAATTCACTCTAAATTTTCATTTTAATTGATTTAGGAGCCTCTAATTTCGGGTGTTGCAACATCTCCCATTATTGCTGAAATTATTTGTTGCATAGTATTGCATAAGCTACATAATAGGTTATTGGCTATTGTGAGAGATCTCTAAAACATATGTAATTGTTAGTATATGTGAAGTTTATCGTAGATATGGAAAATTTGAAATTGTATCATGTCGGCAAACAGATTTAGCAGGAAAAAAACAATCTAACCTACCCTAAAAGTGTAAATTTGAGATGATATAAAAATGATAGCAAAGAGATGTAATCTACTTAAAGAGCAAAAATGTTAAAGGGAGAAAGGAATCTCGAATTCTATTTAATGCCCAAGTTTTGTGTTTCTATGTCTTTTACTGCATTTATATTTTATGTAACCCACCAAGTTCTTATTATTACTGGTCTCTTTAACTGATAACTTTGCTTTGAAACTTGCAAGGATTAACATGTAACATGTTACTATTTTGATAAAATCATTTGACTATTGTTTATTTTTCTACCGTGGTTTGCTTGCACCCATTTAACCACTAAGAAGCTATTCAAGAAAATAACGTAAAATCAGATATACATACGTACTACAAAGAAAGTCTCATTTTACAATAATTTAAGTGGACATGGTTTCTTAAAGCATCTTGTATTTTACGTGGACATGGTTTCTTCATCGATATTAAGACATTCGTAAAACTATTTGAACTGTGTTGGTTTGTTTCTCCTTCCTTTATTTAATCATTATTGCTAATATTAGTCTAAAAATTGTCTATTTTGTGTAATTTCGATCATAGTTGAGAAAGGCACGCCTAGGCAAGCGCCATGGCGCACGGCACGGTGCGGTGTCTGCGCCATTTTTGCTTGCGGCGCGGCGCATATAGAAAGGCACACCAAATGGCGCAAACGGCACGCGGCACATATGAAAAGGCACGCCGAATGGCACAAACGGTTCGCGGCGCCTATGAAAAGGCACGCCCAATGGCACAAACGGCGCGCGGCGCATGAATATATGTGAGTTAAGCTTGTCATGGCTAAATATTATTTATAGCTTATAACTTATGGCAATGAATAACAATTTCTCTCTTTGTTTCTCTTTGCAGTTGGGAATTGATGCAAATAAAAGAAGTATTGAGTTAAATAAGTGATGCGCATTCCACATGCCTTTTCCTAGCGTAAGAGATATGTGTTGCCTGGAAGGATTTGATTTACTTTGGCTGGTAGAAAATTTTAATGAAAATTCCATGGTGTTGTATAATGGATATTTGATATGTGATTCTGGTTTAGTTTAGTTTTTGGATGTTTAATCGATAATATGGTTTTGTGGGGTTGTATTTAAAATGTTAAATAGATGTTGTGATTTATTTTTTGTAATTTAACTTCTGTATATCCCAAATGTTGCATTCTTGCACTAAATGTAAATGAAGATTTTGTTATATTCATGATTTTGTTCGTTTTAATACTCCAGTTCTGTGTCATGCTTGTTGATGTTTGAAAACATATCTAAAAAAAATTTGCTGGTATATATATGAATGATAATTGTTTTAATTGTATTAATCAACGGTATTAAATTTGATATGATTAATACTACTAAGGGCATATGGATTTGCCGCAGTATTTCAGCTAGAAGGGCAACACAGACCGCCCCTAGTGTAGTTATTATGTCATATTTGCTTAGGTGGCATTGGGCATATCAGGGGCAGATGAATGGTCCAGTCCGCCCTTACATATCATCAGGGACGTGACTTTTAGAGGCAACTGTTATTTTGCCTCTCCTTCCAATAGGGGCTGTTTAGTTGAACTTTTTGCCCCTATTTGAATTAGTAAAGACAATTTTAGATGCCTCTACCGTCTCTAAATTCAGTAGATCATGGTGTTATGGGGTGGTTTCAGGTGTGAGTTAGTTGTTGTGACCTGAGTTTTAAGGCTTGGATAAGCTACAGCGTGGGGAGAGTGTGAGTTTATAATGGTTCGCTTTTTCATGCAACACTTTGTGTGTGAGGTATATTGTAGTGTAGTGGGTGGCAAGGGGCTCTGTATGTATTTTCTCCTTGCATGGGCATTTGCATGTGAAGTATGGAAACAAGGCAAAGAAGAAGAAAAAAATAACGTCTGAGAGGAAAGGAAGTGGGAAGTTGTGCATGGCGTGAAGTAGCAAGGATGGGTGCATTAGAGATGGATGGATTTGGTCGAGCCGTGGGTTTCTCGGCTACAGGAAATCACAAGAGAAGAGGACGGGATTAACAGGACAATTAAGGTTTAAAATTAATTAATTAATTATTAATGGCGATTAAATTATTTAAATAGCGATAACTTTTGCAAACAGAAATGGAATTGGACAAATTCAGAACCCCTAGGACCATCTCGACAAGAGCTACACAACAGAACCGAATTGGACAGATTTGGAGACAACTGCAAATTTTGATTTAAATTAAATGCTCGGTTTAATTTAATGAAAATAATTGTTTGATAACAATTCCGAACCAATCAAAGTGAGTTTTCTCACACCTGCAAAAATATTCACATTATGTGAAATTGAAATCATTGATTGATTTGATTATTTGTTTGTTGGTTGCTATTTTAAATGGACATCTAATTTAAACTGTTAGAAATTAGATTGACAGTTAGTTTATTTTTTAAATTAAAATTGCTAGTTAAACCCCAACACATATAATCAGTAAATTATTGCAAATTGAACTGTTTTGGATGATGGTTGTGATGGATGTCTATTTATAAATATATTGAACTGTATGGATGTTTGTCTATATTTTTATATCATTGTTATCACCTTGGATGTTATGGGCATCATCATAAACTATCATTTCGAATAAATTAAGAAATAGGTTGAAATGATATATACCTATGACATTTTACCTTTAGATTGAAATGATATATATCCATTCTATGAAATTAAATTTTAAAATTTGAAATCACTGATCACTTGGCCATAGGATAGAGAATTATTATACAGACACCAGATTGGTTAAATCTATTAATTTTAGAATTTATGAAACCAATTTCAATAAGTGATTCTATGTAAAGAAAATAAATTGAAATTATTTAAATTGTGTTATACATTGGAATTCGAATTTGAAATGTTGAAAACTAATTGTTAAAAGAATTCGTAAAGGAAAATTTTACATTATTATTAACGGAATCGATTTGGATTGGATATTGAAAATCGAATTGGTTTGTTTTTTTAGATTTGAACTTAGGTTCAGATTTATTGAAAATGGAAAGAAACGGTTGATTTGAAATTATTTCTATATAAACTAATTTATATATAAACTATTTTATGAAATTTATTCCTTTGATATATGGAGTACTTTATATAATTTTTTTTCAAATAACCTATTTTTCTATATATATATATATAAGTAGTTTATTTTATAAAATATTTTAATAATACATAAAACCATTTCCAATACCCAAGCTGTTTGATTTCCATGCTATTCCAAATCTCTCAACTATTTACAATTATTCAAAAATTTATTTAAACCCCAAAACTATTTCAAACTTATAAAGTGTTTAGAAGTGGAATTGTTTACATTTAAATCTCTGGTTTAAAAGTAAATATGATTATTTTGATGTTAAGTTCATAAATGAATTCAAAACTATTTTTGAAGTAAATTGAATGATTCGAATGAAATGTGGTTAATTGAAGTTATAATCAATTATTGAAATTGAAGTTTATCTCAAAGTGAATATGAATTTTGAAAGTAAATATTATATTGATTAAAATAATATGATATTTTAGAGTGAAATTTATTTAGATGAATATGATATTTTGATATCATAATGATTCACTTTTGAAATATAAAATACCAATCGGTGTGTAACATGACGTTTTGTTGTTAAAGAGACCGGGGCCTCTTATTGACATACTCTTTGTCAATGTTGGAACCACTTTAACAACTGTGTACGCGGTGGAGTTCCAGAAATGAAGTAGGTTGAATTTGGAGGCGATTACTGGATTTGAAGAAAGTGAACGATATGGATGACCCCGACACTTGTGTCGATTTGAAATGACTAAAACAGGAGCCGTGCCAGACCAAATGAGGCTTGACTACCTCTTAGTGGACATATGCTCTTCGATTTTCCTGGGCCTCGGGTCCATACTATTACTATTCAGTTGTTGTTGTTTTGTTGGTGCACACCCTTGATGGGATGTATTTCCCTTTGATTCGATATAGGGAGGATGTCTACGGTGGGTTGTTAGGGGTAACCACCAGTCTGGATCAGGCAAACTGGTAGCATACTACCTTGGGTATTGCCTCATGTACCTTGTCATATGTTTATCCTTATGCGAGACAACTACGATTTGGTATTAGCATATGTCTATAAGGGACTCACTAGCTATCGATGTTCTACTGGTTGTGTTACAGGACCTGCACAGACCATGTGCTTGTAAACTGTGTAAGGGTAATCAATGTAATCCCGCTTACACTATTTTGATATTTACTTTACTGATAGATACTATTATAATAGCGAAATTATATTATATAGTATCTAGTTTGACGGATCCTTAGGAGATGAAAATTCCCATAACATCTTTTGAGTTATGTGTGTGCATGTTCATATGATGTCGATTTGACTTAGATGCGAATATTTTTGCCTGATCCGAACTTGTTTTATTTTTTCGCTATTACGCTCGGGTCAGACTTGAGCATCCCAGTTTCAAAGGTTATCTTCTGAAGGATGAAGATGAAGGCGGTATACTATTATTACTATTGTGTTCCACTACTATTCTGCTGCATTACTCTGTATTATCAGTTATGTATATAAATTGTATAACTCAAATGATAATGTATAACTCTGATAAATGTTGTAAAATGATCAAATGTTTATTTTAAACAGCTTCATTAACTGTTATTTGGTTATTATATTTTGTTCATTCCGTTGCGAGATTCTGTGCTTGTTTTCTTCTTTCTTTCTAATTCTAAATTAATTCCCTTGATTATCTATATTTTTGACTATAATGGTTAAAGATGTGGATTGTCATTTAACAATCTGTAAATACGTACTGTTCTGAGTTAGACATGTGTTGATTATTGTCGATTCAAAAGGTACAGGTTTCCAGGTCGTTATAGAATGGGATGAACTTCGCCAGAGAAAACAACGCGGCCTGAAACATGAAATTAGAAGAGTCTGGGCTGCTGAGAAAATAATCACTGCCTGAAGAATGGAAGAAGAAGAATTAGGATCGAGGGAAAGAAATCCTTTCCCGCTCTAATACCATATTGCGGAATAGAAAAAAACGAAAAAGTAAAAAATGTTTTTATTGAAGAATGAATATGTGGTACATAATATAGTAGCAGGAGACTATTATATATACAAGCCTCAACTAATCACAAAAACAATTACTCCAATACGGTTAAGTCGATTAATGGAGGTTTTGGAAGTGGTGCGACCTTCTGCCTCGAGCTGTTTCTATCGGTTGTTGTGCCATGAATTTGCACCCATATTTCGTTGATCTCAGAAATTGAGGAGTTTTATCCGAATTTGAACCCCTTCTTTGAACTGGATGAATTATTATTATTATCTGACCAATAGAATTTGTGGATTGTCCTGACCACTATGAAATCAAAAAAAATCTTCCACCACAAAATTATTCTCCAGACTGAATTCGGTTTATCTCCGAACTAGCAGCAGCCATACAATGTAACTGCAAATTCTCGTATTTTGGAATTATTATTAATATAAATTTCTCGAATTTCAATCCATTTATTTTAGAAACTTTGGGTTCTTAAGAGACTTTAATTTGGAACTTCAGGTCCTTGTTCGTGCTGATAACGTGTTATAAAATAAAGATATTAAAACCTATTGAAGAGGAAAAAGGGAATAGTGTTTTATTGGTATCTATTATTCATATTTCTATTACATTGGCTCCATTATATATGGGCATTGAAGCTACTAATTAAACATATCGTACGAAAGAGGATTGTTAAAAGGACTCCACTTTTGGTTAAGGGGGTGGCATTTTCAAGGGGACTCCACCTTAAAAAAAGATTGTTAAGGGAGGGTTTGGTTTTTTTATTTTAAAATAAGCATGTACTAAACTTCCCCTTGTAAACTTAATTAATTAGACATACAGTGATTAACTATATTTTAAATTGTTAATTACTTCTCATAATTCCAGTTTGAGTTTTGGATATGTTTGATATTCACTTTCTTTGGATACTTGCCTGGAATCATCTATGCTATTTATATCATCAACAAATATAAGGCACATGCAATTGTAATTATCGTTATATATATATATATATATATATGTGTGTGTGTGTGTGTGTGTGTGTGTGTGTGTCAAAAGTTGTAATTTGCCTTGATGTTTCTAATAGTGATACTCTTTCATCTTGATCTTTATTTTTATTTTTAATCACTTGAATTTCTCTCTTAAGAACTTGAATTTCTTCAGTAAGGTCTTGTATAATTGTGGGATATTCTACCTTTTGTCTTTCTTTAACGAGTTTATAAACATCATTCGTGGAATATGGATTTTGAGATATTTTTGCTTTTATACTTGGAGAAGAAATATTACTTTGGCTTGTTTCCGGAATGTCTTCAATTTGGTCTATTAATTTATATCTTAATTCTGGATCTTTTACTCTTTTTAGAAACTCTAAAATATTGTTGTTAGTTAAAACATTAATATCCAAACTTTGAAATTGTGACAAAATTTTATAAAATCCCTCATTTTCACTTTCGTTACAACTAATTGGATTCAAACATGGTTGGCCACTCATACATGGCTCGCAACATCCTTCAGATAAAGATTCGTCATCTAATACTTCAAAATTTTCTGAACCAGAAGATTTAGTTTCAGATTCTTCATCTTCTGTATTGGCTTCTGAATCAAAATTTAGTAATAGTTTAGATAATGCATTTTTTAATTCATCATCAACATTTACATTATTAATTTTCTTTTCTTTTTATTTGATCTTTCTTCTTTTGTTTGGACTTTTTGCTCTAATTTTTTCTTAGAATAATGTTTCTTTTTCCATTTATAAGAAGATTCAATAACCTTATTATTTTTTAGTTTTTTATGATTACTTTTATTGGTTGGAATATCCATCCCAAATTGGCTACAGAATTGTCCTAATTGATTTCTTTCTGTTAATTTTTGTCGTTTAATTTGTTGATTTAATTTTATTTCATTAAATAATGATAATCCTTCTTGAATACAAGTTCCAATCAGTTTTCCATAAGTATAACTTTCATATGGAATATTAACTTTATCCTTTCTTAATGCTTTCCTTACTCTTTCAGCAAATAAAGAAAGAAGGCCATCTATGAATTTTGATTTCCAATGAGAATTGTTGCTCTCTGGTAATTCCATTACTCTATTTAAAAATGTATCTTTATACCATCTAAAATCCGTTAGAGTTTTACATCTTAAATTTTATACGAGTACGAGTATTTTCGCTATTATCAGATATTCTTCTAGTAAAATGTTCTAAAATAGTAACTATTAACGTATATACAGCATTCTGTACTACTTGTCCATCTTCTTGTTTTATAGTATTATAAATTTCACTCTTATTTGCTGGAGATAGATAATTATCCCATCAACCTTTTAGTTGGCCTGTGAATCCAGCAACTATCATTTTTGCAACAGTAGCATCAGAATTTCCATTATTTTTGCAAATAGTGCTATACATAAGCATACGATGAGCCATATTATAAATTTGTTTTTCAGAATATCCATCTATATTCCATTCATAAATATGTTTTCCACTATAACTATTAGTAACAATATAATCTTGTTCCTCATGTAATGTATCCATTGGAGAAGGTCTACTATAGTAAAATAATCTTTGATTTGGCTTTCCATATTTATCTAGTTTATTGATTTCGTCTCGAACAACTTTTTTATGATTATCAGTATTTTCTAGGTTAGATGAAAACTCTTCTTCAAGAGTATTTACCTTCGTATCTTTAAAATTTTCTTCCAAGAATTTTTAAAAATCATTGTCTGATCTTATTTTAAAATGTTTAATTTTAGGAGGTGGTTGAAGGGTTGAGGAAGAGACAACATCAGTTAGAACTATCAAATCTCTAGTTTCTATCTGAACGTTATACTTTCCTTGACAAATTGCAGAAAAAATTGCTTCTATTCTATTGTGTAACGAACATATTTGTTCCCCAAAGATATTTAGGCATAAATTTGTATAATTTTGTTTTTTTGATATTTGATTTATATGTTTTACAGTAACTTGTAAAGTATCATTTTCAAACAATTTTGAAAAGGCATTAAAATTAAATATCTAGAAATAAGTACTACTCAATAAGGTATTCCTTATCTGAGAAGGTGTTCATTTACTAAATTTTGGGAAAAACTAATGAAGATTGATAAGTCTACTGGAGAAATATTTGGTCATGAGCTTATTCTTCTAATAGAAGAAAAGATAAGAATTTATCAAGAACAAAAATTGTTGAAGCAGCAGAAAGATTCCCCTAGTCCTTTTGAACACATCAGCAAAAGGCTATAGATGCAGAAAGGTATAGCAATAAGGGAAGAAATCATCCAGTGCTACATAGAAGAAATGAAAAAAGACTTGGTTAAAACTCTAAAAAATGAAGAGTCAAAATCTGATACGTCCATGATATCATCCAAAGGGAAAGAAGTTGTTGATGAATCACAAGATGACCTTCTCGATGAAGAAGAAGACATTGATGTAGTATTTGAACAGTTCATAGAAAATTTTCTAGGGAAAACAACAAGTTAAAGAAAATCTGCTAATCAGACATCTAGAAGCGTTAGCCGCAAAAATAAAGATAAGTATTAAGTGATAAAGCAAAGCATTAAAGGACGCTATGGGAAGATAAGGATAGATAATGACAGAACTTGGAAGTTTATATACGTGGACAGACAACATTTGGATGGATATAGCCACTTTATCTTAAGTCGGTGTAAAAAGTAAGTCGGTTTAAGTTTATTATTAGTTTATGTATTAAAGTTTGTACGAGTTTGTAAGTAAAGTCGGTATGTATGTATTATAAATAGAGGGTTCCCCCAGTATGGAACGCGGAACTAAAAGTGTGTGTTGTAAATAAGCGTCTGTACTCCAAAGTCTTGTAAGCGTGCTGTACTACTGGAATAAAAGAAAAGTTTGCTGCAATTTTCCTGTAAGTCTTTCTTACTTTTACTTTTTGTTTATTAAGTTTAATATCATTATTATGTTTGTTATAGCCTGAATGGCAGGCTAAATCCTTATGTGTTGAATTATATCATGTTTGCTTATATGTATGCGTGTGTTCTAATATCAGACATGTAAAGTAAAATAAGGTATATGTACCAAAACACTGAAATTCAGTCTAAAATGTGATAATATGCAGTTGTCAGAAGAATGAATATGTTAAGGTTAAACTTTTAAAGCTAGGGTCGTGAAGATTCTCTGGCAATGACAATTAGGAAAACATGTAGTGCTATAATGCCTGTTGTTTGTGGTGTTAATTTTGGCTTTTATTAGGCACATTTATGTGTTCCATCCAGATTGTTGTTAGACGGACTGTCTTCATGTAAAATTCCTACTAACATTTAGCTCTAAAAAGTTTTACATTAACATGTTTATCCATGTTGATGTCGCACGGTATTTCAAGTTGGTCACTGAATTCTAGTGTTTTGGCCAGAGACTTTATTTTACTTGATCCTGTAAACACCACCCTATCCAGAATTTTTTGCCCAGTTACTATAGCTTTCCGGATTTTTTTGCACTGTAGCAGTCACTGTAGCTCCGGAATTTACTACAGTTACTGTAGCAGCCCGGCTCTTTGCCTATTCTGGATTGTAGTGCTGTGTTTGGTAGGGTGTTAATAATGAAATGATATCGGAGTCATGGTTTACATAGAAGTAGACTGATATGATTCAACACAGACCTAAAAATAAAAATGATTAGGAAAAGTGATACTGTCAAAAATAGTATTAAACAAGAATATGATTTCCCTGATAATTTGGATCTACTTAATAAGTGGACAATTCCTAAAATTGAACCTAAGGTAATATACCAGTTAGGAACCTTTGAAAAACTTGGTTTAAAACAAGTAGTTAAAAGAAGAATCTGTTTCATTAGATAATGATGAAATGGTTATAAAATTGTTAGGTAGTAAGGATATAAATCCTTACAGACAAATTCATAAATTCAGACACATAGGCTTAGTACAGATTGCATTAAAACCCCTAACATTAGAAGGTCTACGTGAAAGTTTTATACTTTCTTTAAAAGACGGTAGAAATATGGATTGGAAAAAATCGATGATGGGATTAATACAATCTAGTTTAGCACATGGACCGGTTTATTTTGATGTTTACCCAAATTTGCAATTGTCCTTAACCGATGTTAATATTTTAGATGCACTCACCTTAAACATAAAAACACATGGTTATAACTATGTTCCAGGTTCAGAAGTAATTTGTATATGTTATCGTATTTAATATAACCACTTCATACGTTAAATCCACAATGTAAAATGATAGATAAGCCCTCCAACGAAACTATAATAATAGAAACCAATTTTAATAAGTCAAATATTACTACTAGAAGGCCAATAAAGTGGGAAGAAATTCCACTGCCTGATAGTTCGCAAATAGAAAAAGTTGTGCCTCCACAGTCTACAATTAGCAATAATATAACTAGTATTGTTCAAACTCCTGAAGGATCAGTCCAAATACATATGGACAATTATCCTTGTGAATCTATTATAAACAAATCTGATAGGTATAATATATCTAAAAGAAAATCTTTTTATTCCCATATTTCACCATTAGACTATACTGTTGAAACACCTAGAAGTTCAATTTATGAAAGACAAAATACTGAAGAAGAATTTACTGAAAGAAATAATCCTGTTGAAAATTACATATAAATAAAAACAATATTGTAAAGGGAGTTTACAATGTTCAAGATGCGGATATAACCGAATCTGAAATGAATTTCTCTATTTAATGGATAATACAATTAAAATAGATTTTAGTCCTGGCTCCCCAACGAGGCAAAGAATTAAGAATGAATTTAATTTACCAAAATGGGAACCTTTTAGAGAATGGTTCTTTGAAAGCTTTTCAAAACAGGAACAAAATTATTTTCAAAACAAATTTTATGAATTTACATCTGAAAAGAATATATTATTTCCTTTTGTTCCTTGGTTTGTATCAAGCTACATAAAACAATATATTTCCATAATAGAAAGAGATTACAAGTTGTTGAATGGAAGTAATGTTAAAGGAATTTATCCACCCCAATAGTCTTTTCAAATTGATAAAAATGGAAAGATATTAAATTTTAATGCCTTTTCAAAATTGTTTAAAAATGATACTTTACAAGTTACTGTAAAACATATAAATC
The DNA here is from genome assembly GCA_030737875.1 of Allium sativum. Taxonomy (NCBI): domain Eukaryota; kingdom Viridiplantae; phylum Streptophyta; class Magnoliopsida; order Asparagales; family Amaryllidaceae; genus Allium; species Allium sativum. The sequence continues at coordinate 225,182,009 of CM060911.1, read as the reverse complement.
AAATATAAGAAAAACAAAATTATACAAATTTATACCTAAATATCTTAAGGGGACAAATATGTTTGTTACATAATAGAATAGAAGCAGTATATTCTGCAATTTGTCAAGGAAAGTATAACGTCTTGATAGAAACTAGAGATTTGATAGATCTAACTGATGTTGTCTCATCCTCAACCCTTCAACCACCTCCTGAAATTAAAGATTTTAAAATAAGATCAGACAATGATTTTGAAAAATTCTTGGAAGAAAAATTTAAAGATAAGAAGGTAAGTACTCTTGAAGAAGAGTTTTCATCTAACCTAGAAAATACTGATAATTATTAAAAAGTTGTTCAAGACGAAATCAATAAACTAGATAAATATGGAAAGCCAAATCAAAGATTATTTTACTATAGTAGACCTTCTCCAATGGATACAATACATGAGGAACAAGATTAAACATAGTGAGCAAGAAAGAGGTGCCCCTAGACTAGTAATAAACTACAAACCTCTTAATAAAGTCCTAAAATGGATACGACATCCGATCCCTAATAAAAAAGATTTGTTAGATAGATTATTTGATGCCATTATATTTTCAAAATTTGATTTAAAATCAGGATATTAGCAAATACAAATCGCTGAGTCTGATCAATACAAAACTGCTTTTAATGTTCCTATAGGACATTATGAATGGAGAGTTATGCCATTTGGACTTAAAAATGCTCCTTCAAAATTTCAAAAGATTATGAATGATATTTTTATTCCTTATAGCGAATTTATAATTGTTTATATTGATGATATTTTAGTTTTCTCAAAAGATATTGAAACTCATTTTAAACATTTAGACATTTTCAAGAAGATAGTGGTACAAAATGGCTTAGTGATATCTAAACCAAAAATGTCTATTTTTCAGACTAATGTAAGATTCTTAGGACATAATATAGAAAAAGGAAAGATTATTCCTATAAATAGAAGTATAAAATTTGCCTCGAAATTTCCAAACGAAATAACAAATAAAACTCAATTACAAAGATTTTTAGGAAGTTTAAATTATGTTTCATCCTATTATGTTAATATGACTAAAGATGCAGCTATTTTATATGAAAGACTTAAAAAGAATCCAGGTCCTTGGACTGACCAACATACGCAAGCTGTAAGAAAAATAAAAGAGAGAGAGTAGGAAATCTTCCTTATCTAATGCTGGCTAATCCAAATTGGAAAAAAAATTATTGAGACTGATGCTTCGGATATAGGGTATGGTGGAATTCTAAAGTAACTCGACTTGAAAACAAAACAAGAATATCTTGTAACATTTCATTCAGGAAAATGGAATAATAGCCAAAAAAATTATGCAATTGTTGCAAAAGAAATCCTGGCAATAGTTAAATGTGTGTTAAAATTTCAAGATGATTTGTACAATCAAAAATTTATTATAAAAACCGACTATAAATCAGCAAAATATATGTTTAACAAGGATTTTAAACATGATGTTTCTAAGAAAATGTTTGCAAGATGGCAAGCTCATTTAGCACCTTTTGATTTTGAAATTATTTATAAAAAAAGGAGAAGAAAATAATCTTCTTGATTTCTTGACTCGTGAATATTTACAGGATAATGATACCTAGGGGAAGAGGTAATTTCTCCAGGGGATATCTCTCTAATAGAGGGAGAGGCAGAGGCAATATATTGGCTCAACATGGAACTAGACAGCTAACAGTAGAAAATATTGCATCAAGTTCATCAAGGAATAATATTCCTATGGATGAAAATGATCCATTATATAAAAAATTTATGGAATTTATAGCAAAAGAAGACCGGTCTGAGACTTATGTTAGTGTCACTGGGAATGAAGATAATGAAGAGACCATAACTTCACATGGAGAGAGTGCTTACAAAGAAGTAATACTTCTATTATAATTTTCTGATCTAAGAAGGGAAGATAATCCTTGGGCCTTAATGCAAAGGTACGTTGATACATCGTCTTATGCTGTCACTTCATACAAGCAAAGAGGCTATTATGAAGCAATTTTAAAGGGAACTGAAATGGCTGAGATAACACATTTTCATGAAAATGATCCAAATATTTACAGTTTCATTAATTAATAATTAAAAGGTTAATATTACCTGAAGAATGGGGATTATCAGCCCTTAAAGAAAAAGAAATATTTGTTCCAGAAAGAAAATTTACCTACTGGGATTATATAGATGCCTTATACAGAGTGCTTCTTTACGAAAATAATAAAAAGAAGCATTCATGGTTTACAAAAATTTGTGGCGAATTATATAAGCGTCCTATTCCGAATTGGTTGTTCAATGGTGGATAAATTTTGGTCCATCCTTAAAAAATTTACCAGAAAAATTTAAAGAATTATATTCTGACTGGATTGATCTTTCACCAAAAATAATTGAAATTAATGAGCAAAGACATTAGATTGAAGGTATGGCACCAATGTATTTCTTCATAAAATTCTCAATCCTATATATTTGGAAATGGATACCAGACATAAGTACTACTCAACAAGGTATTCCTTGTCTAAGAAGGTGTTCATTTACTAGATTTTGCGAAAAACTAGTGAAGATTGATAAGTCTACTGGAGAAATATTTGGTCATGAGCTTATTCTTCTAATAGAAGAAAAGATAAGAATTTATCAAGAACAAAATTTGTTGAAGCAGCAGAAAGATTCCCCTAGTCCTTTTGAACACATCAGCAAAAGGCTATAGATGCAGAAAGGTATAACAACAAGGGAAGAAATCATCCAGTGCTACTTAGAAGAAATGAAAAAAGACTTGGTTAAAACTCTAAAAGATGAAGAGTCAAAATCTGATACGTCCATGATATCATCCAAAGGGAAAGAAGTTGTTGATGAATCACAAGATGACCTTCTCGATGAAGAAGAAGGCATTGATGCAGTATTTGAACAGTTTAAAGAAAATTTTCTGGGGAAAACAACAAGTTAAAGTAAATCTGCTAATCAGACATCTAGAAGCGTTAGCCGCAAAAATAAAGATAAATATTAAGTGATAAAGTAAAGAATTAAAGGAAGCTACGGGAAGATAAAGATAGATAATGACAGAACTTGGAAGTTTATATACGTGGGCAGACAACATTTGGATGGATATAGCCACTTTATCTTAAATCGGTGTAAAAAGTAAGTCGGTTTAAGTTTATTATTAGTTTATGTATTAAAGTTTGTACGAGTCTGTAAGTAAAGTCGGTATGTATGTATTATAAATAGAGGGTTCCCCCGGTATGGAATGTGGAACTCAAAGTGTATGTTGTAAATAAGTTACTATACTCCAAAGTCTTGTAAGCGTGTGGTACCACTAGAATAAAAGAAAAAGTTTGCTTCAATTTTCCTGTAAGTCTTTCTTACTTTTACTTTTTGTTTATTAAGTTTGATATCATTATTGTGTTTGTTATAGCCTGAATGGCAGGCTAAATCCTTATGTGTTGAATTATATCATGTTTGCTTAAATGTATGCATGTGTTCTAATATCAGACATGTAAAGTAAAATAAGGTGTATGTACCAAAACACTGAAATTCAGTCTAAAATGAGATAATATGCAGTTGTCAGAAGAATGAATATGTTAAGGTTACACTTTTAAAGCTAGGGTCGTGAAGATTCTCTGGCAATGAGAATTTGGAAAACATGTAGTGTTATAATGCCCGTTATTTGTGGTGTTAATTTGGGCTTTTATTTGATACATTTATGTGTTCCATCTAGTTTGTTGTTAGACGGATTGTCTTCATGTAAAATTCCTACTAACATTTAGCTTTAAAAGGTTTTACATTAACATGTTTATCTATGTTGATGCTGCATGGTATTTCAAGTTGGGCACTAAATTCTAGTGTTTTGGCCAAAGACTTTATATTACTTGATCCTATAAACACCACCATATTCAATTTTTTTTGCCCAGTTACTGTAGTTTTCTGGATTTTTGTGCAATGTAGCTGCCTGTAGCAGTCACTGTAGCTCAGGAATTTACTACGGTTACTGTAGCAGCCCGGCTCTTTGCCTATTCTGGATTGTAGTGCTGTGTTTGGTAGGGTGTTAATAATGAAATGGTATCAAAGCCATGGTTTACATAGAAGTAGACTGATATGATTCAACACAGACCTAAAAATAAAAATGATTAGGAAAAGATATACTGTCAAAAATAGTATTAAACAAGAATATGATTTCCATGATAATTAGACCTACTTAATAAGTGGACAATTCCTAAAATTGAACCTAAGGTAATATACCAGTTAGGAACCTTTGAAAAACTTGGTTTAAAACAAGTAGTTAAAATTACTGAAGAGTCTTTTTCATTAGATAATGATGAAATGGTTATAAAATTGTTAGGTAGTACGGATATAAATCCTTACAGACAAACTCATAAACCATACACATAGGCTTAGTACAGATTGCATTAAAACCCCTAACATTAGAAGGTCTACCTGAAAGTTTTATACTTGCTTTAAGAGATGGTAGAAATATGGATTGGAAAAAAATCATTGATGGGATTAATACAATCTAGTTTAGCACATGGACCGGTTTATTTTGATGTTTACCCAAATTTGCAATTGTCCTTAACCGATGTTAATATTTTAGATGCACTCACGTTAAACATAAAAACACATGGTTATAACTATGTTCCAGGTTCAGAAGTAATTTGTATATGTTATCGTATTTATTATAAACCACTTCATACGTTAAATCCACAATGTAAAATGATAGATAAACTCTCCAATGAAACTATAATAATAGAAACCAATTTTAGTAAGTCAAATATTACTACTAGAAGGCCAATAAAGTGGGAAGAAATTCTACCGCCTGATGGTTGGCAAATAGAAAAGGCTGTGCCTCCACAGTCTACAATTAGCAATAATATAACTAGTATTGTTCAAACTCCCGAAGGATCTGTCCAAATACATATGGACAATTATCCTTGTGAATCTATTATAAACATATCTGATAGGTATAATATATCTAAAAGAAAATCTTTTTATTCCCATATTTCACAATTAGACTATACTATTGAAACACCTAGAAGTTCAACTTATGAATGAAAAAATACTGAAGAAGAATTTACTGAAAGAAATAATCCTATTGAAAAATTACATATAAATAAAAACAATATTGTAAAGGGAGTTTACAATGTTCAAGATGCGGATATAACCGAATCTGAAATGAATTTCTCTATTTAATGGATAATACAATTAAAATAAATTTTAGTCCTGGCTCCCCAGCGAGGCAAAGAATTAAGAATGAATTTAATTTACCAAAATGAGAACCTTTTAGAGAATGGTTCTTTGAAAGCTTTTCAAAACAGGAACAAAATTATTTTCAAAACAAATTTTATGAATTTACATCTGAAAAGAATATATTATTTCCTTTTGTTCCTTTTTTTGTATCAAACTACATAGAACAATATATTTCCATAATAGAAAGAGATTACAAGTTTTTGAATGAAAGTATTGTTAAAGGAATTTATCCACCCTAATCGTCTTTTCAAATTGATAAAAATGGAAAGATATTAAATTTTAATGCCTTTTCAAAATTGTTTGAAAATGATACTTGTAAAAGTTACTGTAAAACATATAAATCAAATATTAGAAAAACAAAATTATACAAATTTATACCTAAATATCTTAGAGGAACAAATATGTTCGTTACATAATAGAATAGAAGCAGTATATTCTGCAATTTGTCAAGGAAAGTATAACGTCCAGATAGAAACTAGAGATTTGATAGATTTAACTGATGTTGTCTCATCCTCAACCCTTCAACCACCTCCTGAAATTAAAGATTTTAAAATAAGATCAGACAATGATTTTGAAAAATTCTTGGAAGAAAAATTTAAAGATACGAAGGTAAATACTCTTGAAGAAGAGCTTTCATCTAACCTATAAAATACTGATAATTATAAAAAAGTTGTTCAAGACGAAATCAATAAACTAGATAAATATGGAAAGCCAAATCAAAGATTATTTTACTATAGTAGACCTTCTCCAATGGATACATTACATGAGGAATAAGATTATATTGTTACTAATAGTTATAGTGGCAAACATATTTATGAATGGAATACAGATGGATATTCTGAAAAACAAATTTATAATATGGCTCATCGTATGCTTATGTATATCACTATTTGCAAAAATAATGGAAATTCTGATGCTACTGTTGCAAAAATGATAGTTGCTGGATTCACAGGCCAACTAAAAGGTTGGTGGGATAATTATCTATCTCCAGCAAATAAGAGTGAAATTTATAATACTGTAAAACAAGAAGATGGACAAGTAGTACAGAATGCTGTATATACGTTAATAGTTACTATTTTAGAACATTTTACTGGAAGAATATCTGACAATAGTGAAAATACTCGTACACTCTTACAAAATTTAAGATGTAAAACTCTAACGGATTTTAGATGGTATAAAGATACATTTTTAAATAGAGTAATGGAATTACCAGAGAGCAACAGTTCTCATTGGAAATCAAAATTCATAGATGGCCTTCCTTCTTTATTTGCTGAAAGAGTAGGGAAAGCATTAAGAAAGGATAAAGTTAATATTCCATATGAAAATTATACTTATGGAAAACTGATTGGAACTTGTATTCAGGAAGGATTATCATTATGTAATGAAATAAAATTAAATATACAAATTAAACGACAAAAATTAATAGAAAGAAATCAATTAGGACAATTCTATAACCAATTTGGGATGGATATTCCAACCAATAAAAGTAATCATAAAAAACTAAAAAATAATAAGGTTATTGAATCTTCTTATAAAAAGAAAAAGAAACATTATTCTAAGAAAAAATTAGAACAAAAAGCCCAAAGAAAAGAAGAAAGATCAAATAAAAAGAAAAAGATAATTGTTCATTGTTATAAATGTGGAAAAATTGGACATTATGCAAATAGATGCAAGTTAAAAAAGAAAATTAGTAATTTAAATGTTGATGATGAATTAAAAAATACATTATCTAAACTATTACTAAATTCTGATTCAGAAGCCAATACAGAAGATGAAGAATCTGAAACTAATTCTTCTGGTTCAGAAAATTTTAAAGTATTAGATGACGAATCTTTATCTGAACGATGTTGCGAGCCATGTATGAGTGGCTAACCATGTTTGAGTCCAATTAGTTGTAATGCAAGTGAAAATGAGGGATTTTATAAAATTTTGTCACAATTTCATAGTTTGGATATTTATGTTTTAACTAACAACAATATTTTAGAGTTTCTAAAAAGAGTAAAAGATGCAGAATTAAGATATAAATTAATAGACTAAATTGAAGACATTCCGGAAACAAGCCAAAGTAATATTTCTTCTCCAAGTATAGAATCAAAAATATCGCAAAATCCATATTATATGAATGAAGTTTATAAACTCCTTAAAGAAAGACAAAAGGTAGAATATCCCACAACTATACAAGACCTTACTGAAGAAATTCAAGTTCTTAAGAGAGAAATTCAAGTGATTAAAAATAAAAATAAAGATCTAGATGAAAGAGTATCACTATTAGAAACATCAAGGCAAATTACAACTTTTGACAGTAATCAAGAAAATTCTTCAGAACAAAGAGACTTTCTATCTACATTAGATATTGTTGTTTCACAAAAATGGTTTGTCAAGATTACACTTTTAATTGATAATTACTTTCAAAAGGAATTAACTACATTGGTTGATAGTGGTGCAGATATGAATGTAATACAAGAAGGATTAATACCCACTAGATATTTTCATAAACTACAAATTCATTAAGACATGCAGGTGGAGAAAAACTTAATACAGATTTTAAACTTCCACAAGCTTATATATGCAAGGACAAAAACATGTATTCCAACAAGTTTCTTGCTAATAAAAAATATTACAAACCAGGTAATATTAAGAACACCTTTTATAGACAAAATATATCCTATAACCAAATGCAAGATTTAAACTGGATTACTGAGATTGAATGAACTTTGTTTGAATTAGGGGGAGTTGAAAGAGGTGAATCTTCGTCTGATTGTTATTTCTTTTTATTTTCCTTTTAAGTTGAATTATAAAAAGTCACTGCATATTGTTTCTAAAATTATTTTGCAATTTGCAGAGTTAATTATTCGTATATCTTATTAGACTAAGAAGTGTTAATAAGTAAAGGTCTGACTTATGCTTAAGTGTTTGAATTCATGCAAGTGTAGTCTGACTTATGCTTAAGTGTTAATAAGTATGAATAATACTGGAAATTTTACTTATATGATTAAGGGGGAGCTTATTTATTTTGTCCTTCTCTTAGCAATTCATGAAAAATAAAAAAATTGTCCTCTTTAACAAAAAAAATGGAGTCCCTTTTGACAATCCCCACTGATCTAAATAGAACAATAAAAAAAATATTACAACACCTGCAGCTATTCCCATTTTCCCATTTTCCAAACTAGCATTATTGCTTTCTTTCAATGGTGTCCGCGTCTCAATCTGTTTCTCCGCCACCTCTGATTCCTGTCAACTCTGTTAACCTCTCCCTCCCTTCTTCTCTCTCCCCTCACCACTCTTCTCAAATCCACGCTAGAATCCTCCGCCTTAACCTCAGCTCCCACTCTCCTCCTTCCCAACTCCTCCATTTCCACAACTCGTTGATCCAATCCTTCACTTCCCTCTCTCTCCACAATCTGTCATTCTCTCTTTTCCTCTCCCTTTTAGAAACGCACAGCTTAGAACCCGATCATTACACTTTCCCCTTCATCCTCAAGTCCTCCACTTTGACTGATTCTTTGTTCCTCGGCAAGCAAATCCATGCCTACTTAATAAAATCCAATATTTTCTACACGAACGTGTTCTGCGCGAGTGCGTTGTTGGATTTCTACGTAAAATTAGGTTATTTGAATGACGCAGTAAACGTGTTCGAGAGAATGAGTGAAAGAAGCATAGCGAGCTGGAACAGCATGATTCTAGGGTTTGTGAGACATGGATTCATAGACAAGGGATTGAAGATGCTTGATTTGATGGAAAATTTAGATCTTGATGTAGGTGTAAGTAGCTGGAACTCAATCGTGGCTGGATGTGTGAAGTTCGGCGATGCAGACGTTGCAGTAAAAGTTTTTGCGGAGATGGTAAGGTTGATGAGGCCTGATTCAGCCAGTTTTAATACAATTTTATCAATTATTACCGAGATCAAGAGTTTGTATTGGGTTAAGGAGTTGCATGGGTATGCAATCAAGAATACCGGCATTGCCAATGTTGGTGCCATAGATGAGGAGAGGTTCATGTCGGCAATTGCGGCAGGTTATGCTTGCCATGGCTTGATGGAATATGCAGAGAAGTTGTTTGATAGTATTAAGCTGAAGAACTCACATTTAGGTAATTCAATGATTTCTGGCTTTTTAAATTGTAAACAGATTGAAAAGGCTTTTGGATCATTTAGAGAAATGGCTTATGTGTGTATTAGGAAAGCAAAAGTATTATCAAAAGTTTCGTTGACTTTGCTCCTTCCTGAATGTGATGTGGAATCCAAAACTGGGTTAGAGATTCATGCTTATGCTGTTAGAAGAGGCTTAGAATCGGATAATTCGGTAGGTAATGCGCTGATGGCAATGTATTCAAAAAGAGGAGAAAAAGAGTCCGTTAAAAAAGTGTTTGAAAGGACTGTTGATAGAGATATTGTATCTTGGAATACTATTATTGCAAGTTATGCATCAAATCAAGAATTTGACCATGCATTCAAACTTTTCCAAAATATGCTTGAAATGGGATTGAAGCCTGATGAATACTCATTTAGTTCGGTTCTTAATGGATGTGGGTACTCTTCCTATCTTTGGCAAGCAATGTCTGTGCATGCTTATATGATCAAATCCGGATTCACTCAGTCATACCCGATAGTCCAAAACTCGTTAATGGATGCTTATGGTAAATGTGGTTGTGTTGAAGATGCTTGCAAAGTTTTTGATGACATGGAGTGGAGGGATAATATATCATGGAACACCATTATTTCATGTTATGGGTTTAGTGCCAAACCTGATGAAGCTATATTGTCGTTTGAGAAAATGATGGATCAAGGTTGGAAACCCAATCGAGTCACGTATATTGCTCTTTTATCTGCATGTAGTCATGCTGGATATCTTGATATGGGTTTGCATTACTTCAAAACCATGGAAAAAGTTCATGGTATAGTTCCCGATTTGGGTCATTACACTTGTATAGTAGATAGCATGGGTAGATTAGGACAACTAGAGCGAGCTTATAGATTCATTAAAGATATGCCTATAGAACCCGATGATTGCATATGGAGTGCTCTTCTAAGTGGCTGTAGGAAACATGGGAATATCAAATTGGCTGAGATGGCGGCTATGAAGTTAATCGAGTTAAAGCCTAATCATTCTGGATACTGGGTTTTGCTTTCTAACATCTATGCAAATGCTTCGAGATGGAAAGATGTGGCGAAGTTGAGAGGTCATATGAAGGATAGTGGCGTGACTAAGAGTCCCGGTTATAGTTGGATTGAAACCAAGGGAAGTGAAATTCATAGATTTCTTAATGGCGATAAGTTACATACAAAACGTGATGACATTTATTTGGTTCTTGATGGATTAACAGATCAACTAAAGGATGAAGGGTATATTCCAGTCTTTTGAAGGCACACAAGTTAAAGCTATAATTATTTAATAGGGCACTTGCTGGTTTTAGAGGCATACAGAGAATGTAAACCACTGTGAATCTGATTTGGTAAAGGATAGTGGAAAGGTACAGCTTGTTAACTATTAATTCCTAACGTGCATATATGGGTTCAGAGGTGAGTATATTATATGTCGTATGAATATTATCTGTTCCGTATTCACACTAACTGCTATAATAAACTAATTGTTAGAATTTTGTTTTCCGCTTTTCAGTGTCTGGTAAGGTTACACTGGCTTAAGCTTTGCTGTGCAGTGCAACAGTGGCAGAAGAGCTCGATAAATGCAGTGACTGGGCGTTTCAGGTAACATAATGTTGGAAATTTAGTTGTTGAGGAGCTAGCTTGTATTGCTTAATTTCCTATTATTGATTAGTTATATTACCTGTTAACACGTGTACCTAAAGGGAATAAATATAACAAGCAAGGAATAGTTTTTATATAAGTTCCAACAAGGGCAAACACATGCCACACACTATATTTTAGTTAGTTCATATACTTTACAAATTGTAAACATGGTTTGTTCTTTAATTAAACTAGTAAATGAAAATTTTGAAACTTTGATAATCTGTTAAATAATAGTGAAACAAATCCTTTTATAGCTCTCTCCTTAATTGTAGGAGTTCTCTCCTCCTCATTCTCTCCGTTTTCTCCAGATATTTTATTTTTAAGTTAGTTTATCTCCTTACACTTATTACTATTTCTCTCACGTTATTTTACCTTTTCCGTTATTTTACATTTTGATATGGACATTTTGAAGTTTATATAATTACTTATTAACAGTTAGCTCCTAACATTTTATATTTAAGTCCAAATATTTAAATTAATTACAAAACCCAGAATTTAAGTAATTTACATAAATTTAATTAACTTATTAAAAAAATGATAAAATTATGTTTTTTGGTTCCAAGTACCTATCCTTTAAATTTCTTATAATTATTTAAGTCTCTCACAATTCTTTTCTAATATTTTACATTTAGTACCATATTTTACAATTAATTAAGTAATATTAAAACTATTTAAATAATATTAGCAAACTATTATTCATTGATTCTCCTAATAAATCACATCAAGATTAACCATGTTCATATTAACAAAAAAATTCAAATATATAAACATGTCACTCAAATAACATAAATTTACACACAAGTAACAATCATAAGTTCAAAGTTTAACTCATTTTATCAATATATTTACCGTGTATTGCGTTGTAATATTAATGTCAAATATCTGCATTTCAAAATTTTATTTAGTTATTTACAAGACATTGCACTATATCAATAAATATTGTATATTTAAGTCAATATATTTAAATTAAGTATGTGAATTTGAATTTAACAAATGAATTCGATTAATAAATTGTTGTTAGTTCATCTAATTAACGCTAAATGTGATGTTTTAAAATATATACCTTGTTCATATCAACAAAAATGATAAAATTAGTTTTTCTTTCAAATATAAAGTTAAATAAGTCACATAGTTTAAATAATATATGTAAACAATAATATGAGATTTAATATATTATACACTTATCTCAATAAATTTATCGTAATTGAAGAAAATAATTTTCGCTTTATATACCTGTATTTTAACATTTTTACAATTATTTGCTAAATCTCCTCAATTCTTTCGTGATATTTATAATTCAATCCATATATTTAAACTACTTATGAAATCTTGATTAATTTGAATAATCCTTGAGAGTGTTTAATACATTTTTCTAGCTCTTAAAAATATACGTCAATTTTACTATATATATATTCATATTAAAAAAGATAAATTTCCGTGCAACTATAAAGATGTATAAATCTCGTAGCATGAACTCTGCATATCAACAACAATGACAAAGTTAATTTGTATATTAGTTATGATTCATTTATATTCAGAATTTACCACATATTATATCATAAAATTCTTTTTTAACATCACAAACTTAAACTTTTTTTTTTGCAAATTTCTTTCCAATTCTTCATGCTGTGTTGTATAGTCAAATTAACTTTGTAATTTTACATTTAACTTATTTAAATAAATTTTATCAAATAATGTTTGCTAATTCTCATTGTAACATTAAATAATAAATACTATTTTAATAATAATATTGTCGTGTGCAACGCACGGGTTACACACTAGTATTCTATGTTTGGGTATTTTGAATATAAAAAAACTGTATTGCATTGTGGATTTTCATCAAATAATAATTTTTTTGTCAAGTGAAATCTGTAAATTATAGTACTAATAATAAAAAAACTTATACCTAGAGGAAAACATAAGCTTTATGTCAGACTTGGATAATAATTAGCCAACTATAATTACAATTTAGCTTTAGAAGTTAGTGCCGTACCAAGTTAAAATATAAGGATAATAATCAGCCAACTATAATTACAATTTAGCTTTAGAAGTTAGTGCAGTACCAAGTTAAAATATAAGCTGAACAAAATTATATATTCTGCTACATAGAAGAGGAATTTGAAAATTGGATGAATACAATTCAGGCAATGAAGATTGTATACTATTTAATGGAAACCATTCAATGAAAATGAGTTTTCAAACACAAGATCAACAAAGAAAGTCAACATCTATTTTTTTTACCAATCTGTTGCACCAACAAAACGAGAAACAACGTAAATTATCCACAATCTAAGATGGGATAATGACTAATTTAAAAATTAGTGACTGGCAAATAGTTCATATTGATACTAAGAGCTCATATCTCCTCGAATTCGTAAATTTATAAAAGGTATTAAACATTAATTATAAGGTTTATTTGAAATAACTTTGATTATTGTTTACATAAAAGATTAAATGAATTTGAAATTCATACGTTGTTTTCAAAATAATAGAAAGGCAAGCTTTAAATCTTTTGATATGTTTCTTAAATTAATAATTGTATCTACGTTAAGTTATTTTGTTTAAAGATGCGACTTTTAAATTACAAATTAATTAAACATAATTTTATTGCTTTTTTTTTTCAATACATAGATTTAATTTGTATAAATGTGAACTTGAAAATTGGTCCTATCAAACACCCAAATGAATGAAATTCACAAAAAACTTCACAATTAGAAATTGCAAAAAACAGTAAAAAAACACCGAAAATTATAGTGGTTCGGCAATGTGCCTATGTCCACTGTTAGTAATATATTATTTATGTTGTTTGATTACAAGCCACAATTGTGTTTACAGTAAGAAATTTGAGAAGAGAAGTTGATTCTCAAAATGGCAGTCTTTGTGCCTTTAGAGAAGAAGATCACCCCTTGAAATGATTCCCTAGAGGAGTATTTATTGATAAGGAAGCAATCCGGTTCGGCCATGCCACGTGGAAGCTTCGTGGAGGTAGTGGAGTTCATGGGTTTGAACGGGTTGAGGTGTGGAAGTAGTGGGACAAGTCATAGAGACATGCCCCCTCCAATTTGGAATAGCCAAACCAGACATACCGATCTGGAGCCATGGCCGATCCGGAACTCATTGAAGCATGCCAAACCGAGATGGTCGAACCGACCTTATCAAGCTAAAATCCAAGTTTTTCGAGGCAACCAGTGCTTCAACTAAGCGTATCCATGCTCGTATGGGTCCATGTTCTAGTTATAAGCACTTCTATGGTCAGAAATTCGAAATGTGACAGCCTTGCAAAAAAACGGGTCAACGTTTACCCTCTAAAACATGTCTTATCATAAAAGATATGTTTTGAATTCCCTTTGACTTGGCTTTCGAGGTTCACGATCTTGCTGGATCGTTTATGAATTCCATGTTTACAACAACTTCATGCTGGTAGCAGAATTCGTAGCTTCACCGAGCTCTTACTGAATTTCAGTCATACCCGATGATTTGAGTTTCCCATGCTAAGCGTTGACCACACTTTGTGATCCCCAGCCTCACCGGGTTCTTCCTAGGTATTAGCCATACCTGACGATTCATAGCCTCTCCGGGCTCTTGCCAAGCATAAACCATACCTAAAGGTCGTAATTAAGCGACCCATGTCGAAGGGTCGCCCAGCCTTTGTCAAGCACCAACCGTACTTGACTATCCTGTTTAAATTAGTCTGCGTTCTAGGTCGTTTAATCCTTGCCAAGCATCAAACATATCTGACAATCATAGCTTCACCGGGGTCTTGCCGAGCATTAACCATGCTCGATGGTCTTGGTTAAACGAACTCATGTTTGAGGTTGCTCAACCCTTGCCAAACATCAACCATACTTGACGATAATAAGCAAGCGAACTGTCAAGTTTATGACGAAATTGCCTATCCTTTGGTGTGCATCAGCCATAGACGACGATTCAAAGTTTTTTTTGTTGAAGTTTGAAATGCAGCTATAGGTTTAACGCCCGACAAGCATCAATCATACTTGCCGAAGGTTTTAACTAAAATTCAAAGAATATAAGTACTTTCATATTGATAAAAATAGATGGTTTGTCGCTGTCCTTAAGCTTGCCCAGGGGTCGCCGTGGATTCCGTACTAAATTGGGAGGCTTGACCATCTATTGCAAGTTCATTAAAAAGTAAAAACGGGTACAATGGTGCATCATTGGGTATAGAGTATGCCTATGGGCTAGTGATTAATCCTGAACATGGGTAGGCCGACCCAGCCATCGTTTATTGAAAGAAAAGTGAAGCGATGACTTGTTGTTGGAAACAGAGCATGCTTGGAGCTAAAGGTTAGTTCCGTACACGGGTGAACCAAGCGTAGCCATCGTCCATAGTCCAACATCCACATAGACCCGTTAATAACAAGTCCTTCATGTGAGTCGGGTCCACATTCACGTTGAGCAGCCGACGACTGACCATTTCCCTTAGTAGGGGTTCCATTCAGGACACACTGTTGTAGTTATCCCTTGCAGGTTCTTCAATGACGTCATAGAGGTGCTTGCTTTATCCGTGTCGTGTCCAGTTATTTCATGAAATGAGCAGAATTTCCCGAAAACCTGGTCATGCTCCAAGAACTCCCTTTCAGATGGTCTTCTTGCCGAGAGCGAGTCTTTGATGTCGTGGAAGAACGTTTCCAGACTCGTATTAAGTCTCGTATACAAGTCGTATTTAGGCTCTCTCTTGAACTTGCTCTCTTGGCCTTAATTCCCCTCAGCTTGCGCTTTCCCTTATCAGGCGGTCCTCCGTCCTTTGCAACTTTGATTTCAAGGGCTTCTTGATCCGTTCTTGCATCTTCCTCTCTTAAGAACCTGTCGGCCTCAAAGTAATATTCCACAAGATCTCGTAGGGGATCTCGTTCCAGTGATTTCTTAAACTCGGTGTTGTCCAAAATCCAAGAAACGACTGCCATCGGAACCATAGATGGATCCGGCCGGTCTATTTCGACAACAACGACGTTGAATCTTTTCAAAAAAGAACGAAGAGCTTCCCCAGATCTTTTCTTTATCACCGTCAACGTCATCACATTTTTAGGTTGTGCGATGTAGATCCGAAATCATGCTATAAATCTCTCCACCAGTCCAGCTACTGATGGCATTGCTATTCAGTTGCCTAAACCATAACACATCTATATCCGATAAAAATAGCAGGAAGCACTTGTGTCCTTAGCATTTCCATATGCCTTATGTAACGCATAAGACGAGAGGTCGGATCTCTCCTTCCATCATAATCTTCCAACATTGACAATTTAAAGTCCGATGGGTTCCTGGAGTTTCCGATATTCGCAGTAAAGTGACTGTTGTACGTTATCTAAGTCTTGGTTCATCAAGCCACCACGAGTAGCTTGCTGAATAATTTCCGCAATCCTGTTGCCACCACCAAGCAACATTCTCCAGTCATCCATGCCCGTAGCTGGAGCGTTAATACCACATAAGCCATATGTTCCAGTTTCGAGTGTCTAGTTTGGATTGACGTCTAATCGACATTAGGGAACGGCTGTTGCTCCCTATCTGTGCACATTCCTATCCTGGGTTTGGATTCCTTCGACACGACCTTCGTCTAGAGGCTCCAGATTCCAATGTGCATCTGCGTGGGGCCTTGGTACCCGAGGAAGTTCGAAGGAGGTTTGGAGCCCATCACCTAGTCGCCTCGGTTCGGCATAACCGAACTGGATTTCTGGCTCGTTATGGCCAATTTAGGGGCGCTGAAGTTGGTGCGCCCCCGAGCCCTGTGTGGTGCTGCTGTGTTGCTAGGCCCCACTCTAGCTTCTGGCCCATGATTTTTCTCCCCTTTCAACTGTGTCGGGATTTCCTGCATCGTTGCGTCTTGTTGTTCAAAACAGGTTTGCAGCCCTTTCATGACTTCATCCAATTCCTCCCTTGTCAAGAAGACAAGAGTTTCCAGCAGAACTGGCCTCTTGGCCTTCTTCCCTTCCAGGATGAGAAGTATTTTTCTTCCTCTTTGTCATGTCTTTCCTGTTTCATAAGCTTCTTAAATGGTGAATATGTGCGCCCCCTTCCCGACGCATCGAAATGTTAACTTGAAAATTGGTCATTTCAAGTTAAACACCTGAATGAATGAAATTCACGGATAACTTCACAATCAGAAATCACACAATTGCATAAAACCGTAAAGAACACCGAGAATTATCGTGGTTCAACAATGTACCTACGTCCACTGTTAGTAATATATTATTTATACTATTTGATTACAAGACACAGTTGTATTTATAGTAAGAAAATTGAGGAGAGAGAAGTCTCTATAGCTCCAGAGAAGATCACCCCCCCATGAAATGATGCCCTAGAGGTGTATTTATAAATGAGGAAGCAATCCGGTTCGGCCATGCCACGTGGCAACATCGTGGAGGTAGTGAAGTTTGTGGGTTTGACCAGGTTGAGGTGTGGAAGTAGTGAGGCACGTCATAGAGACATGCTCCTTTCGGTTCAGCATGGCCGAACTGGACATGTCGATCCGGGCATGCCGATTTGGAGCCATTACTGAACCAGAACTCATTGAAGCATTCTAAACCGAGATGATTGAACCGACCTTGCCAGGGTAGAATCCAAGTTTCCCAAAACACCCAATGCTTCAACCAAGTGTATCTATGCTCGTCTAGGTCCATGCTCTAGTCTTGAGCACTTCCATGACCAGAAATCCAAAATTCGATTGCCTTGCAAAAATGTGGGTCAATTAAAACATATCTCTTCGAAGTTGATAGACATGAACCAAAATCATACATGTTGGACCCTTAAACTCCGAAAAGGTTCCTTTTACTTTGATATTGCTTGAATCTAAAAGAAAAAGAAAAAGAAATTGGTATCGTTTTGGTCATATAAAATTAAAAAGGGGAAAACATTAATTTATGGTAAATGAAATATTAGGCTTCGTTAAATCGTGAGATGAGTTGGTTATTTTAAAAAATAGAAGTTAGTTTTCTTCCAATAAGAAGAAAAATTAAAACCAACAAATAGAATTGGCATGCGTGCAGTACCGTAATATGTATGGCTACATACACCAAAATCAATTTTATTGAAGAAGGTATTAACATGAAAAAATGCACAGTAAAAAGAGTAACATTTTTTTCATCGTTGTAAAAATCATTTTAGGCTCCTGTCTAAGCTTTCTATAGTTCGTCTAGATGAGGCTTACTACATTATCTAGGTAGATAAAGAGGTTTATATGCATTAATATAGGCATTGTTCGATCCAAAAATGGCTCAAACATCCAAAAATTGCAAAGTAGAGAATAAAAGTGATGAAAATGCAAATTAAAATGAGGAACAAGCACACACAAAGATTTATAGTGGTTTGGCTATATACTGCCTATTTCCACTTTGTAGCTTCTCTTTAATTAGTACAAGAAATTGAGAACGGTTCGACATAGTTGAACCGGATGTTGGTTGTTTTGGTTATAGCACCTTCGTCTTCATCAAGCCGGATCTTAGTTGATCCAGGTTTCCACCTTTCTACTTAATCGATCCGCGATGATGTCAAACCAGGTTTCACTGCCCTTCTTTAGTCGATACGGAATTTAGTCCAACATTGTTCGGTTCGAAATGCCGAGTTTGAAGGTCATCGTAACAGAGCTTTTGCATATTCTATGGCCTAGCATATTGTAGATGCTGCGTTGCTTCTTCGCTCCTTAATGAGGACGACGCTTCTGTGTGATGACGCAGGGGAGTAGGAGCTCTCTGACTCCTGAAATCTTTCCACTGTGTTGTCATCCTGTTCGTACCCGGTCTTAAGGCAATGTTCTCGCGCATCTGATTATTCAACGCAACGGCGGTTTCGTTCAGTTTTTCCATAAGTCCCATGAAGTCTTCATAGGTCACGAACGCGGATGCTGGAGCCTGATCGATTGGAGTGGCGGTTGCAATGGGCAGGTGTACTCTCGGTCCAGTTCGGCATTGTCGAACTGAATTATGGGTTGGCAGCAGCTTGATTCATCTCTTCTTGAGAACGGTTGGAAGGCTCGGAGGAGGTGGTTGCTCTCTTAGACACCATTTTTGCAGAAAACGAAGGAACGATGGTTTTTCTCTTTGGACTTGGTGATCCAAAAAGTAGATTAAAAAATCATAATCGCCGAGAATTCAAAGGTTCTCAGTGAAAACATCAAAATGTTTGATCCAAAAATGACTCAAACACCCAATAATTGCATAATAGAGAATAAAATTGATGAAAGTTAGGGTTCAAAAACTCAGTTTCGGTTTTGGTTTCACTCTTCTCGAAAATTTCCTAGTTTTAGAAAATTTCGGGGGTTTTGGTTTTGGTTTCAGTTCATTTTGATTTTTAGTGGTTTATCAATGAAAATGTAAATAGCCCAGATAAATGTTTTTTTAACCAAATTAAATAGATTTAATTTAGACTTACAACTATACTAAATCAAATTAAATAAACGAGTCCAACCCAGTTTATCTCATTACGTTTAGCCTAAATTTAACAAAAATAAACAATGTTAGTTTATTTCAAAGTCCAACCCAAAATTTATTTACTGCTTAGCCCTAAAATGCTCGGTTTACATTGCCGCCTCCCCACACAAACACTCTATTCATGAGCCGATCCAAACTAGAACACAATGAGAGAACGAGACCCAAAAGTCGATTGAGATGCTTGAAATCGACATCGGCTGTTGCTTGAAATCGTTGTCGGCTGCATCTCGAATCTCAATTCTAGGTTAGTAATTTACTGATTTTTTTTCTTCTTCTTCGTTGATTCTCCTTCGTCTTCGTTGATTTTCCTTTATTCGCAGTTTTTTCCCTTCTCTTTTCTTGCTAGTTGGCGGGACGAGATTTTAACCTAATCCGTCTTGCTAATGGTCGGAACCGAATCGAGGTGGCCGGAATCTCGAGGTTCTGACCGAAGCCTTAAACCATGATGAAGATGCAAATTAAGATGAGGAACACGCACACACAAAGATTTATAATGGTTCGACTATAGATTGCTTACGTTCACTTTATAACTTCTCTTTAATTAACACAAAAAATTGAGAAACAGAGTATGAGACGATAAACTCTCGAGTACAGTATTGTTGCAATGAATAAAATGCGTAAGGAAAGACAAAAGATCCATTTTTTTATGCTCTATGGGCTATTTATAGATGAAGTACGAATCCAATTCGGCATAGTACGTGCGCGGGAAAATAGGAATAGTGGAGCGAGTCAAAAGGGTAGGTCACGTTGACAGCAACTGCCAATCCGGTTCGACATAGTCGAACCAGATGTTGGTCGATCCGGATATAGCACCTTCATCTTCATCGAACCTGATCGTAGTCGATCCGGGTTTCCACCTTCCTACTTAACTGATTCGGGATAATGTCGAACCCGATTTCACTGCCCTCCTTTAGTCGATCCGAAAGAAGGACGAACCGGATTTCACTGCTCACTGTCATTTGACCGGTCCGGGCCTTGGTCGATCCGGATATTGATGAGAATTTGAAGTTGCTTCCATGTCAGGATTGCTTTGAACATGAATCTCTATGCTCCTGACGGTCTTGTCGAAAGGCAGATCAACATGCATGATGCCTATTATTTGCATCATATTGTTTGTTTCAAGCAGTTTTTTCTTCATGGTTACTTCCAACTTCAACCAAATCCCTGATGTCCCGTTGTGCATCAGTCAATACTAAGAAAAATATCAAAATTTTATCCAAAATGCATCAATTTATTGATAATGCCTAGCTTTGATTAATCCTCGATTAATCCCTAGTCCATGCTTATCGCCTAACATTCACCTAGCAATTTTTACAACCTTGCATTTTTTGAGTTATGCTGTTGAAGGTAGAGCAATTGCTCTTAGGGATAAAGAGTGAAAAATCAGTTTTTTTGAGTTATGCTGTTGAAGGTAGAACAATTGCTTTTAGGGATAAAGAGTGAAAAATCAGTCTTTAAACATTAGTCCATTATTGAAGTAAAATGTAAGCATGATACATTTATGTAATTGCTTTGACATGGAAGGATGTGGTGATGTTGAGAAGTTATATGAAATATAATGGTGTTATTAAGAGTCCTGGTTATAGTTGGGATTGAAAACTAAAGGAAGTGGTTTTTTTTTTTTTTTTGTTTTTTTTTTATGGTGATGCGTTGCATATGAAATGTGATGGCAGTTATTCATTTCTCGATGATTTAACAGACTAGTTAAAGGATGAAGGGTATCAATTGAAGACATAGGACTTGAAGCGATGATTATTAAATAGACCGCTTGCTGGAATTGGAGGCATATGCAAAATGTTCACTGCTACATCTGGTTTGGTAATACTGTAATAGAGAGAGGAAAGGTCTAATCTGTTAACCATATATAACTTACATGCATATATGAGCTTTGAAATCAACTTATTTGAATATCTATTTTCAGTGGCTGTTCCATACTGCCGCTGCTTTGTTTGGTCTTTTTTAAATAAATAAATAAATAAATTTACAACGATTTTATTTTATAATAATAAACTAACTGCAGAATTATCATCATGGGCCCATCTAGTACCAGATGATGATAAATTAATTTACACTTCGCTGTGCAGTGTTACAAATGACTTTAAAAGTTAGAGAAATTGAATTTTCCATTATCAAAAGATGTCACGACTGAACACTTCAGGTAACATAGCGATCGAACTTCAGCATTTGTAGAGGTAAATTGTATTACCCAATTTCTTAATCTTGATTAGCCTGTTGTATGTCAGCTTCGGTGTTTTTTTAAAGGTTTTAAATACTATAGAGGGTGGAGAGTGAGAGATGATAATCACTCAACAAACCCTTCAAAATTCAAGTTCGAGACAAATTCGAAAATGAACAGCAACGTCCTAATTTTGTTCCCCAAAAATGTAGATTTGATGATCTCTGATCAATCACATTGCAATTCTACCATGCATCTATGATTTAGACTAGGTTTAAAGGAAAAAGGAGGAGGTTTAGGGTGAAGAATAAGTTAATGAATGTTTACAACTGTCTGAGATATGGTTGAAATAATGTGGAGATGTTTGTATCAGCCAATATGCACTCTGATGCAGCCCTGTAGTATCCACCACACGTTCATATTTAGATATTCGAGTTCTTGAATATTTAATGATCTCATTAAAAAAATTAGGGTTACATCCTGGATTCAAAGGGTACACATGAAATAAGAAGGAAATTAACCCAAATACTTTCATATGTAACACATAAATTACACCAAATCAAATTTAAACAAATCAAATATTCCTTCAAACCATGGTTCAATCGCTTACATCTCCATTACGACCAAACCAATATCATCCAAATTACAATCTGCACTATTATTTTAACAACTGATTTTGTAATTAACCTAAAATCCATCAAATAGTAGTAGCTTAGCCAAACTTCAAACTATCAATGTCTACAATCTCGTTTATGTTCTCTTTCATTTCTCCTTTTAAATTCGACAACCTATGTCATAGTAGGTCTCTTATCCACATCACTCTGCACACAAGCTAGCCTTGCAACAGCAACTCTCTTCATACCTTCTCCAGATATTCACCGTGAAGTTCCAAATCTGCTATTTCTTCAAACTTCTATTTAACCAATGGCAGTGTCCATTCCACTATAGTCATCATTTCATCGGCTACCACCATCGATGACTTTTTTCCACTAGCAACTTCTATAAGAAGCATGCCAAAGGTATACACGTCGCAGCTTTCTTCAGGTTTACCTGACATGGCTTATTCAGGAGGAACACAACAAGATGTGCCTTCAATGCAAGTGATGACATGAGCAGCTTCTCCTTTTGGAATGAGCTTTGCATACCTAAAGCATCCTACACTGGCTTTAAAGTTTGTATCGAGTATGACATTGCTTGCATTTGTATCATGATGGGTTATATGAGGTCTTGCATTGCGATGGTGGTAGCTAAATAGGGAATACATTGTATAAAATTTACATTGCTCTATCCCCTTTTTCAGATAAATAAGACAATATTTATTATATTGAGAAAGTATACGCCATCAACGATCACTACTAGTAGTGGTTGAAACTTAATTGTGTGGCTAATCGTTTTGGGTTCAATATCCTAAATACACTCAGGACAAACATAATAAGAATTGTGCATTGCTCTATTTATGATTTTTTTTTTCAACATTCAAACTAATCAGATGTTGTCCATATTTGAGAAGTTTGACTCCAACCATCAATAATCACTAATAATAGTGGTAAAACACTTAGGTCCGTTATCGATGAACACTGACAGAGAATTTGAGTGGGGTATTTAAGCGGGAAAGTTGAGTGAATGAAGAATTCATTTGTGTATTGCGAGCGAAGAATTTGAGCGGGGTATTTGTAATGCATATCATAAAATAATATTGATTTATATTTAATTAATTGATCATTTGTTTTTAATGAATAATATGTATAAATAATCTATACAAATAATTTGTAAAATTACAAATTGCTTTGATTCTATACAAACCAACTTCATAATATGATTGCAATGTAAAAAATTGTGTTTCAAACTGACCTCATTTGTATAAAATAATTATTGAAATTTATAAAAATTTAATATTTAACTAAACATAGTTTTAGCACCTACATACCGAATTCTTGCGTTCATCACAAGGGTCAGTTGCCCCCTTACCGTTTCCATCACGTCAGACCCATCTGACGCGTCACAAACGGCAGTGGGACGATCTTTTTTGGCGAACAGATCTTAGCTGTATAGCCAAAGATGTTAGAGTCTGGCTTCCTTAACATACATAACAACCAAGTTCAAGAATATGTATGAATCGAACAACCCCACAACACGCAGTGAAAATATAAAGGAATCCTTGCTGTCATTATAGATCGTTCCTTGTGTCTTTGGTTTTCCTTTTTCTATGCTTTGATAACTTAGGCAAAGGTCACAGAATATACATTCACTACGGTTGAATTTGGATCGTCAAAACAAAAACTTATCATTTTTTTAAGTGAAGACTGTACCCGCTAATATAATGTAGTCCTGCTCTGATTTTCAAGTAAAAAAACGATTCAGTTTCAGTTTCAGTTTCAGTTTAATGAAAATAATGTTATAAGCCTCGATATATATATTCATGGTTTTCAGGAGAAAAGTAGATTGTCAATGAAGATGTTATTTTTAGACTGGGATAGCGGAAAGCAAAATAAGTTTGTGGATTTGTGCAATGCCTTCATCAGTTCCTAGAAGCAGAAAGCAAAATATGTGAATGCTGTCCATGAATGTGTAATCGTAAACCTGCATAATGCAGTCATAAATTATGTTCTCGATATGCAGCACAACATTTACGGAGACTCCATTGATGTTTGTACCTGATTTTGTCTAAAATTTCAACCTTCATGCCAAATTTCAACTTGGTTTTATTGCTTCAAACTAGTGTTTTAAACACCCAACCCAACCTCGGTTCGAACATGGTTAACCTTCAATCTTGGAGCGTTACGACTTTGAAAATGAAATAAACTTATGTGTGCATAAATCCATCAACTTCAAAATCTTGAAAAAATATCTAGACTGACATTTTGAACCTTACAGTTCTTCAAATCTAAGGAAAAAAAAAATAGTCGCTTCACTCTTAGTTTTTTCACATAATCAATATAAAAAATAATCAGTGTGCATTATTATTATAAATTTTACGAGCCATCATTAGGCTGAATTTCTTTTATCTTCAGAATTAAGGAAATTTACAAATTTAGCTACCAAATTATTATAAAATTAATACAACTGATATCCATCATGAAATATTCTAAACTATTTGTTTTAAAATTTGATGTATTAATAATAATAGTTAAGTTTTAACACTAATTGAAATAATTTCATATTTAAATCAAAAAATAGAAAATAATGATCTACACGGTTTTCACTGTATGATTGGTTCAATCACTATAACATTTGATCTTTCACCAACACGGTTCAGTTCACGGTTTGATCTTCGAAATTATACATCAAATTCTTTGTTTTTTTTTAACTGCAATCCATGCACAAAATCTTGTAAGGAGAGTTTAACGGAGTTTAGAAAGAAAATAAAAACTATCTACTAAGCCGTAAATGACTAACTTCTGTTATGTTAGTTAATGCAAGAACTAATGAAAACAGATTTTTGCTCCTAAGAAAATAGGTCTGTTCAACCTGAACCCGACCCGTTTATTAATTGAGTCATATTTGATTTCAATTCAACCCGACACGATTATAAACAGGTTGACCTAATCCGATCTGTGTAGCCTGTTTATAATTTGATCCGTGTAACCCGTTTGTAATCTAACCCGTGTAACTTGATTTTCAGCTAATGGACACTACATTTTTCAACCAGATTTAACAAAATTGCATACAACCCAACCTTTTTGACCTTCGACCCCATCCGAACCCATTTATTAAACTTCAGTCAATCAAACGGGCTAAAACCAAGTTAACAGATCTACTTGAAACCTAACCTTTATTAAACAGATTCTAACGAGCTAACCTAAAATTTACCCATCCTGGTAAACATGTCATGCAAACCTACTTATTTTCGTGTTGCCTTCGAATCGTGTTTCCGGATGTGTTGGAAATTGGCAACCCTAGTGTTAGGCATGCCCTAAATTAACAAATTCATAATTTTTTTTTAATAAAAAAGGGTTGGTCTGTCCGGGACAAATTTGTTTCAGTGTTTAAAAGTAGTTATGCATTTGATTTCGAAGTTGTAGTTTCAAGTTAGCTCAGTAGTGATAAATATAGTCATGCTATATACACGTGCAATGGGATTACAATTTGTCCACTATTCGTTTTACCCGGTCTAATTTAATTGAGTGTTACATATTACTCATACTTTATTTCATAAGAATGTCGTCTCTTCATTTCGTCATCGTGTCATTGCAACGCCCTCACCCACATCATCGCAACGCTCTCGTCTTGTCATTTTTTCTTTCTTTTTACTCCATTTGGTTAGAAACAACTGAAAAACTAAATAGTGATTCAACTAACAAACGAATGGCTTTTCAAAACATGAAGATCTTCGTATTACTCAAAGTCAGTTGGCAGAAGACCACCGATCGACGGATAACTGTCAAATGACTATGTGTAATATGAAGTGCCTATTTTTTTTGGTAAATTGCAATCTCCGTTGATGTGTGTATAACATACTCTATGGGTGCGTTTTTGACCAACGGTAAGTGGACATTTGAACGTGGCACCGTTGTAAACGAGGATTGTGTTTTTGGCTAAGAACGGGGTATTTGAGCGGGGTAAATTTAAACTACAGATACAAATACAGTAGTATTTTTCAATGCAGCCCTGCAACAACCAACTGATCTCTTATGGTATCTCGAAATGCTAACATTTCTTGGTATCCATTTTGCTGTACCTATTTAGTGCCTCAGTTTGTCGCATTTCTCAGAGCATAATATTCCTCTAAGTATTCATTTGGTATAAGTTCAGGATCATCATCAAAAGACATAAAATATGAATCACTACTATTATATTTGCGTATGATGTTGTGTAAGGCCGTTGTAGCTACGACAACTTTGACTTGAGTTTCAAATGAATATGTTGGCATACTCTTCAAAATGACACTTTTTTTTTTCAAATGCCAAAAGTTCTTTCAACGGTCATCCGTAAACTCGAATGGGAGAAATTAAACACTTCATTGACCGATTTTGGTTGTTCACGGTCTTACGAAAATGCGAAATATGATAACTTATATTTCGATAAGGTGGTAAATATCCAGTCTGAAGTGGATATCCCGAATCGACCAAATAACAGTGTCCAACTGGAGGTTTAAGAAAGTTGGAGTTAC
Source organism: Allium sativum (assembly GCA_030737875.1). NCBI lineage: Eukaryota > Viridiplantae > Streptophyta > Magnoliopsida > Asparagales > Amaryllidaceae > Allium > Allium sativum. The sequence continues at coordinate 225,155,308 of CM060911.1, read as the reverse complement.
GATCATTTATAATCGAATTAAAAATTGTACTATCATGTGCAGTCCCTTCCCAACCAGTCATAACATAAGTAAACTACAAATCGAAAGAGCATACCGCTAGTATATTCTGCGTAGCATAATATTTTCTTCCGATATATGGAATAACTTGATCAGCAGGTAAGTGTGCATATACGTGTGTACCATCTATAACAACAATACAATTTTTAAAATATGGATATTACCGGGTTGAACTGCTGATTTGATATGGAACATTATTAAATTGTGGATCGTCTGGCTTTATTATATCGACATCAAGTAATTAAAAGCATTTAAAACAGCTTGAAAACAGACGAAAATTGTGCTACTTGCTCTTTGAAATCTCTCGCTAAGTTGTCTGTTTGAGAGCCCGGTAACCATTGTGTAAACGAAAATACCAACCATTTCGCTAACACATATTTCTGCCGTTGAAGAGAGACCATGATGTTGTAGTTTGTCACATAACGAGAAGAAACAAAGTCTTTTCATACAAAAATTATTTTGACAACGTTGTTGAAGCCCGTTCAAAATGTCGTTGATCCAAGCTAAACCGGTATACCCTGAAGTGTTAATTCCGGTCATATAATTCCTACGTGAATTTTGGCACAATGATATCCCATATAAATCAAGCAAATCAGAGGTAGACATTTATTTTGAAGAAGAAGAATAAGGGATGATGGATGAAAAGTGGAGGAAGTAGAGATGAGTTATAAGGGAGGGTAAAAGGATCCGTTGGGAGGTGAACGTTGGAAAATGATCCGTTGACGTCGTCGGATGCGTCGGACGCCAACGGATCATTTTCTAGCGTTCACCAATACAGTGGTTGAACGTGGATTTCCACGTCCAAGTGTCTGACGCGTCGGACGCGAACGCGACGGTAACGGTGCACAAATTGACTGCGAACGACACACCTAAGTAAGCTTGAAAAAGTTGCGAAATACAAAGATAAATATGTATTTTCCCCAAGTTGGAAATTTTAGAGTTACTTTTTTTTTTTTTTTGGGCATCATTGAAGGAAATACAAATCAAAGTCAACCTATGAAATAGTTGCCTTTTCACGTAAGTTCCTTCTTTCTTTGGAAAAAAAAAAAAATGATGCCCTCATGTCAAGTTTTTGGTTTCCACTAGCAAAAGAAGTTATACTGTAAATCAGATCAGCGTATGAAATTATGTATACAATTTTTGTTGTCTTGATGATTTTCGTTTGCATTTTATTTATACCACAACTCCTCCAATTTTACTAAAGTCTCTTAATAAATACTTAAAAAAATTCAAAAATCCGTTTGTGGCTATATTTGAAAAGTGAACAAGTATCCGAATATCCGATAATCTAAAAAATTAGTTTGGATGTGGATGCGAAGATCAATTGTTGAGCACTTTGACTTTGGTGTAGGAGGTCACCTTTTGTTAAATCTATCTCATCTCATTTGAGATAAGATCCGAGATTTTGCCCGAAATTCAACATTTGACAATCTTTTTAGTTATAAGTGTTTTAAATCTTGTTCATTTTAGTCGGAATATTAGCTCGAGATTTTCTTCAAAATTCGAGTTTTGAAACCGTGGTATTTTTATCGTGTAAAACTATAGATATAACGTTACTTATAACTAACATTTTTATTAGTGTAATAGTTAAAAATAATACCTAGTTGTAACTAGCATTTTCTGTTAGTGTAAAAATATACCTTATGTCCTCTAGCTTAATTTTGTTTCACGGTCTGTCCTCTTCCCTAGTTCTTCCGTGCATGAAAATTACATTTATAAGATCTAATGTTAATCATAAGCAGAGGACTATCTACTGGTATCCATTATTATTTTTGAGCACTCCAACTTTTGTTTTAACGGATTCTCTCTATTTACTCAAATAAATCACCAGTGGATCTTACCTATGTGCTGTAATAGTGCATTTATCCTCCTCCATGGCTCGAACTAATTCATTTCTTTATTCGCTCATCTAAGTTTAGTCCAATGTGATATTTCTCCATTCATTTTCTGTAGAAAACTTATTATATTTATTTCGAGTCCTAATCAAAACGTTTATTTAACAACAGTACTCATTGGCATTTTTACAGTATATACCCTATGGAAGATGGCCGAAATATTGATAAAAACTAAAGAAGAGTTTGAGATTTTCAAGATGGAAAATAGCCGAATTGAAAAAGAAACCAAATAAGCATTTGAGACTTTCAAGATACAGAAAATTAGCCCGAAATGCTTTATTTTACATATTCTACAAGTTCTATATGTTCAAGGTATAAAAATATATTTTCTTTTAATCAATTAATTAATTTACCTGCTTATTTGGGATGACACAGCCAGTTAAATATATGGACGTACAGATGTTTCATAAGTAAATTAATACAACATAACTAGATCTGCATGTACATAAATTTCATGAAAATTAATGCGACATATTTCGGCTCTTAAAACTAAATTTAACGGTATAATCAAAACAAATGGAGAATGGGCGTATTGTGGTGCTAAGAGCACAGGCAATAATGCTTCTTAATACTGTTGGTTAAAAGCTTCGGTTAGAGCTCCACTAAAGCCTAGTAAAATGCTCAGTACAGCTCATATCGTTCTTCGACCGTTACAAATTGTCAATTTAACGCTAATGAATAATAGATGTTCTTTGAACTCCGCTACTTTGCATTACACCACTAAATTAAGGACTTTTAACATCCACTTTAGTGACGGTGACACAAAATGATTTTCTTTTTTTCTTCCATCTTTATATGAGAGGTATAATTTAGAGGACAATTCAACAATGGAGATCCATGTTTCATTTTTTTTGCTATTGAATAGATTTTCCCATTTATTTATAATAATGCTGTTACATTAAGAAGCAAAAATGAAGGCGATTTCAGCACAACACTCAACACTTCATATAAGGCCCTTGTGTCTAATCTGTAATAAATAGCGTCATATTATAACCTTACCAATATGGTTATATATTATTAACTCTATAGTTTACACTTATTTGTTAATGCTATTTCTAGTATTAAGCTATTAAATCTTAATGCCAAACAGCCAAAATCTCGATCCACAGAGTAAATCCATTTGTACGTTTATTCGTTCTACAAGATATGCATTACCGAACAAGAAGAAATGATCTCATTCAGCGGTGTTTTTTTTTTTTTTTTTTTTTTTTTCATCTTTTTCTCCAAAGACTTTTAATTCGTTTGTGAGGTGTCATCCCACTAAAATTCAGCAGTTAGGAATACTTCATAAATAAGATGTGAGGTTAAAGGAGACAGACTAATTTTGATATAATGTTTTTTTATTTATAATAAGAAATTGACTAATAAGGAATTCACCTCATTAAACAATCATATGAAACTGACTTATTACAGGATATTCTCCATGGACTAAAAAGTCAATTGAAGATAACATGAAAATCAAGAAGCATCAGCCAGGGGATCAACAGAAGGAGGAGCAGCAGGAGGAGGAGCAGAATCACAGTTGCCAAAGCATAATCGCATGTTCAAGGCACACTCAACCAGACAAGTATATAAAGACGGGTTTTCAAGGCACTGCTGGTCGCATTGTTCATACAAATTTATACAATCTTCAATGCATTCAGTGCAAGCAGCATGATTCATGGAGCCTGCGCAAACCATAGTTTGCATCATAAGCAATGCAGCAATAGCGCCAACCATCATTTTTATTGAAATATTCGACATCTTTAATAACTTCTCTTTTGTTTGAAGTATATATCTTTTGCTTCTTCTTTCACCTTTATATATAGCTTCAGTAAGACAGAGAGAAAGTTGGAGTCTTATTGTGCATGAATTTAAATTAAATGCCATGGTCCATATGAATCAAAATGGTTAATCCATGGAAATGCATTTGAAAGCGTTAATTAGTTTAACATGGGAATGAATAAATGCAGAAAATGCTATATACCTGACAGGTCTCTTGATTATTCTCATTTTACAGGCGAGGGTATAATCCCTCTTGATTTATTTTCCATATGAAATTACAATTTCATGTAGTCGTTTTTGATACGACTGTGTATGCTTTGTTTATTTGTTTATTTATGATGTGTACTGCTATATATAGTTATTATATATTGACATACTGAAAATCGCACCCTGGTATTCAGGGCCTACCATCGTTCATTCATAATTCATATGTATGACTGATTTGCATATGCAATTGACTGCATATGAGAAAAAATAAACACCAAGAGTACAAATACTGTTCTTAACATTACCCATATAATAATTATTTAGTACCTTAGATTGTATTTCCTAAGTGTGCTCAAATATATGTAATTGTGAATGTTTCTTAAATTGAAAAACGCTTGGACAACTTTCTATGTATTTGACATACGCTTAGAAAATGGATTTAAAGATGAACTAACAACATTGTTTAATTTTTGTATCATAATGTAACCGTGGTCCGATCTCGAATAAGTTCAAACCAACCATTTCACGGTACATGACATAATTAGATCTCAATCATACATGAACTAAGGTCGCACCAACAAGTGATCCAACAAATAGTTTTACCACACCGAACCATGGTGTTTTTATTTTCTCGTTATTTTTTCATCGTGTAATTTTGTGTTATTCTTATCCTTTGTATTGCCTTAAAAATGGAAAGAGTAAAACCCATATTTCAAAATTCATCGTTTTAAAATCTAAACAATAAATTACACTACCTCGTTATTTATCGTTGCAGACTCCCATAGGATTACTGCAAGACTCATCGAGTTTAACTATAGTTTAATTAATGTAGTTGTCCACTGTAACAATATAAAATATCGAATGCAGACCTTGAGATCATTTACTGTTGAGAAATGTTTATAAGAAGTAATAGCTAATTTGCAGCAACAACAACAAAAATTAAAAGAGATAAAAGTTTGATGAAATAAACTTTATTCTTCTTCAAAGTTTCCTTTTTTGCTTGCATGCAACAAACGAGAGAGAATTTCATTTTTTTACAGTGGGTACATTTTTTAGACTTTTCTTCTATTATCTATTTCTAGACTATTGCAAATTTCATTTTTTAGGCAACTCTAGATTTTCCTTTGAATTAAATTTTGGTCTTTTATATTACATAAATTAAAATTGGAGCATAATTAGTGTTTCTTAAAGACCAAGTTTATTTTCAATACTTCCCGTAAATTTGGTTTTGCAAAGATATCTATAATTTGATCTTTTGTATTGATAAACTTTGCTTGAATTTTCTTTTTTACGGTTCCTTCTTGAATTGAGTGGTAGTTTGTATCAATATGCAAACTTTAATTATGAAAGATAGCACGTGGGAGGACTGACTTATATATTATGCTGTCTCTATTGCATTGCCTTGTAACATGTGTACCTCCTTTAATAAATCTCGAAGTCAATTACACGACGTACACAAGTTGAAGCAGTAACACAGTCAGCTTCACAGGTTGATAGTGTAACAATACTCTTTTTTTTTTTTTTTTTTTTTTTTTTTTTCAGCTTCAAAGTGAATGCATCTTCATCCAATCCAATAGTTTTATGAAATTTATCACCAGTCTCTTTGATTTTCTTTTTGGTCATTTCTATTTTTACATCTTCAATGTTCTCTATTTTCATTCTTTTAAATTTTAGCTCTTTTTTTAAGGTCTTCTTCGATCTCTTGAATTTCTTCTCCTTGATTCATGCCTTCTCGTTTTCATCTCCTTTGCTTTTGCAAAATTTGTCAATTCCATTCTCTTTGCTTACTGTAGTTTCTTAATCCATTGATATCCTCTATCTTTTGTCTTATTTTGCTTCTTTAAAACATATTGGTTCACAATTGGATTAAAAAAAGAAAATAAGGTAATATCGTCAGAAATGGTAGTTACATTTTATAAATTTTGCAACGATCTCATGCGAGATGGTCTTTCATTTTGGTTTTCTTCGAATGGTTGTTCTTAATGGTTGGTTGAAGGAGATGACAATGTTGGACTGATGGGTTCTTCTTCTACATGATTATTGTACTCCCCTTCGTAAAGCAAAATGAAATTGTAATCTTCTTTTTTATTCCAATTGCAAGTATCTTCTTCATCAAACTTCACATCTCGACTAATGAGAAATTTTCATTGCAGGATTATATAACTTGTGTCCTTTTGATCGTGAGTCATAGGCAATGAAAATGTATTTTTAGCTTTTATGATCTATTTTGAAGCCTCTTTGGTATGAAACATGAGCAATGCATGTTTTCATACACTTTCAAGTGAGATATACATGGCTTTCGATGTAAATTCTCCACCTCTATTTGATCTTATTGCTTTGTTCTTATAACCACTTTCATTTTCTATAAAATCCTTAAATTTCTTACAAGTATCATCAGATGTCTGAGATAATAAGCCCTTGTTTTTGTACTAAAATCACCGACAAAAGGTATGAATTTTGTTTCTAACTGAGCATGGTTTTATAAGACTATAAATATATGTATGAATTAACTCTATAAGCTCTTATAGTTCAAATATATAGTTTGAATTAAAAGAGAAATGGCGGATGGGCAATTATTCTCCATCTTCCCGAATTCAAATATTATGCTTGAACCACCTTTCATCTCAACCGCAACCACCCACTCACAACCATCATTCCTGCATCACGTAAACTCTCTTATGTCAAACCATCAACAACTCATGTCATCATCCCAGAAAATACATTCAACAAATCCAAAGAAACCTGGACGCACACCATTGTTCTTTACCCCATTGAATTTCGATTATCGGTACTTAAACTAAAAGATTACATTTCGACTGTGTGGAAACCAACAGGGTAATACTCCATCCATATCGAGTCAAAGTTTCAGTTTTTCATTCAATTCGCCAAAGAAGAAGATTATGCACGGATTATCCAGACATCTACATACTCCTTTTTTGGTAAACTCCTACTCGTTGACGCATGACAACCAAGATACAAATACAAGAAATTTAAGATAAACACTGTGCAAATATGGATGCGGCTGATGAATCTTGACATGGAGATGTGGTCAAATGAGGCGATCTCGACGATTTCTAGTTATTTGGGTGAACCTATTCAGATTGACGAAGGAAATCATTCAAAGCAAGTAACTACATATGCAAGAGTTTAGACCAACACAGATACACAATTTCCAAAACAAATTCCAGTATTATTGCATACGGGTATTATAAACATGTTACTGTACACTACGAATACATTCCACCTAAATGTGAGAAATGCAAAATTTTTGGTTACCTAGTTCAAACCCATAACAGGAATTATCACCAGAAATGGGTACCAAAAAACAAAGAAGACTTACCTTCCACTTCCACTACTCATACACATGCTTCAACAGAGGAGAACCTTAACCCCAATGTACACTCAGATCCATTTAGCACTCCCCCCGATCATCTAGACTTCCTGGACGAAGGACTACCCTCTACCATATTACCTGATGATCTTGAACAAGTAGCAGAGCACATTGTTGATCCTCCACTAGAAGATGACATTACAGATTTCTCCATAGTTATTACTAGAAATGACAACTACCTTCTCCAATCCAAGGGAAAGATACCAATATCTACAACAACTCCTCCGAAAAGAACACTTATGAGCAATTCATCCATTAAATGATGTTTTTGATGTGGAATGTTAGGGGTATGAATACACCCCAACGAATTGGTGATGTATTCGCTCTCTTAACAAAGTTCAAACCAACACTTGTTGGTTTGGTAGAAAATAAGTTAAACGTCACAAATTTAGAGTTGTTTGTTAGAATATTACCTTTGCATTGGAAGCACCGCACAAACAATATAGCAGAGAGATCCGGAAGGATTTTGGCTATTTGGGACTCTTCAATTCGGAACATCTCAGTTTTTTCATCCTCTACTCAACATATTACCCTGCACGCAATAAACAGAGAAGGATTAAGTCTGCATGTTACTATAGTATATGCTAGTAATTCATTACATGAAAGGCATTACTTATGGGATTATTTGATTCAAGAAGCTTCTAACATTAATGATGTTTAGGTTCTTATGGGAGATCACAATCATGTTCCTCTTTTCACGACAAAAAGGGAGCATTACCGGTTCCTTTTCAACACCTACGTATATTCACATCGTTCTTAAGTCAGAGTGGTTTAAGTGAAATAAGACCTTCATGGTTTGATTTCACATGGAGGAGAAGGGGAGTTGCTATGAATATTGAAAAAATACCGGTCAACAACGCTTGCCTCACAAAATTTTTAAATATGAGAGCATATACTTTATCACAACTATCCAACGTCCACAATTACTTCTCCACCTTATTCCCACAACCAACCCAAAAGGATACACATTTAGATATAGAAATGATTGGTATACGTATAATGGATATTTTGAATGTATTCAAAATGGTTTGCTTGCAGAAATAGAGGGATACCTGTAAGGGGTGATTAATCCCTTTCAGCGGAAAAACCTCAATAGGATCTTGCAATGATGTGATAGAACAAACAACTTGAAATGAATATCAATCTCAGTTCACAGAAAAAAATAAATGCAACAGAGAACACACAAATTTATAGTGGTTCCACTATCGCGAGATAGTGTACGTCCACTTCAATGGGGAAGAGATTTTATTAATATTCAAGAGATTACAGAGTTTTTAAAGTAGAGCAAAAGAAATGAAGAATACAAATGTTCTCACATGTCATCTCATAACATCCTCTATGCCTTTCTTTATATAGAGGAAAACGTTTCTTGGGGACGAATTAATTTGATTTATGTAAATAAATCAAATCATGGAAGACTAATATTCCCATTAATTTGATTGTCATATGATTGACTGATTGATAACTTTCTGTTTTCTCCATCAACCAATCCCTTTTCCAATTTTAATTTCTTTCCGTTTCTTTTCCATGAAACATGGCAATAAATTAGATGACGAATATCTCCAATATCCCCTATTCCCTAATATTCCTTCCCTTTCTTTCCATTTCTATTTTGCACAAAACGGGTAACGATATTACCACGAATATCTCCAAAAATCTAATTGATATTTGGAAATATTGTATCACCAAATTCCAATAATCTCCACCTTGATACAATATCACATGCAACCTAGAGACTCCAATGTGAATGTTTCCCAATGAGTTCCTGCAAAAGCCACCCCTCATTGCACTTTGTCAGTGAACTCCGGCAAGGCCACCGCCCACCAACAAAGTGTTGGAAGCATTCAAAAACAAGGTAGACATTGTGCAACCAACTCCTATCTCTTCATACAAGAAGAATACCACATCTTCTCTTGACTTCAACCAAGTCACTCTCTTCCCCATTATGCCACCATGTGGCACCTAGCACTTCATCAAGTGAATCAGGTTCGAGCAATGCTCGAACTTAGTAGCAGGTAATGCCTTCATAAACATGTCTACTGCATTTTCATTTGTGTGAACCTTCTGAAGACGAACTAACTTCTCCTCATCCATAGAGATAAGGAAAGACTCTCTTACCTCTATATGCTTTGTTCTAGAACTAAAAGCCAGATTTTCAGCTAAATGAATTGCACTTTGACTGTCACAATTCACCAAACAAGCATCTTGCATGAAGCCCAAATCACACAATAACTTCTTCAAATAAAGTGCCTCCTTAGCTGCCTCAACTGCAACTATCAACTCTGCCTCTGTAGTAGACAAATCAACTATAGTCTGCAACCTCGCTCTCCAACTAATAGACGTTCCTCCAAGTGTGAACACATAGCCTGAGGTTGACTTCCTTCTATCTCTATCTCCGGCATAGTCTGAATCACAGAATCCAATCAACTTGAAATCCATATTTCTGCCGCAAAAAAACAAGCCCATAATCTGATGTTCCTCTAAGATATCTAAAAATGTACTTCATTGCCTCCCAATGCGATTTTCCCGGATTTGCCGTATATCTACTAATTAATCCAACAGCTTGAGCAATGTCAGGTCTAATGCACACCATATCATACATCAAGCTACCTACTGTACTGGCATAAGGCATCTTTTTCATATAGGCCTTGTCCTTTTCTAGGATCGGAGAGCCCTGATTAGAAAGCTGTATATGCAAAGGCATGGGTGTGCTGATAGCCTTTGCACCATCCATGCTAAACCGAGCAAGCACCTTTTGAATATATTACTTTTGAGTAAGTCTCAAAAGTCCAAGCTTTCTATCTCTTTGGATTTCCATCCCCAAAATTTTCTTTGCTTCTCCAAGGTCTTTCATATTGAATTCCGCTTTTAATTTCAACTTGAACGCATCAATTTCAGCTTTATCCTTGGAAGCAATCAACATATCATCCACATACAAAAGTAAATACACCCAATTATTATTCTTTAAATGCTTAAAATAAACACATTCATCTTTAGTACTATGATTAAAACCATGTGAAAGCATAAAAGAATCAAACCTTTTGTACCATTGTCTAGGCCTTAGACCATAAAGAGATTTCTTCAACTTGCATACCTAATCCGACTTTCCATCTACAATAAATCCTTCTGGCTGCTTCATGTAAATGGTTTCCTCCAAGTCACCATGCAAGAAAGCGGTCTTCACATCAAGTTGTTCTAACTCCATATCGTAAGCGGCAACGATTGCAAGTAGGATTCAAATTGAAGTTTGTCTAACAACCGGAGCAAATATTTCATCATACTCTAACTCCTTTCTTTGTGAAAACCCTTTGGCTACTAATCTTGCCTTGTATCTACCATCATCTTTTACCTTGAACACTCACTTGCAACCTATGGCTCGGCTTCCTTGAGGTAATGGTACCAAATCCCAAGTCTTGTTCTTTTGCAAAGACTGTATCTCCTCTTCCATAGCGCAATTCCACTTCGAGTTGTCACTTGACTTCATGGCTTCTTCAAGGCTCAATAGTTCATCATGAATTACATGTAAAGCATACTCAAACTGATCATCAAGGCTCAAATTTGCATATTTCCAATCACCATATCTAATTGGAGCTCTCTTTGGTCTCTGACTAGCCAAATGACTATATCGTCTGACTCTCCTTGAGCTCCACCTTGAGCCGAATCATCTCTAGCTTCATGACCATCACCATCACTACTAGAGGAAATCTGTGGACTACCATGTGATGTATCATCAACTGCTCTGTCACTATTATCAATAGTGATAGCTCTACTTCGGGTTTGAAAACTGGGAATCTCGGTCTTTTCAGGCTTCTCATCAACTAAGTTTGAACCCTCTGATAAACCTTCCAAAGGTTTGAACATTGCTGACTCATCAAAAGTCACATGTCTGGAATGTATAACTTTCTTCGTAGTTGGATTCCAAATTCTATATCCTTTTATGCCATTTGTATAACCAAGAAAAACACATTTGGAGGCCCTAGGCTCCAACTTGTCATGCCATGTATTGTGAACATAAACTGGACATCCAAATATACGAAAATGACTTAATAAAGTGCTTTTACGTCTCCATACCTCCTCTGGAATCTTCCCATCAATGGCTGAGAATGGAATCCGATTAATAATATGTGCTGCAGTCGAAAAAGCTTCAGCCCAAAAACCCTTAGACATACCCGCAGTCAATTTCAAGCAACGGGCCCTTTCAAGTAGAGTCCTATTCATTCTCTTAGCAATCCCATTGGATTGCGGGTCACCAGGTGCAGTAAAATGTCTTCTAATACCACGCTGTCTGCAGTAGTCAAGGAACTCTTGGAGACATATTCGCCACCATTGTCGGATCTAAGAATCTTCAATTTATTTCCTGTTTGGTTTTCAACAAGGGCTAACCAAACCTTATACTTCTCAAATACTTCCGACTTAGCTTTCATTACGTACACCCAAACCTTGCGCGAGTAGTCATCAGTGAAGTAAACAAAATAATATGCTCCACCAATAGAAGCTGTAGAGTATGGCCCCCAAACATATGAATGCACATAATCAAGTACCCTCTTAGAAGTATGCACGCCCTCACCAAAAGAAACTCTGGTTTGCTTTGCAAATACACACTCCTTGCAAAAGTCCAACTTGTTGAAGATTTATCCCTTGATCTTTTTCTTTTTATGATGTAACTCTAAGTTCTTCCCCGAAGTATGTCCTAATCTCATATGCCAAAGCTTGGTAGCATCCAAACTTTTAGAACTATCGACTCCAACACATAATTCTCCATGGACAGTGGTATCGATTAGTAAATATAGATTTCGCACCATAACACCCTTCATCAATACAAGTGCCTCTCCAGAAACTCTCAAACCATCTTTGACAATGGTTATCTTGCATCCCAATGATGCTAATTGGCCTAATGATATCAAAGACTTCCGAAGACCTGGGACATAACGAACATTTGAAAGTGTGCGATCAATCCCATCATACATGCGAATGTGAACTGAAACAACTCCCATAGACTTGCATGTAGCATCGTTCCCCATAAGGATAGAACTCCCTTCTTTGGAATCGAAGGAAGAAAAATAATCCTTATTAGGAGTCATGTGAGATGATGCTCAGAATATTGAATCCAGTGGTCTGCAACATCTGATACAACCGCTGTCAACAAATCGCTACTGCCTTTCTCCATCGCAATAGATGAAGAACCATCAGTCTTCTTCTCCAAATCTGGACAGTCTCTTCTCCAACAGCCTAGTTTCTTACAATTATAACACTTTCCATATTTAGACTTACTCCGCGAATTAGGCTTCCTAGAATTGGAACGCCCTCTATTATTCTTCACTTTCTTCTCTGCTCTTCCTCTCTCAACAAATAAGCCTGAACTACTACGTCCTCCACTACTATCACCAGCACCAAACTCTTTCATATGATCTCTCAACTCTGCACCGAGCAAACCCGTCTTCACATCATCTAATTTCAATGTGTCTCTACCATAGATAAGGCTGTTAGAGAAACCAGTGTATTTCTCTAGAAGCGAACACAACAGAACCATTGCTTTTTATTCTTCATCAATTTTCAACTTAACAGACTTCATCTTCATCAACAGGTCATCAAACACACTTAGGTGTGTCTTAATTGAAGAACCTTCCTTCATCTTATAAGTGAAGAAAGTTTTCAATAGGATCAAACGGTTGGTTAGGGATTTCTTCATGTAGAGGTCCTCCAACTTCTTCCAAATGCCTCTAACTGTTGTCTCCTGACTGATTTCAGAAATTACATTCTTTCCCATAGCAAGCTGAAGAGTAGTAAAGGCCCATTCTTCCATCTCTTCTAATTTCACTGATGAAATATCAGCAGGCAATGTCTCTGTATCAAATACTACTCGATGAACGCGATTTCTTCTCAAAACTGCTTTCATCATCCACTGCCACTTTTTAAAATCTCCTTCACCATTCCACTTCTCTATCGTCAACTGTGATCCTGACGCCACATAGGAGCCTCTAACGTATGGAGCAAATACTAGCACCAATGTATTATTTGTATTGTTTTCATCTCCTCCTACAATTTTACCAAACACCTTCTTTGCGAATCTAGATCTGATACCAGTTGTAAGGGGTGATCAATCCCTTTCAGCGGAAAAACCTCAATAGGATCTTGCACTGATGTGATAGAAAAAACAGCTTGAAATGAATATTAATCTCAGATCACAGAAAAAAATAAAGGCAACAGAGAACACACAAATTTATAGTGGTTCCATTATCGCGAGATAGTGTACGTCCACTTCAATGGGGAAGAGATTTTATTAATATTCAAGAGATTACAGAGTTTTTAAAGTAGAGCAAAAGAAATATAGAATACAAATGTTCTCACATGTCATCTCATAACATCCTCTATGCCTTTCTTTATATAGAGGAAAACGTTTCTTGGGGACGAATTAATTTGATTTATGTAAATAAATCAAATCATGGAAGACTAATATTCCCATTAATTTGATTGTCATATGATTGATTGATTGATAACTTTCTATTTTCTCCATCAATCAATCCCTTTTCCAATTTTAATTTCTTTCCGTTTATTTTCCATGAAACATGACAACAAATTAGATGGCAAATATCTCCAATATTCCCTATTCCCTAATATTCCTTCCCTTTCTTTCCATTTCTCTCTTGCACAAAACGGGTAACGATATTACCACGAATATCTCCAAAAATCTAATTGATATTTGGAAATATTGTATCACCAAATTCCACCCAGCTACAATTTCTACGTCAAACTTTCTGCCTGTAAAAGAGAGCTGAAACGCTGGAATAAATTCAGACCTAAGGATGATGACATTCTCAAATTATCAGAGAAAATTGTCAAGACTTGGAGTAGGAAGTAGATCATAATCCTCAAGACCTCGACATTTATGAAGAGTATACGATGGCTAAGCATAATCTACTAACACAACAGAGATTTAAATCTTGGAGTATGCGGCAAAAGGCTAAAATAGCATGGCTATGAAAAGGGGATTGCAATTCTAAAAAATTTCATGTCAGGATGTCCACTAGAAGGTTTACTAATAATATTTCTGCACTTATTAAACAGGATGGTGAATTCCTCTTTCAACTAGAAGATATAGAAAAAGGAAGTTATCTCATATTTCACAGAGTTTTTCAATGGTCAGCCAACTTCAGAGTTTCACACTTTTCAGCCCATCTACACTATCAATTCAACTGGTCAACAACTCCTACTTTGGAAAATTTCTTTAGAGGAAATTAGAGCGGCTGTATTCTCTGTACATGATGATTCCATTCCTAGACCGGATGGATTTGATGCAAAGTTTTTTAAACTACATTGGGATGACTTGAAGTTTGATTTGCTAGCAGCTATAACTGATATGTTTAACTCTGGAATATTGCTGAAAGGAATAAATCATACCTTTATTATTTTAGTGCCTAAATAAGATAAACCTTCTCCCATAACACAATATCGGCCAGTCTCATGTTGTAATATGTATTATAAAGTGTTCAGCAAGGTTCTATGCCACAGGTTCAAACACTTTTTACTATACCTTATCTCACAAAATCAGTGTGCTTTTATATCGGGAAGGTACATTGGAGAGAATATACTACTCGCTCTTAAACTTCTTCATGACTTCAACAAGCAAGGGACGGCTAAATTTTGTGTGAATGTGGACCTCTAAAAGGCATATGATTCCATCAATAGAGACCTTATCTGTCATATTATGCACTGCATGAGATTCCCTACTCACTTCATCAATATCATATACGAATGTATATCAACACCCACTTTCTCAGTCATGATTCAAGGTGTTCCCAAGGGTTTCATTCACTCTACTAGAGGAATATGACAAGGCGACCCTTTATCCCCGTATCTCTTTGCCATTGTTATGGAATACTACACATTTTTGATGAGCGAGGCTACTATTAACTCGGAATTCCTTCCTGTTAATAAGATAAACCCCAATATAACTCACCTCCTTTATGTAGACGATTTATTGGTTTTTGGAAAATCAGTTAACATCTGCGCTATGACTTTGCAAAATATTTTCTCTAAACTAAAATTTTATGTTGGCCTTTCGGTAAACAATGAGAAAACCAAAATTTACTTCAACAACTCAGCCTCAAATTATCATACTCTTCAATCTGCTCTCGGATTTCGGCTTGATAATCTTCGTATTAAATACTTAGGAGTACCTTTGTCATCCAACTACCTCCATGCAAACGACTGTCAATCTTTAATTCAGAAAGTTCAATGCAAACTGAATGGGTGGCAAATTAAGCTCTTGAGTTTTGCAAGAAGAGATGAACTCATCTTATCTGTTATTACCCTAATGGTCCTCCACTGCCTATTTGTTTATCAAGTACCGAAAATTACATTGGATAAAATTCCGTCTTTGTTCGATGATTTTTTTTGGGCAGGTGGAAGTCACAAGGTAGCATGGACTACTCTATGCAAACCGAAAGAGCAAGGGGGTATCGAGCTTAAGCTTTTTTCATATCTTAAACAGGCAATATGTAATAAGCTTATTTGGAACTTTCTTACAAAGAACCACCTATGACAGACGTGGATGTATAATAAATATTATAGAGGTAGACACTTTTGGAGCATGGCGATTGCAATAACGCATAATGAACTTGGAAGTCGATGCTTTGTATTCGCAAACCAAGAAAACAATTTTTTAATAAGGTTGTAGTAAATGAAAAAGTTACCTCATTATGGCATGATCCTTGGATTAATTGCAAGAGCCTTGTTGATATCAATGGCTATAACAGAATCCATACAACAACAGACGATGATGAGCAAGTGTCAGTATTGGTTCAAGATGGTCACATATGTCCCTCTCGACATCCAGGTACTCGTGAAGCTGCAGTGTTTATTCATGACATTCAAGTTAGAAATGATCGACCAAACGACTATTACTAATAGGGAGAAGGAGGTCAACTCCCCTTTTCAAATGCTATGCAATCAACGCAAGGAGGCGAAGAGAATAAACCTCACTTACATGTTATTTGGCATAGCAAAAGCAGCAGGAGGATGTCTTTTATTGCATACTTGGCAGTGCAGAACTGATTGAACACTAGAGATCACCTATCTAGGTATGGAATACTTTCAAACACCTTGTTTGTCCTCTGCCATTGTGAAGCAGAAACACATTCTCAGTTGTTCTTCAACTGCGACTACATCGGCTTCATCTGGAATGCAATAAAGTTGAAGTTAGAACTACCTTTTACAACTCAACTATAAGTAGACGAGGAGATTAAACAATTGAATGACAATTTCAAGTCAGCAGATCGGGTATAAGATATAACTTTCACTGCATTAACAACCACCATTTATCATATTTGGGAAGAGTGAAATCGGAGGATATTTCAGCACAAATCGTGTGATGCCATGGAAAAACTTCGACAAATTGATATGGAAATACGATATTTGGTATCGGATAATGGCAGCTCGACGCAGAAAAACATCAGAAACATTCTGTTGCTTGCGAGATGGGGTGTGGAGTTAAATGATGCAGATTAAGGGAGCGAGAGACAGAAGCTTAGGTGAAGCGCGAATTTTGTTTTTGTGATGTAATTTAATTTTCTTTTCAGAAGGGATGTATACGTTGAATATGTACAATATTATTTAAGTAATAAACGAACCAATTTTAAAAAAAAAACTCTATTAGCTCTTGAGTTCTTGTTGTTGATTGCTTGGGTAAACTTTTTCTTGGTTGCTTCCTGAATAAGCATCCTTTGCGTATTTTTACTTGTCAATAAATGTAAGTCCACGGAATTAAGGTGTCCAAACTTGAATGCCAAAGCTATAATGAATCTTTATAGAATTATTTTAAGCATTTAGCAACGGTATTTGAAATATCTAATGGAAACATTCTATTTTTCAACATCTCTACTTTAGTGACCAAATTTCCATCTCTCACTAAAAGTCATTCGTATGTCATATCATTTTTCGAAAGTTGGGTTTTCACTGAAAGGACTTCTTATTTTGGGGTAATAAGTTTCAAGCACAACACTTTGGAGAAAATAATTTTAAAAATAGTTTACAAAAAAAGATAAATGAAGTAATCATTTTCAATTAAATAGAAACAATGATAAATGAATTTATTAATTTCTTGTATATATCTTAAATAGGATAAATTATAATATCCCTCATTCTAAGGCTTGAAACTAAGTATTACTAATGTTTTAGTCATCAATAGTAGTATTCCTCGATAACCGAATGAGATTCATTGTTACTCAAGTTATCAAAGACACGGGAACATGAAAAATCATAGAACACATCTCATTGATTGACTTCACTTATTACATATTCTTATGCATAAATGCACGTTTAGAGAAATATAATCATTACAAAATACCCTAAGAGCAACATATGGAAATGTCCCTTTGGTCGACTACAGTCTAAATACTAGGGAAGAATAAATATTTTTCTTTACATTTAATAAGCCAAAAAGCATAGGATTTTTTTCCTAAATAGCTAGATTTCCTCTTGCACATCTCTAGGGGTACATGAGAAATGTATCTAATTGACTCTTTTTAATAAATAGATCCAATTGCAACTTCGAATGTGGAAATCAAAGGGATCAAATAAAAAATGATACTCTAAATCACATAACTTCAATGAAATATATGATCAACCAACATTTATTAAATTTGAAAGAGACTATATTCATCTATTTGAATACATGAAAATCCATACTCTCGCTCTACTTAAATAGGCACCCAAGAGTTTAAGGGGAAAAAAGAAAAAATTTGGGTCAGATAACAGTCTGGTGTGAATAATAATATACTATATCGAACCAAAACATATATCTTGTCAAACCACGTAGCAATGCAAAATGGATTTGCCCCCTCACTAGTACCTTGGTAACATAATAACCATTGCCTTTGCTCCTACACTCACAATGGTCCTTATTTTTGTTTACCCGTCTTAACATAATTATGATTACCCATCATACATTCAAGTAACTGCCCGTTTTGATATCATATGACTATCTATCATACTTTAAATAACCATATATCATAAATTTGTTGAGACGACCCATTCTTTACCATCTTGATTTCTCATCCCTCGATTTATTCATTATAAAGTTTATGGACTACCTATCCACTATATCTCACATATTAAATAAATGTGAACCAACCGTCGCACACCCCATAGTTTTCCTAGGATAACCATGAATCCATAACTTGCAATTGGAGACTACGCATCCCAACATCATATGCATAATCAATCTCACATTCTACAGTTTTCAATCAATTCCATCTATTTTCTATTTTTAATCTTATGCCCCAAGAATCCAATTTATCGTATTTCTCTCTCTTTCTCAGAGAATCCTAAGGACAATGTCACTCCATTTCATCATCATCATTGCAACTCCCTTGCCTCCGCCCTCCACCATCGCAACTTTCTCGTCTTGTCATTTTTTCTTTCTTTTTATTCCATTGGGTTAGAAACAACTGAAAAATTAAACAGTGATACGTCAACTAACAACCAAATGACTTTTCAAAATATGAAAAATCTTCGTATTACTCAAGGTCGGTTGGCAGAAGACAACCGATAAACCGATGACTGTCAAATGACTGTGGGTAATATGAAGTGCAGTTTTTTTTTTAAATATTTGCAGTAAATTACAGTCTCCATTGAGGTGTGTATAAAAGACTCTAAGTAAACCTGAAAAAGTTGCGAAATGCAAAGTGAAATATGTTGTTTCCCCAAGTTGGAAATTTTAGAGTTATTTTTTTAAAGCATCATTAAAGGAGATGCAAATCAAAGTCAACCTATGAAATAGTTGCCTTTAAGTCAACCTACGAAATAGTTGCTTTTTCACGCGATTTCCCTCTTTTCTAGAAAATCTGACGACCTCATGTCAAAATTTTGTTTTCTCCTACAAAAGAAGCTATACTATTAATCAGATCAGTGTATGAAAGCATGTGTACAATTTTTATTGTTGAGATGATTTTCATTTGCATTTTATTTATACCCCAACTCCTCCAATCTTACAATGGTCTCTTAGTAAATACTTAGAAAATTCAAAAATCCATATTTGAAAAGTAAAGAAGTAATCTAAAAAATTAATTTGGATGTGGATGCGAATACCAGCTGGTTAGCACTATGATTGTGATGTAAGATGTCCCCAGTTGTTAAATCATCTCATTTCATTTGAGATGAGATCCGATATTTTACTCGAAATTCAATATTTGACAATCTTTTTAGTTATAAGTGTTTTAAATCTTG
Source organism: Allium sativum (assembly GCA_030737875.1). Taxonomy (NCBI): domain Eukaryota; kingdom Viridiplantae; phylum Streptophyta; class Magnoliopsida; order Asparagales; family Amaryllidaceae; genus Allium; species Allium sativum. Next base: position 225,135,769 of record CM060911.1, on the reverse strand, counting down.
TTCATTTTAGTCGAGATATCAACCCAAGATTTTCTTCGAAATTCGGAATTCGAAACCTTGGCATTTTTATCGTGTAAAACTAAATAGTTATTTATAACTGACATTTTTATTAGCACAATATTTAAAAATAATACTAGTTGTAACTAGCATTTTCCTTTAGTTTCTACCTTAATTTTGGTTCAAGGTATGTCCTCTTCCCTAGTTCTTCCGTGCATAAAAATTGCATTTATAAGATCCAACTTGTCTTCATTAACTATAAGTAGAGGACTATCTACCGATATCCATTTTTCTTATTGAGTACTCCAGTTTTTGATTTATCAAATGGATTCTCTCTATATTTACTCCTTACATAAATAATTCATGGATCTTACCTGTATGCTGTAATTATGCATTTATCCTTCTCCATGCTCTAACTAATTCATTTATTTATTCGCCCATCGAAGTTGAGTCCAATGTGATATTTCTCCATTCATTTTCTATAGAAAACTTATTATACTTATTTCGAATCCTAATCAAAACGTTTATTTAACAACAATACTCATTGGCATTTTTATAGAATATATATTCTATGGATAATGCCGAATTATTGATCAAAAACTAAAGAAGTGTTTAAGATTTTCAAGATATGGTAAATAGCCAAAATATTGATAAAAAACCAAAGAAGCGTTTGAGGTTCAAGATACTGAAAATTAGTAAAAAAATGCTTTATTTGATAAAACACATTCTCAGTTGTTCTTTAACTACGACTATATCGGCTTCATATGGAATGCAATAAAGTTGAAGTTAGAACTAACTTTTACAACTCAACTATCCGTAGACGAGGAGATTAAATAATTGAACGACTATTTCAAGTTAGCAGATCAGGTACAAGATATAGCTTTCGCTGCATTAACAACCACCATTTATCATATTTGGACAAAGCGAAATCGGAGGATATTTCAGCACAAATCGTGCGATGCCATGGCTATGCTTCGACAAATTGAGATGGAAATACAGTATTTGGTATCGGAAAATGGCAGCTCGACGTAGAGAAACATCAGAAACATTCATTTGCTTGCGAGATGGGGTGCAGAGTTAAATGATGCGGGTTAAGGGAGTGAGAGACAGAAGCATAGGTGAAGCAGAAATTTGTTTTTTGTGATGTAATTTAATTTTCTGTTTAGAAGGGATGTATACGTTGAATATGTTCTATATTCTTTAAGTAATAAAAGAACCAATTTTCAAAAAAAAAAACTTTATTAATCCTTGAGTTCTTACTTTTGGCTGCTTGGGTAAACTTTTTCTTGGTTGCTTCCTGAATAAGCATCCTTTACGTAATTGGGTCCCATACAGTAAACTTTTCATTATGTTTTTATTCATCAATAAATGTAACACAGAATTAAGGTGTCCAAACATGAATGCCAAAGCTATAATGAATCTTTATAGAATTATTTTAAGCATTTAGCAACATTATTTGAAATATCTAATGGATACATTCTATTTATTAACATCTCCGCTTTAGTGACTAAATTTCTATCTCTCATTAAAAGTCATGTGTATGTCATATCCTTTTCGAAAGTTGCTAGAAACTTAATAATGGTTTTCACTGAAAGGACTTCTACTTATTTTAGGGTAATAAGTTTCAAGCACAACACTTTTGAGAAAATAATTTTAAAAATAGTCTACAAAAAAAGATAAATGAAGTAATTATTTTTAATTAACTGGAAACAATGATAAATGAATTTATCAATTTCTTGTATATCTTATGTAACGTCTCGTATTTTTAACGGTCGAATAATTAATTTATTTGATTATTTAAATATCATTTTGGTAATTTAAAATGACTTGAATTAAATAATATTTATATTTAGTTAATATAAATAATGGAATTATAAATTATAAATTCTGAAATAGTCGGAAATAATAGAATTCGCGATATTGTGTGAATTGGATTATTTATAAGTTTTAATTTAGTTTAGAATTGAATTATAATAATGAATTTATTTATTTAATGAAGTTTGAATGTATTAATTATAATATAATTTAAAACGAGCTCGTAACATCAGGGTAGTTTGAAATATTTCGTTTTGAACATTAAATGAATATACAGAATTCCTTATAAGTCAGATTTCTGTGAAACAAGTAACATTCGGATCTATTGAATTATATTTTTCTAATGGAAGATAAAAATGAAGATTTCGTCATATAGATTGTGAGTTATGTCCAAATCAAATTTTCAGAAAGTCTCTATGGAATTTTTTAATAATTTATAACGATTTATTTTTATAATAAAGGGATTTTTATATAAATTGGATATCGATTTAACTCGGAATTTGAAACATCAAGTTATAAATCCAAATATGTTTATTTTGGATATATATGATATTCTATTGGGATATATACGATAATATTATTTTATTAAAATTAAATTATTTTGTATTTAAATATATTAATATTTATTAGTTTATTTAGACCTTAGAAAATAGCCATTTTTGCAAATGGCCTCCTTTCCAATGAAATTAATTTTGTTAGATCCGGAATATTAAATTATTGTTAAATTTCAAATTTCGTGATTTTTGGAGTCAGTTTGTGACCGTGCGCGATTTTAATGTGAAAAACATCAATAAATTGACTTTAAAAATATGTTGTGTGAGCAAACAGACTCGGAATTCGATGAAACAAGTTTCATTAGGTCCGTAATGTCGAACCATAGGTACATGTCCATTTTCATCGAATTTGGATATTGTATGTGATCATAGGATGTTTTAAATGATAAATTGAGTTAATGATCGAATATAAATTAATATAAAAATATACAAATCTTCTGAGATAAGTTACCCTATCCTATAAATACACCCATACCCTTACCTAACCCTAACTATTTCTTACTGTCTTGTCAGTGCAAGAATGGTACCCGCCACTAGTAGTTTTCAATGTGAGTTTGTAAATTCAAAATAAAATGAAACATAATTCTATAAATCAAAACTCATGTATATTGGGGTTCCTACTTTTAGCCATTCACTTTTGTGAGGTTTGAACAAATACTGTTTGCTGCGTTCTCAACATCGTGAGCTAGGGTTCAACTATATGGAAGATTTAAACCATCACACTTGAATTCGCCATTGGTTTGGGGTTCATGAAGAGGTTTAGCACGTTGTGAGCATTTTTTTACTAGAATTCTATGCAAAAAGGGTTCGATGTTGTACAACATTCACGTGAGATATTGTCAAACGCGATTTTAATCTTGGGTGCGAGCTGGTTAAGTTGTATATGGGGAAGTTGAGATTTAGGAGTGGAGAATTTTAGCGATTTTTATTTGGTTCATTATGGTGTGTAGAGGGAGATGCATGGGTTAAAAAAAGAGCATCCATGATGGAGAGTTACGGTTTGGAATTCTGCATATCGGGGAAGAAAGGTGATGAGTAGCATGTTTAACACGGCTAATTGAATATTAAGGTTTAATGAAATAATTATTTAAGTTAATGACCTTTTAAATGTTTACAATCTTATAAAATTTTAAACTTGAGCATACATTATCAGAATCTGACAAAACAAAATCTATTGGGATCGTATGGACGAATGCTACACAATGGAATTTGTTTGGAGAGATTTGGAGTTTGTCTTAATTTATGGTAGAGTAAAACGTTTGTCTGAATCGACGACATTTTATTGTCATTTAACGATAAATGACTAATGTGAGTAAACTCACTAAATGCCCAGTTTTATAATTTTATAAACGTATTTTAAAATTTATATATTATGATTTAATGTTGTGTTATGTTTGTCTGGATGGATTACTAAATAATTGGTTGAAATTATAGATATGATTATATATATATATAAATCATTGGTTAAATATTGATTCTAATTATTATGATATCTCGTATTTAAATGAAATTTATGTTATTTACATTATTTAACATATGTGGATGCAGGGAAACAGGTTGGAGGGATCCAACTGAATTCCTCAATATTTATAATATTGTTTTCCGTATATTGTAATATATGATGTGATATATAATCCGTGATTGGTCTTGATGTATTTGGATGACACTGGTCTTTTTATTTGGTATTTTAAATACCATAAGTAATACTGGATTGTAAAAAAGGAATTTTCAAAGTGTATATTTAAACAAAAATATTTATATAAAATCAAAGGATTTTATAAAAAGGAATTTTTGAAGTGGATATTAAATTTAAGAATTTTATAAAATCAATGGATTTTATAAAAAGAAATACTTGGAAATTAAATAAGAAACTTCTTTGTAAAATTACTAACATTTATATGGAAGTTTTAAAAGCCCCTTTTTGTGAAAATATTGAATGCAAGTAATAAGAAGTAAATAAATGATTATATGGAATAAATACGATTGTTGGGAAATTAATAGAATTTTTAAAAAGGGAATTTCGATTTATAAAAGAATTATGAGGAGATGGGTTTAAAGTAGATGTTAAATAGAAATCTGTTTTTAACAAACAAATCGAGAAGACTAATTTATAAATGATGTTTTTTTGCAAGGCAAACCGTTTTTATAGTGGTCGTACCACTTTATTATAGAAGAGAAAAGCAACAGGTACTCTGCACATGCACAGAGTAACGACACTGGTTTGAAATGTCCAGCCACCATCAAGTCAACTAAATAGCAAAGATCACAACAAATTAACATACGTGAAGACAAAAGCGTAGGGATCTGATCCATGTCAGAGTAACAAAGATCATCATAGAAGGCACCCGTGTAGGTTGTCATAATCCGCTCATAGGTCCAGAGACGGATAGCCAAATCTTGCACATAGGAAGAAGTAGTCGGGCAGAAAATATGGTCCTTATCCCAAGAAGAGTCCTGCAGGAGCATCAAGTTATCATCACCAATTTCAACTTTATCCCATAGCTTTAAATTAGTACCAATGGGCCGATAGAAAATATGTCTACGGTCACCCACTACCCCGATAAACTTGTAGAAATAATGCTGAGTGTCATAACACATACCAGAAGGGGCTGCACCCAAGCTCTCTCCCCTTCAACCCACGAAACATCAGGATCATGAGAAACATCAAGCAGTATAGGAACAACTGGATCAGGTGTAGTCACAGGATGAGGAACAAAACAACTGGATCAGGTGTAGACGTAGGATCAGGAACAACTAGATCAGGAAAACCCACAGGTGGATCTACCACAATATCAAACTTCCAACCTGTTGGGACCCAAAACCCTAACAGGAGGTCTAGGGATAGGAGTCTTAATCTGGGGATGCACATTTGCATCAAGATGGCAAGAATCTGAACAATGTCCAAATGATTTACAAGTAGTACAAATATCCGGTTTCCATCTATACTTTACATCCACTAGATGTTCACGATTTTTGATGCAGATTTTTATTTGGGAAGGCAATGGATTATCAGGTGTAATCTTGATCAGGGCCCTCGCATAAACTAAATTTCTCCTGGCAAAAGTATTGGCATCAAAACACTTGACTTTTCCAATATTATAGGCAAGCCAATTTAGTCCAAGTAGGGGTTGTTGAACAGAGAGAATATGTGTGAACTGCATCCAGACAGGGATAGAGAGAACCTGTTCACGAACGCTATTAGTCGTAACGCTCCAGGGAGTTACAATAAAGTGTCTTCTGCTAATGATCGACGGAGTAGCTTCTAGGACACGTAATCTCTCATCAAGCGTGGAGAACTTGAAATAATATAGGCCATCAACAATAGTTAATTCAAGGAAGCATGAATTTGCCGGGAATTACAACAAGCAAAGAGCATATTGACATCAGGTGGCTTAGTGTCAAGAAAAATTCAACAAGTTGATCATTCCAGAATTTTGCCGCTTCAATTTGTATTGCCTCGGTTGGTATTGTGCCAAGGTATGCACTGTCAAATTCCACAGGAGAGTGGTCCCAAACGACTTTCGAGAGAGATGCAAACAGTGAAGTCTAATTCATTGGAACCTTAGGACTGGGAGAAGAGTTAGCATGAATGGGAGCAATGTTGGCTTGCACAGGCATATGATGTGTTGGATACAGAGTAGCAGGATTTGTTGTCTGTTTGGTTGGGGATATCTATCGAGAACTTGATGGAGTCTCACTATTAATACGTGTCGTAGTGAAAGGAGAACGAGAATCATTCAAGCCTACACCCACAGACATCGCAGTGCCATTCAAATTACTACTGTTACCCATTGGCAACTCAGATCCCCACAAACTAAAACCCAAATTAGAAGAAACATTTTCCGAACTCATACCCAACGAGCCAGGCAAAGGCCATACATCGTTTGCGTTTACAAGCATAGCAGTAACTGGTGACTTACCCAAAACTGGCGAAGGTGCAGGCTTAGAATGGCTCTCAGCTGATAACTCGGTTATCAAAGTATTTAGAGGATGCGATTTTGGGAGAGTGTATACAAATTTTGGAGGTGCAACAAAAATTTCAAGGTCAAACTCAGAGTCAGAGAGGGACTATAGCGATTTAGCGCGACTACCAGATCTGGTCGTGATTGAAGAAAGGAAACGAGACTTTGCTTTTTTGTTCTTGGCCATTGAGTGAGAGGAAAGAGAGAGCGGGGTGGAGAGAAAATGATAACGGAGCGGAGGCGCAAAGGATAAGAAGTTTCACCTCATAGAAAGAGGCTTCCGCCATTTCGCTATTCCGTCATTATAAGTGATGTTTTATAAATTAAGTAAAATATTTATCATTGGATAAATTGAATATATAAGTCTGAATTTATCTTAAGAAGCAAAAATCGGTTTAACGCCGATATTTTTATGGAATGTAAACTTAACATTTATAAAGGGAATTATAAAGGAGATTATAGGTGATTGGATATAAAATTGGATTTTGTATGAATAATTCTATAAATAGAAGTATAAATAGAAATATGGAAATGGGATATTATTTTAAAATAAGAAATCAAACTGAATTGATTATATAAAAGAAATATTATTCACATTCGATCTGAATAATGGATTAAAGTAAATATTTTGAAAATAAAAACATTCATAAAGGAAATTGGATTATGAAATAGGAATTTAAACGGGGATTGGAATAAGATAGGAAGTTGCCATAAAATAAAATAGTGGATCCTATTTCGAGAAAAATAAATTAATTGTAGATTTTTAAAATGACTCGATAAACAGGTTTGAATCTATAATAATATTTATAAATTGAAATCAAGTATTGATTTGATATAACGAGTCCAGATTTTTATTAAGGATCAATATTCATGTTTTAAAGTGAATAATGATTTAAAAATAAACGTTTTGCAGATTTAATTGGTTATAAAAGGAAATTGGTAAAATTTTGAAGTAATGAATTCAAAAGTGAATTTAGAAACTGACTGGAGATAAGATAAGTTGAACGGCTTTCTGAGTGTTGATCTGATGTTGGTATCAGCCTTCGGGGTTGATACTTAGGAAGTTGTTCTCTTACTAGTTTACAGTTAGAGGCTGATAAATATGGGAGGATAATGATGCGTGAATAAAAAATGGGAATGTTTTCTAATGTTAATAACATATATTTTCTAAATTTAGAAAATAAGAATTTACGAATTTATGGAAACAAGAAATGGGGAAATGAATAAATTATTGATAAATTAATTTAAAGGGAAAAATGTTGATTGATGATTGATTAAAGAAATTTTCATTTGGAAATAAGGTTATTGTGTGTATGGATGTTTTGCTTTGATAGCTAAATAACCGACTATCAAAGTTTTGACCATTTTTCTGTCGTCAATACAGAGAGATCGAAATCAGATTTATTATCTGAAACCCACTCCATATGGGCATTAGCGTTGTGAATCAAATATGATGAAGTTAATTGAAGACGGAGTTTATGCAAGGGCTGTTCTAGCCAATCCTAAGTAGAAATTGTCTAAGATGGGTTTACAGAATAGTGCTTTTGTTTTGTTCAGTCATAGGACAACTTGTATGGAAGAATTTCTGGCAGAGTATATCTAACAGATCACATAAGTTGATCTCTTCAAACCTATTTACGTTTGGTGGCAGAGGAATTCGTTTCTCTTAGCTTTGTACCCGTGGTATTTTTGGAGAAATCAATTTGTTATTTGGTAGGTATGACAATGTGGCATTTGAAGTAAATAAAGATGGGATCTGTCAAAAAGATACGTTATGACCTCAAGCCTAACAACAAGCAAATGGTATAAAATCGGGTAGGTCGCATGGCTAAGTGGGTAGTTCCCAATTAGGGTGTATTGTCACTTGATCTAGATAAAATCTATTAGCTTCTTTAATTTATTTAGATGCTGTCCCTTACGGGAAATGCTTGCTGATCCCAACTGTTAGTGATAATACATTCGGTACACTCAAGCGAAATGAGTGACCGGTCATGTTTAGCCTGAGTTGCAAAATGTTTTTATTGAACCCGATGAATTCCTCTCTTGGTATACACGCCAGAAGGTGATCCCATACCTTTCCAGTTGGAATCCATTACCCAATAAGCACCCGTTGTTTTTGATTATATATTATGTATGTAGAACGTGAGATGAAAGCGTTCTGCTAGATTGCTATTTATTTGATTTATACATTATTATAATATAAGAAGAGTATTGATTTTAAAAGAATATTTTGGTTTATCGTAAAGTAAAAACCATCCGTGTTTGTATGTGGATCGGTCTTGCAATTATCCTTTCCTTAAAAAGGGATTTTAGAAGTTAAACCAAGTGGTTGGAGTTTACTCACACCAGTCCCATGACCGACCAAGAGTTTATTTTGTTTTGTTTTACCTAAAACTCTTGGGTTCCCAAATTTGTACGGGCAGTCAAGTAGTCGGGATTTTACAGATATATTTGGAGAGCTTGGAGCTGGAGGCTTTAGGATTATATAGCTATTGTTTATTTCTGCTGTGTTGTAAGTGTTGTACTCTGATAACGATATTGTATACAGATACTGGTTTTATTTCAAAGTTATGCTGTATAATATATTTACTCATTCCTATGTGAGAATCATGTTTATTCTAATGTTGAATTTATGTTCTTCTTCTATTCTAACTTTCTTTCAATTTCTCATCTCTAACTTCTTTCTATTATTGATCTGGTATTTTCGATCCTTAAATAGTTGACATGAGTTTTATGTCGATTTTCGGTGTCGAAAATTCCTGTTCGTTATAGTGGTATCGAAGCTGAAGGTTAAATGATTACCTTGGCTCTATGGCGAAACTCAATAGGGATGAGATTAGTAATACCCTAGATTGAGTTTGAGTGTATATATATATAAATATGAGCGTGCATTTGTTACTTAATATAAAATGTTTTTATATTGTGGAGATTTATTGGTTGAGTGGCTTATGAATTCCGGTCGATCAATTTGATCCACTGTATCCGTAGGAGTTTCTAAACACTTGAATACGATGAAACGACACACTATGTTCTGAAAAGTGGGTAAGTGAAATAATTTTACCCAAATTATATTTTGATATAAAGGAAGTATATATGGGAAATATTATAATATATAGGATGTGTTAGTTGTTGTTATAATCCGATAGTTTATAATTTAAATGGTTATGTAAATAACCAAACAAAATTCATATAAGCGTAATATATAAAATCATATTAATTAAATTTGAATTTAAACCAGGGTTGGAATTAAAACTCTGGAAATTTGAATAAATGTTTGTAAATGAATTTTGGGTTAAATATATGACAATTTTAAAATCCTGGGAGATTTTGGAAATGTTTTTCAAGCGGTGTGAAAGATATTTTGAAATAATTTCTAAATGGAAGTGTTTAAAAATGGTATTGAAAAGTGATATATTATTAAACTCACTAATTCGGTCAGTGGAAAATAATTCTGATGACGTTGGCCACGTCACCAGTGTTCATTTTCTAGTTCTAAGTGACGGATTACTAACAAAGGTATTGATTTTGAATTGTTTTAAGAAAAGCAAGTAGTTTTGAATCCTAAAAAGAGAGGTTTGATTTTTGATATGATAAACTGTTTAAAACTCCCAAGAAAAGATTGTTTGAATTAAAACACATTAAACGGAAATTTGTGGAAGCAGATTGGAATTAAATTGAAGCCAGTTAAGTAGAAACTGAATCGAAATATAATTGAAATCATATGAAATGTTAAAATTGTTTGCTTTTAAATAAAAATCGGATTTGAGTTATGAGATAAAGATAACCGATTAGAGAGATTAATTAGTTAATGTAATATGTGGATGGAATTTAACGAGGTTAAGTATATTGGATTGGTGAGTCAAGGGTTTGGAATCAAGAATGGAACTTGAATTTGAAATGGAATTTGGCTTGGGTATAAACGAATAATTGTGTTGAGGATGAATTGGTTGGAGATTGATTGGGATGACATTTATTTATGCTAAATTGATAGCAGATGGAAGTGATAGAGTTGAATTGTGACGATCCCAAAACCCCGTGTCACGGTGTTAAGGATAATCATTGGAATATAACACATTAATCATCATTAGCAGATCACAGATAATAGCATAAACAGAAAATAGAATAATTTACACACATATGACAGCGGAATCATATAGATATCATCACATCAGAGAAGCACAGTACAGGATACAACTTAGTGCATAATGATACATAATCAGTCACCATCGCCTGAGGCGGAATCATACATAAAGTGTACACAAAAGGAATATCAGTCTACATCGCCAATGGCGGAATCATAATATAGATACAATAATGGCGGAGAAAATCCAAGTCAGCACAGTGTAGTCAAGCCTCGCCATGAGCCAAAAGGTGCGTCAGAAACCTGTAACTAGGCTGCCCGTGTGAAAATGAGGGCACCCGAGTTTGCAAGGTGAAACAAACTACGAGTCAGTCATGAGACTGGTATGAGAAATCTACTCAACTTATTAACAACAATAATAAGGCAAATCAAAGGACCACGCCACTTTCGCGGAACGGGTTTACTCCAATGAGTGCTAGTGCATGAAATAAAATAAATGATTAAATCAACGCAATGCTTTTTTTATAAAATGAAGCCATTATAAGACTCAGGTCCCATCACACAATGCAACGCAAGCCGGAGGATAGAGTTTTTACCTTATAATGGCCAAAGATGCTTCATACGAATAAAACAATAGTGCTTGATATTATTACAAGTGCATATATGTTTCAAAAGCGATTTCAATCATAAATATCAATCATAGGCGGCATAAATGACCCATACCACTATGTCGCCATACTAGTAATACAATCACAACCGCATATTTCGTATTGGGAATTGGATTCCTTCATGAGTCGAGGCAAGGGGCAAGCTCCTCTCCGATTCGAGACACTCTAGCAAATGTCCCAGGACCCCACTATGATCCTTGGATCTTCAGGGCTGGTCATCTCTTACTTTTGAGGATTGGCAATTCCTGAACACACGTTTCCCGGTCCTTACAGACCTATATCGAGGCGCCTCGCATTCCAACAACCACACAGGTGAAAAGTATATATAATGTCAGGGCTGGTAGGTCACTGACACCACCTTAGCTAGAAAGAAACGTCGTGCTCTCCCTGCAGTCACTCTCCCGTTTTTGACTCATACCGAGGTGTGAGGCTCGCGAATTCACGTTATACACAAATCTACATCACACAGACCATGCTTTGATCATCAACCACAAGACTGTGCTTTGCAACAAAAGCCTTGATCATATGCCACTTAGGCGTGCCACACAGGCAATCCACTCCATGCGACTGATTTCTGTCAATACATAACCTCTGAGCTCGTACGTCTCAGAGAAGGGCGTTAAGCAAGAGAATAAATTCTCCGCCGCCAAACAGATACATATTTAACAGAGATCAATCAACACAGAACAAAATCCAATGTCAGACACACAGTCCATTTACAAGTCCGTTCTGGGTCTGAACGAAACCGGAGGCACCAATTCCTCGCATATCCGTACAATCAACAATATGTTTGGACGGATACTACTTCAATTCCTTCATGGTAGCTACTCCAATCACGAGCATCAGTAGCGCCCATCCATCCAATGTGGAGATCGCCGGTCTTCAGTCGTCTTCGACTCTTCGACTTCTCAACGTCGATCGATTATTTGAAATGAGATACACTCGGCCTTTTCAAATAACCCACGTATATTTAGATTTTCAAATCAATTACTTACATGGTTGGACTATTCAACATTCACATTTCATTTATTTAGTTATAATTTTAATGTCAAATACATTCAACCATCACATATCAAGCAAACACAACAAAATTGGTTTATTTTCACTCTATATCGTCTATAGTACTCTATAACGATATATCGCCATTTTTATTTGATTCAAAACGGCCACATTTAGTTAAACGACGTTTCAGGTCGTGTCGATGCACTGGCGCTGCTTTTCACTAATTTTGTTTCACACATATACGAAAATCTAACCGTTGGATCTTCACAAATTTTACATCATTAGGAAGGTCATTTCAAAACGAATCCAACGGTTTCAGTTTTGGGAAAATCCGACGGTCGGATCTTCCACACTAACCATTTGAAGTTACGATTTCAATTTACGAACTGCAGCGTCGTTATTCGATTTAATTTAATTATATTTATATATATATAAATATAATCGTTTCTGGCGATTTTTTTCTTCAGTTTTGAATTAAACATTCCAGACAATCCAACCGTCGGATCTTCACAAAGTTGGTGCCGTTGGAAAGATATTTCCAAGGCGAACCCAACGGTTGAGGTTTCGGGAAAATCCAATGGTCGGATCTTTCGCACTAGTCGTTTGAAATCACGGTTTCAAAATATGAACTGCACGGCCACGTTTCGTTTTAATTCTATTCATATTTATATATTTATATAAATATAGTTCATTCAAAAATTCCTATATCGTTTCCACTTCAATTATTTCACTAACGCCTTTAAATTTTGGAAAATTTCGCCATAACCTCCTTTGTACGGGAGGGTCTGGGAAAATTCCCAAATAGCCACACGGGCGTCTCATATCAAAAAGAAAAAGAAAAAGCCAAGCGGCTAGCCAACAGGCTCATAAAATCATCACCCAAACAAAGCGGTAAATGTGTACCTATTTATCGGGCACAAAATTCTATTTCTCTTCTCTAGCCCCTTTTGCTTTAACCTGTTCAATAGATATGCATGTACATATATAAAATTTCTAACATTCCATTCAATTTCAAATTTGATTTGCTTTGGTTTAAAAACACCATTTATTCTAATGTTGCATGCATAGGCTAAAATCATATCATTAGCTAGTTAATGTATATTTCAACTCATGCACGTTTATTTGAACAAGTGACTATTTTTAACACTTCACATTTCGAAGATGATAATTTTGGCGAACTAAAATAGATTTCAACACATGACTATTTTATTTAGTTCCTATGCATGTTAAAATTAATATTTCTTTCACAAATATTTATTTCAACGTCCGCATCTCTTTAGCATATCACACATATGATAAAAATGATATTTTTATCGTTCAAAATATTTATTCAACCAATGGATGGTTTCAACACTTCATAGTTTCAATAAAAATGTAATTTTTTTATTGTTCGATCTTTTTATTCAACACATGAACTTTTCCACTACACACACTTCTCAACAAATGAGTATCTCCACACATGGACATTTTATTTATGTTGTTCATATTAGAAGGATGAAATTTTGATTGTTGAAACTATTTATATAAGGCGAATATTTTTCCTACTTCATATATATATAAAAATGTCATTTTTATTGTTTAAACACTTCATTCATTCACAAATGAATTTAATTTTCACCCAACACTTTTCAACACATGAATATTTCCACACATGGATATAGTTTCAACATATGGCTTTAATTTCAACGCATGAAAATAATTTCAACATATGAAAATAATTCTAACACACAAAGATTATTCAAAATTTCGGCAGCATAACGGCAGGGTAGTTAAAACCGGCACCGTCCCTAGTACGGCTCCTCGCTCTACCTTAAAACCTCGCGGTTTTTGACAATGGGGATTCATGCATCTAATTCGCACGCAGGCGGCATGTTTATTTTTATTTCCACAAATATTTCCAATTCATTTCAATCACCAATGGGTATTTTCCAACCACAACCAAACAATATCAACCACAAACAATTATTCAACCATTCGTATTTTTCATCCAATATTTCACACCAATTCACAACAATAAATATCGTCCATGGTTTGTGGACGAGGGGAGTATATATATATATAATATAATATATTTTTGCTATATTTCACTAGCATTTCAACACATATATCAATTATTCTATGCATGTAAAAATTCATACTTCGCTTATATAGCTTACACTACGCATGTACATGAGGTATACAACACGTATGTAATTTATATTTCGCTTATATAAATTATACATGACATTTTCCATTCAATTTCACGTTAATTTAGATTTCTCACCTTGGTTTTCTGAGCGCTAAAAATCGATACGATGTCAGAAAAATCCGCGGCTTCTTCTATTGGGTAGAGAGCTTCCTTGTGGTCTCGATGTTTCCTGTTTCATCGAATTTCGTCAACACACCAAAAAGATATGATTTTTCAAAGTTTAAAGATCAAAGAAAAACTCACTTTCACGAAGCTTCAAAACTAGGTTTACAGTTTTCGCGAGAACCGGGGCACGAGGGGACGATCAGGGAGTTGGACGTGGAAGAGCTTCGAGAGGGCTACAGGCGCGCGGAAGTTTGGTGGCGTTCGGTGGTCCAGATCGGCGGCGGCGGCGGCGGCGGCTTAAAGGTCGGAAGTTTGGAAGGGGATATCTCGACGTAGAGGCGACGATAGGGGGAGCTCCTTATATGGATTTGAAGAGGGGAGGGAGAACTACAAAAAGTTGAACTGGGGGAGGAGCTAATTCGGGCTGTGGCGATCAGAAATCGCCAGGGAAGGGGGAAAAGGGTTTCCGTCGTCGATGTCGGAGGGGGGGGGGGGGTTTCTGTTTTTTTTTTTTAATTTATGAATGGAGAAATATGATTGGTCGAGGATTATATTTAATTTTTAAATAGTGTTTTCTCAAACGAACTCCTTTTTAGACCCAACGACTGTCGCCCCTAGCTAAATACCCCCATTCCGGACACAATGGGATATGTTTCGTAGGCCAATTCGACTGTTACAGTCAGTTATTTTTCAAATTAAAGTATAAAACATTTAATTTTTAACTCTGAACGCACATTTCAATTTGCCAGGGCCACAAACTGGTTCGAAAAATTCCAGAAAAATAAATCTAGCTATGTTTTGACGCTACGGTCCCAACAAAACTAGTTTCGTCGAATTCTGAGGTCGTTTGAAAAATGGCCATTTTCTGGTCGATCCATTTTAACAGAAATCGACCAAACACATTTTCTTTTGCCACGCTCACATACTAGCTTCAAAAATTATGAAATTTGAAACCTAGCAATAGTTTGACATCCCGGACCCAACAAAAGTGGTTTCGTCGAATTCCGAGGTCGTTTGCAAAATATCAATTTTCCAGGGCTATATATTCTATATACCGACTCTTCTGAAAATTCATTCAGCCATAACTTTTGATTCCCG
Source organism: Allium sativum (assembly GCA_030737875.1). NCBI lineage: Eukaryota > Viridiplantae > Streptophyta > Magnoliopsida > Asparagales > Amaryllidaceae > Allium > Allium sativum. Next base: position 225,120,299 of record CM060911.1, on the reverse strand, counting down.
TTATGAAACTTCGATTTTTCAGATTCGTTAGAAAGGTATTGACTAACAGATTTAAATATTTTTGGTTTCGCCAAAATCCATTATATTTTCCACCCTGCACAGTCAGTCAAAGTTTGAATTCAAATTTTCAAACTGACTCACTATTTCTAATTCACTATTTTATTGAAATATTCTATTTCAATTGCTCAAATTCCTTTGAAATAATCAACTTAAATATTTTAAATTGGCTCGTATTTTCCGGGTTATTACAATCTCCCCTACTTAAAACTTTTCGTCCTCGAAAAGGAAACAACAGTAAAGTAGGAAATAAAATGTAAATGCAAAGTATTGTAAAGGTACCTTGCACCGGAGTTAGTCAGAGATATCCACTCTGCATTTGGGGTAAGCTTGCTTAATGCTTTCCTCAGTCTCCCAAGTACAGTCTCTAGGATCACTGCTCCATTGAACTTTAACTAAATGAACCTTTTTGCTTCTGAGTTCTCTAGTTTCTTTGCCAACAATTTTTAATGGCTCTCTTCTGAGTGCTAATTCTGGAGTTATCTCCACATCCCGTTGCGCTGCTTCTTCTACAACAAGATCCGGATCATGCACATGTCTCCTAAGTTGAGATACATGAAAAACATTGTGCACTCTAGGCAACCAATCTGGTAATTGAACCCTATAAGCAAGAGTTCCAATTCGCTCAAGTATAGGAAAGGGACCAATAAATCTCTGTGCCAACTTCCCAGTCTTGCCAAATCTGATTACTCCTCTCATCGGAGAAACCTTTAAATAAACATGATCACCAACAGCAAATGTCAAATCTCTCCTTCTAGAGTCTGCATAACTTTTCTGTCGGCTTTGGGCGGTTTTCAATCGCTTCTTGATGAAGTCCACTTTATCCGATGCTTCCCTAATCATATCAGGTCCTAGTACAAGTCTGTTGCCAGGTTCTACCCAACATGCTGGAGATCTGCATGGTCTGCCATATAATGCTTCAAATGGTGACATTCTCAAACTTGCTTGATAGCTATTGTTATATGAGAATTCTGCCAAATGCAAATGATCTTCCCATGACCCACCAAAATCGATTATACAAGCCCGCAATAAATCTTCCAGAATTCTATTCACCCTCTCAGTTTGGCCATCTGTTTGAGGGTGATAAGCGGTGCTCATATTCAGTTTTGTTCCCAATTCTGTCTGGAAAGCCTCCCAGAACTTGCTAGTAAATAGGGGATCTCTATCACTGACTATGCTGATGGGAATTCCATGTAGCTTAACAATTTCTTTGAAATATATATGTGCTAGACTTTGGGCAGTTTTATTGGATCTGACAGGTATAAAATGGGCAGTCTTCGTGAAGCGATCTTCGATTACCCAAATGCTGTCATTACCTTTCTTGGTTCGCGGCAAACCATCTATGAAATCCATGGAAATCTGTTCCCATTTCCAGCCTGGGACTTCCAACGGTTGCAACAATCCAGCTAGCTTCTGTTGGTCACTCTTGACCAATTGACAAGTAGGGCATCTGCTAACATACAAAGAAATATCTCTTTTCATTGCCTTCCACTAGAAAGTGCGTTTGATATCGTTGTACATTTTACTCACCCCAGGATGGATGCAAAATTTGGATTTATGGCATTCATCCAGCACTTCTCTTTTAAGCTCGGGAATGTCGGGAACACATATTCTTCTATTCAGCCTCAGAACTCCCTCACTATCCACTTGGAAACTGGAGCCTTCGCCCCTTTGAATCCTTTTTATCATCTCTTTCACGAAATTGTCGCTCTTTTGAAGAACAGATATCCTATCAATCAATCCAGGTGTAATTATAAGATGGGCAACGATTGCGGTCTTTCTACTAAGCGCATCCGCTGCTACGTTAGCTTTCCCCGGCGTATACAGGATATCAAGATCATACGCTGCAAGAAATTCTAGCCAACGCTGCTGTCTCAGATTCAGATCTTTCTGGGTATATAAATACTTCAACGATTGATGATCTGTGTACAGTATAAATTTCTCGCCCAATAAATAATGCCTCCAGATTTTCAAGGCAAATACGATGGCCAGCAACTCAAGATCATGAGAAACATAATTCTTCTCATGCGGTTTCAGTTGGCGGCTTGCATAAGCGACTACTTGGCCTTTCTGCATTAACACTGCACCCAGACCTCTAATAGAAGCATCTGTCCAAACCGTTAAATCCTGATTGCCATCAATAATAGTTAACACTGGAGCGGTGGTCAGCTTCGATTTCAATTCCTGGAAAGCTTCCTCACAGTCGGAAGTCCACTTAAACTTCTCATGTTTCTTTGTGAGCTTCGTTAACGGACCGGATATCTTCGAAAAATCCTTAACGAACTTTCGATAATAACTAGCCAACCCCATAAAACTTCTAACTTCTGTAGGAGTAGTGGGTTGTTCCCAGTCTTGAATCGCTATTATTTTGCTTGGGTCAACAGAAATTCCTTTCTCTGACACGACATGGCCAAGAAATTTAACTTCTTCTTGCCAGAAGACACATTTAGAGAATTTGGCTTTGAAGTCGTTCTTCCTTAGAATCTCCAATACTTGTTCTAAGTGTTTTTCATGCTCGGGTTTTGATTTGGAGTAGATTAAAATATCATCGATGAATACGAGGACAAATTTATTCAGAACTCCCCTGAACACTCTATTCATTAGATCGACAAAGTATGCTGGAGCGTTGCATAGGCCAAACGGCATTACTAATCATTCATAAAATATGTCTGGACCTCTGAAAGCTGTCAAAGGAACACACTCTTCTGCTATTCTCAATTGATGAAAACCTGTAGCTAGGTCCATTCGGGAAAATACTTTCGCCCCATTCAATTGGTCTAGCAAATCATCAATGCAGGGTAATGGATATTTATTTTTAAGCGTCTGTTTGTTGAGGTCTCGGTAATCAACACATAATCTAAGAGTACCGTCTGACTTCGGGACAAACACAACAGCTGCACCCCAATTAGAAAAACTAGGTCTGATTAGGCCCTTCCACAACAGTTGACGAGTTTGATCGCCTAATTCTTCTTTTTATTTCGGAGTCATTCTACGAATTGGATGCACCACTGGTCTGGCATTGGGAATTAGATTGATTCGGAATTCTATTTCTCTTTGCGGAGGTAAGTTTTCAACTTCTTCAAACACATCCGCAAAGTTTCTAACAATCGGAATCTTTTCCATGGAAGTGGGGATAAGTTCTAATGCTGACCAAAATTTTTCTCTATTCGGATTCAAACCATGATAGGGAACCGTAATATATCCAAGCTTCGTTCGAATTTTAACGATTCTTTCCGTACAATTCACTTCGGCTTCATATTTCGTTAAGCAATCTAGCCCGAGAATAATATCGAATTCGGGAAAATCCATAACGATTAAATCAAAAGGAAATTTGTAGGAAGAATAAGAGATCGGCACTCTACATTATGAACCGAGAGTAACAGGACCCCCTATCGGGTTATGAACTTCAACCGATTCTTTGAGCTTTCGCTGTTTTAACTTTAATTTGTGCACTGTGTTTCTAGCAATAAAACTATGCGATGCACCTGTGTCAAATAATACAGAAACAGGAATATTTTTAATTGTAAGGGTACCTCCCAAAACATCGGGTTTACCTGCTCCGTCGGAAGCAGCTGGCGGGCTAGACCCGTCATAGACATGAGCTACTGTAGCTTTCTTCAACAAAGGACAGTCTTTGACCAGATGGTCGGTCTTGCGACAATTGAAGCACGAGTGAGGGTTCTGAGAGCCTTGGCTCGAGCCTTGAGAATTTGTTTTCTGCCTCTTCGGAGCTGTGCAGACGTTTGAGTAGTGCCCCGGCTTACCACAGTTAAAGCAATATCCTCTTGGCGGCTTGCCAGTCTGAGGCTTTGAAGATGCTGCTTGGCTTGACTCGCCCTGATTTACAGCAGGCTTGCGCTTGTTTCCGGCTTGACTTCTAGCGCGATCCTGATCCAGATGCCTTTGATCAAGGTCTTCATAGTTGCATGTCATTTCCACCAGCTCGTTGAATTCCAGCTTGACATGGGCCATGGCTCTATCATGATATTGTCGTCTTAGTCCTAGGATAAACCTCTTATTTTTGGATTTCGCGGTGGCGACGAGCTCTGGAGCATAGGGCGACAACATTGTAAATTTGTTCAGATAATCTTGCACGGAAAGATCCCCTTGCTGGAGATTGGCGAAGTCATCGTGCATTCTTTCTAGAGCTTGTTCTGGGACATATTTCTCCTTGAAGAGTTCTTTAAATCCATCCCATGTTCTTCCAGCTTCTCTATTCCCGGCGGTAAGAGATTCCCACCATAATTCAGCTTGTTCCTGCATAAGCCAGGCGCCCATAATAGCTTTGTCTTCATCTCCAAGCCTTAGGCCTTCAAGAATTTTCTCGCATGTTTTGAGCCATGCAAGGGCCTCTATTACGGTGCCAGTCCCTGAGAAGGTCTTGCCTCCTAAGTTCTTATATCTCTTAGCTACACGGTCAAGCTCGAAGTATTGAGCTGCCGGAGGTTGTATCAAAGGTCCTTCTTGAGCTGGGATTTCTCCCCTTCCTCGGCCTCGGCCGGCACGGCCTCCTCTAGCAGCGGCTGCTCTGGTAGCCATTTCTCAAATTCTGTATAAGCAACGAAAAAGTCATCTAACAGAAATGATAGTCTATTGCATAGTTAAGTAGAAATTTCTACGGAAAGATAATGATGGACTGATCAATTGTTTTTGCTATTCTGCTCAGCTCATTCTAGCACCTTACTAGTCCTATCTCTAATGAGCGACTCGCCTTAGAATACTACTGATCCTATTTTGACGAAGTGTTTAATGTGTTAGACTCCAGAACTAAGGTTAACCAATGCTTTGATACCAGCTGTGACGATCCCAAAACCCCGTGTCACGGTGTTAAGGATAATCATTGGAATATAACACATTAATCATCATTAGCAGATCACAGATAATAGCATAAACAGAAAATAGAATAATTTACACACATATGTCAGCGGAATCATATAGATATCATCACATCAGAGAAGCACAGTACAGGATACAACTTAGTGCATAATGACACATAATCAGTCACCATCGCCTGAGGCGGAATCATACATAAAGAGTACACAAAAGGAATATCATTCTACATCGCCAATGGCGGAATCATAATATAGATACAATAATGGCGGAGAAAATCCAAGTCAGCACAGTGTAGTCAAGCCTCGCCATGAGCCAAAAGGTGCGTCAGAAACCTGTAACTAGGCTGCTCGTGTGAAAATGAGGGCACCCGAGTTTGCAAGGTGAAACAAACTACGAGTCAGTCATGGGACTGGTATGAGAAATCTACTCAACTTATTAACAACAATAATAAGGCAAATCAAAGGACCACGCCACTTTCGCGGAACGGGTTTACTCCAATGAGTGCTAGTGCATGAAATAAAATAAATGATTAAATCAACGCAATGCTTTTTTTATAAAATGAAGCCATTATAAGACTCAGGTCCCATCACACAATGCAACGCAATCCGGAGGATAGAGTTTTTACCTTATAATGGCCAATGATGCTTCATACGAATAAAACAAAAGTGCTTGATATTATTACTAGTGCATATATGTTTCAAAAGCGATTTCAATCATAAATATAAATCATAGGCGGCATAAATGACCCATACCACTATGTCGCCATACTAGTAATACAATCACAACCGCATATTTCGTATTGGGAATTGGATTCCTTCATGAGTCGAGGCAAGGGGCAAGCTCCTCTCCGATTCGAGACACTCTAGCAAATGTCCCAGGACCCCACTATGATCCTTGGATCTTCAGGGCCAGTCCTCTCTTACTTTTGAGGATTGGCAATTCCTGAACACACGTTTCTCGGTCCTTACAGACCTATATCGAGGCGCCTCGCATTCCAACAACCACACAGGTGAAAAGTATATATAATGTCAGGGCTGGTAGGTCACTGACACCACCTTAGCTAGAAAGAAACGTCGTGCTCTCCCTGCAGTCACTCTCCCGTTTTTGACTCATACCGAGGTGTGAGGCTCGCGAATTCACGTTATACACAAAGCTACGTCACACAGACCATGCTTTGATCATCAACCACAAGACTTTGCTTTGCAACAAAAGCCTTGATCATATGCCACTTAGGCGTGCCACACAGGCAATCCACTCCATGCGACTGATTTCTGTCAATACATAACCTCTGAGCTCGTACGTCTCAGAGAAGGGCATTAAGCAAGAGAATAAATTCTCCGCCGCCAAACAGATACATATTTAACAGAGATCAATCAACACAGAACAAAATCCAATGTCAGACACACAGTCCATTTACAAGTCCGTTCTGGGTCTGAACGAAACCGGAGGCACCAATTCCTCGCATATCCGTACAATCAACAATATATTTGGACGGCTACTACTTCAATTCCTTCATGGTAGCTACTCCAATCACGAGCATCATTAGCGCCCATCCATCCAATGTGGAGATCGTCGGTCTTCAGTCATCTTCGACTCTTCGACTTCTCAACGTCGATCGATTATTTGAAATGAGATACACTCGGCCTTTTCAAATAACCCACGTATATTTAGATTTTCAAATCAATTACTTACATGGTTGGACTATTCAACATTCGCATTTCAGTTATTTAGTTATAATTTTCATGTCAAATACATTCAACCATCACATATCAAGCAAACACAACAAAATTGGTTTATTTTCACTCTATATCGTCTATAGTACTCTATAACGATATAACACCATTTTTATTTGATTCAAAACGGCCATATTTAGTTAAACGACGTTTCAGGTCGTGTCGATGCACTGGCGCTGATTTTCACTAATTTTGTTTCACACATATACGAAAATCTAACCGTTGGATCTTCACAAATTTTACATCATTAGGAAGGTCATTTCAAAACGAATCCAACGGTTTCAGTTTTGGGAAAATCCGACGGTCGGATCTTCCACACTAACCATTTGAAGTTACGATTTCAATTTACGAACTGCAGCGTCGTTATTCGATTTAATTTAATTATATTATATATATATATAAATATAATCGTTTCTGGCGCTGTTTTTCTTCAGTTTTGAATTAAACATTCCAGACAATCCAACCGTCGGATCTTCACAAAGTTGGTGCCGTTGGAAAGATATTTCCAAGGCGAACCCAACGGTTGAGGTTTCGGGAAAATCCAATGGTCGGATCTTTCGCACTTGTCGTTTGAAATCACGGTTTCAAAATATGAACTGCACGACCACGTTTCGTTTTAATTCTATTCATATTTATATATTTATATAAATATAGTTCATTCAAAAATTCCTATATCGTTTCCACTTCAATTATTTCACTAACGCCTTTAAATTTTGGAAAATTTCGCCATAACCTCCTTTGTACGGGAGGGTCTGGGAAAATTCCCAAATAGCCACACGGGAGTCTCATATCAAAAAGAAAAAGAAAAAGCCAAGCGGCTAGCCAACAGGCTCATAAAATCATCACCCAAACAAAGCGGTAAATGTGTACCTATTTGTCGGGCACAAAATTCTATTTCTCTTCTCTAGCCTCTTTTGCTTTAACCTGTTCAAGAGATATGCATGTACATATATACAATTTCTAACATTTATCATTTTCCATTCAATTTCATATTTGATTTGATTTGGTTTAAAAACACCATTTATTCTAATGTTGCATGCATAGGCTAAAATCATATCATTAGCTAGTTAATGTATATTTCAACTCATGCACTTTTATTTGAACAAGTGGCTATTTTTAACACTTCACATTTCAAAGATGATAATTTTGGCGAACTAAAATAGATTTCAACACATGACTATTTTATTTAGTTCCTATGCATGTTAAAAATAATATTTCTTTCACAAATATTTATTTCAACGTCCGCATCTCTTTAGCATATCACACATATGATAAAAATGATATTTTTATCGTTCAAAATATTTATTCAACCAATGGATGGTTTCAACACTTCATAGTTTCAATAAAAATGTAATTTTTTATTGTTCGATCTTTTTATTCAACACATGAACTTTTCCACTACACACACTTCTCAACAAATGAGTATCTCCACACATGGACATTTTATTTATGTTGTTCATATTAGAAGGATGAAATTTTGATTGTTGAAACTATTTATATAAGGCGAATATTTTTCCTACTTCATATATATATATATAAATGTCATTTTTATTGTTTAAACACTTCATTCATTCACAAATGAATTTAATTTTCACCCAACACTTTTCAACACATGAATATTTCCACACATGGATATAGTTTCAACATATGGATTTAATTTCAACGCATGAAAATAATTTCAACATATGAAAATAATTCTAACACACAAAGATTATTCAAAATTTCGGCAGCATAACGGCAGGGTAGTTAAAACCGGCACCGTCCCTAGTACGGCTCCTCGCTCTACCTTAAAACCTCGCGGTTTTTGACAATGGGGATTCATGCATCTAATTCGCACGCAGGCGGCATGTTTATTTTTATTTCCACAAATATTTCCAATTCATTTCAATCACCAATGGGTATTTTCCAACCACAACCAAACAATATCAACCACAAACAATTATTCAACCATTCGTATTTTTCATCCAATATTTCACACCAATTCACAACAATAAATATCGTCCATGGTTTGTGGACGAGGGGAGTATATATATATATATATAATATAATATATTTTTGCTATATTTCACTAGCATTTCAACACATATATTAATTATTCTATGCATGTAAAAATTCATACTTCGCTTATATAGCTTACACTACGCATGTACATGAGGTATACAACACGTATGTAATTTATATTTCGCTTATATAAATTATACACGACATTTTCCATTCAATTTCACGTTAATTTAGATTTCTCACCTTGGTTTTCTGAGCGCTAAAAATCGATACGACGTCAGAAAAATCCGCGGCTTCTTCTATTGGGTAGAGAGCTTCCTTGTGGTCTCGATGTTTCCTGTTTCATCGAATTTCATCAACACACCAAAAAGATATGATTTTTCAAAGTGTAAAGATCAAAGAAAAACTCACTTTCACGAAGCTTTAAAACTAGGTTTACAGTTTTCGCGAGAACCGGGGCACGAGGTGACGATCAGGGAGTTGGACGTGGAAGAGCTTCGAGAGGGCTACAGGCGCGCGGCGGTTTGGTGGCGTTCGGTGGTCCAGATCGGCGGCGGCGGCGGCTTAAAGGTCGGAAGTTTGGAAGGGGATATCTCGACGTAGAGGCGACGATAGGGGGAGCTCCTTATATGGATTTGAAGAGGGGAGGGAGAACTACAAAAAGTTGAACTGGGGGAGGAGCTAATTCGGGCTGTGGCGATCGGAAATCGCCAGGGAAGGGGGAAAAGGGTTTCCGTCGTCGATGTCGGGGTCGGGGGGGGGGGGGTTCTGATTTTTTTTTTTAATTTATGAATGGAGAAATATGATTGGTCTAGGATTATATTTAATTTTTAAATAGTGTTTTCTCAAACGAACTCCTTTTTAGACCCAACGACTGTTGCCCCTAGCTAAATACCCCCATTCCGGACACAATGGGATATGTTTCGTAGGCCAATTCGACTGTTACAGTCAGTTATTTTTCATATTAAAGTATAAAACATTTAATTTTTAACTCTGAATGCACATTTCAATTTGCCAGGGCCACAAACTGGTTCGAAAAATTCCAGAAAAATAAATCTAGCTATGTTTTGACGCTACGATCCCAACAAAACTAGTTTCGTCGAATTCTGAGGTCGTTTGAAAAATGGCCATTTTCTGGTCGATCCATTTTAACAAAAATCGACCAAACACATTTTCTTTTGCCACGCTCACATACTAGCTTCAAAAATTATGAAATTTGAAACCTAGCAATAGTTTGACATCCCGAACCCAACAAAAGTGGTTTCGTCAAATTCCGAGGTCGTTTGCAAAATATCAATTTTCCAGGGCTATATATTCTATATACCGACTCTTCTGAAAATTCATTCGGCCATAACTTTTGATTCCCGTTATGAAACTTCGATTTTTCAGATTCGTTAGAAAGGTATTGACTAACAGATTTAAATATTTTTGGTTTCGCTAAAATCCGTTATATTTTCTACCCTGCACAGTCAGTCAAAGTTTGAATTCAAATTTTCAAACTGACTCACTATTTCTAATTCACTATTTTATTGAAATATTCTATTTCAATTGCTCAAATTCCTTTGAAATAATCAATTTAAAAATTTTAAATTGGATCGTATTTTCCGGGTTATTACAATGCCCAACAAAAAAGTACAAGTTTACTTTTAATATGAGTTCGGTGATTTATAAGCCTATTTGATTTTCTTTTGGATTGGAGAAGGCCTAGAGAGGCGAGTTGTACCGATTAAGCCGTGCAAAGGAGATGCTGGAGAATTTTTTCGAAAATTTAGGGTGTTAGAAAATTTTCAAAATTTTTATTGGTAAGAATAAATTAATAATTTATTTGAAATTAATTGGTTCAGTTGAAAATGAAGTTAAGAAATAAACCAAAATATTTTTAATCTACTTAATAGGGTTGGTAGCTTTTTTCCAGCTTAGTGATTTCGGGGACAAATTTTTTTTAAGGGACGGAAGGACGTAACGTCTAGTATTTTTAATGGTCGAATAATTTATTTATTTAATTATTTGAATATCAATTTGGTAATTTAAAATGACTTGAATTAAATAATATTTATATTTATTAATATAAATAATGAATAATAAATTATAAATTCCGAAATAGTCGAAAATAGTAGAATTCGCAATATTGTGTGAGTTGGATTATTTATAAGATTTAATTCAGTTTAGAATTGAATTATAATAACGATTTTATCTATTTAATGAAGTTTGAACGTATTAATTGTAATATAATTCAAAACGAGCTCGTAACGTCGCGGTAGTTTGAAATATTTCGTTTTGAACTTTTAATGAATATACAGTATTCGTTATAAGTCGGATTTCTATGAAACAGGAAATGTTCGGATCTATTGAACTATATTTTTCTAATGAAAGAGAAAAATGATGATTTCGTCTTGTAGATTGTGAGTTATGTCCAAATCAAATTTTCAGAAAGTCGCTATGGAATTCGTTTAAAATGTATAACGATTTAGTTATATAATAATGGGATTTTTATATAGATTGGATATCGATTTAACTCGGATTTTAAAATATCGAGTTATAAATTCGAATATGTTTATTTTGGAGGTATATGATATTCTATTTTGATATATACGATAATATTAATTTATTAATATTAAATTAAATAGTTTTTAAATATATTGATATTTTATTGGTTTATTTAGACCTTAGAAATAGCCATTTTTGCAAACGACTGCCATTTCCGATGAAATTAATTTTGTTAGATCCGGAATATTAAATTATTGTTAAATTTCAAATTTCGTGATTTTTGGAGTCGGTATGTCACCAAGTGCGATTTTATTGTGAAAAACAGTCAATAATTTGACTTTAAAAATACGCTGTGTGAGCAAACAGACTTAGAATTCGATGAAACAAGTTTCGCTGGGTCCGTTATGTCGAACCATAGCTACATGTCCATTTTCATCGAATTTGGATATTATATGTGATCATAGGAATTTTTAAATTATAAATTAAGTTAATGATCGAATATAAATTAATATAAAAATATATGAAGCTTCTGAAATAAGCTACCCTATCCTATAAATACACCTATACCCTTTCGTAACCCTAACTATTTCTTACTCTCTGGTCAGCGCAAGAATGGTAGCCACCACTATTAGTTTTCAATGTGAGTTTATAAATTCAAAATAAAATCAAACATAATTCTATAAATCAAAACTCATGTATATTCGGTTTCCTGCTATTAGGCTCTTCATTTTGGTATGCATTTTGGTGAGGTTTGAACAAATATTGTTCAATGTGTTCTCAACACCGTGAGCTAGGGTTCCACGATATGGAAGATCTAAACCATTACACTTGAATTCGACATTGGTTTGGGGTTCGTGAAGAGGTTTAGCACATCGTGAGCATTTTTCTGGAATTCCGTGCAAATATGGTTCGATGTTGTACAGTATTCATGGGAGATACTATTGAACGCGATTTTAATCCTGGGCGCGAGCTGGTTAAGTTGTATATGGGGAAGTTGAGATTTGGGAGAGGAGAATTTTAGCAATTTTTATTTGGTTTATTATGATATGTAAAGGGAGATGTATGGATTTAAAGAAGAGCAGTCATAATGGAGAGTTACGGTTTGGAATTCCACATATCGGGGAAGAAAGGTGATGAGCAACATGTTTAACGAGGCTAATTAAATATTAAGGATTAATGAAATAATTATTTAAGTTAATAGTCATTTAAATGTTTACAATCTAATAAAATTTGTAACTTGAGCGTACATTATCAGAATCTGATGAAACAAGATCCTTTGGGATCGTATGGACGAAATCTACACAATGGAACTAGTTTGGAGAGATTTGGAGCTCGTCTCAATTTATGGCAGAATAAAACGTCTATCTGAATCGACGACAGTTTATCTTTATTTAACGATAAACTACCAATGTAAGTAAACTCACTAACTCTGTCTACTTTTACAATTTTATGAACGTATTTTAAAATTTATATTTGATGATTGAATGTTGTGTGATGGTTGTTTGGATGGATTGCAAAATAATTGGTTGAAATTGTAGATATGATTATGTATATAAATCGCTGGTTAAATATTGATTGTAATTATTATGATATATTGTAACGACCCGCCATTTTTGACCGTTCGAATCGACAATAATCCACACATGTCGATCCAAACAAGTCGCAAATGCAGGTGGTTATTGGGAAAAAGAAGAGAAAGAAAGAAGAGAAAACCAATCGCAAAATCTCGCAGCGGAAGGACAACATATAATAAACAAATATCAGTTTAAAAACAGTTGAAATGTATACGTTGGTTATAACATTCAATGATTATCAGAGTTACATACACATACAGATGTAAATAATAAGCAAAGGAAAAAAATGCAGCGGAAATACATACTTATAGTTGATATCTATATGTATACCAATCCTCGTCTTCTTCCTCCAAGCTATTGCAATCTTCGCTAACTGCAAACGTCTGCTGACCCGAGCGCATTGCATAAAATAAAACACAACAAACACTCGGATCAACACTAAATCATTCTCATATTAGTCAGATTGAAACATGAATTAACTTGAGTGTCGTGGGTGTAGTAACCCAAGAGATGTTATGGGATTTTTCCATCTCTCGAGGATCCATTAAACTATACATACAGAGTAATACGCTATTATGATAGTGTCTATCCAGTAAAGTCAATATCATAAAAATAGTGTATGCGGGATTACCATATTACACTTACGCCATTTACAGACATCAACAGTACCTTAAATTCACCGGACTGGCGTTATCAGTGGGCACTCCATAGAAGGCAATGCTAAATCAAAGTCGTATGGGGCTCGATATGGATCAATATGACATGGCACTCGAGGCAATGCCCAGGGTAGGATTCTACCAATTGCACTCTCGGACCGGTGGTAATGCATAGCAGCCACTACCGCCCATCTCGGATCACACTCCCAATTAAAAAGGGCCCTAATCATCATCGTCATCATAGTCATAGAAATAGTATCAAAGAAGTGTGTCTGATCAAAGGTGCTACCTCAATTAGTCGTGTTATAGCTCCTGTTTTAGTCATTTCAATTATGACCCGAAGGTTAAGGCTATATTCATTGTCGTTCATCTTCTTCAATCCAACAATTGCCTCTAAGTCATCATGTTTCATTCTGGATACGTCATAACGTTCATAGTTGTTAAAGTGGCATCGACACTGACATAGAGTATGCCATTTGTCGACTCCGGTCTCTTTAACAACCAGTGCTTACATCTTTCACATCGGTTGGTTCTTTTATATTTCACAAAGGTTCACTTTCATATTAAAATATCATATTCTGTTTCGAACCAAATTTATATTCAAATAGAATATAACTTCATATCAAAATATCATAATCATACCAAACTGATTATATTCTAAATTAGAATATATTTCCATATCCTTATATTATAATCATATAATATTCCAAAATCGACTTATATTCAAATGGAATATATTTCATCTCAAAGATTTCAAATTATTCCAAATCAATTTAGGTTCGAAATCTATTTATATTCAAATGGAATGTATCTTCATACAACTCATTTCAATCCCTTAGGAGATATATTTATATTCAAGTAGAATATAATTCACATTTCCATATTAAAAGTGGTTTAGAAATCGATTCATATTCTAAGAGAATATACTTTATCTCAAATCCATTTCAACCATGGATTAAATTCAATACTCTCCATTCGGAAGAAATTTACAATCATTTACTATAATTTGAAAATAGATGCTTATAATAAAACTCTTTATATAACATATATGTATAAAAAATTGATGGTTAAGAAAAAACAAGATAAATTTAGCTCACTATGTATATATATAAAATAAAAGTTTTGCAAATTAGCTTAAATAATAAAACATAAGAAAAATTTAGCTATAACAATTAGTCTATAGGTAAAAGCTAAATAATAAATTTAAGGAAAGAATAACTTCTTTGAAATTAAACATTGTAAATATACATATAATAAAATTCTTTAATCAAATTTTTTTTCTTTCTTCCGAGCTTCAAATACTTGAACCCATACTCCAGTCTCGATGGAGTTACATAGTTCAATATCTTGTTTCAAATGCCATTTAAACCAATCTTTAAATTTAGGGAAATTCAAACCATATTCATTTTAGTTTAAACAACCCCAAGTATTCTCGATCTTCTTTTCCCCAAATTACATTCAGTCGAATTTATTATATTCAAATCCAGACCTTTAATTTGAAAATTCCAAATTATATTCAAATCCTACTTTAAAAATTCCCACTTCCTTTGGGGAAAATTTCTTAACCATTTCAAATAACATTCACGATCCAGATCTTTCACAGAAACAAGTTTATCAAGTATCGGCTCATTTTCTTTAAATGAAATTTCTATCAAATAAAATCTCCACTTATTTGAAAATCATTTAACCAAATGATGTCTGTGAAAAAAATTCTATCCTATGGCCTAGTGATATTAAATTTAATTTCTCCATATTTCAGGGATAGATCTATCATTTCAATCCAAATTAGGGTCACAGAGATTTATCATTTCACTCTGTGTTCTTAATTTATTTCTATCGATTAGCCCAGGTTTATTCGATGCCCGTAACATCTAGGGTGAAAATGGGATTAATTGTCAAACATGAGCACACAATATTCATATACTGAATAAAGGGACATTTCAAGCAGTATTCATTCAGTACTTCAAATCAACCATGGCATCCATCACACAACATTTTATTCTATGGTCAATGTTAAATCATTCCACTGATTTCAAGTGTCGAGATTTTCTAACTAGAAATTTAAATTAAATTTAAATAACTAATTATCGATTTTCATTGCATGTTACACATTTGCATGTCAAATTTAGGCAACCATTCTCCAATCAAACACAACTATGCAACCAAACATATTTCACAATTTAATTTGATAAATATAGGAAAAAATTAGTTCACTCACCTTTAAGTCCTTAGTGGATCGGACGTCCAACCAAAGCCCAAAATTTCACAGCCTCCAAATGCAGCTAAACCAGTCTCAGATCGTCAGCAATTCCTCCACGATTCCAACGCACCCAACCGCATTCAAATCCGAGTTAAAACGAGAAAATTATTAGTGTTTTACTATTTTAAATTTAAAATATACAAAATTTATTTAAAATAAAATATCACCAAATAGGAGCGTGCCACGTCAACGGGTTTCTTCCCGCTCCTTCCTCTTCGTAGCTACAGGAACCCGACGCGAGCCAAGCACCCAAACGCATGACTTTGACCGGCTTTTCCCACCTCCTCCGACACCCAGCGGACCGGAGACCAACGTCGACGTGACCCCCATGGCAAACCGCGTCTGCCAGTGCTAGCCATCCCAACTCCAGTGGCCACCAATGCTGGCGTCAGCGAGCTAAACGGAAGGGTATCCAACCCTTTAACGACTAAAATCCGGCACTCCAATCGACTATAAACACAAGAACACCACGATTGCACTCAGATGACAACCCTCTGCAATACCCAGATCTTGCTTTCTCTGATTAACGCCTAAATCAAAAACCCTAAATCGAAACCTAGGGTTTCGAATTTCAGCGGGTTTGACCGCAATTTCTGGTGAATCCGTCTACTGCATGTCGAAACTAATTACACCTGCAGCTTCGTATCATCGAGATCTTCGATTTGGTATATAACATGCTAGGGTTTGAAGAGATTTTATTTTTGAGTTGTATTTTTTTAAATCCAGGGTTTGAGAAATGAGTTCAGCCATTAAAGAATAAAATGAGCTGATGGAAACATTATACGTAGATGAGGAATGGGCTGATTTATGAAAAGGAAATTTATTAACATTTATATAGAGAGTCCAATAGAAGAAAATAGCAATTCTCAAATTACATCGACTCCATTCAGATTTTCTCTCGTACGCTCAATTGGTAAGTCTGAATTTAACGAAATTTGGAATCCTACCATAATTCACTATTCCGGATCCAATGAAACTGGTTTCGTCAGATTCCGAGACAGTTGCCAAAACAGTTAAATTTCACAGTTAATTAATTAATAAAATATTCAAATATTCGTTTAACTATTTAAATTCAAATTGAATATTCATTAAATTCAAATTTAAATCAAATTATAACTTAAATAAATTTATAAATCGATTTCAAAAATTTAAGTTCCCAAAATTTTATCATTTGAATTTAGATTTGAGATTTCAGTCATTATTAACCAGCTTAGAATTCCACCATTTAACAAATTTAATTCGATTTCCCTTTTTACTTAAACAACTTAAATTTTATTTAATCATTTAAATATTTATATTTCAAATCACTATATTTCCAAATAAAGCTAAATCTGGAAATCTGTTTATACTCAATTCAAACAATCCTTATCATTATAATAAAAAAAATTGATTTTCCCTAGATTATACCATTTTATTTATTTAAATTGAAGATTAAATATACAAAAAAAATTTGGGATGTTACATTCTCATCCACTTAAAATCTTTTCGTCCTCGAAAAGAGAACGAGCTAAGGTATAAAAACATTCATACATTCAAATCCATACTTATAAAATAACATTTATAAAATAAGTTATATAGTTGTAAGATTTCATAAATATTTTCTAACTTCGGAAATCACGGAAAATTTCAGCAGCATCTCCTTTGTACGGAGAGGTCCGGAAAAATAGCTATATATATATATATAAATCCAAATATTCATCTCATCACACGATGAGGCATCCAAATAATGGGGAAAACACCATATATATGTAACAAGAAAACTATATAACCCAAATACGTACCTTCTTTAGCGTTTCTTTGCATTTTCATTTACCTTAGCATTTTAGTATTTTGCGCAAGCGAGCTCCAAAGCATAGCGCACTTCCTTACACCTGCTACATACTCACATACGCATAAGAATTAAACATATACTTAATATGTAGCAAATGTCTACAACTTACACCACATATATCGATCATTTCAACTACAAAACCTACATGTTAGCAACAAACCAGCGAACAAATCATCGATTATCGCCCTATACATGATGGGATTGGACCAAAACACAGTTAAAAGTTATTGCATTTCTTTCAGGCTTTCCGAATTGTCCGGATTCGTCGAATTCGGGTAATTCGTTCAAAAGTTATGACTATTTTAGTGAAGGCGAACATCTCAGCCCGTACACTGAAAAATGCAGATCTGAGTTGTTCAACCCAGTTTTGACCCTTTAAATAGCAAAATTTTACTTAGAAGATTAAGGAAAAGTTTTAGTTCAGATCCTGGGCTTTCCGAATTGTACTCGCACATTAAAATCCGATGCTCCGTTAGGAAGTTATGGTCAAAACAAATATCGGTATACGCTTCAGTTTTAAATTTTCTGCGCATACAACTATTACTAATTCTCGGATTTCAATCTAGTAAACATGAAAATTAGACAAGGCCATATTCGCAAAAGTTTTAGTTCAGGTTTCAAGGTTTCCAAATTGTCCGGAATCGTCGTATTCCGATCAGCCCATCAAAACTTATGGTTGTTTTTCTTCAGCTCATATAATATTTCAAGTTTCACATAAACATAGATTTATTTTATTAGGAGTTTCAACTTCCGGATTTCAAAGATTCAAACAAAGCTTAACCATATAAAATGGGTTACCGATCCATTATACACATAATACGATTCATTCTTTTAGTGCTTAAATAAATCCATGTTTGTTTCACCTATATCAAATGAATTTTATTGCATTTATTTATGTTCCTTTATCGTCCATCTTACTTAAGTTCATTTCTGACTTACCCATTTCATTCCAAGCATTAAATTCCATATAAAACCTGAATTCATTTAAAAATCTCCAACGAACTTAATTTCATTAGATCTTGCATTCATTAACATGGATCAAATTTTCAAATTCCATTCGTATCTATTTACATCATCCAATTTACATTGAATGTCTTTCCATTTGGATTAAATTCGACCTTATTTATCCTAATTATTTAAGTTCATCCTCACTCATTTCATTGTTTATATTCGGATTTACATTCGATATATTGTACTATGAGATTTACCCCATTAGATTTTTCCTCGACCACTCACATTTACTAACTAACCTAAATTTCATTTCAACTTCTTCTCGAACTAGTTTAATCCACTTATTAATTATTCCAAACCAAACTGTTGCCAATTTGTTGTTGGTATAAAACTCATTCCGTTTTCCCTTTCAAGTTACCTTCTACCTTTCATTTCCCAAGGTTTTTCTATACACATATTTCACTTGGACCAATCTTCATTCCCTTATTTCAAAACTTAAAGTTTCGAGTGATATTGGTTTTCTCAAATTCATTTCATTTTAAACTAAATCTTATTCCTTCAACTAAATTTAATTGTTTGACTCACCAATCAGGAATTTGATTAAGGATCATTTATAATTCAAGTTTTACACCTAGTTCTCAAACCACTTTTATTCGATTTCCTAATTTAAACTTTATTTAACTCGACTAACTTAATATCCTTATTAATTAGCCAAGTCATAAGCTATGCCAAATTTATTTGCCTAACAAAACTTTCCAATTTATTATACTTTAGTTGGATTTCATCTCTTGGTTAATTTCAACTTTATTGAACACTTATAACGACTAAACTTATAATTTGCTTAAACTCTATTATTGCTCATGCTTAAGCATTTTAATGACCATTTCTCTTCTCTTAATACTTTAATCTAATTTCCTAGTTTCATAACCAAAAATTCTAGTAAATCGAGTTACCTTAGTACCTAAATCCATATTATTGGTTAAGATGAACTTAAATACCTTGATTTCGGGTTTTAAAACCAAGTTTTAAAATACTACATGTACTTATATCATTTTTATAGAAAACTATACCATATAATATTTACATCTAAATCCTTAATTTACAAAGAATATAGAATTTTTTTTTCCAATCTGGTTTAATTTAAACTCAACCTAAACAACATATACTAATACCTCTATATAAGACTATTCCATATGAAATCAAATCCAAAATACCCTTCAAACAAATTATGAAAGTACGGAGTGGTCTCCTCTACTCAGACGCTTCAGAATAAAATGCGTGCACTCATTACCCAAATTATTTCCGATGTCCGAGAAGGGATTACACTTATTTCGCTTAAAATCTTTGAAAACTATTTCCAGAACTATTTCTTATAATAAGTCATCATTTAAATACTTTGGCAAAACATTTGCAAACGCCCCAGAATCCAGTTCTTAAGTTCAGTTCTATTTAATTTGTAATATATATATATATATATATATATATATATATATTTCCAATTGTATTTAATAGATTTCATTTTTCAAATTTCAAAACTCTTTTAAAATTTCCCTTAGGTTTGTCATTGAATCAACCATAATTGATAATAACCTAATATCATTGCCTACTAAAACGAATACATATATACTTGATATATTTTAAAAATATAATCGAAAACCATATTATGTCGATCATTCTGTTTGATTATTTATAAACTCCAATCGATTCTATGGTGTCCCATATATCGACCGGAATCTATAAATGTTCAACGGAACAATCAACACAATATAAAACCATTTTACATCAAAATACAAGTACGCTCTCTCATATATCACTCAAACTCATTCTAGGTCATTACTAACCCCATCTCTAATGAGATAATTCCCAAACAGAGCCAAGGTTATCGCTAACCACCGCTTTGATACCAAAATGTAATGATCCGCCATTTTTGACTGTTCGAATCGACAATAATCCACACATGTCGATCCAAACAAGTCGCAGATGTAGGTGGTTATTGGGAAAAAAAGAAAAAGAAAGAAAGAAGAGAAAACCAATCGCAGAATCTCACAGCGGAAGGACAACATATAATAAACAAATATCAGTTTAAAAACAGTTGGAATGTATACATTGGCTATAACATTCAATGATTATCAGAGTTACATACACATACGGATGTACATAATAAGCAGCGGAAATGAATGCACCAGAAATACATACTTATATTTGATATCTATACGTATACCAATCCTTGTCTTCATCCTCCAAGCTATCGCAATCTTCGCTAACTGCAAACGTCTGCTGACCCAAGCGCATTGCATAAAAGAAAACACAACAAACACTCGGATCAGCACTAAATCATTCTCATATTTGTCAAATTAAAACATAAATTAACTTGAGTGTCATGGGTGCAGTAACTCAAGAGATGTTACGGGATTTTTCCATCTCTCGAGGATCCATTAAACTAATACATACATAGTAATACGCTATTATGATAGTGTCTATCCAGTAAAGTAAATATCATAAAAATAGTGTAAGTGGGATTACCATATTACCCTGTGACGGCCCGTCCGCACCAGCCGACATTTCCAAAGAAAGTGCATTGTGCCAATGTCCAACTAGCACGGGACGGTCGCCAAAGGAAGGAAAAAGAAAGGTATTTTGAACTAATAAGGAACCTGTGGAATGTCTCACATCGGACAGAATAAAATATAGTAAAAACATACTTGACATAAAACAGGTGAGACAGTGCATAAGCTAAAAACTAAACATCGTAGCAGCGGAAAATCCAAATACAGCTTATGTTCCACTTCATCATTACTACAACTTTAAAACTGTCACTAAAGCAAAAGAAAGGAAAGGTACACTACTAATGCCCAGAGTCAGCAGCGACACAGGGAAAATATCTATATATATCATATGTGGAAGCATCCTGCTTGTCTCCGGTACAACTACTCGTGCATACCACCTAATTTGTAACACCCCACCTCCGCTAGGATCACTCGTAAGGGGAACGCACTAGTTTTGGAGAAACGTTATCGAGGTAAACAAACACATAATTATTATAAGACAGAACATAAATAAGATAGCGGAAGATTCAAAAGATAAATTTCATTACTTTCAAAAAGAGTCAAAACCTTTTACATCAAATAACCAAGGTCATTATTTTCCATCACAACAAATTCTGTCTTGCATAAATAAAGAAGCATAAGATTAAAACATCAAAAGTAGTTTAATTCCCCAAAGGTAGCAGAAAATGCAGCCATAGCATAGCCCAAGATCAAACCGTACATGAGCTGAATCAAAAGCAAGCGAAATCCAAGCTAAGTGCTAGAGTTTCCTCCCTGAGAACCTGGGGGGAAACGAAAGAAAAAGAGGCGAAAGAAAACGGGTCAGTCATAAAGACTGGTAAGTCCAAGTGACTTTATGCATAAAAACAGATAAAGGTAACATGACATGTATAAACTGAAAGTAAACAAAAGGATGCTATCAAGATTGGCAAGATAGACTAAGATAGCATGATAATTCAAGTGTAAATCAAGTATATCATCACGTATTCGAGGGTTGCTGCATCAACTGTACTAGAATTCCAAACCCATGTTTTATATTAATCATGAAATGATTCCTTGGCCTAACATCATGAAATGACCCATTTCTAGGTCCAACGAAACGATCCACTAGTCGATCGGCTCCCTACAAGTTCTAGCTCGTCATGTGTCTGTGTCATACGGCCCTATCACGAATGTAGTCACCTGTGATAGGTCCACCATAGGGTGTATCAAGCCCTATGGTGCCAACCACCGACACGAATCAAGCATGCACAGATAAACCTACTGATGCCCAATGCCTGCTTTTTCAACTCCGGACCACGTGCACGACCATAGCCCGCCTGAACCTACACTGGCGCACCAACACAGCCGTCGTTCTGGTCGCTTACAATCAGCTCAGTAATCGTGCCCCACCCTGCCTAGTTCCAGGATACCATGATACATCTAGTGGGTTACTGCTGAAATGGACCGCGTAACTAGGGTTTCCGTCTAATAGGTTAAGTGTTGTCATTTAAATTCGTGACTTAACCCCTATCAGTCTAGCGTGTCAACTTGGTTAAGTGTTGTCATTCAAGTTCGTGACTTAACCCACCTACGAATCATGTATCAAGTTGGTTAAGTGTTGTCTTACATGTTCATGACTTAACCCTATCATGTGGCATTAATTCATTAATGCACCCTAACCTCTCACATCAGACCTGTTGTTGTGGTCACTGGATATGCCGGGCGGTTCCGGGCAGAATTACACCACAACTCAGTCTGACCTCGGGTTTCCAAGTGCGATATGGCCAACTACCCACATTGGATCCTATTGTTTGCAGTAACTGGATTTGCCGGGCGGTTCCGGGCAGAATTACACTTCAAACTCAACCCAACCTCGAGTTGGCCATTTTCAAGTTCATTCTAGTGTCATGTCCATATTCAAGATTCATGTCAAGTTCGTGTCAAGTTTTCAAGGTAAGTTTCATACCAAGTTTCCTATAATTACCAATTTTTCCCAATGTCACCCCGTCTAAATATTAGGCTAACAATCTTAGCCTAATTTCTCGTCTGCATGATTTTTGACATATAATATTAGGCTAAAAACATAGCCTAATTTAACGTATGAAAAATTGACATAAAGCAATTCATTAACATAAACATGACATAGGTGTAAACTTGGCATTTTCGGCATAGTCAATATGAACATCATAGGCGTGAACTTGCAAAATAGTCAACATGAATATCATGGGTGTGAATCTTGCAACGTAGACTAAATCAACATACATATATGTGAACTTGCAACATAGACTAAATCAACTTACATATATGTGAACTTGCAAATCAGTCACGAGCATATGAATAAGTGTGAACTTGAAATATGACATAGGCTTAACATATACACATAAACATGTAGATCAAACATTTGGTCACATATGTGATATGATTTTATAACCTAAAACTTGGATAAAACATGATAAACTACACAACTTGTCATAACGGGTTATACTTCAAGTTCCTATACATATGAATAGACTTATTCATTAATTACCAATTCAACATGATAATAAAATAGAACCACAGGCATAGATCAATATCATTCAATAACATAATCAATCTATTTTCAAGGTATGACATAACTGAATAAATTGGTGAAAACATCACAGGCATATAAATCTGATAACATTAAGAACATAAAAAGGTTTGAATACTAATCTAGGTTCAAGAACATGGATAGATCTAACTTAAATAGAAAAATCCCCAAAATCAAGATCCAAGGACAAATAAAGAAAATAAGTCTGAATAGAAAGTCAAGCTTAGATCCAATTTCATAGTTATAATCCTAGGCAATGAATCATAGGTGATTAACCACAATTGTCCTTGTCATAGTCATAGGCAATAGTATTATTGTTCATAGTCATAGGCAGTCTTATGTTCACCGTCATAGTTATAGGCATAGACTTATGTTCACCGTCATAGTCATAGGCATAGGCAAAATCTTATGTCCACAGTCATAGGCATAGTCATGGTCTTATGTCATCAATAATAGTTTCAACGTCGTAGGCAATATTCCCAATAGTCAAGATCCAAGAAGAAATCAAGAATGGATATGAATCATACATAAATCAATTCCAAATTATATTATGCACATGTTAGATTTATAGTTTTTATCTAAAAGTAACTGGATTTTATAGATCGTGGTCTAAGAAAGATGTAGATATCAAGTCGAGAAATTTGTCGTTGAATTGTTGAATCGTTGAATCTTGCTTTGATTATAGAATCAAATCCCCAATTCCTAGCCGTAGTCTTCAAGAAATAATCTTCGCATTTTATTTTTAATTTAATTTAATTTGGAGAAAGAAGAAGCCATGATCATCAAGAGTTTGAGCAGCATAAGGTTAGAGAAGAATGGTGTAAAGAGAATGAGGCTAAGAGACTGTTTATATAGAATTTCAATTTAATTATAGCCGTCGATGAAGCTAGAGTTAATCAAGGCCGTCCATCTCAAGAGAAGCCAATCAGAAAGTGACAAGTTAGCCCTAGTGACACAGCAGAGCTCAGAAATTTGACCAGAACCCGACCAAGCCAGCCAGGGTCAAACCAGAAAGCCGTGCAGGCCTATTGCTCGGCCTGGGCGCACCTGCCAAGTGCACCAATGCAAAATTGCATGGGCGCACTTCCCAAGTGCGCCAATGCAATTTTTTTCTGGCGCACTTCCCAAGTGCGCCAGTGCATTCTGGCAGGTTTCTGGTTTTTCTGCCTAACTTCGTTCGTCCATATCTTGTTCATACGACATCCGTTTTACGCAAACCCGGACTCTATTTCAAGCAGAATTCCGAGACGAACACGAACACAATGGTGTAACCCGTTTCCATTGATTCTCATTTTAAAAATTAATTATACCTTGATTTATGGTTTTAACACGTTGTTAAAATTCGGCTTGTTACATTCTTCCCTCCTTAAAGGATTTCATCCCCGAAATCTTCAAGTTAAGAAGAATGCATCCTATCATCCAATCAATCATCTACTCAACCATCATCTACAAGAAACCATTGTCCTTAAACGATTTTTAATGCTGTATAAACATATGCAGAAAGTGTGTGTATATGTTCCTTATCTAATGCAAATGATCTGGCTTGATTGATCTTCCTAATGCAAAATGTGTTTAGTGTCATGAATCCAACATGTATGCAAATAGTCCTAGTCATATAAACACTATATGTGTGCACAAACATCCATCCATATGCAACATCCACATGATAGCACATTCAATTTCATCCATAAACAAGTATAAACACTCATGCATATGCAATATGAAAATGTGTCTGAGTCGATCTAGTGCCTAATGTGTGTTATGCAGCCACGAGCAACCACTTGCAACCATTTGCAAACATCAACCATAACTTGTTTCAATCACATGTTTACATCCAAAAAAAGGTTCTACCTAAGGTTCTCAAGATAGGATTGGGAAGATAAGCAAGATAAAACAAAGCATCTAGGAGAAGAAGTTAAAGATGTACCCCTAGAAGGTCCTGCTTGCGGGGCTTGCCCTTGCTTCTTAGGGCAGTTCTTGCTGATATGTCCAGTTTCACCACACTGGAAGCATGCTCCCATCTTCGTCTTCTTCTTTCTAAAATCCTGGGCTATATGCCCCTCAATACCGCAGAAGTGGCATTTTCTTTTCTCACGTGTCTTGTTATCCTTATTGTTGTTGTTGTTGTTCTTGCCTCTTTTCTCGGAGTCTACCTTCTTGTTTTGAGACTCATTCGCCTTGACCTCCTTCTTGCCATTCTTGTCTTCTTCATTCAAGAGCGCCATGTCTACTAGTTTTTCGTAAGTAGCCCCCATAGGTACGTGGGTCATAGCCAAGCTGTGAAGCGGCTCATTCAATCCTTTGACAAAACAAAGAGCCTTCTTATGAGGGGTATTCACTAAGTCCAGTCCAAACCGAGCCAGCTGATTGAATTGATTGACGTACTCCTTGAATGTCATACTTCCTTGCTTAAGAGATAAGAATTTTTCTAGCTGTAGACTTCGTTCGGCCTACGAGAGGAATTTCATCTCAAACCTTGTCCGGAAATCCATCCATGTGTCAACAGGCCTTTCAGCGTTAGTGACTTCCCACCAATAGGAAGCTTCGTCTTTGAGCAACCATACTGCCAACTGTACCTTCTGCCTATCGTCCACCTCGAAGATAACGAACAGATCCTCAGTTTCTTTGAGACAGTTCCTCGCTTCTACGAATGATTCAGTTCCCTTGAAATCTTTTCCACCCATGGCCCTAAAATCTTTACAGATCTTCGAGAAAGCAATTGCACGAGGAGGGGGTGGAGGAGGAGGAATCGCCGCAGCTGAAGGAGGAATATCTGCTGGGCCTGCATCGTTGGCACTAGCCTCTAAATACCTCCTGAACCAGCCAGGTATTGGCACGCCCTCTAGAAAGTTAAGATTCCCAGACATGCTGAAATGAAAAAGAAGAGTTTCAAACGAGGAAACAAAGGATAGTGCTGATGGCTTTTGGGGAATAGCCTTTAAATAAAACAAGACTTTTCTTGAAAAATGCTTCTTTGTAAACGGTTTTGAAAATAGTTTTAGAAGGTTTTCTAAAAACTTTTGCCCAGTCTGGTAAACTTCTGCTCTGATACCAAATGTAACACCCCACCTCCGCTAGGGTCACTCATAAGGGGAATGCACTAGTTTTGGAGGAACGTTATCGAGGTAAAAAAACACAGAATTATTACAAGACAGAACATAAATAAGACAGTGGAAGATTCAAAAGATAAATTTCATTACTTTCAAAAAGAGTCAAAACCTTTTACATCAAATAACCAAGGTTATTATTTTCCATCACAACAAATTCTGTCATACATAAATAAAGAAGCATAAAATTAAAACATCAAAAGTAGCTTAATTCCCCAAAGGTAGCAGAAAATGCAGCCATAGCATAGCCCAAGATCAAACCGTACATGAGCTGAATCAAAAGCAAGCGAAATCCAAGCTAAGTGCCAGAGTTTCCTCCCTGAGAACCTGGGGGGAAACGAAAGAAAAAGAGGCGAAAGAAAACGCGTCAGTCATAAAGACTGGTAAGTCCAAGTGACTTTCAGCATAAAAACAGATAAAGGTAACATGACATGTATAAACAGAAAGTAAATAAAAGGATGATGTCAAGATTGGCAAGATAGACTAAGATAGCATGATAATTCAAGTGTAAATCAAGTATAGCATCACGTATTCGAGGGTTGCTGCATCAACTGTACTAGAATCCCAAACCCATGTCTTATATTAATCATGAAATGATTCCTTGGCCCAACATCATGAAATGACCCATTTCTAGGTCCAACGAAACGATCCATTAGTCGATCGGCTCCCTACAAGTTCTAGCTCGTCATGTGTCTGTGTCATACGGCCCTATCACGAATGTAGTCACCTGTGCTAGGTCCACCATAGGGTGTATCAAGCCCTATGGTGCCAACCACCGACACGAATCAAGCATGCACAGATAAACCTACTGATGCCCAATGCCTGCTTTTTCAACTCCGGACCACGTGCACGACCATAGCCCGCCTGAACCTACACTGGCGCACCAACACAGCCGTCGTTCTGCTCACTTACAATCAGCCCAGTAATCGTGCCCCACCCTGCCTAGTTCCAGGGTACCATGATACATCTAGTGGGTTACTGCTGAAATGGACCGCGTAACTAGGTTTCCATCTAATAGGTTAAGTGTTGTCATTTAAATTCGTGACTAAACCCCTATCAGTCTAGCGTGTCAAGTTGGTTAAGTGTTGTCATTCAAGTTCGTGACTTAACCCACCTACGAATCATGTATCAAGTTGGTTAAGTGTTGTCTTACATGTTCATGACTTAATCCTATCATGTGGCATTAATTCATTAATGCACCCCAACCTCTCACATCAGACCTGTTATTGTGGTCACTGGATATGCCGGGCGGTTCCGGGCAGAATTACACCACAACTCAGTCTGACCTCGGGTTTCCAAGTGCGATATGACCAACTACCCACATTGGATCCTATTGTTTGTAGTAACTGGATTTGCCAGGCGGTTCCGGGCAGAATTACACTGCAAACTCAACCCAACCTCGAGTTGGCCATTTTCAAGTTCATTCTAGTGTTATGTCCATGTTCAAGATTCATGTCAAGTTTTCAAGGTAAGTTTCATACCAAGTTTCCTATAATTACCAATTTTTCCCAATGTCACCCCGTCTAAATATTAGGCTAACAATCTTCGCCTAATTTCTCGTCCGCATGATTTTTGACATATAATATTAGGCTAAAAACTTAGCCTAATTTAACGTATGCAAAATTGGCATAAAGCAATTCATTAACATAAACATGACATAGGTGTAAACTTGGCATTTTCGGCATAGTCAATATGAACATCATAGGTGTGAACTTGTAAAATAGTCAGCATGAATATCATGGGTGTGAATCTTGCAACGTAGACTAAATCAACATACATATATGTGAACTTGCAACATAGACTAAATCAATTTACATATATGTGAACTTGCAAATCGGTCACGAGCATATGAATAAGTGTGAACTTGAAATATGACATAGGTTTAACATATACACATAAACATGTAGATCTAACATTTGGTCACATATGTGATATGATTTTACAACCTAAAACTTGGATAAAACATGATAAACTACACAACTGGTCATAACGGGTTATACTTCAAGTTCCTATACATATGAATAGACTTATTCATTAATTCCCAATTCAACATGATAATAAAATAGAACCACAGGCATAGATCAGTATCATTCAATAACATAATCAAACTATTTTCAAGGTATGACATAACTGAATAAATTGATTAAAACATCACATGCATATAAATCTGATAACAATACGAACATAAAAAGGTTTGAATACTAATCTAGATTCAAGAACATGGATAGATCTAACTTAAATAGAAAAATCCCCAAAATCAAGATCCAAGGACAAATAAAGAAAATAGGTCTAAATAGAAAGTCAAGCTTAGATCCAAATTCATAGTTATAATCCTAAGCAATGAATCATAGGTGATTAACCACAATTGTCCTTGTCATAGTCAAAGGCAATAGTCTTATTGTTCATAGTCATATGCAGTCTTATGTTCACCGTCATAGTTATAGGCATAGTCTTATGTTCACCGTCATAGTCATAGGCATAGGCAAAATCTTATGTCCACAGTCATAGGCATAGTCATAGTCTTATGTCATCAATAATAGTTTCAACGTCGTAGGCAATATTCCCAATAGTCAAGATCCAAGAAGAAATCAAGAATAGATATGAATCATACATAAATCAATTCCAAATTATACCATGCACATGTTAGATTTATAGTTTTTATCTAAAAGTAAATGGAACTTACAGATCGTGGTCTAAGAAAGATGCAGAAGTCAAGTC
This sequence comes from Allium sativum, assembly GCA_030737875.1. NCBI lineage: Eukaryota > Viridiplantae > Streptophyta > Magnoliopsida > Asparagales > Amaryllidaceae > Allium > Allium sativum. Next base: position 225,090,994 of record CM060911.1, on the reverse strand, counting down.
TAGAAATTTTTCGTTGAATTGTTGTATCATTGAATCTTGCTTTGATTGTAGAAGCAAATCCCCAATTCCTAGCCGTAGTCTTCAAGAAATAATCTTCGCGTTTTATTTTTAATTTAATTTAATTTGGAGGAAGAAGAAGCCATGATCATCAAGAGTTTAAGCAGCATAAGGTTAGAGAAGAATGGTGTAAAGAAAATGAGGCTAGGAGGCTGTTTATATAGAATTTCAATTTAATTATAGCCGTCGATGAAGCTAGAGTTAATCAAGGCCATCCATCTCAAGAGAAGCAAATCAGAAAGTGACAAGACACAGCAGAGCTCAGAAATTCGACCAGAACCCGACCAGGCCAGCCAGGGTCAAACCAGAAAGCTGTGCAGGCCTGTTGCTCGGCCTGGGCGCACCTGCCAAGTGCACCAATGAAAAATTGCATGGGTGCACTTCCCAAGTGCGCCAATGCAATTTTGTTCAGGCGCACTTCCCAAGTGCGCCAGTGCATTCTGGCCGGTTTCTGGTTTTTCTGCCTAACTTCGTTCGTCTATATCTTCTTCATACGACATCCGTTTTACGCAAACCCGGACTCTATTTCAAGCAGAATTCCGAAACGAACGCAATGGTGTAACCCGTTTCTCTTGATTCTCATTTTAAAAATTAGTTATACCTAGATTTATGGTTTTAACACGTTGTTAAAATTCGGGTTGTTACATAATCTATATCTAGTCTGACCATTTAAGTGCACCCAGAGTAATAAGAAGAGACATAAAACTCTAGGTCAAACAAAAGTCTGGTATGAGCGATAAGCAGCAAAACAAAACAATAACAGGTACACTAAACCATACCTGAACCTGGACCTGCAACCAAAGAGTTGGCACAACAAAATGCACAATACTCTAAGGTGACACTAACATATGGTGTAAAGATACGGGGGTGGGGGTGTGCATGTCATAGTGATGTCGAACAATCAAGCATAGCAACCATCCTCACATCTCTCACTCAGTGCGTAAAGCATACGATATTCACCGCTTTGATCACCCAAATCCTTGCTATGATCACTCTGTCCCATGGAGTCATGGCGACTCCATTGCACTGATCCATAGCCATTAGTCCTTGCTATGTCCACTCTGCCCCCATGAAGTCATGACGACTCCTCTGCACTGGCTCATAGCCATGCTACGATCACTCTGCCCCATGGAGTAATAACTACCACACTGCATTGATCCGTAGCCTAACAATCGTCTCTCGGTGGTGAATCAAAGCTATGGACGTCGACAACTCCTTAGCACACGTCCCGCAGCAAAGCCCAAACATGAAGTTGACTCATTGGTTCCCATCCGGATCCTGAGTACAAACTTCTCCTTTGGACTACCTATGCATCTCGGGTTTTTAGTCATCATCTTCCCGGTTCGATCCCCATTCTATTCGTGATCATCATATAGGCTGGACTCGTCCTCTTCCTCCATTCCGTTCGTGATTGCCATTTGGGTTTGGGTCATGGTTACCCAGGTGGGTCGGGTGCATCCTCCTAGGTCTTCGTTTCGTGATGAGCATCTGGGTCGGGTCGTGGTCTTCATGTGCTGGCTTGTCTCGGCTCACGATCCTCAAGGTGATCGACTCGTGGATGCTTTCGTGGTGATCAAACTCGAAGGGGTGAGGAACACCTGGCGGCTCGTGGGGTTGGACTCACGATCGGGTCGGTTTGGGTAGGGGCGATTCGATCCGGTCCGGCTCTTGTATAATTTTCCTGCAACTTCCAGCGACTGTTTGTACGCCACAGGACAACGTTTTCGACCATTCTAACTGTTCTAAACAATAACAAAGCATACGATATAGTTATAGCAACATGCATAATCAACCACAAACACCAAAACAACAACATGATATGTTAAAATGGATCAAACATACCCATAACCCATATTTTCCCCTTAAGCATGTTTAAGCAAATCTGATGATAGGATTAGCAAAACTTAACCAAATTAACCCAAACTTCCAAAAGAGGTCTAAAACCGTGTTTAAGAATTTCTAAACATTTTTCCAGAATTTAATCATGTATAATTTTGCTAATTAACACTAATCACCCCTAATTAGTCGTAATTAGTGTAGAAACAATGCTAGCCACTCACCCTGACCACAAATAAATCTTAGATCTGAACTATCCTCTGATTTGGTTCGAATACCAAAACAACACAACAACTCTCCTTCCAATCTAATGCTATTTCTCCTTGATTTGGCGTAGATTGGCTTAATCTTCAATTAGAAAGCGATTAAGAGCGATTTGGGATGAAATTAGAAGGTGGAGGCCATGGCTAGGGTTACAGAAATGTTTTAGGCGGCTGAAAAATGAAATAAAAATCGTTTTCCTACTGTTTTCAGCCTCCCCATAACCCTAATCCCGAAATGGGTTATGGGCCCTCTTGTAATCACCCTAATTAGGCCTGGTTGAGCTGTTTTTCACCTTCTAAACCTTGTTTCAGCCATATCTCCCAAACGGTGAGTCTGTTTGGCTAATTGACCACTCTACGAAAAGTTAAACCATCATCCGGATCTAATGGAAGTGGTTTCAGGTCAAAACTCCTTATCAATCAAAAGTTATGGCCGAAACAAGATCAGGTAGGTCAAAACGATCATATAAAAATCGGCAAAAATCATGAACATGAGAAATGACCCCAATAGTCGTCTCCCAAATTTACATGGCTATACGACTTCATATGAGAAAGAAATAAATATTCTATGATCCTTCGATGCGTAGAATGCGGGTCATTACATTCTCCCCCCTTAAGAAATTTTTCCCCTGAAATTCCTTAACTAAGAAACAAGCAAAGGATCCTGCATGCCTATCAACCGTTCACAACAATCGAACATACAAAAACAAACAAACAAGTCTATCCTAGCATGCAGAAAACTAAGTCACAATTAAAATCTTACCAGGCAAAGAGTTCTGGATACGTCTTCCTAATGCTCTCCTCTGTCTCCCAAGTACAGTTATTCTCATTCTCGCCCCGCTGAACTTTGACTAGATTCACCGCTTTTCTTCGAAGTTGCTTCGTATCATGCTCGATAATACGAATCAGCTAGCGGTTCCCAATCGCCTCGGGTTCTACTTTGATATCATCCAACTGATCAGGTGAAATAGTCATATCGGGATCATGCACAAATTTCCTTAACTGGGAAACATGAAATACGTCATGAACTCCTGCCATCTTCTCTGATAATTCAACTTTATATACCAAATTCCCAACTTGCTCGAGAACCGGGAATGGACCAACAAATCTTGGTGTTAACTTGCCTCTCCTACGAAATCGTATCACGCACTTTATTGGAGAAATCTTGACAAACACCAAGTCGCCAATGGAGAATTTTAAATCTCTTCTCCTCTTATCAGCATAACTCTTTTGCTTATCTTGGGCAGCCTTCATTCGTTGTCGGATGATCTTAATCTTCTCTGAAGTTTCTCTTATCACATCTGGTCCAAGCACAAACTTCTCACCTGTTTCTAACCAACATGACGGTGAGTTGCACGGTCTTCCGTACAAAGCTTGAAATGGAGCCATACCAATACTGGATTGATAACTATTATTATATGCAAACTCTACTAGATGCAAATGGTCATCCCATAATCCACCAAAATCCAATATGCAAGCCCTCAAGAGATCTTCTAATATATGATTTACCTTCTCTGTTTGACCATCAGTTTGAGGATGATACGCGGTACTGAGATATAATTCTGATCCTAGAGCCTCTTGTATGCTCTTCCAAAACCCACTAGTAAACAACGGGTCTCGGTCACTCACAATGCTTTTAGGTACTCCATGAAATCTCACTACCCACTCATATATAGTTCAGCTAACTTAGCTGCCATTCTATTCCACTTGATAGGTATAAACCTTGCACTCTTGGTTAATCGGTCTACAATCACCCAAACGCTATCATGGACTGATCTAGTTCTTGGTAACCCATCAATGAAATCCATTGAGACTTGTTCCCATTTCCATTCTTGAATTTCTAATGGTTGCAACAAACCACTAGGCTTCTTTTGCTCAGCTTTAACTCGCTGGCAATTCATGCATTTGGATATAAACTTCCCAACATCTCTTTTCATTCCTTCCCAGTAGTAGTTCTGCCTCATATCTCGATACATTTTGTTACCACCAGGGTGTATAGTCAGTTTTGAGTGATGACATTCTCTATGAACTTCATCTCTCAATCCATTGACATTGGGCACAACTAGTCTTCCATTCTTCCTAAGCCATCCATCTCGATCAAGCCCATACTTGTCCATCTTCTGATCGATACCCATCTCTAACTTGGAGATGATTTCTAATAAGTTAGAATCGTCCCTCTGACTGGAACCAATCCGCTCAATCAAAATGGGTCTGATCATCAAACTTGCTAATACTTCTGGATCTAATTCGCACTTTGGTCTGAAATCATACCCAGCAATGTACTCTAGTTGCTTCCATTCTTGAAACGTAGCCCCTAAACTGGCATGTCTTCTACTCAATGCATCTGCTACCGCATTGCCCTTTCCTAGTGTATATGCAATATCGAAATCATAGGAATCCAAGAATTCTAACCATCTTTGCTGTCGGAGATTTAGATCCTTCTGAGAGAAAAGATACTTTAACGAAATATGATCGGTAAACAACTCGAATCTTTCTCCTAAGAGATAATGTCTCCACATCTTCATTTAAGAGCGCCATGTCTACTAGTTTTTCGTAAGTAGCCCCCATAGGTACGTGGGTCATAGCCAAGCTGCAAAGTGGCTCATTCAATCCTTTGACAAAACGAAGAGCCTTCTTATAAGGGGTATTCACTAAGTCCAGTCCAAACCGAGCCAGCTGATTGAATTGATTGACGTACTCCTTGAATGTCATACTTCCTTGCTTAAGAGATAAGATTTTTTCTAGCTGTAGACTTCGTTCGGCCTGCGAGAGAAATTTCATCTCAAACCTTTTCCGGAAATCCATTCATGTGTCAACAGGCCTTTCAGCGTTAGTAACTTCCCACCAATAGGAAGCTTCGTCTTTGAGCAACCATACTGCCAACTGTACCTTCTGCCTATCGTCCACCTCGAAGATAACGAACAGATCCTCAGTTTCTTTGAGACAGTTCCTCGCTTCTACGAATGATTCAGTTCCCTTGAAATCTTTTCCACCCATGGCCCTAAAATCTTTACAGATCTTCGAGAAAGCAATTGCACGAGGATGGGGTGGAGGAGGAGGAATCGCCGCAGTTGGAGGAGGAATATTTGCTGGGCCTGCATCGTTGGCCCTAGCCTCTAAATACCTCCTGAACCAGCCAGGTATTGGCACGCCCTCTGGAAAGTTAAGATTCCCAGACATGCTAAAATGAAAAAGAAGAGTTTCAAACGAGGAAACAAAGGATAGTGCTGATGGCTTTTGGGGAATAGCCTTTAAATAAAACAAGACTTTTCTTGAAAAATGCTTCTTTGTAAACGGTTTTGAAAATAGTTTTAGAAGGTTTTCTAATTTTTTTTGCCCAGTTTGGTAACCTTCTGCTCTGATACCAAATGTAATACCCCACCTCCGCTAGGGTCACTCATAAGGGGAATGCACTAGTTTTGGAGGTGCGTTATCGAGGTAAACAAACACAGAATTATTACAAGACAGAACATAAATAAGACAGCGGAAGATTCAAAAGATAAATTTCATTACTTTCAAAAAGAGTCAAAATCTTTTACCTTAAATAACCAAGGTCATTATTTTCCATCACAACAAATTCTGTCTTACATAAATAAAGAAGCATAAACTTAAAACATCAAAAGTAGCTTAATTCCCCAAAGGTAGCAGAAAATGCAGCCATAGCATAGCCCAAGATCAAACCGTACATGAGCTGAATCAAAAGCAAGCGAAATCCAAGCTAAGTGCCAGAGTTTCCTCCCTGAGAACCTGGGGGGGGGGGAAACGAAAGAAAAAGAGGCGAAAGAAAACGCGTCAGTCATAAAGACTGGTAAGTCCAAGTGACTTTCAGCATAAAAACAGATAAAGGTAACATGACATGTATAAACAGAAAGTAAACAAAAGGATGATGTCAAAATTGGCAAGATAGACTAAGATAGCATGATAATTCAAGTGTAAATCAAGTATAGCATCACGTATTCGAGGGTTGCTGCATCAACTGTACTAGAATCCCAAACCCATGTCTTATATTAATCATGAAATGATTCCTTGGCCCAACATCATGAAATGACCCATTTCTAGGTCCAACGAAACGATCCATTAGTCGATCGGCTCCCTACAAGTTCTAGCTCGTCATGTGTCTGTGTCATACGGCCCTATCACGAATGTAGTCACCTGTGCTAGGTCCACCATAGGTTGTATCAAGCCCTATGGTGCCAACCACCGACACGAATCAAGCATGCACAGATAAACCTATTGATGCCCAATGCCTGCTTTTTCAACTCCGGACCACGTGCACGACCATAGCCCGCCTGAATCTACACTGGCGCACCAACACAGCCGTCGTTCTGGTCGCTTACAATCAGCCCAGTAATCGTGCCCCACCCTACCTAGTTCCAGGGTACCATGATACATCTAGTGGGTTACTGCTGAAATGGACCACGTAACTAGGTTTCCGTCTAATAGGTTAAGTGTTGTCATTTAAATTCGTGACTAAACCCCTATCAGTCTAGCGTGTCAAGTTGGTTAAGTGTTGTCATTCAAGTTCGTGACTTAACCCACCTACGAATCATGTATCAAGTTGGTTAAGTGTTGTCTTACATGTTCATGACTTAACCCTATCATGTGGCATTAATTCATTAATGCACCCCAACCTCTCACATCAGACTTGTTGTTGTGGTCACTGGATATGCTGGGCGGTTCCGGGCAGAATTACACCACAACTCAGCCTTACCTCGGGTTTCCAAGTGCGATATGACCAACTACCCACATTGGATCCTATTGTTTGCAGTAACTGGATTTGTCGGGCGGTTCCGGGCAGAATTACACTGCAAACTCAACCCAACCTCGAGTTGGCCATTTTCAAGTTCATTCTAGTGTTATGTCCATGTTCAAGATTCATGTCAAGTTTTCAAGGTAAGTTTCATTCCAAGTTTCCTATAATTACCAATTTTCCCAACGTCACCCCATCTAAATATTAGGCTAACAATCTTAGCCTAATTTCTCGTCCGCATGATTTTTGACATATAATATTAGGCTAAAAACTTAGCCTAATTTAACGTACGCAAAATTGGCATAAAGCAATTCATTAACATAAACATGACATAGGTGTAAACTGGCATTTTCGGCATAGTCAATATGAACATCATGGGTGTGAACTTGCAAAATAGTCAACATGAATATCATGGGTGTGAATCTTGCAACGTAGACTAAATCAACATACATATATGTGAACTTGCAACATAGACTAAATCAATTTACATATATGTGAACTTGCAAATCAGTCACGAGCGTATGAATAAGTGTGAACTTGAAATATGACATAGGTTTAACATATACACATAAACATGTAGATCTAACATTTGGTCACATATGTGATATGATTTTACAACCTAAAACTTGGATAAAACATGATAAACTACACAACATGTCATAAGGGGTTATACTTCAAGTTCCTATACATATGAATAGACTTATTCATTAATTCCCAATTCAACATGATAATAAAATAGAACCACAGGCATAGATCAATATCATTCAATAACATAATCAATTTATTTTTAAGGTATGACATAACTGAATAAATTGATTAAAACATCACAGGCATATAAATCTGATAACATTACGAACATAAAAAGGTTTGAATACTAATCTAGATTCAAGAACATGGATAGATCTAACTTAAATAGAAAAATCCCCAAAATCAAGATCCAAGGACAAATAAAGAAAATAGGTCTGAATAGAAAGTCAAGCTTAGATCCAATTTCATAGTTATAATCCTAAGCAATGAATAATAGGTGATTAACCACAATTGTCCTTGTCATAGTCAAAGGCAATAGTCTTATTGTTCATAGTCATAGGCAGTCTTATGTTCACCATCATAGTTATAGGCATAGTCTTATGTTCACCGTCATAGTCATAGGCATAGGCAAAATCTTATGTCCACAGTCATAGGCATAGTCATAGTCTTATGTCATCAATAATAGTTTCAACGTCGTAGGCAATATTCCCAATAGTCAAGATCCAAGAAGAAATCAAGAATGGATATGAATCATACATAAATCAATTCCAAATTATACCATGCACATGTTAGATTTATAGTTTTTATCTAAAAGTAACTGGAACTTACAGATCGTGGTCTAAGAAAGATGCAGAAGTCAAGTCTAGAAATTTGTCGTTGAATTGTTGAATCGTTGAATCTTGCTTTGATTGTAGAAGCAAATCCCCAATTCCTAGCCGTAGTCTTCAAGAAATAATCTTCGCGTTTTATTTTTAATTTAATTTAATTTGGAGGAAGAAGAAGCCATGATCATCAAGAGTTTGAGCAGCATAAGGTTAGAGAAGAATGGTGTAAAGAGAATGAGGCTAGGAGGCTGTTTATATAGAATTTCAATTTAATTATAACCGTCGATGAAGCTAGAGTTAATCAAGGCCATCCATCTCAAGAGAAGCAAATCAGAAATTGACAAGACACAGCAGAGCTCAGAAATTCGACCAGAACCCGACCAGGCCAGCCAGGGTCAAACTAGAAAGCTGTGCAGGCCTGTTGCTCGGCCTGGCCGCACCTGCCAAGTGCACCAATGAAAAATTGCATGGGCGCACTTACCAAGTGCGCCAATGAAATTTTGTTCTGGCGCAATTCCCAAGTGCGCCAGTGCATTCTGGCCGGTTTCTGGTTTTTCTGCCTAACTTCGTTCGCCCATATCTTCTTCATACGACATCCGTTTTACGCAAACCCGGACTCTATTTCAAGCAGAATTCCGAGACGAACGCAATGGTGTAACCCGTTTCTCTTGATTCTCATTTTAAAAATTAGTTATACCTAGATTTATGGTTTTAACACGTTGTTAAAATTCGGGTTGTTACATAATCTATCTCTAGTTTGACCATTTAAGTGCACCAAGTGTAATATAAGAGACATAAAACTATAGGTCAGACAAAAGTCTGGTATGAGCGATAAGCAGCAAAACAGAACAATAACAGGTACACTAAACCATACCTGAACCTGGACCTGCAACCAAAGAGTTGGCACAACAAAATGCACAATACTCTAAGGTGACACTAACATATGGTGTAAAGATACGGGGGTGGGGGTGTGCATGTCATAGTGATGTCGAACAATCAAGCATAGCAACCATCCTCACATCTCTCACTCAGTGCGTAAAGCATACGATATTCACCGCTTTGATCACCCAAATCCTTGCTATGATCACTCTGCCCCATGGAGTCATGGCGACTCCATTGCACTGATCCATAGCCATTAGTCCTTGCTATGTCCACTCTGCCCCCATGAAGTCATGACGACTCCTCTGCACTAGCTCATAGCCATGCTACTATCACTCTGCCCCATGGAGTAATAACCACCCCACTGCATTGATCCGTAGCCTAACAATCATCTCTCGGTGGTGAATCAAAGCTATGGACGTCGACAACTCCTTAGCACATGTCCCGCAGCAAAGCCCAAACATGAAGTTGACTCGTTGGTTCCCATCCGGATCCTGAGTACAAACTTCTCCTTTGGACTACCTATGCATCTCGGGTTTTTGGTCATCATCTTCCTGGTTCGATCCCCATTCTGTTCGTGATCATCATATAGGCTGGACTCGTCCTCTTCCTCCATTCCGTTCGTGATTGCCATTTGGGTTTGGGTCACGGTTACCCAGGTGGGTCGGGTCGGGTGCATCCTCCTAGGTCTTCGTTTCGTGATGAGCATCCGGGTCGGGTCGTGGTCTTCATGTGCTGGCTTGTCTCGGCTCATGATCCTCAAGGCGATCGACTCGTGGATGCTCCGCTCGTAGTGATCAAACTCGAAGGGGTGAGGAACATCTAGCGGCTCGTGAGGTTGGACTCACGATCGGGTCGGTTTGGGTAGGGGCGATCCGATCCGGTCCGGCTCCTGTATAATTTTCCTGCAACTTCCAGCGACTGTTTTTACGCCACAGGACAGCGTTTTCGACCATTCTAACTGTTCTAAACAATAACAAAGCATACAATATAGTCATAGCAACATGCATAATCAACCACAAACACCAAAACAACAACATGATATGTTAAAATGGATCAAACATACTCATAACCCATATTTTTCCCTTAAGCAAGTTTAAGAAAATCTGATGATAGGATTAGCAAAACTTAACCAAATTAACCCAAACTTCCAAAAGATGTCTAAAACGGTGTTTAAGAATTTCTAAACATTTTTCCAGAATTTAATCATGTATAATTTTGTTAATTAACACTAATCACCCCTAATTAGTCGTAATTAGTGTAGAAACAATGCTAACCACTCACCCTGACCACAAATAAATCTTAGATCTGAACTATCTCTGATTTGGTTCGAATACCAAATCAACACAACAGCTCTCCTTCCAATCTAATGTTATTTCTCCTTGATTTGGCGTAGATTGGCTTAATCTTCAATTAGAAAGCGATTAAGAGCGATTTGGGATGAAATTAGAAGGTGGAGGCCATGGCTTGGGTTACAGAAATGTTTTAGGCGGCTGAAAAATGAAATAAAAATCGTTTTCCTACTGTTTTCAGCCTCCCCATAACCCTAATCCCGAAATGGGTTATGGGCCCTCTTGTAATCACCCTAATTAGGCCCGGTTAAGCTGTTTTTCACCTTCTAAACCTTGTTTCAGCCATATCTCCCAAACGGTGAGTCTGTTTGGCTAATTGACCACTCTACAAAAAGTTAAACCATCATCCGAATCTAATGGAAGTGGTTTCAGGTCAAAACTCCTTATCAATCAAAAGTTATGGCCGAAACAAGATCAGGTAGGTCAAAACGATCATATAAAAATCGGCAAAAATCATGAACATGAGAAATGACCCCAATAGTCGTCTCCCAAATTTACATGGCTATACGACTTCATATGAGAAAGAAATAAATATTCTACGATCCTTCGATGCGTAGAATGCGGGTCGTTACATTCTCCCCCCCCCCCCTTAAGAAATTTCTCCCCTGAAATTCCTTAACTAAGAAACAAACAAAGGATCCCGCATGCCTACCAACCATTCACAACAATTGAACATACAAAAACAAACAAACAAGTCTATCCTAGCATGCGGAAAACTAAGTCGCAGTTAAAATCTTACCAGGCAAAGAGTTCTGGATACGTCTTCCTAATGCTCTCCTCTGTCTCCTAAGTACAGTTATTCTCATTCTCGCCCCGCTGAACTTTGACTAGATTCACCGCTTTCCTTCGAAGTTGCTTCGTATCGTGCTCGACAATACGAATCGGCTTGCGGTTCCCAACCGCCTCGGGTTCTACTTTGATATCATCCAACTGATCAGGTGAAATAGTCATATCGGGATCATGCACGAATTTCCTTAACTGGGAAACATGAAATACGTTATGAACTCCTGCCATCTTCTATGATAATTCAACTTTATATGCCAAATTCCCAACTTGCTCGAGAACTGGGAATGGACCAACAAATCTTGGTGTTAACTTGCCTCTCCTACCAAATCGTATCACGCTCTTTATTGGAGAAATCTTGACAAACACCAAGTCACCAATGGAGAATTTTAAATATCTTCTCCTCTTATCAGCATAACTCTTCTGCCTATCTTGGGCATCCTTTATTCATTGTCGGATGATCTTAATCTTGTCTGAAGTTTCTCTTATCACATCTGGTCCAAGCACAAACTTCTCACCTGTTTCTAACCAACATGACAGTGAGTAGCACGGTCTTCCGTCCAAAGCTTCAAATGGAGCCATACCAATACTGGATTGATAACTATTATTATATGCAAACTCTACTAGATGCAAATGGTCATCCCATAATCCACCAAAATCCAATATGCAAGCCCTCAAGAGATCTTCTAATATATGATTTACCCTCTCTGTTTGACCATCAGTTTGAGGATGATACGCGGTACTGAGATATAATTCTAATTCTAGAGCCTCTTGTAAGCTCTTACAAAACCCACTAGTAAACAACGGGTCTCGGTCACTCACAATGCTTTTAGGTACTCCATGAAATCTCACTACCCACTTCATATATAGTTCATCTAACTTAGCTGCCATTCTATTCGACTTGATAGGTATAAACCTTGCACTCTTGGTCAATCGGTCTACAATCACCCAAACGCTATCATGGACCGATCTAGTTCTTGGTAACCCATCAATGAAATCCATTGAGACTTGTTCCCATTTCCATTCTGGAATTTCTAATGGTTGCAACAATCCACTAGGCTTCTTTTGCTTAGCTTTAACTAGCTGGCAATTCATGCATTTGGATATAAACTTCCCAACATCTCTTTTCATTCCTTCCCAGTAGTTGGTCTGCCTCATATCTCGATACATTTTGTTACCACCGGGGTGTATAGTCAGTTTTGAGTGATGACATTCTCTAAGCACTTCATCTCTCAATCCATTGACTTTGGGCACAACTAGTCTTCCATTCTTCCTAAGCCATCCATCTCGATCAAGCCCATACTTGTCCATCTTCTTATCGATACCCATCTCTAACTTGGAGATGATTTCTAATAAGTTAGAATCATCCCTCTGACTGGAACCAATCCGCTCAATCAAAATGGGCCTGATCGTCAAACTTGCTAATACTTCTGGATCCAATTCGCACTTTGGTCTGAAATCATACCCAACAATGTACTCTAGTTGCTTCCATTCTTGAAACATAGCCCCTAAACTGGCATGTCTTCTACTCAATGCATCTGCTACCGCATTGCCCTTTCCTAGTGTATATGCAATATCGAAATCATAGGAAGCCAAGAATTCTAACCATCTTTGCTGTCGGAGATTTAGATCCTTTTGAGAGAAAAGATACTTTAACGATATATGATCGGTAAACAACTCGAATCTTTCTCCCAAGAGATAATGTCTCCACATCTTCAATGCGAACACGATCGCTGCCAATTACAAATCATGGGTAGGATATCTTTTCTCATGCAGTTTTAGTTGCCGACTTTCATAAGCTACAACCCTACCTCCTTGCATCAATACAGCATCCAGTTCGGTACCACATGCATCTGTATATACCGTCATCTCTTCATTCCCCTTAGGAATGACTAACACTGGTGCACATGTCAACTTTTCCTTTAGGCTCTTGAGTGCATTCTCGCACTTTTCGTCCCAGACGAAAGCTTAATTCTTCTTGGTCAACCGAGTCAACGGTGCTGCTATCTTGGAGAAGTCTTGGATAAACTTATGATAATATCCAGCTAACCCCAAGAAACTTCTTATGTCTGTTGCATTCTTGGGCGTAGACCAATCTTGTACCGTAGCCACCTTCGCAGGGTCCACAGCAATACCATTCTCTGAAACAACATGGCCCAAGAATCTCACTTCCCTTCTCCAGAAGTGACATTTAGAAAACTTTGCTTTCAATTGGTGTTTTCTCAACACCTCCATCACTATCCTCAAATGTTCCTTGTGTTCTTCCTCTGTCCTCGAATAAACTAAGATATCATCCACGAACACAAGAACAAACTTATTCAATTGATCCCTGAATACCCTATTCATAAGATCCACAAAATACGCTGGTGCATTGGTCAACCCGAATGGCATGACCAACCACTCATAGAATCCAGACGGCGTTCGAAAGGCCGTTTTAGCTATACTCTCAGCTTCCACCCTAAGCTGATGAAAACCTATCGCGAGATCCAAATGGGAGAACACTCTCGCGCCACTCAACTGATCAAACAAATCATCTATCCGCGGTAGAGGATACTTATTCTTCCTCGTCACCTTAATAAATTCGCGATAGTCCACACACAATCGAAGGGAACCATCTGCCTTGGTAGCAAACACAACTGGTGCTCCCCACTCAGAAACACTTCTTCTTATAAATCTCTTCTTCAAAAGATCACTTACTTGCACCCCGAGCTCTCGCTGCTCCCTTGGTTCCATACGACGAAGTGGCATCACTATAGGTCTGACGTCTTTCACTAAATCAATACGGAACTTAATCTCTTGGTGTGGTGGAAGTCCGTTCACTTCCTCGAAGACGTCCGGATACTAGCTAGCCACGGGCGCATCTGACAACTTAACATGCGGGATGTCGAGGGAATTTAGAAAACTAGCCATTACCTCATCACTAGGTAGACTACCAAACACTACCCTCCGCCCATCATTCGCTCTAACTGTCACCAAAAAGCCCTCACAGTCTACCACCGCCCCGTACCTTTGGAGCCAATTGACTCCCAAAATAATGCCAAACCCAGTAAAACCCAAAACAAAGCATTCAAAAACAAAGATGCATCCATGACTCGATAAGACCACATTACGACAAATCATGGTAAGGCTAGTTGAACCACCAATTGCGTTCGTCAACGCTAAAGGTCTATCGACTATCTTGGGTTCCAATCCCAACCTATCTACCAGGTCACTAGATATGAAGGAACGAGAAGCCCCAGTATCAAACAGTACTCGAACAGGAACATCATAAACATAAAGCATACCTTGAATGACGACATTCTTTCCTTTCTCCACTGCAGCTGTGGCATTCGACGTAGAAGGAACAACATTGATAGCATATGTTTTCACAATCAGCTTTTCTTTAGGGGGTTATAGACACTTATCTTTGTGATGTCCCATGTAACACCCTGTAATTTTCAATATAAATGTTCACAAATTAAAGAATAAATAATCTTAGATGTGATAATTAAGGGAAACGGGTTGCGCCATTGTGTTCGTCTCAGATGTAACACCCCGTAATTTTCAATATTAATGTTCACAAATTAAGACTGCCCAGAACCGCCCGGCAAATCCAGATGCTACAAATGCCAGTCTAATGTGAGAGGTCTTAGGCATAAATTAAATGCGTAATAGTTGTAAAGACATGAGTTTAGGCTCGTTTGTGGTGTAAGACTGCCCGGACCCGCCTGGCAAATCCAGCTGCCACAAATGCCAGTCTAATGTGGGAGGTCTTTACGAGGTTACGGTCTTATTGAATTAAGAAACACTTAACCAAATAAACATGTAGTGGGACATAAGGAGGTTATGTGGGTGCCTTGGGTGGCATGTGGAATTAAGTGGGTGCCTTGGGTGGCATTTGAAATACGATTAGAAACACTTAACCAAAATTTGAAACATGTAAGTGGACATGAATAAGAAGAGGGTTAAGTGGGATGTACTAGAGGGGACCAAGCTTAGGTGGATAGCTTGTGTCAAGTAATGGGGGCCCGTTTCAACCAGTAACCCATAAGTATCTTTGTGGGCTCGACCCGAGTCGAGGATGGGACACGCGTTCTGGGCTTGACTGTAAGAGGCCAAAATGGGTTAGCGGTGGCAACGCAAGTCCAACGGGTTCATGTGCGTGTGTGGGCCCGGGCTGGTAGGTAAGACGTTGTTGCATCGTGTAGGTAGAAGCTGTGCATTATTGGTGGTATCGGGTTGCCACTTTGGGGAGTGATACACCCCACTGTGGGGCCAGCACGGGTATCTACGAGTTAGGGAGCCGATCGCATGAGAGTAGTGTGTACACCTAGTGGAGATAGGGGCAGGCGGCACCTATAAAGGCAACTAGGGGTGCACGAAACTACCATTATCATTATTAAGTTCTGTAAGTGGGATCAACCTTAGGGTGACTAGTGGTGGTGCAGTATAGCAATTATCTTACAGTGGTATAGGTGCGCCTTTAACGTTATCTTTGTTCATCTTATTTCCTTGTTTACTCTGTCATACCCAATTGTTCACAGTCATTTCCTTATTTTCCAACTTATGCCTTAGCCTAGTTATTTTGGTAATTATATTGTTAAAGTTATCGCACTCGCTAGACTTTATGTCTGACCCCCTTTGGTTTCCACCTCTTTTCTTCCTTTCCCCCCCAGGTGCTCAGGGTGGAACTAGCACCGGTGGAACTTGATTTTGGACAGCTGTATCTCTTGCTTTTATTAGTTGCTTGGATCGCTGAAGTAAAAGTTCAGCCTATCTTATTTATGGCTATCATGTGTTGGGGTTATGTCTTTCAATTTATGTACTCTGATTTAGTCAAGATGGATATTATGTACTTTGACTCTGGTTTTTGATGATGTAATCAAACCTATGTGTTTACCGCTGCAATGAATAAATTTTTAAATTTTTAAGTACTGTTTATATCTGTCTTGTTGTTAAGTTTATGTTCTATACACACTTAAAACGCTCCATAGAAGTTAATGCATTCCCTTTGTGAGTGACATTAATGGACGTGGGGTGTTACATGTGGTATCAGAGCTGAAGGTTACCAGAACAAATATGAATTTTGAAAAACTGTTTTTCAAAAACACTTTTATAAAGAAGTACCTTCAAAAGTATGTTTTGAGGAAAGTATTTTCAAAAGAAAAGCTTATTTTAGAAAGCATAACCCCAAGAGCCATATATCTTTCCTTCGGTTCTTTTGTATTGAATCTTTCCTTTTTCGTTTTAGCATGTCTGGAATTCCCGAGATACCCGAGGGAATACCGATACCAGGATGGTTTAGGAGGTATTTGGAGACTAGGGCCACCACCGCAGGTCCAGCAAATGCTCCTCCTCCTCCCCCTCCTCCTCGTGTCGATACTTTTGCAAAGATATGTAAGGACTTTCGGGCAATTGGTTGAAAACCTTTTCATGGGACGGAGACATTTGTTGAAGCTCGTAATTGGCTAAAGGAGGTAGAAGAATAGTTTGGGATCTTTGAAGTGGAAGATGGAAGAAAGGTCCAGTTAGCTACCTGGCTAATGAAGGATGAGGCCTCGTTTGGTGGGAGGTCACTAATGGAGAGCGTCCAGTTGATACATGGCCAGATTTCAGGCGGAGGTTTGAGGCAAAGTTTCTCTCACGGCCTGAAGAGAATTTATATATGGAAAGGTTTTTGGCATTGAAGCAGGGGAATCTATCAGTGAAAGAATACGTCAACAAATTCAATCAGTTGGCAAGATTTGGCTTGGACTTGGTGAATACACTAGAAAAGAAGGCCCTGAGATTTGTTAAGGGTTTGAACGAGCCGCTTCATGGGTTAGCTATGACCCATATCCCTATGGGGGCTACCTTTGAGGGACTAGTTGACATGGCGCTTATGCATGAAGAAGAGAAAGGCGCCAATGCTAATAAGGCACCGGAGAAGAAAGGGGATCAACAGAAACTGCAACAGCAACAACATAACAAGAAAGGTGGTAAAGGCAACAATGGTAAGGGAAAGAAAAGATGCTTTAATTGTGGGACACCAAGACATCTAAGCAAAGATTGTAGGAAGAAAAAGAAGACTGGTTGTTTTCACTGTGGCGAAGCGGGACATCTGATTATGGACTGCCCAAGGAAAGGGCAGAGGGCAGGGTCTACCTCGGGAGGACAGGTGCAGGCTCTTATGGCACCAGGGCAGGCAAGAGGGCAAGTTCAGGCTCTCGTGGTTCCACCGCTGCAAGAACGAGGTAGAACGATTTCCGTTGAAAGTTTAGTTTTTCTGTTTGATCATCCTGTCCGTACTTTATTCGATTCTGGCGCATCACATTCATTTATCTCTACATCATTAGTTGAAACACTGCACCTAAATACTAGTTTAGTTACATATCCCTTAGTAGTCTCAAATCCTATTGGAGGTTCGGCTCATCTTTCTATGATTTGTCGGGATTTGAGAGTGTCTATCTTGGGCGTTGAGTTTGAATGCAACGCCTCTGTTCTTGGCTTCATGGGCTACGGCTTGATTCTAGGTATGGATTGGCTAACTAGATATGGGGCCATCCTAGATTGTGAAAGAAGGGTAGTTAGATTGTTGACTCGTTGTGGAAAGACCCTTGATATTTCTTGTGACCCTAGAGGTCCAGTAATGCTTAGCTACCTAGAATCCCTTGATGCATCCAATGATGATTTACATTCTGTTCGTATAGTCCGTGAATATGTTGATGTCTTCGATGAGGTGAGGGGTCTACCCCCAAAACTTGAGATAGACTTTTGAATATATCTAGTAGATAATGCAAAGCCAGTTGCATTGCCAGTGCGCCATATGGCTCCAAGAGAGAGAAGATAACTCAGTAAGCAAGTGAAAGAATTGCTTGAGAAGGGGTTCATCAGACGTAGTATATCGGAGTGGGGTGCTCCAGTAGTATTTGCCACAAAGGAAGATGGGTCCCTCAGACTTTATGTGGACTATAGAGAACTTAATAAGCTTACTAAGAAGAATAGGCACCCACTGCCGAGGATTGATGATCTCTTCGATCAGTTAGTTGGCGCGTCATTGTTTTCGCAGTTGGACTTAGCCATGGGTTTCCATCAGTTGAGAGTGGCTGAGGATAGCATAGACAAGACTGCCTTTAGGACTCCATACGGGTTCTTCGAGTGGCTTGAGATGCCCTTCGGTTTGACAAACGCCCCCGCATACTTTGTTGACTTGATGAGTAGGGTGTTTAGGGAGTACCTTAATAAATTCGTGGTAGTCTTTGTGGATGACATCTTGATCTTTTCTAAGAGTGAGGAAGAGCACACCCTACATCTTAGGGAAGTGTTGGAGACCCTTCGAGCGCATAGCCTTAAAGCTAAATTTTCTAAATGTCACTTTTGGAGGAAGGAAGTGTGATTCTTAGGGCACGTGGTTTCCAAAGAAGGGATAGCCGTGGATCCCGCGAAGGTAGTGGCCATTCAAGATTGGAAGGTCCCTAAAAATGCTACTGAGGTGAGGAGTTTCTTAGGGTTGGCTGGCTATTACAGGAAGTTTATCAAAGACTTCACAAAAATATCAGCCCCATTAACACGCTTGACGAAGAAAAACCTAGTTTTCACATGGGACATAGATTGTGATGATGTGTTCCAACGTTTAAAGAGAACTTTGACCACAGCCCCAGTCTTAGTGTTGCCAGATGGGAGTAAGCCATTTACCGTTTATACCGATGCTTGTGGGACAGAACTAGGCGCAGTCTTAATGCAAGAGGGAAGGGTAATAGCCTATGGTGGAAGGCAGTTGAGAGTGCATGAGAAAAATTACCCTACACATGACCTAGAGTTGGCCGCTATTGTTTTCGCGCTTAAGTCTTGGCGCCATTATCTTCTTAGCGAGAAATTCGAATTGTTCACTGACCACAAATCGCTAAAATACTTGTTCTCTCAGAAGGGCTTGAACTTATGGCAGCAAAGGTGGATGGAATTCTTAGCATCCTACGATTTCGAGATAGCATATATCCCTGGCAAGGGTAATGTGGTGGTAGATGCCTTAAGTAGGAAAAGGTTGTCCTTGAGTCCGTTGTTTGTTGAGCGGCAAAGCTTAGAGTTCATCTCTACGTTTGACTTTAGACCTTCCATTGACTTTGTACCCGATTTGCTAGCATCCTTAGAGGTCAGACCTACGCTTTTGGGACAGATTGGTGAGGCACAGCGAGATGACCCACAGTTGATTAAGTTAGTAGAGAAACTCATAAGGGGGGAGTCATCGAGCCATCTCAGTAGGTATACCCTAGATGATAAGGGTTGGTTACATAGGGACTGTAAACTTTGTGTACCACGGGACAAGAATTTGAGGAAGACCATTCTTGATGATGCACATCATTCGAAGATGACCATCCATCCAGGCGGGGACGAGATGTACATGGATATGAGACGAGTTTACTTTTGGGCCTTATGAAGAGGGATGTGGCTGAGTTTGTCGCTAGATGCTTTGTGTGCCAACAAGTAAAAGCAGATCAAAAGAAGCCCGGTGGGTTGCTTCACCCATTGGAGGTCCCACAATGGAAGTGGGAAAGTGTCTCGATGGACTTTATTGATGGGTTACCGAGATCGAGGAAGGGTAATAGGGGGATTTGGGTCGTGGTAGACACACTTACTAAGAGCGCCCATTTCATTCCCGTGAAGAGTAAGAGGACTGCTCCATGGTTAGCCTCCGTATACATTCGAAAGATAGTTCGTTTGCACGGTGTTCCTTCTAGCATAGTGAGCGACTGCGATCCTATCTTTACTATCGAGTTTTGGAAGAGCATGCAAGTGGCGGTAGGGACTCAGTTATGTTTGAGCACCGCATATCATCCTCAGACGGACGACCAGACCGAGAGGGTGAATCGTATTCTAGAGGACCTTTTGAGGCTATGTGTCTTAGACTTCGGAGGTACATGGGAGGAACATCTTCCGTTGGTGGAGTGCGCATATAATAATAGCTTTCAGTCTAGCATTGGCATGGCACCGTTCGAGGCTCTTTATGGATGGCCATGTCGTTCGCCTACATGTTGGTGGGAATCTACAGATAAGATCTTGCTTGGGCCCGATATGATTAGAGAGACTTCGGAAAAGATCGATTTGATTCGAAGGAGGATGAAGACGGCGCAAGATAGGCAAAAATCTTATGCGGGCAAGAGGAGGACAAATCTTGAGTTTGATATTGGGGATATGGTCTTTGTCAAGGTGTCTCCATTACGGAATGTTGTTCGTTTTGGGTCCGTTGGGAAGTTAGCAGCAAGGTTCGTAGGGCCATTTCCTATTAAGGAGAGGATTGGACAGATGACGTATAGAGTGGAGTTGCCCGAGAGACTTAGTGGTGTACACGATGTATTCCATGTATCACATATGAGGAAGTGCTTGCACGAGACCGCGGAAGTGGTAGAGCCGAGCTTTCTTAAAGAGGTGGAGATAGAGCATGACGCGACGATTCGACGAGCTCCTACGTGCATTCTTGGGTCGGAGATTAAAAAGTTGAGGAATCGAGAGGTCAGGCTAGTCAAAGTGCAACGGGGAGATGATGAGAGCAATGCTACTTGGGAGACGGAAGAGAAGATGCGTTCATTGTACCATTTTCTTTTCAAGGGTATGTCTTTTAATTTCTTCTTTATCGCTTAGCTTGTACTTATTTTATCTTTAGTATGTCCTCTCGCTAGTATCTTTGACCTTTAGATAGGGTAGTCCTATGGTTGAAACATGTGTTTGAGACATGTTATGTGTGATGGATGCATGTGGATGCAAGTGTTTATTAGTGGTTACTCGTGGATGCATATACACACACTTTAGGCACTAGAACGGCTCAATCACTTCATATTGCATATTGCATATAAATGTGTGTGCATATTTAAGTTAGTGTATGTATAATGGTTGTACTATCATATGGATGCTGCATTTTGGTGAATGGTTGTGCACACATGTAGAAATAATATGTATCGACAGGATTCTTTCGCATACATAATGGACGCATGGCACTATCATGGTTTGCATTAAGGAGGTCAACTGAATCAGTAGACCGCCTGATTTTGCATTAGATAAAGAACATATACACACACTTCTTGCATATGTTCATACAACATTAGGAATTTTATAAGGACAATGGATGCCTGTGTTTGATAGTTGAGTATATGGTTGATTGGATGTTAGGATATGCATTCTCCTTGACTTGGAGATTTCGGGGGCGAAATCCTTTAAGAGGGGAGAATTTAACACCCCGTAATTTTCAATATTACTGCTCAAAATTTAAAGAATAACTAATCTCAGATGTGAGAATTAAGGGAAACGGGTTGCGCCATTGTGTTCGTCTCGGAGTTCTGGTTGAGACAGAGTCCGAGTTTGCGTGAATTGGACTTCGTATGAAGAAGTTATGGCCATCGGAAGTTTCAGAAAATTTAAACAGATTTCGAAAATTCAAATTTTAGAGTCAGATTGGGCTAGGTGGAAAATTTCCCGCCAGGGCCAGATCGACCTGGGCGTCGACCTACCCTCACCAGGTCGACCAGGGGGTCGACCTACCCCCCCTCCCCCCCGCCGGGAAGATTTGTTTGGTGACCGTTTATGACTGTATGCTGAGTCATTAGGGTTTTTGATCTGCTCTGAATGGCTGGGGTTAATTCTGGGTTGATCGGACGACCTAAATTAATTCTAAACTCTATAAAAACACATGTAGACTCAAACCCCAAAATCAAATTAAAATTAGAATCATGGCCTCCATGCCGTCACCTTGCAACCTAGAATAGCCGCCACCAATTAGAGAGGAAGAAAAGCTAATCAAATTCAATTCTAATCTAACCACAACAAATTGTCTTCTTCAAAGGAAAGCTAATTCAACTTCAGAACTCAGATTTCAGAACTCAAGACCTTCCTTGAGTTGTGAGTTCGATTTCTTTAATAAAATAATTAACAATTTAATTGGATTAAGCTATGATGTGGATTATATGGTTATGTTGTGAATTATTGACCGCATTTTATTATCTATGTTGTAAATTCTATGATGTTATCATCTATGTTGTAAAGTTGTGATGTTATCATCTATGTTGTAATTCTATGATTATGTATTCATAATGATGTTTCATATGCTAGTTTGGTTATGTTGTTGGAACTAATTCATATGATAAATCATATGTATGTATGCAAGTTTAGATGTTAATTTAGATATGAATCATATGCAAGTTAGTGAAAATTATATATATGTTTCATGACATCTATTTATGTGTAAATTGGATCTAAAGTTAGGCTATGACATGTGTGAGTTATATGCTAGTATACAAAATTCTACATGCTAGTTTACATGTTTAGATGTAAGTTTACACCATCGTTTATGTTGCATAAATCACATATGCAAGTATATATACTTATGTTTGGAGTATGAATCATGCCTATGCAAGTTTACCACTTATGGTTAGATCCATGACATACATGGTTTATGCAAGTTTGTGACTATTACCTAAACAAGTTTGCACCTTTAGGTTTAGATCTATGACATATGTAGTTTTATGCAAGTTTGCGACTTTGGCCTATGCAAGTTTTTTGATGAAGAACCTCATTCACACATGCAAGTTCACCCCTTATGTTTAGATCTAGTTTTATCTATATGTATGTTGCGATGTTTTCTCTTTATTCCATAAGTTAGAATATTCGAGTCTAACGTATATTTTACGTTAAACGGACGAACGTACAACGTGGGGCAATGGGATAATATTAAAAGATTTAATGTTGAGAATTGGCATAAATGCCTAAAATGGCATAAAATAAATTTATGATGATAATTGGTATGATTTTACATACCATAAATAGATGGACATAATTGAGTCAATTATGCTCATAGTTAAATTTGGAATTGATTGATAATTTGAATAGGGAAATTAATTCAAATTGGGGAATAATTAATTTTGTGTAATTAATCGTCTAAGACACGAGGTTAGGCTCTTTTGTGGTGTAAGACTGCCCGGACCCGCCCGGCAAATCCAGCTGCCACAAATGCCAGTCTAATGTGAGAGGTCTTAGGCATAAATTAAATGCGTAACAGTTGTAAAGACATGAGGTTAGGCTCGTTTGTGCTGTAAGACTGCCCAGACCCGCCCGGCAAATGCAGCTGCCACAAATGCCAGTCTAATGTGGGAGGTCTTTACGAGGTTACGGTCTGAATGAATTAAGAAACACTTAACCAGATAAACATGTAGTGGGACATAAGGGGGTTAAGTGGGTGCCTTGGGTGGCATGTGGAATTAAGTGGGTGCCTTGGGTGGCATTTGAAATATGATTAGAAACACTTAACCAAAATTTGAAACATGTAAGTGGACATGAATAAGAAGAGGGTTAAGTGGGATGTACTAGAGGGGACCAAGCTTAGGTGGATAGCTTGTGTCAAGTAATGGGGGCCCGTTTCAACCAGTAACCCATAAGTATCTTTGTGGGCTTGACCCAAGTCGAGGCCAGGACACGCGTATTGGGCTTGACTGTAAGAGGCCAAAACGGGTTAGCGGTGGCAACGCAAGTCCAACGGGTTCATGTGCGTGTGTGGGCCCGGGCTGGTAGGTAAGACGTTGTTGCATCGTGTAGGTATAAGCCGTGCATTATTGGTGGTATCGGGTTGCCACTTTGGGGAGTGATACACCCCACTGTGGGGCTAGCACGGGTATCTACGAGTTAGGGAGCCGATCGCATGGGGGTAGTGGGTACACCTAGTGGAGATAGGGGCAGGCGGCACCTATGAAGGCAACTAGGGGTGCACAAAACTACCATTATCATTATTAAGTTCTGTAGGCGGGATCAACCTTAGGGTGACTAGTGGTGGTGTAGTATAGCAATTATCTTATAGTGGTATAGGTGCGCCTTTAACGTTATCTTTATTCATCTTATTTTCTTGTTTACTCTGTCATACCCAATTGTTTACAATCATTTCCTTATTTTCCAACTTATGCCTTAGCCTAGTTATTTTGGTAATTATATTGTTAAAGTTATCGCACTCGCCAGACTTTATGTCTGACCCCCTTTTGTTTCCACCTATTTTCTTCCTTCCCCCCCCCCAGGTGCTCAGGGTGGAACTAGCACCAGTGGAGCTTGATTTTGGACAGCAGTATCTCTTGCTTTTAGAAGTTGCTTGGATCGCTGAAGTAAAAGTTCAGTCTATCTTATTTATGGCCATCATGTGTTGGGGTTATGTCTTTCAATTAATGTACTCTGATTTAGTCAAGATGGATATTATGTACTCTGACTCTGGTTTTTGATGATGTAATCAATCCTATGTGTTTACCACTGCAATGAATAAAATTTTAAATTTTTAAGTACTGTTTATATTTGTCTTGTTGTTAAGTTGCTGTTCTATACACACTTAATGCATTCCCTTTGTGAGTGACATTAATGGACGTGGGGTGTTACATCTCACTTGGCCACAGTTGAAGCATTTCCTGTCCGTAGGCTTTGCTCGACATTCTTTAGCATAATGGCCTTTCTCGCCATAGCTAAATCACTCAACATCTTTCTTATTCTTCTTCTTCTGGCCATCCTTCGTCTGATTCTGCTTGCTCTTATTATGAGAACCATTCTTGCCTCCACCGCTTGCTTGCGGATTTAGCTCCTCTGCAAATGCAACCTCAGTCTTCGACTTAGGGTATAGACTCTCTGATCTCAAAGTTTTTCCCACAATCGATTCAAACATCTCATTGATAAGGTTTATAAGCCTTTCCCCCAAGTACTGATCTAAGCTTGTTATGAACTTCTCATTCTTCTTCTTGGGAGTGTCGATAAGAGATAATCCATACTTCGATAAAGTATCGAACTCAGCAATATACTCCGAGACTGCCCTACCATTCTGCTTAAGAACCAAGAACTTCCTAAACAATTCTGATTTATGAGCAGCTGGGATAAACTTATCACTGAATCGGGCCTTGAACTAATCCCACGTAGCTTGATCCTCTGGAGTAGCTGCCTTAATAGCATTCCGCCAATTCATCGCCCGTCCTTACAGCTGATGGGATGCTAGCTTTCTCTTTGTCGCATCCTCGATACCCAAGTCTTCGAAGATACGCTCACAGCTATCCAACCAATCCTGAACTTCTGTAGCCGATTTCGTTCCGTGGAACGGCTTTCCACTAAGACTAGTGTAATCCTTACATAGCTTGGCAAAATCGGCCCTAGGCGCCTGCACTGCTGCACCACCACCATTTGCAGCATTAGGAACTGGTCCTTGCACATTTCTAAGCATCTCTCTCATGAATTCAGTGAACATCGTCCTCATATCAGGAGCATTCCCATTATTAGCTCATCTACCAGTACCCCTAGTATATCAGCTCATCGTTCAATCTGCAAGGAGAAACGATTAACCATCTCATCAGTGGTGTCAGTGCAGTGCAACTCCATCCTTAAATATACTAATAGTATATATATATAGCTTTTTAAAACTAAAATATCACAAATACGCGCTCTCATATACGTACTATCTCTCTTTGGTGTCTTTCCCTAGGTTAACTACGCCTAGAGCTCTGATACCAAATGTGACGGCCCGCCCGCACCAGCCGACATTGCCATTGAAAGTGCGTTGTGCCAATGTCCAACTAGCATGGGACGGTTGCCAAAGGAAGGAAAAAGAAAGGAATTTTGAACTAACTAGGAACCTGTAGAATGTCTTATAGCACATGGAATAAAATATAATAATAACATACTTGACATAAAACATGTGAGATAGTGCATAAGCTGAAAACTAAACATCGTAGCAGCGGAAAATCCAAATACAACTTATGTTCCACTTCATCATTATTACAAATTTAAAACAGTCTCTAAAGCAAAAGAAAGGAAAGGTACACTATTAATGCCCAGAGTAGTGACCAGCAGCGACACAGGGAATATATATATATATATATATATATATATATATATATATATATATATATATCATACGTGGAAGCCTTCTGCTCGTCTTCGGTACAGCTACTTGTGCATACCACCTAACCTGTCTCTAGTCTGTCCGTTTAAGAGCACCCAGAGTAATAAGAAGAGACATAAAACTCTTGGTCAGACAAAAGTCTGGTATGAGCGATAAGCAGCAAAACAGAACAATAACAGGTACACTAAACCATACCTGAACCTGAACTTGCAACCAAAGAGTTAGCACAACAAAATGCACAATACTCTAAGGTCACACTAACATATGGTGTAAAGATACGGGGGTGGGGGTGTGCATGTCATAGTGATGTCAAACAATCAAGCATAACAACCATCCTGACATCTCTCACTCAGTGCGTAAAGCATACGATATCCACCGCTTTGATCACCCAAATCCTTGTTATGATCACTCTGCCCCATGGAGTCATGGTGACTCCATTGCACTGATCCATAGCCACTAGTCCTTGCTATGTCCACTATGCCCCATGAAGTCATGACGACTCCACTGCATTGGCTCATAGCCATGCTAGGATCACTCTGCCTCATGGAGTAATAACTACCCCACTACACTGATCCATAGCCTAACAATCGTCTCTCGGTGGTGAATCAAAGCTATGGACGTCGACAACTCCTTAGCACATGTCCCGCAGCAAAGCCCAGTCATAAAGTTGACTCATTGGTTCCCATCTGGATCCTGAGTACAAACTTCTCCTTTGTACTACCTTTGCATCTCGAGTTTTTGGTCATCATCTTCCCGGTGCGATCCCCATTCTTTTCGCGATCATCATATATGCTCGACTCGTCCTCTTCCTCCATTCCACTCGTGATTGCTATTTGGGTTCGGGTCGTGGTTACCCAACTGGGTTGGGTCCGGTGCATCCTCATAGGTCTTCGGTTCATGATGAGCATCCGGGTCGGGTCGTGGTCTTCAAGTGCTGGCTTGTCTCGGCTCACGATCCTAAGGCGATCGACTCGTGGATGCTCCGCTCGTGGTGATCAAACTCGAAGGGGTGAGGAACATCTGGCGGCTCGTGGGGTTGGGCTCACGATCGGGTCGGTTCGGGTAGGGGTGATCCGATCCGGTCCGGCTCTTGTATACTTTTCCTACAACTTCCAATGACTGTTTTTACTACACACGACGGCGTTTTCGACCATTCTAACTATTCTAAACATTCACAAAGCATACGATACAATCATAGCAACATGTATAGTCAACCAAAAACACCAAAACAACAACATGATATGTTAAAATGGATCAAACATACCCATAACCCATATTTTTCCCTTAAGCATGTTTAAGCAAATCTGATGATAGGATTAGCAAAACTTAACCAAATTAATCCAAACTTCCAACAGAGGTCTAAAACAGTGTTTAAGTATTTCTAAACATTTTTCCAGAATTTAATCATGTATAATTTTGTTAATTAACACTAATCATCCCCAATTAGTCGTAATTAGTGCAGAAACAATGCTAATCACTCACCTTGACCACAAATAAATCTTAGATCTGAACAATCCTCTGATTTGGTTCGAATATCAAAACAACACAGTAGCTCTCCTTCCAATCTGATGCTATTTCTCCTTGATTTGACGTAGATTGGCTTAATCCTCAATAAGATAGCGATTTGGGATGAAATTAGAAGGTGGAGGCCATGGCTAGGGTTAGAGAAATGATTTAGGCAGATGAAAAATAAAATAAAAAATGTTTTCCTACTGTTCTCAGCCTCCCCATAACCCTAATCCTAAAATGGGTTATGGGCCCTCTTGCTAATCACCCTAATTAGGTCCGTTTAAGCTGTTTTTCACCTTCTAAACATTGTTTCAGTCATATCTTCCAAACGGTGAGTCCGTTTGGCTAATGTGACCACTCTACGGAAAGGTAAACCATCATCTGGATCTAATGGAAGTGGTTTCAGGTCAAAACTCCTTATCAATCAAAAGTTATGGCCGAAACAAGATCAGCTAGAGGCAAAACGGTCATATAAAAATCGGAAAAAATCATGAACATGGGAAATGACCCCAATAGTCATCTCCCAAAGTTACATGGCTATACGACTTCATATGAGAAAGAATAAATATTCTACGATCCTTCGATGCGTAGAATGTGGGTCGTTACATACCCTTACGCCGTTTACCGGCATCAACAGTCTATAGAGTACCGTAAATTCACCGTACTGGTGTTATCAGAGGGCACTCCACAGAAGGCAACGCTAAACCAAATTCATATGGGGCTCTATATTGATCAATATAACAAGGCATTCAAGGCAATGCCCAGGGTAGGATTCTACCAATTGCACTCCCGGATCGGTGGTAACGCATAGCAGCCACTACCGCCCACCTCAGATCACACTCCCAATTAAAAAGGGCCCTAATCATCATCATCATCATAGTCATAGAAATAGTATCGAAGAAGTGTGTCCGATCAAAGTTGCTACCTCAATTAGTCATGGTATAGCTCCTGTTTTAGTCATTTCCATTATGACCCAAAGGTCAAGGCTATATTCGTTGTCGTTCATCTTCTTCAATCCAAAAATTGCCTCTAAGTCATCATATTTCATTCTAGATGCGTCATAATGTTCACAGCTGTTAAAGTGGTATCGACATTGACAGAGAGTACGCCATTTGTTGACTTCGGTCTCTTTAACATCCAACGCTTACATCTTTCACATCGGTTGGTTCGTTTATATTTCACAAAAGTTCACTTTCATATCAAAATATCGTATTCTGTTTCGAACCAAATTTATATTCAAATAGAATACAATTTCATATCAAAATATCATAATCATACCAAACCGATTATATTTTAAATTAGAATATATTTCCATATCCTTATAGTATAATCATATAATATTTCAAAATCGACTTATATTCAAATGGAATATATTTCATCTCAAAGATTTCAAATTATTCCAAATCGATTTAGGTTCGAAATCTATTTATATTCAAATGGAATGT
This sequence comes from Allium sativum, assembly GCA_030737875.1. NCBI lineage: Eukaryota > Viridiplantae > Streptophyta > Magnoliopsida > Asparagales > Amaryllidaceae > Allium > Allium sativum. The sequence continues at coordinate 225,061,911 of CM060911.1, read as the reverse complement.
ATCTTCATACAACTCATTTCAATCTCTTAGGAGACATATTTATATTCGAGTAGAATATAATTCACATTTCCATATTAAAAGTGGTTTAGAAATCGATTCATATTCAAAGAGGATATACTTTATCTCAACTCCATTTCGACCATGGTTTAAATCCAGTGCTCTCCATTAGGATGAAATTTACAATCATTTACTATAATTTGAAAATAGGTGCTTATAATTATAACTCTTTATATAACATATATGTATAAAAAAATGATGGTTAAGAAAAAATAAGATAAATTAAGCTCACTATGATACATATAAAATAGAAGTTTTGCAAATTAGTTAATGGAATGTAAATTTTTCCTATGTATATATAGCAAAAGTTTTGCAAATCCAGTGCTTTCAATTGTCGCTCACGATAATAAAACATGTTACACATTGCATGTTACACATTGAATGTAAATGTGTAACATGCAATGTGTCCAAAATGTGTACTATGGGAAAAATTTAGTTATTCGTGAGCGAAGAATCACTCACCTTTGAGTCCTTAGTGGATCGGCCGTCCAATCAAAGTCCAAAATTTCACAGCCTCCAAATGCAGCCAAACCAGTCTCAGATCGTCTGCACTTCCGCTACGATTCCAACGCACCAAACCGCGTCCAAATCCGAGTTAAAATGAGAAAGTTATTAGTGTTTTACTATTTTAAATTTAAAATATATAAAATTTATTTAAAATAAAATCTCACCAAAATAGGAGCGTGCCACGTCAACGGGTTTCTTCCCGCTCCTTCCTCTTCGTAGCTAATGGAACCCGACGCGAGCCAAGCACCCAAACGCACGACTTTGATTGGCTTTTCCCACCTCCTCCGACACCTAGCTGACCGCAGCTTCGTATCATCGAGATCTTCGATTTGGTATATAACATGCTAGGGTTTGAAGAGATTTTATTTTTGAGTTGTATTTTTTTTAAATCTAGGGTTTGAGAAATGAGTTCAGCCATTAAAGAATAAAATGAGCTGATGGAAACAGTATACGTAGATAAGGAATGAGCTGATTTAGGAAAAGGAAATTTATTAACATTTATACAGAGAGTCCAATAGAAGAAAATAGCAATTCTCAAATTACATCGACTGTATTCAGATTTTCTCTCATACGCTCAATTGGTAAGTCTGAATTTAACGAAATTTGGAATCCTACCATAATTCACTATTCTGGATCCAATGAAACTGGTTTCGTCGAATTCCGAGACAGTTGCCAAAACAGTTAAATTTCACAATTAATTAATAAAATATTCAAAATTCATTTAACTGTTTAAATTGAAATTGAATATTCATTAAATTCGAGTTTAAATCAAATAATAACTTAAATAAAGTTATAAATCGATTTCACAAATTTAAGTTCGCAAAATTTTATCATTTGAATTTAGATTTGAAATTTCAGTCATTACTAACCAGCTTAGAACTCAACCATTTAACAAATTTAATTCGAATTCCCTTTTTACTTAAACAACTTAAATTTTATTTAATCATTTAAATATTTAAATTTCAAATCACTATATTTCCAAATAAAGCTAAATCTGGAATTCTATTTATACTCAATTCAAACAATCCTTTTCATTATAATCAACAAAATTTGATTTTCCCTAGATTATTCCATTTTATTTTTTTAAATTGAAGATAAAATATACAAAAAGGGATGTTATATATATCATATTGAAATGAAATTTATGTTATTTAACATCTATGGATGCAGGGAAACAGATTGGAGGGATCCAACTGGATTCCTCAATATTTATAATTCTATTTTTTTGTATATTGTAATATATGATGTGTTATATAATTCGCGATTGATCTTGATGTTCTGGTATTTTTATATGATATTTTAAATACCATAAGTAATACTGGAACGTAAAAAAGGAAATTTCAAAGTGAATATTGAAATAAAAATATTTATATAAAATCAAAGGATTTTATAAAAAGGGAATTTTTGAAGCGGATATTAAAATTTAGAATTTTATAAAATCAATGGATTTTATAAAAGGAAATACTTGGAAATTGAATAAGAAACTTCTGTATAAAACTACTAATAGTTATATGGAAGTCTTAAAAGCCCGTTTTTGTGAAAATACTGAATGAAAGTAATAAGAAGTAAATAAATGATTATATGGACCAAATACTATTTTTGGGAAATTAATAGAATTTTAAAAAAGGGAGTTTCGGGTTAAAAAATAATTACGAGGAGATTGGTTTAAAGTAGATATTAAATAGAAATCTGTTTTTAACAGATAAATTAAGAAGATTAATTTATAAATGATGCTTAATAAATTAGGTAAAATATTTATCATTGGATAAATTGAATATATAAGTATGAATTTATATTAAGAAGTATAAATCTGTTTTAACGCCAATATTTTTATGGAATGTAAACTTAACATTTTATAAAGAGAATTATAAAAGAGATTATAGGTGATTGGAAATAAAAATAGGATTTTGTATGAATAATTCTATAAATAAAAGTATAAACAGAAATTTGGAAATGGGATATTAGTTTAAAATACAAAATCAAACTGAATTGATTATATAAAAGAAATAGTATTCACATTCGATGTGAATAATGGATTAAAGTAAATATTTTGAAAATAAAAACATTCATAAAGGAAATTGGTTTTGAAATAGGAACTTAAATGGGAATTGGAATGTGATAGGAAATTGCATTAAAATAAAATATTGGATCCTATTTCGAGAAAAATAGATTAGTTGTGGATTTATAAAATGAATCGATAAATAGGATTTGAATCTATAATAATATTTATAAATTGTAATCAAGTATTAATTTGATATAACAAGTCTAGGTTTTTATAAAGGAATAATATTCACGTTTTAAAGTGAATAATGATTTAAAAGCAAATGTGTTGCAGATTTAATTGGTTATAAAAGGAAATTGGTAAATATTTGAAGTAGTGAATTCAAAAGTGAAATTAGAAACTGTCTGGAGATTAGTTAAGTTGAACGACTTTCTGAATGTCGATCTGATGTTGGTTTTGGCCTTCTGGTTTGATACTTAGGAAGTTGTTCTCTTACTAGTTACAATTAGAGACTGATAGATATGGGAGGATAGTGATGCGTGAATAATAAATGGAAACGTTTTCCAATGTTAATAACGTATATTTTCTAAACATAGAAAATAAGAATTTACGAATATATGGAAACGGGAAATGGGTAAATTAATAAATTAATGATAAATTAATTTAAAGCGAAAAAAGGTTGATTGATGATTGATCAATAAAATTTCTATTTGGAAATAAGATCGTAGTTAAATAACCGACTATCAAAGTTTTGACCATTTTTCCGTCGTCAATAAGGAGAGATCGAGATCAGATTAATTATCTAAAACACACTCCGTATGGGCATTAGCTTTGCGAATCAAATATGATGAAGATAATTGAAGATGGAGTTTATGCAAGGGCTATTCTGGAAAATTGTAGGTAGAAATTGCCTAAGATGGGTTTACAGAATAGTGTCTTTGGTTTGTCCAGTCCCAGGACAACTTGTATGGAAGAATGTCTGGCAGAGTATATCTAACAGATCGCGTAAGTTGATCTCTTCAAACGTATTTACATTTGGTAGCGGAAGAAATCGTTTCTTTAAGATTTATACCATTAGTATTTTTAGATAAATCAATTTGTGATTTGGTAGGTATGACGATGTAGCATTCAAAGTAAATAAAGGTGTGATCTGTCTAAAAGATACGTTATGACCTCAAGCCTCGCAACTAGCAAATGGTATTAAATCGGGTAGGTCGCATGGCTAAGTGGGTAGCCCTCAATTAGGGTGTATTGTCACCTGATCTAGAGAAAATCTATTTGCTTCTTTAATATACTTCGATGCTAACCCTTACGAGAAACGGTGGTTGATCCCAACCGTTGGTGATAATACATTCGGTACACCCTAGCGAAATGAGTGATCGGTCATGTTTAGCCTGGGTTGCAAAATGTTCTTGTTGAACCCGGTGTATTCCTCTCTATAGATACACTATCGGAAGGCGATCCCATACCTTGCCAGTTGGAACCCATTACCCACTAAGCACCCGCAGTTTATGATTATATATTATGTATGTAGAACGTGAGATGAAAGCGTTCCTCTAGATTGCTATTTATTTGATTTAGACATCATTATAATATAAGAAGATTATTGATTTTAAATGAATATTTTGGTTTACCGTAAAGTAAAAACCATCAGTATTTATGTGTGGATCGGTCTTATGACTATCCTTTCTTTAAAAAGGGATTTTAAAAGTTAAACCAAGTAGTTGGAGTTTACTCACACCAGTCCCACGACTGAGCAAAAGTTTATTTTGTTTTGTTTTACCCTAAACTCTTGGGTGCCCAAAATTGTATCGGAAGTCAAGTAGTCGGGATTTTACAGATATACTTGGAGAGCTTGGAGTAGGAGGCTTCTGGATTATATGGCTATTGTTTATTTCTGCTGTGTTGTAAGTGTTGTACTTCGATAATGGTATTGTATACAGATACTGGTTTTATTTCAAAGTTATGTTATATAATATATTTATTCGTTCCGGTCTGAGATTCTTGTTTAGTCTAATGTTGAATTTATGTTCTTCTTCTTCTATTCTAACTTTCTTTCTTTCTATTTCTCACCCCCTAACTTCTTTCTATTAATGATCTGGTATGTTCGACGTTTGAATAGTTGACATGAGTTTTATGTTGATTTTCTGGGGCGAAAATCCAGGATCATTACATCTTCAATAGATAAATTGTAATATCCCTAATTCTAAGGCTTGAAACTAAGTATTACTAATGTTGTAGTCATCGATAGTATTATTCCTCGATAATCGAATGAGATTCGTTGTTAGCCAAAATATGAAAGACACGGGGACATGAAAAATCGTAGAACACATTTCATTGATTGACTTCACGCATTAAATATTCTCATGTGTAAATGCACGTTAGAGAATATAATCATTACAAAATACTCTAAGAGCAACATATGAAAATGTCCCTTTGGTCGGTTAGTGTCTAAATACTAGGAATAATAAATATTTTCCTTTACATTTAATAAGCCGAAAAGCATAGGATTTTTTTCTAAATATCTAGATTTCCTCTTGCACATCCGTAACAACCCGAAAAATCGAAACCAATTTAAATTTTTTATTTTGGCAATTTTAATGAATTTTGAATATCTAAAATAATTTATTTTAAATAATAACGACTAGATATTTATTTTGAATAGAATTAGTACATATATATTTATTTAAATCGAAGTTAGAATATAAATATATATTTTAATTATAAAAGGAATTGGAAATGACACGGTAGTTTGAAAATTCGATTTCAAATTTAAATGAATGTACAGGATTCAAATTAAACCGGATTTCAGTGAAACCAGAAATATTTGAAACTGTTTGAAAATATCTTTCCGATGAATCTGATAAATCCAAATTTCATAGCTGGAATAAAAAGTTATGCCCAGTTGAAAATTCAGAATAGTCGTTATGGAAATATAACCCTTAAAAATAGAGATTTTGCAAACGACCTCCGTTTTTGATGACACAACTTTTGTTGGATCCGGAATTTCAAATTATTGCTAGATTCCAATTTTCATAATTTTTGGAATTAATATGTGAGCATGGCGAAGTTAAACGTGTTTTGACAATTTCAATTTGGATCGACCAGAGAATGGCCATTTTTCAAACGGTCTCCAAATTCGATGAAATAAGTTTTGCTAGGAAAGTATCATCAAAACATAGCTAGATTTATTTTTCTGGAATTTTTGGAGTTAGTATGCGGCTCTGGTAAATTAAAATGTGCGTTTGAATTTAAAATATAATGTTATATATTTTAAATTTAGCAAAAAGTAATCCTAACAGCCGAATTGGCTTGCGGAACATATCCCATTGCGTTCGGAATGGAGGTGATAAGCTAGGGATGACAGCCGGTGTGTTCGATTTGGGGTTCAAATGAAAAATGTACTTTTTATGGAAAATAAATTAAATATTTTTTTTATATAAGGCCCTCATTCTCTTTCTCTCCCTCATTTTCCCAGAACCAATCAACGCTCTAAATAAAAAAAGAAAAAAAAAGAAAAACTACATCGCCGAAAATTCCGCGATCCCCATCAAGTCACCGCAGCAGCGGCGACGCCCACCGCCACCGTAGGACCGCCGCCGGCCACCTGCCATCCCACCTCAACCCTCCCCTCCTCTCCTCCATTCCCTCTCTCTCTCTAGAAATCAAAACCCACGCCCAAAAGCCACCGCCACCCCCTCCCCTAACCGACGGCCACCGGAGAACCGCACCACCCGCCTGTGACGCCCCCGGTAAACTCGCGCCCTCCTCCTTTGCCGTTCGCAGCAAGGAACCCCTTTTCTCCACCAAATCGAAACCCTAAAAGACTGCAAGTTTTCTGATTTTAATCCTATAGAAAAATATAATTTTTAATTACCTAAAGCGATGGTTGTTAATTATAGAAAGTTAGGATTTTTAGGATGAAAAGATTAGATTTTTATTTATAAAAAGATTAGATTTTTTTATTTATGAAAAGCTAGGATTTTTAATCATACAAATATTTGATTTTCAGTGATATAAAAATCTGATTTTTATATATAAGTTAGCGAATTAAAATATAATCATTATTGTATATAAAGCGTTTTAAAAATATAATCTTTTATTATATATAATGCATTTTTAAAATATAATCTTTATTAGATATGTAGCATAATCAAAATTAGATTTTTTTTATATATACCATAACATTATAAAAATTGGATTTTTATAAATATGGTGAAATAAGGTTATAATTTTTAATTATCAAGAGTTATGATTATTAATTATAAAAAGATTTGATTTTTAGTTAGAATAAAAAGTTGATTTTTATATATATACTAGCATAATAAAAATAAGATTTTTTATTATGAAGTTAACAAAATAAAAATATGATTTTTATTTATATGAAGAGTAGAATAAAATATGATTTTTTATTATTTGAGTAGCAATATAAAAATATAATTTTTACATAGAAAGTAGTGCTAATAAAAATATGAATTTTATATACGTAAGCTAATTAAAAATATGATTTTTAATATAAACTTCGTGTGAAACAAATTACGATGGGACTGACTAGAAACAATTCCAAATCCAAATCGTTCAGAAATAAAGAATGGAGGAGTGGAAACCGAAGGTGAGAACTTCTCACTATAATTTTCTTTGTACAGTTATTTGTTTTATGACTGCATAAATGAATTGCTCCCCGTCGTTCCCAAACCATGGACGATTTTTTTGATTATGATATGTTCTGAAAATTGTGATTGTGATTGTGGTGTGGAATGGAATATAAAATACTCATGTGTTAAATAAAACATTTTATCATTAAAAATATAATTTTTAATGAGTATATGAATGAAAATAAATATTCATTTACAAATCGGATGATTTGTTTATGTACACCCATTTGACTGATATTGATTGGGACGATATATTCTACACATTGCCCAACTGCACAAATAATAATCAGTGTTTGTTGTTTGAAAACCCCACACGGGTATTGAGATGATATTTGACATGCACTAATCCCAATTGTTCAGTTGTATGTCAATCGATTGGTTGACAGACTGTTGTAAGCATTAATTATTTATATTTAATGCTTATGCAGTTGGGTAATACACTCTGGATGATGGCTGACTGTGTTTGATTATTGTTGTGTACATGTGTGTATGAAATCCATATAAATAAAATTATATGGTAGTAGACTGCGTCTGATTCCAGTTCAGAATTAATGAATATTTTAAAATAATATTAAGTGAAAATTGAAATGTGAAGCCGTGTTAAGTAGTTAAACGCCATTTTAACACGAACAAGAATTTTTTCGGTTTTATTAATTTTATAATGAATATCGAAAAGTAGTTTCAAAATTTGGTATTTTGAAAATATTATCATTTTAATATTAAAATGATATGGAATATTCAAATTTGATTTGAAATTTGAAATGGATTTGAAATCGTTTTAAAATGAATTTAAAACGAGTTTGTTAAGGAATATTCAAATTTGATTTGAAATGAAATTGAAATCGTTTTAAAATGAATTTAAAATGAATTTGTTAAGGAATATTCAAATTTCATTTGAAACGAAGTTGAAATCGTTTTGAAAATGAATTTAAAACGATATATAAAATACATTTTAAATGGAAATCGAAGAAATGTATATATTATATATATTTAATGGCCTGAATAGAACGCGTCATGTCGCGGCAGTTCACGAATTTCGATCATTGACTTCAAATTGACATTACGGAAGATCCGACCGTTGGATTCTCCTAAAACCAGAACCGTTGGGTTCCCATCGAAAAGATCTTTCCAACAAATATAAGGGATTTGAAATATAATAGTTGAATTTGGAATTATGTCCAAATTAAATTTGGAAAAGGTCGCTGTAAGTGCAGTTCGATGACCGTTTATAGAAATCGACTATACCGGCCTTGATAAAATTATTAAAAATATCAATAATTTGTGTAAAATCATAATAAATGATTTGGAAAGAATTGGAATGAAAATTTCCATGTTTTTAAAGATAAAAATATATTTTTATCAAAATGAACTAGTTATTAACTAGATTTGAAATCCAATAATTTTTAAATAAATAAATTGGATTTGCGAATGGTTAGAATATAACCAGAAATTTCCAATATAAGAATTGCAATGGATTTGAATCAAAATTATCTTCAGAATATTTCAATATTGGATTCCATGATTATACGGATATTGTGGAGGAATTTGGAAGATACATATATCGTTATGCCAATATGACATTTGTTGATCTCAGAATTTGATATTGAATACAAGCCGATATGTTTTATATTTAGAGCCTTGTATTTAATATCAAATTGGATTTTGGGTTTGTCGCAAATGGTGTCTTCATTAATACTGTTCTTAAAACCAAAGGAGAAAAGAATGAATCTTTTAAATAAGATTTAACGAAGTTTACCAATTAATTAATTTTTAATTGGAATCGAATTGAAATTTGTTTTTGGGTTTATCGTCAACAGTGTTTTAAATAACACTTGTTCTTTAACCCGATTAATAATGGAATGTGATTTTGGATTTATCGTGAGCTATGTTTTAAATGACATTAGTTCTTTAACCCAGTTAAAGACAAGATTCCATTGCTGAATTTGAATAATCGTTAAGTAATGATTTTTAGAGATTAAAACTAAATGGAGTTTTAATGAATCTTTAGTTAGATTGAAAGGTGAATCTGATAACTAAAATTATCAAATTTGGTAAAAGATCGAGAATGGAGCATCACCAGTTTTGCTCCAAGCGATGGTTAAATCTTTAATTAGATTTGAATGTGAAATGGTAATTAATTTTACCGATAACACCATGGTGTTAGATATGAAGTATTACCAGTTTTGCTTCATGGGATGAATAGGTTGGGATTGGGAAATAAAATAAATAATTACTTCGGTGTGGTTCGCTAATCCCGACTAGTTTTGGATAAACCTTAATATGGTTTGAATTAATATCCAAAGGAAGATTAAAGAAATTTTTTAAAAGAATTTATCTTTAATAAAATTAATGGGAACCTATTCCATAATGATGTGAATATTTGAATAAAAGAATATTCTGAATTGGAATGAGGCGTATGTTGTGTTTGTGTAACACTTGTTTATTATATACGCGGGTTATTCGAAAAGACCGGGTTTATCCCATTCTGAATAACTGATACGACGATTAGTCGAAGATGAAGACGGTGGTTGAAGACCAGAGGTCTTCACTTCGTTTGGATGATTACCGATGTCTTGATTGGGCTGTACACCCAAGACGAGGTAATAAGTGGTGATCGTCCAAACATACTTGGAGATCGACCGGATATGCGAGGACCTCTCTCCTGTATTGGACATATGGGACGAGGAATAAGGTGCCTCCGTTTTCGTTCAGACCAAGAACGAACTTTTAAATGGATGTGTGTCTGACATCGGATTTCATTCTGTGTGATTGATAGACATCGATTTCATAGCATGAATTTCCTATGTGGAATGCTGAGATGCAAATGATCAAGGCGTCTGTTGGAAAGCAGAGTCTTGTGGTTGATGATCAAAACATGGCTTTAATATAGCATAACTTTGTGTATAGCATTAATTCGCGAGCCTTGCACCCCGGTGTGAACCAGAAACGGGAGAGGACTTCAGGGAGGGCATGTGTTTCCTTTTAGCTAGGAGTGGTGTCTGGGTTTTGCAGGCCTTGACGTTTTACTTATGCAGATGATGGATAGCGAGGCACCTCGGTTATATCGGTCACTACGGTGCCGATGGATGGTTTGGTCGTTATATGACCAGTTTACACCCCATAGGGCGGGGAAACGTATTGTTTAGGCATTTTAATCCACTCTGTGTGGACCGACCCTGACGATCCAAGGTGCAGTTGCGGCTGAATCCTGAGGGGCGGGCTAGAGCATCTCGAATTCGGTAAGGACAATCCCTTGCCTTGGTTCACAGATGAAAATCCAAATTCCAATATGAAATTTTACGGTTTTAGTTGTATACTATTGGCGACATAGTGGCATGGGACGCTAATGTCGTCTATGATTGATACATTTATATTTGAAGTTGTTTTCATACACTTTACACTATAATAGTGTCAAAATGATTTGTTTTAAAAGTACCAAGCATGTTTGGCTATTATAAGGTAAAACTCTATCCTCAGGCTTGCGTTGCATTGTGTGATAGGACCTAAGTCTTATAATAGCTTCATTTTTCCAAAAAGCATTAGGCTGTTTTGTTATATGCACTGGTATTCTTGGGAGGAAACCCGTTCCGTGTTATACGGCGTGGTCCGTTGGTATACTCCATTTTAAAGAAAAGTTTTAAATAACTGTTTTAGTTCTCACACCGGTCACATGACTGGCCTGGACTTTATTATTTTAACCTAAACTCTCGGTGCCCCTATTTTCCACACGGGCAGCTAGTAGTTTTGGTTTTGCAGATTTATATTCACAGGATCCTGGTTTATAGCTGGAATGATATTTGGAAAGCTCTGTATTCGTGTATCTCTTTCAGTTATGTTTGTATTAATTTTCTGCCGCATTATAATTTGTAAATCTATGATATTTATCAAATGTATATTATTTGTTCATACTCTGTATATTCTTGTAATATGATGTAAATTGTCGTAATAAGTGATGAAATATTCTTCTGTTTGCGTTCTGATTTGTCGTGTTCTCAACTCAATCTGGGCTTACCTTTACGGGGAAGTTTAGGGCGTTTCAGTTGGTATCAGAGCTTTGGTTTACAGAGCTCGAGAACAAGACACATTAGAACCGAACGAAAGAATTCATCAGAGATTGGATTAGTAATATCCAAGGAGAATGACTCGTTAGGGATGGGATCAGTAGTATCCTAGAACGAGTGTGGAGAGTGTTATTTTAAAAAAATAAAAATGAAAACAAATTTTGTTTTGAAAATTTAAACCATAGTATACATATTTGAATATTTACTTTATATTGAATTTGGACAATCAAGTATATAGAGATTTTAATATACGTCTGATCCATGTGTATACGAAGTCTCAAATATGCTGGATAGATATAGAATCACACTCTAATCACCTGGAGATGGTTCTGATGATGGCATGTCATCATCAGCACTTGTGTTCGAGTTTCGAAAGTGGTATATCTATATATTTCCAATTGACTGGTGTGAGAACCAAAACTTAGATAAGGTTATTGTTGTGATTTGGCATCAAAAATATAATTTTTGACTATATGTATTAAAGATATATGTTTGAAACAATAATCAACTGATTGCGGGTTGTGTTGTTTGATTATCGGTTTGATTAATTAAAATTTGGAACCATTTAGCCAAAATTGTGCCAAATATGAACTGATTTGGAAATTGTTTAGAAATGCATGCATGTATATATACACATTGTTGAACAGGTTATGAATAAACCGCTAAGAAGAGAAATAAAATTTTATGCCCGATGAATAGGTATGTGTTTACCAAATTTCTTTTTCTTTTAAAGGTTTATGAGCCTAAGGCTGACCACTTGGCAATTTCCTTTTCTTTTAAAAGTTTATGAGCCTAAGGCTGGTCGCTTGGCAATTTCTTTTTCTTTTAAAGAGTTTATGAGCCTAAGGCTGGCCGCTTGGTAATTTCTTTTTCTTTTAAAGTTTATGAGCCTAAGGCTGTCCGTTTGGCAATTTCTTTTTCTTTAAAAGAGTTTATGAGCCTAAGGCTGGTCGCTTGGCAATTTTTCTTTTTCTTTTAAAGAGTTTATGAGCCTAAGGCTGGCCGTTTGGCACACTCTTTCTCTTTTGGGATTGGTGAGGCCCCTGCGTGGCTAGTTGTGGTTTTAAATGCCTCCCCGTACAAAGGACGTTATGGCGAAATTTTTCAAAAATTTAGGGTGTTAGACAAATTTTTGAAGAATTGGAAAATTCTTAGAAACTGAAAAGTTGAAGAATGAAAGTCAGAATGGAAGTTGAGCTGGTTTGTAAAACAACTGTAAGCTCCGTTCCTTTTCGAGGATGAAAAGATTTTAAGTGCGGGAGATTGTAACAATCCGGAAAATCAGAACCAATTTAAAATTTTTATTTTGGCAATTTTAATGAATTTTGAATATTTAAAATAATGTATTTTAAATAATAATGACTAGAAATTTATTTTGAATAGAATTAGAACATATATATTTATTTAAATCGAAGTTAGAATATAAATATATATTTTAACTATAAAAGGAATTGGAAATGGCACGGTAGTTTGAAAATTCGATTTCAAATTTCAAATGAATGTACAGGATTCAACATAAACCGCATTTTAGTGAAACCAGAAATATTTGAATCTGTTTGGAAATTTCTTTCCAACGAATCTGAAAAATCAAAATTTCATAGTGGGAATAAAAAGTTATGACCAGTTGAAAATTCAGAATAGTCGCTATGAAAATATAGCTCTTAAAAATAGAGATTTTACAAACGACCTCCATTTTTGACAAGTACACTTTTTTGGATCCGGAATGTCAAATTATTGCTAGATTCCAATTTTCATAATTTTTGGAATTAATATATGAGCGTGGCGAAGTTAAACGTGTTTTGACAGTTTCAGTCAATTTGGATCGACCAAAGAATGGTGATTTTTCAAACGATCTCCAAATTTGAAGAAATTAGTTTTGTTAGGACCGTATCGTCAAAACATAGCCAGATTTATTTTTCTGGAATTTTTGGAGTCAATGTGGCTCTGGTAAATTAAAATGTGCGTTTGAATTTAAAATATAATGTTATATATTTTAAATTTAGCGGAAACTAATCATAACAGCCAAATTGGCTTACGAAATATATCCCATTACATTTGGAATGGGGGTGATTAGCTAGGGATGACAGTCGGTGGGTTTGATTTGGGGTTCAAATAAAAAGTGTACTTTTTATGGAAAATAAATAAATTAAATATATTTTTATATAAGGCCCTCCATCTCTTTCTCTTCCTCACTTTCCCAAAACCGGTCAACGCTCTAAATAAATAAAAAACTGCATCACAGAAAATTCCGCGATCCCCGTCAAGCCGTCGCAGCAGCGGCGAAGCCCACCTCCACCGCAGGACCGCCGTCAGCCACCTGCCCACTCACCGCAGCCCTCCTCTCCTCCATTCCCTCTCCCTCTCTTTAAATCAAAACCCACGCCCAAAAGCCACCGCCACCCCCTCCCTTAGCCGACGGCCACCGGAGAACTGCACCACCCGCCTGTGACGCCCCCAGTAAACTCGCACCCTCCTCCTCCACTATTCGCAGCAAGAAACCCCTTTTCTCCGCCAAATCGAAACCCTAAAATACTGTAAGTTTTCCGATTTTAATCCTATAGAAAATTATAATTTTTAATTACCTAAAGCGATGGTTGTTAATTATAGAAAGTTTGGATTTTTAGCATGAAAAGATTAGATTTTTATTTATAAAAAGATTAGATTTTTTATTTATGAAAAGCTAGGATTTTTAACCATACAAAGATTTGATTTTTAATGGTATAAAATTTTGATTTTTATATATTAGTTAGCGAATTAAAAATATAATCTTTATTGTATATAAAGTGTTTTAAAAATATAATCTTTATTAGATATGTAGCATAATCAAAATGAGATTTTTATATATATCATAACATTATAAAAATTGGATTTTTATAAATATAGTGAAATAAGGTTATGATTTTTATTTATGAAGAGTTATGATTTTAATTATAAAAAGATTTGATTTTTAGATAGAATAAAAAGTTGATTTTTATATATATACTAGCATAATAAAAATATGATTTTTATTATGAAGTTAACAAAATAAAAATACGATTTCTATTTATATTAAGAGGTGGATAAAAATGTGATTTTTTATTATTTGAGTAGCAATATAAAAATATAATTTTTATATAGTAAGTAGCGCTAATAAAAATATGATTTTTATATATGTAAGCTAATTAAAAATATGATTTTTAATATAAACTTCGTGTGAAACAGATTACGATGGGACTGACTGGAAACAAATCAAAATCCGAACCGCTCAGAAATAAAGAATGGAGGAGTGGAAACCCAAGATGAGAACTTCTCACTATAATTTTCTTTGTATGGTTATCTGTTTTATGACTGCATAAATGAATTGCTCCCTGTTGTCCACAGACCATGGACGATTTGTTTGATTATGATATGTCGTGATAATTGTGATTGTGGTGTAGAATGGAATGGAATATAAAATATTCACGTGTTGAATAAAACATTTTATCATTAAAAATATAATTTTTAACGAGTATATAAATGAAAATAAATATTCATTTACAAATCGGACGATTTTTTTATGTACACCCATTTGAGTGATATTAATAGGGACGATATATTTTATACATCACCCAACTGCACAAATAATAATCAGTGTTTGTTGTTTGAAAACCCCACACGGGTATTGGGATGATATTTGACATACACTAATCCCAATTGTTTAGTTGTATGTCCATCGATTGGTTGACAGACTGTTGTAAGCGTTAGTTATTTATATTTAACGCTTATTCGGTTGGGTAATGCACTCTGGATGATGGCTGACTATGTTTGATTATTGTTGTGTACATGTGTGTATGAAATCCAAATAAATAAAATTATATGGTAGTTGACTATGTCTGATTCCAGTTCCGAATTAACGAATATTTTAAAATAATATTCAGCGAATATTGAATGTGAAGCTGTGTTAAGTGGTTAAACGCCATTTTAACACGAATGGGAATTTTGTCTATTTTATTCATTTTATAATTAATATCCAAAAGTGATTCCAAATTTTGATATTTTGAAAATATTATCATTTTAATAATAAAATGATATGGAATATTCAAATTTGATTTGAAATTTGAAATGGAATTGAAATCGTTTTAAAATGAATTTAAAACTAATTTGTTAAGGAATATTCAACTTTGATTTGAAATTTGAAATCGTTTTAAAATGAATTTAAAACGAATTTGTTAAGGAATATTCAAATTTGATTTGAAATTTGAAATGAAGTTGGAATCGTTTTGAAAACGAATTTAAAACGATTTATAAAATACGATTTAAATGGAAATCGATGAAATATATATAATATATATTATATATATATAATGGCCTGAATAGAATGTGCCGCGCCATGGCAGTTCGCGAATTTCGACCATTGACTTCGAATTGATATTACGGGAGATCCGACCGTCGGATTCTCCTAAAACCAGAACTGTTGGGTTCGCATCGAAAAGTGCTTTCCAACAAATATAAGAGATTTTAAATCTAACGGTTGGATTTGGAATTATGTCCAAATCAAATTTGGAAAAGGTCGTTGTATGTGCAGTTCGATGACCGTTTATGGAAATTGACTGTACGGGCCTTGATAAAATTATTGAAAATAACGATAATTTGTGTAAAATCATAATAAATGATTTGGAAAGAATTGGAATGAAAATTTCTACGTTTGTAAAGATTAAAATATATTTTTATCAAAATGAACTAGTTATTAAATAGATTTGAAATCCGATAATTTTTAAATAAATAAATTGGATTTTTGAATGGTTAGAATATAACCAGAAATTTCCATTATAAGAATTGGAATGGATTTGAAACAA
The DNA here is from genome assembly GCA_030737875.1 of Allium sativum. Lineage (NCBI taxonomy): Eukaryota > Viridiplantae > Streptophyta > Magnoliopsida > Asparagales > Amaryllidaceae > Allium > Allium sativum. The sequence continues at coordinate 225,045,815 of CM060911.1, read as the reverse complement.
ACTTATCTTTGGAATATTTCGATATTGGATTCCGTGATTATACGGATATTGTAGAGGAATTTGGAAGATATATATATATATCGTTATTCCAATACGACATTTGTTGATCTCAGAATTTGATATTAAATATAAGACGATATATTTTCTATTCATACACTACAAGAAACGCTTCAAATAGCGACGGCATATAGCCGTCGACGGCCAACGCTAGCCGTCGCTATTATTGCGTTACCAACAGGAATAGCAACGGGGATAGCGACGGCCTCGTCGTTTGTTTAGCAACGGCTAGCGACGGCATATAAACATGTGTCATCTGACGTGTCAAGTAGTTGGTTTGACCGGGAAGCCGTTGCTGTACGTCGCTAATTAGCCGTTCCAAGCCGTCGCTATATGATGACCATTTGGCCGTCGCTAGCTATCGCTAGCCGTTGCTAAACCTGAAACAAAAAACTGAAGTACACAGCAATTTCTTTCCTTCAACCCAATCAACAAACAATCAATCCAAAAACCAATACCACATCACTATTATCTTACTGTTTCACCAATACTCATGCCCAATCAATCCATCCATACCATCATCAAATACATAAAAAAAGCAAAAATGAAAACTCCATCATAACATAAAACTGTTTAAATAAAGTCGTACATGTAAAAACACTTCATACCACCGTCCACAAACCGTCATCTATGTCCAAACACATCATATAACATCGTACGTACATTTAACATAGAAAAACTAAGTATATTTACGTACAAGAGTCTAAGTCATAATGAGCACCTACACTACGAACTAATCCTCATCTTCCTTGTTCTCGTTCTCGTTGTCGTCTTCTTCTGATTTCTCTCGATATACAGCGGAATCTTCTCCCTCTCCTCCCTGCCCAGGCATAAACCCATGCTCCTGAAAGTAAGCTGCGATGCGCTCGTCTACTTCCTGTTGCATCTACGTTTTTCTCCAGTCCATCATCTCATTCATCTGCTCTTGCATCCAAGCAATAGTCGCCTCCTCCATCGACCTCTTATAAGCACGCTGAACGGCCTGTGAAATAAATAATTTCCCTTAACTCGTATTCTTGGTTTACATATTTATAAAGCATCGTGATTGTAGTAATTTACATCTAAAAAAAGTCTTACCTCCTGATTGCCGAAACCATATCGCCTTCCTCTTGTAGGCGGATCAGTGATAGAATGTCAGATGCTATCAGTATCTGCAACTATAAGCTCCTGTCCACTAGCCTCTATCGCTTTAGCAGCCTTCGAATCATACCCCCCTGCAATAGCAATATAATTTTAAGAAAAGTGCTATAAAATTTACTTATATACTGTGATATGAACGAGTATGAAACATTTTAATTTATACGGATAAGCAAATTTACCATTATACGTGCACTCTTCGGATCCGCCCACTCATACGTCACATTTCCTTCTTCATCAGTGTGCTCCACCGCATGTGTGTGTCTAAATATGTCTGCCAACGAAGGCTCTTTTCCGTCACAATCATATAATATGCATACAAAATAACTTGAATTATTAACATTAGTCATCATTATCATAACATAAATGAGAAGAACAATACTGCATAACATACATATTCAACATTATCATTACATAAATCATACTAGTACAAAACGTAAGTAAATTCATAGCTAAAAACAATCAACATCATTATTATTACATAGCTAGCTCATAGTAGTACATAAATAACATAAGTACATAACATCATTCTTCATCATCTTCGGATCCAGACTAGGTCTCATACTCCATATCATTTTCATCAGTACTTACAAATGCATCTACTAATACATTCGCTTCATCATTCAACGACCTAACATCAATGTCATCAGCTATTATTATTTCAGTATTTGGCTCAAAATCCGCTTGATACGCTGCATCGTCTGGAATATAATTTCCATCAAATGTAAATCCTGCCTTTGTTTTAAAAACAGCCCACCTATCTGCTTTATCTTTTTTTAAGGATGGATACGGAGCAAAATAGACTTTTAATGCTTGCTTAGCTAACACAAAAGGATCATACTTATAGTAATGCGACGTATGCCTTATTTCGATTAGCTTATAATCTTTGTGCACGTTGATTCCAGAACCAGGAACATTGCTAAACTAGTTGCATTTGAACAGATAAACTTTCTCTACGGCCTGAGCATAATATGTCAACTCTACAACTTGCGTTAAGACACCGTAAAAATCTGTTATTTGCTCCTCTGGATCATCACTACCTTTGACAAATACACCGCTGTTATACGTTAATTTTTCAGCTCCGTAGTCATTAGTGTTGAATTTAAATCCATTGACAAAGTATATTGGATAAGTTTTTACATTTCTTTTTGGTCCGATAGCAAGATGTCGTAATCCTTCATTAACAACACAGTTTTTCGGATCATGAACATAGTATGAAAATCATCGAGTGAATTCTATACTGAGATCACCAGATGGATGTTGTGATTCGTAGATACTGCATATATGTGTTATGTTCATTTTTTATTAATAGAGACAAATAAATGTATATGTACATATAATTGAATTGTACATCATGAATTTAGTATTACCAGACAAACGGTGCAACTTCCGCACAATTCAACAGAATATATGTGTGTGCCACATTGTAGTCTTTATCGCTTAACCATATTTCCACACATTTTCCTGCAGGTCTTCCGTGTTGTCTAAAAATAGATAACATTGTTTGAGAAGACTCCTGCTCAACGACTTGTTCATTACGGGGAACAGTTACAAAAGACAAGTTCACATCTTCACTAAAGTAATGAGAGGAAAAAAATGAGGCTTCTTCTTCAAGGTACGATTTGCAAATCGAACCTTCTACTCGATCTTTTTGCCTAATTTTTTTTCTTTAAATGATTCAAGAACCTATAATAAGATTAATTTAATTTATATGTTGGTACAATAATCTAAGTTGTAATCTATCACAATTATTGAAATTATATATATAATTACCTCTCAAACGGATACATCCATCCATACTGCACTAGACCTCTAAGAAGTGCTTGGATGGAAGATGAATAGGTAAATGCTCCATTACATTAAAAAACCAGGTGGAAATATTTCTCGAGTTTGCAGATCACTATAGGGATTTCTAGTTCAAGCTTACGTAGACGGTCTACCTTTAACGTCGTTGAACAAAGTTGTTTATAAAACAAACTTAATTCTGTCATAACACTCCAGATTTTTGTAGGCAACAGTTCCTTGAAAACCACAGGTAAAAAGTATTCCATCATGATATGGAAATCATGGCTTTTCATTCCACTTAATTTATTGTTTTTGAAGTCCACGCATCTACGGAGGTTTGAAGAAATCCCATCAGAACATCGTAATCCTTCCACCCACTTTAGCATGAGTTTTACTTGCCTGTTGTCTAGCTCATAGCATGCTTTAGGTTTTTTATTTTCATCATACAAGTGCAGCTCCGGCCGTTTACAAAAGTGTAATATATCGCGTCTCGAATTCGCATCATCTTTGGTTTTACCCTTTACATTCAAAACTGTATTAAAAACGTTATCAAAAACGTTTTTTTCATTATGCATCACGTCAATATTATGCCTAAGTTTTAGAATTTTCCAGTAAGGTAACTCCCAAAATATACTTTGTTTGCACCAATTATGAATGTCCGATTTACCTGGAATTTCAACCTGCTCTCTAGTTTCATGTATCTTTGGGTACTCACTTATAACTTCATATATCTCTTCACTTGTCCAAACTTTAGGCGGTAGCATAGTCTCTACTTTGTTGGCTTTAAAGTTCTTTTTATCCGTTCTAAATTTATGATTAATATGGAGAAAACAACGATGACAGTCAAACCAAGAATATATTTTTTCATACTCTAATGAAAATTCCCGTGTCTCCTCCATACAATGAGGACAAGCTAGACGTGACAACAAAGAATTTTGCTCGATCCGAATCGATCGCTAAACCGACCAAGACCATTCAAAACCCCTGATTGTTTTGAAAACATGACCAATCAGAACACAAACAGAAGAACATTTCATTGTTTATTACAACAATTCATCAGAATACAAGAATATACAGAGTATAATCAAATAATATACATAAGAAAATATCAGAGATTTAAATACATTACTACAGCGGAAAAATAATACAATACATAAATGAAAGATACACGGATACAGAGCTTTCCGGATATCGTTCCAGTTGTAAACCAGGCTCCTGTGAATATAAATCTACAAAACCAAAACTACTAGCTGCCCGTGTGGAAAATAGGGCACCCAGAGTTTAGGTTAAAACAATAAACTCCGGGTCAGTCATGTGACTGGTATGAGAACTAAAACAGTTATTAATCTTTATTTTAAAGTTAGGTAAATCAAGGGACCAGGCCGTATAACACTGAACGGGTTTCCTCCCAAGAATACCAGTGCATAAAACAACAGCGCAATGCTACATAAAGAACAATGAAGCTATTATAAGACCCAGGTCCCATCACATAATGCAACACAAGCCGGAGGATAGGGTTTTGCCTTATAATAGCCAAAGAATGCTTGATACGCTAAATTTCATCTTTTATTAATATAAGTATATAGTGTCAAAACAATTTCAATCATAAGTATCAACCATAGACGGCATAGGTACCATATATCATGTCGCCAATACCAGGCTCTACCATCAAAACCGCAAAGTAACGTATTGGAAGTTGGATTTCCATCTATGAACCGAGGCAAGGGATCTTCCTCTACCGAATTCAAGACGCTCTAGCCCGCCCCTCAGGCAAGCGCGTAGGCAAGCCTTGGATCGTCAGGGCTGGTCCACCCGATGTGGATTATAATGCCTGAACACTGTGTTTCCCCACCCTATGGGGTGTCAATGTGTCCAATGACTCCATCGGCTCCACATAGTCACCGATATATTTGAGGCGCCTCGCAACCCAACAACCACATAAGTCAAACTCGTCAGGGCGTGTCAAACCACTGACGCCACTTCTAGCTAGAAGGAAACGCATGTCCTCCCTGAGGTCCTTCTCCTGTTTCTGGTTCACACTGGGGTGTGAGGCTCGCGAATTAACGCTACACAAAGCTATGCCACACGGGCGGTGCTTTGATCATCAACTACAAGACTCTACTTTTCAACAGAAGCCTTGATCATTTGCATCTTAGCATGCCACACAGGCAAACCACCCCATGCAACCGATATCCATCAATCACACGGAATGATATCCAATGTCAGACACACAGTCCATTTACAAGTCTGTTCGGGGTCTGAACGAAACCGGAGGCACCTTGTACCTCGCATATCCATCGATCTCCAAGTACGTCTGGATGATCACCAACTTATTCCCTCCTTTTGGGTGTACGACCCAATCAAGATCATCGGGAATCATCCAAACGATGTGAATACCTCCGGTCTTCAACCACCGTCTTCACCTTCGACTTATCGTCGTATCAGTTATTCAGAATGGGATAAACCCGGTCTTTCCGAATAACTCACGTATATAATAAACAAGTGTTACACAAACACAACATACGCCTCATTCTAATTCATCAGTCACTAACCGTAAATTAGTAAGAGAACAATTCCACAAATATTAACCCCGGAGGCCGAAACCAACATCAGATCAATACCCAGAAAACCATTCATCTTAACTAATCTTCAGTTAGTTGCTAAATTTCACATTCTTAGGGAGAGGTTCCCAATAATTTTGTCAAAGATAAATTCCTCAAATTTATTCTTTAATCTTCTTTTGAATATCAATTCAAAACAAATTATGGTTTATCCAAACTAGTCGGGATTAACGAACCTTACCGACGTAATCATTTGTTTTAATTTCTCAATCCCAACCTATTCATCCCATGAAGTAAAACTGGTAATACGTCATATCTAGCACCATGGTGTTATCGGTAAATTCAATTACCATTTCACGTTCAAATCTAATTAAAGATTTAACTATCGCCTGGAGCAAAACTAGTGATACTCCATTCTCGATCATTTCAATCTAACTAAAGATTCATTAAAACTCCACTTGGTTTTAATCTTCCCAAAAATCAATATTAATGATTGTTTAACTTGGGAAATCATATCCTGTCTTTAACTGGGTTAAAAAACCAATGTCATTCAAAACACGGTTCACAATAAACCCAAAATCACATTTCCATTCCATCAGCCTTTTACCGTAAATTAGCAAGTGAACAATTCCCTAAGTAATAACCCCGAAGGCCGAAACCAACATCAGATCAATGCCTAGGAAACCATTCAACTTAACTAATCTTCAGTTAGTTTCTGATTTTCTTAACTCCGTTGGGTCTAAGAACAGTATTATTAAAGATACCGTTCACGACAACCCAAAATCACATTCCATTAATTATCGGGTTAAAGAACAAGTGTTATTTAAAACACCGATCACGATAAACCCAAAAATCAATTCAAATTCAATTCCAATTAAATACCATTTAATTGGTATACTTCATTAAATCTAAATAAAAAGATTTAATCTTTTTCTAAACTGGGTTTAAGAACAGTGTTAATGAAGACACCATACATGACAACCCAAATCACATTTGATATTAAATACAAGGCTTTGAATAGAAAATATATCGGCGTATATTCAATATCAAACTCTACGACCAACAAATATCGTATTTGAAATAACGATATAAATATATCTTTCAAATTTCCATAACAATATCTGTATAATCATGAAATCCAACATCAAAATATTCCAAAGACAATTTCGATTCAAATCCATTCCAATTCAGTTATTGGAAATTCTGGTTACTTTTAAAACCATTTCAAATTCAATTTATTTATTTAGAAATAAATGGATTATAATTCTAGTCCAAAACTATTTCATTTCGATAAAAAACTATTTTTATCTTTTCAAATATGGAATTTTTCATCCCAATTCTTCCCAAATCATTTCTTATGATTTTACACAAATTATTACTATTTTTAATAATTTTATCGAGGCCCGTACAGTATATTTCCATCAACGGCCATCGAACTGCACTTACAGCGACCTTTTCCAAATTTATTTGGACATAATTCCAAATCCAACCGTTAGATTTCAAATCTCTAATATTCGTTAGAAAGCTCTTTTTGATACGAACCCAACGGTTCTGGTTTTAGGAGAATCCGACAGTCGGATCTCCCGTAATATCCATTCGAAATTAATGGTCGAAATTAGCGAATTGCCGCAGCGCGGCGCGTTCTATTCAGGCCATTATATATATAATATATATATTATATATATTTAGTCGATTTCCTTTCAAAACATATTCTATAAATCGTTTTAAATTCGTTTTCAAAACGATTTCAACTTCATATTCAATTTTAAATCAAAATTGAATATTCCGTATCATCGATATATAAATGATAGTATTTTCAAAATATTATATTTTGAAATCAATTCCTTTTCACTATTCATTATAAAAATGAATAAAATCGATATAAATATCGTTCACGTCAAAATGGCGCATATCTAGTAAACACGGCTTTATGTATTTCAATAACTTCGTTATTCTATTCAACAAATGAATATTTTCTTCAACACATGAATTTTCTTTTATTCAACACATGAATATTTATTTTATTCAACACATGAATTTTCTTTTATTCCACACATGAATATATATTTTATTCAACACATGAATTTTCTTTTATTCAACACATGAATAGTTTCAACACATGAATATTCTCAACACATGAGTATTGTCAACACATGAATATTTTGTTTATTCAACACATGAATATAATTTATTTTCTAAATTGGAATGAGACCCACTCAATTAACATATAATGTTATTTATATGGGTTCTATACAACACATGTATATAACAGCAATGATAAATGATCAACCATCATCCAAAGTGCACCACACAACTGCATAAGCATTAAATATAAATAATTAACACTTACACAGTCTGTCAACCCATTGATTGACATACAACTAAACAATCGGGATTAGTGTATGTCAAATATCATCCCAATACCAGTATGGGGTTTCAAATCAACAAACACATATTTTTATTTGTGCAGTTGGGCGATGTGTAAAATTTAACGTCCCAATCAATAACAGTCAAATGGGTGTACATAAACAAATCGTCTGATTTGTTTATAACTATTTATTTTATTTATACGTTGAAAATTATATTATTAACCATAAAATAATTTATTTCATTCCACTACACACAATCATTTTTCACAACACATCAATCAAACAAACAAGTCATCCATGGTCTGTGGACGACGGGTGTCGGGTGCTGCTAAGCATCGTCTACATCCTAGTATATATTTCAACTAGAAAATAAATTAAAAGTGAGAAGTTCTCACCGAGAAGCTAAACCAAACGCCGCCACTCTTCATATGTACGTAATCTTTGCCGTGTTTGCCTTTTGTCACTTTCGTTGCCCGTATTCACTACATATATAAAAATCACATATTTTTACTTCGCCTTCATAATAAAAATTATATTTTTATTCCGCTACTATATAGATATAAATTATATTTTTAAACTGCTATCTTTAAAAATAAAAACCACATTTTTATTTGTTAACTTTCAATATAAAAATTACATTTTTATATCACTTTCATATACATATAAATCGCCTCTTTATCATGCTAATATATATTTTCAAAATGATGTTTATATAGAAAAGATTATATTTTTAACTAAACAAAGCATAAAGATCATATTTTTAATTATGCAAAAGCACAAAAATTATATTTTTAGCTAATTAAAAATCTTAACTTTATCCTACTAAGAATCTAATCTTTAAATATATACCTAAATGTATAATTTCCGATTTTTAAATATATCTACATATAAGAAAACTGAAAATAAACAAACGTAATTCTATAAAATAGAAGAACTCACTTTTTAGAGGGGATGGAGGCTGAGGGGCGCGCTGGAGGAGTGCCAGTAGTGGTGGGGTTCGTCGTGGGGATGGTGCGGTGGTCAGGTGGTGGTTGTGTTGGAGGGTAGCGGTCGATTTTGGGCGTAGGGGTCTTCGTCGGTTAATAGAAGATGAGGAAGAGGAGGGGAGAGCGGAGGAGATGGCTGCTGGAGGGGAGTCGGCGTCAGAGGGGAGGGGGAGCGGCGGGGGTTGTTCTACCTCCGGTGGCGGCGCTAGGCTTCCGCCCCTTTCCTTTTCCTTTTTTTTTATTTCTGAAAACGGTTTCTTAGGGGATAGAGAATGTGGAGAGGGAGGGTTATATAATATATATATATATATATAATTATTTTTAAATTCCATAGTGCTGACTTTTATTTCAAATCCCAAATCGAGTCCAACGACTGTCATCCCTAGCTAATTACCCCCATTCTGAACACAATGGGATATGTTTCGTAAGCCAGTTCAATCGTTACGATCAATTTCTATTAAATTTAAAATATAAATCAATATATATTCAATTCAAACGTACATTTCAATTTACCGGGGCCACATACGGACTCTAAAAATTCCCGAAAATTATTTCTAGCCTAGTATTGACGATACGGTCCTAACAAAACTAATTTCGTCGAATTTTGAGACCGTTTGAAAAATGGCCATTTTCAGGTCGATCGAATTCAACTGAAATTGGTCAATCACGTTTTCTTCTCCTACGCTCACATATTGATTTCAAAAATTATGGAAATTTGAATCTATCAATAATTTGACATTCCGGTTCCAACAAAAGTGGTTTCGTCGAAAACAGAGGTTGTTTGCAAAATGGCTATTTTTAAGGGCCAGAATTCCATAGCGACTATTTTGTATTTTCAACTGGGCATAATTTTTTATTCCCGCAATGAAATTTCAATTTTTCGAATTCGTTAGAAAGATATTTTCAAATAGATTCTAATATTTTTGGTTTCGCTAAAATCCGGTTTATTTTGAATCCTGTGCGTTCATTTGAAATTTGAAATCGAATTTTCAAACTACCGCGCCATTTTCAATTCCTTTTTTAATTTAAAATAAATATATATATTCTAACGACGATCAATATAAATATATACGTCTATTTCTATTCAAACTAAATTTCTCGTCGTTATTATTTAAAATAAACCATTTCAAATATTCAAAATTCACTAAAATTGCCAAAATAAAAATTTTAAATTGGCTCAGAATATCCGGGTTATTACAATCTCCCCCACTTAAAACTTTTCGTCCCCGAAAAGGAATGAAGCTGTTTTACAAAACAACTCAACTTCCATTATTTTCATTATGGCTTAAGTTCTCAAACTTTTCAGTTTTTAAGAACTTTTCAAATTTTTCAAAAATTTGGCTAACACCCTAAATTTTCGAAAAATTCCGCCATAACCTCCCTTGCACCAGGAGCTTGGGGATATTTCAAATAGCCTCCCATGGCCCTCACCAATCCAAAAGAAAAAGAAACAGCCAAGCGACTCATAAAACCATCAAAAACCCAGGGAATACAATAAACATGTACCTATTTGTCGGGCAAACAATTTTATTCCTCTTCTCTAGCCTCCTTGCTATGACCTGTTCAGTGTAAGTACATGTATATGCATGCAAATGCGACTAATTTTCAATACAATTCACTATTTGATACAATTTGGCTAAGTGGTTCAAATTTTAATTAATCAACAATTAATCAAACAACACAACCATCAATCAATTTGTTGATTATCATTTCAAATCCATAACATTGATATATAGTCAAAAATCACATTTTTGGTGCCAAATCACAACCATAAGCCCTATCTAGTTTTGGTTCTCACACCAGTCAATTCGAATCATATAGATATCCCACCTTCAAAACTCGAACACAAATACAGATGATGCCATGGTCATTATCAGCATCATCTCCGGGCGACTAGAGTGTGATTCTATATCTATTCAGCATATTAAAACTTCGAATACACATAAATCAGACGTATATGCAAAATCTCTATATACTGGATTGTCCAAATCAATATATAATAAATATTCAAATACATAAAATATGATTTAATTTTCAAAACAAAATTCGTTTTCATTTTAAAAATATACTCTTCACACTTGTTTTAGGATGCTACTGATCCCATATCTAACGAGTCATTCTTATTGGATATTACTAATCCAACCTCTGATGAATTCTTTCGTATGGTTCTAATGTGCCTTGTTCTCCAAGCTCTGTAAACCAAAGCTCTGATACCAAACTGTGACAACAAAGAATTTCGCTCGATCCGAATCGATTGCTAAACCGACCAAGACCGTTCGAAACCCCTGATTATTTTGAGAACATGACCAATCAGAACACAAACAGCAAAACATTTCATTGTTTATTACAACAATTCATCAGAATACAAGAATATACAGAGTATAAGCAAATAATATACATCAGAAAATATCAGAGATTTAAATACATTACTGCAGCGGAAAAATAATACAATACACAACTGAAAGAGATACACGGATACAGAGCTTTCCGGATATCGTTCCAGTTGTAAACCAGGTTCTTGTGAATATAAATCTGCAAAACCAAAACTACAAGCTGCCCGTGTGGAAAATAGGGGCACCCAGAGTTTAGGTTAAAACAATAAACTCCAGATCAGTCATGTGACTGATGTGAGAACTAAAACAGTTATTAATCTTTATTTTAAAGTTAGGTAAATCAAGGGACCACACCGTATAACACGGAACGGGTTTCCTCCCAAGAATACCAGTGCATAAAACAACAGCGCAAGGCAAAATAAAGAACAATGAAGCTATTATAAGACCCAGGTCTCATCACACAATGCAACATAAGCCGGAGGATAGGGTTTTACCGTATAATAGCCAAAGAATGCTTCATACGCTAAATTTCATCTTTTATTACTATAAGTGTATAGTGTCAAAACAATTTCAATCATAAGTATCAATCATAGACGGCATGGGTACCATATATCATGTCACCAATACTAGGCTCTACAATCAAAACCGCAAAGTCACGTATTAGAAGTTGGATTTCCATCTGTGAACGGAGGCAAGGGATCGTCCTTTACCGAATTCGAGACGCTCTAGTCCGCCCCTCAGGCAAGCGTGCAGGCAAGCCCTGGATCTTCAGGGCCGGTCCACCTGATGTGGATTATAATGCCTGAACGCTGCGTTTCCCCACCCAATAGGGTGTCAATGAGTCCAATGACTCCATCGGCTCCACGTAGTCACCGATATATCCGAGGCGCCTTGCAACAAAACAACCACATAAGTCAAACTCGTCAGGGCGTGTCAAACCACTAACGCCACTTCTAGCTTGAAAGAAACGCATGTCCTCCCTGAGGTCCTTCTCCCGTTTCTGGTTCACACCGGGGTGTGAGGCTCGCGAATTAACGCTACACAAAGCTAGGCCACACAGGCGGTGCTTTGATCATCAACCACAAGACTCTACTTTTCAACAGAAGCCTTGATCATTTGCATCTTAGCAGCCACACAGGAAAACCACCCCATGCAACTGATATCCATCAATCACACAGAATTATATCCAATGTCAGACACACAGTCCATTTACATGTCCGTTTTGGGTCTGAACGAAACCGGAGGCACCTTGTACCTCGCATATCCATCGATCTCCAAGTACGTCTGGATGATCACCAACTTATTCCCTCCTTTTGGGTGTACGACCCAATCAAGATCACCAGGAATCATCCAAATTATGTGAAGACCTCCGGTCTTCAACCACCGTCTTCACCTTCGACTTATCGTCGTATCAATTATTCAAAATGGGATAAACCCGGTCTTTCCGAATAACTCGCGTATATAATAAACAAGTGTTACACAAACACAACATACGCCTCATTCCAATTCATCAGTCACTAGCCGTAAATTAGTAAGAGAACAATTCCCCAAATATTAACCCCGAAGGCCGAAACCAAATTTTTAATAATTTTATCAAGGCCCGTACAGTCGATTTCCATCAATGGCCATCGAACTGCACTTACAACGACCTTTTCCAAATTTGATTTGGACATAATTCCAAATCCAACCGTTAGATTTTAAATCTCTAATATTAGTTAGAAAGCACTTTTCGATACGAACCCAACGGTTCCAGTTTTAGGACAATACGACGGTCGGATCTCCCGTAATATCCATTCGAAATTAATGGTCGAAATTCGCGAACTGCCACAGCGCGGCGCGTTCTATTCAGGCCATTATATATATATATATAATATATTATATATATTTCGTCGATTTCCTTTTAAAACGTATTCTATAAATCGTTTTAAATTCGTTTTCAAAACGATTTCAAGTTCATATTCAATTTTGAATCAAAATTGAATATTCCATATCATCGATATATAAATGATAGTATTTTCAAAATATTATATTTTGAAATCAATTCCTTTTCTCTATTCATTAAAAAAAAAGAATAAAATCGATATAAATATCATTCACGTCAAAATGGCGCATATCTAGTCAACATGGCTTTATATATTTCAATAACTTCGTTCTTCTATTCAACAAATGAATATTTTCTTTAACACATGAATTTTCTTTTATTCAACACATGAATATATATTTTATTCAACACATGAATTTTCTTTTATTCCACACATGAATATATATTTTGTTCAACACATGAATTTTCTTTTATTCAACACATGAATAGTTTCAACACATGAATATTCGCAACAAATGAGTATTGTCAACACATGACTATTTTGTTTATTCAACACATGAATATAATTTATTTTCTAAATTGGAATGAGACCCACTCAATTACCATATAATGTTATTTATATGGGTTCTATACAACACATGTATATAACAACAATGATAAATGATCAACCATCATCCAAAGTGCACCACACAACTGCATAAGAATTAAATATAAATAATTAACGCTTACATAGTCTGTCAACCCATCGATTGACATACAACTAAACAATGGATTAGTGTACGTCAAATATCATCCCAATACCCGTGTGGGGTTTCAAATCAACAAACACAGATTTTTATTTGTGCAGTTGGGCGATGTGTAAAATTTATCGTCCCAATCAATAACAGTCAAATGGGTGTACATAAACAAATCGTCCGATTTGTTTATAACTATTTATTTTATATACACGTTAAAAATTATATTTTTAACCATAAAATAATTTATTTCATTCCACTACATACAATCATTTTTCACAACACATCAATCAAACAAACAAGTCATCCATGATCTGTGGACGACGGGTGTCGGGTGCTGCTAAGCATCGTCTGCATCCTAGTATATATTTCAACTAGAAAATAAATTAAAAGTGAGAAGTTCTCACTGAGAAGCTAAACCAAACGCCTCGACTCTTCATATGTACGTAATCTTTGCCGTGTTTTCCTTTTGTCACTTTCGTTGCCCGTATTCAATACATATATAAAAATCACATATTTTTACTTCGCCTTCGTAATAAAAATTATATTTTTATTCAGCTACCATATAGATAAAAATTATATTTTTAAACCACTATCTTTAAAAATAAAAACCACATTTTTATTTGTTCACTTTCAATATAAAAATTACATTTTTATATCACTTTCATATACATATAAATCGCCTCTTTATTATGCTAATATATAATTTCAAAATGATGTTTATATAGAAAAAATTATATTTTTAACTAAACAAAGCATAAAGATCATATTTTTAATTATGCAAAAGCACAAAAATTATATTTTTAGCTAATTTAAAATCATAACTTTATCCTACTAAGAATCTAATCTTTAAGTATATACCTAAATGTACAAATTCAGATTTTTAAATATATCTACATATAAGAAAGCTGAAAATAAACAAACATAAGTCAATAAAATAGATGAACTCACTTTTTAGAGGGGATGGAGGCTGAGGGGCGCGCTGGAGGAGTGCCAGTAGTGGTGTGGTTCATCGTGGGGATGGTGCGGTGGTCAGGTGGTGGTTGCGTTGGAGGGTAGCGGTCGATTTTGGGCATGGGGTCTTCGTCGATTAATAGAAGATGAGGAAGAGGAGGGGAGAGCGGAGGAGATGACTGCCGGAGGGGAGTCGGCGTTAGAGGGGAGGGGGCGCGGCGGGGGTTGGCCCACCTCTGGTGGCGGCGCTAGGGTTCCGCCTCTTTCCTTTTCCTTTTTTTATTTCTGAAAACGATTTCTTCGGGGAGAGAGAGAGTGGAGAGGGAAGGTTATATAAAATATATAGATAATTATTTTTAAATTCCATAGAGTTGACTTTTATTTCGGATCCCAAATCGACTCCAACGACTATCATCCCTAGCTAATTACCCCCATTCCGAACACAATGGGATATGTTTCATAAGCCAGTTCGATCGTTACGACCAGTTTCTTTTAAATTTAAAATATAAATCAATATATATTCAATTCAAATGTACATTTCAATTTGTCGGGGCCACATACGGACTCTAAAAATTCCCGAAAATTATTTCTAGCCTAGTATTGATGATATTGTCCTAACAAAACTAATTTCGTCGAATTTTGAGACCGTTTGAAAATTGGCCATTTTCAGGTCGATCGAATTCAACTGAAATTGCTCAAACACGTTTTCTTCTGCCTCGCTCACATATTGATTTCAAAAATTATGGAAATTTGAATCTATTAATAATTTGACATTCCGGTTCCAACAAAAGTGGTTTCGTCGAAAACAGATCATTTGAAAAATGGCTATTTTTAAGGGCCAGAATTCCATAGCGACTATTCTGAATTTTCAACTGGGCATAACTTTTTATTCCCGCTATTAAATTTCAATTTTTCGGATTCGTTAGAAAGATATTTTCAAATAAATTTTAATATTTTTGTATTCGCTAAAATCCGGTTTATTTTAAATCCTGTGCGTTCATTTGAAATTTGAAATCGAATTTTCAAACTACCGCGCCATTTTCAATTCCTTTTATAATTAAAATAAAATATTTATATTCTAACGACGATTTAAAAAAATATATACTTTCTAATTCTATTCAAATCAAATTTCTCGTCGTTATTATTTAAAATAAACAATTTTAAATATTCAAAATTCACTAAAATTGCCAAAATAAAAATTTTAAATTGGCTTAGAATTTCTGGGTTATTACACTAGACGTCCGGCAGTGCTCCGACCTGAAAGCATGCCATACACGGGAAAATCACTAATAGTCCATAATACAGAGCAAACATACGAAAATTTCTTTTTCTCGAAATGTCGTATGTTTCGACTCCTTCATGCCACAATGTTTTCAAATCTTCAATCAACGGTTATAGATAAACATCAATTACTTATGTCGGATCATCGGGACCGGGGACGACAACCGTTAAAAACATATACGGATTTTTCTTACACATCCATGGGGGTAAGTTATAAGGAGTAACAATGATAGGCCATGATGAATATTTACTACCAAATTGAGAAAATGATGAAAATCCATCCGTGCATAAACTGAGTCTAACATTAAGGCTCTCGGCAGCAAATTCAGGATAAGTCCTATCAAAGTGTTTCCATGCTTCACCATCAGACGGATGCATTATAGTTCCTTCTTCTGATGTTCTCACGCTATGCCATCGTATATGACACGCTGTAGCAGAAGATGCATATAGTCGTTGAAGTCTGGGGGTTATGGGTGGATAATGCATTCTTTTATATGGAACTTCTTTTCCTTTATTTTTCCTTGGTTTATATCTATCTTCTTTGCAAAATTTGCATTTTCTACGGTGAGCGCCTTCTTTCCAATACAACATGCAACCTTTAACACATGTATCTATCTTATGGTACGGTAATCCAAAAGAGGGCATAAGTTTTTTCACTTTATAATGACTATCGCACATCAAATTATTGGGCGGCATATGTCGTTTTGCAGTTTGTACAACTGCTGTAAATGCAGCTTCTATAAGATTGAAATTTGATTTCATAGTGATAAATTCGGTGGTTACAGACAACTCGGTTCCGCTTGTACACCCTTCCCACAATGGCCTCTTAGCAGAATTCAATAACTCATAATTTTTTTTCGCTTCCGCCGTTGGCTCTTCAACATTTCCAGTCTCATCGTCGCTTTGCTCAATGTTAGGAAACATTGATCGTGCTGCATCTTGCACCATATTTTCTATCGGATTCGTCAATGTATTATCGTTCATCATTGTACTATCGTCCTCTACCACTACAGGGTTAGACGTAGGTTGAACAAGTTCTCCATGACGATCCCATAAGTGATAATTCGACACAAAACAAAATTTATATAGATATACTTCTACTACATCTGGCTTCCAATGCTTCAGATGTCTGCATTTACTACACGGACAACGAATGTCTACGTTACTCCGATTATTAGATTTAGCGAATCTAATAAATTGTTGGACTCCATTACAAAAATGTTCCTTTAGCGACCCTTTCTTACCGGTTCGGGGTTGATACATCCAACTGCGATCATGAAAATAATCGAACATTTTCCTGATTTGCAACAAATATGTTAGAAAGTTCGATCAAATGTAACACTTTATACTATTTTAAATCTTGTAAAATTTCATTTATAACTAGTGCATGTTTTCGAATTTTTTGTTTATTTCTTTTTTGCTTTGACGGCCGGTCTACCTACTTTCCATTACAAATATAATAACGTAAGCATATTTTATAAATCATTCCAAGTTAAACGGTTCAACAAAATTTCGGCAGCACTTCCCTTTGGTCCCTCTATTGTACACAAATGCGTGTACACAGGGAACAAAAAGGAAGTGCCATCGAATCTTTGTTAACCGTTTAAACTGAAATGATTTACAAAATATGCTTACGTTATTATATTTGTAACTTGTCCAATACTAGGAAAAATCCAACGAATATTGTATCAGATGAATATAGATTTCCGTTTTTTGTAAAAACGAATACCCATATAACGATCATATACAACACTTGTCAGACGGGGCCAAATTTTTCTAAGAGGTTCACATAAGTAGTCAAAAAACATTCAATCTATGTTTAAACCAAAAAAAAAAAAACACAAATGGAAAAAGTGCTTTTTTTGCGCTATGGGCTTTTTTGCGCTTCACTATAGGTGCGCCTTAAACTTCAAAAAAGCTCCTTATATAGTTGTGCCTTGCGCCTTTTTCCGTCTACATGTACTTTCGATTTGAGTTACTTTCAATTTGTACTTTCAATTTGTAAAATAACATGACAATGAAAATTATAAATTAGTTTGAGTTACTTTTAGTTAATTTTAGTTTAAGTTATAAATTATGAAGTTAATTAACCGTGCATGCATAGAGGGCCATCATTACTCCGTTTCACTAGTCATAATCAAGTTACTACCGCTAAACAATCACATTTACTTTATTTTTTTCTCAAATGATCCTACAATACAATCAACCTACAACACAATCAATGCAAACCCAATTATATACATGATAATCGTCGTTTTCATGCTCCTAAATCAAGCACATATGTGATAATTAACGATTTCAACCCTCTAATCAATTCCACTTATTCCCAAATCAATGTATAACAATATCAACATCATATGCAACTTACAATACAACCAATTTCATACCCATAAACAATCAATTTACAACCCCACATAAACATACATAATAAGCCTAAATAACCCTAATTAAACATATATTAGGGATTAGAAGACATACCGGAGCAATTTAGGAGATAGAATGGATTTTTGAAGGAAGAAATTGGGTTTTAGGGGGGGGCGACGACAGCAGAAATTGGGTTTTCGTTTTTGTTTTTTTTTTTAATTTGGAAACTGAATCGGGAAAGAAAGCCATGCTGGAATGTATTCTCATAATAAGCGACGGCTAGCAACGGCCGCTTTTTTGGCCGTCGCTAGCTGTCGCCCATGCTCGTCGCAAATTGAGGCCTTTCTTGTAGTGAGAGCCTTGTATTTAATATCAAATTGGATTTTGGGTTTTCGTGAATGCTGTCTTCATTAACACTATTCTTAAACCCAAAAGATAAAAGAATAAATCTTTTAAATAAGATTTGAAGAAGTTTACCAATTAATTAATATTTAATTGGAATCGAATTGAAATTTGTTTTTGGGTTTATCGTCAACAGTGTTTTAAATAACACTTGTTCTTTAACCCGATTAACATTGGAATGTGATTTTGGGTTTATCGGGAGCTGTGTTTTAAATGACATTAGTTCTTTAACCCACTTAAAGACAGGATTTCTTTCCTGAATTTGAATAGTCGTTAAGTAATAATTTTTGGAGATTAAAACTAAATGGAGTTTTAATGAATCTTTAATTAGATTGAAAGGTGAATCTGATAACTAAAATTATCAAATTTGGTAAAAGATCGAGAATGGAGCATCACCAGTTTTGCTACAAGCGATAGTTAAATCTTTAATTAGATTTGAACGTGAAATGGTAATTAACGTTACCGATAACACCGTGGTGTTAAATATGAAGTATTACCAGTTTTGCTTTATGGGATGAATAGGTTGGCATTGGGAAATAAAATAAATGATTACTTCGGTGTGGTTCGCTAATCCCGACTAGTTTTGGATGAACCTTAATATGGTTTAAATTAATATCCAAAGGAAGATTAAAGAATAAATATAAAAGAATTTATCTTTGATAAAATTAATGGGAACCTATTCCATAATGATGAGAATATTTGAATAAAAGAGTATTCTGAATTGGAATGAGGCGTATGTTGTGTTTGTGTAACAGTTGTTTATTATATACACGGGTTATTCAGAAAGACTGGGTTTATCCCATTTTGAATAATTGATACGACGATCAGTCGAAGATGAAGATGGTGGTTCATGACCGGAGTGCTTCATATCGTTTGAATGATTACCGATGTCTTGATTGGGCTGTACACCCAAGATGAGGTAATAAGTGGTGATCGTCCAGACGTACTTGGAGATCGACCGGATATGCGAGGACCTCTCTCCTGTATTAGACATATGGGATGAGGAATAAGGTGCCTCCGGTTTCGTATAGACCCAGAATGAACTTGTAATTGGATGTGTGTCTGATATCGGATTTCATTCTGTGTGATTGATAGACATCGGTTGCATAGTGTGAATTGTCTGTGTGGCATGCTGAGATGCAAATGATCAAGGCGTCTGTTGAAAAGCAGAGTCTTGTGGTTGATGATCAAAGCATGACTTTAATATAGCATAGCTTTGTATATAGCATTTATTCACGAACCTCGCACCTCGGTGTGAACCAAAAACGGGAGAGGACTTCAGGAAGGGCATGCATTTCCTTCTAGTTAGGAGTGGTGTCTAGGTTTTGCAAGCCAGACGTTTTACTTATGTGGATGATGGATCGCGAGGAGCCTTAGTTATATCGGTCATTGTGGTGCCGATGGATGGTTTGGTCGTTATATGACCAGTTTACGCCCCATAGGGCGGGAAACCGTATTGTTCAGGCATTTTAATTCACTCTGTGTGGATCGGCCTTGACGATCCAAGGTGTTGTTGCGGCTGAATCCTGAGGGGCGGGCTAGAGCGTCTCGAATTCGGTAAGGACGATCCCTTGCCTTGGTTCACAGATGGAAATCCAAATTCCAATACGACATTTTACGATTTTAGTTGTATACTATTGGCGACATAGTGGCATGGGACGCTAATGCTGTCTATGATTGATCCATTTATATTTGAAGTTGTTTCATACACTTTACACTATAATAGTATCAAAATGATTTGTTTTTAAACGTACCAAGCATGTTTGGCCATTATAAGGTAAAACTCTAACCTCCAGCTTGCGTTGCATTGTGTGATGGGACATGAGTCTTATAATAGCTTCATTTTTCCAAAAAGCATTGGTCTGTTTTGTTATATGCACTGGTATTCTTTGGAGGAAACCCGTTCCGTGTTATACGGCATGGTCCCTTGATATACTCCATTTTAAAGCAAAGTTTTAAATAACTTCTTTAGTTCTCACACCAGTCACATAACTGACCTGGAGTTTATTGTTTTAAGCTAAACTCTGGATGAACCTATTTTCCATATGTGCAGCTAGTATTTTTGGTTTTGCAGATTTATATTCACAAGATCCTGGTTTACAGCTGGAATGATATTCGGAAAGCTATGTATCCGTGTATCTCTTTCAGTTGTGTTTGTATTAATTTTTCGCTGCATTGTAATTTGTAAATCTCTGATATTTATCAAATGTATATTATTTGTTCATACTTTGTATATTCTTGTACTTTGATGTAAATTGTCGAAATAAGTGATGAAATGTTCTTCTGTTTGCGTTCTGATATGTCGTGTTCTCAACTCAATTCGGGCTTACCTTTACGGGGAAGTTCGGGCCGTTTCAACATCTCTAGGGGTACATGAGAAATGTATCCAATCGACTCTTTTTAATAAATAGATCTAACTGCAACTTCAAATGTGGAATTGAAAGGGATCAAATAAAAAATGATACTCTGAATTACATAATTTAAATGAAATATATGATCAACCAATATTTATTAAATTTGAAAAAGACTATATTCATCTATTTGAATACTTGAAAACTCATACTCTCGCTCTACTTAAATGGGCACCTAAGAGTTTAAGGGGAAAAAAGAAAAAAGTTGGGTCAGACAACAGTCTGGTGTGAATAATAATATACCATATCGAACCAAAACATATATCTAGTCAAACCATGCTGCTATACAGAATGGATTTTTTCCCACACTAGTACCTTGGTAGCATAATAACCATTGCCTTTGCTCTTGCACTCACAATGGTCCTTATTTTTGTTTACTCGTCTTAACATAGTTATGATTACCCGTCATACATTCAAGTAACTGCCCGTCTTGATATCATATGACTATTTATCATACTTTAAATAACCATATATCATAAAGTTGTTGAGATGACCCATTCTTTACCATCTCGATTTTTGATCCCTTGATTTATTCATTATAAAGTTTATGGACTACCTATCCATTATATTTCACATATTAAATAGATATGTGCACCAACAATCACCACCTCATAGTTTTCCTAAGATAACCATGAATCCATAATTTTTCGATTGGAGACTACTAATCCCAACATCATATGTATAATCCATCTCACATTATACAGTTTTCAATCAATTCCATTTATTTTCTATTTTTAATCTTGTACCCCAAGAATCTAGTTTATCGTATTTCTCTCTCTTTCTCAGAGAATCCTAAGAATATTGTCACTTCATTTCATCATTGTCATTGCAACTCCCTTGCCCCCGCCCTCCATCATCGCAACTCTCTCTTCTTATCATTTTTACATTCTTTTACTCCATTGGGTTAAGAACAACTGAAAAACTAAACAGTGATACGTCAAGTAACAACCGAACGACTTTTCAAAATATGAAAATATTCGTATTACTCAAGGTCGTTTGGAAGAAGACAGCCAATCAACTGATGACTGTCAAATGACTATGGGTAATATGAAGTGCATTTCTTTTTAATATTTGTGGTAAATTGTAGTCTCTGTTGAGGTGTGTATAACATACTCTACGTAAACTTGAAAAAGTTGCTAAATGCAAAGAGAAATATGTAGTTTCCCCAAGTTGGAAATTTTAGAGTTATTTTTTTAAAGCGTCATTAAAGGAGATGCAAATCAAAGTCAATTGATGAAATAGTTTCCATTAAGTCAACCTATGAAATAGTTGTCTTTTCACGTGAGTTCCCTCTTTTCTAGAAAAAAATGATGCCGTCGTGTCAAATTTTTGGTTTCCCTTACAAAAGAAGCTATACTGTAAATCGGATCAGTGTTAGAAAGTATGTGTACAATTTTTATTGTTGCGATGATTTTCATTTGCATTTTATTTATACCACAACTCCTCCAATATTACAAAGGTGTCTTAATAAATACTTAGAAAATTCAAAAATCCGTATTTGAAAAGTAAATAAGTAATCTAAACAATTAATTTGGATGTGGATGCGAATACCAGTTGTTCAGCACTTTGATTTTGATGTAAGACCTCACTAATTGTTAAATCATCTCATCTCATTTGAGATGAGATCGAAGATTTTACCCGAAATTCAATATTTGACAATCTTTTTAGTTATAAGTGTTTTAAATC
This sequence comes from Allium sativum, assembly GCA_030737875.1. Taxonomy (NCBI): domain Eukaryota; kingdom Viridiplantae; phylum Streptophyta; class Magnoliopsida; order Asparagales; family Amaryllidaceae; genus Allium; species Allium sativum. Next base: position 225,022,933 of record CM060911.1, on the reverse strand, counting down.
TTGTTCATTTTAGTCGAGATATCAGTCCAAGATTTTCTTCAAAATTCGGAATTCGAAACCTTGGCATTTTTATCGCGTAAAACTAAATATAACGTTATTTATAACTGACATTTTTATTAGCGTAATGTTTAAAAATAATACTAGCTGTAACAAGCATTTTCCTTTAGTTTCTAGCTTAATTTTGTTTTAGGATATGTCCTCTTCCCTAGTTCTTCCGTGCATTAAAATTACATTTATAAGATCTAACATCTCTCCATTAATCGTAAGTAGAGGACTATCTACGGGTATCCATTATTTTATTGAGTACTCCAAATTTTGGTTTATCAAATGGATTCTCTCTATAGGCCTGTATATCAGACAGGACAGTCCGTTGTCCGGCTCAGTCCGAGGCTATAAGGTGTTCGTGTTCGTACGATTCTCTTATATGATAGAGCTTGGACACACCGTGTTCCGGTCCAATCCATAATGTTCGATGTTTTTCTACTGTTCGTCCGTTGTCCGGCTCGTACGAATGGTGTTCAAAGTTAATACTTGTCCGGTCTGTGTCCGTCTCCGAATCTCTTATAAGACAGAGCATGGACACACCTCGGTTTGGTCCGGTCCGGTCCGACCCATTTACACCCTTATCTATCTGTTTACTCCTTACATAAATCAACTGTGGATCTTACCTATACATTTTAATTATGCATTTATCCTTCTCCATGCTCGAACTAATTCATTTATTTATTCACCCATCGAAGTTGAGTCCAATATGATATTTCTCCATTCATTTTCTATAGAAAACTTATTATACTTATTTCGAATCCTAATCAAAATGTTTATTTAACAATAGTACTCATTGGCAATTTTATAGAATATATATTCTATGGATGATGTCGAATTATTGATCAAAAACTAAAGAAGCATTTGAGATTTTCAAGATATGGTAAATAGCCGAAATATTGATAATGAAACCAAATTTTCAATTTAATGCTAATGAATAATACATGTTCTTTGAACTCCGCTACTTTGCATTACACGCACTAAGTTGAGGATTTTTTACATCCGCTTTAGTGGCGGTGACATAAGAGGGTCTTGATAATTAGATTTTCGTTTTTTCTTCTACCTTTATATGAAAGGTGTGATTTAGAGGACAAATCAACAATGGAGATCCATTGTATCATTTTTTTGCTATTGAATAGATTTTCCCATTTAGTTATAATAATACTGTTGCATTAAGAAGCAAAAAGGAAGGCGGCTTCAGCACAACACTTCAGATAAGGCCCTTATGTCTAAACTGTAACAAATAATGTCATATTATAACCTTACCAATATCGTTATATATTGTTAACTCTATAGTAGTTTACACTTATTTGTTAATGCTATTTCTAGTATTAAGCTATTAAATCTTATCCCAAACAACCAAAATCTCGATCCACAGAGTAAATCCGTTTGTACACGTCAAACGAAAAAGTTGCTAAATCGAACATGTCAAACGAAAACGAGGTGTCATACCACTAAAATTCAGCAGTTAGGAATACTTCATAAAAAAGATGCGAAGTAAAAGGAAACAGACTAATTTTGATATAATGTTTTTTTATTTATAATAAGAAATTGATTAATAAGGAATTCACCTCATTAAACAATCATAACAAACTGAATTATTACAGGATATTCTCCATGGACTAAAGAGTCAGTTGAAGATAGCCGCCAGGGGATGAACAGGAGGAGGAGCAGCAGGAGGAGGAGCAGAATCACAGTTGCCAAAGCATAAACGCATGTTCAAGGCACACTCAACCAGACAAGTGAATAAAGACGGGTTTTCAAGGCACTGCTGGTCGCATTGTTCATACAAATTTATACAATCTTCAATGCATTAAGTACAAGCAGCATGATTCATGGAGCTTACGCAAACCATAGCTTGCATCATAAGCAATGCAGTAATAGCACTAACTATCATTTTTATTGAAATATTCGGCACCACGTGCAGTCCCTTCCCAACCAGCCATAACATAAGTTTATAACCTTGTCATATTTTTGATGGCTTAGCTTTTGCATAGCTTTTGGTTTCGGATAGTAAGTTGTGCTATTACTACCTATAAATTTGCAGTCAATTGTTACTGTTATAAAAATAAACCGTATGTGTTGAACGTTATATTAGTGCAATTGTTATCATGATGGTCATCTTAGGTTCTCATTACCTTCACGATGGAATGTTTTGGATAATTTCCTTCATGATGGAACAATTAGGTTACACCTCCATAATGATACTCCTAGTTTGTCTTTAACCAGGCAAATGCTTTGTACAATGAGTTTACTATAACATGCACTGAGTATAGTTAAGATAGTCCCATAAAATATCCATAATTGACCCAGTAACTAATTACGATGAACCTACATCTAATTAATTATTGTTTAATATTTAATTTTTAACTCTTTATATGCCAACACCTCAAATGAAACAAAAAGGGAGTTGTAGCCAGAGATCGTTGTAATGCACAAACATATTATGTAATATTTAATTATTTGAATACGCGTCGGTAAATATGTACGCATTTTTAAGTATCCATATTTATATTTTCTTATTGGGCGAGACAAATAGGATACAAACATACACATATACATATATAAGAAAATTTTAAGAGTAGAATAATTATGAACATATAAATTGAGTTTTGAATTTCATGGTACGTTTCTAAATGCCTATATTAGATCAAGATATCATGTGATGAGAGAATGCATCGTAGAGTGACTAGAGTCCATAAGTAGTATATGATTCAAGGATAGAGGATAATGACGTTTTTCCATTCGATATGTGATGTGATACATAAGAATTTAACTTGGAGTTTCGATCATTTATAACCGAATTAAAAATTCTACTATCACGTGCAGTCCCTTCCCAACCAGCCATAACATAAGTAAATTGCAAATCGAAAGAGCATACCGCTAATATATTCTGCGTAGCATAACCTTTTCTTCCAATATATGGAATAACTTAATCAGTAGGTATCTATAACTCCAATACAGTTTTTAAAATATGGATAGTATCAGGATGAACTGCTGATGTGATATGAAACAATATTAAATCGTGGACCATCTGACTTTATTATATCAACATCAAGTAAATAAAGCATTTAAAAAAGCTTGAAAACAGACGAAAATTGTGCTACCTGCTCTTTGAAATCTCTCGCTAAGTTGTCTGTTTGAGTGCCCAATGACCATTGTGTAAACGAAAATACCAACCATTTCGCTAACCATGGTTATGACTGGCGCGCTACGGCGGGCCATGGCGCACGGGGCGACATCAGCGCCATTTCTTCTTGCGGCGTGGGGCATATGAGAAGGCGCGGCAAAAGGCGCGCGACGCAAAAAAGGCGCGCGACGCAAAATGGTGTGCCTTTTGTTTCGTTTTTTGCATGTTTTTTGTTTATTTTTTCATTTTTGCATTTCATATAAAATTATTGTTGATCATATTATTGCGTTTGCTAATGTTTTGTATTTGGTTTTTATTTATTTTGTGGGTTCTGATGGATGACTTTTCTACAGTATTGTTGATCATATTATTGCATTTGCTAATGTTTTGTATTTGGTTTTTATTTATTTTGTGGGTTCTGATGGATGATTTTTCTACAGTTCTTTTTCCTTGAAGAAAAACAAATATATCGATATTGAAAATATATTTTATGTAATACTCTTATACCAAACGTAATATTGCTTGTACAGAAAATATGTATTTCAGTTGATTGTGTATTTTATTTCAAACAGTTTGTAAATGCACCAAATATATTATCAATATTTATCACTTTATTTTTATTATTTTGGCACAAAGTTATCAACTGCATCAGCGAAACAATATTGCCAATCGATATGCTATTCTTCATCATCAATTGTCCTTTGTGTTGCTAAATATAACCACATCATAACAATAAAAAGACTTGATATAATCTAATTGTCCTTATGAATTCGATGATGCAGAAGTTGATTTGGAAAATAAGATTGTTGAATCGGATTCAGAATTCTAGTTTATTAGTAATATGTATTAGTATTCTGGATTTTGAAAACTATTATGCTTGAAATTCTATGCTAATGATGTTAAATATAATTATGTTTCTTTTTTCGAAATAGTAAAACTTTGATTGTATATGTTTTAACAAAAAATACAGAACTTTTAAATTTGTTGTTATATGTTAAATTAAAAAAAAAATGCGAAGTAAATCAGAAAGAAGCGCGCCATTTGCTACGCCGTGTGCCAAGGCTCCAGACTCATGTTGCGCCTTTTTGCGCCGTGCGCCATTAATAACTATGTCGCTAACACAAATTTCTGTCGTTGAAGAGAGACCACGATGTTGTAGTTTGTCACATAACGAGTAGAAACAAAGTCTTTTCATACGAAAATTATTTTGACAACGTTGTTGATGCCCGTTCAAAATGTCATTGATCCAAGCTAAACCGGTATACTCTGAAGTATTAATCCGGGTCATATGATTCCTGCGTGAATTTTGACACAATGATATCCTATATAGATCAAGCAAATCGTCGAAATCGGAAGATGAATCAGAGATACACATTTACTTTGAAGAAGAAGAAAATGATGATGATGGATGAGAAGTGAAGGAAGTAGAGGTGAGTTATAAGAGAGGGTAAAAAGATCCGTTGGGAGGTGAACGTTAGAAAATGATCTGTTGGCGTCGTATGCGTCAGATAACAGCGGATCATTTTCCAGCGTTCACCAATACAGTGATTGAACGTGGAATTCTACGGTCATGCATCCGACGCGTCGGACACGAACGCGACGGTAACGGTGCACAAATTGACTGTGAATGACACACCTAAGTAAGCTTGAAAAAGTTGCGAAATACAAAGAGAAATATGTAGTTTCCCAAAGTTGGAAAATTAGAGTTACTTTTTTTTTTGGCATCATTGAAGGAAATACAAGCAAAGTCCCTTTGGTCGGTTAGTGTCTAAATACTACGAATAATAAATATTTTCCTTTACATTTAATAAGCCAAAAAGCATAGGATTTTTTTTCCTAAATATCTAGATTTCCTTTTGCACATCTCAAGGGGTACATGAGAAATGTATCCAATCGACTCTTTTTAATAAATAGATCCAATTGCAACTTCGAGTGTGGAATTCAAAGGGATCAAATAAAAAATGATACTCTGAATTACATAATTTCAATGAAATATACGATCAACCAATATTTATTAAATTTGAAACAGACTATATTCATCTATTTGAATGCTTGAAAATCCATACTCTCGCTCTACTTAAATGGGAACCTAAGAGTTTAAGGGGGAAAAAAAGTTGGGTCAGACAATAGTCTGGTGTGAATAATAATATACTATATCGAACCAAAACATATATCTAGTCAAACCACGCCGCTATACAGAATGAATTTTTCCCCCCTCACTAGTACCTTGGTAGCATAATATAACCATTGCCTTTGCTCCTGCACTCACAATGGTCTTTATTAATTTTTGTTTACCCGTCTTAACATAATTATGATTACCCATCATACATTCAAGTAACTGCCTGTCTTGATATCATATGACTATCTATCATACTTTAAATAACCATATATCGTAAAGTTGTTGAGACGACCCATTCTTTACCATCTTGATTTCTCATCCCTCGGTTTATTCATTGTAAAGTTTATGGACTAGCTATCCACTATATTCCACATATTAAATAGATATGTGGACCAACGATCACACACTCATATTTTTCCTAGGACAACCATGAATCAATAATCTGCCAATTGGAGACTACTCATTCCAACATCATATGTATAATCCATCTCACATTCTACAGTTTTCAATCAATTCCATCTATTTTCTATTTTTAATCTTGTACCCCAAGAATCCAATTTATCGTATTTCTCTCTCTTTCTCAGAGAATCCTAAGAATATCGTCACTCCATTTCATCATCGTCATTGCAACTCCCTTGCCCTTGCCATCCATCATCGCAACTCTCTCGTTTTGTCATTTTTCTTTCTTTTTACTCCACTGGGTTAGAAACAACTGAAAAACTAAACAGTGAAACGTCAACTAATAAACGAACGACTTTTCAAAATATGAAAATATTTGTATTACTCAAGGTCGGTTGGCAGAAGACAGCCGATCAACTGATGACTGTCAAATGACTGTGGGTAATATGAAGTGCAGTTTTGTTTTTAACATTTGCGGAAAATTGTAGACTCTGTTGAGGTGTGTATAACAGACTCTAAGTAAACCTGATAAAGTTGCTAAATGCAAAGAGAAATATGTAGTTTCCCCAAGTTGGAAATTTTAGAGTTATTTTTTTTAAAGCGTCATTAAAGGAGATGCAAATCAAAGTCAATTGATGAAATAGTTGCCGTTAAGTCAACCTATGAAATGGTTGTCTTTTCACGCGAGTTCCCTCTTTTCTAGAAAAAAAATGATTCCCTCGTGTCAAATATTTTGGTTTTCCTTACAAAAGAAGATATACTGTAAATCAGATCAGTGCATGAAATTATGTATACAATTTTTTTGGTCGTGATGATTTTCGTTTGCATTTTATTTATACCACAACTCCTCCAATCTTACTCAAGTCTCTTAATAAATACTCAGAAAATTCAAAAATCTGTATTTGAAAAGTAAATAAGTAATCTAAAAAATTAGTTTGGATGTGGATGCAAATATCAGTTGTTGAGCACTCTAACTTTGGTGTAGGAGGTCACCTGTTGTTAAGTCTATCTCATCTCATTTGAGATGAGATCGGAAATTTTACCCGGAATTCAATATTTGACATTCTTTTTAGTTATAAGTGTTTTAAATCTTGTTCATTTTAGTCGGGATATCAGTCCAAGATTTTCTTCAAAATTCGGAATTCGAAACCTTGGCATTTTTATCATATAAAACTAAATATAACGTTATTTGTAACTAACATTTTTATTAGTGTAATAGTTAAAACTAATACCTAGTTGTAACTAGCATTTTCTGTTAGTGTATACCTTATGTCCTCTAGCTTAATTTTACATCAAGGTCTGTCCTCTTCCCTAGTTCTTCCGTGCATGGAAATTACATTTATAAGATCTAATGACTCTCCATTAATCATAAGCAGAGGACTATCTACTGGTATCCATTATTATTTTTGAGTACTCCAACTTTTGATTTAATTGATTCCTTCTGTTTACTCATCAAATAAATCACCAGTAGATGTTACCTATATGCTGTAATTGTGCATTTATCCTCCTCCATGGCTCGAACTAATTCATTCCTTTATTCGCTCATCAAAGTTTAGTCCAATGTGGTATTTCTTCATTCGTTTTCTGTAGAGAACTTATTATACTTATTTTGAGTCCAAATCAAAACGTTTATTTAACAACAGTACTCATTGGCATTTTTATAGTATATACCCTATGGAAGATGGCCGAAATATTGATAAAAAATAAAGAAGTGTTTGAGATTTTCAAGATATGGAAAATAGCAAAAATATTGATACAGAAACCAAATAAGCGTTTGAGATTTTGAAGATACAGAAAATTAGCTAGAAATGCTTTATTTTTCATATTCTACAAGTTCTATTATTTGTTGGGATGACTTGCCCAGTTAAATATATGGACGCACAGATGTTTCAGAAGTAAATTAATACAACATAAGTAGATCTGCATGTACACAAATTTCATGAAAATTAATGCGATGTATTTCTGCTGTTAAAACTAAATTTAACTGTAAAATCAAAACAAATGGAGAATTGGCGTATTGTGGTGCTAAGAGCACAGGCAATAATGCTTCTTAAAACCATTGGTTAAAAGCTTCGGTTAGAGCTCCACTGTAAAATTCTCAGTATAGCTAATATCGTTCTTGGACTGTTACAAATTTTCAATTTAACGCCATTGAAGAATAATAGATGTGCTTTGAACTCTGCTACTTTGCATTACACCACTAAATTAAGGATTTTTAACATCCACTTTAGTGACAGTGACAGAAAATGATTTTGATCAATAGATTTTCTTTTTTTCTTCTATCTTTATATAAGAGGTATAATTTAGAGGACAATTCAAGATCCATTGTATCTTTCTTTTTTCTATTAAATAGATTTTCCTATTTATTCATAATAGTATTGTTACATTAAGAAGCAATAGGCGACTTCAGCACAACACTTTAGATAAGGCCCTTGTGTCTAATCTGTAACAAGTAGCGTCATATTATAACCTTACCAATATGGTCATATATTATTAACTCTATAGTTTACACTTATAATTTGTTAATGCTATTTCTAGTATTAAGCTATTAAATCTTATCCCAAACAGCCAAAATCTTGATTCACAGAGTAAATCCATTTGTACATTCATTCGTTCTACAAGATATGCATGCATTACCGAACGAGAAGAAATGATCTCCTTCAACGGTGGTTTTTTCTTTTTTTCAAAGACTTTTAATTCGTTTGTCACATGTCAAGCGAAAAAAGTTGCTAAATCCAACATGCAATGACATTAGTTTTAAAAGTACAGCATTAGAAGAAAACGAGGAATACTTCATAAATAAGATGTGAGGCTAAAGGAGACAGACTAATATTGATATAATGATATTTATTTATTTATAATAAGAAATTGATTAATAAGGAATTCACCTCATTAAACAATCATAACAAACAGAATTATTATTCTCCATGGACTAAAGAGTCAGTTGAAGATAGGCAGGGGACCAACAGAAGGAGGAGCAGCAGGAGGAGGAGCAGAATCACAGTTGCCAAAGCATAATCGCATGTTCAAGGCACACTCAACCAGACAAGTATATAAAGACGGGTTTTCAAGGCACTGCTGGTCGCATTGTTCATGCAAATTTATACAATCTTCAATGCATTCAGTGCAAGCAGCATGATTCATGGAGCCTGCGCAAACCATAGTTTGCATCATAAGCAATGCAGCAATAGCGCCAGCCATCATTTTTATTGAAATATTCGACATCTTTAATAACTTCTCTTTTGTTTGAAGTATATATCTTTTGCTTCTTCTTTCACATTTATATATAGCTTCAGTAAGACAGAGAGAAAGTTGGAGTCTTATTGTGCATGAATTTAAATTAAATGCCATGGTCCATATACTACAAAAAAATATTAAACTAGAGACTGCTAAATTCGGTTTGTAATTAAACGAATCGGTCTCTACATAAATTTTAAAGACGGATCAAAGACTGATATTTCAGTCTTTAAAGTGCAAGTCCTAAATTTATTTTGTAACTGAAATTTCGGTCTTAAAGGATTAAGACTGTAAGTCGGTCTTAAACATTTATTGAAACTGAATTCTTAAGACCGAAATTTGGTATTTGATTGGTCTCAAGTTGTGCACATTTAAAAAAAAAAGGAAAATCTGTTCGTTTATTTACAATCAATTCAACTCAAGATCGCTGGTTTAAGCTATGAGATTAATGTCACTTACATCCAATAGGCATTAATCAGCCATGTTAGAGAAACGCAATTACTTGTCAATTTCAGTTTACATTCAAACTCTCTAAAATTTGGAACAAACATGAATAAGCTACAGTAACAAATAATGTGCACAAAAACATTATAAAGTTTTCATGATGGCGTACAGGTCATGGACCCATTGTACAGCTGAATTTAATGTGACTAGATAACATATTTCTTGTTGATACACTACATTTAAAGCAAAAACAATTTACACTATAACAGGAACGCTTCAATAAAGCTACTTCCAATCCCAAAAATCGTAGTCATTCTCGAAACATGATTTCTACGTCTCTTTTTAAATCCATCTAAAAACTCATTGCCTTGCCTCGAATCTTCACAGCCAGCAGCCTCTTTCAGCGTATTTCTATAGTATGCAGTCATGTTTCTATTGCTCTCGTGATCCCAGTCATGCCAGCCTCATTCAGCGACAACAGACCAGCAAAATGAGTGTAAGAAAACACAATCCTCGAATACTGCCACATTGCTCTTCGTATGTACAGTTTGCATGTGCCCATAACATTGCAGTTCACAAAGTCAAAACCGGATTGCTCGCATGTCGAATTTCTAGCTTGTGCTGCTTATATTGATCTGAATCTCTCTGCATGCTATCGAGTGTAGCTCACATCCCTTGTACATGGATCTGCCATTACCAAATGCATGACACTTCAAATACTTTAGTCAATCATTATTAATGTACAAAACACAGAACTAGGAAACTCTATAACCACTATATTCTACAAATTCCAAAAAATTAATTGAACTCAACCACTCAAACTCCATGAAAGTTCCTCCATATGAATGACAGTTCAAAGTCGTCTCCGCTACGTGCTATGTAGATGTTCACCTCCATCTATGCAAATGAACCTCCATATAATTCAACACCATGATCCTGCATGATACTTAGCTCCTACGGAACTTCTGGAACCCCAAGTATTATGGCTGCAAAGTGAAAATGCAATTTTGAAGCTACTAGTATGGTGAACCCACCGCCGGGTGCACCAGTGAACCTTCCAGCAATCATGGGACGAGATTGGTGATAGTAATTGCATTGTCGAGTTTGAATCAGGTAGTAAGTTTCATAGGGATGAGGAGTTGAAGAAGATAAGGATCTTGTTTTTATGAAAGAAACACTACTAGAATTGAACAGTATTGCAACGGATGCTTCCAACGGCCTCCAACGGGGGTTGACCAACGGCTTCCAACGGAAGCCAAAATACCCATCTGTACACCGTATATAAAATATACGCCGTTGGAAAACGTTTGCGGCCGTTGGTTTTTAAGCCGTTGGAAGCCGTTGCCTTCCGTTACACGGACTGGAACACAAATCAGCCGAAGCTTCCTCCTTCTTCCTCATTCTCTAATCCCACAAAAATTTCCCCCAAATCCCTAAATTTTCCCTCTTTAATTTCTGAAATCGCCTATTCCACTTCATCTTACGCCTAGGATCTCTCCGACCCTATCAAAGCACTCTCTCATCCTCTCCATTCTCCTTTTCTCTCTGATTTTTAGGTATGTGTTTATCCTAATTTTTGTTTAATACCCTATGTTTAGTGTAATTGAAGCATAATTACGGTATGTTTGTGTGTGTAGTGCTGTTAATTTGTTGCTAATGTCAGGTTTAATCATTTTAGTTGCTAATTTAGGGTTTTCAGTAATAAATTACTTAGTTGCTATTATGATCTAGGGTTTGAATTAGTTGAAGTAGTTGTTGTTATTGAGATTGTGTTTATAGATTTCATTGATTATGTTGGTAATCTAGGGTTAATTGATTAGTTAAAGGTGACTATGTATATATGCATATATATAGTGTTATGTGTATATATACACGTAATATAGTTGACACTCTATGCATTTGTTTATTTGGTTAAGGCCCAATTCATCGAAAACAATATTTAATTGTCGAAAACGTGTCGTGGAAATACAAATATTTAAGTTTCTGTTTTTTGGGCTAAGGCGCACAACGGCGCTAAGGCGCACAAAGGTGTACAAAAAACACTTCAATCACAAAAAAAGCAAATCATAATATGTTATTATTCATAAAGCCTTAGAGAGTTTTTTTGGCCCTGTCTGATAAGTATTGTATATAATCGTTATGTGATGTTCGTTTTATTAGCGGAACGGACATTTATATTCATTTTATACAATATTTATTGGATTTGTCCTTTGTATTGGACAAGTTACAAATACAATAACGAAATTAAATCTCGTAAAATATTTCATTTTAAACGGTTCTCAAAATTTCAAAAGCACTTTATTTATGTTCCCTGTGTACACGCAATTGTGTACTATTCAGGGAACTAAAGGGAAGTGCTGCAGAAATTTTGTTGAATCGTTTAAATTGAAAAGATTTACGCGATTTAATTACATTATTGTATTTGTAATGGGAGGTAGGATAACCCACCAGTAAATGATCAATTAACATAACTTGCATCAATCACTAAAATTGTTTTAACACATTGTTAATGCAAATTTTATCATCATAGTTAATATGTAAAAGAAATGTTGTCATTAAAATACAATCTTAGCGTTTGAGCGATCGAACACAAAAATTATGAATCTAATTTTATATAATTCTTTCTAATTTTATATGTACTTAGAAAAAATGGACGATTATTTTAATGATCGAAGCAGGATGTACAAACGAAGAGAAAATGATGGCACGATAAGCAAACAATTTATTAATGGCTTCAGCGTGTTTATTGATTTCGCTTTAAGTAACAATGGAAACGACGTCGAAATCCGTTGTCATTGTAGTAGATGCAAGTTATTGAAGCATTTGATATCGCAAATGGTCAGAGTTCATTTGCGTCAGTATGGTTTTATGCCGAACTATTTAGTTTGGGATCGTCATGGAGAACCGTTAGCATCTACTTCTATACAAGTTGAGGAGGTAGCGAATAATGAAATTGCCACGACGAATCTCGTAGAACAAATGGTTGAAGATGCTGCACGTTCTATGTTCCCGGTTCAACAATTTAATGAAAACGTTGATAATGATGATGATGGTAATGATGAAGAAGAACCAAATATTGAAGCCAAAAAATTATATGACTTATTAGATGCCGCAAAAAAACCCCTTTGGGAAGGCTGTGAAAGCGGAACTCAATTATCAGTAACTGCTGAATACATTGCGATGAAATCTAAATACAACCTCACAGAAGCTGGATTTACAGCTGTTGTACAAGCTGCGAAGCGGCATATGCCTCCCAATAATTTAATGTGCGAAAACCATTATGAAGTAAAAAAAATGATGTCAGCCTTTGGTTTACCGTATCAAAAAATAGATACATGTCTAAAAGGTTGCATGCTATTTTGGAAGGAAGATATCAAGCTTAAGAATTGTAGAATATGTAATCAAGAAAGATACAAACCAAGAAAGAAAAAGGGAAAGGAAGTCCCGTATAAACGTATGCATTATTTACCGATTATTCCTAGACTTCAAAGGTTATATGCATCTTCTGTAACCGCGCAACATATGAGATGGCACAAGGTGAGAGCACAGGAAGAAGGTACGTTAACACACCCATCTGATGGAGAAGCATGGAAGCATTTTGATCAAAAGTATCCCAATTTTGCATCTGAGAGTCGCAATGTTAGACTAGGTTTATGTACGGATGGGTTTTCACCATTTTCTCAATTTGGTTCTAAATATTCATCCTGGCCTGTAATTGTAACACCTTATAATTTACCTCCGTGGATGTGTATGAAAACTTCTTATATGTTTCTTACAATTGTCGTACCTGGTCCTGATGATCCGACACAAGGAATCGATGTTTATTTACAACCGTTGATTGAAGAATTAAAAAAATTGTGGTATGAAGGGGTAGAAACATATGATATTTCCCAAAAGAAAAACTTTCGTATGCATGCTTCTCTATTGTGGACAATTAGCGATTTTCCTGCTTATGCGATGCTTTCAGGTTGGAGTACGGCTGGTCGTCTAGCTTGTCCGTACTGTATGGAAGAAACAAGAGCATTTTCTTTACCTATTGGAAAGAAAATTTCATGGTTTGACTGTCATAGATGTTTTCTTCATATTAATCATCCTTTTAGAAGGGATAAGAAAATTTTTACAGCTAATAGACTTGAAACTTTACGACCACCTAAAGTATGGACAAGTGAGGAAATTTATGAACTTGTACAAGATTTTCCCAAGATTCATGAAATTGGAGTACAGACAGGAATTCAAGGTAAATCATCAATTCATAATTGGTGGAAACAAAGCATATTTTGGGAGTTGCCTTATTGGGAAGATCTTCTGATTCGTCATAATATCGACGTGATGCATAATGAGAAAAACGTGTTTGATAATGTAATCAACACAATTTTGAATGTCAAAGGGAAGACGAAAGATGATTTGAAATCCAGACGTGATATTGAAGTAATATGTAATCGTCCGGAGCTTCATATAAAGCCAAATGACACTAGAAAACCGAAAGCGCGCTATGAACTGGATACTAATCAAATAAAAATATTTTTAAAATGGATGGAAGGGTTAAGATTCCCGGATGGTATATCTTCCAATCTTCGTAGATGTGTTGACTATAAAAACAGTAAACTTAGTGGGATGAAAAGCCACGACTGTCATGTTATGATGGAAAATTTATTGCCCGTCGCTTTCAAAGAACTATTGCCCGTGAAAGTTTGGAATGTTGTAACAGAGCTTAGTTTGTTCTATAAAGAGCTTTGTTCATCTACATTAAAACTTGACCATCTACGTAAACTAGAGGAAGAAATCCCCATATTACTCTGCAAATTGGAAAAAATATTTCCTCTAGGGTTTTTCAATGTTATGGAGCATGTACCTATTCATCTTCCATCAGAAGCACGTCTTCGAGGGCCTGTGCAATACGGATGGATGTATCCGTTTGAAAGGTATATTAATATTCAGTTAATTAAATTTTGGTTAAGTGTATGAAAAAATAATTTACAATAATTCTAAACAGGTATTTAAATCATCTAAAGAAAAAAGTGAGGCAGAAAGCTAGAGTTGAAGGTTCTATTTGCAAGTCATACATTGAAGAAGAAGCTTCATTTTTTTTCTCTCATTATTTTAGTGATCATGTGAACATCTCATTTGCAAGTACTGCACGTAATGATGAAGGCATTGATCAAGATGACTGCCAAGCGACTTTATCTATTTTTAAAAAACATGGTCGGCCTTCTGGTAGATGTGTGGATGAATGGCTGAACGATAAAGATTACAATGCAGCACACACATATATTCTTCTCAATTGCACCGAAGTTGCACCGTTCGTTAGGTACTCTACTTATGCATCTATGTATACATGTATTGTATCTTTAATCATATATGTAACGTATGTCCTATGATTGCAGCATTTATGAATCACAGTATCCAAACGGCGATATCAGCAAAGAATTCGCTAGTTGGTTTACTAATTCTGTTTTTGATCCAACAAATTGTATTGTGGATGAAGGATTGAAACATTTGGCATTGGGACCTAAAAGAAATGTGAAGACATATCCAATATTCTTTGTCAATGGATATAAATTTAACACTAAAGAATATGGTGCTGAAAAATTAACTGACAATAGCGGTGTATTTGTTAAAGGTAGTGATGATCCAAACGACCATGTACACAATTTTTATGGCGTGCTAAACCAGATTAGGCAATTGACATATTTCACAAGACCCGCGGAAGAAGTATTTTTGTTTAAGTGCAAGTGGTTCAGCAATGTTCCGGGTTCTGGAATCAACGTGCACCCAAAATATAATCTTATAGAAGTAAGACATACGTCCCATTATTATAAGTACGACCCTTTCGTACTTGCCAAACAGGCTCTTCAAGTATATTATGCTCCTTATCCTTCTATGAGAAGAGACAAAATAGATCGGTGGGCTGTTTTCAAAACAAAAGCAAGGTTTACATTTGACGGACGTAATATTCCCGATGACCAAGCTTATCAAGCAGACGTCGAGGAAAATGCAGAAATAGTAATAACCGGCGATCAAACAGATTTTGGACCTCTAAACGATGAATCGAATGCATTAATTGATGTATTTGAGACTACAGATGAACCATATATGGAGGAGGAAATAGAGTCGGAATCTGAAAGTGATGAGGACGACTAACTAATACTCCTCATTTTCAAAAGGTAATTTTATGTTATGACATTTCTATTATCAAGTAACCATATATTTATTTTCATGACATTTCTATGAATCAAACTCATATGTTAACTAGACATATCTATGAATCAAACTTATATTTAACACTTCTATGAATCAAACTCGATCATATGTTAACTAGACAAATCTATGAATCAAACTTATATTTAACACTTTTATGAAACAAACTTGTACTCATGTTATGACATTTCTATTATCAAGTACTCATGTTATCTAATACTATGTTTTTACATATAGTTATGTTATGTTTTGTTATGTTTTTGTTTGTAACAGGTATGGCGTCAGGTGGCGAGGAGGGTGGTCCATCGTTGGAGTTATCTCGTCTTGTGGTCTGGCTTAAGCCAAAAGCATCAAAAGGGTAAAAACTAAGTTTTTAGTATAAATTTAATTTAAGTACAATAAATTATTTAAATTGTTGTTCTAGCAACCATATTTTTTTTTCCCGTTTAACACAGGGGGTTTGAGTTGGAGCCGTCCAATACCGTTTTGAGGATATCAAAACGTGTTTATCAGGCCCGCATGACTGCATGTTGGCCCACTTGGAGCTCGATACCCGACTTAGTTAAGGAGACCATATGGCAGGATTTTTTGGTACGTATGTATGATATAACATTTCTTATATTAAGTACATGCTCCTATTTGATAACTTTATATGTATGCTATTTATAAAAAAAACGCAGGGTGCGGTGTATCTCCAGGAGATGGATTTGGATCTCGTTAAGCGCCACTGGAACAGTAAAGTGGCAGCAAATTACAGACAAACAATGAACACTTTAAAATCAAGTGGGAAAAGGCAGTGTTGGGTGAGCGAGTCAGTGTGGAATGATCTACTTACTTATTGGAATAGTAATGAGGACTTTCTGGTAAATTTTACTGCATATTTTTAATTTCGATTATTCTATTCAACTAGTACGTGATTTAGGCTAAGACAATTTTTTTTTAAATTTAAATGTATAGGCCTCGTCTGAGAGAAATGCAGCTAATAGGAGCAAGAATCCGGTTACGCATCGAGGTGGGTCCAAGTCATTTCAGCATCATCGTGAGGATCTGGTATATTTTGTAATTGCATAGTTTAAAATTTTAATTCATAACTAGTTAAAATTGATAGTTGATTTAAGTTTAAGTTTTAATTTACATGTGTGCATGCTTATTTCAGGAGAGAGCGCATATGGCTCCTGTGTCGTACTGGGATGTTTTCGAGCATACACATGCATTGACTCAGACTGACGACACAGACTCAGTTTCGTACACTTGGGACCATGATGATAAGGCGCGTGAGAGATATGTAAGTATAAAATAGTTAAGTAGACTTATAATTTAATTAAAATAGTGTTATCTAAATTTATTTTATTTTTGTTTAAAAGGAGAAATTTCAGGAGCAAAGGGCGCAGGTACTGGAAGCTACAAGGAGGACTGAGCTGACCAAGGAAGACGAGGACAAGATATTTGATGCTATCATGGATCCTGCTACCCGAAACAGACGATATGGTTATGGAAATCTAGAGGTAATACTAAAATTTATAATAAAAACTCAAATGTATTCGAACTACTATTATGAAATACTGAAAATCTGAAATTATATACAAATTACAGCATCTCAGCAGATGTATCAGAAGGCTCAGGAAAAGGAAGAAATCGCACAGTTGAAAGCACAGATTGCAGAGCTTCATGAACGTGATCGTCGCCGTGAAGAGCAGATGGAGTTGCTTAACCAGCGATTGGCGGAGTACATTTCCCAGCACGGTACGACACCTTCATCTTTAGGGGGAGAGAGTTGATCAGGTTAGCTTGTTTTGATGTGTTTTGAGAGTTGGTGAGGCTTGCTACATGCATGGTAGTTGTATATATTTTGTTATGATGGTTTGGACATGATGTTATGATGGTTTGGTGATGGTACGGTTTGGACATGGTGTTGGTTATGTTGTTTGGAGATGGTTATGTTATTTTGGACATGGTGATGGTTTGGTGTTGTTTTGGCGAAATTTGGTGGTAATGTTATGTAAATATTGGTTAATTTATGTGTTTTGTGTTTGTTTTTTATTTCGTATTGTGTTTGGGTGTATATATGGTTGAGATTGTGATTTATGTGCTCGAAATGGAGCAGTTCAAAATGTTTTATATTTGTTGTGTGGCTCGTAGTGATAAATCTAAAATCTGCCAAAAAAAAGCACCCAGATTTCCAACGGCGACCAACGGCCAGCGACGGCTTACAGGTCATTCCAAACAAACGGCTTCCAATGGCCTATTTGCTCAAAACATCATACACGTGTCCTTATTTATCAGTTGGAAGCCATTGGAAATCTCGTATCGTTTGCGTTGGAAGCCGTTGATCCGTATACCAACGGATTGACCAACGACTTCCAACGGGGTTTCCAACGGCCGCCAACGGCCCCTGGCCGTTGGAAACCCCTGTTCCTCTTGTAGTAAAACCACGAACAACAGTTTAATAATGTTTAAATGGAGAACATGGGGACGCTACATGTGAGTTGGATCCGTGAATAAAGGACATGACTGACTTATTTTAAATTCAATCTCTGGAGGGATAAACATCACATGGATCCTAAATAATAGCCATTGGATCCAAATAGATAAGAAAGGATCTCCACCGTTTGGTATATTGTTTTCTAAGTATAGTTTAGTGGGTGTAATAACGACTGACATTCAGTCACTGTACAATCTTAAATTATACAGACCGAATAAAGATTGATTTTCAGTCTGTAACGTTTAAATCTTAAGACTGCATTTTTCCTGTCAATAATCAGTCTTTGAATAAAAACTGAAATGATTCGGTCCTTACTTTTCAGTCTGTAAATGCACAATTTTTTGTAATATGAATCAAAATGGTTAATCCATAGAAATGCATTTGAAAGCGTGAATTAGTTTAACATGGAAATGAATAAATGCATGCAGAAAATGTAATATAGCTGGCAGGTCTCTTGATTACTCTCATTTTACATGAAAGGGTATAATAATGCGTTTTCATTTATTTTCCATATGAAATTACATTTTCATGTAGTCGTTTTTGATACGACTGTGCGTTCTTTGTTTATTTATGATGTGTGTACTGCTATATATAGTTATATATTGACATACTGAAAATCGCACCCTACTATATATAGTTATATATTGACTGTGTATGCTTTGTTTATCTATGAAATGAATGTTTCTGGACACCTTGTTTCATAATAAATATGGATATAAAAGGGTAAATGGCACCGTGTGCCTTCTAGCAGGGGCGGATCTACGTTTGATCCAGCTAGGGCGGTGGCCATACCTGGATTGGAGAATTTTCAATTGAAATACCGAAAATGAGTAGTCAGCCATACCTCATAATTTTCTTCTGCCCTACCTGACCCAATTTGGCTTTGTTTCTGTATGGTATTCAAGGAATAATGACACATGGATCGGGCCATAGAACTATCTGACACAAAAATAATAGTACAATCTGACACATGAAAGAAAAATAATGTATAATATTTAATATTCATTGCTTCTTCTTTATGCTATGAGACTATGACCGTATATTTTATCCAATCTGACACATGAAAGAAAAATAATGTATAATATTTAATATTCATTGCTTTTTCTTTGTGCTGTGAGACTATGACCGTATATTTTATCTTTTCTATTCAATTTTGGCCCCACTTGAATTATGTGGCTACCTCCGCCATTGCCTTCTAGGATACATGTTAAGGTCTATCAAATTAACAAGATGGCTGGTCGAGAATTCCACCTTAAAACATAAAAATACCGTTCTTAACATTACCCTACATATAATAATTATTTATTTAGTACCTTGGATAATATTTCAGAAGTGTGCTCGACTATGTAATCCTGCAATTATTTCTTAAATTGAATAATGCTTGGGCAACTTTCTATGTATTTGACAAATGATTAGAAAATGGGTTTAAAGATGAACAAACCAAATTTTGTTTAATTTTTGTGTCATAACCTAACCGTGGTCTGATCTCGAATAAGTTCCGACTAAGCATTTCCATGGTACATGACTTAATCAGATCTAAATTGTACATGAACTGATCAGGTCGAAACAACAAGTGATCTGCTAGACCAAAATCTGGTACTAACACCCAAATGCGATGTGAAGTCCTCACAATCGCAAATCATAGATAATAAATGCAGAAAAGCAGTAAAAACGGGGAACACACGAGATTTTTATAGTGGTTCGGCTCAAACCAAGCATATGTCCACTTTATATTTTCTCATATCCTAAGAAAGTACAATTACAACGTCGTCTCACAATCCGTGAGATCAGTTTATGCACAATAGCCTTGTCGTATCATGAAGAAGAGAAAAGAGAAGTGATTTTATACACGAAATCCTCATGTTAGACTGATTTGAGGAGTACACAAAGTCCTTGCGTATTTGGCAATGGAGGCTGGGAGGTGCTAGTGCCAACAAAAAATCAAGAGTCCTTCAAAATGTCTCCAAATGGTGTACTTATAGTCATTTCCTGATAACGGTTCGTGAGACACGTGACACACATCCCAAAAATCTCGAAATGTGGTGCGAAACGTCCAGCAATCCTCTCCAAATCGTCCCATAACAGGTGTAATGAGATCCGGGTTGATAGGAGTGAGATTAGCCGTAAGAATAGGTTAAAATCATGTGCAGGAGCGTTAGTCCTAGGCGGTTCGTGGTGCCTTCTCGCGAGCCAAAATGATGAGTTGGGACGAGGAGCTGGTGGACGGGTCGTGATCTCGGGGTCGTGGTCCACGTGTGCTCCACGAGCCGGTCTGGGTTCACGGGAAGAAGAAGAAGGTGGTGGGCGCACGATCGGGTCGTGGTCCAAGGGCCCACCATGAGCCGTGGGGGGCGAGCCGGGTTGATATGGTGCTCACGAGCTGGAGGGGCGACCCAACCAGGGAAGTCACCATTTCCAAAATCCAAATTCTAGGATCTAAGTGCGTTCACGGAAACGAGCATAACTTCCAAACCGTAAGTCCGTTTTGGCCAAGTGAAAGCTCTACTTGAAGCTAATTCAGTGAACTACAGGAGTTACAGAGCAAAGCTCCGTAATTGATATTTTCGGGCCCAAAAAAGGTCGTCTGATAGGGGTTTTGGGCCAGTCTTTGTTTGTGATGCGACTTCAACCAAATCGCTTCCTGTCTTCTAACGGTGTTCTCAATACTTGAGCGTATTATTAACCAGAGATTCCATGTGTGACAGCTTTGACCAAAAAGTGTGTCAACAAGTTTGCCCCCCCCAGAACATATCTTGCTGGTTGAAGGAAGATGTGTTATGTATATTTCAAGAAAACGAAGGCTACACCGGGTCGGACAACTGCAAGTATAATCCGTACTTGCAAAGAAGAGAAGGTAAATAGATGTGTCAAATCCTGACAAAAATGATTACACTTTCGAGCATAAATCATGCTTGGGCGTCCGATTGAGCATAAACCATACTTGAGGGACGTTCGAATCATCCTGCCAAAACCTAGCGAGGTATATCTAACCTTCGGGCATAAGCCGTACCAGGAAGTTCAAACTAAGCATAAGCCATACTCGAGTTTTATTGAGTTCCTTTGCCAGATCTTAACGAGACCATCCGTCGTTCCTGAATTTAATCCATACTTAGAAGTCTAGTGGAGTACAATCCATACTCATGCCAAGATAGAGCTACACTTGCCAAATCCTGACAAGACAATCTGTTCCTAGGCACAATCCGTACCTAGGGTTTCGAGATAAGTATAAGCCATACTTTAATTGAGATTGAGGATCATGTTACAACCTAACAAGATACTTAAATTTGCCAAACATAATCCATGCTCGGAAAGTCCTTCATTATTCAATTCAAAACACAGAACCAAAGCAAATCCTGATTGGTTCGTCATCGAGTCTACAGCACGCTTTGTTTATTTATGAAATTACATTTTCATGTAGTCTTTTTTGATACGATTGTGCATGCTTTGTTTATTTATAATGTGTACTGCTATATATGGACATACTGAAAATCGTACACTGGTATTCTGGGCCTACCATCGTTCATTCATAATTCATATGTATGACTCATTTGCATATGCAATTGAATGGATATGAGAAAAAAAATAAACACCAAGAGTGGCTGATTTAGGCTTTTCTAAAGGTAAGGTCATATGGCTGCAATTAATGGGAAATAATTTTACATATCGAGTTTACTGTCACCAAACTTCCGTCTTCACTACGCGCTACTATTATGTATATAATTCTATTATTATTAATGTAGTGTTGCAAGAATATAAAATATTGACTGCATAGCTTGAGATCATTTACCGTTAAGAAATTTTTATAAGAAATAATAGCTAATTTGCAACAACAACAAAATTAAGAGAGATAAATATTTGATGAAAGTGGAAATAAACTTTATTCTTCTTCAAAGTTTTCTTTTTTGCTTGCATGCAACAAACAAGAGAGAACTTTTTTTTTCACGGTGGGTACAATTTATAGACATCTTCAATCATCTGTTTCTAGACTACTACAAATTTCTTTTTTAGACAACTCTAGATTTTCCTTTGGATTAAACTTTAGTCTTTTATACATAAATTAAAATAGTAACATAACTATTGTTTATTAAATACCAAGTTTATTTTCAATATTTTCCGTTAACTTAGTTTTGTGAAGATATCTATAATTTGATCTTTTAAATTGATAAACTTTTCTTGAATTTTATTTTTCGTAGTTCCTTCTTGAATAGAGTGGTAATGTGTATCAATATGCGAACTTTAATTATGAAAGGTAAAATTATTAGCAAGTTCAATGAATGGCTTATCATCCTATCACTATTGCATTGCGTTGTAGCATGTGCAACTCCTTTAATAAGTCTCGAAGTCAGTTACATGACGTAAACAAATTGAAGTTGTAACACAGCCAACTTCACAAGTTGATAGTGTCACGATTTTTTTAAGCTTCAAGTGAATGATGCATCTTAATCCAATCCAATGCATTTATGAAATTTATTACCATTCTCTTGGACTTTCTTTTTTTTGCATCTTCAATGTTCTCCATTTCCATTCTTTTAAATTTTAGCTCATTTTTTGGATCTTCTTCGATCTCTTGAATTTCATCTCCTTTTCATCTCCTTTGCTTTTGCAATTTTTTTTAGTTCCATTCTCTTTGCTTGCTGTAGTTTCTTAATCCGTTGATATCTTCCATCTTTCGTCTTATTCTGTTTCTTTAAAACATATTGGTTCACAATTGGATTAATAAAAGAAAATAAGGTAATATTATCGAAAAGGCAGTTACCTTGTATAATTATTGCAAAGATCTCATGCGAGATGGTCTTTTACTAGAGCTTTTTCTGAATGGATGTTTTTGATGGATGGTTGAGGAGATGACAGTGTCGGACTAACGTGTTTTTCTTTTGCCTGATTATTGCACTCCTCTTCATAAAGCAAAACGAAATTGTAATCGTCTTGTTTTTTTATTCCAAGTATCTTCTTCATCAAACTCCACATCTCGACTAATAACAAATTTTCATACAGGATTGTATAACTTGTGTCCTTTTGACCGTGAGTCATATATAATGAAAATGTATTTTTAGCCTTTGTCATTTAATTGTAAGTGTCTTTGGTTTGAAACATGGGAAATGCATGATATACATGGCTTTCAAGTGAGATATACATGGCTTTTGATGTAAATTCCCCACCTATATTTGATCTTATATCCACTTTCATTTTCTACAAAAGCCTTAAATTTCTTACAATTATCATCAACATCTGATTTTTGTTTCAGATAGTAGCCCTTGTTTTTGTACTGAAATCACCGATAAAAGGTGTGAAATATTTTTTTCTAACTGAACATGGTTTATAGGACTATATACATATCTGTATGAACTAACTCTACTAGTATGTTCTTGTTGTTGACTGTTTTGGAAAACATTTTCTTAGTTGCTCCCGAATAGGCAATCTTCACATAATTGGTTCCCATGATTTATTGAATGTAAACTTTTCATCATGTTTCTATTCATCAGTAATTGTAAGCCTACGGAATTCAAGTGTCCAAACCTTGAATGCCAAAGCTATAATGAATCTTTATTTAAGCATATAACAACATTATTTGGAATATCTAATGAAACATTCTATTTTTCAACCTCTCCACTTTGGTGACTAAATTTCCATCTCCCATTAAAAATCAAGTGTATGTCATATCCTTTTACGAAAGTTTCCCAAAACTTAATAGCGGTTTTCGCCGAAAGGATTTTTTATTTTATGATAGTAAGTTTCAAGCACAATACTTCTGAAAAAATAAGTTAAAAAATTGTTTACGAAAATGATAAATGAAGTAATCATTTTCGATTATATAGAAACAATGATAAATGAATTTATCAATTTCTTGTTTAAATTAAAAAGATAAATTGTAATATCCCCTGTAGGTTTGAAAATAAGTATTACTAATGCAGGAGTCATTAATAGTATTACTCCCCGATAAACTAATGAAATTCGTTGTTAGCCAAAATATCAAAGGCACAAGAATATGAAAATTCATAGCACATTTCATTGATTGACTTCACTCATTACATATTCTCATGCATCAATCCACGTTTAGGGAAAAATAATTATTACAAAATATCCTAAGAGCTACATATGGATATATATACCCTTGGTCGATTATAGTCTAAATACTAGGGAATACATAGAAAAAGAAATTCCTAAATTGCTAGATTTCCTCTTGCACATCTTCAGGGGTACATGAGAAATGTATCGAAACGACTCTTATTAATGACTCATTTTAATGAATAAATCCAAGGGTGTTACTATTCACACCTCAGTTTACACTTCCGACCACCTTTTAAAATTTAAAACAACCGATTATTTTTTATATTCTTCTGGCCACCATATATTATTCCGTCACTCAGTTATTCATTACCGTACATACTTCTCTTAAAAAACACGTACTTCTCCTAAAAAACACGTACTTCTCTACAATTTCAAACCTTAAATATAACAAAAGAAGATGTTCTTTTAAGCCTAATAGAGATGGAAGATGAAGATAAAAAATATGTTAGATTTGCTTGATTTTTATTGTTTTCTATTATTTTATAGAACAAGTTGTTAGGTTTTTTTTTTTAATAATTATGGATTTCCATTGTGTTTTATGATATTTTTTCCGCTCCGTTGGAAATTTCAAGCTTGGAGGGCATTAAATTTGACGACGTTGTAATAAAGAATGAATGTAAGTTTTGACTTGTAGAGTTTTTGTCAGTATAATTTACGTATCTTGTTTTACAAATTTATACAATTTTTTGGTCGTTTGATAGATGAAGTATTTGAATGATGATAAATTGGACAATGCTCTTATTGTTTCGTATGATAAACATGGTGGTTGTGCTAATATGATGCAAGATGTTCAATCAAATGACTGAAAAGACGTATATGTTGATTTGACGAATCATTTCACAACCGATGAAGTACTCATTTATAAAAATTAAAATTGCTAATATGGTTATGAAAATGGATTATGTTAATTTTTCTTGAACTATTTGATTTTAGGTGATTCATAGAGTACATTGATTTAACCAACTAACCAAATTTTTTCTATTTTTTCAAAATTACTAAAGTTACGTTAATTTCTCAAGATTATTTTAGTGATCCAAATTTTGTTCCTTGACTATAAAATGAACGTGCATGCATCCATCATTCAAGTATATTTACTATTTTGTTAATAATAAATTAGAAGATGAATGTGTGTTGGACATAAATTTTTTGATAGCAATGACGGTTTTAATTCAAGCTAGCTCCTTATTATTCATTACAGTTTCATGCATTCATGTTATAAATTTTCAAACAAAGGAAAAATATTTTATCAAGCATAATGTACAATCTAGCCTGCAACCTTTTTATGTGATTATTTCTTCATTCAGAGGTAGGGAGAAGTTACATCATAAAGCAACAAAAACTAAAAAACTCAAATATGGATTGCATAATCAGTATTGTTGGAAAAAAGTTTCCAGTGAGTAACTTTGTGTTGATTGACTGTACAAAAGTGCATCTTCGAATGAAGCCACTTAAGGAGAGAATGCATATATAGACCTCCATATACAATATGAGTAAAAATACGAAACTAACATGAGTAGATGTTTCTGAAACGTGGAAAAATGCAATCTGATGTGTAACTTTTCTCTTTTAATTTTTTGTTTAAAAGTAATGGAAAGATGGGAAAAGGGACCTTCCATAGTTTACCCTTTTTATAGTTCTTTTTGATCGAAGAACTCATTTGTAAATTACATATAATTTATATACTTAAGTCCTCCGTATGGTGTAGTAGTGGTAGTTTATAGCCAAATGTTCAGTTTACTTCTTTTTTATGATAAAACGAATTGTTAATTCAGTTTGCATTCAGTAACAATGGTCCATGAAAAGTTTTACTATTGACTTTTGTATAGATTAAACAGTTGATGGTTCTCAAATTTCCTATATCGAGACCCAGCCAATCAATCAAGACCCTGAATTCCACCTTTTTTGCAATTAAGTCCTCTTTTTTTCTTTGACTTAATTGCAAAAAAGTAAAAATCGGGAATTCTAATTGGTTGGGTGCAGGGAGACAGGGGGGTTTTGGGTACAGGGGATTTGTTCTCATTGGTAAATACTATAAGTCTTATGTAACATATAACAAACTCCTTGAAAATAAATTCAAATCTTGCAAAATAGGATTCAAATCCATGTCATCTCACACCATGCATATTCAAGTGCCTTAACCACCTGAACCTTGGTTTCGTCCATTATGGGTTCAACGTAACATGAGTCATGCGGATGACATGATTAATTAGCACTTAATTATTTAACGTAACATGTACAAGCTCTGTTTATGTTCAGCCTGTAATTTGAGCTTCCTTATACACTTGCTCTCAATGAAATACATTTTACATTTATTCCCATTTGACATATTTGTCATTATTTAACAAAATGAATTTGTTAAATATAATTACATTTTTCGTATTACTTTCACGCATTTCTTCTTCTGTTATTAACTACTACATCATTCTGTTCCTTTTCAATTGTTTCATTGTGCTACCAACTATACGACATTCACTATATTATACACTAACAATCTTACTATGTTTATCAACCAGGAGGTCGAGGATAAAAATGACACCTCTGTCTTTGTTAAGACCAGGACTCAGGATAAACGGCGTAGGAAATAAGTTTCACATATGTTTGCCTTTTGTATTGATGTAAAATATATAATGTTACCGCTAAACATTAACTTGCATTTATGAAGATGTTACCAAAAAAAATTGCAAGTGTGTTGACCCAATATGATTAATCCTTAAAGATATTATCAAATGGACTTTCAATAATAAAAAACTAACCATTGTTAATTTTGATGCCTTGCTAGTGAGGTGGTTTGTGCATGAATATGTATTTATATGTGCTTAGATATGTTGTGTGCAGTTTGTCCATTGACGTGCATGGGAAAGTTGTAAGTAACAATTATAAGTTGGATGACTAATTTTCTTCAGAAATGTTAAGATATAATTAAAAAAAGGTAAAAGAAAGCCTATAAGGTGGCAGTAAAAAGGGTGTTGCATACTACTGGTAGCTGCTATAAAGGTTAAAATAAACTACCCATAGTTCCATTCATTTAACTAAAATTTGTTTTTGAGTCAAAACTTTTAATTGGTTTACCCGGTTTTGACAATATTTCCAAATTTTGATAGTTAAGAGCCTAAGGGCATCACCAATGCCAATGTGATTGAAAGAAAATGTCTTTGACACATAAGAAATTAATATTATTTAATAATTTACATTCTCCAATGCTCTTGTGAATTGAAATTATTGCCTGACGTGGCATACAAACTTTTAGGCATTTTGGAACTCAATGTCTAGTTCCAGAAAACCTCCTTCACATTTTGGAGTAGTACACATTAGCATTTCGTGAATCGTGATGTTCTCCTGGACTGGTATATAATGGATGGTTTTGCCGCTAAATTGGTTTCAGTTATTTATAAAATAAAATAACTGTAAAATGGTCAATTTCAAAAGTTTTGCATTGGAGTTCATTTTTCCTTGACAGTGTTGTGGTTGTTAACATCAGCTTCATGGTCCAAAAAATACTTTACCACCTAGGCTTCACTTGACATGACAATTCAAATGGATTGGAGATGTGCCACTACAACAAAAACACCATATTACAACTTTAATTTTATAAATGTGCAAAAAGCACAGTTGTAATAAATGTTTTTTTACAACTGTGCAAAACGCACTGTGTAATAAATGTTTTTTACAACTATGAATAAAATCACTGTTGTAATAAACATATATATCACAACTTTTCTTTTTTGTCTATTGTAATAACTAATATATAATAATTAATTTCTTATAATTAATAGTTAAATTAGAAAGTTGTTTAAACTTATTTTTAGTAACTCTTTTTTCTATTTCTTGTATTAGAGACCTATTAAATATTAATAACAACTTATATTTAATAATTAGTAATATTAACATTTAAGAATAATTCATACTCAATAATAAATTTACAAATTAACACCAATTAATATTAATTACTATTAGATTAGATAAAAACTGCTTAATTAATGATAAATAAATAATAGTTACTTTTTAAAAATTACTATTAAATATTTAATAGTATATAATCAATATTACCAATTAATAACCAATATTAAAAATTAATTTTCAAAAATTAATAATAATAATAATCAATTATATAAATATTTTAATTAAATGTTTAATAATCAATAATATTAAATATTCAATAATCTGTAAATGACTGTTAATAATTAATATTAGTAATTCGTAAAATAAATAATAATAATATTATTATTATTAAAAAATAATTTTTTAACACTTGATAATTAAGAATTAGTCATTAATATTAAAAATTAAGAAGTAATAACTAATATCTAGTAATTAATTTTTGATAATTAATAATTAAATCAAAAAGGTGTTTAAACTTATTTTCAATAGTTCTTTTTTCTATTTGTTGTAATAGAGACTTATTAAATTTAATAACAACTAATATTTAATGACTAATAAAATTAACATTTAAGAATGATTGATAATTAATATTCAATACTAACTTTACAAATTAATACTAATTACAATTAATTACTATTAGAAATTAATACTTAATAATCGGATGGTCATGGCAAGGATAATGCAAAACAATGAAATAAAGGTGGTAAAGTTAATAATGCGACCAACGGAAAACTATAGGTCACAGAAATGCGCAATGATGAAACAAAGGCGGAAAAACTAAAAATTTGGCTCCAAAGTAAATTCGCGTCTTCTATTTCCAGTGGGTTCTCCTATTCTATTATTAAATTCGCGTCTTCCAGAAAATCGATCCCAATTCCTCTTTTTAAATCGATCCCAATTCCTCCTTTTAAATCGATCCCAACATGTATTCACTCTCTTCCGTATGTCTAAATCCATCGCAATTCCTTCTTTCTCTGAAAAACCTACACTTCAATAAACTCCAATTGCTAATTGCCTCAAAATCGATCCCAACTCCGATGAAGGGGTCACTGAAGCGCGAAATGGTCGGTGGTGGAGCAAGCTTGAGCCAAGGGGAAACGACAACGAAGATCACTGTAGCTCCGGTTGTATGAGGTAGAGTATCTAATGTGTTTTAGGGTTTGGTGGTGTTTTTGGTGTTCGGGTTTATCAGAGTCATAGGAGAAAGAGGGAAATATTGAGTGCAACACAGGGAGGACTGGATCTGGAACAGAGAGTCACAGATCTGGAATAGTACTGAGTTCATGTTTCAGCATTTTTGTTCCTACTGGTATACATTTATAACCAAGTATATCTGTCTTTTCAAGATACGCTCAAATGAATTGTGTGATTGAACTTTGTCTTAAACAGGAGGAGGATTCAATATTCGTCGAGTCTTTTGGAAAAGTAAAGAAAGCATTAATTTGACAAATTCAGATATTGTATGTACTGGTAAAACGAACTGCATTTCCTTCCTTTTTAGATCGAATTCAAGAACTAACAAAGACAATGGAGCAGGTATTAATAAATACTCAAATTCTCAAATTTATTATCATGCATAGAGCTGAATGTTCCTGATTATAGTTTTAGTGTGACTTTTGTTCTAAACATTAATCTTTTCTTATTACTTGGTTTACGCAGACAATGGTGCCATACCAACTGGACCTAATGCCAAACAACTAATCTGGATGATGGCTACATTTTTAAATCACCTAATAAAACTCATTTACAAGGTGAAATTTAATTTACTTTTTACAGTTGAATAATAATACTTATCACTTATGTCCAAAAATAATTTATATGAATCTTTTTCTGCAACGTTATTTAAAGTTTGGGGTTTCAGATTTTATTATATCATACATATGTTGTTTACATTTGTTTTGTTTTTCTTCCAATACCTCATAAATTTGATTTTCTCTTCCCTGTCTTGCATTGTTTAATATGCAGCAGCTTTGAGTTGTAGACAATGTATATGAGAGTTGAAGCAAACACTAATTGTCGGGTTTTGATTGGAGGGCGTGGTAGTATTGGGGATGAGCTAAGGAGGATATCATGAGGGGAAAACCAGGGTACTGGCACTTGAATGAGCCAGTTCATATTCTGGTCGAGGCAGAGCTACCTATTGATATCATAGATACCCGCTTAATGCAAGCTTGTGAGATACTCGAAGATCTATTCAAACCTGTGGATATGCATTTTTGTGGGTAACTTGTGTTTGTACTAAGTTGTTTTGTATCAATCAAGTATGTAATAATGCATGAAATGTTTTCTAAAACTCACTGTTTGTAATACTGAAAATTCGAGTATTTTAATAAATTAGTTTGCAGATAAGTGTAATGTCTAATTTCCTTATGGAGTATTATCATATTTAATGTATTGTTTGTTTCAGTTAATATGCAAATTGCATTTGAATTTGAATTTATATCAATTTATACGAAGTTAATTCTCAATGTATATACGCACACACACACACACACACACACACATACGAAGTCACAACGGTGCAAAATAGTTGTAATAAAATATATCACAACGGTTATAAATAGTTGTAAAAATTACAACAACAATGATGCATAACTGTTGTAATAAGTTTATTACAACGGTGGAGAAAAATTGTAAAATAGACATATTACAAAAGTGTTGCAACGGTGTAAAAAAGTTGTAAAAGATTTTAGTCTATTACAACTTCTTAATACATGACGGTTAGCCCACCGTTGTAAAATGTATATTACAACGGTGTTCCACCATTGTAAAATGGTCATTTTGTTGTAGTGTGCTTTAAGCAACAATTTCAATTTTAAGAGTTTTGCAAAACCTTCATGTTTACAAAGATGGTTATGCTTAATAAAATGGCTATAACTTTTTACATGTAGCGTATTTATGTACCTAAGGTTAATGTCATTTTCTAACATAAGCATGGATAACCCAAAGTACGATGCACAATTGGACGTACATTTACATTGCAGTACCAATGTCTCTGCCATGCACTAACTGACAGTTTACGTGTGCGAAGTACGAAGCTCAATCTGGTTTTTATATATATTACAACACTGTTGGTCTTCCCATTTTCCAAACCAGCATTATTGCTTTCTTTCAATGGTGTTGTAACAACAATTCCATGCTCCAGCTATGTAAGAACTAGAAGACAACACCCACGGTAGAAGATGATCGAGTTCTGGCCATCAGATCATCGGAGACGATGCTGGAAGGAAGGACATGCTATGGCAGTCCTATAGTAACAAGCAGTAATGGGTAAAGCAGCTGCTATATGCACACATGTATCAGTGTGCACATGTATAGAAATGTTTACTGAAATGCTAAGTCCAAAAGAATAGTTTGCGTGGCAAATTATAGTTTCTTGTTTATGTAATTATAGCCGTTGGAAACATGGCTACATATAGAGGCAATTACTCTTGTAAATGTTATGTGATTTGAATGAAACTCTTACCTTTTGCCTCTAATTTTTCTGCTCATATCTCCTCTCTAATTTCTTGCTCAAACCCTAAATCCCCAATTCAATTTCTCTTCCAATCCTCCTCCTTTCTATGAAATTCTTATCCTTGTTCATTCCTAATTCCCTTAATTTCACCACTGCTCCTAACCTTCTGTCCCAATTCTTCTTCTTTTACCCTCTACATTTTCTTCAATCCTCACTGTAATTTCACCAAACACCTTTCTGATCTTATCAAACACCTTATTATGGCTAATTCTGATGAAAGCCGTAACAAATTGGTATCAGAGCAATCGTCTGAGCAAACAACTGACCCTCAAACACAAGATCATAACCCTGGATTCATCGCATTTTTACAGGATCAAGAAGAAGCATGGAGAGTCCAAAAAGAATTCAACTCTTCAACCAATACTTCACTGAAAAGGCTTGAAACTGTTGTCATGGGCATGGATAACAAACTGGAGCGATCAATCAAAGATCTGAATACCAAATATGAAGAAGTTATCAATGTCATGAACTCAATTGCTCAAGATGTGCAACATAAAAGGATTAACCGCTCCACTAGACAATCTACCTCCTCAAACACCCATGTGCATGGTGTATTGGCATCAAATCTGCAATTCAGATCTAATAATCCACCTCTAGTCTAACATAATCCCAGAAATAGTTCATCTGAAGTGCAGAATAATTCCAACACTTCAACTACCCCAAATATGCCAATAGTTATTCAAGAAAACCAGTGTCAAACCACTCAAGAAAACACTTCTTAGAACAAAAACTCTCCATTTCCTAAACTCAAATTGGACTTCCCCTTTTACAATGGAGATGATATGGTTCAAGAATGGATTGATCAAGCCAAGGAGTTCTTCAAATTTCACCAGACTGAGGATGCAATGTGGGTAGAAGTTGGTACACTGTATCTTAAAAAGGATGCTCTCTAGTGCTACAATTGGCTTAAAAAGAATGTTCAAGACTATGGTGACTGGAATATATTCAAAGAAGAAATCTTGACAAGATTTAACCCAGAAGACATGGAAATGCCTTATGAAACCTTGGAAAAACTCAAACAAATCACCATAGTCTCTGATTATTTGACTAGATTCGATAGGCAACCATTGAAACTCTACCTCCACAGTTTCTTTTAAACAGATTTATTGGAGGCCTTAAGAAAGAAATCAGGTGTGATGTGTTAACCTCTCGACCTGCTAATTTTAATCACGCTATTTCGTTAGCTAAAATATTTGAGAGAGTTTGGAACTTAACCAAGAAAAACAAGAACACTCATACTTTTGTTAAAGGAAACCCTACCCGTTTACTTAACTACCCCAAGGGCCTACAAACAAGAACACATGCCATTACCCTACAAGCTATGTGTGGTATCCCTGCTTTATCCACTATTAAAGCACAAGGTACTATAAAAGGAAAATCAATTCAAATTTTAATTAATTCTGGATCTACACATAGCTTTATTGATAAAGAATTAGCCCATAGACTCAAGCTTAAAGTAAATGATTCTAAGGTATATGAAGTTATGGTTGCTAATGGTGAAAAATTGCAAGGTTTTGGCGTATGCAATGATGTAATCCTATGTTTCAAAGGTTGCAAAATGCCAGTGGATTTACTATTATTACCACTGGAGTGTTGTTAAATTGTGTCAGGGGCTCAGTGGATGAAAAACCTTGGAGAAATAACTCTAAATTTGGATAAGTTGTTGGTCAAGTTTTCCTATGGAAACAAATTTTATATATGGCAGGGTATCCAACAACAACAAGTTAAGATGGTTGATAAAAAAACTATTAGTAAAGAACAGGTTAATAGGCAGATTGCCATGATGTTATGCACCATATATGAAATTTTAGAGAATTAGCATGAAAATTCCTTACCTGAAATACCACCAGAAATACAAGAATATTGCAACAATATCTAGAAATCTTCATTGCCTCTACCGCCCTCCCTCCTCCTCGCAGGTATGATCATAAAATTCCATTAAAAACTGGTGCTAACCCTATTTGTTTGAAGCCCTACAAACATGCACACCACATCAAAACTGAGCTAGAGAAAATCATCAAAGAAATGCTATACAATGGCATAATAAGGCACAACAACAGCTCATATTCATTAGGTTATGGTAAGAAAAAAAAGATGGATCATGGAGGCTTTGCATTAACTATAGAGGTTTGAGTTATTTAACAATTAAAGATAAATGTCCAATTCCATTAATAGATGACCTGTTTAATGAATTACATGGAGCTAAGTACTTTAATAAATTAGATTTAAAATCTGGCTACCATCAAATCAGAATGTGGGAAGAAGATATACATAAAACAGCATTTAAAACACATGATGGGCACTATGAATTTATAGTTATGCCCTTTGGTTTTGTCAATGCCCCTTCGACCTTCCAGGCTTTAATGAATGATAATTTCAGGTCTTATTTAAGTAAGTTTGTGCTCGTATTTTTTGATGATATACTCATTTATAGCCAGACTATGTCTGAGCATATGGAGCATCTACAGTTTACATTTCAGGTACTAAAGAACAACCAACTAGTTGTCAATCTATCAAAATGCAGTTCTGCAAAACAGCCAATGGAATGTCTTGGGCATGTAATTTCAGCAATGGGTGTTGCCGTTGATCCTAACAAAGTTAAAGCCATCATGGAATGGCCACTTCTGAAAAGTCTTAAGGCTCTTAGGGGATTTCTTAGATTAACGGATATTGCAGAAAATTTATAAAAGGATATGGAGTGATTGCTAAACCTCTAACTGATATGTTGAAGAAAGATTCTTTTACCTAGAGTAAAGAAGCATTGTAAGCTTTTCAAATCTTACAGCAATGATTTGTGAATCCACCTATCTTGGCTATGCCTGACTTCACCAAACCATTCATTTTGTAATGTGATGCAAGTGTGTATGGCATTAGGGCTGTTCTACTTCAAGAAGGAAAGCCTATTGCTTATATCATCAAAGCTCTAAAAGGGAGAAATACATTGTTATCAACATATGAAAAAGAGTTAATGGCCATTATAATTGCCACTAGAATGTGGGCATAATATTTGTTGGGTAGATAGTTTATTATAAGGGCTGACCACCAATGCTTGAAGCATTTACTAACTCAAAAAATACATACAAGCATCCAGAATAAGTGCCTTGCTAAATTACATGGCCTATACTATATTGTGGAGTATAAATGTGGCAGAGAAAATATCATAGCTGATGCTTTATCCAAAAGAGAAGGGGACATGCAAATAGTAAACTCACATGCAATCTCCACAGTATAAACTCCTTGGTTACCTGAATTAAAGAAGACATTATTATCCTCTGGTTGGTACCAAAAGTTACTACAAGATATCAAAGAAAAAAGGATGGTGAGTAGTAAATATCAAGCAATTGATAATTTAATATTTTATAAGAGGAAAATTCCTATAGACCCTCAACTATCCACACTGGTGCAAACCATTATTGAAGGACATCATTCTACTCCATTGGGGGTAATACTGGAATTAAGGGTACTACGAGGAAAATAAAGCAAGTATTTTACTAGAGACATATTGATAAGAGTGTTGAATCCTTTGTTAAAGCATGTGAAGCCTGTTAGGGATGTAAAGCAGAGAATGTACCCATGCCTGGATTATTAAATCCCCTACCTATTCCAAAGCAAATTTGGCAAGATATTTCCATGGATTTTATTACATGTTTGCCAAAGAGCCATAGATATACAGTGATTTATGTAGTGGTGGATAGGCTAAGGAAATATGCTCATTTTTTCCCTTATCTCATCCATATACTACTAAGGAAGTTGCGATGGTATTTTTTAATGGCATATTCAAATTACATGGAATTCCTAAAACTATTGTGAGTGACCGAGATGCTATGTTCACAAGTAATTTTTGGCAAGAGCTCTTCAAACTTCAAGGAAGCAAACTGAAGCTAAGTTCAGCATATCATCCTCAAAGTGATGGACAAACAGAAATCCCAAATAAAATACCAAAAGGCTACTTGAGATGCTTTGTTTGTCACCAAGCACATAAATGGACTGAATGGTTAACACTAGCAGAATATTGGTATAACACCACATGGAAATCATCCACTAATAACACTGCTTTCAAAGCAGCATATGCGGTAGATCCACCTACACTTCTTAATTATGTGCCTAATACTGCTAAGGTAGAAAAAGTGGAAGAAATACTGTTCAGTAGAGACATTACTCTAGAGTGTCTAAAGGACAGTTTAAAGTTAGCTCAGGATCGAATGAAAAGAAATGCATACTTAAAAACAGAGAGACAATTCCAGGTGAATGATTGGGTATACTTAAAGCTACAGCCATACAAACAAATAACTGTAAGAAGTTACCAGACCCATAAATTATCTCCAAAATATTTTGGTCCATATATGATCACTGAAAAAAATTGGAATTGTAGCCTATAAATTGCAGTTACCTAAGCATGTAAAGATCCATCCAGTATTTCACGTTTCTCAATTGAAGAAGAAGGTGGGAGCTAAAATAGTTGTGCAAGATGATGTACCCAGTTATAAAGAAGAAGAGGTAAGTCAACCTGGAAGAATAATAGAAAGAAGAATGATTCCTCGCAATGGTCAAGCTGTTGTTCAAATACTAGTCAAATGGAAGGGTAACCCCGAGGAAGATGCCACATGGGAGGACTATTGGCCATTGATTAGAAGATTCCCCACACTCGACCTTGGGACAAGGTCTATTTTTGAAGAGAGGGGGAGTTGTAACAACATTTCCATGCTCCAGCTATGTAAGAACTGGAAGACATCACCCACAACAGAAGATGATCAAATTCTAACCATCAGATCATCGAAGATGATGCTGAAAGGAAGGACATGCCATGGCAATCCTATAGTAACGAGTAGTAATGAGTAAAGCAACTGCAAAAGAAATATGCACACATGTATCACTGTGCACGTGTATAGAAATGTTTACTGAAATGCTAAGTCCAAAAGAATAGTTTGTGTGGCAAATTATAGTTTCTTGTTTATGTAATTATAGCCATTGGAATATAAAATATACGAAGCAAACAACAAATCCTGGAATTTCCTTGACAAAAATGGCGACCTCCTCACTTGTTAATCCAAATCTTCGAACAAAAGATATTATATACTATGATTCTGATTCTTATTCGAAATATCCGCCAGATCGTAGGGCTTCCACTCAACATGCAGATCGATTGAAGGAGCTAATTCTAGGTAAACCAAATCTTCCTACTTTAATCTCTAGATCAGAATTTCCAAAGTTAAATCCCAATATTAAATCAGATCTGGGTAACATATCTTCATTTCAGACTAAGGCTTGGATAGATGTAGTTACTGAGAACCGATTACATCAAAAATCTATCCAATTGAAATACTATGAACCTTCTATTGAGGACAATCTTAGAATAGCGGTTATAGATGACGATCTGGTTAAGAAAGCTAGAGAAAGATGGATCAATTCTATTGCTTTTTATGTTTTTGGTAGTAAACCTTACTTCCAGTTTTTACGTGAATATATTAATAGGAATTGGGGTTTAAGTGGAAATTATCAATTATTTTCTAGAGAAAATGGTTTTTTTTATTCTTAAGTGTGAATCAGAGAATGATTGCGAAAGGATTTTATCAACTGGCCCTTACTACTACAATAAACGACTGATTTTTATGAAGAAAATGGAACCGGGTATGAATTTAACTTGAGAATTCTTACACACCATACCCATTTGGATTCGCCTACCTAATTTACATTTAGATCATTGGTCAGTGGAGGCAATTAGTAGAATAATATCTATTTTAGGCCATCCTATTAAATTGGATAATGTCACAGAGGAAGTTATTCGAATCTCTTATGTCAGGGCCTTAGTTGAGATTGATACAAGTTTTAAATTTTCTGAATTTATACCTATTCAGACTACTAATAAAAATATTATATGGCAAAGGGTAGTGTACGAGTGGGTTCCGGTTGCATGTTTGGATTGTAAGATATTTGGGAATTCCACTACTAGATGTAAAGCTTCAAAGATCTGGATACTGAAAGAACAAGATAGTAGGATGGATATTGATTTTTCTAAAAATCAGGAATTTGTTGAGAAGAATTTGATATATAATAATGATAACTCGTTAGAGAAAAGCTCTGAAATGCAGGTTGGAATGTTAAGTTCAAATAAAGTTACTGAGGATGTTCTACAATCAGGTGTTGATATAAATAAATCGAACCTTTTTAGTGTTCTTGCTATAACTGATGACTGCATGCAGGAAGAGAATGCTAATGTTAACGGGCTTGTTAAAAATGATGATATTACTGTTGAAGTAGGTGATGATAATAATATAGTGGATACGAAAGAGTGTGGCAACTTGGATGTTAATTTTGAAGGGGCTGGTCCTTTGAATGTGACAAGGGTTAATAATGTATATGTGCAGGAATTTTTTGAGAAAAATACTTGTCCATTGAAAGTGTCAACAGTTCCTAATGTTTGTCAGCAGGAAAAAAGTGAGCAAACCAACGAGAATGTTGGGTCTCTATGAAATCTGTTGTTTGATAAAATGATAGCCATTGGAGAGTTCAGTTGAACACAAGATAGTGAAGATGCTGCTAGCATGGATACATTAATGGAAGAATCAGATGGCTCTTAAGTAGCTTTAAGAGGAGGAAGATTAAATTTAAAAATAGTAAGCTTAAGGGGGGTAGTAAGATGATAAGTGACGAGGATTTGGTCGAAACAAACCCTGAATGGGTTAAATTAGTTTCTCAGTATCAAACTAGATTGAAATAAAAAAAAAGCGAAAGAAGAGGGTGGCTCTCCTGGAGGTGTTATCAATGGAGGCATATCAAAAAAACACGTATGTTTGCTGTAGTGCAGGAGGGTTTGTTGCTCTGAGTTGAGGTATGTGATCTTAGTGGCCTTGGTTATAAGAATCATTTGCTGTGTTCTATGTTGTTTGGAGCTGATGTAGTTGATTTTGCTGTTAATCATTGAAGCGAAGCTTTATCTTGCTTCTGGGGATTTTATGTTTTGGGTCAAGTATGTGTTGGGCTTTTATTGTTAATTTTTTATTATGTCTGGTTATTTGTTTTGTGTCTGATTATGTATAGTTATTTGTGCGGTGTATTTTTGGCTAGGCTTTCCTTTATGATGTACCCCATTTTATGTATATAAATTACCCTTATTGTTCAAAAAAATTTATAGCCATTGGAAACATAGCTATATATAGAGGCAATTACTCTTGTAAATGTTATGTGAATTGAATGAAACTCTTACCTTTTGCCTCTTAATTTTCTGCTCATATCTCCTATCTAATTTCTTGCTCAAATCCTAAATTCCCACTCCAATTTCTCTTCCAATCCTCCTCCTTTCTCTGAAATTCTTATCCCTGTTCATTCCTAATTCCCTTAATTTCACCTATGCTCATAACCTTCTGTCCCAATTCTTCTTCTTTTACCCTCTGCATTTTCTTCAATACTCACTATAATTTCACCAAACACCTTTCTGATCTTATGGAACACCTTATTATGGCTAATTCTGATGAAAGCTGTAATAGGTGTCCTCGTCTCAATCTGTTTCTCTGCCACCTCTGATTCCTATCAACTCTGTTAACCTCTCCCTGCCTTCTTCTCTCTCCCCGCACCACCCTTCTCAAATCCATGCTAGAATCCTCCGCCTTAACCTCACCTCCCACTCTCCTCCTTCCCAACTCCTCCATTTCCACAACTCGTTGATCCAATCCTTCACTTCCATATCTTTCTACAATCTGTCATTCTCTCTCTTCCTACCCCTTTTAGAAACGCACAGCTTAGAACTCGATCATTACACTTTTCCCTTTATCCTCAAGTCCTCCACTTTGACTAATTTCTTTGTTCGTCAGTGCCTACATAATAAAATCCAATATTTTCTACACGAACGTGTTCTGCGCGAGTGCGTTGTTGGATTTCTACGTAAAATTAGGTTATTTGAATGACGCAGTAAACATGTTCGAGAGAATGAGTGAAAGAAGCATAGTGAGCTGGAACAACAAGATTCTAGGG
Source organism: Allium sativum (assembly GCA_030737875.1). Taxonomy (NCBI): domain Eukaryota; kingdom Viridiplantae; phylum Streptophyta; class Magnoliopsida; order Asparagales; family Amaryllidaceae; genus Allium; species Allium sativum. The sequence continues at coordinate 224,983,449 of CM060911.1, read as the reverse complement.
TTTGTGAGTAATGGATTCATAGATAAGGGATTGAAGATGTTTGATTTGATGGAACGTTTAGATCTTGATGCAGGTGTAAGTAGCTGGAACTCAATCGTGGCTGGATGTGTGAAGTTCGGCGATGCAGACGTTGCAGTAAAAGTTTTTGCGGAAATGGCAAGGTTGATGAGGCCTGATTCAGCCAGTTTTAATACAATTTTATCAATTATTACCGTGACCAAGAGTTTGTATTGGGTTAAGGAGCTGCATGGGTTTGCCATTAGGAATATAGGCATTGTCAATGTTGGTGCCAGAGACGAGGAGAGGTTCATGTCAACAGTTGCGGCAAGTTATGCTTGCCATGGCTTAAAAGAGTATGCACAGAAGTTGTTTGATAGTATTAAGCTAAAGAACTCACATTTAGGTAATTCAATGATTTCTGGCTTTTTAAATTGTAAACAGATTGGAAAGGCTTTTGGATCATTTAGAGAAATGGCTTATGAGTGTATTAGGAAAGCAAAAGTATTATCAAAAGTTTCGTTGACTTTGCTCCTTCCTGAATGTGATGTGGAATCCAAAACTGGGTTAGAGATTCATGCTTATCCTGTTAGAAGAGGCTTAGAATCGGATAATTTGGTAGGTAATGCGCTGATGGCAATGTATTCAAAAAGAGGAGAAAAAGAGTCCGCTAAAGAAGTGTTTGAAAGGACTGTTGATAGAGATATTGTATTTTGGAATACTATTATTGCAAGTTATGAATCAAATCAAGAATTTGACCATGCGTTCAAACTTTTCCAAAATAGGCTTGAAATGGGATTGAAGCCTGATGAATACTTTAGTTCGGTTTTTAATGGATATGGGTAATCTTCCTATCTTTGGCAAGCAATGTCTGTACATGCTTATATGATCAAATCCGAATTCACTCAGTCATACCCGATAGTCCAAAACTCGTTAATGGATGCTTATGGCAAATGTGGTTGTGTTGAATATGCTTGCAAATTTTTTCATGACTTGGAGTGGAGGGGTAATATATAATGGAACACCATTATTTCATGTTATGGGTTTAGTGCCAACCCTGATGAAGCTATATTGTCGTTTGAGAAATGATGGATTAAGGTTGGAAACACAATCGAGTCACGGATATTGCTCTTTTATCTACATGTAGTCATGCTGGATATCTTGATATGGGTTTGCATTACTTCGAAACCATGGAAAAAGTTCATGGTATAGTTTCCGATTTGGGTCATTACACTTGTATAGTAGATAGCATGGGTAGATTAGGACAACTAGAGCAAGCTTATAGATTCATTAAAAATATGCCTATAGAACCCGATGATTGCATATGGAGTGCTCTTCTAGGTGGCTGTAGGACAAATGGGAATATCAAATTGGCTGAGATGGCGGCTATGAAGTTAATCGAGTTAAAGCCTAATCATTCTGGATACTGGGTTTTGCTTTCTAACATCTTTGTAAATGCTTCGAGATGGAAAGATATGGCGAAGTTGAGAGGTCATATAAAGGATAGTAGCATGACTAAGAGTCCCAGTTATAGTTGGATTGAAACCAAGGGAAGTGAAATTCATAGATTTCTTAATGGTGATAATTTACATACAAAATGTGATGACATTTATTTGGTTCTTGATGAATTAACAAATCAACTAAAGGACGAAGGGTATATTCCATTCTTTTTAAGGCACACAAGTTAAAGCTATAATTATTAAATAGATCACTTGCTGGTTTTAGAGGCATACAGAGAATGTAAACCACTGTGAATCTAATTTGGTAAAGGATAGTGGAAAGGTACAACTTGTTAACTATTAATTCCTAACATGCATATACGGGTTCAGAGGTGAGTATGTTATATGTCGTATGAATATTATCTGTTCCATATTCACACTAACTGCTATAATAAACTAATTGTTAATTATTTTTTCCGGCTTTTCGGTGTTTGGTAAGGTTACACTGGCTTACGCTTTGCTGTGCAGTGCAACACAGAAGAGCTCGATAAATGCAGTGACTGGGCGTTTCAGGTAACATAATGTTGGAAATTTAGTGGTTGAGGAGCTAACTTGTATTGCTTAATTTCCTATTATTGATTAGTTATATTACCTGCTAACACGTGTACCTAAAGGGAATAAATATAACAAGCAAGGAAAAGTTCTTATATAAGTTCCAACAAGGGCAAACACATGCCCATAATGTTGGAAATTTAGTGGTTGAGGAGCTAACTTGTATTGCTTAATTTCCTATTATTGATTAGTTATATTACCTGCTAACACGTGTACCTAAAGGGAATAAATATAACAAGCAAGGAAAAGTTCTTATATAAGTTCCAACAAGGGCAAACACATGCCACACACAATATTTTAGTTAGTTCATATACTTTACAAATTGTAAACATGGTTTGTTCTTTAATTAAACTAGTAATTGAAAATTTTGAAACTTTGATAATCTGTTAAATAATAGTGAAGCAGAACCCTTTAAAGCTCTCTCCTTAATTTTAGTAGTTCTCTTCTCCTCATTCTCTCCGTTTTCTTCGGATATTTTATTTTTAAGTTAGTTTATCACTTTACGCTTATTACTATTTCTCTCACATTATTTTACCTTTTCAGTTATTTTACATTTTGATATGGACATTTTGAAGTTTATATAATTAGTTATTGATAGTTAGCTCCTAATATTTTATATTTATGTCCAAATATTTAAATTAATTACTAAACCCCAAATTTAAGTAATTTAAATAAATTTAATTAACTTATTAAAAAATGATAAAATTACGTTTTTTGGCTCCTAGTACCTATCCTTTAAATTTCTTATAATCATTTAAGTCTCTTACAATTATTTTTTAATATTTTACATTTAGTGCCATATTTTACAATTAATTGCATAATATTAAAACTATTTAAATAATTTTAGCAAACTATTATTCGTTGATTCTCCTAATAAATCACATCAAGATTAACCATATTCATATTAACAAAAAAATTCAAATATATAAACATGTCAATCAAATAACATAAATTAATCACACAAGTAACAATCATAAATTCAAAGTTTAACACATTTCATCAATATATTTACCATGTATTGCATTGCAATATTAATGTCAAACGTCTGCATTTTAAAATTTTATTTAGTTATTTATTAAACACTGCACCATATCACTAAATATTGTATATTTAAGTCAATATATTTATATCAATTATGTGAATTTGAATTTAACAATTGAATTCGATTAATAAATTGTTGTTAACTCATCTAATTAACGCTAAATGTGATGTTACAAAATGTATACCATGTCCATATCAACAAAAATGATAAAATTAGTTTTTCTTTCAAATATAAAGTTAAATATGTCACATAGTTTAAACAATATATGTAAACAATAATGTGAGATTTAATATATTATACGCTTATCTCAATACATTTATCGTAATTGAAGAAAATAATTTTTACTTTAAATATCTGTATTTTAACATTTTTACAATTATTTGCTGAATCTCCTCAATTCTTTCATGATATTTATATTTCAATCCATATATTTAAACTACTCATGAAATCTTGATTAATTTAAATAATCCTAGAGAGTGTTTAGTCCATCTTTCTAATAACTCTTAAAAATATACATCAATTTTACTATATATATTCATATTAAAAAAGATAATTTTTCACGCAACTATTAAGATGTATAAATCTCGTAGCATGAACTCTGCATATTAACAACAATGACAAAGTTAATTTATAGATTAGTTATGATTCATTTATATTCAGAATTTACCATATATTATATCATAAAATTCCTTTTTAACATCATAAACTTACACTTTTTTTTTTTTGCAGATTTCTTTTCAATTCTTCCTGCTATGTTGTATAGTTAAATTAACTTTGTAATTTTACATTCAATTTATTTAAATAAATTCTATTAAATAATATTTGCTAATTCTTATTATAACATTAAATAATAAATACTATTTTAGTAATATTGTCGTGCAACGCACGGGTTACACACTAGTATTCTATGTTTGGGTATTTTGAATATTAAAAAACTATATTGCATTGTGGATTTTCATCAAATAATAGATTTTTTGTCAAGTGAAATCCGTAAATTTTAGTACTAATAATAATAAACTTATAACTAGAGGAAAACATAAGCTTTGTGTCAGACTTGGATAATAATTAGCCAACTACAATTACAATTTAGCTTTAGAAGTTAGTGCAGTACCAAGTTAAAATATAAGCTGAACAGAACTATATATTCTGCTACACAAAAGAGGACTTTGAAAATTGGATGAATACAATTCTGGAAATGAAGACGGTATACTATTTAATGTAAACCATTCAATGAAACTGAGTTTCAAACACAAGATCAACGAAGAAAGTCAACATCTGATTTTTTTTTATCAATTTGTTGCACCAACAAAACGAGAAACAACATAAATTATCCACAATCTAAGACGGGATAATGACTAATTTAAAAAATAGTGATTGACAAATAGTTCATATTGATACTAAGAGCTGATATCTCCTCGAATTCGTAAATTTATAAAAGGCATTAAACATTAATTATAAGGTTTTCTTGAAATATCTTTAATTATTGTTTACATAAAAGATTAAATGAATTTGAAATTCATACGTTGTTTTCAAAATAATAAAAAGGCAAGCTTTAAATCTTTTGATCTGTTTCTTAAATTAATAATTGTATCTACATTAAGTTGTTTTGTTTAAAGACATGACTTTTAAATTACAAATTAATTGAACATTTTTTTTTCAAAATATAGATTTAATTTGTATAAATGTGAACTTGAAAATTGGTCCTCTCAAACACTCAAATGAATGAAATTCACAGAAAACTTCACAATTAGAAATCACAAAATTGCAGAAAACAGTATAGAACACCGAAACTTATAGTGGTTCGGCAATGTGCCTATGTCCACTGTTAGTAATACATTGTTTATGCTGTTTGATTACAAGCTACAGTTGTGTTCACAGTAAGAAATTTGAGGAGAGATAAGTTGATTCTCGAAATGACAGAGTCTCTGTGCCTCCAGAGGAGAAGACCACCCCTTAAAATGATGCCCTAGAGGAGTATTTATAGATAAGGAAGTAATCTGGTTCGGGCATGCCATGTGGAAGCTTCGTGGAGGTAGTGGAGTTTGTTGGTTTGAACAGGTTGAGGTGTGTAAGTAGTGGGATACGTCACAGAGGCATGCTCCCTCCGGTTTGGCGCCAAACCAGACATGCCGATCCAGAACTCATTGAAGCATGCCAAACTGAGATGGCCGAACCGATCTTATCAAGCTAAAATTCAAGTTTTTCGAGACAACCTGTGCTTCAACCAAGCGTATCCATGCTCGTTTGGGTCCATGCTTTAGTCCTGAGCACTTCCATTGCCAGAATTTCGAAATGTGACTGCCTTGCAAAAATGTGTCAATGTTTTCCCTCTAAAACATATCTTGTCGTAAAAGATATGTTTTGAATTCCCGTTGACTCGGCTTTCGAGGTCCGCGATCTTGCCGGATTGTTTATGAATTCCATGTTTACAACGGCTTCATGCTGGTAGCAGAATTTGTAGCTTCACCGAGCTCTTAACGAATATCGGTTATACATGATGATTTGAGTTTGCCATGCTAAGCATTGACAACACTTCGCGATCCCCAGCCTCACTGGGCTCTTGCTAGGTATTAGCCATACATGACGATCCATAGCCTCTCTGGGCTTTTGCCAAGCATAAACCATACCTGAAGGTCCTAATTAAGCGAACCCGCGTCGGATGGTCACGTAGCACTTATCAAACACCAACCATACTTGGCGATCCTGCGTAAACTAGTATGCGTTCGGGGTCATCTAATCCTTGCCAAAACATCAAACATATTTGACGATCCTAGCTTCACCGGGGTCTTACCGAGCATTAACCATTCTCAATGGTCTTGATTGTATGAGCTCGTGTTTGAGGTCGCTCAACCCTTGCCAAGCATCAACCATACTTGACAATTATGGACAAGTGCACTATCAAGTTTATGACGAAATTGCTTATCCCTTGCCGTGCATCAGCCGTACACGACGGTCCAAAGTTTTTTTTTGTTAAAGTTTGAAATGCAGCTATAGGTTTAACGCCCGACAAGCATCAATTAATTATACTTGCCGAATGTTTTAACCAAAGTTCAAATAATATAAGTGCTTTCATATTGATAAAAACAGATGGTTTGTCGCTGTCTTTGAGCTTGCCCAGGGGTCGCCGTGGATTCTGTATGAAAGTGGGTGGCTTGACCATCTATTGCAAGTTCATTAAAAAGAAAAAACGGGTACAACGGTGCATCGTTGGGTACAGAGTATGCCTATGGACTAGTGATTAGTCCCGAACATGGGTAGGCCAACCCATCCATTGTTTATTGAAAACAAAAGTGAAGCGATGACTTGTTGGGAACATAGCATGCTTGGAGCTAAAGGTTAGTTCCGTACATGGATGAACCAAACGTAGCCATTGTCCATTGTCCAACATCCACATAGATCCGTTAATAACAAGTCCTTCCTGTGAGCTGGGTCCACATTCACATTAAGCAGCCGACGGCTGACCATGCCCCATAGTAGGGGTTCAATTCAGGACATACTATTGCAGTTGCCCTTTCCTTGCAAGTTCTTTAATGACGTCACAGAGGTGCTTGCATTCATCCGTGTCGTGTCTAGTTATTTCATGAAATGTGCAGAATTTCCAGAAGATCTGGTCATGCTCCGAGGACTCGCTTCCAGATGGTCTTCTTGCCGAGAGTGAGTCTTTGATGTCATGGAAGAACGTTTCCAAACTCGTATTTAGTCTCGTATACAAGTCGTATTTAGGCTCTCTCTTGAATTTACTGTCCTAGCCTTGATTTCCCTCAGCTTTGCGCTTTCCCTTACCAGGCGGTCCTCCGCCCTTTACAACTTTGATTTCAAGGGCTTCTCGATCCATCCTTGCAACTTCCTCTCTTAAGAACCTGTCGGCCTCGAAGTAATCTCGTAGGGGATCTCGTTCAAGTGACTTCTTAAACTCGGTGTTGTCCACAATCACAGAAACGGCTGCCATCGGAACCATAGATGGATATGGCCGGCTTACTGCAGTAACAACGACATTGAATCTTTTCAAAAATGAATGTAGGCTTCGCTAGATCTTTTCTTTATCGCCGTCAGCATCATCACATTTTTAGGTTGTGCGATGAGGATCTGAAGTCATCCACATAAATCTCTCCACCAGTCTAGCTACTGATGGTATCTCAATTCAGTTGCCTAAACCATAACGCATCTATATCTGATAAAAATAGCGGGAAGCACTTGTGCCCTTAGCATTTCCATATGCCTAACACATAAGACGAGCAGTCGGATATCTCCTTCCGTCAAAAGCTTCCAACACCGACAATTTAATGTTCGGCGGATTCCCGGAGTTTCCGATATTCGGAGTAAAGAGACTCCGTTGTACGTTATCTATCTCTTGGTTCAACAAGCCACCACGAGTAGCTTGCTGAATAATTTCAGCAATCCTGTTGCCACTATGAAGCAACATTCTCCAGTCATCCATGCCCGTAGCTGGAGCGTTGATACATCCTAAGCCATATGTTCCAGTTTCCACTGTCGAGTTTTGATTGACGTCTAATTGACTTTGGGGAACGACTGTTGCTCTCTATCTCTGCACATTCCTATCCTGCGTTTGGATTCCTTCGACGCGACCTTTGTCTATAGGCTTCGGATCCAATGTGCATCTGCGCGGGGCCTTGGTACCTGAGGAAATTCAGAGGAGGTCGGGAGCCCATCACCTAGTCGACCCGGTTCGGCATAGCCGTACTGGATTTCTGGCACGTCATGGCTGATCTGGGGGCGCTCAAGTGGGTTTGCCTTCGAGCCATGTGTGGTGCTACTGCGTTACTAGGCCCTACTCTAGCTTCTAACCCATGTTTTTTCTCCCCTTTCAACTGTGTTGGGATTTCCTACATCGTTGCTTCTTGTTGTTCAAAACGGGTTTGCAACCCCTTCATGACTTCATCCAATTCCTCCCTTGTTGTAACAACCCGAAAATCTGGGCCAGTTTAAAATTTTTATTTTGGCAATTTTAGCGAATTTTGAACATTTAAAATGAATTATTTTAAATAATGAGGACGAGAAATTTATTTTGAATGGAATTCGAATGTATATATTTATATACGTCGTTGTTAGAATATAAATAATTATATATAATTATAAATAGAATTGAAAATGGCGCGGTAGTTCGATAATTCGATTTCAAACTTCAATTGAATATACCGAGTGCAAAATAAACTAGATTTTAGTGAAACCAAAAATAATAGGATCTATTTGAGGATATCTTTCCAGCGAATCTGAAAAGTTGAAATTTCATAGCGGGAATCAAAAGATATGTCCAGTTGAAAATTCTGAATAGTCGCTATGGAATTCAGGCCCTTAAAAATGGGAATTTTGCAAACGACCTCGGATTTCGACAAACCACTTTTGTTGGGTCCGTGATGTCAAATTATTTCTAGATTCCAAATTTCATAATTTTTCGAATCAATATGTGAGCGTGGCAAAGGAAAACGCATTTGACCAGTTTCAGTTGATTTTAATCGACTGGAAAATGGCCATTTTTCCAACGGTCTCAGAATTCGACGAAACTAGTTTTGTTAAGACCGTATCGTCAATACGAAGCTAGAAAATATTTTTCGGGAATTTTTAGAGTTCGTATGTGACCCCAGTAAATTGAAATGCGCGTTCAAATTCAATATATAGAGTTATATGTTGATTTTGATGAAAACTGATCGAAACGATCGAATCAGCTTACGATACATATCCCATTGTGTTCGAAATGGGGGTGATTAGCTATGGACGACAGGCGGTGAGCCTCGTTTAGAGGTCGAAAATAAAAGTTGCTTTTTGGGAGATAATTAAATAAAATAATTAAAAAATAAAACTCTCTCTCCTCTCCTTTATCTCCTCAGGCCCCCCCCATTCGATTTGATTTCAAAAGAAAAAAGGGAAAAAAAACCATGCTCCACCGATCCCGTCGCCCTCCCTCCTAGGCGGCGCCGCCGTGATTTCGCCACATGCTCCCCCTTTGCCGCATCGCTCCAGCCCTCCCCCCTCTTTTTCGCCGTCCAACCCTAAATCCGCTCCCCCTCAGCCCCACGTTCCCCTCCTCCCATCGACGGAGCACCCGCGCCCGACCTCCCAGACCCCGACGCCACCAGTCCACCCCCTTCCGCCCTCCTCTTGCACCAGTTCGAACCCACCCCCCCTTTTCGCTGAAGGAAACAAAGATTGTAAGTATATATTTTGATTTTATTTTGTTTTATTTAATAGTAAATAGCAAATAAAAGTCCGATTTTTTATGTATATAAAATTACATACGCAAGTAGAGATTTTTATGAAGTAAAAAGCTTGGATTTTTATATTTATTCGTGAAGTAAAAAAGCTTGGATTTTGATATTTATTCGTGAAGTAAAAAGCTTGAATTTTTATATGTGGATTAAAGTGATAAAAATCGAATTTTTATATATAGGTTAAAGAAATAAAAATATAATCTTTTGAATTGTAGAGTGATAAAAATATAACTTTTATATTGTAGAGTGATAAAAATATGATCTTTTATATTGTAGAGTAATAAAAATATTATCTTTTATACTGTAGAGTAATAAAAATATAATCTTTTATATTGTAGAGTTATAAAAATATAATCTTTTATATTGTAGAAGTATAAAAATATAATTTTTATATAGGTAAGATAGTAAAAATATCACCTTTATATATGTAGTGAAATAAAATCTTTATATTTGAAAATGCGAAATCTTTATATAGAGAATAGCGATGTAAAAATAGATTTTTTTTCTATATAGTAGCGATGTAAAAATAGAATTTTCATCTATATAGTAGCGATGTAAAAATAGAATTTTTATCTATATAGTAGCGATGTAAAAATAGAATTTTTATCTATATAGTAGCAATGTAAAAATAGAATTTTCATCTATATAGTAGCGATGCAAAAATAGAATTTTTATCTATATAGTAGCGATGTAAAAATAGAATTTTTACCTATATGGAGTAATGATAAAAATATGATTTTTATATACATAGCAATAATATAAAAATGTGATTTTTATATATGTAGTGAATACGGGCAACGAAAGTGACAAAAGGCAAGAACGGCGAAGATTTCCTACAATAGAAGTGTTGTGGAATTGGATTAGCTTAGGTGAGAATTTCTCACTCTTCAATTCTTTTTCTAGTTATATATATATATATATATATATATATATATACTAGGATGCAGACGGTGCTTGTCAGCACCCGACACCCGTCGTCCACAGACCATGGACGGCTTGTTTGTTTGATTGATGTGTTGTGAAAATTGATTGTGTTGTGGAATGATTGAATAATAAAATATTTTTGTGTTGAAAGGAAATAAAATATTTATATGGTTAAAAATATTTTATCGTTAAAAATATAATTTTTAACGTGAATGTGAATAAATAAATATTTATAAACAAATCAACCGATTTGTTTATATACACTGATTTGACTGATATTGATTGGGATGATAAATTTTACACATCGCCCAACGACACGAATAAAAAATGTGTTTGTTGATTTGAAACCCCGCACGGGTGTTGGGATGATATTTGGCATACACTAATCCCAATTATTTAATTGTATGTCGATCGATCGGTCGATAGGTTGTGTAAGCATTGATGGTTTATATTTGATGCTTATGTAGTTGTGTGGTGCACCTTGGATGATGGTTGATTGTTTATCATTGCTATTATATACATGTGGTGTATGGAATCCATATAATTAACATTATATGGTGATTGAATGGGCCTCATTCCAATCGGGAAAATAATGAATATTATAAAAGAAAATTCATGTGTTGAAACTATTTATGTGTTGAGTAAAATATTTTAACAATAAAATTTACATCTTTATCATATTTAAAATTAGAACTACTTTACGGTTGAAGTCTGATTGAAAATCAAACGATAGATACCATAATTTTATAAAATATTTTACATAACAAAAATAATGATGTGTTGACAGTACTCATGTGTTGAGATTAGTCGTGTGTTGAAAGAAATATAGATTCATGTGTTGAATAGAATAAATATTCATTTGTTGAATAGAATAAAGAAGTTTTTGAAAAATATAAAGCCGTGTGGATTAGAGATGCGTTATTTTGACGCGAACGATATTTATATCGATTTTATTCGTTTTATAATGAATATTGAAAAGTGATTACAAAATTTAATATTTTGAAATGAAATTCAAATTAAATTAGATTAAAATTCAAATTGAAATTTAATTGAAATCAATTTAAAATGAATTCGATTCGAATTGAATAGAAAGTGAATTTGAATTGGAATTGAATAGAAATGAATTCAAATTGAATTAAATTGAAATTGAATTAAAAACGAATTGAAATCGTTTTGAATGAAATTTAAAACGAACTGAAATTGAATTGAAATCAATTTGAAATGAATTCGAATTGAATTAAATAGAAGGTAAATTCAAATTGAATTGAATTGAAATGAATTAGAATTTGAATAAAATTGAAACGAATTTGAATTCAAATTAAATAAAATTGAAATGAATTCGAATTGAATTGAAATCAAATCGATTTGAAATTGAAGATGAAGTTGAAATTGTTTTTGAAACGAATTAAAACGATTTATAAAATACGTTTTAAAAAGGAAAACGACGAAATATATATAATATATATATATATATATATTATATATATAATGGCCTGAATAGAACGCGCCGCACCGCGGCAGTTCGTGAATTTCGACCATTGACTTCGAATAGACGTTGTGGGAGATCCGACCGTCGGATTCTCCTAAAACCGGAACCGTTGGGTTCGTGTCGAAAAGAGCTTTCCAATGAATGCTAGAATTTTGAAATCTAACGGTTGGATTTGGAATTTTGTCCAAATCAAATTTAGAAAAGGTCGCTGTAAGTGCAGTTCGATGGCCGTTGATGGAAATCGACTGTACGGGCCTTGATAAAATTATTAAAAATATCTATAATTTGTGTATAATCATAAGAAATGATTTGGGGAAAAATTGGGCTGAAAAATTCCACATTTGAAAGGATAAAAGTATATTTTTGTCGAAATGAACTAGTTTTGAACTAGAATTAAAATCAATTTATTTTTGAAATAAATAAATTGAATTTGAAAGTGATTTTGAAAATAATCAATATTCCCAATACGTGAATTGGACTGGAGTTGAATCGAAATTATCTTCGGAATATTTCGATATTGGATTTCATGACAATACAGATATTGTTATGGGAATTTGAAAGATATATTTCATATCGTTATTTCCAATACGATATTTGTTGGTTTCAGGATTTGATATTGAATATAAGACGGTATATTTTCAATTCAGAGCCTTGTATTTAATATCAAAATGTGATTTGGGTTTGTCGTGAATGGTGTCTTCATTAACACTGTTCTTAAGCTAATAGAGGAAAAGATTAAATCTTTCTATTTAGATTTAATGAAGTGTATCAATTAAATAATATTTATTTGGAATTGAATTTGAATTGGTTTTTGGGTTTATCGTGAGCGGTGTTTTGAACAACACCTGTTCTTTAACCCGATTAACAATAGAATGTGATTTGGGTTTATCGTGAATCGTGTTTTAAATGACATTGGTTCTTTAACCCAGTTAAAAACAGGATATTGATTTTTGAAAATATTAAAACTAAGTGGAGTTTTAATGAATCTTTAATTAGATTGAAATGGGAATTGATAATTTAAATTATCAAATCTGAAAGGTGATCGAGAATGGAGTACCACCAGTTTTGCTCCAAAGCGATAGTTAAATCTTTAATTAGATTTGAACGTGAAATGATAAATAATTTTACTGATAACACCATGGTGTTAGATATGGAGTATTACCAGTTTTGCTCTATAGGATATATAGGTTGGGATTGGGAAATAAAATAAATAATTACTTCGGTGTGGTTCGCTAATCCCGACTAGTTTGAAATGATATCAAGGAAGATTAAAGAATAAATTTAGAAGAATTTATCTTGGATAAAATTAATGGGAACCTTTCCCTAAGAATGTGATTTTGTGAATAAAAGAATATTCTGAATTGGAATGAGGCGTTTGAGTGTTTGTATAACATTAGTTTATCATATACGTGGGTTATTCAGAAAGGCCGGGTTTATACCCATTCTGAATAACCGATTCGACGAGATGTCGAAGATGAAGACGGTGGTTGAAGACCAGAAGTCTTCACATCGTTTGGGTGATTACTGATGATCTCGATTGGGCTGTACACCCAAGATGAGGGAAACAGTTTGTGATCGTCCAGACGTACTTGGAGATGGATGGATATGCGAGGAAAGTGCCTCCGGTTTCGTTCAGAATCAGAGCGAACTTGTAAATGGATTGTGTGTCTGACATTGGATTTTATTCTGTGTTGATTGATCTCTATTAAATATACATCTGTTTGGCGGCAGAGAATTTATTATCTTGCTTAACACCCTTCTCTGAGATGTACGACCTCAGAGGTTGTATATCGATGGACATCAGTCGCATGGAGTGAATTGCCAGTGTGGCACGCGTAAGTGGCAATTGATCAAGGCTTCTGTTGAAAAGAAAAGTCTTGTGGTTGATGATCAAAGCACGGCCTGTGTGGCGTAGCTTTGTGTATAACGTGAAATCGTTAGCCTCACACCTCGGTATGAGTCAAAAACGGGAGACGGACCGCTGGGAGAGCACGACGTTTCTTTCTAGCTAGGATGGTGTCAGTGACCTTCCAGCCCTAACATTTATATACTTTTCACCTGTGTGGTTGTTGGAATGCGAGGCGCCTCGGATATAGGTCTGTAAGGACCGGGAAACGTGTGTTCAGGAATAACTAATCCTCAAAAGTAAGAGAGGACCGGCCCAGCCGATTCCAAGGATCAAAGTGGGGTCCTGGGACATTTGCTAGAGTGTCTCTAACGCGGAGAGGAGCTTGCCCCTTGCCTCGACTCATGACGGAAATCCAATTTCCAATACGTGTATTTCGGTTTTGTTTGTAGAGCCTAGTATGGCGACATGATAGATGGTACCCATGCCGCCTATGATTGATATTTATGATTGAAAATGTTTTGACACTATACACCTATGATAGTATCAAATGATTTGTTTAAACGTATCAAGCATTATTTGGCTATTATAAGGGAAAACCCTATCCTCCGGCTTGCGTTGCATTGTGTGATGGGACCTGGGTCTTATAATAGCTTCATTTTTCCAAAAAACATTGCGTTGTTTTGTTATATGCACAAGTATTCTTGGAAGGAAACCCGTTCCGTGTTATACGGTGTGGTCCCCTGAATTACTATCTTTAAAATAAAGATTAATAACTGTTTTAATTCCCACACCAGTCCCATGACTGACCTGGAGTTTATTGTTTTAACCTTATACTCTGGGTGCCCTTATTTTCGACACGGGCAGCTAGTAGTTTTGGTTTTGCAGATTTATATTCACAGGGTCCGGATTTACAGCTGGAACGATGCTCGGAAAGCTCTGTATCCGTGCATTACTTCTAGTTGTGCTTTTGTATTATATTCCGTTGCGATGTATTTAAATGTAATTTAAATCTCTGATATTTGTTGAATATAATTTATTCATTTATACTCTGTATATTCTTGTATATGATGGAATTGATGTAATAACAATAAAATGTTCTTCCGTCTGCGTTCTGATTTGTCTTGTCCTCAACGCAATCCGTGCTTTCCTTACCGGGGAAGTTCGGGTCGTGTCAGTTTGGTATCAGAGCTTTGGTTTACAGAGCTCGAGAACAAGACACATTAGAAATGAACGAAAGAATTCATCAGATATTGGATTAGTAAAATCCAATTAGAATGACTCGTCAGAGATGGGATCAGTAGTATCCTAGAACGAGTGTGAAGAGTATATTTTTCAAATGAAAACAATATTGTTTTGAAATTTAAATCGTTTTATACGTATTTGAATATTTATTTATTTTGAATTTGGACAATCGAGTATATAAAGATTTCGCGTACACGCGTCATGAACGTATAGTCGAAGTTTTAATATACTGGATAGATATAGAATCACATTCTAGACACCCGGGGATAATTCTGGTGATGTGGCCACATCATCAGTATTTATGTTCGTATTTCGAAGGTGTGATTTCTATATATTTCCATTAGACTGGTGTGAGAACCAAAATTAATATAGCTAGAATTCATTGTTGTGAATTGGCATCAAAACATGATTTTCTGTATATGTATCAAAATTTTGAATTTGAAACTCTAATTCACTAATTGATTGATGTTTGTGTTGTTTGTTTATTTGTTTGATAATTTTGAACCATTATGCCTAATTGTACCAAATTTTGAATTGTATTGGAAATTGGTCGCATTTGCTTGTATATACATGTACTTACATTGAACAGGTCATAGCAAGGAGGCTAGAGCAGAGAATAAAATTTGTTTGCCCGACAAATAGGTACATGTTTACTATATAATTTACTGTTTTGTTTGGGTGATGATGATTTTATGAGCCTATTGGCTAGCCGCTTGGCGTTTTCTTTTTCTTTTTGAAATCAGAAGGCCTGTATGGCAATTTCAGGATTTTCCCGTGGCTCCCGGTGCAGGGGAGGTTATGGCAAAAAAATTTGAAAATTCCGGGTGTTAGCCAAATTTGTGAAGAATTTGATAATTCTCAAAAACTGAAAAGTTGGAGAATGGAAGCCAGATCGAACGTATAGTTGATTGATCAAACCACTTTCGACTTCGTTCCTTTTCGAGGACGAAAAGTTTTAAGTGGGGGAGATTGTAACAACCCGAAAATCTGGGCCAGTTTAAAATTTTTATTTTGGCAATTTTAGCGAATTTTGAACGTTTAAAATGAATTATTTTAAATAATGAGGACGAAAAATTTATTTTGAATGGAATTCGAACGTATATGTTTATATACGTCGTCTTTAGAATATAAATAATTATATATAATTATAAATAGAATTGAAAATGCCGCGGTAGTTCGATAATTCGATTTTAAACTTCAATTGAATATACCGGGTGCAAAATAAACCGGATTTTAGTGAAACCAAAAATAATAGGATCTATTTGAGGATATCTTTCCAACGAATCTGAAAAGTTGAAATATCATAGCGGGAATCAAAAGATATGTCCAGTTGAAAATTCTGAATAGTCGCTATGGAATTCAGGCCTTTAAAAATGGGAATTTTGCAAACGACCTCGGATTTCGACGAAACCACTTTTGTTGGGTCCGTGATGTCAAATTATTGCTAGATTCCAAATTTCATAATTTTTCGAATCAATATGTGAGCGTGGCAAAGGAAAACGCGTTTGACCAGTTTTAGTTGATTTTAATCGACTGGAAAATGGCCATTTTTCCAACGTTCTCAGAATTCGACGAAACTAGTTTTGTTAAGACCGTATCATCAATACGAAGCTAGAAAATATTTTTCGGGAATTTTTAGAGTTCGTATGTGACCCTAGTAAATTGAAATGCGCGTTCAAATTCAATATATAGAGTTATATGTTGATTTTGACGAAAACTGATCGAAACGATCGAACCAGCTTACGATACATATCCCATTGTGTTCGAAATGGGGGTAATTAGCTATGGACGACAGGCGGTGGGACTCGTTTAGAGTTCGAAAATAAAAGTTGCTTTTTGGGAGATAATTAAATAAAATAATTAAAAAATAAAACTCTCTCTCCTCTCCTTTATCTCCTCAGGCCCCCCCCCCCGTTCGATTTGATTTCAAAAGAAAAAAAGGAAAGAAAAAAAACCACGCTCCACCGATCCCGTCGCCCTCCCTCCTAGGCGGCGCCGCCGTGATTTCGCCGCAGGACCCCCCCTTCGCCGCATCGCTCCAGCCCTCCCCCCCTTTTTCGCCGTCCAACCCTAAATCCGCTCCCCCCTCAGCCCCACGTTCCCCTCCTCCCATCGACGGAGCACCCGCTCCCGACCTCCCAGACCCCTACGCCACCAGTCCACCCCCTTCCGCCCTCCTCCTGCACCAGTTCGAAACCCCCCTTTTCGCTGAAGGAAACAAAGACTGTAAGTATATATTTTGATTTTATTTTGTTTTATTTAATAGTAAATAGCAAATAAAAGTCCGATTTTTTATGTATATAAAATTACATACGCAAGTAGAGATTTTTATGAAGTAAAAAGCTTGGATTTTTATATTTATTCGTGAAGTAAAAAAGCTTGGATTTTTATATTTATTCGTGAAGTAAAAAGCTTGAATTTTTATATGTGGATTAAAGTGATAAAAATCGAATTTTTATATATAGGTTAAAGAAATAAAAATGTAATCTTTTATATTGTAGAGTGATAAAAATATAATCTTTTATATTGTAGAGTGATAAAAATATGATCTTTTATATTGTAGAGTAATAAAAATATAATCGTTTATATTGTAGAGTAATAAAAATATAATCTTTTATATTGTAGAAGTATAAAAATATAATTTTTATATGGGTAAGATAGTAAAAATATCACCTTTATATATGTAGTGAAATAAAATCTTTATATTTGAAAAGGCGAAATCTTTATATAGAGAATAGCGATGTAAAAATAGAATTTTCATCTATATAGTAGCAATGTAAAAATAGAATTTTTATCTATATTGTAGCGATGTAAAAATAGAATTTTTATCTGTATAGTAGCGATGTAAAAATAGAATTTTCATCTATATAGTAGCGATGTAAAAATAGAATTTTTATCTATATAGTAGCGATGTAAAAATAGAATTTTTACCCATATGGAGTAATGATAAAAATAAGATTTTTATATACATAGCAACAATATAAAAATGTGATTTTTATATACGTAGTGAATACGGGCAACGAAAGTGACAAAAGGTGAGAACGGCGAAGATTTCCTACAATAGAAGTGTTGTGGAATTGGATTAGCTTAGGTGAGAATTTCTCACTCTTCAATTCTTTTTCTAGTGTTATATATATATATATATACTAGGATGCAGACGGTGCTTAGCAGCACCCGACACCCGTCGTCCACAGACCATGGTCGACTTGTTTGTTTGATTGATGTGTTGTGAAAATTGATTGTGTTGTGGAATGATTGAATAATAAAATATTCTTGTGTTGAAAGGAAATAAAATATTTATATGGTTAAAAATATTTTATCGTTAAAAATATAATTTTTAACGTGAATATGAATAAATAAATATTTATAAATAAACCAGCCGATTTGTTTATATACACTGATTTGACTGATATTGATTGGGATGATAAATTTTACACATCGCCCAACGACACGAATAAAAATATGTGTTTGTTGATTTGAAACCCCGCACGGGTGTTGGGATGATATTTGGCATACACTAATCCCAATTATTTAATTATATGTCGATCGATCGGTCGACAGGCTGTGTAAGCATTGATTGTTTATATTTAATGCTTATGTAGTTGTGTGGTGCACCTTGGATGATGGTTGATTGTTTATCATTGCTATTATATACATGTGGCGTATGGAATCCATATAATTAACATTATATGGTGATTGAATGGGCCTCATTCCAATCGGGAAAATAATGAATATTATAAAAGAAAATTCATGTGTTGAAACTATTTATGTGTTGAGTAAAATATTTTAACAATAAAATTTACATCTTTATCATATTTAAAATTAGAACTACTTTACGGTTGAAGTCTGATTGAAAATCAAACAATAGATACCATAATTTTATAAAATATTTTACATAACAAAAATAGTGATGTG
Source organism: Allium sativum (assembly GCA_030737875.1). Classification (NCBI taxonomy): domain Eukaryota; kingdom Viridiplantae; phylum Streptophyta; class Magnoliopsida; order Asparagales; family Amaryllidaceae; genus Allium; species Allium sativum. Next base: position 224,964,713 of record CM060911.1, on the reverse strand, counting down.
TTGACAGTACTCATGCGTTGAGATTAGTCGTGTGTTGAAAGAAATATATATTCATGAGTTGAATAGAATAAATATTCATTTGTTGAATAGAATAAAGAAGTTTTTGAAAAATATAAAGACGTGTGGATTAGAGATACGTTATTTTGACGCGAACGATATTTATACTGATTTTATTCGTTTTATAATGAATATTGAAAAGTGATTTCAAAATTTAATATTTTGAAATTAAATTCAAACTAAATTTGATTAAAATTCAAATTGAAATTTAATTGAAATCAATTTAAAATGAATTCAATTCGAATTGAATAGAAAGTGAATTTGAATTGGAATTGAATAGAAATGAATTCAAATTGAATTAAATTGAAATTGAATTAAAAACGAATTGAAATCGTTTTGAATGAAATTTAAAACGAACTGAAATTGAATTGAAATCAATTTGAAATGAATTCGAATTGAATTAAATAGATGGTAAATTACAATTGAATTGAAACGAATTAGAATTTGAATAAAATTGAAACGAATTTGAATTCGAATTAAATAATATTGAAATGAATTCGAATTGAATTGAAATCAAATCGATTTGAAATTGAAGATGAAGTTGAAATTGTTTTTGAAACGAATTAAAACGATTTATAAAATACGTTTTAAAAAGGAAATCGACGAAATATATAATATATATATAATATATTATATATATAATAGCCTGAATAGAACGCGCCGCGCTGCGGCAGTTCGTGAATTTCGACCATTGACTTCGAATAGACGTTGTGGGAGATCCGACCGTGGGATTCTCCTAAAACCAGAACCGTTGGGTTCGTATCGAAAAGAGCTTTCCAATGAATGCTAGAAATTTGAAATCTAACAGTTGGATTTGGAATTATGTCCAAATCAAATTTAGAAAAGGTCGCTGTAAGTGCAGTTCGATGGCCGTTGATGGAAATCGACTGTACGGGCCTTGATAAAATTATTAAAAATATCTATAATTTGTGTCAAATCATAAGAAATGATTTGGAGAAAAATTGGGCTGAAAAATTCCACATTTGAAAGGATAAAAGTATATTTTTGTTGAAATGAACTAGTTTTGAACTAGAATTAAAATCAATTTATTTTTGAAATAAATAAATTGAATTTGAAAGTGATTTTGAAAATAATCAATATTCCCAATACGTGAATTGGACTGGAGTTGAATCGAAATTATCTTCGGAATATTTCGATATTGGATTTCGTGACTATATAGATATTGTTATGGGAATTTAAAGATATATTTCATATCGTTATTTCCAATACGATATTTGTTGGCTTCAGAATTTGATATTGAATATAAGCTGGTATATTTTCTATTCAGAGCCTTGTATTTAATATCAAAATGTGATTTGGGTTTGTCGTGAATGGTGTCTTCATTAACACTGTTCTTAAGCTAATAGAGGAAAAGATTAAATCTTTCTATTTAGATTTAATGAAGTGTATCAATTAAATAATATTTAATTGGAATTGAATTTGAATTGGTTTTTGGGTTTATCGTGAGCGGTGTTTTGAACAACACCTGTTCTTTAACCCGATTAACAATAGAATGTGATTTGGGTTTATCGTGAATCGTGTTTTAAATGACATTGGTTCTTTAACCTAGTTAAAATCAGGAAATTGATTTTTGAAAAGATTAAAACTAAGTGGAGTTTTAATGAATCTTTAATTAGATTGAAATGGGAATTGATAATTTAAATTATCAAATCTGAAAGGTGATTGAGAATGGAGTACCACCAGTTTTGCTCCAAAGCGATAGTTAAATCTTTAATTAGATTTGAACGTGAAATGGTAATTAATTTTACTGATAACACCGTGGTGTTAGATATGGAGTATTACCAGTTTTGCTCCATAGGATATATAGGTTGGGATTGGGAAATAAAATAAATAATTACTTCGGTGTGGTTCGCTAATCCCGACTAGTTTGAAATGATATCAAGGAAGATTAAAGAATAAATTTAGAAGAATTTATCTCGGATAAAATTAATGGGAACCTTTCCCTAAGAATGTGATTTTGTGAATAAAAGAATATTCTGAATTGGAATGAGGCGTTTGAGTGTTTGTATAACATTTGTTTATCATATACGTGGGTTATTCAGAAAGGCCGGGTTTATACCCATTCTGAATAACCGATTCGACGAGATGTCGAAGATGAAGACGGTGGTTGAAGACCGGAAGTCTTCACATCGTTTGGGTGATTATTGATGATCTCGATTGGGCTGTACACCCAAGATGTGGGAAACAGTTGGTGATCGTCCAGACGTACTTGGAGATGGATGGATATGCGAGGAAAGTGCCTTCGGTTTCGTTCAGACCCAGAGCGAACTTGTAAATGGATTGTGTGTCTGACATTGGATTTTATTCTGTGTTGATTGATCTCTATTAAATATACATCTGTTTGGCGGCAGAGAATTTATTCTCTTGCTTAACGCCCTTCTCTGAGACGTACGAGCTCAGAGGTTGTATATCGATGGAAATCAGTCGCATGGCGTGAATTGCCAATGTGGCACGCGTAAGTGGCAATTGATCAAGGCTTCTATTGAAAAGCAAAGTCTTGTGGTTGATGATCAAAGCACGGCCTGTATGGCGTAGCTTTGTGTATAACGTGAATTCGCGAGCCTCACACCTCGGTATGTGTCAAAAACGGGAGACGGACCGCTGGGAGAGCACGACGTTTCTTTCTAGCGAGGGTGGTGTCAGTGATCTACCAGCCCTGACATTTATATACTTTTCACCTGTGTGGTTGTTGGAATGCGAGGCGCCTCGGATATAGGTCTGTAAGGACCGGGAAACGTGTGTTCAGGAATAACTAATCCTCAAAAGTAAGAGAGGACCGGCCCAGCCGATTCCAAGGATCAAACTGGGGTCCTGGGACATTTGCTAGAGTGTCTCGAACGCGGAGAGGAGCTTGCCCATTGCCTCGACTCATGACGGAAATCCAATTTCCAATACGTGTATTTCGGTTTTATTTGTAGAGCCTAGTATGGCGACATGATAGATGGTACCCATGCCGTCTATGATTGATATTTATGATTGAAAATGTTTTGACACTATACACCTATGATAGTATCAGATGATTTGTTTAAACGTATCAAGCATTATTTGGCTATTATAAGGGAAAACCCTATCCTCCGGCTTGCGTTGCATTGTGTGATGGGACCTGGTCTTATAATAGCTTCATTTTTCCAAAAAGCATTGCGTTGTTTTGTTATATGCACTAGTATTCTTGGGAGGAAACCCGTTCCGTGTTATACAGCGTGGTCCCCTGAATTACTATCTTTAAAATAAAGATTAATAACTGTTTTAGTTCTCACACCAGTCCCATGACTGACCTGGAGTTTATTGTTTTAACCTAAAACTCTGGGTGCCCTTATTTTCGACACGGGCAGCTAGTAGTTTTGGTTTTGCAGATTTATATTCACAGGGTCCTGATTTACAACAGGAACGATGCTCGGAAAGCTCTGTATCCGTGCATTACTTCTAGTTGTGCTTTTGTATTATATTCCGCTGCGATGTATTTAAATGTAATTTAAATCTCTGATATTTGTTGAATGTAATTTATTCATTTATACTCTGTATATTCTTGTATCTGATGGAATTGATGTAATAACAATGAAATGTTCTTCCGTCTGCGTTCTGATTTGTCTTGTCCTCAACGCAATCCGTGCTTTCCTTACCGGGGAAGTTCGGGTCGTGTCACTTGTCAAGAAGACAGAGGAGTTTCCAGTAGAACTAGCCTCTTGGCCTTCTTCTTCCCTTCCAGCATGAGAAGTATTTTTTCCTTTTTGTTATATCTTTCCTGTTTCCTAAGTTTCACCCAAATGAATGAAATTCACGGATAACTTCACAATCAGAAATCACACAATTGCATAAAACTGTAAAGAACACCGAGAATTATCATTGTTCAACGCTAGAGGAGTATTTATAGATGAACAAAGTATTGCATAAAACTGTAAAGTCCACTGTTAGTAATCTATTATTTATAGTATTTGATTACAAGACACAGTTGTAATTACAGTAAGAAAATTGAGGAGAGAGAAGTTGATTCCTGGAATGACAGAGTTTCTATACCTCCAAGAAGAAGATCATCCCCCTTGAAATGACGCCCTATAGAGTATTTATAGAAGAGGAAGCAATTCGGTTCGACCATGCCGCGTGGCAGCATCGTGGAGGTAGTGAAGTTTGTGGGTTTGACCATGTTGAGATGTGGAAGTAGTGAGACATGTCCCCTTTGATTCAGCGTGGCCGAACCGAACATATCGATCCGGGCATGCTGATTTGGAGCCATGACCGAACTAGAACTCATCGAAGCATTCTAAACCGAGATAGCCGAACCGACCTTGCCAAGGTAGAATCCAAGTTTCCCAAAACATCTAATGCTTCAACCAAGCGTATCTATGCTTGTCTAGGTCCATGCTCTAGTCCTCAGCACTTCCGTGGCCATAAATCCAAAATGCAACTGCCTTGCAAAAATGCGGGTCAATTAAAACATATCTCATCGAAGTTGATAAACATGAACAACAATCATACATGTTGGACCCTTAACCTCCGGAAGGGTTCATTTTACTTTGATATTGCTTGAATCTAAAAAAATAAATGAAATTGGTATCATTTTGGTCATATAAAATTAAAAAAGGGAAAACATTAATTTATGATAAATGAAAAATTAGGCTTCGTTAAATCCTGAGATGAGTTGGTTATTTTAAAAAATAGAAGTTAGTTTTTCTTCTGATAAGAAGAAAAATTAAAACCAACAAATAGAATTGGCATGCGTGCAATATCGTAATATGTACACCACAGTCAATTTTATTGAAGAAGGTATTAACATGAAAAAAAATGCATAGTAAAAAGAGTAACATTTTTTTCATTGTTGTAAAAATCATTTTAGGCTCCTGTCTAAGCTTCCTATAGTTTGTCTAGATAAGACTTACTACATTATCTAGGTAGATAAAGAGGTTTGTATGCATCATCTATGCGTTAAAATAGGCATTGTTCATTCTATAAATGGCTTAAACATCCAGGAATTGCAAAGTAGAGAATAAAAGTGATGAAAATGTAAATTAAATTGAGGAATAAGCATACAAAGATTTATAGTGGTTCGGCTATATACTGCCTACGTTCACTTTATAACTTCTTTTTAATTAGTACAAGAAGTTGAGAACGGTTCGACATAGTCAACCCTGATGTTGGTCGTTCCGGATATAGCACATTCATCTTCATCGAGCTGGATCTTAGCTGATCCAAATTTCCACCTTTCTACTTAGCTGATCCGAGATGCTGTCAAACCGAATTTCACTGCTCTTCTTTAGTCGATTTAAAATTCGGTCCAGCATTGTTCGGTTCGACATGCCGAGCTGGAAGGTCACCGAACCAGAGCTTTTGCATATTATATGGCCTGGTATATTGTAGCCGCTGCGTTGCTTCTTCACTCCTTAATGAGGCTGGCACTTCTGTGTGATGACACGAGGGAGTAGGAGCTCTCTGACTCCTGAAATCGTTCCATTGCGCTGTCATCCTGTTCGTACCCTGTCTCAAGGCAATGTTCTCGCGCATCTGATTATTCAACGTGGCAGAGGTTTCATTCAATTTTTTCATAAGTCCCATGAAGTCTTCGTGGGTCATGAATGCGGATGCTGGAGACTGATCGATAGGGATGGTAATTGGGTGGGTCTTGGGTCCAAACCCGCTTGACCCGCCCTTGTTTTGACCCACTTTGACCCATCCCATAAGGACTTCTGGGCGGGTAAACCCGCGACCCGCTTTTGAAGGTCCGAGTTTAGGATCGGGTCTGGGGCATGGCTAACCCGTCCCAACCCAACCCGACCCGACCCGCAAGATTGAAAATCATTAAAACACTTTATAACTATAATGATTACTTGTTAATCTTCTTAGGTATACATGGTTATATCTTGAATATTATATTTTTTTCAAACAACAAACTACAAAATTTTCATATTATTAAGTTGCATCAATGATAATCCTATAATAACAAATGCATACATTTCAAAATATTATCTTACAACTCACTTTATTAAATTCTCTTATCATTGTGAACACATTATAATATGTATATAATTTATTATTTAGTGATAAAAAATATAAGTATATAAATTTTGTGTACATTAGAACACAATATCACCGGGTCATAGGACGGGTCGGGTCTACCCTGACCCGTACGGGTTTTGGGTATAGGGCAAAATTCCAGACCCGCACCGGGTCTAGAGGGCAGGTCTTGGGAGGGGTTTAAAAAGTTCGGGTCTGGTCTGGGGCGCGAGAAACCCACCCCAACCCACTGCCATTCCTACTGATCGATTGGAGTGGCGGTTGCAATGGGCAGGTGTACTCTCGGTCCGGTTTGACATAGTCGAACTGAATTCTGGGTTGGAAGCAACTTAATTCATCTCTTCCTGAAAGCGGTTGGAAGGCCCAGAGGAGGCGTTTGCTCTCTTAGACAACATTTTGCAGAAAATGAAGGAACATTGATTTTTCTCTTTGGACTTGGGGATCCAAAAATTAGATTAAAAAATCATAATCGCTGAGAATTCAAAGGTTCTCAGTGAAACCATCAAGATGTTTGATCCAAAAATGACTCAAACACCCAATAACTGCAAAGTAGAGAATAAAATTAATCAAAATTAGGTTTCAAAAACTTGGTTTTGCTCTTTCGAAAATTTCCTAGTTTTAGAAAATTTTGAGAGTTTCGATTTTGGTTTCGGTTCTGCTTTTTATTTTCAGTGGTTTGTCAATGAAAATGTAAATAGTCTAAGTAGCTTTTTTTTACCAAATTAAATAGATTTCATTTAGGCTTACAACTATACTAAATCAAATTAAATAAATGAGTCCAACCTAGTTTATCTCATTATGTTTAGCCTAAATTTAACAGAAATAAACAATGTTAGTTTATTTCAAAGCCCAACCCAAAAACTATTTACTGCTTAGCCCTAAAATGCTCGGTTTACATTGCCGCCTCCCCACACAAACGCTCTATTCATGGTCCGATCCAATCTAGAACATAGTGAGAGAACGAGGCCCAAAAATTGATCGAGATGCTTGAAATCGATATCGGTTGTTGCTTGAAATCGACGTCGGCGGCATCTCAAGTCTCAATTCTAGGTTAGTAATTTACTGATTTTTCTTCTTCTTTGTTGATTCTCCTTCTTCTTCTTCGTTGATTTTCCTTTATTCGCAGTTTTTTCCTTCTTTTTTCTATTGCTAGCTGACGGAACGAGATTTTAACCTAATCCGTCTCACTAATGGTCAGAACCGAATCGAGGTGGCCGGAATCTCAAGATTCTGACCGAAACCTTAAACCAAGATGAAAATGCAGATTAAAATAAGGAACAAGCACACACAAATATTTATAATGGTTCAACTATGGATTGCTTACGTCCACTTTATAGCTTCTCTTTAATTAACACAAGAAATTGTGAAACAAAGTATGAGACGATAAACTATCGAGTACAGTATTGTTGCAATGAATAAAATGCGTAAGGAAATACAAAAGATCCATTTTTTATGCTCTAGGGGCTATTTATAGATAAAGTACGAATCCAGTTCGGCGTAGCATATGCGTGGGAAAATAGGATTAGGGTGCGTTCGTAGCAAAGTTTTGGCACGCTCAACTTTATGTTCGCGTCCGACGCGTCGGACGCGAGCACTTTTTTCCACTTCCAAATGGAACGATCGCTGGATGTTGGAAATCAAGCCGTTGGCGTCCGACGCGTCGGACGCCAACGGCTTGATTTCCAACTTCTCTTCCTCCCTATATATTACCCCCTCTATCTTAACAACTTACACAATACTACTTCTTCAACTCTTTTTACTTATTCGACTAATGTCAAACTCCGATTCATCCTCCGAGAACGACGATTTGATGGAGCTCTACGGGGTTTATCTGCTTCAGAATGAAAGGAGAAATCATATGACGTGGATTAATACTTCGGAGTTCACTGGCTTATCTTGGTTCGACGAAATTTTGAATGGCCATCAAAGCCGTTGTCAAAATAATTTTCGGATGAAAAGGCTTTGTTTCTACGCATTATGTGAGAAACTGCAACATCATGGTCTCGCTTCCAGACCAGAAATCTGTGTCGTCGAAATGGTTGGAATATTCATTTATACAATGGCTACTGGGCTTTCAAATAGACAACTACAAGAAAGATTTCAACGATCAGGTAGCATAATTTCCGTTTGTTTTCATGATGTCCTAAACGCTTTTCAATTACTCGCTGCTGATATAATAAAGCCAGTGGAACAACAATTTAATACTGTTCCACATCACATCAGAACTTCCACCCGGTATTACCCATATTTCAAAAACCGTATTGGCGCTATAGACGGTACCCACGTATCTACACATTTACCCGCTGATCAAATTATCCCATATATTGGAAGAAAAGGGTTTGCAACTCAAAATATATTAACGGTTTATGATTTCGATTTACAGTTTACATATGTTATGGCTGGTTGGGAAGGGACTGCACATGATAGCAGAATTTTTAATGCTGTTACAAACGATAGAAACTATAACTTTCCTTACCCTCCAGCTGGACAGTATTATTTAGTTGATTCGAGCTATCCATTACAGACTGGATATTTACCGCCATATCGAAATATGAGATATCATATTCCGCATTTCGTGATACAATGAATCAACCAAAGTCGGCCAATGAAGTGTTTAATAACTACCATTTGAGTTTACGGATGGCCGTAGAACGAACATTTGGCATTTGGAAGAAAAAATTTACCATTCTCAACAAGATGCCTACATATCGGTTTCAAACTCAAGTGAAAGTTGTGGTGTCTACAATGGCCTTACACAACTTCATACGAAAATACAATAGTGGTGACCCAGATTTTATGGCTTTTGATGATGATCCTGAACGAATACCCGTTAATTACTTGACGGAATATTATAGTATGAGAAATACGACGAATAGAGGCACGGAACGTGTTCAAGCAGAAGGATCTCGTGAAATGGCATTAGTTCGAGAAACCATTAGAGATCGGTTGGTTGCTGCGGGTCTGCACTAATTTGTGTTTGTATTTGTAACTGTATTTGTATTTGTATTCGAATTTGCCAAACCATCTCTATTTAAATCCTATTTTAAAAATACCACGCTCAAATACCACGCTCAAATACCCCGTTCGTAGCTAAAAACACAATTCCCCTTCGCTATAGTACCACGCTCAAATGGCACGCTCAAATGCCACGCTCACGTTCGTTAAGAACGCACCCTTAGTGGAGCGAGTCAAAAGAGTGGGTCATGTTACCAGCAATTGCCAATCCGGTTCGACAAAATCGAACCAAATGTTGGTCGATCCAGATATAGCACCTTCATCTTCATCGAAACGGATCGTAATCAATCCAGTTTCCACCTTCCTACTTAGCCGATTCGGGATGATGTCAAACCAGATTTCACCGCCCTGCTTTAGTCGAACCGGAAGAAGGATGAACTAGATTTCACTGCTCACTGTCATTTGACCGGTCCGGGCCTAGATCGATCCGGATATTGATGAGAATTTAAAGTTGCTTCCATGTCAGGATTGCTTTGAACATGAATCTCTATGCTCATGACAGTTTTGTCGAAAGGCAGGTCAACGAGCATGATGCCTCTTATTAGCATCATATTGTTTGTTTTAAGCAGTTTTTTCTTCATGGTTACTTCCAAATTCAACCAAATCTTTGATATCCCATTGTGCATCAGTCAATACTAAGAAAAATATCAAAATTTTATCCAAAATGCATCAGTTTATTAAAAATGCCTAGCTTTGATTAATCCTCGATTAATCCCTAGTCCATGCTTATCGCCTAACATTCGCCTAGCAATTTTTACAACCTTGCATTTTTTGAGTTATGTTGTTGAAGGTAAAGCAATTGCTTTTAGGGTTAAAGATTAAAAAATCAGTCTTTAAACATTAGTCCATTATTGAAGTATAATATAAGCTTGATACATTTATGTAATTGCTTTGACATGGAAGGATGTTGTGATGTTGAGAAGTTATATGAAATATAATGGTGTTATTAAGAGTCCTGGTTATAGTTGGGATTAAAAATTAAAGGAAGTGAAATATATATATTTTTTATTGGTGATACATTGCATATGAAATGCGTTGGTAGTTATTCATTTCTCGATGATTTAACAGACTAGTTAAAGGATGAAGGGTATCAATTGAAGACATAGGACTTGAAGCGATGATTATAAATAGACCGCTTGTTGGATTTGGAGGCATATGCAAAATGTTCACTGCTACATATCAGGTTTGGTATTACTGTAATAGAGAGAGGAAAGTTCTAATCTGTTAACCATATATAACTTATATGCATATACGAGCTTTGAAATCTACTTATTTGAACATCTATTTTCAGTGGCTGTTCCATACTGCGGCTGCTTTGTTTGGTCTTTTTAAAAATGAATAAATTTACAACAAATTTATTTCATAATAATAAACCAACTGCAGATGATGATAAATTAATTTACACTTCGCTGTGCAGTGTTACAAATGACTTTAAAAGTTCAGAGAAATTGAATTTTCCATTATCAAAAGATGCCATGACTGAACACTTCAGGTAACATAGCGATCAAACTTCAGCGTTTGTAGATGTAAATTGTATTACCCAATTTCTTAATCTTGATTAGCCCGTTGTCTGTCAGCTTTTGTGTTTTTTAAAGGTTTTAAATATTATGGAGGGTGGAGAGTGAGAGATGATGATCACTCAACAAACCCTTCAAAATTCAAGTTCTAGAGAAAAATTCAAAAACAAACAACAACGGCCTAATTTTGTTCCCCAAAAACGAAGATTTGATGAGCTCTGATCAATCACATTGCAATTCTACCATTCATCTACGATTTAGACTAGATTTAAAGGAAAAAGGAGGAGGTTTGGGGTGAAGAATAAGTTAACGAATGTTTACAACTATCTGAGAGATGGTTGAAATAATGTGTAGATGTTTGTATCAGCCGATATGCTCTTTGATGCAGCCCTGTAGTTTCCACCACACGTTCATATTTAGATATTCAAGTTCTTGAATATTTAATGATCTCATTAAAGAAATTAGGGTTACATCCTGGATTCAAAGGGTACACATGAAATAAGAAGGAAATAAACCTAAATACTTTCATATGTAACACATAAATTACACCAAATCAAATTTAAATTAAATCAAATATTCCTTCAAACCATGGTTTGAAATCTCGTCCGGAACCGCGAGATTCCGTTCATCTCGTACCGGTTCCGGCGGTGATCGAGACGAAACCATCGCAGAATCTCGTTTCGTTTATACAAGGGTTTCAAAAAAAGAAAAACCTAAATCGCGTTCCATGCTAACAATCAAAGAAATGAAAAGAAAAAAAAAAGATCTTAACTGTGTTGTCTTCGGTATTCGAAAGTCACCTTTGTTCGTCAACCGTTCATCGACAGTCACCATCGTTAGTGAATTGCCTTCGAGAAATCGTCTTTGTTCATTGATCGATAATTGCGTTTGTTTGTGTGTCGAGAGTCATCGATTCGCTGTCATTTCTTCAGCGAAAGTCGACTATGTGTTCTTCGATTTCCTATCCTTACTGTGCTTCGTCTTTTTTCTTTTTTCTGTAGCGTGTGGAGATAGGGAACAGTTGTTGTTGCTAGGTTTAGCTCAATGTTTATGGGCTGGGGACTGGGCTATGTAAATTAGATTATTTGTTTATGAGTTTGGTATAGTGATTATTCAATTTAGGCTATATTAAATGCTTATTTGATGGGCTGGGTTGTATTAAATACTCATTAGATGCTTAGATGGACTGATCTTAATTATATTTTGTTTATTATATTATTTATGTTTAATTTCCTTGTTGTGACATCATTATATTTTTGTAGACTATGTTTTCTATGTGAATTTGCAACATTTATCATTGACTTTTTCAAAAAAAATATAAAAGTTTGATTTTTGGACCGAAACCGAAACCGGCGAAACCACTGAAACCGTTCGAAACTAGTAAATTTTCAAACGACCGAAACCGAAACCGAGTTTTCGAACCATGCTTCAAACCATGGTTCAATCGCTTACATCTCCATTACGACCAAACCAATATCATCCAAATTACAATCTGCATTATTATTTTAACAACTGTGATTTTGTAATTAACCTAAAATCCATAAAATAGTAGTAGCTTAGCCAAACTTCAAACTATCAATGTCTACAATCTCATTTATGTTCTCTTTCATTTCTCCTTTAAAAAATTCGACAACCTTTGTCATAGTAGGTCTCTTATCCACATCACTTTGCACACAAGCTAGCCTTGCAACAACAAATCTCTTCATACCATCTCCACATACTCACCGTTAAGCTCCAAATCTGCTATTTCTTCAAACTTCTTTTTAACCAATGGCAGTGTCCGTTCCACTACAGTCATCATTTCATCGGCTACTGCCATCAATGACTTTTTCCACTAGAAACTTCTATAAGAAGCATGCCAAAGGTATACATGTCGCAACTTTCTTAGGTTTACCTGACATGACTTACTCAGGAGCAACACAACAAGATGTGCCTTCAATGCAAGTGATGTCATGAGCAGCTTCTCCTTTTGGAATGACCTTTGCATACCTAAAGCATCTTACACAGGCTTTAAAGTTTGTATCGAGTATGACATTGCTTGCATTTGTATCATGATGGGTTATATGAGGGTCTTGCATTGCGATGGTGGTAGCTAAATAGGAAATACATTGTATAAAATTTACATTGCTCTACCACCTTTTTCAGATAAATAAGACAATATTTATTGCATTAAGAAAGTATACGCCGTCAACGATCACTACTAATTGTGGTTGAAACTTAATAGTGTGGCTAATTGTTTTGGGTTCAATTTCCTAAATATACGCAAGACAGGCATAATAAGAATTGTGCATTGCTTTTGGTAAAACACTTAGGTCCGTTATCGGCGAACACTGACAGAGAATTTGAGTGTGGTATTTTAAGTGGGAAAGTTGAGTGAATGAAGAATTCATTTGTGTATTGCGGCGGAGAATTTGAGCAGGGTATTTGTAATGCATATCATAAAATAATATTGATTTATATTTAATTAATTGATCATTTGTTTTTAATGAATAATATGTATAAATAATCTGTACAAATAATTTGTAAAAATATAAATTGCTTTGATTCTATACAAACCAACTTCATAATATGATTGCAATGTAAAAAACTGTGTTTCAAACTGACCTCATTTGTATAAAATTATTTTAGAAATTTAATATTTAACTAAACATAGTTTTAGCACCGACATACCGAATTCTTGCGTTCATCACAAGGGACAGCTGCCCCCTTACCGTTTCCATCACGTTAGACGCATTTGACACGTCACGAGCGGCAGTGGGACGATCTTTTTTGGCGAACAAATCTTAGCTGTATAGCCAAAGATGTTAGAGTCTGGCTTCCTTAACATACATAACAACCAAGTTTAAGAATATGTATGAATCGACCAACCCCACAACACACAGTGAAAATATAAAGGAATCCTTGCTGTCATCGTAGGTCGTTCCTTGTGTCTTTGGTTTTCCTTTTTCTATGCTTTGATCACTTAGGCAACCTTTCAAAGGTCGCATAATGTACATTCACTACGGTTGAATTTGGATCGTCAAAACAAAAACTTATCATTTTTTTAAGTGAAGACTGTACCTACTAATAGAATGTAGCCCTGCTCTGATTTTCAAGTGAAAAAATGTTTCAGTTTAATGAAAATATAATTATAAGCCTTGATATATATATTCATGGTTTTCAGGAGAAAAGTAGATTGTCAATGAAGATCTTATTTTTAGACTGGGATAGCGGAAAGAAAAATAAGTTTGTGGATTTGTGCAATGCCTTCATCAGTTCCTAGAAGCAGAAAGCAAAATATGCGAATACTGTCCATGAATATGTGATCGTAAACATGCATTTGACATGTAGTCATAAATTATGACACCTTCCTGATATGGACCACAATATTTACGGAGACTCAGTTGATGTTTGTGCCTGATTTTGTCTTAAATTTCAACTTTCATGCCAAAATTCAACTTGGTTTTATTGCTTCAAACTAGTGTTTTAAATGCCCAACCCAACCTCGGTTCGAACATGGTTAACCTTCAACCTTGGAACGTCTCGACTTTGAAAATAAAATAAACTTATGTGTGCATAAATCCGCAGTCTAACTTTAAAATCTTGAAAAAACATCTAAGCTGACCATTTTGAACCTTACGGTTCTTTAAATCTGAGGAAAAAAAAAATATTCGCTTCACTCTTCGTTTTTTCACATAATCAATATAAAATATAATCAGTGTGCATTATTATTATAAATTTTACGGATCATCATTAGGCTGAATTTCTTTTATCTTCAGAATTACTGAAATTTACAAATTTAGCTAACAAATTATTATAAAATTAATACAACTAATATCCATCATGAAATATTCAAACTATTTGTTTTAAAATTTAATGTATTAATTATAATAGCTAAATTCAACACTAATTGAAATAATTTCATATTTAAATCAAAAAATAGAAAATAATGTTCTACACGGTTTTCACTGTCTGATTTGGTTCACTCACTATAACATTTGGTCTTTTCACCAACACGGTTCAGTTTGCGGTTTGATCTTTGAAATTATACAAAAAATTCTTTGTTTTTTTTAACTGCAATCCATGCACAGGATCTTGTAAGGAGAGTTTAACGGAGTTTAGAAAGAAAATAAAAACTATCCACTAAGCCATAAATGACTAACTTCTGTTACGTTAGTTAATGCAAGAACTAATGAAAACAGATTTTTGCTTCTAAGGAAGTAGGCCCATTCGACACTTTACGTTAGGACTAATAGTTAAATATGTTCACAATTCATAAACAACAAATTGTTGCTTCTCATATTTTGTTAGTCACTTTTGTAAATTTCTTACAAGGAGTCGTCAAACGCTAAAAGGTGTCAGGTAGGCTGTAAATGGGTCGGGCCAAGGGTCAGAATAGGTCGAAATTATCCAACCTGAGCCAGACCCGTTTATTAATTGAGTCAGATTTGATTTCACAACTTCAACCTAACACGATTATAAACAGGATGACTCAATCTGATCCATGTAGTCTGTTTATAATTTGATTCGTGTAGCCCGTTTGTAATCTGACCTGTGTAACTTGGTTTTCAGCAAATGGACACTACATTTCTCAACCAAATTTAACAAAATTGCATACAACCCGATCTTTTTGACCCTTGATCCCATCTGAACCCATTTATTGAACTTTAGTCGATCAAACGGGCTAAAACCAGGTTAACAGATCTACTTGAAACCTAACCTTTATTAAACAGGTTCTAACGAGCTGACCTAAAATTTACCCGTCCTGGTAAACATGTCACGCAAACCTACTTATTTTCGTGTTGCCTTCGAATTGTGTTTCAAGCTGTGTTGGAAATTGGCAACCCTAATGTTAGGCATGCCCTAAATTAACAAATTCTTTTTTTTTCCAATAAAAAAGGGTTTGTCTGTCCAGGACAAATTTGTTTCAGTGTTTAAAAGTAGTTATGCATTTGATTTCGAAGTTGTAGCTTCAAGTTAGCTCAGTAGTAATAAATATAGTCATGCTATATACACGTCCAATGGGATTACAATTTGTCCACCCTTCGTTTTACCCGGTCTAATTTAATTGAGTGTTACATATTACTCATACTTTATTTCATACTATCTAATTTATCGTATATCCCTCTCTTTCTTAGAAAATCCTAAGAACATCTTCACTCCATTTCATCATCGTCATTGCAACGCCCTCACCCACATCATCGCAACGCTCTCGTCTTGTCATTTTTCTTTTCTTTTTACTCCATTCGGTTAGAAACAACTGAAAAACTAAACAGTGATTCAACTAACAACTAAACGATTTTTCAAAACATGAAGATCATCGTATTACTCAAAGTCGGTTAGCAGAAGACTACCGATCGACGGATAACTGTCAAATGACCATGAGTAATATGAAGTGCAGTTTTTTTTTTCTTTTGCGACAAATTGCAATCTTCGTTGGTGTGTGTATAAAAGACTCTTGAGGTTGCGTTTTTGACGAATGGTAACAGGGCGTTTGAATGTGACATTTGAGCATGGCACCGTTGGAAACCAGGATTGTGTTTTTTGCTACAAACGGGGTATTTAAACCGAGTAAATTTAATATACAGATACAGTTACAAATACAGATACAGTTACAAATACAGGTACAGATACAGTAGTATGTTTCAGTGCAACCCTGCAGCAACCAACTGATCTCTTATGGTATCTCGAAATGCTGACATTTCTTGGTATCCATTTCGCTGTACCCGTTTAGTGCCTCTGTTCATCGCATTTCTCATAGCATAATATTCTTCCAAATATTCATCAGGAATAAGTTCAGGATCATCATCAAAAGCCATAAAATATGGATATATTTTGACCATTGTAGCTACGACAACTTTGACTTGAGTTTCGAATGAATATGTTGACATACTCTTTAAAATGACAATTTTTTTTTTCAAATACCAAAAGTTCTTTCAACGACCATCCGTAAACACGAATGGTAGAAATTAAACACTTCATTGGACGATTTTGGTTGGTTCACGGTCTTACGAAAATGCGGAATATGATAACTTATATTTCGATAAGGTGGTAAATATCCAGTCTGAAGTGGATATCCCAAATCGACCAAATAATACTGTCCAACTGGAGGTTTAGGAAAGTTGGAGTTTCTATCATTTATAACCGAATTAAATATTCTACTACCATATGCAATTCCTTGCCAACCAGCCATAACATAAGTAAACTGCAAATCAAAAGAGCATACCGCTAATATATTCTGCTTGCCTAGCATAACATTTTCTTTCGATATATGAGGGAACTTGATCATCATGTAAGTGTGCATATATGTGTGACGTGTGTACCATTTATAGCTCCAATCCAATTTTTAAAATATGGATAGTACCAGGTTGAACTACTAATGTGATGTGGAACATTATTAAATTGCGGATTGTCTAGCTTTATTATATCAGCATCAACTAATTGAAAAGCATTTAAAATAGCATGAAAACAGATGAAAATTGTACTACCTGCTCTTTGAAATCTTTCGCTAAGTTGTCTGTTTGGAAGCCCAGTAACCATTGTGTAAACGAAAATACCAATCATTTCACTAACACAAATTTCTGCCGTTGAAGAGAGACCATGATGTTGTATTTTGTCACATAACGAGTAGAAATAGTCTTTTTATATGGAAGTTATTTTGATAACGTTGTTGATGCCGTTCAAAATGTCGTTGACCCAAGCTAAACCGGTATACTTTAAAGTATTAATCCGAATCATATGGTTCCTGCGTGAATTTTGGCACAATGGTATCCCGTATAGGTCAAACAAATTTTCGAAATCGGAGGATGAATTAGAGGTAGACATTTATAAGAAGAAGAAGAGGATGATGGATGAAAAGTGGAGGAAGTAGAGATGAGTTATAAGTGAGGGTAAAAGGATCCGTTGGGAGGTGAATGTTGGAAAATGATCCGTTGGCATTGGACGCATCCGACGCCAACGGATCATTTTCCAACGTTCACTATTACAGTGGTTGAAAGTGGAATTCCACGTTCAGGCGTCCGACGCATAAGACGCTACAGACGCGAACGCGACGGTAACGGTGCACAGATTGACCGCGAACGACTCCTAAGTAAGCTTGAAAAAGTTGCGAAATACAAAGCGAAAAATTTCCCCAAGTTGGAAATTTCAGAGGTTTTTTTTTTTTTTTTTTTTTTTTTTTTTTTGCATCGTTGAAGGAAATACAAATCAAAGTCAACCTAAGAAATAGTTGCCTTTTCATGCGAGTTCCCTCTTTTCTAGAAAAAAAAGAATGATGCCTTCGTGTCAAATTTTTGGTTTCCGCTAGCAAAAGAAGTTATACTGTAAATCAATCAGATCAGTCTATGAAATTATGTATACAATTTTTGTTGTCGTGATGATATTCGTTTGCTTTTTACTTAAACCACAACTCCTCCAATCTTACCGATGTCTCTTGATAAATACTCAAAAAATTAGAAAATCCGTTTGTGGCTATATTTGAGAAGTAAACAAGTATCCGAATATCCGATAATCTAAAAATTAGTTTGGATGTGGATGCGAATATCAGTTGTTGAGTACTCTGACTTTGGTGTAGGAGGTCACCTGTTGTTAAATTTATCTCATCTCATTTGAGATAAGATTCGAGATTTTACCCGAAATTCAATATTTGAAAGTGTTTTAAATCTTGTTCATTTTAGTAGGGATATTAGCCTGGGATTTTCTTCAAAATTCGAGATTTGAAACCGTGGCATTTTTATCGTGTAAAACTAAATATAAAGTTATTTATAACTAACATTTTTATTAGTGTAATAGTTAAATATTACCTAGTTGTAACTAGCATTTTCCGTTAGTGTAAAAATATACCTTATGTCCTCTAGCTTAATTTTAATTCAAGGTCTGTCCTCTTCCCTAGTTCTTCCGTGCTTGCATGAAAATTACATTTATAAGATCTAATGTCTCTCCATTAATCATAAGCAGAGGAGTATCTACTGGTATCCATTATTATTTTTTGAGTACTCCAACTTTTGATTTAATGGATTCTGTCTCTTTACTCATCAAATAAATCACCAGTGGATCTTACCTATATGCTGTAATTGTGCATTTATCCTCCTCCATGGCTCGAACTAAATCATTTCTTTATTCGCTCATTAAAATTACCTATATGCTGTAATCTTATCCCAAGCAGCCAAAATCTCGATTCACAGAGTAAATCCATTTGTACTTTCATTCGTTCTACAAGATATGCATGCATTACCGAACGAGAAGAAATGATCTCATTCAGCGGTGGTTTTTTCTTTTTTTCAAAGACTTTTAATTCGTCTGTCACATGTCAAACAAAAAAAGTTGCTAAATCCAACATGCAATGACATTAGTTTTAAGAGTATAACATTAGAAGAAAATGAGGTGCCATACCAATTAAAATTCAGCAGTTAGGAATACTTAATAAATAAGATGTGAGGCTAAAGGAGACAGACTAATATTGATATAATGATTTTTATTTATTTATAATAAGAAATTGATTAATAAGGAATTCACCTCATTAAACAATCATAACAAACTGAACCATTACATAATACTCTCCATGGACTAAAGAGTCAGTTGAAGATAGCCGCCAGGGGATCAACAGAAGGAGGAGCAGCAGGAGGAGCAGCAGGAGGAGGAGCAGAATCACAGTTGCCAAAGCATAAACGCATGTTCAAGGCGCACTCAACCAGACAAGTAAATAAAGACGGGTTTTCAAGGCACTGCTGGTCGCATTGTTCATACAAATTTATACAATCTTCAATGCATTCAGTGCAAGCAGCATGATTCATGGAGCCTGCGCAAACCATAGTCTGCATCATAAGCAATGCAGCAATAGCACTAACCATCATTTTTATTGAAATATTCGGCATCTTTAACAAGTTCTCTTTTGTTTGAAGTATATATCTTTTGCTTCTTCTTTCACCTTTATATATAGCTTCAGTAAGACAGAGAGAAAGTTGGAGTCTTACTGTGCATGAATTTAAATTAAATGCCATGGTCCATATGAATCAAAATGGTTAATCCATGGAAATGCATTTGAAAGCGTTAATTAGTTTAACATGGGAATGAATAAATGCAGAAAATGCTATATACCTGACAGGTCTCTTGATTATTCTCATTTTACAGGCGAGGGTATAACCCCTCTTGATTTATTTTCCATATGAAATTACAATTTCATGTACTCGTTTTTGATACGACTGTGTATGCTTTGTTTATATATTGACACACTGAAAATCGCACCCTGGTATTCAGGGCCTACCATCGTTCATTCATAATTCATATGTATGACTGATTTGCATATGCAATTGACTGCATATGAGAAAAAATAAACACCAAGAGTACAAATACTGTTCTTAACATTACCCATATAATAATTATTTAGTACCTTAGATTGTATTTCATAAGTGTGCTCAAATATATGTAATTGTGAATGTTTCTTAAATTGAAAAACGCTTGGACAACTTTCTATGTATTTGACATACGCTTAGAAAATGGATTTAAAGATGAACTTACAACATTGTTTAATTTTTGTATCATAATGTAACCGTGGTCCGATCTCGAATAAGTTCCAACCAAGCATTTCACGGTACATGACATAATTAGATCTCAATCGTACATGAACTAAGGTCGAACCAACAAGTGATCCAACAAATAGTTTTACCACACCGAACCGTGGTGTTTTTATTTTCTCGTTATTTTTTCATCGTGTAATTTTGTGTTATTCTTATCCTTTGTGTTGCCTTAAAAATGGAAAGAGTAAAACCCATATTTCAAAATTCATCGTTTTAAAATCTAAACAATAAATTACACTACCTCGTTATTTATCGTTGCAGACTCCTATAGGATTACTGCAAGTCTCATCGAGTTTATTGTTACCAAACTTCCGTCTTCTGCTTGCGTATATAACTATAGTTTTATTAGTGTAGTTGTCCACTGTAACAGTATAAAATATTGAATGCAGACCTTGAGATCATTTACTGTTGAGAAATGTTTATAAGAAGTAATAGCTAATTTGCAGCAACAACAACAAAAATTAAAAGAGATAAAAGTTTGATGAAATAAACTTTATTCTTCTTCAAAGTTTCCTTTTTTGCTTGCATGCAACAAACGAGAGAGAATTTCATTTTTTTACGGTGGGTACATTTTTTAGACTTTTCTTCTATTATCTATTTCTAGACTATTGCAAATTTCATTTTTAGGCAACTCTAGATTTTCCTTTGAATTAAATTTTGGTCTTTTATACATAAATTAAAACTATAACATAATTAGTGTTTCTTAAATATCAAGTTTATTTTCAATATTTCCCGTTAACTTATTTTTGTGAAGATTATAATTTGATCTTTTGAATTGATAAACTTTGCTTGAATTTTATTTTTCGCAGTTCCTTCTAGGATAAAGTGGTAATGTGTATCAATATGCGAACTTTAATTATGAAAGGTAAAACTATTAGCGAGTGCAATGAATGACTTATCATCCTATCACTATTGCATTGCGTTGTAGCATGTGCAACTCCTTTAATAAGTTTCGAAGTCAGTTACATGACATAAACAAATTGAAGCAGTAAAACATTCATCTACACAAGTTGATAGTGTCACGATTTTATTAAAGCTTCAAGTGAATGCATCTTTATCCAATCCAATGCATTCATGAAATTTATTACTGGTCTCTTTGACTTTCTTTTTGGTCATTTCTATTTTTACATCTTCAATATTCTCTATTTCCATTCTTTTAAATTTTAGCTCATTTTTTGGATCTTCTTCGATCTCTTGAATTTCATCTCTTTGATTCATGTCTTCTCCTTTTCATCTCCTTTGCTTTTGCAATTTTTTTTAGTTCCATTCTCTTTGCTTACTATAGTTTCTTAATCCGTTGATATCCTCCATTTTTGTCTTATTCTATTTCTTTAAAACATATTGGTTCACAATTGGATTGATAAAAGAAAATAAGGTAATATTATCGAAAAGGAAGTTACCTTGTATAGTTATTGCAAAGATCTCATGCAAGATGGTCTTTTGTTAGAGCTTTTTTTGAATGGATGTTTTTGATGGATGGTTGAGGAGATGACAATGTCGGACTGACGTGTTTTTCTTTTGCATAATTATTGCACTCCTCTTCGTAAAGCAAAACGAAATTGCAATCATCTTCTTTTTTATTCCAAGTATCTTCTTCATTAAACTCCACATCTCGACTAATAACAAATTTTCATTACAGGATTGTATAACTTGTGTCCTTTTGGCCGTGAGTCATATATAATGAAAATGTATTTTTAGCCTTTGTCATTTAATTGTAAGTGTCTTTGGTTTGAAACATGGGAAATGCATGATGTATATGGCTTTCAACTGAGATACACATGGGCTTTGATGTAAATTCCCCATCTATATTTGATCTTATATCCACTTTCATTTTCTACAAAAGCCTTAAATTTCTTACAATTGTCATAAACATCTGATTTTTGTTTCAGATAATAGCCCTTGTTTTTGTACTGAAATCACCGATAAAAGGTGTGAAATATATTTTTTCTAACGGAACATGGTTTATAGGACTATATACATATCTGTATGAATTAACTCTACTAGTACGTTCTTGTTGTTGACTGTTTTGGAAAACTTTTTCTTGGTTGCTCCCGAATAGGCAATCTTCACATAATTGGTTCCCATGATTTATTGAATGTAAACTTTTCATCATGTTTCTATTCATCAGTAATTGTAAGCCTACGGAATTCAAGTGTCCAAACCTTGAATGCCAAAGCTATAATGAATCTTTATTTAAGCATATAACAACATTATTTGGAATATCTAATGGAAACATTCTATTTTTCAATGACTAAATTTCCATCTCCGAATAAAAATCAAGTGTATGTCATATCCTTTTACGAAAGTTTCCCTAAACTTAATAGCGGTTTTCGCCGAAAGGATTTCTTATTTTACGGTAGTAAGTTTCAAGCACAATACTTCTGAAAAAATAAGTTAAAAAATTGTTTACGAAAAAGATAAATGAAGTAATCATTTTCAATTATATAGAAACAATGATAAATGAATTTATCAATTTCTTGTTTAAATTAAAAAAGATAAATTGTAATATCCCCCATAGGTTTGAAAATAAGTATTACTAATGCAGGAGTCATTAATAGTATTACTCCCCGATAAACTAATGAAATTCGTTGTTAGCCAAAATATCAAAGGCACAGGGATATGAAATTCGTAGCACATTTCATTGATTGACCTCTCTCATTACATATTCTCATGCGTCAATCCACGTTTAGGGAAAAATAATTATTGCAAAATATCCTAAGAGCTACATATGGAAATATACCCTTGGTCGATTATAGTCTAAATACTAGGGAACACATAGAAAAAGAAATTCCTAAATTGATAGATTTCCTCTTGCACATCTTCAGGGGTACATGAGAAATGTATCGAAATGACTCTTATTAATGACTCATTTTAATGAATAAATCCAATCGCTACTTCGAATATAGAATTCAAATGGATCAAATAGAAAATGATACTCTAAATCATATAACTATAATGAAATATACGATCATCCAACATTTATTGAATATGAAAGAGACTATTCATCTATTTGATTACTTAAAAATTCATACTCTCACTCTACTCAAATGACCACCCAAGAGTTTAAGGGGAAAAAAAGGGAAAAACTTCGGGACAAACAATAGTCTGGTGTGAATAATAATATAGTAACCAAAACATATATCTAGTCAAACCACGCCGCTACACATAAATTATTTCCTCACTAGTACCTTCGTAACATAATAAACATAACCTGTGCTTTTGCACTCACAATAGTCAGAACAATAATTAATCACGTGTGGATCACCCATCCTTATTTCTGTTTACTCGAGTTAACATATTTATGATTACCTATCATACATTCAAGTACTTGTCCGTCTTAATATCATATGACTATCTATCAAAATTTAAATAACCATATATCATAAAGTTGTAGAGACAACCCATCCCTTACCATCTGGATTTCTCATCCCTTGGTTTATTCATTATAAGTTTATGGACTACCCATCCAGTATATTTCACATATTGAATAGATATGGACCAACCATCACACACCACATAGTATTCCTAGGATAACCATGAATTCATAATTTGCCAATCGGGGACTACTCATCCTCGACATCCTATGTATAATCCATCTCACACTCTATAATTTTTCATCATTTCCATCAATTTTCTATCTTCAATCTTGCACCCTAAGAATCCAATTTGTGTGTATTGGTGTAACAACCCGAAAATCTGGGCCAGTTAAAAAATTTTATTTTGGCAATTTTAGCGAATTTTGAATATTTAAAATAGATAATTATAAATAAAATCGACGAGAAATTTATTTTGAATGAAATCGAACGTATATATTATACGCTGTCGTTGGAATATAAATATTTATATATAATTATAAATAGAATTGAAAATGGCGCGGTAGTTCGATAATTCGATTTCAAACTTCAATTGAATGTACCGGGTGCAAAACAATCCGGATTTTAGTGAAACCCAAAACATTAGGAGATAATTGTGAATATCTTTCCAACGAATCCGAAAAATCAAAATTTCATAGCGGGAATCAAAAGATATGTCCAATTGAAATTTCTGAATAGTCGCTATGGAATTTAGGCCCTTAAAAATGAGAAGTTTGCAAACGATCTCGGATTTCAACGAAACTAGTTTTGCTGGGTCCGTGATGTCAAATTATTGCTAGATTTCAAATTTCATAATTTTTCGATTCAATATGTGAGCGTGGCAAAGGAAAACGCGTTTGACCAGTTTCAGTTGATTTTAATCGACTGGAAAATGGCCATTTTTCCAACGGCCTCAGAATTCGACGAAACTAGTTTTGTTAGGACCGTTTCGTCAATACGAAGCTAGAAAATATTTTTCGAGGATTTTTTGAGTTAGTATGTACCCCCAGTAAATTGAAATGTGCGTTCAAATTCAACATATAGAGTTATATGTTGATTTCAATGGAAACTGATTGTAACGATCGAATCAGCTTGCGATACATATCCCATTGTGTTCGGAATGGGGGTAATACGCTATGGACGACAGGCGGTGGGCCTCGTTTAGAGGTAGAAAATAAAAGTTGCTTTTTGGGAGATAATTAAATAATAAATAAATAAATAAAAAACGTTTCCTCTCCCTTATCTCTCAGGCCCCCCTCACCGTTGAAATTCATTTCAAAAAAAAAAAAAAACCGCCGAAAAGGGGGAAACCCTTGTCGCGCCCGCCACCATCGTCGCCCACGCCCTCCTCCGCCGCACCTCCAGCCAACGTTGATCCCTCCCCCCTCTCTTCCTCCTCTCTCGATTCTCGTTCTCCCTCTATTTATAACCCTAGACCGACGCAAGGACCCCCACTGTGGCCCCCCTAACCTGCGGATTGCTGCCACGTCCACCTCGCCCTCCCCAGGTGCCGCGGCCCCCTCCCCTCCTTCTGCCGCAAGTCCTCCTCCCCCTCCAGTCGCGACCGTTCCTTTTCCCCCTTTTTCTTTGCTGAAAAAAAACAGTAAGTTTTTATTTGTTTTAATTTATTTTTTTTATTTTTTTATATATGATTAGCAAACAGAGAAAATCGGTTTTTGTATATGTTTTGATTGGAAAGTTAGGATTTTTAAATTAGTTAAATTAGGATTTTTAAATTAGTTAAGTTAGAATTTTTATAAAGGAAAGATAGGATTTTTATTTATAGAAAAGATTAGATTTTTAAAATTGAAAAGGGCGAAATCTTTATAATAGAAAAATAGAATTTTTATCCATAAGCGTGATTGTAAAAAAACTCGATTTTTATATATTGAATAGCAAAGTAAAAATTCGATTTTTATATATTGAATAGCATAGTAAAAATTTGATTTTTACATATGTAGTGGCTACGGGCAACGAAGAGGACGAAAAGGCGAGAACGACGAAGATCTCTACAATAGGAGTGTCGTGAAGTTGGGATAGCTTTCGGTGAGAATTTCTCACTCTTCAATTTCTTTTCTAGTTATATATATATACTAGGATGCAGACGGTGCTTAGTAGTACCCGACACAATCGTCCACAGACCATGGACTTGTTTGTTTGGTTGCATAGATCAGTTAGATGATTTGATTTGAATTTGGTTGTTTGGTGATTTTGATTGATGTGTGAATGGCGTGGGCCTTCACTAGACCGGGGATAAGGCTAGGCCTCGTCCCGTTTCTAGTATCGTGCCGTTATGCCGCCGAAATTTCCTAAAATAAGTTAGAAAAATAAAAATATCATTTTATTTAAAGAATGAACTGAATAGAAATTCATATGTTGGAATAAAATGTTTTATCGTTAAAAATATAATTTTTAGCGTGAAAGTGAATAAATAAATTTTTATAAACAAATCGGCCGATTTGTTTATATACACTGATTTGACTGATATTGATTGGGCCGATAAATTTTACACATCACCCAACTGCACAAATAAAAATATATGTTTGTTGATTTGAAACCCCACACGGGTGTTGGGATGAATTTTGAAGTTCACTCATCCTGATTGATTAAATATGTCGATCGATTGATTGACATGCTGTTATAAGCGTTAGATATCTATATTTGATGCTTATACAGTGTAGTGCACTTTGGTTGATGGTTGATTATTTTTCAATGCTATTATATAAGTGTGATGTATGAAAATCCATATAATTAAGATTATATGGTAATTGATTGGGCGTCATTCCAATTTAGAAAATAAAGATCTTTATAAAGTAAAGGTTCATGTGTTGGCTGTACTCATCCATTGAGATTAGTCATGTGTTGAACGAAATATTTTGATAATAACAAATATTTTGATAATAGGAAATATTTGAAATAGAATATCTGAAAATAGAAATACATTAAGCCGTGTTGATTAGATTGACGCCATTTTGACGTGAACGATAATTATATCGATTTTATTCATTTCGAAATGAATTGAATTGAAAACGATTTCGAAATGAATTGAATTGAAAACGATTTCGAAATGAATTGAATAGGAAACGAATTTGATTTGAATAGAAAACGAATTTGATTTCAATTGAATATATAACGAATTTGAATTGAATCGAATAGAAAACCAATTTGAATTGAATCAAATAGAAAATGACTTTGGAATTGAATTGAATTGAAAACGATTTCGAAATGAATTGAATTGAAAACGATTTCGAAATGAATTGAATAGGAAACGAATTTGATTTGAATAGAAAACGAATTTGATTTCAATTGAATATATAACGAATTTGATTCGAATAGAAAACCAATTTGAATTGAATCGAATAGAAAACCAATTTGAATTGAATCGAATAGAAAACCAATTTGAATTGAATCGAATAGAAAACGACTTTGGAATTGAATTGAATTGAAAACGAATTCAAATTGAATTGAAAACGAATTCAAATTGAATTGAAAGCGAATTGAAATGAATTCAAATTGAATTGAAATTTGAATTGAATAGAAATGAATTTTAAAACGAATTTATAAAGAAGAATTCAATTTCGATTTGAATTGAAATGGAAGTTGAAATTGCTTTTGAAACGAATTTAAAACTATTTATATAATTCGTTTTAAATAGAAATCGACGAAATATATATTATATATATAATATAATGGCCTGAATAGAACGCGCCGCGCCGCGGCAGTTCGTGAATTTCGACCATTTATTTCAAACGGACATTATGGGAGATCCGACCGTCGGATTCTCCTGAAACCGGAACCGTTGGGTTCGTATCGAAAAGCGCTTTCCAACGAATATTAGAAATTAGAAATCTAACGGTTGAATTTGGAATTATGTCCAAATCAAATTTGGAAAAGGTCGCTGTAAGTGCAGTTCGATGACCGTTGATGGAAATCGACCGTACGGGCCTTGATAAAATTATTAAAAATAGTAATAATTTGTGTAAAATCATAAGAAATGATTTAGAAAGGATTGGGATGAAAAACTCCATATTTGAAAAGATAAAAATAGATTTTTATCGAAATGAACTAGTTTTGAACTAGAATTATAATTCTATTTATTTTTAAATAAATAAATTGAATTTAAAAAGGGTTTTAAAAATAACCAGAATTTCCAATGATTGCATTGGAGTGGATTTGAATTGAAATTGTCTTCGGAATATTTCGATGTTGGAATTCGTGATTATACAGATGTTGTTATGGAAATTTGAAAGATATATATATTTATATCGTTATTTCCAATACGACATTTGTTAATCGTAGAATTTGATATTGAATATAAGCCGATATATTTTCTATTCAGAGCCTTGTATTGAATATCAAATGTGATTTGAGTTTGTCGTGAATGGTGTCTTCACTAACACTGTTCTTGAGCCCAGTTGAGAAAAGATTAAATCTTTTTATTTAGATTTAGTGAAGTGTACCAATTAAATAATATTTAATTGGAATTGAATTGATATTGATTTTTGGGTTTATCGTGGACAGTGTTTTAAATAACACTCGTTCTTTAACCCGATAATTAATGGAATGTGATTTTGGGTTTATCGTGAACTGTGTTTTAAATGACATTGATTCTTTAACCCAGTTAAAGATTAAAACTAAGTGGGGTTTTAATGAATCTTTAATTAGATTGAAATGATCGAGAATGGAGTATCACCAGTTTTGCTCCAGGCGATAGTTAAATCTTTAATTAGATTTGAACGTGAAATGGTAATTGAATTTACCGATAACACCGTAGTGTTAGATATGAAGTATTACCAGTTTTACTTCATGGGATGAATAGGTTGGGATTGGGAAATTAAAACAAAAATTGCTTCGGTAAAGTTCGTTAATCCCAACTAGTTTGAATTGATATTCAAAAGTAGATTAAAGAATAAATTAAAGAATATATCTTTGATAAAATTAATGGGAACTTTTCCCTATGAATGTGAAATTTAGAAACTAACTGTCGTTAGCCAAGCAGAATGGTTTTCTGGATATTGATCTGATGTTGGTTTCGGCCTTCGAGGTTAATATTTGGGGAATTATTCTCTTGATTAATTTACAGATAGTGACTAATGAATTGGAATGAAGCGTATGTTGTGTTTGTGTAACACTTATTTAAAATATACGCGAGTTATTCAGAAAGACCGGGCTTATCCCATTCTGAATAACTGATACGACGATAAGTCGAAGATGAAGACGATGGTCGAAGACCGAAAGTCTTCACATCGTTTGGGTGATTAGTGATGAACTTGATTGGGCTGTACACCCAAGAAGATGGAAACAGTTGGTGATCGTCTAGACGTGCTTGGAGATTGATGGATATGCGGGGTACTAGGTGCCTCCGGTTTCGTTCAGACCCAGAACGGACTTGTAAATGGACTGTGTGTCTGACAATGGATTTTAGTCCATGTGATTGATCTCTATTAAATATATATCTGTTTGGCGGCGGAGAATTTATTCTCTTGCTTAACGCCTTTCTCTGAGACGTACGAGCTCAGGGGTTATATATTGATGGATATCAAACGCTTGGAGTGAATTGCCTATGTGGCATGCCTAAGTGGCAAATGATCAAGGCTTCTGTTGAAAAGCAAAGTCTTGTGGTTGATGATCAAAGCACGGCCTTTGTGGCATAGCTTTGTGTAACGTTGATTCGCGAGCTTCACACCCGGTATGAACCAAAAACGGGAGAGGACGTCAGGGAGGGCATGCGTTTCTTTCTAGCTAGAAGTGGCGTCAGTGGTTTTGCACGCCCTGACGAGTTTGACTTATGTGGTTGTTGCTGTTGCGAGGCGCCTCGGTTTGATTGGACGATCCGGGTCCGATGGAGTCATTCGTTGGCTCATTTACGCCCCATAGGGCGGGGAAACGCATGTTCAGGATTTAAGTTTAATCCACATCGGTGGACCGACCTTGAGGATCCAAGGGTCGATGCGCTCTGACCCTGAGGCTCGGGCTAGACAGTCTCGAAGTCGGTGAGGACTATCTTTTGCCTCGGTTCATAGATGGAAATCCAATTTCCAAATACGTGACTTTGCGGTTTTATTTGTAAACCTATATATGGCGACATAGTGGCATGGGACGCTCATGTCGCCTATGATTGATACTTATGATTTGAAGTTGTTTTATACACTATGCAC
Source organism: Allium sativum (assembly GCA_030737875.1). Lineage (NCBI taxonomy): Eukaryota > Viridiplantae > Streptophyta > Magnoliopsida > Asparagales > Amaryllidaceae > Allium > Allium sativum. Next base: position 224,935,032 of record CM060911.1, on the reverse strand, counting down.
TTATTATAATATCAAATGATTTGTTTTAAAACGTATCAAGCATTCTTTGGCTGTTATAAGGGAAAACCCTATCCCCCGGCTTGCGTTGCATTGTGTGATAGGACCTGGGTCTTATAATAGCTTCATTTTTCTTTATTTAGCATTGCGCTGTTTGTTTTATGCACTGGTATTCTTGGGGGGAAACCCGTTCCGTGTTACTGCTTGGTCCCTTGATTTACCTAACTTTAAAAACAAAGATTAATAACTGTTTTAGTTCTCACACCAGTCACATGACTGACCAGGAGTTTATTGTTTTGACCTAAACTCTGGGTGCCCTTATTTTGACACGGGCAGCTAGTAGTTTTGGTTTTGCAGATTTATATTCACAGGATCCTGGTTTACAGCTGGAACGATATCCGGAAAGCTTTGTATCCGTATATCTCTTCTAGTTGTGTATTGTATTATTTTCCGCCGCTGTGTATTTAAATGTAATTTAAATCTCAGATATTTCTGTGTAATATTTATTTGTTTATACTCTGTATATTCTTGTAATCTGATGCATTGTTGTAATAAGCAATGAAATGTTCTTTTGTATGCGTTCTATTTTGTCGTGTTCTCAAACGATAGGGCGTTTTGAACGGTCTGGGTCGGTTTAGCGACTGGTTCAGACCGAGCGAAATTCCTTTCCGTCACAGTTGGTATCAGAGCTTTGGTTTACAGAGCTCGAGAACAAGACACATTAGAACCATACGAAAGAATTCATCAGATATTGGATTAGTAATATCCAATTAGAATGACTCGTTTGAGATAGGATTAGTAGTATCCTAGAACGAGTGTGAAGAGTATATTTTTCAAAAGGAAACAATTTTGTTTTGAAATTTAAATCATTTTATACGTATCTGAATATTTATTTATTTTGAATATGGACAATCCAATATAAAGATTTTGCATATACGCGTCATGAACGCATATACGAAGTTTTAATATACTGGATAGATATAGAGTCACACTCTAGTCGCCCGGACATGGTCCTGATGATGAAGTATACCATCACCAGTATTTATTTTCGTGTGACGAAGGTGTGATATCTATATATTTCCATTAGACTGGTGTGAGAACCATAACTTATATATATAGCTAGGACACATTGTTGTGAATTGGCATCAAAAACACGATTTTTTGTATATATATCAATTATGAATTTTAAACGTTAAATTCACTAATTGATTGATGTTTGTGTTGTTTGTTTATTTGTTTGATAATTTTGAACCATTATGCCTAATTGAATCAAATATTGAACTTTATTGAAAATTGGTATCATTTGCTTGCGTATGCATATACTTACATTGAACAGGTCATAGCAAGGAGGCTAGAGCCGAAGAATAAAATTTGTTTGCCTGACAAATAGGTACATGTTTACTACATAATTTACTGTTTTGTTTGGGTGATGATGATTTTATGAGCCTATTGGCTAGCCGCTTGGCCTTTTCTTTTTCTTTTTGAGATCAGAAGGCCTATATGGCAATTTCGGGATTTTCCCATGGCTCCCGGTGCAGGGGAGGTTATGGCGAAATTTTTCGAAATTTTAGGGTGTTAGCCAAATTTTTGAAGAATTTGGAAATTCTCAGAAACTGAAAAGTTGGAGAATGGAAGCCAGATCGAATGTAGAGTTGATTAATCAAACAACTTTCGACTTTGTTTCTTTTCGGGGACGAAAAGTTTTAAGTGGGGGAGATTGTAACAACCCGAAAATCTGGGCCAGTTTAAAATTTTTATTTTGGCAATTTTAGCGAATTTTGAATATTTAAAATAGATAATTTTAAATAAAATCGACGAGAAATTTATTTTGAATGAAATCGAACGTATATATTATACGCCGTCGTTAGAATATAAATATTTATATATAATTATAAATAGAATTGAAAATGGTGCGGTAGTTCGATAATTCGATTTCAAACTTCAATTGAATGTATTGGGTGCAAAACAATCCGGATTTTAGTGAAACCAAAAACATTAGGAGCTAATTGTGAATATCTTTCCAACAAATCCGAAAAATCAAAATTTCATAGCGGGAATCAAAAGATATGTCCAATTGAAAATTCTGAATAGTCGCTATGGAATTCAGGCCCTTAAAAATGGGAATTTTGCAAACGATCTCGGATTTCGACGAACTAGTTTTGTTGGGTCCGTGATGTCAAATTATTGCTAGATTTCAAATTTCATAATTTTTCGATTCAATATGTGAGCGTGGCAAAGAAAAACGCGTTTGACCAGTTTTAGTTGATTTTAATCGACTGGAAAATGGCCATTTTTCCAACGGCCTCAGAATTCGACGAAACTAGTTTTGTTAGGACCGTATCGTCAATACGAAGCTAGAAAATATTTTTCGAGGATTTTTCGAGTTAGTATGTGACCCCAGTAAATTGAAATGTGCGTTCAAATTCAACATATAGAGTTATATGTTGATTTCAACGGAAACTGATTGTAACGATCGAATCAGCTTGCGATACATATCCCATTGTGTTCGGAATGGGGGTAATACGCTATGGACGACAGGCGGTGGGCCTCGTTTAGAGGTCGAAAACAAAAGTTGCTTTTTGGGAGATAATTAAATAATAAATAAATAAATAAAAAACCTTTCCTCCCCCTTATCTCTCAGGCCCCCCTCACCGTTGAAATTCATTTCAAAAAAAAAAACCCGCTGAAAAGGGGGAAACCCATGTCGCGCCCGCCACCATCGTCGCCCACGCCCTCCTCCGCCGCACCTCCAGCCAACGTCGATCCCTCCCCCCTCTCTTCCTCCTCTCTCGATTCTCGTTCTCCCTCTATCTATAACCCTAGACCGACGCAAGGACCCCCACCGTGGCCCCCCTAACCTGCCGATCGCCGCCACGTCCACCTCGCCCTCCCCAGGTGCCGCGACCCCCTCCCCTCCTTCTGCCGCAAGTCCTCCTCCCCCTCCAGTCGCGGCCGTTCCTTTTCCCCCTTTTTCTTTGCTGATAAAAAAACAGTAAGTTTTTATTTGTTTTAATTTAATTTATTTATTTCTTTTATATATGATTAGCAAACAGAGAAAATCGGTTTTTGTATATGTTTTGATTGGAAAGTTAGGATTTTTAAATTAGTTAAATTAGGATTTTTAAATTAGTTAAGTTAGAATTTTTATTAAGGAAAAGATAGGATTTTTATTTATAGAAAAGATTAGATTTTTAAAATAGAAAAGGGCGAAATCTTTATAATAGAAAAATAGAATTTTTATCCATATAGCGTGATTGTAAAAAAATTCGATTTTTATATATTGAATAGCGAAGTAAAAATTCGATTTTTATATATTGAATAGAATAGTAAAAATTCGATTTTTACATATGTAGTGGCTACGGGCAACGAAGAGGACGAAAAGGCGAGAACGACGAAGATCTCTACAATAGGAGTGTCGTGAAGTTGGGATTACTTTCGGTGAGAATTTCTCACTCTTCAATTTCTTTTCTAGTTATATATATATATATATACTAGGATGCAGACGGTGCTTAGTAGTACCCGACACAATCGTCCACAGACCATGGACTTGTTTGTTTGGTTGCATAGATTAGTTATATGATTTGATTTGAATTTGGTTGTTTGGTGATTTTGATTGATGTGTGAATGGCGTGGGCCTTCACTAGACCGGGGATAAGGCTAGGCCTCGTCCCGTTTCTAGTATCGTGCCGTTATGCCACCGAAATTTCCTAAAATAAGTTAGAAAAATAAAAATATCATTTTATTTAAAGAATGAACTGAATAGAAATTCATATGTTGGAATAAAATGTTTTATCGTTAAAAATATAATTTTTAGTGTGAAAGTGAATAAATAAATTTTTATAAACAAATCGGCCGATTTGTTTATATACACTGATTTGACTGATATTGATTGGACCGATAAATTTTACACATCGCCCAACTGCACAAATAAAAATATATGTTTGTTGATTTGAAACCCCACACGGGTGTTGGGATGAAATTTGAAGTTCACTCATCCTGATTGATTAAATATGTCGATCGATTGATTGACAGGCTGTTATAAGCGTTAGATATCTATATTTGATGCTTATACAGTGTAGTGCACTTTGGTTGATGGTTGATTATTTTTCAATGCTATTATATAAGTGTGATGTATGAAAATCCATATAATTAAGATTATGTGTTAATTGATTGGGCCTCATTCCAATTTAAAAAATAAAGATCTTTTTAAAGTAAAGGTTCATGTGTTGACTGTACTCATCCATTGAGATTAGTCATGTGTTGAACGAAATATTTTGATAATAACAAATATTTTGATAATAGGAAATATTTGAAATAGAATATTTGAAAATAGAAATACATTAAGCCGTGTTGATTAGATTGACGCCATTTTGACGTGAACGATATTTATATCGTTTTTATTCATTTCGAAATGAATTGAATTGTAAACGATTTCGAAATGAATTGAATTGAAAACGATTTCGAAATGAATTGAATAGGAAACGAATTTGATTTGAATAGAAAACGAATTTGATTTCAATTGAATATATAACGAATTTGAATTGAATCGAATAGAAAACCAATTTGAATTGAATCGAATAGAAAACGACTTTGGAATTGAATTGAATTGAAAACGATTTCGAAATGAATTGAATTGAAAACGATTTCGAAATGAATTGAATAGGAAACGAATTTGATTTGAATAGAAAATGAATTTGATTTCAATTGAATATATAACGAATTTGATTCGAATTGAAAACCAATTTGAGTTGAATCGAATAGAAAACCAATTTGAATTGAATCGAATAGAAAACCAATTTGAATTGAATCGAATAGAAAACAACTTTGGAATTGAATTGAATTGAAAACGAATTCAAATTGAATTGAAAGCGAATTGAAATGAATTCAAATTGAATTGAAATTTGAATTGAATAGAAATGAATTTTAAAACGAATTTATAAAGAAGAATTCAATTTCGATTTGAATTGAAATGGAAGTTGAAATTGCTTTTGAAACGAATTTAAAACTATTTATATAATTCGTTTTAAATAGAAATCGACGAAATATATATTATATATATAATATAATGGCCTGAATAGAACGCGCCGCGCCGCGGCAGTTCGTGAATTTCGACCATTTATTTCAAACGGACATTACCGGAGATCCGACCGTCGGATTCTCCTGAAACCGGAACCTTTGGGTTCGTATCGAAAAGAGCTTTCCAACGAATAATAGAAATTAGAAATCTAACGGTTGGATTTGGAATTATGTCCAAATCAAATTTGGAAAAGGTCGCTGTAAGTGCAGTTCGATGACCGTTGATGGAAATCGACCGTACGGGCCTTGATAAAATTATTAAAAATAGTAATAATTTGTGTAAAATCATAAGAAATGATTTAGAAAGGATTGGGATGAAAAACTCCATATTTGAAAAGATAAAAATAGATTTTTATCGAAATGAACTAGTTTTGAACTAGAATTATAATTCTATTTATTTTTAAATAAATAAATTGAGTTTAAAAAGGGTTTTAAAAATAACCAGAATTTCCAATGATTGCATTGGAGTGGATTTGAATCAAAATTGTCTTCGGAATATTTCGATGTTGGAATTCGTGATTATACAGATGTTGTTATGGAAATTTGAAAGATATATATATTTATATCGTTATTTCCAATACGACATTTGTTAATCGTAGAATTTGATAATGAATATAAGCCGATATATTTTCTATTCAGAGCCTTGTATTGAATATCAAATGTGATTTGGGTTTGTCGTGAATGGTGCCTTCACTAACACTGTTCTTGAGCCCAGTTGAGAAAAGATTAAATCTTTTTATTTAGATTTAGTGAAGTGTACCAATTAAATAATATTTAATTGGAATTGAATTGATATTGATTTTTGGGTTTATCGTGGACAGTGTTTTAAATAACACTCGTTCTTTAACCCGATAATTAATGGAATGTGATTTTGGGTTTATCGTGAACTGTGTTTTAAATGACACTGATTCTTTAACCCAGTTAAAGATTAAAACTAAGTGGGGTTTTAATGAATCTTTAATTAGATTGAAATGATCGAGAATGGAGTATCACCAGTTTTGCACCAGGCGATAGTTAAATCTTTAATTAGATTTGAAAGTGAAATGGTAATTGAATTTACCGATAACACCGTAGTGTTAGATATGAAGTATTACCAGTTTTACTTCATGGGATGAATAGGTTGGGATTGGGAAATTAAAACAAATAATTGCTTCGGTAAAGTTCGTTAATCCCGACTAGTTTGAATTGATATTCAAAAGTAGATTAAAGAATAAATTAAAGAATTTATCTTTGATAAAATTAGTGGGAACCTTTCCCTATGAATGTGAAATTTAGAAACTAACTATCGGTTAGCCAAGCAGAATGGTTTTATGGATATTGATCTGATGTTGGTTTCGGCCTTCGGGGTTAATATTTGGAGAATTATTCTCTTGATTAATTTACAGTTAGTGACTAATGAATTAGAATGAGGCGTATGTTGTGTTTGTGTAACACTTATTTAAAATATACGCGAGTTATTCAGAAAGACCGGGTTTATCCCATTCTGAATAACTGATACGATGATAAGTCGAAGATGAAGACGATGGTCGAAGACCGGAAGTCTTCACGTCGTTTGGGTGATTACTGATAATCTTGATTGGGCTGTACACCCAAGAAGATGGAAACAGTTGGTGATCGTCCAGCGTGCTTGGAGATTGATGGATATGCGGGGTACTAGGTGCCTCCGGTTTCGTTCAAACCCAGAACGGACTTGTAAATGGACTGTGTGTCTGACATTGGATTTTAGTCCGTGTGATTGATCTCTATTAAATATATATCTGTTTGGCGGCGGAGAATTTATTCTCTTGCTTAACGCCCTTCTCTGAGACGTACGAGCGCAGGGGTTATATATTGATGGATATCAAACGCATGGTGTGAATTGCCTATGTGGCATGCCTAAGTGGCAAATGATCAAGGCTTCTGTTGAAAAGCAAAGTCTTGTGGTTGATGATCAAAGCACGGCCTTTGTGGCATAGCTTTGTGTGACGTTGATTCGCGAGCTTCACACCCGGTATGAACCAAAAACGGGAGAGGACGTCAGGGAGGGCATGCGTTTCTTTCTAGCTAGAAGTGGCGTCAGTGGTTTTACACGCCCTGACGAGTTTGACTTATGTGGTTGTTGCTGTTGCGAGGCGCCTCGGTTTGATTGGACGATCCGGGTCCGATGGAGTCATTCGTTGGCTCATTTACGCCCCATAGAGCGGGGAAACGCATGTTCAGGATTTAAGTTTAATCCACATCGGTGGACCGGCCCTGAGGATCCAAGGGTCGATGCGCTCTGACCCTGAGGCTCGGGCCAGACAGTCTCGAAGTCGGTGAGGACTATCTTTTGCCTCGGTTCATAGATGGAAATCCAATTTCCAAATACGTGACTTTGCGGTTTTATTTGTAAACCTATATATGACGACATAGTGGCATGGGACGCTCAAGTCGTCTATGATTGATACTTATGATTTGAAGTTGTTTTATACACTATGCACTTATTATAGTATCAAATGATTTGTTTTAAAACGTATCAAGCATTCTTTGGCTGTTATAAGGGAAAACCCTATCCCCCGGCTTGCGTTGCATTGTGTGATAGGACATGTGTCTTATAATAGCTTCATTTTTCTTTATTTAGCATTGCGCTGTTTGTTTTATGCACTGGTATTCTTGGGAGGAAACCCGTTCCGTGTTACGGCTTGGTCCCTTGAATTACCTAACTTTAAAAACAAAGATTAATAACTGTTTTAGTTCTCACACCAGTCACATGACTGACCTGGAGTTTATTGTTTTGACCTAAACTCTGGGTGCCCTTATTTTGACACGGGCAGCTAGTAGTTTGGGTTTTGCAGATTTATATTCACAGGATCCTGGTTTACAGCTGAAACGATATCCGGAAAGCTTTGTATCCGTATATCTCTTCTAGTTGTGTATTGTATTATTTTCCGCCACTGTGTATTTAAATGTAATTTAAATCTCAGATATTTCTATGTAATATTTATTTGTTTATACTCTGTATATTCTTGTAATCTGATGCATTGTTGTAATAAGCAATGAAATGTTCTTTTGTATGCGTTCTATTTTGTCGTGTTCTCAAACGATAGGGCGTTTTGAACGGTCTGGGTCGGTTTAGCGACTAGTTCGGACCGAGCGAAACTCCTTTCCGTCACAATTGGTATCCCCTGTAGTAATTCATTTTTCGTTGGTGCTACTGATAACTTACGTTGATGACAAAACATCATGTATCATATAATAAAGAATTGGTCTCCCCATTGAGTTGAAACAAAAATATATAGCACATGAGTACTGACAACGCCTTACAAGGTGATGCCTTAATTGATCATTCAACAATTCAAAGCGAAACAACTTTTGTATCGCTTCTTCATAGATTAAAGAAAGAGAAGCACTGTTAGTCACCATATATATAAACAACATCAAATGAAAGTGCAACCCATCTTGTTCGTATCCGTGTCAACACTACAAAAGTATGGGCTTTTAATATTTGTTTTTACGAACGTTGTATATCAATATGTTGTTATAGGTCGGGGACCTCCAATTGCAAATTAAAAACGCTATAAACAAGTAACTTTTATAGCATTTTAAAAAAAATGCTATAAATGGCTTTGACATCATTTTCAGAAATGTTATTTATTATTAGTTTGATTTAGTAGCATAACGTAAACGTTATAAAAACTTTATAACTAGCGTTTTTTGAATGCAACGAAACGCTGGTATTATAGCGTTTAAAAAAAATGCCATTGTTGTCTATTACGACAATTTTCTATTGTTATGGTCTTATGATATAAAATTTTCTATGCTTCTTTATGACATTACAATGCATAAATATAAAAAATTTAAAATACCGTAAAGATCACATTTAATAACATTTATTACCAATGCATTAAAATACAGTTACATCAAAACATGATATTTTCAAGATATTTGTTTACAAAATATGAAGATTACAAATGCAAGTAACCTAAACTAATATTATACCCAAGCATTCCAACCAAAGTGATACATATAAATTTTCAAACGCAAAAAATAGATACAACACGATATATTACTTCAAATCACCATGTTGTACTTACCTACACCAAACACAGTAGTTATTTGTAAAGAAAAAGTACAATAATTAGTTATAATGGACATGATTCATGAAAAACATACATTTAAAATAATATTTTTAAACAATAACATATGACATTCCTGAACTTATTCAACTTTAAACTAATTTTATTATTTATACTATTAATGATAACATTAATTTCATGACATTGATTTAATTTTATAAAAATTGGCTGATTCTTTTTATAGAACTTCTTTATTTTTGGGAAATTTAACTAACTTAGAAAACTTAACTTTTACAAAAACAACATAGTTAAGTTTTATAAACTTACTCAAGTTTTTTAAAACTTAGTTTTAGAAAATTATTCAACTTGTATAAAACTTGGTTAGCTTCTATAAAAATTAGTTAAACTTTATTAACTTCGTTGTTTTTTATAAACTTGATTTATTTTCAATCTTTAATTAAATTTTATAAACTTTGTTATTTTTTATGAATTTACTTAAATTCTACAAAACTTAGTTAACTTATATAAAAATTAGTTAATTTTCGTAAATTAGGCTAATTTTTATAAAATTATTTAATTTCTATAAAACTTTGATAATGTAAAATTTTCTCTATGTGGCTTTTATATTCTTCTCATTTTATCATACGTAAAGAATTTCAATAACTACCCTTATCACCTTTTATTCTGTCATGTGCAATATATTTTTATGGAAAATTTTCTAACTTTTGAAACTTAAATAAATTTCAGCAAAGTCTTCTATGTACGGAGAAAAATTAAATATAACCAATTCACCTACATGCTTTGTGGATCTTATGAACCGTATCTTCAAAGATAAATTGGATAAGTTCATGCTTGTGTTCGTTGATGATATTTTAATATACTCTCAGTTAGAGTAGGAACACAAGACACAATTACATTTTCAATTTTACTAGCAACAATAAACAACCAACAAAATCAAAGGTTAAGATGTCCACTTAAAATTTAACACCAACTACAATAAATTGTTAACAAAATTGAATAATAAATATACGGATACTAGCAAATAAACAACATATAATAGTAAGGGTTTATAAAAGCGCAAAATACCTACGAATTATATTAGAAAAAGTTATTTTTTATTTAAAATGCAACCGTATACCAATGTTACAAATAAGAATATGTCAAAAAATATTTTTGCTGCAACGACCTGAAATTTTGGAACCAATTTTAAAGTTTTATATTTCAAATTTAAATTAGTTATATAATGATTTATAGTCGATTTAAAAATTCGACAATTTAATATTATTTCACTAGTTTAAAAAGAGAATTTTCAAACGATCTCGGAATTCGACGAAACCACTTTCATCAGATCCAGAACGTTAAAATATGGTAGGAATTCAAATTTCATAATTTTTGGAGTTAGTGTGTGAGCGTACAAAATATAAACGCATATCGGGAAAATCGGTCGAAATTAAATAATAAGATCAGGGTTCAAACAGACTCGAATTTAATGAGATCTATTTCATTGGATCCGTAATTATGAAATATAGTAGCCTTAACCTTTAAATAAGTTCAAAGGCCATGTGTTTTTCTTTGAAATGTCACGCTTTTAGGCTTCCTTAGTGTGCTTTCTCTCCTTTGATCACCCACCTACACCTTATCTATCCAAGACCTTCCCTTTCCTATGAAACCAAGTCATCCATTTTTCCACTTTGTTTTCCACCTCCTTTCTTTAACCTCCTCTCTTCTTTCTTACTCCAAGCCTCCACCACCAGCCCACTTCCACCACTTGCCCCTCCTCCCCTCTAGCCCCCTCCTCAAGCCGTGTCCCCATGCCCTTTGCAAAACCCTAATTTACCCTTAAAACCCCTAAATCACTACCTTAGCTCTATTTGCACACACATTCACACTCCCTGGGACCCACACAACCAACGCATGGTCCCACACAGCCCCACACCGCCCAAGTTAGCCATCCCGGGCCCTACGCCTTAAGGCCGAACCTCCATTGTCTAGAAATTCTACCTTTTGCTCCTAAAACCCATATCTAGCTCCATTTATTCATCTATTGGTTTAGAAACTCCACAGCGTGAAAACTCGGCCAATTTCGTTTCCAGAACTTTCCAGTGATGCCGGGAGGTTGCCAAAGTCATCCGAGAACGTTAGGATATCCCGGGATTAAAGATTGACAGAGTGGAACCCTAGGTGAGAAACTATAAACTGAAAAGGGATAATTAAATATTAACTATTGGTTATGAAATTGTATGTGTTAGATAATGACACGTGATTGATAATACAAGTTCATGATAGTGTTTAGTGATGTTTAGTATGATAAATGTTAGATGCTTATGTGATGTACTTGTAGTTACTTGGGTGTACAACACCTATATAACTAATAGTATAACATCCAACATTTTTGACCACTTCAAATTGGCATTTAAACCAACTTAAAACATTCAAATCGATGGACCGTTATTTAGCTTGCAGAGTTTAAAAAAGAATCAACACAGAAAACACAGAATAAATAAATAACAAAATCTTGAACATCGAAATAAAATTTTGGTACATTAAACAAATTTTGATACAAGATTTTCTCTACAATGGAATTTAAAATACAATCAAAATATTTACTGTTTTAGAATTTTGAGAGTGCGCCGTCTCTGGAATCCCCAGCTTCGCCAATCTTCGAATCTTAAGCTGTGATCTTTAAATCTGTAGCACTCGGGTCTGACCCGAGCGTTCCATGCAAAAATATAAACACTCGAGTCAGGATTAATCACTGTTCAAATAAATTAACTTCAATATAACCGAAATATAACGGTTAATCCTAACATCAAATATAAACAGTTGTGGAGTATTTGTTCTCATCAATGTGCAGTGTTCGTTCCATATCATCTTAAATTTAAGTGTATCATCTTTTCAGTTCAGTTCAACTAGGTACGGATCTTGTGTAGTATCGATTAAAAAATCAAGTATAATATATGTGCTTATCAGTTTAATTTCAGGTAAACACAAAATCATGAGAACGGGAAGGCACAACCATTCAAATGGCCACAGGAAATTCATAAGTTAGGTGCGTGTGTCGTGTAGTTCAAAAACATCAGGATGCAAAATTCTTACCAAGATCATGAGAAAGTCAAAGGTAAGATTAAAAAACCAAGCTAAGTTGCAACACCATCCATGTAAGCTGTGACCGACATGATGGCAGGTCAGGTCCAAAGACCAGCGTCGATAGAGAACCAAACAAGTATACAGGAATGAACAACGAGCATGACCAGTGGGTCCAAAGGCAAGATAAACATCACAATGACTCTGTTGCACCGGCCGAAAATGTAGTGAGCGTGGCATATATCAAGTAGAGGTGTAATTATAATTCACAGAACAAGGTAAGTGAACAAAATTTGATACTATTAATAAGGCTAAATCTATGTTAGCTTGTCCCATTTTTACCTTCAATCACTCACCATTCACTATGTCTTTTAATGCGATTATGTTGAACCAATCACATATCCCCTGTTGTTATAGCAGATCATTCCACACTGCCTAAATCTGTAACTGATTCACAGAATATGCAAAAAATTAATAAGCATATCATATAATAGTAGTTGATACATGTACCAAAATCATATAATGTCAAAATAACACAAATCACATTATTACCTGACCACAAAAGAAGAAAAACGTACTTATCGGTGTATAATTTAATTCTAACCTATTCGAATTTAGAAATTAAAAATTAAAAATAATAAATTGAGTAAACTACTCATGCATATAATAGCCATTATTATAATAAGTAAACATGTAATTATGTTTATGTGGACAATCACTTAGCTACCAGGAGGGATAATGCCAAATATTTGCATGCATGCTGTGCTACGCGGTTTTGGCAAATAATAACAGCCATTCAATATTAGGCTAAGGCAATTCATGTATATGTGTAAGATATTACCCCAAAATGTGAACAAATTTGACTTCCTATTTGTTTAGCAGCATGCGCACAAAACAAGGTGGCAGTGGGGACAAGTAAGCAGTTTCTCAAACTAATGAACCATTACATGCAATATGCATATTAACAATAAACATGCAAAATAAGGGAGACTAAAGCCTGAAGTAAAAGTGATAACAACAGGAAAACTGGGTACAAGACTTTCCAAAATACACTATGGGTTCCGGTCAGACTATATGCATGAACTGGATCAGGTAGCATGGCTAGTTCCAGTGGCACAAAATAATGTAAACATTTATATAGCAGGCCTATCAACTATTGGAATCATTATATATGTCTTTGAGCAAATAACTAATGTATGCAGAATGTCATGAGTAAAAGGTTCCAGCAGAAAGAAACAGGTTAGCTTGTATGTATACGCTCTAGGCATGTGTATATATATAAAATGAAACTTAGTGTGTTGAACATGGGCCGGGGCAAGTTTTCATAAGGCATATCAGGTTAAGCATGTAATTTTGTTCACATATCTCAGTTTTTCCAACAGGGCGATGGTTTCTTTTAAATCTAAGTGATGCAAACAAAATGCAAAATGTATCCATAGGTTGATAACCGGCAACCAACCCAATAACCAAGTAATGAACATCCAACACACAATTTGATAGAAGCACATGATAATAAGAAGCAAGTACAAGAGTCAAAATCCTACTTTTATACTTCAGTTTTTATAGAAGTCAAAGTGTTTAAACATGAAAATCGTGAGCGAAGCTCACTTTAAAACCGCAAAGAAATATGGAGCAGGAAGGGATGGAGCAAGCTTCGACGCCGGTTGTTGGAAAGGACGATGTCGGTTTCGTGGAGGAGAATCCAAGTGGTGGCAGCGTCCAAGGCTTTCGGGAAGGAGATGGGGTCGACTGCCTTAATCTTAGGGAAATCACACATCGATGCAATAGTTGGAGGCAAACTGAGAAATTTCGGGAAAATGGGTTCCCTTTTTGTCTTGGCCGAAGTGAGCATTAGACGGTGATCGATCAGGGTGGTGGATGGAGCGTTGATTTTTAATTTGCGGTGAAGGCATAGATCTTTATTGGGCAAGAATTGATTTTTTTTTTTTTTTTTTTTTGGATTTACTTTCGGCTGAACGAATGAAAAAGAAAGGAGGCGTGGAAATATAAAGGGAGTAGAGACAAAGCTTTTAGGGGAATCAAATGCGAGGGGATAAGAACAAAGTCCTATCGGGTAGGAATACGCCTTTTGGAAGGTAGAAAAGGTAGGTCGGCGCAGATTTAACTGGTGTAGGTGATAGATGAGATAAATTTTTAAATATTAAATCCTGCCACAACTATTGTTGATCACTCCGTATTTGTATCATCAAAAAAATCTTCAGACGTGACAAAAATATTCGCACTGTCATATTTCAACGCTCTGAATCCAATAAAACTAGTCTGGTTGTAATCTGACTCCATTTATCTATGACGTATTTTTAAATTTTAAAGTTTTTATCGTTTCACTAATTTTATTTCGTTTGTCTACCAATAACTCTATTCGATTCCAAATTTTGAAACGTTAAATTCAGTTTCTTTATATATACACATATCCAAGCCGATTTCCATATATTTTCACAAATAAAATCTCCAATTTATTTAACGTCAATAACTTGTTTTTAAATTCGACTATTTTTAATTTCCAATCGAATTTCAAATCCAATTCAAATATCCAATCAAATTCAATTCAAGTATTCAACAATAAATATTTGAATCTCAACCAACCATTCTGAATTAAATATTGAGCTCAATTCATACCCGAAACCATATATTCGATTTAACTTAACTATCAACATAAAATTGATTATTAATTGTTAATTCTTTAATTAATTCCATATTCCAGTTGACGAAATTTCTGGGACGTTACAATCTTCCCCTTTTAAAACTTTTAGTCCTCGAAAAGGAGAGATTGTTAGAGTTATATCACTGTATACTCAAATTTTTTCCACAACTAATTTAAATATCGATATTTAAATCATCGATCCTCTCAGTTTATCCAACATATTTTGTTAACTTGAAAACTTAAATCTCTTTTCAAAACCAATCTCTACTTAAATCACAAATTCTGCATATGTTGGATTTATGCATCTTGGATTATTCCAAAATTCTTTATAAACCTTATCTGTCAATGTATACTTATCCATTTTTACACTTCAATCCAATATCCCCACATTCAATCCATTAAATATTTGCTAACATTCATTGAAGAGTGTAAACATCTCCTCTTCAAGTTACAAATTGTCGACTTGAAATTTCCAAAATCCGAATTCTTTTATAACTTTTACACGAAATTCATGCAGAAAATATTTGTATTATTATTCCAAAGCTACATGGAAATCCTCTTTCTTAACTTATTAAGTTACGTATATTTTAAATTTCAAAATTATTTGTTTAAAAATACTTGATAACTCTAAGTTTGACAAGTCTATTGTCGTTCTCATAGATGTTAGGCATACACTGGCCAGGCGCATGACTTAAATCTCCAAGTACTAAATATCCTTGTTTCAACTCCCAGTGAAAATATTTCAAAAATTCATTTAGAAGAAAACAGATATGGAAAGTACCAATGTGATGTTGATTGTTAATTGTTCATGAATCGCAGATACATAATCGTTTCGTCTGGATCCCCCAGAAAACATCTGTATCCATAGGAAATCACTTCCCTGCGAATTTTGTCATGGATAGATCAACGGAAGATATTTAAGAATCAAGGAAAATCTGAGGTCACTGTGCGTTGGCTGCTCTATCTTGGAGTCACGAAAACAAATCATGAAAATAATCGAGACACAATTCAAATCAAGTCACGAAGACACACCACATCACGAAGACACGGTGCTGCATCAAACAGGCGGCTCCACATCACTAATATATCCAACATCGCATGGCTCCTTTCTACCTTTAGTAACTTTAGTGGTTACATCTCTTTCACTTATAGATATGCCATTTGGACAACGAGTACACAATGGTTATGTCTGAGTCTCTCAGGAAACATCCATACCCGTAAGCTTTCACAACTCTGCGGATTACGCCTTTATCACGACTATAGATCGCAATAGACACAATGGTTACGCTTGGTTCCCGCAAGAAACATCCGTCCACCGTATGCCATCTACAGCCCTGTGAATTACGCTACACGACCATGTTCTTCCAGGAACAGTGACAACCACTACACCAAAAAATACCTTTAGTAGCGTTTAAAAAACGCTAGCAAAGCTTTTGGTAGCGTTTTAAAGAACGCTACTACAGGTCACGCAACTAAAAGTCTGTTTTTTCGTTTGTTTCAATAATCACTACCAAAAACTTTTTGTTACATTTATTTTATGCCCCTCTAAATTCAGGTTCCATTTTTACATTTGTTTCTGTAGCGTTTTCAAAACGCTACTAAAAGGTATCGATTGTTTTGTGGCATATTTTAAATGCTACTATATATTGTTAATGGCTTATATTATTTTTAGCATCCAGTTATGTAATAGTTATATCAAAATCAGCAACAATTGCATAATTATATTCAAATAATTGATAACACCTTAGTCACATAAGTATTATCCATAACAATTTAAATAATAATTGTTTGACAAAATGAGCGAATTCACATACCACAAACATTCACAAAAAGGTTTAAACAACAAATACGAACTAATATCATAATACATATAACAATTGAAGTCATGTCTATTGTTGTTGATTGTCTACACTCCGAAAAAGCTAACTACCTGAAAATAAGTTCGATAATCAACAATAAGAATTAACCATGAATTATCAAATAACATTCAAACAATATTAATTGATTGTTATTAGAACAAGCACATCAACAATCAAGCCATCCAAGTTTACATGATTACTATAAAATTCTGGCATTGCTTCCCCCTCGAAAGTCCAAAGTCTGCACAAGTATAAGCACAAATATAGTCAAACAATCTTACACTTATATATAAGAGCAAGGACTTATGGCATGAGCCAAAGTTTAATATATTGATGTGTTTGTTACACATTTAGTCTAGCATAACATGGTAGGCTAAAACCGTACCGATACAGTGATCATGATTTTGTTTCTACTCAAAATATATATTGTCTGCAATCTTATTAACCTTTACATTCAACAAACCTGTAGTTTGCAAGATTTAATAATATTTATTTCAAATGATCATTAAAAAATGTGAAGTTGAAGAGTAAGCTGCAAATCGCATTAATGTTTTCAGGAAATCAGATCTTTGCAATTGATTAAACATAAGAATTCTCAAGGATTTCCCTTCGCCTTGCATCAATGGAAGTGATTCAACGTAATCAGCTGACAAAAATGCATGAAGAACATCAGTATAACTCATTTTTGAAATACCAATTCCATAACTTGAAAATAGATCAGTTACCACGAGCTGTTTTCCTTGAAACTCGACCCTTCCGCCATGATGTATGTCCTGGTAGAGTTATTCCACCCTCAGACATGTCATCTTCACAAGAATAATCATTATCTTTAGAGGAAATATCCTATACACCAGCAAGGTTATCGTCTTCAGCAGTTGTCATCTACAGTAGTTTTGAAATTTTACATAATAAACTAGACAATAATTCAATTACAAAGTGTACAATTATGCTATTCTCAGCTATGATCACAGCCACAGTTCTTATTCTTAGCACAAAAACAAAAAAGTGTTAATCACTAATACTATCGCACTTAGCTTTCCGAATAACTAGTCGTAAAAGTGGAGAAGCACTTTAATAAAATAAATAGACATTGATTAAACATATTAAACGATGGATGCAAGAAATTTATTTGATTTCGGTATAATTACGATGGTATTCTGGTCTGACAGTAATGATAGCTTCTACAAAGGAAGCCAAAACTTCAAAATAAAACGAACTGAACATGATCTGAGTAGACTGAAAAATATAGAAATGTACACCTTAACATATAAAATGGTTCCAGCATGATTGTTCGGTCTATAAAGGATGCCATGCTTTTATAGACGTTACGCCATTAATATTTGAGCATTTTTAGTTTTCAATTGTAGACTGAAACTAAAATTAAACTAACCGGAGAGAAAAGTTGATATTATTTACTAATTTAACGACTAGCTAAAATTATGATGTTCCTTTAAGATAAAGCTTAAAATATGAAAGTAGGATACTGGTTTCTATGAATTTGACCTTATATAGCTTATCTGTATTTCTAAGGTTAGTTTTCATTCATAAGATTAAGAGATGCAGAATTACGAAGTTGAAATTATTTTGCATATCAAACTAAATGCTATTTTTTATTTCTGATATACAAAGTTTACAAATATTCACATAATCATTACTATAGTGATGCACAAGTATTAGTAAGTATCATTGACTGAGGTGACAACTCTGTTGTTTTCTGTCACCTTACAATAGTTAAAACAACATCTATAACATGTGGAAGTAAGTTGCATAGTCCTCAATCTGAAACTGGAGTCTACCAAAGTGGTATTACTAAAGCGCAGTGGTTTCAAGTTAAATGCCAGAAAGACGTTCACACAGTGCTTCAATATTATTATTAACCATTTACCCAGAGATTTTACAGAAAAGGACCAGGCTACAGATCTCGATGATATCGCAAAATAATTCAGACATGGTGATATGCCGCTACAACAATATGTATGGCATATAAAGATGTATAGAATTGAAACTTATCTATGTCAATGGCCATTGCTCCCAAAATCAGTAAATGTGATGCTAGTCCAATTCCAAAATTTGTTCCACATATATTTAAAGACATTTTATCAAAAAGCTCAACGATCTCCATAAACTGCTAAAACTTGCTTTCTCCAAATATATAGTCTCATATACGTTTGAATTCAGTACATCATTGAATTAAACATCTATTATTTTGTATATAGCCAATAACTACTTTTAAACCAAGTGACAACTACTTGTAGACTAACCTTTCATCCAAAATTCACAGTGCCAAAGTTCGCTATTGTAGAAAAGGTAATACTAATTGCTAAACATGTTTCCAGAAGTATCAGACTCATGTGCTATTTAAAGCATGCCATGTTCAAGTTTCTGCATATTCAAATTAAGTATTTTATAGATCAAATGCTTTGAAAGTAGGCTCATATTTACTGAGAGACTAACGGTTTATACACTTCCATACATGCATCTGAAAGTTGTATATAGGAAACTATATAACATTCTAATGAAAAGGTAAATATTTCACTAATCATTCTAATTATCCATATAAAACTGCATATGCAAATGAAGTTTTGAGTCATTATATCATCATGCGTCCAAAGATTAAATATGCTGCTTCAACAATACGTATGGCATACAAAGATGTATAAACACACATATATAATCCCACTGTCTATTTTTTCAATAAATATATTTAGTGGCAAGACAACATGATATTTTACTTGCATATTCTCCAATGTGATTGTGAATTGAAATTAAAATCATTTTGCATGGTGACTCTACTACCAAAATGAATAGTGAAAACTTCCTTGATTTAAGGAAAGTAACGTAAGGTGCCAAAACAAAAGAAAAACAAAAAGGATATAGCAGGCAAAACCATTCAAAATGGTGGATATAGTGAGCATGGTTAAACACAAGTCAATGAAGAGAGACGGTATTACTTGTCTAAGTCTTCTCTTTCCCTTGCCCCTAGCAGTAAACTCTTCAGCTTGGTGAACCTCGTTATCTGTCCTTGAGTAATCTTCCCAATATGTTGCCTCATCCGAGGCAGTGGCATTTTCTTTAATAGACTGTTTCCTTGCTTCCTCTTCTTTTGTAGCTGCTGCTTCAGCTTCAATTTCATCTACATACTCAAAGTCCGCAATCTATCATACAAGCAGGAAAGAGCATTATGATTATAATGTGAATAGATAGCAAACTCATCATGCTATACATCCGTATGCATGTGTTTGTGTACCTACAAACCACACTTGATATTGATTATTTTTATATATGGTTGCATGTGAACGCAAGGTACACTTTGAGGAACATTAAAGCACACATACACATATACCATATCATAACAGAAGCACTGAAAGATGAATATTATTCAATGCAACATGCAGTTCTAAGCCAAAGTGGTGACAACTTAATATAGACCCAGCATTATTGCTTCTGTTGCAACTTAGAGGTCCTCTTTTGTCACAAAACAACAATAAAATATCGGTTCGAAATGAGTAACCACAATTATATCATTTTTTTAAGTTACCGTTGATCTTCTCAACCTTATTGGTTCGAAATGAGCAAGCTGCTCAGGAATATTTAACGTTAGTATTCTTGCAACTCCTTTAGCTTTTTTACCTGTACTTTTTAGGAGGGACTTCTGGATACGCAAGCCAATACCATATAACATGCCTTTGTCCATTACCAGTTGAAATTTCTTGTCCAACTTAGTTTCCAGAATATCATCAACCTGCATGCAAGATTAGAATATCTTACACGGACCAAAAATAGCTCAACATTACATAACCTGGTATACATATGTTATTATACAATGAAACCGATCAGGTAGGCTAAGCTTTGCAATTGTTTTTCCAAGCAGTTTTAACTTTTAACTTTCATAAATTAAATTCTAGTCTTTGTGGCTTTTAGCGTTTATTGCACAGACTTTATGCAAATAGACACAGATAATACCATGTAATTCTTACATCATATTAAGACTGTAGAGGTGAAAAATTATAGAGAATCTACAGAGTACTGGATAAAGTAATTAGGACTAAACTTCATGATCAGTTGTACATTCACACTTGCAGTGCATGTATATTTTAGCAAATATAGTTTTGCACGTTCAGCTAAATTTGTTCCTTGCAATGCTCTCCTTAAAAATTTGTACAGTTAGAACAATATGAAAACGGCAATAAAGCTCCTTTAGGAAAAAATGTAAGGCCCATTTGATTCCGCTTAAATAAGCCCTTTTTGGCCTTTCTAAAACCAAAATAAATATAAAGTAGCCTTTTAGGAGAAGTGGTTTCAACTTTAAGATAGTAGAAAGTTTTAGAACAGCGTAAACAAGTCTTATTTTTATTTCCATCACCTATACTCTATATCAAACAGATTATGTTATGTCATCACACCAACATATTTTCACTTACATACTTTTAAAAACTATAAAATGAGATTAGTTTTTGCTACTTTGGAACTTCCTATATTTAAAATCAGAATTTGTACGATTATGTGAATCACTAATATCATATGCATGTGATTATACAAATTTTCATTGTATAATATAGAGTAACACATAATGAAAATTCCATACAAAAACTAAGGCCAGTTTGGAAGGATTTTTCTAGAAACAATAATCCCCAAAGTTGCTCTCAAATCTATGTAGAGAATTTTTTGAAAAATATTATAATAAAATAACTGTAAAGTGAACTCGAAGTATAAAGATATGAAACAAGTATGCCCCAGTTAAAACTGAACAGAGGTACGCATGCCTCAGTTAAGGCTGAACTGAGGCATGTATGCCAAGTGCAGTAAAAAAATAGGCAACATTCCACTTATGTTGAACTGAGGCGTGTAAGCAGTGCAGTAATAAAGACACAGGTGTGCATGCCTCTGTTTAGTTTTAATTGAAGGGCAGTAATATCAGTTCATTCTACATATGTTGATATTAGTTACCGTAGAATAAGTTAAAGGAATTATTGTAAAGGAAAAATCAATGTATCTTACCAACTGAGGATTGACAAGAAGGCCAAAATTGATTGGTTGCTTGCTCCACAACTAGTACTGACACTGAGAGCAGTAGAGTTCTCCACCCTCCCTTCTATTTTCCTTAAATTTACCACATCATGGCTTTGTTTCTCCTTATTTTCTCCCTTGTTATATTAAAAAAAAAGTGAATCATACAATAGTATAAAATGTTGTTTTCACTACAGCAGGATATTAAAAATACCTACAATGAAAGGATATAGAATGGTGCTTTGAATCCGCTTACGCATTGAAGGATCTGGATCTGTAGTTATTTCTGTCATCACCTTTTGGGCCCTATTTTCTCGAACATGTTTCTGGTTATCATGAGTTGCAGGCTTTAGGTTGAACTGGTAAGAGTTAGGTTATAACATTTGCAAAGTTAAGACATAGTAAGAAAGAGATGATTGCTTACACCATCAGACTCCTCTTTCACTTCAACCTTCTCCCCTTTCTTCGCCTCGGCTGCAGCAATACCCTAGCAGTGGACACTAACACAATGGCAGACAACACCTCACCACCCGAGGGAACATTTGCCAACTTTTCTTTTCCAGAAGCGAAGATCTCAGTTATGTCCTTTCCTTCCACTTCCGACAAAGGGAACTCTGCAAATACATGTTCAATTTGAACAGATTGCACCAGATGATGCTTGACTCCATACATGCTTAATAAGGTCAGCATTACATATTTAAATGCACACTCGGTTATAATTACGCCCACTAGGTGCATAGTGTACATTCAAAAAAGATTACATTCAATTATAATTAGTTGCAAAGATATGAGTACACCCATGATATACCTGAGGGAACATTTGCCAGTTTTTCTTTTTTCGTATATGTGCTTTTCTATAGCGTGCCTCATCAACAAAAAGTTTGTACAAGTGCTCTGCTTCTATATAGCCTGTTGGAGAAGGCTCAAACACTAAGACAAGCTTGCAACAAAAGAATACAAAGGTTAACTACTACATGCGCTTGCAACAAAAAAAAAACACACAGTTAACTTAAGAATTTCACGAGCTTGCAACAGAAGAACGCAAAGGTAAACTTGACTACTGCACGTGCTTGAAACAAAAAAATACACAGGTAATTTCAAAGAATAACAAGCAAAAAGCATATACATGTGGCTTGCAACAAATGACTGTGTGGTTCTGGATTCATGAACTACTAAGTTATGTATAACTCATTTTGTTAAATCAAAAAACAGTGAAAACTAGGAAATCATGAAGCATGTTTTTTTTCTTATACATGTTATAAGTTACATTTTCCTCCACCTGAAATCCAATTTAATCATATAAGATATAAGAGAAAACTACGATATGGAATCGTGGACCTTTCGAATATGTAGTTTTAGTATACATCTGGGAGAAATAATTGTAGTGTTATAACAACTAAGCAACTCATGATAATGAGGATGTTATCAGAAATGCTCCTAGTTGAGAGAAATAGGATTGATTCATGTTAATGATTCTAGAGTGGATAGGCTTAGTTCTAATAGGTATAATCTTGGTCATGCATTTGTATATGTTGTATATGTTGTATATGGCGGAGCAACAGGCAGTATATCTATATTGGTCAACCAAGGCAGGATTGGATATTTTAGGAAAGATGGAAAGACTGGCCATATAGAATCAAATCCTAGCTCTAATTTAAATCCGAACTTTGATTCAAATCCATTTTGAATTAAACTTTAGAAATTTTAAACTATAGGAACCATTTTTCCACAAAATCTATATAACCCAGAAAGTCAAATACCATTTCAACATGTTATAAAATCTTCTTAAAAGCAGATGTTGCGGGGGTTTCTTGGACTCTACCATGAATAGGATTAATCCATTATATTTATTTTTATTTTTTAAGTTTGTCTATCATAAATACTTTCATTTATTTATTTTATATTTCAACATAACAGACTGGGAAGTGCCTGAAGAAATTTAGTTTAATTGTCTATTGCACATAGGCATAACAGTGTTAAAGGCATGAAAAAGAACTGTCTGCGGTATCCAAAAGAGGGTAAAAGGGACTTTCACGGTACAATTAAAAGTGCTACCAAAGTAACCAATATTTGAAGGCGAAAAGCCCAAAAAACAGTTTACTTCAGCAGTTTAAAACAACATCCAATTATATAATCATAGGCCATGCATTTATGCATTGTACATCAGAAGCAATCTCTAAATTACATAGTATGCTGATTTAAAATACATTGAATAGACATTTTTTTTTCTTATAAAGGGAGCCTGTTTTGGATCAATAATGTTAGCACGATTGACTATAAATGGTAAAATGGTCATATAATGCAACATAGATAGAAAGGGGATTGTTAAAAGGACTCCATTTTTTGTTAAGGGGAGGGGGGACAATTTTCTAATTTTTGATGAATTGTTAAGGGGAGGACAAAATAAGTTAGCCCCCCCTTAACCATATAATTAAAAATTCCAGTACTATCCCTATAATCCTATTATACCTGTACATATACATACACAAAAACTCACACCAGCATTACCCATATACATACAAATACATAACACATAAGACCTCATTACAGAGGAAAATTAATGCATACCTACGCATAACTATATTAATTTAAACACTTACGCATAAGTCAGACTACACTTGCATGAATTCATACACTTAAGCATAAGCCAGACACTTATTAACACTTCTTAGTCTAATAAGATACATGAATAATTAACTCTGCAAATAGCAAAATAAATTTAGAAACAATATATAGTGACCTTCTATAATTCAACTAAAAAAGAAAATAAAAGGAAATAACAATCAGACGAAGATCCACCTCTTTCAACTCCCCTGATTCAAACAAATTTCATATAATCTCAGTATTCCAATTTAAATCATGTATTTATCATTCATATATATAAATAAAAAATAAAAAACTATAATTACAGTTGCATGCACATTCTATTTGGTGATGATATAAATAACGTAGATGATTCCTGCAGGTAAGTATCCAAAGAAAGTCAATATCAAACATATCCAAAACTTACCCTGGAATTATGACAAGTAATTAAAAAATTAAATTATGGTTAATCACCACATGTCTAATTAATTAAGGTTACGAGGGGTAGTTTAGTCCATGCTTATTTTAAAATAAAAAAATCAAACCCTCCCTTAACAATTTTTGTTTAAGGTGGAGTCCCCTTAAAAATGTCCCCCCCTTAACCAAAAGTGGAGTCCCTTTAACAATCCCGATAGAAATTTCCAATACAACTACAATAGAATCAATAATGACACAAGTCTTGACTCATGTATAAGGGAAGTCACACAGAAACAGACAAATAGGTGAACCACTACTAACTACACTACTAGGCAGGGAAAACTATAGAATCAAATCCTAGCTCTAATCCAAATCTGAACTCTGCTTCAAATCATTTTGAATTAAACTTTAGAAATTTTACACCATAGGAACCATTTTTGCAGAAACTCTATATAACCCAGAAAGTCAAATCATAAAAGAGTCGAATCACAAAATCAGATCAAAATAGAGTTGAAATATAAATTCATACCTGTTTAGGGTTCATGTAGAAATATCGATATACAGTATTCGATTGAAATTAACGAGAAGAATGGAGAGGGCTAGTCCGGCGACAACGACTAGCATGAAGACACCAACGACGACGAGAGAATAGTTGGATGAGGGAATTTTACTGAAGTGAAAAAGGGGGAAAACAAAGATCGAAGAAAACTGAATAGAGGGGCATTTTCTTTCTCGACCATTTACAAGGAGGGAAACGTGGCAGAAATAAGGCGGAAAAATTATTGAGGGCATGAAATTTTTAGAATGGGGGTGTGCGCGAATTGTATTTTGTTTTCCTTGATCATTTCGCTGGTTACATTTACGTTTAAACGCCACCAAATTCTGTAACTAAATGCTAATTTTCTTGTAGTGAACTCGAGTTTTATGTTAGGACAAACTACCACCGCCACCAGCACATCCCAACTAAGCTTGAATTTCAAAGGAGAAGGATGGAACTTCCCTCATCTTGATTTTTAAAACATATGATACTACGTACATATAGTACTTTATTTCATATTCCTCAGAATCATAATTATGTCAACTTACATGCGATTTTCTTTCCAAACCATATTTTTAAACATCTCATTTTTATAACCCATTGTATAAGATTTCATCTCAGAGCGATTACCTTCCAAATCAACAGTCTCCGAATTCACTATATTCTTATATAATATAAGTTCCGAAAACTTCTATATCCAATATCTAAAATCGAATATCATCAATTTCCATTCCAATTTCAGAATTTTAGTTTTGATCTCTTAATCAACTCAGCTATTTGATAATTTCTCAAACTCATTTTTTATGAATCCATTGGTTATCAACCAAAATTTTGTAACAACCCTGAATTTTGGGGCCAATTTAAAATTTTTATTTTTAAGTAATTTTAATGAGTTTTTGATATTTAAAATAATAATGATTGAAAATTGATTTAAATCGAAGTTAGAATGAATAATTTAATTTAAATTATAAAAAGAGTTAGAAATAACGCAGTAGTTTGAAAAGTCAAACTAAAACTTTGACTGAACGTACATGATGCAAAATTTAACGGATTTTAGTGAAACCAAAAATATTATAATCTATTAAAAAATATCTTTCCAACGAATCCGAAAAATCGAAATTTCATAGCGGGAATCAAAAGTTATGCCCAAATCAAAATTTAGAAAGGTCGCTATGAAATTTACAAAGATCAAAATGCTACTTTTTGCATACGAAGGAATTTGAACTCGAAACCACTTCCATTGAGTTCAGAATGATGTTTCTGCATTTGAAAAGTATAAACACTTATATATTTCGAGTTTCGGAAATTATTTGTTTAAAAATGTATTTTTAATATTTAATATATACGCCTTGAAAATAGTCATTTTTCAAACGACCTCTGTTTTCGACGAAACCAAATGGATTCGGAATGTCAAAATATAGATAGGTTTAATTTTTCATAATTTTTAGAATTAAATTGTAGCCGTGGCAAAAAGATTTCAGTTTTGTCAATTTCGGTCAATTTTAATCGACTTGAAAATAGTCATTTTTCAAACGGGCTCAGAATTGAACGAAATTAATTTTTCTAGGTCCGCAGCGTCAAAACATAGCTAAATATATTTTTTGGGAATTTTTGAAGTTAATATGTGACCCCGGTGAATTTTTATGTACGCTTGAATTAAAAATTAAGTGATTTATATTAAAAATAAAGTAAACCTGCTGTAGACTTCGAAATTGGGCCTTGCCACTAGCGCCATTGCGTTTAGAAGATGTCAATATATTAAGATAGACAGTAAGCATGCCTAATTCTGAGTTCGGGCCAAATCGGACCTTAATGGGCTAATTAACTAATTAAATAATATAAATATAGGCACTAATCTCTAAACCTAATCCTTCACTACCCAAAACCAGCCGCCACCCTCATAACCAATGGCTGAGATGCTCTCTCATTCCTCCTTCTTTTTCTCTAAATCCAAGCCAAATTAATTAATGAAATCAAAACAGAATTTCAAGAGATTTCAACGAGCTTTAAATCCATACTGGTATGATCGGAGTTTATGGGATGTTGGAGCCGGATTGGGGCCATAAGCCTGCTGCGTTTGCTGGTCTTTTTCGCAGCCATGGTGGGAAGAGTAATTAGTGGAGAGGAAGGTTATTAAGAAGTTAATTAATTTAATTAATTACCCCACTAATAACCGATTAGTGTTTAAAAGCTTGTTTTGACCATAACTTTGACATACGAGCTCAGAATTGAGCAAACTCAGGTGCGCTGGAATCGTGGTGACGAGTACTACGTCATGAATTTTTTTTCAAAGCTTTTTGGAGCTACTGGAATTTTTGATAAAATTAAACTTTTGTTTAATTTTTCCAAAAACAATCGTTATTCAAACGATTTCTGAAACCGATCAAGGTGAGATTCTATTTTAAATAATTTATTAAATTAAATTATTAATCGTTATTTAATGGTTGAATAAAGAATGAAATAATCTGAAATGTGATAATATTATGAATGATGGTTTGCATGTATGTATGATTCCAGATCAATTATTTAGATCTGATGTTGGGTTGTTATTTTTCTCTTGTTTCAGCTCTATTATTGTAGATTTGTTAATGCGATCAAAATATCATTATTGAGATTTATATAAAAATATATACGATTGGTTCCTTTAGTTTTGTTGCATTCAAAATTTACAATTGTGTAAATTAGAAATAGTAAGAACATGAAATTTATTATGCGAATAAAATTACGTTTTATATGTAATTATAGAACATGAAATTTATGTTGCGAATAAAATTACATAATGAAATTTATGATGCGAATAAAATTACATTTTATATGTAATTATAGAACATGAAATTGATGATGTGAATAAAAATCAATTTTTTTTTTAGAATGACAATTTATATTGAAAACAAAGATTATTTTTTTATGTAACTTAGATAACAGGTCACATTGAAAATAAGAAATCAATTTTTTTTTTTCAACTAAAGAATGAAATTTGCATAGAGAATGAAAATTCACATTTTTATATGTGAATTAAGGACGAGGATTTACATATTAAGAAAAATTTCATTTCTATTATGTAAGTGAAAAGTAGAAGTTACATAGTAGGTAAAATTCTATTTTTACATGTAAATAAAAGAAGGAAATGTGACATGCAAATAAAATTTACATTTTTATATGTAAATAAAAACGACAATTAGCATAGTAAAGAAAATTTACATTTTTATATGTAAATAAAAATGAGAATTAGCATAGTAAATAAAATTTACATTTTTATATGTAAATAAAAATGAGAATTAGCATAGTAAAGAAAATTTACATTTTTATATGTAAATAAAAATGAGAATTAGCATAGTAAAGAAAATTTACATTTTTATATGGAAATAAAAATGATAATTAGCATAGTAAAGAAAATTTACATTTTTATATGTAAATAATAATGAGAATTAGCATAGTATAGAAAATTTACATTTTTATGATGTAAACAAAAAGTAGATTTTGCATTGTAATTAAAAATTACATTTTTATAATGTAAATTAGAATGAGATTTTGCATGTAGATTAAAATTACACTTTTTTTTATATGTAAAAATAAAGTAGGAATTTGCACGGTAATGAAGTTTACATTTTATATGTAAAAATAAAGTAGGAATTTGCGATGGATTAAAATTTACATTTTTATATGTAAATAAAAAGAATGGATTGACATGTAAATAAAAAATTACATTTTTCATAGTTTAAGAAAGAGAATTTGCAGTAAATAATTTTTTTTTACATTTTTGTTATGTAATTAAAGAGAAGAATTTACATGGAAGATTAAAGGTACACTTCCATTTGTAATCTAAGAATGAGCACTCGTATGGAAAATAAAGTTACATTTTTATATGTAATTAAAGGTAGGATTTTACCTTGTAAATTAAAAGACAAAATTTGACAGGTAATATAAAATTACATCTTTAATGTAATTAAAAG
The DNA here is from genome assembly GCA_030737875.1 of Allium sativum. Taxonomy (NCBI): domain Eukaryota; kingdom Viridiplantae; phylum Streptophyta; class Magnoliopsida; order Asparagales; family Amaryllidaceae; genus Allium; species Allium sativum. The sequence continues at coordinate 224,905,822 of CM060911.1, read as the reverse complement.
GTAGGACTTTATAGTGAAAATTAAAAGGGAAGTTATAATATTTGAAATCAAGTTATTTTGGAAATATAGAATATTCCAAAATTAAGATATTTTGAAATGAGAAATAGTTTAAAATAATATTTTTAGTAGAACAATTATAATGATTAACTAAAATTGTACTTGGACACGAGGTTAGGTCACATTGGTGGAAGTCTGCCCGGACCCGACCGACACATCCAGCAGCCATAATGTTGGGCCTAATGTGAGAGGTCCAAGTGCGCAAATACGAATTGGGCCAAGACACAAGGTTAAGCCCGACTTGTGGGATAAGTCTGCCCGGAACCGACCGGCCTATCCAGCATCAACAAGTTGCAGGCCTAATGTGAGAGGTCTGGCCCATATTAAAATATAAATGGTTAAATAGAAAATGGACATTATTTACACCGCCATGAGAATAAGTAAAGTTACATTTTTTTTATGTAATAAAATAAGAATTAGTAAAGTTACATTTTTCTTAATGTAAATAAAAGGAAAATAGGAAGTTACATTCTTTTTATGTAATTAGAAAAACATAGAAACTTACATTTTTCAATGTCAGTAAGGAGGAACGATTAGGAACTTACATTTCCCAATGTAAATAGAATATAGAATAAAAGTTACATTTTCGATATAATAATATATTAAAATATAAGTTTACATCTCTCAATGTAAAGGAAATAGGAATAGAAATTTACATTTTTTTTCAATGTAAATAATAAGATTAGAAATTTACATTTCCAAGGAATAGATTTTCATTAGAAAAATAATGAAACCAAATATGCATTTGGTGTAAATTGAAAAATGAAAGAGGAAATAAACCTTGTTATGTTTAGGATGTGTACGTAAAGTAAAGTAAAAATAGCGATAGGTCGTTCGTTATAAATTATTAACAATGATATGAAATTGTTTACAAATTTATATATGCGAGAGTTATTTGGAAAGTCCGAGTTTACTCTCATTCCAAATAATGATACGTCGTTCGAAGAATTGAAGACGGCGATTGAAGACCGACAATCTTCACATCGAATGGGTAACTAGTGTTGGGGCCCTTGATTGATTTGCTCCCAAGACGGGGCTAAGATGGTAGTTATCCGGACGTAGTGTTGATTTGTACGGATTTGGCTTTCGCTCAGACCCAGAGCATAAGTTTATAAATTGAATGTGTGTCTGACATTGAATTTTGTTCTATGTAAATTGATTTCTATTAATATACGACCGTTGGTGGCGGAGAATTTATTCTCTTGCTCAACACCCTTAGAGGTTGTGTATTAATAGTTATCAATCGCATGACATGAATTGTCAACGTGGCACACTAAGATGAAGATGATCAAGGCTTTGTTGAAAAGCAGGCCTTGTGGTTATAACGTTACTTCGCGAGCCTCACAACCCGGTGGAGTCTAAAACGGGAGAAGGGAACGCAGGGAGAGCAGCACGTTTCTTTCTAGCTAGAAGTAGTGTCGGTGCTTAAACTGGCTGATATTTACTTATGTGGATGATGGAATGAGGCGCCTCGGATGATAGGTCCTACAGGATCGGGAAACGTGTGTTCAGGAATAACTAATCCGCAACTCGTATGGTGGACCGGCCCTGCAGGATCCAAGGGTTTACTGCGGGGAATCCTGAGACATTAGCTAGAATGTCTCGAATCAGTAAGGAGCTCCTCCCTAGCCTTGACTCATGTTGGAAACCCAATTTTCAATACGACCTCATACGGTTTTGATTGTATTACTAGTATGGACGCATAGTATTATGGTATCTATGTGTCCTAGGATTGATACATTTACTTTGAAATGTTTTTGAAACATATACACACTAATAATAATATCAAATTCATTTTTAACGTATCAAGCATGTTTAATCATCATAAGGTAAAACTCTATCCTCTGGTTTGCGTTGCATTGTGTGATGGGACTTGAGTCTTATGGTGATTTCATTTTTCCAAAAGCATTGCGTTGTTTTGACGATTCACCTTATATTATGCACGACAATCCATTGGAATAAAAAACCCGTTCCGTGTTAGCGGCGTGGTCCTTGGATTTGCCTTATTAGTATTAGTTAAATTAGTTAAGAATTCTCACACCAGTCCCATGACTGACCCGTTGTTTGTTTCCACCTTTGCAAACTCGGGTGCCCTCTTTTCCACACGGGCAGTCGAGTAGTTTGTCTACAGGTTCTTATCTCGAGCAGGATGTTGGATTGAAGCTTAAAGCTGTGTCCAGAGCATAGTTATCTTCCGCTGTATCTATTTTATTGTTTCCGCTGCAATGTATTAAAATATGGTAATTTATCTTCTGTTGTAATTTATCGATGTACTCTGATATTCTGTACTCTGATGTTACATTATTATAATGTTTATAAAAGTCTTTTGTTATTTGTTCTGATGTGTTGTATTCCCAGAGTTAACGTATGCGGATTTTGAACGGTCTTGGTCGATCTAGCGATCGATTAAGGTCGGGCAAAATGCGTATCATTACAGTTGGTATCAGAGCTCTGGATAGCTCAAATCTTTGGGGTACAACTCGTTAGAACTGAACAAAAGACTCATCAGAGATTGGATTAGTAATATCCAATAAGAATACTCATTAGAGATAGGATCAGCAGTATCCTAGAATGAGAAAACTCATTAGAGATGGGGTTAGTAATGCCCTAGAATGAGTTGAGAGTAGCAAGCTTATAATATATTTATTTGTAATTATAATCTATTTTAGAAAATATGATTTTTGAATATATAAAAGTTATAAATATTTAAAAAGTTAATCAACCAATTGATTGATGATTGTGTAGTGTAATTATTAGTTAACCTAGAAAATTATTTAAACCAATGAATGGATATAAAGAATAAAAAAAATTGATTGGGTAGGATAATTAAACATTTTTAGCTTCGTTCCTTTTCGAGCACGAAAAGTTTTTAAGTAGGGGAGACTGTAACAACCCTGAATTTTGGGGCCAATTTAAAATTTTATTTTTAAGTAATTCTAATGAGTTTTTGATATTTAAAATAATTTATTTAGAATAATAATGATTGAAAATTGATTTAAATCGAAGTTAGAATGAATAATTTAATTTAAATTATAAAAAGAGTTAGAAATAACGCGGTAGTTTGAAAACTCAAACTTAAACTTTGACTGAACGTACAGGATGCAAAATTTAACGGATTTTAGTGAAACCAAAAATATTAGAATCTATTTAAAAATATCTTTCCAACGAATGTGAAAAAACAAAATTTCATAGCGGGAATCAAAAGTTATGCCCAAATTAAAATTTAGAAAGGTCGCTATGAAATTTACAAAGGTCAAAATGCTACTTTTTGCATACGAAGGAATTTGAACTCGAAACCACTTTCATTGTGTTCAGAATGATGTTTCTGCATTTAAAAAGTATAAAAACTTATATATTTCGAGTTTCGGAAATTATTTGTTTAAAAATGTATTTTTAATATTTAATATATACGTCTTGAAAATAGTCATTTTTCAAACGATCTCTGTTTTCGACGAAACCACTTTTGTTGGATTCGGAATGTCAAAATATAGTTAAGTTTAATTTTTCATAATTTTTAGAATTAAATTGTGGCCGTGGCAAAAAGATTTCAGTTTTGTCAATTTCGGTCAATTTTAATCGACTTGAAAATAGTCATTTTTCAAATGGGCTCAGAATTGAACGAAATTAATTTTCCTAGGTCCGCAGCATCAAAACATAGTTAAATACATTTTTTGGGAATTTTTGAAGTTAATTTGTGACCCCGGTGAATTTTCTTGTATGGTTGAATTAAAAATTAAGTGATTTATATTAAAAATAAAGTAAACCTGCTGTAGACTTCGAAATTGGGTCTTGCCAATAGCGCCATTGCGTTTAGAAGATGTCAAAACATTAAGATAGACAGTAAGCATGCCTAATTCTGAGTTCGGGCCAAATCGGACCTTAATGGGCTAATTAACTAATCAAATAATATAAATATAGGCACTAATCTCTAAACCTAATCTTTCACTACCCAAAACCAGCCGCCACCCTCATAACCAATGGCTGAAATGCTCTCTCATTACTCCTTCTTTTTCTCTAAATCCAAGCCAAATTAATTAATGAAATCAAAACAGAAATTCAAGAGATTTCAACGAGCTTTAAATTCATACGGGTATGATCGGAGTTTGTGGGATGTTGGAGCCGGATTGGGGCCATAAGCCTGCTGCGTTTGCAGGTCATTTTCGCAGCCATGGTGGGAAGAGTAATTAGTGGAGAGGAAGGTGATTAAGAAGTTAATTAATTTAATTAATTACCCCACTAATAACCGATTAGTGTTTAAAAGCTTGTTTTGACCATAACTTTGACATACGAGCTCAGAACTGAGCAAACTCAGGTGCGCTGGAATCGTGGTGACGAGTACTACGGTATGAAAAAATATTTGAAAGCTTTTTGGAGCTGCTGGAATTTTTGATAAAATTAAACTTTTGTTTAATTTTTCCAAAAATAATCGTTATTCAAACGATTTCTGAAACCGATCAAGGTGAGATTCTATTTTAAATAATTTATTAAATTAAATTATTAATCGTTATTTAATGGTTGAATAGAGAATGAAGTAAATCTGAAATGTGATAATATTATGAATGATGGTTTGCATGTATGTATGATTCCAGGTCAATTATTTAGATCTGATGTTGGGTTGTTATTTTTCTCTAGTTTCAGCTCTATTATTGTAGATTTGTTAATGCGATCAAAATATCATTTTTGAGATTTATATAAAAATATATACGATCGGTTCCTTTTGTTTTGTTGCATTCAAAATTTACAATTGTGTAAATTAGAAATAGTAAGAACATGAAATTTATGATGCGAATAAAATTACATTTTATATGTAATTATAGAACATGAAATTTATGATGCGAATAAAATTACATTTTATATGTAATTATAGAACATGAAATTTATGATGCGAATAAAATTACATAATGAAATTTATGATGCGAATAAAATTACATTTTATATGTAATTATAGAACATGAAATTGATGATGTGAATAAAAATCATTTTTTTTTAGAATGACAATTTATATTGAAAACAAAGATTATTTTTTTATGTAACTTAGAATAACAGGTCACATTGAAAATAAGAAATCATTTTTTTATTTCAACTAAAGAATGAAATTTGCATAGAGAATGAAAATTCACATTTTTATATGTGAATTAAGGACGAGGATTTACATATTAAGAAAAATTTCATTTCTATTATGTAAGTGAAAAGTAGAAATTGCATAGTAGGTAAAATTCTATTTTTACATGTAAATAAAAGAAGGAAATGTGACATGTAAAATAAAATTTACATTTTTATATGTAAATAAAAATGAGAATTAGCATAGTAAAGAAAATTTACATTTTTATATATAAATAAAAATGAGAATTAGCATAGTAAATAAAATTTACATTTTATATGTAAATAAAAATGAGAATTAACATAGTAAAGAAAATTTACGTTTTTATATGTAAATAAAAATGAGAATTAGCATAGTAAAGAAAATTTACATTTTTATATGTAAATAAAAATGAGAATTAGCATAGTAAAGAAAATTTACATTTTTACATGTAAATAAAAATGAGAATTAGCATAGTAAAGAAAATTTACATTTTTATATGTAAATAAAAATGAGAATTAGCATAGTATAGAAAATTTACATTTTTATGATGTAAACAAAAAGTAGATTTTGCATTGTAATTAAAAATTACATTTTTATAAAGTAAATTAGAATGAGATTTTGCATGTAGATTAAAATTACACTTTTTTTATATGTAAAAATAAAGTAGGAATTTGCACGGTAATGAAGTTTACATTTTATATGTAAAAATAAAGTAGGAATTTGCGATGGATTAAAATTTACATTTTTATATGTAAATAAAAAGAATGGATTGACATGTAAATAAAAAATTACATTTTTCATAATTTAAGAAAGAGAATTTGCGGTAAATAAAATAAAAAAAATTACATTTTTGTTATGTAATTAAAGAGAAGAATTTACGTGGAAGTTTAAAGGTACACTTCCATTTGTAATCTAAGAATGAGCACTCGTATGGAAAATAAAGTTACATTTTTATATGTAATTAAAGGTAGGATTTTACCTTGTAAATTAAAAGACAAAATTTGACAGGTAATATAAAATTACATCTTTAATGTAATTAAAAGGTAGGACTTTATAGTGAAAATTAAAAGGGAAGTTATAGTATTTGAAATCAAGTTATTTTGGAAATATAGAATATTCCAAAATTAAGATATTTTGAAATGAGAAACAGTTTAAAATAATATTTTTAGTAGAATAATTATAATGATTAACTAAAATTGTACTTGGACACGAGGTTAGATCACATTTGTGGTGGAAGTCTATCCGGACCCGACCGGCACATCCAACAGCCATAAATGTTGGGCCTAATGTTAGAGGTCTGAGTGCACAAATACGAATTGGGCCAAGACACGAGGTTAAGCCCAACTTGTTGGATAAGTCTGCCCGGAACCGAACGGCCTATCCAGCATCCACAAGTTGCAGGCCTAATGTGAGAAGTCTGGCCCATATTAAAATATAAATGGTTAAATAGAAAATGGACATTATTTACACCGCCATGAGAATAAGTAAAGTTACATTTTTTTTATGTAATAAAATAAGAATTAGTAAAGTTACATTTTTCTTAATGTAAATAAAAGGGAAGTTACATTCTTTTTATGTAATTAGAAAAATATAGAAACTTACATTTTTCAATTTCAGTAAGGAGGAATGGTTAGGAACTTACATTTCCCAATGTAAATAGAATATATAATAAAAGTTACATTTTCGATATAATAATATATTGAAATATAAGTTTACATCTCTCAATGTAAAGGAAATAGGAATAGAAATTTACATTTTTTTCAATGTAACTAATAAGATTATCAATTTACATTTCTAAGGAATAGATTTTCATTAGAAAAATAATGAAACCAAATATACATTGGTGTAAATTGAAAAATGGAAGAGGAAATAAACCTTGTTATGTTTAGGATGTGTATGTAAAGTAAAGTAAAAATAGCGATAGGTCGTTCGTTATAAATTATTAACAATGATATGAAATTGTTTTCAAATTTATATATGCGAGAGTTATTTGGAAAGTCCGAGTTTACTCTCATTCCAAATAATGATACGACGTTCGAAGAATTGAAGACGGCGATTGAAGACCGACAATCTTCACATCGAATGGGTAACTAGTGTTGAGGCCCTTGATTGATTTGCTCCCAAGACGGGGCTAAGATGGTAGTTATCCGGACATAGTGTTGATTTGTTTGGATTTGGCTTTCGCTCAGACCCAGAGCATAAGTTTATAAATGGAATGTGTGTCTGACGTTGAATTTTGTTCAATGTAAATTGATTTCTATTAATATACGACCGTTGGTGGCGGAGAATTTATTCTTTTGCTCAACACCCTTAGAGGTTGTGTATTAATAGTTATCAATCGCATGGCATGAATTGTCAACGTGGCTCGCTAAGATGAAGATGATCAAGGCTTTGTTGAAAAGCAGGCCTTGTGGTTATAACGTTACTTCGCGAGCCTCACAACCCGGTGGAGTCTAAAACGGGAGAAGGGAACACAGGGAGAGCAGCACGTTTCTTTCTAGCTAGAAGTAGTGTCGGTGCTTAAACTGGCTGATATTTACTTATGTGGATGATGGAATGAGGCGCCTCGGATGATAGGTCCTATATGACCGGGAAACGTGTGTTCAGGAATAACTAATCCGCTACTCGTATGGTGGACCGGCCCTGCATCCTATTAAGGTCGGGAAAAATGCATATCGTTACAAATTTTCTTCCAAATTTCTCATTTATCAGGTTCATCACTTAATTCTATTTTTTATGCTCTCAAAATTCCAGAATTTTTCATTCTTTTATCAAATTTATCCTTCATGCATTATTACTCTTCCATATTCACATTAGCAAGCGAACAACTTCGTAAGTATTAACCCCGAAGGCCGAAGCCAACTTCAAATCGATACTCAGAAAATTATTCAACTTAACTATTCTACAATCAGTTTCTAAATCCCTTTGCTTCATTTCTTATCAAATCAATTCTTACACAACTCCTAGATTCAATTTACAAATCCACTTCTTTTATGACACTCATTGATTATAACAATAATTCACGTCTCCAAAATATTTAACTTTAAAATTATACTTTATTCTTTAATCTAAATACATAAACAATTAATTAAAAATATATTAAATTTTAATTAAAAATGGAAGGTAAATAATACTTTCCTCAAATTCAACATAATTAACTCCCATAAATAATTTTCTATCGAATAACCCTCTATTTGATGATATATCCGAACTTCGGAAAAATCTCACTATAGTGCTCAACTCCGTTTTCTTTATCTCCAATTTCATCTACAACATTTTTTTTTCTCTCAAACCATATTTACTTCGAAAAAGTAAATATTATTCCTTTTATCGAAATCTGAACTCGTCACATCAAATTCGCTTTGATTTTATTTAAATATTGGTTCAAATCTCTTAAAAATCTTCATTCACATCTTGCTTCATTTATAACTCCCGTTTACAATTCCCTTCTTGTTAATTAATTAACAAATTTATACTTACTATCGAATTCATATACTCGATTATACATTATTGGTTCAAAACCAATTATAAATTATCTTGCCAAGTTCTGGATGATAAAATTTTACACAATCGAATCCCAATTATAAACTTTTTGATTTTATTTTCATTAGCTTATATTTCAAATATCGAAATAAATTTTTTTTGAAAGCAAAAATATGTGATCTTCTAAAAAGAAGAGAGCACACATATATAATAAAAAGCAAAAAAGTCTACAAAATTCTTATCGAAATATCAAAATAAAATTCAATGTTTCATTTTTGAATTGATTTCAATTTTCCTTTTCTATTCAAATTCCCATCAAAATTCTTATTCCAATAAATTCCTATCGTCTTTGATTTCTAAAATACACTATTAGAGAAATTGATTCGTTCATTCTCTTATACTTATCTTCCTTTGATGCCATTAGATGATGGACTCGAGATTCAAATCTAAGGGAACATGTCGGAGAATAGCTCTCTAGATTTTAAGACTGGGGATTCCGAACAAATTAAAATCTCGAAATAAATTTTATTTCTGTTGTATTCATTTCAAAATACTAATTTCAAATACTAAATATTTCCAAAATAATTCATCTTTCAAAATCTATTTTTCAAAGCTCTTTTTATTTCCAAGATCTGTTTTTCTGGTGTTGATCCTACTCATTTTAACCCGATAAGCTAACCTTTGAATAAACCAAAGCTCTGAAACCACTTGTAATGTCCTATCTTTTTAACTGCTTCAAATCGGTATTTAAACCAACTTAAAACATTCAAATCGATAGACCGTTGTTTAGCTTACAGAGTTTAAACTAGAATCAACATAGAAAACATAGAATAAATGAATAACCCAATCTTGAACATCGAAATAAACTTTTATATATTAAACATAATTTGATACAAGATTTTCTATACAATGGAATTATAAATACAATCAAAATATTTACTTCTTTTAAATCTTGAGAGTGCGCCGTCTTTGGAATCCCCAACTTCTCCCTCTTCGAATCCTAAGCTGTGATCTTTAAATCTGCAACACTCATGTTTGACCCGAGCGTTGCATGCAAAAAAATTAAAAACTCGAGTCAGGATTAATCATTGTAAAGTAAATTAACTTCAATATAATAGTTATTCCTAACATCAAATATAGACTGTTGTGTAGTATTTGTTCTCATCAATGTGCAGTGTCTATTCTATATCAGCTTAAATTTAAGTGTAGCATATGTTCAGTTCAGTTCAACTCGGTACGGATCTTGTGTAATATCGATTCAAAAATCAAGTATAATATATGTGCTTATCAGTTTAATTTCAGGAAAACACAAAATCATGAGAATGGGAGAGCATGGCCTGATTCAAATGGCCACAGGAAATTCATAAGTTAGGTGCATGTGTCGTATAGTTCAAAAAAACCAGGATGTAAAATTCCTATCAAGATGACGAGAAACTCAAAGGTAAGATAAAGAAACAACTAAGCTAAGTTGCAACACCATCCATGCAAGCTGTGACTGACATGATGGCAGGTCAGGTCCAACGACCAGCCTTGATAGAGAACCAAACAGGTACACAGGAAGGAACAACGAACATGACTAGTGGTCCGAAGGCAAGATAAACATCACATTGACTCAGCTGCACAAGCCGAAAATATAGTGAACATGGCATATATCAAATAGAGTTGTAATTATTTATTCACACAACAAGGTAAGTGAACACAAACTGGTAATATTAATGAGGCTAAATCTATGCTAGCTTGTCCTATTTTTACCTTCAATCATTCACCATTCATTATGTCTTTTAATACGATTATGTTGAACCAACCAAATGTCCCCTGTTATTTATAACATGTCATTCCACACTGCCCAAATCTATAACTGATTCACTGAATATGCGGAAAAATAATAATCGTATCATATAATAGTAGTTCATACATGTACCAAAATCATATAATGTCAAAATAACACAAATAACATAATTACCTAACCACAAAAGAAGAAAAAGCGTATTATCGGTGTATAATTTAATTTTAACCTATTCGAATTTAGAAATTTAAAATAATAAGTTGGGTAAACTACTCATGCATATAATAGCCATTATTATAATAAGTAAACATGCACTTATGTTTATGTGGACAATCACTTAACTACCAGGAGGGATAATGTTAAATATTTGCATGCATGCTGTGCTACATGGTTTTGCCAACTAATAGTAGCGATCCAATATTAGGCTAAGGCAAGTCATGTATATGTGAAAGATATAACCCCAAAATGTGAACAAATTTGACTTCCCATTTGTTTAGCAGCATGCTCACAAAACAAGGTGGCAGTGGGGACAAGTAAGCAATTTATCAAACTAATGAACCATTACATGTAATACGCATGTTAACATTAAACATGCAAAATAAGGGAAACTCAAGTCTGGAGTAAAAGAGATAACGGTAGGCAAAGTTGGGTACAATACTTTCCAAAATACATGATGGGTTCCAGTGGCATGGCAAGTTCCAGTGGCACAAAATAATGTAAACATTTATATAACAGGCCTATCAAATATTGGAATCATTATATATGCCTTTGAGCAAATAACTAATGTATGCAGAATGTCACAAGTAAATGGTTTCGGCGGAAAGAAACAGGTTAGTTTTTTTGTATACACTCCAGGCATGTGTGTATATAAATAAATTGCAGCTCAGTGTTGAACAAGGACATGGGAAGTTTTCATAAGGCACAACAGGTTAAATATAAGTATGTAAATTTTGTTCTCATATCTCAATTTTACCAACAGGGCGACGGTTAATTTTAGATTTAAGTGATGCAAACAAAATGAAAAATGTATCCATAGGTTGATAACCGACAACCAACCCAACAATCAAGTAACGAACATTCAACACACAATTTGATAGAAGCACATAACAATAAGAAGCAGGTACAAGAGTCAAAGTCCTACTTTTATACTTCAGTTTTTATAGAAGTCGAAGTGTTTGAACATGAAAATCGTGCGCGAAGCTCACCTTAAAACCATGAAGAAATATGGAGCAGGAAGCGATGGCGCAAGCTTCGACGCTAGTTGTTGGAAGGGACGATGTCAGTTTCGTAGAGGTGAATTGTAACAACCCGTATTTTTGGAACCAATTTAAAATTTATTTTTAACTGATTTACATAGAAATAAAATATTTTAGATCAATTATTTTGAGAATGAATGACCCAAAACTTATTTTAGATGAAGTTAGAACATATAAATTTAGAATTTAATTAAAACGAACTCGAAATGGTCCAGTAGTTTGAAAATTCGATTTTAAGTTTTGAATGAATGTATAGAATTCAATACAAATCAGAATTTGATAAAACAAGAAACATTAGGATATTTTAAATTGTGATTTTTTGACGAATGTAAGAAATTGAGATTTCACTTTATGAACTGTAAGTTATGTCTAAATTAAAATTTAGAATAGTCGCTATGGAATATTATATATAGTCCTAAAGGTCACATTTTGTACACAGATGAATTTGGACTCGAAACCACTTCCATTAAGCTCAAAACGTCGTTTTGGTGGTCGAAAACTATAAGGATCAATATGTTTGGAGTTCGTGAAAATTGGGACTTGGTTAGGGCTTAGTTAACCAACTTAGCCACTTCACTTAAGTGCCCCAAATTAGCCCCTTTCTCCTTCATTCCACTTCAACACTTAACCAAATTAGAAAATGGGGAAAGGAATGGGAAATTAAAATTCCTAAGCTAGGGTTCTTAATTCCAAGTCTAATTCTTGTTGAAATCAAGTGTAGAAGCTTAGGTAAGCTCCTCTTCATCTACTCCATCTTCTACTACTTGTTTTTTCTTTGATTTCTAAGATTTTCTATGACCTAATTCTTAGGAAATTCAATTATATCCGTTTAGATTGGAGATTTGCATGCACTATTGGAAAAGAGGTTGGTTTTGCTTGCTATTGGATCCATTCCTTGGTTGTAAACAAGAAAAGGTGAGAATTTCGATCATAATTGTTTAATTGGGGAAATTTAAACCATGAAAGGGCTAGTGTTAATTAACTATTTAGTAGTTAATTAAGTTTGTGTTGATGAAATGTTTATTGATTGATCATATAATTTTACATGATGTTAAACGCTAAGTAGTGCAATAAAAATATGACTTTTCTACTATAGGTCAGTTATTAAAGAACTCACAATAATTCCTCAAGATGTGCTTCTATAATGTGCCCATGGTATGTTTGAATTGAGTATACATTGTATATGCATTGGATTATTTTCTTGGGTGGACGATTTCCTTGTTTTTATTATATTGGAAAGCTTGGTATAATCTATATTCGGGTTGTATATGCTATAGGTGAAGTTATCATGTGCACTTATGCTATTGTAGCTTCCCTTTAGCATTGCCAAACCACCTCGTTCTAGCTTGAATCTCATTTGATAGACAGTGGTTAGAGAATTGGTTCATTTTAGAATATATAATCGAAATCATGGCAAGATCATGTATGTGTGTTTGTGCATGTGTATATGTGTGCACGAGTGGTCTCGGTGAGTTAATGAGGCTTCATTTTCATTTAGAAAATGTTATAAGCCATCACCATTGATTCGAGCTCATTCGAGAACCATTTACACATTATTTCCTAGGCAAACATTTGCCTATGTTTCAACTCAGACGTCTATCCAGGAGGGGGACAAATGTCTGTCCAAGTTTTAGAAAAAAAATAATTGCTTCAGCTCAGACGTCTAACCAAAAATGGTCAAACGTCTGTCCAAACTCTCGAGAAATTTTTTCCATGAAAATAGACATCTGTCCAAGGGGTTTTAGACGTCTATTAGCTTAAAACTGCTATTGACTGGTGGAAACCACGGTCAATAGTTTATGTCCATCCACGCTCTTTCCCGGCCGAGTTTCGGCCCATTTCGACTTCGTTCGTGACTTGTCAGTTAAGCTAATTCATAGATTTCTACGGCTGGATTTTTACGTGAACGTTTTATAAATTGTTTCAAATTGTTTAAGAGATTTAAATTGTGTGCAAATAAAGTTTTGCTTGGTTTGTAAAATAAAGAGTTAAGTATGATTTGGCATGAAACGTATAAAATGAATTATGGACATATTATGACTTGAGTATTTGATTCGATGACCGAATTAAATTCTCGACTAAACCTTTTACATAAGGTAATGAAGGGTGAAGGCCAATGATTTAACCAAGGGAAAGAATTTGATTTGAAATTTTATGCGAGGAATATTTGAAAAGACCAAGTTAAATCTCATTTCAGATAATTATACGACGACTAAAAGTTGAAGATAATGAAGATGGTGCAAGAACGGAAATCTTCACATCAAATAGACTACTACTATTGCCTTGGATATGGGTAGCGCACTTGAAGAGGTTATAGTGGTAGTTGTCCGGACGTACTTGTTGATTGTTCGGATATGCGATGACATTTTTCATGTATTGAACATATGGGATGAGGAATAAGGTGCCTCCGGTTTCGTTTAGACCCAGAATGAACTTATAAATGGATTGTGTGTCAGACATTGTATTTCATTCTATGTTGATTGATTTTATTAAATATATATCTATTTGGTGGCGAAGAATTTGTTCTCTTGCTTCACACCCTTCTCTGAGACGTACGAGCTTAGAGGTTATATATTGATAGACATCAGTCGTATGGCATGAATTGTCAGTGTGGCATGCTGAGATGCAATTATCAAGGCTTTTGTTGAAATGCATGTCTTTAAAATAGCATAGTTTTGTGTTGTAGCGTTGATTCGCGAACCTCACACCCCGGTATGAGTCAAAAACAGATAAGTGACGCAATGAGTGAACACGTTTCTTTCTAGCTAGAAGTTGTGTCATGGTATAGAGCCCAGACATTTTTACTTATGTAGATGATGGATTGCGAGGCACCTCGGATATAGAGTCGACTAAAAGGCTCGATGATAGGTCTGACTGGAATGGAAAACGTATTTTTCAAGAATAACTAATCCTCAAAAGTAAGAGAGGACCAACACTGCAGGATCCAAGGGTTTCCCATAGGTGTGATCTGGGGTCAACTTGCTAGAGGTGATCCGAATCCGTAAGGAGATCATCCCTTACCTTGACTCATGACGGAAATCAAATTTCCAATATGACATTGTTCGGTTTTAATTGTAAACCGATATTAACGACATAATATATGGTACCTATGCCATCTATGATTGATACATTTATTTTGAAAGTGTTTAAACCATCTAGACACTAATAATAATATGAAATGATTTTTGTTCTCTGCATATCAAGCATGTTTGGCCCTTATAAGGTAAAACTCTATCTCCGGCTTCCGTTGCATTGTGTGATGGGACCTGAGTCTTATAACGGCTTCATTTTTCTAAAAACCATTGCGTTGTCTACTTGATTTACTTTATTTTATGCAGTGGCAATCCAATGGAGTAAACCCGTTTCGTGACATACGGCGTGGTCCTGTGATTTGCCTCATTCTTAAACAAGTTAAGTAACTATACAATTTCTCACACCAATCCCATGACTGACTCGTAGTTTATTTTTACCTTGCAAACTCGGGTGCCCATATTTTACATGGGCAGCAAAGTGAACTTCTGATTGGCTTTCTTTTGGATATGCACCATAGCATAAGTGCTCTTTTGGGTGAAGATAAAGACTTGTCTTTTTATCATTCCTTTTGAACATTTAAACGCTATCTTTTGTATGTTTATATTTGATTTTGCTTTAGATTTATTATCTATAAATGAATCTTGTTATGTACTAAGTATGATCTTGTATCTGTGTAACCCTGATGATGATTATGGTTCCGCTGTTAAGATATGATGTAAACTATTCTCCGATTTTATGTATTATGCTATGTTCTGTAATCAACACATGTGATAAATGTGTTATTTTCCAAAGACCGGCCATGCCACCATGGAGCGGGGGTTTGGTTCGTGTCAGGCGTGGTATTAGAGCTTTGGTTAACCTTAGTTCTGGATGATAACTTATCAGACAACTCGTCAGTGATAGAATCAGTAGTATTCTAAGCCAAGTAACTCATTAGAGATAAAATTAGTAATATCTTAGAATGAGTACATCAGAATAGCATATAACATGATCATTACATCATTATTTATGCATATGTCTATACGGTTCTATCATTCCTTAAGCTATCTGAAAGAGTCTATGCAGCGGTAGGATCGTATAGAATGGAGTATAGGATATAATGTATATGGTAGAGTAGTAAGCAGTAAATCACGCAGTCGATTTATACTGGTTCGGACCACTGTCCTACATCCAGTCCCAGACTCACTTCTGTTATTTCACTAACAATAAAACCCTCACTTCACCCGGAGGAATAGGTTCACAATTACCCGAACCACTGAACGGGATTTCTTGCCTCAACCACTGAAGAGGACTTCACAATTACAAAGGTTTTTGACTTTTGAATGTGTTCCAAACAACACTGAGTAGTCACAATATAGTACAATACTACTATAGCCCTCAAAAATGGTATTTTAGTGGATGTACAAAGGCTAGGATTAATATTAGATCGAGTATAAAGGTTGTGAATGAAAATAATCGATCTTTTCAATAGAATTTGAGAGAATGATAGTTGTAGAGCAATTTTAGAGCAAAATCAATAGATTTGGTCAAAGTAGTTGTTGTTAAAATGAATGGAGATGTTTGGGGCTTATATAATGATGAAGGGATGTCATTAGAATAGTCACAACCCTTCTGAAAGATCAAAAAACTGAAAAGATTTGGTGAAAAACGAAGTGTCTTTTCATAAAATATAGCCGATATTTACAGCACTTAAGACTGCACTGAACAGTAGCGTTTGGCCCAAACGCTGTCATATGTCTATTCAACATATAGCCGTTATACACTTTTATAGCGTTTCGGAATATAGCCGTTATAAATTTTAATAGCGTTTCTGGACAAAATGCTACGGTTTTTTGCTGCGAAAAATTCTGCAAAAACAGCCTTCTATATTCATCATTTTTTGATTTTTTTTATCGTTTTTCTTGCAATAAAAAATTCCAAAAAAATTATGAAAAATGCTTTATGATATATTAGATGTTATGCAGAAATTTTAGGTGATTTGAAGTTAATTTGTGGGGCTTTAACTATTCTAGACGATAATGACCTTATGTACACTCAACTTATGATATGCATTCTTCTGAAGCTCTTGAGTCTGTTTCTTCTTGTCTTCCTCCATCATTAGAGTCCAAATAGATTTTCAATCACCATAATAGATACTTAAATGCTTGAACACTACATAATTGATTAGCATCCTTCATGTATACGCTTTGTTCCCCTTTTGTACTGTGTATCTTCATGTTGAACTTATTTTCCTATCTCTTTTTGATACCCATGTACCTGCAAGTTAGCTCAGAAGTTCTTTGATATAATTGTATAGTTGTTGCCATCAAAATCAAACAATATAGTTTCCAACGTTCTCCCCCTTTTTGATGATGACGACTATACAATTTACAAATATATATTCATTCTATAAAATATTATTATTACCAAAGCTCCCTTTAAGTATAACATTTCCCTCTATCAATATATACATGAATTTCTCCCCCTTTGTCATTATAAAAAAGAATGAGGAAATAAATATTTTTTTCCTTTTTTCAAATTCATATATATATATATATTGTTTTTGTGTGTGTGATATTTGAGGATAGATTTGATTATAAAAACACAATCTAATATCACATAAAAAAAAATCTTGAATCAACATTCACCTCCATTTTGATTGATGATAGAATCTTGCATTATCATCATCTTGTCTTTATCTTCTCCCCCTGAATGTTTGATATATGAAAATTTCTCCCCTTGAGTATGTGATTATTATATTTCCAGATTCCCTGATTTAACTTTAAGCTCAGTTTTTAATGATATTAGAGATACTGAAATACCCTCTCTTTTTTTGTGGTGTACCTGCAACAAATATTATATAAATACTTTAGTACCCACTTCTTCCGTTTGGGTCCAGGGGTTAGATAGAAGGTAACCATATCCATGAGGGTTTAATGGTACCTTTGAAAATATATTTTTTATTTTTAACTACTGAATCAAAATAATCATCTATATATTTTTCTCTGTTTTTCCAATTTACAGGAACCCAAATACTTACATAGTTTCTAATAGTATTTCTTGTTTTACTTCTATTATAAATATTTCTAGTCATAGAAGCATTTGAATTTCTATAGAAATTGGATCTTCAAGTTACATGTGCTTTAGTACTAGCAGTAAAATTTTTGTAATACATGATAGCATATCTAGTACTAGTTTTATGATTAACTTTATTATACCCTAAGCCACTTTTATCGTGTAAAGGTCTAGAGCAAGATAAAATATCATTTAAATCATTTTAACCTTTATTAAATTTCGCGAACTTATTTGTACATTTTTCAAATTTGATTCCGAAGTTGCTATTGATATTTTCAAAAGAAGTTTTGCAATCTCTTAAATCAATTTTCCTATTTAATTTAGAATTCTCCTTTTTTAAGGTACTATTTTCATTGCCGAGATGATCAATTCGAGATTCTGAGATATCTAAAGATGATTGCAATAAACTATTTTGTCCTTTTAAATCACAAATTTCTTTTGAAAAATTCTCCTTTTCTTTTTCAAATATAGTATATTGTTCATCTATGAAGTCTTTAAGATTCACTAAATTAGTTTTCAAAATACCATTTTGATTTTCTAAATCTGCCTTTTCTTTTCTCAGTTTCTCATTATCAAGTTCGACGGATTTCATCTTCTTTAGAATTAAGAAATTAAGTTTACCTAAATCATCATTATTTTTCATTAAAATTTGTAAATCAGAAAGTACCTTTTTGTAGTCCTCATTTGTTGTAGCTTTGCATGTATGGGACTTTTTTCTTGCCATGTTTCGATCACTTCTCTTTCTAGCCATTATTCAATTATGTTGTGACGATCAATAGAATACCAGGCTCTGATACCAATTGAAAGAGTCTATGCAGCAGTAGGATCGTATAGAATGGAGTATAGGATATAATGTATATGGTAGAGTAGTAAGCAGTAAATCACGTAGTCGATTTATACTGGTTCGGACCACTGTCCTACGTCCAGTCCCAGACTCACTTCTGTTATTTCACTAGCACTAAAACCCTCACTTCACCCGGAGGAATAGGTTCACAATTACCCGAACCACTGAACGGGATTTCTTGCCTCAACCACTGAAGAGGACTTCACAATTACAATGGTTTTTGACATTTGAATGTGTTCCAAACAACACTGAGTAGTCACAATATAGTACAATACTCCTATAGCCCTCACAAATGGTATTTTAGTGGATGTACAAAGGCTATGATTAATATTAGATCGAGTATAAAGGTTGTGAATGAAAATAATCGATCTTTTTAATAGAATTTGAGAGAATGATAGTTATAGAGCAATTTTAGAGCAAAATAAATAGATTTGATCAAACTAGTTGTTGTTAAAATCAATGGAGATGTTTGGGGCTTATATATCGATGAAGGGATGTCATTAGAATAGTCACAACCCTTCTGAAAGATCAAAAAACTGAAAAGATTTGGTGAAAAACAAAGTGTCTTTTCATAAAATATACCCGTTATTTACAGCACTTAAGACAGCACTGAACAGTAGCGTTTGGCCCAAAAAACGCTATCATACGTCTATTCAAAATATAGCCGTTATACACTTTCATAGCGTTTCGGAATATAGCCGTTATAACTTTTAATAGCGTTTCTGGACAAAGTGCTACGGTTTTCTGCTGCGGATTTTTTTACAAAAACAGCCTTCTATATTCATCATTTTTTGACATTTTTTATCGTTTTTCTTGCAATAAAAAATTCCAAAAAATTATGAAAAATGCTTTATGATATATTAGATGTTATGTAGAAATTTTATGTGATTTGAAGTTAATTTGTGGGGCTTTAACAATTCTAGACTATAATGACTTTATGTACACTCAACTTATGATATGCATTCTTCTGAAGCTCTTGAGTCCGTTTCTTCTTGTCTTCCTCCATCATTAGAGTCCAAATAGATTTTCAATCACCATAATAGATATTTAAATGCTTGAACACTACATAATTGATTAGCACCCTTCATGTATACACTTTTATCCTCTTTTGTACTGTGTATTTTCATGTTGAACTTATTTTCTTTTCTCTTTTTGATACCCATGTACCTGCAAGTTAGCTCAGAAGTTCTTTGATATAATTGTATAGTTGTTGCCATCAAAATCCAACAATATAGTTTCCAACACTATCTTTTCTGTTGGCCTGACTCTTTCCTTGCTATCCACAGAACTGAAAGGAAATGAGTGAACCAGGCAGAGGCAGAAGAGGCGAAGGCCGAGGAAGGGGTGATATCCCCGCTGTTAATAATCAGCCTTACCAAGATGAGGGTGGATCAGCTGCTAATAATGAGTCCATATTGCAACAACAGCCACAACATCTGTTTGATCTTGATGCAGTTGCCAAGAAATATAAGAACTTAAGCGGTGTGCCATTCACCGAATAATGGAATCTCAAGCTTGGTTGAGGTCTTGCGAACGGATCTTCGTGGGCCTAGAATTGGTAGATCACAGGAAAAGATTTTTAGCATCTTGGTTGCTTAATGACGAGGCCCTAATTTGGTGGGAAGCAGTGACTGTAGGTGATCTCGAAGTTGACATGACCTGGGCGAGGTTTAAAGAAGTCTTTGAGGGAAAGGTTTGTTCCACGATAGAAGTCGAGCGATTGCATGATGAATGGGAAAGGTTTGTTCCATGACAGGAAGTCGAGCGATTACATGATGAATTTGCTAACCTCCAGCAAGGCGACAGAACCATTCATGAATGTGTCAGCAAGTTTAATGAACTCTCTTGCTATGGCCCAGATTTAATTAAAGAACCGATCAAGAAGAACAAGTAGTTCATTGATGGTCTTCAGAGGCGGTACCACAGTAGATTGACGACACGCATAGAACTTCCATTTGCTAAAGTTGTCGAGGTGGCTTGCAGATATGAGGGTATCAATAAGAGAAACTCTCTAGAAGATCGGGAGAGAAGCCATGCTAAAAGCAAGAGAAAGCTTCCTGACTCAAAGTCTGAAGCGAGCAGCACTGAAGTAGCTAAGTCTCAAGAAGATAAGTGAGCGAAAATTAAATGCTTCAACTATGACCAATATGGGCATTGGGCTAATCAGTGCAATGCTCCCAGGAGGCTAAAAAGAAGTGAATCCTCCCCTAGCCAGCATCCACGCAACAGTGGTGAGTGCTATAATTGTCATAAGCCGAGACATTTTGCAAGGAACTGCCCAGTAATTAAGAAAGCTGGAGTAGCTCATGTATATGATGGGGCAAATGCGCAGGCTCCTTCTACTGGAGGAAGTAGACCAGATGTTTTAGAAGGTACAATTACTATTAAAAATATTCTTGTTAAAGTATTATTTGATACAGGTGCATCACAAAGTTTCATTTTGAACAACACAGTTAATAAATTAAATTTAAAATTGGGAGATCTTGGGGAATCCATTAGCGTCCATAATCCGATAGGAGGTTCCCTTATTATTAGTTTGTATTGTAGAGTGTGTGTCTCCTATTCCTTTCACTGGATTCCTTTTAATTTGATCATCATGAACCTTTTCGAGTTTGATATCATACTTGGGTTGAATTGGTTAACTAAATATGAAGCCGAAGTTAAATGCGCGGAAAGAGTTGTTAAGGTTAAAACTAAGCCTGGAGATATTATTATAGGCTCAAGTTCAGATAGAAAAGAGTTTTGGTCTGATCTTGAAGTTTCTCCTACTTCTATTTAGAATATTCCCGTTGTTAGAGATTATGTGGATGTGTTTGAAGAAGTCGATAGCTTTCCTCCGCAAAGAGAAATTTATTTCAAAATCGATTTAGTTCTGAATGCAAGGCCAGTTGTGCATGCAATTCGAAGAATGATTGAAAGAGAAAGAAGAGTTGGGTGATCAAACTTGACAATTGTTATGGAATGGTCCGAACAGACCTAGTTTCTCGAGTTGGGGAGCAGTAGTGGTATTTGTTCCTAAGTCAGACTGTACTCGTAGATTATGCGCAGATTACCGAGACCTCAATAAGCAAAATTGAAGAATAAATATCCATTGTCGTGCACTGATGATTTGTTAGATCGCTTGAATGGAGCGAGAGTGTTTTTAAAATGGACCTAGCTATAGGTTTCCATCAACTATGGATTGCCAAAGAATGTGTTCCTTTGACAGCTTTCAGAGGTCCAGGCTTATTTTATGAGTGGTCAGTAATGTCGTTCGGCTTATGTAATGCACCTGCTAATTTTGTTGATTTGATGAATCGAGTATTTCGCTGAGTGTTGAATAAATTTGTGCTAGTTTTTATTGAGGATATTTTAATCTTCTCTAAGTCAGCTAGCGAGCATACAAAGCATTTTGAACAGGCTTTGGAAATTCTAAGAAAGAATGTATTAAAAGCCAAATTTTCTAAATGCATATTTTGGCAAGAAGAAGTGAAGTTCCTTGGGTATGTCATATCAAAGGAAGGAATTTTAGTGGATCCAGGCAAAATTACAGCCAAAAAAGATTGGAAGCAACCTAGCACTCCCATGGAAGTCTGAAGTTTTCTAGGATTGGCAGGCTATTATCGGAAATTCGTTAAGGATTTTTCGAAGCTATCTACTCTATTAACAAAGCTTACAAAGAAGCATGCACGGTTTAATTGGACGACGGAATGTGAGGCAGCCTTCCAAAAGCTAAAAGTAAGGTTGACTACTCTTCCAGTGTTGACTATTATATATGGAAATCAGGAGTTGACTGTCTATATGGATGTTTCTCATAAAGAAGTAGGTGCGGTGGTAATGCAAAGAGGCCGCCAAGTTGTTGCTTATGTTAGTCATCAGTTGAAGCCGCATGAGAAAAGATATGTTACACACGATCTAGAGCTGTTAGTCGTGGTATTCGCTTTGAAGATATGGACGCACTATCTTTTGGGCGAGAAGTTCGAATTGTATATAGATCATAAATCATTGAAATATCTGTTCACCTAAAAAATTTTGAATTTGAGACAACAGCGTTGGTTAGAATTTCTTGCAGCATACGATCTAGATATTTTGTATACTCTGGGGAAAGCCAATGTGTAGCTGATGCACTTAGTAGAAAGAATGCAATTGTTGCTAATCTCATCATTATGCCTTCGTTGATTGAGAAGATCTCTGTTCTTCAAAGAGATGATGATTTTATTCAGAAAATTGTTAAAAGAATTCAGCAAGGCGAAGTCTCGAGTTTCCAAATTGATAGCAAGGGAATTTTGAGATTGTTAGGCCAAATCTGTGTTCTGAATATTCCCGAGCTTAGAAGAGAGGTAATGGATGAATGCCACAAATCCAAGCTTAGTATTCATCTAGGGGTGAGTAAGATGTATTACGATCTTAAGCGCACGTTCTGGTGGAGGTCTATGAAGATGGATATCTCTATATATGTTAATAGGTGTCCAACTTGACAACAAGTCAAGAGTGATCAACAGAAGGTCACTGGCTTGTTGCAACCTTTAGAGATTCCAGAATGGAAGCGGGACCAGATATCCATGGATTTCAGTGATGGTTTGCCTAGAACCAAGAAGGGAAATGATAGTATTTGGGTTATAGTTGATCATTTCACGAAGAGCGCCCATTTTATTCTAGTGAAATCAACTAGTACAGCTCAGAGTCTTGCTCAGATATATGTGAGAGAGATTGTTAGACTACCTGGAATGCCCAGCAGCATTATTAGTGACCGTGATCCGATCTTTACTAGTATGTTCTGGGAAGCGTTCCAATATGAATTTGGAACGAAGATGAATCTTAGCACCACATGTCATCCGCAGACAGACGGCCAGACTGAGAGGGTGAACCGTATATTAGAATATTTATTGTTGGCTTGTATTCTTGATTTTGGAGGATCTTGGGAAGACCATATTCATTTGGTTGAGTTTTCATATAATAATAGCTTTTAGGCAAGTTTAAAAATGTCACCATTTGAAGCATTGTATGGTAGGCCATGCAGATCTCCTACATGTTAGATAGAGCCTGCTAACCGGTTAGTGTTGGGTCCAGATATGATCCAAGAAGCTTTAGATAAAGTGGATTTCGTTAAGAAGCGACTGCAAGCGACACATAGTTAACAGAAGAGTTATGCAGATTCTAAAAGAAGAGATTTAACATTTTATGTTGGTGATCACGTTTATTTGAGAATTTCTCGATGGGATGAGTAATTCGATTTGGGAAGACGGGAAAGTTGGCACCTAGATATATTGGCCCGTTTCCTATACTCGAGAGGATTAGAACTCTTGCATGCAGGGTTCAGTTACCAGATTGGTTGCCTGAAGTACATGATGTGTTTCACATTTCTCAACTTCGGAAGCATGTACATGATCTAGACTTGATCGTGGAAGAGGCGAATCAACAGATATTAGATATTACTCCAAGGAGCCGATGAAGATTGTTGGCAGAGAAACCAGAGATCTAAGGAACAAGAAGGTGTGCATTTGGTTAAAGTGCAATGGAGCGGAGATCCTAGAGACTGTACATGGGAAACAGAAGATAACATTGAACAGGCTTATCCCAAGTGTAGAGTGCATATATCTGATTAGCTCTACTGAGAGGTGCATTTATGTTATGTTACATTACTGTTTAGTTCCTACTTTGCTATCATTTCTTTTCCGGGGACGAAAATGTTTTAAGCGGGGGAGATTGTAACTACCCGTATTTTTGGAACCAATTTAAAATTTATTTTTAATTGATCTTCATAGAAATTAAATATTTTAGATGAATCATTTTGAGAATAAACGACCCAAAATTATTTTAGTCGAAGTTAGAATGTATACATTTAAAATTTAATTAAAACGAACTCGAAATGGTGCGGTAATTTGGAAATTCAATTTTGAACTTATAATGAATGTATAAAATTCAATATAATTCAGAATTTGATAAAACAAGAAACGTTAGAATATTTTAAATTTTGATTTTCTAATGAATGTAAGAAATTATGATTTCACTTTATGAATTATAAGTTATGTCAAAATTAAAATTTAGAATAGTCACTATGGAATATTATATATAGTCATAACAGCCACATTTTGTATACGGATGAATTTGGACTCGAAACTATTTCCATTGAGCTCAAATCGTCATTTAGGTGGTCGAAAACTGTAAGGATCGATATGATTGGAGTTTGTGAAAATTAGGACTTTGGTTAGCCAACTTAGCTACCTCACTTAAGTTCCCCAAATCATCCCCTTTCTCCTTCATTCCACTTCAACACTTAACCAAATTGGAAAATGGGGAAAGGAATGGGAAATTAAAATTCCTAAGCTAGGATTCCTAATTCCAAGCCCAATTCTTGTTGAAATCAAGTGTAGAAGCTTCGATAAGTCCTCTTCATCTTCTCCATCTTCTACTACTTGTTTTCTCTTTGATTTCTAAGATTTCCTATGACCTAATTCTTAGGAAATTCATTTATATGCATTTAGATTGGATATTTGCATGCACTATTTTAAGAGAGGTTGATTTTGCTTGCTATTGGATCCATTTCTTGGTTGTAAACAAGTAAAGGTTAGAATTTCAATCATAATTGTTTAGTGAGGAAATTGAAACTATGAAAGGGCTAGTTCTAATTAACTATTTAGTAATTGATTACGTTTGGGTTGATGAAATGTTTATTGATTGATCATATAATTTTAACATGATGTTAAATGCCAAGTAGTGCAATAAAAATATGACTTTTCCGTTATAAGTGAGTTATTTAAGAACTCACAATAATTCCTTAATCGTTATTCTTGTATAGTGTGCCTATGGTACGTTTGAATTGAGTATACATTGTATGCATTGGGTTATTTGCTTGGGTGGATGATTTGCTTATTTTTCCAATATTGGAAATCTTGGTATAATCCATATTCGGGTTGTATATGCTATAGGTGAAGTTATCGTGTGCACCCATGCGCTTGTAGCTTCCCTTTTGCATTGCCAAACTGTAACACCCCATGTCCATTAATGTCACTCACAAAGGGAATGCATCAATGTCCATGAAGCGTTATTGTTGTATAGAACAGATAAATTACAAGAACAAATAAATTAAACAACAACAGCGGAGGTTAAAACTTATTTCATTCATAACTCAAAACGAGTTTACATAAGTAGTCTCCGAAACCATTACAACAGGATCAATAGTCTTCTCCAAAAACTTCAAAGTACATAAAGAAGCAAATACTTAAATAACATAAAGGCATAAATCCCCGTTGAGCATAAGCAAAGCCATAAAGATGAGAGAGTCCTAAGCGATACATCTACTCTCTTCAAGCAACTGAAAGAAATCGGCACTAAGCTGTAGTATTCCCTCCTTGCAAACCTAAGGGGGGGGGGGGGAGAAGAAAAGAGGTGGAAAGAAAAGGGGGTCAGACATAAAGTTTGGCGAGTGCAATAAATTTAACAATATAATTATCAAAATAACTAGGCTAAGGCATAAGCTGGAAAATAAAGAAATGACTGTGAACAATTGGGTATGACAGTACAACCAAGGAAATAAGATGAACAAAGATAACGTTAAAGGCGCACCTCAACCACTATAAGATGATTACTATACTGCACCACCACTAGTCACCCTAAAGTTGATCCCGCCTACAGAACTTAATACTGCTAATGGTAGTTTCGTGTACCCCTAGCTACCTCCATAGGTGCCGTCTGCCCCTATCTCCACTAGGCGTACCCACTACACCCATTCGATCGGCTCCCTTACTCGTAGATACCCGTGCTGGCCCCACAGTGGGGTGTATCACTCCCCAAAGTGGCAACCCGATACAACCAAAAATGCACGGCTTATATCTACACGATGCAACAACGTCTTACCTACCAACCCGGGCCCACACACGCATATGAACCCGTTGGACTTGCGTTGCCACCGCTGACCCGTTTTGACCTCTTACAATCAAGTCCAGTACGCGTGTCCTGTTATCGACTTGGGTCGAGCCCACAAAGATACTTAATGGGTTACTGGTTTGAAAAGGGCCCCCATGCATGACACAAGCTTTCCACCTATGCTTGGTCCCCTCTAAGTTTTTTCCCCACTTAACCCCATTCTTACTCATGTCTTCTTACATGTTTCAATCTTGGTTAAGTGCATCTAATCATATTTCAAATGCAACCCAAGGCACCCACTAGATTCCACATGCCACCCAAGGCACCCACTTAACCCCCTCATGTCCCACTATATGTTTATCTGGTTAAGTGTTTCTTAATTCATTAAGACCGTAACCTTGTAAAGACCTCCCACATTAGACTGGCATTTGTGGCAGTTGGATTTATCGGGCGGGTCCAGGCAGTCTTACACCACAAACGAGCCTAACCTCGTGTCTTTACAACTGTTACGCATTTAATTTATGCATAAGACCTCCCACATTAGACTGGAATTTGTGGCAGCTCGATTTGCTGGGCGGGTCCGGGCAGTCTTACACCACAAACGAGTCTAACCTCATGTCTTAGGTAGTTTATTATTGCACATAATTAATTATCCCCAATTTGAATTAATTTCCCTATTCAAATTGTTAGTTAATTACAAATTTAACTATGTCCATAATTAACACCTTAATTATGTCCATCTATTTATGTTACATAAAAATTGTACCAATTAACATCACATTTAAGTAAATTTATGCCAATTCTAAATATTAAATCTTTTAATATTATAACATTGCCCCACGTTGTACGTTCGATCGTTTAATGTGAAATATACGTTAGACTCGAATAGTCTAACTTATGAATAAAGAGAAAACATCACAACATGCATAGAATATAAATTTGATCTAACTTACGAACAAAAGTCATAACATGAATTGGCATATAGATCTAAACATAAAGGGTGAACTTGCATGTATGAATAAGGTGTTTCATCTAAACTTGCATAGATAATGGGTGTATGACACATGTACTTTCATAACTTATGTAGTTTTAACATAAAGGTTTGAACTTGCATGGGAATCCCAAACTTTCATTACATGATTCACGCCCCAAACCTATATATATATATACACACACACACACACACACACACATACACTCACTTACATTTGTGATTTATGCAACATAAATTATGATGTAAACTTGCATCGAACTCACACATGTCATAGCCTAAACTTTAGATCCAATCTTACACATGAAACATGTAAGGTGGTATGTGATTCTCACTAACTCGCATATGATTCATATCTAAATTAACATCTAAACTTGCATACATACATATGATTTAACATATGAATTGGTTCCACAAACATAACCAAACTAGCATATGAAGCATCATTATGAATTAATTGTACATAAGCCAACAATTAACATAGATTTGCTACATAGATAATAACATCACAGCTTTACAACATAGATAATAACATCATAGATTTATAACATAGATAATAACATAACGGTCAATGATTCACAACATAACAATATAACCCAAATCATAACTCAGCCTAATTAAATTGTTAATTATCTTATTAAAGAAATCGAACTCACAACTCAAAGAAGGTCTTGAGTTCTGAAATCTGAGTTCTGAAATTAATTTAGCTCTCCTTTGAAGAAGACAAATTCGTTGTTGTTTAGATTTGAGTTGAATAGAATTGAGTTGATTAGCTTTTCTTCCTCCTAAATGGTGGCGGCTACTCTAGGTTGCAAGGTGACAGCATGGTGGC
Organism: Allium sativum; assembly: GCA_030737875.1. Taxonomy (NCBI): domain Eukaryota; kingdom Viridiplantae; phylum Streptophyta; class Magnoliopsida; order Asparagales; family Amaryllidaceae; genus Allium; species Allium sativum. The sequence goes on along the minus strand of CM060911.1, from coordinate 224,877,558 downwards.
CATGGTTCTAAATTTTATTTGATTTTAGGGTTTGAGTCTACATATGTTTATATAGAATTTATGAATAATTTAGGCCATCCGATCAACCTAGAATAAACCATAGCCATTCAGTCAAGATAAAGTGACAAGTCAGCCCTAATGACTCAGCTAGGAGTCATAAAATCGTCATCAAACAAATCTGCCCGTAGGGGGCAGGTCGACCCCCAAGTCGACCCCCTGGTCGACCTGTGTGGATAGGTCGACCCCCTGGTCGACCTGGCCCTAGCGGGATTTTTCCCGCCTAGCCCAATCTGAGTTTGAAATTCGAATTTTTGAAATCTGTTTGAATTTTTCTGAAACTTTCAATCGCCATAACTTCTTCATACGAAGTCCAATTCACGCAAACTCGGACTCTATCTCAACCAGAATTCCGAGACGAACACAATGTCGCATCCCATTTCCCTTAATTCTCATATTTAAATTTAAATATTCTTCAATTTGTTACTTTAGTGTTAACAGAAATATGGGGTGTTACATTCTCCCCTACTTAAAGGATTTCGTCCTCGAAATCTCTAAGTCAAGAAGAACGTATCCTACCATCCAATCATCCATCTACTCAACCATCAACCATTAGCAACTATGGTCCTTAAAAGATTTCTAATGCTTTTCATGTACACATGCATAGTGTGTGTATATATCCGTATACTAATGCAAAATCAGGCGGTCCACTGATTCAGTCGACCTCCTTAATGCAAATAATGATAGTGCCATGTATTCATCATGTATGCAAAGAACCCTAAACATATCATTACTACATGTGTGCACAACCATTCATTTAAATGCAACATCCATATGATACACACATTCAATGTACATTCATTTTACTAAATACATCCATTTATATGCAATATGCAATATGAAAGTGACTGAGCCGATCTAGTGCCTAAAGTGTGTGTATATGCATCCACGAGCAACCACTAGCAAACACTTGCATCCACATGCATCCACATGCATCCACCATACATAACATGTCTCAAACACATGTTTCAACCATAGGACTACCCTATCTAAAGGTCAAAGATACTAGCGAGAGGACATACTAAAGATAGAATAAGTACAAGCTAAGCGATAAAGGAGAAATTAAAAGACATACCCTTGAAAAGAAAAGGGTACAATGAACGCATCTTCTCTTCCGTCTCCCAAGTAGCGTCGCTCTCATCATCTCCCCATTGCACTTTGACTAGCTTGACCTCTCGATTCCACAACTTCTTAATCTCCGACCCAAGAATGCATGTAGGAGCTCGTCGAATTGTCGCATCACGCTCTATCTCCACCTCTCTAAGCAAGCTCGGCTCTACCACTTCCGCGGTGTCGTGCAAGCACTTCCTAAAATGTGATACATGGAATACGTCGTGTACACCACTAAGTGTCTCGGGTAACTCCACTCTATACGCCATCTGTCCAATCCTCTCCTTAATAGGAAACGACCCTATGAACCTTGGTCCTAACTTCCCAACGGACCCAAAGCGAATAACATTCCGTAATGGAGACACCTTGATAAAGACCATGTCCCGAATATCAAATTCGAGATTTGTCCTCCTCTTGTCCACATAAGATTTCTGCCTATCTTGCACCGTCTTCATCCTCCTTCAAATCGAATCGATCTTTTCCGAAGTCTCTCTAATCATATCGGGCCCAAGCAAGATCTTATCCGTAGATTCCCACCAACATGTAGGTGAACGACAAGGCCTTCCATAAAGAGCCTCGAAAGGTGTCATGCCAATGCTAGACTGAAAGCTATTATTATACGCGAACTCCACCAAGGGAAGATTCTCCCCCCATGTACCTCCGAAATCTAAAACACATAGCCTCAAAAGGTCCTCTAGAATACGATTCACCCTCTCGGTCTGGCCGTCCGTCTGAAGATGATATGCGGTGCTCAAACATAACCGAGTCCCTACCGCCTCTTGCAAGCTCTTCCAAAACTCGCTAGTAAAGATAGGATCGCGATCGCTCACTATGCTAGAAGGAACACCTTGCAAACGAACTATCTCTCGAATGTATACGGAGGCTAACCAAGGAGCAGTCCTCTAACTCTTCACTGGAATGAAATGGGCGCTCTTAGTAAGTCTATCTACCACGACCCAAATCCCCGTATTATCCTTTCTAGATCTTGGTAACCCATCAACAAGGTCCATCGAGACACTCTCCCACTTCCATTGTGGGACCTCCAATGGGTGAAGCAACCCACCAGGCTTCTTTTGCTCTGCTTTTACTTGTTGGAAAACCAAGCATCTAGCGACAAACTTGGCCACATCCTTCTTTATACCGGTCCAAAAGTAAACTCGTCTCATGTCCATGTACATCTTGTTCCCTCGGGGATGAATGGTCATCTTCAAACGATGTGCATCATCAAGAATGTTGTTCCTCAAGTTCTCGTCTCGTGATACACAAAGTCTACCGTCGCTACGTAACCAACCCTTATCATCTAGGGTATACCTACTGAGATGGCTCGATGACTCCCCCCTTATGAGCTTCTCTACCAACCCAACCAACTGTGGGTCATCTCGCTGTGCCTCACTAATCCTTCCCAAAAGCGTAGGTCTGACCTCTAAGGATGCTAGCAAACTGGGTACAAAGTCAATGGAAGGTCTAAAGTCAAACGTATAGATGAACTCTAAGCTTTGTCGCTCAACAAACAACGGACTCAAGGACAACCTTTTCCTACTTAAGGCGTATGCCACCATGTTACCCTTGCCAGGGGTATATGCTATCTCGAAATCGTAGGACGCTAAGAATTCCATCCACCTTTGTTGCCTTAAGTTCAAGTCCTTCTGAGAGAACAAGTATTTCAGTGATTTGTGTTCTGTGAATAATTCGAATTTCGCGCAAAGAAGATAATGGCGCCAAGACTTAAGCGCGAAAACAATAACGGCCAACTCTAGGTCATGTGTAGGGTAATTTTTCTCATGCACTCTCAACTGCCTTCCTCCATAGGCTATTACTCTCCCCTCTTGCATTAAGACTGCGCCTAGTCCTGTTCCACAAGCATCGGTATAAACGGTAAATGGATTACTCCCATCTGGCAACACTAAGACTGGGCCTGTGGTCAAAGCTCTCTTTAAACGTTGGAATGCATCATCACAATCTACGTCCCATGTGAAAACTAGGTTCTTCTTCGTCAAGCGTGTCAACGGGGCTGATTTCTTTGCGAAATCCTTGATAAACTTCCTATAGTAGCCAGCCAACCCCAAGAAACTCCTCACCTCGGTAGCATTTTTAGGGACCTTCCAATCTTGGATGGCCACCACCTTCGCGGGATCCACAACTATCCCTTCTTTGGAAACCACGTGCCCTAAGAATCGCACTTCTTTCCTCCAAAAGTGACATTTAGAAAATTTATCTTTAAGGTTATGCGCTTGAAGGGTCTCCAACACTTCCCTAAGATGTAGGGCGTGCACTTCCTCGCTTTTAGATAAGATCAAGATGTCATCCAAAAAGACCACCACAAATTTATTAAGGTACTCCCTAAACACCCTACTCATCAAGTCAACAAAGTATGCCGGGGCGTTTGTCAAACCGAAGGCATTACAAGCCACTCATAGAAACCGTCTGGAGTCCTAAAGGAAGTCTTGTATATGCTATCCTCAGCTGCTCTCAACTGATGGAAACCCGTGGCTAAGTCCAACTGTGAAAACACTGAGGTGCCAACTAACTGATCGAAGAGATCGTCAATCCTCGGCAGTGGGTGCCTATTCTTCTTAGTAAGTTTATTAATTTCTCTATAGTCCACACAAAGTCTAAGTGACCAATCCGCCTTTGTGGCAAATACTACTGGAGCACCCTACTCCGATATACTACATCTTATGAACCCCTTCTCAAGCAACTCCCCTACTTGCTTATTGAACTCCCTCCTCTCACGAGGAGCCATGTGGCGTACCGGCAGAGATACTGGATTTGCATTGTCCATAAGATAAATACGAAAGTCTATCTCACGTTTTGAGGGTAGACCCCTCACCTCACCGAAGACATCAACATATTCACGGACTATACGAGCTGAGTGTAAATCATCATTGGATGCGTCAAGTGACTCAAGATAACTAAGCATCACCGATCCTCTAGGGTCACAAGAAATATCAAGGGTCTTCCCACTACGAGTCAACAATTTTGATACCCTTCGTTCACAATCTAGGATGACACCATATCTGGCAAGCCAATCCATCCCTAGAATCAACCCATAGCCCATGAAACCAAGCACAAAAGCATTACATTCAAAACCAACGCCTAAGATAGACAATCTCAAATCCCTACAAACCATGGATAAATGAGCCGACCCACCAATAGGATTTAAGACTACAATGGGATCCTTAACAAGACTAGTATTTAAGTGCAGTGTTTCAACTAATGATGTAGAGATAAATGAATGTGATGCGCCAGAATCGAATAAAGTACGGACAGGATGATCAAACAGAAAAACTAAACTTTCAACGGAGATGTTTCTACCTCGTTCTTGCAGCGGTGGGACCGCGATAGCCTGGACCTGCTCCCTTGCCTGCCCCGGTGCCACGAGAGCCTGAAGCTACCCTCCAGAAGTTCTTTGCCCTTGTCCCCGTTTCCTTGGGAAATCCTTAACTAGATGATCTGCCTCTCCACAGTGGAAACAACCAGTCATCATCTTTTTCCTACAGTCTTTACTCAGATGGCCTGGTGTCCCACAATTAAAGCACTTCTTCTTTCCTTTGCCATTATTGTTCTTCCCGCCCTTCTTGTTTCGTTGTTGCTGCTGTAGTTTCTTTTGATCCCCTTTCTTCTCGGGTGCCTTATTAGCATTGGCGCCCTTTTCTTCTTCATGCATAAGAGCCATATCAACTAGTCTCTCAAAGGTGGCCCCCATAGGGATGTGGGTCATAGCTAACCCATGTAGTGGCTCGTTCAAACCCTTAACAAATCTCAGGTCCTTCTTTTCGGGTATATTCACCAAGTCCAAGCCAAATCTCGCCAGCTGATTGAACTTGTTGACGTATTCTTTCACTGATAGATTCCCTTGCTTCAACGCCAAAAATCTTTCCATATATAAATTCTCTTCAACCCGTGAGAGAAACTTTGCCTCAAACCTACGCCTGAAATCCAACCATGTATCAACTGGACGCTCTCCATTAGTGACCTCCCACCAAAACGAAGCTTCTTCCTTCATCAACCAAGCAGCCAATTGGACCTTCTTACAATCGTCCAAATCGAAAATGCCAAACAGATCCTCCACTTCTTTCAACCAATTTCTAGCTTCAATGAACGTTTCACTCCCACTAAAAGATTTTCCACCCATCGAACGGAAGTCTTTACATATCTTAGAGAAAGTATCTCCATGCGGAGGAATGACTGGAGCAGGGGGAGGAGGAACGTTGGCCGGTCCCGCGGCAGCGGCCCTAGCCTCAAGATATTGACGAAACCAACCGAGTACATGAACACCCTATGGTATTTCAAATGCTCCTGACATGCTGAAAAGAAAAAGAAAGAGTTTCAAAACAGGGGAAGCGAAAGAGAGATGTATGGCTTTCGGGGATTATGGTCTTTAAAGTAAACTTTCCTTGAAAATTGCTTCTTTAAAACAAGTTTTTGAAAATACTTTCTAGGAAAAATAATACTTTTGAAAACACTTTTCAAAACTTTTTATCTGTTCTTGTAACCATAGCTCTGATACCACGTGTAACACCCCATGTCCATTAATGTCATTCACAAAGGGAATGCATCAATGTCCATGAAGCGTTATTGTTGTATAGAACAGATAAATTACAAGAACAAATAAATAAAACAATAACAGCGGAAGTTAAAACTTATTTCATTCATAACTCAAAACAAGTTTACATAAGTAGTCTCCAAAACCATTACAACAGGATCAATAGTCTTTTCCAAAAACTTCAAAGTACATAAAGAAGCAAATACTTAAATAACATAAATGCATAAATCCCCACTGAGCATAAGCAAAGCCATAAAGATGAGACAGTCCCAAGCGATACATCTACTCTCTTTAAGCAACTGAAAGAAATCGGCACTAAGCCGTAGTATTCCCTCCTTGCAAACCTGAGTGGGGGAATAGAAGAAAAGAGGTGGAAAGAAAAGAGGGTCAGACATAAAGTATGGTGAGTGCAATAAATTTAACAATATATTATCAAAATAACTAATCTAAGGCATAAGCTGGAAAATAAGGAAATGACTGTGAACAATTGGGTATGACAGAACAACCAAGGAAATAAGATGAACAAAGATAACGTTAAAGGCGCACCTCAACCACTATAAGATGATTATTATATTGCACCACCACTAGTCACCCTAAAGTTGATCCCGCCTACAGAACTTAATACTGCTAATGGTAGTTTCGTGTAACCCCAGTTACCTCCATAGGTGCCTTCTGCCCCTATCTCCACTAGGTGTACCCACTACCCCCATTCGATCGGCTCCCTAACTCGTAGATACCCGTGCTGGCCCCACAGTGGGGTGTATCACTCCCCAAAGTGGCAATCCGATACAACCAAAAATGCACGACTTATGTCTACACGATGCAACAACGTCTTACCTACCAGCCCGGGCCCACACACGCATATGAACCCGTTGGACTTGCATTTCCACCGCTGCAATCAAATCCAGTATGTGTGTCCTATCCTCGACTTGGGTCGAGCCCACAAAGATACTTAATGGGTTACTGGTTTGAAAAGGGCCCCCATGCATGACACAAGCTTTCCACCTGTGCTTGGTCCCCTCTAAGGTTTTTCCCCACTTAACCCCATTCTTATTCATGTCTTCTTACATGTTTCAATCTTGGTTAAGTGCATCTAATCGTATTTCAAATGCCACCTAAGGCTCCCACTAGATTCCATATACCACCGAAGGCACCCACTTAACCCCCTCATGTCCCACTACACGTTTATCTGGTTAAGTGTTTCTTAATTCATCGAGACCGTAACCTTGTAAAGACCTCCCAGATTAGACTGGCATTTGTGGCAGCTGGATTCGCTAGGCGGGTTCGGGCGGGTTCGGGCGGGTTCGGGCAGTCTTACACCACAAACGAGCCTAACCTCATGTCTTTACAACTGTTACACATTTAATTTATGCATAAGACCTCCCACATTAGACTGGCATTTGTGACAACTGGATTTGCCGGGCGGGTCCGGGCAGTCTTACACCATAAACGAGTCTAACCTCGTGTCTTAGGCAGTTTATTATTACACATAATTAATTATCCCCAATTTGAATTAATTTCCCTATTCAAATTGTCAGTCAATTACAAATTTAACTAGGTCCATAATTAACACCTTAATTATGTCCATCTATTTATGTTATATATAAATTATACCAATTAACATCACATTTAAGGCATTTATGCCAATTCTAAATATTAAATCTTTTAATATTATCCCATTGCCCCACGTTGTACGTTCGATTGTTTAATGTGAAATATACGTTAGATTCGAATAGTCTAACTTATGGAATAAAGAGAAAACATCACAACATGCATAGAATATAAATTAGATCTAACTTACGAACAAAAGTCATAACATGAATCGGCATATAGATCTAAACATAAGGGGTGAACTTGCATGTATGAATAAGGTGTTTCATCTAAACTTGCATAGACAATGGGTGTGTGACACATGTACTTTCATAACTTATGTAGTTTTAACATAAAGGTTTGAACTTGCATAGGAATCCCAAACTTTCATTACATGATTCGTGCCCCAAACATACACACACACACACACACATACATTTGTGATTTATGCAACATAAATTATGATGTAAACTAGCATCGAACTCACACATGTCATAGCCTAAACTTTAGATCCAATCTTACACATAAAATAGATGTCATGAAACATGTAAGGTGGTATATGATTCTCACTAACTTGCATATGATTCATATCTAAATTAACATCTAAACTTGCATACATACATATGATTTAACATATGAATTGGTTCCATAAACATAACCAAACTAGCATATGAAGCATCAATATGAATTAATTGTACATAAGCCAACAATTAACATAGATTTACTACATAGATAATAACATCACAGCTTTACAACATAGATAATAACATCATAGATTTACAACATAGATAACAACATAACGGTCAATGATTCACAACATAACCATATAACCCAAATCATAACTCAGCCTAATTAAATTGTTAATTATCTTATTAAAGAAATCAAACTCAAAGAAGGTCTTGAGTTCTGAAATCTGAGTTCTGAAATTGATTTAGCTCTCCTTTGAAGAAGACAAATTCGTTGTTGTTTAGATTTGAGTTGAATAGAATTGAGTTGATTAGCTTTTCTTCCTCCTAAATGGTGGCGGCTACTATAGGTTGCAAGGTGACAGCATGGTGGCCATGGTTCTAAATTTTATTTGATTTTAGGGTTTGAGTCCACATGTGTTTATATAGAATTTAGGAATAATTTAGGCCATCTGATCAACCTAGAATAAACCATAGCCATTCGGTCCAGATAGGGTGACAAGTCAGCCCTAATGACTCAGTTAAGAGTCGGAAAATCGTCATCAAACAAATCTTCCCGGGTGGGGGGGCGAGGGGGCTGGTCGACCCCCTGGTCGACCTGTGTGGGTAGGTCGACCCCCAGGTCGACCTGGCCCTGGCGGGATTTTTCCCGCCTAGCCCAATCTGAGTTTGAAATTCGAATTTTTGAAATCTGTTTGAATTTTTCTGAAACTTCCGATCGCCGTAACTTCTTCATATGAAGTCCAATTCATGCAAACTCGGACTCTATCTCAACCAGAATTCCGAGACGAACATAATGCTCAACCCGTTTCCCGTAATTCTCACATTTAAATTTAAATATTCTTCAATTCGTTACTTTAGTGTTAACATAAATAAAGGGTGTTACATTCTCCCCTACTTAAAGGATTTCATCCTCGAAATCTCTAAGTCAAGAAGAACGTATCCTACCATCCAATCATCCGTCTATTCAACCATCAACCATTAGCAACCATTGTCCTTAAAAGATTTCTAATGCTTTTCATGTACACATGCATAGTGTGTGTATTTGTCCGTATACTAATGCAAAATCAGGCGATCCACTGATTCAGTCGACCTCCTTAATGCAAATAATGATAGTGCCATGTATCCATCATGTATGCAAAGAACCCTAAACATATCATTACTACATGTGTGCACAACCATTCATTTAAATGCAACATCCATATGATACACACATTCATTGTACATTCATTTTACTAAATACATCCATTTATATGCAATATGCAATATGAAAGTGACTGAGCTGGTCTAGTGCCTAAAGTGTGTGTATATGCATCCACGAGCAACCACTAGCAAACACTTGCATCCACATGCATCCACCGCACATAACATGTCTCAAACACATGTTTCAACCATAGGACTACCCCATCTAAAGGTCGAAGATACTCGCGAGAGGACATACTAAAGATAGAATAAGTACAAGCTAAGCGATAAAGGAGAAATTAAAAGACATACCCTCGAAAAGAAAAGGGTATAATGAACGCATCTTATCTTCCGTCTCCTAAGTAGCGTCGCTCTCATCATCTCCCCATTGCACTTTGACTAGCTTGACCTCTCGATTCCACAACTTCTAAATCTCCGACCCAAGAATGCATGTAGGAGCTCGTCGAATCGTCGCATCACGCCCTATCTCCACCTCTCTAAGCAAGCTCGGCTCTACCACTTCCGCGGTCTCGTGCAAGCACTTCCTCAAATGTGATACATGGAATACGTCGTGTACACCACTAAGTCTCTCGGGAAACTCCACTCTATACGCTATCTGTCCAATCCTCTCCTTAATAGGAAACGGCCCTACGAACCTTGGTGCTAACTTCCCAACGGACCTAAAGCGAACAACATTCCGTAATGGAGACACCTTGATAAATACCATGTCCCCAATATCAAATTCAAGATCTGTCCTCCTCTTGTCCGCATAAGATTTCTGCCTATCTTGCGCCGTCTTCATCCTCCTTCAAATCAAATCGATCTTTTCCGAAGTCTCTCTAATCATATCGGACCAAGTAAGATCTTATCCGTAGATTCCCACCAACATGTAGGTGAACGACAAGGCCTTCCATAAAGAGCCTCGAAAGGTGCCATGCCAATGCCAGACTGAAAGCTATTATTATACGCGAACTCCACCAAGGGGAAGATGCTCCTCCCATGTACCTCTGAAATCTAAAACACATAGCCTCAAAAGGTCCTCTAGAATACGATTCACCCTCTCGGTCTGGCCGTCCGTCTGAGGATGATATGTGGTGCTCAAACATAACTGAGTCCCTACCGCCTCTTGCTAGCTCTTCCAAAACTCGCTAGTAAAGATAGGATCGCGATTGCTCACTATGCTAGAAGGAACACCGTGCAAACGACTATCTCTCGAAGGTACACAGAGGCTAACCATGGATCAGTCCTCTTACTCTTCACTGGAATGAAATGGTCGCTCTTAGTAAGTCTATCTACCATGACCCAAATCCCCGTATTACCCTTCCTCGATCTCGGTAACCCGTCAACAAGGTCCATCGAGACACTCTCCCACTTCCATTGTGGGACCTCCAATGGGTGAAGCAACCCACCGGGCTTCTTTTGCTCTGCTTTTACTTGTTGGCAAACCAAGCATCTAGCGACAAACTTGGCCACATCCTTCTTCATACCAGCCCAAAAGTAAACTCGTCTCATGTCCATGTACATCTTGTCCCCTCCGCGATGAACGGTCATCTTCGAACGATGTGCATCATCAAGAATGGTCTTCCTCAAGTTCTCACCTCGTGGTACACAAAGTCTACCGTCCCTACGTAACTAACCCTTATCATCTAGGGTATACCTACTGAGATGGCTCGATGACTCCCCCCTTATGAGCTTCTGTACCAACTCAACCAACTGTGGGTCATCTCGCTGTGCCTCACTAGTCCGTCCCAAAAGCATAGGTCTGACCTCTAAGGATGCTAGCAAACTGGGTACAAAGTCAACGGAAGGTCTAAAGTCAAACGTAGAGATGAACTCTAAGCTTTGTCGCTCAACAAACAACGAACTCAAGGACAACCGTTTCCTACTTAAGGTGTCTGCCACCACGTTAACCTTGCCAGGGGTATATGCTATCTCGAAATCATAGGACACTAAGAATTCCATCCACCTTTGTTGCCTTAAGTTCAAGTCCTTCTGAGAGAACAAGTATTTCAGCGATTTGTGGTCTGTGAATAATTCTAATTTCTCGCCAAGAAGATAATGGCGCCAAGACTTGAGCGCGAAAACAATAGCGGACAACTCTAGGTCATGTGTAGGGTAATTTTTCTCATGCACTCTCAACTACCTTCCTCCATAGGCTATTACCCTCCCCTCTTGCATTAAGACTGCGCATAGTCCTGTTCCACAAGCATCGGTATAAACGGTAAATGGCTTACTCTCATCAGGCAACACTAAGACTGGGGCTGTGGTCAAAGCTCTCTTTAAACGTTGGAACGCATCATCACAATCTACGTCCCACGTGAAAACTAGGTTCTTCTTCGTCAAGCGTGTCAATGGGGCTGATATCTTTGCGAAGTCCTTGACAAACTTCCTATAGTAGCCAACCAACCCCAAGAAACTCCTCACCTCGATAGCATTTTTAGTGACCTTCCAATCTTGGATGGCCACCACCTTCGCGGGGTCCACAACTACCCCTTCTTTGGAAACCACGTGCCCTAAGAATCGCACTTCTTTCCTCCAAAAGTGAAATTTAGAAAATTTAGCTTTAAGATTATGCGCTCGAAGGGTCTCCAACACTTCCCTAAGATGTAGGGCATGCTCTTCCTCGCTCTTAGAAAAGATCAAGATGTCATCCACAAAGACCACCACGAATTTATTAAGGCACTCCCTAAACACCCTACTCATCAAGTCAACAAAGTATGCGGGGGCGTTTGTCAAACCGAAGGGCATTACAAGCCACTCATAGAAACCGTCCGGAGTCCTAAAGGCAGTCTTGTCTATGCTATCCTCAGCCACTCACAACTGATGGAAACCAGTGGCTAATTCCAACTGTGAAAACACTGAGGCGCCAACTAGCTGATCGAAGAGATTGTCAATCCTCGGCAGTGGGTGCCTATTCTTCTTAGTAAGTTTATTAATTTCTCTATAGTCCACACAAAGTCTAAGGGACCCAACCGCATTCGTGGCAAATACTACTGGAGCACCCCACTCCGATATACTACGTCTTATGAACCCCTTCTCAAGCAACTCCCCTACTTGCTTATTGAGCTCCCTCCTCTCACGAGGAGCCATGTGGTGTACCGGTAGAGATACTGGTTTTGCATTGTCCACAAGATAAATACGGAAGTCTATCTCACGTTTTGGGGGTAGACCCCTCACCTCACTGAAGACATCAACATATTCATGGACTATACGAACAGAGTGTAAATCATCACTGGATGCGTCAAGTGACTCAAGAAAACTAAGCATCACCGATCCTCTAGGGTCACAAGAAATATCAAGGATCTTCCCACTACGAGTCAACAATTTTACTACCCTTCGTTCACAATCTAGGATGGCACCATATCTGGCTTACCAATCCATCCCTAGAATCAACCCATAGCCCATGAAACCAAGCAAAAAAGCATTACATTCAAAACCAACGCCTAAGATAGGCGATCTCAAGTTCCTACAAACCATAGATAAATGAGCTGACCCACCAATAGGATTTGAGACTACAATGGGATCCTCAACAAGACTAGTATTTAAGTGCAGTGTTTCAACTAATGATGTAGAGATAAACGAATGTGATGCACCAGAATCGAATAAAGTACGGACATGATGATCAAACAGAAAAACTAAACTTTCAACAGAGATGTTTCTACCTCGTTCTTGCAGCAGTGGGACCGCGAGAGTCTGGACCTGCTCCCTTGCCTGCGCCAGTGCCACGAGATCCTGAAGCTGCCCTCCAGAAGTTCTTTGCCCTTGTCCCTGTTTCCTTGGGCAGTCCTTAACTAGATGACCTGCCTCTACACAGGGGAAACAGCAAGTCTTTATCTTTTTCCTACAGTCTTTACTTAGATGGCCTGGTGTCCCACAATTAAGGCACTTCTTCTTTCCTTTGCCATTATTGTTCTTCCCGCCCTTCTTGTTTTGTTGTTGCTGCTGCGGTTTCTTTTGATCCCCTTTCTTTTTGGGTGCCTTATTATAATTGGTGCCCTTTTCCTCTTCATTCATAAGCGCCATATTAACTAGTCTCTCAAAGGTGGCCCCCATAGGGATGTGGGTCATAGCGAACCCATGTAGTGGCTCGTTCAAACCCTTAACAAATCTCAGGGCCTTCTTTTCGGGTGTATTCACCAAGTCCAAGCCAAATCTTGCCAACTGATTGAACTTGTTGACGTATTCTTTCACTGATAGATTCCCTTGCTTCAACGCCAAAAGTCTTTCCATATATAAATTCTCTTCAGCCCGTGAGAGAAACTTTGCCTCAAACCTACGCCTGAAATCCAACCATTTGTCAACTAGACGCTCTCCATTAGTGACCTCCCACCAAAACGAAGCTTCGTCCTTCATCAACCAAGCAGCCAATTGGACCTTCTTACAATCGTCCAAATCGAAAATGCCAAACAGATCCTCCACTTCTTTCAACCAATTTCTAGCTTCAATGAACGTTTCAGTCCCACTAAAAGATTTTTCACCCATCGATCGAACGTCTTTACATATCTTAGAGAAAGTATCTCCACACGGAGGAATGAATGGAGGTGGGGGAGGAGGAGGAGGAACGTTAGCCGGTCCCGCGGCAGCGGCTCTAGCCTCGAGATATTGGCGAAACCAACCGGGTACATGAACACCCTCTGGTATCTCAGATGCTCCAGACAAGCTGAAAAGAAAAAGAAAGAGTTTCAAAACAAGGGAAGCGAAAGAGAGATGTATGGCTTGCGGGGATTATGCTCTTTAAAGTAAACTTTCCTTGAAAAAAGCTTCTTTAAAACAAGTTTTTGAAAATACTTTCTAGGAAAAATAATACTTTTGAAAACACTTTTCAAAACTTTTTATCTGTTCTTGTAACCATAGCTCTGATTCCACGTGTAACACCCCATGTCCATTAATGTCATTCACAAAGGGAATGCATCAATGTCCATGAAGTATTATTGTTGTATAGAACATATAAATTACAAGAATAAATAAATAAAACAACAACAGCGGAAATTAAAACTTATTTCTTTCATAATTCAAAACGAGTTTACATAAGTAGTCTCCAAAACCATTACAACAGGATCAATAGTCTTTTCCAAAAACTTCAAAGTACATAAAGAAGTAAATACTTAAATAACATAAATGCATAAATCCCCACTGAGCATAAGTAAAACCATAAAGATGAGAGAGTCCCAAGCGGTACATCTACTCTCTTCAAGCAACTGAAAGAAATCGACACTAAGCTGTAGTATTCCCGGGGGGGGGGGGGGGGAGAAGAAGAAAAGAGGTAAAAATAAAAGGGGGTCAGACATAAGCTGGAAAATAAGGAAATGACTGTGAACAATTGGGTATGACAGAACAACCAAGGAAATAAGATGAACAAAGATAACGGTAAAGGCGCACCTCAACCACTATAAGATGATTACTATACTGCACCACCACTAGTCACCCTAAAGTTGATCCCGCCTACAGAACTTAATACTGCTAATGGTAGTTTCGTGTACCCCTAGCTACCTCCATAGGTGCCGTCTGCCCCTATCTCCACTAGGTGTACCCACTACCCCCATTCGATCGGCTCCCTAACTCTTAGATAGCCGTGCTGGCCCCAGGGTGGGGTGTATCACTCCCCAAAGTGACAACCCATTACATTAAAAAATGCACGGCTTATATCTACACGATGCAACAACGTCTTGCCTACCAACCCGGGCCCACACACGCATATGAACCCATTGGACTTGCGTTGCCACCGCTGACCCGTTTTGACCTCTTACAATCAAATCCAGTACGCATGTCCCGTCCTAGGCTTGGGTCAAGCCTACAAAGATACTTAATGGGTTACTGGTTTGAAAAGGGCCCCCATGCATGAAATAAGCTTTCCACCTATGCTTGGTCCCCTCTAAGGTTTTTCCCCTCTTAAACCCATTCTTATTCATGTCTTCTTACATGTTTCAATCTTGGTTAAGTGCATCTAATCGTATTTCAAATGCCACCTAAGGCACCCACTAGATTCCACATGCCACCCAAGGTACCCACTTAACCCCCTCATGTCCCACTACATGTTTATCTGGTTAAGTGTTTCTTAATTCATTAAGACCGTTACCTTGTAAAGACCTGCCACATTAGACTAACATTTGTGGCAGCTGGATTTGCCGGGCGGGTCCGGGCAGTCTTACACCACAAACGAGCCTAACCTCGTGCCTTTACAACTGTTACGCATTTAATTTATGCCTAAGACGTCCCACATTAGACTGACATTTGTGGAAGATGGATTTGCCGGGCGGGTCCGGGTAGTCTTACACCACAAACGAGTCAAACCTCGTGTCTTAGGCGGTTTATTATTACACATAATTAATTATCCCCAACTTGAATTAATTTCCCTATTCAAATTGTCAATCAATTACAAATTTAACTATGTCCATAAATAACACCTTAATTATGTCCATCTACTTATGGTATATAAAAATTATACCAATTAACATCACATTTAAGGCATTTATGCCAATTCTAAATATTAAATCTTTTAATATTATCCCATTGCCCCACATTGTACATTCGTTCGTTTAACGTGAAATATACGTTAGACTCGAATAGTTTAACTTATGGAATAAAGAGAAAACATCACAACATGCATATAATATAAATTAGATCTAACTTACGAACAAAAGTCATAAAATGAATTGGCACATAGATCTAAACATAAGGGGTGAACTTGCATGTGTGAATAAGGTGTTTCATCTAAACTTGCATAGACAATGGGTGTATGACACATGTACTTTCATAACTTATGTAGTTTTAACATAAAGGTTTGAACTTGCATAGGAATCTCAAACTTTCATTACATGATTCATGCCCCAAACACACACACACACACACACACACACATATATATATATATATATACTCACATATGTAATTATGCAACATAAATTATGATGTAAACTTGCATCTAACTCACACATGTCATAGCCTAAACTTTGGATCCAACCTTACACATAAAATAAATGTCATGTAACATGTAAGGTGGTATATGATTCTCACTAACTTGCATATGATTCATATCTAAATTAACATCTAAACTTGCATACATACATATGATTTAACATATGAATTAGTTTCACAAACATAACCAAACTAGCATATGAAGCATCATTATGAATTAATTGTACATAAGCCAACAATTAACATAGATTTGCTACATAGATAATAACATCACAACTTTACAACATAGATAATAACATCATAGATTTACAACATAGATAATAACATAACAGTCAATGATTCACAACATAACCATATAACCCAAATCATAACTCAACCTAATTAAATTGTTAATTATCGTATTAAAGAAATCGAACTCACAACTCAAAGAAGGTCTTGATTTCTAAAATCTGAGTTCTGAAATTGATTTAGCTCTCCTTTGAAGAAGACAAATTCGTTGTTGTTTAGATTTGAGTTGAATAGAATTGAGTTGATTAGCTTTTCTTCCTCCTAAATGGTGGCGGCTACTCTAGGTTGCAAGGTGACAGCATGGTGGCCATGGTTCTAAATTTTGATTTTAGGGTTTGAGTCTACATGTGTTTATATAGAATTTAGGATTAATTTAGGCCATCCGATCAACCTAGAATAAACCATAGCCATTCAGTCAAGATAGGGTGACAAGTCAGCCCTAATGACTCAGCTAAGAGTCAGAAAATCGTCATCAAACAAATCTTCCCGGGAGGGGGGGCAGGTCGACCCCCAGGTATACCTCCTGGTCGACCTGTGTTGGTAGGTCGACACCCTGGTCGACCTGGCCCTGGCGTGATTTTTCCCGCCTAGCCCAATCGGAGTCTGAAATTCGAATTTTTGAAATCTGTTTGAATTTTTCTGAAACTTCCGATCACTATAACTTCTTCATATGAAGTCCAATTCACGCAAACTCGGACTCTATCTCAACCAGAATTCCAACACGAACACAATGGCGCAACCCGTTTCCCTTAATTCTCACGTTTAAATTTAAATATTCTTCAATTTGTTACTTTAATGTTAATAGAAATACGGGGTGTTACACAAACCATCTCGTTCTAGCTTGAATCACATTTGATAGCTAGTGGTTAGAGAATTGGTTCATTTTAGAATATATAATTGAAAGCACGGCGATATCATGTATGTGTGTTTGTGCATGTGTATATGTGTGCATTAGTGGTTTCAATTTGTTAATGAGGCTTCATTTTCATTTAGAAAACGTTATAAGCCATCACCATTGATCCGAGCTTGTCCGAGAACCATTTGCACATCATTTCCTAGGCAACCATTTGCCCATGTTTCAACTCAGGCGTGTGTCCAGGAGGGGGACCGACGTCTGTCCAAGTTTTGGAAAAAAATATTTGCTTCAGCTCAGACGTCTGATAAAAAATGGTCAAACATCTGTCCAAACTCTCGGGCAAATTTTTCCCTCACAACAACGTCTGTCCAGGGAGTGTCAGATGTCTGTTGGCTAAATACTGCTGTTGACTAGTGGGGACCATGGTCAACAATTTAGGTCCATTCAGGCTCTTTCTCGGCCGAGTTTCGGCCCATTTCAACTTCGTTTGTGACTTGTCAGTTAAACTAATTCGCAGATTTCTACGACTTGAATTTTACATAATTATTTTATAAATCGTTTCAAATTGTTTAAGCAATTTAAGTTATGCGCAAATAAGTTTTTGCTTGGTTTGTAAAACAAAAATGGTTATGTACGATTTGGCATGAAACGTATAAAATGAATTATGGATATGTTATGACATGAGCATTTAATTCGATGATCGAATTAAATTCTCGACTAAACCTTTTACATAAAGTGTTGAATGGTGAAGGCCAATGATTTAACCAAGGGAAAGAATTTGATTTGAAATTTTATTCGAGAATCATTTGAAAAGACCGAGTTAAATCTCATTTGAAATAATTAAACGACGAGTAAAAGTCGAAGATAATGAAGACAGTGCAAGACCGGCAATTTTCACATCGAATGGACAACTACTGATGCCTTAGATATGGGTAGCTCCCTTGAAGAGGTTATAGTGGTAGTTGTACGGATGTACTCGTTGATTATTCGAATACATCTCTCCTATATTGGACATATGTGACGAGGAATAAGGTGCCTCCGGTTTCGTTCAGACCCATAACGAACTTATAGATGGATTGTGTGTTAGACATTGGATTTCATTCCGTGTTGATTGATTTTATTAAATATATATCTGTTTGGTGGCGGAGAATTTATTCTCCAGTTTAACACCCTTCTCTGATACGTACGAGCTTATAGGTTATACATTGATAGACATCAGTCGTATGGCATGAATTGTCAGTGTGGCATGCTGAGATGCACTGATCAAGGCTTTCGTTGAAAAGAAAAATCTTGTGGTTGATGATCAAAGCATGGCTTTAAAATAGTGTAGCTTTGTGTTGTAGCGTTAATTCTCATGCCTCACACTCCGGTATAAGTCAAAAAAAGGATAAGGGATGTAGTGAGTGCATAATTCCTTTCTAGCTAGAAGTTGTGTCATGTTATAGAGCACAAATATTTTTACTTATGTGGATGATGGATTGCGAGGCGCCTCGGATGTAGAGCCGACTAAAAGGCTCGAGTGATAGATTCGATAGGACCGGAAAACATATTGTTTAGAATAACTATTCCTCAAAAGTAAGAGAGGACCGGCACTGTAGGATCCAAGGGTTGCCCATAGGTGTGATCTTGGGTCATCTTGCTTGAGATGATCAAAATCGGTAAGGAGATCATTCCTTGCCTTGACTCATGACAGAATCCCAATTTCCAATACGACATTGTTCGGTTTTAATTGTTAACCTATATTGACGACATAATATATGGTACATATGCCGTCTATGATTGATACATTTATTTTGAAAGTGTTTTAAACCATCTAGACACTAATAATAATATCAAACGATTTTTGCTTTCTGTGTATCAAGCATGTTTGGCCCTTATAAGGTAAAACTCTATCCTCCGGCTTGCGTTGCATTGTGTGATGGGACCTGAGTCTTATAACGGCTTCATTTTTCTAAAAAGCATTGTGTTGTCTACTTGATTTACTTTATTTTATGCATCAACAATCCAATGGAGTAAGCCCGTTTTGTGACATACGGCGTGATCTTGTGATTTTCCTCATTCTTAAAAAAGATAATAAACTATAGAATTTCTCATATCAGTCCCATGACTGACTCGTAGTTTGTTTTTCCTTTACAAACACGGGTGCCCATGTTTTTACATGGGTAGCCAAATGAACAGGTGATTGCCTTTCTTTTGGATATGCATAATAGCATTGGGTGCTCTTTTGGCTGAGGATGAAGACTTGTCTTTTTATCATTCCTTTTGAGCATTTAAACACTATCATGTGTATGTTAATATTTGATTCTGCTTTAATTGTCTATAAAATGAAACTTGTTATGTACTAAGTATGATCCTGTATCTGTGTAACTTTGATGATGATTATGATTCCGTTGTTATGATATGATGTAAATTATTCTATAATTTTATGTATTATGCTATGTTATGTAATCAGCACATGTGATTAATGTGTTATTTTCCAAAGACCGACCATGCTACCATGGAGTGGGGGTTTGGTTCGTATTATGAATCCAAGTGGTGGCGGAGTCCAAGGCTTTCGGCAAGGGGATGGTGTCGGCTGCTTTGATCTTGGGGAAATCACACATCGATGCAATAGTTGGAGGCAAACTGCGAAATTAGTGGAAAAGGGGTTCTCTTTTTGTCTCGGTCGAAGTGAGCAGGAGGTGGCAATCGATTAATGTGGTGGATGGAGCGCTGATTTTCAACTTGCGGTGAAAGCCATGGATTTTTATTGGGCAAGAATTGACTTTTTTTTAGGGATTTACTTTCGGCTGAACGAATGAAAAAGAAAGGTGAAGGTGGAAATATGAAGGGAGTAGAGACAAAGCTTATAGAGGAAGCAAATGCATGGGGATAAGAGGGAAGTCCCATCGAGTAGGAGTACGCCTTTCAGAAAGTAGGAAAGGTTGGTCGGTGCAAATTTAACTGGTGTAGGTGATAGACGAGATAAATTTCTAAATATTAATTCTTTATGCAACTATTGTTGATCGCTCCATATTTGTACCATCAACAAAATCTTCCAACATGACAAAAATATGTGCGTTGTCATATTTCAACATTCCAAATCCAATAACATTAGTCTGGTTGTAATCTAACTCCATTTGTATGCGACATATTTTGAAATTTTAAATTATTTATTGGTTCACTAATTTTATTTTGTTTGTCTACAAACAACGCCTTTCGATTCCAGATTTTGAAATATTAAATTCAGTTTCTTTATATATACACGTATCCAAGCTGATTTCCATATATTTTCACAAAAAAGTCTCCTATTTTTTTAACGTCTATAACGTTTATTTTTAAATTAGACTATTTTTTATTTCCAATCGAATTTCAAATCTAATTCAAAATATTCGATTTTAACTCAAGTATCAACATAAAATTGATTATTAATAGTTAATTCTTTAATTAATTCCATATTCCAGTTGTCGAAATTTCTAGGACGTTACAAATAGTGTTGACATTGGGATTGAGTATAACATTTAATGATCATTAAACTGAAAATTAACTGAGTTTTAGTTGTTTAATATTGATGAGAACCCTATTTAGGTAATTGGATGATGACTAGTTTGACATTGATGGTTGACATTGATTGCTATTGCTGTTAATTTGTTAATAGACAAACCCCATATAAGCATTAATGGTTTAAGGCTTATATGGTGAATACCATGATATGAGTGGATGGATGGTATTATGATTGTTGATATAGTGTTATGTGGTACACTGTTAAGTATAACCAATAAATGTGATTATTGGTTCATTAGTTAAGCCTCTATTAAATATAATTTAATGGATTTTTATTAATATAATAATAGGCGAAAAATAAGCTTCTTATCCGGCGTCCGATTTTGGATGGACACAAAGCTTATGTTATTACAATGAATATTCGTAAAAGAAAGTAATTGATTTGAAGTAATTTTCAGATAGTTAAGGCTTGTTCAAATTTTTATTTTTAAAATGAATAGTAACGGGTAAAAGTGAAGTTCGGTTAGAGTATCTAGGAGAAGTTTTAAAAGAATTTTCTTTGGAAAACCATCTTATTTATTTCTATAACAGATGCCAGGAAAAATATGAATTCAAAATAATAAAGTTTAAAAACAATATTTTTTTAATGATTTAAATAATATTATAATACTTAAATTTTAGAATAATTGAATTTGAAAACTGAAAATTTAGCTCTCGAAAATAATTATATATATTTTATATAATAAATAAATTATTTCAAGCTATGCGACATTGTCTATAATATACGTCGAATTACGGTCAGAATAGAACTCGTCGCGCAGCGGCAGTTCGTGAACTTCGACCTGTAACTTCAAACTAATATATCGGGAGATCCGACGGTCGGATTTTCCTGAAATAAGAACCATTGGATTCATAATGAGAAGAACTTCAAACGATAAGTAGAGTTTTGAAAACCATCGGCTCGATTTTGAGAAAAGTTCAAATCAAATTTGAATAAAAACAGCGGTAGGACCAATAATGACTTGAAATTAGGATTTGTGAAAATAGACTATTTTTTATATAAATTAAAATAGGGAAAAATCAATATAAATGATTTAAAAGAGGTTTTAATGAATTATATATGATTTTGAATAATAAAAACAGGTTAAGTTGAAATTGACTATTTTTGTAACGCCTTTTATAACAAGTTTTGAGAAACGTTTAGAGGTAAGGATTTTTAATTCACAAATCGAATCTAATCCTAAGTAAACCTTTTTATAAGATCAAAAGGAAGTATATAGATGGTTTTCAAAGTCGATTAGCTTAACCAAGTTTAAGAATAAGATTTAAAATCTTATGAACTGATTTCCAATTAAAGGAGACACAATCTGTGGGTCGATAATCCAATGAGGATTTTGTTTTGATGCTAGTTTCGAAAAGACCATATTCAACCCAATTCGAATAATTATACGACGAATTAAAAGTCGAAGATATTGAAGACGGTGGAAGACCGAGAATCTTCACATCTTATGAACTACTTGTTGATGCCCTGTGTAGATCCCATTATAAGGTTAAAGTGGCAGTAGTCTGAACACACTTGTTGATTGTCCGGATATGAAAGGACTCTCCCCTTAATTGGACAAGGAATAAGGTATCTTCGATTTCGTCCAGACCCTGAACGAACTTGTAAATGGATGTGTATCTGGTGTTGTATTTTACAACATAACCGATTGGTTTCTATTGATGTTGCAGTTGGTGGCGGAGAATTTATTCTTATCATAACACCATTCTCTGAGACTTATGAACTCAGAGCATTATATATTAATGGGCACCAATTATATGTTGTGAATTGACAATGTGGCATACCGAGTGCTGCTGGTAGATAAATCAAAGCATTTGTTGAAAAGCAAAGCTTTATGGGACGTTGACTCTAGGGTTTCACACCTTGGATTGAGCCGAAAAAGGATGATGGATCACAAAGTAAGGACATACGTTTCCTTCTAGCAAAGAGTGATGCCATGGTATATAACCCAAGCAATCTACTTATGTTGATGATGAATCGAGGCGCCTCAGATGATGGTCAATTTCAACCAAGACGATAGTCAGATGAGACCAAGGAATGTTAAGTTCAGGAGTAACCCGAACTCATCGAAAATTGGTGTGCCAGCTATGCTGCTTCGAAGGACCATGCATTGAGTCTGGACATCTTGATAGGGATGATTCAAATGGATAAGGAAGATTTTTTTCCTTGGTATAATGATGGAATCCAATTTCCAATACGAGACTTTGTATTTTTAGTTGTAAACCTATATAGCAACATAATGGGATATGGCATTATGTTGTCTAAGATTTATACATTTATTTTTGAAAAGATTTCCACACTTATACACTAATGATGATATCAAATTATTTTTTCGTATCAAGCATGTTTGGCTATTATAAGGTAAAACTCTATCCTCTGGTTTGCGTTGCATTATGTGATGGAACTTGAGTCTTATAATTGCTCCATTTTTCTAAAAGCATTGCGAAGTTTTATGCACTGGTATTCATGTTGAGGAAACCCATTCCGCGTTATAAGACGTGGTCCCGTGATATGCCTTATTTTTGATTAAGTTAAGAATAACTGCTTAGAGTTTTCATACCGGCCCCATGACTGGCTCATAGTTTGTTTTTCTATTGTAAACTTTGATGCCCTTATTTCCATATGGGTTGCCTAGTATCCCGGTATTAGATAAGATCCTTTTAGAGTTGTGTATGGAAGCTATCTATGGAAGCTTGTTTTGGATATGGAGCTAGAGCAGGATTTTGACGTTCTTTTGGACTCTCTATGACTCTATCATGTTGATTATCATTATTTTCGCTGTGTATCTGTTTGCATATTGCAACTACTATGTATAATTATTAAGATCCTATGTGATGTATTAAACTCTGACGAAAACCGTGATGTAATTTGATGTACATTATGATGTAGTAATGTAATGTTTTATCTTCTACTGTTATGTCAGTGTGTTATATTCCAAATGAATATTTGTTCTTCCTAGAATCGGGAGAATGGGTCGTCACAGCGTGGTATCAGAGCTGAGGGTTAACATTAGTTCTGGAGTATAACATATTAAAGGACTCATCAGTGATAGAATCAGTAGCATTCTAGGATGAGTAACTCATTAGAGATAGGGTTAGCAAAACCCTAGAATGAATACATCAGAATAACACACACCTAATAGACACATTTCTATTCATATTTATCTCTATGCTTTTACAATTTCCTTAAAATACCTTTCCTGCTTGCCTAACTCTTTTATTACTATGTAAGTATATTGTAAAATGAGTGGAAGAAGAGGAAGAGGTAGAGGAAGAGGAAGATAAAGAGGAAGGGGGTAACATTGAGGTTGAAGTTCAACAACCAAACCCCATAGGAGCAGCAAATTAGGAAGTTGTTCCCCTATAGGCCAGAACAAGATTTGGAAGTTCTAGCAAAGAAATACAAAAATCTGGGAGAGGTATCATTCTCGTGAAAGGAATTAGTGATAGAAGCACAAGCTTGGCTACGCTCTTGCAGAAGAATTTTCACTGGATTAAGCTAAATGGAGTGCAGAAAAGGTATTTGGCCTCTTGGTTACTCAAAGATGAAGCTTTGATCTGGTGGGAGACGAATACTATGAGAAATCGAGAAGAAAATTTTACCTGGGATCGTTTTGAAGAGGTCCTTGAAGAAAGATTCATGACATCCGAAGAAATATCCCGCTTGTGTTATGCCTCTTGGTTACTCAAAGATGAAGCTTTGATCTGGTGGGAGACGAATACTATGAGAAATCGAGAAGAAAATTTTACCTGGGATCGTTTTAAATAGGTCCTTGAAGAAAGATTCATGACATCCGAAGAAATATCCCGCTTGTATTATGCGTTCTTTAATTTAAAACAAGGGGATATGTCTATTCAAGAGTATCTGAATAAGTTCAAGAGCTTTCGCACTTTGGTCCAGAGTTAATTCAAGTTCTGGTGAAGAACACAAGGTTTACCGATGGTCTTCAAAGAAAGTACAAGAATAGGATGACTGCCCATGCAAAGCTACCATTTGGAGAAATAGTGGAAATGGCATGCCACTATGAAAATATAGACAAACAGAATGTTGTGGAAGACAAAGAGAAAGGAAATTCTGGGAAGAAGATAAAGTTTGGAAATAAGAAGCCAGAAGCAAGTAACGAAGGGAATAAATCTAAAGAGGAACGGGTAATGAAAGCCACATGTTACAATTGCAACATACATGTACACTTGCCAACAGACTGGAGGTCTCTGAGGAAACAGAAGAAGAATGAATCCGAGCCCAGCAAGAAGTTTTAGGAGAATAGGGAATGCTACAGTTGTCACAAGACTGGCCATCTTGCAATGAATTGCCCACTATTGAAGAAGTCTGAAGGGGCTCATGTCTATAATGTGGCAGATGCTCCAACAACCTCGGCTGGTGGGACATGAACGAAAGTTATGGAAGATATACTTACTGTTAGAGATATTCTAATTAATCTGTTGTTTAATACTGGTGCATCATGTAGTTTTATTTCAAGTAAGTTAGCTAAGAAACTAAATCTGGACCTTAAATATCTTGAAGAACCCATCTGTGTTGGAAATCTAATTAGAGGTTCCATCAATTTTGTTTATACTATAAGGTTCATATCTCTTATTCGCATTACCGATTTTCCTTCAAATTAATTGTCTTGAATTTCACTGAATTTGATATTATACTTGGGATGGATTGGCTGACTCAATAAGAAGCCAATGTTAAATGCTCAGAAAGAATCATTAGATGGAAAACTAAGTTTGGAAATTTCGGAATAATGTCATGTGAAGGGGAAAGTTTAAATAGGAATAAATTTTGGTTTACTCTAGATGTTTCCTTCACTCCCCTAGAAACCATCCTAGTTGTTAAAGAATATGCGGATGTGTTCGAAGAAGTAGTAAGTCTTCCTCTACAAGGGAGATTGACATCTGGATTGATTTGATTCCGAATGTGAGGCCATCTGTGCATGAAATTCAGCGGATGTCAATAAAGAAGGAAGAGTGAGGCAACCAAACTTAGAAGCTTCAATGGAAAGGTATAATCAGGTCTAGTTTCTCAAGCTATGGTGCAACAGTAGTATTTGCTCCTGTTTACACCAAAAATGGTCTAAACACCCAAGGTACTAAACTGTACTTCACCAGTTTGGTAAGAAATAAATGGAACCGTGTTTAATCAGCAACTGAAAATGAAAAACACAAGAAAGGTATAGTAGAGACGAGATATAGAGTGGTTCAGCCGTTAATTAGGCCTACATTCACTATGAAGGAGATTTCCAATCTTATAATGAGGATTACAAAATACATCAATTCTCTCTTTTCATACATCCCTATATTCACACAGTACATCCTCATTTATATATGTTTCAGATCTTGTAATTGTACAAGAGAATGGTAAAATTTGTTGAGAAGAAGGATGGATGAATGATTGAGAAAGAGGATGCTTCTGTTTTCTTGATTACTGGATTGTACTCAACGCCGTGGCCAGATCAGTAGTTGAGGATAGAATTTAGCAGCACTTTGTGCTTTCAAAGATTGGATCCCCTTTATGTCGACAATCACGGTGTATTTATAGGTGAGCTCCCCTTGGGAAATGATCTGAAGTCTGTTTATGCTAGCTACGGGTCGCTCATTTTATTAATTACAATCATGTCATCGGCTAGTTGTAGCCAGCTGTCCGTGTCTGTATTCAGTTACTATGTGCGAGCGACTCAATGGAGAAAGTGTCTTGAGTAGTTGTGCGAGTCCATGGGAGCGGGCATCCATGTAAACATGACTTCTTTGAGAAATTTTATAAGAGCAGAACGTGGGACTGGAATCAATTCCCCTTTGTTCCTTGTACGACCGACCTTTTTTGTTCTAGGGCGCTCATCTTTTTGCTGCCTCTGTATGGCACTGTTTGTCCCTACGGCTACGCCCTAAAGTCGCTTCCGCCTATCTTGAACGGGCGATTTGTTTTGTTTCGGTGTTTGAGCAGTCTACAAGATATACGACCTTGATCTTTATCGGGTCGCCCCTCTCATAGCATATTGTGTCATCATTCTTTGGTCATACTGGTTGACTTGACTTGTCTTGGGTTTGATATTTAGGTCTTGTTCTGTGTGGTTGCGTCTTGTCTGTTGTGAGTCGTTTTAGCGCCTCAGATAACATCATATATGACCGACTCTTATGGTGCCCGTTTCGCATCCTTTGCTCAATGTGCGTATAGATTTTTTGGGGGACTAACCCTTGCCCCTCGAAGTCTGTGATTTCTTCTTGTAAGGAATTACTGGCTTCGACATCTTTTGGTTGCACATTGTTTGGTAGATTTATCCTATCTTGTTGAGGAGTCGTTCGTGCAAGGATTAAGACTACTTTATTGTAGCTAATTGGCGTCTTTACGTTTGGGCGAGACGTTTGGACTATTTTGTCATTATTGTAAACAACTAAATTACGGGGAAGTGAACACACCAACTGTCCCTCTGATGACACCCATTTGAGTACTCGAGTATTAAGCTGACGTGACGAGGTGTGCTTTTGATGTGTGCCCTTTAATCTTCCCCTTTTTTTCTTATTTCTAATTCAATTATGCTCTGATTTACCTTCAGTAGGGTTTCTAAAATCAGGAAGAAAAACTCCGTACTTCTCTTTACTGCTACACAGGTTTGTTGATTCCTTCTCATGTTTATTCTTCCTTTGAACCTTATGGTTATTTCCTGATCTGTTTGTAGGATGGTTCCATCTCCAGAGCGGCATCGATGGGAAACCTTCTTTGATCTGGACGTCCCAAAGGACGAGATTCTATCAACCGGTCAACTGTATGTAAACTCTCCCTCCAGCCCCTCTTATGCAGAGCTTCAAGCTATTATTAACAGGCCGCGTCATGCTCCTGGGCCTTGCAACCCTAGGCTAGCTAAGCGGTTTCGGGGGTGGAGCTTACACGGAGTACCTTCGAACGTGCATATTTCTCCATCTGATTCTCAGACTTTCTCTTATGACATGACTGCAGCAAAAGGTCAGATGTTGGCCCTCCTTGAGACTGTTGTTCGTCAATTTGAGAAACAGGCGGATTTGCTGAAAAATCATTATGCAAAGCGGATGAACGGCTAGCATACATTGGCCTGCGACCTCCAAAGACTTCACAAGAACAATCTTGAGCGCATCTCTGTTCTGGAAAATGATAAGGCGAAGTTAATCCAGGCTCTTAGGTCCAGAGACAACTTGGCTGCTTCTTCCCCCCTGGGGATGTTGAGTCGGCGGTTTCTGCACATGCTGATAGGCCTCCATCTTGTTCTGCTCCGACTACAAGGAAGGTAGGTAGGCCAAGGAAGGTTAGATATCTGTAATCTCCTTCTATTTGGTTATTTTGCATTTTGAACTTTAAGACCAGTTGTGTAAGCGGGTGCCGGTCCTCGCTCATGACATTATGCTGGCTGTGACTTGTTGTTTGATCTATGACTGTAAAGACCCGTGACTTCCCCGATGAGGAAAGCGCGGATAGTTCGAGGACAAGCCACAACAGAACACAGACGGAAGAACGTTTCATTATATATTACAACAATTCCATCAGATACAAGAATATACAGAGTATAAACAAATATTATGCAACAGAAAATATCAGAGATTACAATAAATTACATAGCAGCGGAAAATAATACAATACACAACTGAAGGAGATATACGGATACAAAGCTTTTCGGATATCATTCCAGCTGTAAACCAGGATCCTGTGAATATAAATCTGCAAAACCAAAACTACTAGCTGCCCGTGTCAAAAACAAGGGCACCTAGAGTTTAGGTTAAAACAATAAACTCCAGGTCAGTCATGGGACTGGTGTGAGGACTAAAACAATTATTAATCTTTATTTTAAAGTTAGGTAAATCAAGGGACCACGCCGTATAACACGGAACGGGTTTCCTCCCAAGAACACCAGTGTATAAAACAACAGCGCAATGCTAAACAAAGAACAATGAAGCTATTATAAGACCCAGTTCCCATCACACAATGCAACGCAAGCTGGAGGATAGGGTTTTTACCTTATAATAGCCAAGAATGCTTGATACGTTTAAAACAAATCATTAGATACTATTATAAGTGCATAGTGTATAAAACAACTTCAAATCATAAGTATCAATCATAGACGGCATAAGCGCCCCATCCCACTATGTCGCCATACTAGGCTCTACAAATAATACCACAGAATCACGTATTTGGAAATTGGATTTCCATCCACGAACTGAGGCAAAAGATAGTCCTCAACCGATTCGAGACTGTCTAGCCCGAGTCTCAGGGACATAACGCATCGACCCTTGGATCATCAGGGCTGGTCCACCGATGTGGATTAGACGAAATCCTGAACACTATGTCTCTCCGCCCTATGGGGCGTAAATGAGCCAACTAAATGACTCCATCAGTTTGAGAACGAACGATATATCCGAGGCGCCTCGCAACAGCAACAACCACATAAGTTAAACTCGTCAGGTGGTGAGGCAGAATGGAGGGGCGGCGCATCGGAGGTCGGGGTCTGGACGAGGTGGCGGGCTCGCGGATTTAGGGCGGGGGGGTTGGTTTCACGCGTTCGAGGAGGGAGCGAGTGGAGGAGGTGCGGTAGGAGAAGAACAGAGGGGCGGAGGAGATAGGATCATCGCCGGTGGGAGGGGCATGCGCCCCAGGCGGCGGTGGCGCATCGCGGTCTTCCGCGATTGAAGAATTTTTTTCTTTCTTTCTTTAATCATTCTGAGAATGAACGATGGGGGGGGGGGGGGGTGACCAATGTAAAGAGAAAAGAGGGGCCAGGAGGCTTTTTATTTATTTAAATATTTTTATTTTATAATCCATAAAGTAACTTTAAATTTAAATCTCAAAACGAGACCCACCGCCTATCGTCCCTAGCTAATTACCCCCATTCCGAACACAATGGGATATGTTTCGTAATCCAATCTGATCATTTCGATCAGTTTCCGTCAAAATCAAAATATAAATCTATATATTGATTTTGAACGCACATTTCAATTTACCGGGGCCACATACGGATCCTAAAAATTCCAGAAAAATATTTTCTAGCTTCGTATTGACGATACGGTCCTAACAAAACTAGTTTCGTCGAATTCTAAGACCGTTTGAAAAATGGCCATTTTCCAGTTGATTAAAATCAACTGTACTGGTTAAACACGTTTTCCTTTGCCACGCTCACATATTGAATCGAAAAATTATGAAATTTGAAACATAGCAATAACTTGACATCACAAATCCAACAAAAGTGGTTTCGTCGAAATCCGAGGTCGTTTGCAAAATTTCCATTTCTAAGGGCCTTTATATATTAATATATATATAAATTCCACAGCGACTTTTCTGAATTTTAAACTGGACATATCTTTCAACTTCTAAAGTGGAAACTCAGTTTCTCAACTTCGTTAGAAAGATATGATCAAACAGATTTAGATATTTCTTGTTTTGTTCAATTCTGACTCAAAACGAATTCTGTATATTCATTTGAAATTCGAAATCGAATTTTCGAACTGCAGGGCCATTTTAGGCTCGTTATATAATTAAAATAAAATTATTCGTTTTAACTTCGTCGAAAATAAATTTTCCATCGTTTTTATTTAAAATAATTCATTTTAAATATTCAAAATTTATTAAATTCGCCAAAATAAAAATTTTAAATTGGCTCGGATTTCCGGGTTATTACAATCTCCCCTACTTAAAACTTTTCGTCCCCAAAAGGAATGAAGCCGAAAGTTGTTTAACAATCAACTCAACTTTCTCTATTTTCATTACGGCTTAAATTCTTCAACTTTTCAGTTTTTAAGAACTTTTCAAATTTTTCAAAAATTTGGCTAACACCCTAAATTTTCGAAAAATTTCGCCATAACCTCCCCTGCACCGGGAGCACCGGGAAAATCCCGAAATTGCCATATAGGCCCTCTGATCTCAAAAAGAAAAAGAAAACGCCAACCGACTAGCCAATCGGCTCATAAAATCATCATCACCCAAACAAAACAGTAAAATATGATAAACATGTACCTATTTGTCGGGGAAACAAATTTTATTCTTCTGCTCTAGCCTCTTTGCTATGACCAGTTCAATGTAAGTATGTGTATATGCCAGCAAATGCGACCAATTTTCAATATAACACACAATTTGATTCAATTTGGCTACATGGCTCAACATTTTATTAATCATACAATAATCAAACAACACAACCAGCAATCAATTAGTTGATTAGCTTTTCAAATTCATAACTTTGATACATAGTCAAAAATCAGATTTTTGATGCCAAATCACAACAATAAGCCCTATCTAGTTTCGGTTCTCACACCAGTCAATTGGAAATATATAGAAATCTCACTTTCGAAACTCGAAAATAAATACTGGCGATGGTGCCCCGTCACCAGAATTATCCCCGGGCACTAGAGGGATTCTATATCTACCCAGTATATTAAAACTTCGAACACACGTTTGCAAGACATATATGCAAAATCTCTATATATTGGATTGTCCGAATTAATATAAATAAATATTCAAATATGAATTATTGATTAAAATTTCAAAACAAAACTTGTTTTCATTTTTTAAAAAATACTCTTCACACTCGTTCTAGGATACTATGATCCTATCTCTAACGAGTCATTCCCACTGGATATTACTAATCCAATTTCTGATGAATTCTTTCGTATGGTTCTAATGTGTCTTGTTCTCTGAGCTTTGTAAACCAAAGCTCTGATACCAACTGTAAAGACCTGTGACTTCCCCGGTGAGGAAAGCGCGGATAGTTCGAGGACAAGCCACAACAGAACACAGATGGAAGAACGTTTCATTGTATATTACAACAATTCCATCAGATACAAGAATATACAGAGTATAAACAAATATTATGCAACAGAAAATATCAGAGATTACAATAAATTACATAGCAGCGGAAAATAATACAATACACAACTGAAGGAGATATACGGATACAAAGCTTTCCGGATATCGTTCCAGCTGTAAACCAGGATCATGTGAATATAAATCTGCAAAACCAAAACTACTAGCTGCCCGTGTCGAAAATAAGGGCACCCAGAGTTTAGGTTAAAACAATAAACTCCAGGTCAGTCATGGGACTGGTGTGAGGACTAAAACAGTTATTAATCTTTATTTTAAAGTTAGGTAAATCAAGGGACCACGCCGTATAACACGGAACTGGTTTCCTCCCAAGAACACCAGTGTATAAAACAACAACACAATGCTAAATAAAGAACACTGAAGCTATTATAAGACCCAGTCCCCATCACACAATGCAACTCAAGCCGGAGGATAGGGTTTTTACCTTATAATAGCCAAGAATGCTTGATACGTTTAAAACAAATCATTAGATACTATTATAAGTGCATAGTGTATAAAACAACTTCAAATCATAAGTATCAATCATAGACGGCATAAGTGCCCCATCCCACTATGTCGCCATACTAGGCTCTACAAATAATACCGCAGAATCATGTATTTGGAAATTGGATTTCCATCTATAAACTGAGGCAAAAGATAGTCCTCAACCGATTCGAGACTGTCTAGCCCGAGTCTCAGGGACAGAACGCATCGACCCTTGGATCGTCAGGGCCGATCCACCGATGTGGATTAGACGAAATCCTGAACACTACGTCTCTCCGCCCTATGGGGGCGTAAATGAGCCAACTAAATGACTCCATCGGTTCGAAAACGACCGATATATCCGAGGCGCCTTGCAACAACAACAACCACATAAGTCAAACTCGTCAGGTGGTGAGGCAGAATGGAGGGGCGGCGCATCGGAGGTCGGGGTCTAGACGAGGTGGCGGGCTCGCGGATTTAGGGTTGGGGGGTGTTTCACGCGTTCGAGGAGGGAGCGAGTGGAGGAGGTGCGGTAGGAGAAGAACAGAGGGGCGGAGGAGATAGGATCATCGTCGGTGAGAGGGGCATGCGCCCCAGGCGGCGGTGGCGCATCGCGGTCTTCCGCGATTGAAGAAATTTTTTTCTTTCTTTCTTTAATCGTTCTGAGAATGAACGATAGGGGGGGTTTGACCAATGTAAAGAGAAAAGAGGGGCCAGGAGGCTTTTTATTTATTTAAATATTTTTATTTTATAATCCATAAAGTAACTTCAAAATTTCGATCTCAAAATGAGACCCACCGCCTATCGTCCCTAGCTAATTACCCCCATTCCGAACACAATGGGATATGTTTCGTAAGCCAATTTGATCGTATCGATCAGTTTCCGTCAAAATCAAAATATAAATCTATATATTGATTTTGAACGCACATTTCAATTTACCGGGGTCACATACGGATCCTAAAAATTTCTGAAAAATATTTTCTAGCTTCATATTGACAATACGGTCCTAACAAAACTAGTTTTGTCGAATTCTGAGACCGTTTGAAAAATGGCCATTTTCCAGTCGATTAAAATCAACTGAAACTGGTCAAACGCATTTTCCTTTGCCACGCTCACATATTGAATCGAAAAATTATGAAATTTGAAACCTAGCAATAACTTGACATCACAGATCCAACAAAAGTGGTTTCGTCGAAATCCGAGGTCGTTTGCCAAATTTCCATTTCTAAGGGCCTTTATATATATATATATTAAAAAAAATATAAATTCCACAGCGACTTTTCTGAATTTTAAACTGGACATATCTTTCAACTTCTAAAGTGAAAACTCAGTTTCTCAACTTCGTTAGAAAGATATGATCAAACAGATTCAGATATTTCTTGTTTCGTTCAATTCTGACTCAAAATGAATTCTGTATATTCATTTGAAATTCGAAATCGAATTTTCGAACTGCAGGGCCATTTTAGGATCGTTATATAATTAAAATAAAATTATTCGTTTTAACTTCGTCGAAAATAATCTTTCCGTCGTTTTTATTTAAAATAATTCATTTTAAATATTCAAAATTTATTAAATTCGCCAAAATAAAATTTTTAAATTGGCTCGGATTTCCGGGTTATTACAATGACACTGATGCGATCCTAATGTGTGGTTCTCTGGTTGGTTTTACGACACTCTTTGTGTCTTTGTCGTGCCATGTCTCTTTGCCCTGCTTAACAATATGCACACATTTTTCTTTGAAAAATTTCGCGGCAATCGTGCGTTAATATCGTATTACGGGACGTTCGTTCGCATGTTAATATCGTATTACGGAGCATCCGTTCGCATGTTAACATCGCATTACGGTTAGTCTTACAGTGTTCTTATTAGGCTGGGATCATCCAGTTTTTAGTATTTGGCTTTGACTTGATAAGCTTTTCGTTGTTTTAACTTTGGCAATCTTAGCCATTTAATTTTTTTTATTAAATATCCTGTTTATTTGTTTGGGGTATTTTCGTGATGTATTTTTATGCGTGCCCCCATGGGAGGACTTGGACTCCAATGTTGTAATCTAATCTTAGCTTTGTTTGACTTGGTTAACAACAAAGAACAAGAATGGACACCCCTATATGGCTAGGATTTCTTCTTTTATAATCCAATCTTGGCTTTGTTTGACTCGGTTAACAACAAAGAACAAGAATGGATAACCCCTTTTGGCTAGGATTTCTGTTTTTGCGTTGGTCTTTCCAGCATGTTTAATCCTTCCCCATTTTCATGCTTCCTCCCGAGGAGCGGACACTAATTTATCTCATCGAGCCTTGGCTCAGAAGGGATAAATTTCGCTCCCTTGACCTAACAAGGTGCCCCCCGTGGTTGGCAATTTTTCCATTTCGGGACATGTCGGTTTTTCCGACTTTTTGCCTTGCCCTAGGAAACAAACACTGGTTCTCCTCATTGAATTTTTTTTCCAAGTTTGAGAACCCGTGTCCAGCACCTAAGAAGGTGTTTCTTTGGTGGGCTCAGCGATTTTATCCATGGGACTTTAACCGTGGGACTTTTTAAGTTGCTTTTACTTCAGCATTGACTCCTTTAATCTGGTACCAAGCTTTTATTGGTCCTGTATTGAGAGATCCAGTGTTTCCTGATGAAAGTTAGAATTCCTCGAGTTGGCGCCTCCCGGTCGCTCGTTTGCCGACACAAGGAAGTCAACTTTTGAGCCTGTGAATATGTGAGCTATACATGTAATTAGAACTCCATATTCAGTCACTTTATGTACATCATTCAGAATGCGAAAATTTTCATAAATCTTTACAGCATTTTCTGTGCATTTGAATAACATGCTATAAGAAATAACGACGAATATGCTCATTGTTCCATGCTCGTGGAATCTGATTCCCATATGTGGTGGACAATTTAAAAGTACTGTCCTAGAGTTTCTGACTTATAACATAAGGCCCTTCCCAATTAGGTTCGAATACTCCAGTACCGGTCATTATCTTTTTCAGAACAAGTTCTCCAATTTCAAAAGTTCTATACTTGACTTTTGAATTGAAGTGCCTGGCCACACTTCTTTGGTGTGCGGCTACTCTGAGTTCCACTTCTTTTCTTCTTTCTTCAAGTTGGTCGAGGGCTTCGAGCTGTAGCTTCTCATTTTCTTTGGGGTTGAAGTGTATCTTTCTATGAGTAGGGACTTCCAACTAAATTGGTATCATGGCATCAGAGCCATATGATAGAGAAAAGGGAGTATGCCCTGTCGCAGTTTTGTGCACGGTGCGGTATGCCCATAATACCAGCGAGAGTTCGTCTATCCATCCGCCTTTAGCCTTCTCTAGTCGTTTCTTAATGGTAGTCTTGATGATTTTAATTACTACGTCCACCTGCCCATTCGCTTGTGGATGAGCGACTGCTGAAAGGATTTTCTGGATTTTGTATTTGGCGCAAAAGCTTTGGAACTCTAAACTTTCGAATTGGGTTCTGATGTCTGTGATGATCTTTTGTGGTATCCCAAACCTACATATGATGTTTTTCAAGACAAAGTTAATAACCTTCATCGAAGTTATAGTGGCCAATGGTTCTGCTTCAGCCCATTTTGTAAAGTAATCAATGGCAACAATTGTGTATTTAAAGATGGATTTTGTAGTAGGGAGAGCTCCTATGAGGTCCATGCCCCTGATGGCAAATGGCCATGGGCTGACCATGTGATTTATGGTTGTGGATGGCATCCTTGGGATCTTGGCAAACCTTTGGCACCTGTCACATTTTTTAGTGCAGGCCGTGGAATCTTTATTGATATGTGGCCAGAAGTAGCCATATCGTAAGATTTTCTTAGTCAAAGTTTGTCCATCGGTATGTCCTCTGCATTCCCCTTCGTGTAATTCCGCCATGATTGCCTTGGACTCTTCCTCTGTAACACAACGAAGTAAAGGCGTAGAAAATCCCCGTCTGTACAGTCGTCCGTCCTGAATATGGTAAAAGGGATCTTTTCGCAAAATCCATCTTCGGAGTTTGGCTTCAGCCAGGAGTGCCCCATTTGTGAGGTATTCTTTAATTGGTGACATCCATGACTTTGACTCATTAGTTGTTTCCATGATCCAATCCATTTCAGTCTGCTTCTTGCTCGGGCTGGAAAGGACTTCCACTAGAACTAACCTCATTAGCCGTGCATCTCCTGTGCTTGCGTATTTGGCTAATGAATCAGCTTTGGTATTTTCCTCTCTAGGAATATGAGATATGGTGTAATGATCGAAAGTCTCTAACAATTCCAAGGCTTTGGTAATATAATTTGGCAGGTTACCAATTTTGGCTTGGAATTCTCCCAGAATCTGGCATTAGGGGTGAGCATTTGGTTGGTTTGGTTTATCCGACGATGAAAATTTTCAAACCAAATTAAAACCAATAAAAATGAAAACCAATCCAACCAAGTTAAGTTTGGTTGGTTCGGTTGGTTATCCGATTAAACCAAACTAAAAATGTTTCACACTTGTGTTTGAAATATTCACTGTAATTTGAAATAAATTATAAATATATGATTAGAGTGTTATTATTTATGATTCTAATGCTTTTTAATATTAATTGTGACACATAAATGATTATTAATATATACTGAAGTAACTAAACTATGCTAAAATATTTACTATAGTACCGATAATTTTGAAAATATAGTGAAAGTTCGGTTAATTTGGTTAAACCGATAACCGAACTTAATAATTTTCTGGGCCGATTACAAATCGATTTAGTTTCAAAACCGAACCATACTGTCCAAAATAAATTGGTTTGGTTGGTTTATTCGGTTTAACCGAATAATGCTCACCCCTATCTGGCATACTACGAGCTAAGAGTCGCTGAAGATCTGTATAGTTTTTATTTGCAACTCTTTTGCTAGTTTTACTCCCGCGATAAGGGCTTCATACTCAGCTTCGTTATTGGTTGACGGAAATTCTAGCCTTAATTCATAGCATAAGGATTTTCCCTCAGAGGTTTCGAGAACTACCCCTGCCCCAGAACAGCGATCGTTAGACGCCCCATCTACAAATAATTTCCACCGAACAATAGTCTCAATATCATCCTCTTCCTTTGCCTCCCTTTGATCGGTAAATTCAACGATAAAATCGGCAAGCGCTTGTTCGTTGATTTCTTTCCAAGGATGATACGTAATGTCGTATTGACTGAGCTCTATATTCCATTTTAATAATCTTTTATAGGTTTCTGGTCGGGACAGAACTTTCCTTAGAGGCTAGTCTGTGTGAACCCTGATGGAATGAGCCTGAAAGTAGGGCCGAAGCTTCTTTGATGCAATGAGAAAACAATAAGCATGTTTTTCAAGTTTTGGATAATTAATCTCCGCTCCAGATAGCCTCTTGTTGATGTAATAGGCTGGTTTTTGTACCTTCAAGTCTTCTCCGATCAATACTTCGCTTAGGGCATGGGCAGAAACTTTAAGGTATAGAAACAAGTCTTCCCCATCATTAGGCTTCGATAGCATAGGTGATGTTGCCAAGTGTTGGATCAATTCCTCGAAGGCTTTCTAACATTCAGGGGTCCACTGTATCTCTTTCTTTCTTTTTCTAAGGGCATCGAAGAATGGAAGACATCTGTCCGTCGCCCTAGATTTAAAGCGATTTAAGGTTGCGATCTTCCCATTCAAACACTGAAGTTCCTTCTTAGTTCTTGGGGTACACATTTCTCTTAATGTCGATATTTTAACTGGATTAGCTTCAATACCTTTAGCGTTGACCATGTACCCAAGGAACTTGCCTGAACTGACCCCAAAAGAACATTTCAAGGGATTCAACTTCATGCCATTTTGGCGTAAGATATCGAACATTCGGGCTAAGTCTTCCAAATGGTCTATTGCTCTCTTTGACTTAACCAACATGTCATCGACGTAAACTTCCATCGTTTTACCGATTTGCTTTTTAAACATAGCATTTACCAGTCGCTAATAAGTTGCCCCTGCGTTTTTTAGACCAAATGGCATCACCTTATAGCAGTATAGACCGAAATTAGTAACGAAACTTGTGTCTTCCTGGTCTGGACCGTACATCATGATTTGATTATAGTTGGAACATGCATCCATGAAAGATAGAAATTCATGACCGGCAGTAGGGATCCACCAATTGGTCGATTCTGGGAAGAGGGAAATTATCTTTCGGACATGCTTTATTCAGGTCTGAATAATCTACACAAACCCGCCATTTACCGTTTGACTTCTTCACGAGAACCGGGTTGGACACCCATTTTGGATAGGTAGATTCTCTAGTGAAACCATTCTCCATTAATCTGTCAACTTCTTCTTTTAAGGCACGTGACCTCTCCGGTCCCTGGATTCTCCTTTTTTGTTTGACAACCGGAATGCGCGGGTCAATGTTTAGCTTATGGACCGCAATGTCCGGAGATATGCCGCATATGTCAGAATGACTCCATGCGAACACATCTAAGTTAGCTCTCAGAAAGACAATCAATTGATTTTTCAATTCGGGGCTTAACCGAGATCCTAAATTCAACACACGGTTTGGGTCCTTCGGATTTACAGCTATAGGAATTTTATCCTCGGCCGAGGTCGCCCTTTCGTCCTCTGCACTGGCTTCTCTAGGATCGATCTCTTTTTGCTCTCCACTATGTTCGCCAGTGCACGAACCCTTCTTTAGTTGCTATAAAGGAGGGTTTTTGGATGCGGGGAAGAGCCTCCGCATCCTTTCCTGAGTCTTTTTTCTTAGTCCCTCTCAGTTCTGTCACATAACAGTCCCTTGCAGTGATTTGGTCGCCTTTAATTACACCAATTCCCTTTTCAGTTGGAAACTTCGTGGTCAAGCACCAAGGAGCTAATGCAACCTTGAAATCCGAAAGAGTCGGACTCCCAAGGAATGCGTTGTAAGATGAAAACTCATCTATTAGGACAAAGGTTTGTACCATGGAAACCCTATGTTCCCCATCTGCCAATTCCACAGGTAAATCTATCGTTCCGATGGGTTTCGTAGGTTGACCTGTAAAACCGTGGATCTTATTTGGGTATGCGTGCCCCTTTGCCATAAGGAGATTCATCTTTTGGAAAGTATTTATAAAAATCACATTGACTGATGCCCCCGTGTCGACTAGGACCCTTTTTACCACCGCAGGTCCGAGACTAATTGTGATCACCATGGAATCGACGGTTGGTGTAACTACGTCTTCCACATCTTTATCTTTGAATATCACATCCTCGGTCGAGGTTTTGAGCATTTTCGTCGGAAGCTCGTTGTTCAAGATCATGCATCCTTCCTCTTTCGTGACATCCTTCAATTTGTTAGCATATATTTCCATATCTGCCCAATTGTTCCCGGCCAGGCGGTGACCTCCAAATATCGTATTGATTACCGGCCTTAAGTCGACTGGCATCCGGGCTTCTGCATTCGAGTTGGGCTGGCTAGCCGCACTGTTATGTCCTTGCACAGCTGGAGCACTTTGAGAATTTTTCATGTACTGTTGGAGTCAGTCATTCCTGATGAGTTCTTTAATTAAACTACTCAGGTGTCGGCATTTATTGATGTTGTGTCCTAGTTGGCCATGAAACCGGCAGAATTTTCCAGAATTTGCTTGTTGCTAAGTTACCTTCTGTGACTTCATTTGAGGGAAAATGCCAGAGTCCTTTGTAGCTTGGTAAATTGTTTCTGGGGTTTCATTTAGGATGGTTAGCTCGGATGGTTTGTACAACCGCGTCTTCTTATAAGCTTTGCTATTCCTCTCGTCATTTCCCCTTTTTTGTCCTATATCACTCTTCTGCTCAACCCTGGACTCATTTCTTTTTCCTTCTATGGCGGTGTTATTTTCTACAGTCTTCTGGACACTTGGGGCTTCATCTTCCACACTCATGTATTCCTCAGCTTTTTTGTAAAATTTCTTCAAAGTTTTTGGTTTCTTCATCTTGAGCCACTTTCCAAATTCTGACTTCTTATTGATAGCTCCTCTCAGGGCTGCCAATAAGTACCAAGACTCTGGTTCTATAACCTCTGCTGCTGCAGCATGGAAGCATGTAAGGAAGGCTCTGATGGTTTCCCTGTGCTTCTATTCCATTTCGCATAATGACATTACATCCCTTACCTTGGTGGTTTGCAGTCGGAATTGATCTTGAATCTCCTTGCCAGGTCAGCAAATTGGTCGATACATTTAGGTGGAATTCTAGTGAACCATAATGAGCCACACCTTCCAGGCACACGGGAAAGTATAGGCACTTGATTTCATCAGTTGCCCTAGCTCCATTCATGTGCTGGTTGTACTTGAACAGAAAAATGGTTGGATCTCCAACTCCTCTATAAGGTGCTATTGTTGGGGGTACAAATTTCTTTGGGAATTTCGCTTGACGGATTTCCTCTGCGAATGGATTTTTGCAGGGGGAAAACTCCCATTCTTTCTCTTCATCTTCCTGGGTCGCCTTCTCCTTCATTATTCACTGTATCATGTCTGTGATGCGCCTCTCGTCACCTGCCTGTTCATCGGGATCAGCACTGACGTTTTTATCGGTGCGACCACAGTTTGAGCTTCGGCGCCTTACATCTTTTTTGAAGGATGTTACGTTAGTGGGACTTGCGACAGTGCTAAACTGACTTCACCAACTTGGTAAGAAATAAATGGAACCGTGTTTAATCAGCAATTAAAAATGAAAAACACAAGAAAGGTAAAGTAGAGACGAGATTTAGAGTGGTTCAACCATTAATTAGGCCTATCCAATATGAAGGAGATTTCCAATCTTATAATGAGGATTACAAAATACATCAATTCTCTCTTTTCACACATCCCTATATTCACACAGTAGACCCTTGTTTATATATGTTTCAGATCTTGTAATTGTACAAGAGAATGGTAAAATTTGTTGAGAAGAAGGATGGATGAATGATTGAGAAAGAGGATGCTTCTGTTTTCTTGATTACTGGATTGTACTCGACGCCATGGCCGGATCAGTAGTTGAGGATAGAATTTAGCCGCACTTCGTGGTTTCAAAGATTAGATCCCCTCTATGTCGACAGTCATGGTGTATTTATAGGTGAGCTCCCCATAGGAAATGACCTGAAGTCTGTTTATGCCAGCTACGGGTCGCTCATTTTATTAATTACAATCATGCCATCGGCTAGTTGTAGCCAGCTGTCCATGGCTGTATTCAGCTACCATGTGTGAGCGACTCAATGGAGAGAGCGTCTTGAGTAGTTGTGCGAGTCCATAGGAGCGGGGGTCCATGTGAGCATGTCTGCTTTGAGAAATTTTATAAGAGCGGAACGTGGGACTGGAATCAATTCCCCTTTGTTCCTTGTACAACTGACCTTCTTGGTTCCTGGGCGCTCGTCCTTTTGCTACCTCTGTATGGCATTGTTTGTCCCTACGGCTATGCCACAAAGTCGTTCTCGCCTATGTTGAATGGGCGATTTGTTTTGTTTCAGTGTTTGAGCGGTCTACAGGATATACGAACTTGATCTTTATCGGGTCGCACCTCTCATAGCATATTGTGCCATCATCTTTGGTCGTACTGGTTGACTTGACTTGTCTTCGGTTTGATATTTGGGTCTTGCTCTATGCGGTTGCGTCCTGTGTGTTGTGAGTCGTTTAAGCACCTCAGATAACACCATGCACGACCGACTCTGATAGTGCCCGTTTTGCATCCTTTTCTCAATGTGCATATGGATTTTTTGAGGGATTAATAGTTCTGAAGTCCGACGGTACCCTCAGATTATGTGTGGACTATCAAGACCTCAATAAGCAAATTATCAAGTATAAGTATCCTCTTCCTCACATTAATGATTTATTGGATCGCTTGAATGGAGCTCGAGTATTCTAAAAAATGGAAAAAGCTATAGGGTTTCAGCAGCTAAGGATTGCAGAAGAGTGCGTCCCTCTTACAACTTTCAGATGACCAGACTTGTTTTGTGAATGATTAGTAATGCTCTTCAGATTATGCAATGCTCCTACTTACTTTGTAGACTTGAGGAACCGGGTGTTTTGAGAGGTAATAAACAAATTCGTGTTAGTCTTTATTAACGACATCCTTATCTTCTCTAAGATAGAAGAAGCGCACATGAAACATTTGGAAAAGGTATCGGAGATTTTAAGAAAGAATGTATTGAAGGACAAATTTTCCAAATGTTAGTTATGGAAGGAAGAAGTAAATTTTTGTAGGCATGTGGTGTTAAAAGAAGGAGTCTCGGTATATCCGAGTAAGACTGCTGCCATCCAAGATTGGAAGTAACCAAGGACCCCTACGGAAGTCGGAAGTTTTTCTTGGGTTGGCTAGTTAATTTTGTAAAGGATTTATCAATGTTATATAGTCCCTTGACGAAGTTGACCAAGAAGCACGCTAAGTTAATTTGGGCTCCTGAGTGTGAAGAAGCTTTCCATGAATTGAAGGAAAGACTAACCACTGCCCCGATATTAAAAATTATAAATGGAAACCAAGATCTAACCATCTATACAGATGCCTCTGGAGAAGGAGTTGGTGCAGTATTGATGCAAAGAGGTAAACTGATTACTTATGCAAGTAGGTAGTTGAAACCGCATGAGAACAATTATGCCACTCATGACTTGCAGTTACTTACTACGGTAATTGCCTTGAAGATTTGGAGGTACTACTTGCTGGGTGAGAAATTTGAGCTCTTTACTTATCATAAATCACTGAAGTATCTTTTTACCCATAAGGATTTGAACATAAGGCATCAACGTTGGTTGGAGTTTTTAGCGGCATACGAACTATATAATCTTTGCACTCCAGGAAAAGCCAACGTTGTAGCAAATGCACTCAGTAGAAAGAATGCTATTATTGCAGTTTAGTTGTTACACCCACCCTGATTAAGAAGATTTCTGTCCAGTAGAAAGATGATGAGTTTTTTCAGATGATTTGTAAGAGAATTCAAGAGGGTGAAGAATCGAACTTCAAGATTGATAATAAAGGAGTTCTGAGATTGAGAGGCTGAATTTATGTTTCGGATATTTTGGATCTTAAAAGGGAAGTGATGGATGAGTGTCATAAGTCCAAACTCAGTATCCATCCAGGAGTTCATAAGATGTATCGAGATCTGAAGCGCATATTTTGGAGGAAATCAATGAAGAGAGATATCTCGATATACGTTAGACTGTGCCTAACTTGCCCATAAGTCAAAAGTGATCAATAAAAGATTGTTGGGTTACTTCAACCATTGGAGATTCCTGTATGGAAGTGGGACTAGATATCAATGGAATTTATTCATGGTTTACCTCGAACCAAGAAAGGTAATGAAGGTATTTGGGTTATAGTTGATCGCCTGAGGAAGAGCGCCCATTTTCTTCTGGTAAAATCAAATAGAACAGATGATAGTCTTGCTCGGTTGTATGTGAAGGAAGTGGTTTGACTACATGAAAT
Source organism: Allium sativum (assembly GCA_030737875.1). Classification (NCBI taxonomy): domain Eukaryota; kingdom Viridiplantae; phylum Streptophyta; class Magnoliopsida; order Asparagales; family Amaryllidaceae; genus Allium; species Allium sativum. The sequence continues at coordinate 224,834,151 of CM060911.1, read as the reverse complement.
ACCCAGTGGTATTATTAGTGATCAAGATCCATCTTTACCAGTAAGTTCTGGGAAGCATTTTAGTCGGTATTAGGGATAACGTTGAGCCTTAGCACAACATCTCACCCCCAAATGGATGGGCAGATTGAAAGAGTGAATCGAGTTTTGGAAGATTTGTTGCGAGTCTGTATCCTAGATTTCGGAGGATCATGGGAAGATAACTTGCATCTTGTGGAGTTCTCTTATAAAAATAGCTTCCACGCAAGATGTCACCATTCAAAGCATTGTATGGTCGACCTTTCAGATCTTCTGCATGTTAGATAGAGTCTGGAAATCAACTTGTATTAGGTCGAGACATGATCTGTGAAGTAGTGGGTAAAGTGGACTTCATTAAGAAGAAGTTGAAAATAGCGCAATGTAGACATAAATGTTATGCAAATTCTAGAAGAAGAGATTTTGAATTTGCAGTTGGAGATCAGGTATTTTTGAGAGTTTCTCCACTGAAAGGAGTTAGATTATTTGGAAAAATGGGGAAGTTACCGCCCAAGTATATTGGTCTGTTCCCACTATTAGAAAGAGTAGGAACCCTAGCTTACAGGATTCATCTACCAGAGTGGTTATCTGGAGTGCATAATGTTTTTCACATTTCTCATTTTGGGAAATGTGTGCTTGATCTTGATTTAGTTGTTGAGGAAGCAAATCAATAGGACTTGGAAGTCACACCAAGTTTAGTAGTTCTAAGAGAGCCTTGGAAGATAATAGGCGAAGAAATAAAGGAACTGAGAAACAAGAAGGTGAAGCTAGTCAAAGTGCAGTGGAGCGAAGATCCAAGAGACTGTACATCGGAAACAGAGGACAACATTAGAAAGTCTTATCCCATGCATAGTGGATATCTCTGATTAGTTCGGTTGAGAGGTAAAGACATTTTTTAGATATCATTTCTATTTCAGCTTTACTTTCATCCAATTTCGATGTTTTTTTAAAGTGGGGGTGATTGTAAGGACCTGAAATTTTTGAACCAATTTTAAAATTTTATATTTCAAATTGAAATTAGTTATATAAGGATTTATGGTTAATTTAAAAATTCAAAATTTAATATTATTTCAATAGCTTAAAAAGTCACATTTTTCAAACGATCTTGGAATTCAAGGAAACCACTTTTATCCGATCTGAAACATTAAAATATGGTAAAATTTCAAATTTCATAATTTTTGGAGTTAGTATGTGAGCCTACGAAATATAAGCGCATATCGAGGAAATCAATCGAAATTTAATAATAACGTAATAAAATAATAAAACCAGTGTTTGAATGGACTCCTTATACGACGGGACCTATTTCATTGGATCCATAATTATAAAATATAGTAGGATTCAAAATTTCGTGTCAATCAGATTTACCGTTTGATCATACGAGCAATAAACACACGAAAATATTGAAATAAGCCTCCACCTTTAAACAAGTTCAAAAGCCATGTGTTTTTCTTTAAAGTGTCATTCTTTTAGGCTTCCTTATTTTGCTTTCTCCCCTTTGATTATCTGCCTACACCTCATCAATCCAAGACGTTCCCTTTCCTACAAAATCAAGTCTTTTTCTCCATTTTTCCACTTTTTTCCACCTCCTTTCTTTAACCTCCTCTCTTCTTTCTCACTCCAAGCCTCCACCACCAAGCTTCTCTACCACCATCCCACTTCTACCACCTTCCCCTCCTCCCCTCCAGCGCCGAACACCACTCCAGCCTCCTTCTCAAGCCGTGGCCCCACCCCTTCGCAAAACCCTAAATTACCCCTTAAAACCCCTATATCACTACCTTAGCCCATTTGCACCCAAACTCACACCCCTTGGGATCCACACATCTCATGCTTGGCCCCACACAGCCCTACCTCCTTCCAATTCATCCACCTTATGCCCCGCACCTCAAGGATGAACCCCTATTACCCGGAAACTCTACTCCCTTTGCTCCTAAAACCCAAATCTAGCTCCATTTTTTCGTCTGTTGGATTAGAAAATCCACACCGTCAAAACTCTGTCGATTTCATTTCCAAAACTCTCCAGTGACATCGGGAAGCTACCATAATCATTAGGAACGTTAAAATATCCTTCAATTAAAGATTGACAGAGTGGACCCTAGGCGAGAAACTATAAACCGAAAAGGAATAATTAAACATAACTATTGTTTATGAACTTGTATGAATTTACATGTGATTGATAACATAAGTTCATGGTAGTGTTTAATGATGTTTAGTATGATAAAAATATGATTTTTATGTGAAGTACTTGTAGGTACTTGGGTATATAACACCGATAACTAATAATGTTGACACTGGGATTGAGTTGAACTTTTAATGATCATTGAACTGAAAATTAACTAAGTGTTAGTTAATTAATATTTATGATAACCCTATTTGGGTAATTGGGTGATGATTGGTTGGACATTGATGGTTGACATTGATTGATATTGCAGTTAATCTGTTGATTGACAAACTCATATGAGCGTTGATGGTTTAAGGCATATATGGTTTATATCACGATATCTGTGGACGGATGTTATTACGATTGTTGATATAATGTTATGTGATACACTGGTTAAGTATAGCCAATAAATGTAATTATTGTTTCATTGGTTAAGTCTCTATTAAATAAAAGTATTTAATGGATATTTTATTAATATAATAGTAGGTGAAAAATAAAGTTTGAATTTGACGTCCAGTTTTGGATGGACACAAAGTTTATGTTATCATGATGAATATCCGTAAAGAAAGTAATTGATTTGAAGTACCTTTCAAATAGTTAAGGCTTGTTCAAATTTTTATTTTTAAAATGAATAGTAACGGGTAAAAGTGATGTTCAGTTCGGGTATCTAGGAAAAGTTTTAAAAGGAATGTCTTTACAAAACTACCTTATTTATTTTTATAGCGGATGTCAGGAAAATATGGTTTCAAAATAATGAAGTTTGAAAAATAATATTATTTTAATGATTTAAATAATATTTTGATGCTTAATATTAGAATAATTGAATTTGCATTAGAAAATTGAAAATTTAGCTTTCGAAAATTATTATACATATATATTTTGTATAATAAATAAACTATTTTTGAAGGTATTCAACATTGTTTATAATATATGTCGAATTATGGTCAGAATAGAATTCATCGCACATTGGCAATTCGCGAGTTTTGACCTGCAACTTCAAACTAATATACTAGGAGATTCGACCATCGAATTTTCAAGAAATAAGAACCATTTCGTAATGAAAAGAACTTTCAAATGATAGGTAGAATTTTGAAAACCAAAGGCTAGATTTTGAGAAAAGTTCAAATCAAATTTGAATAAAAACAGCGTCAGGATCAATAATTAATGAAATCAGGATTTGTTAAATAGACTATTTTTATAATAATAAAAATAGGGAAAATCATTATAAAGTATTTGAAAGAGGTTTGAACCAATTATATATGGGTTTTAATGATAAAAAATGGTTAAGTGGAAATGGCTTATTTTTGTAATGCCTTTTATAACAAGTTTTGAGAAACATTTTGTAACGTCCTGGATTTTTTGGTCATTTAAATTTGAATATTTAAATCTGTTTTAAATATTATATTGGAATTTTATATAGAATTAATTAATTAAACGACTATTGAACATATAAATTTATATTTAATTTAAAACAAACTTGAAACGACGCATTAGTTCGTAACAATGAGTTTTGAATTTTAATTAAATATACACAATCCATTTTAAGTCGGAATTCTTTGAAACAAGAATCATCTGAATCTATTTTATTATAATTTTCTAATGAAAGAGAGAAATGAGGATTTCACATTATAGATAGCAAGTTATGTCCAATTAAAATTTTCGAATAGTCGATGTGGAATTCGCTAATAAACGATTATGTTTATTTAACAAAATATTAAGGGTTTTTATGTATATTTGAATATCGTTAATCCAACATTTTAAATAATGAGTTTAAAATATATATATATTGGTTTATTTTGAAGATGGGTAAGATTTCATTTGGTGATATATGATAATAATAATTTATTATTATTTAAATAGGATTTGTTTTGAATTTAAATATATTTTATCGATATTATATTGGCCTTAGAAACAATCGTTTTTCGAATGACCTCCGTTCTCGATGAAGCGAATTTTATAGGAATACGTATGGCTAGTTTTGCTAGATTTCCAGTTTGGAGCCAATAAGAGTTATTTTATTTTGGGGAATTTTATAATAATAGCTCATTTCCCTCAGCGAATTAATTTTAAGGACATGCGTTCAAACTAATTTTTTTCCAGGACAAAATTTCATAATCTCATCTTTCTTCCTCTCATTCACTTTTATTCGCTCCTCAATTTCAAACTTTAAACAAAAATAGAAACTATGGTTTCTGGACAAAAGCGATTTTCTATCCATCTTTATCATTTTTAATTCTGATCATTCAACTCATTGTAGAAACAAAACCTCTTAACATAGATTGATGAATTGCTGAAGAAACCAAAATCGCCTCAAGTAGAACTCGTTTATCGTTACTGAAGGAACAAAAGCCTTACCTCGATTTCTATCCAGTGATTGCTGACTAAGTAAGTACTCGTTTATCTTCAATGCTTGTTGTTTATTTATCGCCTGCGTTCGCTATATATTGAACATATCATTGACTACCGATAGTTCATATTTGTAAATGATTGATCTAATAATGCATGCGAGATATTCGATATTTTTTGAGTTGATTTAACATAATTTGAAACTTTATAATTACTTATACCCGTATATCCAGTGGTAGATGTTATTTTATTCATCCATTTAAAAAGATAAGTAGGTTTATCTTTTGATATGAATGATTTACTTATCAATATCACTAGAACTATTATACTATCTATTAATTCAGTAAGTACAATTCTGGATAAATTTCTTGGTTCTAACAGTTGTTCAAATGATTGAGATATTTGCTGTTTAAATTTTGAGTTGATCTAACTGCTTCTTAACAGCATCATAGAATCTCCCTTCTACAGCAATTTTTTGATGCCTATAACAATTTTAGTAATGAAGTTAAACTTTTTTAGTGCATATCATGATTTACTATAATTTACAGATGTTTAATCATCCATATCTTAATATGTAATCGTTTACCTACTAAAAAAGTTTAACAACCCGGAATTTCTGAACCAATTTAAATTTTTTTATTTTAGCTATTTTATTGGATTTTTAATATTTAAAATGATTTATTTTAAATAACATGACTAAAAATTTATTTAAATTAAAGTTAGAACGTATAAATTTATTTTAATTACAAATAGGGCCTGAAATCGCGTGGTAATTTGAAAATTCGAATTGAAATTTCAAATGAATGTACATAATTCAAAATAAATCGGATTTCAGCAAAACCAGAAACATTTGAATCTGTTTAATAATATCTTTCTCACGAGTGTGAAAAATTCAGATTTCACTTTATAACTTGTAAGTTATGTCCAGTTTAAAATTTAAAATAGTCGCTATGGAATTTATATATATTTTAATTTAATATATAACCCTTAAAAATAGACATTTTGCAAACGACCTCCGTTTTCGACGAAACCACTTTTGTTGGATTCAGAATGTCAATTTATTGTCAAGTTTCAAATTCCATAATTTTTGGAATTAATATGTGAACACGGTAAATTTAAACGTGTTATGTAATTTCAGTTTAAATTTAATCAACTAGAAAAGGCCGTTTTTCAAACGGACTCCAAATCGACGAAATTAGTTTTTTAGGATCGTATCATCAAAACATAGCTAGATTTAATTTTCTGTAATTTTTGGAGTCAGTATGTGGCTCCGGTAAATTAAAATATACGTTCAAATTCAATATATATTGATTTATATTCTAATTTTGATGAAAACTGATCGAGACGATCAAACTGGCTTATGAAACCTACTCCATTATGTCCGGAATGGGGGTTTTTAGCTGGGAGCAACATTCGTTGGGTTTTGTTTGGAGTTCGGATCATTAAACCTCGCATTTGAGTAATAAAGGAATTAAAAATTATTATAATTTGTCAATGTGTACCCCTTTATAAAGAAGCACCAAACCCTATTCCACTGCGCCGTCGGTTGGAAATCAAAGGCCACAAGCTCGCGATTTTGTTCATTAAAATCTCCCAATCCGCTAGTTAATTTCAGAAGATTATAAAGCAAAAATCAAAGAGTATTAAGAGATCTAGGATTTTATACGGTTGAGATTAATTATCGTGAGGAGGTTTGTGTGCAATCAGCTTTCAAAGAGGCCGACTTCGAGCACAAATTCCCACGCATGTGGGCCAGTGAGTTTATCATGGCAGAGGGGAGAGGGTGTCTTGGGGAGGTGCGTGATCGACGGTCGATTAACTCAAGTGATGCGTGAGGGTGGTGATCTGTTGCGAGCATTGTTTTGATCGTCCTACGCAAATTAAACGATGGAAGATGAATGATTAAAGGGGTAATCCCTTAATTAGGAAATAATAATTATTTTAATTCATTTAATTATGTGATTAACGCAAAATTTACCGTATCTTCTTCATACGAGGTCGAAATCCAGCGATTTGAGTTGCGTTGCGTTCGTATCAGCGAACTCTACTACATGGAACCGACCAGAACGGAAAAGAGCACATTGAATTTTCGGGCTAAACTAAACAATCATTTAGTTTAGTTCAAACATAAAATCTTCAAATAAAGAATGGCGAAGTGGGAACGAATGTGAGAACTCCTTCTCACTAAATTATATTTTATCATGTTATTGTATTCATGAATAAAAATATATAGAATTGCCAGTGTAGATTTTTATCAGTTTTAATTATTATAAATTGTATACAGTGCCTTTTAACTCACATCCCTCGTCCACAGACCATGGACGGTTTAGTTGACTATATTGTGTTTTGATTGTGAAGTTGTGATGATTAACGTATTAAAAATACTGTTAACATTAATGTGATAATTGAAATTAAATTACAAATATTTATTTATAATTTAAATAATGAAAATTGGTAAATCAGAAAAATAATTCAAACCGAATTAAAACTGGTTAAATTAAATAACCAAGGATTAGTTTGAATAGACTGTTGTTGTTTGAAAACTCCACACGGGTCAGGGGATGGTAATTTATTCACATCTCCCCTGAATTTAATTATATGTCAATCGATGGTTGACAGACTATGATGAGCGTTATTTATTTATGTTAACGCTTATACAGTGGTAGAATACACTCTGGATGATTTGTGGATGTTTAATGGTTATTTATCATTATTGTGAATACATGCGATGTATGGAAATCCATATAAATATATTTATATGGTAATTGATTGAGTCTGAATCCCATTCAGAAATGACGCATAATTTTAAAATAATATATAGTAATGTTTTCAAATAATATTCAATATAGTTCTAAATTAATATTCTGTATAGTTTTAAAATAATATTCAATGAAGAATCAAGATATGATTTTGATGTCCGATTTTGGATGGGTACGAAAATATTGAAATATTCAGAATTGAAATGAATATGAAGCCGAGTTAAGTAGTTGAACGCCATTTTTAACCAAAACGGGTTTATCGATCGATTTTTTTATTTTATAAATAATATTGAAAAGAATTGATTTCAAAATCTAATATTTTGAAAATATTATCATTTTAATATTATAATGATATGGAATATTCAGTTTCGATTCAAAATTGAAAATGAAGTTGAAATTGTTTTAAAATGAATTTATAAATGATTTATAAAATACATTTTAAATGAAAATTGACAATATATATTATATATATATAATGGCCTGAATAGAACGCGCCGCGCAGCGACATTTCGCGAATTTCGACCATTAATTTCAAATTGATGTAACGGGAGATCGGACCATCGGATTCTCCTAAGATCGGAACCGTTGGGTTTGTATCGAAAAGGGCTTTCCAATGAATATAAGAGATATGAAATCTAATAGTTAAATTTGGAAATATGTCCAAATCAATTTTGGAAATGGTCGTTGTGAATGCAGTTCGGTGGCCGTTATTGGAAACCGACTGTAAGGGCCTTATTAAAATTATTAAAAATATGGAAAATTTGTGTAAAATCATAATAAATGATTTGGAAGGAATTCCAAGTTTGAAAAGATAAAAAAATATTTTTATCGAAATGAACTAGTTATTAACTAGAATAATAATCCAATGTTTTTAAAAAAATAAATTTGGATTTGAAATGGTTTTAATATAACGAAATTTTTCCAAAGTATGAATTGGAATGGTTTTGAATGGAAATAATCTTCGTAATATTTTGGTATTGGATTCCGTGATTATACGGTTATTGTTGAGGAAATTGGAAGATATATATATTGTTATTCCCAATACGATATTTGTTGGTTTCAGAATTTGATATTGAATATAAGCCGATATAATTTCAACTTAGAGCCTTGTATTTAATATCAAATTGGATTTTGGGTTTGTCATGAATGGTGTCTTTAATAACATTGTTCTTAAACCCCGATGAGAGAAGAATAAATTTTTTAAATAAGATTTAGAGAAGTTCACCAATTAATTAATATTTAATTGGAATTGAATTGAAATTGGATTTTTGGGTTTACCGTGAACGATGTTTTAAATAACACTTGTTCTTTAACCCAATTAAAAAGGAAGAGATGATTTGGAATTTATAAATCTTTTTATTTAGATTTAGTGGAATTTTCCAAAGTAAAGGTTTTGAATTTAATATATTAAATTGGAATTGAATGGATTTCGATTTGGTAATAATCGAGATGATCTTCTGTGAATGAGGACCGTTACCATATATGGAATTTAAAAGGCCTTGCCGCTATTCTATTTACATTATTAGTCTGATGTAGGAATTTATATCGATTATACACTGTTATGATTTCCGTGTAGATTCCATTTTGATGGAAGATGATTTGGGTTTCTAGAGAACTACGTTTTTACTAGCATTGGTTTTTTAACCCTGTTAAAGACAAGATTAATTTCTTAAAAGTTGAATAATCATAAAGTAATGATTTTTGATAATAAAACCAAGGTGGAGTTTTAATAACTCTTTAATTAGATTGGAAGGAGAATGAGATAATTAAATTTATCGAATTCATGAAATGATCGAGAATGGAGTGCCACCAATTTTACTCCACTAAAGTAAAATTGGGACCTGTAGGACTGGGAAAGTGTGTTTAGGAATAACCAATCCACTAAAGTAAGTGTGGACAGGTCTTGCAGGATCTAGGGCTTGCCAACGTCCAAGCCCTGAGGCATTGGCTAGAATGTCTCGAACCGGTAAGGAGATCATCCCTTGCCTCGACTCATTGATGGAATCCAATTTCCAATACGTTAAGTTTTGGTTTTATTTGTAAACCTATGTGGCAACATAGTGGGATGGGGCGCTTATGTCATCTATGATTGATACATTTATATTTGAAGATTATTTTGATACTATACACTTATAGTAATATCAAAATGATTTGTTTTAAACGTACCAAGCATATTTGGCTATTATAAGGTAAAACTCTATCCTTCGGCTTGCGTTGCATTGTGTTATTGGACCTGAGTCTTATAATAGCTTCATTTTTCAAAAAGCATTGCGTTGTTTTATTTTAAACTGAGATTCATGTGGAGTAAACCCGTTTCGTGGTATACGGCGTGGTCCCATGATATCCCAACTTTTAAAGTAAAGATTTAATAACTGTTTTAGTTCTCACACTAGTCCCATGACTAACTCGGAGTTTATTGTTTCTACCTAAGCTCTGGGAGCCCATATATTCCACATGGGCAGCTAGTAGTTTTGGTTTTTGCAGATACTTCTTATTAACAAGATCCTGGATTTACAGCTGGAGCTATATTCGGAAAGCTTTGTATCCGTGTATTTCTTTCAGTTGTGTTAGATGATGTATTTCTGCTGTGCATTGTATTTATACAATTTTATTTCTGCTGCTATGTAATTTAAATCTCTGATATTATTTTCCACTGTATATTATTTATTGGAACTCTGATATTCTTATACTCTGATGTAAAGTTTTGTAATAGCTATGAAACGTTCTATCGTTTGTGTTCTGATGAGTTGTGTTCTCAAAGCAATCCGGGCTTTCCCGTAAGGAGAAGTTTGGGTCGTTTCATCGTGGTATCAGAGCTTTGATTTACAAAGCTAGAGAACAAGGAACATTAGAACCAAACAAAAGAATTCATCAGAGATAGGATTAGTAATATCCTATAAGAATGACTCACTAGAGATAGGGCTTGTAATACCCTAGAATGAGTTAGAAGAGTATTATTTATAAAAACCAATTTAATTTTGAAAAGTATATCTTATTATACGTATTTAAGTATTTTATTTTATATTGAATTTGGACTATCAAGTATAGGTAGATTTTGAATATACGCGTAATTATCGTGTATTCGAAGCCTCAGATATACTGACTAGATGTAGAATCACACTATAGTCGCCCGGAGATGATCCTGGTGATTAATCGATTATCATCAGCATTTATGTTCGAGTTTCGAAAGTGGGATATCCATATATTTCCAATTGACAAGTGTGAGAACCAAAACTTAGTTAGAATTTATTGTTTGTGAATTGACACTGAAAATTAGAATTTTGAGTATACATTAAAGTTATATGAATGAAAAATTAACCAACTAATTTAATGTTGGTTGTGTTGTATGATTACTAGTTTAATTGTAACGATACGAATTTCGCCCGACCTTCTATGAGAGAGATACAAGGTTTTATATGTTGAATTACATTAATAATTAATTAATTAATAATTAAATTGTAACAACCCGGAAAATCTGAACTAGTTTGAAAATTTTAAATTGGCTATATTAGTGAATTTTAGATATTTGAAATAAATTATTTTAAATAATAGCGACGAAAAGTGAGTTTGAATCGATGTTGAAAATAAATATAATTAATTTTAATTATAAACAAGGCCTGAAATGGCGCGGTAGTTTTAAAATTTGAATTCAAACTTTGACTGACTGTACCGGGTGCAAAATAAAACGGATTTTAGTGAAACAAAAAATATTTAAATCTGTTAGTGAATATCATTCTAACGAATCTGAGAAATCGAAGTTTCATAGCGGGAAGCAAAAGTTATGGCTAAATGAATTTTCAGAAAGATCGCTATAGAGTTTATATAGCCCGTGAAAATGGCCATTTTGTAAACGACCTCAGAATTCGACGAAACCACTTTTGTTGGATCTGGGATGTCAAATTATTGCTAGATTTCAAATTTCATAATTTTTGAAGCTAGTATGTGAGCGTGGCAAAGGAAAATGTGTTTGGATGATATCTATTAAATTGGATCGACCAGAAAAGGGCCGTTTTTCAAACGGTCTCAGAATTTGACGAAACTAGTTTTGTTGGGACCGTATCGTCAAAACATAGCTAGATTTATTTTTTGGGAATTTTTAGAATCAGTATGTGGCCCCGACAAGTTGAAATGTACGTTCAAAATAAATATTGAATGCTTTATATTTTAATTTGAAGAAAAACTGACTGAAACTGTCGAATGGGCCTACGAAACATATCCCATTGTATTCAGAATGGGGGTATTTAGCTAGGGACGACAGTCGTTGGGTCTGGATTGGGGTTCGTGTGTGAAAGAGGGTATTTTCGAAATTTAAAAATATATAAATAAATGGAAAAATTCTATTGGCTCATTCATTTTCTCTCTCCCTGATATGCCTTCGACCAATGACGATAAACCCTTCCTTCCTTCTCTCTTCCTTTTCTTCTGATCCACGCATCAAAATCAAACACTCTAGTTGGAAAATTTGTAGAGCTCCTCGAGATCTTTAAATCCATACAAGTTTGGGAATTTATCGTGGTGAATTTGAAGAGAACGATCGCCAAGAAGCCTCCGACTTCGAGCTGCCGCCCAGCCTCACCACCGCTGTCGAGCGGGTCATCTCTGGTGGCGCCGGCAAGCCACTTCCAAGCCCTTCGACGCTGCGTAGCCCGATCGTCCAAACCCTTCACGGATTTCGCGAAAAATCAATATGTAGTTTTGAACAGCTTCAGAGAGGTACGACTGAAATTATTTTAAACTATTCTATAGCACTTTAAAGTGCTACGGTTTTTGATTTCACTGTAAAAATCATATCTTTTTCGTTTGTTGACGAAATTCAGTGAAACAAGAGACAGTGGACTCGTGTGGCGCCTTCTACATTCCAGAAGAGACCGGATATTTTTCAAAGCCTTCTGCTATTTTTGGTGGAGTGGAACCCAATGTGAGATTTCTAAATTATAAACGATATGGAAAACGACGATGTATAAATTATATATTCGAAGTATGAGTTATATAAGCATTGTACACCTCATGTATAAGCGTTGTATAAGTTGTATGTTCGATGTTTAAGTTATATATGCATTGTAAAAATTATATATGTGTTGAAATAGAAGTGAAATATACTTATATAAATATATATATATACGCCCCTCGTCCACAAACCATGGACGATATTTATTGGTTGTGATTGGTGTGAAAATTGGTTGATAGCAAATGGTTGATTAGAATTGTTTGTGGTTGAAATTTATTGATGGTGGTTGAAAAATACCCGTTTGTGGTTGAGAATTATTTGGTTGAAACCACATAGGATTAGTTTGTGGAAAAGTAAAATAATAAACATGTCGCCTGCGTGCGAACTAGATGCATAAAATCCACATTGTCAAAAGCTGCGAGGCTTTAAGGTAGAGCGAGGAGCCGTACTAGGGACGACCCCGGTTTTTACTACCCTGCCGTTATGCTGTCGAAATTTTCAATAATATTCATGTGTTAGAATTATTTTCATGTGTTGAAACTATATTCGTGTGTTGAATAGAAATTCATGTATTGAATAGAAATTCATGTGTTGAACGACATTCATGTTTTGAAATAAATTGTTTTATTATAAAAATCACATTTTTATCATTTATATGAACTATATAAAATAGTCGTGTTTTGAAAGAAATGGGTTTATAATAAAAATCATATTTTTATCATCTATATGAACTATATAAAATAGTCGTGTTTTGAAAGAAATTGTTTTATAATAAAAATCATATTTTTATCATCTATATGAACTATATAAAATAGTCGTGTTTTGAAATAAATTGTTATATAATAAAAATCATATTTTATCATTTATATGAACTATATAAAATAGTCGTGTTTTGAAATAAATTGTTATATAATAAAAATCATATTTTTATCATCTATATGAACTATATAAAATAGTCGTGTTTTGAAATAAATTGTTTTACAATAAAAATTACATTTTTATTATAAACATGATTTGTTAAAAATAGTGAAGTGTTGAAATAAATGTCTGTTGGATAAAAATATCATTTTTTATCAAATATATGAAAAGAATATGGTTTTGAAATGGAAGAATAGATTATATTTTTATATATATATATAAATATAATTAAAATAAATCGAATAACGAAGCTGAAGTTCGTGTTTTGAAATCGTGATTTCAAACGATTAGTACGGGAGATCCGACCATCGGATTTTCCCGAAACCGAAACCGTTGGGTTCACTTTGGAAATATATTTCCAACGACACCAACTTTGTGAAGATCCAACGGTCGGATTGTCTGGAATGTTTAATTCAAATCTGAAGAAAAACAGCGCCAGAATCGATTATATTTCTCTATATATATAAATATAATTAAAATAAATCGAATAACGACTCTGCAGTTCGTATTTTGAAATCGAAACTTCAAACGAGTGTACCGGGAGATCCGACCGTTGGATTTTCCAAAAACTGAAACCGTTGGATTCATTTTGAAAAGACCTTTCTAATGATATAAATTTTGTGAAGATCCAACGGTTAGATTTTCATATATGTGTAAATCAAATCTGAAGAAAAACAGTGTCACGGCCGCGTTATGGCCAGAAGCGTCATTTGAATAAATTGGCTATTTTAAAAAAAATAAAAATAGCGATAAATCATTATAAAATATCAGAAACGATATGGAATGGAAATAAACCGAATTTACCCGATTTATTAGATATTTGATGGTTGAATGTATTTGACATGAAAATTATACTAAAGAATTTATCTTTGATAAAAATAATGGGAACCTTTCCCTAATAATGTGAAATTTAGAAACTAACTGAAGGTTAGCTAAGTCGAATGGTTTCCTAGGTTTTGATCTGATGTTGGTTTCGGCCTTTGGGGTTAATACTTGGGAAATCGTTCTCTTACTGATTTACGGTTAGTGACTGATGAATTGGAATGAGGCGTATGTCGTGTTTGTGTAGCAGTTGTTTATTATATACGCGAGTTGCTCAGAAAGACCGGGTTTATCCCATTCTGAATAACTGAATCGACGATAAGAAGTCAATGATGAAGACGGTGGTTGAAGACCGGAGATCTTCACCTCGGTTGGAGGGTGACTAATGTCTTGATTGGGAGGCATCCCGAAATATAGATAATAAGTGGTGATCGTCCAGACGAACATGGAGATCGATGGATATGCGAGGTATGTGGTGCCTCCGGTTTCGTTCAGACCCAGAACGGACTTGTAAATGGACTGTGTGTCTGACATTGGAGTTCATTCTGTGTGATTGATGGCCATCAGTTACATGGTGTGAATTGCCTGTGTGGCATGCTAAGATGCAGTGATCAAGGCTTCTGTTGAAAAGCAAAGTCTTGTGGTTAATGATCAAAGCATGACCTGTGTGGCATAGCTTTGTGTATAACGTGAATTCACGAGCCTCACACCCCGGTGTGAACCAGAAACAGGAGAGGACCTCATGGGGGATGTGCGTTTCTTTCTAGCTAGAGGTGGTGTCAGTGCTTAAACTGGCTGACATTTATACTATTTTCACCTGTGTGGTTGTTGCTGTTGCGAGGCACCTCGGTTATATCGGTCGATCCGGGACCGATGGAGTCATTCGTTGGCTCATTTACGCCTCATAGGGCGGGGAAACGCATTGTTCAGGCATTATAATCCACTCCGTGTGGACCGGCCCTGACGATCCAAGGTGCAGTTGCGGCTATTCCTAAGGCTCGGGCTAGAGAGTCTCGAATTCGGTAAGGACTATCTTTTGCCTTGGTTCACGACGGAAATCCAATTTCCAAATACGACACCGTGCGGTTTTGATTGTGTATATATATATGGCGACATGATATATGGTATCCACGCCGTCTATGATTGATAGTTTTGATTGAATTTTTTTTGAAACCTATAAACACTTGTAATAATATCGAATTCTTTTGTTTTATTCGTATCAAGTATATTTTGGCCATTATAAGGTAAAACTCTATCCTCCGGTTTGCGTTGCATTGTGTGATGGGAACTGAGTCTTATAATGGCTTCATTTTTTTTAAAAAGCATTGCGATGTTTTAAAGATTTACTTGTTTTAAAGCACTGACAATCCAATGGAGTAAACCCGTTCTGCGAAAGTGGCATGGTCCTGTGATTGGCCATAGTATAAAAATGTGTTAAGTAGATTTCTCATACCAGTCCCATGACTGACTCATAGTTTGTTTCGCTTGCAAACTCGGGTGCCTCTATTTTTACATGGGAAGCCTTGTATTCAGGTTTTAGCAGGCTCTTTCTGGATAGCTGGAGCTGAAGATGGATTCTATCATTTATCACTTTTTATGCTGTTCAGCTCCTATTGTACATATTATGTTTGTTTCCGCTGTAGACATTTATGTATAGTTGAACTGTATTTGTACTAAGTATGATCCTGTATACTGTGTAACTCTAATGATTATGTTTATCCAATGTATTCTATTGTATATTATCTGGTGTATTTATTTATTTCTGTTCTGTTATTTTCTGTTTATGTTTATATTCCAAAGATTACCCTTGACACCATGGCACGGGGTTTTGGGGTCGTCACAACGTGGTATCGGAGCTTTGGTTAAGCTTAGTGCTAGAATATAACATATTAACGAACTCGTCAGAAATAGAACCAGTAGTGTTCTAGGACGAAGAACACATTACAGATAGGATCAGTAATATCCTAGTATGAGTATAGCAGAATGAAATACACCCCGATAGACACATTTACATTCAAGTATATGTTTCTATGTTTTAAAATACCTTTTCTGTTGACCTGACACTTGATCTGCTATTTGCAGAAGTACTAGAAAATGAATGTCAAAAACAGAAGGAATGCAGAACCAGATATTGAGGTTATATTAATTAAGTATCAGAATATGGGTGGAATAGCGTTCTTGGGCGAAGAATCTATTATGAAAACACAAGCTTGGATTCATTCTGCTGAGAAAATCTTTGACGGTTTAAAGCTGAGAGATGACCAGAAAAGATTACTGGCATCTTGGGCACCCAAAGACGAAGCTTTGTTCTGGTGGGATTCGATTATTAAGGGTAATCCAGAAGGTAATATTACCTGGGATAGATTTAAAGTGATTTTTCTAGAAAGATTTACTCCTCCTGAAGCAACTGAGCGGTTATGTGATGAATTCTCTTATTTGATACAAGGAGATATGGCCATTCCAGAATATCATAAGAGATTCAATGAACTTTCTCATTTTGCCCCGCATCTGATTCAAGATCCAAAGAGGAAGAATCTGAGGTTTATTCATGGCCTGCAAAGAAAGTACCAAAATATTGTAATAAGGAATGTGAAGCTTCCCTTTTCTGAAATGATATACATGGCTTACCAGTATGAGGATCTCGACAAGAAAGGTATGTTGCGTTATAAAGAGGAAGTCAGTTCTAGTAATAAAGGTGAGTCTGAAACTGATAGTCTTGAGGCTAGGACGATGTCTGAGGTCAGTAAGAAGCCTAAAGTCAATCGGAAAAGGGCCAGATCTGAGAAAGAACCAGTAACGACTGCTGTATGCTCTAACTGCAATAAGCAAGGGCATTTCTCGATAAGTTGCAGAGCTTTAAAGAAACATGAGAAGTTTTGAGAGAATAGAAGATGCAATCAATGCCATCGGTTTGGTCATGTAAAGCAAGATTGCCGGCTGTTAAAAGCGACCAAAGGGGCTCAGGTCAATGAAGTGGCAGAAACCACAGCACCCTCAGCTAGTCAGGGAAGGTCAGATGTTTTGGAAGGCAAGCTTACTATCAAAGATATCCCAGTTAAAGTACTGTTTGATATAGGCATGTCACGAAGTTTTATTTCGAAAAATGCAGTTAAGAAATTGGATTTGCAGTTGAGAAAGCTCAAAGAACCCATCACTGTCCATAATCCGGTTGGGGGTTCCCTCCATCTTAGTTGGATTTGTGGGGTGCCTGTCTCTTTCTCCCGCTATCAGTTCCCTACCATCTCTATCGTCATGAATTTTACTGAATTCGATCTTATCCTGGGGTTAGACTAGTTAACCAAATATGAAGCAGAGGTTAAATCCGCCGAGAGAGTTGTTAGGGCAAAGATTAAATCAGGGGATTATATCACCATACCATGTGAAGGCCCAAATTCAGATAGAAAAGACTTTTGGTCAGCTCTTGATGTTTCTCCTGCTCAAATAGAAAATATCCCTGTAGTCAGAGAGAATATTCCGGACCTCATAAAATATATTCCTATCGTAAAGAATTATGCAGATGTGTTCGAAGAAGTTGTTAGCTTACCTCTGCAGAGAGAAATTGATTTCAAGATCGCTTTAATTCCGAACACAAGGCCAGTAGTGCACGCTATTCGGAGAATGACTCTAAAGGAGAAAGAAGAACTAGACAATCAAACTCGACAACTTGTATGGAAGGGTCTGATCAGGCCTAGTTTCTCTTATTGGGGGGCAGCAGTGGTGTTTGTCCCAAAGTTTGACGGTACTCTGCGACTATGTGTGGATTATCGTGACTTGAATAAGCAGATGATAAAGAATAAATATCCATTGCCGCGAATCGATGATTTATTGGATCGTCTGAATGGAGCACAAGTATTTTCAAGGATGGACCTAGCTACAGGTTTCCATCAGCTTCGTATTGCCGAAGAGTGTGTTCCTATGACAACATTCAGAGGTCCAGACTTATTCTATGAGTGGTTAGTAATGTCGTTCGGCTTATGTAACGCTCCAGCTTACTTCGTCGATTTGAGGAATCGAGTGTTCAGAGGAGTCTTGAATAAGTTTGTTTTGGTTTTTATTGATGATATTCTAATTTTCTCTAAGTCAAAGGCCGAACATGAAAAACATTTGGAGCAAGTTCTAAAAATTCTAAGAAGGAATGTATTGAAAGCTAAACTTTCCAAATGTATATTCTGGCAAGATGAATTAAAGTTTCTTCGCCACGTTGTATCAAAAGAGGGAATTGCTGTGGATCCAAGTAAAATCATAGCTATTCAAAATTAGAAACAGCCTGGTACTCCCACAGAAGTCTGAAGTTTTCTTGGATTGGCTAGTTATTACCGGAAGTTCGTTAAATATTTTTCGAAGATATCTATTTACTTAACAAAGCTTACAAAGAAGCACGCAAAATTCAAGTGGACTCCTGAGTGTGAGGAGGCTTTTCAGAAGCTGAAATTAAGACTAACAACTGCTCCAGTGTTAACCATTATCGATGGCAATCAAGACTTGAAAGTCTGAACAGATGCCTCTAGAGAAGGCCTTGGTGCAGTGTTAACGCAAAGAGGTCAAGTGATTGCTTATGCTAGCCGTCAGCTGAAGCCGCATGAGAAAAATTATGTTACTCATGATCTTCTGGGTGAGAAATTCGAGCTGTATACAGATCATCAGTCGCTAAAGTATCTGTTCACCCAGAAAGACTTGAATCTGAGGCAGCAGCGTTTGCTAGAATTTCTTGCAGCATATGATTTTGAGATATTGTACACTCCAGAGAAAGCTAATGTTGTGGCTGATGCGCTAAGTCGAAAGAATGCAATGATCGCCAGTTTTATTATTACGACTTCCTTGATTGACAAAATATCTGCTCTTCAGAAGGACGATCACTTCATTCAGAGGATCAAAGAAAGGATACAGAAAGGCGAACCCTTGAGTTTCCATATTGATAACCAAGGGATTCTAAGGCTAAAGGGTTGAATTTGTGTTCCTAACATTGCTGAACTCCGGAAGGAAGTGTTGGATGAATGCCACAAGTCAAAGCTTAGTATCCATCCGGGAGTGAGCAAAATGTATAATGATATTAAGCGTACATTCTGGTGGAGGTCGATGAAAAGAGACATTTCTTTATATGTTAGCAGGTGCTCTACTTGCCAACTAGTCAAAACCGACCAACAGAAACTTGCCGGATTGTTGCAACCGCTGGACATTCCAGGTTGGAAGTGGGAACATATTTCCATGGACTTCATAGATGGTTTGCCTAGAACCAGGAAAGGAAATGACAGAATTTGGGAGATCGTAGATTGCTTCACGAAGACCACCCATTTTATACCTGTCAGATCCAATAGAACCGCCCAGAGCTTGGCACAGATCTATTTCAAGGAAATTGTTAGGCTACATGGAGTGCCGATCAGTATAGTTAGTGATAGAGATCCGATATTTACTAGCAAATTCTGGGAGGCATTTCAAGTAGAACTGGGAACGAAGCTGAACTTGAGCACCGCCTATCATCCTCAAACAGATGGTCAAACTAAGAGGGTGAATCGTATATTAGAAGATTTATTGCGCGCTTGTGTTCTTGATTTTGGTGGGTCATGGGAAGACCATTTTCATTTGGCCGAGTTCTCATACAACAACAGCTACCAAGCGAGCCTGACAATGTCACCATTTGAAGTATTGTATGGTAGACCGTGCAGATCTCCTGCTTGTTGGGTAGAACCTGGTAATAGACTCGTATTGGGGACAGATATGATTCGCGAAGCCGCGGATAAAGTCGATTTCATTAAGAAACGATTACTTGCCGCTCAAAGCTGACAGAAGAGCTATACTGATTCGAGAAGAAGAGATTTGGTTTTTTCAGTTGGTGACTATGTGTATATAAAGGTTTCTCCGATGAGGGGAGTGATTCGATTTGGCAAAAATGGGAAGTTGGCGCCCAGATTTATTGGTCCATTCCCTATACTTGAACGGATTGGAACCCTCGCTTATAGAGTTCAATTGCCAGATTGGTTGCCTGGAGTGCATGATGTATTTCACGTATCTCAACTTCGAAAGCATGTTCATGATCCAGACTTGATCGTGGAAGAAGCAGCACAGTGGGATATAGAAATTACTCGAAAATTGGCTGTTAGAAGAGAGCCGCTGAAGATAATTGGCAAAGAAACCATAGAACTGAGGAACAAGAAGGTTCACTTACTCAAAGTGCAATGGAGTGGAGATCCGCGAGATTGTACTTGGGAAACTTGAGGAATGTATTCAGAAATCCTATCCTAAGTGCAGGGTGGATATCTCTGATTGACTCCGGTGCAAGGTATATTTACCATATTTTGAAATTTCCATTATGTTCTCTACTTTGTCGTTGTTTTCTTTTCATGGATGTAAAACTTTAATCATATAGTCTGAATGATTTTATAAGAGTATGTGAATTAATTAGTATATTTTTGAAAGTTAACAAACAAATTGATTGTTGGTTGTGCTGTTTGATTTTTGATTGATTAATTAGAATTTTGAACCATTTAGCCAAATTGAACAAATATCGAACTGAATTGAAAATTGATAGAAATATATATACATGTGCATTATATATGCGTGAACAGGTTATGGATAAACAGCTAAGCAGAGGAATAAAATTGTTTGCCCGACAAATAGGTACACGTTTATTGTATTTCTTGGGATTTGATGATTTTATGAGCCGATTGGCTAGCCGCTTGTCTTTTTCTTTTTCTTTTGGATTGGTGAGCGCCATGGGAGGCTATTTGAAAGTGAAAATTAGTGTCACATCCCTATTAAGTTTCAAAATTAGGCTCACATCCGGTCATAAACTTATTATAAATTTAGTCCCTGCTTTCATTTTGATGTGTTATTCATAATATTCGCATACATGTATGCAAATATTATGAATGAATATTTGCATATATGTATGCAAATATTTTGAATTTTTGCATATATGTATGCAAATATTCTGAATAAATAGTTGCATACATGTATGCTAAAATTCAAAATAGTTGCATATATGTATGCAACTATTCTGAACGAATATTTGCATACATGTATGCAAATATTTTGAATTTATGCATACATGTATGCAAATATTCTAAATTTTTGCATACATGTATGCAAATATTCGTTCAGAATAGTTGCACACATGTATGCAACTATTCAAAATATTTGCATACATGTATGCAACTATTCTGAACGAATATTTGCATACATGTATGCAAATATTTTGAATTTTTGCATACATGTATGCAACTATTCTGAACGAATGTTTGCATACATGTATGCAAATATTCTGAATTGTTGTATACATGTATGCAAATAAAGTTGAACTAACGTTAATGAATTGTTGCATAAATGTATGCAATTTTTCTAAATAGAAAAATAGGGACCTAATTTACAATAAGTTTATGACCGGACCTGAGCCTAATTTTGAAACTTAATAGGGACCTGTGCCAAACGGACCCTATTTGAAATATCCCGAAGTACCCCGTACAAAGGAGGTTATGGCGAAATTTTTCGAAAATTTAGGGTATTAGCCAAATTTTTGAAGAATTTGAAAATTCTTAGAAACTGAAAAGTTAAAAAATGGAAGCCGGAAGGAAAGTAGAGTTGGTTAATTAATCCACTTTCGACTTTGTTCCTTTTCGGGGACGAAAAGTTTTAAGTGGGGGAGATTGTAACAACCCGGAAAATCTGAACTAGTTTGAAAATTTTAAATTGGCTATATTAGTGAATTTTAGATATTTAAAATAAATTATTTTAAATAATAGCGACGAAAAGTGAGTTTGAATCGATGTTGAAAATAAATATAATTAATTTTAATTATAAACAAGGCCTGAAATGGCGTGGTAGTTTCAAAATTGAATTCAAACTTTGACTGACTGTACCGGGTGCAAAATAAAACGGATTTTAGTGAAACCAAAAATATTTAAATATGTTAGTGAATATCTTTCTAACGGATATGAGAAATCAATGTTTCATAGCGGGAAGCAAAAGTTATGGCTAAATGAATTTTCAGAAAGGTCGCTATAGAGTTTATATAGCCCGTGAAAATGGCCATTTTGCAAACGACCTCAAAATTCGACGAAACCACTTTTGTTGGATCCGGGATGTCAAATTATTGCTAGGTTTCAAATTTCATAATTTTTGAAGCTAGTATGTGAGCGTGGCAAAGGAAAATGTGTTTGGACGATTTCTATTAAATTGGATCGACCAGAAAAGGGCCATTTTTCAAACGGTCTTATAATTCGATGAAACTAGTTTTGTTGGGACCATATCGTCAAAACATAGCTAGATTTATTTTTCGGGAATTTTTAGAATCAGTATGTGGCCCCGACAAGTTGAAATGTACGTTCAAAATAAATATTGAATGCTTTATATTTTAATTTGAAGAAAAACTGACTGAAACAGTCAAATGGGCCTACGAAACATATACCATTGTGTTCGGAATGGCGATATTTAGCTAGGGACAACAGTCGTTGGGTCTGGATTGGGGTTCGTGTGTGAAAGAGGGTATTTTCGAAATTTAAAAATATATAAATAAATGGAAAAATTCTATTAGCTCATTCATTTTCTCTCTCCCCGATATACCTTCGACCGACAGCGATAAACCCTTCCTTCCTTCTCACTTCCTTTTCTTCTGATCCACACATCAAAATCAAACACTCTAGTTGGGAAATTTGTAGAGCTCCTCGAGATCTTTAAATCCATAGTTTGGGAATTTATCGTGGTGAATTTGAAGAGAACGATCACCAAGAAGTCTCCGACTTTGAGCCGCCGCCCAGCCTCACCACCGCCGTTGAGCGGGTCATCTCTGGTGGCGCCGACAAGCCACTTCCAAGCCCTTTGACGCTGCGTAGCCCGATCGTCCAACCCCTTCACGGATTTCGCGAAAAATCAATACCTAGTTTTGAACAACTTCAGAGAGGCATGGCTGAAATTATTTTAAACTATTCTATAGCACTTTAAAGCGCTATGGTTTTTGATTTCACTGTAAAAATTATATCTTTTTCGTTTGTTGACGAAATTCAGTGAAACAAGAGACAGTGGACTCGTGTGGACGCCATCTACATTCTAGAAGAGACCGGATATTTTTCTGAGCCTTCTGCTATTTTTGGTGGAGTGGAACCCAATGTGAGATTTCTAAATTATAAACGATATGGAAAACGACGATGTATAAATTATATATTCGAAGTATGAGTTATATAAGCGTTGTACACCGCATGAATAAGTGTTGTATAAGTTGTATGTTCGATGTATAAGTTATATATGTAATGTAAAAATTATATATGTGTTGAAATAGAAGTGAAATATACTTATATAAATATAAATATATATATATATATACACATGCCCTTCGTCCACAAACCATGGACGATATTTATTGGTTGTGATTGGTGTGAAAATTGGTTGATAGCGAATGGTTGATTAGAATTGTTTGTGGTTGAAATTTATTGATGGTGGTTGAAAAATACCCGTTTGTGGTTGAGAATTATTTGGTTGAAACCACATAGGATTAGTTTGTGGAAAAGAAACTAATAAACATGCTGCCTGCGTGCTAACTAGATGCATGAAATCCCCATTATCAAAAGCTGCGAGGCTTTAAGGTAGATCGAGGAACCGTACTAGGAACGACCCCGGTTTTAACTACCCTGCCGTTATGCTGCCGAAATTTTCAGTAATATTCATGTGTTAGAATTATTTTCATGTGTTAAAACTATATTCGTGTGTTGAATAGAAATTCATGTGTTGAATAGAAATTCATGTGTTGAACGACATTCATGTTTTGAAATAAATTGTTTTATAATAAAAATCACATTTTTATCATTTATATGAACTATATAAAATAGTCGTGTTTTGAAAGAAATAGTTTTATAATAAAAATCATATTTTTATCATCTATATGAACTATATAAAATAATCGTGTTTTGAAAGAAATTGTTTTATAATAAAAATCATATTTTTATCATCTATATGAACTATATAAAATAGTCGTGTTTTGAAATAAATTGTTATATAATAAAAATCATATTTTTATCATCTATATGAACTATATAAAATAGTCGTGTTTTGAAATAAATTGTTATATAATAAAAATCATATTTTTATCATCTATATGAACTATATAAAATAGTCGTGTTTTGAAATAAATTGTTTTACAATAAAAATCACATTTTTAATATAAACATGAATTGTTAAAAATAGTGAAGTGTTGAAATAAATGTCTGTTGGATAAAAATATCATTTTTTATCAAATGTATGAAAAGAATATGGTTTTGAAATGGAAGAATAGATTATATATATAATTAAAATAGCCATTTATTTTAAATATTTAATATTATTTTAGAAATTTCTAATTGTTTTTCTTCATTAATGGCGACAGCCAACTTTACCAAATCAGGAAATCCATCTCGTTCTAAATCCACTTCTTTATCATCAACAGAAAAACCACTACCTAAATCGGATTCTTCTAATCCAGATCTGAAATCTACAGATCCAAATACCATCATTAAGGAAACCAGATCTAATCGGAATCTTACTTACGTGAAGCCATCAGCAGATCACGTTTTCATCACAAAAAGGATTTTTAACAAATCGAAGGAAGTTTGGACTAA
This sequence comes from Allium sativum, assembly GCA_030737875.1. Lineage (NCBI taxonomy): Eukaryota > Viridiplantae > Streptophyta > Magnoliopsida > Asparagales > Amaryllidaceae > Allium > Allium sativum. The sequence continues at coordinate 224,809,608 of CM060911.1, read as the reverse complement.
TACTTTGGCTTTGATACCGATATTCTTTAGGCTATCATCTATTAAGCTAGAAGACTACATATCCAAGGTATGGAAACCTCAGGGAATTTTTAACATTCACGTTTCTCCATCATATGATTTTACAGTCCAGTTTGAAGATCAAAATGATTTTTCACGTATTTTGGAAAGTACAACATACTCTTATTTTGGAAAACTACTTTTGATTGAGGCATGGACTCCTGGATATGATTTCTCAAAAAAACGTAGTGACACAGTTCAGATCTGGGCATGATTGGTTGACTTACCAATGGAATTTTGGACTATTGATGCGATTCAATTAATAACAAGTTATATATCAAATCCAGTTTTGATAGATGAAAACACAGCAAATAGAAGGTTTACAAAATAGGCCAGAGTCCTAATCTCAACAGATACATCTACAGATTTGAAAAATGAAGTCCCTATTCTAATGCATAATGGCACAAAGTTTAACATAAATATAAAATACGAATTTGTTCCTTCCAGTTGCTCTCAATGCAAATTGTTTGGTCTTGAGGAATCATATCATGAAATTTCAGAAGACCCTCGCTAGATTCCACCAGAATCTCAAACTGAACCAAATGAAAATCCAGAGGAAAATGAGTTTGAATTAGAAGGGAAGAGTAAAAAGCAAGATGCAAATGAATTTGGCAGTACCTATATCAATCCAGAGGATGATTTAGATTTTTTGAACTCTAAGCTTCCTGAAGATATAATGCCAGATGATATTAACTTCATAGCAGACTCAATATCAGAGAATGAGAAAGTAGCTTCTAAGGAAAAAGGAAAACAAGTAGATGTATCTAGCATGGTCAACAAAAATGCAAATTACACAAAAGAAGATAGTACTGGAACAAATGCAGCTTATATTCCTCCTTCTAAAAGAAATACAAGGAGTTCTACTTCAATTAAATGACGATGCCAACGTGGAATGTAAGGGGAATGAACACTACTTCACATATGAAAGAAGTGTTAGTTCTCCTTAACAATACTAAATCAACTTTGGTTGGTTTAGTAGAAAATAAATTGTCTTCTAATAATTTAGCAATTTTTGTGTCTATGTTACCTAGTTCTTGGAGATTTATAACAAATAACTCAACAATATCTTCTGGCAGAATACTTCTAATTTGGGATACTAATGTCTAGGATGCGATAATTTCATCTTTTTCATTTCAACACTTAACAGTAAAGGTGAACAATAAAGGGGGGCTGGATATGGTTTTTTCAGTTATATATGCTAGCAATATCTTTGTAGAAAGGATTTCTCTATGGCAAAATTTATTGAGTGAAGCAAGCTTGATAAATAATGCATGGTTTCTAATGGGGGATTTTAACAATGTTTTAAATCCAAATGACAAGAGAGGGGGACTTTCAGTTCCTTTTCAGCAGATAAGAGAACTTCAGAAATTTGTAATCCAAGCTTCATTATCAGAAATTAAACCTATGGGTTTTAAGTTTACTTGGCGTAGAAAAGGAATTGCAACTTGCATTGACAAAATATTGGTAAATAACAGCTGCCTTCATCAATTTCTTGACATGAAAGCTCTTTCTTTCTCTCAAAAATCTAGTGACCATAATCCTATATTTTTAGTTCTTAAGATGCTAAGGGATTTCCTTTTAGATACAGAAACGATTGGCATCTTATGGATGGATATAAGGATGCAGTAGTTAAAGGTCTAAACTCAGCTGTTTGGGGTTTCCAGGATATCAATTCATGTAGAAGCTTAAAAATTGTAAATCTGAATTAAAAAATTGGAATAAATTGAGAGACAGTAATTTTACAGACCTTAAACAAGCTGAAGAAGTTGCTCTTCAACTAGAGAAAGCTGCTGATGATACTCCAAAGGATTGTGACCTATATGAAAATTATTTGTTGGCGAAAAAGGAGTATCAGAACTTGCAACAAATACATTTCAAAGTTCTTAAAAACAATCAAAAGTTACATGGCTTCAGTAGGCAGATACAAATTCTAAATTCTTCTACTCAAGAATTTCAAATAAAAGGTTTTTCAACCACATCAGAGCATTAATTGATCCAAGTGGGAATTTAATATTCAAAGCGGAAGAAATTGAAACTCAAGCTATCAAATATTTTCAAGACATGTTTAATGGTCCAAGAATTATATCATTTCTAATTTTCCAGCCTATATTCAATATCAATTCAAAAGGACAGCAATTTCTATTAAAACCAATTGATTTATTAGAGATTAAAGAGGCTTTATTTTCAATTGATGATGAATCAAGTCCTGGACCTGATGGGATTAACTCAAAAAAATTTAAAGTGCACTGGGATGAACTGAAGGATGAGTTGTTGCTAGCTATTTCAGATATTTTTATATCAGGTAAACTTCCTAAGTCCCTAAACCACACTTTCATCACTTTAATCCCCAAAAATGATAAGCCTACTGAGATAGAACATTATAGACCAATAACATGCTGCAATATCTATTATAAAATTTTCTCTAAAGTTTTGTGTAATAGACTTAAGCATTTTCGACCTTATCTAATTTCAGAAAATCAGAGTGCATTTATACAAGACAGATATATTGGGGATAATATATTGCTTGCATACGAATTAATAATATTAAGGGATTTCAAGAAAAAGGGAATGCGAAAATTATGTGTTAAAGTAGATTTACAGAAAGCATATGATTGTGTCAATAGAGAATTCATATGTTACATGATGTCAAAAATGAGTTTTCCCACTCATTTCATAAATGTCATATATGAATGTATGCCGACTGCTACATATTCTATAATGATACAAGGTGTTCCAAAGGGGTTTATCACTTCAAATAAGGGAATTAGACAGGGTGATCCACAGTCCCCTTATTTATTTTCTTTTGCAATGCAATATTTTACCTATATGATGGATGAAGCAACTCATAATAAGGTTTTTTAGCCCAGCAGTTCTTATCAACCTATTATTTCTCACCTTCTATATGCTGATGACTTGATGATATTTGGTAAATCAACTATTTCCAATGCCCAATCTTTAAAGAAGATTTTTCAGAATTTAAGTGTGTATGCTGGTTTAAATGTCAATACATCTAAAACCAAAGTTTTTTCAGTGCATCAGTTGTAAATGCAGAGCAGAACAGTAATATTTTGGGATTTCAGCAAGGTTCTTTACCAATTAAATATTTAGGAGTACCATTATCTTCCAACTATTTACACTATTCAGAGTGCAATTCTCTCATCCAAAGAGTTCAAAGCAAAATTAATGGTTGGGAAACAAAATTGTTAAGTTTTGCAGGAAGGGCTGAACTTATCAGTTCTGTTATTACTCCTATTATATTATATTGGATTTTCATCTATCAAATCCCAGAATATACCACAGATAAACTTCAATCAATATGTGCTGATTTTTTTTTGGGGTGGTTCATCACATAAAGTGTCATGGCAGAATTTATGTAGACCTAAGAAGGAAGGAGGAGTAGGTTTAAAATTATGTTCAGATCTTAAAAAAGCAGCATGTGTGAAGCTTCCATGGAAATTTCTATCTAATAACTCACTTTGGAGTATTTGGATGCACAATAGATACTGCAAGAAGGATTATTTTTGGTCAATGCCTAAGGATAATAATGCATCTACAACTTGGAAATCTCTTTTAAGATTAAGGTCAAGATCAAAACAGCTGTTCAATAAAAACATTGCAAATGGAGAGGAAACAAATTTGTGGTTTGAACCTTGGGTTAATTGCAAAAGTTTAGTTGATCTGCTAGGTTACAATAGACTGAATATAATAGGCAATGCAGATGAAAAAGTCAGTAAAATTATCAGAAATGGGAAGTTAATACCTGAAATACATCCTGCCACTAGAGAACTGCTAGAAGAAATCAACTCCATCTCAATTTATCCAAATAAAAGTCATGATGAGTACGTATGGTGTGAAGGTGGCCAGTTCACATTTCACAAAGCTTGGGATTACCTGAGACATCATGAAAATCAGGAAGATTTTTTTCCTGTAATTTGGCATGCTAAAAACAGTAAAAAAATGTCTTTTGTTGCTTACCTTGCTTGTCTTCGCAGATTAAACACAAAGGATAGGGTTCATCGTTACAACAACATCTAAGATCTGCTCTGTCCCCTTTGCAACAACCATCCTGAGACAATTCAACATCTTTTCTTCTCTTGTGACTTTACAGCTTTCATTTGGCTTTCCCTAAAGCAAAGATTGGGTCTTCCTTTCATTTTATTAGATTTGAAAGATGAAGCGAGGCATATACATGAAAATTTCAAGAAAAAAGATCAATTGAGAGACTTAGCATGTGATACCTTCACCAGCGTCATATATCTCATCTGGAAGGAAAGGAATTTAAGAGTATTCCTTAGCAAAAGCTCGGATTCTTCAACGTTTCTTTGGAAAATTGAAAGGGATATTAAATGCTTACTTTTCAATAATGGAAGTCGGAATTTTCGAGATAGGAGAAGTGAGTTAATGCTTGGTAGATGGGGTATCGAACTCAATGATACCGGTTAAACTGCAACGTGTCGATATATTTAAAGATGGATACCTGACGAAGCGGTTTCTCTGATATGTGAAGATGGGTTTGGTTGGGCCGTGAAGAAGCTTTTTGTGTTTTTGGCTATAGTCATGTTTATTTGTGCTCTTTTTTATAGTTTATGTTGTATTTCTTTTGATAACTTCAGCAACTTTGTACACCAAATTTATAAGTACCTTTTTTACTTGTAAGGCACCCACTTAGGTTAGGGGGATTACAAGGTTTTAACGAGGCTTATAAAGGAGGTTTTTATTGGTTTTTGCAATAAAGTGAAACAATTTTCAAAAAAAAAATATAATTAAAATAAATCGAATAACGAAGCTCCAGTTCGTGTTATGAAACTGTGATTTCAAACGATTAGTGCGGGAGATCCGACCATCGGATTTTCCCGAAACCGAAACCGTTGGGTTCGCTTTGGAAATATCTTTCCAATGACACCAACTTTGTGAAGATCCAACGGTTGGATTTTCTGGAATGTTTGATTCAAATTTGAAGAAAAATAACACCAAAATCGATTATATTTCTATATATATATAAATGTAATTAAAATAAATCGAATAACGACGCTGCAGTTCGTATTTGGAAATCGAAACTTCAAACGAGTGTACCGGGAGATCCGGCCGTCGGATTTTCCCAAAACTGAAACCGTTGGATTCGTTTTGAAAAGATCTTCCTAATGATATAAATTTTGTGAAGATCCAACAGTTAGATTTTCAGATATGTGTAAATCAAATCTAAAGAAAAACAGCGCCACGGCCGCGTTATGGCCTGAAGCGTCGTTTGAATAAATTGGTTATTTTTAAATAAATAAAAATAGCGATAAATCGTTATAAAATATCATAAACGATATGGAATGGAAATAAACAGAATTTACCCGGTTTATTAGATATTTGATGGTTGAATGTATTTGACATGAAAATTATACTAAAGAATTTATCTTTGATAAAAATAATGGGAACCTTTCCCTAAGAATGTGAAATTTAGAAACTAACTGAAGGTTAGGTAAGTCGAATGGTTTCCTGGGTTTTGATCTGATGTTGGTTTGGCCTTCGGGGTTAATACTTGGGAAATCGTTCTCTTACTGATTTACGGTTAGTGACTGATGAATTGGAATGAGGCGTATGTCGTGTTTGTGTAGCAGTTGTTTATTATATACGCGAGTTGCTCAAAAAGACCGGGTTTATCCCATTCTGAATAACTGAATCGACGATAAGAAGTCAATGATGAAGACGGTGGTTGAAGACCGGAGATCTTCACCTCGGTTGGAGGGTGACTAATGTCTTGATTGGGAGGCATCCCGAAATATAGATAATAAGTGGTGATCGTCCAGACGAACGTGGAGATCGATGGATATGCGAGGTATGTGGTGCCTCCGGTTTCGTTTAGACCCAGAACGGACTTGTAAATGGACTGTGTGTCTGACATTGGAGTTCCTTCTGTGTGATTGATGGCCATCAATTGCATGGTGTGAATTGCCTGTGTAGCATGCTAAGATGCAGTGATCAGGGCTTTTGTTGAAAAGCAAAGTCTTGTGGTTGATGATCAAAGCACGGCCTATGTGGCATAGCTTTGTGTATAACGTGAATTCGCGAGCCTCACAGCCCGGTATAAACCAGAAACAGGAGAGGACCTCAGGGGAGGACGTGCGTTTCTTTCTAGCTAGAGGTGGTGTCAGTGCTTAAACTGGCTGACATTTATACTATTTTCACCTGTGTGGTTGTTGCTGTTGCGAGGCGCCTCGGTTATATCGGTCGATCCGGGACCGATGGAGTCATTCGTTAGCTCATTTACGCCCCATAGGGCGGGGAAATGCATCGTTCAGGCATTATAATCCACTCTGTGTGGACCGGCCCTAACGATCCAAGGTGCAGTTGCGGCTGTTCCTGAGGCTCGGGCTAGAGAGTCTCGAATTCGGTAAGGATTATCTTTTACCTTGGTTCATGACGGAAATCCAATTTCCAAATACGACACCGTGCGGTTTTGATTGTATATATATATGGCGACATGATATATGGTACCCATGTCGTCTATGATTGATAGTTATGATTGAAATTGTTTTTGAAACCTATAAACACTAGTAATAATATAAAATTCTTTTGTTTTATTTGTATCAAGCATATTTTGGCCATTATAAGGTAAAACTCTATCCTCCGGTTTGCGTTGCATTGTGTGATGGGAACTGAGTCTTATAATGGCTTCATTTTTATAAAAAGCATTGCGATGTTTTAAAGATATACTTGTTTTAAAGCACTGGCATCCAATGGAGTAAACCCGTTCTGCGAAAGTGGCGTGGTCCTGTGATTGGCCATAGTATGAAAATGTGTTAAGTAGATTTCTCATACCAGTCCCATGACTGACTCGTAGTTTGTTTCACTTGCAAACTCGGGTGCCCCTATTTCTACATGGGCAGCCTTGTATTCAGGTTTTAGCATGCTCTTTCTGGATAGGTGGAGCTGAAGATGGATTCTATCATTTATATCTTTTTATGCTGTTCAGCTCCTATTGTACAAATTATGTTTGTTTTCGCTGTAGACATTTATGTATAGCTGAACTGTATTTGTACTAAGTATGATCCTGTATACTTTGTAACTCTGATGATTATGTTTATCCAGTGTATTCCATTGTATATTATCTGGTGTATTTATTTATTTCTGTTCTGTTATTTTCTGTTTATGTGTTATATTCCAAAGATTACCCTTGACACCATGGCATGGGGTTTTTGGGTTGTCACATAAATTAATTACATTGCTTAATTGAAAATTTGGCCATCATGTTTCTTCTTCCTCCTACGTTGTTTTACAGGAAACGAACCCATCACTCACGTGTTTCTCTCTCCTTGCGCACGCCGCCTGACCACCTCTGCCACCAATCGAAGACCACCACCGTGAAGACCTCTACATCTCCATCATCTACCCACCACCAGACCCCACTCATTGGCTCCACCACGCCGGAATCCAACCCCAAACTGCACCACTTCAGACCACGATTCCACTCAAACCACAATACGAAATTAAATCACAACCGTCAGTTTTGTAGATCTTAGGGTGTTCTTTCATATTTTTTTTGCATCTATGAATTAATTCGAAGAGTATTCGATGATTTTGAGGGAGGAAATTCGAATGAAAATAGCCATTGATCCTTTAAGACGGCGGCGGCCCTTTTCTGGACTAGGGTTTAGTGTATTGTCAAGTATTTATAATATATTATTATGTTAATCAATTCATTAATCATTTAAAAGCCTGATAATTCTATTGAGATCCAATTTCAGCCCAACGAAATTTGTTCCTAGGCAAATACCCCCATTCCAGATCCAATGGACTAGGTCCCGTCAGGCCGTTTGATCGTCTTGGCCCACTTTTCTTTAATTTAAAATATAAATCATTTATTTATTTAATTCTACACACATTTTAATTAACCGGGGCCACATACGGACTTTAAAAATTACAGAGAAATTATTTCTATCTATGTTTTGACGATACGGTCCTAACAAGACTAATTCCGTCGAATTTCGAGACCGTTTGAAAAATGGCCATTTTCTGGACGATCCTATTTGACTGAAACTGACAAAACACGTTTTCTTTTGCCACGCTCACATATTAGTTCGAAAAATTATGAAAATTGAAAGCTAGCAATAATTTGACATTCTGGTTCCAACAAAATTGGTTTCGTCGAAAACGGTGTTCATTTGAAAAATGGCTATTTCTAATATTATAATATATATATAAATTCTACAATGACAATTCTGAATTTTAAACTGGGCATAACTTTTGATTCCCACTATGAAATTTTGATTTTCCAGATTCGTTGGAAAGATATTGTTAAATAGATTCTAATATTTTTGGTTTCACTAAAATCCGTTTTATTTTACATCCTATACAGTTAGTCAAAGTTCAAATTCAAATTTTCAAACACCGCGCTATTTCTAATTCTCTTTTATAATTAAATTAAATTTATTCGTTTTAACTTCGATTAAAATAAATTTTCAGTCATTACTATTTAAAATAAACCCTCTTAAATATTCAAAATCCATTAAAATTTCCAAAATAAAAATTTTAAATTGGTTCAGAAATTGCGGGTTGTTACAATCTCCCCCACATAAAATCTTTTCGTCCTCGAAAAGGAACGGAGTTGAAAGTTGTTTAACTTACCAACTCAACCCTTTTTTTTATACAATTTTATTAGTTGATTAACTTATCAAATATATATAACTTTTATATATTCAAAAATCATATTTTCTAAGACTAGATTATATAAATTATCACAAATACATGAATTATAAATTTGTCACTCTGAACTCATTCTAGGGCATTTCTAACCCCATCTCTAATGAGTTTTCTCATCCTAGGATACTGCTGATCCTATCTCTAATGAGTATTTTTTATTGAATATTACTAATCCAATCTCTGATGAGTCTTTTGTTCAGTTCTAAGGAGTTGTACCCCAAAGATTTGAGCTAACCAGAGATCTGATACCAACTGTAACGATACGGATTTCGCCCGACCTTCTATGAGAGAGATACAAGGTTTTATATGTCAAATTACATTAATAAATAAATAATTAATAATTAAATTAATTACATTGCTTAATTGAAAATTTGGCCGCCGTGTTTCTTCTTCCTCCTACGTTGTTTTACAGGAAACGAACCCATCACTCACGTGTTTCTCTCTCCTTGCACATGCCGCCTGACCACCTCTGCCACCAATCGAAGGCCACCACCGTGAAGACCTCTGCATCGCCATCATTCACCTAACACCAGACCCCACTCGGTGGCTCAACCACGCCGGAATCCAACACCAAACTGCACCACTTCAGACCGCGATTCCACTCAAACCACAATACGAAATTAAATCACAACCGTCAGTTTTGTAGATCTTAGGGTGTTCTTTCATTTTTGTTTTGCATCTATGAATTAATTCGAAGAGTATTCGATGATTTTGAGGGAGGAATTTCGAATGAATATGGCCATTGATCCTTTAAGGCGGCGGAGGCCCTTTTCTAGACTAGGGTTTAGTGTATTGTCAAGTATTTATAATATATTATTATATTAATCAATTCATTAATCATTTAAAAGCGTGTTAATTCTTTTAAGATCCAACTTCAGCTCAACGAAATTTGTTCCTAGACAAATACCCCTTTCCGGATCCAATGGACTAGGTCCCGTCAGCCCGTTTGATCGTCTTGGCCCACTTTTCTTTAATTTAAAATATAAATCATTTATTTATTTAATTCTATCGCACATTATAATTTACCGGGGCCACATACGGACTCTAAAAATTACAAAAAAAATATTTCTAGCTATGTTTTGATGATACGGTTCTAACAAGACTAATTTCGTTGAATTCCAAGACCGTTTGAAAAATGGCCATTTTCTGGTCGATCTTATTTGACTGAAACTGACAAAACACGTTTTCTTTTGCCACGCTCACATATTAATTCGAAAAATTATGAAAGTTGAAAGCTAGCAATAATTTGACATTCCAGTTCCAACAAAAGTGGTTTCGTCAAAAATGGAGATCATTTGAAAAATGGCCATTTTTAATATTAAAAAATATATATAAATTCTGCAGCGATAATTCTGAATTTTAAACTGGGCATAACTGTTGATTCCCACTATGAAATTTCAATTTTTCGGATTCGTTGGAAAGATATTGCTAAATAGATTCCAATATTTTTGGTTTCACTAAAATCCGTTTTATTTTACATCCTGTACAGTCAGTCAAAGTTCAAATTCAAAATTTCAAACTACCGCGCTATTTCTAATTCCCTTTTATAATTAAATTAAATTTATTCGTTTTAACTTCGATTAAAATAAATTTTCAGTCGTTATTATTTAAAATAAGCCATCTTAAATATTGAAAATCCAATAAAATTTCCAAAATAAAAATTTTAAATTGGTTCAGAAATTGTGGGTTGTTACATTAATTAAAAAATATATTAAAGTAATAGAACCAATAAGAGATAGAAAGGTGAATTTAGTCATTTTGAATTAAATATTGAATTAAACTGAAAATTGATTGGAATTGCATATATGTACATGTATGTCTAATGAATAGGTCATAGCATGGAAGCTAAGAAGAGGAATAAAATTGTATGCCCGTCAATAAGGTACATGTTTACTATATTCATTGGGTTTGATGATTTTATGAGCCGATTGGCAAGTCGTTTGGCTTTCTCTTTTTGATTGATGAGGGTCCTGTGAGACAAGTTGTGGTTTTACCGATAGGGCTGTACAAAGGAGCTTATGGCGAAATTATTCGAAAATTTAAGGTGTTAGCCAAATTTTTTATGAAATTAGAAAGCTTGTAGAAGCTGAAAAGTTAAAGAACTCAAGCCAGAATGAAACTTGAGTTGGTTAGTTAAACAACTTTCAGCACCGTTCCTTTTCGAGGATGAAAAGATTTTAAGTGGGGGAGATTGTAACAACCTGGAATTTCTAAACCAATTTAATTTTTTTATTTTAGCTATTTCAATGAATTTTGAATATTTAAAATGATTTATTTTCAATAATAATGACTAAAAATTTATTTAAATTGAAGTTAGAGCGTATAAATTTATTTTAATTATAAATAGAGCCTAATGGCGTGGTAGTTTGAAAATTCAATTTTAAATTTCAAATGAATGTACAGAATTCAAAATAAATCGGATTTCAGTAAAACTAGAAACTTTTGAATCTGTTTAATAACATCTTTCTCATGAATGTGAAAAATTCAGATTTCACTTTATAAATTGTAAGTTATGTCCAGTTTAAAATTTAAAATAGTCGCAACGGAATATATATATATATATTAATTTAATATATAGCCCTTAAAAATAGCCATTTTGCAAATGACCTCCGTTTTCGATGAAACCTCTTTTGTTGGATCCGGAAAGTCAATTTATTGTTAGTTTTCAAATTTCATAATTTTACGAATTAATATGTGAGCATGGTAAATTTCAGTTCAAACGGACTCCAAATTCGACGAAATTAGTTTTGTTAGGACCGTATCGTCAAGACATAGCTAGATTTAATTTTATGTAATTTTTGGAGTTAGTATGTGGCATCGATAATTAATAAGTACATTCAAATTCAATATGTATTGATATATATTTTGATTTTGATGAAAACTGATCGAAACGATCAAATTGGCTTATGAAACCTACTCCATTGTGTCCGGAATGGGGGTATTTAGCTAGGAGCGACAATCGTTAGGTTTTGTTTGGAGTTCGAATCATTAAACCTCACGTTTGAGTAATAAGGGAATTAAAAACTATTATAATTTGTCTATATATACCCCTTTATAAAGAAGCCCCAAACCCTATTCCAATGCACCGTCGGTTGGAAATCAACGGCCAGAAGCTCGCGATTTTTTTCATTAAAACATCCCCATCCGCTAGTTAATTTCAAAAGATTATAAAACAAAAATCGAAGAATATTGTGAGATCTTGGATTCTATATGGTTGAGATTAATTATCGTGAGGTGGTTTGTGTGCAATTGGCTCTCAAAGAGGTCGACTTCGAGCACAAATTTCTACGCCTATGGGCCAGCGAGTTCATCGTGACGGAGGGGAGAGGGTTGCAGCTCTCTGGCGTGTCTAGGGGAGGGCTTGATCGACGGTCGGTCAACTCAGGTGATGCGTGAGGGTGGTGGTTTGTTGCGAGCACGGTTTTGATCGTTCCATGCAAATTAAATGATGGAAGATGAATGATTAAAGGGGTAATCCTTTAATTAGGAAATAATAATTATTTTAATTATTTTAATTATGTAATTATGTAATTAACGGAAAATTTACCATATCTTCTTCATACGAGGTCGAAATCTAGCGATTTTAGTTGTGTTGCATTCATATTAGCGAATACCACAACATGGAACTGACCAGAATGGAAACGGAGCACATTGAATTTTTGAGCTAAATTAATCAATCGTTTAGTTTAGTTCAAAAATAAAACATTCAAATAAAGAATGGCGGAGTGGAAACGAATGTGAGAACTCTTTCTCAATAAATTATATTTTATCGTGTTATTGTATTCATGTATAAAAATATATAGAATTGCCAGTGTAAATTTTATCAATTTTAATTATTATAAATTGTATACGGTGCATGTTAGCTTACCTCCCTCGTCCACAGACCATGGACGATTTAATTGACTGTATTGTGTTTTGATTGTGATGTTGTGATGATTAACATGTTAAAAATATTGTTAACATTAATGTGGTAATTGAAATTAAATTATAAATATTTATTTATAATTTAAACAGAGAAAATTGGTAAATCAAAAAAATAATTCAAATCAAATTAAAACTGGTTAATTTAATTACCCAGGGATTATTTTGATAGACTGTTGTTGTTTGAAAACCCCACATAGGTCTGGGGATGATAATTTATTCACATCTCCGCTGAATTTAATTATATGTCAATCGATGGGTTGGCAGACTGTAATGAGCGTTATTTATTTATTTTTACGATTATACAGTAGAAGAATGCACTCGGGATGATGCGTGAATGTTCAATGATTATTTATCATTATTGTGAATACATGCGATGTATGGAAATCTATATAAATATAATTATATGATAATTGATTGAGTCTGATTCCAATTCAGAAATAATGAATAGTTTTAAAATAATACATAGTATAGTTTTCAAATATTATTCAGTATAGTTTTAAATTAATATTCTGTATAGTTTTAAAATAATATTCAGTGAAGAATCAAGATATGATTTTGATGTCCGATTTTGGATAGGCATGAAAATATTGAAATATTCAGAACTCAAATGAATATGAAGCCGAGTTAAGTAGTTAAATGCCATTTTTAACCTGAACGGGTTTATCGATCGATTTTATTTATTTTATGAATAATATCGAAAAGAATTGATTTCAAAATCTAATATTTTGAAAATATTATCATTTTAATATTATAATGATATGGAATATTCAATTTTGATTCAAAATTGAAAATGAAGTTGAAATCGTTTTAAAAAGAATTTATAAATGATTTATAAAATACGTTTTAAATGGGAATTGACAATATATATTACATATATATATAATGGCCTGAATATAATGCACCGCGCAGCGACCGTTCGCGAATTTCGACCATTAACTTCAAATTGATGTAACGGGAGATCCGACCGTCGGATTCTCCTAAAACCGAAACCGTTGGGTTTGTATCGAAAAGATATTTCCAATGAATATAAGAGATTTGAAATCTAATGGTTAGATTTGGAAATATGTCCAAATCAATTTTGGAAAAAGTCACTATGGATGCAGTTCAGTGACTGTTATTGGAAACCGACTGTAAGGGCCTTAATAAAATTATAAATGATGTGGAAAAATTATGTAAAATCATAATAATTGATTTGGAAAGATTTTGGATGAAAAATTCCAAGTTTGAAATGATAAAAATATATTTGTATCGAAATGAACTAGTTATTAACTAGAATAATAATTCAATGTTTTTAAATAAATAAATTTGGATTTTAAATGGTTTTGATATGACTAGATTTTTCCAACGTATGAATTGGAATGGTTTTGAATGGAAATAATCTTCAAAATATTTCGGTATTGGATTCCGTGATTATACGGATATTGTTGAGGAATTTGGAAGATATATATATATATATCGTTATTCCCAATACAATGTTTAATATCAAATTGGATTTTGGGTTTGTCGTGAATGGTGTCTTTAATAACACTATTCTTAAACCCCGATGAGAAAAGAATAAATCTTTTAAATAAGATTTAGAGAAGTTTACCAATTAATTAATATTTAATTGGAATTGGATTTTTGGGTTTATCGTGAATGGTGTTTTAAATAACACTTGTTATTTAACCCAATTAACAAGGAAAAGATGATTTGGAATTTATAAATCTTTTTATTTAGATTTAATGGAATTTTCCAAAGTGAAGTTTTTCAATTTAATATATTAAATTGGAATTGAATGGAATTCAATTTGGTAATAATCAAGATGAGCTTCTGTGAATTAAGACCGTTACTATATATGGAATTTAAAAGGCCTTGCCGCTATTCCATTTATATTATTAGTCCGATACAGGAATTTATATCGATTATACACTATTATGATTTCCGTGTAGATTCCATTTTGATGGAAGATGATTTGGGTTTATGGTGAACTATGTTTTTAATAACATTGGTTTTTTAACCCAGTTAAAGACAAGATTAATTTCTTAAAGTTTGAATAATCATAAAGTAATGATTTTTGATATTAAATCCAAGGTGGAGTCTTAATAAATCTTTAATTAGATTGGAAGGAGAATGAGATAATTAAATTTATCGAATTCATGAAATGATCGAGAATGGAGTACCACCAGTTTTACTCCATGCGATTGTTAAATCTTTAATTAGATTTTAACGAGAAATGGGGTAATTAAATTTACCCATAACACGGTGGGAGTTAGATATGGAGTGCTACCAGTTTTGCTCCATGGGATGAATAGGTTGGGGTTGGAAAGATAAATTAAATGATTACTTCGGTAAAGCTCGATAATCCGGACTATAGTTTTGAACCTTAATCTAATTTTAGAATCGTTAAAAAATAAAATCTTTTGAAAATGATATCCAAAGGAAGATTAAAGAATACATTTAAAAGAATTTATCTTTGATAAAGTTAATGGGAACCTTTCCCTAATAATGTGAATATTTAAATAAAAGAATATTCTGAATTGGAATGAGACATATGATGTGTTTTTATAACACTTGATTATTGATTATAAAATACGAAAGTTATTTGGAAAAACTGGGTTTATCCAATTCTGAATACCTGATACAACGACTAAAATTCGATGAAGACGGTGGTTGAAGCCCGGAGATCTTCACATCGTTTGGATGATTACTGATGTATTAATTGGGCTGTACACCCAAGAAAAAGTAATAAGTGGTGATCAACCTGACGTACTTGGAGATTAACCAGATATGCGAGGACTCTCTCCTGTATTGGACATATGGGACGAGGAATAAGGTGCCTCTGGTTCCGTTCAGACCCAGAAAATACTTGGAAATGGATGTGTGTCTGACACTGGATTTCATTCTGCGTTGACTGATTTCTATTAAATATATATATCTGTTTGGTGGCGGAGAATTTATTCTTTTACTTAACGGCATTCTCTGAGACGTACGAGCTTAGAGGTTATATATTGATAGAAATCTGTCGTATGGCGTGAATTGTAAGTGTGGCATGCTGAGATGAAAATGATCAAGGCTTTTGTTGAAAAGCAGAGTCTTGTGGTTGATGATCAAAGCACAACTTTAATTAGCATAGCTTTGTGTATAGCGTTAATTCGTGAGCCTCACACCCGGTATGAGTCAAAAACGGGATAAGGGAATAAAGGGAGTGCACGAGTTTCTTTCTAGCTAGGTGTTCGCTAAACGGATATTCTATTAAATTAGAAAACTATAAACACGAAATATCTTGATAATACCACAAGCGCACGATGTACAATTATTAGTACGTGCCGAATACGAGTCAATCCGCAGGGAAAGAATTAATTCTAGATTTTACTCAATCAAATTAAACCAAATTCAAGTGAAGTTTTAACTAATAAAAACTAATGAAAACTATAAACTATGTTGAGAGCTAAATATGAAATGAAAACTGTTTAGAGGCAAATCAACTCTCAGATTTATGTAAGTTATCAAAAATACAATTTATGATCTCCATTAAGTGATATAAATGCAATATTTAAACAACTTATGATTCTTATTATAATGGAACTAAAGCTAAACTATTCTAAGTTTGGCCTATGAATTATTAACTAAAACTATAGGCCATCAAATTTTATTCTTACTTTCATTTCAAAATCAATAACCACTTAGCAAATATTGATGTAATTTTTGTTTACATTGACTAAGCATAGCCTATTTTGTTATTAACAAACATAGACTATCAAAACCATTTGTATAAACTTACATCAACATTCACTAACTGAAGCACAAATTAGAGATCACAAATCATACAAATGTTGAACTTACATAAAGTTAGAGAGCATTATTACCCCTAAATCAAGGGATTAGCCACTCATATGTGTTATCATATCAACACATGTAAGTTTCAACATTAGAAAATAAAGCAAAATGAAAGAAAAACTAAGTAGAACAAGAGGAGAACTAAACTAAGAACATAGAGTAAATGAACATGAAAGTAAATCTAAGCTATGAACAGGAATGTAAATCTAAGCTATGAACATGAAAGTAAAGAGCAAAGAAAATAAATTGCATTAAAACAAAGAAGTTACATTAAAAAAAATGGCTAAGTAGCCATGAAAATACAAGAGAGCTTGTGCTCCTCTCAACTAAACTAAAAAGGGGATAAAAGAGAAGGATAAGAGAAAAAAATACATGAACATAAAGGGGGTATATATACATGTTACAAACCCTAAAACCCTAATCACTCATAACGGGAAATCCCCAAAATGCCCACTTCATGAAGCTTCTAATCCTCTCTTAGCCACTAGTGAGTCATGCATGAGACCTTTTGTCTTATTCAATTTGTCTTTAATAAGAAGCTTAAGAGAAAGAGGGTAATTTGAGAGGTGGGGTCCTCCATGATCATGTATGAGAATTAATTATTTCCTCTTTATTCCTTTGTTTGCATGCATTTGTGCTCCAAATCTTCATGTGTATGCATTATTCGTGCTCCAAAATTCCTAGAAGAGACAAATACAAAGAACAAGTAAATGCAATCACAAATTAAAAGATACACAAGTGACAATTTTTTCCCAAAATGAGTGATTATTTTGAAAATATTTAAAATATGGTTTGATCATATAAAATACCCAAAAATGTTCATTTATTTAATTAAACAAGAATAAATATGTGAATATAAATGTGCATTTTTACGTGCACATCATTAAGAGTGGTGTCATGGTATGAAGCCCAGACATTTATGTGGATGATGGAATGAGGCGCCACAGATATTGAGTCCCTACTGGCTCAGAGATAGGTCCTATAGGACAGGGAAACGTGTGTTTAGGAATAACCAATCCACTAAAGTAACTGTGGACCGGCCCTGCAGGATCCAGGGCTCGCCAACGTCCGAGCCCTGAGCCATTTGCGAGAGTGTCTCGAATCGGTAAGGAGATCATCCCTTGCCTCGACTCATAGATTGAATCCAATTTCTGGTACGTGACTTTTCGGTTTTAGTTGTAAACCTATATGGCAACATAATGGGATGGGGCGCTCATGTCGTCTATGATTGATACATTGATATTTGAAGTTGATTTTGACACTATACACTTATAGCAATATCAAAATGATTTGTTTTAATCGTACCAGGCATGTTTGGCTATTATAAGGTAAAACTCTATCCTTCGGCTTGCATTGCATTGTGTGATGGGACCTGAGTCTTATAGTAGCTTCATTTTTCAAAAAGCATTGCGTTGTTTTATTTTGAACTGAGATTCATGTGGAGTAAACAAGTTCCGTCTTATATGGCATGGTCCCATGATTTCCTAACTTTTAAAGTAAAGATTTAATAATTGTTTTAGTTCTCACACCAGTCCCATGACTGACTCGGAGTTTATTGTTTCTACCTAAACTCTGGGACTTAGGAGCCCATATTTTCCACATGGGCAGCTAGTAATTTTGGTTTTTGCAGATACTTCTTTTTAACAGGATCCTGGATTTATAGCTGGAGCTATATTCGGAAAGCTTTGCATCAGTGTATTTCTTTCAGTTGTGTTAGATGATGTATTTCCGCTGTGCATTGTATTTATACAATTTTATTTCCGCTGCTATGTAATTTAAATCTCTGATATTATTCTCCACTGTATATTATTTATTGGAACTCTGATATTCTTGTACTTTGATGTAAATTGTTGTAATAGCGATGAAATGTTCTATCGTTTGTGTTCTGATGAGTCGTGTACTCAAAGCAATCCGGGCTTTCCCTTAAGGGAAAGTTTGGGTCGTCTCAAAAAGATAAATCCGTCTATCTTTTACTATAAAAGACTTATAGTACATTCTAAACCCTATGCATATTCTAATAAAAGTAACCCTATATTCATCAAGGGACTATTACATTTGTTATTATGTAAACCCTATGTAATTATTTGTCATTCAATAATATACGTCTTCATCTGTAAAAGTAACCATTGAAAACTATGATTATGCATGAATGTAACGGTCCTTACAAATGCTATTGGGAGAGCTGTGTAGCTATTGGGAGAGCTGCGTAGCAACATATTTATGTCACTAGATCTGTATTACACATGGAGTTGTTGCGTAATAGTGTTTACCTGGTGGGTGGCAAAGTACAAAAATTGTTTGTTTCACGATTATGATTTTATCATCCGAACTATTTTGAAAGAAGAATTTTATCACATCAATTTTTCTACATAAAATTGTATTAAAAATATTAGCTCATAAAATAAACCATAACATATGATAAGCAGGCCAATGCTAGTTCTGTTCAGATCTAATATTCCAGTTTATAGTTTTATGATAAAAAAACAATTTACCACCATGTTCACCTTTACGATTAACGTCATAATTTTCTTATTCAAGATTAATGCAAATGACACAAGTCTCACATTAGATTTGGCAATATGTTTCTCTATATGGTTTTAGAATTTGACATTTGATATAATGACACACTCGATAAGGATCCAATGGCTCAAATCATTTTCTACTTTAAAAATCCAATCTCTTACATTAATTCACACTAGAAAAAGATAAATGCATCTATCTTTGTATGAAAAGTCTTTTATGTTTCTTATTTCTATTGAGTTTTACATGTAGATAAATTGTATTATTATTTCATGTTTTTATAATTTTATGTGTTTTATTATGTTCTTCATTATTACTTACATATAATTACACATGAAAATTTTAATATAGGATAAAAAATGGTAAAAACATAGAGATCCTCTGGGTTGTTTATAGAACAACCAATATGCATTTTCT
This sequence comes from Allium sativum, assembly GCA_030737875.1. Taxonomy (NCBI): domain Eukaryota; kingdom Viridiplantae; phylum Streptophyta; class Magnoliopsida; order Asparagales; family Amaryllidaceae; genus Allium; species Allium sativum. Next base: position 224,790,186 of record CM060911.1, on the reverse strand, counting down.
TTAATGAAGGTGGACATTGGTGCATAAATTTTGGATCGATATCTAGTCCATTCGATGAAGTGCACAACCAAAGATCAACTCTCTCAATAATTCCAATTGTAACTTATTTTTGGGCAATTTTGTTTTTATAATATTCACCTATGAATCCACTAAACTGTTTCATTTGAACTTTCCCGAACAATTCACTTCAACTACCAAAAACAAACAAACTTCCACTTCCACCAACACTAAAACACTACATTCAGCTAATCGGTGCCCATCAAAAACACACATATATTTATTTTTTAATCACAAAACTATAATTGTTGCACATTATTACATCTGCATATATCAATCTACAAGTAGCTGAACTTCTCCTCCTTACACCAACCTGTTTACCAACTCCCTGACCTACACCACAAGACTCCCAAAGCTTAGAACAACCAACCTGGGTCAACTTCAAAATTTCATCTTACTCAGTCAACACCAAATAACTCCCCACCACTGCGATACCAAATAACTCCATAACCAACCTGACCTTAGCCCAAAACCAGCACCTTTCCCACCTCAATACCATCACCTAAACCCATCTAAACAACATCATTCCACATGCCAGTCCACCCATTACTAAACCAAAAAAGATAAAGCGTATTATATTTTATAAAAACACAACTATAAATATTTTATAACAATTTCAGTTTACTAAATCTAATCACTCTTATGTTACTTGTCATGAGCATAGGAAAATGCTGAACCAAATGATCATTCAAATGATATATCACTTAGTGGTGCAGAAGATGATAACTTAGAACAGTCTGACCAAGAAAGGACCAAGATAGATGAAAATCAAGGAGAATCTACAGATTCAGATGATGCTAATAAATATGTAATTCAACAAAGACCAAGGAAACAAAAAAAAGTTCAATATGCAGGGACATACAAATGTAACTTGGACGATGTTTTCAAAATAATGAAAATAATAAAAAAATCCTCTCAGCAGAAGCAATTACATATGTAGAAAAAACACCTTTTAAAAACTTTTTCAATGTATTCCTTGAAGATTCTATAGCACGAGAAGGTTTGAGAAAACGTGATGCGAATTTGGATGAAATAATCACCTCTTATGATATAAGAGAAAAAGCTTTAGGATTTGGTAACAAATTGCTGAATATCAAACCAGAAGAAGCAAGTTTAATCTTCAGATAACCAATGGATGGAGAGGATTTATTTCCCATACATGCATCAAATAGAGAAACAACAATGGAAACCTTCTCTGAATTTTTGTCAGCCAACTTTAAAGAAGACATTATAAGCCAAAAAAATAGTGACAAAAAGATTGAATAGATGATAGATGACAGAGATGGTAGTGTTGATTTAGTAAAGCTTTGTTTGTGCTGGTCATAACCTTCTTGTTTCCAAACAACCAAAGCTATTTGCAGTGGGGATTTCTACTAAAGATTCTAAATTCGAGAAAATTAAATTCTATTTCTTGACCAAGGGCAATTTGTGACCATGTTTGGAAGAATGTTCAAAATATCAAGCTCAACCAAGAAACACACCCGGCCGCACTATGGTTTTACTAGTACGCTTTGTTACACATATAAAGTTTTTGATTACTACAAAAACATAAATCTAAACATCTTTTTATTACAGTATTAGTTTTGCGAGGGGACCAAAGTAATGGAAAAGAAGGAGAATCTTGGAAAAAAATTCCTAAGGATGATTAAGTGGGACTTGTCAAATTTGAAAGACATGGACCACTCAAGAGTTGATAGCAATAAGGTATACATGTATTTAATGTTATTTAGCGGTTTCATGTTATTCAACAGATAACAGTACTATATTTCAGATTATTTAACACTATCATGTTATTCAACAATTTGAATTCATTAACTTAGTTGAACAAAGTAGGTTTGCCAATTATGTTATGTATTCAGCAAACACACTTACGTAGATTAATTTTACTATGTTCAAAAGATATAAAAGGTAAAAGCATTTATCTTTCAACCTAAACAATTTAACAATAAGTTAAACTTACTTATATTTGATACTCAGCAATTTAATAACAAGTTTGAATTTCATGTCATAATTTTCTTAACTGTGCATTTTTAATAATTTCTAATTTCTAACTTCATAGTAATTTAATGATGTTGCATGTCCAAATTTAATTTCAAATATCTTCCATGCAGATTTTTTTTCAAATGTGACTAAAGAGGAAAAGGAGTTTCTATCAAAAAAATTAGGAAATATAGGGCTGGAAGATGAAAGACCAAACAAAAGAAAATTATGTGAGAACGATGAAATTGAAAGGCTAAAAAAATATGCTTTGGATTGCTCGAACACCATAAAAGAGTTAGCGATGAAAGTAAACTGTTTGATTGCTGAGATGAAAAGTGTTGCAGAACAACAGGATGAGGAAAAGAATTTAAGGCAAATGGCCGACCAAAGACTCCAACACTTTGAAATGAAACTCCAAAAACTAGAAAGTTTTGAATAGCATAATGTAGAGGAAAAAGTGAAGCTGAAAAATGTAAGAAACAAGGAAAAATAGTTTGTATGGTACACATAAATAGTTCTGCTAACTCTCCATGTTTTTATTTGCTTCAAACTCAAGATTTAATTCTAGATACCCAAGACAGCTCAAAATCTAAAGATATCAAAGAACATAATGAACAAAATGTTGCTCATAATCCAATTTGTGTTGAAGATGTCAACCCTAAAGAACCAAAAAAGAAGAAGCATCAAAAGAAAATTGAAAAATGCCCATCCTGAAGCATCTTATTGAAGAACAATAAGAAACTGCCAAACTTTTTTTCAAAGTTCCTGGAGAAGAAAAATAAGTAATGAAACTACTTTTCATCCATACAAACTATATATCCAACATTTGTTAAATTAATTTTTAGTTCTGTTTAATTTTATCATTTTAAAAGATGATTCTATTTATCTTTTTGTTTATTATAATTATAAATTGATTAAAATGATCTATATATTTATCAAAAATCACAAGCATAAATTACTTATTACATGCATAAAATAGTTTAACTTTTGTATAAAAGATTGTATATTTTCTAATTAAAAAAACTTTGTTTGTTAGAAAAGATAAAAATATTCATCTTTTATGTCTAATACTTTTATATATGACTATGTGAAGACAACAGTATTACAAAAATATAATTTTATTTATCTTTTTCTTTTTTGCCATTATGATTTGATTTGAATGATAAATCTATTTACTATTATGTTAGTATGATAAATAACAGTAAAATTATTTATCTTTTTAATATAATTCTTCTAGTTATATTCATTAAAATCCTTATTTTTTTATTTTTTTGTAACATTTATATTCTATTTAAGAAAATAATGTTTGTTTAAAAAGATAATTTTTTTATCTTTTTATCATTATAAATTGATTAAAAATATATATCTATTTATCATTAAAAAGCAGTAAGCACAACCGTAAATTACTTAGTACATGCACAAAATACTTTGACTTTTTTGTGCAAAAGATTGTAGATTGTCTAGTTTAAAAAAAACATTGTATGGTTATATAGATAAATTTATTTATCTTTTTTGTGTAATACTACCTTGTATATATGACTATGTGAAGACAACAATAATATAAAAAGATAATTATATTTATCTTTATATTTTTTTTGTCATTATGATTTGATTTAAATGTTAAATCTATTTACTATTATATTAGTATGATAAACGATTAACAAAAACTGATGTTCATAGTGCACTAAACCTAACAGTGAACACTATACTATAAACGATTAATATAATTGTTAGTGGTGTTTGTAGTTGTAATGGCCCACAAATATGTACTATTTGAGCTGACTAATACAACACGCATCGAACTCAAATAATACAGAAATACGAGTCATTAGGGTTAAAGAAAACGAAAACAGATAGGAGATAGAATAAAGAGAACATCAGAATCTCACAGCGGAACAAATAAATATATTATGTAATATAACCTTTGAAATACAAAACTTTTGCATTTGATATACATACCATCATCAGAGTATAATACAACATTTGATACAGCTGATATAACTCTGAAATATCTAATGGCGAAGCCTCCTACTTCAAACTCCTCCAAGTGTATCTGTAAAATCCTGAAACACTTGACTGCCCGTACAAATTTGGGCACCCAAGAGTTTAGGTAAAAACAAACAAAATAAACTATGGGTCAGTCATGGGACTGGTGTGAGTAAACTTGTGATAACCCCAAACTTACGCAGAACGAAAGTTGAGATGATCATTGGAATATAACATAAATATAGCAACACATAACACAGATAACAACATAAATATAAGAATCTATAAAACAACAACATCAACATAGCAGCGGAATATGGATGTTATCATAACACAGAATCCCAGTCACAGAGTCCTACTTATTACATCAAAATCCCAACAAAAGGAAACAAGTACATAATGTTAAAGACACAGTTTGAAATGAAGTGGAATACGGTTTGAATGTCTCAAAGTCTAAGCAGAAACAAAGATAAAGATGAGGGCCTGCATAGTCCAACAAAGCACCTCGATAAGCAGCAACACCAAAGCGAATAAGCAAGCTCCAAGATCAGCAACTCCAAGGAAGCAACCTAACAACCTGTCAATTGGCTGCCCGTGAGGAAAGAGGGCACCCGAAATTTGCAAAGTGAAACAAAATTCGAGTCAGTCGTGGGACTGGTATGAGAAATCTTTCTATACTAACAAACCATATGGCGAATCACAGGACCACGCCGCTAAGGCGGAACGGGTTTACTCCATTGGATTGCCAGTGCATAATTAAGTAAGTCGTTTGAATAACGCTATGCATTTAAAGAAAAATGAGATCGTTATAAGACCCAAGTCCCATCACACAATGCAACGCACACCAGAGGAAAGGGTTTTTCCTTATAACGATCAAAAGATGATAAATACGTCAAACGCATTAATACTAGTGTGCATATGTTTTCATAAATCATTTCAATATAAATGTATTAATCCTAGACGACATAGGTACCATATATTATGCCGTCGTATATAAGTATACAACTAAAATCGTAATGTCGTATTGGAGAATTGGTTTCCATCATGAGTCGAGGCTAGGGGCAAGCTCCTCTCCGATTTAAGACACTCTAGCAAATGCCTCAGGATCCCCCGCAGTGAACCCTTGGAAGCGGTAGGGCCGGTCTCCACCTAACGGCAGTAGATTAGTTATGCCTGAACACACGTTCCCCGGTCCCTTTGGACCTATAGTATGACCACCATCGGCCTATAAAACACGAGGTACCTCAAAATCCATCATCCACATAAGTAAAATGTCAGCGCTGGTAGGTCCCTGACACAACTCTAGCTAGAAAGAAACGTGTGCACTCCCTACGGTCCGTATCCCGTTTTGACTCATACCGGTGTGTGAGGCTCGTGAGGCTACGTTATACACAAAGCTACGCCTAAACAGGCCGTGCTTTGATCATCTTCTACAAGGTCTGCTTTTCAACAAAACCTTGACCATTCGCATCTTAGCGTGCCACATTGACAATTCGTGTCATGCTATCGATAACTACTAACATATACCAGGGTGTTAAGCAGAGAATAAATTCTCTACCACCAAACAAGCATACATTAATAAGGATTGATTTAGTTACACGAAACGAATTCCAACGTCAGACGCGCGTCCATATGAGTCCGTTCTGGGTTTGAACGAAACCGGAGACACCAGGAAGGTTCTCGCTTATCCGGACAATCAACTCATACGACCGGCCAACTACTACATCGACCCCTTCCTGGGAGCAAATCAGTCCAAGGTTTCAATAATCGTTGTCCGTCCGATGTGAAGATCGCCGGTCTTCAACACCGTCTTCTATTATTTCGATTTAAATCGTCGTTTGATTACCTGAAATGAGTTACACTCGGCCTTTTCAAATAATCATCGCATAATTATCATTTAAAACATTTCACGTCGTTTATATTTATTCATAGCGATTTATTTCTATTTTTATTTATTTACAGATGGTGCGAATTAATTTAAAACGACGCTTCGGGTCGATAGGCGGCCCTGGCGCTGCTTTTACCAAAATTTGTTTTAGACATATCTTAAAATCTAACCGTCAGATTTTGGTACATTTTATGTCGTTGGAAAGCTCTTTCCAAGACGGTCCTAACGGATCCAGTTTTGGGAAAATTCAACGGTCGAATCTTTCTATACAACCGTTTAAAGTTATGATTTCAAAACGCGAACTACCGCGCGTGTTTCGCTTAGTTTCAATTTATATTATATATATAAATCAACCCATTTGGCGCTTTCAAAAATCCATATTTTTGTTTTATAACATAATATATATATTTTTTCTTCTTGTCCGCCAATTCTAATGCGACGAAAATCATATTTTAGGCTATGTGTATTTTTATATTAAACAAAAGTAATAATTTTGTTTTATTCCTTTACCCTTGACATTGAACATGTAAATGTTTTCTTATACTTACCTTTGCCTTGAAAATGTACATATTGACTTTTATTTTCTTTTACATAAGAAAATTTACATATTGCATTTATTTATCTTTAAATAAGAAAATGTACATATTACATTTATTTTCTTTTACATGAGAAAATATGCATATTGCACTTATTTATCTTTACATAAGAAAACGTACATATTACATTTATTTTCTTTTACATGAGAAAATATGCATATTGCACTTATTTATCTTTACATAAGAAAACGTACATATTACATTTATTTTCTTTTACATGAGAAAATATGCATATTGCACTTATTTATCTTTACATAAGAAAATGTACATATTACATTTATTTTCTTTTACATGAGAAAATACAACTTTTAATTCTTATTTATGAAAACACCTTCTCTAACGTCAACATTTCTAATACTAGTATTTGTATATTTTCTAATGTCAATATTGAATTTATTTTTTAACTGCATATTATCATGACGATGAAGATTTTGACCCATTTCAACTCTACTAACTTGACTATGAGATTTTTTCTCTTTGTCAACGCATATGTTCAATGTGATATCCCAATACATAAAACCATCTATCTCATGTCAAACCCAAAGGTGGCCCTCTATAATTTAGTGTCAACTTCATATCAACACACAATAATATGGTTTTTGTCTAACCATACCAATAATACACAGCATATGGTTTGGTGTATACTTTTTGCGTCATTACAATGATGTTAATACAATGTGTAAAGTGGTGTTGTCACAATACAATTAACACAACATATAAATTAGTGTCGTCATAATACAATTAACACAATGATGTAGGTTTGGGTGTCACCTCATCTATACCAACATAGATATGATTGGGTGCAACTTTGATGAATCAAATTAAGGACCTCGTCTTTATTTTTATTTGTAAATAAGAATAAAGATTGAAACTTACATTTTGTTTTATAAATAAGGGTTCAACTTGCATTTATAAAATAAAGATAAGAATGGGTAATTTAACTTGTAGACAAGACAAAGGTGAAAATTGTCCTCTTATTTGTTTTTGACAAAACGGACCCAAAAATTTGTCCTTGTATTTATGTTAACAAAATGAGTACTAAATTTGTTCTTTCATTTTGTTAATAAAATAAGCGCAAAATTGTTCTTTTACTATGTTAACAAAATCAACATGAATTTCTCTTCTTTTAATTTATTATGTTAACAAAATTTACATAAAACTTTGTCTCTTCTCATCTGTTAACAAAATCACATAAAAATTGTCTTTTCATTTGATTAACAAACCAACATAAAATTGACTCTTTTTGTTTGATTAACAAAATCAACATCAAATTATCTCTTTTTGTTTGATTAACAAAATGACATCAAAATTGTCTCTTTTTGTTTGATTAACAAAATAACATCAAAATTATCTCTTTTTGTTTGATTAACAAAATACATCAAAATTGTCTCTTTTTGTTTGATTAACAAAATACATCAAAATTGTCTCTTTTTGTTTGATTAACAAAATACATTGAAATTGTCTCTTTTTGTTTGATTAACAAAATACATCAAAATTGTCTCTTTTTGTTTGATTAACAAAATACATCGAAATTGTCTCTTTTTGTTTGATTAACCAAAATGACATCAAAATTGTCTCTTTTTGTTTGATTAACAAAATACATCGAAATTGTCTCTTTTTGTTTGATTAACCAAAATGACATCAAAATTGTCTCTTTTTGTTTGATTAACAAAATACATCGAAATTGTCTCTTTTTGTTTGATTAACAAAATACATCAAAATTGTCTCTTTTTGTTTGATTAACAAAATAACATCAAAATTATCTCTTTTTGTTTGATTAACAAAATGACATCAAAATTGTCTCTTTTTGTTTGATTAACAAAATGTAGAAATGATAAAGAAGAGAATCTCATTTTGACTCTATCAAAATTTCAGATCTAATTAACACAGCTATTTCGTGGCATCATCACACACGATAATCACATATATATGTCAACACATCGCAAATCAGAAAACAACAATACACAATCATGAACACAGCATTTTAATTAATTTTATTCATTATTAAATAAACTAGAGATCTCACAGTTTTGCAATTTGTCAAATTTCAAGCTGTTCAGAATCAGCTCTGGTCAGTCTAGGCTCGCAGATCTCGCCGATACGAGTGCACGGCTTCTGAAATCATCAAGTTTCGATGACGTATGCGTTAGTTATGGTCTAACTAAGTTATAAAACAATTTATATTAATTTAAATAAATAATTAATTAAGAAATTTAACCTTGTTCCTCAATTCAGAACCTCGGCCGTGAGCTTCAGGGACTATCCCGACCTAGGGTTCACTTTCAACGTTGATCCGAGGAGCTGGAGTTCGATCCGAGGGTCCCACCGCGTTGGGCTACAGGCGCCGCACCTACTCCGGCGAAGGGGAGCAGCTCGGTGCTGCCACGTGGGCGTGGGGGCGACGCAAAACCCGCGACTTCGTGGGCTTCGAACGAGCGCTACAGGTGATGAGGCGAGATGGTTCGGGTATGAGCGGATAGAGGGTGTGAAGCTCTTCAAATTGGTGGGTGGTTTGAGTTTTAATTCGAAGCAAGGAGGGAGAAAAAGAGGGATGAAGTTTTGGACGTTAGAAAGAGATGGCGGCGGCTTAATTCTGGATGATGAACAGTGCCAAGAAGATTAGGGTTCTAAAATCCTATTTTATAATCTTTTAATTGAAATTTTACGAATAAATCCATTTCTTTCAAACTGATTCAATTCCAGTCCAACTGAAGCCCATCCTAGCAAATAGACCCTATTCCGGATCCAACGGGCTATGTCCCGTCAGTCCAAACGGCTGTCTGTGGCCTGTATCATTTAAATTAATATTTAAATCCTTTATAATTTTAATTCTGTCGTACAAATAAATTTACCGAGGCCACATACGGACTCAGAAAAATCAAAAAAAAACATATTTGGCTTCGTTATGACAATACGGTCCTAACAAAATTAATTTCGTCTAATTCTAAGACTGTTTGAAAAATGGCTATTTTTCAGTCGATTAAATTTGACTGAAATGAACAAGACACATTTTCCTTTGCCATGCTCACATATGAATTCGGAAAATTCTAAAAATTGAAACCTAGCAATAATATGATATTCCGGTTCCGATGAAATTGGTTTCGTCGAAAACAGAGATCGTTTGAAAATTGGCTATTTTCACTGGCTTTAATCATTATTTAAAATGAAAATTTTAAATTCTGCCTCATTTTCCAACTAAATTACTTAAAAATAAAAATTTTAAATTGGCTCGGATTTTCCGGGTCGTTACAGTCTCCCCCACTTAAAAACTTTTCGTCCTCGAAAAGAAAGTAAAAGTAGGAAACGACAGAAATGCAAATTGTGGTAAATGTACCTTAACACAAGCATCATTCGGAGATATCCTCCCTGCAATGGGGATAAGCCCTTCTGAAGCTATCCTCCGTCTCCCAAGTGCAGTCCCTAGGATCACTGCTCCACTGCACCTTGACTAGGGGAATCTTCTTGTTTCTCAACACCCGGATTTCTTTGCCAATAACCTTTATCGGATCTTTTCTCACTGTCAGATTAGGAGTAATATCCAAGACTTGCTGATTCAATTCATCCTCAATCAAATCAGGATCGTGCACATGCTTGCGGAGTTGGGACACATGAAAGACATCATGCACCCCAGGCAACCAGTCGGGTAACTGTACTCGATAAGCAAGAGTACCGATCCTTTCGAGAACAGGGAATGGGCCTATGAACCTTGGCGCCAATTTCCCAGTCTTCCCAAAACGAATCACGCCTCTCAATGGGGAAACCTTCAAATATACTCGATCACCAACAGAGAATTCTAAGTGTCTTCTTCGCTGATCTGCATAACTCTTCTGTCGGCTCTGAGCAGCCAACAGGCGCTTCTTAATCAAATCAACTTTGTCCGATGCTTCACGAACCATGTCGGGACCCAAGACTAATCGATTGCCTGGCTCCACCCAACATGCTGGGGACCTACATGGTCTACCATATAGTAATTCAAACGGTGACATTCCCAAACTGGCTTGGTAGCTATTATTGTAAGAGAACTCCACCAAGTATAAATGGTCCTCCCATGAACCACCATAGTCAAGGATGCACGCTCGCAACAAGTCTTCTAGAATGCGGTTCACCCTCTCAGTCTGGCCATCTGTCTGAGGGTGGTAAGCTGTGCTCAGATTCAACTTAGTACCGAGCTCTTCTTGGAAAGCTTCCCAAAATTTGCTCGTAAATAGGGGATCCCGATCACTGACAATGCTTCTTGGAATCCCATGCAGTCTGACAATCTCTTTAAGATAAAGCTGCGCCAAACTCCGAGCTGTTCTGTTGGTCTTGACAGGGATAAAATGGGCAGACTTTGTTAAGCGGTCAACAATTACCCATATACTATCATTCCCCTTTCGGGTACGAGGCAAGCCATCAATAAAGTCCATAGAAATTTCTTCCCACTTCCAGCCTGGAACTCCTAGCGGTTGCAATAGACCTGCTAGCTTCTGCTGATCACTTTTGACCTGCTGACAAGTGTGACATCTAGAAACATAAATAGAAATATCTCTCTTCATGGATTTCCACCAGAATGTGCGCTTGAGGTCTTGATACATCTTGCTTACCCCCGGATGAATACTAAGCTTAGATTTGTGGCACTCATCCATAACTTCCCTTCTGAGTTCAGGAATGTATGGAACACAAATTCGGCCAGATAGCCTCAGAACCCCTCTGTCGTCAATTTGGAAGCTAGTGGATTCGCCATCCTGAATTCTTTTGATAATCCTCTGAATAAATTTATCATCCTTCTGGAGAGCGGAGATCTTATCAATCAGAGTGGAAGTAATAACGAGATTGGCGAGAAGGAGTTTTTCACCAACTGTATTCTTTCGACTGAGCGCATCGGCTACAACGTTGGCTTTCCCTGGAGTATATAGGATAACAAAATCATACGATGCAAGAAATTCAACCCAGCGTTGCTGCCTCATATTCAAATCTCTTTGGGTAAAAAGATGCTTCAAGGATTTGTGATCCGTGTATACTTCAAACTTCTCACCCAAGAGATAATGCCTCCAAATTTTAAGAGCAAACACGATCGCCATTAGCTCAAGATCATGAGTGGCGTAATTCTTTTCATGCGGTTTCAATTGGCGGCTAGCATATGCGACCACTTTGCCTTGCTGCATCAGCACCGCCCCAATACCTTGAATGGACAAAGGACTAACACGTTAAAATGAGATTTGACAATAAAAGAAATTGTTATCCCTAACATGTTGATTAATATAAAGGAAACAACCTTGATGAGAAGCGTCAGTCCAGACTGTCAGATCCTGATTGCCATCTATAATGGTCAACACAGGAGCATTGGTCAACCTCTCTTTTAAATCTTGGAAAGCTTTCTCGCATTCGGGCGTCCAAATAAATTTCGTATGTTTCTTGGTCAGGTTTGTCAATGGACAAGCAATCTTCGAAAAATCTTTGACAAATTTCCGATAATAACCAGCCAGCCCTAAGAAACTTCTGACCTCGGTGGGGGTTCGAGGTTGCTTCCAGTCTTGGATGGCTGAGATTTTCCCTGGATCAACTGAAATGCCTTCTTTTGATACGACATGTCCGAGGAATTTCACCTCTTCTTGCCAGAATATGCATTTGGAGAATTTGGCTTTCAGCACATTCCTACGCAAAATCTCCAAGACTTCCCTCAGATGTTGTTCGTGCTCAGTAGTAGATTTAGAAAAAATGAGGATGTCATCGATGAACACGAGCACAAATTTATTTATAACATCCCTGAAAACCCTATTCATCAGATCAACAAAATATGCTGGAGCATTACATAGACCGAAAGGCATTACCAGCCATTCATAAAAGATATCCGGCCCTCTGAAAGCAGTTAGAGGCACACATTCTTCTGCGATGCGAAGTTGATGGAAGCCTGTAGCTAAGTCCATTCTAGAGAAAACTCGCGCCCCATGCAAGCGGTCGAGCAAGTCGTCAATACGAGGCAGTGGGTATTTGTTCTTCTGAGTTTGTTTGTTGAGATCACGGTAGTCCACACATAACCTGAGGGTACCGTCTGATTTTGGAACGAACACCACGGCTGCGCCCCATTCTGAGAAGCTAGGCCTGATCAAGCCCTTAAACAAAAGTTGGTTGGTTTGATTTCTCAGCTCTTCTTTTTCTTTGGGTGACATTCTCCGAATAGGATGTACGACAGGCCTTGCATTCGGAGCCAAGTCAATTCTGAAGTTGATTTCTCTTCGTGGAGGTAAGCCTTCAACTTCTTTGAATACATCGGCATAATCCCTGACAATAGGGATTTCCTCAATAGAAGTAGGAGTGACTTCTAGAGAAGACCAGAATTCTTTCCTGTCAGTGGCTGAGCCGTGGCATGGTATGGTAATTTCGCCAAGCTTAACTTTAACCTTGACCATTCTTTCAACACATACTAACACAGCCTCATACTTGGTTAGCCAATCCATTCCCAGTATGATATCATAACCGGAAAAATTCATGACGATCAGGTTAAAAGGAAATTGAAAGCGTGCATAGGAAATGGGCACTTTACAATATTGGTCGAGAACGAGAGATCCTCCTATAGGACTATGAGCTCTAATCAATTCCTTAAGTTTTCGAGGTTTCAGTTTTAACTTTTTAATGATGTCAGAAGAAATAAAACTACGTGCTGCACCAGTGTCAAATAGGACAGTGATAGGGATATTTTTAATGTTAAGAGTACCACTTAAAACATCAGGTGTACCTGGGCCCTCGGTAGGAGCGGGTGTAATCGTACCCTCATATACATGTGCCACCTGAGCATTCTTCAGCAATGGGCAATTCGGCTTGATGTGCCCCTTCTGATGGCAGTTGTAGCATTCCAGGTTGCGGTGAGGATTCTGGCCACTGTTCTGAGAATTCTGACCCTGCTTCTGAGAGCTCTGACCACGGTTCTGACTGGGACCTGAATCATTTCTCTTGACTCTTTTAGGCGCTTTACACTCGTAATCAAAGTGCCCGGTCTTGCCACAATTAAAGCATGTCACCTTGCTCCTGTCTCTCTTCTTCCCCTGTGGCTTTGCAGCTGAAGAATTTCCTGTCTCTGGTTTCTTACTAGTCTGCTCCTTCTGGCTATTATTCTGATTCTTTGCTCTCTCTTGTTGAGCAGACTCATCATTTTCTTCGTAGCGGCTGGCAAAGGTGATAACTTCATGGAAGGGAAGATCGATATGAGCTGTAACCCTATTCAGATACTTTGTAGCGAGGCCCTTAATGAATTTCTTGTTCTTTTCAGTTGGGTCTTGAATTAGGTTAGGGGCATAACGGGAAAGCTCATCAAATTTCATCGCATATTCAGCAACTGTCATATTTCCTTGTTTCAGATTGACAAATTGTTCACGAAGACGTTCTCTTGCTTGTGGAGGAATGTATTTCTCGTTGAAGAGCTCTTTAAACTTTGCCCAGGTCATATTGGCCACATCGTTTCCAATCTTAACTGTGTCCCACCAGTGCTCAGCTTGATCTTTGAGTTGCCATGCAGCCAGGAAACGCTTTCTTTGATCCTCAAGTTCCATCCCTTCTAAGATCTTCTCGCAATTCTTGAGCCATGACTCTGCTTCAACAGCAGTCTCTCTACCAGTGAAAGGAACTCCGCCCAAGTTTTTGAATTTCTTTGACATCCGTTCTAAGTCGAATGGCTGTGCGACTATAGGGTCGGGCTGCTCATGAATGGGCTCTTCTTCGGGTGGCCCTCTAGCTCCACCTCTCCCACCTCCACGGGTTCTAGCTCTAGTACTCATAATGAATTAGTCTGTAACATCAAGGGAAGAGTCAGACCACAGAAATGAAAATCTTCCAAAGGAAAGGCTAAGAGGTGAAAATGATGTAACGACTGATAAATAGGTGCTATTATGTTATGCTCACTCTAGGACTTTAGTCCTATCTCTAATGAGACTTATTGCTATAAATATGTCATATTCCAAAACTAAGGTTAAACCAAAGCTCTGATACCAACTGTGATAACCCCAAACTTACGCAGAACGAAAGTTGAGATGATCATTGGAATATAACATAAATATAGCAACACATAACACAGATAACAACATAAATATAAGAATCTATAAAACAACAACATCAACATAGCAGCGGAATATGGATGTTATCATAACACAGAATCCCAGTCACAGAGTCCTACTTATTACATCAAAATCCCAACAAAAGGAAACAAGTACATAATGTTAAAGACACAGTTTGAAATGAAGTGGAATACGGTTTGAATGTCTCAAAGTCTAAGCAGAAACAAAGATAAAGATGAGGGCCTGCATAGTCCAACAAAGCACCTCGATAAGCAGCAACACCAAAGCGAATAAGCAAGCTCCAAGATCAGCAACTCCAAGGAAGCAACCTAACAACCTGTCAATTGGCTGCCCGTGAGGAAAGAGGGCACCCGAAATTTGCAAAGTGAAACAAAATTCGAGTCAGTCGTGGGACTGGTATGAGAAATCTTTCTATACTAACAAACCATATGGCGAATCACAGGACCACGCCGCTAAGGCGGAACGGGTTTACTCCATTGGATTGCCAGTGCATAATTAAGTAAGTCGTTTGAATAACGCTATGCATTTAAAGAAAAATGAGATCGTTATAAGACCCAAGTCCCATCACACAATGCAACGCACACCAGAGGAAAGGGTTTTTCCTTATAACGATCAAAAGATGATAAATACGTCAAACGCATTAATACTAGTGTGCATATGTTTTCATAAATCATTTCAATATAAATGTATTAATCCTAGACGACATAGGTACCATATATTATGCCGTCGTATATAAGTATACAACTAAAATCGTAATGTCGTATTGGAGAATTGGTTTCCATCATGAGTCGAGGCTAGGGGCAAGCTCCTCTCCGATTTAAGACACTCTAGCAAATGCCTCAGGATCCCCCGCAGTGAACCCTTGGAAGCGGTAGGGCCGGTCTCCACCTAACGGCAGTAGATTAGTTATGCCTGAACACACGTTCCCCGGTCCCTTTGGACCTATAGTATGACCACCATCGGCCTATAAAACACGAGGTACCTCAAAATCCATCATCCACATAAGTAAAATGTCAGCGCTGGTAGGTCCCTGACACAACTCTAGCTAGAAAGAAACGTGTGCAC
Organism: Allium sativum; assembly: GCA_030737875.1. Lineage (NCBI taxonomy): Eukaryota > Viridiplantae > Streptophyta > Magnoliopsida > Asparagales > Amaryllidaceae > Allium > Allium sativum. Next base: position 224,774,566 of record CM060911.1, on the reverse strand, counting down.
TCCCTACGGTCCGTATCCCGTTTTGACTCATACCGGTGTGTGAGGCTCGTGAGGCTACGTTATACACAAAGCTACGCCTAAACAGGCCGTGCTTTGATCATCTTCTACAAGGTCTGCTTTTCAACAAAACCTTGACCATTCGCATCTTAGCGTGCCACATTGACAATTCGTGTCATGCTATCGATAACTACTAACATATACCAGGGTGTTAAGCAGAGAATAAATTCTCTACCACCAAACAAGCATACATTAATAAGGATTGATTTAGTTACACGAAACGAATTCCAACGTCAGACGCGCGTCCATATGAGTCCGTTCTGGGTTTGAACGAAACCGGAGACACCAGGAAGGTTCTCGCTTATCCGGACAATCAACTCATACGACCGGCCAACTACTACATCGACCCCTTCCTGGGAGCAAATCAGTCCAAGGTTTCAATAATCGTTGTCCGTCCGATGTGAAGATCGCCGGTCTTCAACACCGTCTTCTATTATTTCGATTTAAATCGTCGTTTGATTACCTGAAATGAGTTACACTCGGCCTTTTCAAATAATCATCGCATAATTATCATTTAAAACATTTCACGTCGTTTATATTTATTCATAGCGATTTATTTCTATTTTTATTTATTTACAGATGGTGCGAATTAATTTAAAACGACGCTTCGGGTCGATAGGCGGCCCTGGCGCTGCTTTTACCAAAATTTGTTTTAGACATATCTTAAAATCTAACCGTCAGATTTTGGTACATTTTATGTCGTTGGAAAGCTCTTTCCAAGACGGTCCTAACGGATCCAGTTTTGGGAAAATTCAACGGTCGAATCTTTCTATACAACCGTTTAAAGTTATGATTTCAAAACGCGAACTACCGCGCGTGTTTCGCTTAGTTTCAATTTATATTATATATATAAATCAACCCATTTGGCGCTTTCAAAAATCCATATTTTTGTTTTATAACATAATATATATATTTTTTCTTCTTGTCCGCCAATTCTAATGCGACGAAAATCATATTTTAGGCTATGTGTATTTTTATATTAAACAAAAGTAATAATTTTGTTTTATTCCTTTACCCTTGACATTGAACATGTAAATGTTTTCTTATACTTACCTTTGCCTTGAAAATGTACATATTGACTTTTATTTTCTTTTACATAAGAAAATTTACATATTGCATTTATTTATCTTTAAATAAGAAAATGTACATATTACATTTATTTTCTTTTACATGAGAAAATATGCATATTGCACTTATTTATCTTTACATAAGAAAACGTACATATTACATTTATTTTCTTTTACATGAGAAAATATGCATATTGCACTTATTTATCTTTACATAAGAAAACGTACATATTACATTTATTTTCTTTTACATGAGAAAATATGCATATTGCACTTATTTATCTTTACATAAGAAAATGTACATATTACATTTATTTTCTTTTACATGAGAAAATACAACTTTTAATTCTTATTTATGAAAACACCTTCTCTAACGTCAACATTTCTAATACTAGTATTTGTATATTTTCTAATGTCAATATTGAATTTATTTTTTAACTGCATATTATCATGACGATGAAGATTTTGACCCATTTCAACTCTACTAACTTGACTATGAGATTTTTTCTCTTTGTCAACGCATATGTTCAATGTGATATCCCAATACATAAAACCATCTATCTCATGTCAAACCCAAAGGTGGCCCTCTATAATTTAGTGTCAACTTCATATCAACACACAATAATATGGTTTTTGTCTAACCATACCAATAATACACAGCATATGGTTTGGTGTATACTTTTTGCGTCATTACAATGATGTTAATACAATGTGTAAAGTGGTGTTGTCACAATACAATTAACACAACATATAAATTAGTGTCGTCATAATACAATTAACACAATGATGTAGGTTTGGGTGTCACCTCATCTATACCAACATAGATATGATTGGGTGCAACTTTGATGAATCAAATTAAGGACCTCGTCTTTATTTTTATTTGTAAATAAGAATAAAGATTGAAACTTACATTTTGTTTTATAAATAAGGGTTCAACTTGCATTTATAAAATAAAGATAAGAATGGGTAATTTAACTTGTAGACAAGACAAAGGTGAAAATTGTCCTCTTATTTGTTTTTGACAAAACGGACCCAAAAATTTGTCCTTGTATTTATGTTAACAAAATGAGTACTAAATTTGTTCTTTCATTTTGTTAATAAAATAAGCGCAAAATTGTTCTTTTACTATGTTAACAAAATCAACATGAATTTCTCTTCTTTTAATTTATTATGTTAACAAAATTTACATAAAACTTTGTCTCTTCTCATCTGTTAACAAAATCACATAAAAATTGTCTTTTCATTTGATTAACAAACCAACATAAAATTGACTCTTTTTGTTTGATTAACAAAATCAACATCAAATTATCTCTTTTTGTTTGATTAACAAAATGACATCAAAATTGTCTCTTTTTGTTTGATTAACAAAATAACATCAAAATTATCTCTTTTTGTTTGATTAACAAAATACATCAAAATTGTCTCTTTTTGTTTGATTAACAAAATACATCAAAATTGTCTCTTTTTGTTTGATTAACAAAATACATCGAAATTGTCTCTTTTTGTTTGATTAACAAAATACATCAAAATTGTCTCTTTTTGTTTGATTAACAAAATACATCGAAATTGTCTCTTTTTGTTTGATTAACCAAAATGACATCAAAATTGTCTCTTTTTGTTTGATTAACAAAATACATCGAAATTGTCTCTTTTTGTTTGATTAACCAAAATGACATCAAAATTGTCTCTTTTTGTTTGATTAACAAAATACATCGAAATTGTCTCTTTTTGTTTGATTAACAAAATACATCAAAATTGTCTCTTTTTGTTTGATTAACAAAATAACATCAAAATTATCTCTTTTTGTTTGATTAACAAAATGACATCAAAATTGTCTCTTTTTGTTTGATTAACAAAATGTAGAAATGATAAAGAAGAGAATCTCATTTTGACTCTATCAAAATTTCAGATCTAATTAACACAGCTATTTCGTGGCATCATCACACACGATAATCACATATATATGTCAACACATCGCAAATCAGAAAACAACAATACACAATCATGAACACAGCATTTTAATTAATTTTATTCATTATTAAATAAACTAGAGATCTCACAGTTTTGCAATTTGTCAAATTTCAAGCTGTTCAGAATCAGCTCTGGTCAGTCTAGGCTCGCAGATCTCGCCGATACGAGTGCACGGCTTCTGAAATCATCAAGTTTCGATGACGTATGCGTTAGTTATGGTCTAACTAAGTTATAAAACAATTTATATTAATTTAAATAAATAATTAATTAAGAAATTTAACCTTGTTCCTCAATTCAGAACCTCGGCCGTGAGCTTCAGGGACTATCCCGACCTAGGGTTCACTTTCAACGTTGATCCGAGGAGCTGGAGTTCGATCCGAGGGTCCCACCGCGTTGGGCTACAGGCGCCGCACCTACTCCGGCGAAGGGGAGCAGCTCGGTGCTGCCACGTGGGCGTGGGGGCGACGCAAAACCCGCGACTTCGTGGGCTTCGAACGAGCGCTACAGGTGATGAGGCGAGATGGTTCGGGTATGAGCGGATAGAGGGTGTGAAGCTCTTCAAATTGGTGGGTGGTTTGAGTTTTAATTCGAAGCAAGGAGGGAGAAAAAGAGGGATGAAGTTTTGGACGTTAGAAAGAGATGGCGGCGGCTTAATTCTGGATGATGAACAGTGCCAAGAAGATTAGGGTTCTAAAATCCTATTTTATAATCTTTTAATTGAAATTTTACGAATAAATCCATTTCTTTCAAACTGATTCAATTCCAGTCCAACTGAAGCCCATCCTAGCAAATAGACCCTATTCCGGATCCAACGGGCTATGTCCCGTCAGTCCAAACGGCTGTCTGTGGCCTGTATCATTTAAATTAATATTTAAATCCTTTATAATTTTAATTCTGTCGTACAAATAAATTTACCGAGGCCACATACGGACTCAGAAAAATCAAAAAAAAAACATATTTGGCTTCGTTATGACAATACGGTCCTAACAAAATTAATTTCGTCTAATTCTAAGACTGTTTGAAAAATGGCTATTTTTCAGTCGATTAAATTTGACTGAAATGAACAAGACACATTTTCCTTTGCCATGCTCACATATGAATTCGGAAAATTCTAAAAATTGAAACCTAGCAATAATATGATATTCCGGTTCCGATGAAATTGGTTTCGTCGAAAACAGAGATCGTTTGAAAATTGGCTATTTTCACTGGCTTTAATCATTATTTAAAATGAAAATTTTAAATTCTGCCTCATTTTCCAACTAAATTACTTAAAAATAAAAATTTTAAATTGGCTCGGATTTTCCGGGTCGTTACAAAACTCCAACCATATTGTTTAACTTTGAAAAATCCTTTAAAAGAAAGGGTAATAGTAAGACCAACCCACACATAAACATAGACAATTTTTACCTTACTATAACCAAAACATTTTTGATATCGAAATTCGGTGATATTATAATAATGTCTTAATCAAATAAATAACTAAAGAGTAGAACGCTTGCATCTCACGCTCTACATATGTAGTATAAAATCAAAAACCATAGGGTGCTTATTGGAAATTGGATTCCAACTATGACAAGGTATGGGACCACCTCCCGATCAGTGTACTCTAGAGGGGATACATTAGGGTTCAACAAGAACATCTTGCAACCAGGTCACACATGACCGCCCACTCATTTAACTTGAGTGTAGTGAATATATTGTCACCCACGGTTGTTGGCCATCCAACCGTAATCCATAAGATACAGAATTGAAAGAAGAATAAATAATGATTTTTCTCTAGATCGGTCAAAAATATACCATGCTTAGGAATGACCCACTAGCCATGCTGCCTGCCCGATTTTTGTTATTTCCCGGTAGTGAGGCTTGAGGCTACGTTAAACTTTCAGAACATCTGGCCACCATACACTTTGAATGCCACATCGTCAAACCCGCCAAATCACTAGTTGATCTTCAAAAATATTACGGGTATAAAAGCTAAGAGAAACGAATTTCTCTGCCACCAGACGTAATATCTTGAAAAGATCGTCTTATGTGATTCGTTAGGAATACTCTGTCAGACATTCGTCTATACAAGTTGTCCTGGGTTTGGACAAACAAAACAGCCCTCGCATTTTTACTCTGTCTCCAATTATCTTTAGCATTTTCTAATTCAAAATGCCTATGTCTATACGGAGTGGTTTTCGGATATTAAATCTAACCGGTCTCTCCGTATTGACAACGATGGTCCAAAATCTCTGATAGCCGGTGATTTAACTATCAAAGGAAAATAAACATCCATCCAAATTTCTAACATCAACCAGTCACTAGCCCTTTCTAATATTTCACGTTTGTTTCCTTATCAGGTTTCTATATTGATTTCTAGTTACCAGATTTCTTAAAAATATTCTAACTCCTTAAATTTTTGGAAAATTTCGCCAGCACCTTCTTTGTACGGGTCACTCGGTACAACTACAAAACGCCCCGCTAGGCCCTTTCCATTCAAAAAAATAAATCAGAAAGCCAAGAGGCTTGCCCATTAGGCTCATAAAACCTCATATGGAATTGAAACATGTACCTTTTGTCGGGCATTTCACAATATACTCTTCATGCACTTCATTTCATACCTGTTAATCATATATATACGCCCATTTCCAATTTATTTAAATCAGTGTGATGACCCCAAACTTCTGTCGCATGAAAGAAAGGATAATCAATGGAATATAACATAATTATAACAATAGCAGATCTCAGATATCATCATAACACATAAATCATTGCAGCGGAAATAGAAATGTCATCAACATCACAACATCAGAACATCAGAGTGGCACAGTTACAGGGTACAACTTAGCAAATAGAAAGTCTCAGCAAGTAGAAATAATCTATACTCCATCAAGTACAACATAATCACCAACAGAGAATTCTAAATCCCTTCTTCGTGCGTCTGCATAGCTCTTCTGTCGGCTCTGAGCAGTCAGTAGTCGCTTCTTAATAAAATCAACTTTATCTGATGCTTCACGAATCATGTCGGGACCCAATACTAATCGATTTCCTGGTTCCACCCAACATGCGGGAGATCTGCATGGCCTGCCATATAATGCTTCAAATGGCGGCATCTGCAAGCTTTCTTGGTAACTGTTATTATAAGAGAACTCAACCAAGTGCAAGTGATCTTTCCATGACCCGCCAAAATCAAGAATGCATGCTCGCAACAAGTCGTCTAATATGTGGTTCACCCTATCAGTCTGGCCATCTGTCCGAGGGTGATAGGCGGTGCTCAAATTCAACTTTGTCCCTAGCTTTTTATTCCTGCTATGAAATTTTGATTTTTCGGATTTGGAAAGATATTTTTAAACAAATTTAAATATTTTTGGTTTCACTAAAATCCGATTTATTTTGAATCCTGTACATTCAGTCAAAGTTCAGATTCAAATCTTCAAACTGCCGTGCTATTTCTTACTCCTTTTAAAATTTAAATAAATATATTTGTTCCAACTTCGATTTAAACAAATTTTAAATCATTATTATTTAAAATAAATTACTTTAACTATTCAAAGTTCATTGAAATAGTTAAGATAAAAAAATTTAAATTGGTTCTATTTTTTTGGGTAATTACAATCAATCCAATCATTTTTATTTTAATCGTTTCCATTCGCTAATTAATTTTCCGATTAGCTTCTTTGCTTAATCTGCTTTTAATTTGAACATATCACGCTCAGAAATATTAATATTCGCTTATTCAAAAATCTAAACTCAATATCTTTGCTTGCTTCCAAATTTAATCCAAGTTCCATATTCAAATTCCCAATTTCAAATTATAAACTCAGTTTACTTAACAAATGTTATGTTCGATCAAAAACCATATTAACTAGTCCCTTTCGAAAATTAGTCAACTTCATTCGATAATTACAAATTTGATTTTTGATTCAAAAATCAATCCATTTACTCGACTTGAGTTCATATTTATTTTATAACTCCAATATGGATTTTTCTAATGGAAATTTGGGTTTTTATTCATTCAAAATCTTTTTATTTTATTAAAACGATTATGGCGCTGCTTTTTCTGAAATTTTGATTTTGACATAACTCAAAATCTATAAAACGAAATCCAGATTTTTCTCTTTCATTTGATAACTACCATTGAATAGGTCTGTACATTTCTTGTTTCATTGAATTCTGAATCATATTGAGTTTTATATACTCAACTGAAGTTCAAATGCCAAATTACGAACTAATGCGCTACGGCGAGTTCGTTTTAATCAAAATTAAATTATAAACGTTAACTTCATTTATAAAATAAATTTCAAGTTCATTTTCAATATTTAAAAATAATACAAGCTCGTTATCCAAATTTAATCTTACTAATTCAGGTTATCCAAACTTGTCGATTATTTCATGTCCTATTCATAACTTAGTTATGAAGTTATTCAAAACTCGAATTTCTGTGTTAAGTCCAATTCTCACGGAATTAGATTATTTATAAAATATCGATATCATCGGATTCCAATTATAAATTTCTTTGATGCAAGTAATTAATTAATTCAACTTACCTTACCATTACAAACTGATATCATCTCTTGATAATAGTGAAGTCATTCAAGTTGGGGTATTGTATTTACCTCTCAGACCTTGATCGACAATGTTCTTACCTTGAGACTGTAATAACCCGAAAATCCGAGCCAATTTAAAATTTTTATTTTGGAAATTTTGATGAATTTTGAATATTTAAAATGAATTATTTTAAATAATTACAACGAGAAATTTATTCTGAATAGAAATAGAACGTATATATTTGTATAGATCGTCGTTAGAATACAAATATTTATTTATAAATATAAAAGGAATTGAAAATGGCGCGGTAGTTCGATTTCTAAGTTCAAATGAGAGTACAGAATTCAAAATAAACCGGATTTTGGCGAAACCAAAAATATTAGAATCTAGTTGAGAATATCTTTCCAACGAATCTGAAAAATCGAAATTTCATAGCGGGAATCAAAAGTTATGCCCAGTTGAAAATTCAGAATAGTCGCTATGTAAATTATACATGGCCCAAAAAGTCAATTTTGCATACGGATGAATTTGGACTCGAAATCATTTCTATTGAGTTCAAAATGCCGTTTAGAACTCCGAAAAGTATAAGCTTCGATATATTCCGATATCCGGAATAGTGGCAATTGGTTTGAGCTTTTCGGTTAGCAAAACATAGCCCTTAAAAAGTGAAATTTTGCATATGAGCTCAGAATTCGACGAGATAAATTTTTCTGGATTCACAATGACAAATTATTGTTGAGTTCCAAAGTGCGCATCAAACGGAGTCAGTATGTGGCCGTGCGAAGAAAAACCATTTGTTCAAAAGCGGGCAGTCATTTTACAAAGGAACATTATTGATACGACCTCGGAATTCGATTCTATTTTTTTTTTGGATTCGTATCGTGTAATAATGGTTAAATCCATGAGGGCATGATTTTTGGAGTTAGCATGTGAGCGTGCAATAAGAAATGGTGCGCCAAAATCGCATTTTTAGACCTTATTTGAGCATTTTTGTGATTTTTAACGGACGGTCAAACGAACTCGGAATTCGATGAAACTTGTTTCGTTGGACTCGTCTTCACGTCTACTATGTCGTGTCTGAAATCTGCGGCGATTGGAGATAGTTAGCGTTCAGGTGATAGGCGAGAAACTAGCATATAATCACTTTTACTCCTTTCCTTCGTTCACTTTTTCTTTTTCTCTTTTCTTCCTCTTTCCTTAAAAATGGAGAGCTCCTCCACAACCATCGCCCCTACCCCGCTGCCGCACCACCTCAGGCCGCCGGCCGCCACCACCACTTCCCCCTCCTCCTCCTCTTCCTCCTCCTCTCTCTCTCTCCTCCTCTTTCCCTCTTCTAATTTGCAAACCCTACTCCCAAACCACCACCACCGCCACTCCGCCAGACCCACCACTGCCACAACCAGTCCCCATGCCCAATCAGGTCCGGCGCCGCCCACAGGCCACCCAATTCTGGCCGTGGGCCCCTCCTCCTCAAAAATCACATTTTTCACAAAAATCCCATTTTACATAAAACACCCTATCCTTATTTCGCAAATAACTCCCAAACCGTGCATTTCTAGCCTAAGTTCCTCAATACCAAAGTCGAAGAGCACGATTTTCTCTTCGATTTGGTATATGATAGTGCTATTTTGCATTGCGGAGTTGTCGGGAAAATGCGTCCAAAGTCTGTTGTCCAAACACTGTCAAAATGCTGTCTTTTCGCGATTTCCGGCGAAATGGCACATTTTCGGGAGGAAGACCACTAGGAAAAAGTTGTCCGGAATGGCGCGTTTAAGCTAGATAAAAAGATGGTGTGAAGATTGAAGCTCGTTTGCGAATTCTGGAACCAGAACAGCGAATCCGGGCGTTAGAAAAAATGTAAGTTTTCTCCGTTTTAAAGCTTCTATGGTTTTTGAAGAATGAAGTATATAAAAATATAATTTTTATATTATAGAAAGAATAAAAATATGATTTTTATATTATAAAAAGAATAAAAATATGATTTTTATATTATAGAAAGAATAAAAATATGATTTTTATATAGTAGAGATAATAAAAATACGATTTTTATATTATATAGATAGTAAAGATTTGATCTTTACTATATGAACAACGGTATAAAAATAGAATTTTTATCTATATAGTAGTAGTATAAAAATTTGATTTTTATATACATAGCAACAATATAAAAATGTGATTTTTATAAATGTAGTGACTACGGGCAGTGAAATTGGCAAAAAGGCGAGCACGACGAAGATTTCTACATAAGAAGAGTCGTGGCGTTTGGTTTAGCTAGTCGGTGAGAACTTCTCACTTTAAATTTCCTTTTCTAGTTATAAATATATAATAGGATGCAGATGGTGTTTAGTAGCACCCGACACCATTGTCCACAGACCATGGACTTGTTTGTTTGGTTGTGTAATTGGTTAGATTATTTGATCTAAATTTGGTTGTTTGGTGAATTGAAATTGGTTTGATTGATATGTGTATGGCGTGGGCCATTACTAGACCGGGGATAAGGCTAGGCCTTGTCCCGTTTCTAGTATCATGCCGTTATGCCGCCGAAATTTTCTAAAATAAGTTAGAAAAATAAAAATATCATTTTATTGTGTAAATGAACTGAATAGAAATTCATGTGTTGAAATAAAATATTTTATCGTTAAAAATATAATTTTTAACGTGTGTGTGAATAAAATAAAATAAAATATTCATTTACAAACCAGACGGTCTGTTTATGTACACTGTTTTAACTGATATTGATTGGGACGATAAATTTTACACGTCGCCCAACTGCACAAATAATATTCAGTGTTTGTTGACGTGAAACCCCACACGGGTATTGGGATGATATTTGACATACACTAGTCCCAATAATTAGTTGTGTGTCGATCAATAGGTTGACAGACAGTTGTGTTGTGCACTTTGGATGATGGTTGATTATTTATCGTTGCTATTATATACATGTGTTGTATGAAATCCATATAATTAACATTATATGGTAATTGATTGGGCCTCATTCCAATTGAGAAAATAAAGAATATTGTAAAATAAGATTCATGTGTTGACAGTACTCATGTGTTGAGATTAGTCATGTGTTGAAAAAAAATATAGATTCATGTGTTGAACGAAATATTTTAACAATAAAAATTAACATCTTTATCAAAATTTTATAAAATATATTACATAACAAAAATAGTCACGTGTTGACAGTACTCATTTGTTGAGATTAGTCAAGTGTTGAAAGAAATATAGATTCATGTGTTGAATAGAATAAATATTCATTTGTTGAATAGAATAAAGAAGTTTTTGAAAAATATAAAGCCGTGTTGATTAGAGATGCGTTATTTTGACGCGAGCGATATTTTTATCGATTTTATTCATTTTATAATGAATATTGGAAAGTGATTTCATAATCGAATATTTTGAATTGAACAGGATTGAAATTGAATTGAAATCAATTTGAAATGAATTTAAAACGAATTTATAATGGAAAATTCACTTTTGATTTTAAATTGAATATAAGCCGATATATTTTCTATTCAGAGCCTTGTATTTAATATCAAATGTGATTTGAGTTTGTCGTGAATGGTGTCTTCATTAACACTGTTCTTAAGCCCAGTTGAGAAAAAGATTAAATCTTTCTATTTAGATTCAGTGAAATGTACCAATTAAATAATGTTTAATTGGAATTGAATTTGAATGTGATTTTGGGTTTGTCGTGAACCGTGTTTTAGATGACATTGGTTCTTTAACCCAGTTAAAGACAGGATATTGATTTTTGAAAAGATTAAAACTAAGTGGAGTTTTAATGAATCTTTAATTAAATTGAAATGTGAATTGATAATTTAAATTACCAAATCTGAAAGGTGATCGAGAATGGAGTACCACCAGTTTTGCTCCAAAGCGATAGTTAAATCATTAATTAGATTTGAATGTGAAATGGTAATTAATTTTACCGATGACACCGTGGTGTTAGATATGGAGTATTACCAGTTTTGCTCCATGGGATATATAGGTTGGGGTTGGGAAATAAAATAAATAATTACTTCGGTGTGGTTCGCTAATCCCGACTAGATTGGAAAACCATGATATGGTTTGAAATGATATCCAAAGGAAGATTAAAGAATGAATTTAGAAGAATTTATCTTTGATAAAATTAAAGGGGAACCTTTCCCTAAGAATGTGATTTTGTGAATAAAGGAATATTCTGAATTGGAATGAGGCATTTGTTGTGTTTGTGTAACATTTGTTTATTATATACGTGGGTTATTCAGAAAGGCCGGGTTTATACCCATTCTGAATAACCGATTCGGCGATAAGTCGAAGATGAAGACGGTGGTTGAAGACCGGAAATCTTCACATCGTTTGGGTGATTGCTGATGATCTCGATTGGGCTGTACACCCAAGAGGAGAGAAACAGTTGGTGATCTTCCAAACGTGCTTGGAGATCGATGGATATGCGAGGAAAGTGCCTCCGGTTTCGTTCAGACCCAGAACGAACTTGTCAATGGATTGTGTGTCTGACATTGGATTTTATTCTGTGTTGATTGATCTCTACTAAATATACATCTGTTTGGCGGCGGAGAATTTATTCTCTTGCTTAACGCCCTTCTTTGAGACGTACGAGCTCAGAGGTTGTATATCGATAGACATCAATCGCATGGAGTGAATTGCCAGTGTGGCATGCGTAAGTGGCAATTGATCAAGGCTTCTGTTGAAAAGCAAAGTCTTGTGGTTGATGATCAAAGCACGGCCTATGTGGCGCAGCTTTGTGTATGACGTGAATTCGCGAGCCTCACACCTCGGTATGAGTCAAAAACGGGATACGGACCGTTGGGAGAACACGACGTTTCTTTCTAGCTATGGGTGGTGTCAGTGCTTAAACTGGCTGACATTTATATACTTTTCACCTGTGTGGTTGTTGGATGAGGCGCCTCAATATTGGGTCTGTTAGGACCGGGAAACGTGTGTTCAGGAATTGCCAATCCTCAAAAGTAAGAGAGGACCGGTGATTAGCACATAAATGAGTTTATTTTTATGCTTATATCTTATCTTTAATGTATATAAATAAATGCTACTTTGGGTATTTTGTGTGTTTTTATAGGTCATTGATTAATTGTCTCCTTCATTAAATAAAAGACCACTGATAAGAAAAAGAAGCTACTTTCCCATCTCAACAAGTTTTCAATCACAAAGGAAGCCGTAGCACATTGGTTAAGGCATGGAAATCTTTACAGAAAGACCTGGGTTCGATTCCCATCAAACTCTCTTTTTGTTGAAGAATGGAACGCGTTCACACTACCTCCCTTGCTTTGAAGAATTTATGGATTAGTGATTTATGGTGTATATATATATATATTCATATGTATGAATATATGATATACACTAATAAATATTTCAAGAATTGGAAGCATTCTTCATGGATAAATCAAAGGGAATCTTTCATTTTTACTCTCCATAAAGATGAAGATTTGATTAGATAGATGCCAAACATGATGCCAATCAATTTACATAAAGAAATTTGACATATATAGAAAAATATGAATTTAGAAAAGACGAATATGCCTAACCCGAGGTTAGACTGAGTTGTGGTTAAATCTTCCCGGAACCGACCGGCATATCCAGTGACCACAACAAGACCTGTCTAATGTGGGTGGTTAGTGCATGAAGCCCAAAAAAGAATCCGAGGTTAGACTGAGTTGTGGTGTAAATCTGCCCGGAACCGACCGGCACATCCAGTGACCACAACAAGACCTGTGTAATGTGAGTGGTTGGTTCTTTAATAAATTAAAGCTAAGTCAGGATTGGTAGGGTTAAGTAAATTAGGAAAACACTTAACCGATTCAACATGTTAACTAAAACGAATGGGCTGGGTTAGGTAAACTTGGACACTTAACCAAATAAACATGTTGATTAGAAAACCCTAGTAACGGGGACCCATTTCAGCAGTAACCCACATAGATGTATCATGGTACCCTGAAACTAGGCAGGGTGGGGCACGATTACTGGGCTGAATTATAAGCGGTCAAAACATCGGCGGTTGGTGGGCCAGTGTAGGTTCCGACGGAGTATGGGTGTGCACGTACTCCGGAGTGGAAAAATCAGGTACTGGACATCAGTAGTGTACACTGTGCATCTTGAATTGTGTCGGGTTGCCACCAGAGGGACTGATACACCCCATGGTGGGACCAGCATAGGTAGCTACAGTCAAGCGGGGGCCGAACGACACAGGACATGAATGCATGCGAGTAGGAGCCAATCATTAAGGGGATCGTTTGTTATAAACACGTGGCCTGGTTGAACCAATGGTTAAGTAGGTGCAGAGACTATAGTAAAGGGTGCGGTCACATGTTCCTCTTATCTTATATTAGGGTATTGTCCTATGTTCTATTATCACTGTCATGATCCTTTTCCTTGTTTAAATAATAGTAACCACTGAACTTACCAGACTTATTGTCTGACCCGTTTTCTTTCGTCTTCTTTTCTTTCGTTTCCCACCTCAGGTCCACAGGGAGGAAATACTCCAGCTTAATCAGACTCTTTACAAGCTTCAAGAAAGTAGATGTATGACTTGGACTCTCTTGCGTTGGCTATGGCTTTTGGATATGATCCTTGGGGATTTATGCATTTTTACTTTTTGGTTTATGCTTCTTTGTTGAATAATCAAGACAGAAATTATGGTGTGATGTTTTGAAGTTGTTTTGAGACAATTTGATGTAATGCTTTTGTATTGAACTACGTATGAAATAAATATTTGAATTCCGCTGCTTAAATCTATCTATCTTGTAAATTTTTCTGTGTCTTGTACCTATAACCCTCCACCAAAGTTAACGCATTCCCTTTGTGAGTGACCTTAATGGAGGTGGGGTGTTTCACTTGGTATCAGAGCAAAAGGTTTACCATATCAGATAAGAATTTTTGAAAACTATTTTTCAAAAAGAAATATAAAGAAACATTTTACAAGGAAAATTGTTGTTTTAAAACTTAAAAAGGCATAATCCCCAAAGCCATATGCACTATCTTTCTATCCTTCGTTTTGAATCTTTTCTTTTTCGTTTCAGCATGTCTGGGAATCTTAACCTTCTAGAAGGTGTGCGAATACCTGGCTGGTTCAGGAGGTACTTAGAGGCTAGGGCCAATGACGCAGGCCCAGCAGATATTCCTCCTCCAGCTGCAGCAGTTCCTCCTCCTCGTGCAAATGCTTTCTCAAAGATTTGTAGAGACTTTAGAGCCAAGGGTGGAAAGTGTTTCAAGGGAACTGAATCATTCGTAGAAGCAAGGAATTGGCTCAAAGAAACTGAGGATCTGTTCGTTATCTTCGAGGTGGATGATAGGCAGAAGATACAGTTGGTTGTATGGTTGCTCAAAGACGAAGCTTCCTATTGGTGGGAAGTCACTAACGCTGAAAGACATGTTGACACATGGATGGATTTCAGGATAAGGTTTGAGATTAAATTCCTCTCACAAGCTGAACGAAGTTTACAGTTGGAAAAGTTCTTATCTCTTAAACAAGGAAGTATGACGGTCAAAGAGTACGTCAATCAATTCAATCAACTGGCCCGATTTAGACTGGACTTAGTGAATACTCCTCATAAGAAGGCTCTCTGTTTTGTCAAGGGATTGAATGAGCCACTTCACAGCTTGGTTATGACATATATACCTATGGGGGCTACTTACGAGAGGTTGGTGGACATGGCACTCTTACATGAGGAAGACAAGGGCAAGAATGAGGCAAAAGCGGAAGTGCCTCAAGATAAGAAGGGGGAAGGGTCGCAAAACAAGAAGGTTGATTCAAAGAAAGGCGGGAAGAACAACAAACCCCGTGAAAAGAGAAAATGTAATTTTTGTGGCATTCCTGGACATTTGGTCAAAGACTGCAGGAAGAAGAAAAGGAAGATGGGTGGCTGTTTCCACTGTGGTGAGACAAGACACATGGCTAGGGCATGCCCAAAGAAGTAAGGGCAGGGAGCTGGACCTTCTTCTGGCGGACAAGTTCACGCTCTCACGGCACCTTCGCAAGAAGGAGGTAGAAATATTTCTATCGAAAGTTTAGTCTATCTTTTTTATCATCCTGTACGTACACTATTTGATTCTGGCGCATCGCACTTTTTTATATCTACTGCTTTAGTGGAATCTCTGCACCTAGACACCAGTATAGTAGAGGATCCCTTGGTTGTTTCAAATCCAATTGGGGGCTCGGCCTATTTGTCAATGGTTTGTTTGGATTTGAAAATATCTATACTAAGCATTGAGTTTAGATGTAATGCCTTTGTTTTGGGCTTCACGGGCTATGGGTTGATTCTAGGCATGGACTGGCTATCCAGTAATGGTGCTGTCCTCGATTGTAAAAAGAGAGTAGTTAGACTCATGACTCGCCTCGGTAACACTCTCTAAATTTCTTGAAATCCCATGAACTCCGTCATGCTCAGTAATCTAGAATCTCTTGATGCGTCTGTTGAGAACTTGCAGCCTGTAAGGATAGGCCGTGAATACTCGGATGTGTTTGAAGAGGTAAAAGGGCTTACCTCCAAAGCGGGAGATGTACTTCTGCATATACCTTGTTGATAATGCAAAGCCCGTTGTTTTACCCGTTAGGCACATGGCCCCAAGGGAGAGAAAAGAGATTAGCAAGCAAATTAAAGACTGCTTGATAACGGGTTCATAAGACGGAGTATTTCTGAATGGGGTGCTCCGGTAGTGTTCGCAACCAAAGCTGATGGTTCGCTTCGCCTATGCGTTGATTATAGAGAGCTAAACAAGCTGAACAAGAAGAATAGACACCCACTCCCAAGAATAGATGATTTGTTCGATCAGCTTGTAGGTGCGTCGGTTTTCTCCCAATTAGATTTAGCTACCGGGTTCCATCAGCTAAGGGTGGCTGAAGACAGCATTAATAAGACCGCATTCAGAACTCCCGATGGTTTCTTCGAGTGGCTTGTCATGCCCTTCGGCTTGACAAATGCACCCGCTTACTTGGTGGATTTAATGAGCAGGGTGTTCCGAGAGTTCCTCAATAAGTTTGTGGTGGTCCTCATAGACGATATTTTGATCTTCTCAAAGAATGAGGAATAACATGCTCAGCATCTAAAGGAAGTCATGGATACTCTCCGTGCACACCAGTTGAAGGCGAAATTCTCCAAATGCCATTTCTGGATAGAAGAAGTTGTTGAGTCAAGGAATTTAAGATGTTTTGATCAATGACAAGGAGAAATTCAAGATCGACAAAAAGAAGAGATTCGATGGTATTCAATGTTGGAGGTTGATTATTTAGTGTTTAGTTGAGTTATATTTGTTAAAATCTATCCTCAAATAATCATATACCTCAATGTTTTTTTGAATATATATGTGAATATATGTATGCACATTCATTGTGCATACTGCCTGAAACCGGTCGACCGATTTCATTCTGGACGGTCGACCGTTTCTGGGCATAATGCACAATGAACGTGCAAACGTGTATATAACGTATATATATATTCAAATACCAGTCTACTGGTCATTTTTTACCAGTCCACTGGTCTATGAACTGAAGCCATCTTTTCGAATAGACACCCTATTTCATCAATGGTTATGATCCTTTCTTTTCACCAAAAATCATCTCTATTCGTTGCTTCTCTTCACCAATGATTACATCTCTCCATCCTCAATAAAAGAAACATGAAATCATCATTTTAATTACAACAATTCTTTTTCTATTCTTGTTATCTAAGTGCTGATTTCATTCTTACTCTTTAAAAGCATTCAAAATATCACTATTCTCATATATCGTTATTTGAATCCTTGAATCTATATATTATTCTTTAGATTCAAACAACGATATCATCTTCCAAATCTTCATAATATCGAAATCATATTTGAGGATAAGATTATAGGAAGGTTGTACAAGAATTGACAAATTCGTGTTATTAAGAACACACATTGTCAAACTACAAGTTTATATCTTATTTGAAGTCCTCGGTGTTGTAAGAGGCGAGTTGTAAAGTCCTCATGTTGATAGAGGCGTGAAATCCCGTTCGGCTGCTCGGGTGTTGTGAACCTGTTTTCCTCAGGGTTAAGTGAGGATAGTGTTTAGTGAAATTCTAGATAGGAGATCTGGGACTAGACGTAGGACGGTGCTCCGAACCAGTATAAAAATCCCTGGTGTGATTTTTCTATTACTGCATATACTTATCTGTGATATTGCTACTGTGAGATCTTTCTTAGTATATATCATATATTCCGCATTTCCATATTACTGATCCTGCCTAAAGTCATCTATCGACACTTTCATTTGGTATCAGAGCATGGTCATCTCATAACCGTAACACAGTTATTTGATATATTCTAGTAATATGGCAAATAACGCAAGCACTAGTAACACCACTTACACAGAAGGTCAGTCAACACAAAGACCTCCTTTCTTTAATGGCCTAAACTATAGCTATTGGGCAACACGTATGGCTTTTTATATGCAATCAACAAGTTATGATGCTTGGAATGCTACTCAGAAAGAAATAGTCAATCCAACAACTGAGTATGCAGAATGGACAGCTGCTGAGAAAACCGCAGCTGCTGTAAATGCAAAAGCAATAAATATGTTGTTTTGTGCATTAGATCAAAACGAATATAACCGTGTTAGTATCTGTACCTCTACATATCAAATTTGGCAAATGCTAAAAATCACTCATGAAGGTACTAACAAGGTTAAACAAGAAAAAATATCTTTATTGAAAAGTCAATTTCAAATTTTCAAAATGAAGCCGAATGAAACAATCAATTAGATGTATTCAAGGTTTCAAACCATTCATTATGCTCTTATCGATTTAGGACAAAAATATTCTGATTTTGATGTAGTTTCAACAGTCCTACATTCACTGACTAATGAATGGGAAGGAAAAGTATTAGCAATAGAAGAAGCTAATGATCTTTCCACCATGAAGCCAGATGAATTGATAGGAAATCTTATGTCCTATGAAGCTAACTTGCAGGCTCGAAAAGAACAAAAATAAGAAAAGAAAAATGTAGCTTTTCATGCTGAGAAAGTTGAAGATGTCTCAGATTTCGAAGATGAGGATCTAGCATTCATTGCAAAAGGATTCAAAAAATTCTTAAAGCAACGAAAAGCTAGTCGATACAACAGAAAGAAGTTCGGATCAAATAAGCCATCATCATCAAATGTAGAATGCTTTAACTGTCATAAGAAGGGACACATGCAAAAGGATTGTCCAGAACAAAAGAAGAAGACAGAAAATGACGTGTTCAAACACAAAAAGGACAAGTCAAAGAAACGGGCATTCTCAGTGACATGGGATGATTCAGACTCATCTTCATCTGATAGTGAAAGTGACTCAGACAATGAGCAAGCTAATGTATGCTTTATGGGTAAAGAAGATGAGGTACAAATTCCGACTTTTGAAGAAGTTCTAGATATAAATGCTGAGTTAATGTATAAATTTAAATATGTAAAACGACAATGCAAGCAAGCTCAAGCTGATTTAAGTAGAGCAGAATTTGAACGAGATATGTTAAAAGATGAGAAGAAAATATTAGAGGAGAAACTTGAAAAAGCTCAAGAATCATCATCTAATATTGATTCTCAACTATCTTTTTTGAGTCAAGAAATTGAAACTCAAAAAGAGAAAAATGATGCTCTAACTACCGAAAATCATGAGCTTAAGGCAAAAGTCAAGATGTTAGACTTGAAAAAGCTAGTTTACAAACAAAGTTAGACGACATTACTCAACATGTTTCTAACTTTAACAAAGGTCGAGAAAATTTGACAAAAATTATTGAAAGTTCACAAACTGCTACAAATAAACAAGGTTTGGGATATAAGAAACAAGTTATCAAGAAACATCTTGGTAAAAGAAAAAGGAAAAATAAGGAAGTACGAGAAACTAAATCTAAGAAAAATCTTTGTTTATTATATTCCAAACCAAAACCGGTTGTGAAATTTCAAAAGAAAAATGTCAAATCTATAAAAATGTGGGTTCCTAAAAAAAATAACAATTTGATTAGGAACAAGTACATTCAAATTTTTTTGAGTTCTGTGCATCATAATCCAAATTATGTATATAAAGGGGATACTAGACCCGTATGGGTTTGGACTCCTAAGACCTAACTCTTAGGACCCTACAAAAAGGTGGGTACCATGGACTTAATTTTATTTTTTGCAGGTCCCACTTAAGAAAAGAGGAAAGTGGATACTAGACAGTGGTTGCTCGAAGCATATGACTGGAGACAAGAGCTTATTAACAAATATCACTTATTCAGATGGTGGCTCAGTCCCTTTTGGAGATAATTCAAAAGGCTATATCATCGGCAAAGGCGATGTGAGCAATTACGGTACATCAAACTTACCTCTTATTACTAATGTCATGCTAGTTAGGAATTTGAAACATAATTTACTAAGTATCAGTCAATTATGTGACAAAGGTTTTATCATTTCTTTTTCGGACAATAAATGTAGTATTTTGGATAAAGATCGAAATATAGCTTTTGAAGGATATAGAGACAGAAACATCTATATTCTGAATATGAATACCAATCATAATTCAAATATGTGTCTTGTAGCAAATGATAATGATCCATGGCTATGGCACAAACGTTTCTGTCACATAAACTTCAGAACTGTTGACAAGCTAGCCAAGAATGATCTAGTTAAAGGACTACCCAAAGTAAGCTTTAAGGTTGATAATCTTTGTGATGCATGTCAATTAGGAAAATTGACCAAATCATCTTTCAAATCCAAGAAAGTCATATCAACGTTACAACCATTGGAGCTATTACATATGGATCTATTTGGACCAACACAGGTTCAGTCAATAAATCATAATCGATATGTGTTTGTAATTGTTGACGATTACTCTCGATATATGTGAAAACCCGTAACTTCCCCGTGAAGGTAAGTGTCGGATAGTTCGAGAACAAGCCACAACAGAACTCATACAGAAGAACATTTCATTGTATATTACAACAATGCATCAGATTACAAGAATATACAGAGTATAAATGAATATTACACAGAAATACTAGAGATTTAAATTACATCGCAGCGGAAAATAATACAATACACAACTAGAAAGAGATATACGGATACAAAGCTTTCCGGATATCGTTCCAGCTGTAAACCAGGATCCTGTGAATATAAATCTGCAAAACCAAAACTACTAGCTGCCCGTGTCAAAATAAGGGCACCCAGAGTTTAGGTTAAAACAATAAACTCCAGGTCAGTCATGTGACTGGTGTGAGAACTAAAACAGTTATTGATCTTTATTTTTAAAGTTAGGTAAATCAAGGGACCACGCCGTATAACACGGAACGGGTTTCCTCCCAAGAATACCAGTGCATAAGACGAACAACGCAATGCTAAATAGAGAAAAATGAAGCTGTTATAAGACCCAGGTCCTATCACACAATGCAACGCAAGCCGGGGGATAGGGTTTTCCCTTATAACAGCTAAAGAATGCTTGATACGTTTTAAAACAAATCATTTGATACTATAGTCAGTGCATAGTGTATAAAACAACTTCAAATCATAAGTATCAATCATAGGCGGCATGAGCGCCCCATCCCACTATGTCGCCATATATAGGATTACAACTAAAACCGCAAGATCACGTATTTGGAAATTGGATTTCCGTCATGAACCAAGGCAAAAGATAGTCCTTACCGAATTCGAGACTGCCTAGCCCGAGTCTCAGGATCAGAACGCATCGACCTTTGGATCGTCAGGGCCGGTCCACACGGAGTGGATTAAAATGCCTGAGCACTACGTTTCGCCGCCCTTTGGGGCGTAAGCGAGCCAACAAGTGACTCCATCGGACCCGGATCGTCCGATCTAACCGAGGCGCCTCGCAACAGCAACAACCACATAAGTCAAACTTGTCTGGGCGTGTAAAACCACTGATGCCACTTTTAGCTAGGAGGAAACGTAGGCCCTCCCTGAGGTCCTTTCTCCCGTTTCTGGTTCATACCGGGGTGTGAGGCTCGCGATTCAACGTTACACAAAGCTATGCCACAAAGGCCGTGCTTTGATCATCAACCACAAGACTTTGCTTTTCAACAGAAGCCTTGATCATTTGTCACTTAGGCATGCCACACAGGCAAACCATCCTATGCAACTGATATCAGTCACACAGAATGAAATCCGATGTCAGACACACAGTCCATTTACAAGTCCGTTCTGGGTCTGAACGAAACCGGAGGCACCTAGTACCCCGCATATCCATCGATCTCCAAGTACGTCTGGACGATCACCAACTGTTTCCATCTTCTTGGGTGTACAGCCCAATCAAGATCATCAGTAATTACCCAAACGATGTGAAGACCTCCGGTCTTCGACCATCGTCTTCATCTTCGACTAATCGTCGTATCAGTTATCCAGAATGGGATAAACCCGGTCTTTCCGAATAACTCGCGTATATTTTAAATAAGTGTTACACAAACACAACATACGCCTCATTCCAATTCATCAGTCACTAACCGTAAATTAATCAAGAGAATAATTCCCCAACTATTAACCCCGAAGGCCGAAACCAACATTAGATCAATATCCAGAAAACCGTTCTGCTTAGCTAACCGACAGTTAGTTTCTGATTTCACATTCATAGGGAAAGGTTCCCATTAATTTTATCCAAGATAAATTCCTGAATTTATTCTCTAACCTTCCTTTGAATTTCGATTCAACTAGTCGGGATTAACGAACCTTACCGAAGTAATCATTTGTTTTAATTTCCCAATCCCAACCTATTCATCCCATGAAGTAAAACTGGTAGTACTTCATATCTAACACCACAGTGTTATCGGTAAATTCAATTACCATTTCACGTTCAAATCTAATTAAAGATTTAACTATCGCCTGGAGCAAAACTGGTGATACTCCATTCTCGATCATTTCAATCTAATTAAAGATTCATTAAAACTCCACTTAGTTTTAATCGTTAACTGGGTTAAAGAATCCGTGTCATTTAAAACACGGTTCACGATAAACCCAAAGTCACATTCCATTAATTATCGGGTTAAAGAACGAGTGTTATTTAAAACACTATTCACGATAAACCCAAAAATCAATATCAATTCAATTCCAATTAAATATTATTTAATTGGTACACTTCATTAAATCTAAATAAAAAGATTTAATCTTTTCTCAACTGGGTTCAAGAACAGTGTTAGTGAAGACACCATTCACGACAAACCCAAATCACATTTGATATTCAATATAAGGCTCTGAATAGAAAATATATCGGCTTATATTCAATATCAAATTCTACGATTAACAAATGTCGTATTGGAAATAGCGATATAAATATATATCTCTCAAATTTCCATAACAACATCTGTATAATCACGAATTCCAACATCGAAATATTCCGAAGACAATTTCGATTCAAATCCACTCCAATGCGATCATTGGAAATTCTGGTTATTTTTAAAACCCTTTTCAAATTCAATTTATTTATTTAAAAATAAATAGAATTATAATTCTAGTTCAAAACTAGTTCATTTCGATAAAAATCTATTTTTATCTTTTCAAATATGGATTTTTTCATCACAAATCATTTCTTATGATTTTACACAAATTATTACTAATTTTAATAATTTTATCAAGGCCCGTACAGTCGATTTCCATCAGTGGCCATCGAACTGCACTTACAGCGACCTTTTTCAAATTTGATTTGGACGTAACTCCAAATCCAACCATTAGATTTCTAATTTCTAATATTCTTTAGAAAGCTCTTTTCGATACGAACCCAACGGTTCCGATTTCAGGAGAATCCGACGGTCGGATCTCCCGTAATGTCCGTTTGAAATAAATGGTCGAAATTCACGAACTGCCGCGGCGCGGCGCGTTCTATTCAGGCCATTATATTATATATATTATATATATAATATATATTTCGTCGATTTCT
Source organism: Allium sativum (assembly GCA_030737875.1). NCBI lineage: Eukaryota > Viridiplantae > Streptophyta > Magnoliopsida > Asparagales > Amaryllidaceae > Allium > Allium sativum. The sequence continues at coordinate 224,751,072 of CM060911.1, read as the reverse complement.
ATTTAAAACGAATTTTATAAATAGTTTTGAATTCGTTTCAAAAATAATTTCAACCTCTATTTCAATTCAAAGCAAAATTGAATTCTTCTTTATAAATTCGTTTTAAAATTCATTTCTATTCAATTCAAATTTCAATTCAATTCGAATTCAATTCAATTTGAATTAAATTCAATTCGCTTTCAATTCAATTTGAATTCGTTTTCCATTCAATTTGAATTCGTTTTCAATTCAATTCCATTTCAAAATCGTTTTCTATTCGATTCAAATTGGTTTTCTATTCGATTCAATTCAAATTGGTTTTCTATTCAATTCAATTTCAAAATCGTTATATATTCAATTGAAATCAAATTGGTTTTCTATTCGATTCAATTCAAATTGGTTTACTATTCAATTTAATTCGAAATCGTTATATATTCAATTGAAATTCAATTTTCATTTCAAAATATTCGATTTCGAAATCACTGTTCAATATTCATTTTTAAAATGAATAAAATTGATATAAGTATCATTCACGTCAAAATGGCGTCAATCTAATCAACACGGCTTCATATATTTCTATTTTCAAATATTCTATTTCAAATATTTATATTATCAAAATATTTGTTATTATCAAAACATTTCGTTCAACACATGACTAATCTCAACGGATGAGTACAGTCAACACATGAACCTTTATATTGATAAAGATGTAAATTTTATTACTAAAATATTTCGTTCAACACATGACCAATCTCAATGGATGAGTACTGTCAACACATGAACCTTTATTTTATATTGATAAAGATGTAAATTTTATTACTAAAATATTTCGTTCAACACATGACCAATCTCAATGGATGAGTACTGTCAACACATGAACCTTTATTTTATATTGATAAAGATGTAAATTTTATTACTAAAATATTTCGTTCAACACATGACCAATCTCAATGGATGAGTACTGTCAACACATGAACCTTTATTTTATATTATTCTTTATTTTCTAAATTGGAATGAGGCCCAATCAATCACCATATAATGTTAATTATATGGATTTTCATACATTACACACATATAATAGCATTGAAAATAATCAACCATCAACCAAAGTGCACTACACTGTATAAGCATCAAATATAGATATCTAACGCTTATAACAGCCTGTCAATCAATCGATCGACATATTTAATCAATCAGGATGAGTGAACTTCTTATTTCATCCCAACACCCGTGTGGGGTTTCAAACAATCAAACACAGATTTTATTTGTGCAGTTGGGCGATGTGTAAAATTTATCGTCCCAATCAATGTCATTCAAATAGGTGTACATAAACAAACCGTCTGGTTTGTATATGAATATTTATTTATTCACATTCACGTTAAAAATTATATTTTTAACGATAAAACATTTTATTCCAACATATGAATTTCTATTCAGTTCATTCTTTAAATAAAATGATATTTTTATTTTTCTAACATATTTTAGAAAATTTCGGCGGCATAACGACACGATACTAGAAACGGGACAAGGCCTAGCCTTATCCCCGGTCTAGTGAAGGCCCACGCCATTCACACATCAATCAAATCCATTCATTTCACCAAACAATTCAATCTCAATCAAATAATCTAACTAATTTTTGAAATCAAACAAACAAGTCCATGGTCTGTGGACGATTGTGTCGGGTGCTACTAAGCACCGTCTGCATCCTAGTATATATATATATATATAACTAGAAAAAGAAATTGAAAGGTGAGAAATTCTCACCGAAAGCTATCCAATACCACGACTCTTCATTTATGGAAATCTTCATCGTCCTTGCCTTTTTGTCATCTTCGTTGCCCGTAGCCACTACATATATAAAAATCGAATTTTTACTTCGCTATTCAATATATAAAAATCGAATTTTTACTTCGCTATTCAATATATAAAAATCGAATTTTTATCACATTAAAAATAATATCTTTCTACGATAAGTATCATATTTTTACATAAGATGAAATCATACATTTCAAATCAAAGAAAACATATTTTTCTTATCACGGAAAACGTATTTCTCGAATCAAAGAAAATGGATTTTTCGAATCAAAGAAAATGGATTTTTCGAATCAAAGAAAATGGATTTTTCGAATCAAAGAAAATTCCATTTTTCATTCAAAGAAAATCCTATTTTTCATTCGCTATAATTTATAAAAACATATTTTTATCCATCTAATATATATAGACTATATTTTTATAAACGATTTCTTTACTATAAAGGTCGAATCCTTGTCATATTTGAAAACAATTCTACTTTGAAAACAATATTTTTCATAGAATAATAGAAATCATACTATATATATTTTATAAAAACTGATTTTATTATCAATGATTTTTACTGTAAAAATTTTTCTTAAACAATATCAAGTAAGAAAATAATTAACAGAGTAATCAATGAATAAAATGAACCTCTTCTTCCTCGTGACTTCTCTTCTATAGGCCGATGAAATCAGACCCATGCTCGTTGACTAGGGCTCCTCCTTGCACGATATATGAGGCACCGGACGTTGATTGGGATGTGCCACCTGAAGTGGCTCCGCTTCCGCTCCCTACGCCTCGAGTGGCGTGCCGTCCGGTCCCCTCCTCTGCCGTCAATCAGCGTTCGAACGGAGCTCAGTTGAGCTCGAAAATCGAGCCACTTACTGCACGATATACAACCAAACCACTATGGATCTGTAGAGGGGAGAATTCTTTCAAAAATCCCCCAAAGAATCGATATATTTCATTGTATGGATTGAAAGAAAAGTGGATTTAAAATCCTGAGCCAATTCCGCCGTTAATCGCTTGAACGGGGCTGCGCCTTTTTTTGCGTTGACCAATCAGGAAATTTTCTAGGGTTTTATAAATATTTATATTATTATTTAATTCGTTTAGTTTCTAAAATACATGTTTATTCAAACAAACCTCAAATCAAACCCAACGACTATCGCCCCTAGCTAATTACCCCCATTCCGAACACAATGGGATATGTCACGTTAGCCAATTCGACTGTTACAATCAGTTTTCGTTGAATTTAAAATATGAATCTTTATATATTCAATTTAAACGCACATTTCAATTTACTGGGGTCACATACTAACTCGAAAAATTCCAGAAAAATATTTTCTAGCTTCGTATTGACGATACGGTCCTAACAAAACTAGTTTCGTCGAATTCTGAGACCGTTTGAAAAATGGCCATTTTCCAGTCGATTAAAATCAATTGAAACTGGTCAAACGCGTTTTCCTTTGCCACGCTCACATATTGATTCAAAAAATTATGAAATTTGGAATCTAGCAATAACTTGACACTGCGGATCCAACAAAACTGGTTTCGTCGAAATCTGAGGTCATTTGCAAAATACCCATTTTCAAGGGCCTGAATTCCATAACGACTATTCAGAATTTTCAACTGGACATATCTTTTGATTCCCGTTATGAAATTTTGATTATTCGGATTCGTTGGAAAGGTATTATCAATTAGATCCTATTATTTTTGGTTTCACTAAAATCCGGATTGTTTTGCACCCGGTACATTCAATTGAAGTTTGAAATCGAATTATCGAACTACCGCGCCATTTTCAATTCCTTTTATAATTATTTATAAATATTATATTCTAACGACGACGCGTATAAATATACACGTTCGAATTATATTCAAAATAAATTTTTCGTCGATATTATTTAAAATAATCTATTTTAAATATTCAAAATTCGCTAAAATTGCCAAAACAAAAATTTTAAACTGGCCCAGATTTTCGGGTTGTTACAATCTCCCCCACTTAAAACTTTTCGTCCCCGAAAAGGAACAAAGTCGAAAGTGGTTTGATTAATCAACTCTACGTTCGATCTGGCTTTCATTCTCCAACTTTTCAGTTTCTGAGAATTTTCAAAAATTTCAAAAATTTGGCTAACACCCTAAATTTTCGAAAAATTTCGCCATAACCTCCCCTGCACCGGGAGCATCGGGGAATTTCAAAAAGCTTCCCCGGTCCTTCTAATCTCAAAAAGAAAAAGAAAAAGCCAAGCGGCTAGCCAATAGGCTCATAAAATCATCTTCACCCAAACAAAACAGTAAATTATGTAGTAAACATGTACCTATTTGTCGGGCAAACAAATTTTATTCTTCGGCTCTAGCCTCCTTGCTATGACCTGTTCAATGTAAGTACAAGTATATGCAAGCAAATGCGACCAAATTTCAATACAATTCATTATTTGATCAAATTAGGCATAATGGTTCAAAATTATCAAACAATTAAACAAACAACACAAACATCCATCAGTTAGTGGATTAGAGTTCCAAATTGATAATTTTGATACATATACAAAAATCATGTTTTTGATGCCAATTCACAACAATAAGCCCTATCTAATTTTGGTTCTCACACCAGTCAATAGGAAATATAAAGAAATCACACCTTCGGAGCACGAACATGTATATTGATGATGCCAAGGTCATTATCAACATCATCTCCGGGCGACTAGAGTGTGATTCTATATCTATCCAGTATATTAAAATTTCAAACACACGTGGATCAGACGTATACGCAAAATCTTTATATACTGGACTGTCCAACTCAATATATATAGATAATCAAATACGAATAATTGTTTTAAATTTCAAAACAAGATTTGTTTTCATTTTCAAAAATATACTCTTCACACTCGTTCTAGGATGCTACTGATCCCATCTCTAACGAGTCATTCTCGTTGGATATTACTAATCCAATTCTGATGAATTCTTCCGTATGGTCCTAATGTGTCCTGTTCTCTGAGCTTTGTAAACCAAAGCTCTGATACCAACTGTGAAAACCCGTAACTTCCCCGTAAAGGTAAGTGTCGGATAGTTCGAGAACAAGCCACAACAGAACTCATACAGAAGAACATTTCATTGTATATTACAACAATGCATCAGATTACAAGAATATACAGAGTATAAATGAATATTACACAAAAATACCAGAGATTTAAATTACATCGCAGCGGAAAATAATACAATACACAACTAGAAAGAGATATATGGATACAAAGCTTTCCGGATATCATTCCAGCTGTAAACCAGGATCCTGTGAATATAAATCTGCAAAACCAAAACTACTAGCTGCCCGTGTCAAAATAAGGGCACCCAGAGTTTAGGTTAAAACAATAAACTCCAGGTCAGTCATGTGACTGGTGTGAGAACTAAAACAGATATTGATCTTTATTTTTAAAGTTAGGTAAATCAAGGGACCACGCCGTATAACACGGAACGGGTTTCCTCCCAAGAATACCAGTGCATAAGACGAACAGCGCAATGCTAAATAGAGAAAAATGAAGCTGTTATAAGACCCAGGTCCTATCACACAATGCAACGCAAGCCGGGGGATAGGGTTTTCCCTTATAACAGCCAAAGAATGCTTGATACGTTTTAAAACAAATCATTTGATACTATAGTCAGTGCATAGTGTATAAAACAACTTCAAATCATAAGTATCAATCGTAGGCGGCACGAGCGCCCCATCCCACTATGTCGCCATATATAGGATTACAACTAAAACCGCAAGATCACGTATTTGGAAATTGGATTTCCGTCATGAACCAAGGCAAAAGATAGTCCTTACCGAATTCGAGACTGCCTAGCCCGAGTCTCAGGATCAGAACGCATCGACCCTTGGATTGTCAGGGCCGGTCCACACGGAGTGGATTAAAATGCCTGAGCACTACGTTTCGCCGCCCTTTGGGGCGTAAGCGAGCCAACAAGTGACTCCATCGGACCCGGATCGTCCGATCTAACCGAGGCGCCTCGCAACAGCAACAACCACATAAGTCAAACTCGTCAGGGCGTGTAAAACCACTGACGCCACTTTTAGCTAGGAGGAAACATAGGCCCTCCCTGAGGTCCTTTCTCCCGTTTCTGGTTCATACCGGGGTGTGAGGCTCGCGATTCAACGTTACACAAAGCTATGCCACAAAGGCCGTGCTTTGATCATCAACCACAAGACTTTGCTTTTCAACAGAAGCCTTGATCATTTGTCACTTAGGCATGCCACACAGGCAAACCATCCTATGCAACTGATATCAGTCACACAGAATGAAATCCGATGTCAGACACACAGTCCATTTACAAGTCCGTTCTGGGTCTGAACGAAACCGGAGGCACCTAGTACCCCGCATATCCATCGATCTCCAAGTACGTCTGGACGATCACCAACTGTTTCCATCTTCTTGGGTGTACAGCCCAATCAAGATCATCAGTAATTACCCAAACGACGTGAAGACCTCCGGTCTTCGACCATCGTCTTCATCTTCGACTAATCGTCGTATCAGTTATCCAGAATGGGATAAACCCGGTCTTTCCGAATAACTCGCGTATATTTTAAATAAGTGTTACACAAACACAACATACGCCTCATTCCAATTCATCAGTCACTAACCGTAAATTAATCAAGAGAATAATTCCCTAAATATTAACCCCGAAGGCCGAAACCAACATCAGATCAATATCCAGAAAACCGTTCTGCTTAGCTAACCGACAGTTAGTTTCTGATTTCACATTCATAGGGAAAGGTTCCCATTAATTTTATCCAAGATAAATTCCTGAATTTATTCTCTAATCTTCCTTTGAATTTCGATTCAACTAGTCTGGATTAACGAACCTTACCGAAGTAATCATTTGTTTTAATTTCCCAATCCCAACCTATTCATCCCATGAAGTAAAACTGGTAGTACTTCATATCTAACACCACGGTGTTATCGGTAAATTCAATTACCATTTCACGTTCAAATCTAATTAAAGATTTAACTATCGCCTGGAGCAAAACTGGTGATACTCCATTCTCGATCATTTCAATCTAATTAAAGATTCATTAAAACTCCACTTAGTTTTAATCGTTAACTGGGTTAAAGAATCCGTGTCATTTAAAACACGGTTCACGATAAACCCAAAGTCACATTCCATTAATTATCGGGTTAAAGAACGAGTGTTATTTAAAACACTGTTCACGATAAACCCAAAAATCAATATCAATTCAATTCCAATTAAATATTATTTAATTGGTACACTTCATTAAATCTAAATAAAAAGATTTAATCTTTTCTCAACTGGGTTCAAGAACAGTGTTAGTGAAGACACCATTCACGACAAACCCAAATCACATTTGATATTCAATATAAGGCTCTGAATAGAAAATATATCGGCTTATATTCAATATCAAATTCTACGATTAACAAATGTCGTATTGGAAATAGCGATATAAATATATATCTTTCAAATTTCCATAACAACATCTGTATAATCACGAATTCCAACATCGAAATATTCCGAAGACAATTTCGATTCAAATCCACTCCAATGCAATCATTGGAAATTCTGGTTATTTTTAAAACCCTTTTCAAATTCAATTTATTTATTTAAAAATAAATAGAATTATAATTCTAGTTCAAAACTAGTTCATTTCGATAAAAATCTATTTTTATCTTTTCAAATATGGAGTTTTTCATCCCAAATCTTCACAAATCATTTCTTATGATTTTACACAAATTATTACTATTTTTAATAATTTTATCAAGGCCCGTACAGTCGATTTCCATCAGTGGCCATCGAACTGCACTTACAGCGACCTTTTTCAAATTTGATTTGGACGTAACTCCAAATCCAACCGTTAGATTTCTAATTTCTAATATTCTTTAGAAGGCTCTTTTCGATACGAACCCAACGGTTCCGGTTTCAGGAGAATCCGACGGTTGGATCTCCCGTAATGGCCGTTTGAAATAAATGGTCGAAATTCATGAACTGCCGTGGCGCGGCGCGTTCTATTCAGGCCATTATATTATATATATAATATATATTTCGTCGATTTCTATTTAAAACGAATTTTATAAATAGTTTTGAATTCATTTCAAAAATAATTTCAACCTCTATTTCAATTCAAAGCAAAATTGAATTCTTCTTTATAAATTCGTTTTAAAATTCATTTCTATTCAATTCAAATTTCAATTCAATTTGAATTCAATTCAATTCGCTTTCAATTCAATTTGAATTCGTTTTCCATTCAATTTGAATTCGTTTTCAATTCAATTCCATTTCAAAATCATTTTCTATTCGATTCAAATTGGTTTTCTATTCGATTCAATTCAAATTGGTTTTCTATTCAATTCAATTTCAAAATCGTTATATATTCAATTGAAATCAAATTGGTTTTCTATTCGATTCAATTCAAATTGGTTTTCTATTCAATTTAATTCGAAATCGTTATATATTCAATTGAAATTCAATTTTCATTTCAAAATATTCGATTTCGAAATCACTTTTCAATATTCATTTTTAAAATGAATAAAATTGATATAAATATCGTTCACGTCAAAATGGCGTCAATCTAATCAACACGGCTTCAAATATTTCTATTTTCAAATATTCTATTTCAAATATTTCTATTATCAAAATATTTGTTATTATCAAAACATTTCGTTCAACACATGACTAATCTCAACGGATGAGTACAGTCAACACATGAACCTTTATATTGATAAAGATGTAAATTTTATTACTAAAATATTTCGTTCAACACATGACCAATCTCAATGGATGAGTACTGTCAACACATGAACCTTTATTTTATATTGATAAAGATGTAAATTTTATTACTAAAATATTTCGTTCAACACATGACCAATCTCAATGGATGAGTACTGTCAACACATGAACCTTTATTTTATATTGATAAAGATGTAAATTTTATTACTAAAATATTTCGTTCAACACATGACCAATCTCAATGGATGAGTACTGTCAACACATGAACCTTTATTTTATATTATTCTTTATTTTCTAAATTGGAATGAGGCCCAATCAATCACCATATAATGTTAATTATATGGATTTTCATACATTACACACATAATAGCATTGAAAATAATCAACCATCAACCAAAGTGCACTACACTGTATAAGCATCAAATATAGATATCTAACGCTTATAACAGCCTGTCAATCAATCGATCGACATATTTAATCAATCAGGATGAGTGAACTTCTTATTTCATCCCAACACCCGTGTGGGGTTTCAAACAATCAAACACAGATTTTATTTGTGCAGTTGGGCGATGTGTAAAATTTATCGTCCCAATCAATGTCATTCAAATAGGTGTACATAAACAAACCGTCTGGTTTGTAAATGAATATTTATTTATTCACATTCACGTTAAAATTTATATTTTTAACGATAAAACATTTTATTCCAACATATGAATTTCTATTCAGTTCATTCTTTAAATAAAATGATATTTTTATTTTTCTAACATATTTTAGAAAATTTCGGCGGCATAACGGCACGATACTAGAAACGGGACAAGGCCTAGCCTTATCCCCGGTCTAGTGAAGGCCCATGCCATTCACACATCAATCAAATCCATTCATTTCACCAAACAATTCAATCTCAATCAAATAATCTAACTAATTTTTGAAATCAAACAAACAAGTCCATGGTCTGTGGACGATTGTGTCGGGTGCTACTAAGCACCGTCTGCATCCTAGTATATATATATATATATAACTAGAAAAAGAAATTGAAAGGTGAGAAATTCTCACCGAAAGCTATCCAATACCACGACTCTTCATTTATGGAAATCTTCGTCGTCCTTGCCTTTTTGTCATCTTCGTTGCCCGTAGCCACTACATATATAAAAATCGAATTTTTACTTCGCTATTCAATATATAAAAATCGAATTTTTACTTCGCTATTCAATATATAAAAATCGAATTTTTATCACATTAAAAATAATATCTTTCTACGATAAGTATCATATTTTTACATAAGATGAAGTCATACATTTCAAATCAAAGAAAACATATTTTTCTTATCACGGAAAACGTATTTCTCGAATCAAAGAAAATGAATTTTTCGAATCAAAGAAAATGGATTTTTCGAATCAAAGAAAATGGATTTTTCGAATCAAAGAAAATGGATTTTTCGAATCAAAGAAAATGGATTTTTCAAATCAAAGAAAATGGATTTTTCGAATCAAAGAAAATTCCCTTTTTCATTCAAAGAAAATCCTATTTTTCATTCGCTATAATTTATAAAAACATATTTTTATCCATCTAATATATATAGAATATATTTTTATAAACGATTTCTTTACTATAAAGGTCGAATCCTTGTCATATTTGAAAACAATTCTACTTTGAAAACAATATTTTTCATAGAATAATAGAAATCATACAATATATATTTTATAAAAACTGATTTTATTATCAACGATTTTTACTGTAAAATTTTTTCTTAAACAATATCAGGTAAGAAAATAATTAACAGAGTAATCAATGAATAAAATGAACCTCTTCTTCCTCGTGACTTCTCTTCTACAGGCCGATGAAATCAAACCCATGCTCGTTGACTAGGGCTCCTCCTTGCACGATATCTGAGGCACCGGACGTTGATTGGGATGTGCCACCTGAAGCGGCTCCGCTTCCGCTCCCTACGCCTCGAGTGGCGCGCCGTCCGGTCCCCTCCTCAGCCGTCAATCAACGTTCGAACGGAGCTTAGTTGAGCTCGAAAATCGAGCCACTTACTGCACGATATACAACCAAACCACTATGGATCTGTAGAGGGGAGAATTCTTTCCAAAATCCCCCAAAGAATCGATATATTTCATTGTATGGATTGAAAGAAAAGTGGATTTAAAATCCTGAGCCAATTCCACCGTTAATCGCTTGAACGGGGCTGCGCCTTTTTCTGCGTTGACCAATCAGGAAATTTTCTAGGGTTTTATAAATATTTATATTATTATTTAATTCGTTTAGTTTCTAAAATACATGTTTATTCAAACGAACCTCAAATCAAACCCAACGACTATCGCCCCTAGCTAATTACCCCAATTCCGAACACAATGGGATATGTCACGTTAGCCAATTCGACTGTTACAATCAGTTTTCGTTGAATTTAAAATATGAATCTTTATATATTCAATTTAAACGCACATTTCAATTTACTAGGGTCACATACTAACTCGAAAAATTCCAGAAAAATATTTTCTAGCTTCGTATTGACGATACGGTCCTAACAAAACTAGTTTCGTCGAATTCTGAGATCGTTTGAAAAATGGCCATTTTCCAGTCGATTAAAATCAACTAAAACTGGTCAAACGCGTTTTCCTTTGCCACGCTCACATATTGATTCGAAAAATTATGAAATTTGGAATCTAGCAATAACTTGACACTGCGGATCCAACAAAACTGGTTTCGTCGAAATCTGAGGTCATTTGCAAAATTCCCATTTTTAAGGGCCTGAATTCCATAGCGACTATTCAGAATTTTCAACTGGACATATCTTTTGATTCCCGTTATGAAATTTTGATTATTCGGATTCGTTGGAAAGGTATTATCAATTAGATCCTATTATTTTTGGTTTCACTAAAATACGGATGGTTTTGCACCCGGTACATTCAATTGAAGTTTGAAATCGAATTATCGAACTACCGCGCCATTTTCAATTCCTTTTATAATTATTTATAAATATTATATTCTAACGACGACGCGTATAAATATACACGTTCGAATTATATTCAAAATAAATTTTTCGTCGATATTATTTAAAATAATCTATTTTACATATTCAAAATTCGCTAAAATTGCCAAAACAAAAATTTTAAACTGGCCCAGATTTTCGGGTTGTTACAATATACATGGGTAATTTTCTTGAAAAACAAAAGTGACACTTTCAAACATTTCAAATCCTTCGTGAAAAGAATTCAAAAATCAAAAGGGCTTAAAGTTAAAAACATAAGAAGTGATCATGGCGGAGAGTTCGAAAATAATGATTTTGAACATTTTTGCACAAAGAAAGGTATAAATCATAATTTTTCGTTTCCTAGAACTCCACAACAAAACGGAGTTGTAGAACGGAAAAATCGGACTTTACAAGAATGTGCAAGAACATTATTAAATGGATCCACTCTATCAAAACATTTTTGGGCAGAAGCTGTTGCAACTGCGTGTTATGTTTTGAATCGTGTATCTATTCGACCTCTGACCAAAAATACATCCTATGGGCTATTTAATCAAAGAAAACCAAATATCTCATATTTCAAAGTTTTCGGCTCTAAATGCTTTATTTTAAATACGAAAGACCATCTTGGAAAATTTGATTCCAAATCCGATGAAGGTATATTTGTCGGATACTCGGAACGAAGCAAGGCCTATCGTATATTTAACAAGAGAACTAAAACTATTGAAGAATCACTTCATGTTTATTTTGATGAATTCTTTAAATCATCTCATATCGTATCAGATGACGAAGAAACCATAGTCACTGATAATCCTGTCATCACAAATAACGACTCTGACTCAGAAATTGTTGACGATATCCCTCAACCTGCTATGATACCTTCTCCATCAAGATTTAGATCTCCTCCAAGAATTCTAAGGGATAATCCAGTTCAAAATGTTATTGGAGAAGTAACATCACAAATTAGAACAAGAAGTCAACTAAATCAAATGGGTCATGTCGCATTCCTTTCAAATATCGAACCTAAGAATCCGAAAGAAGTTGCTACTGATGATTACTGGATCATTGCCATGCAAGAAGACCTAAATCAGTTCGAGCGCAATGATGTCTGGGAACTTGTTCAAAGACCGACTGATCAGTCAGTCATTGGTACGAAATGGGTCTATAAAAATAAGGCTGACGAACAAGGAAATATAACCAGAAATAAAGCAAGATTAGTAGCACAAGAATATAATCAGGAAGAAGGTATCAATCTTAAAGAAACCTTTGCTCCTGTAGCTCGATTAGAAGCTATTCGAATTTTACTGTCCTTTGCTTGTCATCATGATTTTAAACTTTATCAAATGGATGTCAAAAGTGCATTTTTAAATGGATTTATCAAAGAGAATGTATATGTCGAACAACCTCCTTTGTTCGTACATGAGAAATATCCTGATCATGTATATAAACTTAAGAAAGCTTTATATGGATTGAAATAAGCACCTCGTGCTTGGTATGAGCGATTAAGAAGCTATCTTATCGATTATGGATTTCAAATTGGTAAAGTTGATCATACTCTATTCATTAAGCTTTTTCAAAAAGATATATTAGTTATCCAAATATATGTAGACGACATTATCTTTGGTTCAACAAACGACAAACTTTGCAAAGAGTTTGCAAATATTATGACCAAAGAATTTGAAATGTCTCATATGGGAGAACTATTGTATTTCCTTGGTCTTCAAATCAAACAACTTTCTAACGGTATTTTTATTAGTCAAGAAAAATACTGTGGAAACTTAGTCAAACGCTTCGGTTTAGAAAATACCTCTGGTAAACCAACTCCTATGAGTACGACCACACATCTTGAAAAAGATGAACATGGTAAGAATGTTGACCAGAAGTTATATAGAAGCATTATTGGTTCTCTCCTGTATCTTACCGCGAGTCGTCCTGATATTATGATGAGTGTTTGTTTATGTGCAAGGTTTCAAGCTAATCCTAAAGAATCACATTTACGAGCTGTAAAACGAATAATACGATATCTTAATAACACCAAAGACTTTGGTCTTTTCTACCCGAAATATTGTCCATTTGAATTAGTATCGTATAGCGATGCTGATTTCGGTGGCTCTCGCACGGATAGAAAGAGTACAAGTGGTACGTGCCATTTTATTGGAAAATCACTTGTCTCTTGGTTTAGTAAGAAACAAAATTGTGTTTCACTCTCGACATGTGAAGCTGAATACATATCAACTGCTCTAGCTTGTACTCAAGTTTTATATATGCAACAAACACTTCGAGATTTCGATATTCATTTATCAAAGTCCATCATATATTGTGATAACACAAGCGCAATCAATTTATCAAAAAATCCAGTCAATCATTCCCGAACAAATCACATTGATATTCGACATCATTTCTTAAGAGATAATATTGAAAAAGGAACAATATGTCTCGAATATGTCCAGACTGACAACCAATTAGCAGACATTTTAACCAAGCCTCTACTCGAATCTAGTTTTATCTCTTTACGTAGAGAGCTCGGCTTGATTTCTAGAAACGAACTTGGTGTATAAGGATTATAAATATATATATAAACTATTAAGTTCTTCTCTAGCCGGTAAATTCATTTGTTTTTTAACTTAGCTAATTAATAGTCTTTTACTATTATTAGCAATTCATTTTGAGCTTTACAAACTTTGAGTGGTTCATATTCTCTGAATGCTTTCCATCCATTACTTCCTACTTCGTAAAAGCTATAAATACATACTCCTTCTTATTGTTTTCTGCATCACTTTCTAAGTGTCTAGTTTTAACATTGATACACAAGTCCATATACTCTTATGGCACACATATGTGATGAATGTGCTCAACGGTCTCACATCTCGGTCACTAGCTCCGAACCGGAGGAGTACTACTCTCCGGAAACACCGAAGAGCAGACCGGAATGTTCGCATACTCCTAGACATACACCCAAACCCAAACGAGCTAAGAAAGCACTATTTTGTTCTCTAGGTACGAGAGAGAAGATCAATGAAATTCATCACTACCAGATACATCAGTTGGATCTCCAGCGTCAACTGCATTATGAACAAAAACTCACATCTGATCGTTTAACTCTCTTATAACGAATGGCGTCATTTTTCTGTAGCACGGATAGACATGGGGTACATGAACCAATACCAATGCCACACCCTCCGTCTACATCTCGAAGTCCTAACTCATGGGATCGTAATTATGCGAGAAATGAAGGATCAAGAGAAAATTGGTTGCCATGGACGCAGAGAGTTTCGAATATTCAAGAAAAATCCGAAGACAAGTAATCTACCTCTCATTAAGTTATATCGTTTTTAAAACGTTTATGTTGCAAAATAATTTTATAGTTTTAATTTTTATTTCTATATTTGTTTTCATAATCTTCGTTCAAAATTCATGTTGAGTTGAAATAAATTAAAGTTCTCTATTTTCAAAATTTTCAAAAACCAGAAAAACAAGCATACACAGGAACGGTCGACCGTCTGGAATAGACCAGTCGACCGATAAAGGTCTTTGGAAATGTTTATTTTGTTGAACCGGTCGACCGCCTGAAAACTACCAGTCGACCATTCAATTCTCTAGAATTTTTTTTCAACTCAAAAGTACACCAGTCGACTGTTTATAATCCATCGGTCGACCGGTAATGTTCTCTGAAATTTATTACCCCCAGGAACCAGTCGACCGTTTTTAATCCAACGGTCGACCGACAAAGTTCTCAAGAACTTATTTACCCAGGAACCAGTCGGCCGGTCCAAAAATAACGGTCGACCGATCATGCGTTTTTTCAGTTTTCCCTCTCCAAATCGACACGTCGAATCATTTTTACTACATCCTTTCACTGATTATTTATTCATCTCCTTCTCTAACTTTTGAAAAACCAAAAACCCCCAAATCAATTTCTTTTTATTTTCATTGGCACCTCCTCAAAAGAAACCCAAAAAAATCATCCTCCACTCCACTTCAACCCATAGATGCTAACATCAAACAATGGCTCATGGATCCTATTGCAGTGAAATGATGGAATGCTATGAAGGATTACACAATTCACGAAGGTTCTTTCATAGATTTATCTGCTTTTATCCTCTATGATGTTGAAGAATTGACGTTAAGGCTCATATAAAATCACTACTTACTTTTGATAAGAACAACATAGAGATTAGTCATATTATGATTAGGTTGTTCTATGCTAAACTTAACCTACAGAAATTCAAACCAGAGAATGCTTCTAATTGTATTTGGTCCGTAGTTTGTGGTCATCATGTTTTCATTTCGAAGGAAAGAATGGTCATGGTTCTCGGTTCACCTAATAGTGGTCAAGAATTTTCTGCTGATTTCTGTACAGTTCACACTCGTGATAAAATCAGTCATCTTTTTATCGAGGATCATAAATTGAGTACCAAGGCGATTAATTTATGACCCACGGCTCGAGTTATACATCATGTTCTTACACGATATTTATTGCCAAGGGTTGGTAATTTTGACACGGTTTATAAAGAAAATTTCAAAGCACTTTATGCGATCTATGGAGATATCGAGATAAATTGGATAAACAAGATTTTCGACAAGATTCTGCTTGTGAATGACCGCACAAGGCCACACTTATTTTACAGTGAATATATTATGCGGCTATTACTCGGTTGTGGAGTAAAATCTTGCGAATCTAAAATCTCCAAGCCAAAGTGCATTAACAAAGCAACTCGAAAAAGGATGAAGCTTCCTGACCCTTGTATGAGTATCATTCCTTTTGAGCAACACCAACAACAACGTCCTCAAGGGACCACTTCTTCTACGATTCCCAAACCTAAGCCCGAAGAAGTCAGGCTTCTTGACCCTTCGTCGTCAACTAAGGACTCGCTTGCACAAATTGCACAAAACCAATTCCTTCTAGAAGCTAGACTTAAAAGAACCGACACCAAACTCGACCGTTTGGATACAAAGCTTAATAAACGGTTCTCCAAGCTTAAGTCCTTCTTTGGTACTATTTGGGATGCAATTTCTTGTGCATCGTCATCCTCCTCTGCTCAAATACAAGACCCGGGAAAACGTCCCATGCCTCCTACATTTACATGGTCAACATCTATGGAAAGCACATCCTCAGGAAACAATGCTGGACGTGGTCGCGGGACTTATGAGACCAAGGAGGAAGAAGAAGGAACCAACGATGACGACGAATTGGAAGGAGACAAGGATGAAGGAAAAAGTAAAGCCATTGATTTGGAATCTATGGAAACCGATTCTCCACCTCACTAGCTTATTATCATTCGCGTTTTATGATAGTATGTTTTAATTTTATGCAAAATTTAAAACCGACACTTGTATATAAATAGTGTCATATTTATTTTGGGTGTGTACGTCTTAAAACTTTAGGTACTTGACTTGCTTTTGGTATGCTTGGGTTGTATTATATGCTACAATATTGAATGCTTATAGTGCTTTTATAATTTGTGTGATCTCTATTCCTTTTTGTCGATGACAAAGGGGGAGATAAATGTTACTAACAATGTGTTATGCAGACATATTTTTAAGTATGTATTTCAGGGGGAGTATACATTCAGGGGGAGTAATAAACTCTTTCAGATCTATATTGTCATCAATCAAAAAGTGGGAGAATGTTGAGTCAAGGAATTCAAGATGTTTTGATCAATGACAAGGAGAAATTCAAGATCGACAAAAAGAAGAGATTCGATGGTATTCAATGTTAGAGGTTGACTATTTAGTGTTTAGTTGAGTTATATTTGTTAAAATCTATCCTCAAATAATCATATACCTCAATGTTTTTTTGAATATATATGTGAATATATGTATGCACATTCATTGTGCATACTGCCTGAAACCGGTCGACCGGTTTCATTCTGGACGGTCGACCGTTTCTGGGCAGAATGCACAATGAACGTGCACACATGTATATAACGTATATATATTCAAATACCAGTCTACTGGTCATTTTTTACCAGTCCACTGGTCTACGAACTGAAGCCATCTTTTCGAATAAAAACCTTATTTCATCAATGGTTATGATCCTTTCTTTTCACCAAAAATCGTCTCTATTCATTGCTTCTCTTCACCAATGATTACATCTCTCCATCCTCTATAAAAGCAACATGAAATCATCATTTTAATTACAACAATTCTTTCTATTCTTGCTATCTAAGTGCTGATTTCATTCTTACTCTTTAAAAGCATTCAAAAGCTCACTATTCTCATATATCGTTATTTGAATCCTTGAATCTATATATTATTCTTTAGATTCAAACAACGATATCATCTTCCAAATCTTCATAATATCAAAATCATATTTGAGGATAAGATTATAGGAAGGTTGTACAAGAATTGACAAATTCGTGTTATTAAGAACACACATTGTCAAACTACAAGTTTATATCTTGTTTGAAGTCCTCGGTGTTGTAAGAGGTGAGTTATGAAGTCCTTGTGTTGATAGAGGCGTGAAATCCCGTTCGGTTGCTCGGGTGTTGTGAACCTGTTTTCCTCAGGGTTAAGTGAGGATAGTGTTTAGTGAAATTCCAGATAGGAGATATGGGACTGGACGTAGGACGGTGCTCCGAACCAGTATAAAAATCCCTGGTGTGATTTTTCTATTACTGCATTTACTTATCTGTGACATTGCTACTGTGAGATCTTTCTTAGTATATATCATATATTCCGCATATCCATATTACTGATCCTACCTAAAGTCGTTTATCGACACTTTGAGAAGTTAGGTTCCTTGGGCACGTGGTGTCCAAAGAGGGGATAGCTGTAGACCCCGCAAAAGTGGTTGCTTTGCAAGATTGGAAGGTTCCTCGAAATGCAACCGAAGTCCGAAGCTTTCTCGGGCTAGCAGGCTTTTATCGAAAGTTCATCAAAGATTTTGCAAAAATCTCAGCTCCACTAACAAGATTAACAAAGATGAACCTAGCTTTCTATTGGGATTTTGATTGCGATATTGCTTTCCAACGTTTGGAAAGGGCTCTAACAACAGCCCCATTTCTGACATTGCCTGATGGAAGCAAGATGTTTACAGTATACACAGATGCATGCGGAACGGGACTAGGCGCTATTCTGATGCAAGAATGGAAGGTAGTGGCTTATGGTGGAAGGCAGTTAAAAGTACATGAGAAAAACTACCTAACCTACGACCTAGAGTTGGCAGCCATCGTTTTTGCGCTTAAGTCTTGGCGCCGTTATCTCCTAGGTGAGAAATTTGAACTATATACTAACCATAAATCGTTGAAATACCTATTCTTGCAGAAAGATCTCAACTTGATGCAGCAAAGACGGATGGAGTTTCTTGCCTCGTACGATTTTGAGATTTCTTACACTCCTGGCAAGGGCAATGCAGTAGCAGACACCTTGAGTAGAAAGAAACTGACCCTAAGCCCTCTCTTTGTGGAAAGGAAAAGCTTGGAGTTCATAGCAAGCTTTAACTTCAGACCCTCCACTGACTTTGTACCCGGCTTGCTAGCAACGTTAGAAGTGCAACCAACTCTATTGGACTCAATCGGGGCCGCGCAAAGAGGAGACCCTCATCTAGCCGAAGTGATGGACAAATTAATTAGGGGTGAAACTTCTAGTCACCTCAATAGATGCTCCGTCGATGCCAAGGGCTGGTTGAGATGAGATGGGAGACTATGTGTCCCATAAGTAAGGGATTTGGTAAAGGTGGTTCTAAAAGAGGCACATCGTTCCAAGCTGACCATACACCCAGGCAGAGACAAAATGTATAACGACATTAAAAGAGTTTTCTTTTGGAATGGCATGAAGAAAGACGTAGCTGAATTTGTTTCTAAGTGTTTAATATGCCAACAAGTCAAGGCGGAGCAGAAGAAGCCTGGTGGTCTGCTCCATCCTCTAGAGGTCCCACAATGGAAATGGTATAGCATCTCGATGGACTTTATAGATGGGTTGCCTAGGTCAAGAAGGGGCAATACTAGTATTTGGGTTATTGTGGACATGCTCACAAAAAGCGCCCACTTTATACCCGTCAAGAGTAGAAGGACTGCCTCATCTCTAGCATTCATATATCTTCAGGAGATAGTTCGACTCCGTGGGATACCCTCCAGCATAGTGAGTGATCGAGACCCTATCTTCACAAGCGAGTTTTGGAAGAGTTTATAAGAGGCTGTAGGCACACAGTTATGCTTAAGCACGGCCTATCACCCTCAAACCGATGGCCAAACGGAAAGAGTCAACAGAGTATTAGAAGACCTCTTGAGGTTATGCATTATTGACTTCGGAGGTACATGGGAGGATCATCTACCTTTGGTGGAATTCGCTTACAACAATAGCTACCAAGCTACCATAGGCATGGCACCTTTCGAAGCTTTATATGGAAGAC
This sequence comes from Allium sativum, assembly GCA_030737875.1. Lineage (NCBI taxonomy): Eukaryota > Viridiplantae > Streptophyta > Magnoliopsida > Asparagales > Amaryllidaceae > Allium > Allium sativum. The sequence goes on along the minus strand of CM060911.1, from coordinate 224,731,243 downwards.
CGTGCAGGTCACTAACTTGCTGGTGGGAGTCCACAGACAAGCTCATACTTGGACCAGACATGATTAGGAAGACTTCAGAGAAAGTAGACTTGATACGAAGAAGAATGAAGACTGCCCAAGATAGACAGAAGTCCTACGCAGACAAAAGAAGAACTGAACTTGAGTTCGAAGTTGGAGATAAGGTGTTCCTTAAAGTATCTCCTTTGAGGAACGTCATTCGCTTTGGATCCGCAGGAAAGTTAGCACCAAGATTTGTAGGGCCGTTCCCTATCATCGAGAAGATTGGGAAGATGGCTTATAGGGTACAACTACCCGAAAGATTTGCCGGGATTCATAATGTCTTTCATGTCTCTCACCTGCGGAAGTGCTTACACGAGTCTGCGGAAGTGGTAGAACCAAGTATGCTAGAAGAAGTTGTAGTAGAACGAGAAGCAACAGTGAGGAGAGTTCCAACAGGTATCTTGGGAACAGAAGTCAAAAAGCTACGCAACCATGAAGTTAAGCTCGTCAAAGTTCAATGGGGCAACACCGAGGAAGACGCGACTTGGGAAACTGAGGACAGAATATGCGCAACCTACCCTTTTCTTTTTGAGGGTACGTCTTTAATCTCTTTTTCCTCAAGTTTATGCTCGTATCTATCTTTTTAGGTATATCTCCTCGATCCTATCCTTTATCCTTAGGTAGGAACCCATTTGGATGTAAACATGTAATTGAAACATGTTATGATTGATGGTTGCAAGTGGTTGCAAATGGTTGCTAATGGTTGCTAGTGGATGCATACACACACGCATTAGGTATTAGATCGGCTCAGTCACTTCCATATTGCATATGCATATATGTATTGGTTTATGGATTAAAACTTGATGTGTTATCATATGGACGTTGCATTTGTATGAATGATTGTGCACTCATGTAAGAAATTTTGAGTAGGAAAAATTGCATTCATAATGGACTCATGGCACTAACATAATTTGCATTAAGGAGGTCAACTGAATCAGTAGACCACCTGACTTTGCATTAGATAAGGACATACACACACACAATGCATATGATCATGAAGCATTAGAAATCTTTTAAGGACAATGGATGCCTATGTTTGATGGTTGAGTAGATGGGTGTTTGGATGGTAGGATATAAGTTCTTCTCGACTTGAAGATTTCGGGGACGAAATCCTAAAAGGAGGGGAGAATGTAACACCCCGTACTTTCTATTAACGTTATAATAATGAATCCTAGAATACTTAATTTAAAATGTAAGAATGAAGGGAAACGGGTTACGCCATTGTGTTCGTCTCGGAATTCTGGTTGAGATAGAATCCGAGTTTGCGTAAATTGGACTTCGTATGAAGAAGTTATGACGGTCAGAAGTTTCAGAAAATTTAAATAATTTCAAACAACTCGAAAGAACAAGTTCAAAATTCAAACAGAAGTCAGAAGCGAGCTAGGCGGGAAAATTCCCGCCCAAACAGGTCGACCCTAGTGTCGACCTCCCCCCTGGAGGTCGACCTGGGGGTCGACCTGGCCCCCGGCCAGATATGAAATTTGAACAATTGATGACTTGCTGCTGAGTTACCATGGTTTCTGGATGGTCCTGATCTAGTCTGAGTGGCTGTGATTAACCCTAGGTTCATCTGACGGCTATAATCAAACTGAAATTCTATATAAACAACTCAATACCTAACCTAAAAACACACAGAAAAATAATCATAGAATTGAAATGCCGTCAGTAGAAGTCTTGGAGTAGCCGTCACCATTTTCAATTCAAAAGACGAGTTAAAGAACTTGAATCAAGAATCAAATTAAAACTAGTTTAATCCAGTGATCTTCATCAAAGGCACGCATCTCCAATTTCAGAATTGAGATTTCAGAACGCAAGAATTTCTTTTAGTTAGTAAGTTAGTTGTTACGCGGATTTAAACATTCCTTTCGACTGAATCATGACATGTTGTAATTGGAATATAGTACGATGCTTATGTATAAGATTTGGTTCTCGTTTATCTTAAAATATCGTTGTAATTAATCATGTCTATATGCTTGTGGCGATGAACATGTTGTATATTTCATGTCTATATGCTTATGGCGATGAACATGTTGTATATTTCATGTCTATATGCTTGGGTGATGTACAACATTGTATGTTATTGTAATCTATTACGATTGGGTAAAGAACTTATTATGCCAACAAAATGGTGAAACACGTCATGTTGTAATTTGGTGGTTATTTGCAAGTTTAGGATCTAAATCACATGTTTACATGTTAGATTTACATTTATGAATATTTAGATCTATGTCAAATTGAATCTATTTATGTTGTAAAAGTGGAATTATAGTCCTCTTATGTTGTTAACATCATGCTAAATTGTGATAAGAAAATGATTATGATAGCTTTCTTATGTTTTGACATACATAAGATTATATGCCAAGTTGTGGGTTGAAACTTTGATTATATGTTAAACTTTCATGCTAGACCTTTGTCAAGTTTACATGACCATTAGATTCAACTTAGTCACAAGTTCACCTTTACCCAATTGATTAAAGTTAATGATATACATCTATGCCAAGTTACATGTGATAAGTTTAGTGTATGCTATTTTATGTTTATGTCATGTTCCTTGATTATTACCCCTTTTTGTTTATGGGTTTGGGTTAATTTGTTAGCCTAACATTTTATGTAATTCATACGTACGTTCTACGGGGATAACGATGGGAAAACATGAAAATTCATGGCATAGGTTTGTTCATAAAATGGTATATTTGATATACCATTTATTGTGGGCAATATTTGAAGGGATAATTATGGCATGATTAAATTAAAATTAATTTACATAAAGAAATTTGACATATATAGAAAAATATGAATTTAGAAAAGACGAATATTCCTAACCCGAGGTTAGACTGAGTTGTGGTGTAAATCTGCCCGGAACCGACCGGCATATCCAGTAACCACAACAAGCCTGTCTAATGTGGGTGGTTAGTGCATCAAGCCCAAAAAAGAACCCGAGGTTAGACTGAGTTGTGGTGTAAATCTGCCCGGAACCGACCGGCACATCCAGTGACCACAACAAGACCTGTGTATTGTGAGTGGTTGGTGCTTTAATAAATTAAAGCTAAGTCAGGATTGGTAGGGTTAAGTAAATTAGGAAAACACTTAACCGATTCAACATGTTAACTAAAACTAATGGGCTGGGTTAGGTAAACTTGGACACTTAACCAAATAAACATGTTGATTAGAAAACCCTAGTAACGGGGACCCATTTCAGCAGTAACCCACATAGATGTATCATAGTACCCTGAAACTAGGCAGGGTGGGGCACGATTACTGGGCTGAATTATAAGGGGGTCAAAACATCGGCGGTTGGTGGGCCAGTGTAGGTTCCGACGGAGTATGGGTGTGCACGTACTCCGGAGTGGAAAAATTAGGCACTGGACATCAGTAGTGTACACTGTGCATCTTGAATCGTGTCGGGTTGCCACCAGAGGGACTGCTACACCCTATGGTGGGACCAGCACAGGTAGCTACAGTCAAGCGGGGGCCGAATGACATAGGACATGAATGCATGCGAGTAGGAGCCGATTATTAAGGGGATCGTTTGTTATAAACACGTGGGCTGGTTGAACCAATGGTTAAGTAGGTGCAGAGACTATAGTATGGGTGCGGTCACATGTTCTTCTTAGAGGTAATTAGGGAGAAGGACAAACTTTACCGAAAAATTAGGCTGAAGGACACCAAGTTTTATTTTTAGTCTGAATGACAAATTTGAACCAAAATTAAGCTGAAGGAAAATGCTAAATGTAATTAGCATTATATTCAGTTTTTTACACTACACGAAAATGCTAAATGTAATTAGCATTATTCAGTTTTACACTGCAGAAAATTCTAATTACATTTAGCATTGTCCTTCAACCTATTTTTTTTTTTTTTTTGAAGTTTGTCCTTCAGCCTAAAAATAAAACTTGATGTCCTTCAAACTAATTTTTTCCAAAGTTTGTCCTTATGCCTATTTCCCACTTCCTCTTATCTTATATTAGGGTATTGTCCTATGTTCTGTTATCACTGTCATGATCCCTTTCCTTGTTTAAATACTAGTAACCACTGAACTTACCAGACTTATTGTCTGACCCGTTTTCTTTCGTCTTCTTTTCTTCCGTTTCCCCCCCCTCAGGTCCACAGGGAGTAAATACTCCAGCTTAATCAGACTCTTTACAAGCTTCAAGAAAGTAAATGTATGACTTGGACTCTCTTGCGTTGGCTATGGATTTTGGATATGATCCTTGGGGATTTATGCATTTTTACTTTTTGGTTTATACTTCTTTAATGAATAATCAAGACAGAAATTACGGTGTAATGTTTTGAAGTTGTTTTGAGACAATTTGATGTAATGCTTTTGTATTGAACTACGTATGAAATAAATATTTGAATTCCGCTGCTTAAATCTATTGTCTTGTAAATTTTTCTGTGTCTTGTACCTATAACCCTCCACCAAAGTTAAGGCATTCCCTTTGTGAGTGACCTTAATGGAGTTGGAGTGTTTCACTTCAACTTGAAAAAATGGTGAGCTTTGATTTTAAGCTTAGTGGTGTGTATGTAGGTCGAACCGACCTTTTCCGATCCTAAAGAAACATCGAGCCGAGACTTGAAGCATGTAACATCCAAGTTTCCAAAAGCTTTAACAGGTCGTCCAAGAGAATTAATTTAGCGAGAGATCATACTCACATTCTGAGTTCTTCACAGAAATCCGAGTTGTGATGACCTTGCAAAAAGGCATATCAACACTTTGCCCCTAGAATATATATTTCTTAGGAATAGAAGATGTGGTCTGGATAATCTAAAGAATAGAAATTCAATATCCGAAATTCAAAAATAGTGATCACACCGGATCATATTAAGTATTAATAGAAGACCGGAAAACCAACAATCACTATGGATTGTATTAATAGAAAGCCGGAAATCCATGGTCACACTAGACCATTGTGACATCCAACGTCCGTTAATGTCACTCATAAAAGAATGCATAAGTTTCGTGAAGTGCAATAGGTAAACAATACAGAAATTTACAAGACTGAATTAAGTAAGCAGCAGAAAATTTAACTTTATTATTGAAAATAAAACATTGTTCCTAATCAGGTTAGATCATCAAACAAGTTACATCAAAAACCAAGAATCTTAAATCTGTCTCATAATGAAAAATAACAGAGTGCAATAATATAAAACCATATCCCTTATAGAAAGCCATAATAGAGTAGAAAGTAAATCGAAACGGCACATCTGAGAAAGTCCAGATCTAAGCTGGAAGAGAAAGTCCTAATCATTGAGGAGTGCTAACACTCTGAGGACCTGGGGGAAAGGAAGAGAAAGAAGAGAAAACAAAAAGGTCAGACATAAAGCCTGGTGATTCCAATGATTTTTAAATATGCATAAACTAGAGATATCAAGACTGATAAATAGGACTGGATGAGAAAGTACAGTATCGTATATGTCAACATGTAAACAAGATAAACCGAATAGCAGGATAAAATAGTTATCGAGTAATGCTTCTCAGTTAAATCCCCAAAATAAGTTGTATCTACACCAATACTAGTATAACAATGTTAGGTGTTAACATGATTACTTAACAGGAACAACAAGACTAGGCACACCCTAATTATGTAATAGGATTATGTGTTACCCAAATTGCATAAGCAACAGTAGGCATGTCCTAATTACTACCTATACAATTGACTCCTTAATACGTAAATACCTTGTGTCAACCCCGGCAGTTGGGTGTATCACTCACTAACCCAACAACTTATAACGCAGACCTATTTGCTGGTGTTACAATGGCTTAGTTTCCCTAATCGGACTCGTACACGCTCATGACTCCGCTGGGATGCGCCCGTACCCAACTTCCTCGTTTGAACCTCTTAGTATCCAGTTCAGTAAAGCATGCCCTAGATCCTACCTAGTGCGATACCCTCTAACAAAATACCAGCAGGGATACTGATTTATATGGGATCCACACAGCAAGGTTGACACAAGCCAAACCCCCTAAACTTGTGCCCTCCAAGTAACTACGATTTAAGAGTCCCCAAAACCCGATACAATAGTAGAACGAGGAACCTCTTAGCTTATTAATAATCAGGTTTTAACCTAGTAGGTTTAGGTTCAATAATAAGCGTGGTTATAATATTACATGTTATCGTATGCGTACAACCTTTTCTCAAAACTGACACCTTCCCAGATGTATATAGTTACCAAAGTAATTTAGTTTACAAAACCTTCATCTGGTTCTTACATTATTTTAACATGTCCTTTATTTAATGTCTGTATCAAGTCAAATCTAACATGTTTATACATATGCATACTATTCCATTCAATCATATCCCCAAATTATAGAATGTACAAGTTTATGCATATTATCCCTTTTTATTATTTTTATAGCAAGTACAAGTATATTCATATTATCTCTTTCCTAAATTACAGTCAAACAGTCCTCAATTTAACAATATGCACAAAATCCTCTTTTCATGTCATTTCTTATTATCCCAATTTTAACTATACATAATCTTAAGTCGGACATAGCCTAGGCTTCTAATGGCCTGGGCTTAGTGTAAATAAAAGGGAAAAATAGAAGGAGAAGGATAAAACCAAATAAGAGTATTTAAAATTGGAATATAGGAAAGAATGGAAAACAAATTAAAACAGTAGACATAGGAAAAAGGAAGACAGATACGCATAACTAATTAGTCAATCGACAGTAAACGAACATATATTACTTATAACAATGGCATAGACGAATAATAGGTATAACTTATAGGCATTGTATGTCCTGGATCCAATTTTTATTTACTATCATGATATAGTTCTAAGTATCGGATTTGAAAATAACAAGAAACTCACAATGGGTCTTGGTGAAGAAGAGATTATATCTCTTTATACATACATATATACATATATATATATATATATATATATATGTCTTTTTTTAAAAGTCCACTTCTATTTCTTTTATTGTTGTAGAAAAGGGTCATATGCAGATCTTGAAATTTGAATTGTCTCTGTAGATCTAGGCTTCAGCAGCATCTCTCCAATATATATATTTTAGAATAAATTCTTGGAGAAAGGGAATATGAAGAATGATTGTGAGAATTGAAACAGGAGAGAAATACCATATTTATAGATTTATAGAGCTAATTCTTAACCTTTAGATCTTAGAGTTTCAATCTAAGCCATACACTTAGCGCTGAGTCAGCAGATGAACCCAACAACAAAACATTCCAAGTGCAAAATTCGGAGTCTACCCTACATCTGGGTGGGTCGACCCACCGAACTACCGGGTCGACCCCTCCTATGCATGGGTCGACCCAGGTAAGGGACCGGTCATCCCTCAGTGGTCTTTTCTGTGCATTGTTCTTCTGGTTTGAATTATTTTGAATATATATATATATATAACCCCCTTATATGTATAAAAACTTCTTATGCTCATAATTTCCTCATATTTTATCTGATTTACGCAAACTTGGGCTCTATGTGGACCAGAATTCTGAGACAACGCAATGATAAAGCCGGTTTCACTTAATTTTTAATAATTAATCAATTAATTCTCAATTTATTATCTATACTGTATGGTTATAATGTATTAAATTTTGGGGTGTTCCATTCTCCCCTACTTAAAGGATTTCGCCCTCAAAATCTCCAAATTAAGAAGAATGTTATTATCCTAACAACCACCTACAACCATCTACTTATCCATCATTCACTGGCGTCCATTGTCCTTAAGAATTTCTAATGCTTGTGTGAACATATGCAAAGGTGTTGTGAGTATATGTCCTTACACTAATGCAAAAATCAGACGGTCGACTGATTCAACTAACCTCCTTAATGCAGTATATGTTTGTGCCATGTATCCAATGAAAATAACCCTAGTATAATATATGAAATCTATATGTGTGTACAATCATTCACAAAAAATGCAACATTTTTATGATGATTCACCCATTTTCATCCATTCAAAATGATAATACACACCCATCCATATGTAATATGTAAGTGCTTAAGCCGATCTTGTGTCTAATGTGTGTATATGCGTCCACGAGCAACCACTAGAAAACATTTGCATCCACTTGCAACCATTAATCATAACATGCCTCAAACATATGTTTCCTACTATTGGATTCTACCTAAGGATCGAAGGTCCGAATGATAGGATAAACATATTCGAAAGATAGAGGAAAATGAAAATTTAAAATTTTGTAGAAGAAATTAAGAACGTACTCTCAAATATAAAAGGGTAAGAAGCGTGAATCTTGTCTTCGGGTTCCCATGTCGCATCATCGCAATTTTCTCCCCACCGTACTTTTACCAATCTGATTTCTTTGTTGTGTAGTTTCTTAATTTTTGTTCCAAGAATATGAGTTGTAATTCTCCTCACCGATGCTTCCTTCTCAACTTCCACATCCTCAAGTGTGCTTGACTCCACTATCTCTGCCACATCATGTAAACACTTACTCAAATGGGAAATGGGAAACACACTGCTAGTTTGTTCGGTTGTTTGATCCTATGGGGCATCTGACCTATCCTCTCCATTATGAGGAATGGCCCTACGAATCTCGGTCCCAACTTCCCTACTGAACCAAAGCGAACTATGTTCCTCAATGGTGATACTTCAATGAAGAACATATCTTCTACTTTGAATTCCAAGTCGGTCCTCCTTTTATTGGCATATGACTTCTACCTGTCCTGAGCTGCTTTCGTTCTTTGGAGGATAAGGTAAACCTTCTTGGAAGTCTCTCGAGAATCATCTCAAATCCAAGTAGAATTCTGTCCGTAGACTCCCACTACCAAGTTGACGATCTTCCAAAACTCACTTTTGAAGATGGAATCACATTCGCTTATTATACTAGAAGGTACCCCATGAAGTCAGACTATCTCTCGAAAATATACCGATGCTAGCCAAGCTGTCTTCCTCTTCCTCTTGATAGGAATAAAGTGAGCACTCTTCGTAAGTCTGTCTACTATCACCCAAATGCTTATATTGCCCTTGACCGGTACAATCGATTGATGAAATCCATAGATACGCTCTCCCACTTCCATTGTGGGACATCCAAGGGCTAAAGCAATCCGCCAGGTTTCTTTTGTTCAACCTTTACTCGCTGGAAAGTCAAACATTAGGCTACTCATTCCACCACATCATTCTTCATGCCATTCCAAAAGAAAACTCTTTTCATGTCTTGATACATCCTATCACTGCTCGGATGGATAGTCATCCGAGAACAATGAGCTTCCTCAAGTATTGCCTTAAGCAATTCCGCATTTCTAGGGATACATAGCCTTCCATTCATCTTAGCCACTCTTTATTGTCCACAGTATATCTAGCTAGGTGACTAGAAGTCTCTCCTCTACCAAACCTGTCCAAGATGTTTGCTATCTCCAGGTCCTCTCATTGCATAAATCCAATATGCTCCATGAGAGTAGGTCGCACCGTCAATGCTGCTAATAATCCTAATATAAAATCCGTAGATGACGTAAAATCGAAGGTCGATAAAAACTCCAAGCTTCTCCTTTAGGACTCAAGGTCATCCTCTGCCTACTCAATGCATCTGACACTACATTACTCTTGTCTGGGTATAAGCTATCACAAAGTCGTAGGACGCTAGGAACTCCATCCACCATTGCTACCTTAGGTTGAGATCCTTCTGTGAGAACAAGTATTTGAGCGACTTATGGTACGCGTATAACTCAAATTTCTCTCCCGATAGAAAATGTCGCCAAGACCTTAATGCGAACACTATTGCAGCTAACTCAAGATCATGAGGGTAGTTTTTCTCATAAGCTCCCAACTGTTATGCTACCATAGCTTACTATCCTCCCTTCTTGCAACAGAACGACACCAAGTCCTGTGCCACAAGCATCTGTGTAGACCGTGCACATCTTGCCTCCATTGGGGATAGTCAGAACTGGGGCTATTGTTAGAACCTTTTCAATCTCTAAAAGGCATCCTCGCAATCAATGCTCTACGAAAAAACCAAGTTCTTCTTCGTCAAGTGGGTGAGTGGGGCCGATATCCTTGAAAAGTCCTTGATAAACTTTCTATAATAGCCTGCCAACCCAAGAAAACTTCTCACCTCCGTCGCATTCTTTGGTGCCCTCCAATCTTGAACTACGATGACTTTAGCGTGGTCGACTGCTATCCCGTCCTTGGAGACCACTTGCTCTAGGAACCTTACTTCCTTTCTCCAAAAGTGACACTTAGAAAATTTTGCCTTGAGCTGATGCGATCTGAGAGTGCGTTGAACCTCTCCTAAGTGTAAGGCATGTTGCTCCTTATTCTTTGAGAAGATCAGAATGTCATACACAAAGACCACCACAAGCTTGTTCATAAACTCTCTAAATACCCTACTCATCAAGTCCACAAAATATGTGGGTGCATTGGTTAGCCCAAAAGGCATAACCAGCCACTCAAAGAAATCGTCTGGAGTTCTGAATGCAGTCTTATCAATATTGTCCTCTACCACCCTCAACAGATGAAATCCTATGGCCAAATCCTTCTACAAGAAAACTGATGCGCCTACTAACTGATTAAACAGGTCGTCAATCATCGGAAGCGGGCGCCTATTCTTCTTGGTAATCTTATTCAGCTCTCTATAATCCACGCATAGACGAAGTAAGTCGTCTGCCTTAGTTGCAAAGACGATTGGAGATCCTCACTCTGATATACTCCGTCTAATAAATCCTTTTTGAAATAGCTCCCCTACATGCTTGTTGAGCTCCCTCCTCTCTCTAGCAGCTATATGGCGCACTGGTAGAACGACTAGCTTTATATTCTCTACCAAATAAATCCGAAAGTCTATCTCATACCTAGGAGGCAATCACTTAACCTCATCAAACACGTCTGGATAATCTCAGACTATGGGTACATATCGCAAATCGTTAACAGTAGTATCAAGTGAATCTTGGAAATTGAGCATCACCAACCCCCGTAGGTTATAGGAAATTTCGAGAGTTCTACCATGACAAGTAACAAGTCTAAATACTCTCTTTTCACAATCAAGGATGACACCATACATGGCTAACCAATCCATTCCTAGAATCAAACCATAGCCGATAAAGCCTAACATGTATGCATCGCATTCAAACTCGATGCCCAAGATAAAAATTCTCAAACCTCTACCTATCATGGATAAATGAGCCGTACCTCCTATGGGGTATAAGACCACTACAAGATCAGAGACTATACTAGTATTAAGGTTTATACTATCTACTACAGAACTGGATATAAATGAATGAGAAGCGCCAAAATCAAAGAGGGTTCTAAAAGGATAGTCAAAAAAAGAAATCAAACCTTCAATAGTGACTTTCCTACCTTGATCTAGTCCACTAGCCTCTAGAGCATGTACTTGTCTAGAAGATCATACCCCTTGTCCTTGCTTGTTAGGGCATTGCTTAGGGAAGTGTCCCACTTGACCATAATTAAAATACACTTTTTTTGTCTTTTTGCAGTCCTTCACAAAATGACCTAGAGCTTCGCAACCATGACACTTGATATCTTTCTTAATCTGAGCCTTATCAGACTTTCCTCCTTTGTTTTGTGCTCCCTTCTTGGGCTACCATTTCTTTTTCTCGCCATTAACCTATGTCTCCTCAACCTTACTGTTTTTTCCTCATCCTTGCCATCTTCGAGCATGAAGGCCATGTCAACCAGCCTCTCAAACGTTGCCCCTTCGGTATATGAGATAATGCAAGTCCTTGGAGAGTTTGACTCAACCCTCTTGTAGACCTAAGAGCCGTCTTATGGGGTGTATTCACCAAGTCCAAAAAAAATCTCGCTAGTTGATTAAACTTATTAACATAATCCTTAACAGACATGTCCCATTGTTTCAAAGCCAAAAATTTCTCCATTTGTAATCCCTCTTCCGCCTGAGATAAAAACTTCATCTTAAATCTCTGTCTGAAATCTTCCCAAGTAGCTACTAGTTGTCCTACCTGTGTGTCCTCTCCCACCAGTATGAATCTTCGTCCTTCAGTTGCCATGAGGCCAACTGTATCTTCCTTCTATCGTCGAGATCAAAAAGACGAAACACGTTCTTCATTTCGATAAGCCAACTTCACGCCTCAACAAAGCTCTCAATGCCGCAGAATAGTTTTCCTTCGATAGTGCAAAAGTTCTTTCAAAGCTTAGAAAAGTTATCTACTCGTGGAGGTGGAGCGACTATGGCTATAGCTGGGGGGTAGGGCATCGCTTTGAACTCTAATAGGTTCCGTAGCCTCTAAATACCAATGGAGCCATGTCGGTAGTGGAATGACCTCAGGAAGATTAGATGACCCAAACATGCTAAAAAGAGAAGAAACAAAGATTCAACAATAGATCGAGAGAATATTGGATATGGCTTGAGGGGATATGTTTTTCAAAATTAGTTTTTTATTTGAAAATACTTCGCTTTTGAAAATAATTTTTGAAAACTTTTTCTTTGATCTTGTAACCTGGCTCTGATACCAAATGTGACACCCCACATCCGTTAATGCCACTCATAAGAGAATGCATTAAGTTTCGTGAAGAGCAATAGGTAAATAGTACAGAAATTCATAAGACAGAATTAAGTAAGCAGCAGAAAATTTAACTTTATTATTGAAAATAAAACATTGTTTCAATTCAGGTTACATCATCAAACCAGTTACATCAAAAACCAAGAATCTCAAATCTGTCTCATAATGCAAAATAACAGAGTGCAATATTGTAAAACCATATCCCTCATAGCAAGCCAAAAGAGAAACTCCTAATCACTAAGGAGTGCTACCACCTTGAGGACCTGGGGGGGAAAGGATGAGAAAGAAGCAAAAACAAAAAGGTCGGACATAAAACCTGGAGAGTTCCAGTGATTTTCAAATATGTATAAACTAGAGATATCAAGACAGATAAACATGATTGGGTGAGAAAGTACAATATCATATAAGGCAATTAGATAAACAAGATAAATAGAATAGAAGGATAAAACCATGATCGGGTAATGCTTCTCAATTATATCCCTAAAACAAGTTGTGTCTGTACCAATACTAGTTTAACAAGATTAGGTGTTAACCTAATTACTTTACAAGAACAACAACATTTAAACATCAGGATTAAACAACAGGATTAGGCATACCCTAATTACATAATAGCATTAGGTGTTACCCTAATTACCTAATCATCAAGATTAGGCATACCCTAATTACTAGCTTTATGATCGGCTCCATAATACATAAATACCATGTGTTAGCCCCAGGCCCCCAGCAGTAGGGCGTATCACTCCCTAACCTAGCAACTTATAACACAGACCTATTTATTGGGGTTATAACGGCTTAGTTTCCATAATTGGACTCATGCACGCTCATGACTCTGCTAGAACATGCCTGTACCCACCTTCCTCATTTGAACCTCTTACTATCTAATTCAGTGAAGCGTGCCCTGGCCCATACCTACTGTGAGGTCTTCTAATAGAATACAAACATGGATACTGACTAATATGGGTTCCACACAACAAGATTGACACAAGCCAAACCCCCCAAGCTTATGCCCCCATGTAATTATGATTTAAGAGTCCCCAAAACCCGCTACAACAACAGAGCGAGGGAGCTCTTAGATTATTAATAATCAAGCTTTAACCTAGCAGGTTTAGGTTCATTAATAAACGTGGTTATAATATTACATGTTACCGTATGCTTACCACCTTTTCTCAAAACTGACACCTGCCCAGATGTATATAATTACTATAGTTAGAAACCTTCATCTGGTGCTTACATTATTTTAACTTGTCCTTTACTTAATGTCTGTATTAAGTCAAATCTAACATGTTTATACATATGCATACTATTCCATTCAATAATATCTCCAAATTATAGCATGTACAAGTTTATGCATATTATCCATTTTTTTTATATTTACAGCAAGTACAAGTATAAGCATATTACATTTTTCCCAAATTACAATCAAACAGTCCTCAATTTAACAATATGCACAAAATCCCCATTTCATGTCATTTCTTATTATCCCAATTTTAACTATACAAATCTTAAGTCAGACATAGCCTAGGCTTAGCTTAAATAAAAGGAAAAAATATAAGGAGAGGGATAGAACCAAATCAGACTGTATAAAATAAGTATATACGCAAGACTGGTAATAAATTAAAATAGTAGAAATAGGAAAAAGTGATGATAGATACTCATAACTAATTAATCATTCGACAGTAAAAGCACATATATTACTTATAACAATAGTATAGATGAATAACAAGTATAACTTATAAGTACTGTATGTCCTAGATCCAATTTATATTTACGGTCATAATATAGTTCTAGGTATCAGATTTGAAAAAAAAACTGGAAACTCATAGAGATTCTTGGTGAAGAAGAGATTATATCTCTTTTATATATATTTATATGCCATTGTAGAAAAGTCCACTTCTATTTCTTTTATTGTTGTAGAAAAGGGTCATATGTAGATCTTGAATTTTGAATCATCTCTGAAGATCTAGGCTTCAGTAGCATCTCCCCAATATTTTTTTTAGAATAGACTCATGGAGGAAGGGAACATGAAGAATGATTGTGTGTATTGAAATGGGAGAGAGCTAACCTATTTATAGATTTACAGAGCTAATTCTTGACCTTTAGATCTTAGGGTTTCAATCTAAGCCATATACGTAGCGCTGAGTCAGCGAATGAACCAAGCAACAAAACAGTCCAAGTACAGAATTCAGAATCCACCCTACATTTGGGTGCATCGACCCGCCGACCTACCCGGTCGACCCTTGGGTCGACCCCTTCTATGCATGGGTCGACCCATAGGTTGACCCAGGTAAGGGTCGGGTCGTCCCCAAACGGTATTTTCTGTGCGCTGATTCTTGGTTGTTTTCTGATTTGAATTATTTTGAATTTATATATATATATAACCCTCTTATATGTATATAAACTTCTTATGCTCATAACTTCCTCATACGTTATCCGATTTACCTTAAACTGGGGTCTATCTGAACTAGAATTCCAAAGCGAACGCAATGGTAAAGCCGATTTCACTTAATTTGGAATTTTTAATTAAGTAATTCCCAATTTGTTATCTTTACTTTAAGTTTATAGTGTATTAAATTTTTGGGGTGTTACAACCATATTATAAGAAAACCAGAAAATCCAAAATACCAAGGAATAAGACGATCACTTAGGACCATATTATAAGAAAAATCCAAGAAAACCTTGGCATCGCCGAGCCTAACCAATTGCGAATATAATCCATATCTACAAAGAAATTAGGCAAACAAATATGTCAAATAATTACAATACCGCTTAGCCTTTTAAAGCATAAACCATGCTTGGATATCCGTTTTGAGTATAAACCATACTCGGGCGATGATCGAATCATCCAGCCAAATACTGGCAAGGAACCCAACCCTACGGGTATAAACCGTACTTGGAGGTTCAAACTGAGCATAAGCCATACTCGAGTTTTATTAAGCTCTTTTGTCATATCATGACAAGACAATCCGATTTTACCAAGTATAATCCATACTTAGGAATTCAATTTGAGCATAAAACATTCTCATATCGCCATAGAACTATACTTGCCATAGCCTGACAAGGTAGCCCATCCCTAGGCATAATCCATACCCAGGATTCAGAGACGGGTATAAGCCATATCCAAATTTTTGATTGAGGATCTTGCCACATCCTAATAGGATAATTAAGTTTACCAAACATAATCCATTCTTGAAAATCCATTTTATTAATACTAGAAATTATTACATAACCAAAACAAAGCCTGATTGGTTTATCGTTGAATCTAGAGCAGGCCTAGGGATTAAATCCTAATCCCATACGTGTTTAATTCAACTTAGCTATTTATTCGTCGGATGGTTTTATTGTAAAAAACAGAGTATGTCCAAGGATTAAATCCTAATCCACGTGCATATGTGAGTCGATGTAGCCATTTGGAAATCCTAAAACAAACAAATACATATCTTACTTTCTAACAAATGCAAAAAATCTTGGGTAATCCAATCTATATTAGAAAATGATGATCCCACGAGTGCTAGCTCCTGAATCATTCCCTTTGAGGTGATTAGGTGGTGGTAGAGCCAATATAGGCATTGTTGGTCTTTTTATATATTCGGGAAGCTCTCTACATCTAACCTGTTCTTTGATGAGATCATGTAAATGTCTATAGTCGTTAGTGCCATAACCTTCCATGTCATGGAACATGCAGTGTTTTCCAAATTAACGCTCCTTTTGAGTTGGCTCCCTTTTGGGAGACTTTGGAAAAGGAAGAGTTCCTCGTATGTCAAGTAGATATCTAGTAGTGATGAATTGATCTTGGTATACTTATCGTACTTGGGTTCTCGTCAGAATCACACATTTATCTCATTCTTCTCCAGGGCATTTCCCTTAACCTTGTTCTTTCCAGAATTGGATTCCTCCATCATTTTCCATGAAAACATCGAGGTCATCCACCTCGGTATTAGTATCCTCTTGCCCCCAAGAACCTATCGGCTTCAAAATAGAAATCACAAAGGTTTCTTGGCGGGTCTTGCTGTAAGGAGATTTTGAAATTAGTTTTATACAAGATACCGGAGACGGTGACCATAAGGACCATGGACGGTCCTGGTCGATCCACTGACGCCATCGCCGCATTAAACCTCTCCAAATATGAGCGCAAGGTCTCGTTGAACCGTTGTCTAAGAGACGTAAGGGTCATGATGTTCTTAGTTGGAGATATATGGACCGTAAACTGCTCGATGAAGCGAGCGACCAAAGTATTCCAATTGTTGATCGATTAAATTTCTTGTTGTCGATACCATATAGTAGCAATGTCGGTCAAGAACAACAGGAATCACTTAGCCATGATGTTATCCAGTGCCAATATTTTCCATGTTGCGCATTGTGACGGCCCTCCCCGCACCAGCCGGTATTTCCTCCGAAAGTGCGCTATACACATGCTCGACTAGCACGGAACGGTCGCCAAAGAAAGAAAAGAGGAGAATAAACTAATTGAAAACCTGTAGAATGTCTCACAGCGCATGGAACAAAATATAATAATAATATACTTGACATAAACAGGTGAGACAGTGCATAAGCTGATAACTAAAACCAACATCAAAATCTCATCAGAGCAGCGGAAATCCAAATACAGCTTATTACAACTTTCCAAATTACTGTCTCTAAACAGAAGAAAGAAAGGTATACCACTAATGCCCAAAGTAGTGACTGCATCAGCACAGGGAGAATATCTATATATATGTATCATACGTGGAAGCCTCCTGCTCGTCTCCGGTACAGCTACTCGTGCATACCACCTAACCTGTCTCTAGTCTGCTCGCGAGAGCACCCAGAGTAATAAGAAGAGACATAAAACTCTGGGTCAGACAAAAAGTCTGGTATGAGCGATAAGCAGCTAAACAGAACGACAACAGGTATACTTAACCATACCTGAACCTGGACCTGCAACCAAAGAGTTAGCACTACATACCGTACAATACTCTAAGGTGCCACTGAACAGATGGTGTAAAGATAACGGGGGTGGGGGTATGCATGTCATAATGATGGGAAACAAATCAACCATAGCAACCATCCTCACATCTCTCACTCAGTGCGTAAAGCATACAATGTCCACCACTGTCAATCACTAGACCCATCGAAGTAGTGACGGAGTTCGGCTTGTACAACTACTACTACCAAGCTTGCCCCATGGAGTCATGGCCAAATCTTTACAAATGACCCCACTTCATTGTTCTATAGCTCTTTAGTCGTACCTAGGCCACTGTGGCCCTGAATCCGTTCACGTACTCCCTACACATAGTGATCCAAAATTACAGACATCGACAACCCCTTTGCACACGTCCCGCAGCAAAGCCCGACACATGAAGTCGACTCATTGGTTCCCATCTGGATCCTGAGTTCTACTTCCTATTTGGACTTCCTTTGCATCTCGGGTTTTGGTCGAATTGGAGTTGGCCTTTATAAGAGTAGTCATGTAGAAATAGAAGTACACGTCCGGTTCGGTTCGGTCACCCACGCTCGGTTTGGTTCGGTCACCCATGCTCGGTTCGGTTCGGTCCGGTCACCCATGCTCGGTTCGGTTCGGGTTCATCTCCTCCATGCGGTTCGGTTCAGCTTCTCACATGTGGTTCGGTCCGGTCCGGTGGTAAAGTGCCAAGGTCCTCCTTATAGTGTCAAGTTCCGATCCGATCCAACCTTCCTTGCTGTCTCTTTCGTTTGCACGCCTCAGAAGATGCCAGCTCCGGTTCGGTTCGGTAGCCGATCCGATCCCACGCCCTAGCTCCGATCCGATCTCCTTTTTGTCTCTCTGATCCGATCCTCTGCCCAACTCCAACTCTAAGCAAATGGCCTTCCTTCTCGCCAAGCCCCTTATGCTATGTTCCAATCTGAATCAAGTCCACTTGCCCGATTATCCTATCCGATCCGAGCCCAGTAATCCGATCCGATCCGGTTTGAAACCCTACACATTTCCTGCAACTTTCCAGCGACTGTTTTACACCATTCGACGGTGTTTTCGACCAATCTATCACTTCTAGACAATAACAAAGCATACCATATGGTCATAGCAACATGAATAATCATTCACAGACACCAAAACAATAATTTCGTAGGTTAAAACGGATCAAACATAGCCAAAATCCCATATTTTCCCCTAAGCATGCTTAAGCAAAACTAATGATATGATTAGCAAAACTTAACCAAATTAACCTAAACTTTAAACAGAGGTCTAAAACAATATTTCAAATTTTATGAATATTTTTTCAGAATTTTATCATGTCTAATTTCGTTATCACCACTAATTACCCTTAATTAACCGTAATTAGTGCAAAACTATGCAAATCACTCACCATGGCCACAGATAAAATACCAAATCTGAAATGAATCTCTGTTTGGTATTGTTCCCAATGCAACACAGCAGCTCTAACCTTGCTTTGGTGCTATTTCTCCTTAATTTGTTGTAGTTTCAGCAAAAACTTGATTAAGAAGTGATTAGAGGTGTTTTTAGATGTTGGAGGACATTGTTAGGTTGAAGAGAGGGTTTGTGGCGACTGGAAAATAAGTGAAAAACCGAAATCCTAACCCTAGCAGCCCTTAAATACCTCTAATCCCGAAATCCCCCTTTGGGCCTAGCTGTTAATCACCCGGTTAAGCCAAAATTAAGCTGTTTTTCACTATTTGAAACTTGTTTCAGCCATATCTCCCAAACGGTGAGTCCATTTGACTAATGTGACCACTCTATGGAATTCTAAACCATCATCCGGAGCCAATGGAACTGGTTTCAGGTCAAAACTCATTTCCAATCAAAAGTTATGGCCAAAACAAGATCAGCTAGGGGCAAAATGACCATTTGAAAATCGGGAAAAATCATGAACATGGGAAATGACTCCAATAGTCGTCCCCCAAAGTTACATGACCATTAGACTTTGTATGTGAAAAAATAAATATTCTACGATCCTATGATGCGTAGAATGCGGGTAGTTACACTCCCCCCCCCCCCTTTAAGAAATTTCGTCCCCAAAATTCCTTAACCCAAAACATACAAAGGATCCCGCATGCCTACCAGCCGTGTACAACAATCAATAATGCAAAACAAACAAAACAAGCCTATCCTAGCATGCAGAAAGACTAAATCGAAATTGAGATCTTATCAGGCGAAGAATTCTGGATACGTCTTCCTAATGCTCTCCTCTGTCTCCCAAGTACAGTCATTCTCATTCTCGCCCCACTGAACTTTGACTAGATTCACCGCTTTCCATCGAAGTTGCTTCGTATCGTTCCCAACAATACGCATAGGCTTGCGGTTCCCAACCGCCTCAGGTTCAACTTTGATATCATCTAATTGATCAGGTGAAATAGTCACATCTGGGTCGTGCACAAACTTCCTTAACTGGGTAACATGAAATACGTTGTGAACTCCTGCAATCTTCTCCGGTAATTCAACTTTATATGCCAAATTCCCAATTTGCTCAAGAACTAGGAATGGACCAACAAATCTTGGTGCTAACTTGCCTCTCCTGGTAAATCGTATCACGCTCTTCAATGGAGAAATCTTGACAAACACCAAGTCGCCAATGGAGAACTTTAATTCTCTTCTCCTCTTATCAACATAACTCTTCTGCCTATCTTGGGCAGCCTTCATTCGCTGTTGAATAACCTTAATCTTAGCTGAAGTTTCTCTTATCACATCTGGTCCAAGCACAAACTTCTCACCAGTTTCTAACCAACATGACAATGAGTTGCACGGTCTTCCATACAAAGCTTCAAATGGAGCCATGCCAATACTGGATTGGTAACTATTATTATATGCAAACTCTACTAGATGCAAATGGTCATCCCATGATCCACCAAAATCCTATATACAAGCTCTTAAGAGATCTTCTAACACTTGATTCACCCTCTCTGTCTGTCCGTCGGTTTGAGGATGATACGTGGTACTGAGATGTAGTTCTGATCCTAACGCCTCTTGTAAACTCTTCTAAAATCCACTAGTGAACAACGGATCTCGGTCACTCACAATGCCTTTGGGTATTCCAAGAAATCGCACTACCCACTTTATATACAGTTCCGCTAATTTAGCTACCGTCCTATTTGACTTGATGGGTATAAACCTTGCACTCTTAGTCAATCGGTCCACAATCACCCAAATGCTATCATGGCCCGATCTAATCCTTGGTAACCCATCAATGAAATCCATTGACACTTGTTCCCATTTCCATTCTGGAATTTCTAATGGTTTTAACAAACCACTAGGTTTCTTTTGCTCAGCTTTAACTAGCTAGCAATTCATGCATTTGGATATAAATTTCCCAACGTCTCTTTTCATCCCTTCCCAGTAGTAGGTCTGCTTCATGTCTCGGTACATCTTGTTACCACTGGGGTGTATAGTCAGTTTTGAGTGATGACATTCTCTAAGCACTTCATCTCTCAATCCATTGACATTGGGTACAACTAGTCTTCCATTCTTTCTAAGCCATCCACCTCGATCAAACCCATACTTGTTCATCTCTCCATCGATACCCATCTTTAACTTTGAGAAGATTTCCAATAGGTTAGGATCGTTCCTCTGACTGGAACAAATTCGCTCAATCAAAGTGGGTCTGATTGCTAACATTTCTGGATCCAACTCGCACTTTGGTCTGAAATCATACCCAGCGATGTACTCCAGTTGCTTCCATTCTAGAAACATAGCCCCTAAACTGGCATGTCTTCTACTCAGTGCATCAACTACCGTATTTCCCTTTCCTGGTGTGTATGCGATATCAAAATTATAGGAAGCTAAGAATTCTAACCAACTTTGTTGTCAGAGATTTAGAACCTTTTGAGAGAAAAGATACTTTAACGATTTATGATCGGTAAACAACTCGAATCTTTCTCCCAAGAGATAATGTCTCCATATCTTCAATGCAAATACGATCGCTGGCAATTCCAAATCATGGGTAGGGTATCTTTTCTCAAGCGGTTTCAGTTGCCGGCTTGCATAAGCTACAACCGTACCTCCTTGCATCAATACAACACCTAGTCTGGTACCACATGCATCCGTATATACCGTCATCTCTTCATTCCCCTTAGGAATGACTAACACTGGTGCACATGTCAACTTTTCCTTTAGACCGTTGAATGCATTCTCGCACTTTTCGTCCCAGACGAAAGCTTGATTCTTCTTGGTCAACTGAGTCAATGGTGCTCCTATCTTGGAGAAGTCTTGGATAAACTTACGATAATATCCAGCTAATCCCAAGAAACTTCTTATGTCCATTGCATTCTTGGGCGTAGACCAATCTTGTACCGTAGCCACCTTCGCAGGGTCCACGGCAATACCATTCTTTGAAATAACATGGCCCAAGAATCTCACTTCCCTTCTCCAGAAGTGACACTTAGAAAACTTTTCTTTCAATTGGTGTTTTCTCAACACCTCCATCACTATCCTCAAATGTTCCTTGTGTTCTTCCTCTTTCCTTGAATAGACCAAAATATCATCCATGAACACAAGGACAAACTTATTCAACTGATCTCTGAATACCCTATTCATAAGATCCACAAAATATGTTGGGGCATTGGTCAGCCCGAACAGCATGAACAACCACTCATAAAATCCAGACGGCGTCCGAAATGCCGTTTTAGCTATACTCTCGGCTTCCACTCTAAGCTGATGAAAACCTGTCGCGAGATCTAACTGAGAGAATACTCTCGCGCCATTCAACTGATCAAACAAATCATTTATCCGCGGTAGAGGATACTTATTCTTCCTCGTCACTTTATTCAACTCGCGGTAGTCTACACACAATCGAAGGGAACCATCCGCCTTGGTAGCAAACACAACTGGTGTTCCCCATTCAGAAACACTCCTTTTGATAAATCCCTTCTTCAAAAGATCGCTGACTTGCACCCCGAGCTCTCGCTGCTCCCTTGGTGCCATACGACGAAGTGGCATCACTATAGGTCTGGCATCTTTCACTAAATCAATACGGAACTCAATCTCTCGGTGTGGTGGAAGCCCGGTCACTTCTTCGAAGACATCCGGATACTGGCCAACCACGGGCAAACCTGACAACTCACGATGCGGGATGTCGAGAGAATTTAGAAAACTAGCCATTACCCCATCACTAGGTGGACCACCAAACACTACCCTCTGCCCATCATCCGCTCTAGCTGTCACCAAAAAGCCCTCACAGTCTACCACCACCCCGTACCTTTGGAGCCAATCGACTCCCAAAATAATGCCAAACCCAGTAAAGCCCAAAACTAAGTAATCACAAACAAACATACATCCATGACTTGATAAGACCACATTACGACAAATCATGCTATGGCTAGTTGAACCACCAATCGGGTTCATCACTACTAAAGGTCTATCGACAATATCGGGCTCCAATCCCAACCTATCTACTAGGTCACTAGATATGAAAGAACTGGAAGCTCCGGTATCAAACAAAACTCTAACAGGAACATCATAAACAGAAAGCATACCTTGGATAACGACATTCTTTCCCTTCTCCGCTGCAGTTGGGGCATTCGATGAAGAAGGAATAGCATTAAGGGCATATGCTTTCACCATCTGCTTTTCTTTAGGGGGTTGCAGACACTTGCCCTTGTGATGCCCCACTTGGTCACAGTTGAAGCCCTTCCTATCCGCTGGCTTGGCCCGACAATTACTAGCATAATGGCCCTTCTTACCACAACTGAAGCACTCAACATCCTTCTTATTCTTTTTCTTCCGGCCATCCTTAGTCTGATTCTGCTTTCTCTTATTCTGAGAACCATTCTTGCCTCTACCGCTTGCTTGCGGCTAAGCTCCTCTGCAGATGCAACCTCAGTCTTCGACTTAGGATAAAGACTCTCTGACCTTAATGCTTTCCCCACAACCGATTCAAACGTCTCATCGATGTGGTTAATAAGCTTTTCCCCTAAGTACTGATCCAAACCTGCAATAAACTTCTCGTTCTTCTTCTCGGCAGTATCTATTAGGGATAACCCATATTTCGACAAAGTGTCGAATTCGGCAATATACTCCGAGGCAGCTCTGCCATTCTGCTTGAGCTCCAAAATTTTCTTAAACAACACTGACTTCTGAGTAGATGGAATGAACTTATCGCTAAAGCGAGCCTTAAACTAATCCCAAGTAATCTGATCCTCGGGAGTAGCAGCCTTTATAGCATTCCACCAATTCATTGCCCGTCCTTGCAGCTGACGGGATGTTAGCCTTCTCTTCATCGCATCCACTGTACCCAAATCTTCGAAGATACGCTCGCAGCTATCCAACCAATCCTGAACATCCGTAGCCGACTCCGTTTCGTGGAACGGCTTCCCACCAAGACTAGTATAATCCTTGTTCAGCTTGGCGAAATCGGCCCTAGGCGCCTGCACTATTGGACCACCTCCATTACCAGCACTGGGAGCTGCCCTCTGAACATCTCTAAGCATCTCCCTCATGAGGTCAGTAAACATTGTCCTCATCTCCGCAGCATTCCCGTTATTGGCTCCTCTACCGGTACCCCTTGCGTATCAGCTCATCGTTTAATCTACACAGAGAAAACGATTAACCATCCTCTTTGTGGTGTCAGTGCAGTGCGACTTCATCCTTAGCTATACTAATAATATATATATATATAGCTTTTAAAACCAAAATAATCACAAATACGTGCTCTCATATATGTATTATCTCTCCCTGGTGTCTTTACCTAGGTTAACTACGCATCCTAGAGCTCTGATACCAAGTGTGACGGCCCGCCCCGCACCAGCTGGCATTTCCTCCGAAAGTGCACTGTACACATGCCCGACTAGCGCGGAACGGTCGCCAAAGAAAGGAAAGAAGAGAATGAACTAATTGAAAACCTATAGAATGTCTCACAGCGCATGTAACAAAATATAATAATAATATACTTGACATAAAACAGGTGAGACAGTGCATAATCTGATAACTAAAACCAACATCAACATCATCATCAGAGCAGCGGAAATCCATATACATCTTATTACAACTTTCCAAATTACTGGCTCTAAACAAAAGAAAGAAAGGTACACCACTAATGCCTAAAGTAGTGACCGCAGCAACACAGGGAGATTATCTATATATATATCATACGTGGAAGCCTCCTGCTTGTCTTCGGTACAGCTACTCGTGCATACTACCTAACCTGTCTCTAGACTGCTCGTGAGAGCACCCAGAGTAATAAGAAGAGACATAAAACTATGGGTCAGACAGAAAGTCTGGTATGAGTGATAAGCAGCTAAACAGAACAATAACAGGTATACTAAACCATACCTGAACCTGGACCTGCAACAAAAGAGTTAGCACTACATATCGTACAATACTCTAAGGTGCCACTGAACAAATGGTGTAAAGATAACGGGGGTGGGGGTGTGCATGTCATAATGATGGCAAACAAATCAACCATAGCAACCATCCTCACATCTCTCACTCAGTGCGTAAAGCATACGATGTCCACCACTGTCAATCACTAGACCCATCGAAGTAGTGATGGAATTCGACTTGTATAACTACTGCTACTACCAAGCTTGCCCCATGGAGTCATGACCAAATCTTTACAAATGACCCCACTTCATTGGTCTATAGCTCTTTAGTCGTACCTAGGCCACTGTGGCCCTGAATCCGTTCACGTACTCCCTACACATAGTGATCCAAAGTTACAAACATCGACAACCCCTTTGCACACGTCCCGCAGCAAAGCCCAACACATGATGTCGACTCATTGGTTCCCATCTGGATCTTGAGTTCTACTTCCTATTTGGACTTCCTTTGCATCTCGGGTTTTGGTCGAATTGGAGTTGTCCTTCAGAAGAGTCGTCATGTAGAAATAGAAGTACATGTCCGGTTCGGTTCGGTCATCCACGCTCGATTCGGTTCGGTCACCCATGCTCGGTTCGGTTCGGTTTCATCTCCTCCATGCGGTTCGGTTCAGCTTCTCACATGTGGCTCGGTCCGGTCCAGTGGTAAAGTGCCAAGGTCCTCCTTATAGTCTCAAGTTCTGATCCGATCCAACCTTCCTTGTTGTCTCTTTTGTTTGCATGCCTCAAAAGATGCCAGCTCCGGTTCGGTTCGGTAGCCGATCTGATCCCACGCCCTAGCTCCGATCCGGTCTCCTTTTTGTCTCTCCGATCCTATCCTCTACCCAACTCCAACTCTAAGCAAATGGCCTTCCTTCTCGCCAAGCCCCTTATGATAAGTTCCAATCCGAATCAAGTCCACTTGCCTGGTTCTCCTATCCGATCCGAGCCCAGTAATCCGATCTGATCCGGTTTGAAACCCTGCACATTTCATGCAACTTTCCAACGACTGTTTTACGCCATTCGACGGCGTTTTCGGCCAATCTATCACTTCTAGACAATCACAAAGCATACCATATAGTCATAGCAACATGTATAATCATTCACAAACACCAAAACAATAATTTGGTAGGTTAAAACGGTTCAAACATAGCCAAAATCCCATATTTTCCCCTAAGCATGTTTAAGCAAAACTAATGATACGATTAGCAAAACTTAACCAAATTAACCCAAACTTTAAACAGAGTTGTAAAACAATATTTCGAATTTTATGAATATTTTTCCAGAATTTGATCATGTCTAATTTCGTTAATCACCACTAATTACCCTTAATTAACCGTAATTAGTGCAAAACTATGCAAATCACCCACCTTGGCCACAGATAAAATATCAAATCTGAAATGAATCTCTGTTTGGTGCTGTTCCCAATGCAATCTAACCTTGCTTTGGTTCTATTTCTCCTTAATTTGATGTAGTTTAAGCCAAAACTTGATTAAGAAGTGATTAGAGGTTTTTTTAGATGTTGGAGGCCATTGTTAGGTTGAAGAGAAGGTTTGTGGCGGCTGGAAAATGAGTGAAAAACCGAAATCCTAACCCTAACAGCCCTTAAATACCTCTAATCCCGAAATCCCCCATTGGGCCTAGCTGTTAATCACCCAGTTAAGCCCAATTAAGCTGTTTTTCACTATCTGAAACTTGTTTCAGCCATATCTCCCAAACGGTGAGTCCGTTTGGCTAATGTGACCACGCTACGGAATTGTAAACCATCATTCGGAGCCAACGGAAGTGGTTTTAGGTCAAAACTCTTTTCCAATCAAAACTTATGGCCAAAACAAGATCAGCTAGGGGCAAAACGGTCATTTAAAAATCGGGAAAAATCATGAACATGGGAAATGACTCCAATAGTCATCTCCCAAAGTTACATGACCATATGACTTCGCATGTGAAATAAATAAATATTCTACTATCCTATGATGCGTAGAATGCGGGTCGTTACACGCATGTAATGCATCAGATGCACGGTAGGGTCTGTCATGTTACTATATACCTCCAAAGACCTTAGTTTGAAATTAGGACGTTGCGAGAAATCCTGATGTCCCGCGAGAAAGAGCTGCAGTTGCATTATCCACGTCGTCTTGAGATGTGTCGCCTCTAGAAAAGCGTTGAATCAAATTGGTTCATCTCTAAGAAGTAGCCGCCAATTGTGTAGTTCGACACTATTGGCTTCAGCAAAGAGCTAAGAAGATAGTGTAAGTATGTCCTGCGCGTGGGGATTCGTCTCGACTCTACCCCTGAGGCTTAGGTCGGTATGACCAAGCCGGCCTAGGTAGGCATGGCGACCTGACCTGGGATAGCATTTCTCATTCTCATCTCTGAGTTGCCCGCATTCGAGGCTGCATTAGCATGGTTTATATTAGTGTTTCCCTCTATAGTATCACGAGCTCTTGTGTCGCGAGTTAGTTCA
This sequence comes from Allium sativum, assembly GCA_030737875.1. NCBI lineage: Eukaryota > Viridiplantae > Streptophyta > Magnoliopsida > Asparagales > Amaryllidaceae > Allium > Allium sativum. The sequence goes on along the minus strand of CM060911.1, from coordinate 224,704,002 downwards.
ATGAATGGAGGGTGATTGTCCCCTGGCTGTGTTCGGGTCGGTATGAGGGTAGGCCGAGCTAGGGGTTTGCATAGTCCTGTAACAACCCGAATTCCGATAGCCAATTTTTTTTTAAATTCCATTTTATCGAAACTCGTGTTGGTTGCTCTGGTATCCTACAGAAAAGATAGAGATATAAAATATATCAGAGCTCAGAAAACATCTCACTGCGGAATGGATAAAATATAATTTAATCAAAATATAGCCTTGCCGTAGTAATAATACTGCCTAATCAGCATCCGAAGCTATCATATCTCTGCCACGAATCTAACTTGCGAGTATGTTATAAGGAGAGGGTCAGAATATAGGTTCTGGTGACTGGATTTAAACTACACATTTGGATAATTCTACATATACCATTCAATTACTTTTTCTTATTTATTAGGTTACTTCGGTTAACAACACTTAAGGCTTACACACACGCCGTACCCATCAACTTCCAACTCGATTAACCTAATACAGTATATATATATAGCTACCCCCCAAATTAGGATACACCCTATGGTACCCCACTCGCACGGTCCTCGCCGTAATGCTACAGAAATACATGCAGTCCCTTATCCTATGCCGTAATGACGTACAGATATCTATATAACAATGCTACGTTCCGCAAAGAACTGTCGTCGCCATGCTACGTAATCTTACGGGCTGCCAACTTTGATCGAATTAGATCACAGATTAATGACCTAGAGTCTACGATACACCACCCAGAGCAGAAATGCATGTGTCTATACTTTCTCACGTACGTATCGTCAATCGTACTCGATGCCTTAACCACACATATCCTCTACTGTGCACCAAGTTCTGTGGCAGGGTTGTACAAGAAACACGAAACTTGGTCAGGAGCTTTTCAAATTTCTGTTTACACAAACGCTAAGGTCTGAATTTTCAGTGGCTATGGTCCCACCTGACCCCTCCCTCAACTAATGAAAGATGAACAAGATTGAGAAGAATGACCTGGCCCAAGAGAAAACAACAAACAACAAATCCTAATTGGCATGTCCCTCACCCATAGCCTTGATAGAAAAAGGTCTGTGGTTTGTAGGTTTAGCTCTTCGCCTTTCTGCATTGCGCATCACATATCAAGCCGACTATCGATGGTAGGTACCCGACGACTTTGCTATCTATGTGTAACGTCCTACATTTTTGACCATCTCAGATTGGTAATAAAACCAACTTAATACGTCTAAATCGATGGATCGTGATTTATCTTACAAAGTTTAAAAGTAGAATCAACACAGAAATATAGAATAAATAATTAACACAGTAGTGAACAGTGGAATAAACTTTTATTTATTAATCAGAATTTTGAATACAAGATATTTATATATAGCGGAATGTAAAAATAATTTGAATATAAGTAAAATCTTTACTGGCTTAAAAACTTCAAAGCGCGCACGTCTTCGGATCCCCAGCTTCACCAGTCTTTGAATCCTAAGCTGTAATCTTTAAATCTGTAACACTCGGGCCTGGCCCGAGCATTTTAAGCAAAAACACAAAATACTCGAGTCAGGATTAATCATTTGTTCAAGTAAACTAACTTCAATAAAACTGAATATAACAGATAATCTTAAAAAAAAATCTAATATTTCAGAATCTTCCTCTAGCATACTAAATGCATACCACTATATGCATGTACATGCAAAACGCATGAGCAAGCACAACGGTCAAACAACAAGGGGATCTATACACATAAGCAAGTAAAGGCAACACGATGAGTAAATAAAATATTGCAAGGTGAATTAACCAGTTGCTAATGACATGTTCAATATTCATAATACGGTTGGGAATAAACATCTTTAACACCTCACAACATCATTTAAGGTTAAATCCTTTAATAGAGGTCAAACGCAACTAATTTCCAGTATCTCCTCAGTTGAACATTGAAAAAGGAAGGCTTCGGAGTTCCAAAATCAGAAAAAGAAACAAATGTAAACTCAACATTTAATATTATAATTGTTTAGGAATTTAGTATAAGTGGCCAATGGAAAAAACTATGCATCCCAAACTGTAAAAAAAAAACAAATTTCCTGTATCGATTCAGTGAGGATGACTAATTGTGTTAAAATACTATCTCAACCCTTAAATAATGAATTATAAAGAAAAATATTGACTATGCATAAAGTGTCGGCTTGCACAATGTAAAATAATTATAGCCAAAGTATGCAAATTACTTCCATTTGACACTACGGTGGAATCCAGTTCAGCATGTGCTAGTAATTTTCATTGATGGTGCATCACAAAATTTACACCGATATAGATCACAAGAAACAATTTAGATCACAAGAAATTACCCTAGTTTATGCACGTGCCAGGCATAACGTTTAGTAAATCAACAAACAAATATATAACATGGACCGATATGGTGGCAGGAACTCGAAAACAAAAGGCATGAAACAAATCGTGAATTTCATATTTCATGTTGGGTGCCCAGTCATGACAGCATGAGAAAAATAACAGAACATTACGAATAGTTGCGATAACATGAATGGAAGTTTAAATAGACCCAATAGCACCCAAATGAAGACAATGCATGATTGTTTAATAGGTACCCCTCTAATAGCAAATCGGTATAACATGGATCAAGAAGAATCGACTGATGTATAATACATGGTAGAAATAGTAATGTACTTAGGTCTTCAAAAATGACAGTATGCAAGGGTGAATGGTGGCAAAATCTCCATGCACACTTACATAGTTATATTAGCCAAATAAAAGCAGCTACCAAATGCCATATAAACTAAGGCAAGATACATATAAAACAATGTAAGCAAGGCCCTGGCAACAATGATGAATGGTTCAAGTTTATGAGGCACTGATCAAGGTAGCCTATATCAATTTCTCAAGTAAAGCCCATTACAAATATGTCAGCGATATAATCCAAGTATATGTTCAGTTTTTGAAACAGGTGATTTAGGTATATATATGGTATCAACCATAAGTACAACACACCAAAGCATACCCAATAGCAGTAATAATCAGCCCAATCCAGATGAACTTACAAGTAAAAATCAAAAGGTCCGCAAAGAGGTAATGAAGTAATCCAAATTATCTATTCTATTTAGACAAATTACTGAAGTTAATAATTTGAATCAAACAAAAATCGTGAGCAATGCTCACCTGTAGTGACGTTAAAAAGGTGGGATCGCTTGATAGGAGGCGTGGGTGCATGGTGATCAGTGAGCAGAAGGAGATGGCCAAAGTCTTCGTGGCGAGGTGATGGCGCGGTGTAGATCGGAGATGGTGGCTGATGAAGTGTTATGGCATTTTGCATAACAGGGAAGGAAAACAAGTCGAGGTCGTTGGTCATGGTGGCGTCGATCAAGGAGGGTGGAGCGACGGACGCTTCGGGAAAGAACAGAGTTAAATCAATAGCTTTTAGGGGGCGACATATATCAGAATAGGTAGGCGAAAATCGTTTCTAAGGTAGGTTATATTCGATTTAAATTAAACATTATATTTTACCGCGAATTACTGTGTAATGCTATGAATTCATACCATTAACACCACTTCCAAATGCAACGAATTATACGTGCCACTATGTCTTCACATATGAACTCAATAAAATTTATTTAATTGTAATCCAAATCCATTTGTGTTAACGATGCTTTATTTTTAAATCATTTATCGGTTTACTGATTTTGTCTCGTTTGTCCACACAACAAGTCCGTATTTTTCCAAAATGTTAAATTCAATTTATTTATATACACAAATACACACATATCTAAGCCCATTTCCGATATATTTTAACAAATAAAATTTTCAGTTTTCTTACCGTTAATAACGTTTATTTCTAAATTCAACCATTCATATTTTCCAGTCGAATTTCAAATTCAATTCGAATATCCACCAAAATTCAGTCCAAATATCCACAAATGATTATTCTATTCTAGACCAACCATTTTGAATTAAATATCAGGTTTAATTAATTCACAAACCATATATTCGCTTTTAAATTTCTAATTCCAGTATCATATAAAAATGATCATTAATAATTAAATCTTTAATTAAGTCTGTATCACAGTTGTTGAAATTTCTAGGACATTACAATCCTCCCCCTTTAAAACTTTTCGTCCTCCAAAAGGAGAGATCGTTAGAGTTATACCAACGTATACTTCAAATTTTCACATTTGTATGAAATTTTTACACAACTAATTTAAATATCGATATTTAAGTCATCGATCCACTTTATTATTCATCATATGCAATCAACTCAGAAAAACAAATTTCTTTTCAAAACTAATATGTTCTTCAGTTTCAAATCTTGCATAAGTCGGATTTATGCATCGTAAATCATTCCAAATTTCTTTGTAAACCTCATATGTCAATGTTTACTTATCCATTTTTACACCACAATCCAATCTCCTCACAATCAATCCATTTAATTTTTCCCAACACTCATTACAGTGTGTAAATAATATCTCCTCTTCATGTTACAAACTGTCGATTTGGAAATTTCCAAAATCCGAAATATTTTGAAATTCATGCATAAAATATTAATATTATTATTCTAAACCTATTGAAATACTTTGAAATCCTCTTATTTTAATTTCAATTATTGGTTTGAAAATATTTGTTAACTTGGAGTTTGACAAGTCTACTGTCATTCTCATAGATGTTAGACATAAGCTGGCCAGGTGCATGACTAAAATCTCCAAGTACTAAATATCCTTGGTTTTACTCCCAGTGAAAATATTTCAGAAATTCTTTATTTCAAAACAAAATAGATACGCGAAGTACCAATGTGATGTTGATCTTTCATGAATCCCGATACACGATGGTTTCGTCTGGATCCCCCAAAAAACACTTGTATCCGTAGGAAATCACTTCCCTGTGAATATCGTCATGGACAAATCAACGAAAAATATTTATGAATCAAAAGAAAAACTGAGGTCACCGAGCATTGGCTTCTCTATCTCAGGATCACAAAACAAATTATGAACTGATAGAAATAAATCAAGTCATAAGGGCCAATCAAGTCATGAAAATACATCAAGTCATACGACAAATCATGTCACAATGACAAATCACGTCATGAAGACACAGGGCTGCATCAACCAGGTGGCTCAACATCACTAACATCTCTCAACATCGCATGGATCCATTCTACCTTTATCAACTCTAGTGGATACATCTCTTTCACTTGTAGATATGCCATGTGGACCGCAGGTACACAATGGTTACGCTTGATTCCCTTAGGAAACATCCATACCTATAAGCTTTCACAGCTTTGCGGATTACGCCATTATCATGACTGTAGATCGCAGCAGACACAATGGTTACGCTTGGTTCCCCAAAGAAACATCCGTCCGTCGTAGGATATATGCATCCCTGCGAATTATGCTACACGGTCATGTTCTTCAAGGAACAATGACAACTCAAGTTTTATATCCAGACAACCTACCACCAGCAGCATCACAACTAAACTAAGCTCGAAATTCAAAGAAGGAAGGTACTTTCCTTATTTTTCTTTGAAAACATATAATACTATGTACATATAGTATTTCATTCCATACTCCTCATAAATCTGACATAAAATTTTCTTTCCAAATCATCTTTTCCAACATCTCATTCTTATATAAATTTTGTTATATAAGATTTCATTTCAATTTTGCTTACCTTCCAATACAGTGGTTTTCAAATTCATCATATTCTTTTATCTCTCATATAAGTTTTGAAAACTTCTACATTCAATATTTAAAATCGAATATCCTCAAATTTCATTCCAATTTCAAATTTATAGTTTGGATCTCTTAATCAACTCAGCTAATTGATAACTTCCCAAACTCAGATATAGGAATCTGTTGGTTCCATCCCAATTTCCTTTCAATTTTCCCATTACTCAAAATTTCTAATTATTTAATTCATCACTTCATTCGCATTTTTTATTCGCTCGAAATTCCATAATTTTTCTTCTTATCACAAATTTCTCCTTCACGCGTTATCACTCCTTCACATTCACATCCTTCGATCGTAAATTAGCAAGCGAACAACTTCCTAAGTATCAACCCCGTAGACCAAAACCAACATCAGATCAACACTCAGAAAGTCATCCAACTTGACCAATCTCCAGTCAGTTTTCTAAATTCCTTAAATCCATTTCTTAATTTATTATCAATTCACTTCTTATGCAACTCTCAAATTTAGTTTATGAATCCACTTCTCTTACGTTGTGCCGCTCTTCGTTCTCGTCGTCTGGCTTTTTACTCTTTAGTTCTCGCCATTCTGATTTATCAAAACCCGTTAGCCTCCAACGATCCTTTGAAAAACATTTCCAGATATCATATTTGATTCTATATTTTTAGGAAATTTCTTATCACCATTAAAACATATTTCCAAACATTCACAAATCTTTATTTCCTATAGAAAATACTCCTTATCCCCAGGGGAAAATATTTCTAAATTCGTTATTTGAATTAAAACAGATATCAAATAAAACACCACTATTTTCACTTAAATGTTGTCACTCAATTGTTTACTTCACTTAACCACTCTTGTTGTCGAACCATAACTATTCCTTAGTTAAAAATGAAGTCAATCAAGTTGGGGTATACTTACCTCTCAAACCTTAATTGAACAACATTATTAACTTCGAAGTAGACCAAGTTCACAACTTCCAATATGTACAAACATTTATTTCGTAACCTCCGAATTTACTTCTTTAACATTAATTCACACCTTCGAAATATTTAACTCATTAATTCGAACAAGATATTAATTTTTTAGTTAAAAACAAAAAGTAAACAGTATTTTTCTGACATTCGACATAATTGCCTCCCATGAATAATTTCCTTTCAGATAATTTCTATTCCGATAATATATTTTGACTTCAGAAAATCTCATTTGATATATATTCTAAACTTTCGAATAATCTCACCGTACTGGTCCACCCTATTTCCTTTTTTCCAACTTTATTTGCAACATTTTTGCTTTCATACATTATTTATTTCTAAAAATTAAATATTATTACTTTCATCTAAATATGAACTCCTCACATCAAATTAATTCTGATTGCATGTAAATATTGAATCAAATCTCTTCACAATCTTCATTCATATATTGCTTCATTTACAATTGACTTCTTGTTAATCAATTAACTTGTTTATACTTACTATCGAATTTATATATTCGATTGTACACTATTGGTTTGAAACCAATTATAATTTATTTTGTCAAGTTCCGAATAATTTAAATTAATTAGCAATAAATTTTGACATAGTCAATTATACCATTTTCGATTTTATTTTCATTAACTTATATTCCGGATATCGTAATAAAATTCATCGTTTCATCTTTGAAACGATTTCAAACTTCCCATTTTCATTCAAATTCCTACTGAAATTCTTATTCCAATAAATTCTTGTTATCTTTAACTACTAACACACACGATTAGTGAAACTGAATCATTGGTTATCTTATACTAATTTTCCTTGATACCATTTGGACGGATTCAAAATTCAGACCTAAGGGAATCTTACCGAAGATGAGCTCTGGCAAAGCTAGATACGAAGACTGGGGATTCCAAAAAAAAATTAAATCTCAAAATAAATTTTTGTTTCCGCTGTATTAGTTTCAAAATACTAACTTTCAAAATATATAATATTTTTCAAAATAATTTTCCTTCCTAAATAAATTTTTACTTTCAAATTTATATTTCAAAACATTTTTTTCTTTGTCAAAATCCATTTTTTTCTAGTGTCGATCCTATTCATTTCAAACCCGATAAGCTATGCTTTGAATAAACCAAAGCTCTGAAACTACTTGTATCGTCCCGCCTTTTTGACCGCCTCAAATTAGTAATTAAACCAACTTAAAACATCCAAATCGACGAATTGTTATTTAGCTTACGGAGTTTAAAAACAGAATCAACACAGAAATACAGGATGAATAATTAACATAGTATTGAACAACGGAATACACTTTTATTTATTAATCAGAATTTTGAATAGAAGATTTTATATACAGTGGAATGTAAAAATAATTTGAATACAAGGAAAATCTTTACTGGTTTAAAAACTTCAAAGCGCGCACATCTTTGGATCCCCAGCTTCACCAGTCTTTGAATCCTAAGTTGTAATCTTTAAATCTGTAACACTCGGGCCTGACCAGAGCGTTCCATGCAAAAAAATAAAACACTCGAGTGAGAATTAATCATTTGTTCAAGTAAACTAACTTCAATAAAACCCAATAAAATAGATAATAAAAAAAATCTAAAATTTCAAAACCTTCCTCTAGCATACTGCATGTATACACGTACCATTATATGCATATACACGCAAAACGCATGAGCAAGCACAACGGTCAGACAACAAGGGGATCTATACACATAAGCGAGTAAAGGCAACACGGTGAGCAAAGTCAATGTTGTAAGGTGAATTAACCAGCTGCTAATGACGTGTTCAATCTTCATAATATGGTTGAAAAAACATTTTTAACACCACACAACATCATTTTAGGTTAAGTCCTTTAATAGAGGTCAAACACAACTAATTTCCAGTATCTCTTAAGTAGAATACTGAAAAAGGAAGGCTTCAGAGTTCCAAAATCAGAAAAAGAAACAAATGTAAACTCAGCATTTAATATTATCATTATTCAGTAATTTAGTACATAAGTGGCCAATGGAAAAAGCTATGCATCCCAAACTGTTAAAAAAAACAAATTGCCTATACCGATTCGGTGAGGATAGCCAATGGTGTTAAAATACTATCTCAACCCTTAAATCATGAATGGGATCAATTTTTTAGTGTTATAAAGAAAAACGTTGACTATGCATAAAGTGTCAGCTAGCACAATTTAAAATAATTATAGCCAAAGCATGCAAATTACTTCCATTTGACACTACGGTCGAATCTAGTATAGCATGGGCTAGTCATTATCATTGATGGTGCATCATAGACTTTACACCAATATAGATCACAAGTAATTACCCAGGTTTATGAACATGCCAGGCATAAGGTTTAGTAAATCAACAAACAAATATGTAACATTGACCAATATTGTAGTGACCCGAACTTCCCAGCCGGCCTAAACCGAACAAGAAGGCGGACTGCTTCGAGAACAAGACTAATCGGAACGCAAATGACAGAACATTTCATTGGTATTACAACAATTGCATTAGAGTACAAGAATATAACAGAGCTTGAATAAATATATACAACAGAAAAATATCAGATATTAAATTACAAAGCAGCGGAAAAATAATACATAACACAACTGAAAGAAATACACGGATACAGAGCTTTCCAAATATATCTTCAGCTGTAAATCCATGATCCTGGAAAAGAAATTTCTGCAAAACCAAAACTACTAGCTACCCGTGTGGAAAATAAGGGCACCTAGAATTTAGGTTAAAACAATAAACTCCAGGTTAGTATGGAACAGGTTTGAGAACTAAAACAGTTATTATATCTTTACTTAAAAAATAAAGTAAATCAAGGGACCACGCCGTATAACACGGAACGGGTTTTCTCCCAAGAATACCAGTGCATTAAACAGCGCAATGCTTTACGAAAAATGAAGCTATTATAAGACTCAGGTCCCATCACACAAAGCAACGCAAGCCAGAGGATAGAGTTTTCCCTTATAATAGCCAAACATGCTTGGTACGTTTGAAACAAATCATTTTGATATTACCATAAGTATATAGTGTATAAAGCAACTTCAACTATAAATGTATCAATCATAGACGACATGGGTAACATATATTCATGTCGCCATACTAGGATCTACAGTTAAAACCGAAACGTCACGTATTGGAAATTCGATTTTCGTCATGAGTCGAGGTATGGGATGTACTCCTCGTCGGCTTCGAGACACTTTAGAAAATGCCTTAGGATTACACACCATGGGGCAACCCTTGGTTCCTACAGGGCCGATCCACACATACTTTAGTGGATTAGTTATTCCTGAACACACGTTTCCCGGTCCTATCGCACCCATCCATCGGCCCCGTAGTGACCAATATATCCAAGGAGCCTCGCTATCCATGATCCACATAGGTAAAAAAAATATAAATGTCTGGGCTCCATACCATGACACCACCCATAGCTACAAGGAAACGTCATGTCCTCCCTATGTCCCTTATCCCATTTTTGACTCATACCGAGGTGTGAGGCTCGCGAATTAATGCTATACACAAAACTATGCTATTTAAAGTCGTGCTTTAATCATCAACCACAAAACTCTGCTTTTCAACAAAAGCCTTGTTCATTTGCATCTCAACATGCCACACTGACAATTCACGCCATGTGGCTGATGTCTATCGATATACAACCTCTAAGCTCGTACGTCTCAGAAAAGGGTGTTAAGCAAGAGAATAAATTCTCTGCCACCAAATAGATATATATATATATATATTTAATAGAGATCAATCAACACAGAATAAAATCCAATGTCAGACACACATCCATTTACAAGTTCCTTCTAGGTCTGAAGAAAACTGGAGGCACCTTATTCCTCACCCATATGTGAGAGAGGTCCTCGCATATCCGGTCGATCTCCAAGTACGTCTGGATGATCACCACTTATTACCTTGTCTTGGGTGTACATCCTAATCAAAACATCAGTAATCATTTAAATGATGTGAAGACCTCCGGTCTTCAAGCACCATCTTTATCGTCAACATATTGTCAAATCAATTATTCAGAATGGGTATAAACCCAGCCTTTCCGAATAATTCACGTATCTTATAATCAAGTGCTATAAAAACACAATATATGCCTCATTCCAATTCTGAATATTCTTTTATTCGAATATTCATATCTTTTGGGAAAGGTTCCCATTAAATTTATCAAATATAAATTCTTTTAAATTTATACTTTAATCTTCCTTTGAATATCAATTCAAACCAAATTAAGGTTTGTCCAAACTAGTCGGGATTAGTGCACCTTACCGAAGTAATCATTTGTTTAATTTCTCAATCCCAACCTATTCATCCCATAGAGAAAACTGGTAATACTCCATATCTAAAACCACAATGTTATCAGTAAAATTAATTACCATTTCATGTTCAAATCTAATTAAAGATTTAACTATCGCCTAGAGTAAAACTAGTGGTACTCAATTCTCGATCACCTCTGAAATTTGATAATATAAAGTGTCACATTCTCATTTCAATCTAATTAAAGATTCATTAAAACATCACTTAGTTATAATCTTACAACAATCATTATTTAATGATTATTTAACTTTGGAAACACAAATATGTCGCATCGACAATCTACATTGTACCATTGATTTCTGCCGATATATTACATTTGAACGTATGTTTTAATTTACCGGGGCCACATACTGACTCCAAAAATTCCAGAAAAAAAATCTAGCTATGTTTTGACTATACGGTCCTAACAAAACTAATTTCATCAAATTGGAAACTGTTTGAAAAATGATCATTTTGCAGTCGATTAAATTCAAACTAAATTGACCAAACGCGTTTAAATTCACCATGCTCACCTATTAATTCCAAAAATTATGAAAATTGGAATATAGCAATAATTTGACATTCCGAACCCAACAAAAGTGGTTTCATTGAAAACGGATATCGTTTGCAAAATGGCTATTTTTAAGGGCTATATTTTATATAAAATATATAAATTCCATAGCAACTATTTTAAATTTTAAACTGGACATAACTTTCAATTTATTTTATGAAATCTGGATTTTTCACATTCATTTGAAAGATATAATTAAACAGATTCAAATATTTCTGGTTTTACTTAAATCTGATTTATTTTGAATCATGTACACTCAATTGAAATTTAAAATCGAATTTTCAAACTACCACGCCATTTCAGGCTCGTTTTATAATTAAAATAAATTTATATGTTCTATGTTCGATTAAAATAAATTTTTAGTCTTTATTATTTAAAATAAATCATTTTAAATATTCTAAATCCATTAACATAGCGAAAAAAATAAATAAATTGGTTCTGAAAATCCGGGTTGTTACAATCTCCCTCACTTAAAATCTTTTCGTCCTCGAAAAGGAATGGAGCTGAAAGTTGTTTACCTAACCAACTCAACTTTCATTCTGGCTTTCATTCTTCAACTTTTCAGTTTCTAAGAATATTCTAATTTCTCAAAAATTTGGCCAATACCCTAAATTTTCGAAAAATTTCTCCATAACCTCCTTTCTACGGGTTGATATTTAAAGACGCAACTTGCCTCACAGAGCTCTCATCATCCAAAAAAAAAAAAGCCAAGCGGCTAACCGATCGGCTCATAAAATCTTCAAAACCCAAGAAATATAGTAAACATGTACCTATTTGTCGGGCGTACAATTTTATTCCTCTTCTTAGCTTCCTTGCTATGACCTGTTCACACACACATATATGTACATATATGCAGTTTCAAACAATTTCAATTTAGTTCAATATTTGATACGTTTTGGCTAAATTTGCCTTTCATTCTCATATTGTTTCAATTTTTAATCAGTCAAACGAATTATCATACAACACAACCACCAATCAGTTATTTGATTAAATTTTCAAACATATAACTTTGATATATTCGAAAATAATGTTTTTAATGCCAAATCACAACAAATATCTCTATCTAAGTTTTGGTTCTTACACCAGTCAATTGGAAATATATAGATATCCCACTTTCGAAACTCGAACATAGAATCTGATGATTATATATCAATCATCAGAATCATCTCCTGGCGACTAGAGAATGATTCTATATCTATCTATTATATTTGAGACTTCGAATATATGTTCATGACGCGTATATACAAAATCTTCATATACTCGATTGTCCAAAACAAAATAAAATAATATACCCAAATACGTATTATTAGATAAAATTTTCAAAACTAAATTTGTTTTTAATAAATAATACTCTACTAACTCATTCTAGGATACTACTGATCCCATCTCTAACGAGTCATTCTCATTGGATATTACTAATCCAATCTCTGATGAATTCTTTCATTTGGTTCTAATGTGTTTTTTCTCGGGCTCCGTAAACCAAAGCTCTAATACCAAACTGTAGTGTAACAACCCGCATTATACGTATCGGAAGATCGTAAATTTTTTTTATTTTAGTCTCTGAGGGTTGGATCATTCTCATCTTTTAATATGTTGTTTATGGGGATGTGAGACATATCCATAATTTTTACCGATTTTGTTTGTGACAATTCTTACCCTGTCTGCCTTGTATAGGGCATAACTTTTGACTTAGGTCAAATTAGAGGGTGAGACCTGTGCCATTGGAAAGGAATTGATGATTGTCTTTCCATAGAGTGGTTACATTAAGGATTTAGCTCAGCGATTTAGGAGAAATCGCCGTTTTAATGTTTTCAGTTGGGTATTCAGGTTTTGGAGCCTTAGTGGAATCCAATAAATAGGGGGTAAGAGTGGAGGGAAAAGGTTTACTTTCCCCATTCTCTCATTTGAAGGCATTTGATCTCCTTCTTCCTCTTACACCTTTCCACCATTAAAAATCCAAATCCAAGGGGAAATCGAATATCTACACCATCCAAGGCAAGATCTACATCATTTCAAAGGTGAATTCATCGGATCGAGGAGTTTGATTCGAAGTACTCGCTGTTCGGATTCTTATTTCTCTCGTTTTAGGTTGTTTCTGCAAATCGGTGAGTGATTTACATCTCTCACATGAATGCAATGAAGTATATGAGTGTTTGTGCATGTTTCTCATCAAATTTGAAATGTTTTACCATAGATTTACACCATTACAAGTTCATTTTCATATGCATCACCCTATGATCTAATCTAACAAGTTTTACTCGTTAGTTTCATGTCATATTACATGTTTGTGTTAGTTAGATCTCTCATGTTGATCATATGTTCATTTTAATGGTTTTTGGTGAGATTTACATCATTTTTGTTGTAATCGTCATATTCATGCGGTTAGTAATGTTATGATATGTTTATGATTGTGTTTGATGATTTTGGTTGAGTTGGTTTTGTCAGATTCGTCTTTTGGCGAAGTTTTGGTCGAAATCGGAGTTGAATTGCAATATGCAGGAATTGACTTGGCCAGAATTGACTCGCCCAGAATTGACTCAGCCAGAATTGACCCGGCCAGAATTGGATCAGCTAGAGAATTGACTCGGCCAGAATTGACTCGGCCTATTTTGGATAGCCATTTTTGGCATTTCTAGGAAATTTTTTCTGATCGGACATTTCCGTTGATGATGTGACTTCAAAGTAAATTCAATTGGAAAGTTAGGAAGTGCTGAAATAATGCTATGGATTGCTTTGAACCTTATAAAGATGTTGGTTGGTTCAACGATGGTATTGGCTTTGACGAGAGTCCAGAAGGGGATGTTCGAAGTTTTGGGGTGTTCGTTGGTCAGGGAGATGCAATGAATGTAGTTTCAAATCAAAGGTTATGAGTTGGTGGATAATGGTTACTCGAGAAGGTTGCTTGAGCTATGAAAAGTCGTCAAGATGGATGACTAGTGATAATAAGGCTAAGGGATTATTGTTGGCGTAAGTTCTAGTACCCTGGGTCTTGGGTAAAGGCCTAGTTGCCAACATTGGACATTGACCAGGTTGTACATATGGAGTTTATGCTAGAACTGGGGTTACCATTTTCCCTTGACATATGGCAAGGTTGGCCATCATACGATTAACGATGATTTCGAAGCAGGATTGGCGGTGATAGCTAGAGTCAGTCATGGATGATTGGTTGTCCTGTTTGTATTATCTCACATAGATTATCCAAAGTCAAGGGAGATATTCTTTGAGTATTTAACTGATATTGGTCTAGGCCTCTGGGGAGAGTACTTGGGGAATGTTAAACTCGATTAGGGTTGTCTGTGTGAGACTTATATAATCTAGATGTCATGTGTGTTTTACATGATTGAATGGGTGTTCTGGTTTCCATGGACGAATGGTTGAATTGTTATTGCAAAGGCTTTCACTGTCGATGTGGGAAAGATAAGGTTGAGTTCTTCTCTGGTGTCGTGGGTAGATTAGTATGTTTATCTATCCTTTCTCATACACTTTATTGATGAAATATGTTAGCTGTTTTATCGCTAACTAAGACTGTTGTCTGACTCAAGGCTTTATGTTTCCTCTTATTACCTTGGGTTGTTCATCCAGTTGTGGATGGGCAGACTAAGTAACATGTGACAAGTAATGCTTTAGTGACAACGAGGATGCTGATCGATGATGAGCAGGAGGCTCACGTACCAGTTTTACTACTATCTAATAATTGGGTTTCCACTATTTTCTTTTCCGAGTGATGTAGTGAGGCAACTTTGTATAAACACTATTTCCAAGTTTGCAGATATTACTTTCTGGTTGTATGAAAGTCTTGTGTTGTTGCTTCACTATTACAACCTGTTGTATATGTTCTATTATATTTTATTCTTGTGCTGTGAGTTTACGACAGGTTCTGCTTGTGTTTACCTACTCTGATGATCGTCCATGACTGCCTTGCACACCTTTCAGCGCATTATTTCTCTTGTATAGTGTGGGGGTTATGGGCGGTCATCACATTTGGTATCAGAGCCCTGGTCAATGATTTGTGGCCAAAGTTCAAGGACATAATCACGTATGAGAGACGTACTTGTAGATTTCAGTTGGATGCTGACTATACATAGTAGCATATATAGTAGTAGTGTTTGTTTTCCTTTAGCAGTTTTTCTTGTAGGTGGCTAATTATTCTAAATTGCAGATTTAGAATGGGTAGACGAGAAACAAGACACGCTGCTAGGGGAGCCAATACTGGAGGGGGAAATGGTGTTGAACCTAATTACCTGGCCATGTTTGAAGCTATGGCAGAAGCAATTATGTGAAGGGCACCCGCTCCAGTGGTAGCAATGGTAGATGTTGGTGTGCGAGTTCCTAAAGTAGTAGATTTTGCAAAGCTGTGCAAGGACTTTACATCTCTAGGGGGAAAACCATTCAAGGGAACTGAACCAGCTGAAGAGGTTCAGAGGTGGATGGATTCATGTGTCCGAATCTTTCGAGACTTGGGTATTGAGGATGCAATAAAGAGAAAGCTTGCATCAAGGCAACTGCAGGACAGGGCCATGGAATGGTGGAATTTTGTTACACTCGAGACTCCAGAGGAAGAAATTTCATGGGAGCAATTTCAAGCCAAGTTTGAAGCAAAATTTATCTCCACTGCTCAGAAGTCTATTCTCTTCAAGAAGTTCATAGAGTTGAAGAAGAATGGCAGATCAGTTCTTGACTACATTTCTGATTTTGAGGCTTTGTCTAGATATGCTCGCTTATACATTGATACACCCTATCAGAAGAACGAGAAGTTTGTCTTGGGTTTGGATGCTTATATCAGAAATCCGTTGGTGGACCATCTTGATGATTCATTTGAGAAGATTGTGGAAAAAGCTATTCTCCATAAGAGCTTGTTTCTCAAGGAAGTAAATGTGGTCGCTGCAACCAAGGAAGCTCAGAAACCACAACAAGGTGGTAGTAATAAAAAGAGGAAGCAGCAACAACAGAAAGGAAAGGATGGCCAAAAGAAACCCAAGAGTGAGGTGGTTTGCTTTAACTACCAGCAGAAAGGTCATTTTGCTAATGAGTGCAAGAATCCCAAAGCTGAGAAGAAGTGCTTCAAACGTGGGAAGCTTGTGCATGAGAAGAAAGATTGTCCAGAATCATCTAAGGGCAAGCAGATTGTGAAGGCATATGATTTGGAAGCCGTGCCATCTTCTTCTAAGGCTCCGACTGCAGAGGAGAAGGGAAAGGGTGTCATGGTGCAAGGTACTCTTTCTGTTAATGGTGTTTCAGTTCGTGTGCTTTTCGATACTGGATCATCGCATTCTTTCATTTGCAATGAGCTTGTGTGTCTCTTGGGTTTCGAACCTAAGATTTGTGATAGACCCTTCATAGTGACTAATCCAGTTGGGGGTTCGTCAAATCTTTGAATGATATGTCGTGGTCCAGTGTCGTCAGGTCATGGTTGCTCTTTTTGTGTGATTGCTTTATTCTTAACTTCGCTGGGTTTGGGATCATCTTGGGCATGGATGGCTCAAGAGGTATGCGGCAAGGGTGAATTGCGAGAAGCTAGAGGTGAGGGTCGGGGATGTGGAAGGGCGAAAGGTGTTGACTAGGTGTAAGCGCGAAGACGGTGTCTTCGTGAGTTATCTATATTCGCTTCGAATTCCACAAGAAGTCTTGTCATCAGTGTCGATCGCTAATGAGTATGTAGATGTCTTTGACGAGGTCAAAGGGTTGCCGCCGCATCGTGAGATCGAGTTTAGGATCGATTTGGTCGAGGGTGCTAGACCAATCGTTATGCCACTTAGGCGGATGACACCTAAGGAACAACGAGAGTTAGAGGTGCAAGTTAGAGACCTTTTGGGAAAAGGATTCATTCGGAGGAGTGTATCCGAATAGGGTGCACCGGTCGTATTAGCAACCAAGGCAGATGGCTTGTTAAGATTGTGTGTGGACTATCGTGAGCTGAACAAGGTGACAAAGAAGAAAAAGTATCTGTTGCCAAGGATAGATGACTTGTTCGATCAGATTCACGAAGCCAAAGTGTTTTCTCAGATGGATTTGGCAACGGGGTTTCACCAGTTGAGGGTGGCCAACGATAGTGTGTCAAAGACTGCTTTTAGGACACCATCTGGTTTCTTCGAATGGTTGGTATGCCATTCGGTTAACTAACGTGCCAGCGTATTTCGTGGATCTTATGAATAGAGTATTCAGAGACCAGTTGAACAAGTTTGTGCATGTGTTCGTGGATGGTATTCTGGTTTACTCCAGAAATGAGGAAGAACACAAGACACACTTGAGAGTTGTGTTAGAGATCTTGCGAAAGCATCAGCTGAGAGCTAAGTTTTCCAAATGCCACTTCTGGAAGAGTGAAGTGAGGTTCTTAGGTCATGTTGTTTCTGGAAATGGGATAGCGGTTGACCCCGCTAAAGTAGCGGCAATCCAGTACTGGGATAGACCTAAGAATGCGACAGATGTTCGAAGTTTCCTTGGGTTCGCCGGTTATTACCGACGGTTTATCAAGGATTTCTCCAAGGTAGCTGCACTGTTAACAGAATTGACGAAGAAGAACCAAGTGTTCACATGGGATGCAAAGTGTGAACAAGCATTTGAAATCCTGAAGGGGAGATTGATGAGTGCACCTATGTTGACCATTCCAAGTGAGAATGAAGAGATGGTGGTATATACGATGCATGTGGTACTGGACTTGGAGCAGTGCTAATGCATAAGGAAAGGTTGCGGCCTATGCGAGTCGAGAACTGAAGCCACATGAGAAGAATTACCCAACTCATGATCTGGAGTTGGCGGCGATTGTGTTTGCTCTGAAGATGTGGAGACATTACCTGTTGGGAAATCGATTCGAGTTGTTTAAGAATCACAAGTCATTGAAGTATCTTTTCTCCCAAAAGGATTTGAATCTTTGGCAACAAAGATGGTTAGAGTTTTTGGCGTCATATGATTTTGGCATATCCTATACTTCGGGCAAGGGTAACGTAGTTGCAGGTGTGTTAAGTCGAAGACACGCAAGTTTGGGAGCAATGTTTTCAGAATTGAAGAGCCTAGAGTACTTGGCAAGGTTCGATTTTAGGCTAAGGTGTGAATTGGAACCTGAAATGTTGGTGAGCTTGTCAATAAGACCTACTCTTATCAAAAGGATTGGTGAGAGACAAAAGAAAGATGCGAAGCTTGTCGAGTTCATTCAGAAACTGGAACCAGAAGATAAAGAGTTCGAGGTCAATCGAGAAGGTTGGTTTCGAAAGCAAGGGCAAATAGTTGTTCCTGATATCGACGGACTGAGGGATGAGGTTCTGAGAAAATGTCATCACTCGAAGCTGATGATTCATCCCGGTGGAAATAAGATGTATCAGCATATGAAGAGAGTCTACTACTGGGAAGGGATGAAGCGAGATATTGGAAAGTTCATTTACAAGTGTATGAACTGTCAGTTGGTGAAAGCTGAACAGAGGAAGCCAAGCGGTTTACTTCAGCCATTGGAAGTTCCTACGTGGAAGTGGGAGCAAGTATCAATGGAGTTTATCGATGGACTACCTAGAACTAGGGCAGGAAATGAAGGGATTTGGGTCATCGTGGATCGTTTGACCAAAAGTGCGAGATTCATTCCTGTCAAGTCGACTAGGATGGCATCGAAATTGGCTGAACTTTATGTGAAATGGATAGCTCGATTCCATGGTGTCCCAAAGAGTATAGTGAGTGACCGAGATCCATTATTCACGAGTGCATTATGTAAAAGTCTACAAGAAGCTTCGGGAACCGAGTTGTGCTTGAGTACGGCATATCATCCCCAAACTGATGGTCAGACCGAGAGAGTCAATCGAGTTTTGGAAGATCTCCTGAGGGATTGTGCGTTAGACTTCGGAGGACCATGGGAAGACCATCTACATCTAGTTTAGTTTGCGTATAATAATAGCTACCAATCTAGCATTGGGATGACACCATACAAAGCGTTGTATGGAAGGTCGTGCAATTCTCCAACATGTTGGCTAGAAACTGGAGATAAGTTGGTACTTGAGCCTGAGATGATTAGAGAAACCTCGGGTTGTATCGAGATAGTTTGACAACGAATGAAGGCAGCCCAGGATCGTCAGAAGAGTTACGCCGACAAGCATCGTAAGGACTTGGAATTCGACGTGGGCGATATGGTTTTTGTTAAAGCTTTGCCGTTGAAGCACATGGTTAGATTTGGTAAGAAGGAAAGTTAGCTCCAAGGTTTGTTGGACCATTTCCGATAGTCGAGCGAATTGGAAAGCTCGCGTATAGATTGGAGTTACCCGAGAAGATGTTGAGTGCACATAATGTGTTCCATGTGTCGTTTCTACGGAAATTCGTGCATGATTCGAATTTGGTGGTATCTCCAGAATAGTACGAAGACTTAGAAGTAGAGACCGTAGTTTCGAGACCTCGTAAGCCACTTCGTGTTATGGGGAATGACACGAAACAGCTTAGGAGGAAGACGGTTAAGCTAGTCAAGGTACAATGGAGTGAGGATGGAGACAATTGTACGTGGGAGACGGAAGAGAGTATGAGAGCGACTCATCCAGAACTCTTCGTCAGTAGGACCCTTTGATATCGTATCTTCATTATATCGTTGTATCTCATTGTTGATTGTTAGAATTCCGTGTGCTAGGATAAGGCTATGGATGTACGGCTTGATGGTTGTTAGTTTGGATGATAGGATTGGGTTCTCATGGATGATAGGCATGCGGAATTGTTGTGGTTTCTTATGTCTACTTGGAATTTCGGGGGCGAAATTCGTGGGGGGGGGGGGGGGGGGGGGATGCAACAGCCCGCATTTTACATATCGGAAGATCATAAAATATTTTTATTTTGTTCTCTGAGGGTTGGATCATTCTCATCTTTTAATATGTTGTTAATGGGGATGTGAGACATGTCCATAATTTTTACCGATTTTGTTTGTGACCATTTTGCCCCTGTCAGCCTTGTACAGGGCATAACTTTTGACTAAGGTCGAATCAAAGGGTGAGACCTGTGCCATTGGAAAGGAATTGATTATTGCCTTTCCGTAGAGTGGTTACATTAAGGATTTGGCTCAGCGATTTGGAAGAAATCGCTGTTTTAAGGTTTTTTAGTGGGTTATTCAGGTTTTCGAGCCTTAGTGGAATCCTATAAATAGGGGGTGAGAGTGGAGGGAAAAGGTTTACTTTCCCCATTCTCTCATTTGAAGGCATTTGATCTCCTTCTTCCTCCTACACCTTTCCACCATTAAAAATCCAAATCCAAGGGGAAATCGAAGATCTACACCATCCAAGGCAAGATCTAAGGAGTTTGATTCGAAGTGCTCGCTGTCTGGATTCTTATTTCTATCGTTTTAGGTTGTTTCGGCTAATCGGTGAGTGATTTACATCTCTCACATGAATGCAGTGAAGTATATGAGTGTTTGTGCATGTTTCTTATCAAATTTGAAATGTTTTACCATAGATTTACACCATTACAAGTTCATTTTCATACGCATCATCCTATGATCTAATCTAACAAGTTTTACTCGTTAATTTCATGTCATATTACATATTTGTGTTAGTTAGATCTCTCATTTTGATCATATGTTCATTTTAATGGTTTTTGGTGAGATTTACATCATTTTTGTGGTAATCGTCATATTCATATGGTTATTAATGTTATGATATGTTTATGATTTTGTTTGATTATTTTGGTTGAGTTGGTTTTGTCGGATTCGTCGTTTGGCGAAGTTTTGGTCGAAATCGGAGTTAAATTGCAATATGCAAGAATTGACTCAGCTAGAATTGGGTCGGCCAGATAATTGACTCGGCCAGAATTGACTCGGCCTATTTTGGACAGCCATTTCTGGCCATCCATTTTTGGCATTTCTGGGCAAGTTTTTCTGATCGGACATTTCCGGTGATGATGTGACTTCAAAGTAAATTCAATTGGGAAGTTAGGAAGTGCTGAAATAATGCTATTGATTACTTTGAACCTTATAAAGATGTTGGTTGTTTCAACAATGGTGGTGGCTTCGACGAGAGTCCAGAAGGGGATGTTCGAAGTGTTGGGGTGTTCGTTGGTCGAGGAGATGCAACGAATGTAGTTTTCAACTCAAAGGTCGTGAGTTGGTGGATAATGGTTGCTCGAGCTATGAAAAGTCATCAAGATGGATGACTAGAGATGAGAAGGATGAGGGATTATCGTTGTCGTTAGTTCTAGTACCCTGGGTCTTGTGGAAAGGCCTAGTTGTCAAGGTTGGACTTTGTCAAGGTTGGACATATGGAGTTTATGCTAGAACTGGGGTTACCATTAGCCCTTGACCTATGGCAAGGTTGGCCGTCATACGATTAACGATGATTTCAAAGAAGGATTGGCGGTGATAGCTAGAGTCAGTCATGGATGATTGGTTGTTCTATTTGTATTATCTCACATAGATTATCCAAAGTCGAGGGAGATGTTCTTTGAGTGCTTAACTGATATTGGTCTAGGCCTCTAGGGAGAGTACTTGGGGAATGTTAAACTCGATTAGGATTGTCTATGTGAGACTTACATAATCTAGATGTCATGTGTGTTTCACATGATTTAATAGGTGTTCTGGTTTCCATGGATGAATGATTGAATTGTTATTGTAAAGGCTATCACTGTCCGATGTGGGGAAGATAAGGTTGATTTCTTCTCTGGTGTCGTGGATAGATTAGTATGTTTATCTACTCTTTCTCATATACTTTATTGTTGAAGTTTGTTCGCTATCTTATTGCTCACTAAGACTGTTGTCTGACTCAAGATTTTATGTTTCCTCTTATTACCTTGGGCTGTTCATCCAGTTGTGAAAGAGAAGACTAAGTAACAGGTGACAGGTAATGCTTTGGTGAGGACGACGATGTTGATCGATGACGAGCAGGAGGCTCACGTACCAGTTTTACTACTATCTAATAATTGGGTTTCCACTATTTGCTTTTCCGAGTGATGTAGTGAGACAGCTTTGTATAAACACTATTTCTAAGTTTGTGGATATTACTTTCTGGTTGTATGAAAGTCTTGTGTTTCTGCTTCACTATTACTACCTGTTGTATATGTTCTATTATATTTTATCCTTGCGCTGTGAGTTTACGACAGGTTCCGCTTGTGTTTACCTACTCTGATGATCGTCCATGACTGCCTTGCACACCTTTCAGCGCATTATTTCTCCTATATAGTGGGGGGGTTATGGGCGGTCGTCACATGTAGCGTCCCGAACTTCCCGGCTGGCCTAAACCGAACAAGAAGGCGGACTACTTTGAGAATAAGACTATTCGGAAAGAAAACGACATAACATTTCATTGTTATTACAACAATTGCATCAGAGTACAAGAGTATAACAGAGCTTGAAAAAATATATACAACAGAAAAATATCAAAGATTAAATTACAAAGCAGCGGAAAAATAATACATAACACAACTAAAAGAAATACACGGATACATTGCTTTCCTAATATAGCTTCAGCTGTAAATCCAGGATCCTGGAAAAGAAATATATGCAAAACCAAAACTACTAGCTGCCCATGTGGAAAATAAGGGCACCCAGAGTTTAGGTCAAAACAATAAACTCCAGGTCAGTCATGGGACTCGTGTGAGAACTAAAACAATTATTATATCTTACTTCAAAAGTAAATTAAATCAAGCGACCACGTCGTATAACACGAAATGGATTTTCTTCCAAGAATACTAGTGCATAAAACAGTTTATAAACAGCGCAATGCTTTTCAAAAAATGAAGCTATTATAAGACTCAGGTCCCATCACACAATGCAACGCAAGCCGAAGGATAGAGTTTTCCCTTATAATAACCAAACATGCATGGTACGTTTAAAACAAATCGTTTTGATATTACTCTAAGTATATAATGTACAAAACAACTTCAAATATGAATGTATCAATCATAGACGACGTGGGTACCATTTATCATGTCGCCATACTAGGCTCTAAAGTTATAACTGAAATGTCACGTATTGGAAATTGGATTTCCGTCATGAGTCGAGGCAAGGGATGTACTCCTCGCCGGCTTCGAGACACTCTAGCAAATGCCTCAGGATTACACACATTGGGGAAACCCTTGGTTTCTACAGGGCCGGTCCACACATACTTTAGTGGATTAGTTATTCCTGAACACACATTTCCCGGTCCTATCGGACCTATCCATCGGCCCCATAGTGACCGATATATCCAAGGCGCCTCGCTATCCATCATCCACATAGGCAAAAAAATGTCTAGGCTCTATACCATGACACCACCCATAGCTAGAAGGAAACGTCATGTCCTCCCTACGTCCCTTATCCCATTTTTGAATCATACCGCGGTGTGAGGCTCGCGAATTAACGCTATACACAAAGCAATGCTATTTAAAGCCGTGCATTGATCATCAACCACAAGGCTCTGCTTTTCAACAAAATACTTGATCATTTGCATCTCAGCATGCCACACTGAAAATTCACGCCATTCGACTGATGTCTATCGATATATAATCTCTAAGCTTGTACGTCTCAAAGAAGGGTGTTAAGCAAGAGAATAAATTCTCCGTCACCAAATAGATATATATTTAATAGAGATCAATCAACACAGAGTAAAATCCAATGTCAGACACACATCCATTTACAAGTACGTTCTGGGTCTAAATGAAACCGGAGGCACCTTATTCCTCGTTCTATATGTCCAATATAGGAGAGAGGTCCTTGCATATCCGGTCGATCTCCAAGTACGTTTAGACGATCACCACTTATTAACTTGTCTTGAGTTTACAACCCAATCAAGACTTCAGTAATCATCCAAACAATGTGAAGACCTCTGGTCTTCAACCACCGCTTTCATCGTCGACTTATCGTCGAATCAATTATTAAGAATAGGTATAAAATCCGACCTTTTCGAATAATTCACGTATCTTATAATCAAGTGCTATAAAAACACAACATACGCCTCATTCCAATTCTAAATATTTTTTTATACAAATGTTCACATCTTTTGGGAAAGGTTCCCATTAATTTTAATATAAATTATTTTAAATTTATACTTTAATCTTCCTTTGAATATCAATTCAAACCAAATTAAGGTTTATCCAAACTAGTCGGGATTAGCGCACCTTGCCGAAGTAATCATTTGTTTAATTTTCCAATACCAACCTATTCATTCCATGGAGCAAAACTGGTAATACTCCATATCTAACACTATGGTGTTATCAGTAAAATTAATTACCATTTCACGTTCAAATCTAATTAAAGATTTAACTATCGCCTGGAGTAAAACTGTTGGTACTCCATTCTCGATCACTTCCCAAATTTGATAATTTAAATTACCATATTCTCATTTCAATCTAATTAAAGATTCATTGAAACTTCACTTAGTTTTAATCTTCTAATAATCATTACTTAATGATTATTTAACTTTGGAAACACAAATAGGCCGCATCGACAATCCACACCGTACCATTGATTTCTGCCGATATATTACATTTGAACGTACATTTTAATTTACCGGGGCCACATACTGACTCTAAAAATTCCAGAAAAATAAATCTAACCATGTTTTGATGATACGGTCCTAATAAAACTAATTTCATCGAATTTTGAGACTGTTTGAAAAATGGTCATTTCCCAGTCGATTAAATTCAAATTGAGTTGACCAAACGCGTTTAAATTCACCACGCTCACATATTAATTCCAAAAATTATGGAAATTGGAATCTGGCAATAATTTGACTTTCCGGACACAACAAAAGTAGTTTCGTCGAAAACGGAGATTATTTGCACATGACTATTTTTAAGGGCTATATATTATATAAAATATATTTAAATTCCATAGCGGTTATTTTAAATTTTAAATTGGACATCACTTTCAATTTATATTATGAAATCTGGATTTTCAACATTTGTTAGAAAGATATAATTAAATAGATTCAAATGTTTCTGGTTTTACTGAAATCTGATTTATTTTGAATCCTGTACATTCAATTGAAATTTAAAATCAAATTTTCAAACCGCACCATTTCAAGCTCGTTTTATAATTAAAATAAATTTATATGTTCTAACTTCGATTAAAATAATTTTTTAGTCATTATTATTTAAAATAAATCATTTTAAATATTCTAAATCCATTAAAATAGCCAAAATAAAAATTTTAAATTGGTTCTAAAAATCCGGGTTGTTACAAATATGGTGGCAGGAACCCGAAAACAAAAGGCATGAAACAAATCATGAATTTCATGTTTCATGTTGGATACCCAATCATGACAGCATGGGCGAAATAACAGAACATTGTGAACATTTGTGACAATATGAATGGAAGTTTAAATAGACCCATCAGTACCCAAATTAAAACAGCGCAAGATTGTTTATAAGGTACCCCTCTAATAGAAAATCAGTATAATATGGATCAAGAAGAACCGAGTGATGCATAAGACATGGTAGAAATAGTCGTGTACTCATGTTTTCGAAAATGATAGTATGCAAAGTGAATGGTGGAAAAATCTCCATGCACACTATATTAGATAGTTATATTTGCCAAATAATAGCAGCTACTGAATGCCGTATAAACTAAGGCAAGATAGCAAGATATATATAAAACAATGTAAGCAAGGCCTAGCAACAGTGATGAATGGTTCAAGTTTATGAGGCATTGATCAAGGCATCCTGTATCAATTTTTCATGCAAATCCCATTACAAATATGTCAGTGATATAACCCAAGTATATGTTCAGTTTTTGAAACAGGTGATTTAGGTGTATATGGTTTCAACCACAAGTACAATATACCAGAACATACCCAGTAGCAGTAATAATCAACCCAATCCGGATGAACTTACAAGTGAAAATCAAAAAGTCTGCAAAGAGTTAATGAAGTGATCCAAATTACCTATTCTATTCAGACAAATTACTGAAATTAATAACTTGAATCAAACATAAATCGTGAGCAATGCTAACCTGTAGTAACGATAAAAAGGCAGGCTCGATTGACAGGAGGCGCGGGTGCACAGTGACCAGTGACCAGAAGGCGATGGCAGTAGTCTTCGAGGCAAGTAGATGGCGCGGTGTAGATCGGAGATGGTGGCTGATGAAGTGGTACAACCTTTCGCATAACAGGGAAGGAAAAACAAGTCGAGGTCGTTAGTCACGGTGGCGCCGATCAAGGAGGGTAGAGCGACGGATGCTTCGAGAAAGAAGGCGGCCATTGCTCCGGCCATTAAATTGGGTCAGTTAGGGATTCAGTCGATTGAAAAAGAGAGTGGAAAGAGAGAGTCATTTTCTGTAGGAAAAAGGAACGGATGCTTTATTTTATTGAAGAAAAAACCGGGGATAAGAATGGAGTTAAATCAATAGCTTATAGGGGGAGGCATATATCAGAATAGGTCGGCGAAAATCGCTTTTGAGGTAGGTTATATTCGATTTAAATTAAATATTATATTTTACCGTGAATTACTGTGTAACGCTCTGAATTCGTACCGTTAACACCACTTCCAAACGCACTAAAATTATACGTACCACTATGACTTCACATCTAAACTCAATAAAATTTATTTAATTGTAATCCGACTCCATTTTTGTACAATGATGTTTTATTTTTAAATCATTTATCGGTTTACTAATTTTTTTTCTCATTTGTCCATACAACAACACCGTTTGTTTCCAAAATTTTAAATGTTAAATTCAATTTGTTTATAAACACAAAGACACACATATACAAGCCCATTTCCGATATATTTCAACAAATAAAATTTTCAATTCGTTTACCGTTAATAACGTTTGTTTCTAAATTCAATCGTTCATATTTTCCAATCGAATTTCAAATTCAATTCGAATATCCACCCAAACTCAATCCAAATATCCACAAATAATTATTCGATTCCAGACCAACCATTTTGAATTAAATATCAAGTTTAACTCATGCACAAACCATCTATTAACTTTTAAATTTCTAATTCCAGTATTAATATAAAAATGATCATTAATAATTAAATCATTAATTAATTCTGCATCACAGTTGTTGAAATTTATGGGGTGTTACACTATGGTGAGACATGTCAGTACACAAGAGTGGTCTTAACCCAGCCAAGTCAGGCAACAGGATCATTGAATCACCTATGCCACCCTATAATCATCTGATTGCCTACTATCGTGGCAATCAAAGCATACTCACCGGGTAGAAATGCGCAGACCTAACCTCTGTGAGCATAGTAGAGTGCTGTCACAGCACAGAGGACTGCCAAGAGTTCCCTCCACGTCCCAAGAAGCCGCGTGCTTCTCCTTCCAGTCCTTCGGAGCCACAGGAAATCAACAGAATAACAGAATAATTAGATGGACGTGTGCTCCCCTCGTGCCTCATGATACCACGATGATCTACCCCGTTGGGTTATTCACCCTCAAACGTGCAGATTGGTCCAAGCGCCTCTTTTCAAGGTGTTATTAGACCCTATTTCTAAACATTCAATTATGTGCTTGCTCTATTACATTAGGTTTCCAATTTAACTTGGTTATCTCAAATCAAATTAACTTCTTATCCTGGTTACCAAGTTCTTTCTGAGCCCCTTATATCTATAAGGAATGGACCCCTCTTGCTTATTAATTTCTGTCATATAACTTAATCTATTTAAGCTTAGTAGTAAGCCCATAACATGTTATTCTCTAGATTGTAATTCAAGGTCTGTAATCTACAATCTCTTTATATTATCCATTGTTCAAATTCATAGTTACAGTAACATGTTCTACTTAATCTATAATTAGGTATATCCCAATTCACAGGTTTTCTGTTTAACATGTCAATTATTATTTATGATTAAATGTAACTTATTTCATTTCATAAGTTTGCCTTATTCTTTCTTATTTAATCATAATTTCATTTTACATGGTCACTACAACTTATCGCTGTTTACTTATTAACTTAGTTCTCGTAACTAAGGTTTACTATTAAGTTTCCTTTCCATTTATGTTGTCCTTATCAGTAGGTTTTAAATTCTCGATCTTACAAATAACTTAATTTACAATTAAATACAACTTATCTCATTACATAAGTTATTTCATTTTCTTCATCGTTTATTATAACCTAAGTTATAATTTCCGCTTGTCTCTAGGACAAGCCTACCTATTATATAACATTCTCATTAGTGTAATTAATTATAATTGGTTATTATCATTCCCCATTAATTTCCATTAATCACAATTAATGCTGTTTTATCCATCCTGCTTTTTACATATATTGATGTTTATATGTTTATGCACTAGACTTTTCACATTAAGCCTACCACTTGTGGATGCTGGATTTGCAGGGCGGTTCCGGGCAGACGTCTACCAAAGTTGACTTAACCTCATGTCTTATCACCGTTACGAGTATATTTATGCACTAGATCCCTTACATTAAATTAAAAACTATTGGATGTTGGATTTGCCGGGCAGTTCCGAGTAGACTTCTACCACAAGTTGAATTTAACCTCGTGTCTAAGTGCACTGTTGTTTTCTAATTTCTGTGAATTTTCCATATAATTTATGCATGTCCATTCTTCCTAATTTTTACCGTAATTCAATTTTTACATGTCAGACTTAATACCATGTTAATTCTATTTTAACTTATAATCATGTGGCATGTTCTTCCTAACATTTAATTAACTTCATTCTAAAATAATAACATGTAACTATCAATCATGTAATTATTCTAATCTAACAATTTAACATGTAATTATCCCAATTTATACAGTTAAGGGTTCAAGTACATAATATGCCATAGGTTAATATGTGAATATCCCAATTCTTACAATTTCAAGTACATAATATGTCACATATTAACATGTAATTAGAACATGTATGTATACAACAGTAATCATTACACATATTTTAACAAGTTTACATTTCAACATGTTTACATTTCAACATATGAATATCCCAACATATTAAACTTTCTAGCAGATTTACATTTCGAATGATTAATCATTCTAGTAGATTTACATTGCATATTAACGGGGAGTGTCAAATGTTAATTATATCATTATCAAAAAGGTCTATTTTAAATCCACTCACTAATTGCTTTCCAAATCCTAAATCTGGTCCAAATACAGCATTCCATGTTTCCCCTAACTGGATTTAGACCCGAAATACCGTGGATCCACAATTCTTAACTAAAATAAGAAGGGAAGAAAGAGGAGAAATTCAATAGACCAGATCCAAGAAATTACCTTACTTCAAATAGAATTCTAAACACCTTTTTTATTAATATCAATTTTTTCCCTCCAAATCTTGAGTCACAATTTTCCTAATCTAATTATTCTATTATTTCTGAAGAGATTTGCGGAGGAAGAAGAATGGCTGAGCATAGACGTCGTCTCAGAAAATAAGAGATTTAGGCTAGGCTCCGCAAGCCTATTTATAGGTGTTCAGGATCTTATCGTACATACAGCGCTGAGTCAGCAACGAATGTGGTTAAGAAAACAGTCCATATTCATCAATGAATCTGCCTGGATCTAGGGTGGGTCGACCCTCTATAGGTGTGTCGACCCCTGGATCGTCCCCTCTATGGTTGGGTCGACGCCCCTTGGGTCCCATGAGCTGTTTTGGCATAGAAGTTTATTTGTTAACTTTATTTTAAACGTTTGAATTTTTGGAATTTATTTAAATATTATATTTACATATAATCTTCTTATATGTATACGAAACTTCAAATTCTCATTTTATACATATATATATGCACAACTTTTATTTCGTTTTCAAAATTCTAATGGTGTCATGCCATTATTTAATTTTTTCCATATTTCTCTGATTCTAGCCTTATTTTGTACTTTTCTCTTCTCTCTCTCTCTCTCTCTCTCTCTCTATATATATATATATATATATATATATATATATATTTCTGCACATATACACGCATATATTTTCATATACATATATACTAATATTTTTCTATACTTCCTTATTTGTATACTTTTCCTTATAAGTGTGTTTATACATATTTTCTCTTTAGAACATGTGTTATTTTAGCCATTCCCTTAAAATAACAATATGGCGTCGGTGGGGATCGAACTATGTACCTCTTGCATGAAAGCCATATGCTCTAACCAACTGGACTACTTGGCTATTGTTAACAAGGCTTAGAACATTGGTGGTCATTATTCTTTTCTTATTCCTATTTTTCATATTTGTTACAATATTTTATTTAAACAATTGCATGCAACCTTATCATTTTGCATGCCTCTTTTTCTTTTATTTTTCTTTTATTATTAATGCATAATATTTGTAAATCATTGAATACAACATATTTACGCTACATGCAACCAATTTCTTCTTTCTTTTAACGTATGCGTTGCATTTTTATTTGCATTAATCTTTTCTTCTTTTTCAATGCATGTATTTATTACATGAAATCATATATTATCTTTATTTTAATCTTCTTTTAGATATTTATGTTTATGCATATACACACACATATGCACTATTAAATATTTTAATTGTCATAAAATGCGGGTGGTTACATTCTCCCACCCTTAGGAAATTTCATCCCCGAAATTTGATAAGGGTAAAATAGATAATCCCTCACATAATATTCATCCATCATGTGTGCATCTAATTTTTGCAAACATTGTGTACTTGTGCAAAGTGTAATACAACGTAGTAATACATGTATGCCTAGGTGGTACCTCTTATGTGTATGAAAATTTTCAAAAAATCCTTTTAAAATATGATGCTCACATCCTAAATATACTGGCAGTTATATATGAATGCAATATTTGAAGATCAAAAATGTGTTTTTATCTAAATTTTCCCACACTCTTACTGAGCAAGAGCGTAGTTCATCCAATTTTTGCATCCAAAACCCTACCACTAGTCTTGCTGTGTACTAACAAAAAATTTTTAGCAACACCCTAGGTTTTCCAATGCTTACACATTCTATAGGAACTCGCTATTATTCCAAGATAATTCTTGTTGTTTACTCCATAGCCTCAAAAACTTTTCCCGTCTTTCCTAGGCACTAATCCTTACCTACTCCATACTTTCAAAACACGGTTTGACATTTTCATTTAAACTTTCTTCCAAAAATTAAAAGTGTCAAAACTTTTATTTTTCTCACCAAAACTTACTTTTTCCAAACCATAAAATAAGTCATCTTATAAAAATGCAAATCATCATTTTTTTTTCAAATCACAAAAACCGTTGCAGATAAGGACAACTATTTCTCAATTAGGTTTACAACTCGTTCTGGCCCAAAAGGTCGGTTAAGTTACTTACTACAAGGTGAAAAAATCTACTGTATTCTTAATTTATACACTTATTTTGTCCACCCAGCAAATTGTTCTTGTTAAAACAATTTATCAAAAATGATTGGTAAAAGAATTGAGATTTCGAAACTTTCTTTACTAAAAATTCTAGCTTTCAACAAAATGCAACATTTCCTAAGTTTTTCTTTTTAATCCTTTCATGCAATATAACAAGAAAACTAGCGAGCTATACATGCTCTATAATATGCACCTTTTACTGAGAGAATTTTACTTTCGACAAAATTTTTACAAGAAATTACTGTTTCCAAAATATACCCTTACTTCAAAATCCAATATATACTTCTTTACATATTTTAAAACTATAACTTTTAAGATCAAGACTTGAATCACCATAAACCATTTTCCAATTTTTTTTACAATTTCATGTTCTTAAAAGTTTACAATGGAGTTAGACTCAAAGTGGGTTTCCAATCTTAACTAGGCTTTCCTACACACTCCACAAGGTCAATTCTCTCAACTGTATATATTCCTAATCTATTTTTCTCTTTTTAATCTTTTCCAATTTATAAGGTTTTACTTATTGCCAAGCCCACTAATTTGAAATACTAACATATGAGATTCACCTTCCGTCCATACAAAGTATATTGTACACTTTCCAACCAAATTTCCTAAGGGTCCCAGATTTCCATATTCATTCCTTTAGTGTACAAAAAAGACATCCTAATTCCTACCATATTATACTCTTTCTTTTTAGTGGGTTCCTCTATGGATCTAGGTATATATATAATATATTTATATTTTTAAAAATACAAATACGCTCACTTATTATCTATACAGGAATCCTAAACCTAGGCTCTTATACCAGATGTAACAACCTGAATTCCGATAGAGTAATTTTTTTTTGAAATTCCAATCTGTCGAAACTCGTGTTGGTTGCTATGGTAACCTGCAGAAATGACAAAGATATAAAATATATTAGAGCTCAGAAAACATCTCACAGCGGAATGGATAAAATATAATATAACCAAAATATAGCCTTACCGTAGTTATAATACTGCCTAACTAGTGTCCAAAGCTATCATATCTCTACCACAAATCTAACATACGAGTATGTTATGAGGAGGGGGTCTGAACGCAAGTTCTAGTGACTGGATTTAAACTACACATTTTGGATAATCATACATATACCATTCAGTTACATTTTCTTATTTATTAGGTTACTTCAGTTAAAAACACTCAAGGCTTACACACACATCGTACCCATCAACTTCCCAATGGATTAACCTAATACAATATATATGTAGCTACCCCCAAATTAAGATACATCCCATGGTACACCGCTCGCATGATCTTCTCCGTAACACCACAAAAATATACGCAATCCCTCATCCTACGCCGGAGTGACATACAGATCTCTATATAACAATGCTACGTTCTGCATAGAACCACCGTCGCCATGTTACGTAAGCATATGGACTGCACCTGTGATCGAATAGGATCACAGAGTAATGCCATAAAGTCTACAATACACCACCTAGACTTTCTCACGTTCGTATCGTCAATAGTACTCGATGCCTTAACCACACATATCCTCTATTGTTCACTGAGTCCCATGGTAGGGATGTACAAGAAACACGAAACTCTGTCGAGAGCTCTTCAGAAACTGTTTAAAGAGATGCTAAGGTCTGCATTTTCAGTGGCTATGGTCCCACCTGACCCTTCCCTCAACTAATAAAAGACGAACAATATTGAGAACTAATGACTGGACCAAGAGAAAACAACAAATCCTAATTGGCCTGTCCCTAACCCATAGCCTTGATAGCAAATGGTCAATGGTTTGTTGGTTTACTCTCCGCCTTTCCGAATTGTGCATCACATATCAAGTTGATTGTTGATGGTAGGTACCCGACCGCTTTTCTATCAATTGTTAGACCTTTCAGAACACAAGTGTGGTCGTTACCCAGCCAAGTCAGGCAACGGGATTGTTGAATCACCTATGCCAACTTACAATCTTTTGATTGCCCACTATCATGGCAATCAAGGCATACTCACCGAGTAGAAACATGTTGACCTAACCTCTGTGAGCATAGTAGAATGTCGTCACAGCACAGAGGACTACCAGGAGTACCCTCCATGTCCCAAGAAGCCACATGCTCCCTTTCCAGTCCTTCGGAGCCAACATAATAGCAGAAGAATAACAGAATAATCAAATGGACATGCGCTCCCCTCATGCCTCATGACACCATGATGATCTACCCCGTTGGGTTATTCACCCTCAAACGTGCGGACTGGTCCAAGCGCCTCTTTTTAAGGTGTTATTAGATCATATGTCTAAACATTCAATTATGCGCTTGCTTTACCTCATCAGGTTTCCAGTTTAACTTGGTTATCTCAAATCATATTAACTTCTTATCCATGTTACCAAGTTCTTTCCGATCCCCTTATATCTCTAAGGAATGGACCCCTCTTGCTTATTAGTTTCAGTCATATTTCTTAACCCATTTAAGTTTATTAATAAGCCCATAAAATGTTATTCTCTAGATTGTAATTCAAGGTCTTTAATCTACAATCTCTTTATATTATCCATTGTTCAATTTCATAGTTACAATAACATGTTCTACTTAATCTGTAATTAAGTATATCTCAATTCACATGTTTTCTGTTTAACATGTCACTTATTATTTATGATTAAATGTAACTTATTTCATTTTATAAGTTTGCCTCATTATTTCTTATTTAATCATAATTTTATCTTACACTATACTATAACTTATTGTTGTTTACTTATTAACTTAGTTCTCTTAACTAAGGTTTACTAATAAGTTTCCTTTCCATTTATGTCGTCCTTATCATTAGATTTCAGATTCTTTATCTTACGGATAACTTAATTTACAATTAGATACAACTTATCTCATTACATAAGTTATTCCATTTTCTTTATCGTTTATTAAAACCTAAGTTATAATTTCCACTTGTCCCTAGGACAAGCCTACCTATTATATAACATTTTCATTAATGTAATTAATTATAATAGGTTAATATCATTCCCCATTCATTTCTATTAATCCCAAATAATGCAATTATATCAATCATGCTTTTTATGTATATTAATATATATATATATATATATGTGTGTGTGTGTGTTTATGCACTAGACTTCTCACATTGAGCCTACCACTTGTGGATGCTGGATTTGTTGTGATGTTCTGGGAAGACTTCTACCACAAGTTGAATTAACCTCGTGTCTTAGCACCGTTACATGTATATATATGCACTAGACCCCTTACATTAAATTAACAACTTGTGGATGCTGGATTTGCTGGGCGGTTCCGAGCAGACTTCTACCACAAGTTGAATTTAACCTCGTATCTAATTGCGTTGTAGTTCTCTGATTTCTGTGAATTTCCCATGTAATTTAGGCGTGTCCATTCTTCCAAATTTTTACGTAATTCTATTTTTACATGTCACACTTAATATCATGTTAATTCTATTTTAACTTATAATCATATCGCATGTTCTTCCTAACATGTAATTAACTTCATTCTAAATAATAACATGTAACTATCAATCATGTGATTATTCTAATCTAACAATTTAACATGTAACAATCCCAATTTCTATAGTTAAGGGTTCAAGTACATAATATGTCACAGGTTAATATGTGATTATCCCAATTCTTACAATTAAGCTTTCAAGTACATAATATGTCACATATGAACATGTAATTAAAACACGTATGTATGCAACAGTAAACGTTACAAATATTTTAACAAGTTTACGTTTCAACATGTTTACATTTCAATATATGAATATTCCAACATATTAACATATTAATATATTAACCATTCTGGCAGATTTACATTTCGACTGATTAATCATTCTAGCAGATTTACATTGCATATTAATGGGGAATGTCAAACGTTAGATATAATATACCATTATCAAAAAGGTCTATTTTAAATCCACTCACCTAATCTCTTTCCAAATCCTAAATCTAGTCCAGATCTAGCATTCCATGGTTCCCCTAACTGGATTTAGACCCTAAATAACCATGGATCCACAATTCTTAACTAAAAGAAGAAGGGAAGAAAGGGGAGTAATTCAAATAGACCAAATCCAAGAAATTACCTAACTTCGAATAGAATTCTGAACACCTTCTTTATTAATATCCATTCTTTTCCTCCAGATATTGAATCAGAAATTTCCTAAAATAATTATTCTATTGTTTTTAAAGAGATTTGAGGAGGAAGAAGAATGGCAGAGTATAGACGTCATCTCAGAAAATATGAGATTTAGGCTGGGCTCCGCTAGCCTATTTATAGGTGTTCAGGATCTTATCGTACACGCAGTGCCGAGTCAGCAACGAATGTGATTAAGAAAACAGTCCAGATTCATCAATGATTCAACTGGATTTGGGGTCGGTCGACCCCCTATGGGTGGGTTGACCCCTAGGTTGACCACCGTTGGGTCCCGCGAGCTGTTTTGGCACAGAAGTTTATTGGTTAATTTTATTTTAAACGTTTTAATTTCTGGAATTTATTTAAATACTATATTTACAAATAATCTTCTTATATATATAAAACTTCAAATGCCCATTTTATACGTATTTATATACGCACAATTTTTATTTCTTTTTCAAAATTCAAACGGTGTTATGCCGTTATTTTGTTTTTACCATATTTCTCTAATTGCAGCCTTATTTTGAATTTTTCTCTTGTAAATATATATTTCTGCATATATATACGTATATATTTTCATATACATATATACTTATATTTTTCTATACTTCCTTATATGTATACTTTTCATTATATGTGCGTTTATACATATTTTCTCTTTAGAACATGTGTTATTTTAGTCGTTCCCTTAAAAAAAAGGGCATCGTAGAGGATCAAACTTTGTACATCTTGCATGAAAGCCACATGCTCTAAGCAACTGGACTATTAAGGCTATTGTTAACAAGGCTTAGAACAATGGTGGTCATTGTTCTTTTCTTATTCCTCTTTTTCATATTCGTTACAATATTTTATTTAAACCATTGCATGCAACCTTATCATTTTGCATGCCTCTTTTTCTTTCATTTTCTTTTATTATTAATGCATAATACTTGTAAATCATTGAATGCAACATATTTACACTGCATGCAACCAATTTCTTCTTTCTTTTAACGTATGCGTTGCATTTTTATTTGCACTAATCTTTTCTTCTTTTTCAATGCATGTGTTTATTACATGCAATCATATATTATCTTTATTTTATTCTTCTTTTAGGTATTTATGTCTATGCATATATATACACATATGCACTATTAATTATTTTAATTGTCATAAAATCCTGGGTGTTACAAATCAGGTCTGTGGTAAGACTTGTTTATTATATATAAACAAGGAAATTATTCCAAAACAGGAATTTGATTTCAAATGGAATTTGAAATGGAAAACTTGTTTATTATATATAAATAAGGAAATTATTTATAAATGATGTTATAAATGTAATAAATAAATTATCATAGGATACTTTAGGAATTAAATTCAAATGTGAATTTAAAAGTGAATTAGAAATCGTTTCAAAAAGGGAATAATGGATTTTATTTTGGAATTAGGAATATAAAATGAATTGAGATGAATCGAAGGATTTATAATTAGAATTCGATTATATCGAATTTCATTAGTAATCTAATTCCATGTTAATTGGAATTGTATATAGAAATTGGAGTTTGAATAAATTCATAACTGAGTTATGAATATGGAATAAAATAATCGACGAGTTTGAGTAATCGGGATTGTTAAGTTAGATTTGGATAATGGGTTTACTTTAAAATTTATAGGATCTAAATTAACCCTAGAGGGGTGGTGAATAGGGTTTATTGTAGATTTTTGCTGAGTAATTAAATAATAACAACACAGATAATAATCAGAATAAATGCGGAAAATAAATAACATGCAGATTTACCCAGCTTCGGCAAAACCCTGCCTACTGCTGCATTCCTCAAGGTTTCTACTATGAGTTAAAACAATCTCTATGCTTACAATCCCCTGTAAACTCGCGACACTTGCTCCTAACTATTCTTAACCTTACGCTCAAAACCCTGCATTGGTTTCTATCCCCGAAACCATATTTCCCCGAATTACAAATCCCGTAATTTGTCTCCCTAGTTTTAGAGACAAACTAGAAAACTCTAAGACGATTACAAATTGAAAATAATAAAAAAAAAATTAAAAAACAATTAAAAAGCCCCTTAGAATAAAACCCTAATTTCTATTTAATTAATATCTCCTTTAGTCCTTTGCCCTTTCAATCAAACTTGGCCGGCCTACTTTCGATTTGGTTCACGCGATCTCTTTCTGTCTTGATAATGGCGGCTGAAAATGACGATGGCAATTTAAAATTAAGGTTTCTAATCCTTAAATTAAGCTGTTGATCTTCTCTTCTCTGATGTGCTTAAGTATCCAGTGGCAATCTCTACTTTATTGAGTTGAATAAAGTTGATTTCGATCCAAGTTATCTCGTTTTTTCTGGT
This sequence comes from Allium sativum, assembly GCA_030737875.1. NCBI lineage: Eukaryota > Viridiplantae > Streptophyta > Magnoliopsida > Asparagales > Amaryllidaceae > Allium > Allium sativum. The sequence continues at coordinate 224,665,809 of CM060911.1, read as the reverse complement.
ATGAAATGTCGATTCGAATTTTGCTTTTTATTTTGCTTGCACTTGGATGAATTGATGCCAAAGATTTGGTGTTATTAATAGGATTAAAATCCATAAATATTGCTCTGATTTCATATACGATTTGGTTTGTTATATGCGTGAATTTTGGGGCTTTTGGCTTAGATTTGTTCTTGCGATTTGTGTGATTTCTAGAAAACTTTTGTGAGATTTTCATTGCTTTGAATTGGTCCTGAATTCTGGAATTTGGATCCTTATTTTTGGCTTAACTCTTTCAATACTGCTCTTTTAAAAAAATGATATGAATATGTAGCTCAACACGATCATGCCTCTTCCTTGAAGCACTTATTTGATAAGAATGGATGTTAAATTTTTATCACACATCCATTGCTTGTTCTGTCTTATTTATGGCACCCTCGACTGATGCATTGATCACTTAGTTGCTATAGAAATTTGAAATGGTACTATGCTTGTGGTACTGTCATGTATCACTTTACTATTTGATTTTGTACCTTATATATTTGTGGCCTGTAGGTGTTTATTTACCCTGTATTACATTTGCATCACTGTATTCATGCCTATATCCATTGTTGTCTTAATCGATTTGAACCATGACGAGATGCTCATGCACCATTGTATATCTGAGCCATGCTAGCTTGATTCTGACACTTGAACCATGCTTAGACTTGTGGTTGTACCATGTCCCATTACACTTCCATGTTGACTTACCATACATGTTGCACAGTTTTTGTTGTGTATCTCCATTTGTAAACTGTTTTGTCCATTGCACTCATTTGGTTTCAACCATGTAGTTGTGTTGCTGCATCACTTTAGTATTTTTTTATTTTGGCACACTTTCTTACTGTCTTGACCATTCATCCAATTGCACCCTGACTTGAACATGCTACTATGAAGTTTTGCACTGCTCTTTATATATTTATTAGCTACTACATATTTGTGATCCACATAAGTCTGGCCTCCCATTTCTTACTGTCATGAATGTATGTTGTGTTAACCTTATCTCCATGCTCTTGAGTTTATGTGCTTGACTGACTCAACCATTCTCACCACTTAAAACTGCTATGAACATGCTGAGCTATGTACCAATATAAAACTTGCTACACTTGTACACTTGGTCGCACCATCATCACTTATTGGCACCATACTAATTTGAGTTGCAGTGTGTACACATATTTGTAAATTCTTGCATTTGTGTTGATGAACCATGTGAGCATCCGGCTTGTGTATGAATTTGCCTGAGCTTCTCAATAGTCCAGTTTTACACTTGTTGTTTATTTAAGTTTGAGTTCATTTTTGAACTCAGTTTTGCTGTGACATATTTTAACTGATAAGCTTGACATTGCCTTGCACTATGTCGAGTAGTTTTGAACTTCTCTTGAAAAAAAAACTGTTCTATTTTTCTCCCTTGCTATGTTTTTTTTTTTTTTTGATTTCAATGCTGCTTTGAAATGAACCATGTTTGGGATGCACTTGCACATATGCTATGCTATCATTCGACTCGACACTTCGGCTGTTTGAATATTTGTTTGACTTTCACTTTTGGCTCGACCATGCCATGTTTACTTATGCTCGACCATATTCATATGCACTGAGTTGAGATGGTTCACATGGCTACTCCTCAGTTGCTCGCTGATTTTTGATTGGCGAGGCAGTGCACACGTGTATATTTATACACGTGTGTACATGCAGCCATCAAACAATTTTTCTGTCCCGGCACCAGACCAAGTCTAGAAAAATGATGAGAAACAGACCTAAATTCTGAGGAAAATAAAATTTAAAAATAATTTTTTATTTGCTTGTATTTAATTTTATTTTTGTTCCAGTTTACTGCGTGTGTGTTTTTGTACATGACAGGTACGAAAACAAGACTGACTGAAAAGCTGTGAAGATAGAAGACTGAAGATGATAGAAATATATATAAGAATATCTGTATATGAGTGGTCTGTAAACTGAGTGTAGTGTATATGAAAATGTACTGAGTGATGAATGAGCTATAGTGAGGAGCTGTGAGAGAATTGCACTAATATATGTAATAAACAAATTTGATAGAAATAAAATATTATTTTATTATTGTCAAACAAACTTGTCTATCGTATTCAGTTTATTTACAAGTACAATCTCATGTGAATTGAATAAATAGTGGAGTTATAAATAGTTGTACTGTTTGAATGTTTGAAATAAAGTACTGTATGAATATATGAATGTTTGTACAGTCGTATTCTATTTAAATATAAATATTATATTCCTGTATGTGATGTATATATAGAACAGTACAGTAACAAACACATTTAAAATAATATTTATTTGGTTGTTATCATCAAACAAAAATCATATAATTATGTATACAACTACGTCATATACAACAGCCTCCCCCTTTTGATGATGACAAACAAATAAAAGATTTTGATAACAATAAATGTGTTTGACAGTGAATATTGAACTCCCCCTGTTTATTAGCTTCCCCTATTTGTTTGCTCGCCTTACAGCTGAACTCCCCCTGTATATGTGGAAAAATATGAATGATGAAATCCAATTGACCATTCTCCTTCTAGATATTTAATTTCCAGTCTTAAAATATTTTTGAATTAATACTCATTAATCAAAATCTTGACCATTCTCCCCTTTTTGTTATCATCAAAAGAATAACAAAGATCGAAACAGTGATGAATATAGACTAGAAATATAAATTCAAATCAAGAGAGAGTATATATTGTAAAACCCATTTAATCAAACAAAAATCATAATAATCTTTAAATCTGACGCAAATTTCACTTTCAGAATGAATGGATTTACGATGGATTTTATAGAATGAGGAGAGTTCAATAAAAAATTGAATATTTGAATATGAATTTTGAAGATTTTAAATATGTTCAAAATGTGTTAAGCACTTGCTAACCACGCATAGCCCAGAGGTCTTTTAAATGGGGTTAATAGTAACTTAACTTTATCCTCTCTAGTGTGTTCCATCCATGCACAGACCAAAGGTCTTTTAAGTGAGAATAGAAGTACATAGAGATTAAGGAAATTCACCCACGCATAACCGAGAGGATTTTAAATGGGAGTGAATACCAAGGATAAATTATTTATTTATTTCTTTTTCTTTATCTTTATTTTTATTTCCAAGATATTTTTCTTTCCAAACATAATTTGAACTCTCCAAATTAAAAAAAAACCATGATGAATGACAGAAATATGATAGACATAGAAGATGGTCATGAAATAAGCTCTAATTCAAAGGTATTATAAAATCTGTCCAATCATCATAATATTTTAAAATAATATCTCCTCTAGTTATGAATTATACCATAGTCACAACTCATCACAATTTCATAAATCTATTAGTAATTTTGATGAGTCACAAAACGGTTCAAATTAATCAATAATTTCAATTTTTGAATAAATAATCGAAAATAATTTTAAATTTGAAAATATCATTTTCAAGAGGAGTTTTTGAAAATACCAATGCTAGTTGAAAGTCAGTTTCAAAAAAAAAACAATCAGCAGAGTATGGAATTTTCTAATATTTTTAACACTGATTGCTTCTAGACAATTATAAAAATACTTGTATATGAAATTCAAATTTTAAAGATATCTAATCATTGATTTTTCAACTCATCATCCAATCACCAAGGTATTCAAACAAATCAAATCAATTTCCTTATCAGAGCAGCACAAGAACATTTTTAAGGCAAGAATCACACATGAAATTTTTCCAGAGAATTTTCAAGCATATGAAACAATCAACAATCAAATCTGAAAAAAATCAAATTTTTTTATAATCCAAGAAATTCAACAATCAATAACGAATGATTTCAAAATCAAGCCAAGTAAAAAATGAAATTTTCATAACTAATCAATCATGGCTTTCAAGTAGTCTACTGTATTGAGTTCGATTTTTCAATATTTTCCACAGTGAATAAGAAGAAACTGAAAACAACTAAAAATGTGTGAAATTTCATTTGCATACAAGAACATCATAAATTTTAAAATTTCAATTTACCGTGTTCAAGATATGCTCAAAAAAATTGCGGCCTTATTAAAAAAATTAAAAGGAATAAAAACTAAAAAGGAAAATATACTAAAAAGGAAATAAAATAAAATAAAAATCCAAGTTTAGAGATCATACCTGACTTACCATAATCGACGTGATCCAATGTATCTCCAACTCTAAAATCTATGGCTAAGGAACTTCAAACAATTCAATAAAGTGAAACAACTTGAATTTTATCTCTTTTAAGTACAGTTGTTCCTTAGCCTCCCTCGGTACCTAAATGTTTATATGATCGAGTGGTCTAACAAAAATTATTTTACCACTCTCATCTTCATTTACACGTTTTGGTACCCAAACCCATTTATATAACTATCCATTATTATCTATTAAATTACCTTTTGGAATCCAAATTCGTTTAGACTTATTCAAATTCATTTTGTTATTTTTTGGAATCCATACATGTTTAAATGAATTGTTTTTAAACGAGTTATTATTTTGTTTATGATTTAAAAACCCTTTGAAATTATTAGATTTCAAAATTTCAATTTGATTGTTTTCAAAATCATTTAAAGTATTTTTAAAATCATTAGGATTTCGTTTTTCAACTAGATCAAATCCAAAACTAAGTCCCTTTTTATTTTAAAGAAAAAATTGGTTTTTTAACAACATATTCAACAATTTCTCTCCTTTAGAAAATTTAGTCAAAGTTGACTCAAGTCGTTGAATTTTAAATTTAAGATCGCCATTTTCTTTCATTAAATTTGAACAACGATTAATAGCGATTTTCCTTTTTTCAGCATCAGTTTATTTTAAAACCAAATTTTCGTTTTCAAGTGCTTTGATTTTAGCATTGGACTTAGAAATTTCAATTTCAAATTGTTTTTGCTTTTCAAAATCAAGTTTTTCAGATTCTCTAAGCTTTTTAGTCTCCTTCTAAAAATCACAATTTTCGTTCTTTAAATTCACGCTTTCACTTTAAAGTAACTCAAAATCAGTTTTGAATTTCAAAAGATCATTACTCAAAAATTGTCATTTTTGGCATTCTGAAAAGGGTGAATTCTTAACTTTTTCAAGTTTTCTTTCTAAACTGTTAATTTCTTGAACTAGTTTTGACCTATCAGACTTCAATTTCTTAACTTTTAATTCAAGAGAATCAACGGTTTTTGTGAGATCGTGACACATTAAAATTAATTATTTGTAAGTAAAATTCGATACCTCACTTGAATCCTCTTCACTACTTTCCGGATCATATTGAACCATAAGACACAAATTAGCTTCCTCTTCATCACTTTCAGAAAATTCTTCTCCTTCCTCATCATCCCATGTAGCAGCAAAGGCCTTCTTCTTTCTTCTGAACTTCTTCTTCTTTTCATTTTTGAGCTGTGGGCAATTTGGTTTTATATGTCCGAGTTTCTTGCATTTGTAACAAAATACTTCATCGTCTGAACTTTTTGAACTTTTGGATTTGTTAGTTTTTGAATTCTTCTTTTGCATCTTGTAATTTCCTTTGGCTCACTTTCTCAAAACCATGGCTAGCTCTTCAGCGGGATCATCATCATCACTTTCAACAGTATTATTTAGAGCGATCGTCTTTTTCTTTGATTCACAATTCTTTCGTTCTTCTCTTGCTTTTAACCCCATCTCATAAGTAATCAGATTTCCGATCAACTCTTCCATGCTTACTTTATACAGATCTTTTGATTCTTGAATCGCCGTCATCTTAGCTTCAAAATTCATCGGTAGTACTCTCAATATTTTTCTGATCAATTCCACTTCAGTATAAGTTTTGCCAAGAGCTTTTGCATTGTAGACTAGTGATAAGAAGCGTCCATAATCTCTTTTATATCTTCGTCCTTTTGCATAGAGAAATTTTCATATTCGTTGCTGAGTAGAGCGAGACGAGATTCCTTCACTTGAGATGTTCCTTCGTGTGTGACCTCCAACATATGCCATATTTCTTGTGCAGTGTTACAATGAGATATTCAATTAAATTCAGTTTTATCAAGAGCACAGATTAAAGTATTCATCACTTTGGCATTAGTTGAAAATAATTTTTTACCTTTAACATCCCACCTGTCTTTTGGTTTAGGAATTTCAATACCATTAACAGTAATAGTGGGAGATTTATAACATGTTTCAATAATATCCCACACATCATAATTGACTGAACTCGAATAAATTTTCATCCTAGCTTTCCAATAAGCATAATCGTTTCCACTAAACCTGGGTGGCCTAGCTATGGACTGACCCTCAGAAAAAGCATTATTAGACAGATTCATGACTCATGAGTTAAAATAAAATAAAAAATACCTGCTCTGATACCACTTGTGGGATCTAAATTAACCCTAGAGAGGGGGTGAATAAGGTTTATCGCAGATTTTTGCTGATTAATTAAATAATGACAACACAGATAATAATCAGAATAAATGCGGAAAATAAATAACACACAGATATACCCAGCTTCGGCAAAACCCTGCCTACTGTTGCATTCCCCAAGGTTTCTACTAGGAGTTAAAACAATCTCTACGCTAGAAATCCCCTGTAAACTCGTGACACTCGTTCCCAACTATTCTTAACCCTTCTCTCAAAACCCTGCACTGGTTTCTTTCCCCAAAACCAAATTTCCCCGAATTACAAATCCCGTAATTCGTCTCCCTAGTTTTAGAGACAAACTAGAAAACTCTAAGACGATTACAAATTGAAAACAATAAAAACAAATTTTAAAAACAATTAAAAAACCCCTTAGAATAAAAACCCTAGTTTCTATTTAATTAATAGCTCCTTTAGTGCTTAGCCCTTTCAATTAAACTTGGCCGGCCTTCTTTTGATTTGGTTCACCCAATCTCTTTCTCTTTTGATAATGGAAGCTGAAAATGATGATGGCGATTTAAAATTAGGGTTTCTAATCCTCGAGTTAAGCTGCTGATCTTCTCTTCTCTGATGTGCTTCAGTATCCAGATGCAATCTCTACTTTATTGAGTTGAAGAAAGTTGATTTGGATCCAAGTTATCTCGTTTTTCTGGTATGAAATTCCAATTCGAATTTTTCTTTTTATTTTGCTTGCACTTCGATGTATTGATGCCAGTGATGATTGGTGTTATTTATAGGACTAAAATCTATAAATATTGCTATGATTTCATATACGATCTGGTTTGTTATATGCGTGAATTTTGGGGCTTTTGGCTTAGATTTGTTCTTGTGATTTGCGTGATTTCTGGAAAACTTCCATGAGATTTTCATTGCTTTGACCTGGTCCTGAATTCTGGAATTTTGACTCCTTATTTTTGGCTTAACTTTTTCAATACTTCTCTTTTGAAAAAACTGATATGAATATGTAGCTCAACACGATCACACCTCTTCCTTGAACCACTTATTTGATAAGAACATATGCTAAATTTTTATCACACATCCATTGCTTGTTCTGTCATATTTATGGCACCCTCGACTGATGCATTGATCACTTAGTTTCTATAGAAATTTGAAATGGTACTATGATTGTCGTACTATCATGTATCACTTTACTGTTTGATTTTGTACCTTATATATTTGTATCCTGTAGGTGTTCATTTACTCTGTATTACATTTGCATCACTGTATTCATGCCTATATCCATTGTTGTCTCAATTGATTTGAACCATGCCGAGATGGTCATGCACCATTGTATATCTGAGCCATGCTAGCTTGAATCTGACACTTGAACCATGCTTAGACTTGTGGTTGTACCATGTCCCATTGCACTTCCATGTTGACTTACCATACATGTTGCACAGTTTTTGTTGTGTAGCTCCATTTGTAAACTGTTTTGGCCATTGCACTTATTTGGGTTCGACCATGTAGTTGTGTTGCTGCGTCACTTTAGTATTATTTTTTGGCACACTTGCTTGCTGTCTTGACCATTCATCCAGTAGCACCCTGACTTGAACATGCTGCTATGAAGTTTTGCACTACTCTTTATATATGTATTAGCTGCTACATATTTGTGATCCTCTTAAGTCTGGCCTCACATTTCTTGCTGTCATGAATGTATGCTATGTTAACCCTATCTCCATGCTCTTGAGTTTATGTGCTTGATTGATTCGACCATTCTCACCACTTAAAACTGCTATGAACATGCTGAGCTATGTACCAATATAAAACTTGGTACACTTGTACAGTTGGCCGCACCATCATCACTGAAACGACCCGAACTTCCCCGTGAAGGAAAAGATGGATTGCTTTGAGAACAAGACGAATCAGAACACAAACAGAAGAACATTTCATTGCTTATTACAATAATTCCATCAGAATATAGGAATTTAACAGAGTATGAATTAATATTACACATTCGACAAATATCAGAGATTCAAATTACATTTAAATACATAGCAACGGAAAAATAATACAAAACACAACTGAAAGCAATAAATAGATACAAATCTTTCTGAATATCGTTCCAGCTGTAAACCAGGATCCTATGAATATAAATCTACAAAAACCCAACTATTAACTGCCTATGTGGAAACTAGGGGCATCCATAGTTTAGGTTAAAACAAATAAACTCCAGGTCAGTCATGTGACTGGTGTGAGAACTAAAACAGTTATTTAAAACTTTACTTTAAAAATAAGGTGAATCAAGGGACCACGCCGTATAACACGGAACGGGTTTCCTCCCAAGAATGCCAATGCATAGAATAAACAACGCAATGCCTTTTAGAAAAATGAAGCTATTATAAGACCCAAGTCCCTTCACACAATGCAACGCAAGCCGGAGGATAGGGTTTAACCTTATAATAGCCAAATAATGCTTGATACGTTTAAAACAAATCATTTTGATACTATTATACTGTAAAGTGTATAAAACAACTTCAAATATAAATGTATCAATCATAGGTGGCATGGGTGCCATCTATCATGTTGCCAATACTAGGCTCTACAATCAAAATCGAAATGTCACGTACTGGAAATTGGATTTCCGTCATGAGTCTAGGCAAGGGATGTACTCCTTTCCGCTTCGAGACACTCTAGCAGATGTCTCGAGACTACACACTCTGGGTAAACCCTGGATCCTACAGTGTCGGTCCTCTCTTACATTTGAGGATTGGCAATTCCAGAACGCGTGTTTCCCAGTCCTATAGGACCTACCCATCGGCTCCCTTGAAACCGATATAAGCAAGGCGCCTTGCATTCCAACAACCACAAAGGTAAAAATATATAAATGTCAGGACTTGCAAAACGCTGACACCACCCATAGCTAGAAAGAAACGTCATGCACTCACTGCGTTCCCTTATCCCGTTTTTGACTCATACCGAGGTGTGAGGCTCGCGAATTAACGCCATACACAAAGCTACACTGTATTAAAGTCGTGCTTTGATCATCAAGCACAAGACTATGCTTTTCAACAAAAGCCTTGATCACTGCATCTCAGCATGCCACACAGGCAATTCATGCCATGCGAATGATATCTATCGATATATAACCTCTGATCTCATACGTCTCAGAGAAGGGCGTTAAGCAAGAGAATAAATTAACCGCTGCCAAACGGATATATATTTAACAGAAATCAATCAACACAGAATAAAATCCAATGTTAGACACACATCCATTTAAAAGTTCGTTCCGGGTCTGAAAGAAACCGGAGGCACCTTATTCCTTGTCCCATATGTCCAATATAGGAGAGAGGCCCTCGCAAATCCGTCAATCTCTAAGTACGTCTGGACGATCACCCCTTATTACCTCGTCTTGGGTGTACAGCCCAATCAAGACATCAGTAATCATCCAAACGATGTGAAGACCTCCGGTCTTCAACCATCGTCTTTATCGTCGACATATTGTCGATTCAGTTATTCAGAATGGGTATAAACCGGGCCTTTTCGAATAACTCGCGTATATAATAAACAAGTGCTATAAAAACACAACATATACCTCATTCCAATTCTGAATATTCTTTTATTCAAATATTCACATACTTTGGGAAAGATTTCCATTAATTTTATCAAAGATAAATTCTTTAAAATTTATTCTTTAATCTTCCTTTGGATGTCAATTCAAACCATGTTAAGGTTTTCCAAACTAGTCGGGATTAGCGAACCACACCGAACTAATCATTTATTTTATTTCCCAATCCCAACATATTCATCCCATGGAGCAAAACTGATCATACTCCATATCTAACACCATGGGGTTATCGGTAAATTTAATTACCATTTCACATTCAAATCTAATTAAAGATTTAACTATCGCTAGGAGTGAAACTGGCGATACTCCATTCTCGATCATTTCCCAAATTTCGTAATTTAAATTATCAATTCACATTTCAATCTAGTTAAAGATTCATTAAAACTCCACTTAGTTTTAATCTTCCCGAAAATCAATATTAATGTTTATTTAACTTTGGAAACACAAACATGTCGCATCGACAATCTACACCGTACTATTGATTTCTGCCGATATATAACTTCTGAGCTCGTACGTCTCAGAGAAGGGTGTTAAGCAAGAGAATAAATTTTCCACCACAAACTGATGTATATTTAGCAGAGATCAACCATACAGTTCGAAATACAATGGCAAACATGTAATCATGCCTTTAACTGGGTCAAAGAACTAATGTCATTTAAAAACACCATTCACGATAAACCCAAATCAAATTCCATTAATTATGGAATTTTCACGGAAAAAAAAATCAATATATATTCGATATCAATTTCCGTATTAGACTAATAATAAATTTGGAATAAAGGCAAAGCCTTTTGAATTCCATATGTATATTATTATCAATCGAATTCCATTCAATTCCAATTTAATACATTAAATTGGAAAACCGTTACTTTGGAAAATTCCTGTTAAATCTTAATAAAAAGATTTATAAATTCCAAATCACATTTCAGTGTAAATCGGGTTAAAGGACGAATGTCGTTAAAAACACAGTTCACAATAAACCCAATTCACACTCTATTTTCAGTTCCAATTAAATGTTAATTAACTGGTAATTCTTCTTCAAATCTTAATTAAAAGATTTATTCTTTTCACCCTGGGTTTAAGAACAGTGCCATTTAAAACATAGTTCACGACAAACCCAAAATCCCATCAATCTCTAACCGTAAATTAGTAAGAGAACAATTCCCCAAGTATTAGCCCCGAAGGCCGAAACCAACATCAGATCAAGAACCAGGAAACCATTCAACTTAGCTAATCTCCAGTCAGATTCTAATTTTCTTAACTCCATTGGGTTTAAGAACAGTATTATTAAAGATAACATTCATGACAAACCCAAAATCCAATTTGATATTAAATACAAGGCTCTGAATAGAAAATATATCGTCTTATTCAATATCAAATTCTGAAACCAACAAATATCGTACTGGAATAACGATATATATAACTTCCAAATTCCACCACAATATCCGTATAATCACGGAATCCAATATCGAAATATTCCATAGATAATTTCGATTCAAATCCATTCCAATTCATATATTGGAAATTCTGATTATTTTTAAAACCATTTCAAAACCAATTTATTTATTTTAAAAATATTGGATTTCTAATTCTATTCATAACAAGTTCATTTCGATAAAAATATATTTTTATCCTTTCAAATAGGGAATTTTTCATCCCAATTCTTTCCAAATCAATTATTATGATCTTACACAAATTATTGATACTTTTAATAATTTTATCAAGGCCTGTACAGTTGATTTACATAAACGGTCATCGAACTGCACTTACAACGACCTTTTCCAAATTTTATTTGGACATAATTCCAAATCCAACCGTTAGATTTCAAATCACTTTTATTTGTTAGAAATCTCTTTTCAATACGAACCCAATGGTTCCGGTTTTAGGAGAATCCGACGGTCGGATCTCCCGTAATGTCCGTTTGAAGTCAATAGACGAAATTCGCGAACTACCGCGGCGCGTTCTATTAGGGCCATTATATATATATATATATATATAATATTATATATATTTCGTCGATTTCCATTCAAAACGTATTTTATAAATCATTTTAAATTCGTTTTCAAAACGATTTCAACTTCATATTCAATTTCTAATCAAAATCGAATATCATCGACATATAAATGATAATATTTTCGAAACATTAGAATTTGAAATCAATTCCTTTTCGATATTCATCATAGAAATGAATAAAATCGATATAAATATCGTTCACGTCAAAATGGCGTTAATCTAATCAACACGGCTTTATATATTTAAATATATACGTGTTCATTCCAAATCGGACATCAAAAATCAGATTTTGATCTCTTGGTGAATATTATTTTAAAATATTCAATAATCGTTATTTTAAAATATTTATTCTTTCTGAACTGGAATCAAACACAATCAATTACCATATAATTTGATATATATGGATTACATACGCACATGCATACAACAATAATCAGACACAGTCAATCATCATCCAGAGTGCATTCTACACTGCATAAGCATTAAATATAAATATTCAACGCTTATGCAGCTTGTCAACCAATCGATTAACATACAACTAACTATTGGGATTAGTGTATGTCCAATATCATCCCAATACCCATGTGGGGTTTCAACCAACAAATAATGAATTTTATTTGTGCAGTTGGGCGATATGTGAAATTTATCGTCCCAATCAATATCAGTCAAATGTGTGTACACAAACAAATTATCTGATTTGTTTATGAATATTTATTTTATTCATATACATGTTAAAAATTATATTTTAACTTTAAAATATTTTATTCCATCTCACAACACACAATCAATTTTCACAAAAAATTCAATCAAACAAACAAGTTGTCCATGGTCTGTAGACGACAGGTGTCGGGTGCTGCTAAGCACGGTCTGCATCCTAGTATATATTTTAACTAGAAAATAAATAAAAGTGAGAAGTTCTCACCTTTGGGATCCACTTCGTCATTCTCTATTTCTGAATGGTTCGGATTTGCCCAAAATTCCAATGCGATCTTTTCCCGCTGTTCATAGAAAAAATCACATTTTTAATATGATGTTCGTATAAAAAATCACGTTTTTATATCGCTACTTCCTATGTAAAAATTATATTTTTATAAAGATGTTCATATAAAAATTATATTTTTACAAAGCTACTTTCCATATAAAAATTATATTTTTATATCGTTATATATATACACAAAAGACCACATTTTTATTAAACCATTTCATATATAAAAATCGTATTTTTACTTCTTTTCCTAGATAATAAAAATCATATTTTTTTTATCTTCTATATAGTAAAAATTATATTTTTACTACTCTACATAAATAAAAATCATATTTTTATTTAAACCCCAAGCATAAAAGTCTCATTTTTATATTTCTAAAAGTCTCCTCTTTATATTTTTAAAAATCAAACTTCTTCGTGTTTAAAAATTAAATCTTTTTTATTATAAAAATCAAATCTTTAAACAAAATAAAAATCACAACTTTTTAACTTTAAAAATGTTATATCATATATAAAAACCGATTTTAACTAAACAAAATAATAAATAAATTAAAAACTCACCTTTGAATTTGGAGGAGGGGTATTTCGCGACTGAAGGGGGGACAACAGCGGTGGCGGCTGCAGGCGGAGGGGAGGCGCGGGGTTGCCCAATGGGGTGGCGGCTAGGGTTTCAAATCGAATCGGGGGAGGAGGGGGCTGCGGTTTCAATTGGGGAAGGAGGTCGGAGGAAGGAGAGGTTGGCCGGGGGCGCTCCGGCAAGGCGGCGCCGTGGGTGGGGGGTTGCGACGGCGGGGAGAGCGGAGGGCGACGCGGCGGTTTGGTTAGGTTTTTTCTGTAATTGATCGGGAATGAAAGGGGATAAGGGGAAAGAGAGATGTTATATATATATATATATTATTTTAATTTATTTTCACAAAAGGGTTGACTTTTTGTCCGGACTCCAATTGAGACCCAACGACTACCGCCCTTAGCGTAATACCCCTATTCCGAACACAATGGGATATGTTTCGCAAGCCAGTTCGGCTATTTCGATCAGTTTTCACTAAAATCAAATGTAAGTCAATATATTGCATTTGAACACACATTTCAATTTACCGGGGCCACATACGGACCCCAAAAATCCAGAAAAAATATTTCTAGCTTCGTATTGACGATACGGTCCAAACAAAACTAATTTCATCCAATTTGAAGACCGTTTGAAAAATGGCCATTTTCTGGTCGATCCAAATTGACTGATACTATCAAAACACGTTTTACTTCTCCATGCTCACAAATTAATCAAATTAGGAATTTTGGAATCTAGCAATTATTTGACATCCCGGACTCAACAAAAGTAGTTTCGTCGAAAACGGAGGTCATTTGTAAAATGGCTATTTTGAAGGGCTATATTTTCCATAGCGACTATTCTGAATTTTCAACTGGGAATAACTTTTTATTCCCGCTATGAAATATCATTTTTTCATATTCATTGGAAAGATATTTTCAAATAGATTTTAATATTTTTGGTTTTGCTAAAATTCGGTTTATTTCGAATCCTGTACATTCGTTTGAAATTTGAAATCGAATTTTCAAATTACCGCGCCATTTTCAATTCCTTTGATAATTCAAATAAATATTTATATTCTAACGTCAATTCATATAAATATATAAGTTCTAATTCTATTCAAAACAAACTTTCTCGTCGTTTTTATTTAAAATAATTCATTTTAAATATTCAAAATTCCTTAAAATTGCCAAAATAAAAATTTTAAATTAGTTCTGATTTTCCGGGTTGTTACAATCTCCCCCACTTAAAATATTTTCGTCCCCGAAAATGAACGGAGCTGAAAGTCGTTTAACTAATCAACTCAACTTTCAGTTTGGCTTTCAATCTTCAACTTTTCAGTTTCTAAGAATTTTCCAATTCTTCACAAATTTGGCTAACACCCTAAATTTTTGAAAAATTTCTCCATAATCTCCTTTGCACGAGAGCACCGGGAAATTCCCCAAACCGCCACGCAGGCCCTCTCATCTCAAAAAGAAAAAGAAAAAGCCAAGCGGCTAACCAATCGACTCATAAAATCATCCAAACCCAATAAATTAGTAAACATGTACCTATTTGTCGGGCATACAATTTTATTCTTGTTCTCTAGCCTCCTTGCAATGACATGTTCAATGTATGTACATGTATATGCATGCAATTCCAAACAAATTTCGATACAGTTCAATATTTGGTACAATTTGGCCTAAATTTTCCTTTCTTTCACATGTTGATTTAAATAAATAATCACACAACACAATCATCAATCAGCAATCAATTAGTTGCTTAACGTTTCAAAGATTCAATTTTGCTACATATACAGAAAATCATGTTTTTGATGCCAATTCACAACAATAAGCCCTATCCAGTTTTGGTTCTCACACCAGTCAATTGGAAATATATCGAAATTCCACTTTCGAAACTCGAATATAAATTCTGATGATGTACGTACTATAGCGATCATCAGAACCATCTCCGGGTCACTAGAGTGTGACTCTATATCTATCCAGTATATTAAAACTTCGAATACACATTTGCAAGGCGTATATGCAAAATCTTTATATATTGGATTGTCCAAATTCAGTACAAATAAAATATTCAAATGCGTATCATAAGGTTTAAATTTTCAAAACAAAATTTGTTTTTAATTTTTAATTTAAAACAACACTATTCACACTCGTTCTAGGATACTATTGATCCTATCTCTAACGAGTAATTCTCATTGGATATTGCTAATCCAATCTCTGATGAATTCTTTCATATGGTTCTAATATGTCTTGTTCTCGAGCTCTGTAAACCAAAGCTCTGATACCACCTGAAACGACCCGAACTTCCCCGTGAAGGAAAGCCTGGATTGCTTTGAGAACAAGACGAATCAGAACACAAACAGAAGAACATTTCATTGCTTATTACAACAATTCCATCAGAATATATGAATATAACAGAATATGAATTAATATTACACATTCACAAATATTAGATATTAAAATTACATTTAAATACATAGTAGCGGAAAAATAATACAAAACACAACTGAAAGTAATAAACGGATACAGAGCTTTCTGAATATCGTTCCAACTGTAAACCAGGATCCTATGAATATAAATATGCAAAAACCCAACTACTAGCTGCCCGTGTGGAAAATAGGGGCACCCAGAGTTTAGGTTAAAACAATAAACTCCAGGTCAGTCATGTGACTGGTGTGAGAACTAAAATAGTTATTTAAAACATTACTTTAAAAATAAGGTGATCGGGTTTCCTCCCAAGAATACCAGTGCATAGAATAAACAACGCAATTCCTTTTAGAAAAATGAAGCTATTATAAGACCCAGGTCCCATCACACAATGCAACGCAAGCCGGAGGGTAGGGTTTTACCTTCTAATAGCCAAATAATGCTTGATACGTTTAAAACAAATCATTTTGATACTATTATAGTGTAATGTGTATAAAACAACTTCAAATATAAATTTATCAGTCATAGGCGGCATGGGTGTGACCTACCATGTCGCCAATATTAGGCTCTACAATCAAAATCGAAATGTCACGAATTGGAAGTTGGATTTCCGTCATGGGTCTAGGAAAGCGATGTACTTCTTTCCGCTTCGAGAAACTCTAGTAGATGTTTCGGGACTACGCACACTGGGTAACCCTTGGATCCTGCAGTGTCGGTCCTCCCTTACGTTTGAGGATTGGCAATTCCTGAACACACATTTCCCGGTCCTATAGGACATAACCATCGGCTCCGTGGAGACCGATATAACCGAGGTGCCTCGCATTCCAACAACCACAATGGTAAAAATATATAAATGTCAGGACTTGCAAAACGCTGACAACACCCATAGCTTGAAAGAAACATCATGCACTCACTGCGTTCCCTTATCCCGTTTTTGACTCATACAGAGGTGTCAGGCTCGCGAATTAACGCCATACACAAAGCTACGCTGTATTAAAGCGGTTCTTTGATCATCAACCACAAGACTCTGCTTTTCAACCAAAGCCTTGATTACTGCATCTCAGCATGCCATGCAGGCAATTCATGCCATGCGACTGATATCTATCGATATATAACCTCTGAACTCGTACGTCTCAGAGAAGGGCGTTAAGCAAGAGAATAAATTCTCTGCCGCCAATCAGATATATATGTAACAGAAATCAATCAACACAGAATAAAATCCAATGTCAGACACACATCCATTTACAAGTTTGTTCTGGGTCTGAACGAAACCGGAGGCACCTTATTCCTTGTCCCATATGTCCAATATAGGAGAGAGGCCCTCGCAAATCCGTCGATCTCTAAGTACGTCTGGATGATCACCACTTATTACCTCGTCTTGGGTGTACAGCCCAATCAAGACATCAGTAATCATCCAAACATTGTGAAGACCTCCGATCTTCAACCATCGTCTTCATCATCGACATATCGTCGAATCAGTTATTCAGAATGGGTATAAACCGGGCCTTTCCGAAAAACTCGCGTACATAATAAACAAGTGCTATAAAAACACAACATATGCCTCATTCCAATTCTGAATATTCTTTTATTCAAATATTCACATACTTTGGGAAAGGTTTCCATTAATTTTATCAATGATAAATTCTTTAAAATTTATTCTTTAATCTTCCTTTGGATATCAATTCAAACCATGTTAAGATTTTCCAAACTAGTCGGGATTAGAGAACCACACCGAAGTAATCATTTATTTTATTTCCCAATCCCAACATATTCATCCCATGGAGCAAAACTGATCATATTCCATATCTAACACCATGGTGTTATCGGTAAATTTAATTACCATTTCACATTCAAATCTAATTAAAGATTTAACTATCGCTAGGAGTGAAACTAGCGATAGTCCATTCTCGATCATTTCCCAAATTTGATAATTTAAATTATCAATTCACATTTCAATCTAATTAAAGATTCATTAAAACTCCACTTAGTTTTAATCTTCCCAAAAATCAATATTAATGATTAATTAACTTTGGAAACACAAACATGTCGCATCGACAATCTACACCGTACTATTGATTTCTGCCGATATATAACCTCTGAGCTCGTACATCTCATAGAAGGGTGTTAAGCAAGAGAATAAATTCTCCGCCACCAAAATGATGTATATTTAGCAGAGATCAACCATACAGTTCAAAATACAATGATAGACACGCAATCCTGCCTTTATTTGGGTTAAAGAACTAATGTCATTTAAAAACCCCATTCACAATAAACCCAAATCACATTCCATTAATTATGGAATCTTCACGGTAAACAAATCAATATATAATCGATATCAATTTCCGTATCCGACTAATAATGTAAATGGAATAACGGTAAAGCCTTTTAAATTCCATATGTATTAAAAGTCTTCCCCCATAGAAGTTCACTTCGATTATTACCAATCGAATTCCATTAAATTTCAATTTAATATATTAAATTGGAAAACCGTTACTTTGGAAAGTTCCCGTTAAATCTTAATAAAAAGATTTATAAATTCCAAATCACATTTCACCGTAAATCGGGTTAAAGAACGAATGTTGTTAAAAACGCAGTTCACAATAAACCCAATTCACATTCTATTTTTAGTTCCAATTAAATATTAATTAATTGGTAATTCTTCTTCAAATCTTAATTAAAAGATTTATTCTTTTCACCCTGGTTTTAAGAACAGTGCCATTTAAAACACAGTTCACGACAAACCCAAAGTCCCATCAGTCTCTAATCGTAAATTAGTAAGTGTAACGGCGCGATTTTCGATACCTTGAAAACCATGTCATTATTGGAAGAATTAAGAGGATGAGATAGAAAAGATAGAGCTAATAGAATAGAAGAAGAAGAAGAAGAACACTGAACAGAATCAGAGTAAACACGAAATCGTAGCGGAATAAATAAAATGTATTATATACCATAACTCCGAGTTACAAAACTGTATTGTATATACATACCATATATCAGAGTACAATACATCATATCACAGCGGAAATAATCTCTAAATACTAATGGTGAAGCCTTCTGCTTTGAGCTCCTCTAAGTGAATCTGCAAAATCCTGAAACACATAACTTCCCGTACAAATTTGGGCACCTAAGAGTTTAGGTAAAACAAACAAAATAAACTCTGGGTCAGTCATGGGACTGGTGTGAGTAAACTCCAACTATACTGTTTAACTTTGAAAAACCTTTTGAAACAAAAGGATAATAGTAAGACCAACCCACGACTAAACATGGACGGTTTTTACTATAACCCAAAATATTCTTGGTATCAAACCCCAGTGATATTATAATAGTGTCTAATCAAATAAATAACCAAGTAGCGGAACGCTTGCATCTCACGCTCCACATATATATAGTATAAAATCATAAATCGCAGGGCGCTTATCGGAGAATGGATTCCAACAGACAAGGTATGGGAGCACCTTCTGAATAGTGTACTCTAGAGGGGATACACTCAGGGTTCAACAAGAACGTCTTGCAACCCGACCACACATGACCGCTCACTCATTTAGCTTGAGTGTCGCGAATATATTGCCACCACGGTTGTAGGCCATCCAACCGTCATCCGAAGATACAGAATAAAAAAGAAGTATAAATATGAATTTTCTCTAGATCGGTGACGATACACCCTGCTTGGGGATGACCCAACTATGCAGGTTGCCTAACCCAACTTCTGTCATTCCCGGTTGTGAGGTTAGAGTCTACGTCTATTTTCAGAACATCTGATCATCATTTACTTTGAATGCCACATTGTCAAATCCGTAATCACATATTGATTACACAAATGCACACTCGGTGTAAAATAAAGAGAAGTTACCTTCTCCCCACCAACTTGGTATATTCGTAAAAATCAATGTTGTGACCGTTGAAAATACTCTGTCAGACACTCGTCCATACAAGTTGTCCTGGGACTGGACAAACAAAAACACCATTCTGATACTGGACGACCCTTGCATTTTACTCCATCTTCAATTGTCTTCAGCATAATATAATTCGCAGTGTTGATGCCTATATAGAGTGGTTTTCAGATAACATATCCAACCGGTCACTCCGTATTGGCAACGATGGTCAAAACACTTCGATAGTCGGTTATTTAACTATCGAAGTAAAACAAACATTCATTCAAAAGAACAACTAAACGCACACAACCACGGGCACCTTTTATTTAACATTCGTTTTTATTATTTGAATTCCCATATCTTACCGGATATTTCTCTAATCCCGTTTTACCCTTTTCACATTCTTGGAAAACATTCCCAGTTATTATCGACTCTTATTCTCCCATATTTCAGATGTATACGTTATTAATGTTTGAAACATTTCCATTCATTTCACGTTCTTTATTTCCTACACTTGGATAATCTACACTATTTACATTGGAAAATATTCCAATTTCATTATAAACATTTTAATATGTCCAACGTTCATTTTTAAAACACTATTCACTTTAAAAGGTGAATATCATACTATTATAGAAATCTGAACACCTTTATCAAATAACTCTTTATTTATAAAATCAATACCATTATCTCGTTTATCGAAATCTCTTTCATACTTTATATTCCCAATCTACTTTATAAACTCTGTTCTTTAAGACAACTCCTTATCAAGTTTATAACTAACCACTGATTACATATCCTATTATAATTGATTGGTTTAAGCTAAGTATTAACGATCCTATCGGATTATAATTCCAAAAATAATTTGCTTTTAATACATTCGACATCGTCGAATTCTAGTTCCAAATTCTAATGGTTAAATTCTAATCACATTTCGAACATCGAAATGCTTCCATCGTTTTCTAACACGATTCCCTAATTCCCTTTCTAACTCGTTCTCATATTTCTTTAAACCAATGTTGTTACTTATCACTTTAGACTAAGTGGATTCAAACCAGATGTTTTCATTCCCTAGGAAGTGCTGTTATATATAAAAATCATGCTTAAGTTTGCTTAACAACGTTAATCTATCGTTACATTTCAAACTTGTCATACGCTTTAATATTCTCCTTTATAACTAATCTTGACATAACAGTCACGCTTAAGCCTAATCAACAGCGTTTATTTTATCCCTATAGTTCTAAAATTTGCATACGCTTCCATATTCCTTTTATACTAATCTTGACATCTATTTCCGTCACAAACTGATATCGTTCCTCGATAATAGTGAAGCCGTTCAAGTTGGGGTATTCTCTTTACCTCTCAGACCTTGATCGACAACGTTCTTACCTTAGAACAGATATAAGTCTGTATTCTAATTCCTTATTACTTATAATATATATCAAATCGTATTTCCTTGTTTTATTTTGGAATATGGTTTTATAACACCATATTCATACTTTGAAATCTTCGTTGTTTATGGCTATCTATATTAAACATTTGCTCTTTGCTTTAACTTTATTCCATCAGTAACTTCGTTAACTGATTTTATCTACTTCTTACCATGGGATTAATATAATTAATCTAATAATATTCATTAACTGTTTATTTTAAAATAATTATCCCAAATTATTTACTTGTCGGATAATTTACAGCTTCACTCTTATTTAACTAAATAATCATTTCTATTTACTTTATAAAACGAACTATAAAATACTAATTTATAATAGAACTTCTATTATAATTCAAACATCGCTTTAATTATAAAAATATAATTTTTATAATTAACTTCGTTGATTTGCCTGACGACAAATCAACTTCTTAACACAACGATGGGTTTACGGTCGACTGTTACCACCTTCTTAATCGATATTGTTTATTTGTTTATCAAAGCAAATGCTGAATTTAACTCAACGTTAATTATTCACACGGGGTTTTAAATGTAATTCGGGTTCGAACAGTGCATACAAAACAAACAGTCCATATAAATATCGAGGAATCCGGTCGGATTCCTCCAACCGGTTTCCGCATCCACGTATGTTAGTCAAACAATTATCACTAATTCAATACTAGGGGATATTTATAATCGACGGAATCAGTATCCAACCGGTGATGTGTACATATGCACGATATATAATATTTAACCAATTTAATTGTAATCTACCTAATCGACCATCACACAGCATTCAAACAACATTAAAATATATTGAAATATTTTAAAATAGATCGGAGTGAGTGAATTTACTCACCTTGCGCGTTAACCGTTAAATAACGATTTGCGTCAGTTGATTATACCTGGCGCTTCAATTGCCTAAAACCGTAATGTGCTCCAAATCACTCGCCGTTGGTGCCATTGCGTAGCTATTTTCAGAACAGTGTCATACTGTAAAAACCCTGACCGGCGCGCGTACAGTGCTCTCCTCATCCTACCGTATCAGTTTTGCATCGAACTCCAGGTTCCCGCCATCTTCACGTAATTCACGTTCACATTGGCTTTTTCTTTCTTTCCCTTTTTATATTAATTTTTTTATCTTTATTTTTTTCTTCAAAGCAACCTATCACCATACGAACGCTGCAAACTTCCCATAGAATAGTGCGTCAATATTTTTCATGAAATCTCCTGTTTCCGCACACAGTAAAACGTTCATGGCCCCTACGTCCACAAGCTGACGTGGAAGCCTGGATCCAAAACGTTTGTGGGAGGGATGATATATTGGATGGCCACTCCTCTTTTATTCTTTCCCATGCATTTTTCTGTCTACGGTACTATCCGCAACCAGGAAATAAAAGCAAATGGCCATTTCCACTTGCTGGCATACTTGACTTGCCAAATGAAATAACAATTTGGGATCCATTCTTTTGTTAAGAAATGAGAGGTAGGTCGAGCAAGCAGCATCAACTGCTATTTAGAGCATGAAACCGAAGACCAACTCTCGGTTAAGACAACCACTTCTCCTCTGCAACATTTGAACCCGCTGCTTCCTTCAACGTATCCCATCCCAATACCATCTTCTTTGTATAATACTTAATACTTCA
The DNA here is from genome assembly GCA_030737875.1 of Allium sativum. Lineage (NCBI taxonomy): Eukaryota > Viridiplantae > Streptophyta > Magnoliopsida > Asparagales > Amaryllidaceae > Allium > Allium sativum. The sequence goes on along the minus strand of CM060911.1, from coordinate 224,642,947 downwards.
GTGAAACAACACCCATGGTGACACAGTCGCATTTTAAACTCTCATACCTCCTCTGTACTCTGCCAAGTAAACACACACCCCTAACCTACAACGAACCTGCATTCCTGTTTCCTTCCTGTCGCTCCACTTCGTTGATACTCCTTCTCCCACTTATGAGACTGCGGCTCCATTTAAGTCCTCCACCTGCACAACATAAGGTAAAAGCCGCCACCTGCTAATCTCGCACCTACCCTGCATGCTATTTCTACACGTCCCCTCAATCATTTGCTCCAACAAAACTTCATGCCACTCCCCTTAATGCAACAGTCTTTAACACAAACCCTTCCCATAAGGTCGAAGTGCACCCAACAATTTCCTAGCAAGTTTCAAGAACACCAGCTCTACCCATCATCACACGCTCCTCCATCCCATCAACAGTACTCAGTACTCATGCTTGCGTTCAACACTTTAGTTGACCCATCAAAAATAACATCACTACCTCCAGTCCCTTGCATCGAACCACACCCGGCTTGAATGTCACTTCCCTTCACCACTGCATCGTCTTCTTCACACATATCCTTCACAATACCATGTACCGTACTCCCCTGAGCGAAACCCGAACTCATGCCAGTGCATCTTCTTACTCCCCTTAACTCCAGTATTTAATTCTCTTTTCTTTTGAAATGTAGTGGGAATAAAACTTCTAGTGTATCAATTTTGTTCTATATTAAAAGTAACGGAAAGCTCTTGCTTTTTATCTCCTGAAGATGAAGGCTGAAGCTCACGTATATTTATTGGGTTCGAACCCTTAGTTGCCAAGTAATAGGGGTGCTGTAGGAGTAGGTTAGGTTACGGTATTGGTTTAACTTTACGTTTATGGTCTGTGTTTCTTAGTTGCTTAGGTGAAGAAAAAGGTACTATGTACAGTATATATATTAATATAATTTTCCATGCTTCATTGTTAAGAAAAGGGTGTGCGTAGGCTTGCTTATGACGCACATGGGTAGTATAGTGGTAGTATAGGGTCTTGTACACCCTCATTTAATGTTTTTAGTACGTTTTCACGTTCTACAAGACTTAGTAAGGAAGGAACTTAAATTAAGTTTGATTATAATATAGGATTTAGGGTAGATTGTCATGTTACTTCACTTCATAGGTTAGAATCTACATATATATTTACATTATAGGAGTATGGGTCTGAAATAGGCTACTGTGTAGTATGGAAATAGATTTTGCTGAAAGGGACGGATCATATATTCGGGTAGATTTTTTTATACGGGTACCGTTGTGAAAAGTTCTGTCTTTGTACGAGCAGCTATAGACAGAAATAAAAATATCATCATGACAGACAAGATGCCACGATCCCAAATATGTAATAACACCGGTAGATTAACTCATATTTTGAAACCCCGAAATATCGATATAGGGTGCGAAATACTCCAAATAAAAAGTAGCTTATTTAATTAATTAAAAATTACAGTAAAATTCTAAAAATTAAATTATCACTATGCCTCAAAAGAACCTTGTCCAAATTCGAATCCGATATCTAGTTATTTCAAATAAACCATTACGGTCGATATACGATTTCATAGCGACTTTCTGAATATTTGATCTGGACATATCTTGCAATCTATTCGACGAAATCTCCATTTTTGACTTCTGCTAGAAAAATACAGTTCAACAGATTCGTACGTTTCTTGTTTCGAGGAAATCCGATTTATAACGAGTCTTGCACACTCAGTTGAAGTTCAGAACGTTAAATTACGAACTGCCGCGATATTACGGGCTCGATTATATTTAATATATATTTTTATACGTTCAGCTTCGTTTTAATTAATATATAAATTCACTTATATTACGAATTCAATATTTAAACTGTTTTAAATATTCAAATATAAACCGACAAAAATGCGGGACGTTACAGTCCTTCCCCCTTAAAATAATTTCGTCCTCGAAATTGCTAAGATATGGAAAATGCTACTCTCTTGTTATAAACAGGTTAAAAATCTTTTTGGTTTACTTCATAATTTCAGTTTCAACTGAACTGATTAATTCCAATTAAAATATTAATTCCTTCTTATTAACGAATATTTTCAGAAATTCTGAAAATTTCCTAACAGTTCAAATTTTCGGAAAATTTTGCCAGTATCTCCTATTCACGGCTTATTCGGTACTACAACAACTTACCTCTCTGGGCCGTCCCCAAATCCAAAAGAAGTTCAAACAACCATTTTGTCTGGCATTCCACTCTATCTCCTCTATTTGTTGTCCAATGAGCATATACCACTTCATTTCCATTTGATCTCTAATCAATCCATTCTCAAACCACTCATTCACTTTTACTAAGCCAAATTTATATTTCAACTCCAATTCCATTTACTGATTTATTTCTCAAATCAGTTATCTTCATCTCCCAATTCAAAATTCGATTCCAAGAATCAATTCATTTTAATAACTCGAATCCAATATTTCTCTTTTACAAATTCCATTCTGGATCGTTCCAAATTCAGTCCAGTTTTGTTTATCTTAGTTTAAGTTCCACTTTTCCATTTCAACTTCATAAGTTAAATCTTAATTTCAGAATTCAAATTCCTGGAATTCATTTCAAATTAGTTTAAAATTATATATAATTCAAAACATTTGAATTTCTGATAACTTGTTTCTTCACAATAATTCAAAACATAATCTTTTGTAGTAATCCGTCACTCAGAACCTCGAAAATGAACACCGATGATGTCCGGATCACCATCGGAATTTATTTTCCAGTCATCGAAGTGAGTTCAATACTATATTATTTTCAAAACTTATTTTGAAACGATTTTATTTTGAGATTTCTTCAAAATATCTTTCATTCTGCTTGGAAAACATTACCAAAATCTCCTAGGATTTTAAAATTCCCATATTTAATCCAAACATTATTTCCTACTCTCTTTCGCAAGTTTCTAGAATTTTATTCCAATTCTGGTTTTAAATTCAGATTCAGTTTATCTGATTTTGCATATTATACTTATATAATATTTCGATTGGTTATTTATATAACCAACTCCATTATAAATCTTATTTGATCATAATAACGATCAACACTATAATAATCTCAAGATATATACTCCTTTTTATATCATAATATATTTTGGGTAAAATTATTTCATTTACCCTCTTTTCAAAACATACTGTGTCGAATTACTCTGTTCAAGAGTTTAGAAACACCTATCGACACAGTTTGCATTACTGTTTCGACCAGAATTTATAAACCACTCGACTGACCAGTCAACACAATGTAAAACGATTTTTATATTAATCACAATTACGCGCTCATATATATACACTCAACTCAATCTAGAGTATTACTAACTCCATATCTATTGAGTTACGCCACAGAGCCAAGGTAATAACTTAACCTTCAGCTCTGATACCAACTGTAACGACACGATTTTCGATACCTTGAAAACCGTGTCATTATTGAAAGAATTAAGAGGATGAGATAGAAAAGATAGAGCTAATAGAATAGAAGAAGAAGAAGAATACTGAACAGAATCAGAGTAAACACGAAACTCACAGCGGAATAAATAAAATGTATTATATACCATAACTCTGAGTTACAAAACTGTATTGTATATACATACCATATATCAGAGTACAATACATCATATCACAGCGGAAATAATCTCTTAATACTAATGGTGAAGCCTTCTGCTTTGAGCACCTCCAAGTGAATCTGTAAAATCCTGAAACACTTGACTGCTCGTACAAATTTGGGCACCCAAGAGTTTAGGTAAAACAAACAAAATAAACTCTGGGTCAGTCATTGGACTGGTGTGAGTAAATTCCAACTATACTGTTTAACTTTGAAAAACCTTTTGAAACAAAAGGATAATAGTAAGACCAACCCACGACTAAACATGGACGGTTTTTACTATAACCCAAAATATTCTTGGTATCAAACCCCAGTGACATTATAATAGTGTCTAATCAAATAAATAACCAAGTAGCGGAACGCTTGCATCTCACGCTCCACATATATATAGTATAAAATCATAAATAGCAGGGCGCTTATCGGAGAATGGATTCCAACAGACAAGGTATGGGAGCACCTTCTGAATAGTGTACTCTAGAGGGGATACACTCAGGGTTCAACAAGAACGTCTTGCAAACCGACCACACATGACCGCTCACTCATTTAGCTTGTGTGTCGCGAATATATTGCCACCACGGTTGTAGGCAATCCAACCGTCATCCGAAGATACATAATCGAAAAGAAGTATAAATATGAATTTTCTCTAGATCGGTGACGATACACCCTGCTTGGGGATGACCCAACTAGCCATGCTGCCTAGCCCAACTTCTGTCATTCCCGGTTGTGAGGCTAGAGTCTACGTCTATCTTTAGAACATCTGAACATCATTTACTTTGAATGCCACATCGTCAAATCCGTAATCACATATTGATTACACAAATGCACACTGGGTGTAAAATAAAGAGAAGTTACCTTCTCCCCACCAACTTGGTATATTCGTAAAAATCAATGTTGTGACCGTTGAAAATACTCTGTCAGACACTCGTCCATACAAGTTGTCCTGGGACTGGACAAACAAAAACACCATTCTGATACTGGACGACCCTTGCATTTTACTCCATCTTCAATTGTCTTCAGCATAATATAATTTGCAGCGCTGATGCCTATACGGAGTGGTTTTCAGATAACATATCCAACCGGTCTCTCCGTATTGGCAACGATGGTCAAAACACTTCGATAGTCGGTTATTTAACTATCGAAGTAAAACAAACATTCATTCAAAAGAACAACTAAACACACACAACCACGGGCACCTTTTATTTAACATTCGTTTTTATTATTCGAATTCCCATATCTTACCGGATATTTCTCTAATCCCGTTTTACCCTTTTCACATTCTTGGAAAACATTCCCAATTATTATCGACTCTTATTCTCCCATATTTCAGATGTATACGTTATTAATGTTTGAAACATTTCCATTCGTTTCACGTTCTTTATTTCCTACACTTGGATAATCTACACTATTTACATTGGAAAGTATTCCAATTTCATTATAAACATTTTAATATGTCCAACGTTCATTTTTAAAACACTATTCACTTTTAAAGGTGAATATCATACTATTATAGAAATCTGAACACCTTTATCAAATAACTCTTTATTTGTAAAATCAATACCATTATCTCGTTTACCGAAATCTCTTTCATACTTTATATTCCCAATCTACTTTATAAACTCTGTTCTTCAAGACAACTTCTTATCAAGTTTATAACTAACCACTGATTACATATCCTATTATAATTGATTGGTTTAAGCTAAGTATTAACGATCCTATCAGATTATAATTCCTAAAATAATATGCTTTTAATACATTCGACATCGTCGAATTCTAGTTCCAAATCCTAATGGTTAAATTATAATCACATTTTGAACATCGAAATGCTGCCATCATTTTCTAACACGATTCCCTAATTCCTTTTCTAACTCATTCTCATATTTCTTTAAACCAACGTCGTTATTTATCACTTTAGACTAAGTGGATTCCAAACCAAATGTTTTCATTCCCTAGGAAGTGCTGCTATATATAAAAATCACGCTTAAGTTTGCTTAACAGCGTTAATCTATCGTTACATTTCGAACTTGTCATACGCTGTAATATTCTCCTTTATAACTAATTTTGACATAACAGTCACGCTAAAGCCTAATCAACAGCGTTTATTTTATCGCTATAGTTCTAAGATTTGCATACGCTGCCATATTCCTTTTATACTAATATTGACATCTATTTCCGTCACAAACTGATATCGTTCCTCGATAATAGTGAAGCCGTTCAAGTTGGGGTATTCTATTTACCTCTCAGACCTTGATCGACAACGTTCTTACCTTAGAACAGATATAAGTCTGTGTTCTAATTCCTTATTACTTATAATATATATCAAATCGTATTTCCTTGTTTTATTTTGGAATATGGTTTTATAACACCATATTCATACTTTGAAATCTTCGTTGTTTATGGCTATCTATATTAAACATTTGCTCTTCGCTTTAACTTTATTCCATCAGTAACTTCGTTAACTGATTTTATCTACTTCTTACCATGGGATTAATATAATTAATCTAACAATATTCATTAACTGTTTATTTTAAAATAATTATCCCAAATTATTTACTTGTTGGATAATTTACAGATTCATACTTATTTAACTAAATAATCGTTTATATTTACTTTATAAAACGAACTATAAAATACTAATTTATAATAGAACTTCTATTATAATTCAAACATCGCTTTAATTATAAATATATTATTTTTATAATTAACTTCGTTAATTTGCCTGACGGCCAATCAACTTCTTAACACAACGATGGGTTTACGGTCGACTGTTACCACCTTCTTAATCGATATTGTTTATTTATTTATCAAAGCAAATGCTGAATTTTCACTCAACATTAATTATTCACACGGGGTTTTAAATGTAATTCGGGTTCGAACAGTGCATACAAAACAAACAGTCCATATAAATATTGAGGAATCCAGTCGGATTCCTCCAACCGGTTTCCGCATCCACATATGTTAGTCAAACAATTATCACTGATTCAATACTAGGGGATATTTATAATCGACGGAATCAGTATCCAACCGGTGATGTGTACATATGCACGATATATAATATTTAACCAATTTAATTGTAATCTACCTAATCGACCATCACACAGCATTCAAACAACATTAAAATATATTAAAATATTTTAAAATAGATCGGAGTGAGTGAATTTACTCACCTTGCGCGTTAACCGTTAAATAACGAGTTGCGTCAGTTGATTATACCCGACACTTCAATTGCCTAAAACCGTAACGTGCTCCAAATCACTCCCCGTTGGTGCCATTGCGTAGCTATTTTCAGAACAGTGTCATACTGTAAAAACCCTGACCGGCGCGCGTACAGTGCTCTCCTCATCCTACCGTATCAGTTTTGCATCGAACTCCAGGTTCCCGCCATCTTCACGTAATTCACGTTCACATTGGCTTTTTCTTTCTTTCCTTTTTTATATTAATTTTTTTATCTTTATTTTTTTTCTTCAAAGCAACCTATCACCGTACGAACGCTGCAAACTTCCCATAGAATAGTGCGTCAATATTTTTCATGAAATCTCATGTTTCCGCACACAGTAAAACGTTCATGGCCCCTACGTCCACAAGCTGACGTGGAAGCCTGGATCCAAAACGTTTGTGGGATGGATGATATCTTGGATGGCCACTCCTCTTTTATTCTTTCCCATGCATTTTTCTGTCTACGGTACTATCCGCAACCAGGAAATAAAAGCAAATGGCCATTTCCACTTGCTGGCATACTTGACTTGCCAAATGAAATAACAATTTGGGATCCATTCTTTTGTTAAGCAATGAGAGGTAGGTCGAGCAAGCAGCATCAACTGCTATTTAGAGCATGAAACCGAAAACCAGCTCTAGGTTAAGACACCCACTTCTCCGCTGCAACATTTGAACCCGCTGCTTCCTTCAACGTATCCCATCCCAATACCATCTTCTATGTATAATACTTCATACTTCAGTGAAACAACACCCACGGTGACACAGTCGCATTTTAAACTCTCACACCTCCTTTGTACTCTGCCAAGTAAACACACACCCCTAACCTACAACGAACTTGCATTCCTGTTTCCTTCCTGTCGCACCGCTTCGTTGATACTCCTTCTCCCACTTATGAGACCGCGGCTCCATTTAACTCCTCCACCTGCAAAACATAAGGTAAAAGCCGCCACCTGCTAATCTCGCACCCACCCTGCATGCTATTTCTACACGTCCCCTCAATCATTTGCTCCAACAAAACTTCATGCCACTCCCCTTAATGCAACAGTCTTTAACACAAACCCTTCCCATAAGGTCGAAGTGCACCCAACAATTTCCGAGAAATTTCAAGAAAACCAGCTCTACCCATCATCACACGCTCCTCCATCCCATCGACAGTACTCAGCACTCATGCTTGCGTTCAACACTTTAGTTGACCCATCAAAAATAACATCACTACCTCCAGTCCCTTGCATCGACCCACACCCTGCTTGAACGTCACTTCCCTTCACCACTACATCGTCTTCTTCACACATATCCTTCACAATACCATGTATCGTACTCCCCTGAGCGAAACCCGAACTCATGCCAGTGCGTCTTTTTACTCCCCTTAACTCTAGTATTTAATTCTCTTTTCTTTTGAAATGTAGTGGGAATAAAACTTCTAGTGTATCAATTTTGTTCTATATTAAAAGTAATGGAAAGCTCTTGCTTTTTATCTCCTGAAGATGAAGGCTGAAGCTCGCGTATATTTATAGGGTTCGAACCCTTAGTTGCCAAGTAATAGGGGTGCTGTAGGAGTAGGTTAGGTTATGGTATTGGTTTAACTTTACATTTATGGTCTGTGTTTCTTAGTTGCTAAGGTGAAGAAAAAGGTACAATGTACAGTATATATATTAATATATTTTTCCATGCTTCATTGTTAAGAAAAGGGTGTGGGCAGGCTTGCTTATGACGCACATGGGTAGTATAGTGCTAGTATAGGGTCTTGTACACCCTCATTTAATGTTTTTAGTACGTTTTCACGTTCTACAAGACTTAGTAAGGAAGGAGTTTAAATTAAGTTTGATTATAATATAGGATTTAGGGTAGATTATCATGTTACTTCACTTCATAGGTTAGAATCTACATATATATTTACATTATAGGAGTATGGGTCTGAAATAGGCTATTGTGTAGTATGGAAATAGATTTTGCTGAAAGGGACGGATCATATATTCAGGTAGATTTTTTTATACGGGTACCGTTGTGAAAAGTTCTGTCTTTGTACGAGCAACTATATACAGAAATAAAAATATCATCGTGACGGACAAGATGCCACGATCCCAAATATGTAATAATACCGGTAGATTAACTGATATTTTGAAACCCCGAAATATCGATATAGGGTGCGAAATACTCCAAATAAAAAGTAGCTTATTTAATTAATTAAAAATTAAAGTAAAATTCTAAAAATTAAATTATCACTATGCCTCAAAAGAACCTTGTCCAAATTCGAATCCGATATCTAGTTATTTCAAATAAACCGTTACGGTCGATATACGATTTCATAGCGACTTTCTGAATATTTGATCTGGACATATCTTGCAATCTATTCGACGAAATCTCCATTTTCCACTTCTGCTAGAAAAATACAGTTCAACAGATTCATACATTTCTTGTTTCGAAGAAATCCGATTTATAACGAGTCTTGTACACTCAGTTGAAGTTCAGAATGTTAAATTACGAACTGCCGCGATATTACGAGCTCGATTATATTTAATATATATTTTTATACGTTTAGATTCGTTTTAATTAATATATAAATTCACTTATATTACGAATTCAATATTTAAACTGTTTTAAATATTCAAATATAAACCGACAAAAATGCGGGACGTTACAGTAAGAGAACAATTCCCTAAGTATTAACCCAGAAGGTCGAAACCAACATCAGATCAAGTCCCAGGAATCCATTCAACTTAGCTAATCTCCAGTCAGATTCTAATTTTCTTAACTCCATTTGGTTTAAGAACAGTAGTATTAAAGATACCATTCATGACAAACCCAAAATCCAATTTGATATTAAATACAAGGCTCTGAATAGAAAATATATCGGCTTATATTCAATATCAAATTCTGAAACCAACAAATATCGTTTTGGAATAACGATATATATATCTTCCAAATTCCTCCACAATATCTGTATTATCACAGAATCCAAAATCGAAATATTCCAAAGATAATTTCGATTCAAATCCATTCTAATTTATATATTGGAAATTCTAGTTATTTTTAAAACCATTTCAAACCCAATTTATTTACTTTAAAAATATTGGATTTCTAATTCTAGTTCATTTCGAAAAAAAATATTTTTATCCTTTCAAATAGGGAATTTTTATCCCAATTCTTTCCAAATCATTTATTATGATTTTACACAAATTATTGATATTTATATATTGGCGCTATCTATTCAGGCCATTATATATATATATAATATATTATATATATTTCGTCGATTTCCATTCAAAATGTATTTTATAAATTGTTTTAAATTCGTTTTCAAAACGATTTCAACTTCATATTTAATTTCTAATCAAAATTGAATATTCCATATCATCGATATATAAATGATAGTATTTTCAAAACATTAGAATTTGAAATCAATTCCTTTTTTATATTCATCATGGAAATGAATAAAATCGATATAAATATCATTCATGTCAAAATGGTGTTAATCTAATCAACATGGCTTTGTATATTTAAATATATACGTGTTCATCACAAATCGGACATCAAAAATCAGATTTTGATCTCTTACTGAATATTATTTTAAAATATTCATTATTTTAAAATAATCGTTATTTTAAAACATTTATTCTTTCTGAACTGGAATCAGACACAATCAATTACCGTATAATTTGATATATATGGATTTCATACACACATGCATACAACAATAATCAAACACAATCAACCATCATCCAGAATGCATTCTACACTGCATAAGCAACAAATATAAATATTCAATGCTTACACAGCTTATCAACCAATCGATTGACATACAACTAACTATTGGGATTAGTGTATGTCCAATATCATCCCAATACCCGTGTGGGGTTTCAACCAACAAATAATGAATTTTATTTGTGCAGTTGGGCGATATGTGAAATTTATCGTCCCAATCAATATCAGTCAAATGTGTGTATATTAACAAATCATCCGATTTGTTTACGAATATTTATTTTATTCATATACACGTTAAAAATTATATTTTTAACTATAAAATATTTTATTCCATCCCACAACACACGATCAATTTTCACAACACAATCAAACAAACAAACAAGTCGTCCATGGTCTGTGGACAACGGGTGTCGGGTGCTGCTAAGCACCTTCTACATCCTAGTATATATTTTAACTAGAAAATAAATTAAAGTGAGAAGTTCTCACCTTTGGGATCCACTCCGTCATTTTATATTTCTAAATGGTTCGGATTTGCCCAAAATTCCAATGCGATCTTTTCCCGCTATTCATAGAAAAAATCACATTTTTAATATGATGTTCGCATGAAAAATCACGCTTTTATATCGCTACTTCCTATGTAAAAATTATATTTTTATAACGATGTTTATATAAAAATTATATTTTTACAACGCTACTTTCCAAATAAAAATTATATTTTTATATCGCTATATATATATATATATACACAAAAGACCACATTTTTATTTAGCCATTTCATGTATAAAAATCGTATTTTTACTTCTTTTCGTAGATAATAAAAATCATATTTTTATGTCTTCTATGTAATAAAAATTATATTTTTACTACTCTACATAAATAAAAATCATATTTTTATTTAAACCCCAAGCATAAAAATCTCATTTTTATATTTCTAAAAGTCTCCTCTTTATATTTTTAAAATTCAAACTTCTTCGTGTTTAAAAATTAAATCTTTTTTATTATAAAAATCAAATCTTTAAACAAAATAAAAATCACATCTTTTTAACTTTAACGATGTTATATCATATACAAAAATAGATTTTAATTAAACAAAATAATAAATAAATTAAAAACTCACCTTTGCGTTTGGAGGAGGGGTGTTTCGCGACTGAAGGGGGGGCAGCGGCGGTGGCGGCTGCAGACGGAGGGGAGGCGCGGGGGTGGCCAATGGGGTGGTGGCTAATGTTTCAAATAAAATTGGGGGGGAGGGGGCTGCGGTTTCAATTGGGGAAGAAGGAGGAGGTCGGAGGAAGGAGGGGTTGGCTAAGGGGCGCTCCGGCAAGGCGGCGCCGTGGGTGGGGTGTCGCGACGGCGGGGAGAGCGAAGGGCGACGCGGCAGTTTAGTTTTTTTCTGTAATCGATCGGGAATGAAAGGGGATAAGGGGAGAGAGAGGTTATATATATATATATATTATTTTAATTTATTTTCATAAAAGGTTTAACTTTTTGTCCGGGCTCCAATCGAGACCCAACGACCGTCGCCCCTAGTGTAATACCCCCATTTAGAACATAATGGGATATGTTTAGCAAGCCAATTCAGCTGTTTCGATCAGTTTTCGCTAAAATCAAAATGTAAATCAATATATTGAATTTGAACGCACATTTCAATTTACCGGGGCCACATACGGACCCCAAAAATTCCAGAAAAATTATTTCTAGCTTCGTATTGACGATACCGTCCTAAAAAAACTAATTTCGTCCAATTTGAAGACCGTTTGAAAAATGTCCATTTTCTGGTCGATCCAAATTGACTAAAACTGTCAAAACACGTTTTACTTTGCCATGCTCACATGTTATTCCCAAAAATTATGAATTTTGGAATCTAGCAATAGGTTGACATCCCTGATTCAACCAAAGTGGTTTCGTCAAAAACGGAGGTCGTTAGCAAAATGGCTATTTTGAAGGGCTATATTTTCCATAGCGACTACTCTGAATTTTCATCTGGGCATAACTTTTTGTTCCCGCTATGAAATTTCAATTTTTCGGATTCGTTGGAAAGATATTTTCAAATAGATTTTACTATTTTTGGTTTTGCTGAAATCTGGTTTATTTTGAATCTTGTACATCCGTTTGAAATTTGAAATCGAATTTTCAAACTACCGCGCAATTTTCAATTCCTTTTATAATTAAAATAAATATTTATATTCTAACGACGATTCATATAAATATATACGTTCTAATTCTATTCAAAATAAAATTTCTCGCCTTTTTTATTTAAAATAATTCATTTTAAATATTCAATATTCCTTAAAATTGCCAAAATAAAAATTTTAAATTGGTTCTGATTTTCCGGGTTGTTACAATCACTTTCTGGCACCATACTAATTTGATTTGCAGTGTTACACATGTAGCTTGAACTTAAACCAAATTGCCTTGTAAATTCTTGCATTTGTTTTGATGAACCATGTAAGCATCATGTTTGTGTATGAATTTGCCTGAGCTTCTCAATAGTCCATTGTACTTGTTGTTTATTTAAGTTTGAGTTCATTTTGAACTCAGTTTTGCTATGACATCTTTTAACTGATAAGCTTGACCTTGCCTTGCACTATGTCGAGTAGTTTTGAACTTCTCTTGAAAAAAAAAGTTCTATTTTTCTGCCTTGCTATTTTTTTATTTTTATTTTGGATTTCCATGCTGCTTTGAAATGAACCATGTTTGGGTTGCACTTGTACATATGCCATGCTACCAATCAACTCGACACTTGGGCTGTTTGAATATTTGTTTGACTTTCACTTTTGGCTCGACCATGCCATGTTTACTTGTGCTCGACCATATTCATATGCACTGAGTCGAGATGGTCCACGTGGCTACTCCTTAGTTGCTCGCTGATTTTTGATTGGCGAGCCAGTGCACACATGTATATTTATACAGGTGTGAACATGCAGCCATCGGACAATTTTTCTGTCCCTGCATATCAGACCAAGTCTAGAAAAATGATGAGAAACACACCTAAATTCTGAGGCAAATAAAATTTAAATATAAATTTTTATTTTCTTGTATTTAATTTTATTTTTGTTCCAGTTTACTGCGTGTATGTTTTTGTATATGACAGGCATGAAGACAAGACTGACTGAAAAGCTGTGAAAACAGAAAACTGAAGATGACAGAGAAAAATATATAAGAATATCTGTATATGAGTGAGTCTGTAAATTGAGTGCAGTGTATATGAAAATGTACTGAGTGATGAATGAACTGTAGTGAGGAGCGGTGAGAGAATTGTACTAATATTTGTAACAAACAAATTTGATTGAAATAAAGTATTATTTTATTGTTGTCAAACAAACTTGTCTATCGTATTCAGTTTATTTACATATACAATCTCATGTGAATTGAATAAATAGTGGAGTTATAAACAGTTGTACTGTTTGAATGTTTGAAATAAAATACTGTATGAATATATGAATGTCTGTACAGTCGTATTCTATCTAAATATAAATATTATATTCCTGTCTGTGATGTATATATAGAACAGTACAGTAACAAACACATTTAAAATAATATTTATTTGGTTGTTATCATTAAACAAAAATCATATAATTGTATATACAACTACGTCATATACAACAAAATTTTGAAATGGTGTTGAAAATTATTAATAAATGAAGTTTAAACGTTTAAATTTAAATTTAATTAAAATAAACTTGCTGAAGCGCGATAGTTCATAATTTGACGATTTAGACTTTAATTACGTATATAGACTCAATATAAGTCGGAATTTAATGAAACAAGAAATGCTCGGACCTATTAAAGGATAGTTTTCTAATGGAAGAGAAAAATCTTGAGTTCGTCGTATTGATTTTTAGTTATGACAAAATCAAATTTCCAGAAAACAGCACTATAATCGTTTATAAAACTATATCAACTTATTTACTAAAATCAAAGGATTTTGATTAAATGAAATTTGAAATTTTCAATATAAAAATCCATATTTGAGTTATAAAATATATATGAACTCAAGTGGAGTAAATGGATTGATATTTTGGGACAAAAATCATATTTTTTTAATTATAGAATGAAGTTAACTAATTTCAAAGAAATTAGTTAATAGAGTTTGGATCGAACTTAACATTGTATAAGTGAATTGAATTTATAAATTGAAATTGGAAACTCGAATATGAAACTTGGACTAGAATTTGGAAGCAAGCAAGGAGTTTGAGTTTAATTTATGTATAAGTGAATAAAAATATATTTGAACGTGATATGTTCAAATCAAAAGAAGATTTAGAAAATAAGATAATTAGAAATTAATTAGCGAATGGAAAGCAAAACAGATTGAATTGATTGAAATAAATCGGGAATGGGAGTATATATGTTAACAGGTTTGGAATGAAGGGAATGAAGAACATAAAGTGAATGCTTGACAAAAGGTACATGTTTAGATTCCATATGAGATTTTATAAGCCTGTTGGGTAAGTCGCTTGGCTTTTATTTTTTCTTTTTGAATGGAAAGGACCTAGAGAGGAAAGTTGTCATTGTACCGATTGAGCCGTGCAAAGGAGACACTGGTGATTTTTTTTTGGAAATTTAAGTAGTTAGCATATTTTTAAGAAAGTTTGATAACTAGAAATCAATATATCGATATATATATATATAGAATTCGATGAGGAAACGAACTTATAATAGAATGTAATAAACAAAAAAAATCTATAAATTTAAATCTGGTAAGAATAGAAAAAGAAACATATATAAGTTTTAAAAATGAATAACTGGTTTTTATATGATGTTGGTTATTCGAGATAAGTAGTCTTGTCTGTTTGAAGTTAAGAATGTTATTCAGTCAAAGTCTGAGAGGTAATTATATCCCAACTTAATTGATTTCTTTATTAACCGATAAATAGAAACATTCGGTCTCGAAGATCAATGTTTAAATAAGATTTAGTTAAATGCAATATTCTGGGTTGTTGTAACTATATTTTACATAATAGTCATTTTAACCCACGTAAGTGGAATTTTGGAAATATAATATTAAATATTTTCTAAGCATAGAAATGAATGGTTATGAAAGGGAGAAGTAATTAGAAATGAATCCCAATCATTAATAGAAGATATTTTCTAAGTATATAAAATAAAAGAAGATGGGATGTGGAATGTTTTCCAAATATCGTAAGAGGCTAAATCGTTTTGAGAATATTAGAGTAAAGATATTAGAAGGAATCTAGGAAATGATTTAATTAATGAAATATTAAGGGCCAGTGATTGTTTGATGTTTAGTCAATAATATTTCCAGCTGGAAATTTGGATGGATGTTTTTTTTTTCTTCTATAGTTAAATAACCGACTATCGAAGTTTTTGGTCGTCATAGTCAATACGGAGAGACCGGTTGGATTTAGTATCCGAAAGCCACTCCATATAGGCATAGGCGTCGCGAATTAGATCACGCTGAAGATAACTGAAGACGGAGTAAAATGTAAGGGATGTTCTGTTTATAGGATAGTGCATTTGGTTTGTCTAGTCCCAAGACAATTTGTATGGACGAGTGTCTGATAGAGTATGCCTAATAGATCACATAAGACGATCTTTTCAAGGTATTATGTTTGGTGGTAGAGGAATTTGTTTCTCTTAGCTTTTTATACCTGTAATATTTTTGTGAAAATCAACTAGTGGTTTGATGGGTTTGACGATGTGGCATTCAAAGTAAATGGTGGTGTGCTGTTCTAGAAAGGTAAAGGTAACCTTAAGCCTCACAACCAGGAAATGAAAAAAATCGGACAGGCAGCATGGCTAGTTGGGTCGCACCCAAGTAGGGTGTATTATAACCATCTAGAGAAAATTCATTTGTTCTTCTTTCGATTCTATATCTTACGTGTTACGGTTGGACGGCCGACAACCGTGGGTGATAATACATTCTGTCCACTCAAGCTGAATAAGTGACCGGTCATGTGTGTTGCAAGATGTTCTTGTTGAACCCCAGTGTATCCCCACTAGAGTAAACTAATCAGAAGGTGGTTCTATACCTTGTCATAATCAAAATCCAATCTCTAATAAGAGCCCTGCGATTTTTGTTTTTATACTATGTGTGTGGAGCGCGAGATGCAAACGTTCTGCTAGATGGTTATTTATTTGATTAGACATTATTATAATATCACCGGATTTTGATATCAAAAATGTTTTGGTTATCGTAAGGTAAAAACCAACAGTATTTATGTAAGGATTGGTCTTACGATTACCCCATTTTTCAAAGTTAAAAAATATGGTTGGAGTTTACTCATACTAGTCCCATGACTGACCCAGAATTTTTTTTTTACCCTCAACACTTGGGTGCCCAAATTTTTATGGGCATTCAAGTGTTTTACGATTTTACAGATATACTTCGAGGAGCTTTGTAATGGCCCACAAATCCGTACTATCTGAGTTGACTAAATACAACATATGTCCAACCCAAATTGCACAGAAATACGAATCATTAATAGAAAGAAGTTAGAGGATGAGAAATAGAAAGAAAGAAAATTAGAATACAAGAAGAAGATGAACAGAAACACAACACAGAATCTCACATCGAGCGGATTAAAATATAATATATAACAGTTTTTGAAATACAAAATTTGACTGTATATACATAACATTATCATCAGAGTACAACACTTACAATACAGCGGAAATAACACTAGATAAATAACGTTGAAGCCTCCTGCTCCAAGCTCCTCCAAATATCTGTAAACACCTGAACTACTTGACTGCCCGTACAAAATTAGGCACCCAAGAGTTTAGGGAAAACAAAACAAAATAAACTCCGGGTCAGTCATGGGACTGGTATGAGTAAACAGTTTAAAACAACTTGAGGAAACAAACAATATCTCATAAGACCACGCCGTATAACACGGAACGGGTTTTCCCCTTATGAGAATCCAAAAGGTCTTTATATCAAAACTCTTTGATATTATAATAGTGTCTAAATCAAATAAATAGAATCTTAGTGGAACGTTTGCATCTCACGTTCCACATATATAAATACAATCAAAACCGCGAGCACTTATTGGATATTGAATTTCCAACTATGACAAGGTATGGAACCACCTTCCGCTAGTGTATCTCTAGAGGAGAATACACTGAGTTCAACAAGAACATCTTGCAACTTAGCCACACATGACCGACCACTCATTTCGCTTGAGTGTATCGAATGTATATCACCAACAGTTGGGATCAGCAACTGTTTCCCGAATGGGACAACATTGAATAGAATAAGGAATTAAATGAATCTCTAGATAGGTGATAATACACCCTAATGGAAGCTACCCACATAGTCATGCTGCCTGCCCGATTTTTGTCATTTCCCGGTTGTTGAGGCCAGAGGCTACGATTACTTTCCATTCATTGATAACACAATCACTTTGAATGTCACATTATCAGATCCGTTAATCACTGATTTATCTGCACAAATATTCTGGATATTATGCTAAGGGAATAAATCTGTTGCAACCATATATATTTATACAGACCAACCCATTCGATCATTGGAAATACTCTGTTAGACACTCGTCCATATACATTCCTTCTGGGACTGAACGAAACAGAAGGCACTATTCAGTACATCCATCCTAGGCAATCTCTACTTAGGACTTATACAACAGCCCTTGCACTTTACTCCGTCATCAATATTCTTGGGCATATATGATTCGCAATGCTTATGCCAATACGGAGTGGTTCTTTGGATAAGAATCTGATCGTCGCTAATCTATGAATCATAAAAGCGCGACATTTAAATTAAATTCTGCAAGCATACAGGTGTGTAGCATACAGGTCGAACACAGGGAGGTGTAATTAAAAATTATTATTTATTTATTCTTGGGCGAGTTAGGCAGAATTTGGAGTTGTTTTTAATGTTGTTGAAATTACTCTGAATCTGAATCTAATCAGTATCAAATTCAACAATTGAAAAGAAAAGAAACAATTACTAGAAAAAGAAAATAACAACTAGAACAACAACAGAGAATTAAAAAGCAGAATTGCTGTTGAATCTAATCGAACGGACAATAGCTAACAAGCAGTAATAAAAGAAAATAACAATGTGTTCTACTAAAACTAATTGGATAGATACACAAATTGTTATGAAAGAAAAACGACAGTCAACTAATAAAACTTTTTATTAATAAACGAGAGTACAGAATAATGGAGATGCCCGTTACAATGGGTATACATGTGCTTATATAGGTGAACTGAAAAACCCTAATCCTCTAATGGGCCATGACTCAACCTCTTGAAAATAATATATTCACAAAAAGAGATAAGATAAACTTTAAATATTCCATGCAACTTTCCTCTTTTGATTGGTCATGTGGTAATTTGATTGGCATTTTCCAAGAGATTTGAAGTTGATTGGTAAATTGATTGGCATCATGATTGGCATCTATCTAATCAAATCTTCATCTTTATGGAGAGTAAAAATGAAAGATTCCCTTTGATTTATCTATGAAGAATACTTCCAATTCTTGAAATATTTATTAGTGTATATCATATATTCATACATAACAATATATATATATATACACCATAAATCACCAATCCATAAATTCTTCAAAGCAAGGGAGGCAGTGTGAATGCGTTCCATTCTTCAGCAAAAAGAGAGTTTGATGGGAATCGAACCAAGGTCTTTCTGTATAGATTTCCATGCCTTAACCAATGTGCTACGGCTTCCTTTGTGATTGAAAACTTATTGAGATGGGAAAGTAGCTTCTTTTTCTTATCAGTGGTCTTTTATTTAATGAAGGAGACAATTAATCAACGACCTGTAAAAACACACAAAATACCCAAAGTAGCATTTATTTATATACAATAAAGATAAGATATAAGCATAAATTTAAAAACATTTCTGTGCTAATCAAATACCCCGACACTTATCTTTCACTCGTCCTCGAGTAAAACAAAAATGAAAAACTAGACTAGATAGGTCACACTTTCGTAGGAAACACGATTGCATTGAGTGTATGCAACAAGCCGTTAGACCTCTAGGTGTCCCTAGTAGGACGAGTGGTGTCTCGTGAGGGTTTTCAGCGGATACTACCCACAAAATCCAAATGCAGCATGTGTGGATCTAATGTAACTACATGAATGCAATGGTTACATACAAAAAAAAACAAGAATGACAACACGACTTGTTTCAGGAAAGTGGTACAACAAATTAAGTTAACAATTTCTAGTCAGTTGATTTTATTTTAGATACCTCAACTTGTCACAAATTTTCAATATAAATCAAGTTTTCAAATGTTAAATTGCAGTTTGGCCAGTTAGTTCAGTCGATAACATAGTGCAGCCATGAAATAGATTCTTAGTTTGCTTGGCACAGTTTGCAAAGTGGTATTATTATTTTCTCATGTATGGCTAGTCAAATCAATAAGGTCAAGAAGTGTTTGGGCGTCATCGCTTATTCTTTATTCTACAAAATTCTAAAATTTATGATTAAGTACATACACCTAACTAAAAAGACCAAGGTTTACCCCCCATGCACTACCTCGCGGACTAACGGAGAGTGGGTAAAGAGCTTGACGGATTGTGCAGGCCGACTTTGACTTTGTCAACAACGTGTCGGTAATCCTTAGGTGTCCAATCTCATAAAATGAGACCAAGATATTCCAACGCTGACTTTGTCAACAACTTGTCGGATAGAGCTTGGCGGGTTTGCACACCAACGCTTGATATACAAGCAATGTTGGATACCCTTGGATTACTATTATTATTATTGAAATTATAAGCACAAAAGAGAGTTACGCGAATTCAACTTAACACAACTTAGTTTTAAAGATTCGAAAAGCCAATATAAGTATTTTAAGTCCTCCACTTATTTAAACAAAGTCTACAATATAGAATAGATTTCATGGCCATCACATAAGAATCTCCCTATGTACCGGTTACACTATTATCCCTCAAAATTAAACTTTTCATTATATTCCATATTCGATCTTAGCTGAGAGAAAAAAATACTATCAACTGATTAATAATCCTTAACTTATTTTGTTGTATCAAATCTAAAATTAGTCGTATTTTCAAAAAAAAAATGGTATGTTACTACGATCTAAAATGCATGATGGTCCTAATTGAAAAGAAAGAAAAAAAATTAAAGAAAAATAAAAGGATGTAATGCAGACTCCCCCCACACTTGGACTAAACCGTGTCCACACTGTAAACACGTTTCCTAAATGTGAAAGATAGAACCCAAAGATGGATTAAATGCAAAATGATTTCTAAAATAAAATGCAATTTAGCAACTATATGCGTGTGAAAATCATATGCAAGATGAAATCTATGAAGATGATAAATGGTTTGTGAAGTATGAAATTTCCTTTTCCCCCCACACTTCTTCTTATCAAAAATGTTGACTGTTGGTTCCTTACCTCCAAACTCGTGAGGTATCATAGGCATGTCAATAGATTCTAAAATCAAAATCTTCCCTATGAAGGGTTTATTGTGACAATGATTTGTGTTATTCAGCAGAAGATTATCAAAATCCCATAAATTTGAGCGTTTAACCACAATTTCTTTTGATGATATGGAATTACGATTATCTTTGAGATGTTCCATATATTCATTGTCGTCATTTAAAAGTTTAAGTTCGTCTTCAAAAATTTCTTCAAAAGACATAGTGGATATGTTTATTGATGCAAGAGAAATTTCTTGAAGGGCTAAATCTGATGTATCTTCTTCAACTGTTTCAATCACGTCAACTTCTCCTATTTCAGAATATTTGGGTTGATGAAAAATATTCAATTCAATGGTTAAGTGCCCAAACATTAGTCGAAGTTGGCCGCTCCTACAATTTATGATAGCGTTTGAGGTAGCTCAGAAGGGACGACCCAAAATCAATGGAATTTGACTACCCTGACTCAAAACAGGCTCGGTTTCTAGAACTATGAAATCGACAGGGAAGTAAAATTGTTCAATTTGAATCAAAACGTCTTCAATTATACCCAATGGTTTTTTAAAAGATCGATCGGCTAACTGAAGAGTGATGTTTGTTGGTTTAATCTCCCCTAATCCAAGTTGACGATAAACAGTGTAAGGAAGAAGATTTACACTCGCACCAAGATCAAGTAGGGCACGAGATATGTGAATGTTTCCTATTTTGCAATCAATTGTAGGGCAACCGGGGTCCTTGTACTTAACTGGGAAAGGATTCGAAAGAATGGAGCTTGTATTCGCAGTTAGAAAGGCAGTTTTAGGAACATTAGTGGCTCGTTTTCGGGTGCATAGCTCTTGGAGACACTTGGAATATTGAGGAATTTGTTCGATGGTGTCTAAGAGTGGAATATTGACACGAACTTGTTTGAAGATTTCAAGAATTTTTTCAAAATTTGCATCCTTCTTCTTATTGTTAAGTCTGTGAGGATAAGGGGCTATTGGTTTATAGACTCTTTCAGAAATTTTATCGTTTGAAGAAGAAGGTTTTGATGTGGAAAGTGATTGAGGTACAGGAATAGAAGGTGAGATGCTGGGATTGCCAACATTAGAGGAGGAAATATTATCGGGGTTGCCGACATTAGAAGAAGAGATGTTGGGGTTGCCAACATTCGAAGAAGATGGGGTTTCATAAGGTTCCAAGGAGTTGGCATTGGTTGCCATCGCAAGAGTGTCAAGGTTTTCAATTGGGGTTGAAATCGAATGGTTGTCGGGATTGCCAACGTTATTGTCAATCATTTTTTTAGACCTCAGGGTGGTGACAACGTTAACCGAATTATTTCCATCCTCACAAGAATTCACAGTACGAGAGTTATATTTTGGATTCACCTAGGGTTGACTAGGCGACTTTCCTCGCTCATTACTTTTCATAAGTTCCTTCATCATATTCATCATTTGTTCGAGTTTAACATCTTGATTATTTATTTGTTTTTCTAATCGAACAATATCTTGTGACGGTTGAGAAGATTGAGAGGATTGGTTTGATGATTGAAAGTTGGGGTGCCTATAAGGTTGTTTGGATTGAGGTGCAGCTTGAGAGGTTTGAGAATTGAAAGACGGAGCTTGATAATTCGGATTTGGAATAAAGGGTTGCACGTGAGATGGGTTTGCCGAATTATTGGGGTTTGACCAAGAAAAATTTGGGTGGTTCCTCCAACCAAGATTGTACGTGGATGAGTAAGGATTATTTTGAGCTATAGCATTGGCTTGGTCTTGAGAGTAATAGTGGGGTAACCCTTCTCCGGCTTGAGGAGTTTGATTTTCTAAAGGAATTTGACTTGGGTCCACGGCATGCACTCCTCTAGTAGAAATACGAATGGGAACACGAATCGATTCCCATTGCATGTTTTTTCAGCATAATCTTCTAAGAACCGCCAAGCTTCATTGGCTGTTTTAGACATAAAGTCTCCTCCACACATTGATTCTAGTTGAGTTCTAGTCTGATAGTTTAGCCCTTCATATGCAATTTGACATAAGTGATCTTTTAGAATTCCATGATGAGGACAACTATATAATAGTTGGTTGAATCTTTCAAAGTATTTTGAAAAAGTTTCCCCCTCATTTTGACAAAATTGATTTATCTCGGTTCGAATTTTGAGAGTTTTATGGAAAGGGAAAAACTTTTTCAAGAATGCAGTGACAAATTCATCCCAACTTCTTATGGAATGTTTTGGAAGAGAATTTAGCCATCTTTTAGCGCTTTCAAGTAGTGCAAATGGAATTAGCCTTAGCTTGATCGATTCATTAGATAATTGTTGCATTTTTGTTGTGGACGCATACAATTCAAATTCACTTAAAAATTCATAAGCATTTTCAGACCCAGTAAATTTTAGTACCCCTTGGATAAAAGAATGTTTTAGCTCAAAATTGTTTCCTTCAGCTGGTGGGAACACGATGACAGAGGGTTGAACGGTCCTAGTTGGATAACTTCGATCACGAAGAGACAGGGGTCTATCCATTTGGATATTGAGGTTTTGAAAATTTTGATTTATTTGATTCTGATCTCCAAAGTTTGGAAAGTTTTGATTCACTCGATTTTGATCCAATTCGGCTGGAAAATTTTGGTTGATTCGAGAACCCCTAGGAGAATTTTGTTGGCTCACACTTTTTTCACTCATTGTTGTTAAATGCAAGCACAAAAATTAGCTATAATGAAATTTTCTGTCCTAATAGGATCCTAACCCAAAATTATAAAGTGATGCGGTTGATTACTTAGATCAAAAGATTTCTCAACCATTTAACGGACATGAGTTATCGGTGCATCTGGAATCACCCTAGCAATGCAGCCGAAGGTTTAAGTACCTTCAGAGTAACAACCGATATAATATTTACGAATCACCGTAATATTTATAAACGGCTATTTCTCTGCCGTAGTCTAGACACCAAGAAATAATTCGTTCCAAATGAATCAACTATCACAATACAATTAAGCCCTAGATGAGACCATGACTCCCTTAAGTCCAACGTCTAACCGTTATTATTAGTCAGATTCTACGATGAAATGCAATTTGTGGGCTAAGGAAAGGGTGATGAAATCCCTCACCTTACTTGAATTGGGGTATTGCCCTTAACAGAATGAATAAAAAGTGCAAAAATAACAACAATCACACAATTTAATTGCAGAAATTAAAAAAATTACATTCAAGCCGCTGCCCCTGCAGAATTTTTTTACAACAATTGTCTATATTTTTTTCATTTGCAGCAGAGCACCTGTAGAGTTTTAAAAATTTCTCACCTTGATCGGCAGTCCTCAAGTGAAATTGGGTAGCGCTAGCGCGTTCACACCCCACTTGGTGTGCAACCGCTCCAACAATTCAAACTTCACTGATTGCTTTGTTTTGCTCGCTTTTGATTCCTTCGTTGCTTGCTTGAATCTGATCCTTCACCTTGGCCTACGGTTAGACCCTTGGTTTTTTTTAGAAAGAAAAGCAAATAAAAACAATCGAAAAGGAGAGGAAAAAACAAAAAACTTGAAAAAGAAAAATAAAAATAAAATAAAATAAACTAACAAACTGACTCGACTAAAGAAATAAAACAAGTAAAACTACTCAGTTAACAAAATAAAAATTAAGCCTAAATAAAAAATAAAGTCACTTCCCTCTTCTTCTTTTTTTAAGAAAAGAAAGGAAAAACTAAATAGAAATTGGAAAAAAAAATGAACTCGATAAAAACAAAAAAACTAGATACTAAGCCAAAAGAACTAAGATGAACAAGAATAAAATAAAATAAAAACTAAGCTCAACAATGCTTACCACGAAATACTAAATGAAAAATTAAACAAAAAATAAAATAAAAATAAGAATGGACTCAGCAGACTGACTCAATCCACACACATAAGCTAATCACAAGGGTCGGGGGAATTTGATTTGTATGAACAAGGTGGCTGAGAAGATAAAGAATACAGGAAAAAAAGGATTTTTTTTTCTTTTGTAAACTTGTAAAGGAAAAGAGAAAAAAATATTAGAAAAGGAAACAAATGTTAAGAAATATGGAAAGGAAAGAAATAGAAAAGAAGGGAAAGTTTTTTTTTGTTTGAGGGAGAAATCAAGGAAGATATGAGATTAGGAAAATATTGTAAGAAGGGAAAGAAATAAATGAAGAAAAGGAAAGAAAAATCGATGAAAATCAATAGTTTTTTTTTATGGGAATTTGTTGAGGGGGGGCTAACGTTGAGAAATGATGGATGGGCATGAAGGTGATGTTTGAACTATGGAAGCGATGATCGAAGGATGAAGACTGTCATGATCGGTAAGATGTATGGTTATGGGTATGATGCAGAGTGGCAGAATTTTAGTTTGGAGGATTAACGTTGGGTGTTGAGTATTGGGCAAGGCAGACTGTATAGGAGGTTGTGGCAATGAATGTTGGTCAGTGTTGATGGTCAAGACAGATTAGAGAACTGCAAAAACAAACCAACCTCTTTTTTTTTAATGTGAAAGAAAAAAGAAAATGGAAAGGAGTTAAAGAAAGGAAAGGAAATATAGGAGGGAACAGGGAAAGAAACAAATGTAAAATAAAAAATTGGGAAGGAAATACAGATGGAAAAGAATTTGGAAAGAAAAGGCAAGATTTTTTTTTTTGGAAAGACTGTAAAAGAAGAAATGAATATAAAAGTAGGAAGGAGGATTGAAAAATGGAAAGGAATAATTGAAAATAGGAAAAGAAATTGAAAGAAAAAAAGGCAAGAAATTATTTTTTTCTTTTGCTTAGTTCATGACAGTATCAATGTAATTAATACGCCACATCACTAATTGAGATTTTTTTCTATATGTATAAGAAACAAAAATATATACAAAATAAAATAAAAACTAACACGAATCGGAAATTAAATAAATAATAAAATTCAATTGTTACCTCCCCGGCAACGGCACCAAAAACTTGATCGTCGCTAATCTATGAATCAGAAAAGCGCGACATTTAAATTAAATTCTGCAAGCATACAGGTGTGTAGCATACAGGTCGAACACAGGGAGGTGTAATTAAAAATTATTATTTATTTATTCTTGGGCGAGTTAGGTAGAATTTGGAGTTGTTTTTAATGTTGTTGAAATTACTCTGAATCTGAATCTAATCAGTATCAAATTCAACAATTGAAAAGAAAAGAAACAATTACTAGAAAAAGAAAATAACAACTAGAACAACAACAGAGAATTAAAAAGAAGAATTGCTGTTGAATCTAATCGAACGGACAATAGCTAACAAGCAGTAATAAAAGAAAATAACAACGTGTTCTACTAAAACTAATTGGATAGATACACAAATTGTTATGAAAGAAAAAAGACAGTCAACTAATAAAACTTTTTATTAATAAACGAGAGTACAGAATAATGGAGATGCCCGTTACAATGGGTATACATGTGCTTATATAGGTGAACTGAAAAACCCTAATCCTCTAATGGGCCATGACTCAACCTCTTGAAAACAATATATTCACAAAAAGAGATAAGATAAACTTGAAATATTCCATGCAGCTTTCCTCTTTTGATTGGTCATGTGGTAATTTGATTGGCATTTTCCAAGAGATTTGAAGTTGTTTGGTAAATTGATTGGCATCATGATTGGCATCTATCTAATCAAATCTTCATCTTTATGGAGAGTAAAAATGAAAGATTCCCTTTGATTTATCTATGAAGAATACTTCCAATTCTTGAAATATTTATTAGTGTATATCATATATTCATACATATGAATATATATATACACCATAAATCACCAATCCATAAATTCTTCAAAGCAAGGGAGGCAGTGTGAATGCGTTCCATTCTTCAGCAAAAAGAGAGTTTGATGGGAATCGAACCCAGGTCTTTCTGTATAGATTTCCATGCATTAACCAATGTGCTACGGCTTCCTTTGTGATTGAAAACTTATTGAGATGGGAAAGTAGCTTCTTTTTCTTATCAGTGGTCTTTTATTTAATGAAGGCGACAATTAATCAACGACCTGTAAAAACACACAAAATACCCAAAGTAGCATTTATTTATATACAATAAAGATAAGATATAAGCATAAAAATAAACACATTTCTGTGCTAATCAGAATCCAACCGGTCTCTCCATATTAACAACGTTAAAATGGTCAAAACTTTGATAGTCGGTGATTTAACTATCAAATGAAAAATGTCCGTGTACACACAACGATCTTATTTCCAAATGGAATTATCGATCACATCATCAAACATATATATATATATATATATATTCATATTTCCTTATTTTCTATGTTTAGAAAATATATGTTATTAACTCTGGAAAACATTCCCATTGCATATTTACATATCACTATTTTTCCACACCTATCAGACTCTAATTGTAAACTAGTAAGAGAACAACTTCCTAAGTATAAACCCCGAAGGCCGAAACCAACATCAGATCAATACTCAAAAAGTCGTTCAACTCAACTAATTTCCAGTCAGTTTCTAATTCTGCTTAACTCTATTTCTTTAACTCCATTTGGTTAACTTTTTATCAACACGATCATTTTAAATCTGCAAATCATTTTCTTTTAAATCATCGATCACTTTAAAACGTATATCTCCCTGGATTTTATTTATAAAATTCCTTTTCGTTTATAGTATTCTATTTTTAAGTTCGTTTCATTATCGAATTCTATATATATGGATATATCGATTTCTAGTTTATCAAATCTTCTTAAAAATATTCTAACTCCTTAAATTTCCAGAAAAAATCGCCATAACCTCCTTTGTACCAGGAGCATCGGGAAAATCCCTAAACTGCCACACAGGCCTCTCTATTCAAAAAGAAAATCAAAAAGCCAAGCGGCTTGCCGATACGGCGCATAAAATCTCATATTCAATTTAAATATATACCTTTGTGTCGAGCATTCTATTTATATCTCTTCTAATACTTTATTCCAAACCTGTCTCATGTATATTCATACATTTCTAATTCATTTCAACTTAATCCAATCGTTTTAACTTAATTTGTTAATTGATTTGCTAATTAACTGGTTGGCCTATTTCACCTTTTTATTTGAATATAACATGTTCAAATATATTCCTAACTTGCTTGTCAACTAATTTAATTCTAGTTTCATTTCAAGTTTCATATTTGATTTCAATTATAAATTTACAAATCCCATTTTCTTATCTTACTAAATTAATAAACCCTTTTATAAATTAACTTCCTTGTTTTCAAATTTTACAACAAGTTTCATTTCAAAAATCTATTTGCACTCAATTCATTTTACGTTATGAATTCCAGAATAAAAACAATTATTCCCTTTTTGAAACAATTCAAATTCTATTTTAGATCCATACTTAGATTCAAAAATACTAAATTTATCTCATGATAACTCATTTACAGTATTTATAACTCTTGTTTATAAATTTACTTGTTTTATATAATAAAACAAGTTCAATTCAAATCTATTTGAAATAAATCTTTTCTACTTTGAAAAATACATTTCCCTTTTGCAAATTCACACTTGTATTTATTTTCCTGAATTATCCAATGCTAATTCATTTTACTTCACTGATAAACTTCATTTATAAATGAACTATTTATAAACTTCTTTTATAAAGGAACTACTTGTTTTATTTTTCAAAACAAGTTTATATTTCAAATCTATTTAAAAATTCAAATTCTATTTTAGAAAAATAGAATTTCCCTTCTAAATCTCAAATATCCCTTTCAGGACATTTTTATAAATTAACACTTAGGGCCAGTGATATTTAAACACCAAACAACCAATTATTTATTTCAGGTTTTCTAACACATCATATATGACCGTATATATGCAAACAAATAAACAAACAGATAATATATTTTTTAGGGATCTAGTTGGATCCATCCTACCTGTTTTCCTGCATCCACAGACGTTAGTCAACATAGTAATACCCATCCTGCTTCGAGGCAGGATATCGCGGTATGAAGATCATCCACTAATATATATTTGTGGGGCGCATAGGGAAACCATCCGCTATGAAACTACGGGCATCCGCTAATGAGACCACGGGAACAATCCAATCATCAACCCAATATATATATTATAGTCAACCCTAAATAACTAATATATTTAAATCAACCAGAAAGCATTCAAAAAAGCAACAACAATTGTTTTTACCGAATAAAAATAATTCTAAATAACAGGTGAGTGAGATTTACTCACCGCGATTTTAACCGATTCCAATCGTATTTTCTCAATCCAGGTTATGAATCCCACAGTTGGGGTCAACTCGGCCGATTCAGTTCTATAAAATCTTAATTATTTTAGCCCCTTCTTCATTTGGAATTTACAGGTCGCTTCCTGTATGAACAGAACCACCTTCACCGGCGTCATCACCTTCACGAACATGAATCCATCGCCTTAATTTTGTTTCAATCTAATAACGTACAAACGACTTTAAACATGGTTAACAAACTTTAATTATTTAGCTATTTTAATTACCTGTTTTAATTAAATAATAAATTAAGTAATACCTTAATTCTTCCTTCCATTTCTATTACATCCTGCTCCACCAAACGAGGGCATGCATCGTGAACTCATTCCATCTCCCGTAACAATTCCATGGAAGCACCAATAACCTATACTCCTTATATTCAGTACTGTCAAGTTCCTTAGCCTCAATCCCAATTCTAGGCTTCAACCAATCACCAAACTACCCCCTTTTTCCACCGTGACTTCCATCACTGCAGAATAGTAAACAAATCCCTACCCATCGTTCCACAACTGAAATCACATCGTCATCTACATAGAAACTTCCCTCATTTAGCCGTACAGCCCTCCACTGATCAACTCATGAAGCCCCAAGCTACACTTTGAATCCACCTTCTCAATACCAAACCACTTTCTTTCATCAATATCCACTATCGCACTCCAAAAATTAACGTTTAATCCTATCGCTGAACTCCAGACCCAAACTTCCACGACATCGTGCTCCAGTACAGAAGAAAACACCTGCATCAACATCGACTTCCTCCTACCGCTGATCTTAAGCCTGCGCACCCTTTCCAGCGCTTGAACAGAGACCGCAATCCCTCTTTTTTCGCAACCCTAGTTATTACAGAAAAAACCGGACCTTCCCTGTTCACGAACGTTCCCAATATCGAGTTGAGCTCGAGCCCAAAAAGGGGCGACTTCCTATCGCTCTACAACTGATTCGAGTGGAGTGATCGAGTATGAGGGAGGGAGGATTTGAGGGGCGATTTCAGGAGTGGCCATTTATTTCAAGTGTTGAAGCTCTCGACAGAATGAAGACCTTTATGAGCCACGGCTTTTTATAAATAAATCTGTTGATATAAGGGAGGCATGGGTTTCTTTTAGTTTGTGGAACACAAAGGAGGCACGGGTTCCCTTTAGATTTGTGGAAGACAAAGGAGGCACGGGTTCCCTTTAAATTTGTGGAAGACAAAGGAGGCACGGGATCCCTTTAGATTTGAATTAACCAAATTATGATTTTGAATCAATTAAATTATTCTGTTGATTTCGAACTCCTATCCGAACCCAACAACTGTCAATTCGATCTAAGGTAAAACCACAATTCTGAACACACTGGGATAAGTATCGAAGTCCAGTTCGATCATCCGGAACAGATTTTTAATTTAAATCGATATAAATTAAATTTCAAACCATTTAAATTTTTCGATAAAAATTGAATATTATTATACTAATTCAAACAGGAGTTTTGAATTAATTATCTGAACTGTTTCCAGTCCAGTGTTGACTTTGAATTCAAATGAGTTCAATTTCGTATTTCGATAATTATATATATTCGAAATAAACTGTATATCGATTATTTAATCGATAACTGAATATAAAAATTCATTTATTATCTACTCAATATTTAAATCGATATTAAATATTTTAAAATTAACTCGACAGAAATCTGGGTCATTACAATCTTCCCCTCTTAAAAGAATTTCATCCCCGAAATTTACTAAGGTAGGAAAAATGCTTCAGAACCATTATCTTTTCATAACTCATTTATGTTGAACTCAACTCTTCATATTCTACAACTTTTAGTTCTACCAAAACTTTTGGTTTACATTCTTTTTATTTGAACAATCAATATATTTACTTCATAAAATATTTTCCAACTTCCCAGGATTAAATTCCAAATTCTAGTTCGGAATCAAATTTTAATTTGTTTCACTAGTATATATTTCATTTATATACAAGTTCTAATTGGTTATATATAACCATTTCAATTTTATCATCCCATTTGATTATAATACTAACATCCAACGCATCTATATATGATAATAATTTTAGAAAATTATTCTTTCTATATCAAAATATAGTTTTGGGTAAAGTTATTTCATTTACCCCTTTAAAACATTATTACGTTGAATTTCTCTGTTCAAGTATTTAGAAATTCCTATCGACTTCCCCACAATTCGATCAGAATTCGTACACCACTCAACAGACTAGCCAACACAATATAAAACAATTTGTTTTTATATCAATTAACAAATACGCCCTCTCGTATATACACTCAACTCATTCTAGGATACAACTGATCCCATCTCTAATGAGCACATTTCCCCAAAGCCTAGGTATTTGCTCAACCTAAGCTCCGATACCAACTGTAATGGCCTGCAAATCCGTACTATCTGAGTTGACTAAATACAACATACGTCCATCCCAAATTGCATAGAAATACGGATCATTAATAGAAAGAAGTTAGAGGATGAGAAATAGAAAGAAAGAAAATTATAATAGAAGAAGAAGAACAAAAACACAACACAGAATCTCACATCGCAGCGGAATAAAATATAATATATAACAGCTTTTGAAATACAAAATTTGACTATATATACATAACATTATCATCAGAGTACAACACTTACAATACAGCGGAAATAACACTAGATAAATAACGTTGAAGCCTCCTGCTCCAAGCTCCTCCAAATATCTGTAAACACCTGAACTACTTGACTTCCCGTACAAATTTAGGCACCCAAGAGTTTAGGGAAAACAAAACAAAATAAACTTCGGGTCAGTCATAGGACTGGTATGAGTAAACAGTTTAAAACAACTTGAGGAAATAAACGATATCTCATAAGACCACGTCGTATAACACGGAACGGGTTTCCCCCTTATGAGAATCCAAAAGTTCTTTATATCAAAACTCTTTGATATTATAATAGTGTCTAAATCAAATAAATAGAATCTTAGTGAAACGTTTGCATCTCACGTTCCACATATATAAATACAATCAAAACCGCGAGCACTTATTGGATATTGAATTTCCAACTATGACAAGGTATGGAACCACTTCCGCTAGTGTATCTCTAGAGGAGAATACACCGAGTTCAACAAGAACATCTTGCAACTCAGCCACACATGACCGACCACTCATTTTGCTTGAGTGTATCGAATGTATATCACCAACGGTTGGGATCAACAACCGTTTCCCGAATGGGACAACATCAAATAGAATAAGGAATTAAATGAACTCTAGATAGGTGATGATACACCCTAATGGAAGCTACACACATAATCATGCTGCTTGCCCGATTTTTGTCATTTCCTGGTTGTTGAGGCCAGAGGCTACGATTACTTTCCATTCATTGATAACACAATCAATTTGAATGCCACATTATCAGATCCGTTAATCACTAATTTATCTGCACAAATATTCTGGATATTATGCTAAGGGAATAAATGCGTTGCAACCATATATATTTATACAGACCAACCCATTCGATCATTGGAAATACTCTGTCAGACACTCGTCCATATACGTTCATTCTGGGACTGAACGAAACCGAAGGCACTATTCAATACATCCATCCTAGGCAATCTCTACCTAGGACTTATACAACAGCCCTTGCACTTTACTCCATCTTCAATTTTCTTGGGCATATATGATTCGCAACGCTTATGCCAATACGGAGTGGTTCTTTGGATAAGAATCCAACCGGTCTCTCCATATTAATAATGTTAAAAGGGTCAAAACTTTGATAGTCTGTGATTTAACTATCAAATGAAAAATGTCCGTGTACACACAACGATTTATTTCCAAATGGAATTATCGATCACATCATCAAATATATATATATATATATTCATATTTCCTTATTTTCTATGTTTAGAAAATTTATATTATTAACTCTGGAAAACATTCCCATTGCATATTTACATATCACTATTCTTCCACATCTATCAGACTCTAGCTGTAAACTAGTAAGAGAACAACTTCCTAAGTATAAACCCCGAAGGCCGAAACCAACATCAGATCGATACTAAAAAGTCGTTCAGCTCAACTAATTTCCAGTCAGTTTCTAATTCTGCTTAACTCTATTTCTTTAACTCCATTTGGTTAACTTCTTACCCACACGATCATTTTAAATCTGCAAATCATTTTCTTTTGAATCATTGTTCACTTTAAAACGTATATCTCCCAGGATTTTATTTATAAAATTCCTTTTCATTTATAGTATTCTATTTTTAAGTTCGTTTCATTATCGAATTCTATATATATCGATATATCGATTTCTAGTTTATCAAATCTTCTTAAAAATATTCTAACTCCTTAAATTTCCGGAAAAATTCGCCATAACCTCCTTTGTACCGGGAGCGTCGGGAAAATCCCCAAACTGCAACACAGACCTCCCTATTCAAAAACAAAATCAGAAAGCCAAGCGGCTTGCCGATACGGCGCATAAAATTTCATATTCAATTTAAATACATACCTTTTTGTCGAGCATTCTATTTATATCTCTTCTAATACTTTATTCCAATCCTGTCTCATGTATATTCATACATTTCTAATTCATTTCAACTTAATCCAATCATTCTAACTTAATTCGTTAATTGATTTGCTAATTAACTGGTTGGCCTATTTCACCTTTTTATTTGAATATAACATGTCCAAATATATTCCTAACTTGCTTGTCAACTAATTTAATTCTAGTTTCATTTCAAGTTTCATATTCGATTTCAATTAGAAATTTACAAATCCCATTTTCTTATCTTACTAAATTTATAAACCCTTTTTTAAATTAACTTCCTTGTTTTCAAATTTTACAGCAAGTTTCATTTCAAAAATCTATTTGCCCTCAATTCATTTTACATTATGAATTCCAGAATAAAAACAGTTATTCCCTTTTTGAAACAATTCAAATTCTATTTTTGATCCATACTTAGATTCAAAAATACTAAATTTATCTCATGATAATTCATTTACAGTATTTATAACTCTTGTTTATAAATTTACTTGTTTTATATAATAAAACAAGTTCAATTCAAATCTATTTGAAATAAATCTTTTCTACTTTGGAAAAATACATTTCCCTTTTGCAAATTCACACTTGTATTTATTTTCCTGAATTATCCAATGCTAATTCATTTTACTTCACTGATAAACTTCGTTTATAAATGAACTATTTATAAACTTCGTTTGTAAAGGAACTACTTGTTTTATTTTTCAAAACAAGTTTATATTTCAAATCTATTTAAAAATTCAAATTCTATTTTAGAAAAATAGAATTTCCCTTTTAAATCTCAAATATCCCTTTCAGGACATTTTTATAAATTAACACTTAGGGCCAGTAATATTTAAACACCAAACATCTAATTATTTATTTCAGGTTTTCTAACACATCATATATGACAGTATATATGCAAACAAATAAACAAACAGATAATATATTTTTGAGGGATCCAGTTGGATCCCTCCAACCAGTTTTCCTGCATCCACAGACGTTAGTCAACATAGTAATACCCATCCTGCTTCGAGGCAGGATATCGCGGTATGAAGGTCATCCACTAATATATATTTGTGGGGCGCATAGGGAAATCATCCGCTACGAAACTGCGGGCATCCACTAATGAGACTGCGGGAACAATCCAATCATCAACCCAATATATATATAATAGTCAACCCTAAATAACTAATATATTTAAATCAACCAGAAAGCATTCAAACAAGCAACAACAATTGTTTTTACTGAATAAAAATAATTCTAAATAACAGGTGAGTGAGATTTAGTCACCGTGATTTTAACCAATTCCAAATGTATTTTCTCAATCCAGGTTATGAATCCCGCAGCTGTGGTCAACTCGGCCGATTCAGTTCCATAAAATATTAATTATTTTAACCGATTCTTCATTTGGAGTTTACAGGTCGCTTCCTGTATGAACAGAACCACCTTCACCGGCTTCATCACCTTCACGAACATGAATCCATTGCCTTAATTTTGTTTCAATCTAATAACGTATAAATGACTTTAAACATGGTTAACAAACTTTAATTATTTAGCTATTTTAATTACCTGTTTTAATTAACTAAATAAATTAAGTAATACCTTAATTCTTCCTTCCATTTCTATTACATCCTGCTCCACCAAACGAGGGTGAACTCATTCCATCTCCCCCTAACACTTCCATGGAAGCACCAATAACCTATACTCCTTATATTCAGTACTGTCAAGTTCCTTAGCCTCAGTCCCTATTCTAGGCTTCAACCAATCACCAAACTACCCCCTTTTTCCACCGCGACTTCCATCACTGTGGAACAGTAAATAAACCCCTACCCATCGTTCCACAACTGAAATCCCATCGTCATCTACATAGAAACTTCCCTCATTTAGCCGTACAGCCCTCCATTGATCAACTCGTGAAGCCCCAAGCTACACTTTGAATCCACCTTCTCAATACCGAACCACTTTCTTTCATCAGTATCCACTATCGCACTCCAAAAATCAACGTTGAATCCCATCGCTGAACTCCAGACCCAAACTTCCATGACATCGTGCTCCAGTACGGAAGAAAACACCTGCATCAACATCGACTTTCTCCTACCGCTGATCTTAAGCCTGCGCACCCTTTCCGGCGCTTGAACAGAGACCGCAATCCCTCTTTTTCCGCAACCCTAGTTACTGTAGAAAAAACCCGACCTTCCCTGTTCACGAACGTTCCCAATATCGAGTTAAGCTCGAGCCCAAAAAGGGGCGACTTCCTATCGCTCTACAACTGATTCGAGTGGAGTGATTGAGTATGAGGGAGGGAGGATTTGAGGGGCGATTTCGAAAGTGGCCATTTATTTCAAGTGTTGAAGCTCTCGACAGAATGAAGACCAGTATGAGCCACAGATTTTTATAAATAAATCTGTAGATATTAGGGAGGCACGGGTTCCCTTTAGATTTGTGGAAGACAAAGGAGGCACGGGTTCCCTTTAGATTTAGATTAACCAAATTATGATTTTAAATCAATTAAATTATCCTGTTGATTTCGAACTCCTATCCGAACCCAACAATGTCAATTCTAGGGTAAAACCACTATTCTGAACCCACTGGGATAAGTATCGAAGTCCAGTTCGATCATCCGGAACAGATTTTTAATTTAAACTGATATAAATTAAATTTCAAACCATTTAAATTTTTCGATAAAATTTTAATGTTATTATACTAATTCAAACAGGAGTTTTGAATTAATTATCTGAACTGTTTCCAATCCATTGTTGACTTTGAATTCAAATAAATTCAATTTCATATTTCGATAATTATATGTATTCGAAATAAACTGTATATCGATTATTTAATCGATAACTGAATATAAAAATTCATTTATTATCTACTCAATATTTAAATCCATATTAAATATTTTGAAATTAACTCGATAGAAATTTGGGTCATTACAAGCTTGAAGTAGGAGGCTTCACCGTTAGTTATTTCGAGTTATTTCCGTTGTGATGTATCTATGTGTTGTGCTTTGATATATGTAAATAAAATACAGATTTTATTTCAAAGTTATGATATGTGGTATTATATTTTGTTCGTTTCGTTGTGAGATTCTGATGTTCTTTTTCTTTCTATCTTCTATCTATTTCTTTTTCTTTAACCCTAACGACTCGTATTTCTGTGTAATTTGGGTTGGACGTGTGTTGTTTTAGTCAGATAGTACGGATTTGCGGGCCATTACATTTGGGCTCCATACCATGACATCACTTCTAGCTAGAAAGAAATGCATGTCCTCCCTACAATCGTTCATCACATTTTTGGCTCATATTGGGCTGTGAAGCTCGCGAATTAATGCCATACACAAAGCTGCTATATAAGCTATGCTTTAATCATCATCCACAAAGCTCTACTTTTCAACAAAAGCTTTGATCATTGCATCTCAACATGCCACATTGTCATCCATACCATAACATTGATATCTACCAATATATAACCTCTAAGCTCATACTTCTCAGAGAAGGGTGTTAAGCTAGGAGAACAAATTCTCCGCTACCAAACAGATATATATTAAACAGAGATCACTGAATACAGTACAATGTCAGACATACATCCATTTGCAAGTTCTTTCTGGGTCCGAACGAAACCGGAGGCACCTTATTTCTCATCCTATTTGTCTAATACAGGAGAGAGGTCCTCGCATATCCGATCATCTCCAAGTACGTCTAGACGACAACCACTTATTACCTCATCTTGGGTGTACGGCCATATCGAGACATCAACAATAGCCTAAACAATGTGAAGACCTCTAGTCTTTCACCACTGTCTTCTACTTTTAATCGTCCTAAATCCGTACTTTTAGAATAAATTGCGCATCTTTAAAATCATGTGTGATATACATACATACATACATACATACACACACACACACACACACGTACATAAGAATAACACACACACCTCATTCCAATCCAAAATATTCTTCTATTCAAAAGTTCTTTACACTAGGAATGGTTCCCATTAATCTTAACAAAGATTATCTCATTTAACTTATTGTTTAAGTTTTTCCTTGGAAATCATTTCAAAAGATTTTATAATATTTTTTCTCAGACTCAAACCAAATTAAGGTTTATATGTCTTATCGGGAATATTGAGCCTTACAAAGTAACTGTTCGTATCGTTATCTCATTCCCAACCTATTCATCCCATGGAGCAAAACTAGTAGCACTCCATATCTAACAACCGTCGTGTTATCGGTAAATTTAATTACCATTTAACCTTTAAATCTAATTAAAGATTCATTCATTGCATGGAATAAAACTTGTGGTACTCCATCTTAAATACTTCTCGTGTTTGGTAAATTCAGTTACCCCATTTACATTTCAAATCTAGTTGAAGATTCATTAAAACTCGAATTCAGTTTTAATCTTAAAACCATTACTTACAGACTTCTTAACTTTAGGAAATTAATCCTGTCTTTGACTAGGTTAAAGAACAAATGTTGTTTAAAACATCGTTTACGATAAACCCAAAATCATCTTCCATTTAATATGGAAACTTCACGGAAATCAGATCAGTCGTAATCAATATAAATTTCCGTATTCGATTAATTCAATAAGTGGAATAACGAAAAAGCCTTTTAAATTCCATAAATAGTAAAGGTCTTCCTTGATAGGAGCTCATCTCGATTATTATTAAATTGAATTCCATTTAGTTCCGGTTTAACTAATTTAACCGGAAAACATCTTTAGATCTTAATTGAAAGATTTATTTCATTTTCAACTGGGTTTAAGAACAGTATTATTAAAGATACCATTCACAACAAACCTAAATCCAATTTGATATTAAATACAAGGCTTTTGATAGAAATCATTACTACTTATATTCAATACCAAATTTTGAAACCAACAGATACTGTATTGGGAATAACAGTATCAATAACTTCCAAATTCCTCAATGGTATCTGTATAATTAAGGAATCCAATACTGAAATATCCGAAGATAATTTCCATTCAAATCTTTTCCAATTTATATGTTGGAAAAATGGTTATATCAAAACCATTCTCGATCCAAATAAGTTATATTCAAAACATTGGATTATCCATCTCTTGTTTAACTAGCTTATTCAAATAAAAATATCATTTATCTTTCAAAAATTGGAATATTTCATCCAAAATATTTCTAAATTATTAATTATGATTTTACATATTTTATTCATATTTTTGAAAATTTTATTAAGTCTTTTACAGTCCGTTTCCAATGTCGGGCACCAAACTACGTCCATAGTGACCTTTTCCAAAATATATTTGGACATATATTAAAATCAAACTGTTGGATTTCGAAAATTCATATTTCGTTTGAAAAACTCATTTCATTACGGACCTATCGCTTCCAATTTCAGGAGAATCCGACGGTCGGATCTCCCAGTACTTCAATTCGAAGTTACTGGTTGACGTTCACGAACTGTCGCTGCGCGACACGTCCTATTCAAGCCCGAATTGATTTATAACTTGAAAATAAATCGAAATACTTTCTAAACCAAATTTATAAATTATATACATATATATATATCTGTGTGTGTGTGTGTGTGTGTCCAACTTTGGATACCCTATTTCAGTCTTTTTTCTTCAAAATCCAATAGTTCACTATTAAGCCAATTTTAATATTATTTTAATCATTAAAATAATATTATCTTTTGAAATTCGTAATTTTATGCTTAAATTTTCTAGATAGTTGTTATAAAAATAAACGAGAAACTTTCGAAAGAAAACTTCTTTTACAATATTTCCTACGTATCCTAACTGAATTTCACTTTGGAAATTAACTATTCATTTCGAATTAAAAACTTCGATGTGCCATAAGTATATGAAAAAATACTTCAAAACCATTCGTTACAGTTACAAAATATTCATTCATATTTCAATATCTATGCGTCCATCTAAAATCGTACGTCAAAATCAAACTTTGATTTTTCGCTGACTATTATATTATTAGAATATTCATATTTATTTCGGATTGTAATGAAATTCTACCAAACACCATATAATTCCATTTATATGGATTTCATACATCATATAATAGTTGTAAAACAACTATTAAACATTCAATTAACATCCAGAGTGCACTTACAACCATGTAAGCCCTAAATAATTCTTTAACGCTTATATCGGTCTGTAAATCAACCGATTTACATACGAACTACACACCTAGGATTTGTGTAAGTCAAATATCATCCCAATACCCATGTAGGGTTTTCAACCAATAAATAATCAATTAATAATTTATTTAATCAATCCAAATCAACCACAAATCCATGAAATTAATCATAACTTATTCATTTCAAATTATTTTTCAATCAAACCAGTTTCACTTAAGCAAGTGATCATAAATTCGTCGTTTGAATTATAAATGGATGTTTAATCCAATATCAACTACAATAAATGTTTTAACATTATTTGCATGTTAATTAACTCAAAATCACATTCACATCAAATAACAATCAATCATCCATTTATCCATATGGTTTTCGAACAATTTATAGTGTGAGTGTAACAACCCGGAAAATCAGAACTAATTTAAAATTTTAATTTTGGCAATTTTAATGAATTTTGGATTTTTAAAATGAATTATTTTAAGTAATAATGACGAGAAATTTATTTTGAATAGAATTAGAAAGTATAAATTTATTTGAATCGAAGTTAGAATATAAATATTTATTTTAAATATAAAAGGAATTGGAAATGGCGCGGTAGTTTGAAAATTCGATTTCAAATTTCAAATGAATGTACAGGATTAAAAATAAACCGGATTTCAGTGAAACCAAAAATATTAGAATGTATTTGAAAATCTCTTTCCAAAGAATCTGAAAATTTGAAATTTCATAGCGGGAATAAAAAGTTATGTCCAGTTGAAAATTCAGAATAGTCGCTATGGAAATATAGTCCTTAAAAATAGAAATTTTGCAGAAGACCTCCATTTTCGACGAGACCACTTTTATCAGATCCGGAATGTAAAATTATTGTTAGATTCCAATTTTCATAATTTTTGGAATCAATATGTGGGCATGGCAAAAGAAAACGTGTTTGAATAGTTTCAGTCAATTTGGATCGATCAGAAAATGGCCATTTTTCAAACGGTCACCAAATTCAGCGAAATTAGTTTTTTTAGGACTGTACCGTCAAAACATAGCTAGATTTATTTTTCTGGAATTTTTGGAGTCAGTATGTGGCCCTAGTAAATTGAAATGTATGTTTAAAAATCAATATATAGATTCACATTTTAATTTAAACAAAAGCTGATCGAAACAGTCGAACCATCTTGCGGGTCATATCCCATTGCGTTCGGAATGGGGGTTATTAGCTAGGGCCGACAGTCGTCGGGTTCGAATTGGAGACCAAATGAAAAAGTAACTTTCTCCGGAGATTAAATGTATAATAAATTAAATATATATATATATATATATATATATATTTATTAACATATCCTCCCTTCCCTCTCTTCATATGAGGTCAACGCCTGATTTAGAAAAAAAAGGGGTTAGACTGCGTCGCGCCCCACCGCCTGGCGAATTACCGCCATCGCGCCCCCCAGCAAAGTCGCCGCCGCCTCCGATGCTCCCTCCCTCCGCTGAACTCCGCCGCGCTCCACCTCCCACACACCAAACCCTAGATCGAGACCGTCGTTCCACCCCCTTTCCTCTGTAAAACCCCGCGATCCCTTTCCCCCCCAAATCGGATGCAGCGCCGCCCCCTTCTGGTCAACTCCGACCACCAGATCGCCGCTGGCCACAATCTCCACCACCGCAGCTCCGAACCCCCCCTCCTCAGTAAAACCGAAAACTATAAGTTTCTTTCTTCTTTTTTTGTTGTTTTAAATAAAGTTGTTTTATTATTATTTGTTTATTATTCATTTTTTATATATAAATATAAATAAAAAAGTATAGATTTTATAAATAGAAAGAATAGAGTTTTCAATGGTAAGAAAAGATTAGACCTTTAATTTGGAAAAGATATGATTTTCACTACGATAAAAATATAATTTTTTATATATAGAAAATCGCATAATAAAAATGTAATTTTTATTATATGAGTAGCAAATCAAAAATATTATTTTTATTATCTAGAGTAGTAAATAAAAATATGATTTTTATATAGAAAAAGATTTTTAGTTATGTAAAATTGAGATTTCTAGTATATAAAAATATGATTTTTAGTTTAAATATGAAATATATAAAACAGTCAAGCTATGAAATTATTTTTAAGAAGATAAAAATATGATTTTTAACTTATATATGTTATTAATAAAAATCAATCATGTAGGATATCGTGTTCGCTTAAGTTGGTATTCGGTGTGATATTCGTCTTCTTCTCTTTGAAAGCATGGCGTAGCGGATCCCAAAGGTGAGAAATCCTCACTAAAATTTTCTGTTCAGTTATTTTATAATTGCATATATGAATTGCTCCCCGTCGTCCTCAGACCATGGACGACTTGTTTGTTTGATTGTGTTGTTAAAGTTGATTGTGGTGTGAAATGGACTGTATAAATATTCATGTGTTGAATAACATAATTTATCGTTAAAAATATAATTTTTAACGTGTATATGAATAAAATAAATATTCATTAACAAATCGGACGATTTGTTTATGTACACCCATTTTGACTGATATGGATTGGGACGATAAATTTTACACATCCCCCAACTGCATAAATAAATTCTATTTTTGTGGATTGAAACCCCACACGGGTGTTGGGATGATATTTGACGTACACTAATCCCAAATGTTTAGTTGTCGATAGGTTAACAGACTGTGGTAAGCGTTAAATATTTATATTTAATGCTTATACAGTGTAGAATGCACTTTGGATGATGGTTGATTGTTATCATGGCTGTTATATACATGTGTTGCATGAAATCCATATAAACAACATTATATGGTGATTGACTATGCCTGATTCCAGTTCAGAAAGAAGTAATATTTTAAAATAACGAATATTTTAAAATAAGGAATATTTTAAAATAATATTCAGTAAAAGATCAAAATCTGATTTTGATGTCCGATTTGGGATGGACACGAATATATTTAAATATATAAAGTCGTGTTGATTAGAATAACGCCATTTTAACGTGAACGATATTTATATCGATTTTATTCATTTTTATAATGAATATAAAAAAGGAAGTGATTTCAAAATCTAATGTTTTGAAAATATTGTCATTTATATATTAATTATATGGAATATTCAATTTTGATTTGAAATTGAATATGAAGTTGAAATTGTTTTGAAAACAAATTTAAAACTATTTATAAAATACATTTTAAAAGGAAATCGATGAAATATATATAATATATATATTATATATATTGAATCGCCTGAATAGAACGCGCCACGCCGCGGCAGTTCGCGAATTTCGACCATTGACTTCGAATGGACATTATGGGAGATCCGACTGTCGGATTCTTCTAAAACCGAAACTGTTGGGTATGTATCGAAAAGAGCTTTCCAACGAATATTAGAGATTCGAAATCTAACGGATGGATTTGGAATTATGTCCAAATCAAATTTGGAAAAGGTCGCTATAAAAGTAGTTCGATGGCCGTTTATGGAAATCGACTGTACGGGCCCTGACAAAATTATTAAAAATATCAATAATTTGTGTAAAATCATAATAAATGATTTGGAAAGAATTGGGATGAAAAATCCCATATTTGAAAAGATAAAAATATATTTTTATTGAAATGAACTAGTTATGAACTAGAATTATAATCCAGTATTTTTAAATAAATAAATTGGATTTGAAATGGTTTTAAAAATAACCAGAATTTCCAATATATGAATTGGAATGGATTTGAATCGAAATCATCTTCAGAATATTTCGATATTGAATTCCGTGATGTTACGGACATTGTGGAGGAATTTAGAAGATATATATATCGTTATTCCAATGCAATATTTGTAGATTTCAGAATTTGATATTGAATATAAGCCGATATATTTTCTATTCGGAGCCTTTTATTTAATATCAAATTGGATTTTTGGTTTGTCGTGAATGGTGTCTTCATTAACACTATTCTTAAACCCAGTTGAGAAAAGATATAAATCCTTTTATTAAGATTTAATGAAGTTTACCAATTAATTAACATTTAATTGGAATTAAATTGAAATTGGTTTTTTTGGGTTTATCGTGGACAGTGTTTTAAATAACGCTAGTTCTTTAACCTGATTAACAATGGAATGAGATTTTGGGTTTGTCGTGAATGGTATCTTTAATAATACTATTCTTAAACCCAATGGAGTTAAGAAAATTAGAAACTTACTGGAGATTAGCTAAGTTGAATGGTTTTCTGGGTATTGATCTGATGTTGGTTTCGGCCTTCGGGATTAATACTTAGGGAATTGTTCTCTTACTAATTTACGGTTAGAGACTGATGGGATGGGGTCTTCAGTAACACTATTCTTGAACCCCTGTGAAGAGAATAAAAATTTTAATTAAGATTGTTAGAGTTTCCAATTATATTTAATAATAGGAATAAAATGGAATGTGAATTGGGTTTATCGTGAACTGTGTTTTTAACGACATTCGTTCTTTAACCTGATTTACAGTGAAATGTGATTCGGAATTTATAAATCTTTTATTAAGATTTAAAAAAGATTTTCCAAAGTAACGTTTTCCAAGATAACATATTAAATTGGAATTGAATGGAATTCGATTTGGTAATAATCGAAGTGAGCTTCTGCAGAGGAAGACTGTTAATATATATATGGAATTTAAAAGGCTTTGTCGTTATTCCATTTATATTATCGGTTGGATATGGAAGTTTATATCGATTATATATATCGATCTGTTTTCCTTGAAAATTCCATTGTTAATGGAATGAGATTTTGGGTTTATCGTGAGCTGTGTTTTAAATGACATTAGTTCTTTAACCCAGTTAAAGATAAGATTAATTTCTTAACTTTGAGGAAAATCATTAACTAATGAATTTTGTAGATTAAAACTGAATTAGAGTTTTAATGAATCTTTAATTAGATTGAAATGTGAATCTGATAACTAAAATTATCAAATTCAAAAAATGATCGAGAGTGGAGTATCACTAGTTTTACTCCAAGCGATAGTTAAATCTTTAATTAGATTTGAACGTCAAATGGTAACTAATTTTACCAATAACACCGTGGTGTTAGATATGAAGTATTACCAGTTTTAATTCATGGGATGAAGAGGTTGGGATTCGGAAATTAAACAATCGATTACTTCGGTGAGGTTCGGTAATCTCGACTAGTTTGGATAATCCTCAATTTGGTTTGAATTGATATCCAAAAGAAGATTAAAGAATTAATTTA
Organism: Allium sativum; assembly: GCA_030737875.1. Taxonomy (NCBI): domain Eukaryota; kingdom Viridiplantae; phylum Streptophyta; class Magnoliopsida; order Asparagales; family Amaryllidaceae; genus Allium; species Allium sativum. The sequence goes on along the minus strand of CM060911.1, from coordinate 224,598,013 downwards.
AAGAATTAATATTTGATAAAATTAATGGAACCTTTCCTAAAGTACAAGAATATTTGAATAAAAGAATATGATGAATTGGAATGAGGCGTATGTTGTGTTTGTGTAGCACTTGTTTATTATATATGCGAGTTATTCGGAAAGACCGGGTTTATGTCATTCTGAATAGCTGAATCGGCGATGAGTCGACGATGAAGACGGTGGTTGAAGACCGGAGGTCTTCACATCGTTTGGATGATTACTGATGTCTTGATTGGGCTTTATACCCGAGACGAGGTAATAAGTGGTGATCGTCCAGACGTACTTGGAGATCGACGGATATGCGAGGGCCTCTCTCCTGTATTGGACATATGGGACGAGGAATAACCCGCCTCCGGTTTCGTTCAGACCCCGAACAAACTTGCAAATAGATGTGTGTCTGACATTGGATTTCATTCTGTGTGATTGATAGACATCAGTTGCATGGTGTGAATTTCCTGTGTGGCATGCTGAGATGCAAATGATCAAGGCTTCTGTTGAAAAGCAGAGTCTTGTGGTTGATGATCAAAGCACGACTTTAATATAGCATAGCTTTGTGAATAGCGTTAATTCGCGAGCCTCACACCCTTGTTGTGATGACCCCAAACTTCCGTCGTACGAAAGTAAGGATAATCATAGGAGCATAACATAATTAAAACAACAACAGATCTCAGATAATAAAAGAACATATAAATCATTGCAGCGGAAATGGAAATGTCATCACAACATAACATCACATACATCGGAGTACGCAGTACAAGATACACTTAGCAAATAGATGTCCAAAACAAGGAAAGAAATAAAGTTTCAATCTCCACCAAAATACATCCATACTCAATAATGTCTCAACGTCCCAAGAAGTAAATAAAAAGAAAAAAAGAAAAGTTCTTCAACTTCTTTGTCAGCAAGATCCAGTCCAGAAAATATCCACAGCTAAAACCTGTCATTTGGCTGCCCGTGTGGAAAGAGGGCACCCGAGTTTGTAAAGTGAAACAAACTATGTGTCAGTCATGGGACTGGTATGAGAAATCTTACTAAACTAACAATATAGTTAATCACTGGACCACGCCGCTAACGCGGAACGGGATTACTCCATTGGATTGCCCGTGCATAAGTTTTATAAACTTTAAGTCAAAAAAATGCAATGCTTTTTAGAAAATGAAACCATTATAAGACTCATGTCCCATCACAAAATGCAACGCAGACCGGGGGATAGAGTTTTACCTTATAATGATAAAAAATGCTTGATATGTAGAAAATAATATTTTAATATTTTTAGTGTCTAATATGTTTCAAAAATAATTCGAAGTAAATGTATCAATCCTAGACGGAATACCTACCTTATACTATATCGCCATATATAGGTTTACAATCAAAACCGTGATGTCATATTGGAGATTGGATTTCCATCATGAGTCAAGGCTAGGGACGATCTCCTAACCGATTCGAGACCCTCTAGCAATGTCTCAGGATCACACCTACGGGCAACCCTTGGATACTGTAGGGTCGGTCCACAAATAACGTTAGTAGATTGGCAATTCCTGAATACACGCTCCCCGATCCTATTGGACCTATAAATTGGCCATTGGCGACCAATAAATCCGAGGCGCCTCATTCCATCAACCACATAAGCAAAAATGTCGGGCCTTGTAAAAACCCAAACACCACTTCTAGCTAGAAAGAAATGTGTGCACTCCTTGCGTTCCCTTGTCCTGTTTTTGACTCTACCGGGGCGTGAGGCTCGCGAGGTAACGTAATACACAAAGCTATGCCGAAATAGGCTATGCTTTGATCATCATCCACAAGGCTCTGATTTTCAACAAAAGCCTCAATCAATTGCATTTTGGCATGTCACATTGATAATTCACGCCATGCGATCGATAACTACCAATATATAAGCTTTGAGCTCATGCGTCTCAAAGAAGGGTGTTAAGCAAGAGAATAAATTCTCCGCCACCACAGATATATATTAATAGAAGTCAGTTTAATTATACATAATGAAATTCAATGTCGAACACACATCCATTTACAAGTCCATTCTTGGTCTGAACGAAACCGGAGTCACCTTATTCCTCGTCCCGTATGCCCAATACGGAAGAGAGGTGCTCGCGTATCCGGACAATCAACAAGAACGTCCGGACAGCTACCACTTTAAACCTTTATTGGTAACTAGCCAATGTCAGACATCAGTAGTTATCCTTTCGATGTGAAGATCGTCGGTCTTCAATCGCCGTCTTTAAGATCTTCAACTTAGATCGTCGTATAACTATTTGAAATGAAATTTAACTAGGTCTTTTCAAATGATCCTCACATATATATAGTTTAAAATCATTTCATATCGTTAATAGTATTTAATAACGATTTATCGCTATTTTTATTTATATAAAAATAGCCAAATTTATTTAACGATGCTTCGGGTCGATGGGCGTCCCTGGCACTGTTTTTATCGAATTTTGATTTACACTTATCCCAAAATCTAACCGTTGGATTTTGAAAAAATTTATATCATTGGAAAGATCTCCCCAAAGCGGTCCTGACGGTTCTAGTTTTAGGAAATTCGACGGTTGGATCTTTCGGTATAATCGTTTAAAATACGATTTCAAAACGCAAACTACCGCTCGTGATTCGTTTAATTTTAATTTATATTTGTGTGTGTATATATATATATATAAATCGCTTGGCGATTTCAACTACTTTCAATCAATCACATGACAGCCAATTATGGTCCATATTCATGTTAGAAATTTTACATATGATTTTCTAAATCCTAACTAACATGGTAAAAGTGACAATTTGAAACAAATCATGTTTTAACGTCTAATTCTTTTCAATGGAAACTAAATTATATTGAAATTGTGTTTTTAATGTTCACCCTTTTTATTGAAACCAAACGACAATAAAAAAAACATGATTTTTATATTCTACTATTTTTATTTCAGTTAAAATGACAATAAAAATGTGACATTTAAATCTATTCTTTTTGTTGCATATAAAATGACAACAAAAATGTAACTTTAAAATCTATTCTTTTTATTGTCTCTAAAATGACAATAAAAATGCAACTTTTAAAATCATTCTTTTTATTGTCTCTAAAATGACAATAAAAATGTAACATTTAAAACTATTCTTTTTATTGTCTCTAAATGACAATAAAAATACAACTTTTAAAACTATTCTTTTTATTACCTCTAAAATGATAATAAAAGTGCAACATTTATTTCTATTCTTTTTTATTAAAACTAAAATGTCAATCAAAATGTTACTTTTAATTCTGTTCTTTTATAATCTCTAATTTGACAATAAAAATATAACATTTATTTCTATTCTTTTTATTACAACTAAAATGTCAATCAAAAATGTAACTTTTGATTTTATTCTTTTTATTGTCTCTAATTTGACAATAAAAATATAATATTTATTTCTATTCATTTTATTACAACTAAAATGTCAATCAAAAATGTAACTTTTAATTCTATGCTTTTTATTATCTCTAATTTGACAATAAAAATATAGCATTTATTTCTATTTTTTTTTTACAACTAAAATGTCATTCAAAAATGTAACTTTTGATTTTATTCTTTTTATTGTCTCTAATTTGACAATAAAAATATAACATTTATTTCTATTCTTTTATTACAACTAAAATGTCAATCAAAATGTAACTTTTAAATTCTTTCTTTCATTTACATCTAAAATGTAAATAAAAATGTAACTCTTTAATCTATTCTTTTATTTACATCTAAAATGTAAATAATAATGTAACTTTTTAATCTATATTTTTATTTACAACTAAATGTAAATAAAAATGTAACTTTTTAATCTATGTTTTTATTTACATCTAAAATGTAAATAAAAATGTAACTTTCTAATCTATGTTTTTATTTACATCTAAAATGTAAATAATAATGTAACTTTTTAATCTATGTTTGTATTTACATCAAAAAAGTAAATAAAAATGTAACTTTTTTATCTATGTTTTTATTTACATCTAAAATGTAAATCAAAATGTAACTTTTTAACCTATTGTTTTATTTAAGCATTAAAATTGTATATTTTAATGAATACATATTTTGATTAAAAACAAGGATTTTGGTTTAACTAATTTTTAGTGTCACAAGTTCAATAAACAAAAACAAGGGTTTTGGTTTAACTAATTTTTCCTATTTACCCAAATGTCCATTTTTGTTGCAAGTTTAATTGTGACAACAAAAACAATATTTTTATTGGATTGTAAATTCTAATTAAATCCAACATTAAAAAAAGGAGATATTTTTATTGGATTGCAAAATCCAAATCAATTCAGCACAATAAACAAAGTGATATTTTTATATTGAATCGAAAGTTCTAATTCAATTTTTCAAAATAAACAAAGTTATATTTTTATGTTGAATTGAAAGTTCTAATTCAATTCAACAAAATAAACAAAGTTGAAATTTTTATTGAATTGAAAATTCTAATTCAATTCAACAAAATAAATAAAGTTGAAATTTTTACTGAATTGAAAATTCTAATTCAATTCAATAAACAAACATGACGCTCCATTTTTTTTTAATATATATGATTCAACAAAATATTAACAAAAATGATTTGCTCTAATTAACAAATCACATATAGATCTATATTAACAAAATATCTAAATTAACAGATCTATATTAACACACCGCATACAAATCAAATCACGTAACATAGCATGTCAAAACATTCAGCGAATAAATGAGAATACAATTACGATTTAGTTTAATTATTTTAAAATAAATAAAAATAAAATAGGATTTCTCACTGTTCTTATGAACTTGAATAGTTCAGATCTGCAAATTTGACCCAAAATTCAATCATCTTAGAATCACTTCTTTTCAGTCTAGAATCGTAGATCTCGTCTCCACGATTGCAACGCTTCATAAAACGTGTTATTCTGAGTTAGTATGAATGAGATATGATTTGTTTTAGGTTGTTAACAATTTAAATTAAATTAATAAAGAAATTAAAAGGGGAAATACCCTTTCTTCTCCAATACAGGTTAAGGCCGTAGCTTTTCAAGTTAGGTTCCGTTCTAGGATTGGAATTTTCTCGCGGTTCGAGGCATTGGAGGTCGATCAGACACTGGCACGACGAAGGGGGAAGTGAGGCGCACAGGTGGAGGGGGTCACGGCCAACTGGCACGCGGGTAGGGGAGCGACGGAGAAGTGAACGGGACTACTTCCCGGGTCTGGAGCTCTCGAACTATGCAGTTTCGGGTAGGGTTCACCGTACGGATGGAGAGAGGAGGAAAATCTCTACGAATAAGCCTAAAGAAGGAGTGGGCTTCGGTGAAAGGATTGAGAGAATTTAGTGGGGGAAGGTTGGTGCAATTTCGGCCATGGATGATGAAGGTGGCGGCGCTACTGTAGCTTTAGGGTTTGAAGAAGATGAATGTATTTTTATAATATTTTATTGTTAATTTTACAAAAAAACCCATAAGTTCTAAACAATTCCAATTTTAGTCCAACGGGAGTTAATCCTATGCAATAGACCCCGTTCCGGATCCAATGGGCTAGGTCTCGTCAGCCGAAACGACTGTCTATGGCCTGAATTCTTTAATTTAAAATTTATATCCTTTATTAAATTAATTTGATCGTATATTTAAATTCACTGGGGCCACATACGGACTCAGAAAATTCCAAAAAAAACATTTCCGACTTTGTTTTGATGATACGGTCCTAACAAAATTAATTTTGTTGAATTCCGAGACCGTTTGAAAAATGGTCATTTTCCAGTTGATTAAATTTGGCTGAAATTGACAAAACATGTTTTCTTTTGCCATACTCACATATTAATTTCAAAAATTCTGCAAAATTAAACTTAGCAATAATTTGACATTCCGGATCCGAAAAAAGTGGTTTCGTCGAAAACGGAGGTCGTTTGAAAAATGGCCTTTTATACGGGCTATAAATTACACTATAGCGACCATTTTGAATATTCAACTGGTCATAACTTTTGATTTCCGCTATGAAATTTTGATTTTTCGGATTCGTTGGAAAGATATTTTCAAACAGATTTAGATATTTTTGGTTTCACTAAAATCCGTTAGATTTTGAATCCGGTACATTTAGTCATAGTTCAGGTTTGACTTTTCAAACTACCGTACTATTTCCAATTCCTTTTGATATTAAAATAAATATATTTGCTCTAACTTCGATTAAAATAAATTTTTAATCGTTATTATTTAAAATAAATTATTTTAACTATTCAAAATTCACTGAAATAGCCAAAATAAATTTTTTAAATTGGTTCTGATTTTCCAGGTTGTTACAATCTCCCCCACTTAAAAGCTTTTCGTCCCCGAAAAGGAAACAATAGTAAAATAGGAAACAAAACGGAAAATGTAAGGTATTGTAAATGTACCTCAACATAAGAGTCACTCAGAGATGTCCACTCTGTACTTGGGATAAGCCTGTTTGATGCTATCCTCGGTCTCCCACGTACAGTCTCTAGGATCCCCGCTCCACTGCACTTTGACTAAGTGGATCCTCTTGTTCCCCAGAACACGGGTTTCTTTGCCAACTATTTTTACTGGATCCCTCCTCACTGCCAAGCTCGGTGTAATCTCCAAACCTTGTTGTGCTGCTTCTTTCACAACTAAGTCTGGATCATGAATATGCTTCCGGAGTTGGGACACATGAAATACATCATGGACCCCTGGCAACCAGTCAGGCAACTACACCCTATAAGCGAGTGTCCCAATCCTTTCGTGAATAGGAAATGGACCAATGAAGCTTAGCGCCAATTTTTCAGTCTTCCCAAATCGAATTAAACCTCTCAGTGGGGAAACCTTCAAGTATACCAGATCGCCAATAGAGAATTCTAAATCCCTTCTTCGAGTGTCTACATAGCTCTTCTATCGGCTTTGAGCAACCATTAATCGCTTCTTAATAAAATCAACTTTATCTGCTGCTTAATGAATCTTGTCGGGACCCAATACTAATCGATTGCCGAGTTCCACCCAACATGCGGGAGATTTGCATGGCCTGCCATATAATGCTTCAAATGGCGACATCTGCAAGCTTGCTTGGTAGTTGTTATTATAAGAGAATTCAACCAAGTGCAAATGATCTTCCCACGACCCACCAAAATATAGAATGCATGCTCGCAACAAGTCTTCTAATATGCGGTTCACCCTCTCAGCCTGGCCATCTGTCTGAGGATGATATGCGGTGCTCATATTCAACTTAGTTCCTAGCTCTTCTTGGAAAGCTTCTCAGAATTTGCTAGCAAATATCGAATCACGATCACTGATTATGCTACTGGGAACTCCATGCAGTCTGACAATCTCTCTGAAATAAAGTTGTGCCAAACTTCGAGCTGTTATATTAGATTTGACAGGGATGAAATGGGCAGTCTTTGTGAATCGGTCTACAATCACCCATATACCGTCATTGCCTTTCCTAGTCTGGGGAAAGCCATCAATAAAGTCCATAGAAATTTCTTCCCACTTCCAACTAGGAACCCCTAGCGGGTGCAATAGACCTGCTAGCTTTTGCTGATCGCTTTTGACTTGCTGACAGGTGGTACATCTAGCAACATATATAGAAATGTCTCTCTTCATAGATCTCTACCAAAATGTGCGCTTGAGGTCATGATACATCATGCTCAATCCCTGATGAATGCTGAGCTTAGACTTGTGACATTCGTCCATTACCTCCTTTCTGAGCTCAGGAAGATTCGGAACACAAATTCAGCCCAATAGCCTCAGAACCCCTTTGTCGTCAATCTGGAAACTCGTGGGTTCGCCTTCCCTGACTCTTTTGTTGATTCTCTAAATAAATTCATCATTCTTCTGAAGAGCGGAGATCTTATCGATCAAGGTAGGGGTAATAATGAGATTGGAAAGGATAAGATTGGTGCTGGCTGTATTCTTTCTGCTGAGAGCATCTGCCACTACCTTGGCTTTCCCTAGAGTATATAGGATGTCCAGGTCATAGGGTGCAAGGAATTCAACCCAATGTTGCTGCCTCAAGTTCAAATCTCTTTGGGTGAACAAATACTTTAAGGATTTGTGCTCAACATACAGCTTGAATTTCTCGCCCAATAGATAGTGCCTCCATATCTTTAGAGCAAATACTCTGGCCATTAGCACGAGATCATGAGTGGCATAATTCTTCTCTTTAACTGGCGGCTAGCATATGCGAGTACTTTGTCTCTTTGCATTAGCACTGCACCAATACCTTAAATAGATAAAAGGATAACACGTTAAAATAAGATTTGACATTAAAAATGTCATCTCTGACATGTTTATTTAGATGAAAAGAATAACCTTCTCTAAAAGCGTCTATCCAGACTTTAAGATCCTGATTGCCATCAATAATGGTCAACACAGGAGCAGTGATCAACCTCTGTTTCAGCTCTTGGAAAGCTGCCGCACATTCGGGTGTCCAAATGAACTTTGTATGCTTCTTAGTCAGCTTCGTCAATGGACAAGATAATTTCGAGAAATCCTTTAACGAAATTCTGATAATAGCCAGCCAATCCTAAGAAACTTCTGACTTCCGTGGGCGTGCTAGGCTGCTTCCAATCTTTTGGATGGCTGCGATCTTTCCTGGTTCTACTAAAATGTCTTCCTTTGATACAACATGGCCGAGGAATTTCTCCTCTTTTGCCAAAATATGCACATGGAGAATTGGCTTTCAGCACATTTCTTCTCAAAATTTCCAAGACTTCTTTCAGATGCTTTTCGTGTTCATCAGTGGATTTAGAAAAGATTAGGATACCATCGATGAACACTAGTACAAATTTATTTAAAACATCATGGAATACTCTATTCATCAGATCAGCAAAGTATGTTAGAGCATTGCATAAGCCGAAGGACATCACTAGCCATTTATAAAATAAGTCTGGTCCTCTGAAACCTATCAAAGGCACACATTCCTCGGCAATGCGTAATTGGTGGAAACCTGTAGCTAGGTCCATCCTAGAGAATACTCGTGCTCCATTCAAGTGGTCTAGCAGATCATCAATGCGGGGCCGTGGGTATTTATTTTTCAGCGTTTGCTTGTTTAGGTCACGGTAGTCCACACATAGCCCGAGGTTACCGTCTGACTTTGGTACGAAAACCACTGCTGCACCCCAGCTCGAGAAGCTAGGCCTGATCAGACCCTTTGAAGTGACCTGAACTTCCCCATGAAGGAAAGCCCGGATTGAATTGAGAACACGACAAATCAGAACACAGACAGAAGAACATTTCATTGCTTATTACAACAATTTCATTAGAATACAAGAATATACAGAGTATGAATAAATATTACACATTAGAAAATATCAGAGATTTAAATACATTACTGCAGCGGAAAAATAATACAAAACACAATTGTATGGATAAATATTACACATTAGAAAATATCAGAGATTTAAATACATTACCGCAACAGAAAAATAATACAAAACACAACTAAAGGAGATATACAGATACAGAGCTTTCCGAATATCATTCGAGCTGTAAACCAGGATCCTATGAATTTAAATCTGCAAAACCAAAACTACTAGCTGCCCGTGTGGAAAATAGGGGCACCCAGAGTTTAGGTTAAAACAATAAACTCCAAGTCAGTCATGTAACTAGTGTGAGAACTAAAACAGTTATTAATCTTTATTTTAAAGTTAGGTAAATCTAGGGACCACGCCGTATAACACAGAACGGGTTTCCTCCGAAGAATACTAGTGCATAAAACAAACAGCGCAATGCTAAATAAAGAACAATGAAGCTATTATAAGACCCAGGTCCCATCACACAATGCAACGCAAGCCGGAGGATAGGGTTTTACCCTATAATAGCCAAACAATGCTTGATACGTGAAATTTCATATTTTATTATTACTATAAGTGTATAGTGTCAAAGCAATTTCAATCATAAGTATCAATCATAGACGACATAATTGGCCCATCCCACTATGTCGCCATATATAGGATTACAACTAAAACCGAAATGTCGTATTGGAAGTTGGATTCCATCTGTGAACCAAGGCAAGGGATCGTACTTACCAAATTCGAGACGCTCTAGCCCGCCCCTCAGGATACAACCGCGACTACACCTTGGATCGTCAGGGCCGGTCCACATAGAGTGGATTAAAATGCCTGAACACTGCGTTTCCCCTCCCTATGGGGCGTCAATCTGGTCTGAATAAAGACTATACCATCGATCGACCCCGGAACGACCGATATAACCGAGGCGCCTTGCTATCCATCATCCACATAAGTAAAACGTCAGGGCTTGCAGAACGCTGACACCACTCCTAGCTAGAAGGAAACACATGCCCTCCCTGATATCCTCTCCCGTTTCTGGTTCACACCGGGGCGCGAGGCTCGTGAATTAATGCTACACAAAGCTACGCTATATTAAAGCCGTGCTTTGATCATCAATCACAAGACTCTGCTTTTCAACAAAAGCCTTGATCATTTGCATCCCAGCATGCCATACAGGCAATTCACACCATGCAACCAATGTCTATCAATCACACAGAATGAAATCCGATGTCAGACACACATCCATTTACAAGTTCGTTCCGGGTCTGAACGAAACCGGAAGCACCTTATTCCTCATCCCATATGTCCAATACAGGAGAGAGGCCCTCGCATATCCGTCGATCTCCAAGTACGTCTGGACGATCACCACTTATTACCTTGTCTTGGGTTTACAGCCCAATCAAGACATCAGTAATCATCCAAACAATGTGAAGACCTCCGGTCTTCAACCACCGTCTTCATCCTCGACACATTGTCGAATCAGTTATTCAGAATGGGATAAACCCGGTCTTTCTGAATAGCTCACGTATATAATAAACAAGTGCTATAAAAACACAACATACGCCTCATTCCAATCCAGAATATTCCTTTATTCAAATATTCTTTTACTTTTGGAAAGGTTCCCATTAATTTTATCAAAGATAAATTCTTTAAATTTATTCTTTAATCTTCCTTTGGATATCAAGTCAAACCAAATTTTGGTTTAACCAAACTAGTCGGGATTAGCGAACCTTACCGAAGTAATCATTTGTTTAATTTCTCAATCCCAACCCATTCCTCCCATGAAGTAAAACTAGTAATACTTCATATTTAACACCACGGTGTTATCGGTAAAATGAATTACCGTTTCGCGTTCAAATCTAATTAAAGATTTAACTATCGCCTGGAGCAAAACTGGTGATACTCCATTCTCGATCATTTCTTGAATTTGATAATTTTAGTTATCAAATTCGCCTTTCAATCTATTTAATGATTCGTTAAAACTCTATTTCAGTTTTAATCTTCCCAAAAATCAATATTAATGATTGTTTAACTTAGGAAATCATATCCTGTCTTTAACTGAGTTAAAGAACCAATGTCATTTAAAACACGGTTCACTGTAAACCCAAAATCACATTCCATTCCATTAGCCTTTAACCGTAAATTAGCAAGTGAACAATTTCCTAAGTATTAACCCTGAAGGCCGAAACCAACATCAGATCAATACCCAGGAAACCATTCAACTTAACTAATCTCCAGTTAGTTTCTAATTTTCTTACCTCCGTTGGGTCTAAGAACAGTATTATTAATGATACCATTCACGACAACCCAAAATCTCATTCCATTGTTAATCGGGTTAAAGAACTATTAGCCTACTTTGTGAACTAGGCTACACAAAAAGCAAACAGCAGGAAGGCCACCAATCGATCCAGATCGGAAGGAGGTAGCACAGGAAAGAAGCAAAGATCGAAAATGCAAACATCACGTCGGTTCGGATCGGAGAAACACTTCAGCGGCATCAGAAGAGAGTAAGTAATCCCATCGGTTCAGATCGGAGGAGTACGTCAGCAACATCAAGGGATAACACGTTGCCTCACCGGATCGGATCGAAGGCGCCGATCCGAACCCCTTTTTCCCCTTGAACCTGTAACCGTTGCTGCGCATATATCCTGAAGACTCGGAACAGGCCTGACCATATCTCCCACGATCTCCTACTAAATCAATGCGCTGTCACCATCTTGAAGCCTCCGAACCCGACTCTCATGGGATGGGTGCCACGCAATTCGGAATCGGAGCCACTTCGAGGAGATTTTTCACTTATAAATACACCATCTAGAGGCGTTTGAAAGGATCTTTTGGCAAATTCTCAGTTCTAACTTCCTTCATGGCCGAATTCTACAATCATATTTAGATCAAAATCATCACTTAAAGTCTATTTTTGAGAGATTTGAGTGAGTTCATGCATTGTAATTGTGAAGTTGAGTGAGAATCATTGCTGTATTTGGATTTGAATCATCAATTAAAAGAATAGAAAGTGGACGTAGGCTCTTTAACGCCAAACCACTATAAATCATGTGTTCTCCGTTGCTTTTTAATTCTATTTCATTAAATTCATAGCTCATTTGGGTGTTAGAACCAATTTTTGGTCTAACATTTTGGTGCTTTCATTGAGAAACTTTTAAATTCTCAGCCTTTTCGGGATTATCATTCTACTATTTGGACTTTCAAGTTCGAAGAAGTTAATCCCTTCTTTCTGACATTTTTCAGTACTTGCTGACTAACTGTTGAAGAATCGAGTATCATGGCTAAGACCAAAGGAAAAGAAGTGCAAGGCGCTAGGGGAAATGATGCTAGAGAAAGTCAGCAAGGCATCGTGATAATAAGGTTATGCGCTCAAAGTTCTAGAGCAGACCGCTCCGATAAGGAGGATCCGAACCGAATCGGAGGTGTCGATCCGAACCAAGTGGAAGGCACTGATCCGATCCGATCTGATGAAGTCGAGGGCACCCATTCTCTTCATCCGAACCGCCCTGACCATGCTGCTGTGAACCGATCCGATCCGAACCAGAATGAAGCTTGAACTTCTACTCGAGCTCCCTCCAACACTCCGATTCCAGCCACGATGACTAATGTTCAGCCTGACCCATCTACGCCCATTACTTAGGGAGGTTTTTCACGTTTTCTTGACATGCTTCAGAGCACAAAGGAAGCATTGGAAGCCCAAAGGCATGACAACCTTCGCAAGCAGGAAAACATGATTACTATGGGTAGAGAACTACAGGAGCTCCGGAGGCAGAGGACTCCTTCCCCATACGCCGCATTGCAATAGATGATTCGTCTTCTTCGGAGGAGGAGCGTCCTCGCGAGAGAAGGCCGCTTGAACAGCCTCAGAACCTTGAATAATTGACTTTTGGATATTTAGGGTCCCAAGAAGATGCTGCTGGTGTATTAGGCCCCTATGACCCGAGTCTACAACAGCCTATGTTGCTACCTATGCGTGGATCCCACGTCTTACCCAGGGATCCTAATATTACCAACCCTACACATCAATAGCTTCTCCAACCTCTCCCTCCAGAGATCGACCGGGAGCACAGAGAGCAACGTAGAGCAGCGGCTGCCAGAAACAGGAGGTTATCCCCTGACCAGGAACCCAGGGGTACCCCGAACATCAGATCTAGAGAGCCTATGCAGACATTAACCAACGCCGATGTATGGGCAATGGTGCGCCAGATTATGTCTGAAAGCCGGCGGTATACTAATGAAGATTGGGGCATTGAGCGAAGCCATACCCCTTTCACAGATGACATACTGAATTTCCAGTTCCCCCGGTGATTCAACTTGCCTCAGATGGATCGATATTCAGGGAGAACGGACCCAGGGCAGCATCTGATGAGATACGCATGGTTCATGAATGCAGCAGCAGCTCTGGATGCCGTAAAATGCAAAGCTTTTCCAATCTAACTTGAAGACGTAGTCTTAATGTGGTTCACCCAACTCCCTCCTCGGTCAGTATCAAATTTCACAGAATTGAGTGAACGTTTCATGAATCAATTCCGACTCCATGCCCAAAAGTCCAAGACCGTCATAGAATTGTTACGGATTAAACAGGCCCTAGTAGAATCTTTGAAGTCATATTTGGACCGCTTCAACCTGGCCGTCACTGAAGTCACTGATCCCCATGAGCCCACTATCCTGATGGCCTTGATATAAGGGGTAGATACCGATTCATAGTTCGGGGATTACTTAGCTGGAAAACCACCTCCTACTAGAGAATAGTTCTATGAAAAGGCTAATATCTGCTTGAGGCGAGAAGAGGTTAAGGCAAATCGGAAGAGAAAGTCCGAGGGGGCCTCGAAGGAAGGTGTCCAGAGTAACGTTGCTGTCAAACAATCAGGTGACAGTTCAGGGAAAGTGGAAGTAAATGTTGGCAACCAGAGTGGGGGTAATAACAACAGAAATGGGAACGGCAATAGAAGGAACAAAAATCGAGGGAATAGCTCTAATAAAAGACCCAGATTCCAGACTTTCGAAAATTATACGCCGCTAAATGATACGTTGGAGAATATTTATTTGGACACATATAGCACATTGCAGTACAAAAAACCACTACCCAGAGATTCTACTGAGAAAGAGATTACCACAGGAAAGTTTTTCTTGTTTCATGGAACCCACGGCCATTCCACCAATGAATGATGTCATTTGAGAGATATCGTCGAAAAATTGCTGCGAGAAGGAAAGCTAGACGAGTACAAAGTTGCCCCAAGGGACAGGAGACAAGGGGGACAAGCGCCGAACTCAAACCCGTCTACCTCGAAACCCACAGTCCAACAAAAAGGCAAGAGGATCGTCATTAATATTATTTTAGGCGGACATCACCTAGTCGGTCGTAGTTTTAAAGCCATGGATCAGTACGTCAACGCCGCCAAGCATTTTGAGGTTGGAGAGTGCAGTAACCTCGAAGACGTTACCCCAGCAAAGCAACAAAAGATGATGTCAGACGTCGTCGTATTCCGCAATAGAGATGATTCCGGAGTTCAATCTCAAACCGACCATCCACTAGTAATCACCACAACAATTGGCCCTGCTTTAGTCCATAAAGTGTTGGTGGACAATGGAAGCTCGGTCAATATCCTTTTCAAGAAATCCTTTGAACAGATGAAGCTTGAGGCAAAAGACTTAAAGCCATGTCAAGGATGGATACGTGGCTTTAATGGAGTATCTACAGCTCCGATGGGTTCTGTGGAATTACCAGTCACACTAGGGCAGGGTGATCGCCAGAGAGTAAGAATCCTGCCGATTGTAGTTCTGGATTTGGAATCGCCTTACAATGCCTTCCTAGGTCGACCGGCCCTTGCCGAATTTAGGGCAAGTATTGCGCCCTGGTGCTTGCTGCTTAAATTCCGACTGACTCAGGAGTTGGGGTGATGAGGGGCGACCAAGCCACAGGACGAGCTTGTTACATGGCAGAACTAAAGATGTTAATGAAAGGGTTAAAAATAGATGCTAAGGATGATTCCGCCCCTCCAAAGGAGGCCTCAACATAGCAATTAAGGGGTCCTGCCCCAAGAGAGTCGCCCTCAGATGTACTCGAGGATATAGATCCCAGAGAGGATAGTGAACCCGGGGACAGGAAGGCAACTCCCAACGAAATAACAATCGATATACCTATTGATGAAACAGATCCGATGAAAGTACTGAAGATCGGCTCGCAACTGGATCCAGTTAGAGCGAGGGAATTGGCTGATTTCTTAAAGGCAAATCTGGATGTGTTTGCCTGGAATCATGCTGACATGTGTGGGATTTCGCCTACCATCATGAGCCACTCTTTGTATATTAACCCAAAGCACCCACCATTCAAGCAGAAAAGACGGATGTTAGGCCCAGAGCGGTCAGCAGCTTTGAAAGAAGAAGTAGAGAAATTAAAAGGTAATGGGTTCATTAAGGATTCAAAATATCCCGACTAGATATCAAATCCTGTCCTAGTCAAAAAGTCAAACGGAAAGTGGCGAACATGTATTCTACTTTTATGATTTGAATAAGGCTTGCCCGAAGGATAGCTTTCCTCTCCCCAGAATTGATTAACTAGTAGATTCGACGGTCGGGCATGAACTTTTATCCTTTATGGATGCCTATTCCGGGTACGATCAAATTCCCATGCACATACCGGATCAAGAGCATACGAGCTTTATCACAGACTTGGGATTGTATTGTTACGTGGTAATGCCATTTGGGTTGAAAAATGCGGGAGCCACGTATCAGCGCCTAGTCAACCGCATGTTTTACAACCAAATCGGGAAAACCATGGAAGTTTACGTAGATGATATGCTCGTGAAATCCAAGAAATCTCCCGATCATACGAAGGACTTAGCAGAAATGTTCGGCACACTACGAAGGTATAGGATGAAGTTGAATCCTTTGAAGTGTTCTTTTGGAGTGGCGTCAGGCAAGTTCCTGGGCTTTATCGTGAGTTCAAGAGGAATTGAAATCAATTCGGACCAAATAGCAGCAATCCGGAATATAGAGGAGCCGCGGAAGATCAGGGATGTTCAAAGCTTAGCTGGGAAGGTTGCAGCACTGGGTAGGTTCATCTCCAAGGCAACAGACAAGTGTGTACCTTTCTTTGATCTCATAAAACGGGGAAAGCGAAATTTTGAGTGGACTCCCGACTGTGTGGAGGCATTCCAGAATCTATTAGATTTCCTAGAAAAGCCTCTAATATTATCAAAGCCCGTGGAATATGAGGATTTGTTCGTCTACTTGGCGGTATCATCTCACGCCATCAGCACATCATTTGTACGTGAAGAGGATAAAGTCCAGAAGCCGGTGTATTACGTAAGCAAAAAACTAGCTGTTGCAGAACGTAACTATCCGAAGATAGAGAAGCTTTCTTATAGCCTCCTGATTGCTTCCCGCAAACTCCGCCATTATTTCCAGGCACACCCGATAATTGTATATACCGATCAACCTTTGAGACAAGTTCTGCAGAAACCCGAAGCATCGGGGCGGTTACTCAAATGGAATATCGAGCTGAGTCAGTTTGATCTGAACTTTCAGCCACGAAGATCAGTAAGGGAGCAGGCCTTAGCTGACTTCATAGCTGAATTTACAATTCCTGAAGAAGAAACGGTGGGTGACAAGATAGTTACTTTGGATCAAGAGTTGGAGCTTAGTCTGTGGATACTATATACGGACGGAGCCAAGAACGATAGAAAGTCCGGCGCCGGAGTTGTTTTAATAACTCCTGAAGGACGATCTATTTATTATTCATTACGGTTGGAATTTGCTGCTACTAAAAACGATTCTGAATATGAAGCCCTGCTTGCCGGGCTGAAACTCGCTAAAGACTTGGGAGTGAAGACGCTAGATATATACTGCGATTCCAAGATAGTTGTATGTCAAGTTCGGGAAGAATTTACTGCTAAAGGACCTCGACTCAGTGCTTATCTCAAAAAGGTGTAGGAGTTATTGGAAGGTTTGGATCATTATAGCATAACACACATTCCAAGAACGGAAAATCAGAAAGCAGATCGACTGGCGAAGCTAGCAAGTTCTGATAATCCTAAAGAAACCGAAATGGTTCCGATAGAAGTGTTGGAATCATCGAGTTTCGACCTAATGGAAGCAGAGCTAGCCTTGAAAGTCGAACCAGAAAGAGAATCCTGGATGACATCAATTAAGAATTTTCTCAAAGACGGAATCCTCCCGTTAAAAAAGAGCGAAAGACGAGCTGTAATACGCAAGGCTGCAAGATACGTGTTAGAGGACGACGTCCTTTATCGTCAAGGGTTTTCAATGCCCCTATTACGGTGTATCGCACACGACGACATTAAACGAGTACTGCGAGAAGTGCATGAAGGTGAGTGTGGAGATCACACTGGGGGTCAAACCCTAGCAAAGAAAATATTATGGTACCGATATTTCTGGCCTACCGTGAATAAAGACGCGACTGATTATTCACAATGCTGCGATAGATGTCAAAGATATTCCAAAGTTCCCAGAGCTCCTCCGACTCAGCTCAAGTTGATGATAAGTCCGTGGCCATTTGCCATGTGGGGGATTGACATTATTGGAGTGCTACCTATTGCCAGAGGAGGAGCTAAGTATGCGATCGTTGCCGTGGACTACTTCACAAAGTAGGTGGAAGCTGAACCTCTAACAACCATCACGGCAAGGAAAGTGATCAGTTTTGTGGTGAGAAACATTATTTGTCGATTTGGGATACCGAAGACCATCATAACTGATAATGGGACGCAGTTTGACATCATCGAGTTCAGAAACTTTTGCCAGAAATACAAGATTGATAAACGATACACTGCAGTAGCTCACCCGCAATCAAATGGCCAGGTCGAAGCCATAAACAATGTCATTAAATCAATTTTGAAGAAGCGGTTGGAGCGGGCCAAAGCTAGATGGTTAGACGAGTTGCCATTAGCGCTATGGGCCTACAGGACCACCTTTAAGACGGCTACCGGCCATACTCCCTATTCACTTTCCTTCGGGTCAGAAGCAGTGATCCCGTTAGAATTAGAAGTCCCTTCTCATCGAGCGGCGTATTACGATCCAATGACAAATAAAACACTCCTCCTAGAATCTCTTGATATGATTGAAGAAAAAAGGGATGAAGCCGACTTGCGTGCCTCGAGACATCGACATCAAGTAGCACGTTATTATGACCAAAAAGTTCGCTTCAAAACCTTTGAACCAGGAGACCTAATTCTGAAACGAGTCTTCCCGCCGTCGACCCAATTGAGCCCAAAATGGGAAGGTCCATACACCATCCAACGGAAGCTTGATACAGGAGCATTCAAGCTAACGACCGTGGACGGTGAAGAGATTCCCAGAGCCTGGAACGCTCAACACTTAAGACGATACCTGAGCTAAATGTGAAATGTCATCTTTTTTTTGTTTTCATAAGCTATGTAAAAAGGCACGACTTGCCTTAAAAAGTCTGTTTATGTGAGCAAAGGATTATAAAGTGGATGTAGGCTACGACTTAGCTGAACCACTATAAAAATATCGTGTGTCATTTACTTTTCCGCATTATTTATATCTCCGACTATTATTCTATCATGACCATGAAACATAAAACATTAGATTAAATTTTGAAAGTTGGAGACGACCCATGTGTAGGAGCAAATAAAATGACTGTATGTACGATAAAACACAGAGGAATGGGAAGACGACATTCATAACTCTAACTCTCAAGAATCGAGAGAGAGCACAAAGGACGGGAAGACGACGTCCACTGAGGCGTGAAGGTGCACCCAGATGAGAGACCGCCTCAATGAAACTCTAACCTGGTTATGAGACAGGAGAGTATAAAGATGCTAGAAAGAATAGGCATCAACGATAAAAGGAATATGGCCCCGTCAGAGAATCGGGGGCAGTTGGATTTTTTAATTCAATCAATCTTGAATAATTCTTACTTAGTTATGTAAGATTGACTGGGGGCATATACGTGCATACATATTCCCCTCAACAATGACTTCATTATAAAACTTTAATATGACATACTTTTTCATTTTCACTTAAGTGCTGGACTAACGACTATCAGACATTGCAGTAAATAAACTATTTTTATTTACAAACATGTGAGTTTGTAAAAGGAAAACAAGCAAAAAAGAAGATGCGAGGGTCGCGCTCGCTGCAACAATTGCGGACCAATTAAATGCCAAAGTAAAACAAAGCACTTCATCACTTGGGCTTTGGAGTGGACTTGGATTTTTTGGCAGCCTTCTGAGCATCTTTAGCCTCTTTTTCAGCATCAGTCAAAATGCGCTTTGGCATTTTATTCCCTGCGACCGAAGTGCTAGAATCGGTTGATCTTTTCCCAAGAGTCGGAACACTGGAATCAAGAGAAGACTTTTTAGCAAGCTCTTCTGTAATAGACCTAGTTTAAAGCTTGACAACTAACCTTAATCCAGGATCCACTACTGCAAGAGGCTTAAGGCTTTCGGGGTCCAGATCTTAAACTTTTAGCTGCATACGTTTGTCTTGTTTGGCTTTCATTTCAGCTAAAGTGATGTCATCGACGCTTTTTGAATCCCCAATTATAGCCACATCAGGGTCTTCCTCATGTCCCTCGCTACTGCCATCATCTTTCAAGGCATCTATCATCTCGTCATCATGAGGAGCATCAGCCTTAGACGGTTCAGCTTCCCCTCCTGACGCTACAGTGGCAGCCTTATCCTTTTCCCCTTGAGCCTTTTCCATGGATTTTGCTCTGGTAGTGGTTCCTTGAGGCCCGCCAGTCTTCTCGGTTGATTCAACACCTACAGAATGAGAAGCAACAGTTATCAACTCAGGAGAAAATAAAGGATCCTCTATCGATTGCCCGATTATGCGGTGAAATGTGGAACAGTCTTGACGAATTGAGGTGAAAAGGTAGAAATACCTTCCGATGATTTCTCAGCTGGAGTGGCTGCCGTCTCTGACGCTGATTCGGGTATAGGAGATAAGAGAGACGCTTGAGGAATCCCCGGGTTCTCGGGATCATATCCCTCAACTTCGGAAGTTTCAGCGGTAGTAGAAGAAGAACCAGCTTCAGCGATATTCTTTTGTTTGGCCATCCGCTTCTCTTCCTCCATAGCAGCGGCAATAAGGCGACACCCCTCGGCTAGACGTGTCGGCTCGTCATCTCTTAGATATTTTTCCATAAGCTTATCTTCATCGACGGAGTCTACCTTGAGCTCCTCTTTCTCCCATTCAACAATTTGGCTTCATACGTGAACCAAGGTAGTTGGATAATCTTCAATCCAAGAGATGTTTCGGCGATGCATTATATTCGCGAAGAATTCAATTAGTAGTTCGCAGAACCTGTGCACTTCTCCCCGAGCCTCTGACAGCTATTTACGGGTTTCTTCGGCGGACTTAATAACGTTTTCCACATTCTTCTCCGCTAAGGTAGCCCTATTCTCGGCCTCCATCAACTTGGATTCCAAGTCAGCGTTTCGCTTCTCTAATTCATCATTCTTTCTCGCTAACTCGGTTTTTTCTCGCTCAAGAGTATTTCAAGCTAGTGGCGTTTTGGCGTTATCCGACTTAGCATCTTCTACTTGTTTTTTCAAACCCAAGCGCTCTTGGCTATGAGATTCTAGCAAGTCATGATAACGCTTCTGTAACTCTTCAAATTGCTGTTTAAAGTTCGTAGCATCTCGTTGAGCGATGACAAGTTGGGCCTGTGTGTCCTCAAGGTCCTTCTCCAAATTTTTCAAGGCTTTTGCGTCTGCAGTCGTTTTCATCGAATTAACATCTGTAATTAAAGTTCGAATGATTCTGGAGAGGTTACGTGAATACTTGAACATCTCCGAATATTGCTTCTCGACCGCGTCAATTTTCGCTTTGGCCTCATCCGCCCACTTTGAGGAAATAGGCTCGAGAGCAGTTAAGAAAGTCAGGTTTTCAAAATAGTGGTCAGGGAACTGCTTCTCCAGATATGCACGCTTAATTTTAGATTCAGCATCCAGTGGTGGAGGTTCGCAGTAAGTTAGCTCGGTATCCTTATGTTCAGTGGACACGATGGCTGCATCACTCTTCCTAGGTCGCTTATCAGAAACCTTATGTTTGCCTCGTGAGTCGGTATCTTTCGACGGGCTCCTTTCTCGACTGTGTTTCTCTTGAGGAGAAGTTCGGTCTTTGGGCTACGATGTATCTTCTCCTCGACGACTCTAATAGCTTTTATATCGGTATGAATCCGACCGGACGGGAGAGCGAGAGCGCGAGGTGTGTGACTGATAAGAATCATGAGGCCTTCTGTCCTCTCTACCCCGTCTTTCACGGCGATCATGCTCGACATCGGAAGGGGGTCTAGTCATGCTGCGACGTATTTTCCTGATGT
Source organism: Allium sativum (assembly GCA_030737875.1). Lineage (NCBI taxonomy): Eukaryota > Viridiplantae > Streptophyta > Magnoliopsida > Asparagales > Amaryllidaceae > Allium > Allium sativum. The sequence continues at coordinate 224,576,412 of CM060911.1, read as the reverse complement.
CATAGTAAGGGCGAGACATTGTAGCTGCGCAACAATATAAGTGGAATTCAGAATCAGTATTCTCATGAGAAGTAAATGCTGTGAAGTGTGGTGCTGTTGTGCTAAGTGCATCCTAAGTGGTGTTCCCCCCCGACAAACCCGAGTCCGAAGTCAGATCAGCGCGAGTGGGCTCTTTGGCCTTAGCGGGAGTGGTCTCCTCTGAAGAAGTGAAAACTAAAGGATTTGTACCAAAATCCTCTGAAGTGTAGATGGTCTCAGGTAGGGGGAGATCTCCTAAACCTTGAAATGTGGAATCATCGGTAGTGAGGACATCTCCTTGAGAAGCGTCTATTGACAGTTCTTTAGGAGACGTTGACTTTTCAAAAAAGATAGCATCATCAGGGACGACGTATCCTTCTCTGTGCTTTTCGGCTATGTTGGCCAATTCGTCGTCCTGAGTTGAAGATGGAGAAGGTGAAGTCCGAAGAGGTATCGCTGGATCTCCCGAGCCCTCGCCCGTTTAAGGAATAATGTCCACTGGGGGTATATAAACATATGGGCCTGACCCATGACCGATGCTATGGGTAATGGATAGTAGCCCGTGATGATGTAGATACTCATCCTTAAGAACTTCATCAATGGTTAGAAATTTTTGATCACCATTGAGGAGCCGATGCATCCGATCAAAGTACACTTGACCCGATATGTGTTTTGGGTTATCAACTGCAAACAAAAGAGAAAGCAGGTTAATGTGTTAACATGAACATTCAGAATGGAGATCTAGAAAATCGACGCCATACTTGATTTTGTCCATCTCCTAGCGCACCCCGGTTGCTGCCTGATATAAAACCATTCTAGCTTAAAATCGCTGGCCTTGCTGCTAAATGGAGCTGAAATAATTTTCATTTTTGGGACTGATTCGAAATAAGAGAAGGAAGGAGTTTCCCGAGTCCGATGCTTGAAATTATAAATAAAGTGGACGTCGTCGAAAGTGAGCTCCATACCTAAGATCTCTCTGTATGTTATATATAAGGTATATAAGTAAGCATAGGAGTTGGGATGCAACTGCATGGGGGCAATCCGCATCTGTCTCAGAAAGTCGACAACAAAAGGCGGAAATGGTGGAATAGCCCCAACCATACACATCAATCGGGTAATTGCCATAAATCCTTCTGGGGGATTGTGAGGACGGTCAGTTTTCGATGGTACCAGGGTATCCCTTTTCAGTATCCCGTGCTTTAAGCATATTCGAATAAGTCTGTCGTTGTCAATCGTCGATTAAACAGAATCTTGAGGTAATTCCAATATGATGGCGGACTCAAATTCATCAGGCCCTCGATTATCTCCAATCCCTCCTTCCTCTTCTATGCCTAGAGAAATTTCATTGTCCGGAGGTGTTTCATTGTTATGCACTCCCATTTCATAATCTGGGCCCTCATCGTCCCATTCAGGGTCTGAGGAAGAAGATATGTCATCAATGGTAACTTTCTTAGAAGTTTCCGCAGCTTCCATCTTCTTTGCTAACCTAGATGAACGTCTCTTGGCCATGATCGCTAGACTATTGAAGAAATAATAACAAGGATTAGAGTAAAGTTGCCCGTGTCTCCCGTGTGTGTATGTGAACTAAAGTGTGTGCTACGTGTGACAAAGATGCAAAATAAACACATGAGAGAGTGATATGAAGATTCGAAGAATCAATAATGGTTCGGAATAGTTCTAGATGTTTGTTATGTTCGTAAGGCACTATCCTAACTGTTGATCAAGTCGAAGGTTATGCCGAGCATTGATTAAACTAGTCGGATAAATTCTCACGCATTGAGATGTATTGTTTCGGTTCGGTTCGGGTACGTGTAGTGGGATCGAATCGGAGAACAAAGTTGTGTTTCGATCTGAAGCAAGTAGTCACACCAGGAAAGTAACACCGGATCGGTTCGGATGTGGGCAACCGGATCGGTTCGGACATAGGCAACCGGATCGGTTCAGATTGACTTTAATGAACATGTCTCTTTTTATCCTTGTCTTCTATTCCGATCCGACCCGGTCAGGTAGGCTTTGTTTTCTCTTTTTTTGTTCTTTCCTTTTGCTCCGACCCGATCCGACCTTGTAAAAAACTTTTTTGTTCTTTCTTTTGCTCCGATCCGATCCGGTCTTGTGAACACCTCTCCTTTTCTTTCACCCCAACGTTTCTTCACCCGAACCGATTCCAGCTCCTCTCTTCTCCTTTATCTCCTTCATCCTCCATCTCACTGAACCAACACTGAATCCAATTCAATTTCGCAAACCCCAATTAAAACTAAGCACTTACGTGCTCGACTGTCCATTGAGTTCCTAATTCTCTCTCCGCGCCTTGAGGCGGCGATAGAACCACCAACGACGACGACGAGGAGGGAGGAGGCCCAGGCGTTGAAGCCAGGCAAAGGCCATGGCCAAATCGTTCAGAATTGGCCATGAATTATTTCTGAAATCGATTAGAGCAAAGTAATTTGAGCTTTTAACCTACCAAGGTTTTTAATTTGAAGAAGAACGAGAAAATTTCAGAGCTTTTAAAGTTTTAGGGTTTTGATGAAAATGCTGTTGGACGAGAATAATAAAAGCAGGAGAGGAAGAAGAAGACGGGAGGGATACTTATATGAAATTGTGGTGACTACTCATATTCCCAGTTCCCTCCAACCCGTTCGGACCGGGAGTCAAGCCCACAAAGGCCCTATGGCCTGTTGATCCATGGTGAAGTGATACTGGAGTGTCTATTCGGATGTGCCACTGGAGGAAATCCATTCGGATCGGAATCCGAACCGAAAGGGTCTATATACACTGATTTGACATGCGGGGTGAATTTGAGGAAAAGTAAAGAAAAAGCTCACATGGAAGAATCACTGGACCTTAAAAGAAGCTCTCAGAGTTGTTTGACAATGACGAAAGCAATTCATACGGGTTGTGGATATATATAAACAGCAAAAGCCTCGACTTTATGAAGTGACACGACACTGCAAGTGAATGGAAGCGGTCATTCAATGGTTCTAATTCAAAGGATGTTTCGTGAACGGCTTCGAAGCACACTTTATCTTAAATAAGAGTGTACTTCGAGGGGGCAAAATGTTAGCCTACTTTGTGAACTAGGCTACACAAAGAGCAAACAGCAAGAAGGCCACCAATCGATCCGGATCGGAAGGAGGTAGCACAGGAAAGAAGCAAAGATCGAAAACGCAAACATCACGTCGGTTCGGATCGGAGAAACACTTCAGCGACATCAGAAGAGAGCAAGTAATCCCATCGGTTCGGATCAGAGGAGTACGTCAGCAACATCAAGGGATAGCACGTTGCCTCACCGGATCGGATCGAAGGCGCCGATCTGAACCCCTTTTTCCCCTTGAACCTGTAACCGTTGCTACGCATATCTCCTGAAGACTCGGACCTGGCCTGACCATATCTCCCACGATCTCCTACTAAATCAATGCGATGTCACCATCTTGAAGCCTTCGAACCCGACTCTCATGGGATGGGTGCCACGCAATTCCGAACCGGAGCCACTTCGAGGAGATTTTTCACTTATAAATACACCATCTAGAGGCGTTTGAAAGGATCTTTTGGCAAATTCTCAGTTCTAACTTCCTTCATGGCCGAATTCTACAATCATATTCAGATCAAAATCATCTCTTAAAGTCTATTTTTGAGAGATTTGAGTGAGTTTATGCATTGTAATTGTGAAGTTGAGTGAGAATCATTGCTGTATTTGCATTTGAATCATCAATTAAAAGAATAGAAAGTGGACGTAGGCTCTTTAACGCCGAACCACTATAAATCGTGTGTTCTCCGTTGCTTTTTAATTCTATTTCATTAAATTCATAGCTCATTTGGGTGTTAGAACCAATTTTAGGTGTAACAAGAACCAATGTCATTTAAAACACCGTTCACGATAAACCCAAAGACCAACTTCAACTCAATTCCAATTAAATATTAATTAATTGGTATACTTCATTAAATCTAAATAAAAAGATTTAATCTTTTCTCAACTGGGTTCAAGAATAGCGTTAATGAAGACACCATTCACAACAAACCCAAAATCACATTTGATATTAAATACAAGGCTCTGAATAGAAAATATATCGGCTTATATTCAATATCAAATTCTAGAATCAACAAATACCATATTGGAATAACGATATATATATCTTCCAAATTCCTCCACAATATCTGTATAATCACGGAATCCAATATCGAAATATTCCGAAGATAATTTCGATTCAAATCCATTCCAATTCATATATGGTAAATTCTGGTTATTTTTAAAACCATTTCAAATCCCATTTATTTATTTAAAAATATTGGATTTCATAATTCTAGTTCATAACTAGTTCATTTCGATAAAACTATATTTTTATCTTTTCAAATATGGAATTTTTCATCCCAATTCTTTCCAAATCATTTATTATGATTTTACACAAATTATTGATATTTTTAATAATTTTATCAAGGCCTATATAGTCGATTTTCATAAACGGCCATTGAACTGCACTTACAACGACCTTTTCCAAATTTGATTTGGACATAATTCCAAATCCAACCGTTAGATTTCAAATCTCTAATATTCGTTAGAAAGCTCTTTTCGATACGAACCCAACGGTTCCGTTTTAGGAGAATCCGATGGTTGGATCTCTCGTAATGTATGTTCGAAGTCAATGGTCGAAATTCACAAACTGCCGCGGCGCGTTCTATTCAGGCCATTATATATATAATATGTATATTACATATATTTCGTCGATTTCCATTCAAAACGTATTTTATAAATCGTTTTAAATTCATTTTCAAAACGATTTCAACTTCATATTCAATTTCTAATCAAAATTGAATATTCCATATCATCAATATATAAATGATAGTATTTTCAAAACATTAGATTTTGAAATCAATTCCTTTTCAATATTCATTATAAAAATGAATAAAATCCATATAAATATCATTTACGTCAAAATGGCGTTAATCTAATCAGCACGGCTCTATATATTTAAATATAATCGTGTCCATCCCAAGTCGAACATCAAAATCACATTTTGATCCATTATTGAATATTATTTTAAAATATTCATTATTTTGAAATATTCGTTATTTTAAAATATTCAATCTTTCTGAACTGGAATCAAACATAGCCAATTACCATATAATTTGATTATATGGATTTCATACAACACATGTACATAACAACAATCAAACACATTCAACCATCATCCAGTGTGCATTCTACACTGCATAAGCATTAATATAAATATTCAACGCTTACACAGCTTGTCAACCAATCGATTGACATACAACTAAATATTGGGATTAGTGTATGTCAAATTTCATCCCAGCACCCGTGTGGGGTTTCAATCAACAAATAATGAATTTTATTTGTACAGTTGGGCGATGTGTAAAATATATCGTCTCAATCCATATCAGTCAAATGGGTGTACATAAACAAATCGTCTGATTTGTAAATGAATATTTATTTTATTCATATACACGTTAAAAATTATATTTTTAATGATAATTTGTTTTATTCAACACATGAATATTTTATATTTCATATCTAATTCCATTCCACATCACAATCACAATCAATTTCTACATCACAACACAATAAAACAAGCCGTCCATGGTCTGTGGACGACGGGTGTTGGATGCTGCTAAGCACTGTCTCCATCCTAGTATATATTTTAACTAGAAGTAAAATTAAAGTGAGAAGTTCTCACCTTTGGGATCCATTCCTCCAATTCTATATTTCTGAACAGTTTTGATTTCGTTCTGATTTCAGTCTGATTCATAGCCATCTGTTTCATGCAGTTGATTATTAAAAATCACATTTTTATACTGTTACTTCATACATAAAAATCATACTTTTATGTTGTTGTTTATAATATAAAAATTATATTTTTATAATTTAGTTTTCCATATTTTTATAACGCTTCATTCTAATAAATAAAAATCATATTTTTATTTCTACTTCATATATATAAAAATCGAATTTTTATCGCTTTATATATCTAAAAAATCTAATTTTTTATTTCCAAACCACATATATAAAAACCGCGCCTTTTTATATTTAAAAACTGCACCATTGTCTAGTAAAAATGACTTCTTTGTCTAGTACAAAAATCACTTCTTTGTCCTACAAAGTTATTTATAATATATATATATATTAAGTTTTCAAATTTTAGAACAAAAATATATACTTCATTTTCAGTTTTTAAAACAATAAGGTTAAATAAATAAAAACCCTCATTGTTCATTGTCATTTTGCTCGAACCCGTCGTCCATTGCTACGGTTGGAAATCGCGACACCTTTAGCTAGCTTGGCGTCGATCTGAAGCTTCCACTCCAACCTCCTACGAAGACCGCGCCACCCCCAGAGTTCTGATGAACTCGACAGCTCCGACGGCCCAGAAAACCACCCCGAGCATCGTCAGTTCGAGCTCAAAATCCTCCGCCCATTTGAAATGAAACTCGATGATGTCTATAGGGATTGGAAGCGGAGAAGGAGCACAACAATTTTCGTTGGAGAACTTTCGGATTCTATTGAAGGAATCGAGAGGGATTGGAGGATTAGATTTTGAAGACATCCGTCGTTCAGTCGCAGCAAGGAGATGCCGCTATTTTGGTTTGACCAGGGGTTTGAAATTTAGGGTTTGACTTGCCTATATATTTATATATTTTAATTAATTTAATTCAAAAATAATCCGTTTTGCCTCCGAACTCTAAATCAAACCCAACGACCGTCGTTCCTAGCTAATTACCCCTATTCCGAACGCAATGGGATATGTTTTGTAACACAATTCGGCTATTACGATTAGTTTTCATTTAAATTAAATTATAAATCATTTTATATTGAATTTAAATGTACATTTTAAATTATCGGCACTACATACTGGCTCTGAAAATTCCAAAAAAATTATTTCTAGCTTTGTATTGATGATACGGTCCTAACAAAACTAATTCCATCAAATTTGAAGACCGTTTGAAAAATGACCATTTTCTGGTCGATCCAAATTGACTGAAACTGACAAAACAAATTTTATTTTTCCACGCTCACATATTGATCCCAATAATTATGAAAATTGGAACCTAGAAATAATTCAACATCCCGGATCCAACAAAAGTGGTTTCGTCGGAAACGGAGGTCGTTTGCAAAATGGCTATTTTTAAGGGCTATATTTCAATAGCGACTATTCCGAATTTTCAACTGGGTATAACTTTTTATTCCCGCTATGAAATTTCAATTTTTTGGATTCTTGGAAAGATATTCTCAAATAGATTCAAATATTTTTGGTTTCACTAAAATCTAGTTTATTTTAAATCCTGTACATTCATTTGAAATTTGAAATCGAATTTTCAAACTACCACGCCATTTTCAATTCCTTTTATTATTAAAATAAATATTTATATTCTAACGTCGATTCAAATAAATATATACGTTCTAATTCTATTCAAAATAAATTTCTTGTCATTATTATTTAAAATAAATCATTTTAAATATTCAAAATTCACCATAATTGCCAAAATAAAAAATTTAAATTGGTTCTGATTTTCTGGGTCGTTACACCCTTCCACAAAAGTTGCTTAGTTTGTTCGCTCAGCTCCTCTTTTTCTTTCAGTGACATTCTCGGAGTAGGGTGTACAACGGGCTTTGCATTCGGAACTAAGTCAATTCTGAAGTCGATTTCTCTGCACGGAGGTAAGCTTACTACTTCTTCAAACACATCCGCATAGTCTCTGACGATAGGAATATCCTCAATAGAAGCAGGAGTGACTTCTAGAGAAGACCAAAATTCTTTCCTATCTATGGCTGAGCCGTGGCATGGTATAGTCATCATATTTTCGAATTTGGTTTTAATTCTGACTACTCTTTTAGCGCATAGTAACTCAGCCTCATACTTCGTTAGCTAGTCTAGCCCAAGTATGATATCGTATCCAGAAAAACTCATAATGATCAAGTCAAAAGGAAACTGGAAGTAAGAGTAAGAAACAGGCACTCTACATTACTTATCGAGGATAAGTGAACCTCCTATCGGACTATGGGCTCTAATTGATTCTTTAAGTTTTCTGGGTATCAATTTAAGCTTTTTAATCGTGTCATTAGATATGAAACTTCTAGATGCACCAGTGTCAAACAAAACTGTGATATGAATGTTCTTAATATTAAGAGTACCTCCTAAAACATCAGGTTTACATGCTCCTTCAGAAGAAGCAGGTGCAGCTTCCCCATCATAGACATGTGCTTCTTCAGATTTCTTGAGCAGAGGGCAATTTCTGATAAAGTGGCCCGTCTTGTGGCAGTTAAAGCATTCCCTTGGGCCACTGGTATTTTGTCCGCTGTTCTGACTCGGTCCAGACTCATTTCTTCTAGGCTTCTTCGGGGCCTGGCATTCATAGTCAAAATGCCCCATCTTCTGGCAATTGAAGCACTTGACCTTAGATTTGTCCCTCTTCTTCTTCTCTTGGGGCTTGGCAGTAGAAGAGCTGCCCACCTCAGGTTTCTTGTCCGACTCCTTTCTCTTATTATTGGCTTGATTCCTTTCTTGATCTTGCTGAGAACCTTTCTGGTCAATCTCCTCATATCTACAGGCCATCTCGATCACTTTAGCAAATGGACGATCAATGTGTGTTGTCACTCTATTATGATACCTGCTCGCAAGACCGTTAATAAACCTCTAATTCTTCTGAAGTGGGTCTTGAACTAACTCAGGGGCATATCTGGAGAGCTCGTCGAATTTCTTCACATACTCAGCAATAGTCATACTTCCCTGTTGGAGGTTGGCAAACTCATCATGAAGGCGTTAAACTTCGTGAGGCGGAATAAACTTCTCATTGAACAGCTCTTTAAATTTCTCCCAATTTATATCAGCTTCATTGTCCTTCAGGAACCATGTCGCCATAAATCGCTTCCTATGATCTTTTAGCTCCAATCCTCCGAAAATCTTCTCAATTGTATTAAGCCACGCTTGTGCCTCTGTCACCGTCTCCTGGCCCGTGAAATGCACGCCTCCTAGATTCTTGATTTTCTTTGCCACTTTGTCTAGATCATTAGCACGTGGAGGTGGTGGTGGTGGTGTCTCAGCCTCTGGAGTAGTCTGTCTCTGAGCAACCGGATTCTCCTCTCTAGCGCGTCCTCTTGCCCCACCTCTACCACGGGCTCTCGTACGTGCTCTGGTACTCATTCCTTAGTTAGTTCTGTACCATCAAGGAAAGAGTCAGACTAACAGAAATGATAATTTCAAAGGAAAGATTAAAAGTAGAGACATATGATAAGATGATAATGATGTAATGACTGATTAATATGTGCTATTCTGCTGTGCTCATTCTAGGACATTGCTAATCTTATCTCTAATGAGCTACTTGCCTTAGAATACTACTGATTCTATCTAGACGAATTATTCTAAAAATGTTATACTCCGTAGCTAAGGTTAACCTTTAGCTCTGATACCAACAGTGACGAACCCAAACTTCCGTGGTACGAAAGTAAGGATAATCATAGGTGCATAACATAATTAAAACAACAACAGATCTCAGATAATAGCAGAACATATATTTCATTGCAGCGGAAATGGAAATGTCATCACAACATAACATCACAGACATCAGAGTACGCAGTACAGGATACACTTAGCAAATATACGTCCAAAACAAGGAAACAAGTAAAGTCTCAATCTCCACTAAAATTCATCAGTACTTAATAATGTCTCAACGTCTCAAGAAGTAAATAAAAAGATAAAAAGAAAAGTTCTTCACATTCTTTCTCAGCAAGCTCCAGTCCAGAAAATATCCATAGCTAAAACCTGTCATTTGGCTGCCCATGTGGAAAGAGGGCACCCGAGTTTGCAAAGTGAAACAAACTACGAGTCAGTCATGGGACTGGTATGAGAAATATTACTAAACTAACAATATGGCTAATCACTGGACCACGACGCTAACGCGAAACAGGTTTACTCCATTGGATTGCCCGTGCATAAGTTTTATAAATTTTAAGTCAAAACAATGCAATGTTTTTAGAAAATGAAACCATTATAAGACTCATGTCCGATCACACAATGCAACGCAGACCGGAGGATAGTGTTTTACCTTATAATGATAAAAAATGCTTGATACGTAGAAAATAATATTTTAAATATTATTAGTGTCTAATATGTTTCAAAAATACTTCACAGTAAATATATTAATCCTAGACGGCATAGCTACCATATACTATGTCGCCATATATAGGTTTACAATCAAAACCATGATCTAGTATTTCAAATTGGATTTCCATCATCAGTCAAAGCTGGGGACGATCTCCTAACCGATTCGAGACAATCTAGCAATGTCTCAGGATCACACCTACGGAAAACCCTTGGATACTGCAGGGCCGGTCCACAAATAACGTTAGTGGATTGGAAATTCCTGAACACACGCTCCCCGATCCTATTGGACCTATAAATTGGCCATTGGCGACCAATAAATCCGAGGCGCCTCATTCCATCAACCACGTAAGTAAAAATGTCGGGCCTTGTAAAAACCCAAACACCACTTCTAGCTAGAAAGAAATGTGTGCACTCCCTGCGTTCCCTTATCCCGTTTTTGACTCTACCGGGGTGTGAGGCTCGCGAGGTAACATAATACACAAAGCTATGCCGAAATAGGCTATGCTTTGATCATCAACCACAAGGCTCTCCTTTTCAGCAAAAGCCTCGATCAATTGCATTTTGGCATGTCACATTGACAGTTCACGCCATGCGATCGATAACTACCAATATATAACCTTTGTGCTCTTGCGTCTCAAAGAAGGGTGTTAAGCAAGAGAATAATTTTCTGCCACCACAGATATATATTAATAGAAATCAATTTAATTACACAGAATGAAATTCAATGTCGGACACACATCCATTTACAGGTCCGTCTGGGTCTAAACGAAACCGAAGTCACCTCATTCCTCGTCCGTATACCCAATACGCAAGAGAGGTGCTCGCGTATTTGGACAATCAACAAGTACGTACAGACAACTACAACTTTAACCCTTTATTGGTAGCTAGCCAATGCCAGGCAGCAGTAGTTATCCTTTCGATGTGAAGGTCGCCGGTCTTTAACCGCCGTCTTTAAGATCTTCAATTTAGATCGTCGTATAATCATTTGAAATGAGATTTAACTCAGTCTTTTCAAATGATCCTCGCATATATATATAGTTTAAAATCATTTCATATCGTTAATAGTATTTAATAACGATTTATCGCTATTTTTATTTATATAAAAATAGCCAAATTTATTTAACGACGCTTCGGGTCGATGGGCGGCCCTGGTGTTGTTTTTATCAAATTTTGATTTACACTTCTCCCAAAATCAAACCGTTGGATTTTGACAAAATTTATATCGTTGGAAAGATCTCCCCAAAGCGGTCCTAATGGTTACAGTTTTGGGAAAATCCGACAGTTGGATCTTTCGGTATAATCGTTTGAAGATACGATTTCGAAACGCGAACTACCGCGCGTGATTCATTTAATTTTAATTTTAATTTATATATATATAAATATAAATCGTTTGGCGATTTCAACTAATTTCAATTAGTCACATGCCAGCCAAGCATAGTCTATATTCATGTTAGAAATTTTTCATATGATTTTCTAAATCCTAACTAACATGGTAAAAGTGACAATTTGAAACAAATCATGTTTTAACGTCTAATTCTTTTCAATGGAAACTAAATTACATTGAAATTGCGTTTTTAATGTTCACCCTTTTTATCGAAACCAAACGACAACAACAAAGACATGATTTTTATATTATACTATTTTTATTTCATCTAAAATGCCAATAAAAATGTGACATTTAAATCTATTCTTTTTATTGCATATAAAATGACAACAAAAATGTAACTTTAAAATCTGTTCTTTTTATTGTCTCTAAAATGACAATAAAAATGCAACTTTCAAAACCATTCTTTTTATTGTCTCTAAAATGACAATAAAAATTTAACATTTAAAACTATTCTTTTTAATGTCTCTAAATGACAATAAAAATACAACTTTTAAAACTATTCTTTTTATTACCTCTAAAATGACAATAAAAGTGCAACATTTATTTTTATTCTTTTTTATTACAACTAAAATGTCAATCAAAATTTCATTTTAATTCTATGCTTTTTATTGTCTTTAATTTGACAATAAAAATATAACATTTATTTCTATTCTTTTTATTACAACTAAAACGTCAATCAAAAATGTAACTTTTGATTATATTCTTTTTATTGTCTCTAATTTGACAATAAAAATATAACATTTATTTCTATTCTTTTTATTACAACTAAAATGTCAATCAAAAATGTAACTTTTAATTTTATGCTTTTTATTGTCTCTAATTTGACAATAAAAATATAACATGTATTTCTATTCTTTTTATTACAACTAAAATGTCAATCAAAAATGTAACTATTGATTTTATTCTTTTTATTGTCTCTAATTTGATAATAAAAATATAACATTTATTTCTATTCTTTTTATTACAACTAAAATGTCAATCAAAATGTAACTTTTTAATTCTATCTTTCATTTACATCTAAAATGTAAATAAAAATGTAACTCTTTAATCTATTCTTTTATTTATATCTAAAATGTAAATAAAAATGTAACTTTTTAATCTATGTTTTTATTTACATTTTAAATGTAAATAAAAATATAACTTTTTAATATATGTTTTTATTTACATCTAAAATGTAACTTTTTAATCCATGTTTTTATTTACATCTAAAATGTAACTTTTTAATCTATGTTTTTATTTACATCTAATATGTAAATAAAAATGTAACTTTTTAATCTATGTTTTTATTTACATCTACAATGTAAACAAAAATGTAACTTTTTAATCTATGTTTTTATTTACATCTAAAATGTAAACAAAAATGTAACTTTTTAATCTATGTTTTTATTTACATCTAAAATGTAAATAAAAATGTAACTTTTTAATCTATGTTCTTATTTACATCTAAAATGTAACTTTTTAATCTATGTATTTATTTACATCTAATATGTAAATAAAATGTAAGTTTTTAATCTATGTTTTTATTTACATCTAAAATGTAAATAAAAATGTAACTTTTTAATCTATGTTTTTATTTACATACAAAATGTAAATAAAAATGTAACTTTTTAATCTATGTTTTTATTTACTTCTAAAATGTAAATAAAAATGTAACTTTTTAATCTATGTTTTTATTTAAGCATTAAAATTGTATATTTTAATGAATACATGTTTTGATTAAAAATATGAACATTTTCTCTATTTACACAAATTTCATTTTTAGTGTCACAAGTTCAATAAAAAAATAAGGATTTTTGTTTAACTAATTTTTCCTATTTACCCAAATGTCCATTTTTGTTGCAAGTTTAATTGTGACAAAAAAACAATATTTTTTATTGGATTGTAAATTCTAATTAAATCCAACATTAACAAAAGGTGATATTTTTATTGTATTGCAAAATCCAACTCAATTCAACACAATAAACAAAGTGATATTTTTATATTGAATTGAAAGTTCTAATTCAATTCAACAAAATAAACAAAGTTATATTTTTATATTGAATTGAAAGTTCTAATTCAATTCAACAAAATAAACAAAGTTGAATTTTTTATTGAATTGAAAATTCTAATTCAATTCAATAAACAAACATGACGCTCCATTTTTGTTTAATATATATAATTCAACAAAATATTAACAAAAATGATTTGCTCTAATTAACACATCACATATAGATCTATATTAACAAAATATCTAAATTAACAGATCTATATTAACACACTACATACAAATCAAATCACGTAACATAGCATGTCAAAACATTCAGCAAATAAATGAGAATACAATTACGATTTATTCTAATTATTTTAAAATAAATAAAAATAAAAATAAAATAGGATTTCTCATAGTTTTTCTAAATCTGAATAGTTCAGATATGCAAATTTGACCCAAAATTCAATCAGCTCAGAATCGCTTCTTTTCAGTCTAGAATCGTAGATCTTGTCTCTAGATTGCAACACTTCATAAAACGTGTTATTCTGAGTCAGTATGAATGAGATATGATTTGTTTTAGGTTGTTAATAATTTAAATTAAATTAATAAAGAGATTAAAAGGGGGAATACCTTTTCTTCTCCAATACAGGTTAAGGCTGTAGCTTTTCAAATTAGGTTCTGTTCTAGGGTTGGAATTTGCTTGCGGTTCGAGGCATTGGAGGTCGATCAGACACTGGCACGACGAAGGGGGACGTGAGGCGCACAGGGGGAGGGGTTCGCGACCAACTTGCATGCGGGTAGGGGAGGTGGCGGCGAAGTGAACGGGACTACTTCCCAGGTCTGGAGCTCTCGAACTATGCAGTTTCAAGTAGGGTTAACCATATAGATGGAGAGAGGAGGAAAATCTCTACAAATAAGCCTAAAGGAGGAGTGGGTTTCGGTGAAAGGATTGGGAGAATTTAGTGGGGGAAGGTTGGTGCAATTTCGGCCATGGATGATGAAGGTGGCGGCGCTACTGTAGCTTTTGGGTTTGAAGAAGATGAATGTATTTTAATAATATTTTATTGTTAATTTTCTAAAAAAAACCATTAGTTCTAAACAATTCCAATTTCAGTCCAACAGGAGTTGATCCGACCTAATAGCCCCCGTTCCGGATCCAATGGGCTAGGTCTCGTCAGCCCAAACGACTGTCTGTGGCCTGAATTCTTTAATTTAAAATTTAAATCATTTATTAAATTAATTTGATCGTATATTTAAATTCACCGGGGCCACATACGGACTCAGAAAATTCCATAAAAATAATTTCTGGCTTTGTTTTGATGATACGGTCCTAACAGAATTAATTTCATCGAATTCCGAGACCGTTTGAAAAATGGCCATTTTCAAGTCGATTAAATTTGATTGAAATTGACAAAACATATTTTCTTTTTCCATACTCACATATTAATTTCAAAAATTCGACAAAATTAAACTTAGCAATAATTTAACAGTCCGGATCCGACAAAAGTGGTTTCGTCGAAAACGGAGGTCGTTTGAAAAATGGCCTTTTATACGGGCTATAAATTACACTATAGCGACCATTCTGAATATTCAACTGGCCATAACTTTTAATTTTCACTATGAAATTTGGATTTTTCGGATTTGTTGGAAAGACATTATCAAACAGATTTAGAAATTTTTGGTTTCACTAAATTCCATTAGATTTTGAATCCGGTACATTCAGTCAATGTTCAGGTTTGATTTTTCAAACTACCGTACTATTTCCAATTCCTTTTGAAATTAAAACAAATATATTTGCTCTAACTTCGATTAAAATAAATTTTTAATCGTTATTATTTAAAATAAATTATTTTAACTATTCAAAATTCACTGAGATAGCCAAAATAAAAAATTTAAATTGGTTCTGATTTTCTGGGTTATTACACCGGTGTGAACCAGAAACGGGAGAGGACCTCAGGGAGGACAAGCGTTTCTTTCTAGCAAGGAGTGGTGTCTAGGTTTTGCACTCCCAGATGTTTTGCTTATGTGGATGATGGAAAGCGAGGCGCCTCAGTTATATCGGTCACTACGGGGTCGATGGATGGTTTGGTCGGGATATGACCAGTTTACCCCTCATAGGGCGGGGAAACGCATTGTTCAGGCATTTTAATCCACTTCGTGTGGACTGACCCTGACGATCCAAGGCTTGCATACGCGCTTGCCTGAGACATGTGCTGGATTGTCTCGAAGCAGTAAGGACGATCCCTTCCCTTGGTTCACTGATGGAAATCCAACTTCCAATAAGTGACATTCGGTTTTATTTGTAGAGCCTAGTATGGCGACATAGTGGGATGGGGCACTATGTCGTTTATGATTGATATATTTATATTTGAAGTTGTTTTCATACACCTTACACTATAATAGTATCAAAATGATTTGTTTTAAACGTACCAAGCATGTTTGTCTATTATAAGGGAAAACTCTATCCTCCGGCTTGCATTGCATTGTGTGATGGGATATGAGTCTTATAATAGCTTCATTTTTCCAAAATGCATTGCGTTGTTTTGTTATATGCACTGGTATTCTTGGGAGGAAACCTATTCCGTGTTATACGACACGGTCCCTTGATTTACTTTATTTTAAAGTGAAGTTTTAAATAACTGTTTTAGTTCTCACACCAGTCACATGACTGACCTGGAGTTTATTGTTTTAAACTAAACTCTGGGTGCCCTTGTTTTCCGCATAGGCAGTTAGTAGTTGGGTTTTGCAGATTTATTCTCACAGGATCCTGGTTTACAGCTAGAAATATATACAGAAAGCTCTGTATCCGTGTATTTCTTACAGTTGTGTTATGTATTATTTTCCGCTGCATTGCAATTTGTAAGTCTCTGATATTTATCAGATGTATAATATTTTTTCATACTCTGTATATTCTTGTACTTTGATGTAAATTGTAGTAATAAGCAATGAAATGTTCTTCTGTTTGTATTCTGATTTGTCGTGTTCTCAACTCAATCCGGGCTTTCTTTTACAGGGAAGTTTCGGGTCCTTTCATTTTGGTATCAGAGCTTTGGTTTACAGAGATCGAGAACAAGACATATTAGAACCAAACGAAAGAATTCATCAGAGATTAGATTAGTAATATCCAATGATAATGACTCGTTAGAGATGTGATCAACAGTATCCTAGAATGAGTCGAAAGGGTGTTATTTTAAAATTGAAATGAAAAAAAATTTTGTTTTGGAAAATTTAAACCTTATTATTCGTATTTGAATATTTTATTTTAATTTGATTTGGACAATCAAGTATATAAAGATTTTGCATATATGTCTAATCCATGTGTATACGAAGTTTTAATATACTGGATAGATATAGAATCACACTCTAGTCGCTGGGGATGGTCCTGATGATAGCAGCTGCATTATCAGTATTTATGTTCGAGTTTCGAAAGTGGGATATCTATATAATTCCAATTGGCTAGTGTGAGAACCACAACTAGATTAGGTTTATTGTCATGAATTGGCATGAAGAACGTGATTTTTGTATATATATCTAAAGTTATGTGTTTGAAACGATAATCACAAATTGATTGCTGATTGTGTTGTATGATTATTGGTTTAATTAATTAAAATTTTGAACCATTAAGCCAAATTGAATCAAATTTTGATCTGAATTGAAAATTGTTTGGAATTGCATGCATATATGTGTTTATACATTGAACACGTCATAGCAAGGAAGCTAAGCAGAGGAATAAAATTGTATGCACGACAAATAGGTACATGTTTACTAGTTTATTGGGTTTGGATGATTTTATGAGCCGATTGGCCTTTTCTTTTTCTTTTTGAGATGAGAGGGCCTGTGTGGCGGTTTGGGGATTTCCCGGTGCTCCCCGTACAAGGGAGGTTATGGCGAAATTTTTTGAAAATTTAGGGTGTTAGCCAAATTTTTGAAAAATTTGAAAATTCTTAGAAACTGAAAAGTTGAAGAATGAAAGCCAGAATGAAAGTATAGTTGGTTAGTTAAACAACTTTCATCTCCGTTCCTTTTCGAGGACGAAAAGATTTTAAATGGGGAAGATTCCCAGAAAATCAGAACCAATTTAAAATTTTTATTCTGGCAATTTTAACGAATTTGGACATTTGAAATCAATTATTTTAAATAATAACAACGAGAAATTTATTTTGAATAGAATTATAAAGTATAAATTTATTTGAATTGAAGTTAAAATATAAATATTTATTTTAAATATAAAAGGAATTGGAAAAATGGCGCGGTAGTTTGAAAATTCGATTTCAAATTTCAAATGAATGTACAGGATTCAAAATAAATCGGATTTTAGTGAAACCAAAGATATTAAAATCTATTTGAAAATATCTTTCCAACGAATTTGAAAAATTAAAATTTCATAGCGGGAATAAAAAGTTATGTCCAATTGAAAATTCAAAATAGTCGCTTTGGAAATATAGCCCTTAAAAATAGAAATTTTGCAAACGACCTCTGTTTTCGACTAGACCACTTTTTTTGGATTCGGAATGTCAAATTATTGTTAGATTCCAGTTTTCATAATTTTTTGAGTCAATATGTGGGCGTGGCAAAATAAAACGTGTTTGAACTGTTTTAGTCAATTTGGATCGACTAGAAAATGACCATTTTTCAAACGGTCACCAAATTCGATGAAATTAGTTTTGTTAGGACCGTATCGTCAAATCATAGCCAGATTTATTTTTCTAGAATTTTTGGAGTCAGTATGTGGCCCCAGTAAATTGAAATGTACGTTTAAAAATCAATATATAGATTCATATTTTAATTTTAACGAAAGCTGATCGAAACAGTCGAACAGCTTGTGGGACATATCCCATTGTGTTCGGAATAGGGGTAATTAGCTAGGGGCGATAGTCATCGGGTTCGAATTAGACACCAAATGAAAAAGCAACTTTCTCTGGAGATTGAATATATAATAAATTAAATATATATATATATATATTAACATATCCTCCCCTCCCTTTCTTCATATGAGGTCAACGCCCGATTTAGAAAATTAAAAAAGGGGGGGAGACCTCGTCGCGCCCCACCTCCAGGCGGAGCACCACCGTCCCTCCCCCCCCCTCCCAAGCAAAGCCGCCACCGCCTCCGATGCTCCCTCCCTCCGATGACCTCCGCCGCGCTCCACCTCCCTCGCACCAAATCCTATCTCGAGACCGTCACTCCACCCCCCTTTCCTTTGTAAAACCCCGCGATCCTTTTTCCCCCTAAAATCCGATGCAGCGGTGCCCCTCCCTCTGGTCAACTCCGACCACCAGACCGCCACCGGCCACAATCTCCACCGCCGCAACTCCGAACCCCCCTCCCTCCCCCCTCCCGCCCCCTCCTCGGTAAAACCGAAAACTGTAAGTTTTTTCTTCTTTTTTTGTTGTTTTAAATAAAGTTTTATTATTATTATTATTTGTTTATTATTCAGTTTTTATATATAAATATAGATAAAAAAGTACAGATTTTTATAAATAAAAAGAATAGACTGTTCAATGGTAAGAAAAGATTAGATCTTTAATTTGGAAAAGATATGATTTTCACTATGATAAAAATATAATTTTTTATATATAGAAAATCGCATAATAAAAATGTAATTTTTATTATATGAGTAGCAAATCAAAAATATGATTTTTATTATCAAGAGTAGTAAATAAAAATATGATTTTTATTATCTAGAGTAGTAAATAAAATATGATTTTTATTATCTAGAGTAGTAAATAAAAATATGATTTTTATATAGAAAAGTTAAGATTTTTAGTTAAGTAAAATTGAGATTTTTAGTATATAAAAATATGATTTTTAGTTTATATATGAAATATATAAAACTGTCAAGCTATGAAATTATTTTTAAGAAGATAAAAATATGTTTTTTAACTTATATACGTTATTAATAAAAATTAATCATGTAGGATATCGTGTTCGCTTAAGTTGACAGTCGGTGTGATATTCGTCTTCTTCGCTTTGAAAGCACGGTGTAGTAGATCCCAAAGGTGAGAACTCCTTACTAAAATTTTCTGTTAATTTATTTTAAAACTGCATATATGAATTGCTCCCCGTCGTCCACAGACCATGGACGACTTGTTTGTTTGATTGTGTTGTGTAAATTGATTGTGGTGTGAAATGGACTGTATAAATATTCATGTGTTGAATAAAATAATTTATCGTTAAAAATATAACTTTTAACGTATATATGAATAAAATAAATATTCATTAACAAATCAGATGATTTGTTTATGTACACCCATTTGACTGATATGGATTGGGACGATAAATTTTACAAGTCGCCCAACTGCACAAATAAATTCTGTATTTGTGGATTGAAACCCCACACGGGTGTTGGGATGATATTTGACATACACTAATCCCAACTGTTTAGTTGTATACAATCGATAGGTTGACAGACTGTGGTAAGCGTTAAATATGTATATTTGATGCTTATACAGTGTAGAATGCACTATGGATGATGGTTGATTGTTTATCATGGTTGTTATATACATGTGTTGTATGAAATCCATATAAACAACATTATATGGTGATTGACTTTGTATGATTCTAGTTCAGAAAGAAGTAATATTTTAAAATAATGAATAATTTAATATAAGGAATATTTTAAAATAATATTCAGTAAAAGATCAAAAATCTGATTTTGATGTCCGATTTGGGATGGACACTAATATATTTAAATATATAAAGCCGTGTTGATTAGATTAACGCCATTTTAATGTGAACGATATTTATATCGATTTTATTCATTTTTATAATGAATATAAAAAAGGAAGTGATTTCAAAATCTAATGTTTTGAAAATATTATCATTTATATATTAATGATATGGAATATTCAATTTTGATTTGAAATTGAATATGAAGTTGAAATCGTTTTGAGAATGAATTTAAAACGATTTATAAAATATGTTTTAAATGGAAATCGACGAAATATATATAATATATATTATATATATATTTAATGGCCTGAATAGAACGCGCCGCGCCGCGGCAGTTCGCGAATTTCGACCATTGATTTCGATTGGACATTACGGGAGATTCGATCGTCGGATTCTCCTAAAACTGGAACCGTTGGGTTCGTATCGAAAAGAGCTTTCCAACGAATATTAGAGATTTGAAATCTAACGGTTGGATTTGGAATTATGTCCAATTCAAATTTGGAAAAGGTCGCTGTAAGGGCAGTTCGATGGCCGTTCATGGAAATCAACTGTACGGGCCTTGTTAAAATTATTAAATATATCAATAATTTGTGTAAAATCATAATAAATGATTTGGAAAGAATTGGGATGAAAAATCCCATATTTGCAAAGATAAAAATATATTTTTATCGAAATGAAATAGTTATGAACTAGAATTATAATCCAATATTTTTAAATAAATAAATTGGATTTGAAATGGTTTTAAAAATAACCAAAATTTCCAATATATGAATTGGAATGGATTTGAATTGAAATTATCTTCGGAATATTTCGATATTGGTTCTGTGATTATACAGACAATATAGAGGAATTTGGAAGATATATATATATATATATATATATATATATCGTTGTTCCAATACGATATTTGTAGATTTCAGAATTTGATACTGAATATAAGCCAATATATTTTCTATTCAGAGCCTTGTATTTAATATCAAATTGGATTTTGGGTTTGTCGTGAATGGTTTTTTCATTAACACTGTTCTTAAACCCAGTTGAGAAAAGATATAAATCTTTTTATTAAGATTTGATGAAGTTTACCAATTAATTAACATTTAATTGGAAATAAATTGATTTTTTTTTTGGGTTTATCGTGGGCGGTGTTTTAAATAACACTTGTTCTTTAACCCGATTAATAATGGAATGAGATTTTGGGTTTGTCGTGAATGGTATCTTTAATAATACTGTTCTTAAACCCAATGGAGTGAAGAAAATTAGAAACTAGCTGGAGATTAGCTAAGTTGAATGGTTTCCTGGGTATTGATCTGATGTTGGTTTCGCCCTTCGGGATTAATATTTAGGGAATTGTTCTCTTACTAATTTACGGTTAGAGACTGATGGGATGGGGTCTTCGGTAACACTGTTCTTGAACCCCATGTGAAGAGAATAAATCTTTTAATTAAGATTATTAGAGTTTCCAACTATATTTATTAATTGTAATAAAATGGAATGTGAATTGGGTTTATCGTGAACAGTGTTTTTAACGACGTTCGTTCTTTAACCCGATTTACAGTGAAATGTGATTTGGAATTTATAAATCTTTTGTTAAGATTTAAAGGAGATTTTCCAAAGTAAAGTTTTCCATGTTAACATATTAAATTGGAACTGAATGGAATTCGATTTGGTAATAATCGAAGATATGGAATTTAAAAGACTTTGTTGTTATTCCATTTATATTATCGGTTGGCTATGGAAGCTTATGTCGATTATATACACCGATCTGTTTTCCATGAAAATTCCATTGTTAATGGAATGAGATTTTGGGTTTATCGTGAGCTGTGTTTTAAGTGACATTAGTTCTTTAACCCAATTAAAGATAAGATTAATTTCTTAACTTTGAAGAAAATCATTAACTAATGATTTTTGGAGATTAAAACTGAATTAGAGTTTTAATGAATCTTTATTTAGATTGAAATGTGAATCTGATAACTAAAATTGTCAAATTCAAGAAATGATCGAGAATGGAGTATCACCAGTTTTGCTTTAAGCGATAGTTAAATCTTTAATTAGATTTGAATGTGAAATGGTAATTAATTTTACCGATAACACCGTGGTGTTAGATATGAAGTATTACCAGTTTTACTTCATGGGATGAATAGGTTGGGATTGGGAAATTAAAAAAATGATTACTTAGGTAAGGTTCGCTATCCCGACTAGTTTGGATAAACCTTAATTTGGTTTGAATTGATATCCAAAGGAAGATTAAAGAATAAATTTAAAGAATTTATCTTTGATAAAATTAATGGGAACCTTTCCCAAAGTATAAGAATAATTGAATAAAAGAATATTATAAATTGGATTGAGGCATATGTTGTGTTTGTTTAGCACTTGTTTATTATATACGCGAGTTATTTGGAAAGACCGGGTTTATCCCATTCTGAATAACTGAATCGGCGATGAGTCCACGATGAAGACGGTGGTTGAAGACCGGAGGTCTTCACATCGTTTGGATGATTACCGATGTCTTGATTGGGCTGTACACCTGAGACTAGGTAATAAGTGGTGATCGTCAAGACGTACTTGGAGATCGACGGATATGCGAGGGCCTCTCTCCTGTATTGGACATATGGGATGAGGAATAAGGTGCCTCTGGTTTCGTTCAGACCCAAAACGAACTTGCAAATGGATGTGTGTCTGACATTGGATTTCATTCTTTGTGATTGATAGACATCAGTTGCATGGCGTGAATTGCCTGTGTGGCATGCTGAGATGCAAATGATCAAGGCTTCTGTTGAAAAGCAGAGTCTTATGGTTGATGATCAAAGCACGGCTTTAATATAGCATAGCTTTGTGTATAGCGTTAATTCGCGAGCCCTACACCCCGGTGTGAACCAGAAACGAAAGAGGACCTCAGGGAGGACATGCGTTTCTTCTAGCTTGGAGTGGTGTCTGGGTTTTGCACGCCCAGATGTCTTACTTATGTGGATGATGGAAAGCGAGACGCCTCGGTTATATCGGTCACTACGGGGCCGATGGATGGTTTGGTCGGTATATGACCAGTTTACGCCCCATGGGCTAGATTTTCTCAAAGCGGTAAGGACGAACCCTTGCCTTGGTTCACAGATGGAAATCCAACTTCCAATGCGTGACATTCGGTTTTATTTGTAGATCCTAGTATGGCGACATAGTGGGATGGGGCACTATGTCGTCTATGATTGATACATTTATATTTGAAGTTGTTTTCATACACTTTACACTATAATAGTATCAAAATGATTTGTTTTAAACGTACCAAGCATGTTTGGCTATTATAAGGTAAAACTCTATCCTCCGGCTTGCGTTGCATTGTGTGATGGGACCTGAGTCTTATAATTGCTTCATTTTTCCAAAAAGCATGGCGTTGTTTTGTTGTATGCACTGGTATTCTTGGGAGGACACCCATTCCGTGTTAGGTCCCTTGATTTACTTTATTTTAAAGTAAAGTTTTAAATAACTGTTTTAGTTCTCACATCAGTCACATGACTGACCTAGAGTTTATTGTTTTAACCTAAACTCTGGGTGCCCTTATTTCCCACACGGGTAGCTAGTAGTTGGGTTTTGCAGATTTATTCTTACAGAATCTTGGTTTACAGCTGGAACTATATATAGAATGCTCTGTATTCGTGTATTTCTTACAGTTGTGTTATGTATTATTTACCGTTGCATTGTAATTTGTAAGTTTCTGGTATTTATCAAATGTATAATATTTGTTCATACCCTGTATATTCTCGTACTCTGATGTAAATTGTTGTAATAAGCAATGAAATGTTCTTCTGTTTTTGTTCTGATTTTTCGTTTTCTCAACTCAATCCGGGCTTTCCTTTACGGGGAAGTTTCGGGTCGTTTCAGTGAGCTACCATATACCCTACAATAATTTATGTTAACTAATCAAATCAAATCTAGAGTTCTCACAATTGTTTAACCAACTAAATTGTCATATGTTTCAACATCGAACTAAATGATTAACCAAATTTAACTTCTAATTCACATCTCATTTCACTATTAACTTCAGTCACTTATCAGTTCATTATTTAACTATATAAATATGGTCTAACTACACAAATAAAATATTTAGAGTGAGAATCTCTTACCCCAGTCATCCTAAACACCAAGAATCTTAAATATAGGTTCACACAAGCGTACAACTAACCAAAGACCATTCCTTTTGCTCAAACTACTTTGCAACTTCACGAAACACACACTAAATCACTCACACTTGAGTTTTAGGGTAGAAACCTAAGATTTTTAAGGGTGTAAGGGCTTGAAGGAGGGGAGGGAGCTCAAAGGTTTGCTAGCCAAATGGGGAGGCATGCTGACGTGGCAGGGTGGGCTCAGGAGTGCGATCCACTAGAAGGTGGTTGGAAGAGGTGCACTTGGTTTTAAGGTTTTTGAGAAGGTGGTTTGCAAATTAAAAAGGAATGGAAGGGTTTAAGTGAAGAGGAGGGGTCACACATTGGAGGGGGTGATGTAGGGGGTTGGAGGCAGTAGGTGGTGATGGTGGCAGGCTGGTCTAGGGGCGACGTGAGGTACAAAGGGGGAGAGAGGCCATTAAAATGATGTTAAGGTTTAGAAAATGGATTTAGCAAATGAAAATGAAATGAAATTAAAACAAAATAAAACATAAACTCTAAGCATACATGAAATGACATAATTAAGAAGAATTTTACATGTGGCATGGAGGGTTGTGAGTTTACTAAATCCTATTGGTTGTAGGAATTAGTGTAAAACCATTAATTTAATCGATGCATTAATTATATGTTCCAAACTTCATTCTAGTCCCACGACTGCATATGAGCTTCAAAAATTACGAAATTTGAAATCTTTCTACATTATGGAATTACGTTTCTAACAAACTTAGTCTCGTCGAATTTGGAGACCGTTTGAAAAATCGCCTTGTTTTTAACTTAATTCGAAAATCGATTGAATTTTCAACGTACGTTTATATATCGTTCTCTCACGTACAAACTCCGTTTGACTCAAAAAATTTAAATCTTGACATATTTT
Organism: Allium sativum; assembly: GCA_030737875.1. NCBI lineage: Eukaryota > Viridiplantae > Streptophyta > Magnoliopsida > Asparagales > Amaryllidaceae > Allium > Allium sativum. The sequence goes on along the minus strand of CM060911.1, from coordinate 224,551,232 downwards.
GACATTTCAGATCCAATAAAAGTGGATTCATCGGATTTTGAGACTGTCTCAAAGATGGCCATTTTATAGGCAATCAATATAGCATTAAAATATCAATTTTCAAAATCTTAACTTTTAAATTGATTTAAAAATTTGACAGACCCTATTTTATGTAACGACACGGAATTTTAGGGCCAATTTAAAAATTTTAATTTAGAAATTTTAATGGATTTTATATATTTAAAATAATTTATTTTAACTAATAACGACTAAAAATTTATTTTAAAACGAATAAATTTAATTTAATTATAAAAGGAGTTTGAAACAGCGCTGCAGTTTGAAAATTTGATTTTGAACTTTGACTAGCTGTACAGGATTCATTATAAATTAGAATTGAGCGAAACAAGAAATATTTAAATCTGTTTAATCATATCTTTCTAATGAATCTGAAAAATTGAAATTTCACTTTAGAAATCAAAAGTTATGTCCAGTTTAAAATTTTGAACAGTCGCTGTGGAATTTATATATATTTTAATTAAATATATTGGCCTTGAAAATAGCCATTTTCCAAACGACCTCGGTTTTCGATGAAACCACTTTTGTTGGAACCAGAATGTCAAATTATTGCTAAGTTTCAATTTTCAAAAAAATTCGAATTAATATGTGAGCGTGGCAGAGGAAAACGTGTTTTGTCAGTTTTGGTAAAATTTAATCGACTAGAAAAAGGCCATTTTTCAAACAGTCTCAGAATTCGACGAAATTAGTCTTGTTATAACCGTATTGTCAAAGCATAGCTAGAAATAATTTTTCTGTAATTTTTAGAGTCCGTATGTGGCCTCGATAATTTAAAATGTACGTTTGAATTTAATAATTAAATGATTTATTATTAAATATTAAGAAAAAAATATCGTAACAGCCGAATGGGGTTACGAAACATATTCCATTATGTCCGGGATGGGGGTTATTAGCTAGGGGCGACGCTCGTTGGGTTCGATTCGGAGTAAGTATCAATGAACAAATATTTTCTTGAATTAAATAATTAAAATATACGCCTATAAATACGGTCAAATACGCAGAAACCCTAAACTCAATACAGTAGTTGCCATTAACAAATGAAGGGAAGCTATGCTCCCTCCTTCTTCCCCTTCGATCTCCTTAAATACTCAATGGATTTCAACAACTCCAACGTAGAATCGAAGAGCTTCTTGCGCTCTCCAAGATGAACGGTCATGATCGAGATTACCATCGTGGTTTGTGAGGAAACGAGGCTCAAAGTAGCTCTCTTAGGACCCGAATTCGCACTCCATGGTGGGGCCGAGTTCGCCAGGTCTGAGCGCAGAGGGGTCCGACGTCGAGGCGGAGGTGGAGGCGAATTCAGATGATCGTCCGGCAGCTCCTAGGGCGGCGCGAAGGCGAGTTTTCGTCTGGAGTGGATGGGTTCGACATCGGCCAGTAACCTTAACATAGAAGAAGGGTAAAACACCCTTAACCAATGTAATTAAGAATTATTATTTATTTATTTAATTAAATTATTGTGTAATCAAATCTTTAAACTATCATATCTCGTTCAAACAGAAACGAAATTCCACGATTTCAGTTGCGTTAAGATCGTACCAGAGAATACTACGCTATGGAAAGGACTAGAACTGAAACGGAGCGTTTGGGAATTTCAGGAAATTTCAAACCTGAACTGTTCTGAATTAAAACTATCGGTGATAAATCTATTTTATTTCTTTCCTTTATAATTGAAATAAATTCTGAAATTATTGTTATAAATTTGCAGTTAATTCATACTGTTATTATTCTGTGTTAATTGTAAATACACATCTATTTGTTTGATGATGATTGTGGCGATAGAATTGTTAAAAGTTACATTTCTGTTGATTAGAATTAGATTGAACAAATTTATTATTTTGTTCATTTTATTGTTAAAATTAACTTTCTTGTTAATTTGAATTAGACTAAACAAAATTATGATTTTGTTTGTTGTACTATCGAAATTGAAACATTTCTGTAAATTAGAAATTGGTTTAGACCAAAATACACCATTTTTGTTTATATAAAAAGAATCAAATGAGTATTACCCCAAATGTTGTAAATATGTTGAAGTAGAAATTTTCAACATACATGTAACACAAAATTTTGATAATTTGTTAAATCAGCAATTTTGTTGATAAAATGTTAATATGATTTAAAAGAAAATTTTGTTTATAAAATGTTAATATGATTAAAATGGGCATTTTTGTTCATTTAGAAGAAAGATCACATTTTGGTCATTAAAAAGGATTAAAGAAAATTAGCATTTTTGTTTACTTTAAAAGAATGAAGACAAAAATGACATTTGTGTTACATTGAAAAGGATTTAACAAAAGTACCTTATTTTGTACATTAAAAGGAATTAGACAAAATTACAATTTTTGTCACTTTAAAAGAATTAGAACTAAAAGTACATTTTTGTTAGAAAATGTTTATTAAATAAAAACAATCTTTTTATTTGAAATGTGTTATGCCAACAAAATGACATTTTTGATTTGAAACTTGTTATGTAAATAAAATCAACATTTTTATTTGAAATGTATTATGCACGTAAAAATGACATTTTGATTTGAAAGTTGTTATATAAATAAAAACCACATTTTGTTAGAAATGGGTTTTGCAAATTAAAATATCATTTTGTGTAAAACATGATTAGTGAAGAAAAATTCACATTTTGTTAACATTAAAAGGATTTGATAAAAATTCACATCTAACATTAAAAGGATTTGATAAGAATTAACATTTTTGTTAACATTAGAAATAGAATTTTTATGTAAAAGATGACATTAGAAATAGAATTTACAACTTATGTAAAAGATGACATTAGAAATAGAATTTACAACTTATGTAAAAGATGACATTAGAAATAGAATTTACAACTTATGTAAAGGAGGACATTAGAAATAGAATTTACATTTATGTAAAGGATGACATTAGAAATTGAATCTCATTTTTAGTGAAAAATGTACATAAGAATTTAAACCTCATTTTAGTGAAGAATGTACATTAGAGTTAAATTAACATTTTTGGTTACATTTAAAAGGATGAAACAAAAATTTATATTTTTGTTTACATTATAAAGATTAGACAAAACTAACATTTTTGTGTAATTTGAAATGGCATCAGAATGTCATTTTTGTTGTAATAAGAATGGAACTAGAAAATGTATATTTTATACATAAAAGAAATGAACTAGAAAATGTATATTTTATACATAAAAGAAATGAACTAGAAAATGTATATTTTGTACATAAAAGAAATGAACTAGAAAATGTATATTTTATACATAAAAGAAATGAACTAAAAAATGTATATATTTTTTTATACATAAAAAAGGATGAACAAAAAAAAAGAAAAAAAATGTATATTTTTATACATTTTGAAAGAATGAATTAAGAATGTATATTTCTATACATTAAGAAGGATGAATCAGAAAAGGACATTTTTGCTAGAAAATGTAATTAGAATAAAGAATACATTTTTGTTCGAAAATATGACTCAAAATAAAAAGGGACATTCTTGCCATTTAAAAAGAATGAATTAAAAATAGGCATTTTTGGTCACTTAAAAGGATAACACAAAAGATTAGAAATAAAAGTTAATATTTTTATTGTCGATAGGTCAACAATAAAAAGGAATGAAAATAAAAGGTTAGATTTTTATTGTTATTTGTTCACAATAAAAAGAATTGAAATTATAGATTTTTATTGGCATTTGTTAACTATAAAAAGAATGGGAATGAAAGGCTAGAAATTTATTGTCATTTGTACACAATAAAAAGAATTGAAATAGATGTCTGTGATGTTGTAATGTTTGATATGTTAAATATATTGTTAGTATATTCAAACTGAACAGTACACTTCCATTTACAAGTCATCCGACTTGTTTATGTGATTGGGTTGATAATTTTTACACATCGCCCAAGTGCACAAATAATTTATTATCTGATTGTTGGATGAAACCCCACACGGGTGTTGGGATGATATTTGATCTACACTAGTCCCAATATTTAGTGTAGAATCCACTTTGGGTGTTATTTGGATGCTTGATAATTATTTATCATGACTATTGATTATATGCAATGTATGGTTGATAAGTGAGTCACATTCCAATGAAGAATATCCTTAGAAAGAGAATATATTTTAGAAAAAGAATATATTTTAGAAAAAAATATTTTTATTGAAATGAACTAGTTATTAACTAGGATCGATCATTAAATTTTGATTTAATGAAATTTACCAATTTGTTAATATGTAATTGAAGTTAAATTAAATAAATTGGATCTTGAGTTTGTCGTGAATAGTGTCTTGAATAACACTGTTCTTAAACCCCGTATGAAAAGAATAATCTTTTAATTTAAGATTATTAAAAGCTTTCAATTATATCTAGAAATTGAAATAAGATGAAATGTGAGTTGGGTTTATTGTGAACCTTGTTTTTAAGTGACATTGTCCTTTAACCCAACTGACAGTGAAAATATAACTTGGAATTTGTAAATCTTTTTTTTAGATTTAAATGGAAAGTTCTCTAATTTAATATATTAAATTTGGAGTTGAATAGAATTTGAATTAATTATAACCGAGATAAGCTCCTGTAAAAGAAGACCGATACTACATATGGAATTTAAGAGGCTTTGCCGTTATTCCATTTATATTATTGGTTGGATACTGAAATTTATAACGATTATATATTGATTTGATTTCTGTGAAGATTCCATATTTTATGGAAGATGATTTTGGGTTTATCGTGAACTATGTTTTAAATGACATTAGTTCTTTAACCCAGTTAAAGATAAAATTAATTTCTTAAATTTAATTAATCATTGAATAATGATTTTTGATATCTAAAACCAAATTGGGTTTTTAATAAATCTTTAAAAGAAAGATTTAAGAATAAACTGAAAGAATTTATCTTTGATAGAATAATTTGAATATTTTATTTAAAAGAATATTCTGAATTGGAATGAGGCGTTGGATGTTTTTTTATAGTACTAGATCATAAAAATACGCAAGTTATTCGGAAAGACCGGGTTTAACCCATTCCGGATAATCAGTACGACGATGAAGAGTCGAAGATGAAGACGGTGGTTGAAGACAGACGATCTTCACGTCGAATGGATGTGTTGCTACTAAGACCCATGATGGGAGTAGCTACCTTGAAGGGGCTTCAGTGGTAGCCGTCCGGACTATTGTTGATTGTTTCGGATATGCGAGGACCTCTCAGGTGTCTCCGGTTTCGTTCAGACCCAGAACGGACTTGTTAATGGATGCGTGTCTGACATCGGATTTCATTTTATGTGAATTAAATCGATTTCTATTGATGTATGTCTGTTTGGTGGTGGAGAATTTATTCTCTACTTAACACCCTGGTATATATTAATAGTGATTGATCGCATGGAGTGAATTGTCAATGTGGCACGCCAAGATGCGAATGATCGGCTTTTGTTGAAAAGCAGGCCTTGTGGTTGATGATCAAAGCACGACCTGTTTAGGCGTAGCTTTGTGTATAGCGTAACCTAACAAGCCTCACACCCCGGCATGAGTCTAAAACGGGAGAAGGGAACGCAGGGAGTGCACACGTTATCTTTCTAGCTAGAGTAATGTCAGGGACCTACCAGCGCTGACATTTTACTTATGTGGATGATGGATTATGAGGTACCTCGTGTTTTTATAGGATGTTAGTGGCTATATTATAGGTCCAAAAGGACCGGGAAACGTGTGTTCAGGAATTGCCAATCCACGACCCTTCGGAGTGGACCGACCCTGCAGCTATCCAAGGGTTGCCCATAGGTGTGATCCTAAGGCATTTTCTAGAGTGTCTCGAATCGGTAAGGAGCTCCTCCCTAGCCTTGAATCTTGATGGAAAACCAAATCTCCAATACCACCTTGCGGTTTTGATTGTAGAACTAGTATGGCAACATAGTAGGATGGGGTACTATGCCGTCTATGATTGATACATTATGATTGAAAAGTTTTTAAATATATATACCCATATATATACACACTAATATCAAATTTGTTTTTATCGTATCAAGCATCTTTTAACCATTATAAGGTAAAACCCAATGCTCCGGTTTGCGTTGCATTGTGTGATGGGACTTGGGTCTTATAATGGTTTCATTTTTCTAAAAAGCATTGCGTTGTTTAACGATTTACCTTATTTTATGCACTGGCAATCCAATGGAGTAAACCCGTTCCGCGTTAGCGGCGTGGTCCTGTGATTACCCTTATTATTAGGTAAGTTAAGTAAGATTTCTCATACCAGTCCCATGACTGACCTGTAGTTTGTTTCGCTGGCAAACTCGGGTGCCCATATTTTCCACACAGGCAGTCGGGTAGCTTTTGCAGATATATTTACAGGATCCTGGCTTACAGCTGAAGCGGTATTCGGAAAGCTCTGTATCCGAGTATTCCTTTCGGTTGTATATTTGTATTATTATTATTTCTGCTGCTATTTAAATGTAATTTAAAACTCTGATATTATTGTATTTCTATTTCAGTAATGAGTATTCATACTCTGTTACATTTTTGTACTCTGATGTAATCGTTGTAATCAGCAATAAAATGTTCTTCAGTTTGTGCTCTGATGTGTGTTGTTCTCAAAGCAATTCAGGCTTTCCTTTACTGGGAAGTTTGGGTCGTTTCACTTTGTATCAGAGCATTGGTTTACAGAGCTCGAGAACAAATCACATTAGAACTGAACGAAAGAATTCATCAGAGATTGGATTAGTAATATCCAATGAGAATAACTCATTAGAGATGGGATCAGTAGTATCCTAGAACGAGTGTGAAGAGCATTATACTCTTTAAAAAAAATGAAAACAAATTCTGTTTTGAAAATTTTATCTAAATATACGTATTTGAGTATATTATATTTTAATGTGGACAATCGAGTATATAAGGATTTTGAATATACGAGTAATTAACGGATATTTGAAGTTTTAATATACTGGATAGATATAGAATCACACTCTAGTCGCCTAGAGATGTTCTGATGGTGGTTCCAAACATTATCAGAAATTATGTTCGAGTTTCGATAGTGGGATTTCTATATATTTCCATTGACTAGTATGAGAACCAATACTTAGTTAGAACACATTGCTGTGATTTGCACTAGAAATATGATTTTTGATTATATATAAAAGTTGTATATATATTTGAAAAGTTAACCACCTAATTGATTGCTGGTTGTGTTGTTTGGCAATTAGTTGAACTAATTAAAATATTGGAATGATAATTAATTCAACCAATATGAGAAAGAATGATAAACTTGGATAAATCAAGCTTAATATTTAACTGAATTGAAAATTAATCAGAATTGAAAGTTGAGTTAGTTAATTAAACAACTTTTGGCTACGTTCCTTTTCGAGGACGAAAAGATTTTTAAGTGGGGGCGACTGTAACGACCCGGAATTTTTGGGCCAATTTAAAATTTTCAATTTAGAAATTTAATGGATTTTATATATTTAAAAAAAAAAATTAACTAATAATGACTAAAAAATTATTTTAAAATGAATAAATTTAATTTAATTATAAAAGGAGTTTGAAACAGCGCTGCAGTTTGAAAATTTGATTTTGAACTTTGACTGGCTGTACAGGATTCATTATAAATCAGAATTGAGCGAAACAAGAAATATTTAAATATTTTTAATCATATCTTTCTAACGAATCTGAAAAATTGAAATTTCACTTTAGAAATCAAAAGTTATGTCCAGTTTAAAATTTTGAAAAGTCGCTGTGGAATTTATATATATTTTAATTAAATATATTGACCTTGAAAATAGCCATTTTGCAAACGACCTCGGTTTTCGACGAAACCACTTTTGTTGGAACCGGAATATCAAATTATTGCTAAGTTTCAATTTTCATAATTTTTCGAATTAATATGTGAGCGTGGCAGAGGAAAACGTGTTTTGTCAGTTTAGGTAAAATTTAATCGACTAGAAAAAGGCAGTTTTTTCAAACAGTCTCAGAATTCGACAAAATTAGTCTTGTTAGAACCGTATTGTCAAAACATAGCTAGAAATAATTTTTCTGTAATTTTTAGAGTCCGTATGTGGCCCCGGTAATTTAAAATGTACGTTTGAATTTAATAATTAAATATTAAGAAAAACATATCGTAACAGCCGAATGGGCTTACGAAACATATTCCATTGTGTCCAAGATGGGGGTTATTAGCTAGGGGCGACGCTTGTTGGGTTCGATTCGGAGTTAGTATCAATGAACAAATATTTTCTTGAATTAAATAATTAAAATATACGCCTATAAATACGGTCAAATACGCAGAAACCCTAAACTCAATACAGTAGCCTCCGTTAACAAATGAAGGGCAGCCGTGCTCCCTTCTTCTTCCCCTTCGATCTCCTTAAATACTCAATGGATTTCAACAGCTCCAACGCAGAATCGAAGAGCTTCTTGCGCTCTCCAAGATGAACGGTCATGATCGAGATTACCATCGTGGTTTGTGAGGAAACGAGGCTCAAAGTAGCTCTCTTAGGACCGGAATTCGCACGCCATGGTGGGGCCGAGTTCGCCAGGTCTGAGCGCAGAGGGGTCCGACGTTGAGGCGCAGGTGGAGGCGGATTCGGATAATCGTCCGGCAGCTCCTAGGGCGGTGCGCAGGCGGGTTTTCGTCTGGAGTGGATGGGTTCGACATCGGCCAGTAACCTTAACATAGAAGAAGGGTTAAACACCCTTAACCAATGTAATTAAGAATTCTTAATTATTTATTTAAATTATTATGTAATCAAATCTTTAAACTATCATATCTCGTTCAAACAGAAACGAAATTCCACGATTTCAGTTGCGTTAAGATCGTATCAGAGAATACTACGCTATGGAAAGGACTAGAACTGAAACGGAGCGTTTGGGAATTTCAGGAAATTTCAAACCTGAACTGTTCTGAATTAAAACTATCGGTGAGAAATCTATTTTATTTCTTTCCTTTATAATTGAAATAAATTCTGAAATTATTGTTATAAATTTGCAGTTAATTCATACTGTTATTATTCTGTGTTAATTGTAAATACACATCTATTTGTTTGATGATGATTGTGGCGATAGAATTGTTAAAAGTTACATTTCTGTTGATTAGAATTAGATTGAACAAATTTATTATTTTGTTCATTTTATTGTTAAAATTAAATTTCTTGTTAATTTGAATTAGACTAAACAAAATTATCATTTTGTTTGTTGTACTATCGAAATTGAAACATTTTTGTAAATTAGAAATTGGTTTAAACAAAAATACACCATTTTTGTTTATATAAAAAGAATCAAATGAGTAACACCCCAAATGTTGTAAATATGTTGAAGTAGAAATTTTCAACATACATGTAACACAGAATTTTGATAATTTGTTAAATCAGCAATTTTGTTGATAAAATGTTAATATGATTAAAAAGAACATTTTGTTTATAAAATGTTAATATGATTAAAATGGGCATTTTTGTTCATTTAGAAGAAATATCACATTTTGTTCATTAAAAAGGATTAAAGAAAATTAACATTTTTGTTTACTTTAAAAGAATGAAGACAAAAATGACATTTGGGCTACATTGAAAAGGATTTAACAAAAGTACCTTATTTTGTACATTAAAAGGAATTAGACAAAATTACAATTTTTGTCACTTTAAAAGAATTAGAACTAAAAGTACATTTTTGTTAGAAAATGTTTATTAAATAAAAACAATTTTTTTATTTGAAATGTGTTATGCAAACAAAATGACATTTTTGATTTGAAACTTGTTATGTAAATAAAATCAACATTTTTATTTGAAATGTATTATGCATGTAAAAATGACATTTTGATTTGAAAGTTGTTATATAAATAAAAACCACATTTTGTTAGAAATGGGTTTTGCAAATTAAAATATCATTTTGTGTAAAACATGATTAGTGAAGAATAATTCACATTTTGTTAACATTAAAAGGATTTGATAAAAATTCACATCTAACATTAAAAGGATTTGATAAGAATTAACATTTTTGTTAACATTAGAAATAGAATTTACAACTTATGTAAAAGATGACATTAGAAATAGAATTTACAACTTATGTAAAAGATGACATTAGAAATAGAATTTACAACTTATGTAAAAGATGACATTAGAAATAGAATTTACAACTTATGTAAAGGAGGACATTAGAAATAGATTTTACATTTATGTAAAGGATGACATTAGAAATTGAATCTCATTTTTAGTGAAAAATGTACATAAGAATTTAAACCGCATTTTAGTGAAGAATGTACATTAGAGTTAAATTAACATTTTTGGTTACATTTAAAAGGATTAAACAAAAATTTATATTTTTGTTTACATTATAAAGATTAGACAAAATTAACATTTTTGTGTAATTTGAAATGGCAGCAAAATAGTCATTTTTGTTGTAATAAGAATGGAACTAGAAAATGTATATTTTATACATAAAGGAAATGAACTAGAAAATGTATATTTTATACATAAAAGAAATGAACCAGAAAATGTATATTTTATACATAAAAGAAATGAACTAGAAAATGTATATTTTATACATAAAAGAAATGAACTAGAAAATGTATATTTTTTTATACATAAAAAGGGATGAACAAAAAAAAAAGAAAAAAAAATGTATATTTTTATACATTTTGAAATAATGAATTAAGAATGTATATTTCTATACATTAAGAAGGATGAATCAGAAAAGGACATTTTTGCTAGAAAATGTAATTTGAATAAAGAATACATTTTTGTTAGAAAATGTGAATCAAAATAAAAAGGGACATTCTTGCCATTTAAAAAGAATGAATTAAAAATAGGCATTTTTGGTCACTTAAAAGGATAACACAAAAGATTAGAAATAAAAGTTAATATTTTTATTGTCGATAGGTCAACAATAAAAAGGAATGAAAATAAAATGTTAGATTTTTATTGTTATTTGTTCCCAATAAAAAGAATTGAAATTATAGATTTTTATTGGCATTTGTTAACTATAAAAAGAATGGGAATGAAAGGCTAGATATTTATTGTCATTTGTACACAATAAAAAAATTGAAATAGATGTCTGTGATGTTGTAATGTTTGATATGTTAAATATATTGTTAGTATATTCAAACTGAACAGTACACTTCCATTTACAAGTCATCCGACTTGTTTATATGATTGGGTTGATAATTTTTACACATCGCCCAAGTGCACAAATAATTTATTATCTGATTGTTGGATGAAACCCCACACGGGTGTTGGGATGATATTTGATCTACACTAGTCCCAATATTTAGTGTAGAATCCACTTTGGGTGTTATTTGGATGCTTGATAATTATTTATCATGACTATTGATTATATGCAATGTATGGTTGATGAGTGAGTCACATTCCAATAAAGAATATCCTTAGAAAGAGAATATATTTTAGAAAAAAATATTTTTATTGAAATGAACTAGTTATTAAGTAGGATTGATCATTAAATTTTGATTTAATGAACTTTACCAATTTGTTAATATGTAATTGAAGTTAAATTAAATAAATTGGATTTTGGGTTTGTCGTGAATAGTGTCTTAAATAACACTGTTCTTAGACCCCATATGAAAAGAATAATCTTTTAATTTAAGATTATTAAAAGTTTTCAATTATATCTAGAAATTGAAATAAGATGAAATGTGAGTTGGGTTTATTTTGAACCATGTTTTTAAGTGACATGTGTTCTTTAACCCAAACGACAGTGAAAATATAACTATGAATTTGTAAATCTTTTATTACGATTTAAATGAGAATTTTCCAAAAGTAAAGTTCTCTAATTTAATATATTAAATTTGGAGTTGAATAGAATTCGAATTAATTATAACCGAGATAAGCTCCTGTAAAAGAAGACCGATACTACATATGGAATTTAAGAGGCTTTGCCGTTATTCCATTTATATTATTGGTTGGATACATAAATTTATAACGATTATATATTGATTTGATTTCTGTGAAGATTCCATATTTTATGGAAGATGATTTTGGGTTTATCGTGGCCTATGTTTTAAATGACATTAGTTCTTTAACCCAGTTAAAGATAAAATTAATTTCTTAAATTTAATTAATCATTGAATAATGATTTTTGATATCTAAAACCAAATTGGGTTTTTAATAAATCTTTAAAAGAAAGATTTAAGAATAAACTGAAAAAAATTATCTTTGATAGAATAATTTGAATATTTTATTTAAAAGAATATTTTGAATTGGAATGAGGCGTTGGTTGTGTTTTTATAGTACTTGATCATAAAAATACGCAAGTTATTCGGAAAGACCAGGTTTAACCCATTCCGGATAATCACTACGACGATGAAGAGTCGAAGATGAAGATAGTGGTTGTAGACCGACGATCTTCACATCGAATGGATGTGTTGCTACTGAGACCCATGATGGGAGTAGCTACCTTGAAGGGGCTTCATTGGTAGCCGTCCGGACTATTGTTGATTGTTTCGGATAAGCGAGGACCTCTCAGGTGTCTCCGGTTTCGTTCAGACCCAGAACGGACTTGTAAATGGATGCGTGTCTGACATCGGATTTCGTTTTATGTGAATTAAATCGATTTCTATTGATGTATGTTTGTTTGGTGGTGGAGAATTTATTCTCTACTTAACACCCTGGTATATATTAATAGTGATTGATCGCATAGCGTGAATTGTCAATGTGGCACGCCAAGATGCGAATGATCAAGGCTTTTGTTGAAACGCAGGCCTTGTGGTTGATGATCAAAGCACGACCTGTTTAGGCGTAGCTTTGTGTATAGCGTAACCTCACGAGCCTCACACCCCGGCATGAGTCTAAAACGGGAGAAGGGAACGCAGGGAGTGCACACGTTATCTTTCTAGCTAGAGTAATGTCAGGGACCTACCAGGGCTGACATTTTACTTATGTGGATGATGGATTATGAGGTACCTCGTGTTTTTATAGGTTGTTAGTGGCCATATTATAGGTCCAAAAGGACCGGGAAACGTGTGTTCAGGAATTGCCAATCCACGACCCTTTGGAGTGAACCGACCCTGCAGCTATCCAAGGGTTGCCCATAGGTGTGATCCTGAGGCATTTGCTAGAGTGTCTCAAATCGGTAAGGAGCTCCTCCCTAGCCTTGACTCTTGATGGAAAACCAAATCTCCAATACGACCTTGCGGTTTTGATTGTAGAACTAGTATGGCGACATAGTAGGATGGGGTACTATGCCGTCTATGATTGATACATTATGATTGAAAAGTTTTTAAATATATGTACCCATATATATACACACTAATATCAAATCCGTTTTTATCGTATCAAGCATCTTTTAACCATTATAAGGTAAAACCCTATCCTCTGGTTTGCCTTGCATTGTGTGATGGGACTTGGGTCTTATAATGGTTTCATTTTTCTAAAAAGCATTGCGTTATTTAACGATTTACCTTATTTTATGCACTGGCAATCCAATGGAGTAAACCCGTTCCGCGTTATCGGCGTGGTCCTGTGATTAGCCTTCTTATTAGATAAGTTAAGTAAGATTTCTCATACCAATCCCATGACTGACCTGTAGTTTGTTTCACTGGCAAACTCGGGTGCCCATAATTTCCACACGGGCAGTCGGGTAGCTTTTGCAGATATATTTACAGGATCGTGGCTTACAACTGAAGCGGTATTCAGAAAGCTCTGTATCCGAGTATTCCTTTCGGTTGTATATTTGTATTATTATTTTTTCCGCTGCTATTTAAATGTAATTTAAAACTATGATATTATTGTATTTCTATTTCTGTAATGAGTATTCATACTCTGTTACATTTTTGTACTCTGATGTAATCATTGTAATCAGCAATAAAATGTTCTTCAGTTTATGCTCTGATGTGTGTTGTTCTCAAAGCAATTCAGGCTTTCCTTTACTGGGAAGTTTGGTTCATTTCATTTTAAGTCAAATAAAACATAAAACCAAGTTTACAATTATTCTCAAATTTTATCAAGTCTAGAATCGGTCTTTTCTATTTAAAAATTCATAAAAATATATCAAAATTCAAAATTTAAATTGACTAAAAATACGGGTCGTCACAGTTTTTGGATAACAATCTGATCCCGCTCTTTCCGAATAATGAGCGTTATTTAAAAAGACAACATGGAAATATAGGAATTGTTAAGTATCTTTCCACTTAAATTGGTTAAGTAAAACCTTATAACTTAGTAAAACCCTTAAATCTTTTATTCCATTAAAAAATTATTCTATAAACTCATTCCCTTATCCTTAAACAAAGATTTATTAAATCTTAACAAAGACTCATTCCTAACTTAAGCTCATAAAACCATTCAACTTATCCATTACTTCAAACCTTACCTTATTAAGGAAAATAATCAAATTCAATTAATTTAGAAAAACATTAATCTAAAGAAAAAATAAATTTTCTTGTGTCAAATTTGTTTTAAACACTTCACTAATCTTTTGAAATAGGATACTTAAGATTTGGATGATAATTAATAGGTTTAAAGCTTCAAATCTCTATATTGTTGAAAAGTGTAGCAAAGGCATTGCAAAACATCCTATATTAGCTATTTTGATTTAAATAACCTTTATGCTATCTAAAACTTTAAATTTCCCAACCAACTTACTTTTAAATAACATATTAAGATGTATCATATTTTTTTTCCACATTTCTAATAATATTTAAGTAGCCATTTCAAATGATTTTCAAATTCGGTCTCCATACTGCACTGCCGCGATATTAATTCAATTTGATTTGAACATATTTCGAAAATCATACACTGAAATCTAAAACTTCCTTTTCATTTGAAAACTAATATCATTTAAAAATAAACTCCTTTTTTTGGGAAAATCTGATTTAAATTGCATTTCGTATGTTCATTTGAAGTTAGTGGTCGAAATTCGCAAACTACTACAGCGCAACTAGCTTTATTCTGACTGTAATTCAACTTTAACTTGAAAATTTTCCGTTTTGCTCCGAATTTGTTAGTTAATCGTTTAAAATGCATATAACTTCTTTTTAAATTAATATTTAAATATTTCAACTTTAAATAAATATCAAATTTAAATGAATATTATATTACAATTTTATTAATATTATATTAATATTTTTCAAAACTTAGGCTGGTTTGGTGCAAGCGGAAACTAAGATTTTGAGCGGAGAATGTTAGTGGAGAATTGTAGTTAGTGAAGAATGCATTTGGCGCTTTAAGCGGAGTATTTAAGCGGAGAATTTGAGCGGAATATTTTTATTTTATTTTTTGTTAAATTTTAATTAACTAATGTTCAAAACAGAAAATTATCATTACAACAAAATAATACAGTAAACCAAGCATAACATAAAAATGCAGAATTGCAACCGAAAGTGAAATAATAGTAGAAATATTGAACGTTGCTTGGTTCGTTCTTGATCAGATAGTACTTAGTCAACAGAAAGTTGATCGCGCTTTGTCTCAAGGGCAATCCATGGTATTGCATCGTCATCGTTTAAGAGGTTGAATATATTTGCCCTTTTGGATCTGTAACTATGTGCAAAACTTCACTGAAATTAAAATTCGCTCCTTCACTCAAACGTTTAACCTATGCTATCATATCAGTGTGACATAAAGAATTCCCTACTGACCATACACTATTTGTTTTCAGAGTGTATGGGGTCGGACTTTCCGTACTTATAGACTTTTGCACTTTTCGGGCATTGATGTAATCGACGAGATCAACTATCTTATTGTCCATTTCACCACGATGTTTTCTAAAATCTCCCTTTTTACTAAAGCATGAACCAACATGTCGAGTTCGCTGCACGGGAGTCTCTGGCACGTTTGGTTGAGTGGGCGGTTCAGGAACCCAAAAATGATGTGTTGGTGAATTCAAATTTGGAATGGTATCTTTCCCTTGTTCTTCTGTTTCATTGAGACGACTGTGGAATTGATCAAATATCCATGGATTTGCGTAATTTCCAGGCAAAGAGGGAGAAAATTGTAATGTTTGCTCTGGTTGAGTAACAACAGGCGTATATGCTGGCGCATACGCCGTCTGTCCAGTTGCATGTGTTCCTTGAAACATTGTTGTTGTAGCTCCAAATGCTCAAGCGGTGACTTTCTAAATTTAAGAATACATGGCCCAAATTCCTATTATAAAAACAGTAATTAATAACGGGTATATTAAAAAACAAAACAGAAGTTATGAGAAAATACCTTTAAATGATCATCCCACCATTCATCCAAGCTTGAAACAGTTTGATAATTAGGATCCCAACCAGCCCCAGTTTTGTTGTTCAAGCTTTCCCATTTAACCCATTCCCTTCGAAGACTATCATGCTTGTGCCGTACTTTGTTTTTGTCGATCAATTCTAGAAATCCATCTGATCTTGTAACGTTGGTTTCGACCGCTGTTGCATTGAATTTTTCTGTTGTCACTTTGGTAACCCCTTTCTTGTTATTACCACATTTACCATACGCAGCAATAACGCATTTCAACAAGAGTCGCGTCGATTCATTGTTCCAATGGTGTTTTTCTTGCTGGTTAGCCATTTTTGAGTGCAGATAGAGAACATTTAGAGTTATAGAAGAGGGATTTGTGATAGAAGGATGAATGGAAGACGGAGGTGATTTATAGAGGGGTAGGAAGATGGAGAGTGTTTGAGTCCAACGGCTGAAAAGGTAGCCGTTGAGCTCGGAGGCATCCGAGCCCAATGGCTCCTTTTCCAGCCGTTGGGCAACTGGCCTAAAATGGACCGGTGACAAACGGACGCATTGGACGCGTCTGTTTGACAGTTGGTCCGTTTTGGACCAACGAATACACTCTTAACTTTTTGAAATCAAAACCTTTCAAATCTCAAATTAAACAGTATATAAATTTCATGGAAATTCAATTTGAGTTTAAAACACCGTTAACATAGCTAACTCAAAATTAATTTCAAAATTACTATTTTAAATCTATATTACAATTCATTTTGAAATTGAACACGCCATTTCATATAAAATCCTTGATCAGACAAATTTCTACCTTTACAAAAGTTTTTCGCAATCACTTTAATTTCATTTCTATCCATTTTTTGATATAAAATTCCCATTTTTATTTTTTGACCTTATTTCCATTAAATGAATATGATATTCATTCTTATTGTAAAATTGGATTGAGACTTAATGATTACCTACATAATTCCATATATTTGGTTGTAACATGTGAAGTGTACTATATTATCACTAGAACAACCATAATAACATCCATAGCAATCATTCATCCATTTCAAAGTATTTATAATATAAATGTTGTGGTAATTAATGTGTATACCCACATGAATAATAATAACTATAATAACATCCATAACAACCATAAAGCAACCAATATAATTAGATTATGATCATAATAAACATCCCAAACATGGGTAAAGTAGTTCTCACCTTCATATCCACTCCGTCGATCTTTTTGGTAGGATTCTTATTTGAACCAGGGTAACTTTTCACCATCTTCTCTTTAACTTTTCCTTCTTTTATTTTTCTTATTTCTACAGTATATATTATGTATATATATTTTTTATTTTTAGGAGGAGGGATTTGGCTACGGGCTAGAGGAGGGGTGGTGGTTGAGGTAGAGAGTGACCTTGGAGGTGGGTGGCACACATGTGTAGGTGGTGGAGGCGTGTTGTGTTAGGTGAGGTGATTGGAGCCTGGGTTGGTGGTGTAAAGAGGGGGGCGGATTATGAAGGAGGGGAGGAGGCGCTATGGCCGAACATAGAAGAGGGGAAAGGAAGAAGAGAAAGGGTGGGAGTGAGTGGATAAAACAGGGAAGAAGAAAGGGAGATGGATATGAGAAATGGTGTTCTTAAATAGGCTAGAGGGAGGGTTATTCCTATAATTATGTTAGTGGACACCTGTCCCTTAAGTAACATGCATGAAGACGTGTCAATACACATGTCCATGCCTTAAGAAAAGAGCTTTGGTAGCATTATCAAAGTGCTATGGTTGAGTGTTACGGTAGGTTTTTAGAAATGCTATAAGGGAAAGCTATTGTATATCCTAGTTTAGTAAATACAATGCTCTGAATAACTTGTTTTGATAAGAGTGGATAGTATAATTCCTAAATAAATCATCATATTATATAAATTAAATTAAATTTGATTAGTTATAGTTTCTATTTTGGATTTTGTGCGATCTATTGGTTAATCACTATAAATTGAAAGAAAACATTCCCAACTTAATATAAATATTCAAATTAGCTAATTACTAGATTGAAATCATGTTTCAAATTATATATTCAAAACCGTATGCAATATATAAATTAATTTGGTTCAAAAATATGGGTCATTACATTAAGGAAGGAGATAGAGATTGGGGATGTATTCTCTTATTTTGCATTATTCCGCTGTGTATGTCTTTTATTTGATATTACTCAAGTTTTTAGGGAAAATTATTTACAACTGTCCAAATTTTTTTGTAACTTCTGTACTTCGGTGTGTTTGTACAAAATTTTGGTTTTCTTTATATATATAGTGGTATATTATTTACTATCCGTTCCACTTCAAGATTTTGTTCTATCTTTTCTTTATTTTCCCTAACTATCTATCTTTTCAGTACTTGGTTATTTGATATGTGAATACCACGGATGTATTAATGTTGATTTCTAAGTGTTGAAAATTCGGTTAGTTATAGTTTGACAACTCAAAAAATACTTTAAAACGGGTAAAGGATGTGTTCGGATGATAAACACTTCTCTTAAGTAAAACCGTTCTTGGTAAGGGAATTTAAGATACCATTGGTAGTACCAGATTCTAAGTATTATTTTGAAGTTGTTTGGGCTATACACACACACACACACACACACACACACATATATATATATATATATATTCTGTAGTTGAAAAGAAGGCTCGTTAATGGCGACATGAGTATTTCTCTCCTGTTTTCGTTGTGCATGAGTCTTCTTATATTTTATAATTTCCCTTTCTTCTTTCCTTTTCGATTTCTTTCTATTAACCTTCAACGTTATTACGATTCGTAATCCGTTGATAAGATTTTTGTTTTACTCCACTATAATTTCGCTTCTGATGTCGGATTTGTGTTCTTTCATTAGTCGTTGTTGGCCAAATTTATCAGATTTGCTCTAACCCAGTCGCATCTATGCTTAAAAGCAGATCCACACCGATCTGAATTTGTATGAAAGCTAGAGAACAAGACTTTGGGGGAATTGGGATCTGGCATGGTCGGCGTAAGTCTTGACTCACTTTCGATTTCATAACCTTTTCTCCAGTTTTCACCATTTTCGTGTTCTGGTACGTATTATTAGAACAGATGCGTATGTTTGGGGTTGATGTTATGGTTTCATCTGATTTTGGTCTGAAGATATAAGTTAACATTAGCTTTAAGTATGCGTTTAAAGATTTATTCAGTGTTTTTGAAGTTGAGAAAGAGATAAGGATTCAATATCAATCCAATACATATGTTTTTTTTATTAAATTTGTATGTTATGATAAGTTGTAATCTAAGAGGAGCAGATGACCTCTTCATGTTTCCCCCATTCCAACACTATGTATCATCTCCTATCGGTGTTTAATGAGTCTGCTTTTGGATTTTATTTCCTAGGATTTAGATGCAGATATTTGTTTAAGGGCTGATGCAAAAGAATTTCTAGGGATTAATTTGAACTGGGTTATATTGGCTTCATCTATTATATGCAGTGTTTAGCTTAGTTTAAATGGGTTAGTTTATTCAGCAAATCTGGAATTGGTTATGTGATGATCCCAAACTCCCGTGCCACGGAAGCAAGGATAATCATTAGAATATAACACATAAACAATAACAACAGAACAAAAATATATCATTACACCAGATAATGTACAACAAATTACACTGGAACAAATATAATCATCAGAGTTACACTGTATAACAGGACCATACTTAGTACAAAATATAGTTTCAGCTTTGTATAAAATGTCTGCAGTGGAATCAAACATAATATACATAACGAAGTCTGAACAGCATAATAGAAATGATAGTATCCATCTTTAGCTCCACAACTATCCAGAATGAGCCTGCTAAAACCTGGACGCAAGGCTGCCCGTGTAGAAAATAGGGGCACCCGAGTTTGCAAGTGAAACAAAATATGTGTCAGTTATGGGACTGGTATGAGAATATTAATTAACTGATTTAATGATAAGGTCAATCACAGGACCACGTCGCTAATGCGGAACGGGTTTACTCCATTGGATTGCCAGTGCATAAATAAAGTAAATCATTTGAACAACATAATGCTTTTTATAGAAAATGATGCCATTATAAGACTCAGGTCCCATCATACAATGCAACGCAAACCGGAGGATAGAGTTTTACCTTATAATGGCCAAAATATGCTTGATACGTATAAAACAAAATCATTTGATATTATTACTAGTGTATGTATGTTTCAAAAACAATTTCAATCATAATGTATCAATCATAGACGGCATGGGTACCATATATCATGTTTCCATATATAGGTTTACAATAAAAACCGCACATGTCGTATTGGAAGTTGGATTTCCATCATGAACCAAGGCAAGGGATTGTCCTTACCAACTTCGAGACTCTCTAGCCCGAGCCTCAGGCAAGTGCATAAACAAGCCTTGGATCGTCAGGGCCGGTCGACACGGAGTGGATTAAAATGCCTGAACAATATGTTTCCCCGCTCTATGCAGCGTAAACTGGTCTGTATTGAAAAAACCATCCATCGGCCCCGTAGTGACCGATATAACTGAGGCGCCTCGCTTTCCATTATC